>OY728119.1:1892402721-1897402721 GCA_963277665.1 Viscum album
AGTAACTTGTTTACAAGAATGTTTATTAAATCCTAAAAAACTTGATCTACAAGCTGGATCAATATATGGCAGTCTAGGCTACAACTAACATCATCCACTATTATCCAAGGGTTTAAAGTTCTAAAGGAAATTTGAAGATAGAATCAAATAACACTAAAATACTATAAATGATATTTTCTTAATGATTTGAAAACTAATGTAATAAAAAAATGACCAAAAATAAAAATTGAGAAGAAGATATATTGAATGTGAATGTGTTTGTGATGTTTGATTTCTCTAATAAATCTTTAGATGATCATCAATGATCATATTCTTCTCCTATTGGATTGTATTTAAATATGTACATGATGTCAGATTAAATAATTTTCACAAGGTTTCTATTTTTTTAGGAATAATAAAGTTCAATAAATTCACTAGAAAATTAAAAATAATTAAGAACGTCCATTTATCATTCTAGCTAATCAACCAACCAATATATTATCTAAACTTCTAAAGATCAATAGTGCACGAGGGGTTCCTTTTTTTATATTTCTTGAATCTATTATTATATATAGTAGGAAAATAATAAACAAAATATTTATATTGATTAGTGAATATAGAAAGGATTTTACATCAATTTTTTTGAGTATATCTTTAATAATAGGGATTCTTAAATCCTCATACCACGCACTCTTTGAGTATACAATATATACCATAAACTAGAAATTATAACATTGATTTAAATTTAATCTCAAATATTAATGGAAGAATAATCCTTCATATAATTAGAGGACTAAATAGTATCATAAATTCATGGTAAAGAAAATTTATTCATGGTCATAGAGATTAATTTGCATTATATGATTTGGAATGATGGTAGAAAAAAGATTCTGGCAGTAATGGAAGTCTTCTGATAAGATAATATTGTAACTTATGGAAGAAAATTACTTCTAATGGATAAAAGTTTATTTTGAAAATAGAATAAATCCACTTGTGGTATAATAACTTCCATATATGGTACCAAGAATTATTCTAATAGTAGAACGATTCTTTGAGTAGCAGAAAATTTTGTTCCAATGGTAATATGGTTTAACTGGATATGGTAGTCTTAAATTGGTAGAACCCAAGTTCAACTAGTTGTAGCAGACTTCAAATAGTGGTATAAAAGTTCATCTAGTAGTTTTATACATCAAAGGATAGTTGAAAATTATAACTATTGGTCACAAAGGTATACTGATAATAATATATCTTACATATAAAAATTTATATTAAATCCAAAATTAAGAATATTTACCATTTAATACAAAAAAAGTTAGTGATAAAGTAATCTTAACTTATGATCATTAAAATAAGGAATCATTAGATTAATCCAACAATACCCCCTTTTGACGATCATATATCATGAATGAAAAATAAATTAAAATAGTATGTATTTCTAAGAATTATTAAAGATTAAACAAAAATGATAATAAAGTTTCATATACTCTCTCCATTTTAAGATCATTAAAATACTAATTATTTTTTCAAAAAAATTACATATAGACCACATGCCCCATTTTATCCCCCTTTTTAGATTATCAAAATGGTATGAAATTAAAGAGTAAATTTGAAGAAATGTATGGAAATAGAAAAAAATATTGAATAAAATATCACTGAAATTACATTCATATTAAATTCAAAAGATTACATAACCATTTTTTTTGTAAAAATAGTCATAGGAGATTATAATTTGAATATGATTCATCCTTATCCTTAATTGTATAAGGATCAATAGGGAAATATTAATTTCTATCAACTAGAGTAGGAATGTGGGAAAAGGTAAAATGGGGTATAAGAAGATTGAAAACAATTTTTTATGAAACTGTATTTAACTACATGACTATTTCTACTAGTGTAATACACAAAGGGATGAAAAAAATGAATTTATTTTGAGTTAGATCTGGAAGAAGAGATAAAACTGATACAGTCATAGTCATACTAGCTAGATAAATCATAACAGTCTTTTTGGTGTATAGAAAAGGTTCTATCATCTCTAAAAAATGGATGACCACTCTACCACCATTCCCTATTACATGAATAAAGTCATTATTTTCCTCTATAAACAAAATAAAAAAAGGAGCTACCACCTCCAAAAAATTCACTTTCTCCTTGAAGGCCCTTGGAATACGAGTCATCCTATTATTTTATCCAAAAACTTTAAGTGTGAGTGTAGATAATTTTTTTTTGTATATCTTAGAAAAATATTACTTTATATATTTTTTACTTATTTTAATATCATTACTAGACTCATTAAGAAATTACCTAATGAGAATATACATATGATCAACATGGTACTTTAATAACCATAGGTTTTTGTTGATTAAAAGTGAAAAAATAAATAAAAACACTCTATAGATCTTTTTAAACAATTATCCAAACTAATTCATCATCAAAACCAGCAAGCATGGAAGGAGAAAGAGAACAAGAAAAATAAGCACCAACTGTAGAATGGAGAGACTCTAGTATTCCAATAATATTGAGATCATTATTGAATAGTTCCACTCTAATACTCTTTTAGGTAGAATAAATACAACCAACCTTTTCAATTAGATTCTAATTGTCCTAAAAATTCACTATCCTAAGAAATAATTTGGGCTAGAGGTGTGCCACAATAAAAACAAAATAGTGGATACACCACACTCATAAAGAGATTTATATAAGGAGAAAAAAATATTATAAAAATGGAATGAAAAAACCTAATATAACCCTTAAATTCATAAAAATCATCTCATTCTAAATAACGATAATTAGGAGGAAGAGGATAAGGAGAGCACTCCTGTTTAGGAGAAATTGAAGCATGATAAGAAGATGAACATTGACTAGCATCCTCACGAATGAATTTATCAACATGAACTAAAACTATAGCCACATCATATACTCTATCTTGAAAATATGATGAAATGGGTTATAGAAGCATAACTTATATTTTTCTCTTAACCACTGACATCTTAGGATACCTATGAACATCATAGATGAAATTTACACCATTCAAAGTAAGACGGTTTCCATCGTCATCAACATGGTAAGATATAGAGTCTAAATAATATATGCCATGAATTTTTGATCATGGGAAATTCCCCCTTAGTCACTTTAACCCAAGCATCTGATCTAACTGGGTGTCCAACAACATGACTCAGGAAATAACTTTAGCGATTGTAATCACAATCACAACTTATTATCTTTTTAAACTCACATATAGTAATAGAGGGGTTAGAAAATTCATCTCCATCTTCTTAATCAATATCATAAGGAGATTTATATAAAATCATAATCACATCTTATAAAATTTAAGAATTATATCCCTTAAACTAAGGATCATTAAGAAATTCAGTTTCTTACAACTCATCATCATCCAACAATCATTCCTTAGAATGAAAGGAAAGAAGAGAACTAGGATGTCCAAAATAGACGTTTTTATCATAGTAGTGTCAGGGTCCCCCTATATTTAAGAGAAATTATAAATGAGTCATCATCACCATCCAGATCCACTATTCTTCCTTAACATAAACATTAGCTTCTTCCACTTATTCATATAAATAATATGTTATAACCTCATCTGGTTCTCAACTGGTATCAACAAAATCCCTAGGTATGGTGGGGTTTTTTAGTGTATTGAAAAATTCATACATCCTTTCACTATGTACAATCCATTTATTTATCTATAGACTCCAACATTACTTTATCTTCCAACATGTATCATGGATTAGACATAATCCATGACACTAAATAATCCTCTAATCTACCTTGTGATCTAGTCCTCTAGTTCCCTACATGATCGATATCATCTAGGAATAAATTAAGAAGTTTGATATAGAATCATTCTTACACATACACACCATATTAACCATAATATATATACAAATGTTTACATAAGTTCATTTATAATGAGTTATAAAAATAAAACTTCATGATATCTCATAATACTAAAATCACCCTTTCTAGGGAATAACATATTCTAGATGAACTTGAATAGAATAAAAAAAATCTCAATCAAGTTTTGTAGCAACATTACATATTTTATTTGTATCCTTAATAAGCTTTATATATGAGCTTCCTCAAAGACAAAATCTACAAGGGCATCTGGATAAGAACCATGGTAGTATTTATAGGCTCCTTAATGAGGAAATCTTAAGCATTTTCCTACCTTTTTGATGAGAATACTAGCTCCTATCCTCCAATGAATACTGTAATAAAGTCCTAAATTTATCTAAAATAAAAATATATATTCAAATAGAAATAAAAGAATAGTTTTAGTTATAATGGTTGATCATTCATAGTGAACCATGATTCTCATTCCCACTCTTGAACTACTTTCTTATGTAGTGAAATTTTAGTTTCCAATAAAATTGTATCCATTTACTTCTGATAAACCACTACATGAGTCAACAAGTGGGGATTCCATGGATCAATTTAATGACTAGATCCTTCTTTGGATCTCTTATATGGTCCAGAATCATTAGGAGATCCAAAAAAGACAGTCAATTTCATATTCACCTTAACATTAGAGACTTTTATAGTTGAATATTGAAGGTTGTGTTGGAAAGTGAAAGGAAGAGGATGTTTGGAAGGTGCATGAGGTAACAGAGTTGATTAGGAATTAAAAATCAATTTTAGTTATGTTTTAACAAATTATAGTTTCCAATATTAAAGTATTTTAATATTATTAAAATAATGAAACTAATAGTTAGATAAATAAAATTATCCATGGTTGAAAAATTCATAGAATTGTGTCCATGGTTTCACCCAATGGTACCAAAAAATTAGTGAAAATCCTTATTAGAATGAAATTTTTGCACCTATTGATATCATCCAATGGTATCATATAAATGGTACCACCTAAGTATTATTAACCAATGATAACACCCATATGGTATCACCCACCTGTATTAATAGAATGGTAAATCCCATAGGTATCACCCAAATGGTAGCACATAACTCATGTTTTAAATCAAACATATTAAAAATATTTTATATAATAATAGTTTAATAATGATTAATCATATCAAGGTCATGTTTTGTATTTCTTAATATCTAAAAAATAAAAGTCTTTGTACAAATAATATCAAGTTTATGTTCATTTACATTTAATTAAAGAGTGATATAACACTTTTGAAAATGATCTTCCAAAATGTGATGAATTATATTAATTTTATTTCCCCAAAAGTGACATGTTTATATGGACTTTTCTCTGTCTAACTTAAAGCCACTAAATTCAGCCTTATAATAACTAATTAAATCAAAATCAAATACACTATAAGAAAATTATCCTATATCTTTTTTACTTTTTTAGTTATTTAAAAATAATTTTAACATAAATAAAATGAGTTTCTTTAGGATTTGATTAAAAAATAACACATATCCACACTAAATATAATTCTAGGATAATAATCTTTTATGAAATGGAAACTACCAAACATACCAATGTAAATTGTTTATTCTATTGGTTTCCTAGTTTCATAAAGACCCAATTTACATATGGTTCTCATTAGACTATCACTTACTTTAAATATATCCATGAAAAAAATTTAAAATAAATTTAATGTACTTACTTTTTTAAAAATTAATTCCTTCCTTATTTTGAAATATTTTTAAATTATGAATGAATTTTCACTCACTCACCAAACTAATTTTAAATTAATTTTTTAATAGTTTTGAAAATTCAATTCACAAATTGTTTCCTTAATAACCAAAAGTATCATCATCAAAATATATTTTTTCAACCAAAACACATATTAAAATTCCTTTGATTAATAAGGTAGGATATGCAAAAAAATTGTAAAACCCTTTGAAATAATAAAAGTGTTGATCATATCCTACCAATATCTTTGTGATTCTTTTATACCATAATGTGTTTTTTTAAAATTTGAAAACCTGATTTGGGAAATGAGGATTTCAAAATTTATGTGGGTTTTTACTAAAAATCCCTTAATAATATAACTATTAATAAAATCATTCTTGAAACCCATTTGATATTATTTGAAATTTACATGCAATACATTATTAATTAGTATCATAATGGATTTAAGTGTAACTATAACATAAAATGTTTCCTCATAGTCACTAACTTCTTATTGAAAATATCATTATTCAAAAAATATAGATTTATTTCCAATAATATTACCAAATTCATCTATATTTTTTTATATATACCCATTTAGTTCCATTGGTCAAATAGTCTTTGGGTCTCTAAAATTTTTCCCATACCCCATCCACTAAAACTAATTTCGTCATTATTTTATATCCATTTCCCAAAAAACATCACCAAATACCTTAGTATTTATCCTAGGATAATGATGTTACATGAAGGATTGATGTTCATCTTGGTTTCTAATTGATGCTTGAGTTTTGGTTCTATTATCTAGGCCAAAAACAACAACATCCAAATAATGGTCTCTATGGGTTCTGATGGTTCTATATATACTAGATTAATCTATTTTTTCATTAGGTTTTTTCTTATAAATGGTCATTAATGAGATATTTTTAAAGTAAATTAGTAGAATATTTATCATTATTTAAGGTGTTATTGTTATTGAAATCATACATATCATCCTACATTCTTTCTAAGGAAATTTTTGGTTAATGTGGATCTATCTAAATTAATAAAACATGAACATATTCCTTCACCACCATTGTTCTTTTTTATATACTCTATTTTCATTAATGGATTTAGAATAACTATGGAAAATTTCCTCATTACACTTTGATTAAATCTTATCTAGATTACCATTTTTTTAAGAATTTAAAATTTTTAGCCAAAAACAATAATGTAATTTAGATTAGGATTTATCCTATTCCATAATTCATTTGGATTCTTATTTAAAAGTGGTCTTATTAATATTATTTAAATTAAATAATAAGTTTTACTTACAATATCATCCTAAAAATAGTTTGGCAGTTCAAATTCACAAATTATAGTCCAGGATATCTCTTGATGCGTCATATTTATTATTTAAATAAACCCATTATATTGAGGTTTTTTTAAGAATAGAAGTTATGATTATAACCATATTGTGAGAATATGAATTTAGAATCATGAAATTAAAACTCATGTCCCAGATCACTTATCCCACACTTAATGTTAAGTCCACTAAGGTTCTCTTTATATTTTTCATACCTTGTAAAAGATCTACTTGATTCACTTAATGAGAAATAAAATATACCATTTTAATACTTGAATAATCATCAATAATTACCAAAGAATAGTGTTTTCTAGCTAGACATGAAAGACTATATTTTCAAATCATGTCTATTTGAAACATTTCTCGTGGTTGAGAGGAAGAAACCTATTTATTTAGTTAGAATAAAACATTATGTCATAGTCAATTTAATTATGGTTGAACACATTATATTTTGGGAAACCTAGTATAGATAGAACCTTAACTAAACCCCTTTGGACAAGCTTTATAAGGGAGTATATATTATAGTATATTAATCTCATATTCTACAACCACAAATTTTGATGAAATAAATTCAAACAAGAAAAATATTGAGATTATAATGTGTTTAAATTAATTGTATAAACATTGAAATTAATTATAGTATTAAATACTAAATTAAACATAGAATCCTAAATCTTACATGAATTATTATCTATAATGGCATGGAAATCATCATCATATTACTAAAGAAAACTAGAGGATTATATTTTAATCAATAAAACAATAAAACATTGAAAATTAAAAAAGGTTTATAACAACCAACATGACCATTTCATATAATGTTTCTCTTTGTATTACCACCAATGGTGATATAGACACCATACACTCTGGTTAAGAATTGTATGCTTGATAAGTTTCACTTCATGTGTTTGTAATAATTATAGTCTATATACCATAACTTCGTACTGGAAGTTTTCAAGTAGGATTCCTACAATCAATAAAATACACAATGATTTTGGTACCTAGATCAGTTTGTGTCTAGAATGGTTAGTTGTTAATTATTTAGGGATCTATATCTATTTGATTTATTTATTTATAGATTTATGAAAAAATTGAAATAATTATAGAAATGATCACTTTTTTAAAATTATATTTTTCTACACTTATATTTTCTATATTTAATTTAACTATATACATATTAATATATTTTTTGGGTATAAAATAATTTTATAGATTTTACTTCTATATCTAGTATGATAACTAAAGCAAGATTTTAGATTTGTTGCAACATGAATTCTGAGAATTTTATTTTTATTTTTAGTTATTACACCAAAATATTCAATATCATTCATTAGTTTTTCATATACTATCTTTAGGTTATTATTTTCATGGAGAATCATTAGGTTTTTAATTTTTCAATAGAATGATCGGATTTAGCATTAGTAGATAAAACATGTTTTCTATTAAATTATTATATTCATCTTTTATCTCATTAGTGGTTTCCTATAGAATATTATTGTATTCAAATATATCTTCACTAGACTTTTCAATTTCATTAATATTTTCACTTTTAGAAGAAATAGAAATAATCATTGTTACCTTTGATGTTATTACCATAAAGAATTGATATGATTTTTCATGATAGCCATCTCTAAAACACTCGGAGTCACTTGAGCTATCTTCTATATCACATTAGGTTTCCTTTATTACCTTTTTTTATCTTCCCTATGTCCTCATATTTATATTTGTACTTTAATTTTGTAAAATTATCCTTTATATGTATTTTACTATTATATTCATAGTAGAAAATATAATTAGAGGAGTCAACCTTTTTTTAGTGTTTCCTATTATTTAATATTTTATCATACATTCCTTTGAAATGTGATTTTCTGATTAATTTAATTTTATTGAAAAATTTCTTGAATATTATTCCAAAATGATCCATTTCCTCATCACTGTTAGATCCACTATCACTTTTATTAGTCATCTCTTCTTTAATTACTTCTTTAGCTCTTTAATGAGATTCATTAGAAGAGATATACATTTTATGTTCAACATATTCATAATTCACTATATGATCTTCCTTATAGATGATTAGTTTTCCTACTAGCTCATTTATTTACATCTTTCTCACATAACATGATTCACGAATGAATATAGTAGTGCCTCCCTATTTGATATATATGAATCTTATAATCATCTATACTTTAGGAAAAATAAAAAATAGTTTTCCCTAGTGAATGTTTCATATAGGAAATCTCATTAAATATGAGTTACATATAATAATAAGACTGATTAAACCTCATCATAAATGTATCATACTTAATAATTTAGGTATTTAAATTAATTTCATTGACCTTGTATGTGGCTTCATGAGACATAGATAAGGTGAAATAAATTTCATATGTTTTAGAACATATATGAATTCTATTAAATTCATATTCTCATAGCAAAAAGTATAAAGGATTTATTTATTTACATTTATAATCATAGGTAGCCTTAATGACATAGCTCCATTTAGCTCTTATACCTTTTTGTTTTTCATAATGATCTTCTATTATATTATACATATCAAAACCCATACATTCATGGTAAATTTTCATTTTTATCATCAATTGAACATTATTAGTACCATTAAAATATGGAGGTATGTCCATAGAAGATCTCTCAAGTATATTATTATCCATAAAGATATAAATTTAGAATATAGGAATTTAGATATTGCAGTTAAAACATGATCATAGTTAAATCTTCGAAAACAAAAATATGAATGAAATAAAATCCTCATATAAAAAATGTTTGTTGTAGTGGATAGCTCAATAGGGGTGGGACTATTTTTTTTTAAAAAAAATCATGTTTTAAAAAAATTAAATAAAATCCTCCAATGTAGAAAACCTCATTTTTGACTAAAATAGTAAAAACATATAATTTTATATTTTATAAAGGTTTCTCAAAGCCTCAATCACATCCTAGTTAAAATAATTTTAAAATCAATTTAACTTTTGAAACAAATCTAATAACATCAAATAATATATATATATATATATATAAATAATAAATCTAATAATGAGAGAATTTTTTGGCCTAGATGTTTTAAAAATAAAAACTATTTTAAAATAAAAGTATAAAAAATCTAAATAACACACATCAAAAATAAATTCATGAGATTTTACCACATTCTATTACCTAATTTCTCCTCTTTATAGCCAGTCCCCACCAAGAAAATTATTTAAAACCTAATAAACATGATCCACGACCTAGATCAGGTTGATACAAATACTACTGCACCCATGTAAATATAATATATAACAAGTCACAATTACTATTATCTATGGGATAAATGATGCATAATAAATTTGAGGAGAGTACCATATTACTCTCCATTACAATATAAAATATTTTTCTCAATGGTTAAAAAAATAATAAAATATAACACAATAGTAAATAAAAAAAGAGAATAAGAGGGAAAGAATTTGAAACTATTTATGAAGTTCCCTTTCTCTAATCAATATTGAGATGATGAGTAATTAACTTATTCTAATAATTAATTGTATTTAAATTTTTCCTTGATGTCACTTTAAAAGATCTTAATGAGGTTTCTATTTCAACATGAAAAAAGTTTAATATAAGAATTATACAATCAATATTATTATATGTATGAAAACATAAGTGTGAACATCCACTAATCACACCAAACGATCAACCATTTAGTTAGTTTTTTAGACAGGTGACCAACCCTTGTAAATGAGGTGTTAATTATATTTATAATTTTAAAAATTCCAATTATCTATTATCAGATAATAATAATAATAAATTCACACACTAAGGAGTAATTCTAGAAATTTTTACTTCTTTTTTAATTCTTATGAGTATCCCTTTAAGAAAAATCAGTCTTAAATCATCTTACTGAGCACTCTATGAAATTTCATTAAATTCATTAAGATATATGTTGGAACTATGATTTAAACTTAATCCCAAATAGACATGTAAGTGAAAAAATCAATTCAAGTAGTGTTATCCATGGTAGAAAAAAATCATAGTAGTAAAAGATATGTGGAAATCATATAAATTTCTCAATAGTAGTAGGTTTCCCTTGAAGGTTGGGGAACCATTTTTTGGTAGAAGAAGTATCTTCACTTTAATGACTCTGACCCCTAGAATCCTAGTTTTGGCGACATACTATATTACATTGGAATAGATACATGATTAAAATCCCAAAGTACATAATATTGTAATAGTTTTGGAAAACTAGATTACACACATGATACCCATTTAACATTGGGAAAATAAAATAAAAAATAATAGATGTAAAATATCAGCATCCTTCAAAATCATTCCAAGAATACATATTTATATCATGGGGAAATGGAAAGAATAATGGTGGGATCAAATGATTAGTAAGGTTTAAGTACATGGGAAGCTATCATTAATCAATAAATAATAACCATCATGGCAAGGTAAATGACCGAAACACATAAAAATTAACCAATAACATGATAATAATATGGAAGTAATAAAATATAATCAAATAATACCATATAAATAATCACATGTTCTTGAATCAGGGTCATATATATTATAAATAATCAAATAATCCAAATAATGATGGAATGAAGAATTTTTGACATCTCAACTATCAAGATATATCCTTAATATAGTTAATACCAAAATCTATCCTCAAGAAATTTTATTTTTGTGGATAAAAACCCGTCAGATTTGGCCATCTGATTCATCTCATGATACTATTGATACATCAAGGAGATTACATTATATGGTTCCCAACCCATAAAATACATGTACAAAATATTCCTCATTTGTCAAATAATAAATTTAAATCATAAAAAATGTTCCTTATAAAATATCCATTCTGAGTAAAGGATACAAATGTATCAAATATTTCAACAATAAATCATATAAAATTCAAAGTAAACAAAATATGTAAAAATGTTATACAGTTAAGGAAAAACTCATAACCATCATACAAGAATATGGTTATTAAAAATAAATATAATGTATAGTGAAACATTATTACAATAAAGTGATTGTTTCAAGTGAAAGTTAACAATCACAAAAGGAATTGAGATTTTATGATAAGTTTTACCACTTGGTAATGTTTATGTAAAATTCCCATGGATGAGATAATTAAAAGTGTAACATAAAATACAACTAAAGTTGAATTTATCATGAAATTAAATGTAAAGGGGTAGTATATACATGATAGCCTGACAGGTCATCATTAATTCCCTATGATACTATATAAAAACGAATTTATAAAACTCAAACTATGCTACTAAATTAATTAAAATGTAGTGTTAGAAAGGTTTAAGGTTAAAACCACATAGATGATTTAATTAGATTGTTTATAATTTCAAAATATTTAATTTTTTTAAGTTGAATAAAATATATGTGAAAATATTTAATTGATCGGTTTTGAGAAAACAAAAATAAAGTATATTGATTGATTTGTGTGAAAATTGATTTCGAAAGAATGCCAGGGTAATGTAGTATCGGTGTTCAGGTGAAATTGAATTTTATAAAAAACATTGATTAATTAATGATTGGTTTCAGAGTCGAGACATGGTAGATCCAATGGTCTTGGTATCCACTCCTCAAAATAGTAATATCATATTTCCCTTGGTTCGGTAATTTAGGGTGTTGTTGAATCAAGTTTGTCTCAATAATAGTTTTAAACCTAATTTCCAATAAATATGATGATGTTCATAACTTTTTTAGGTTTTTTAGTTGTATAATTTTAATGTTTCTTTTGGATTAAATTATCAATGTTCATGGTAAAATAAAAATAAATGGATTGGAATATGATTAAAGAAATCGAAAAAACCAAACAAATGAATAATAAAAAAAATTTAATCCAATGCACCTTACCCCTCTAGTTACATCACCCTAGAACATGACAGGATTACCACCCTCATTCTATATTTGATAGGTTTAAAGGGAATAAGAAAATAAAATGAAAACATTAAGAAGAGAGAGAAAGAACTCAGATAAGTTGTAACAGTTTCACTCTAGATGTTTGTCTCTAGCCGAATCGGAGTACTATTTTAGAAGAAAAAGATCCTCTATTTATAGGCTTCAGATTGGTTCTTCCTAAAAAATTACATGAATTGTAATAGTGTTTCACGTCATGTAATCCTGACCCACAATTTCCTACGCATATTTTGAATATATGAAAATCTCATATGAGGATTTGAAATATTGACTACTTCCGCGACGTGTAATTGGGATTCAAGATGTGTAAAATTTAAATCTTCATATATTGTGAATCTCAGAAAAATATTCTCCAAAAAAAAATCTCAAAAAATTTCACGTCGTGTAATGTAGTAACATGATGTGTAATGGTATTTCACAGTGTTCTCTAGCTTCACGACTTGTTCTGCATGAAAAATTCCTTTTGAAAATGTCATGACATGTAATTCTATTACATGGCCTGTAATCATTCTCTTTCTGTTTTTGTAGCTTCATTCTTCCTTAACAAACTGGTTTCATGACACGAGTGAAGCTTGTGGTGCAAAGGGTCTTTTTTGTCATAATTTTCCCCTTTTTATTCCCTTTTCACAAGTTTATTGTTTCCTACCATAAAACATAAAACAAGTCAATTAACTCAAAATTGGAATGATTATTCATTTAAGAACAAAAATAATTATAATAAAAAATTCAAAAATCTATGCATGAAATACACTTATCAATACACCACATAAAGGTTAATTGGATTATAAAATCATATAATTCTCAATTGAATGTAAATTGAGACGAAATCCCTCAACTTACTGTTCCATTTGGTTTTAAATTATATAAAATATTGTATAATGGTTTTAATAATGTTATTAAATTATAAAATAACAATATTAATATTTATAATATCATATATGATACTTTTATAACATCTTATTTCCATTTTGATAATAATTATTCATTATTTTTATTGTTTTGCGTGTTAATTACCTTGTTGTTTGCGTATGTTTTGACTTGTTGATTTTTGTTACTCTTACATTGATCATGATTTAATAGTATCAAAAATTTAAATTATGATTTAAATATAATATATATTTAGTATATATTTATTTTTATTCATCTATAATGTTTGGATATAGGAAATGAAATACACCATTCGACGATGGACTATACATATTCATAAATGTTCTTTTTGTTTTATGCTCATATTGAATGAAAGAAAAGTAATATATATATATATATATTATCATTTCATTATCATTTTTATGTCATATATAACACATATTCTTATTAAACCCATCCTTAATAAATTCAATTTAAAGTGTGAACGAGTCACATCACTTCACGAGGCGGTAGTCCAGTGTACAAACAGGAAACATTATCATATTCCAAAAAAATGGAAAGAAAGAATGTATGTGTGATATTATAAATAAAAAAGAATAATAAAATCACATATATATAATATATAATATATAAACTACAAATCCATCATTATTACCAACCGTGAAAGGTGGTAATGAAAAAACAAATAACATCGGTTCGTGAGGCGGTAGTCTGCCATACACACGAATGATGATTTTGTAACCTAGTTGATGGAAGTTTGTGAAGTTATAGATATTACTCTTAGTATAATGAAATATTAGTTTATTTAAGAAAATTATTATTTTATATATTAATGGTATAATTTTAATTGAAGGAGTTGGAGAAGAAAATAAAATAAAAACACTTTTAAAAGAACATTATCTCTTCTTCAAGTATCTTCATTTAGTTTGCTATAATGACTTCATATGTTATATTTCTACCCATAATAAGGATTATACGATTATTGGAGGTATGTTTTGGAATTATTTCGGTATTTATGGTCCAAAAACATGTGTTTTGAAAGGTGTAAATAGAGGATGAGAGGGGGTGGCCTTTTATAAGTGTGGGAAAGGACACACTAAGTATTTGAAAATAAATTTAGGTGAAACCATGTTTTTATAAACCTAAAGGCTCTAATAATGAAAAAATATTGAGAATATATGGAATTTTATCCTAATATTTCTAAAAAATGGGTTTTTGGTTAGTTTTGGTTCATTCGTACACCTTATATTTGAAGTTTAACCACTAAGTAAACTCGTTTTTACCTTAATCACTAAAATTAATTTTAACTATTTTCACCAATCACATTGGTCCAAAATTAATTTGGGCTTATTATAAATTATATATTATGATGGTTATAAATATTTAATCAATTTTTACAAATTAAATCCACATAATTGGAAAAAATTAATTTAAAATTTATCCCGCAGATGCAATGAGGAAGCCTGTTTTTAAAGAGAAAATGATCAAAAGATTAAAATGGTTTTGAAAATAAATTCAAAAATAAAATGATTCCAATGAACTAAATTGTATTAATATATGATTAATTTAACTATTATTATTTTAAAACCAATTAAAAATATAATTTAATATAAAAATAATTAAACAAAAAGGAAGATCTAAATTACAATCTAGTATTTTTTTCATTATCCATCAAAAAATGAAACTTTATAGAAAATTTTAAAAATTTAACCCAAATATAATTTTGATATTTAAGATTTAAAAAATAAAGTTTGTTTTTTCAAATAAAATTTATAGATGTTTCAAAATTAAGTTTTAAAATAACTACACCATTAAAATTTTCAAAATTACATTTATCAAAATATATCTTTTTACGTGTAAAACTGGTTCTATTCTTATCTTATGCTTATCATATCTATTGGATGAATGTAAAATTATTTTTGAGTAGGTCTTATATAAATATATCTATAATGATCAAATAATATTTTTTAATTTAATTTATCAATATAAAACATGTTTGACACATAAAAAATAGTTTTTTATAAAAACATTTCTTTTATATTCAATTGATTTTTATATTAATTTTAAATTAATTGGTAAAAAATGGACTCAACCATATATTTTCATATTTCATTTAATCCTATTTATAAATTTAAATCTAATGGATATTATATAATTTTCATTTTAAATAATAATATTAATATTATAGTGTTGTTTGGTAAAACTCGGTGTTGTGTGTAACAAAAACTATCGAATGAACTCAATCATGAATGCAACACAGTCTAAATTTGATGTTTCATGCAATGAAATATAAATTTAATGTTTTTTTAATTCAATCTAACTCAATATTGTGGGTAATATACATTATCAAATAAAATGTTATTCTTGTAAAATTCTCATGGTGTTACATTCTACCCACATTAAATAAATTACACCATCGCAATTTAAACTTCATCTCTCTATTCCAAGGTTTTACATTTGGAAATAAAATTATTAAAAAATCAACATCATAAATGATTTAATAAAATATCCTATTAATAAGAGAGAAAAATATGTATGGAATTCATCCAAAATAAAACATAACAATGTTTCTAATTTGGAGAACATTGGTGGCATGTGAAGATATGGGTATGGAGAAAAAGAATAAATTAATAGAAAGTTATTTTGGTCATTGATAAAAATAAAATGAGTGATCAATGGAAAATTTAGGGGCTGAAAACCATAAATATTTTATGATTTAAAATACCACCAATTCAACAAAAATGAAGGTATCAGGATAACATTTGTGTTTCAATACCCTTTACCCTATACTTGTGGAATTATTTCACTCTCTAAGAATATAAGGAAATATAATTGATAAATTTCTATTTTATAAACACCATTTCATCCTTTGGTTATTATTCAATCAATTTACAATTCATCCTTTCCTCCATGAAATTAATATCTAAAAATGAAAACTTATTCTTGAAGTAATAAAATTACTCTTTATAAGATCACATGACCCAAAAATAGTTAACCTTAATGCTCACCCAATATATGTATCAACAAATTTAGAAATAATGCTACTAAATAAAAAATATATTCCCTATAAAAAATAAATTGGATCTTAATCATCACTAAAAAAAATTAAATACATTCATCTTGTATTATCTTCAATTTTTTTAATAATAATAATTAACATCAAAACATGCATGATTCATTATTCATTAAATTAAGAAAAAATTACCGAACTAATCCTTAAATTCAAATAATTTTATAGACTCTATCAATGATAGACTAAATTTTTTTCAAAAATCATTAATCTATTTCGATTTAGTGAGTATTATCTAATCTAATTTATCCATATTAATCATATCTTATCCTAAAACCATTTTCCCAACATCAGGAACATATTAACACTAGTAGAAAAATGGTCTTTATTGTCAACACTTTAGCATATTTTATTCAATACTAATGTTAAATTTATTCCACAATGAACTTTAACATTGGTTATTCTATAACTAACATTAATATATCACTTTTGATGTTGGTTCTAGAAAAACAGATGTTAAATGTCCTCATCGAAGACTTTTAATGTTGGGTTTTTCAGTAACTGACATTAAATGTCAATTTTTGGTGTCAGTTATTCAAATAACCAATGTTAAAAATCATTACCAAGTTTTAGAACTTTTATCAAGCTTCGATTTGACTTGTCTTGTAGCTAAAAAACTTTACAGATCAAATGTTATGACATTATAAGACTTGACTACTAAAATTGAGTTTTTGAATAAAAGATTCTAAAATTCACTTTTTGGCATCATTTTATAAAACAAATGATGTTAATAATCTTTACGAAGGTTTATATATTTTATCAAGCTTCCATTTGACTAGTTGTGGAGTTAATACAGACTTACGGATCAAAATTTATGGATGTCAGATGTTGAACATTATAAGACTTGAATTTTAACATTGGTCCTTTCAGTAACCAACATTAAAAGTCACTTTTTAGTGTTGATTTTTCAAATAAATTACATAAGAAAGAATTACCTAGTTGTACCTCATTTCTAAAGCTTCTATTTTACTAGTCACGAATTAATAACGGACTTACAGATCAAAATTTATTCACGTTGGAAGTTGAATATTATAAGACTTGACTTTTAACGTTGGTTTTTTTAGTGACCAATGATAAAAGTCACTTTTTGGCATTAGTTTCTCAAATAATCAACATTAAAAGTAACTATTTTGCAACATTTTTTTAGTAAATGATGTTAAAATTACAAAATGCACAAATTTTTAACATCGGTTATACATTTACTTGATGTTAAAAGTAAAATTTCAAATATGCGAGTTCAGTATTTCAAGTTTTTCACAACACATGTTTCTATTTTCAAAATCCCACCTAAATATTAATTCATCACCACCATAAATATTTTAATTTATGATATATAAATCATCATTAACTTTCTTTTAATATTTTCAACATCATCGAACCAATCAAAATTTCAACAATTCTTTAATCGACGATTTGTATATGGTATTTATTCTCATAATTTAATTCTATTATTATTGTTTTAGTTATCACATAAAATCTTGGTAATTATTGTTATGATGATGAATAATTTTTCTGATCAAGATAAAAAGATTAAACTTCCACATGAGATTCATCAACTGAGGTGAAAAATTCTTTATCGATCACTGTTTTCATTACCGTGTTAGTTCTTCCTTAAAAAGAAGAGAAATAACCACAAACATCATATTGATTAAAAGGAAAAAAACAAGTAAAATTGGGTTGAAGATTTATGTTTATTATTATTTTTTGATCATTTGGTGTATAATTTTTTATTCTTGTTTCTCATGTTTTCATTGAATCATGTTATGTCTATTGAAACTTAAAGAGGTACAACTTATGATGACCATAAATTTTGATCCGTAAGTTCATTTTATCTCCATAAACAGTCAAATAGAAGAATAGGAAACCAAATATATTCTAGTATTAAGAGATTCAATGTTTTAATGTTGGTTTTTACTAAAAATTATGTTAGAAATATTTTTTTGAATACATACTTCTCATGTCGGTTTTTATCAAAAACCTACTTTAAAAACATGTAGAATCAAAATTTAAATGTCGATTTTCAAAAAACAATGATGTTGAAAGGTCAATATTTTACTTTTTAACATTAGTTAATAAAAAATAATGTCTAATATTGAAAAATCCTGACATTTGGTGTCATTTTTTACATAAATTGACACCAAATACCACTTAGGCCTAACTTTCACTATCGGTTTATGTAAAAAATGACACTGAAGACCCCCGGGGGTAGAGTTTCGATGTCGATTTTTGTAAAAAACAACCCCAAAAAATTCATATAACTGGCTTTATAATTTATTTTTAGACATTAGTTTATAAAAAAGGATGCTGAAACTTCATTTTTTAATGTCACCTTTATAGATATCAGGTAAAAATCGATGTAAAAATGTAAAAAAAAACTGACGTGGAAATACATTTTTCTACTAGTTTAATGGTTATATTTCCCTCAATCACGTGATCTATAAGAAGTTAAAATTTCTAATGAATCACTTTTCCTGGACTATTCAACATATAATTTGAAATCAATTAATATGTAGTACTTCAATTCAATCCTTATATATTTTATAATTATTAAAATTGTAATATCATCAATTAAATACTTTGACAACATATATCACGTATCAAAATACAAAAGAATACGAATCATTCCACTTTGGTTGTATCAAAATCATAATATAGAATTTCATCCCTTAGCTTCTTCTGATTTATATTCCATTGGAACTTAGGTAATTTCTTTACGTATTTCCCCATTTCACTATAGTTGAAAAATTGAATAATAATATTTTATTCATTCATTTTCATTCTCTTTCTTAGTGATACTTTTCTCTTCACTTATAAAAAACTCTAAATCCTTCCATGAATTTCCCAAGGTGATTCTTTCCATAGTTATCACTTGTAGGAATATCCTTTATTCCATTATTCCCTTTATTTTTGATTCGTTCTTGTATCCCCTTTATTTCTTCCCTTTAAATCCACAAGACATGGATAATTATTTCTCTATCTTGATAGCACATAAAAAATTTTAATACTATGGAGAAAAACATTGAGAGACCAACACCCTTTAAATAATTGGATTAATACCCTCAAAGAAATGGTCAATATTTGACTTAGTGTTTCCTATGTAATCTATATCATACTTTTCTAACCGTGAAATGATACCTTCATACCGTACAACACATGCTTCCTCCTTTTTCTTTAAATTATGTGACTTTATCTTCATCTCAGTTTTTTTATCATGATGGAAATATGTTTCAATGATGGTCTATTTCAAAGATTTCCATCCCAAGAGTCCTATTTTCTCTTCCTCTTTAGTACTATTGATCAATGAAAACCATTTACTATTATATACATTAGGATAATACACTAAAAATGTAACCTTTCCCTTTTCACCACATCCCAAATCTATAAATATATTATCTAAATACTTAATCTATTTCCCAGCTTCCATTATATTAGTAGTTTCACTAAATGATGGGGCCTCTATCGATTAAAGTTATCCAGTACCAGAGAATCAAACTGTGGAATAGTTTTACCATCCTGGAAAGGTCATGGGTCATAAATTTATTAATCTACCTTAATATATCCATAACTTTCTCAGTTATAATACCATATATATTAGTTTCAATTTCAAGGAAACCTCTATATTGGTCACAGTTATTTATACCCTTCTTCCTTCCATGTCCCATTTTTAAACAATGTCATGCATTAGATTAGATCATAACATTATATAATATAATGTTTAATCCTAAAACTAGTCAAATAACAATAATAATTTGAAAAATTTATGCATAGTTAATATTGTAATCATAAATATGGTTTCTGTTTGAGATTTCATTACATTTAAATCCTTCATAATGGTTTGTAGAGAAAAATTGAATTATACTATGAATATACCATGTGAGTGTCAGACCAGGTGCATGGAAATGACCATTTTTAGGTACCAAGTATTATTAGATTCAATCTTGACTTGCATTTTTTAGATATATTATGCCTTGACACCATTGTATCAAAACCATGTCCCGTTGTAGTATCGAACCAGGGACATTTTACTAGGAAAACCGTATATTCTCTACCTTAATAATACATTGATATGTTCTTCTATACTTATCATCAAATTCAATAAATTTTATATGTTCCCTAATATACATTTTAAAAAATCCACTTTCCAAGGACGCTATTAAACATTCTCTGAATCCAACTGTAACAACCCTAACCCCATAAGAACAAAGATGGTGCCATTATTTTTTACATTAGAAAGATACAAGATTAAAAAACCAAAGCACCTAACAATTTAGCAGTTTTGGAAAACTATATTACATACATGATACTCATTTTATGTTGGGAAATGAAAATAAATCATATAAAAAGTAAAATCTCAGCATCCGTGAAACAGATTCCAAGAATCCATCACCATATCATGGGGAAAGGAAAAAATAATGGTGATATAAAATTATTAGAAAGGGTTAAGTACAATGGAAGATATCATAAATCAATATAGAATACTCGTTATGGAATGGTAAATTACAAAAGCACATGATAATTAATTAATAACTTGAGAATGATATAGAAGGAATAAAAGATGATCAAATAATGCCATATAAAAAATCACATGAGGTTGAAACATAAACATGTATATTATAACTAATTTAATAATCAAATGGAATAACTACAATAAAAGGAAGCTATTAAATGTTATTTCTAAAATCATGAGGTAACTCTCTCATCAATAGATCTAGAGGTTTTTGGATACAATGATTATATATAAATGTAGAGGTTATTATTTATTAACTTCGAAGACAGACTCCATTCCAATTCTAAAATGGAAATTTATGATTTATATTAGATATTCAGGGTATGATCCACTCTAGAAGTCTCATCTATATAATCATCGGATGATGAATGAGAGTCCCCTAAAATGGTCAATACATGGAGGTGTGGTCATCATCCAAAAGATAGAGGAAGATACCTGAGGAATTTGGGATCTAGATGGTCTGTTTAATGTTTTTTTACTTTGGACATTGTATGTCTTGTAGGATTTCTCCTTTTAGGAATTGTAGGTTTTACTATTTATTAATAAAGTTTGACGTCAAGGATTGGGATCCCCCATATCCATGGATGAGCTATTTGGGTATAATGTACCTTATCAAATATCTGTATTGAGAAAAGGATAATGATTTATCAATATTTACCCAATAAATAATATACAATTAAAAGTAAATTCCTTATGAAAAAATGGTATATGGTTTAGGAAATACTCATATTTATCATAAAATAATATTGGTACTAAAACTAAATTTAATTTCGTATGTAAAATGATTACAATAAAGGAATGGTATCATGATAATGTTAACAATCTCAAATGGAATTGAGATTATAGGATAACTATTATCACTTGGTAATATTCAATAAAAATCCCATCAGATCAGATAATTAAAATTAAAACATAAAATACATTGATTTATGAATGAATCATTATATTAAATGTGAAATTGTATTTATATAAATCACATAAAAGTTAATTGGTTCATAAAAACTAATAATTCTCAATGCAATATAAATGGAGACAAATTCCCTTACCTTAATCTTATATTTTTTTGAATGATCTTTATCATCCTTTATAAAAATTATATTCATATAATTAACTTATATAAGAACAATATTAATATTTTAAACATCATATATGATCATTGTATATCATTTTATGACCCATTTTCTAATAATCATTCATTATTTTCATTCTTTTGGGTGTTAATTGCCTTATTTTTTATGTATGTTTAGACTTATTATTTTTTATCCTCTTACTTAAATAACAATTTAATCATATATTGAATTAAAAAAATGATTAAAATATCATATATATATATATATGTTAATTATATATGTATTTACAGTAATATATAAAATTTGGTGATAGGAAATGAAATACATCGTTCATGGAGATGGTATGTTGTACATGTGCATGCACGCTGTTTCTATTTTATTATTATATTAAAAGAAAGAAAATTAAATTCTATATATGAATAAATTATTATGTAAGCATCATTTTAATTTCATATATGTCTCATATTTTTATTAAATCCATCCTTAATACATTCAATGAAAAGCGTAAAAAAATCCCAGTGCTTTACGAGGCAGTAGTCTGCTAAATACACGAGCGACATTGTTGTCATCTAAAAAAATGGAAATCATGAAGGTATGTGTAATATAATAATTAAAAAAACATTTTAATATAAAAAATATAATATATATCACATATAAACTATAAATATATCATTTTTCCAAGAATTAAAGGTGGTAATGAAAAAATGCATGACATCGGTTCGCGAGGAGGTAGTCCGCCATACACAGGAACGATGATTTCATAACACATGTGATGAATATTTGTGATACTGTAGGTTATAAAATTAACATAACAACATCTCTATATATTTATGATACTGAGGATGTTATATAATAATTGTATAATAATATTTTCATGTGGTGGAGAAAAGAATAAAATAAATATGCTCTTAGAAGAACATTACATCTTCTTCAGGTAACTTTATTTGGTTTGCACTAAAACCTTAATAATTTGGATTTCATCTAAATATAATGCTTGTATGATTATTGGAGTGAATTTGGGGAGTGATTTTGGAATGTATTTTCTGAGAAAATTTTGTTTTAAAGGTGTGAAGAGAGGATGATAAGGGGTGGCCTTTTATATGTGGGGGAGAGGACACACCTGGTATTTTGAAAAGAAAGTTAGATGAACCCACGTTATTACCTTTAAAATAGACCCAATAATGCACCATAATAGATCATAGAAATTATTATTTATAAACATGTCCATAAAAATGGTTTTGGACATGGTTTTTGTTATTCTTACAGCTTATATTCTATGTTTGACCACTAAGTAAACTTGTTTTACATTAATCAATGTTAATTAATTTTAACTATTTTCATCTGTATCTTTTCTAAAAAAATTAAATTGGAATTATTATAAATTATACTTATTCGAAATATAGAAACCATTTATCTAAATTAAATCCACATTAGTGGAAAAATTATCTTAAAATTAATCCTGTAGAAGCAACGATAAGAGGGGTTCTAAAGAGAAAATGATCAAAAGTTTACAATGTTTATATATCCAAATTCAATATGAAAATGATTCCAATAAACTAAATTAAAATAATAGATATATAATTGAAATTTTTCTATTTAAAAAAAATCAAAAGACAATTTAACATGATAAATTATTTAAATTAAGAATAATCATCTAATTAAAATCGATCATTTTTTCACTATTCATCAAAAAATGCAAATTTTCAGAAAAATACCAAAAATCACCCTAATATAATATTGACATTATTGTAACATCCCGGATCTAGGTTCCACTAAAAAGTTCCCCATAC
Organism: Viscum album; assembly: GCA_963277665.1. NCBI lineage: Eukaryota > Viridiplantae > Streptophyta > Magnoliopsida > Santalales > Viscaceae > Viscum > Viscum album. The sequence goes on from OY728119.1 coordinate 1,892,426,868, forward strand.
CTGGTTGGCCACATGGCCTCAAGAGCATTTCTCTAAATGCCAGACGCTACCGATTAACTGTGATGGCCTTGGGTGTGATAGTGGGGAAACTATGCCCTCATTGGTAGAGTATAACACAACAGAATACAAAATAATATAGTAGAAGAAGAAGTAAATAGTATACGACTAAAACAGAATAGTAGAAGTCTGATAGATAAATATCCAATTCTCAAACCATACAAATGATAATCCATCATGTTATATGTTATAAGAAAGCATCCAAAAAAGGATACACTGCATTCATATACAAATACAATACAAGTACAGAAACAAAAATAAATCTCAGAAGCATTGCAAGCCTCAGCTTGGTCCGATGCTCTCCTTCTTCTAAGCAGCAATCAAGTACCTGTATAAGGGTGCTTGACCTTGTAAACACCTATAATCATATAATCTGTTTGGGCCCAAAAGCATGACCCAAACAGGGTGTGAGACTAATCCTAGTAGGCAACCACCAAAGATCCGTGCCTAACAGTCAGTGAATATATGTAACAGTAGTAAAGGAAAACAGTAACTAGGAAGTGCTTAAGTAACTTATCCATTTATTCTATTTATGTTCTTTAGAAATTCAATTTCATTTAGGTGAAACTATCCCGAGATTGGCCTTAGCCTGCCAATCCTCTATATATAAGTAAACACAGTAGATGTCTCAGAAGATCATCTAGAAAAAAAGTGAATAACGAATCCAAGCTTGTGATTTTTATTGGAAGATGCATCATATGTCATTTCATTTCATTTAATAAGTTCTATGAACTTTAAAAAGGCATTGAAGTATATCCTAGCCCCACTGACCCCCCGTACCAAAGTAACCGTCAATTAGTGACATAACCATTCCACATTTAATCATATCTGCATTTCAGCATTTAACCATTTGTTCAGTTACCAATAGATCCTATCCTAGGTATCCCTCAATAGATCAAGGATTTTCTTGGAATTTACAATGAATACTTAGTAAGCCCGATCAACAAAAATGTGGCTCACTCATGACCCTTAAGTAATTAACCTCTTGAGTCTGTTCATTTCCTTTTAACCGAGACAATGGTTCACCCAAGGTAAGCAAGGTGTAATTATTCACATGATCCCAACCTTGTCTTTTAACCTATACTATGGATCACCCATGTCTAATTACCTCTTTAATCATTTATTGTTTCATTTCAAAAACAACACATTTGAATTAAACTATCACATGGCTTTAAAAATAACAGCTCATGTGGGAATTCACATAGCAACAACCACATGAAAATAAAAATATTTCATGGTTTTAATCATAACAACTCATGTGGTCATTTCATAAACAATATACCATTATAATCAACCCCCAAAAGGGAAAACATTCACAAGCCTCAAAGGCCTTCTTTTCAAATGGATAACCATGGTAAATGCACCCATGGGGTGTCCCTAAAACAAATAATCACCAATCACATGCTTCAATTTCATATAACCAAAAACATAAACATCATTATGTATCAACAAGTTTCAATTGTAGAGAAAAAAATACCCAAAATTAAATCATACAATTTTAGCACATATAATCAACTCAAAATTTAACTAAAGGTACAAGACCACCAACCTCGATGTCGTATAACTGATATAATCCGACGCCAACCCTTGAATCGACCTAGAACGGTGTAGATCTAAGAAAATAGGTAAAAAACTTGACCTTAAATAACTTTCTCAAGAATATAAATCATCAAGAAAAACTCAAGGAGAAGGAATATCTTACTGAGAGGAATCCAACGAGACTGAAAACACTTGAATCTGGTTCCGGATGACGAAACAAGAGAAGAATAAACTCCCGCGGCTCCTTGTTCTTCACCCAGTGGCTGTTCTATCCAGGATAAGAGAAAACGAGGGTACTACCTATTTTAAGCCAAAAATTAGTAGTACACGGCATGTAAATCCATATATACGGCGTGCATATCATTTTATTGTTCACAGATTCACTAACTTTACATGTCCCACACCGACCTTACCGACATGACTGCACAACATGTACTAAGGAGTATACACCATGTAGTGGATTTTTCTTCTCTCCCAGGACAAAAAACTCACATGCCATGTATCCCAATCACATACGACCAGATTAGATGGCATGCACATAGGATTACATGGTGTGTTCTACAACAACTTAACATTTTTTTCTAGTTTTCCTTATTTTCTCAAAAACAACTCAAAGGAAAAGAAAAACGAAGAAATAATACTTCATAAGAAGAACCGGGTTCTTAAAAAATTTCCCCATTAAAGAAATTCATCCTAGAATTTCCCTTCCAAGGGTGGTGAAGGAATATTTGAGAATAAATCTGGCCACTGAGAATGTACGTTAGCCTCCCTCTCCTAAGTCTCATCCTGTACTCAGTCGTGCTTCCATAACACTCATACAAGAGGAACTAACCAGCATTATAGAACCTTTGTGCTCCTATCAACTATATGAATTGGATGCTCCTCAAAGGATGCATCAACCTGAAGCTAAAACTCACTGGGTTAAAAAATGTTAGATGATTATGAGTGATAGTGGTACAACTAAGATATGCAGAAGACGTCGTGCATGGATCGGTACCTCTAAGGTAACTATAACCGATAGACAACCAACCCAACTTGTTCCAGAATCTCAAATGGCCTAACATATCTCAGTGAAAGCTTAACCTATCTCCTGATCCTCTTGTGTCCCAATCTCAGTGCAACATGTAGGAAAACTTGATCCCTGACCTTGAACTCCTAAGGTATTCTACGTCGATCGACATAAGATTTCAGACGAGACTATGTAGTAGCCATCCATCTCTGAATCAAGTGAACCTTCTCAATAGTCTCCTAGAAAATATGAGGTCCCAGCATAACAACCTCTCCTTCATCCATCCAATATAGGGGTGATCATTATGGCCTACCGTACAAATCCTCATATGGAATCATTTGAATAGTAGCCTGAAAGTTATTATAATAGGAGAACTCAACCAAGGGTATATTTTTCTCCCAAGATCCCCCAAAATCTAGGACACATGCACACAAAATGTTCTCTAGAACCTGTATTGTATGCTCTGACTGACCATCGGTTTGAGGGTGGTAAGCTATGCTCAGAAGCACCTGTGTACCCAATTACCTCTAAAAACTCTTCCAAAAAAGAAACGTAAAGTGGGAATCCCTATCTTAAATTATAGAATGAGGAACCCCATGAAGTCATATAACCTCTCAAATATACAACTTCCCTAGGTCATCAACACCAAAAGTCTCATTGGTCGTCAAAAAGTGAGCGACCTTCATAAACCTATCAACTACGACCCAAACAACATCATTGCCTCTAGGTGACCTTGGTAACCCCATCACTAAATCCATCACAACTTCATCCCATTTCCACTCAGGAATGGATATATGTTGTAAAAGTCCAACCAGCCGCTGATATTCTACCTTCACCTGCTGACAGGTGGAACATCTCGTAACAAAACCAGCTACTTCTTGCTTCATTCCCGACCACCAGTACTAATGGCGCATGTCATGGTACATCTGGGTGACTCCATGATTCACTTCCTAAGATGAAGCATGAAACTCTTACATCAGCTCCTCACGTATATCCCCTGGAACCAACACACATCCATAGACACATAGAACTTCATCCTCACCTATCTTCTATACAGGAGGAGGGTCCTCACCTATCACACTCTCCTGTATAACTAGGCCTTTGGAATCTGATAACTGCCTCATCCTCACTCTATCTAGTAGGGTATAGGTAAGAACCAATGATGAAAGACAAGTTTGTCCCTGACTTTCATGCACCTCTAAATGAATCTCAGAGAACAAATCCATTAGCTTCCACTCACCACTGGCCTCATGCACTGCCTGTATCTTAGTCCTCCTAATTAGTGCGTCAGCCACAACATTACCTTTTCTAGGTATATAGGCAAGCTCGAAGTCAAACTACTGAAGGTATTCCACCCACTGTCGCTGCCTTAGATTCAAATCACACTGAGTGAAGATGTATTTGATACTTTTTTTGTTTCATGTACACCACGAAATGATCACCCAATAAATAATGTCTCCATAAGTACAAAGTATGAACAACTGAAGCTAACTTGAGATCATGTGTCAGGTAATTTCTCTAATGTGGCATCAAATGCCGAGACCTGTACGCAACTACTCGATCTCTCTGCATAAGCACTGCTCCCAACTCAATACCTAATGCATCATAGTACATAGTGTAATTCTTGTCTGGCTCTGAAAATATCAGCATCGACACTGAATTCAAACATCCCTTCAACTCTTGAAAGGCTGCATTACAAGATTCTGACCACTCAAACTTCACACCTTTCTTAGTCAAGACTGTCATCGATGCGACTAAGCATGAGAAGTTTTGTATAAAATTCCAGTAGTAACTAGCTAGCCCTAATAAACTCCGTACCTCAAAAATGTTCTTGGGATGCTCCCAAGTAACTACCACTTCCACCTTATCTGGGTCCACTGATACTCCAATCTCTAAGATGACGTGACCCAATAAGTGAATTTGATCTATCTAGAAGTGTCATTTTACAAGATTATCATATAATTGATACTCTCTCAGTTTTTTTCAAAATGATCTCAAGGTGTTTGGCATGGTCGTGTTGATTGTGAGAATATACCAAGATATCTTCCACAAAACCACCACAAAATAATATAGGCAAGGGTGTAATAATCGGTTCATCAACACCATGAAAACTGCTCACGTATTTGTGAGACCAAATGGCATAACCAATTACTCATAGAGACTATACCTACTATGAAAAGTTGCACGAGGTATGTCTTTTGATCGAACACATACCTGGTGATATCCTTACCTCAAGTAAATCTTCGAGAACACTCAAGCTCCTCAAAGTTGATCAAATAGGTCATCTATCCATGGAAAGGGATATCAGTTCTTGACCATTAACTGGTTCAGCTTCCAATAATCCATGCATAACCTAAGGGTACTGTCTACCTTTTTTACAAAAAGGACTAGTGAACCCCAAGGAGAAGTAATGGGTTAGATAAAACCCTTAGATTAAAAATCTTCCAACTTCCTCTTGATTAGTTGCAACTCCATTGTAGCCATCTTGTAAGGAGGAATGGGTACTAGTGCATCTCTTAACACTAGCTTGATAGTGAAATCCACCTCTCAAACCGAAGGTAATACTGAGAAGTCTTTTGAAAAAACATCCCTAAAATGATCAACCACTGGAGAAAAATATTCCATATATGTTCCCTGGTCATCCAGATATAAACTCTCTATCTGTACTATCATCCCGCCCAGACCATGATGCTCAGGTACAACTCAGCTTGCTTGGACATCCCATTCACCCTTGTATAGAAAAGACCTACCCTATGGTGATGTAAAACTCACCCCATGGTGATAGTAGTCAATGAAGGTCTGATAGGATACTGAACAATCCATTCTTAGGATGGCATCAAACCCCATAATCTCTAAGACATAGAGGTTCTATAGAAAGTGACACCCACCAATCTAAAGGGGAAACTCCTTTAACTGACGCACACCTACCATTATGATCCCTAGTGGAGTGTCTAGTATCATAACATTCTCAGATGTATAAACACAAAGCCCAAGGCTCTCCAAAATGTGCAAAAATATAAAACTATGCATTGCACCAGTATCAAAAAGTGTAGAAGATAAAATAGAGGTGACTAGAATAGTACCTCTCATAGTAGAAGGTCTGAGATCCTACTCCTGTTGGGTCTATTGTACTGCATATGTCTGACCTGTACCACGACCTTGTGACATAGCCTGGCTACCCTGAGCTGACCCGCCCCGCTATCGCTGAGATCCTAGGGTTTGGGTACCACGTCCACGCCCACTGCCTTGGCCTACACGCCTCGATGTATTCCAATTTACAGACCGATGAGAAGCTATTGACCCTGATTTTGCACGTGGAGTCTGTACATAACCTCTCTCACTAGACATTGGTGGAAACTTCTTACAGAAGCATTGTATATGGACCATCTTTCCACAAGATTGGCACTCAACTAGGTCCTTTGGGCACTAAGGCCTCAGATTTCCAAATCTGCCACACTGATAGTACCTCACCTGGCTACCGGAAGATACATCTTTACTACTCGTATTCCCATGATAAAACTCCATAAAATTATTCTTGCTTCTGGTCGAGACCATACCTAATCTTGGTCCTGAACCACCCTAGTTCTCACCACTAGATTCTTCTAGTTTGTGCTCAGTGATTAATGTCTTATTCACAATGGAATGTACAGAAGGAAACCTTAAAATTTTCACCTGAGCTCGGATTTCATATCGAAGACCATCCTCGAAGCGCCTAGCTCTCAATGCCTCATAACCCATCAGAATAGGTGAAAATCCCTGAAGCTCTATAAAGAGGGAAGAATAGTCCATCACTAACATATTAACCTACTCCAGATTCATGAAATCCTGGCCTCAATCAGCTTTGAGGGTCTCAAGAAATAAGAAGTCGTAGAAGATTGTCTGAAAGTCTCTCCATGCCATGTCCTAATGGCACTCTGTCTATGTGATGACATCCCACCACCTCTTGGAAGAATCTCTTAGAATATAATTCTTAAGCTTGAACCTCCTCTCATGAGGAATATCAGGATGCTTAAAGATAGTTATCATTTATTCCAACCATGATTATATATCCTGTGGTCCACCATCCTCCGAGAAAGTAGGCGGATGGTGCTATTAGAATATACGCGTCAGTTCTTACATAGATGTGGAAACCTGCGGTACTCCCTGGAAGGTTTTCATGAACCTCACAAAACCTTCTTGGAATTATGCATCTTCACCCATGTCTGGTATAATGGCTGGTGCCGCAGCTGGCACAACTGGAGGATCCATCGGTAGCCCATGACCTACCACATTTAGTGTATACTCACTGCCACTCTCCTGGTGCACTTCCCGAGGTCTTTGTGGTGGAATTGCTCTGTAAAGTCTAGAAAACACACCTTAGCACATGTTTAATGAAGATAAATCTACAACTAAAAAGTGAAAAGTGATATAGAGAAGTAAAACACTCAAGTTTTTTAAAATATAAGTACACGACTTGTATAACTCCTTACATAGCGTGTTCTCATAGGCATTTACATGGGCGTGTACTTATTCCCAACATGGTTGTGTAACTTCCCATGTACACAGAATGTTCCCCAAGAGACATGAAATGTACTTGAGTTTCCTTCTTACCCAGGTGCTTCTACATGGATAGAACTACATGGTTCTTCCAGTGTAAGACTACACGGCGTGTTTAACCTTGACACGACGTGCACATCAAAAATTTTCATCCACCCATGTTGTTAGTCACATGACCAGATACATGGTTGAATTATACATGGTGTGTACTCAAAGTACACAGTGTGTCCTACTCAAATCTCAACAACCCACGTTCCCTCCTCAAACGGAAGGTTACACAGTCAAGGACTACACAGTGTGTACACGGGGTACACGCACACGTTCTTCTTAAAACTTGGAACACATTCTTCCCCGAACAGGAAGAACACACGGCGTGTTAGTCTAGAATAAACACCATGTATACTGGGTTTTTCAAGATATAATCTCCATATTTCCCATAAAACCTCTGTTCTGTAGAAAAACTAACCAGCAGGATGCCAAATTCTGATCTGTGAGGGCCCATACTCCCCAGAAATCAATGTTTGGCACCCAAGAAGAACATGTCATATTACATTTATGGATAAAAATATGAATCATGATCCACTAAATTCTAGTCCAAGAGGGACCATAATCCATAGAAACCCAAGTTTTTCATCCATTTAATCCAAATCATAGTACGTACCAATTCACCTATCACAATAGCAGGCTTATCTATCATATCATCTATCACAACAACATGCGATAACTAATGAATTCTAGACAGCATGGAATAATTCATGGCATGTGATTCTAACAAGTTCCTATATGATTCATGATATGGAATACCCTCATCTCATTGGGTTGAAACTAAAATAGAACCCACAATTGCATCAATAGTACTATTAGAAATCAAGTGTGTCACCCAATGGTGAAATCGAATCAACAGTAATATCTCAAAATCTAAATATCACAAGTCATTTTGAGGCAATTTGGATTTTCCCTATATGTGGGGTAGATACTCCTAGGCACAACTAATTATCAGATACCCATTCCTTCATATCTTTATCTATATGATCAAAATTGTAAGTCAAAGAAGAAAGAAATCCTATGATACCACTTTGTAACGTCCCAGATCTGGGTTCCACTAAAAGGTGATCCGTACCCGGTTGGCTACATGGCCTCAAGTGAATTTTCCCAAATGTCAAAGGCTACCAACTAGCAGTGAGGGCCTTGGGTGTGATAGTGTGGAAACTATTCCCTAATTGGAAGAGTATAACACAGTAGAATACAAAATAATACAATAGCAGAAGCAGTAAACAATATACACCTAAAACAAAATAGCGGAAGTTTGATTGATAAATATCCAAGTCTCAAACCATAAAAATGATAATGGAACATGTTATATGTTCTAATAAAGAATCCAAAATAGGATACACTACAATAAGATACATATACAATACAAGTTCAAAAATATAAATAAAACTCAGAAGCATTGCAAGCATCGGCTTGGTCCCATGCTCTCCTGCTCCTAAGTAGCAATCAAGTACCTGTATAAAGGCACATTCCCTTGTCAACACCTACAGTCATATAATCTGTTTGGGACCAAAATCATGACCCAAACAGGGTGTGAGACTAATCCCAGTATGCAACCACCAAAGATCTGTGCCTAACAGTCAGTGAATATATGTAACAACAGTAAGGGGAAACAATAACTAGGAAGTTCTCAAGTAACCTATCCATTTATTCTGTTTTTGTTCTTTATAAATTCAATTTCATTTAGGTGAATCTATCTCGAGATTCGACCTTAGCCTTCCAATCCCTTGTATAGAAGTAAACATAGCAGATGTCTCAGAAGATCATCTATAAAAAAAGTGAATACTAAATCCAAGACTGTGCTTTGGCTTGGCGGACACATCATAAGTCATTTCATTTCATTTAACAAGTTCTATGAACTTTACAAAGGCCTCAAAGTACAGAATAGGCCCGTTGAACCCCCGTACCAAAGTAACCATCAACTCATGACATAATCATTCCACATTTAAGCATATCAACATTTCAACATTTAACAATTTGTTCAGTTGCCAATAGAGCCTATCCTAGGTATCCCTTAATTGATCAAGGATTTGATCAACATTTACAAGGAAGACTTAGTAAGCCCGACCACCAAAATTGTGGCTCACTCATGGACCTTAAGTAATAAACCTCTTGAGTCTATCCATTTCCTTTTAACTGAGACAATGGTTCAACCAAGGTAAGCAAGGTGTAATTAGTCACATGATCCCAACCTTGTATTTTAACCAATAATATGGATCTCCCATGGATAATTACCTCTTTTAATCATTTATAATTTCATTTCAAAAACAACACATGTGAATTAAACTATCACATGGCTTTAAACATAACAACTCACATGGGAAATTCACATAGTAACAACCACATGAAAATCAAACTATTGCATGATTTTAATCATAACAACTCATGTGGGAATTTCATAAAAAATATACCATTCTAATAAACCCCCAAAAGGGAAAATATTCACAAGCATAAAAAGCTTTCTTTCCAAATGGATAACTATGGGAAACTCAACCATGGGGTGTCCCTAAAACAAACAATCAGAAATCACATGCTTTAATTTCATATAATAAAAAATATAAACATCATTAGGTATCAATATGTTTCAATTATAGAGAAAAAAACACCCAAAAAATGGTCTCATACCATTTTGGAACATATAATCAACTCGACATTTAACTAAAGGCATGATAACCCCAACCTCGATGTCGTATAACTGATATAATCTGATGTAGTACCTTGAATAAACTTAGAACAACGTAGATCTAAGAAAATAGGTAAAACACTCAACCTTAAATAACTTTATCAAGAACAAAAATCATCTATAGCGGCTCAAGTGGGAGGAATCTCTTGCTGAGAGGAATCCAATGAGACCGACGACACTTGAATCGGGTTCTAGATGACAAAATGGGAGAAGAATCAACTCTTTTGGCTCCTTGTTCTTCACCCAACATTTGTTCTATCTAGGAGAAGAGAAAACTATGCTAATGCCCATTTTAGCTGAAAATTAGTAGTACATGGAGTATAAATCCATATACAATGAGTGTATATCATTTTACTATTCATAGATTCGCTGACTTACTTTACATGTCCCGCACCGACCTTACCGACCTGACTACACGACGTGTACTAAGGAGTATACGACATGTAGTGGATTTTTCTTCTCTCCCAGGCCAACAAACTCACACACCTTGTATCCCCATCCTACACATCCAAATTACATGGTATTTACAAAAGAGTACACAATGTATTCTACTACAACTTAACATTTTTTTTCTAGTTTTCCTTGTTTTATCAAAAACAACTCAAAGGAAAAGAAACACAAAGAAACAATACCTCATAAGAAGAACTAGGTTATTAAAATTATGATATAAAAAATTATTTTTATTTTGTAAAATAAAATTTATAAAAGTGTAAAAATTTGTTTTAAAATATGTGAACAATTACAAGGAGTCAAAAACACCTTTAGAAAAATTCAAATTTTTATGTGTAAAATTGATTTTTTTTCATATCTTATATCTATCAAATATATTGAATGAATTTAATTTTTTTCGACTATATAATGTATATATTTAATTATTATCATATACTAATATTAATTAATTTAATTTATTAAGATAAAATTCCAGTGGTGTATAAAAACAGTTTTTTATGAAAACATATCCTAAATATTCAATTTCATTTATTATTAATTAGTCACTAATGTATTAAAACATATATTCTAATAATTTACTCTATCCTATTAAAAACCACCAATTTAATTCTTTAGTGATTATTTTCATTTTAAATTATAATGTTAATAGTATATTGTTATTCGGTAAAACTCGGTCTTGCGTGTAATGAAAGATAAAAAAGAAACTCTTTAGTGCATGTAACAGAAGAAAAAAATCAGTATTGTCTATATTTACATCTAAACTTAGTGTTTTATGTTGTGACATCCTAGACCTGGATTCCACTAAATAGTTTCCCCACGCCCAATTGGCCACATGGCCTCAAGTGCATCTCCCCAAATGCCAGAGGATGCCGACTAGCAACGAGGGCCTAGGGTGTATCCATGGGGAGACTATGCCCTCATCACCAGCGTGTAGTGCAACATATAATTATAAAAATAGGTAAAATATATAGAATATGAAATATATTTAAATATATGGAACATCAGAAAGAGACAAGATCAAGAATAACTGAAAAAATTGGAATAACGGATATAAACAAACAACGGTTGAGGATGACATGTCATGTATCTCGTAACCTGGAAAACATGGATAAAAGAAGTAGTAATACATTATAAAACAAAGTATCATAAAGTAAATACATAAACTATACCAATCATCCTGAGCCTTAGCTCGGTCATCTACCCCCAGCTCTATACTAGTACAATAAGAAATAAAGTGTTTGAAGCTATATGCTTTTCTTTATCAACATCTACATTCATGCAGTCTACCCGAGTACAAGGGGTTTTTGAATAGGGTATGAGATAAATCTCAGTGGTCCACCACCAACAGTGCCTATAACATCTGTCCAATGTAATGGAAATGTAACAGTGGGAAAGTATGTATATATAATGTAAAGCTGTACAATGTAACTAAATACCCAAGTACCTGATTCATCCCTCAACTGGTGTTTGAACATGTAAATAGTTCATTAATTAATTGATTACCATATTATATTAATATGACATTTGAGGAATATATATAACTGACTTCATCATCTCTTGATAACATAAATAGTGAAGGATCCAAGATGTATCAAGGCAACCATGATTGATAATTAATAGGATGTGGTTCCAAGGTAATCACCAAGGAAACCTAGACCTCAAGGGCCACCAAATTAGTATAAACTGAGCCTGGGATAGGGTTATTAGTGTAATCTAAGGATCATTGTCTAAGTAATTCCCACAATAATGTTTCTAACCGAGTACAGGGAATACATCAAAGGTAAAACATGAGATAAGTAATGGTCGGGCCGAAGTATGTAACCAAGGCACCTTATGTCATGCTGTATCAATAGAGTGTATCAATGGCATCATTTAATAATAATTAGGGGATCCTACAATTTCATATTGGACATCTAGAGGTAGACAAGGATCGGGTCCCTGGGTAGGTCTCTCCCAAGGCAACCAGTATCCTTAAATCATATTGAGGTCCTCAAGTACCCAAGGTATCCCCTCAAAAATTAAAGAGATTACATGATTCAATCCTTCTTATAAGTATTTAAAGGTCCATGTGAATAAATAGTCACCTTACATTTAATTGATTATAATTAATTTGATCACATGATAACTATTACATTAACAAATTCACTTTGTTCAATCCTTGCCTTTTATTAGTTTGACAAGGCCAAGTAGCAAGAAAAATTTAATTTAAAACCAAGTAAATAAAGTTCAATTAATAAGGTTCACTTCGCTACCTTCCATTAACATGGAAAGGTGTGCTACAGACGTGCAACCAAACTTTCATTACATTTAATAAGGACATGTCATATACTTATGTATTATTTCCATAACATCATTTGATTCAATTACATACATTTAATCACTTACCATAAGTAGGTAAATTGTAAGTGACATAGTATAATCTATTCACAATTTCATGATTTAAAAGGAATTTAATATAAAGAGACTTACCATTAGCATGATCAAGCTTAAACATGCCCGAATGGTGGATCAAGTGCCAAAACACTAGATACTAAACTATGGCATAACACCCCACATGGTGTGCTCATTATTGTGGATGTAACCAACAAAAACTAATCATATATATGGAAAGAGTATATCCATATAGTTATAATGACGATAATAAAGGAATATAAATTCAATAAAAACCACTCTATGAAATTGGCAGGCCACACATGTTAATTCCAAAATCAATGAACTTGAGGGATGAGTTATAAAAACCCACATTGTACTCATAAGAATATACTACTTCAGTATCATCCTCTTTTTTTGGATTGTATTAGAGTATTTCTGAAAATGAGTATAAGGACTCATTCATCGATAACTAGGCCAAGAGAAAGTGAAATGAATAATGGATTAAGATGACTCGAGTACTTACCGTTGTTTGTCCCACATGACAAACAGAAGCTCGATCAGATCATGGATGAAGGAGATCATTAAATCCCTACCATAGGCCTTCAAAGAGATCTAGATGAAGATAAATGGAGGTTATTTTCACTTGAATTTAGAACAGGGAAGGAGGGTTGAGTTAATTATATCATTAAGGAAAAAATGGTAAAATAACCCAAAAAATAGCTTTTGACCCATTTTGGCGCACAATTTTCCAAACTGTACACCAACCTTGCAAGGGTACTAGGAGAAAATGGGACACTCTCATAGTTAGGCTGCATGATTTGAGAATCCATGCACCAACCATATGATATAGATCTACCTAAAATTGCAGACCATCCGCACGATTTAGTATAACTATTCTTCCTCCCTACATGGTTTACTTTAATGGTGTGATAGGGCCATTTTTATAAAAAATAATGTTTTTGCATTCCGAACAAGCCTCAGACACCCCCAAGAACTTCGTGAACTCATTATTTATGCACTTTAGATCCATAAAAGTGAATTAGACCAAATTTAGAGGATCCATACGTGATCCAAAAATGGTGTTCTTACAGTTTTCCCTACACAAAGGAACTCGTACCTAAGTTCACCTTCCAAAGGTGGAGAAATACTGTCTGAGAACAACTCTACCCACTCTACAAGTATATTTACCTCCTTCTCCCAAGTATCATACAATAAACAGATGTGCTTCCATACCAACCATACCAGAGGAATATCCCAGCCTCAGAGTGTCTCCATGATTGATTCAACAATGAATAGAGGATACTCCTCAAATTAAGCATATACATCAAGCTCTACTTCCTCAAGATCAAAAGTATGAGATGGGTTAGTATTATAACAACAAAGCTGTGAAACATAGAAGATGTGGTGCATGGAATGGTACCTTTGAGGCAATAGAAAATGATAGGATACCAACCCAAATTGCTCCAAAATCTCAAATTTCCCTACAAAATAAAGAGATAGCTTTCCTAGACTCTAAATCTGTCTATGAACTAACTTGGGTGACACCTATAGGAAAACATGATCCCAACCATGAACTCCAAAGGTTGTAGATGACGATTGACATAAGATTTTTTGTCTAGATTGAGCAGTAGACCTAGGATTCCTAATTAGATGAATGTTCTTTGAAGTATAAGGCATGATTTTAGGACCTATAATGGCTACCTCACCTGCCTCTACCAGCACAGGGGTGAACTACACGACCTACCATACAAGTCTTAAAAAGTATCAATCTGAATTATCTATTAAATGCTAATATTATAGGTGAACTCGATGAGAGGTACATTCTTATCCCAATAATTTTCAAAATCAAGGAAAAATTCCTAGAGCATTTCCTCTAGAATCACTATCGTTTATTTGGAATACCCATCGATCTGAGGGTGAAAAGATGTTATTAGAAGCACCTATGCACCCATAGCCTTTTGCAAGCCCTACTATAAACGTGTTGTGAAATGAACATCCCTATATGAAATGATAGTATGAGGGACCCCATGTAGTCATATGATCTCACAAACATAAAGTCTTCCCAGCTCATCAACTGAGAAAGTCTCCTGAGTAATAAAGAAGTGATCTACTTTCATCAATATACCAATGAAAAACCAGAAAAGATCACTTCATCTAGGTGACCAAGGTAACCCAAATACAAAGTATATGTAAACATCTTCCCATTTCAATTCTAGTACTAGAATTTAATGTAATAAGAATTCATGTCTCTAGTGTTCCACCTTCACCTAATTATAGGTGGAACACCTAGTGATAATGCCTGCCATTTGAAGTGTCATCCTCATCCACCATTACTGGCATCACATATCTCGATACATTTTGGAGATGCCTTGATGAACCACCCATTGAGAAGAGTGAGACTCATGCATTAACTCCTCCCTCATATCTGTAGGAACCCAGACACATCCATGTATACACAAGATGTCTTCTTTGTCCATAGACCAATCCAATGGTGGGTCATATCCTGAGATAACCTATCATAGAAACAAGTCCTCATGATTTTAAAATTTTATACTCTTCACATTCTCAAAGAGGGAAGTGGTAACTATCAAGTCCGAGAGATAGTTTACAAGTGAATATTTTGAAACTCCATATGTAGCTCAGAGAAGAGGGCCATCAATTTCTATTCATCATGGTCTTCCCATACAGCCTATGCCTGAGTTTTTTGGCTCAGAGCATCAAAAATCACATTTCACCTTCCAGGTGTATAGGTAAGCTCTAAGTTGAAGGACTGGAGATATTCTACCCATATTCACTATCTGATATTAAATCCTTGTTGCGAAAAGGTATATTTTAGGTTTTTATGGTCTGTATACACCAAATAGTGCTAACCCAATAGATAGTGTCTCAAAAAACCTAATGCATGGACAACTGATTCTAGCTCAAGGTCATGTGTTGGGTAGTTTCTATCATGAGGCCTCAACTATAGAGATCCATACACAATGACTCTTCCCTCCAGCATCAGCACTTCTCCTAGTCCAATGCATGATGCATCACAGAAGATGGTATATCATCTTTGAGGATCAGAAAAAGTAAAAATAGGTACTGATACAAGCCTCCCTTTCAACTCATGAAAGAATTTATCAGATTCTTATGACCTTAGGAACTTAACACCCTTATTTTTAAGGCCATATATAGGTGAAGTAAGGTGTCATAAAACCTATATTAAATGTATATAATATCCATCCAGCCCCATAAACCTCTGTATATCAAACACGTTCTTCGGTTTCTCCAAGGAAACCATATAACTAACCCTCTCTGGGTCAACAAATACTCTTGAGTCTAAGATAATATGACCCATGAAGTGAACATTGTTGATCATGAAGTGGAACTTAGTAATATTAACATAAATATGATGATATATAAATGTACTCAGAATGATCTCAATATGATTAGCATGGTTTCTATGAGTGTGATAATACACCAATATGTCTTCCACAAAGACCACAAAAAAAGAATGAAAAATGGGTGGAACACACTATTAATTAAATCCATGAAAATGGAGGTCATGTTTGTAAGACTAAAAGGCATAATGAGGTAATCATACAGACCATACCTACTACTAAAAGTTGTATGAGGTATGTTTGATGGCTGGACTCACACCTTATGATAGCCCGATATCAATTAGATCTTAGAAATGACCCTAGATCCTCAAAGCTAGTAAAAGAGATCATCTATAAGATCCAGTGGATACCATTTTTTAACTGTATGCTAGTTCAACCATCTATAATCAATGCATAGATGATGGTTCCCATCCGCCTTCTTGGAAAAAATAATGGGAGAAATCTAATAGGAAGTGTGAGGTCATATAAATCACTTGAAATACAAATCCTCTAACTTCTTCTTGAGATCTTGGATCTGAGTAGGTGACATCCTATATAGTGGAATGGAAATTAGATCTTTTCCTAGAAAAATATCAATCATGAACTCTACCTCTCTATCAAGAGGTAATCCTTAAAAATCATCCAAAAATATTTCATTGAAATGATCTACTACTAGAGGGAATTTATCACGATTTAAACCTTTGTCCTCTATGAAAATATTGGAAATCTATGTGGTCACTCCACCTATCCCATGATGATCTTGTCTTTCTCAACTAGATAGGACATCCCACTCACCCTTGTGTAGAGAACTGCTAACCGCTGGTGAGGTAAACGACACCCTTTGATGATAAGAATCTTCAAAGGTGTGATAAAGAACCAAAAAACCATCCTAATAATGAAGTAAAAACCCGTCATCTCAATAAAAAAGAGGTCCTATAGAAATGGGTAACTTTATAACTCAAGGGGGAGTCCTGGAACTAGAATATTCCCTCTGATCATACCCCTAACAGTTTATCCTAGGTCATTACACCACAATAAAACTATTTTTCTAGACCAAGGATTTCTATGATATAAAAGGAGTTAAAAGAGTATGAATAACCTATATTAAATAATAAATTTACTATAGTAGAGGATACTAGAATAGTACCTCATACTATAGATGTTCCCATAACCTGATCCTCAGGTATCAGCTATAAAGAATGAAACTAACCTCATCAACAACCCTATGAAATAGCTGAACTACCATGATCAAAACTTCCCAACTAGCACTGCTGATGATCAGGGGTCTGGATACCATGACCACAAATTCCTCCTAGACCTATCCTACTGGTTCTAATTCAACTCCTCACCTGACACAACATAAAAGAACATGCTCCTAAAGGTGGATCTAGTGCGAAACCTCTTCCACTATAAGTAGATGGAAATGTCCAAAAAAAAATGATATAGATTCCCCATACAGCCATAAGCCTAGAAATCCATTGGGTTTCTATCACACTGGGGATTCATATGACTATATCGTCTACAATAATGTCATACTAAAAATCTACATACATGGGTACCCTAGTTTCTAATTCCCTAATGAGAAACCCCGAGGGATCACTTTCCGCCATCAGAATAACTACTAGCCTTCTTTAGCACTAATCCTCTATGCCTAGTAGTGTCGTCATCCCTCAGGTTGTGCATCGTGATAAGATACTGATTTATGATATTATAAAAAGTTGGTAGGAGAAACACATTTACCTAATTATGGATGTAACACTTGAGCCCATTCTCAAAGTGTCTAGCATGCGATATCTCATCACCAACTAGAAGTTGTGAAAAACACTGTAACTCAGTGAAAAATGTTAAATATTCCATAACTGACATAGAACCCTGCTCAAGATGCATAAAATATATGGCTCTGTCATCTTTCAGTGTCTAAAGAAAGAACTAATCATAGAAGGTTGTCTAGAAATACACCCATAACACTCCTTGATGATTACTAACCTAGGTAATCACATTCCACCAGAACTTGTTCAAATCACACAACATGTAAGTAGTAAGTTTGACCCTCCACTCTAGTGGTGTCTCCAGATTCTCCAAGATAGATAGGGTGGCCTCTAACTAAGACTCCGTAGCCAGTGGACCGCCATCCCCGGAAAATGTGGGAGGATGCTGTAGTTGAAACTCATGAGTCAGATTAGACACCATAGTTACAACATGTGGATCACCATACATGGAATTCATACAACATTAGAAACTATCATGAACTAGGGAATCAGTACCTGGGTTAGGTATAATAGGTGGTGCCTCTAGTGTAACTCCTGGCAGTAAGACTATGGACTTAAGGTTCACCATGTCTAGAGCATGTTCGTCTCCACCTTCCTATCATAAAAAACAAGGAAATCATCACAACATTAGTCTAAAATTTCTAGGAACCTGCCTCAGAACAAGTTTAAAAGCATAATGATTATGACACTAGTAAAATCTAAACACAAGAAAGGCTCACTACCCATTATAAACTACCCCAAATACTGCTTAGAAGGATAGGCATTGGTATGTTCTCAAGTATAAGTTACAAGGGTCCCAATTTATATAGGTTTAATATTACCTTGACTCATCATTTATTAGAAACTATTTCATTTAATTTTATTTTAAATTACCAGGTTCACTCCTTTACCTTTCTTAAGCATGAAAAGGAAGGATAAAAATGTGAATCAATTTCAATTTTATGTTTAAATTTCCTTAGAACTTGAAAAAATGTTCCTTTAAAATGGACTATGATTCCCAATGAATCAGAACCCATAATCCTTACCACTAAAAATGAAATGCATTTGAATTTATAATTAAATTATTAATTGGGTAAATTACTCATTCCAACCCACGGGGCCCATAACACCTCATGAATTGAAATAGGAAATGAATTAATCACAACCCAAACGTATCACAAGCACATATACAATCAAGGATCACTCAATCATAGGCATATAAAGTAATGAACATAGTGAAATTCATCTATATGGAATGGTAATATGAACGACATGAAAATCCAAAGTGCCTATGATTATGCATGTAACAATGCCCCTTTCCCTCATATCATTGGGCTACAGATGAATTGAAATTATCATTGAGAATAATAATCAACATCACCACATAGATTTTTTTACACCTAATAGTGAAATAAGATCAACTGTAATAGGTGAAACCACAAAAAAATTATAATTTAGGTAACTCGGTTTTTACCTTGAACATGGGTACTCAACGCCCAAGCATGGCTTATGAACATGTAACAAGAATTCCTAATCTCCTGACTATTATCTATAAATATTAAAGCATAAATGGAATGGTCTAGATACCACTTGGTGACACCCCAGACCCAGATTCCACTTAATAGGTGTCTTGAGCCCGGTTGGCCACATGTCCTCAAGTGCATCTCCCCAAACGCTAGAGGATTCCAACTAGTAGTGAGGGCCCATGGTGTGTTTGCGGGGAGACTATGCACTCATCACTAGAGTGTATCAAACCAGATAATTATAAATAGAGGTATAATATGTATCATAATAAATATAAGTAAATATATGGCACAATATGAAGATACAAGATCAACAATAACTAAAACAACAGGAATAATTGATATAAACATACAAAAAATGATGATGATATGTCATGTATCTAGTAAGCTAGAGAACATGTATACAAGAAGAATAAATATATGGTAAACCAAAGTAGTATAAAGGAAATACATAAACTATCCCATCAATTTCGAGATCCATCTAAGTCATCTTCCACCAGATCCATACTAATACAACAAGAAATCAAGTGTTTGAAGTCATATGCTTCCCTTTATCGACACCTTCATTCATGTAGTCTGCTCGAGTACCAATGGAAACTAGATAGGGTGTGAGATAAATCTCAGTGGGCCACCACCAATGGTTTATATAACATCCGACCCATGTAATGGAAATGTAGTAGTGTGAAAGCATGCATATATAATGTAAAGAAGTACAATGTAACTAAATAACCAAGTACCTACTTTATCCACCGACTAGTGTATAAACATGTAACTAGTGTATTTATTAATTAATTTCCAAATTATATTAATATTTCACATGAGGCATAGCTAGCATTGATATTTGGTGATAACATAAATAGTGAAGTTCCAAGATGTAACAAGGAAACCATGATTTATAATTAATAAAATGTAGATCCAAGGTAATCACCAAGTCATCCAAGACCTCAAAGGCCACCAACTTAGTAGTAACTTTGCATGGATAAGGGGGTAATATTGTAATCCAAGGATAATCTTCCAAGGCATTCCCATAATAATGTTTCTAACCGAGTTTAAGGAATACATTCAAGGTAAAATGGGGGATAAGAAATGGTCGAGCCCAAGGATGTTACCTAAGAACCTTATGCCATGTTGGATCCAAGGACTGTATCAGAGTCATCATGTAATAATAATGAAGGGATCCTATGGTGTCATACCGGTCATCTAGATGTAAACAAGGATCAGGTTCTTGGGTAGGTCTCACCCAAGGCAACTGACATCCAAGGCATTCCCTAAAAAATCCAAGAGATTACACTCATCAATAAATCCTATAAGTATTTTAAGGTCCATGTGTGTAAATAGGTACCTTACATTTTATTAATTATAGTTAATTTGGTCATATTACAACTATGTCATTAACAAATTTACCTCACTCAATCCTTACCTTTCATTTGTTTGACAATTCCATGTAGCATGCAACCAATAAATTAAAAAAATGTAAGTCATGTTCAATTAATAAGTTTCATTCTACTTCCTTCCATAAAAATGGAAATGTGTTCTATGTATATTCCACTAAACATTAATTACATTTAATAAGGCCAATTCATATTCTTAAGTATGCTTTCTATAATATCATTTGAATCAATTACTTACATTTAATCACTTACCTTAGGCGGTTCAAGTGGAAGTGACATGGTAAAATATATTCAAAATTTCATTATTTAATAGGAATTTAATATAAGAAATATTACCATTAGCATGATCAAGCTAGAACATTCCCAAATAGTGGCTCAAGTGTGAAAACACTATAAACTCAATTATGGCATAAAACCCTACATGGTGTGGTCATAATTGTGGAGGTATCCATCAAAAACTAATAACATATATGGAAAGAGTCTATCCATATATTTATAATGACTATAATCGAGGCATATAAATTAAATAAAAGGCAACAGATGAAATCATTGGGCCCTACACATCAATTCCAAAATCAACGAACTTGAGGGATAAGTTATAGACCACCCACCTTGCACCCATATGACTCTCTTCCTCTAGTATCAACCTATAATTTGGCTTGAATCAGAGTGGATTTAAAAAATGAGTATAAGGAATCACATCTCAGTAACTAGGTTGAGAGAAAGAGAAAATAATAATGGAATAATAAGACTCGACTACATAATGTTGCTTATAAAACGTGACAAATGAAAGCTTGATCGGGTCCCTGATGAAGGATATCATTAAATCCATACCTTAGGCCTTCAAAGACCTCTAAATAGGGATAAATAGAGGTTTTTTGTGTTTGAATTTTTAATAGGGAAGGAGGGTTGAGTTAATTAGATCATTAAGGGAAAAATGTAAAATCACCCAAAAAATAGTTTGTTCATGGTTTGGACGCATGGTTTTCCAAACCATGCATCAACCATGCACGGGTACCTAGATAAAAGTGGGAACTCACATGGTTAAGCTACACGGTTTGAGAAACCATTCTCCAACCATGTGATATGGCTCTTCCCAAAAATATAGACCATTATCATGGCTTAGACTAACTATGTATCCTCCCTGCATGACTTACTCTAACCATGAGACATGTCCATTTTCCCCAAAAATCCAGGTTTAGGGCTTTGAACGAGCCCCGAACACCCTTGACACCTTCATGAACTCATTATACATCCACATTAGGTCCATAAAAATGAATTAAAACAAAATTTAGATGATATGTACCTGAGTCAAAAACTGATTTCTTATAGTCTTCCCCCCTTAAATAGACTCATCTCTTAGTTTACCCTCCAAGGGTGATGAAATACTATCTTATAACAAATATGGCCACTCTTAAAGTATGTCGGCCACCTACTACCATGTCTCATCCTATACATGGTTTTTCTGCCATAACATCTATACTAGAAGAACATACTAGACTCGAAGGGTCTTCATGCTCTGATCAATGATGTGTAGAGGATACTCCTCAAATAAAGAATTATAATCAATACCTAATTCATCGAGATCAAAAGTATAAGATAAGATAGAATTATAATAGAAAAAACTATTAAACATAGAAGACGTTGTGTAAGTCACAAAACCTATGAGGTAATAGAAACCAATAGGCTACCGGCTAGACTTACTCCAAATTCCCAAATGGCCCCAAAAATTGAGGTGATATCTTCCCTTGCCTCTATATCCATTTATTACATAATCTGGGAGACACTCACATGAAAACATAATCAACAACATTGAACTCCATAGGTTGTTGATGAGGATCTACATAATATTTTTTTTCTAGATTAAGTAGTAGACGTACACTTCCTGATAAGTTGAACCTACTCCAAAGTCTCTAGCACAAGTAGAGGACCTAGAAAGGCCACCTCACTTTCCTACAGCTAGCACAGGGGTGAACGACATGTCCTACCATAAAAGGCGTCAAAATGAGACATCTAAAATGTCACATAAAAGCTATTATTATAAGAGAACTCTATGAGAGGGATACACTTCTCCCCAGAACTATTGAAATAAAGGAAACATTCCTAGATCATGTCCTCTAGAACCAATATCGTCTGTTTAGACTACCCATCAGTCTGAGGGTGAAAAGATATGCTTAGAATCACCTGTGTACTCGTAGATTTTTACAATCCCTTCTAGAAATGTTAAGTAAAATGAGTGTCCCTATCTGAAATGATAGTAAGAGGGACACCATATAGTCTTATGACCTCAGAGACGTACAATATCCCCATCTCATCAATTAAGAAAGTATCCCTAATAAGAAATAATTGATCCACTTTCATCAGTCTTTCAATGAAATCCCACAAAACATTGTTACCTATAGGAGAAATAGGTAACAAAAATACAAAGTTCATGGAAACATATTTACCTTTTCCATTTTGGGATTAGAATCAGCTAAAAAAATCCTTCAGGTCTCTAGTGTTCCTCCTTTACCTGAAGACAGGTTGAACACCTAGTGATAAGTCCTTATATCTGACATTTTATCCCATTCCACCAATACTGGCATCATATATCTT
Source organism: Viscum album (assembly GCA_963277665.1). Taxonomy (NCBI): domain Eukaryota; kingdom Viridiplantae; phylum Streptophyta; class Magnoliopsida; order Santalales; family Viscaceae; genus Viscum; species Viscum album. The sequence continues at coordinate 1,892,450,185 of OY728119.1, forward strand.
GATACATTTTTGATATTCCTAGATAAACCACCCATTGAGAAGCATGAGACTCATGTTTTAACTCCTCTCTCATATCTTTAGGAACCCATACATGTCCATGTATATATAGGATGTTGTCTCTTTCTACCTACCAATATAGATTTAGGTCATCTTCTGAGATACCCTCTTAGATAACCAAGCCTTTAGGATCTAAAAATTTTATACTCTTCTCCTTTTCAAGGAGGGAAGAGGTAACTGAAAAGGATGAAAGATAAGTCTTCTCATGACTATCATGAAACTCTAGATGCAACTTAGAGAATAGGCCATCAATTTAAATTCATTGTTAGCTTCTCGTACAACATGTTCCTGAGTTTTCTAGCTCAGAGCATCAATAACCACATTTCCCCTTCCAGGAATATAGAAAATATCTAAATCAAAGGAATTGAGATATTTGACCCATCCTAACTATCTGAGATTCAAGTCATGCTATGAAAATATATATTTTAGGATCTTGTGGTATATATACACAATAGAGCACTCAACCAATAAATAGTTTCTTTAACAACATAAGTCTTGGAAAACTATTTCTAGATCAATTTCATGTATTAGGTAGTTTATCTCATGAGGCATTACTATTGAGATCCATACATAATGAATCTATCCTCCTATATCAGCACTTCTCCTAGAACAATTCTCGATGCATCACAGAATATGGTATATCCTCTTCTAGGCTATTGAAGAAACAAAATAGGTGATGAAAAAAGACTCCATTTCAGCACATGAAATTCATTTTCACACTCTTCTTACCATAGGAACTTAACACATCTTTTTAAGGCCAGAGATAGGTGAATAAAGGTGTGATAATTCCTGTATGAAATGCCTATTATATCCATCCTACCCTAAGAAACTCTGTATATCAAACATGTTCTTGGGTTTGTCCTAGGAAACCACAACACTAACCCTATCTAGGTTAACATATACTCATGATTATGAGATAATATGACTAAATAAGTGAACTTTGTCGATCTAGAAGTGGAACTTAACAGGATTATAATGTAGCTAAATATCTCTCAGTGTACTCAAAATGATCTCAAGATGCTTATCACAATTTCTATGAGTGTGAGAATACACCAAGATGTCATCCACAAAGACCAAAACAAAAGAATCCAAAAAGGGGTAAAACAACCTATTCATTAAATCCATTAAAATGGTGGCCAAATTCATAAGATTGAATATCATAATGAGGTACTCATACAGACCATAACTTATTTAGAATGTTGTATGAGGTATGTCTGATGGCCTCACTCACACTTGAGGATATCCCAATCTCAGGTCAATATTATAAAAGACCCTATCTCCTCAGAGCTAGTCAAAGATATAATCTATATGAGGTAGTGGATACTGGTTCATTATTTTAATATGGTTTAACTATCTATAATCCATGCATAGAAGAAGGGTCATATCCTCCTTCTTGGTGAAAAGCATAGGAAAACCCTAAGAAGAAGTATTAGGAAGTATGAAGCATTTAGCCTCCAAATCCTCTAACTACCTCTTGAACTCTAGGAGCTCAATAGGTTACATTATTTACGAAGGAATGGGCACTATAGTTTCTCCCAGAACATGCTTTATTGTGAACTCTACCTCTATTAAGAGGTAATCCAAAAAAATCTTCTGGAAATATGTCCTTGAGATGATCTACTACAAGAGGGAATTCTACTTGATTCAAACCCTAGTCCTCTATGAAAATTTTGGAAATATAAGAATTCACTCCATTTAGTCCATGTTTATCTAGTCCAACTATATTATCTTGGACATCCCAGTCACCCTTTTGTAAATAACTTCTACCCTTTAGTGAGGTAAATGACACCCTTTAGCAGTTGTAGTCTACAAAGGTGTGATATGGAACCAACCAATCCATCCTAAAAATGACATAAAAAACCGTCATCTCAAGGAAAAATAGTATCCATATAAAGGGGTAACTGCCTACCTAAAGGGGTAGTCCCTACACTAGCATATTCCATCTAATCATACCCCTAATAGTGTATCTAGGGTCATTACACCCCAGTAAAACAATATTTCCATCAAAAGGACATCCATGATAGATAAGAAGATAAAATATTATGTATCACATGTATCAAATAAATAAGTTAATATAGTGGAGGATACTATAATAATACCCCATACTATAGACGAACCTACAGCTCGATACTCAAGTATCATATGTAAAGCATGAAAATGACCTAGACCACGGCCTTATGCAACATCTGAACTACCATGATCAAAATTTCCTTGATGGTGCTACTGGTGAGTATGAGTATGGATACCATGACCATGAATTCCTCCTCAAACTATCATATCAATGCCACTCCTACTCCTCACCTGACACGGTGTAAAAAAATCTTCTTCTAAAGGTAGAGAAAGTGTGGAAACTGTTACACAAGAAAATGATGGAGAGGCCTAAAAGAAACATTTAAGATTCACCATAAGACCACAATTCTAGAACCCAAGTGGGTCTTAGTCACACTAGAGATTCATTTGGACATGTCCTCTACACTGATGGCATACTACAGAACTACCTACACGGGTAACATGATTGCCACTTCCTTGATGAGAAATTCCAAGGGATCACTTTCAGCCACCAGAAGAACTACCATTCTTCCTTAGCACTAATCCTTTATGCCCGGTAGTGTCAACATACCTTAGGATTCACTCAGTAATAAGAGACTAATTTTCAATGTCATAGAAATTACCTAGGAAAAATATATTCACCTGAGTATAGATGGTATGCTGGGGCCCATCCTCAAAGCATCTAGAATACGAAAGCTCATCACCAGCTAGAAGCGGTGAAAAGTGTTTTAACTCAGTGAAATGAATCGAATACTCCATACATTACATTGAACCTGGACCGAGATGCAAAAAACTCGCTGGCCCTATCATCTCTCAACAACTGAGGAAATAATTGATCACAGAAGGTATTCTAGAAATGAACTGATAATATTCCCTTATAATGACTAGCATGGGTAAACACATCCCACCAGCGATTGGATAAATCACACAACATGTAAGTAGCATGTTTGACCCTAACATTTGGTTCCAAATCTAGATTCTCAAAGATAGATAGGGTGGCCTCTATCTAAGAATAAACATCCTGTATACCTTCATCTCCTAAAAAGGTGGGAGGATACTGTAGCTGGAACTCATGATTTAGATCAGCCATCGTAGGTTCATCTCATGGATAACCATGCATGGACTGCATCAGACATAGAAAACTATCACGAACTTAGGAATTAGTGCCCAAATCAGGTACAATAGGTGGTGCCTCCTTTGGAACTCCTAGCGATAATACTGGAGGCTCAAGGCCCACCAATTATAGACTATGGTTGTCTCCACCTTACTAGAATAAGACATGAGTACATCATGGTGGCACTGGTATACAATTTATATGCAAAAAACTTAGAATAATTTTAGAGGCATAAAGATATTGACACTAGGGGAAGATGAACATAAGAAAGGCTCACTAACCATGGTAAACTAGCCCAAATTCATGATTATAAGGTCATGTATTGGTATTTTCTCAAGTACAAGTTACTGGGGTTTTAAAAGATGAATATTCAACAGTACCTTGAATCATCATTTATTGGAAACCATTTCATTTAATTTTATTTTCAATTACCATTTTCAATCTTTTAACTTTCATAAGCATTCCAAGGTAGGATAAGGACATGCAACTATTTCACTTTTATGTTTTCATTTTCATAGAACATGAATTAAAATTTGGTTAAAATGGACCGTCATTCCTAGTGAATCATCTCTCATACTCATTATCACATAAAATGACACCCATTTGAATTTCTAACTAAAGTATTGATTTGGTAAATTACTCATTCCAAACCATAGGGGCCCATAACACCTCATGAATTCAAACAAACAATCACTCAACCACATCCCAAAAGTACCAAAAGCACATATACAAGAAAGGATCGCTCAATAATAATAGGAACATCAATAAATGAAATTAGTGAAATTCATCTATATGGAATGAAAATATGCATGATATGTAAATATTAGGTGGCTACGATGATGCAGGTAATAATACCCCTTTCCCTTATATCATCGAGCAAAGGTTGAAATGAAATTGTCAATGAGAATAATTTTCAACATCACCACATAGCATGTGTGTCACCCATTGGTGAAAGAAGATAAATTGCAATAGGTAAAAAAAAAGAATTATAATTCAGGAAACTTGGATTTTACCCCGAACATGGGTTCACGACGCCCAAGCATGGGTTATGACCAAGTTACAAGTGTTCCTAGTATCCGAACTATTGCCTCCAAATATTAAATCAATATGGGAAGGACTCTGATACCACTTTGAGACATCCCAGACCTAGATGCCACTTAATAGGTCCCCTGATCCTAGTGTGCCACATGGCCTCAAACACATCTCCCTAAACGCTAGAGGCTGCCGACTAGCAGTGAGGGCCTAGGGTGTGTCAGTGGGGAGACTATGCCCTCATCACCAGAGTGTAGCATGAAGGATAATTATAAATATAGATAGAATAAGTAGTGGAATAAATATAAGTAAATATACAGTATAATGAAAAGATAAAATATAATAAATAACTGGAATAACTGGAATAACTGATATAAACATACGACAACTATTAATGATATGTAATGTATATAGAAATCTAGAAAACATGGATACAAGTATAAGAAATACATGATAAACCAAAGTAGCATAATAGTAATACAAAAACTATCATAAGCATCCCGATCTCATAGTTGGTCATCTACTTCTAGTCCCATTCTAATATAGCAAGAAATCATGTGTTCAAAGCCATATGATTCCCTTTATCAACACCTGCATTCATGTAGTCTACTTGGGAACCAATGGAGACCAAATAGGGTGTGAGATAAATCTAAGTGTACCACCACCAAAGGTGTCTATAACATATTCCCCATGTAATGGAAATGTAAAACTATGTAATTATGAATATATAAAGTAACACAATACAATGAAAGTAAATACTCAAGTACCTACTTCATCCCTTGGCTGGTGTGTGAACATGTAATAGGTTCATTAATTAATTGATTACCATATTATATTAATAGGTCATGTTAGGAATATATAGCACTAAATTCATCATCTCTTGATAACATAAGTAGTGAGGGTTCCAAAATGTAACAAGGTGACCATGACTGATAATTAATAGGAAGTGATTCCAAGGTAATCTCCAAGGAAACCTAAAACTCAATGTCCACCAACTTAGTAGTAACTGATCCTAGCTAAGAGGTATGAATGTAATCCAAAGAGAATCATCCAAGGAATTCCCACAATAATGTTTATAACTGAGTCTAAGGAATAAATCCAAAGGAAAATGGGAGATAAGCATTGGTTGGGCCCACAGTGAGGGGAGGTGTCATTGGGATTCCTGGAAGAAAATCACAAGACCGGTGGAAAATAGGGGTATCAATTTTTAGAATGTTATGGAGAAAATGAATCAGATTAAAGGAAAACATCCATGGGAGGTTATCGAGGGGCACATCCTGTGGATTAGGTTTAGTAAGAGAAAATATAAAGAAACTTGTGAACTACTAGGGTTCACCCGTCCTCCTTATGGAAGTATCTATAGGTTCACTTTCTGGTTCTGCTATGAAACTCTTATTGGCTTGCTAGCTATAGAGACAATAGCTTTTGGGACTACAACTAGGTTGGAGTGGTTTTGCGATATCCAGGGTGCCCTGTACCTGATCTCACTTTCAAGAAGGCCTGATTCTTACCAATATTTATTCAATCTATCCTTGATCCCACCCAATTGAGGGTCTTTGATGGAATTATATTAGAGGACACACCTCACTTCTACATTTTCATTGGTGCTTCGTCAGACACTTTCACTGCTAAATCATATAAAAAGTCAATATATTGGCATCAGGTCAGTGACATGTGGGGAGATCTTCTTTGGTGAAAAACCTTACCTATGAAATTCAACTTTCTTATATAAAGGATTCAAAATTATTCTCTTCACACTAAAGTGGAAATCAAATGTAAAGGCATCTGTTTGGCCTCTCGATGCTCTTACTTTTATTCTATGAAGGAAGAAACAACAACCCACCTTTTCATCCAAAGTGAGTTGACCACGAACATATGGATAATGCTAGGATATTTCTTCAGTTATTACTCAGTGGAATATTCCACTGAGGATTTTATCCAGAAGTGGTTCATAGGATCTAACATCAATAATAAAGAGATGAGAGTGTGTTCACTCGTTCTCTCCATGGGCCGCTAGTGTATTTGGGAGGTGAGGAACCAATCCCTAGACAAAGTCCCTCCCTATAACATTGACCTGATGGTGAGATCCAAATTACTTGTGGTGGACCTTACCTGTATAAAGAATTAATGGGAGGATTCTCATTATCTCAGGTGGTTCATGACCAGAATGCAAGGTCCTATTCCTTCCAGTCCTCAACCAGTGGGTCACCGGGTGAAATGGACCCCAAAACCCTTGGTCTTAGTTTGAATACTAATATATAGTACAACCATGGGAGCATGCAGGGTGGTGGTGTGGTCCACAAACTCATGGGACCAACGATTCTTAGTTTCATCTCTTTATGGGGATAAAAACTCATTACAGGTGGATGTGGAGGCCTTTCTTAGTGGTCTTGAATTATTATTCTCCAAGAATATTTCCTTATATAAGGTTGAGATGGATTCAAAGATTATTTTGATCCCTCTCAAATACCTCTCTCCCACTCCTTGAGAAATCATCTATTTGATCCATAAATGAAAGTACTATCTCTCCCATGACATCGAGATTTCACATACTTGGTGATAAGTCAATTCGATAGCAAATTTTTGTCTTTTAAGGCTTCCCAAGAGCCCCCCCCCTCATGGTGTTTTATTTTTTTTATCCCTTCCCTTAGGGGGTGCATACATCTCCATCAGTGATACTCTGGGTCACCATTTCTACATACCTCATTGATGTCCTTATTTCTCCTTTCTCCAACTTTTTAATAAAACAAAAATATCTTTGATTGGTAAGGTCCATGTGTATAAGGAGGAACCTTAAATTTAATTAATTATAGTTAATTTGGTCATATGATTATTATGCCATTAACAAATTAACTTGGTTTAAGCCTTGCATTTCCTTAGTTTTACAAGGCCAAGTAGCATGAAATCTTTAATTTAAAACCATGTAAATAAACTTCAATTAATAAGGTTCACTCCGCTGTCTTATGTAAACATGGAAAGGTGTTCTACGGGCATGAAACCAATCATTCATTAAATTTAATAAGGCCAATTCATATACTTAATTATGTTTTCTATAACATCATTTGAATCAATTACTTACATTAAGAACTTACCTTAAGCGGTTCAAGTGGAAGTGACTTGGTAAAATCAATTCAAAATTTCTTAATTTAATAGAAATTTAATATAAGGATTATTACCATTAGAATGGTAAATCTTTAACATGTTTGAACAGTGGATCAAGTGTCAAAAAACTAGAAACTCAATTATGGCATAACACCCTACATGGTGTGGTCATCATTATAGGTGTAACCACTAACAACTAATCACATATATGGAAAGAATGTATCAATACAATTCTAATGACTATAAAAAAGTCATATAAATTCAAGAAAAGGAACCAGATGAAATTGGAGGGCCCAAAAATCAATTCCAATATCAATGAACATGAGGGATGAGTTATATACTACCCACCTCATACTTGTTTGACTCTCCTCCTTCAGTATTAGCCTTTAATTTGGATTGGATCAGAGTATATCTGAAAAATGAGTATAAGGACTCACACCTCGATAACTAGGTCGAGGAAAATAGAAAAAAATAATGGATTACTAAGACTTTAGTAATTATTTTTGTGCATCCAACATGATAAATAGAAGTTTGACCAGATCTTGGATGAAGGAGATCTTTTAATCAAAAACTTAGGACTTCATAGAGCTCCAAATGGGGGGAAATGGTGTTTCTGCCCACTGGAATTCAAAATAAGGAATTAGGGTTGATTTAATTTTATAATTAAGGGTAAAATGATAAAATTACCCAAAAAATATCCTATACAAGGTTTGGCACACAGTTTTCAAAACTGTGAACCAACTATGCATGGGTACCTAGATAAAATGGGGGAACTCACATGGTTAGGCCACATGGTTTGAGAAAATATGCACCAACCATGTGATATGGATCTACTTGAAAATTCATACCATCTATATGGTATAGACTAAATGTATGTCATCCCCACATGGTTCACTCTAACTGCATGACAAGGCCATTTTTTTCCGAAAAAGTTGGGTTATGGGCTCTGAAAAATACCTAGAAACCCTTGAGACCATAATGAAATCATTAGGCATCCACTTTAGGTCCATAAAAGTAAATTAGACCCAAATTTATAGTATATATACCTGAGTAAAAAATTGGGTTCTTACACATGTAATTTAGGATAACATAGCATTGAATGTAACATACACTATAAAAAAAAATGTTATTTTAAAAGAAATATTTAGGGTGTTAAATTGACAGTATCAAAATGAAATTTGAACCTATAATTTTCTTATGATGGTAGGGGGTTTCTTGGAATGATATCATACATTATCTTGTATAAGTAGAATATTCTATCATGGTAGTAGGACTTAGTCTAATGTAAATTAGATTATTTGGCCTATAATTGATTTTATTATAAAGATATGAGGATTTAGATTTCGATTAAAGACTTCAAATGGTTGTAGAATAGATCAAATGATAGTATCATACATCAACTGGTTGGAAAAATATCAACTAGTGGCAGAATACTTCATTTAGTGACAGTATAGTTCTACTGGTTGCTAACGAAGAATACTAAAAGGAGAAATTTTTAGTTAGAGTATTTTATATAATGTCTATAATTATGACGATCTATCATTTTACAAATAAATAGTCAATTATAAAGTAATCATGATTTTTAAACATTAAAATAAGTAATTACTAAAATTAGATAACAAACTCAATCATCTTATGGTATATGAAAAAGAGTCCTAACTACACACATGGATTTAAAATCCCATGATATATGCTTTGTTTGATCATATAAACTTCATTAACCTCTATAAATTATTGGTTTCAAATTTACATTGACTTATTTATAGCTCAAATTATAATAAAATAATTATGAATTGATGTGATGACCATTTTATAAGAACATACTAAAGTATTTAGGGATGAACTACTGGGTCATACCCCCCAAGTATGAGGTTTAGTATTCAATAGAACTCACTAATATATATATTATTATCTAAAATAGTCCATATATAATTGGTGATGTTGAATTAGTGTAATTGATTAAGTAGTAACCAAAAAATTTGGACAAGGGTTTTTTCCTCCCTAGTGATCCACCATGTGGTGCACCAGTCCTTTCTCAAAAAATTTATTGATGGGTAGGTGAACCTTTTTTTAGAATATTGTGATATCAACAATATCATTATTAATAATAACTATCCTCAATATTGCATCAATAACTTCTTTTATCATCTCAGAGATAAACAATACTTTTCAATAATTGTCTCATGACCTGGATATCATCTATTAAGGGTGAAAAGTGAAAATATTTAAAAGAAATTTGTTCAATCATAAAATGGACACTATGAGTTTATAGTGATCCCATTTATATTGATTAATTTTCTCCCCATATTCTTGGATCTAATTAATAGAGTCTTTAGATACTAACTGTATCATTTTTTTTATTTTCTTCATAGAAGAATATCTTATTTATTATAAGATCAAGGAATTGTATGAAGATCATTTTTGGATTGTTTTGATAAACATATGAAAGGAATTTTTTATAGTAAATTTAACATATGTGAATTCTAGATAAAATATGTCTATTATTTGGGCCACGTAATCACTAGTGAGGTAATAACTAAAGATCCTTCAATGATAGAATTAATTAACCAAAGGATCACTCTAACAACAGTAACTAAGACACATATTTTTCTTATTTTAGTCAGATACTACTGATGCTTTTTTTTATAAATTTCTTATAGATACCAAATCCTCTAACAAAGTTAACATATATGGGAATTAAGTACCTTTAGGTGTAGTGATTTGAATGATTTTTTGACGAACTCATGAAGAGTTTGGTCGCAACACTTGTACATACATTACCCTATAGTGGGGAAGATTTTATAATATTTATTGATTACTCAATAAAGGTATTGGTATGAATCATTATGAAAAATTAAAGTGTAATTTATTATTCATCATGATAATTTAAAACCCATGATAAATATTATCTGACTCATTATTTGGAGCTAGTGTCCATGATATGTTATTTAAAAATTTGGCAGAATTATCTCTATGGTAAAATGTGAAATATTTATACTAAACACAAGAGTTTAAAATATATATTAATGTATAAGTATTTAAATATTCTATAATATATATGTTTAGATCTAATCAAATATATTAATTACTCAATACATTACCACCATGGGAAGATAGATAACGTGGCTGATGCTTTGAGTAAGAAAGATCATGCTACCTTATTTATGACAAGAGTTAAAAGAAATAAAAATATTCATTGATTTAAAAAGTGTAAGCCATGAATTCATAAGGTAATGTGAGTATTCCTATCAATAACATATGAACACTCAAAAATCCATTCATGTAAAGATAAATGAATCCTAGGAAGAGGATGTAGAGATATTAAAAATAGCAGGGAATATTCTAGATTTCAGCATTGATAAAATAAAGTTATATGGTTTTTTACCTAGATAAATGTTTCGTAAAAACTAAAACTAAATAGATAAAATTTATATGATTCACATTGATCATTCTTCTCCATTAATTTAGGTAGAATGAAGAAGTATAAAAATCTAAAATTAATTTTTGGTGGGATAACATAAAGAGTGGAATAACAGAATACATCTTGTTGATCGATATAAAAATAAGTTAATATTGATTCAAGAAAGTATAATGGGATGAAAAAAAAATTAATCATACCATTATGGAAATTGGAAAACAAAACCATTCATTTTTTCTAAGATGGATTGAGACATATAATGGGAATAATGTTATCTTGGTTTTAACTAGTCTCCTTACTATGTCAAGTTGTTTTATTTCTGATAGGAAAGATTTCTATCTCAAAAAAATTTCAATGATATAAATAAGGGAATATGTAAGGAAACATGTAGTTCTAAACTATATATTATCAGATCAAGTTCTATGGTTTTACTTGTGGTTTTAGATAATTATTCAGAATTCATTAGATATAGAGATGAGTTTCAGTACTTATTATGATGTATAGACCGATGGTTAGTCTTGTAGGACCATCTAAACACTTAAAGAAATGCTGATATCCTATTCAAGACTGCATCTTCCATGCTGGATTTGATGCTGATAGTATAGTTTAAGCATAGATGTCTGTCGGTGGACACTTTCGACCATCATATTTTTGGATCCCAGTGTTTACAGGACTGAGATATGATGGGACTTCTTGATTCCAAGCACATCATAGTTATGTTTTCATCCGAGGAAGTCCTAATTCTGGACTGGTCAAGTGCTCCCCGCATCTGTAATGGTTCCATATTCTTCCTCTTAAAGTGGTCTTATGACTTCCATATGAAATGTGATGCATCAAATATAGATATTTCAGTAATATTCCCATTACTCCATCTTCCATTTAAAAATCCTATGATCCTTTGGATGTTGGGAAATCTTGTGGGTCTCTATTTGTGCTCTGATTTTAGGAATATACCAATTTTCACCCAATCTATCCATGGATCTATGTTGAATTTGAGGTTTCAAAGGTTCCTACTGAGTTTATCTGGGTGGTCATAGGATATTAGTTTCATTAAAAAAAATCCATTCTATTTGATTCCTTATTTGATTTCATTTCTTATTGAAATAAAATAGGGAATTTCTTGGGAATGTGTAGGTATAAGAGTCATACCTTCTATCATAGATCGTTGATGGGTTCAGGGAGCATTTATTAAGGAATGGAAAATCATATGGGTAGGGTTCCGTTGGGGACAAAGATTCTCTTTGGACACAATATTGATTATAAAAACTCATATGACCTTTTTAAGGAGGCCCCACTCAGAACCAAGTGGTTTATATTGACCCAAAATACTTATATATCAATTAATATTTGAACCTCAACCTGGATGGGGAGTGAAAACCCAGATATGGGAAGGTTCTTTTGGCTACAGAATCTCGGGGGTGTAGGCATATCCTTGGAGAACAATTATTAGTTAAACCTTTAAGATAATGGTAATGTCTCAGGATCCAAGATCCAAGTATATATTTTCAAGGTTGTATAATGATTTAGGGACTTCAAAGTCAGCAATTATTGTGTTATATGTTCCACCCTCCTTGACAGCTCCCTCCTTTACTGAGTTAGTGAAGAAGGGTGAGCTAGTTGATGGTTTGGTAGATAAGTAGGTGTATGATAATAATAATGAAAGTATTAAATCATAAGTAATAATGGTTATGGATAATATTAAATCCCCTTATCTAAATGTGACAATGTCTCTGGGTCAAGGAGTGACTGTACAATGTGAAGCATCAAAGTCATTTACATCCAAAGATTATTTTGCTACTTTGGATGGAGTTGGAATGGAGAATGTGGATACCAAAGGATGGAAAACCATCATCCATCTATGTAAAATAATATATGGTGGTCTTGATCTCTAGAATCAAGTGATAGTGAGGTTTATTCTCAATGAAAAATGGATCATCAACAATCTCATGGTCACACTCTGGTTGGAGTTAGATCAAGAAAGTGGAAGTAAGGAAATACTCTCCTTGGAGATTTTCCAATCCAGGGGGTGGGGGGTAAAGTCAAGACCTAAAATGGACTACTCGAATACCCATAAAACAATCGTAACAAGATATTCAAAAAGCACAAAGGGTAACGATATTGAAGCCAAATCTGGTAGAAAAAAGAATATTGTGGCCACTTAAAAGGAAAATCAACAGTTTGAATACATTTATTCTAAAGAACCATAGAAACATCTATAGATTATTCTTTAATAAAATGTAGAAATGTAGGTTGAGACCATGGAGCTCAAGGATTTAGAGAAGGATAAAGAGAAAAACAAAGAGAGGGAACTTAATGTTAATGCCAATAAAGTTTAAATGTCTTCGATCAACAAACATGATCAGATCTTAGCACATGAATTCAATGAAAGGAAAAAGTCATATGCAGAAGAATACATATAATAATGGGACAAGATCACCAGTCATTTTGAGGATCTTATCAGAGATGATCAAGATTCAGAGGTTCATGATCTTCAATGGGGCTTATATCAGGTAAGTAATTCCACTAATTTTAGCTTTGTTTTCAATGATTATGTTACCTCCTTTTGTGTTTAACTACTTTTAGCCTGAACATGATTGGGTTTACCACTTGTAATTCTTTAATCTGGTATGAATTTTGTTAGGGTTAATACTTAACCCTTAAAGGTTTTTTTATAAAATAGAAAATTGAGGATTGTTGGTGGTATCAACACCACCCCCTATTAGAGTTATCATATATAAATATTTTCTATTCTATCATTAAAATTGAACCATATGAGGATCTATATGGAAAGAAATGTAGAAGTACAAAATGTTGAGAAATAGTTAGATAATGGAATCTAATTGATCCTGACATTGAAAAAGAAATAATTGAGAAGTTTCAAAACATTTAGCATCACAATAACATGTTAGATTGTCATTAAAATATTTATACAGACAACCATTGATAAGATCAATTATTTTATGTTGATGATAATGTGTTCCACCATATATTTTCTTTGAAGAGTGTTATGAGAATTAAAAAATAATGAGAAATTGAACCCCAGATATATTAGTAGCTTCGATATATTTTATCATTTCAAGGCTATAATGTTTCACTTATCACCCCTCCATGCATACCCATCGTACATGATGTGTTCCATGTATAAATTTTTAGAAAGCACATACCAAACCCTTCCCATGTCCAAATTTAGAAATCATGCAATGGATCATGATCTCTCATATGAGGAACAAGAAGTATAGCTCCAATATCATAGATACAAGGTGTTTTGGAATAAGACCACTCATTTTGTAAAATTACTTTAGTGGAATGAAAATATTTAGGAATCCATGTGATAACCCAAGGATGTAATGAGGTAAAATGGAACTCACCTGTTTTCATACTAGAAATACAATTTTGAGGAAGAAGTTCTTTTTATGGGGTCTATAATATAATGAACACACATTTTTGTGTTGTATTCCTCTATAAATATGTATTATGTTCAATATATTTTCCTACATGCAACACCAAAACCTAAAGGACCATAATAATTTTTATTAAAATATAAATTTATCAATGTATGGTAGTCATTGATTAAGCAGATAGAAACCATTATAAAAAACTTATGAAATAAAGATCCCTTTTAATAAAATTTCAATAATTGAAGATATTCAGATAATAAAATGATTTCCATTAATAAAATATATTTTATAAAATGGATGTTTTTCATGTTTTTTATATATATTATTAATACAAATTTTAGAAGAATAATTAATATACCAAAAAATTATTTCTATAAATTTATAGTTTTTCAAAACATTATATGATTTTATTTTAAATTTAAATATGATAAATTTGTGAATGGGAATTTGGAAATAAAATACATTTAAAATACATATCATAAAAATATTATCTCTAGATTATTTTTTTAATTTTTTTAAAGATTTTTTTTTGGTGAACAAAGAAAAATACCATTTTTATACATAATGTCACTTTTATGACATTATTATTCAAAATTTATAAACTAAAAATTCATGAATTTTTTTATAAGAATACATATATATTTTATAAGTGTATTTATACTTTTATTATTTTTTTAATTTATATGCCTATATTAGACATTTTAGATCATAAGGTATATTTTTGAAAATATTGTTTTTAATATATTATGAATTTAGTATATAAAGTTGAAATTTATCAATTTTAGAAAATTAATATAAAAAAATATTTAAAATTTTATATCCTTAGGTTTAAATTATATAATAAGGATTATTTTACTTTAAATCATAAAGGAGAAATTACTTTAGTAAAATCTGGTTACCTAGGTAAAAAAATGTGGTAAAAATGGATTAACCATGCAGGGAAAACCATAAACATGTTTAAATAATGTGTGGGAATGGGTGGTTGAGGAATTTTGCAACCATATACATTACCCTATATATTATTTCCCAATTTTAAAGTAACTTTAATTCTGAGTGACTTCCTATTAAAAAAATGCTTTGGGTATTTATAAAAACATCAACCATTTTCACATATAAAAGGGGCTCTCCTCTACTCACTAATTATTACAAAAAAACCCTATTATTTCAGCATAAATTCTTCCCAAACTTATTCTCAAAATTCCTAGACACCTTCAAGTGGTTAAAGTAATTTATAAAGTATGTCCCTCAAAGTGTTAACCCACTTTTCAAAGGAGATAACCTACAGAGTGAGGTATAAATTTCTAACTACACATTTCAAATTTCTATATCATTATGTGCACTTATATTTCCTAAATTTCTATTAAACCATCATAAAATATTAAAATTATTATTACTATTCTAATTTTATTTTATTTAAATTATTATAAAATTATTTACAACCTCCATATTTTTCTTTAAGAAAAACAAAAACTGTAATTCGTGGGTATGTGCAGACTATCGCCAAAAAAATCTGTTTTTTTCATTCACTGCATAACCTAGATGGTCCCAAGGTGAAATTAACTAAAACTTATATATATAAAACATATTTATTTTCTTGTAATGATAAACCATGTTAATTATTTCTTCCTCCAATTTAAGAATTAAATCATTACCAATGCATATGTGCAGACTAAAGCCACCATGGAACAATGAATTATGTTTTTCTCTACCACCTTAATGGATGGTTTTAGTTTATATATAATGAGTATATCTGATATATATACTTTATATATACCATTAATATAGTTATTTATGGATAAAAGAAAATTTATGGATCATTATAAGGAATTCCATCGTTATCAGTGAATAACTCAATACTAGTTTATCACTGCTTTCATATTCATGAAATGAGACTAAAATTCCCATGTACTGGAATTATAAAAATTTATTTATTTATGAAACCTAAATTATAGTGAATTTAGTAGTATTTAACTGAAGAACTATTAGATAAATAGAATGATCTAAATCAATTTTATGAATCTAGTTCCAAATCGCCAAGATTATGAACACCTGATGTTGAAAAGAAGTTATAAAAATATAAAACATGAAGATAATTGTAATTAATGTAGTGTATAAATGTTAATTAATATGAATAAGTTTTTGAAATAGTTAATTGATATTTTTATAGTTATTAAACTGGAGGATAAAACAATTCCATGGAAACCAAGGGTAAAGTTAAGGGACTTGGAAACTCAAACTTATTTCTTTTAGTAATTCGGTTTCTTATTTTCATTGAGAGTCAATTTTGAATGATGGTATCTCTTTTATTTATGAGGGAAATTAGATTTTAATACAAATACATTTCCAAAAAAGTTTTTATTTTCAATTTTTTAAAAAATAATGGAGACTTTCTGAAACAATACTCATTACTATGAATTTTACAATGATGAATAAAAAATGTTTTCGTACAAAAAAAATACTTTTTCATGATTTTTTGTTCATTATATAAAATTATATATATATATATAATTATGTTATGTTACATGTTTCAACTAGTATTTTTATATAATTATATGATTTTTTGGGTATTCAATTTTTTGGTATACAGTCAATTTAATTAATGATGTTATTTTGGAACATTTTGATATTTCTGTGAGTTCTTTAAGAAATGTAAATGATCTTAATTTGAGAGTTTTATAAAAAAAATTACTTCCATGGGTTATTTATCATTTTAAAGTTGATTAATTTTTATTTGGTACCTGTATATATGGAATAACGATGGGTGTAGTCCTATATCATGCTCTGATTCATTAGTTAAGAGTTTATATCTCATGAGAGAGGTAATCATTAGTACATTATGATTTCTTGTAAGCATTGACACTGATAGTATAACTCATGAAAATAATTTTTCCCTATGTTTTTGTTTGTGTCGCTTTTAATTGATGTTATTAATTATGATCTTATGTTCTCATGATTTAAGTTTTATATTAATTTCATATAAGCTTAGTTTTAGATATTATACTTATATATTGATCTTTTGTGGATTTGTGTTATTGTACCATGTACTTTGAAACCAAATTATTTCTTTTGAATATCAAGCATGATGTTATTATATTTACCTTATGCTCATGTTTTTTCACTTAGGATTTTGAAATCATTATTTATGAAATGTTTATTTATCTTGGAATGATCAATTTATCCAAACCTTTTATTATATTTTCAATCCAAAGGTTTTGAGAATGAGTATTGATAATGATATTTCTTGAATATGGTCTAACATAGTGTCTTTAAAGAGATATGATTGAGAATTTTGTAATATAATTTTACCATTTAACTAGTATCCAAAGTCACTGAACCTATCTGTTCATGGGATATCATTATTTTTGAAATGTAATGGTTTTAATCATGTAAAAAATCTCAAAAAAATTATGTTTATCTTGGTCCACTATATATTTCCTCCTCAATGTATAGAAGTAGGGAAATCACATAACAACAACAACCAATCAAATGAGAACACTGTTCACAATATATATTTTCTCCTAAATGAAACACCAATTAAAAACCCACTTGATACTTCTCCCCATTTATGTTGTTGTCTATAACTATTGTATAAAAAGGAATATACCCACTTCACTTTCTCACTGTATTTTATGCTGTATATGAATCCCCACACCCTTTCTCCTATCGACATGGTATCACCTATGTTTAGATGGAATAACTTCATACTAAAAATCCATTTGATAATTTTTTTCATTAAATTTTTTATATAATCTAAACAATAAACATCTAGATTTAAATATTAAAAATCAACATTTATCAAAAATTTAATCATCGCTTTCATGTTTATAGTTGACATAACCCATCATATCCATTATAGGTTTTAAGACTACTCAAATATGATGGAAAATTTTGTGGCTCCACCATTTCATGAGTAAATGAATAAAATATATCATTCTTCATAAAATAACCATTAATAGAGATAACAATCTAAACAAAATCTATATAATAACTCGAATACCTTGAAAAATATTTACATGATTGAATAATCTTATCCAATTTCCTCATTTTATATCCTTTGATCATGGTTATTACTCCTTTCATCACTCTAAGAAATACATCACCATCTGAAATCATAATACCTTTGGAGTCTGACAATTTCCAAATAAATCAATCTCATTATAAAATTAAGCACATATTTAACATTTTTATGTGTGGCAATAACTCCATCAAACATATGAACCTACACAATACTGATTCAAATAGTTTTTCTTTGTTGAATTGTTATCAATTTTTACAATATCACCACCACACTATTCATAAATACAAAGGTATTATTTTAACACACATATATGATAAGATCAACCAAAATCTATAATGTAGTCTGAATCATCAAATTTTTTAAAAGCCGTATGAAATTAATAATTTTCATACCTCTCAACTTGAGATAGTGTATTCACCTCAAATGATTATTCATTTATTTCTTCTTATATTTCTTTATTCATTTTTTATTCATTAAACATGGAAACAATTCTTTGTATATGAAAATATATTCCACACTCCCATCATTTAAAGTCACCACTCAGTTTTGATTAGCTTTTATATCTCTAGATCCATGATCTATTTCTTCATTATGTGGATCTTATTTGATATTAAAATCCACTTATCATGGCCAGAAGACCATTTTTGGCTAAACATTCAACATTATTTGTCTTTAGTCATGTATTCATCATTTTCAATGAGGAAATGATATCAAATAGAATTAGGGTGTCTTTTCCAAATAACAACTTGGTGACTAGATTGTTATAAAATATAGTAAGGAACAACAAATAAGAAAATATTTGTCTTAATCTTCAATTTACAAAATCCCCACAATACCTTTATTATAAATTTTAACTACCACTTATGAAAATTCCATCAAAAGTTTAGGGAGCTCATTTAAATATTTTTCCAAATATACATTCTTAGAAACTCACATATGATACAATAAATTTTTCATATATAATAAATATATAATAGATTTAGATCTATACTTTTATTCCAAATTTGTTTAGATATCCTTTAGATCTATCAGATTCATCACCTCATGAAATGTATTATATGTTAAATACAACAAAATACAGTTCATCCAAAAATTTCTTATTTCATTCCAATACTTGGAGTTAACCTTCTCTAGATTCTATATTTTTTTAATCAATGCATTCATTATCCCTTATTGAATAGAAATATTGTCTAACCATTGATGTGACAAGGTAAAATTTTTTCCCATTACACATATAAATAAGAAAATAAATATTTTTTCATGAATCAACCAAATTTAATTAGAAAGAAGAATATATCATTGAAATTTGGTACTAGATATCTTGAAGAAATCACATTGACACAAAAAAATTAAACAAATAACACTAAAAAACATGGTTTGATGAATACCTACTCTATGAGGGAATATTCTATTTTTTTGAAACTATATTACAACAATAAAAAATAAATCTTTCTTTCTATCAAAAGTTTTCTAATATTTCAAAGAATTCAACAACTGAACCTATCATCAATTCATGGTATAAAATAAAACTAATAATAACAATAACCACTCAAATTTGAATACCATTCACCCTATTTAGTTTCTATATGACATACAATCAATTAGATAATATCTATTGGTGATTCCCCATCTCTTAATTTCCACTATTTTCTATTGTATAATAAGGAATTATCCCCCTTCTCTTACTCACCATATTTTTTATTTTATAATAATGAACAAACCACATCTCTGTAATTTTGGTAGACCCCATGTTTACATGGTTAGACATCCCACTACATAACCCTTTAATCATTCTTTATTTCATAAAAAATTTATATCAACAATCATAATTTAATAAATTGATACATACCTCATCAAAATATTTTCTTTTATGATATTACTATACAAACAAAATATACATGAGAATCACATCGACAAACCAACCCTAGTCCCACCCCCATCATAATATGTTGTCCTAGTGTGATATTTTGATAAATCATTAGGATATTTCAAATTATAGATATTTAGGTATTGAGTGTCCTCTTGAATTAAGATAGTATATGATGAAATTTAAAACCCATTCCCCACATGTATTTCCTCATGCTAAATTCATGAACCTTTTTTCATTCCCTTTTTTAAATCTATAGGATAAATTTCTCTTATTTAACATAAAATAATATCACTCATTTGATCACACATGGAAACATCCTACTAAATTAATATAGATGGATTTTTAGGTTGTGTTCCCACTATGTTCTGGTGAAACATGGTATGATAACCCAATGTTCTAGGGGCACTTTGGCCTAAGAAACATTATTTTGGGTGAAACAATAACTAAATGTTTTGTCTCCAGCACCGCCACCCTTCTAAAACTATCCAAATTAAAATGGATATCTATGGAATATAGGTAACATATAACACTAAAAAATAGTGCATTTGGTGGGGGTTATTTTTGAATTTAGAGAGGGTTATAAGTCCCTCTAAATTCATTAGTTTCATTTTTTCATAACTGCTTCTAAAGTGGCTACTGACTCCTATTACTGTTTGTTTTTCACAACCATTGGTAATCTCAAAAAATAGAGGTGGTTATTTTAAAGAGGATTTAAACCCCATATATGTTTTTTTAATAATATTTATAACTAATTCTATATAGTAAATTTTAGAAAAAAATAAAATAAAATAAATTTATGGTTTTTTTGAACAACCCCAATTATTTTTAAGGAAAAAAATTGAAGCATTCAACTACCTTTCCACCATGGGAATGCAAACCACCACTGACCACCACCTACCCATGAAAACACACCACCTGCCTAGCCACCTTAAATAATTGGTTTAAAAATTAGAAAATAAATCATTTTACTATCTCTCTATAAGGGGTAGTCACCCCACCCTTGATCACCACCCATTCACAAAGGTACACCACTCCTCTCTCCACTCGCCTCATCACACTTGCATCCACTCTCTCCCATGGATTGGAAATCCCCATTCTAAGGGGACTTAAACATGTATTTTTTAGATTTAAACCCAAATACCTATCCACTATACCATATTAAATTCACCATATTTATATAATCATGTTTATATATATATATTATTAAAATATATATAGAAATAAAATTTATTTTTATAATATATTTAAATCTATTTAAATATATATCCTATGTATACATTTAAATTTACATTAATACATTCATATCTATATTATGTATCTATTTATATTTATTATAGGTATATGGGATTACAAACCACTAATTACACACACACACACACACATCTAGTCAACCTTGTGGACCAAGCATCATCCCTCTCCAAAATAAGTGGAAAGCCCACATAAGACCATATTTATTACAAGACATGGTATGATATCCCATAGGAATAGAGTCCTTAGAACATGGGTGTCTTGAAGGCTGGATACATGGTTTCCCCTTGTATGATAAGCATACAACATGTTGTTACACTAGTAATTAACTAATACTAGAGTCATTACACCTATGGTACCTGTAATGAGTGTTATGTTTCCCCTAAAAATTCACTGCATCATTATAGTTCAATACACAGCGATAAAGAACCCCTATATACCAAAAGGGTATGTGATATGGATTTCTTATGATACGTGTCAACACACCTATATCCCTTTTGAGTTTCTCACCCGATGATGCTAGTGTAGCACCCTATTGAACTGCTAACTAGTTGTTTCACACCATCAGATTAGTTCAGATATACTGAGAATCACTTGAAAGTGCACCCATCAATCCCACATCATAGAACATATGGTTGGGTGATAAGTTTCATTACACCCATCCATATTTTGAGATCTCCGAACCGGTAGTGCCTGTGTGTCACCATGCATGTACTATCAGTATGATGCACCCGTCTGATTCATGGTCCTATTATGTCACTCCATAACATTCTATTGATGGACCAGAGGCCCTATATGAATTTATTGAAGTCGAAAGTGGTCTGAAAGCATAAGAAATTGTATGAAATCCCACTGATGGATAGTGATGTGGTTTTCACAGTGTTTTTACAGTAACACATCCATCAGGGGTTGAACCCTCAGCCTTATAGATCCAAAAAAAATCTTATACCACTCAGGTAGAGGCTTGTTGGCTATAAATTTATATTATATACATTTATGTTATATATTAAATAAATTTATATTAATGTATACAAAAATAAAAAATGGTATATTATAAAATATAGAATAATATATATTATTTATGTTGATGTATTAACATTTATATTACATATTAAATACATTTATATTAATATATACAAAAATATAAATATGGTATATATTTATAAAATATAGAATATAATATTCATTAATGTACTCCTATTTATATTATTTATATATTTATATTATATACTTTTGTATTATACATTATAAAAATATGTAAATATACACATATATTATAAAAATATAGATATAATATCATATTATACAAATATTTTATAAAAATAAAAATACACATTGTTCAGATAAATATTATTCCAATGTTAAACTATCATATAAATATATATTATATTATATGAATATATTATACAGATATATATATATATATTATTTATTTATTTATTATATCTACATGTATACAAACATATATATTATATTCATGAAATTAATACAATATATATTTAATATAATTATTATATATATAAATTTTTAAGATAATATTTATATATATATTTACATATAATATAATATTATTTTATATTTATATATCGGTAGAATTTTATTTATATTTTTATATATATATTTTTCACATTTAAAAAATATATCAATACATATATTCATGAATACACTTATATTATTGTTGGGTCTTGAAAAATTTGAAAAGGGAAATTAAATAATCCCATGAATTTGGAAAAGGAATAGAAGAAACCAGAGGAAAGATTAAAGGAAAAATATTTAAAGGATAAAAATTGGAAAAGGAAAAAAGCCAGACTGCGAAGGGAAACATCTTTCACAGACCACTGCTCATCATCGAAATCTTCATCATAAGGACACCTACAAACAAAATGGTTCATGGAAGGCACATGGCAGCCCCAGCTACATAAACACTATCGTTCGTGAGATAGAGGTGGAGAAATTTACCCTGCGTACTACATTTTCCATAGACTCAAACGGTCTGCAGGAAAAGTGAAGTATATCTCCTTAGCGGGCTGCCGCTCCGCATGGCGGTCTGCTTCGAGAGGCACATTGGAACTAACCAGTTCACATGGTTGTTATGAAGACACCGATCCTACACAAATGAATTCAAATGTGGGTAATAGGTGGAGGAATCCTCCCCACATACGATCCCCCACGAACTCAAATGGTTCCCGGGTGAGGCGAAGCTGGTGGATTCCTATGAACAAAACAAAGTCATTCGTAGAAATGACGCAATAACTTTCACCACCATAGAAGACGACCTCATGACCCCACTGAAAATGTCATATAGAGTCTAGGTTTTCTTCCTTGGGATTCCACTAAAGATGTTGGGTGACCCAACAATCTATCTCTTCCACCTCTCTATAAAAGTACCCCAATAGGAAGCTCTTTGAGAGGACGAGGAGTGATCGAAGGCATGGAAAAAGAGAGAACCACAAAGGAAGGAATATTTTTATTATTCCCTATTAGTATAACCCACTTCATATAATTAATTAAGGAAACATACTACTAAGTAGAGGATTTTGGACCCAGTTCCTTTCACAGATGAATTTCATGAAAATTGTAGAAACAATGCCCTTTTCCAAATCTACATCCCGCATAGCCATATGCTATGTGGATGAAACCCTTCACAACATACCATCATGGTATGCAGATGGAACTTAGAACCACATACCACCATGGTATCCAGATGGAACCCAGCACTGTGTACCACCATGGTACGCAGGTGAAACTACCCACTGCGTACCATCCCGTTATACAGATGAAACCTGGTGTCATGTATAAAAATGCTATGTAGATCAAATTCAAGTCCACATAACATAAATGTACGTAGATTTTCCCTTCACCCACATAGAAATATGCTATGTGGGGGAAACCCCATCCCGCATAGACAAATGGAATGTGGAACGAGGTATTCTTTGGTGTTCCACCCTCTAGCTTTAACTTTTCCCTTCCATTCCCATCGTATCTTCCATAGCCCCTCTATGGACCAGTCCAAAAGAACTTGGACAAATCCTCTTTCAAAGCCACTGGACCCATATGATAAAACCATTAGGTGCATAGATATGCCTTTTTGAGTTTACATACCCATGGTAAGTGGAGTCATGTGGTTAAGACCTATAATAAAGTAGACCACCAGAATGTCCATATGTTTACATTCCCATGGTAATGCAGGTTATAACCTCAGGATTCTCACTTGTTCCTCCCCATTCTAGGGATTAAGAGTAATCACTTGATTTTACATTCAATGAAGGCCAACGATAAATAAGGAATGATCACACTTCATGTCCCCTTTGATGAGGAATGCTCCTCCCCTTTCATAGAACCAATCAAAGGGTGCTCCATATGACGTAAGTCCCTATCCTCTCTTCAGGTAAGCGTCGTATCTCGGGCCTCTACCACCAATGCTCTCATCCTTTTCCACTAGTGAAGAAGGGAAATAGTGTGGTTCATTGAATATAATGCTTCCTCTTGTTTCTCACACAGGGAATGACTCACATGGGATTAGAAATTAGTGGAGATGATGGAATCCATGTGATCCACCCAGTAGTTGAACTATGATAACTCTGATTCCTATACTAACTAGGATACGTAGGATGCTTGTCTAAGGACTGAGGTAAAATGGGCCTTCCATCGGGATGTAAGCCTCAAAACATGCCCCCTTTAATGGTCATGTTCCATTCGTATGCCCTAGATTTAATAACTTTATGGACTTTGATTCCCAATTATTGGGGATACGTAGGAAGCCTACCCGAGGTTCATGCCTGACATATTCATATTCACATCAGTTTGTATAAGTCCTTGATGCATGATGATAAATTTCATGGTAGGGTCCTTGTCACATGAACTTCAAAGGTGATGTGTCTAGTAAAGTGACATTGAGCAACATGTGTTCTGATTCATCTCATGAGGATACATAGGGAGCCAATCTTGCACATTAGACCCCTAAATTGAAACAATTATCATCCCACCTAGTTGATGATAAACTCTATAGAGCCATCCCATATGGATTAAAACCAACATTGTCTTAGTGAACAATTGAGGAATTCTTTGTATTTCTAATAGGATGGTAACATTTAGGAAGAACCTCATATACATATAGGATATTCTAGACCCATTCATATTTATGGTTGATCTTTTGACCTAGGAGTAGTCTGTGGAAACATTCTTTGGAATGAAACAAGGATTCACGAACATATGAATATACCTTAAATCTATAAGAGAGTCTCCGAATAGGAAATAATTCCCCCCAAAAAGGGTGCGATGATCCCGAGTTCCCATCCTCTTGACCAAAGTGAGTTCTTAAGTGTTGTTGTCCAATTCATCCAATGAGTGTTTGGCTTTGTAAATACGGTCCATGAATCATTAAGAAGTTTAATGTTGGGTGTTTATGGATCCATGATTAAACCCATTATAGACCATCCTAAGATGTCATACCTAACATGGATTGATTTTAAAAAAACTTAACCCCCTATAATCACCCATCGAGATCGCTTAATTGTGGAACCTCCTTCATTAGATAAAAAGGATATATTTGCTAGTACCCATCGAACCATACCATTTTCACTATTGGGAATGACATGATTTAGGATGAAACAATAATGGTAAACTTGATGTGAATCCTTAAATAATGTGGTGATATTACCCCAAATAATCCCCTATCACATCCAATAAGTATGTGGTCCAAGAAAGATCATCAATTAATTATATGGTCATGAGATGCTACTTTGACAGGGTTTTAGTCTATAATTTTCACATATATTACAGTTATATAGATCTTCCTTCAATCCAATGGCATCCAAAAAGTTCTCATAGACACGCATGCCTATCAACACACCAGCTGAGTCTTCCATAAAGAACAGGACTCCATCACCCAACCAGCGTCCCCAACACTAGGTTTCGAACACACTAATCTAGGAGTACCACTAGAATGATACTCTCCCCAAAGTGGAGGCTGAAAGATAGGCCCTCCAATCAGTGAAATATATCCAACAACCTCTTTAATAGTGGCTAGAATTCCAGAACCGGGTGGATCCTATGGTCGTCTCTAATTTTTTCAAGAGCCTTTACCTGTAATTTGACAACAAGTACCTCTCTTGTCATAGAGAGGTAGATGAAGTCTCCAACCATGACTTAATCCCTACTACATAGGATCCCCACTCAAGGGTCCCTGCTAGAAGATGTCATCCCCAACACCATGTGACCCGATATCCTCTTTATTAAGAGTATACCACACCAAGGGCTCCTACTGAAGTTTGATAAGAATAGGTCCCTTTGGAAGCCTTCCATGGGAAACAAACATATAATCAGTAGTGGGTCATCACCCTAGTTCCTGATGAAGATATCCTCTGTGAAAAAACGATATCATATTATGGGTTGACTTATAACCCTTCCCCCTACTCTAAAGTCCACTAAGGAAATATGAAGGCAGGTTATGAGCGGGTGCATATCTCCACTCACTCTTATTAAGTCCACCACAAAAATATGGGGGCACATTATGAAAAATCACAATATCCCGCTAATTCTCTCCAGTATCACCATGAAAACAGGGTGGAAAATTATAGGCTGATAAAAATCGCTTTCAATGTGCATGATGTCCATCATCCAAATAGAATGGAAAACTATAGGCAGGTGCACATCCTTGCCAATAAAAATGAATCCCACCGGTCAAATTCAGTGGAAATAAAGTGTGGGAAGAGTCAAATCCCTACTACCTCATGTCAAGCCCATCATTCAAATACAATGTAAATCAAATACAAGAAGTATACAATTTATGCGGGTGCCTATCAAGACCATGAGACAAATACAATGGCAAACGAGTAGAAGAAAATCCATACCTGAAAATACAAAACTCATCATCCAAATAGGATGGAAACTGGAGAAGGAAGTTGGCATATACCAGCTATAAACTAGGGGCATACTCGTTCCTCTTCCCTGACGTAGGATAAATTCCAGTACCCACAGGTAAAACATGGTAGACCGGAGCAGGTACAAACTCCTGCTCCGATATCAAAATGGGAATTTATCCCCATTCTAGCAAAAGATGTATCTAAGCATATCCTAGAAATGATGGAGGATCATACACCGATTCCTAATCATGTCCTCCAAAACTATCAAGATGCGATCGCATCTGCGATAATAGCAAGGAATCGGGCCCACAACCTAATCTCCTCAAGCGGGAAGACTCATAAAAAAAGTCTCTCAAAAGTAGACATGTATCCATATACCAGTCCATGAGGGAAGGCTACCATATTTCATGATACAAGGAAAATCAGATCAGGAACAAACACCCATTCCAACAGGGGGACACTGGTCCACCATGGTGGTAACTCTAGGGTAGACATATATCCCTATAAAAAATCAAGATGCTCATAGATATAACAACCATGCTCATTATTTAATATTTAAACATGATTTATTACATAAAATTACACTTAATACAAATAAAAAGATATAGTGGTATAGTGTTTTTTGGAAATTATCTACATTATAAAACAAATTAAAACATGAAAAGAAACATTTTTATTGAAAAATTCATTTACATGACCACAAAATTCCATTGTAATTAACATAGTATGGTATAACCTGAGGACATACGTAAGAAAGGGGTGAGTAATAAATCCCTATAAGGGAATAAACATGGCATAAAATGAGGAAGACAATACGTGTTAGAAAATAGACAAATCAAAGGAGCATAAAAGGAACATGAATGTAAAGGCATGATTTAACATGATAATCATAACATGGGAAATGTGGTAACAACACACAAAATGATATTATCATGAGTTGAGGATCATTGTACATGGAGGAACATGATTCAAAGCTCATTTAACATGGAGGAGCATGAGTAAAATCTCATTGCACATCAAGGAGCATGAGTTAGTGCTCATTGCACATGAATTATCACGACTAAAAGTTCATTTCAACTAAAGTATCATGATACTAAACATTACCCAATTCATTGTATCACTATCATGGTTCCCCCTTCAGAATCATTTTGTTTTCAAGCTTAAGTGTGCCACATAGATCATACAATATGGATTTTTTTAATCATCATAGTTTATTCCATGATCAAGGAAATGTAGAATACATATATATAGATCCAAAATAAAAAAGTATATGTGCATGAAGGTGAATTATATTGATAATAAAATGGGTATGGTATTCACTAAACAATAATTTTGGCTTGGAAAATCACAATGCAATTTCGATAGCATACAAACGTCATATAGAAATTAATAAAATGGGTTGTTGAAAGGGAAAGAGGTATCTCATTATTTAGAAATGAAATGGATAGTAAGGGGGAATTGGAAGGAAATTCCACAACATATGTAAATGAAAATAGAAGTCCTAACAATATAAATATTCTTGAAGTAATAGGAGAAAGAAAAAAACCCTTATGAAATTTTGCCATGGTAAGGTATGTATATAAAAGATCATTGGGGGGGGGGGGGGTTTGAGAGTTAAAGGAAAATATCATCATTTATATGTCAAATGGATAGTAAGGTAATCATGTAACATCATATCCCAACATATGAAAATGTAATTTAAGAAGCATAATATAAAAGATGTTCTTGAATGGAAATTAGAAGTAAGAAATACATTACTTGGATGTGTGACTCCAAAGTCTTAGAAGACGATTCTTGGGATCTTGGGGAACCTTGGGAGGACTCTAGGAAGTAGAGATAAGAGTTTTTATGAGCTTATATAAGTTTTAGTGATGATAAATGGGAGCTTGGGTGGGTTTATATAGGAAAGGAGGGGGATTTATTTATTATTTTTTTGGACACTTTATAATAAAATATTCAAAAATCACAAACAATTCCATGATTTCTACCCATGGTTTATACCAAAGGGGATTTTTTAAATTATTTTATAAGGACAAGGTCCAAACATATTAAAACATTTCCCTTTTTTTATGGGGAGGTGAGTCACACTCTTAAAGAAATGAATTTAAATTCATAAAATATATTATATGTATTGGAGGATTCATAATGGATTAAAAAAATAAATCAAATAAAATTAAAACCATGTTATTTTAAAGAGAAAACATATATTTGGCCAAATATACCTTTTATTTTATTTATTACATCATTATTGGTCCGTTATTATGTCATAAAACACAACGTATATTTATACTGTATTTAATTTTTACCCAAAAATTAGATTGTCTCAGAAAATTATGAAAAGGACACTATTGGATAATTTCAGCATCCTAATACCAAAAAAATAATCATTTTATCTAAATAATTTTCTAAATATGTGAATTCTCACTTTTAAAAATAAAAAACTATATTTATTGAAAATGATGTGGTTTTTTGACAATAATAGTTTTTGAACCCTAATAAAAATTAAATTTGACTTCATAAAAATTATACAATAATTTATATTTAATAAAATTAATTTAATAATAGTATTTAAAAAATATTTATTTCAAAAATCCATTAATTCATTCAAATTGATTTCTTAATTGAATTTGAATATTAACTAAAAATACTATTTGTTCTTTGAAAGTCATTTACAAAGTAACAATAATAGGATGAAAATATGTCTGTTATTATATAAAAATAATGTACATATCCCTATTTCTAGTGTCTTGATACATATCCATTTAATACACCAGCATAATCCCTAAGAGTATGGTGCGTGATGGTGGAGCATTCATGGGGCCGTTTAGTGAACATGGTTTGGGTTGTGATCTCGATGAACTTGAAGTTCTCCCAAAACGGTTTCTATCATGATCATGTTATTGAATATTGGATTAGTCTTGGTCTATGGAAAAGTCCAGAAATGTTATCTTCCCCAAAAGCTCTAATAAATGGGGTTTATTGGGTACAATCCTACTGGATTGGGCCATCACTTCCTTTTTTGGTGTCAAAAGGATTTGTAAAAATGCTATATTTATAATAGTCATGTGATCACTATTCAATGACTATATTGTAAAAGTTAATGATACTTAATAGTCATTTAAATCCAATTATATAAAATAAAACATAATAATTTCTTGTGTTTTCTATATCCATTAAATCTAAAGGGGAATTTTATTCATAATTGTTTGGGTATTTATAACCTTACCCCTTAAGAAATTTCTCCCTCAAAATTTCCTTTGACCACCTAAAATAGTTGAGGGAAAATTTGCTTCATCACCTCCTCATGTTCCCACATTGCATCCTCAAACTTGTGGTTTCACCACAACACCTTTACGAGGGTAATTTTCTTATTTCGTAGAACTTTTTATCTATGATCTTCATTGGAAGATCCTCATAATAAAGGTCATTCCCCAATGGTACAAACTCCAGATTGAGTACATGTGATGGGTTTGGGATGTACTTCCTTATGAGGGATACATGGAATACATCATGTACTTGGGATAGGTTCGGTGGGAGTGCAAGTTGATAGGAAACTTCTTTAATGTGATCAAGGATCTCAAAATGGAAAATTTACCCGGGAATAAGCCTTTTATTCTTCCCAAATATCATCACTATCTTCCATGAATATATGCAGAGGAATACCATGTCTCCAATATTGAACTCTAGATCATGTCAATGATTGTCATTATAGCACTTTTGTCGAATATGAGCATCTTTTATGTGATGTTGGATGGTCTTAACCTTCTCCACCATTTCTTTGACCATTTTCAGAACTATAAGTTTTCATTCCCCATCTTCATGCCAACATGCCAGTGTTTTTCACCTCTTCTCATAAAGGGATTCATAAGGGTATATTTGGACGCTCGAATGGAAATTGTTATTGTAATAAAACTACACTAAAGGAAGATATTGAACCCATCCACCTTTTAATTCCATTGAGAAAGCTCTCAACATGTATGAAATTGTTTTTATAGTTTTCTTATATTGTCCATCGGTTTAAGAGTGATAATCCATAATGAGATTCAATTTAATGCTTAGATCATGCTGGAGACTTTTCCAAAAAATAGAGTTGAATCTTTGATATCGATCAAACACAATCAATAGTGGTACTCCATGAAACCTTACCACTTATCTGATGTATATCCATGCCATTTGATCCTATGATAAATCCTCTAAAATTTTAATGAAGTGTGAAGTATTTATAAGATGATCCACAATATCCTAGATATAATTGTTTCCTTTGGATGTCTTCAGAAGTCTGATGAAAAATTCTATGGTGATGTTTTCTCATTTTCATGTTGGTATGGGTAATGGTCGCATCATCCCCTTAGACTTTTTCCATTTAGAATTCAATTACTGAAATACCAGGAACTTTGATGTATATTTAGTGATCTCTTTTTTCATGTTATCCCACCAATAGTGCTCTTGGAGATCTCAGTACATCTTTCTATTTCTTGGGTGAATAGAGAAGGTATAACTATGGGAATTATCAAAAAGTTATTTATTTTAATAAAGATTTTATGGAACACATATTCATGACCTAAGTCTCACAATTACTTCTTCATCAACACTAAAATCTAAGGATTTCCATTTTCTAAAAGTTTTCACTTTATTTTGAATTCCCATATCAAAATTTTTTAAGCATCCTTTAACATTTCTAAAAGAGGCGGTTTAGGAATAATTTTTGAAAGGATTGATGATGTTCCTTTTTTTATTATTCCCATGTCCATATTTTTCAAGTCTAAGAAGATCAGATCCTTCTCGGTTCTCATCAATGATAGAATTGATGGGTCCTTTCAACATAGAGAATCTTCCACCTTGTTCTCTTTCACAGGATGGTAGTGGATTGAGAAATCATAATCCTTGATAAGTTCTAACCATCTTTGTTGTCTCATATTCATCTCTTTCTGTGTGAATATATATTTGAGACTTTTGTGATCCGTATATACTTCAAACTTCTCCCCAAAGAGATAATGCCTCTATACGTTTAAGGCAAAGATCACATATTCTAACTTTAGATCATGTGTGGGATATTTTTTCTCTTGAATTCTCAACTTCCTTGAGGCGTTGGCAATGACTTTTTCTTTTTGAATCAACACAAATCCCAATACCTTCTTTGAAGTATCATAGAAAATCACAAAAAGTTTCCCACATGTGGGTAGTGTGAGCACAAAGGTAATGAAAATCATCATTTTCAAGTCTATGAAGCTTTCTTCACATTCATCATTCCATGAAAATTCAACTCCCTTCTAAGTTATCTTGGTAAGAGGGTTTGACAATCATGAGAAATTTCTTATAAATTGGCTATAATATCTAGCTAACCCAAGGAAGCTATAGATATTTTTCATAGATGTTGGCCTCAGTCATCCCTAAATTGATTTTTCCTTGGAAGGATCCACATATATCTCATTGCTTGTGATGATATGCCCCAAGAATGAGGCTTCTTTAAACCAAAACTCACACTTTACTTTTTATAGATATTATCCTTTCACAAGGTCTTAAACACAATTATTATATACTTCTCATTCTCCTCCTTGGTTTAGGAGTATATTATAATATCGTCTATAAATACTACCAAAATTTTTTCACGGTAATTTAAAAAAATATATTAAACAATTCCATAATGATTGATGGAGAATTTGTGAGTCCAAAAGGAATCACTATTAACTCAAATTTCCCGTACATTGTATGAAAAAAAGTATTGGGGATATCCTCCTCATTTTCCCTAGATTAGTAATATGTTGACCGTAGATTCACCTTGGAGAATTATTTTTCTCCATATATTTGATAAAAAAATTCATCAATTAATGGAAAAGGATACTTGTTCTTTATATCGATTTTTTTGAGCTCACGATAATCAATGAAAAATCACATCGAACCATCCTTATTATTGATAAAGAGAACTAGTTCACCCTAGGGTGAAGCACTTGGGTATATAAAACCTTTATCAAGATTCTCATGTAGTTGTTTCTTTGGATCCACAGGATCCAAAAAAGACATTCTATAGGGAGTCTTTCATATTAAAAATTCTCATGGTATAAGTTCAATAAAAAATTCGACCTCTCAACTAGGGGGAAGACTTGAAAATTCCATTAGAAAAACTTTTGCATGTTTCCTCACAATAAGCATTTATTCAAGGATGGTCCTTTCCTTAGAATAAATAATTTGATATAGATATGTTTTCCCATAGGGTAGTAATTTTAATTCTTTAGATGATGGTTCTAAAGAAGATTCATCCTCCTCCTTGCCGTTGTATAGAATCGGGGGTCGATTTTCTATTTGGAGAGTTATTTACCTCTCATAGAAATTTATGTTGGATCTATATAGGGAAAGTAAAGACATGCCCAAACTTGCATTAAATTCCACCAAGGGAAGTATGACATGGTTCACCAGGAAGTTCAATCTACAAATTGTGACAAGGGAGGAGTTGTATACATGGTATGAAATAATTTCCACATTTTCCAATTTTAATGACATCTCTACTTCCATGTTTTTTGTGGTGTTTTAATAGTTCCAATAAACATTCATGATATAAAAGAATGCGTAGAACTAGAATCAAAAAGTATATTCACTATCATTGAATGAATAACTAGTGTACCTATCACCACTTAATTTTCAAGATTCACTTCAGTGGTAATGATTGAAAATCTCACCCTTATGCCTTGGAGTTTGTTGGTTTTCTGTGAAAAACCTTAGATTAGGGCATTGGTTCTCAAAGCTACCTAGTTCCATGTAGTTGTATCAATAAAAAACACATTGAGGGTCGATCAGATCATTCATTTTTTCTCTCACATTGGTGGGTTTCTCCTGTCCGGGTTTCCTTCTCTTCTACACCTAAAGAATTTTCTTGATCCCCATAGGCAATTTATGGGGTGCTTCTATCTGCACCTTTGACAAGTGGGTTGATGTAATTTCTTAGCACCAATGGATTTATATATCGTACTACCAGAATTAATGTACAGTTTTTTTCTTCTTATCCCCATGATACCCCTAATATTCACCGATTTCCATATCAACTTTTCGGGAACATTGGAAAATTTCATCATAGCTATCAAAGTCATGTTTTTCCAAGGCTTTTCATAGGTTGAGATTTATCCCACCAAAGAAGTGGTCAACCTTACATTTAGGGGTAAGGAAAAAACTAGAGGCATATCATGAAAGTCTTGTGAAATTTTCCTTGTAGTACCCAATAGATTCATCATACTTTTTCATGAGTGTAAGGAAATATCTTTCAATATTAATATGTAGGGTGTGGGGAAAATATTTATCGAGAAACATTTTACATAATTCTTTCCACTCTATTTCTTTAATCTCTTCCTCAGGCTTAGTATTCTTGATCAATGTCCACCACTGATCAGCTTCACCCTCAAAATGATAAAAATCAAGAAGAACATTATTTTATTCATAGAATTGAAGGATAGAGAAGATCAATTCAATGTAATTGATGTATTTATCTTATTGGTCCTGGTTTCTATTCAGATCTTGGGTTAACTGAGAGATTATAATGACAAATGTTTTGATTCCTGCTCCCATTAGGTTGGGAATATCATTGGGGAAATCCTCACACCACCCTTTACATCGGTTGTTAGAACAATTCCTCAAATTTTCAGCCATTGTCTAGAATAAAAGGAAATTAGTGTTGAGTATATTAGATAGTTAAAAAATAATGGAAAATCCAATGAAATTAATGGGATAGATTATAAATTACGTTTCTCTCTTTAACTTATGATTTTCAAATATTTATTTTATGTTTTCCATGATCTACTTACTAACATATATTCTTATGGTATTTTTTCCCTTAATAATGGTTTTTAATGAGATTATGGATTTAACAGTGCATATCCCCTAAGAGTGTCAAAGTAGGTGTACAATAAGGCTCATTGTTGTGTATCGGGTTACCTCGAGTCAATCCCAGAACACCTTTTCAGAGTTTTTACTCCTAGTTACATCTTTTCCATAACCACATCCACTTGTAGTAACTAGACATGTATGCATTTTCCTGATAAACCACTTACTCTATAATAACCAAAATTTAGGGATGTTTTATTACACTTAGTCTTATACATAAGGGTTTTCAATAGGTTTTTCTAATTCTAATCCCAAAAATAACTAAACATATCCTATGATACCAACTATATCAACCCTTCTCTATTTCATATTTAAACATGATTTATTACATAAAATTTCACTTAATACAACTTAGAAGATCGGGAGTTATATTATAATTGA
The DNA here is from genome assembly GCA_963277665.1 of Viscum album. Taxonomy (NCBI): domain Eukaryota; kingdom Viridiplantae; phylum Streptophyta; class Magnoliopsida; order Santalales; family Viscaceae; genus Viscum; species Viscum album. The sequence goes on from OY728119.1 coordinate 1,892,485,605, forward strand.
GAAATTAGGTGCATTCCATATCAAAAGAAAACATGAAAATAAACATCTTTATTGAAAAATTATTTTACATGACCACAACATTCCTTCATACTTAACACTAAATGGGATAACCTAGGGACATATATAAGAAGGGGGTGAGCTATAAAGCCATGTTAGGGAATAAACATGGCATAACATGAGGAAGACAATACATGTTAGAAAATAGACATATCAAAGTATCATTAAAGTAACATGAATATAAAGGCATTATTTAGCATTATAATCATAACATGGGAAATGTGGAAACAATATACAATATGATATTAGCATGAGTCAAGGCTAATTGCACATGGAGGAGTATGAGTCAAAGCTCATTGCACATGGAGGAGTATGAGTCAAAGATCCTTGCACATGAATGGTAATGAGTAAAATCAAATTTAACATGAAGTATAATGAGTCAAAGATCATTTTACCTGATGTATCATGACACTAAAAATTACCCAATACATTGGAGTTCTATCAGGGCACACCCTTCATAATCATTTCATTTTCATCCTTAAGTGTGCCACATAGATCATACAACATGGAATCATTAATCATCATAGTTTATTCCACGATCAAGTAAATGTGGAATACATACATATATATCCACAATCAATAATTATATGCGAATAAAGTTTAATAAACTTGATAGATAAATGGGTATGATATTCACTACACAATGATTTTGGCATGGAAAATCGCAGTGCAATTTCGGTAACATAACAACCTCATATAGAAATTCATAAAATGGGTTGATGAAAGAGAAATGGGTATCTCATAATTTAGACCTAAAATTTATAGTAATATGGACATATAAGGATATTACCCAATATATGGAATTGTAAATAAAATGCATAACATAATAAATAGTCTTGAAGTAAGAGGAGAATGAAAAAAAACATAAGAAATTTAGGCTTGGTAACAGGTGTACATAAAGGATAAAAGGGGTATTATTGAGAGTGAAAAAAAGATATCATCATTTACAAATAAAATTTATAATAAGGTAATAATTTAAAAACATATCCAATCGTATAAAAATGGTATTTAAGAAGCATAATATAAAATAAGCGCTTCAATGAAAATGAGATGAGAGAAATCCCTTACTTGGATGTGTGACTCCGAAGGATTAGGAATGGATTATTAGGAGATTAGGGCACCTTATGAGGACCCTAAGTAGCATATAGAAGATTTTGGATGAGCTTAATGGGGTTTTAGAGAATATAAATGGGATATTGGGTGGGTTTATATAGGAAAGGAGGGGGATTTGTTTTATTATTTTGGTTTTGGACACCTCGTAGTAAAATATTCTAAATAAAAAACCATATCATGGGTTTTTACCATGATTTATACCAAAATGTATTGTTTTAAATTATTTTATAAGGCCAAGGTCCTAACTTATTAAAATATTCCCCCTGATTATGTGGAGGTGAGTCACACTTTTAAATAAATGAACTTAAAATCATAAAATATATTATTTCTCTATGAGGATTCATAATGGATTTACAAAATCAATAAAATAAGAATAAAACCAAATTATTTAATATATATGTATATATATTTGTCCTAATATACTTTTTATTGTTTTTATCACATCATAATTGGGTCATTATGATGTCATAAAACACGTCGTATATTTATACTGTATTTAATTTTTACCCAAAAAATCAACTATCTCAGAAAATTATGAAAAATTTACCATTAGATAATTTCAATGTCTTGATTCAAAAAATAATATTAATTTAATCTAAATAATTTTCTAAATATGTGAAGTTTTACTTTTAAAATAAAAACTGACATTTATTGAAAATGATGGGTTTTTTGACAATAATAGTTTTTAACCCCTAATAAAAAATACTTTTGAATTCATAAAAATTATAAAATAATTTATATTTAATAAAAGTAATTTAATAATAATATTTTAAATTTTTTATTTCAAAAATTTATTAATTCATCAAAATAGATTTCTTAATTTAATTTGAATATTAACCAAAATACTATTTATGCTTTAAAAATCATTTACAAAGAAATAATAATAGGATGAAAATATATTCATTATTATATAAAAAATAATGTACATATCCATATTGATAGGGTCTTGATAAATATCCCTTTATTACACCAACATAATTCCTAAGTGTAAAGTGCGCGATGGTGGGGCTTTCATGGGGGTTTTCGGTGAACATGGTTTGGGTCATGATCTTGATGAGCTCGAACTTCCCCCATAAGTGATTTCGCTCATGCTTAAGTTATTGGATATCTACTTGGGCTTGGTCTAGGTAAAATCATATAAATTCTATCTCCCTCAGAAGCTCAGATAAATGGGATTCATAGGGTATAATCCTACTGGACGAGGCCATCACTTAAATTTTCTATGTCAAAAAGATTTGTTAAAACCCAATATTTATACTAGTCATGTGATAAATATTAAATATCTATGTTATTAATAGTAATCATAGTTAATTTTCATTTAAATCCAATTGTAAAAAGTAAAAGATAATAACTTCATGTATTTTCTATATCTATTAAATCAAAAGCATAATTTTATTCATAAAAGTTTGGGACTTTATAGTCAGTGTATCCTAGATAAATCACAAAAACCAACCAAATTAGAACTCAGATATGAAGGTCGTTACCAATATCATGTGCCCATAGTTTCCCACAAGAGAGAACCCAAAAACAAAACACACAAAAGGAAACTGTAAAATGAAGTGAACATTCATGATCCTGCTCTGTTGAAAGATGGCGTTCTTGATTCCATCAAGAACCTATCAATAGAGACTCAAGATCCTATCAACCCATTACAAAATTATGTGATTATAAGTAGTAGTTGCGAAGGTCCTCCATGCAATATTGTTACCAATAGTTCTGAAGGTTCTCCTTAAAGAACCAATGCCATCTTACTTCATGGGTAAGAGACAATCAGTCATGATAACCTATATCATGATGAGCATCATGGAATATATCCCCATGACTAGAAGATTATATAACAATAAGGTCCTCCCCTTTCTGTCATCCTCCCTGATGGTCCTCCTCAAGGTATACACTGCATAAATTCTCCCTACATTCGGACGTCGATATATGATTGTAGTACTTTCTATGATGGAAGAAACTATAAATTCCCTACCTGTAGTGACATCAAGAAACTAGAAGGTCCTTCCCTTATTGTAGTTTATCCTAAAGTTCCTCCCCATGATGAGCATGGCAGAAATTGTACCTGCAGCCAAAAATCCATTTATGATGGTAGTCCTCTCCATGATAGAAATCACTGTAAAGCCTCTCCCCATAGTGACATCAAACAACAAGAAGGTCCTCCCCTTGATGCAGTCCACCGTGAAGGTACTCCCTAGGGTATAGACCATAACAGTTCTCCTTGTAGTCAGACATTAAGTTTCGGTGGTAGTCCTCTCTACCACAACATCGGCTACGGAGGTCCTCCTCGAACTCAACATTCACTTCAACATGAAGGTCCTCCCCTCGTTGATCCATACATGAGAAATCACCCATATTATAAGGAACTTGGAAAGATGGAGTCAGATATATTATATAATCCGTATACAACAAGAGACATCTTTTATCAGTCAAAAGACATTCCAGGGCCACACTCATCTTTTGAGCCACACCTCTACCATTCATGTATCGATGAGACCCATGCTAGCCTCACTACTTAGATCAAAAATATCAAGAAGCATCCAGTTTAGGTAGAACAAGTAGAGGAGCATATGAAAAATGAGAAAAGGATATGTTTCTCAGGATAATAAAATTGGATAGGGATAACATACCAGTTATGTTTTGACCCAAAACTACTTCTCATTTAGACATATCAAGAGAGTTTTCCTAGGAATGCACACATAAAATCCATCTCAATATCTGGATAAATCTCCACCAAATGAAAGAAAAGTATTTACCTTATGATGGGTATACAGACCATGTCAATATATTGGGGAAAATTTGCTAGAAAATTGACCAAGAATCCCATCTGTATGCATGACTTCCACAATCTGAGAGGTGAAAGAAATATCTCGAAACAATCTTCCTCCATTCACTACATAAGTTGTGTTGCCTTATCGATGTTTCATTGTTTGGTGTTCATATCCAGGGATGGGGAGAGCATGGGGATTTTCACTTCACCCTACTCCCCATCCAGCAAAACCCATTGAAAATTACATCCTATAATATCATTATCCCAAGATGAAGGTCAAATGAAATCTCTATCCAGGAAAGGAAACATTCTCAATGGGAACCAGCCTTATGTAAGTCCCAAATGTTTCAATCCCAAAGAGAATGATCTGCTGAAAAAATTTGATATCAGTAAACTGAAAACATCTAGTATCATTCCAACCTTAGGGAATCCAATCATCAAGAAATTATCATGTCCTCATAAAAAAGTAATTCATGTGTAGACCCGACACCATATCTGGCTCATCCTCGAATGAGAGTGTGCAAGATCAAGGAAGTAGCGATAGCAGCAATGACCGCAGTACATGATCATCACTGGGCCATAGAGCTGGGGGGAACTTTTAACACAAAATTCCCCCATAAGACCAAAAAATCCAGGCCAAGTCATGGTAACATAGGAATGGGAGAAACCCTAGTGTGCAAGCCTGGAGGCATTTCTATCTCAACTACCCACCCAACAAACGTCGGACTTTTTCCACCTAGGGAGAGAAATTAATGGAGATGCCACCCATTCTATCCCATCCCGTGATTTGTTTTTCCCATAAGGGAGGCATAAAACAAGGTCATACAAGGGTTCCCTCCAAGTAAACCTTTGACAAGAAACTTGAAGAAGATCTCATAATTGAAAGAGAAAATCTAGGAAAGGATGAAAAGATCCCTCCTATTATTTAGCACCTTTTACGCCACCCAAAATGAAGTATGCTTTGGTGAATGTCATGGACATCAATCCCACATACCTCACTGAAAATGGTTCAAATTATAAGGATTAAAGCGAAGATAGTTCCCTCCTGGAGGCCCACATCAAGAATGAAGGTGTACATACCCAAAACCAAAGAGCTGCTCTAAATTTGGGATCTCCCCCAGCCAATCCCTCATTAAATCCATTTATATTCCCCAAAAACTAGAAGAAAAACAAGGCTGAACATGACTTGCCTCCCCTTAATAACAATGAGTCTCTGACACTCAAAGAGATATTTGATCGAAAGGAGGTTGAATTGAAAGAGTTAAGGTGAATCAACAAAGAATTTCTCTAAGGAAGTCATAATGTTAGATATTTTCCCCAGGTTGATCTTCAACATACCCTTCTAGTAGGTGTGCCCATGCCAAAAGGGATTGTCCCAGAAAGTAAGGAAAGGTTGGAAATATCTTCCAAGTCATCATCTGGATCATTAGTTTACCTAAACCCAATTCTTATAAGATATTGATATTTCCCTCCATTTAGGAAACAACCAAAAAAAATTCCATAAAATCCACGAAGGCTGCCCCCGACTAGTATCCACCTCAAGGTCCACTAGTGTTGTCCCGACCAATTTTTAACCTATCATGCCTACCCATTCTCAGGTTAAATAGGACAGAAATCAAGGGCTCATTAATACCATTGTGTCATTAGCATCACAATCAGAATACATGGAAGGTCAATATGCTCCAATACAACCAGAATAGAAACCTTACCCCGACTGGGTGAGTAAAATTCTTCCACCACCAAATTTTGGGAACCTAGTTTTCCCAATATTCAATGGATCGTGTGAACCGAAAAAATTTTGATGCATTATGTGTCTTATTGAGATCCCATAATGGTAACCCTAAAGAAACAAGAACAAATGAAACTCAGATGATTCATGTGAACCCTGTAAGGTTAAGCCTTCAAATGGTATACCAGTTTGTGAGATCAATCAATAACAATATAGGAGGATCTCCGGCTGAATATCTTTTTCCAGTTCAGTACAATGTTTCCAAAAACAACAGTCATCAACCTTATGAACTAAAAATAGTGGGAGAATTAAAGAGTCTTAGATTTCATTTCCATAGGGAAAGGTTTGACCTAATCCCTGAACTGACCGTTGTCCCAAGATGAGATTCTTGATATGTGCAAAGATAATCTTTGGGATGAGATGAGAACGACACTCATCCTGGTAAAATATATTAGTGGGTTTCAAGATTTCTCTACCACTTCTTAAAGGATAGATAATTTATTACAAAGAAATAATCTCAAGTTTTAGGTAGCCCTATTGACCCTAGGAAAAGAGTAATAATAGCTAAAGTGGGTTCTGTTACACTTAATCCACCCACTACACATGACCCAACTCCAAGTCCTACGCCAAATCGTGCAGGGTAACTTGGACATAAATAGAAACCCCACCTCAATAAGACAAGTATATGTGACATAGGTGAAATATATTTTATGAATGACATAATAAAGTTTATTCATTCTGAGATGACCATGTATGTGGCTAATTCATAGCCTCCATGAATTGAAACATGCTCCATTTACTATATCCAAAGAGGGATGATGAAGTAGATCTCAGCAATCGGTCAGATTTTTTCCCTTTCACCAGATACTGGGACATACCATTCAGGAGTGTTTCTTCTTCAAGGGCCTCCTACAAAGAATGAAATATTCTAGGAAATTTAAGTTGGGACCACCTCCATCATAAGTGGAATATGTTTCCACCACTAACCCAGATAAAGGAGGGGACTGGAAAAATGTTGTCAACAAATGGTAATTGAAGTTTGATAGTTGGATGACTTGGAAAATAGTCAACAAAGCCCATGGAATTATCTAAGCCCAGTTGAAGAAACCAAAAATTCCTCCAAAAGCTTCTGATGCAATGCAGCCGACATCCTCGTCCCCACAATCCTCTAAGAAGAATTTTGACCAAGTACAAGAAGATGAACCTGCGTCAAGGGAAAATAAATATTTGACACTCCTAAATTTTATGCCATCAAATTTGAAGAGACAGACACTGTCCCATCAAACAGAACCAAAAAAAGTAGTTTATTAGGAAAAAAATCATCAGATGAGGAACTGATCTTTGGAACATTTAATGCCATTCACTTAGTGGTTCCCTTACCCAATGAAGAGTATGGATATGAAATTGAATTCCCAGAACCCAATTGGGAAACCAAAGTAAGAGGCCACAGAAGATAAGGATATTTGGGAAGGTGTATTCATGTCATAACACCAATTCTTGGCCGCACCTCAGCTCAAACTATCAACAATGTAGAAACCCATAGAAGAACCCTTCAATGTACCGAATAGGAACAAGAAAATTTCCCATCCACTATCATAAGACACTCTAGCCTGATCACCCTGGAATATCCTTTACAAGGAAACAAATGTCTAGTTACCCACAACATGCATGAAGACCTTCTCAGAAAAATTTACAAAGTGAATAAGTTCCACCGGCTCCTACCCCAATAATCCATCTATCTTCATCCATTTCTCCATCCCATAAAGAAAATGTGAATGAGAATCCCCATGTGGGGAAGCACTGGACTTTAGATCAAAAGTATGACATTCTAAATCAATTGGCTATAATATCGGCCAATTTTTCTATCATGGATACCCTGAATTGGTTGAAAGATCTTAGAGAAGTTATTATAGAAGCTTTAGTAAGCCCCCAGCTATTTGAAGTGGAAGTAACCACTACCTAAGTCTATTAGACGAAGATCAATCTGAAAAAATTCCATGCGATTATCTCCTTCACAGATCAAGATGAAGAATCCATTATGTAGGGACACATAAAACCCTTGTATGTTTCCAATGAGATAAATGATGTCGATATCCCAAAAGTCTTCATAAACATTGGTTCTGGAGTTAATATCGTCCCACTACGAACACTTCGTTGGCTGGGCTACAATGAGGATAGCCTGACGCCCTTTAACATAACCCTTTTAGGCTATGAGAAAAGTGAGCAGAATCCACTGGGCCAAATCATGCTCAAAAATTAATTTGGTGACCTTGTGTAAGACTTATAATTTTGGGTGGTCCGACAAAACATGGCCTTAAACGGCCTACTAAGAAGGCCCTAGTTGCATCAGCACACATCGATTCCCTCATCATACTATAAAAGCATAAAATATTTCACCAATGGACATAGTTGAACATTACACACCGATAAGTCCCCATTCGAATATTTTGAGTCACATTATATCGATGAAGGATTCTATGATCAGAGAGCGAGGAAACCCTCATATGATGAGATTAATTGGGTTACCATATGAAATGGTTTGAAAATGTTCCCTGAAGACCCTTTTAGGTAGCTTAGTGAAGAATACATATTGTCCATCAGTCAGGTGGAGTACATCAGTCCAAATATGGACATGTATTTGACAGTTCTCATGATTTCAGTCATGGCCACCATGTCCAATAGTACAAAAACATCCATTGGCCCCCAAAACAATAGATAATTCTCAAATGGAAATTCCATCCATACATTTTTAGGGTTTTAGATAATCCCTTCCTCACCCATTAAGTTAGAAGAGAAATAATACATTTTCATTCCCTTACTCCTCCCTCTCTAGAAGATTCCCCATTGTCAGATAGATCATATGATGTCTCCCTAGCCTCCAAATGTCAAAATTAAGACTATTATTTCAACTCTTGAGATCTCATCTCATGAATTGTTTCTCTATCAATATATAAAGAAGATGAGGCAGAAGAAGATGAGGAAGAAGAATATAAAGAAGATGAAGAGGAATAAGACCTTTGGGATTTCCCTCCAGAATTTGAGTAGGGTTTATCTACCACCATTAATGAAATTAGAGAAATAAACCTGGGTACTGAAGAAGTCTCATGACCCACTCTAATAAGTGTGACCATTTATTACAAATAGAAATAGGTATTCACCTCCATATTAATGGAGAATTGAGATATTTTTTCTTGGAACTACATAGAAATTATAGGCCTTGATCCTAAAATGGCTACTCACCACTTGGGCATACCAGATGATCATAATAGCTACAAGTAAGCAGCAAAAAGGATTCACCTGAAACATGCTACCAAAATAGAGGATGAAGTTGAAAAGATCGTCAAGGAAAGATTCATTAGGAAGGTCCAATACCATATATGTTTGGAAAATGTAGTCCCTTTCAAAAATAAGAATAGGAAAATCAATGTTTTCATTGATTTTAGGGATCTCAATCAGCACTGTGAGAAATATGACTTCCTGGTCACATTTACATAATTGATGATTGATTCCACTACCAAATATCAAGCTCTCACCTTCATGGAAAGATATTCAGGATATAGACAAATCTGAATGGCCCTAGAAGATGAAGATGACACCACCTTTAGGGCCCCAAAGGGGTATTTTTCTACAAGGTAATGAAATTATATCTCAAAAATGCCAATTCCACATACCAACGCGCCATACATCACATTTTAAAACCTCTCTTGGTACGATTTTTCAAATTATATGTTGATTATCTGGTGGTTAAATCATAAAAATTCTCTAACCACTTGGAAGATCTGGAAACTGTATTCAATAAACAATGACAACATAATCTAAAAATCAACCCCTTAAAATTTTCATTCGGTGTGACCTTAGGAAAATTCCTTAGCTTTTTTGTATGCCACCCTGGCATCGAGGTTGACCCTGAGAAGACAAAGTATATCCTTAGCATGTCACCTCCTTGCAACCTATTAGAGTTGATAGGACTTTAAGGACATCTGACATACATTCAGATCTTCATAGACAACCTAGAAGGAAAATGTTTTCCCTTCACTAGGTTGATGAAAAAGGGGGTTGAATATCAAAATAATGATGATTTTCTAGAAGCATTTGACTCCCTAAAGAAATATATATTAAGTCCATGAGTTCCATTGTTTCCCATCAAAGAAAACCACTAATTCTATATGTGGATTCTTTAGAGTGTTCCCTAGATTCCTTTTTCATGCAAAAGAATGACATTAGTAGTAAAAATAGCTTTTATTATCTCAGTCAGACCATGATTGATGTCGAGACTCATTATTCAAATATAAAGAAAAGTTTTATGGAACCAATCTTTGAGGTCCAGAAGCTACAACACTATATGCAGCACCATGAGGTCCATTTGGTCTCACACAAAAACCCACTAAAGTACATTCTTAGCTATTTTATGTTGAATCGATGCCTACCTTGGTGACTGCTCATCCTATAGTAGTTTTATATACAGTTCATTATATATAAATCCATTAATGGAAATTCATTAATAGATTTCATAGAAGAACACCCCTATGTAGAGATAACTCTATTGGATGATGAACTACTCAAAGAGGAAGTGTTCTCTGTTAAAAAAGAATCCCAAATATGTGAGATATATTTTGATGGCACATCCATAAGCTCGATAGGGAAAAGGATGGTAGAACCCAATCTCAAAAAAGTAGGTTTGAGAGTCATAATCTTATCTTCATAAAAGTTAGTCCTTCCTTACTCTTTCCTGCTACAAGAGGGGTGCAAAAACAATGAAGCAGAGTACTAGTCCCTCATTACAGGCCTGGAGATGGAACTTCAAGTACAACTAGAAAAATTTAAGATAAAATGTGACTCAAAAATAGTATTCAGGAAATTAAATGGTTAAAATTCTATCAATAAGGAAGAGAAAGTCCCTTTGATAGACCATGTATGAGAGCTGATGGCATAATTCCCATTAGGGACAATATTAACTCATGTACCCGGTAAAAAAAATGGAAAATCTGATGCATTATAAAATGCAGAGACCGCCCTATCTGATTCAGACCAGGACAAAATAGTTATCAGTATTTCCCACCATTGGATAGTCTTATTGTTCATTTGGGAAATATAGAATAATTTGACGATATTAGTCATGAACTAGAGTCACATGTTCCTACCACCAACTGGATGAATCCCATTGTGGATTACCTTCAATAGGTAGATATCCCTCCAGATAGATACAGATTTAAAAAAATCTAGGGATGAGCAATTAACTTTGTTCTATATGATGGAAAAATCAAGAAAAGGACCATTATAAGGGAAGCCTTGATGGGATCATTCTTAGATGAATTAATGAAGAATAGACCATTGTCATTATGAATTAAGTTCATATCAGAGCTTGGGGGGTACACCATTTAGGTCTAGACTCTCCCTTAATGTTCGAATAATTGGATACTACTAGACCACTATGAAACAAGATTGTGCTGAATTCACCTAAAAGTTCCATTCCTATCAGGTAATTCCAATTTCATCCATCATCCCCTAAGTTACTTCACACAACCAAGTACTCCTAGACATTTTCCATATGGGGAATTGATGTCTTGGAACCGTACCCTCCCGCCCCGGCTAAGGAATTGAGGTATATCCTCACAGCGACTAAATTATTTTCCAAACAGACAGAATCTTTACCCCTTAAAGAGGTTGGGGTAAGAGGAATCATCAACTTTGTGAAATCCAATATCATCAAAATATTTGGTGTCCCTCATAAAATAATAATAGACAATAGCACTAATTTATACTCTACTAAGTAGGAAAATCAATATTAGGAGAACAGTATCAAATCCAACTGTCCATCCTTCAACCACATAGTGGCCAATGAATAGATTGATGCCTTAAATAAGACCCTATAAAACATACTCTATAAGATGGTGTAAAAGGACGAGAAATCATGGCTGGAAAAGCTCCTCCATGATATGTGGTCTTACTGGAACACCACCCAAACTACCACTCAGGAAACCCCATATTCATTAGTATATAGAATCGAGGTGGTTCTACCCATCTATGTTTAAACACTATCACTCCACGTATCCATCTATGATCAACTATCCAAAAACGTGCAATACCAAAAGTGGCTCGATGAGTTGGATCGAATGGATGAGAAAATATTGAAAACTTTGCACCATTTGGAAGTTAAAAACAAGTATTTTATTTGCCTTCAACAAAAAGGTTCACCTATGATCTTTCCTTGAAGGAGAAATAGTGTTGGTCCTTAGAACCTTGATGATATATGGGAAGAAACCCCAAAATTTAAAGCCAAAATGGGAAGGACCATATATCATACACAAGGTCTACTCCAATAAATTATATGCCTTAATTTTAAATGGATGGGAATCTCACCATAGATCCCACCAATGAAAATATCTTGAAGAAATGTTTAATGTGGCAAAAAAAACTCATCCTGATTGCATGATGAAAAACTGTGTGATTAACTGTCCTTTCTAAATGACATCAAACTGCATAGTATGGATATCCTAACCACAAGATGTTAAACTACAGAACATAACACGCCTTTACTTTCATGTTGAGTTATTCCCATACTAACTGCAAGATGTTAAACTGCATGGTATCCATCATCCTAACCACATGATGCTAAACTGTGCAGGGGTCATTGTGTTCCAGTCAATGATCCATCGCAAAAGATTCATATATGTGTCAGAGAAAGATAAAATTCCCCTATTCTTATGAGAGGGTAAGATATACATGGGAACCTACTTTTTAGAACTATGTGTGGCTTGATTCATATCAACACATGATACTTAGAGAGATACTTAGACTCTATGTCTCAGGCCCAACCACCAACACCACATAAAAATGCCCCCTCTATGTACAAGAGAAGACCTACGTGGGAGTTCTCTTCACAAAACTACATACAACTTAATTCCCCTCTGACAATGGGATGCAGATATATGACTTGATTTTAGATCTTGGTCCATCCACCACATGATACAAAATTCCTATTCTATACCTTCAACTACCTCTTCATTGTGGGATAATTCCATGTTATTCCTTGTTTCTCACATCAAGCATAGATCACATGAGCTTAAGAATGGTGGTATGGGATTTCCACCGCATGAACAAAGATTAAAGGTACATGATGGGCCCAACACATTGAAATAATGGTTTAAAAATTACCCTATATCTCTACATATGGACCAAGACTATATAGGGTGAGTACTTTTTAGAACTACATGTGGCTTGATTCCTAAAATTATAGGATATGTAGTGACACCTGGATTCTACATCTTGGTCAAGCCGCCATTCAAAATAAAAATTCCCCCTCTATGCATGGGTCAGACTGGTATAAGGGTCATACTTTTTATAACTATGTGTTTCTTGATTACTACACTCATAGGATACATAGTGATGCACGAATTCTAGATCCAGGTCTTTCCTATGTTCAAAATAAAAACGCCCCCATCTCATACACAAAAATGTGAACCAGTAATAGAGATCCCAAAATTTGATTCCTCAAACAAGGATTTGCTGAAATATCACCCTTTACATTTGAGTCAAATCTATGTGGCGGATTCCATACATCACAACTAATCACAGTCTAGATATTTCTTGTATGCCCATATATACCCTCTCCACCCATAAAAATTTATACCCTAAGAAATCATGGATCCCCATGAACCTCCTCGATCATCAAAAATGGAAGTAAATTGTCCTAGGGACACCTTTGTTTGACTATGCACACAATGTCCCTAAAAATTTTCATAGGTTTCCCACAAAATTCCTATCATCCAAATGAAAATTATTCCTCAAGATATTCTTTTCCAACCTTTATATGCCCAATGGCTTCCAAGTCCCATACCATTTCTCCCAATACAATATCTCTCAGATCCATGGTTTAGGCTTTCTTCTCCCCCTCCTGCTCAGGGCATGTCAAGATATACCTGCCTGATTAGTCCATACTTTCTCATGTTTTTAATGAAAATTAATCCCTATGACATGATGTTAAACTATTCTACCAGCATCCACACTGCACGATGTTAAAATTCCTATCATAACAGTGTGATCACATGAGAGGACATTGCTTCCGGATTTGGTCACCTACCATGTCACGCCATAAAACTAAATATGGATTTATTTCTTTCTACATAGGATATATAGTGATTCCCAAACTCTATTTATCATGACCAACCACCCTAAAAATTGAAACATTACCCCCCGTGCATAAGTCTAACCCACACTAGATTCCTTCAGTGAAGATCTATGTGTGGTTTGATTCATATCATCCCATGTGATACATAGTGACACCTGGATACTATGACCTAGATCCGGCCATGAAACACATAGTGACGTTCTCTTATCATCATGATAACTAAGTCGAATAAAGTTATTTCCACACATTACCTATTTACGAGACCATTTTAAGAAGAATCACATGTCACTTATTTCTTGTCGAGTCATCCACGCCCCCACCACACGATGATAAACTGCATGGAATCTACATCCTCTCCACATGATGTTAAAATATATGGTAGTTTTCCTACTCACATGACATTAAACTGTGTGATGAAATTTCTTTATTGTACAACATGAAAACTGAACAACATCACACCCTACATAAAGTTCTGTTTTTCCTGATCACGCCATTCATAGGTGCTGGATTAAATTCTTTCCTCCCCTTATTTCTCACACTGAGCACAACTCATGTGGGATTAAGGATCTCTTCATGGGATTTCCAACAATTCCAAGGAATATAAATCCACAATAGTGGGTCTTGGAGACATGATCATAAAAGGTACGTTATAATTCTCCCCTCCATGTTAGGAAACCCAAAATTCCTATCTACATGACATTAAACTGCAAGGTATTTCAAAAACTACATTTGACACAATTCCCATCCATACTAGATACATAGTGATGCCGAAATAAAAAATTCTAGGATCATCCATCACCTTCAAAGGAAACAAATATAGATAAAATTTCCCTGATCCATATTTATGGATCAGAACTATCTTGGGAGTTTAATTTCAGGACACCCATATCTTCATAATGGGGTCCAACTCTAATAAATGTATTGAAATGCCACACCCTATGTATGAGGTCGATCTCTATGGGGAAATCTTCATTTCTGTGGGTAATCATGGAATAAATGGTTCTAAATATGTCCAGAAACATCCTTCCCATCTATAAAAATCTGTGCTTTGACAAATCTTAGATCCCCATAATCATACTTATCTATTGGAAATGGAAGGTTAGTGTCTTGGGGACACCTTTTTTTGACTATGCACATAATTCCCCAGTGGATTTTCATAAGTTTCCCACCAAAAGACTTATCAACCATAGGAAAATTCATCCTTAGAATATGATTTTCTTACCTATGTACACCCAGCAACTTCCAAGCCCTGTACCATTTCTCCCGATCTGAGAGCCCTCAGAACCATGGTTTAAACATTCCTTAATACCCACATCTTAGAGATGTTGGGACATCTCAGTCTGGTTTTTCTTCAGTTACTTGAGGATTCTATATAAATTTCCTAATCGAATGACATTAATAACGTGTGATTATTGATATCCAATGTTCAATTGTGGGTATATACATTTCAATTAATACATTATCCCCCATTTTCTTTTGCACAAAATAAACCCGCATCAGAAAGTTTAGTATGTGTCTCACCACATGGGTGAGCTCATATACAAGACACAAATTCCCCATTTGTATGCATGGTCCATATCAAAATATGGATAAATTTTAAACCTTAAAAGAACTACATTCAACTGGATTTTTATCATCATATTATTCATAGTGACAACCAAATCTCATATCTCAGGTCCAACCATGAAATGAATCCCCCCCCCCTTTCATGTAAAAGGGCCATACCTGGATAGGGAACCTCCTCTCACCTATATGAGGAAGAATGTCTCAACCCATCCCCAAAAAATCGAATCCTGAAATTCCCCCTTTCATGTTCGGGAACCCCCCTCCAAAAACCATACTTCGTGTCCAAAAAGGTCTGAATCCCCATAATCATCCATGGTCATTAAAAATGGAAGGTTAGTATCCTGAGGACACCATTGTTTGACTATTCACATAATGGCCCATAGGCTGTACATAAGTATCCAAAAAAAGTCATGTCAACCAAAGGGAAATTATTCCTTAGAAGAATATTTTTATAACTCAATACAATCCTATGACGTTTACATCCCACCACACTATTGGTTTCAAAAACCTCTGAATTACAATTTAATTCTTCTCTCCTCTTTCATACATGAATATGACCGAACATTTCTTTTCATACTACTGTGTAAAGGGTAAATTATTTACCACTTTGGTTAAAGCAAAACGAAATTAAATCATAAGTTTAAAATGTCCTAGTTCCATGACATGAAACTAAACCATGATTCAACACTCATTTACACAATCCAAATACATGTAGTAGTGGTCTCTCATTCATGATCACCATTGATATAGATTACCTCATACTTTTTAAACACCACTCCTTTAACAAGAAACCCCTGGTAGTTTTGAGATGTATAAATCCCAATTAAATTACATGGCCATCGAAAATGGAAGGTCAGTGTCTTGGGGATACCTTTGTTTAAATATTCACACAATGCACCAGCGGCTCAGCATAAGTTTCCTAAAAAAAGGCCTATCAACCAAAGAAAAATTAATTCTCAAGATAGGATTTTCCTACTTTGGTATTCCCTATTGATTCCATTCCCCATATCATATCCTATATCCATAAAACCAAAAATTAGGGTTTATAAAAACATCTCATTTATGTCTTAAAAATATTAGGACATCCTCAGTCAATGAATCCTAAATCGGGGACCTTGTCTTGTAAATCATGATCCAAACTGTTCGACCTAAAACATAAGTCTCAGTCAAAGTTTTTTGGCCTAAAATATCAGTGATGATCATCTGGTTTGAAGAAATTTAAACTAACCAAGAAGCAGATATTAAACTCACTAGGATGAAATCCCGTAAAGGGAATAACAGATAAAATTTGAGTACCAGATCTCTAAACCTACACATTGTACTGTATAGGAAAAATACCAAACAATAAAAAATCTAAAAATACAGAAATATTGTTAGGTTGAAAACCTGCAAAGGGAGGCCTAAGAAAAAGTCAATTTATACTCGCTAAAACCACACCAAATCGGGTTTAGGAAAAAATTAGCGTGATAACAGAAAAATACAAAATGTTTGTAGGGTTTTTATATAACCCTAGAAATAGTCAAAATTTCTCTCACTGGGTCCATTAGATCAGGAAAAAATTAGATCATGATTTGATTAATTTAATTTAATTCTCATAGATCGTGATGAAAATAAATATCTGTTGAAAAATTATCATTTGATATATAGTCAATTGGAATTTATTGAAATTGCTGGAAAAGATAAAGGAGAAATGATGAAGAGAAAGAAATATTCTGTTTTATTGAATGGTAATGTGGGAACATACAAAATATAGATTCTTTCCTAAATTTCAAAACAAATATGGCATATGATAACTCAAAATATTACAATGAAGCTGGACTAGCTCTTTCTAGAAGATTGATAACTGCCTAACATGGGCCATCAAGGGATTATTCTAATCTGGTACTTTGTTTATATTTAGATTCATCCTATGTAAGCATTCAATTCATAACAACCCTAATATATTTCCCCTTATGTTTAATATACTCAATGTTGATGCTTTTTGACACCAATTGTGACTTCATATTGGCAACATGAGCCTCATACTCCCAAAACTCTTTAGGTTGGGAAATCAATTGGTCATGAGAATTTTCTTCATCATCCATTAAATGGTGAAATTCATTGATAATATCCATAAGGGTATTTTTTTGATTATTCAAGGCATTGAATTGAACAAGTATTCCTTTATGAGTAGCTATATCTTCTCGATCCATGAAAATCTAGTGTATGAGAAAGTGCCGGTGTCAATAATCAAAGATGCCTAAAACCAAATTGATAAACAATCATATAAGGGTTTCCTCATAATCAGTAAGTTATTCTAATAGAGTTTTAGTGACAATATTACAAATTTATAGCCATGCTTGTTCCCACATAGCATAGTGAACCTAGATAGCATCTAGACTCTGGTCATGTTCACCTACTATCACAGGGACATAATCTGGAAGTACCAGTACAACCAATGGAATCTCTCTAAGTTTTGATTCCCAATAAGGGAGATTTACCACCACCATATATGGATTATCACCTAATGGAATGTGTGGGGGATTGGACACAGCTTCAAGAATGGCTAATGATGTTCCGCTGTGGATAGACTTAAAAGGACCGCCAATGGGGATGACCAATGATAAAAGATCTTAATCTCTGTCTAAAGATTTGAGGCACATGGATGATGTCCCATATGGATTCATGTGATGATGTAAAGAGCACCTCCTCACAGTAGTAACATGAGAGGATGCTACAACTGGAATAGGATTAGAAGTATCCAAGGGACTTTGCACCCGTCTAACTGGTCTGGAAAGTACCCCATCAGGATAGAAATCCACCCACAATTGAACATACTGCAACACTAAGTAATTTGAGGCCATCGTATGAGGAATAAGAACTTCTATATTAATGTCCTCCCACATAATCATCAACCATAGTTGGAAGAGGATTACTGGATGAGATTCCATCTTGACCTGGGAGATTGGGAGTAATGAGGATTTCTGTAGGCATCCAAATTTCCTAGAGAACCATTAAGTAGTATATGATTCATAGATGGTTACTCTATCAATACGGCTGGTCATGATTCCATCCTGCAATACAATAATGTAATAACATTATTCCAAAGAACTGCTCTCATCATTCACCATTGCTCCATGAGGCACAAAGTAGGGTGCAAAGGAAAAGTAAGAAAAATCACTCAACAATTCAATCATGTTGTCAACATCTAGGGTTTTGGTATAGACCATGAAAATACTAAGTATAGTCGGGTGGAATTTATAATAAGGAACTGTCATGATATATCTACACTCATAGCAAGAGAAGCACTCTTCTATATAGTTATATACAAATTGACATGGCCTTCTAAGATTATACAAGGGACTTCCATCCTGTATATGCCCCAAAAATTCATTGATATGGGCAAGGGTAGGGATGACTAGGTTGATGGGATGTCGCTCTGCCAATGTGGCTTCCATCATTAAGGTTCAAGATATGACACTGGTGTAAACATTCTGGGAAGAGAAGATCTATCCACTTAGGAACATTGTAAGGAAACTTTCCAATTTGATTTCAAGAGATATGTATGTCTGGACCTCAGAACCCCAGGTTATGTATCGACCCACCTCAAGGTATCATAGTAAGAGCCCTGAATGAGCCACAACTTCTGGGTCATATGGGTTTAGCTATGGTGAACTCTCATCCTTAGACTATTCACCTACAAGAATATCCATATCCTATCCTCAAACGAAATAAGTGGGCAAGTGTGAAGAGGCTAACCAATTAGTCTCTCCTCTATGATCAATAATTCCCTCACCAACATGGATACTTGATCAAAATTCCCCCAAATGATGTACATTAGTAAAAATTCATCATAAATAGTTCTGAGGATGGGAAGTCCTCTTATATAGTAGATATCCCACAAATTGATCCCCAATTAACATGGGAAAAGTGAATGGTGTTGGTTCTTGAACACCCGTGACTGATCATGTTAGGTAGTATCTCTTCTGGTGAATAAATAGAGAATTGGGAGACCCACACCACTTGGTATAGGTTGAAATCTTCTAGAAGCTCAGGGGCTTCCAATAAGTTCTAATGAACTAAGAATGCCTAGGCCCACTCCTTAAAAAAGAACCCTTCAGACTACAGATCTTGTTTAGAGATCCACCCTCCACTTAGATCATTATATGAAAGGTTAAAAATGGATGGGTGGTCACATACAACTAATTGTAATAATGTGTTGTGGATTTGAAGATTAATCTGTATGGACATGGATCCATTCACGATAAACATGTCCATTCTACCTAAGTCAGGTATGATTTCCCCTATAGCGTAGATGTGTTCTTGATCATTTCCCCCAAACGTCTCTAGGCGAACAATAGGGATGTTCTGATTAACCAGCAGCAGAGGGGAATCATCTTGATGACTAAAGTTATAAATTGGAAAGTAAATAGACAATGGTTATGTGATGAGCTCTAGAAAAATAAGGTCCTTTATAATACTCTCCTGAGGGATAAAGGAGGACCAACAATCTTTTGAAACATTCTTGGCCATAGACTCCCTTCTTCCAACCACATTCGTTGAAGCATGATCCAAATCCATCTTGTTCCTACATCAAGAATCCACACAAAAAAAAGGTTAGTCTAACAAAAATTAGAAAAGGACTAAAAAATATCCACCTATTGATGGACCCGGGTATGAATGGTCTAGAAGAACTACCATCTATGAACTGACGATTTTCGAAAGGCTTGTGAGGCACTGGCCCGTGAAGTGACAACCAGAGAACCAATAATTCATGAAGCAAGAAAACTATATATAGACCCTCACTATGTGGAAGCCCGAAATCACCGTTCATGGAAAGAAGTTGTGCAGTTCAGGGATTCATGGTTCAGTTCAACTGTGAAGGGTGTCTGAAAAGGAGATGATATGTGGAAACTAAGCAGCCAAGAGAATCATGGGAGAACCTAATTCTCCGAGAAATCTGAAAAAAGACAAATGAACTAGGATCCATATATATAGGTATGCCCCCCTATGGTTCCACCCATATACCGACAACCAGTTCATGTCATGAACTCTTTCTATATAGGAATATCCTCCCATTAATCCTGATCAGACCCCATTCTGAATGGGGGAATTTGTTGGTTCCTGAAAACTTTGCAAATGGAAATAAAATATTCCCATGATTTTGGAAAATTAATAAAAAACCGGAGGAAGGATTCAATGAAAAATATTTAAAGGAGAAAAATTGTCTAAGGAAAAAAGATAGACCATGAAAGGAAGCATCCTTCACGTATCGCTGCTCTGTATGGATATATGTTGCGCAAGGAAACCCGCAAAATAAATAGTTCATAGAAGGTAGATAAAGGATCCAACTCCTTGAATGATGTCATTCATGGGATGGAGATGGAGAAATTATCCCTACGTACTACATTTTCTGTAGACTCAAATGGTGTACAGGAAAAGCGAATCATATCACCTTAGCATACAACATATCTACATGGCGGTCCTCTTCTCAAGGTGTCTGCAAACTAACCAATTCAGGCGGTGATGAAAACCCTAATACCCTATAAATGAAGTTGTTTTTAGGAAATATGTGTAGGAATCCTCCCCACATACAATCCACCAAGAAATCAAATAGTTTGTAGGTGAGGTGAAGACGGTGACTTCCTATGAACAAAACAAAGTCATTCACAGAAATGAGGAGGTAATTTTATCCATCGCAAAAAATGACCCCGTGCTCCCAATGACCAAGTCATCTGTAGGTCAGGTTTTATTTCTGTGGATTCTATGAAAGATAATGGGTGACCCACCAATCCAGATCTTTGCCCTCTCTATAAAAGGACCCCGAGAGGAGTCTCTTTGAGAGGACAGAGAGCGATCAAAGGTATAAAAGAAGAGAGAACTGAAAAGGAAATACTCTTTTGACAATTCCATATAGGTATAACCTACTGAATAACATTAATGAAGGAATCATAATATGAAGTGGTAGAATTCATACCCAGTTCCCTTCACAGATGAATTTTCCGAAAAGCGTAGAAACAATTCCCCTTATCTAAACCAGTGTCCCACATAGCCATATGCTATACTGATGGAACCCTGCACCATATACCACCATGGTATGTGGATGGATTCCAATTCCATGTACCACCATAATATGTGGATGGAACCCATCACCACATACCACTACGGTACATGAATCGAACTCTGGACCATGTACTATCTCACTATGTTGTCAGAACCTAGTGCCGCATAGAAAAATGCTACATGAACTGAATCCAGGTCCATTTACCATCATGGTACATGGATATCCCTTCACCCTTATAGAAACATTATATGATGGGGAAACCCCATAACTCATAGATAAATGGTACACGGAACATTTAATTCTTGGGTGTTCCACCCTCTTTCTTTAAAGATCCCCATCCATTCCCATCTCATCACCAATAGCCCCTCTGCAAAACAGTCCAATGACACTAGACCAATGCCTCTTCTAAATCCACTTGACTAGTATGATAAAACCATCAGGTGAATCATCACAAAATTTTGAGTTTACATACCCATGGTAAGTGGAGTCATGTGGGTAGGCCTTTTAAAAAGTAAAACCCCTAGAATGTCCCTAAGTTTAGATTCCCATGGTAATATAGGTTTTGAACTTATGTTTCTCACATGTACCTCCACATTCTATGGATTAAGGGTAATTGTTTTCTTTTCCCTTTGATTAAGTCCAATGATAAATAAGTAAATATAACACTTGATTTACCCTTTGATGAGGAATACTCCTCCCATTTCTTAGAACCAATCAAAGGGTGCTCCATCTGAGTTAATTACCCATCCTCTCTTT
Source organism: Viscum album (assembly GCA_963277665.1). Lineage (NCBI taxonomy): Eukaryota > Viridiplantae > Streptophyta > Magnoliopsida > Santalales > Viscaceae > Viscum > Viscum album. The sequence goes on from OY728119.1 coordinate 1,892,507,767, forward strand.
AGGGAAGTGTTGTATCCATAACTTATCCATCAATCATTTACCTCCTTTTACACCAGTGGAGAAAAGAAAGGGTGTGGTTTGTTGTATCTATCGATTCCTCTTGTTTCTCACACTAAGCATGAATCATGTGGGTTTAGAGATTTGTGGCGATCATGGAATTCACTTGATCCACCCAAGAGTTGAACTATGAGAACTATGATTCATTCTCTAACCAGGATATATAGGATGCCTGTCTAAGGAATGAGATAAAATGTGTCTTCCCTCTAGATATAGTCCCCAAATCATGCCCCCTTTAACGGGAATCTTCCATGTGTAAGACCTAGAGTTCAAAACTATGTAGACTTTGATTCCCAAGTAGCATGGATATGTAGGAAGCCTCCTTGAGGTTAAAGCCTGACACCGTCATATTCATTTCAGTTCATGTATAGATTTGTCGCATGATAATAAATTACATGGATGGGTCCTTGTCACATGACCTTAAAATGTGACTTGTCTAGTAAAGTGACACCAAACTATGTGGGTTCTGATTCCTCTCATGAGGATACATTGGAATCCCATCTTGTGGGTTCAACCCCATCGGTGGAATGATTCTCATCCCCCCTAGATAATGATAAACTCCATAGTGCCACCAATATGGCTTAAAATAAACCTTGTATTAGTGAAAAATTGATTAATTCCTAGTCTATACAATAAAAGGGTAATATTAAGGAAGAACCTCATATATATATAGGAGATTTCGAACCCATGTAAATTTGTGGATGATCTGGCAACGTAAGAGTAATCTGAGGAAACATGCTTGGGAATGAACTAAGGATTCATGAACATATGAACAAAGCTTATATCTATAATAGAGTCCTATAATAGGCAATAATTCCCCCCAAAAGGGTGCAATGAGACCAAGTTCCCATCCTCTTGACCAATGTGAGTCTTTAAGTTTTGCGGGCCAAATCATTCAATGAGCACCAACCTTTAGAAATCAGATCATTGAATCATGGATAAAGGGGTCGTTGGTTGTTTTTGGCTATGTGAATAAACCCATTGGAGAACATACGAATAAGTCATACCCAACATTGATTTATTGCACAAACACTTAACCCCCTGCAATCACCTTTTAGGACTGTTTAACCGTGGCACCTCCTTCATAAAATAAAAAGGATATATTGCCCAATACCTGTCAGAACATACCATTTTCACTCATGAGAACAATGTGATTCAGAAAGAAACAATTATTTATACAAATATATATTTAATATATTAATTTATATACTTATATATATATATATATTGATTTGTATAATATAACATAATATACTATATATATTAATTTATTTTTTTTCACTCTATTTGATTAATATATTTAATAATATTTAAATAAATATATTTATACATATATTTATGAATACATTTATATCAAATACACATAATGTTTATATAGGTATACTTATAAATATTTATTTATATATACAAATATGGACACACACACACAAGTGAATATATATTTATAAATTTATAAGAAGATATTTTTATATATACCTATATGTATATAATTATATATATATGTGTGTGTATAACATATTTATTTAATTAATAATAGGATAATATATATATATATATACATATATATATATATTGCAACAAGAATAAATTTTGGTAAAAAGATCAAAGATCAAGAAGCTTATATATTGGTTTCAATGGACTTTTCTCATTGCCTAATTGGTTTCAATGTTACTGATTTATATCCTTCAATGAAATGGTTTCACCATATTAAAGGTGTGATGTTAAATATGGGATGATTGCACTATATAGGAAATATGATCAAAGAAAAAAATTAAATTTTTGGATTTTATATTCCCATTGTATGGATTTTTTAATACAAAGTGTATATGTTAATTTATTATAAAAATATTATAATTAAAGAGGTAATTTTTTAGTTTTTTCATTGGTGAATAACTAGATGTAAAATATAGAAGGAAAATTATTTTTCCATGTAATTATTCATTATTGAAATGATTTTTAAAAATATTTTGATTTTTCAGTTCTTTTTTATAATGTAATATAAAATTAATTATTATATACACAAAATTTAAAGAAAAAATAACTTTCATAGTAAATTATGTAGTAAATATACAGATCTAATATTCATGTTGTAAATTTACATTTTAAATTTATATCCATTTAATGATGTAAAAGGAAAAAAAATCTATGTAGTAAATTTACTCAATATCTATGCTTATAAAATTTATAGAGTAACTATATACATTAAATTAACCCATTAACTTTATGTAGTTAATTTACATGATAATTTTTTACAGTAAATTTACATAGAATTTTTTTTTGTAATTTTTCATAGAATAATTTATATTTACACAAGAAATGTAAACATAAGATGTAGATAGTGAATTTATTGTGTAGCTACACATGGAAAATTTATGCATAAAATGTAGAAAATGATTTTTCTGAGGATACATACATAGTAAATTGAAAATTTATATTTTAATATGAAAATATTTTTTATGTTTATAAAAACCATTAGTAGTTAAAAATAATAATGATATGTTAATGGATGAATAATATATATTTACATTTTGATTTCCAAATACTGTGTTATGGATGATAGTGATGAATATTGTCTTCAGGTATCTGATCGAGTTGAATGCACTACATGGGATATAACTGATACATAGAAATGTACCTATAGAAAACTATCTGTGTTTGGTATAATATTTAAGTCAAAAGGGGAGAAACATGAATTTATGTTTCCTATTATTTTAATACAAGATATGGTGTTGAAATATAGTATTATAACAATATTAAAAAGTATATAGGTTTTTTCACATCATCATTGCATAAATGTAGAAAAAAAGAGTTCTAGAAAGACAATAAAGTAGATATCTATGTAAAACATTATCTCATAAAGACCTAACCATGATGTGTGGAAAAAATACTGGTGTCTATAATTCTTGATAATTACAATTAATTTTTATAAAAATTTAAATATTACAATCACAAATTATATAAATTATAGTTAATCCACATTATTAGGTAATAAATAAAAATAATGAAAACACATTTCTTAGTGATAGAAATAAACTCTCCATCATGAATTAGGGTTAATGATTCATTTTCAATGATGTCAATATGAGTTTATGGGAAATACTGTCTTGACTATATAATTATTGAATAAATTAATTTTTATAGAAAAAAATTAAATTGGATTTTCATTTTGGAGATGTTGTTACTATGTCATATTACTTTGAAAAAAAAGTAGGGAAACCCCCTCGTTTTTTTACAGTTTTGAATTACAGAGAAAATAATCAACATATTCTTTCTTGATCCAAGAATGATTAAAGAAAATAGAAATTTTGGAGATGTTGTTTTTTATATAACTTTTAGTAAAAATATATAATTCATTTATTTGGGTGTTTTGTAGTATTTCATCATTATCATGAAATTTTTATATTTAATAAAGAATTCATATGTGATGACACTTCAGAGTCTTTTTATTTATTATTTCAATAATTCCTAGATGTTTATGGCAGAAATAAACATGTTACAATTTTTATAAATCATGATATAGAAATGGGAATGTTCATAACCAAGGTTCTCCTAGAAACATTTATTGATTTGTGTATGTGGAATTTAATATAAAATAAGATTATGCACCATGGAAGTTGGATCAAAGAGTAATCATGTTTTATAAAAATGTTTAAAAGTTTAATGTATGAACATACCAGTGAGGATTTTCAATAAGTGAGAGAATTTTTTAGGATAATACATGTAGAAGGTAAGTCAGTATATTTTCATAATGTGTATGTGTTGATAGATAAGTGACCAATTTTTTTTAAAACCACACTGATATTGGGAATAAAAATATTAAAAAACAATGGATGTTTTAATAGGTTTTTAGGGGTTATTTTCATCAAAGGTGGACTGTTTTAGAGTTTTTATAACAAAATAATAATAGGTTTTGGAGAAGAATATTTTTTGAGAAATAAAGTTTGAATTATATGTTACTAAAAAAATACCAATTAATTTTTTTTTGTATCATTTGATAATGATTCAATAAGGTAATGTGCACAATCTAAATATTTTTTAAAACATTCAAAATTAATATTTATTAAATGGGAATGATTATAAGAAATAATTTGGCGAGAGTTATAGTCCCCAATGATACATCACAAGAATGAGTGATTATAATAATGTATAACATTTTTTACTTGAAATATTAAATTTCACATCATATTTTACCAGTTAGAGGTTTGAAAATGTGGGTTTTTTGTTATCAAATTTTGAAAGTGTTAGATCAGCATGATGTGAGATCAGTAATTAATGTATAATTTTTGAGAATACAGACTCCAAACACCTATATGAAATCATTGGATGAAGGTAAATTTTGGAAGTATTAGATTAAAAATTCTAAAATTAAATCTGAATGGTTTAATGGGATTATTAGAACATCTATAACTCTTATTATATAGTCCCGTGACATTAAAGGAGGTCTAGAAATATTGATATCAAACAAAAATAGATTATCTAATTAATTAGATCCCCTACATATTGATATCAAATAAAATGTTTTAAATAACTCAAATTATTCAAAATTAAAAGGCACTTCATTAAAAAAATGGATATTTGTAAATGTGGTGATAATTTGAAAAACTATTTGGAGATGTCAAATTAAAAGAAATAATCATATCATATAAAAACATTTATTCATACTAAAATGAAAAAATTATGATCCATTAATGTGTTGAATGCTATATTAATTTAGGAATATGTCCTTGTATCATTTAATATATAATAAAACATGTACATTAAGGGTATTAAAAAATTATATTAATGATCAAGGATAACCATTACTAAAATGGAGTTGTTGGTACAATAATTTATTTACGTTTTTATGTTAAAAAATTAGAATTTATATATGTTCATGTTTTTTGTTAATGTGTGTTTATTTTTTGATGACATAGATCATTTTAGTATCATACATCAAATAACATAATATAATGTTGTATTTTAATAATACTTACTGGCTCAAAATAATTCCCACAACTCAAATATGGTAATAAATTTTAAATTATAACTATAATTGAAGAAAATACATCCAATCTCAATATGAATTAATTTTTTTTTATTTTTTGTATAATAATATAAATTTTCATATGTTGATGTTTATTGTTAGTGTAGGTTCCATTTAATTTGAATAAAAATATTTCATTATCATATCTACAATTATAAAATTGTTGATTGAACTGAAACCAGACATTAGTATCCCAAAATAATCTCTATAACTCAGTAAAATTAATATTTTTTTTATGACTATAACTGATGAAAATACATCCAATATCTATCTTGAATATTTATTTTTATTTAATGTTTAACAATATTAATTTTGATATGTTGTTTATTTTAGTTTATGTATGTTTTTATTCAATTGTCATTGAATATTTTGGAATCATACTTTCAATAATTGAATGGAATATTGAACTATAGATAGACCCCAATGAACTAAAATAATTTCCCTGACTCCATTGAGAAAATAATCCTTCATTTTTTACTATAATCGAGGGAAAAAAATACAATATATGTCTTAAATTAATTTTATTTATTTATTGATGATCAATATTAGTTTTGATATGTTGATAGTTTTTAATGATTTATTTTCCTTTTTAGTTAATTCATAATATTTCAATGTTATAATTTCAATTAAAGAATGGATGATTGAACTATAATTAGACTCTAGTGGACCAAAATAATTTCCACTACTCAATTGAGGTGACATATATATTTTCATTTCTTCATATAACTAAAAAAATGAATATAATCTATGTATGAAACCTTAAGATTTTAGTATGTATTTTCCCTTAAATAAATAATATGTTGAATAGATTATAATACAAGAAACACTAAACAAAAAAGGCTCATGAAATATTACAATTAAAAAAGTATAAAACTATAGTAAATAGAAAGAATTTAATCAAATAAGATTCTTATGTTGAATTATTTTGATTCGATTGATGAAATAAAATGATTAAAAAATAAATAACTTATACGATGTAATTAAAATCATTCAATTATAATAAATGACATTTTTCAGAAGAAAATTTCTAGTTTTTTTAAACATATTACTTTAAAAATATTTCAATTTATAAACATATATATTAATAGTCAATTAATTAAAAAATGACATTAATTATGATTAATAACACTTGAAGTTTAAAATGGTCAATTTCTTATAAAATATTTCTTCACTTATATTTAATATTTTCTCTTAAAAGATAAATCCTTATAATATATAATTATAAATTGATGAAGTGATTTTAGTTTTGAATTCAGAATGTCAAAATTTTCTTAAGGTGGTTTGTTGGGATTTTTCAGAGATGGTTGATTTTTAGGTGAATAATGAAAAATACAATTTTACAAAATATTTAATTTTTTATGATATCATCATGATATATAAATGAATTGAAAATTAGATAAAACATATTTATATAATAGATATTTATTTAAAATAGAAAATATATTCATTAAAAAGATTATGTTGAATTTAGGAACACATGATTGGAATTTTAGAACCTAAGTGGTGTTCTGTTCTAAGAAAATAATTATTTTTTGTTATTGTAATTAATTAAGTAAATACAAGGTTACATTTAGTTTTGGATTAGATTTAAATTTATGTAACACCTTTTTTTTATAATCCATATTATTTCATTAGAATCAAGTCAAGAAATTATTCTAGTGTAAACCCATTTTTAAACTTACAAATAAATTTATTCTAAAAACATTTTTTCATTGCATCTTATGTACTTATATTAAAAGTAATTTTTACCACCTCTAGAAATTTAATACTATTAAATAGATTTCATATTTTTGAATCAGTGAATTTAAATTATGTAAGAAGTCCCATTTCCTTTTTTATTCATAATGAATGTTTAATAATGTAAAATAATGTGCCAATAATAAAAGTTAAAAGGTTTACTGTGGTGTATAAACTAAGAGATAAGGATTTGAATATCAAAAAGTCATCTGAATTTGATTGTATTATAGTATTTTAAAACGAATTTATCCAATATTTAAAAATATCTCATTGGTTCCACTTTCCCATGAAAATTATTATATTATTTTAATGTTAATGGTATTTACAAGGGTGTCCCTACCTTTAATTATAAAAGATAATATCCTCTAATCACATATCCACACTCTTTTGATAAATTTAAATCAAAAAATATATGATAATATCCATTAAAAAGAATTTATCATGACATATAGGTTATTGTATCACCAAAAGACCAACCTAATAAGGATTAAGGAGAGATCTAAAGTATGATACCCAAATCAGAGGTTATCATCTTTACCAATCTCATTCAAGATTTCATCTTCATACAACTCCACAAAAACTTCTATAAACATATAAACATAATGTAATAAGAATAATTAGCTACTAAGATATTATTATGTTTACATGATGATAATTTCTTCTATCTTTTTGATCTAATGGAAAATGAAAATGCCATTTATGCATATGTGTGAACTACCACCTCAATGAAATGATGTATTTAATTTTTTGTCACAACCTCACAGGGATGGTTATATGGATGAATTTAGTGAATATATATGATATTTATTACATAATTATGATTTTATAAAGATAATACATTATTAATTTTATTTCCTTTCCTTGTATTAGAAAAGTAAGAGTCAATCGTGTGTACGTGCAGGCTACCACATTCATGAACAATGTATTTCACTATTCATAATCACCTTACATAGATGGTTATAAAAGTGTAATTTGTATATAAACCTAAAATATAATACGTTACTAAAATTATGGATGTGATCGCACCATGCCCAAGTTACAAGAACCGAAGCTTCCAAATAAAATCATTTATGGGAAACATAACAAATGACACCTAAATAGTTTGTTTTAATAATTAATTATTAGTAAATTGGGAAAAAGAAGTAATAAATAAATGATATATAGAAAAAAAGTTAAAAATATTTATATGATATTGATGAATAATAATTATTAATTTCTTATAAATAGGTTCTAATGTGTCTGGACAAGCATGAATTTAATTTAATGGTTTGTTTTAGAATCATATTTTTTTTGTAATTATTTATGTTTAAATTTATATTAGGGAATTATATTTTCTTTCTCACTTAAAACACATATATTTTATTTCTATATGGTGGTTACATAGTTTTCAAGTATTCTAATCAATTTACTCCTCTTTGGTACATAAAAATATCAGGTGAATGTTTTTAAGTACTAGAAACCTTATTTTTTTCCTTTAGATTGATATTATTTTTCTTCCACGTCCTTATTCTTTATTTTTTATCAAGAATGTTCTTCAATATTCTATCATGATTTTTAAGTAAATTTTTAACTATATTTTAATTTTTTAAGATCCAATAATCTCTCATAGGTGAAAAAACAGTAATTTCTAGAGTTAATATTTAGTTTTATCCTAATATAAACACATAATGAGGTTACAATGATTTCAAGAGTATTCAAGGATTTTTTAGAGCTTGGTGCTCTAAGTTTTAGATAAAATAGAACTGGATATCATTTTTTAAAACCATGCTCTTATTGAATCACAAATTGGATAAGGTGTGTAGGGTGATATGGTGTGCTATAAAGGGAATTTAATGGGATACGTATGGTTACCCAAACCATGCGCTAAAACAATTTGGGGTTTTCTACACTGGAGAGTGGAGTCTACATGGTTGGTGCATGGTTTTTCCAGAAATTTAGCTGAACTGTTATCCCCCATAAAATTTTATTAAATTCCCATTTTAACTCTCTTCCTTTTTGACTCTAAACTTATTTTGTCTTCCCACAAGCATGTACCACCTCCCTCTACCGAGATTTATTACATGGTATAAATATAGTCATTGGAGCCCCTCCCTCATTTGAGCTTTGATCAGACCACCATCTATTGTGTTGGTTAACCAATTTTATGTTCTTCAATAAATTATCTTCATTCATAAGTTCGACTCTCCATCATAGGTATTATTTCAATGCAAGATAACATGATCTATTTTTAGGTATTTTTTATATTTCTAATTTTTTATTCTTTGTAGCACAAATTGGATGTTGATATTGGATAAGGGTTCAATAACCACCATAAGGTATGTGGTATATAACATTCCCTCTAATATCATCATTTTTATTAGTCTCCATTGTGCCACACATTGTACTTACCCATGTGTCACGCCAAAAATTAATTTCCATAAATTGGTTGCCTAATTTGAAAACCAAACTCTTTAATAGACCTCCCTTCTATCATTGGAGGCCAATGATCTCAATGTGAACAACCCTTTGGGTGTTCCTCCTGTATGCATATATAACCCCTCATACATTAGTAACAAAAACATTTTTTTTTTGTGTTTGGAACATCTTCCTAAAATATGTTTAATTAATTTTAATAGATAAACTATTGCATTGTGGTGGGGAAATTATGTTTCGCTAGGATTATTAAATTCTTATGTAATTTTTAATTATATGGAACCACTTATGAGCCTTTTCCAATTATAAATGAAAACTAAATGGATTTAATAAAATTTAGATAGTACAAATTTTATGGTTTTATTATGGCCTTTAAATATTTATAAATATATGTTTCCTAGTGCTATTATGGGACTTTTTCCTATTAAAGAAATTTTGGGACTTGAGGTAGCCTTATATTTCTGAGGTAATTCATGGACCACTCATAGGAAACAACCTTGATTCATTAGGTTGGTTCCCAGGGGAGGTACCAACCTTGGAATTTGGTATTTAAATTAATAGTATATGTATTCCTCAATGTATTATTGATGATTCACTCACTTCATATCTGTAAATTATAATTCCTTGTATTTTATCCTTGGATTCAACTTGATATCCTCATACATGGGATAACTTGTATCATATCATTGTTCTCCATTAATTTTTTTACTAGGATTTATTGAGTACATGTTCCATGGACTCAATTTAAAACTATTCAAGTGGAATGATGAGGGTGTTCCACTTGGATTACACTTACACATTTATAGCTATGCTACATGGATAATTATTGTGAGGTAGATCAACCTTATATGCTCAATAATTCCTTGGTTACACCTTGGGTAAAATTTATTTACTTAATATAGTTAGATTCTAAGGTTATTTACCTTTGACCATCAAAATTTATAGGAAACCTTTTCAAATGAATTTTTCTTAGGTCAAAGAAGGTATAGTCATTCAAGCATCCCATGAGGATCCCAAGACCGATGTTGTTTTTATTTAACACATTTAATTTTACATCATAATCTTATACCTGATGTGTAATACTTTTATTTACATAGATTGGGATTGTTGTAGAAATCATTGGTGGTGTACTATTTGAGTATATCCCACACCTTGTTCGGGCCATTTATTGGTACCGAGACAGACTTCCTGGATGAATGTAGGGACAATTTCAAGCACCTGGTCATAAATGAATGGTTTTATTATATAATGGGAGCATGAATAACATGAAAAAACATAGTATCATGATAGTATTAGAGATAATTTTTGATATTTTTTCCTTTTAAAATATTTTTATCATATATATCCCAACATCTAAGTGTGCTCTCTTATTTTATATAGAATCATGATGTTGACATCATTTTTTATAAATTTATGATGATAATCTTTTAGTATATTTATCTTATTTTGATGATTCGCTATACCTTTTTTCTATTAACTAATTTTTATTCATATCAAATAATTATTCATTTCTTATACCACTGTGTTCCAATATAATCAAGAGAGTATAATCTCCCCATTGTACCACCATAAACCCCCATTACTTTTCAGCATCCTCTAATAATTGGAGGGGCATGCTTGTGGCTAGGTTTCCAACTGTGTTTGATCACTTATGAGTGAACCGAGTTCAGGATGTCCAAAGGTGGTACCATAAGCTTATTTTAATTATCATATTATTTGTGATATAATATATGATATTATTAAATGTTAGGATTTGGTGATGAGACCATACCTAGATGTAGCTAATTTACATATGGGGAAAATCCAAATTCCATCAGATGAGATTTGATTTTCTATATTATGTATGTTATGGTTTAAATGATTTTATCATTGGGTTATGAACATGTGTTGTGCAATTTATTATTACAGTGGATTTTATTTTTACCCTTGGCCTAATATGACAACGTAATTGGGTCTCAAGAATCACTATAGACACTTGAGGATTTATTTTCACGAATTATGTCATTATATGTTTATTTAATACTTCCATTTCATGATTTATATTCATAGTGCCTTGATAGTTATATTTGTTTTTTCTAAAATTTACGAATGGGATAAAATAGTTGTATTAATTAATGTTTTTTTATCAACCTAAATGGAATTTTATCATACAAATTGATGGAGGAACCTTAATTATCCAACTATACTGTGTTTGAGTTGTTACTATTGGTTAGATGAGTTGAAACTTTAGTTGGTTGTAATTACATGGATGCTAATTACAATTTAATTATATTGTGTGCCACTATAAATTTGGAATGGTGGACCATATAATATAGTCATCATAAGAAACTAGTTAAAATTACATATATTACCTATTACAACTTATACACATAGAAACTTATAACTTGGGAATGAAAAAATTATCTTACTAGACTAGAATATACATTTATAAATTTATAAATTGAAATTATTGATTTAATGGATTCCATTAAAATGTTATTCCAAATGAAACATAAATTATTCTACCCTATAACTTTTAGTTGAAAATCCATATACCAAAACCTCAGCAATGGGATATGATACTTGACCCTAACCCGACCTTTGTAATGGGAAGTATGGGGTGTCTTTTTCATCTTTCATGACCTACTATATCACATAGACCTAGATTTAGGAGAATACATAGGGTTTTTGACATTTTATAGGAAATATATATACCTATAATATTTTGATATATATGCACTTTCTAGGATCAAGTTCATTTCTAGTGCATGTGTTTGGAATTTATAGAAATATACCGAAATGACGACCTTGAGTTGAGAATCAGGAAGGCGGTGATGAACATAATCTTAAGGTAGTGGTACCTAACCCGCTAGTATTTAAACCTATAGAAACTCCAATCATATCTTACATGGTCATAAATTCCCTATTTTGAGAAGGGTTCTTATAGATTATGTATATTATGCGATGATTCGCATGAACTTCTCTTACTATAAAAAGTATGGTGTGAGAAATCTTGTAGTAGAATCCACCTATTTTATCTAGGGATGCCCCCCAAGGCTATAAATACATTGATAGACTCCATTTTTTATATCTCTATGGATATAGAGGTTACTCCATAGAGGAGGGTCAAAATTATGTCTCATATGCTTCATGTTTCTTCCAAGCATTGGTGGGATATTATTACTCAGGATGACCATCATCAATATATGTTATGGAAATATTTCTAGGTGCATTTATACAAATAATTCTTTCTAGACATGAAGTGGTATGATCAAGCTAAGAAATTTATGAATCATTAGTAAGGATACTTATTATTTAGGTATTATTAAGCTCAATTTACTGATATTCAATGTTTTTCACATTCCTTACTCAGTGATGAGATTATGAGAGGAAGAGAGAGAGAGAGAGACTTCGAATATGATCATAGAAATTCTATAGATTCTAAAGTAACTTTATTCTATTTGACTACCATTTCATATATCATGAATTGATCGCTTATCACTGAGGCTAATTTGAGGGAATATTATTGTATAGGGAATAGTGGTTCAACACCAAATAAGGGTAGTAGTACTTTCAGAAACTAAAAATGTCATTCGGAATGGTCTTGAAAAAGAATTGGAACCCATAGTAAATGTACCAGTGGTTCTATGATATATAATCAATGTGGAAGGAAAGGTCATGTAAACCATCTATCATACTAATACCTAGTTAAGTGATGAGCCTTTTAGAAAATGGTCCATATTCAAGTGATTTTCAGACCTCCCCATTTGATCCTAGTGGGAGAGGATCCCCACAAGATCCACCTTCCATAGAAGGAACTTATTCTCCGTGTGAGGCCATAGGTTGGACTGATAGTATCCATAATGTATGAGGTGCTGTACTAGGTCATGGTATCCAGACACGGGATATAATGCTCCAATTGAGTGGAACCACATTGGGTAGTCTGGTTTCACCTTTGGGTCACAAATTATTCCATATATACATAGTACAACCTATACCTATAGAGATTGGTTTCATGATTTCTATAGTATGAGGTATGATCTTGGTATCCTCTACCTTAGTGACTTCCATTTTTCATACAAGTGCATAACCTTATTTTATACCTTTAATTATTAGGAAAATAATTTTTATTGGAATTCTGTATTTTTATGGACTAATGAATCTATATAATCCATTATTAGTATGGTAAGAATGTGTATGAAGATCCAATGAGTTCCCTCTCAAAGTTGGTGGTTATTTCTTCCTATGGGGCCTCTTCACCATCGATATGAATGTATTCAATATAATTCCCAAGATTGACTAGTTTGTTCCCTATCAAGCCCGTATTGATCTTTATCATAATGTTGTGTCTTTATCATTAGCCAAGGGTGGTAGCTATGTGTATAACTATGAATTGGATGTGAAAGTGAGCTAAGATGGACATGATAATTTTAGGATAAGAGGAGTGATGGCCTTGATTGTTAGTCTCTTTTTAGTTGATCAGGGAGTGTATCAGGTAGTTTTTTCCACCAATGGTAGTGTGATTAAAGAATTTATTACTTAATAAATATTCTAAACTAAATCCTAAGAGACAGGTAGAGTTTACTATTGAGATGGTTCCAGGAGTATCATCGATATATATCCCACATTATATTATAGATCCTACTAAGCTTATGGAACTATAGAATTAGTTAGAGGACCTCTTGAATTTTGGAGATCCTCTAAGTTTTTTACAGGTTTTGGTTTGTTTAAGGTGAGTTCTTGTTTTATTGGATGTGAAATTTGTGTTATGGTGGTGGTGCTTTGACATGGTTGAATCTACTGGTTACCTGCTTTTTAATTATTGATGTAGGAATGGATGTTCTGTTGGGGATCCCAGACATTCTACAAGGTTTTGCTTCAGAGGAGGATAGAGCTGGTTGTCTTCATCATGTATGGATTTTCGGATTTGGATGAATTAGAGGGTATGGCGTAGCCATTAGTACCGGGCCCGTGCATCCTTGTATGGGACAACTTACTGATCAGACATACTTTTGTGGAGACTTGCCTTAATGATATTGATGTTGGGTAGAGGAACTTCAATGTAGTCTTGTTCTGGGTTGCAACCCTTTTATTTTTCGAATATTGTTAATGTCTTGATGTGTCTCAAGTCTTGGTTTTTCCCCTTTACCCTTAAAAGGGGCTTATCCAAAATCAATAAAAATATCATCCTTCGGTCCGTTCAGTCATTAGGTACAAGTTAGGCCTTCAGACACATATTTTACATCATTTCAAAGGAGTTGTGTCTTTTTGGGATTTTGGTTATGCCATTTGTATTAAAAACACATGCCTATAATTTTTATTACATTGATCAATCAGGGATTCTACCCATATATAGATTACTTTTTGGTAGTCTTCATGGATGACATGTTGGTGTAATTTCATACTCAACCCATGCATGAAAAACATCTAGATATTATTTTGAGTGCACAAAGAAAAAACCATATATTGAATATGCTCCCCAAATTTCACTTTTGGATCAATAAGGTTCACTTTATGGGTCATGTTATCTTGTAATTAGGAATAATTGTTGTCCCAAAGTAGTTGAGAGTCAAGGTTTCAAGGGAGAAGCATAAGAATTTTATTTAAATTTCTTTTTTTAGGGTTAGAATGATTTTATAGATGATATATTAAGTACATTTCAATCCTAGATTCATGTTTAATGTTCTTGAATAAAAATAGTGTTTTGTTTTAATGGTTTAAAACATGAATAAATCCTTTCAAGAGCTAAAAGTGAGACTACCATCATTGAAGATCAAGATTTCTTCCATAACCGTGAAGAAAATATATTTTTTATTATGATGATTCAAGGAATGGAATGGGATCTCTTATGATATAGTGAGATGGATTCATGGAATACATGTCTCAATATTTGAGGAATCATGAGAAAAAATAACTAATGCATGACCTTGAGCTAGTATATGTAGTTCACACCTTGAGTTTTCAGAGCCACTATTTTTTGGGAGAACACTTTCATTGTATACAAACCAAAAGACCCTTAAATAAATATTTTTCCAACATGATGTAAATCTAATAAAACAAATGTGGGTTGAATAAATGGAATTCATTGATTTTATGCCTACCTAAGCACCTAATAAGTGAAATTCTATGGCTGATACTATGATCTAGATGACTCAGTCGTAGGTATTCCAAGAGGTTAGTAGTGAAATATAATTGATGACCTTGTTTTATGAGTTTAATTTGGAGGTTTAGGAATAAAATAGTCATACCATTCTCATATATATATATGTAACCTCTTCACTTCTGGATAGAGTGAAGATAAGTCAACTTTTAGAACATGAGGGATTAGTCCCAAGGGAGAGTGATTCAGGCGAAGAACTTCCTCCAGTATGGATCATTGATGGGGATGAGATATTATATATTCTTGTATGTGTCTATTATCCTGGAGACATGTGATATACAATTATGTAATAATATCATTCTTCTAGTTTGGTGGTGAAACCAATTATTACAATAAGGTACCATGAATTACCCAAATAGTATTGGTAGCTGAGGATGGAAATATAGACAACTAGCATTGTTACTTGGTGTTCCACAAATCAGTAGGTGAAGGTTGAAAATTAGTGACCAATAGGGATTTTACTGCCATTGCCTATTATAGAGAGGAAATGAGAAAAAATCACCATGTACTTAATGATGTGATTTCAATGTTCACCTAAAGGAAGTGACATTGTATGGGTGATCCTCGACGAGCTAATGAAGGATACTCACTTTTTAGATATTAAGGAAATCTTTTTAGTGGATGAGTTTAGAAGGCTATATTTTCTATTGATTATAAGCATTAATATAGATCTATTGAATATTTTATAAAACATAGATGTCCATTTTAATTCTTAGTTATTGAAAGGGTTATAGAGAGATTTTTTATAGGTGATTTTTTTATAGCATATCACCCATAGAATAATGAGAAATATGAGTTAACTATACAGGTATTGAAGGAAATTCCTAGAGAAAATTGTCACGACCCGTCCTCGGGGCTCTTGCCGTGACTACCCCAAGCCCGCCTTCTATAGGCCAGGGGCTGGAGACTAGCACCAAGGTGTAATTCTTGGTAAAAAGGGAACACATTGCCTTTGTAAAGTAAACATACACCACAGAGCAAGCAAGAAGAAGTAAACACTAAGTAAAAACTGGGTACAACAGTAAGTGCGGAAAAGTAAGTGGGCTAGAATACAAAACCAAACTGAAAGTAAAGTACAACTGGAAAGGGAAAATAGAAACTGAAAGTAAAGCCGCAGCCTCGAGCCGTCCACTGGAAGTCCCACCTGAAGGGTGAGTATAGATAGCCTCCACAGCTCCTCGGGTCCAGCTGTCCGCTCCGAGTATGTCCCACCTAGTGGTCCACCTCCAGGTACCGACCTGCTCCGCAAGCCTCAACCGCGATCAGCGCTGTCCGTCATCTGCAACCAACACAACGTAGTGCGGGCATAACCCGTGCAGGGGTGAGTATAAGCTACTCAGTAGGGACCCCGAGACCCCCGAAGGTCTCCCAGAATCCACAAAGGATAATCCACAAAGGAAAGATACAATCACGAAGTAACATTCGACACTACTTAGGTATATGCCCATACATATACCTAAGTCATCAATTCCAGTTCGGCTCCAACATCCGAGCCCAAGTTTGATCACGTCCACACAGGATGGGACAACACAATCCACATTGGAAAGAAAGTCAATATTCATCTCACACATGTATACTTCTTCGTATGACAATAGAGATAATCAAATACAGCCACTGATTCATCTAAGTCGTCGGACCCACAAAGGATCGATAGGTACTAACCCCAGCAATGACCCACAAAGGATCTGACCCACACAGGGTCGATAGGTAACTAACCCCCGCAATGACCCACACAGGATTAGGCCCACACAGGATCTGTAGGCGCTGGACCACACAGGACCACTGAGCACTGACCCACACAGGATCTGGCCCACACAGGATCGGTGTCACTGATCCACGTAGGATCGATGAGTGCTGTAGTCGTCGTCGTCGAATCCACAGAGGATTTCTGTACAGTCGTCGTCGTCATCGCAGCCAGCTCTAGGGTTCCAGCACACATCAAGCTCGTTCGGGAGGGTCCGCTCCACGAGCCGAAGGGATGATACATCAACTGACACAAAGTCCGGAGTTGATGTATCCAAAATTTCTGTATCGTCAACAGGAACTCAACGTCACAGACGGCGCGTCAATCGGACGCCCGGTCTGAGAGTTATTGGCTTTTTCGTCCCAGGGGCCCGGTTGGTTTTTAAGTCAAAACCAACTCGACCATACTCCACCTGCGTCCAAACCTCGAGCGGAGTAATCCAAAAGTTCCGTCTCACCTAGAGGAATCCAACAAAGTCAACGACACATCAATCGGACGTCCGGAGCTCAAGTTATGAGCATTTCCGCTCCGAGGGCCCGGTTGGTTTCGTGTACGAACCAACCCGGCCGAACGCAAAGTTCTTCGAAACCCTGAGTGTAATATACCGAAACGACTGTCACGATCCAAGGATCGCTACACAACTGACGGTTCATCGATTGGAGGTCTGCAACTCAAGTTATGGGCAACAGAACGAAAGAGATTCGGTACTAGGGGGCTCGGGCCCGGTCCGACCCGACCCGATACCCCCAGGGTCGGCCCAAACCGGGTCGATCCGAACCGGGTCTGGGTCCGGCGCTGCCCGGCCCGGCCTGGGCGTGGCCCGGCCTGGGCGCGGTCCGGCCGGGCGGCTCGGCCCGACGCGCTGGCCAAGCGGCCGCGCAAAGGGGCGCCACCCCCTTTGATGAAACCGCGGCCCCACGTGGGGGATGCCCCTTGCCAACGGATGCGGCTGGTTGCCGCGTCCCGCCTCCACCGGTCCCGCGCGGTCGCGGGACTTGCGGCCTGCCGCCGCAGCTTCACCCGTGACCGCTCTTCTCGACGGCGCGTTGGGCGCCGCTGTCTCCTGGCGGTCGGCTGGTGCCGGCCACCGCCTCCTGCCGCCGGCGCCGCCGTGCCGGCGAGGCGCACCGGCGGGTTGCTCTGCGGACCACCGGACGAGCTCCGGTGGTCGGATTTTCCTGTCGTCTTCACCAATGGCCCTCCCGGGACCGGTTCTTCATTGCGAAGACCTCACAACACCCATGCGGTCTGCTTCATCATTGCCCGCTGATCCGCACACCAAGAACAAAGGGACGGTGGGTTCGGACTTGTTCGTTGGTCCGCACCCACCGCGTTAGCGGTTTAAAAAGGCCTCTGAAAAATATTTAAACGTATGTCATTGGTATAAATCACAAAGATTTAATTGAATCAAAACCCCTACCTCATCGAATTCGTTGAGCGAGGATTCGTCGCAGAAAAGCACGTCGCGGAAGAAGCGTCGCGGAAGGCCCGTCGTTGATTTCCAAGGATCCGACGTTCTTCACGTTCTTCACATTCTTCACGAGGAAGAGAAGATCTTCAAGAGCCTGAGTGAAATACCTTAGCCTCTCAACACCCCAGCCTAATAAAAATAAGAGTTGTCTTATTTTTATTCCGCAAGACTTGCGTTTTAAAATTCAAAATGAAAGAAACAGTTAAGCTAATTAATTGCAAAGCTTAAACCGCCACATTAATGAGGCATTTCTTAACTAGAATAAACGCACGGTTTGACTTCATTAATATGGGGTGCGGGTGCGTTACTTAAGAAGAAAAGAAACGGCGGGGCTCGTGTGGGTCCCACCTCAAAAAATATCCTACCAAGTGGGTAGGATATTGTGGGTCCCATATCATCCACTTAACATAGGTTAAGCAACATAAATAAATAAAATAAATTGGTCACACCACTTTTATTTTATTTCTTAACTTAACCCCAAAAATTAAAAACCACACCTAAGCAAACGCAACTCCGGAAAAGGTGTTTCTAAGTAATTACCGGTGCTGCGATTCCATCGGTGCCCTCAGAATTTGATTTTGAGCACTGGTTCAAAAGTTAAAAAAACCCGCTCGTTCATTCACTAAATGTACCCGAGCTAAACTTCGGAAAAAGATTCCAGGCACACCGGGCCTCGGAATTAGGTGCCGTCAGAAACTGCGTTCTTGTAAAATTCCCAAGAAAATTAAGAAAAAAATTTCCTTGAATTTTTCGAGTCTTTACAAAAACATACTTAATTTTGGTGGTTTTTGGGAGAGGAATATGCATCTAGTAGATTTTTTTATAAAATAAAATTCTTTCAAGATACAATAAGGATGAATCCTTATGAGTCCTTATATGGCAGGCCATGCCAATCACCCATGTGCTGGATAGAGGTAATATAGTAAGTGCTATTAAGACATAATTTCATTTAGAAAACATTAGAGTTTTTATAACTTATCAGATATCACATGGTGTCGGCTCATTCGAGGAATATGTATTATGTAAATAGTTATTAATGACCTCTAGAGTTTGATTTTAGGGGTCATTTACTCTAATATTCTTCTCCTAGTAAGGGTCCTCAATGGATTCAGATGTATGGTAATCTATCTCATCATTTCATTGGTCCTTTTGAGATTTTGGACAAGGCCATGATAGTGGATTATTGAATATAACTCCCTAATTGATATATAACTATGAATGTAATTTTTCACTTTTATGAATTACATCATTATCATTAAAACCCTTCTCATTTCCTCTATCCCAATGAGGTTTAGTTCTACATTTATGTTTCTTTAGATTATAATCTTGTTCATATCATTTATCAGAGCATGAAGGCTTTCCCAGGCAAGTCAGTTCCTTTAGTCTTGTTACTATGGAAGCATGGCCATGTACTGGATGATACATTGGTGAGGGAAGGAAATATACATTCTCAGTGGCAATAGTTTTTCTTAGATAATGCTTTACTACCCTTGAGAGTGAAACTCAGTGACAAGTTATCTTAAGTGGGGGAGGTTGTAGGGTCATTTTTTCTATCAAATGTACATAAACATTAATTTTCATTTTCAGTATTTATTTATATACTTATGGAAACACATAATGAGGATATTAGGGTATGAAGAGTGGTAGAGGATTTTTTTGATGTTTTATCTTTGGGTTTTGGATAAAATAGACCAGGCACAAGATTTTTTTAAAATTGTTCACCTAAGGCCACACAGTTTGGTTAAACCATATGGGGTGTTGTAGTGTGATATAAAGGGGATCTCATAGGCTATGCAAGGTTATCCAAATAATCCCTTGTAACTGTACATGGTATTCCACCATAGATAGTAGTTTGTTCACAACTGGAAAATTATTTGGGTGACTATGATTCCAACCATGTGACCCCTTAAAATAGGGGATATTCCAATTTTAACCCTCTTCCTTTTTACCTATCACGCAAATTTTCTTTTCCATCAAATGTATTATGACCCCCTCCATTGGGAGCTTTTACATGACATAAAACAAGGAAATAAATCCTCTAATTCCTCTAATATATAATCATACTGTCATTCATTTTATTTATTAGCCTACAATAAGTGCTTAAATCCATTACCTTATTTTTTTCTATCTAAGTCATTATTTCTATGAAATATAATATGATCTATTTTTATGGATTTTTTTATTTCCCAATTTTTACCCATTACATCCTAAAATAGATGTTGAGACTATATTATGGTTAACCAAGAATCAAATATTAGGATTTCTATAACCTTCACTCTCAAGTCCTGTTATTTGTATTTGTCTCTGTTGTGCCTCACCTCGGTATTACACATGTGTCACAATAATAATTAATCTTCCTTAAATTGGATGTATAATTTGAAACCCTAATGCACAAATAAACCTCCCTTATATTGTTCTGGGTAAATGATCTCAATTTAAACCACCTCTTGGGTGTTCTTTGGATATTCTTATATGACCCATTATACAATATTAACTAAAACAAACTTTGATGTGTTTTATTTTTCTTCCACAAAGGGATTTAATTAATTTAGACAAATGAACTATTAAATTTTGAATGGGAAAATACATTTCACATGGATTATTAAATTTTAATAAATTTTTTAATGTTATGGAACCATCCATGGTCCTTTTTATTTTTATATGAAATAGAAATGGTTTGAATGAAATTGTAATAGTACATTGGCATGGTTTTCACATGGCCTTAAAATATTTAAAAATATATGCTTCCTATTACTACTATGGAAATTTTTTCTGTTAAAGTATTTATGAAACATTATAAATCATTGTATTATTTAGGGAATTACATGATAACTTAGAGGATACCACCATGATTTATTAAGCCTGTAACTAATGGAGATACCCACCTTTTAATCCTATATATTTATTATTAGTACCTAAATTCATTAGTGTAGTTCAAAATATTTATTTTATTTATATCTATAATTTATAATTACTTTGAATGTATACTTGGGTTTACCTTTATGTCCTAGGAAACAAGATACCTTTTATTCTCTCATTGGGACCAATTCATGCTCTTTATGAGATTTACATTGGATGCATTCCATGGAATCAGTTTGATAATTTTTCATTGGAATACAAAGGGTGTGACCCTTGAAGTAAAATTATACCGCTATAGATAGGTTGAATAATTTATTAATATGATCTAGATCACTCTTATAAGGTACATGATGCCTTGTATTCACCTTGGGTCCTATAGATTTACATCTTTTACCTGGAGACATTTTTTATGTACTTTATACCTTGACAACTTACAGGTAACCTATTAAGATGCGTATAACATTGGCCTAAGATGGTATGATTTTTCTGGAATCCTATGAGGATCTTGATCCCATTATTAAAAGTATTTCAAACAATTGGGTTAACTTATTATTCATATACATGTACACTACTGTATTAGTTTACAAAGATTGGAATTGTTATAAAAATGAAAAAGGGTGTCCTATTATGTATATATCACACCTTATTTAGGACATCAATTTGTACACAGATAGATTTGATGGATGTTGGTAGGGATAAGGTAAAGCACAAAAACATGGATGGTTGATTATCTTATAGCATGGGATATTATATCACATCACTGGGCATATGCTCGTAATGCTATTGGAGAGAGTGTCGATGTTTTTTCCTTTTGAAATATGTGCATCGTTTGTATTCCTATTTCTATGTATTCCCATTTCTTTTATATGTCATCATGACATTGAAATCATTATTTATATGATGTTGATTATTATTGTTCATACAATATATCATATCTATATGTTCATCTCCTATATTTTTTAATTTTTTAATTTGTTATTCATTTACACTATTTATTCATTTATTATACCACTATGTTTCACTCTAATTTGGAGGGTATTGTCTCCAAAAAATAAAATCCTAAAACTTCACTTCTAGTCATCATTTTTTGGCATATGGGGAGGCACTATTGAGAACATATGTCCTAACGGGTTCATTCAATTAAGAGTGAATTTGGTTTGGGATGTCACAAAATTCATTACAGTGTTTCCAAAAAATAATATTCTCCATGTTTTCAATAAGGCTATACTAAATTTCATTACATTGGTGTGAATAAAATTATTTTAATAATTACCTCTTGAAAACTATTTCCCACCATCATTCCAACTATTTGTTATAAAACTCCATTTCAAAGTTTCAATATTTTTTAAAAGAAAATAATTTTCTAATTATTATTTTTATTTTTCATTTTATACAAAATGAAAAGGATATTTTTGTCTTATTTTTTTTTTTAAATTATTTCCTTTAACTTATGTATGTTTTTATCTTTCACTATACATTTTAATAGTTAGGAATATTTTATTTTTAAGATTTGTTTGTGTAAAAAACATTACAAATTGTACTTCAAAAAGACTACTTTACATAATATGAACATAGTTTTGAAGGTAAATTTTATTATTTTTTATAACCAAGTTATAGAAGTTTTAAAAAAATATTTTTAAATTTTAACACATATTTTTCACTTTATTTTCAAAAGGAAATTATTTTAATAAAAAACCATGTTTTGTAATAAATTCATATCCTCATTTCATCCCATAATTATTTATGATTAATACCTAATTTTTCATATTAGGAATTATTCTAATTTCTTGATCACTCTTCATCATTATTTTGAAATTTTTTTATCCTTCTTATCCATGTTATTTTATCTAATGTATTTATTTATTATCATTTAAATGTTCACTAAATTTTATACACACTATTATATTTGGTTTGAATTGAAGGAAACAAAATAAGAGGGTTATTTCATTTACTAGGGAAATATTTATATTCTCTATACATGATTAAATAGGTTTATTTATTTAATAATAATTCATATTTATTATATATTTATTTTTCATTCAACAAATGAGGAATAAATTAGACAAGTGTAAGTGACGGGTGGGATCCATCATATCCCTTAGATTTATCTAATGGGTTTCTTGTGAAAAAATAGAATGAGTATCCATGTCTATGTCTTCCCATGTAATTATGATGTCTTGAAATGAGGATTTGATGGTATCTAAGATGACTTAAAACATGTCCTTGATAGTATGACCATGATGTCTTGGCTTGAGGTTGTGATAATAAGATCATAATTTCATGGATCAATGATTAACATGTCAGAAATTTTTTATTCCGTCATTTTGAAAACTATTATTGTTTTATATGTGATTTTATTATCCATGAAAATATTCCATGATGTAGTTATTGGTTATGTGGATTTTTTATTAATTATTCACATTTTCATATTTTTTATTCCATATATATCTTTGATAACATTTATTATATGGAACCCCTTACTTATAAAATGTTCTCACCCTTTTATTTATTTTCCATTTCTATTTGTTATTATGTAGGGATAATTGAAATATATCATGGATGTAAAAAAGTAATAATAATGTTTTCAAGATGTTTTTAAGTTATTCTTAATGTTTCAATGTAATATAGTAATCATGCATGTATCTAGTTCCCTAATATTTATATATTATTTTATCCCATGGGATGCGATATCTTGAATCTTGTACCATTGAAATAAAGTAAAAATTATCTCAGGTTATAGGAGTAAGTGTTGTTATTGTTAGAATAAAATAAAATTTAGTATGAACTATGGGAACTGGATTTTAGATGATAATAGATAAGATAATCATTATGATAAAACCCATGAATTTTCAACAAATTTTTAGTGTTTTTATGTTATGGATTAATATTCATCATGATTTGAGATAATTAAGTATATACCAATATTTAGATATGATTCTTAGTAAATGGAATGGAAAATGTATCAAAAGTTCAAGTCAATACTGGGATTTCTCTCCTAATAATGTCAACACAGAATGTGTTAGAAGTAGATTTTGGATTTATTGGTGTAGATGAATTTGGTTATAACCAATAACCTTTACTATGTAGAAATACATGTTCTACAACATCCCAATGTAATGATGTCATACTATTTCATGTAGTAAAAAGATCATTACTTTTATGGAAATACTAATTAATTGATATCTAAACAATGGATTATGCCTGTAGAAAAGGTATTTATAGATTTGAGATGTATTAAGTGGGAGAAGATGATCAATGGAGGTAATTGAATTAAAATACTATGTATGAGTAGAAAATAGAGACCATGGAATGAAATAAATTTAAGATTATATTATTTAAAAATATTTTTCTCAAATGAAATGATATGATATGGAAATAAAATTACTTAATTTAAGATATAATGAAGAGGAATATATTTCTGAGTATGAGGATAACATTGAAGGATTATCAAGGGATGTTATAGATTACACACATAATCAATATTGTAATATTGGACATTTATTTTATGGGATTAAGACATGTATTTGAGGGGAAATAGTCACTCAAAATTTTTCATCATCTGATGATATGGTATAAAGTTCTACCAAGAAAGATAAATAATCCATTAACTTCTTTATTTTCAAATGAATTCAAGATAAGAAGTTGATGGTTGTACACAAAGAAAAATTGAAATATGTTAAGGGAGAGGAAGGGAAATATAAAACCTTAAATGTGTGATAATTAATTAATTAAGTAACCAAATACATGATTAAACATAATGAGATTTTGTAACAATTGTTAGTGTCATGACCCGACCCAAGATGTGGCTTGATCTAGAAATACCACAAGCCCACCTCCAAAGGCCAGGGAGTGACGACAAGCATTAAAGGAATAACTAACTCATGGAGTCATTTTCTTATATACCTTTATGCACACACAAAACCATCATGATGAAGAAGTATATAGGGAAATAATAAAAGATACAAAATGTATAGAAAGTAAACCAAACTTGCATAAACTCTAAGGAGTACAATAGTATAAAAGTGAAAATTGAAAATAAAGGGAAAAAATACATGCCCAACCAGAAATATGTTCCGTACATAAATAAATAGAAAATTAAACTACTGAGGGAGTCCAGCTCCTAAATCCCATGTTAAAACCACCGTATACAGTCTAAAGCACCCAATATCCCTTAGATCCTTTGAAGTCACCATCAAACATTCTATCATTAGTATAAATTACTACACTTTTGGGAAAATATCATACAGGTGTGAGTATATATATACCTATTAGGACACCCCAAAAGCTAAAGGGGGAGTAGTAAGAGATATAAAAGGAATTACAAAGATAGTAGATGCAAGATATAGTCAAAAAGAATAAATCAACCTAAACCAAGAGTGAAAATAACCTCATCCAAACACAAGGGGAAAACATACTAAGTAGATGAACTAACCATCGAGTCTTATCCACCTATATAAGGAGAGTAGAGTCATCCCACCATGAGAAGATAAACACAGAAAGAACAGGTCATTCCCTATGCATCTTTGCCTCTCCTGGAAGGAGAGTAACCCAATCCAATGGTATGGATAAAAAATGATATATATATACTTAGTCAAAATAATCCCAAATAGGAGAGTCATGGGATCTCCATCTCACAACTCATCCAATAAAGAAGAGTAACCAAAAGTAAAATGTCCGTCTATGATACCAAGTATCTCATGCATCTTCCCAGAAGTAACCATCCAAGTCAATCCATGCATTTTCACTATGCCGAACATTTGAGGGTCTATAACTTGAAGTAAAGCATTTTCAGCCGAGTACGTCCGGGGAGTTCCACTCTGTAAGTATCTATATAGGACATGCTCCCATGCTAATGGTGGGATCCACTACTGTTTCTTGGGGACCCACACCCTATGCTAAAAGGGGGTACCACTAGATAGTTAGAGGAACCATGTCCATGTTAATGGGGATTTAAACTCTAGTTTCATGATAACCCATGACCTATACTGATAGGGGGTTCCACTCAGTTGGATGAGGACATGCACCCATGTTGATGGGGGGTCCACTAAAGTATCATAAGGACCCACACCCTATGATGAGATGGGGTTGTACTCAGTATGTAGAGGACTCACACCCATGTGTATGGGGGTTCCACTCTAATGGTTGAGGTCCCCCACCATGGTGCAATAGGGGGGGGGGGTTCCACTCTAGTCATAAAGGACTCGCATAATATCTGATAGGGGTTCCACTGCAAAGGTTGCTGTAGAGTACTCGTGCCCATGTTGTTGGGTGCTCCACTCTATTCATCAAGAAATACACTATCCAACCCTACTAAAGGGTAAAATTTGATAGTCTATGGTGATTATTCCTGATAAAATTCATCATCGAGCATCACTTAAATAAGTTTTATTCCTTGAATATTTTACATCATATCTCAAAATCCAAAAAATGAGGGCACCATCATGTTCTATGTGGGGAAAAACCATAGACATGCTACTCGCAAGACAAAATCAGAGTCCAAACTAAGGATATACAGAACATTGATGTTTTCTCAAAAGAGTTAAAGGGGAGCATAGTGTGTGATGGTACCCACATGTCATGTGGTTCATCTCCACCGCCTTGTTGTGTCCCTATCCAATACATGGATCCTTGTCTTTGTAGCGGTACATGTCGTATAGGTGGACTAGAGGATGTGTCCAAAATAACTGGGAGTGGGACACGTGTTGCAGCATGTGTCCATGTACTAGACCCCATGTCTGTATACTGACCATGTGTTTGTGTACATTACCCTATGTTTGTGTGATTAGGTACATAGTTGTGTACCTGACCATGTACTTCCACATTTGTTTTTTCCTATGTGATTCTTCACATGAGTTTCCCATCTGGGGAAGGGGAATATGACTTGTAGGAGGGATACAAGTCATGTCATCCTTAACATTTCCAAAACCCTAGCCACCACACTTAAGGGGATACACACCATGCATTTGTCTCTGCACATGACATGTAGTTGGGTTTTTAGTAGAAAACAAGATCCATGATCAGAATGTAAGATATGTACATTTAGATTCGTTTTTCCATAGATCCCTCCTTGAATCCATCTAGGATGACTGCATCTGGTCATGAATCACAATTTTCAGTCATCGTTCATTAGAAATCAACCTCCATTGTTTTTCAGGGTTTCGTCACACAAAAAGTTTGCCTCGAATATTCCTACCTTCAAAGATTCATCCTATGATTGTTAAAATGATCCTCCAAAACCCATAAAAACTCCATATCTATTCATGTTTCCTCGATCTATTCCTCATTTTAAATTTCTCTTTGAATTTTAGGGGTCTAATCAGTCTTGGTACTGGTGGAAAACATTGAAAAAAGACTATAGGGTCCAATCAGTCAATAACATGATGAGAATAAGGGGAAGTCACATGAATTTTTTTTTAAACATAGTTGTCCAATATTTCATGGAAAACGATCAATAAAGAGAATCATGGGATAGAAACCATTTAAATATTTCAATTTAAATTGGTACCTTCGAACATGCAAAAGTTGTAATTGGTGAAAATCGATAGAAGGGTTTGATCTTATCAATAAATTTAATTAAAAGTTAATAAATAGCCAAATTGATAAATCTTTCCTGGATATTGGATCATTGTTCATTGAAGAATTCACTCACTATCAATTGGAAGATTTCATTGCTTTCATTGTGTCCTGATCTTCTCTGATCCATCCTTTCATTATCTTCCAAAGAGATTTCATTATAGAGAAAGATGGAAGAGTTATGGAATTATTCTAGGTTTTATGCAGAAAACCTAGAGAATTAAACCTATAATTATTCTTGTAGAGAATTTCACTTTGTTAAAATGAAATAATTAATTAATTTAATAAATAATTAATCCAATTAATGTACCACCAATGAGTGAGGATTCGAACATCCTATGATGATCCATTTTAGGTTTCACCTGGGTTGAAAACTACATTGAAGACTCAACCATGGTATTAAATTTATGATATGATATTTTTTTAATGAGTTATCATGTTTTATTTAAATAACCACACATGTGAAATATAAAATAAAATTAAAATTTTTAATAAATTACTTTTGGGCACACTGGGCCTCAAAATTTCACTACATCTTAACACACAGCTTTGAAAATATATATACATAGAAATATTTCAAATTAATACAAGGAAAAAATTAGATATCTACATTTTTTCATCTTTAAAGATTTTCATCTCTAAAAAGAAAAACATAGAAAAAAACTCATGATACTAAGCCCAAACATGGATATCTCACTTTCAGTAACTCTTAGGAACGTTCTCGTGTTACCACAACACGCAAACCAAGGGGGTGGACTGTCCACATTGGGTCCCCTCCTATCAATCATCGATCTCCATAAAGTGTTCAACAAAGGTGGATCCGTCATCGATGTCTAACTCTCCATTGATGATAACGTTCATGTGGTCATTCATGTGTCTCCTCAACTACGACATGTGGAAGATATCATGCACCTGATCTAGTTGTAGGTGTAGGGTGAGGTGGTAAGAAACCTTTCCAACCCTCTTAAAAATCTCAAATGGCCCAATGAAACTCGGGGATATCTTTTCTCCATGGAAAGATCTCCATAATCCTCTTCATGGAGACTCTTAGAAAAAAAACGTGGTCTTCTTGAATGAACTCCAAGGGCCTATAATAATTATCAGTTTAAGTTTTTTATCTTCTATAGTCTGTCCTCATCCACTCATGGATGTCTTACACATTCTCCATTATCTCATGTACCATCAATGGGACCATAAGACATATCTCTGTAATCTCTATCCAATGCAAGGGTGACCTAAAGGGTATCCCATATAGGGCCTAAAAAGATTCCATGATGATAGTGGAGTGGTATCTATTGTTTCATGAATACTGTACAAAATATAGTTCATCCTCCAAGCTCAGGACAAAGTCTAACACGCAATCCTTTAGAATATCCTCTAATACCTGGATAGTGAGATAGTTCTTCCCATCAGTCTAGGGGTGAATAGTTATACTCACCCTCATTGGGGTACAAAATTCCTCTTATAGGTATGTCCACAATTGTGATGTAAACTGCACATCACGACCAGAGACAATCATCAAGGGAACCCCATGAATGTGGACAATATACTACACATACAACAACACTATACTCTCCACTGAACTATTCTACCTGATAGTAAATAAGTGCACTGAATTCTTGATTCAGTCAACTAACACCTAGATGGTGTTGTGGATCTTCTTTGTGCATGGAATACCTGTCACAATGTCAATGGACATGTCCTCCAACTTCCACTCAGATATTTCAATGGGTTACAAGAGAACTTTCATAACATGGGGCCCAACCTTCCACAATGGACAAGTGAGGAAAAGAGATATGAACTCAACTATGATTCAATTCATTACAGACCCCCAAAACCGAAACTAAAGGTCTCTATACAACTTCCCCACACCGAGATGGACAACTAGGGGTGAAGTATGGAACTCTCATATTACCTCCTCCCACATCATGATTGGAACAAGAATTATTCCCTGAAAAATAATGTGATTCTATCCTTCATAATATCCATCGGGTGACTCTCCTATGGATATGTAGTCACATGATACCTCACTATTGATTTCTTCCAGCCAGAACTCTCTCACACAATCAATAAGTAGGGGAGTCAACAACATCTACTAAAGAAAATTTGTACCCTCCTACTCTACTAGGGCCAGCTGTTGAGGGGCCAACTTCTCTAAAACCTCCTACACAAATTGATCTTGAGACTTCCTACTAAGGTAATTTTCTATAATTTTTCACTTACCTAGAGTATACACTATCTCTAATTCATAGTCTAGTAGGAACACTAACCAATGCTATTGTATGTGTTTCAGGTCTCTCTATGTGAAGACATACTTAAGACTATGATGGTCTGAATAAAACACAAAGTGATCCCCCAAAATGTAGTGCTACCACATCCTCAAGTCGAAGACTACCACTTCCAACTATAGGTCATTAGTCACATAGTTATTCTTGTGGGTCTCAACTACCTCGACCTATATGTGATAACTGCTTGTCTTGTCATCAACATGTAGTTGAGACATGATCTTGGGGAATCATAATACACTAATAACTCGACAACTCCTTCTAGTAGTCTCAATATTGGATCACTCTTAATATTGAGACACAACTCCACAAAGGCCCTTTGGAACTTCTCAGACCAAGTAAATTGATTCCCTTTATGGGTTAAGGAGGTCAAAGGGGTTGAGATTATAGATAAGTCTTCCAAAACCCTCATGTAGTACTCTGACAAGATATGATTGATATGAACATCTTACATGACATTGGGTGGCTCCCAATAAATCAATGGGATGATCTTTAATAGTTCCAAGACTAAACCATGCTCAGAAATGACATGTGCCAGAAATTGAACCTCATGAATCCATAACTGACAATTAGAGAGATTTCGGTAAAACTAGTTCTCTTGTAGCATGTCTAGTACTATCCTCAATTGCTCTGCATACTCCTCCTATGATGAAGATTAAAAGATCATGTCATCAATGAATAAAACCAAAAAAATGGTCCAGGTATGACTGTAAGATCAATTTCATCAATTCCATAAACACTGTGGGGGAATTCATCAAACCAATGGGAATCAATATGAACTCATAGTTTTTATATTGACATCAGAATTACAACTTTGGAATATCATTCTCATGAACCCTCAACTAGTGGTAGATGGACCTAAGATCAATATTCTAGAACCATAGTCAAAGAGATTGTTAGTCCCTCACAAGGATTTATTATTCTTTATCGTTTCCTAGTTTAGGGTAAATAATCAATAAAAATATAAATTTTCCATCTACCTTTTCTCACAAAAAAAATCGGAGCTTCCCAGGTGAACACAATGGGTATTTTGAAGCCCTACCTCTATAAACCCTCCAACCATACCACTGGATAATGAATCCTTACATGGTCATTCGATGTTCCAAGGAATACATCAGGACATCCATGATAAAAATATAAATAGAGGTCCATATCATAGTGAGGAATTAAACTCGACACGTCATAATTCCTCACCATTATTATAGGGATCTTATATTTCATTACATTAATCATTCTAAGGGTAACACAATCCAAATGATAAATTAGATGTAGCCTTCTGTAAATGATATCATCCTGTTCTATTCAGGTTTCACTCCTTATGAAGGAGGAAAACACCATCCCATAACCCGGATGTACTTATACTCACAGTTGTAAATAATTTAATCATCGAAGTTTTATGACCATCCCATATCAAGGAAAACAATTTAGGATCACACTGCTACTACTGTATGATTTGGTGTGAGGATATCTGTCATCGAAGAGTAGGTCATCCCATTGGCAGGAACGTACGACAACCAATCCCCTATGAAGGGAATCAAACATAAGGGTCAAGAAAAATGACATCCTCTTGAATCACTAGGTCTCGAACAGGGCTACATAATGGGAAATGTGGCTTTAGACTCCATGATAAAAACAATAGATGGATCATTAGTGACATTGGTCATACCCCAAATCACACTCGATCCCCTCATATAGAAGCCTCATCTATAAAGAGATTTTCCTTTACCTTTTTTTCATTCTCTCCTCAAACAGGTCCTGATCTGAAACCCCATCACATCCACACATCCTAAACACACAATTCATAGGTACTCCTCCCCCACACCTCGATACTATTCTCTTTGTGATTAAATTTTTTCACCTGCATGGTTTTTAATCGCATCACAAGAACACATTTTTGTAGGTTAATTTTCCCTCATCCTTTTATGTCTGATTCCAAGCTAAAACATTTCCATTATAGGACTTTATCGATCCCCATAATTTTCTTGGAGAGTTCTCACCATGATGATCACCATCAAAAGGGGTCCTAACTGAGAAAGACATCCAAACCTCATGATCGAGAATGAACTCAACCACATGAGAATGGTGTCTTTACTAACATGATACATGGGTGATCCTTGCCTCTAAATTCTACAGTTCACACCCATCATGGTTGCAAATTTTTTTGGTACCATAGGAAAAACTAATGCTCTAAAAGGAGCACTAGTTGTGAGTGAAACCATCTGATCGATCGGGTTCTTCCCAAGTCTGAAAACATAGATAATAAATTAAGCCAAACCACTACTAACAAGGATCTGGATCATTGTGGAACATCAATAAACTCTAAATCTAGATAATATGGGGTTCATAAAGCAAGCACACATCTACTCAACATACTGGTGAGTGGATATGTCAGCCACCAGCACCATCACTAGATTCTCTGGCCTTAGAGCCACACCCGAGACACTCTGATTCTTTTTCCCTAAAACCAATTAAATCCTCCTAAGGGGACTAGTACGAAAAATTTCCAAAGTAATGGAATTTATCTCCTACCAATATTTCAGACCCAACTCATGATGGGGCTCCATACTCAACTACCCTATGCCTACCTCCATTGGCCATGGGTTGGTGACAAGCACTGAAGGAATAACTAACTCATG
This sequence comes from Viscum album, assembly GCA_963277665.1. Lineage (NCBI taxonomy): Eukaryota > Viridiplantae > Streptophyta > Magnoliopsida > Santalales > Viscaceae > Viscum > Viscum album. The sequence goes on from OY728119.1 coordinate 1,892,540,703, forward strand.
GAGACATTTTCCTAAGTACCAGTATAGACACTAAAACATATTGATTGAGAAGTGAATAGGGAAATTGAAAAAGATGCAAAAATTATAGAAATTTAACCAAGAATTCATAACCTCCAAGGACTACAAAATTAAAATATATTGAATTGAAAATTAAAGGGAAAAAATACATTCCCAAAGAGAAATATGTCCCAACCTCACAAAATTGGAAAAGTAAAGTACAGAGGGAGCCTATATCCTAAATCCCATGCTAAAACCACCATAAATGGTCCAAATCACCTAGTGTACCTAAGATCCTCTAAATTCACTACCAACCTATCCATAATCTATATAATACACGACACATACGGGAAAACCCCATACAGGGGTGAGTATATATATACCCTATAGGACACCACGAAAGCTGAAGGGGGGGGGGTAGTAAGAGATACAACATGAATTAGAAAGACAATAGATTCCAGATATAGTTAAAGAGAATAGATAAACCAAAACCAATATTGAAGGTAACCTCATCCAAACACAAGGGGATAAACATGGTGAGTAGATGAACTACCCAATGAGTCTTCACCCCTAATAATAGGAGAGTCAACTCATCCAACAATAATAATCTATACCTGTAAAGCATGTGAAATACCCTGAACGTATTTTCCTTTCTTGGAAGGAGAGTAAAAAATACATGGGTATTGATACAGAAGGATATATATATGTTCAATAAAAAGAATCCCAAATTAGTGAGTAAGGGGATCTCCATCTCATAGCTCATCCCTGAAAGAAGGGTATCCAACAATTCCAAAAGTCCATCTATGATACCTAGAATCTCACACATCTTCCCAAAAGTAACTTTCCAAGTAAATACTTACCTTTTCACTGTTCCAAACTTTTATCAGGGGGGAGGGGAACAAAATCGAAGTAGAGGACCCACACCATAGTACGTCAGAGGTGTACCAATCTGTAAATATCTATAGAGGACCAGTTCCCATGCTGATGGGGGGTTCCACTCTTCTTTCATGAGGACACACATCCTATGTTGACATGGGTACAAATCTATGGGTATAGGACATGAACCCATGATGATGGGATTCCACTATGGTGCCATGAGGACCCATTCCCTATACTAATAAGGGGTTCAATTCTGTGGGTAGAGGACCCATGACCATTTTTATGGGGGATTCAACTCTAGTGTCACGAAGACCCGCTCCTTATGTTTTTTTAAAAAGGATTATGCCTTGGCCTAAAATGACCAAAGCACAATTATTATTAAAAAAGAGTTTACAAGAGTCTAAAATATAGGATCATTTTACAATCTTTTTCATGTAAGGGCATAAGATCAGTAGGGAGGTATTCAAACCAGGTAATGTCTTGATTTAATCCCATGTTGTACATACCATCTGCAACTGTGTTTACTTATTGATAAACATGTGTGATGATATAGTTGATATCGTTAATAAAATGGGTGAAATCCATCCAACAAGTAGTAAATGGCCATGAAATATGAGTTATGCCATTCCAAATCGCTTGCACGATAGTCATCGAGTCACTTTAGATCCTGAGATTGTTCCATCCAAGGCGCTTGGCGAAGGAAATAACATGTATTAAACTCATAATCTCAACTTCAATAGAGGTGTAAATTCCACAAATACCCATGAAGCATCCAAGGATCTGACCGAGGTGATTCATGAAGATAACACCACATCCTGCAGGACCTGAATTTCCTTTGGTGGCGCCGTCAATATTAATTTTTATCTATCCAAGAAGAGAATCTCTCTAGAAAAATTCTAGAGTGTGACGGTGTTGACCAAAATTTCCTTTAATCCATAGATGTCGTAGTATTCCAAATTCATACACAGTGTCGTGACAATAACCCTTTTGCATCAAAACAACTTCATGTATGGCAATAAGGATCTGCATTCAACCTGCATTTTTATTGTGTGATTAATTTTTATGAATAATATAATTTTGATCATACGAGATCACTTGATGGATCTCAGAAACCGTAGTTAGGAAAAGGTACTTGATTTTCTAAGAGCCTTCCATTTCTACACATTTATTAAGTTGTGTTTTGACAGAGTCAAGAATCCACCATCTGTAATAAAAAATGTCAATAATATAGTTTCAAAGAGCAGAAGCAGTAGAATAAGAAAGACACGCTCCTTATGTTGATAGGTGGGTTCCACTTGATAGGAAAATGACTCACGCCCATGTTGATGGGGGGGGGGGTCTAATATAAAGGTTGAAGACCTTCACCCTATTATAAAAGGGGGTTATACTCTAGTCATCAAGGACTCATTCCCTATCCAATAGGGGGTTCCACATAGAAGGTAGTTGTAGAGGAATTGTGCCCATGTTGATGGGGGTTCCACTATGATCATCGAGGACTCCCCTACCCATATCTATTGGAGGGAAAAACTCAGTAATGTTTGGTGATTATGCTTGATCACAACCATCATTGAGTGTCACCTAAATAAGTGCCATGTACAAAACATTTCACATCATATCTTGAAATTCACAACTGATGGCACCATCACATTCTAAATGAAAAAAACACTAATTATAGGCTACTCACAGGCCAAAATCCACATCTAAACGAAATATTTAAAGAACACTGATGTTTCTTAAAAATAGGTCATGGGGAACACGACATATGAGGGGACCCACACATTATGTGGTCCCACTCCTCTGCCTGGTCGTGTCCCTGGCCAGTACACCACTCCCTATCCATGTAGCAGTATATGCTGTGTAGGTGGACTACACGATGTGTCCAAACTAATTAGGATAAGGCTTTGTGTTGTTAGCCATGTCCATGTACTAGAACCCATGTCGATGTACTAAAACCATGTCCATGAATATGACCCCATATTCGTGTACTCAGGTACACATCAGTGTACCTCACAATGTACTTCCACACGGATTCCCTCACTTATGACCCTTCACACAGGTTTCCTATCTGGGAAGGGAAACATGAAATGTTGGAGGGATACACATTGTGTCATCCTTAACTCTTCCAAAACCCTATCTTTTACATTTTAGGGGCTACATGCCTTATGTTCATTCCTATACATGGTGTGTAGTTAGGTTTTCTATAGAAATCCAAATCCTTGATCCACATGTTATATCTGGAAATTTCACTTCATTTCATCATAGATCCTTCCTTGAATCCATATAGGATGCGTTGATCTTATCACGATTCATGATTTATGATAGTCATTCTCTAGGAATGAACCTCCATTATTTTTTGGGGGTTCATCACAAGAACCATTTTCCTCAGATCCTCTAGCCTTCAAATATAAAAACTCTAATCATTTAAATAATACTCTATAACCTATAAACACTCCAAATATATGCAAGTTTCATAGATTTTTTCCTCTTTCATAATTTCACTACGATTATGGGGGTACGATCATGCTCGAACTACTAGAAATCCTACCTATACGAACGCTTCTATACCAAAAGTTTATACAAACCATTGGTATAGTCCTCTTTCCCAATGGTTTTTTCAAAACCATTGAGAAAGGGTAATTTGACACCACTTTTACCAACGGATTTCCCAAACTATTGGAAAAGGGTCTACTTTTACCAATGGTTCTACCAAAACCATTGGGAAAGGGTACTTTGAGACCACTTTTCCCAACTGTTTGCCGAAATTGTTTGGAAAGGGTCCCCTTTTCCCAACGGGTTTTCCAAAACCATTGGGAAAGTGTACATTGAGACCACTTTTCCCAATGGTTTTCCCAGACTGTTGGGAAAGGGTCCACTTTTCCCAACAGTTTTGATAAAACGTTGGGAAAGGGTACTTTGAGACCACTTTTCCCAATGGTTTGGGAAAACTGTTGGGAAAGGGTCCACTTTTCCTAATAGTTTTTTCCAAAACCATTGGAAAACCATTGGGAAAGGGTGGGTACCTTTCCCAATGGTACTCAAAACCGTTGTCAAATTTCTATCCCAATGGTTTGGAGGACCACTAGGATAAGTATCATTATTTTTTATGAATTATTTTGTCGAATATCCTCAAAAAAATCAATATATAAATTACATATATATATATCAAAATATATTCACAAAGGAAAGTATAGGATAATGGTAAAGTATTTGATATATAACATGTAGGTTGTGGGTTCAAACATCTGCTATAATATTTTTTTAGATTTACCTATCCCAACAGTTTGGTAAAACCATTGGGAAATACCTATCCCAATGGTTTCCTCCAAACCACGGGGAATAATATTTCCCAATAATTTTCAAACCGTTGGGATAGGTCTTTCCCAACGTCAAATCACCCAATGGCTTCCAAAACCATTGGTATAGGATATACCAATAGTTTGGGAATCTATACCAATGGTTCCAAACTATTGGTATATGAAATTTTTCCATTAGTGTTGGTACCTTTTGAAAACATCGAATTGGGACCATGGGATTCATCCTAATAATAATGAGAAAAAAGGGGGATTGGCACAAGAATTTTTTTAAAACATCTGTCACCAATTTTTTTTTCCAATGATCAAGAATAGTAATTTAAGGAGAGAAAACATTGATATAAATCAATTTAAATCAGTACTTGGGCATAGAAAAAGGTTGTAATTGGTGCATATCGATAAAAGGGGTCTATCTGCTCAATAAATTAATCAAAAGGGAATAATAACCAAATTTATGATTCCTACCTAGAGATCAAATCATTATTCATTGAAGATTATTCTCTCCAATTATTGAAACATTTTTTTTGCATTTTTTGTGTCCTAATCTACTCCAGTCTGGTGGTTTGTCCTCATCTAAGAAGATTTACCAATGGAGGAGGATGGAAGAGATCTGGAATTATATTAGTGTCTATTCAGATAACCCTGGATAATTCGCGCTATAAGTATTCTTATAGAACATTTTGATGTCCCAAAATGAAGTAATTAATTAATTTAATAATTAATTAATAAACATAACCTATCATCAATAAGAGAGGAGTCCAAACATCCCACACTGATCTATTTTAGGTCATTTATAGGGTAAACATCATGTTCTGGACTCAACCGCAGTCTTAGATTTCCAATATTATAATCCATTTATGAGTTATCCAATTTTCTTTAAATAACTGCACACATGATATAAAATATATTTAATAATTTTATAACATTAATTTTGGGCACATTGGGACATGGAATCACATGCCATCTCATTGTCCAGCTCTACAAATTTATATATAAATATTTAAAATCCTTATATGGAAACAACTGGGTATATAAAGTTAGAAATAGGTCCATATAGCTTATGATTGCAGGGGAAAGAAAGAAGACACCAATTTCATGTAATTCAACTATAAGGGTATGAAGCACTATTTAAACCAAAACCTGAATAATCTAGGGAATTTACCTTGACTCATGATTTATCGTATTATGGAGCTATGAAATATTATATTTTGTATGCATATTTAATCATCCCATACACTCTAAAAAAGGTTCTTTAAATTAATATAGCTAATGGGAGTATGGTTGCAATGAGAATATATAACATGACCTATGTTATGGTTAATAATTATTCCATATTTGAAAATACTATTGTTTGACATATGAATAAAACTGCAATAATCCTCATTCTTAGGGTTTAAATAATTTGTAGGATTAAGGAATTGGTAGATAATTATTAAATAATTTATCTTGAATTTTTTATAGTCAAGTATTTTATGATTACCATTTCCTTGTATTTTTTTTACTCAAACTCAATTTTTTTGATTTAGTTAGTATTTAAAAATAGAATGAATAATTTTATGTATATTATGGAACTTAAAATTAATTATTTTTTTGGTTATTATGAATTAAAAATTCATAAAATTTATTCATAATTTGGAATTTGAGATAATTAATGTCATAAAATTTATTGAAACACAATCAAAGTATGAAAATATGCCTTTATAATGGAAAAATAATGTATATTTTCTCATATCTTGTATCTTGATGATAAAAGAATTATTTAAATTTTAACAAGAGGAAGAAATATTAAACATATATTATTTGGGGAATAAATTTTATTTTTCAAGACATGCCTATAGAATCTTTCTGAAAAATACGGGTATGATAATATCTTTTAAATAGTTTTACAAATATTTAATTAAGAAATAAAAACATTCCATCTAATAACTTTGAAATTACATATAATGATAAAATCTATATATGATATTATAATAATTTTAAGATAGAATTATTATGTAAGTAACAAAAATAAAATTGTGGGGATATAATTTATTTAAGTGTCGATAATATAACACCCCATGATTTTAGTATGTATTTTTTAAAAAATATTCAAAATATTGGGGTCAAACCCCTTTATTAAAAAAAGAAAAAGACCGGAAACCCTTTTTAATGGGAAAGGGAAAACCCATTACATGCTATTAAAGACAGAGGGATAAATCCACTACAAAACCCAGTACACATACCATTACAACAGCCTAGAGGCCCACAAGGAAAAACACCAACTAAGTCCAGAGATAACCCTATAAGCACCGCCGTCACAAGTGTCGTCGCATCGCCAGCCGCGGGAGGCCCACTGTTAATCCCAACCTACAACTGCACCTGTACAAGGGTCACCAAGAATTCCGACCAGATCTGTTATGAGAACTGGATCTGGACCATATCTTCACCCGCATCCGTCACCGGTGCCCGCCTGCGTCATCACCATCAGCGCCTCCCAACATGAGAACAGTTCTTCATCGGAATGTCGTCTACTTGAGGGATCCGTGCCGTAAGAAGAAATTCAAACCAGATATCTGGAGCTGATGGTTGTATTTGCATGGCATACTCAGGTTCAGAGGAACCGGCGGGCTTGGAGTAATCTCCAAACCCTCGTTGCCTTGCAGCATCATTAGGACCCCATCTGAATCACTGCTTCTCGACCAAAGCGAACCCGTTGAACAGAACGCCGACCCATAACACCCCACCACACGAACCGAACCTCCATTGTGCACCATAGACTCACGCCTTGCAACCTGAAATGAAGCAGCACCGAAGTCACGCCAGATCCACAGAGTCGCCGAGAAAAACCCTAGCAGACCCGGAGAGCTCTCGGCCGAAGCCGAGAGCCCTCACTTTTTTTCCACTTTTCCACAAACAAAACACCATGGTGAATAGTTTTGAAAACATAAAACACTAAATTAAGATGAGTCGCAACATCTTAAAATTATAAAAATAATAAATCTTTAGTAAAATTAATGATAATAGTAAATTATTATTGTTATATTTTATTTATTTTGTTTTGATTGAGAAAATTTTATTGATTAGAAAATAATTAATTAATTTGATCTAATTAAAATCATTAAATGTTAAATAGGGATATTATTCAAAGAATTTTTTTAAAGTGTTGTTTAAATTGATCACATTTAATATATTTTAATGAATAAAACAATATATTAACTCTAAATTAATTATAAATTGATATGAAATAATATTTAGAACACTTAAAGTTTGAAAAGGTAATTTTTTATAGAAGTGGTTTTCATTATAATTAATAATTTATTTTAAAATATAAATTTATGTATGTTATAATTTGAATTTGATTAAATGAACTTAATTTTTGAATTAATCATCTCAAAATGTTCTTAAGGTGAATTTTTTGTATTTTTATAAAATGTTAGATTTTGAGGTGAATAATTAAAAATATAGTTTTATAAAATAATGTCACTTTTATAAAATCATCATGATATAAGAATAAATTGAGATTCTATAAACCCTTTTTGATAGAAAAAATGGTTATTTAAGTAGTATAATAAATTATTTTAAAATAATATGTTGAATTTAGAAACCCATATTTGATATTTTAGAACCCAAGTGGTTTTTTATTATAAAAACAGAAATATTTATTATTGTTATCTTTAATATATAAATTAAAAATATACATTTTTGATTGTTTTTAAATTAAACTATCTATAATTTTTATCATAATTTAAAAAAAACATGAGAATCAATTCATATACAGGGATCTGGTGTAAATCAATTTTTTATTTTTCAAAGTAATTTTTCATAAAATACTATTTTCATTATGTTTTGTGTAATTATATTAAATATAATTTTTACCACTCCTAGAAATCTAATCTTGTAAAATTTATTAAATATTTTGAATCAAAATATTCAAATTATTTAATAATTTTCATTTCCTTTTCTATCATAATGATTAGTTATTATAGTAAAGGTTTTTCACCATGATAAAGGTAAAAAGGTTTAACAAGGGGGTTAAACAAATAATTAAGAGTTAAAATATCAATAAAAATAATCTTAATCTTAATTGGATGAATGTATTTAGACCTTCACTTATCATATATTCAAAAAAATATATTTGGTTCCACTTACCCCTGAAAATTACTTTATATTATTTTTATGTTATGGGTATTTAAATTGGTGTCACCCTCATCACTTATAAAAGGGAATCTCCACTCCCAACTTCTTAACACTCTATGAGAATATTATGTAGAACAATTTCTAAAAAAATAACTTCCAAAAATTTATATAAATGACTCAGTGGTTCTATCATAAAAAAAATACCAATCTACGAAGGCTTATAGAGATATCCAATGGTTGATATCCAAAGAAGAATGAATCATCTTAACCGATCTCATTCAAGTTTTCACTATATCTCACCTAATATAAAGACTCATTATCAATATAAAAATTATAAAAATACTATAATTATTTCACTAAAATTTTACTATGTTAATGTAATAACCATTTTTTGTAACGCCCTGACCCCAGTTGCCCAGAGTCGGTGCATTAGTACATATCATTGGAATGATCACAAAAGATCAAGTCTCAAAAGACCAATTAGTTTAGTAGCCTTGGAAACACTAGATATATTCATAAAGTTTACATTACATCAATTAGTGAAAAACTACAACAACATATTGTCTTCATATCCCCTCATACTATCCCTGCAGGCCATTCATTAAATACTTCTTCACATCCTAGGAAAAATAAAACATTGAAAGGGGTGAGCTCAGATGCCCAGTAAGGATAACAATATAGCGAAAACTTTCATAAATAAAAATAAAAATTTAAGGAAATGTATAACTAAAACAAAAGCCTTTTAAACTTGAACTTCAACATAATATGGAAAGGATAAAATGAAATAATGTCATTTACTTATTCACATGGATATTATACTAGTCGAATAATCACATGAAAATATTAATAACCACTTTCATAATGATGGAATGCATAATTCTAGACTATCATAACCACGCAGCCAAGGCCTCATGCCAAGACTACAAATAAGATTTTGTCAAGGCCTCGTGCCAAGACACTAGTTTGTCTCATGAGACCTACCGATGCATCAAGGAGCTATAGCGGGCTCCACCCATCACTTACTAAGTCCAATTCATTTCTCATATGAAAAGTTTTAAACATAACATAAACATTCGTATTAAAACTAGCATACGGAATGTCAATACTTTGACCACAAACTATGAATGGTACAAAAATAGCACATCCACAGTCAAACATAACTCATTTGATACAATATGGAAGATTTTATTGTATCAGATTAAACCTTAATTGGTAATAATGAAGGATATTGACATAGATTAAAATAATCATCAAACTATTGAGAGAAATATCCCCCTTTTTCTTGAAAACATTTAAAATTCACACTATTTTTCAAGAATCCATTTAAAATAGATTTTTTTTGAATCAAAGTGTCCCATACCACTTTGAAACTTTTAGAAGGAATTTTAATTTTAGAACATTAATTTCCATATATATAAATCCTTAAAAACATTTTTAAAACATGGACATTAATGAGAAAGATTTAGAATAATAAATCTTTAAAACATTTAAAATGGTATTTTAGTTAGAGTTCCTAACCAAAATAAAGACACTTGAATACAAATAATTGAGGTAATAAAAACATTATAATATCATGATAATAAAGGGATTCATGATATACTATGTCAAAGTACATTATATACACCATATAAAAGTGATTTGGTGTATAACAACAAAGAAGTCTCAATGGAATGTAAATTGAGATGAATTCACTTATAAAGACCATATCCTTAGGTTAAGGATAAATCAACGACATAATTATGTGTGAAAAATATAAATACACTCAATATGATTGTATATTTAGTGTAAATCAATCAAATGACATTCACACATATTATTGTAAAAACAACACCAATGAATTGGATATTTAACTCAACAAATAGAGATTGAGTTAAAATTACTCTTATCAATTTCAAATCGATAACTTAAGAATTTATCAATGGAGTGATTATGTGTATAAAAAGTATATCCATATAAAGGGGAGTGGAAATTATGACATAATAAAATGAATAGTTATTCCACATATAATCTTGGAGTAAAATAATCAATGAAGTATGCCTAAAGGCGAATGAGTGCAAATTGAAATTTCAAATTTCCTTATCGATTAGGTAACTTACAAAACATACACCCATGAAAGAAGGATAATAAAATGATGATGTAAATACCCATAAATTAAAGTATATTACACAATGAATACAATCATGGGCAGTACACATACCACATGCAATAAATAAGTGGTGAACAATGGAAATCTCACGGAATTAAAAGTGAGATAAGAAACCCCTTACTTTGTACTTTTTCCTTGGTCGAAAGTAAGTTAAACTCCTTTATAATAGTAAAATAATTGTTATTGAATTATATAAAAATCATTTACATTAATATGATATCATATATGATCTTTTAACATTGATTTATTAATAATATCTTAGCATTATCATCATTTCGGGTGTTAACTTACTCGTTTTCCTTTATATTCTTTGTTACGTAAGCCGTGTTTGTTATGGATAGGTTGTATATTATTCATATGCAGAATGATATCAATTCCTTAAACATTATTTTTAATCATTAAATGAGAATTAGACTCAAATGGATATGATGGGGAATGAATCTCATCGCGTTCGTGGAGACGGTAGTCCGTACGTACGCACGAGCGACAATATCATTCTTTTGATATTAAAATAATATATAATTGGATGGTATATCATATAGACATAATAATTATCATGTTATATTTATTATTTACATGAATTACACATCATTATTATACCCATCCAAATAATAATTTATTGAATGACAATTACACCACGACGTGGATACGGTAAGCCGTACGTACGCACATATGGTGACATGTCATTCAAAGGATGGATATAATACTGAATATGGTTGTACCATATTTATAATAACATCATAGTATATAGAATATACTGGAGTTATTATTTTAGAATACAAATAACAAAGAAAGAAGAAGTTGAAGAAGAAATGAACTTGAAAGAGGGTGGTGAAAACATTACCTCTTCTTCGGGTTCTTCCTTTTGATTTGATCAAAAGGGCTCATTAGGTTGGCTTTTTGATAAAAATAAGGACTCTAGGTTGAAGTGATCGAAGTTTAGAGAGTATTTGGGTAGGGTTTGGCTGAGCCAAAAGGCTTTGAATGTGTGAATTAGTGAGAAGGGAGAGTGCCCTTTTATAAGAGGGGTGAGGGGCACCTTTGGAAAAGCTTGAAATATTATTTTATAATAAATTTATATTCGGTTTATAATGGATCCAAAGATGATTATTTAAATTTTAAGGTTGTGATAGGTCAAACACCACTCAAACAATAGAATTTAGACAGGTTTGGGTCATTATATTAACCTTATCTTTTAGTTTTAACTCTTAGTTAATTAGTTTGACACTTACCATGTCACTTTGTATTTTTATATTATATAGTTAATAAACATACTATATACATCCAACCTACCCCCAAGTGGTCCATTAATGATACACCTATCATGATATAAGTCTCTTGTCCAAGCCATATATTTTTAGGAATTGAATATCAATTAATAATATTATATTGGTTTTAAAAACTCTTTTATGTCAATTTTGACAGTATTGGGTATTTTGTTTTTGATAATTTCATAACAACATTATTACTTCAAAAAAAATTATATAACCAATACTAATATGTCATATTAACCTATAAAATTAGTTTAATTCATAAAAAGTCTCAAATTACATTTATTTTGATATTTATAATATCAATTATTTTAATATTTCAATAATTATGTAATTACTGCATCACTATTGTGTCATAAATAAATTATATTATTTAATGTCTAAAAATTATAAATAAAATACCATTATGTAGTAAATCGTTCTAGATTTCTAATGAATATTTACAATTGAATTTATCTTATGTATAACCCTATATTAAAAATGTTTTAGTAAATAAACTTTGATTTTAACTCTTTTAACTCTTCTTGGAATTAAATAATAATAAATGTCCTAATCTAATCCAAGTGGACCTAAATGATAATATTTTATTCCTAAGGTTGTTTTTGGTTGAGATACACTTTTCCAATAGAATTAGGACATGTGTTAGGGTAATATTAATGTCATTTTTACCCTTAATTACCCTATTTACTTTTAACCGTGGTAAATAAAAGTAAAAAGTTACTATTCACCAAAAATTATTTTCATCTCATTGAACCAAATTTTACTCCTTGATATTAACCGTGTCTATAAGATTTTTGAAATTCCACTCACAGAAGTGGTAAAATTAAGTTTTATGTGAATTTTCAAATTCTCCTAGGAGGTGGGTAAAAGACGGTGAAAAGTTCAATAAAATTTTTATATATCTAAAATTATTCTAAACTAACTCCAACAAATTAATTGAACTTATATAGGTATTATGTATCTATTTTGATCTTAATTAAATTTAAATAAAAGAAATAATTTTTTAAATAAAAATTCGGTTTTAAACTATAACTTAGTGTTTTTTCACTATTCATAAAAAATTGAAAGTTTCTAGAAAAATACCAAAAATTAGGCCTAAGCTATATTTGATATTATGAATTCAAAAATGATGTCTATTTTACCAAATTAAAAACATATAAGTTGCATTAATTAATTTAAAAATCAATTCCCGTTGTCAAAACAAATAGCGTGTTTTTAAGAGATAATAACTATCAAAAGATTGACACTTGTTTATGTCTGGTTTAAATGTGAAATTACGTCCAATGACCAAAATTTTATTAAATGGTAAAAATATATTCTAAATATACTTTAAAACCACTAAAATTTATAATGTATCACTATTAATTATTTCGATTAAAAAATTTGTTTTTAATTAAAATTTAGTAATTTTCACTATTCATCAAAATTTGAAAGTTATCCGAAAAGTACCAAAATTTCACCCTAAGATAATTTCGATATTACGAATCCAAAAATGAAGTCCATTTTGAAAGATAAAATTTATAAAATTTCAAAAATTAGGTATTACTATTCATAACGGCTAGTTTGATTGGTTGTGGTGTGTTAGAATCTCGAAGTTGCGTACAATGCAAGCCATTGCATTATTCAAAGGGAAACGTACCATGGAAGCTTGGGGTGTTACATTTTTTATATCCTTTATTTCTGATAGTAAATAAAAATTCTCCCATGTATACTTGAAAACAACCATATCCATGAAGAACTATTTCATTGTTTCATAACATCTACACATGGATAAATATATAAATATATTTAATGAATATATATAATATTTATGACATAATTATGATTCTATAAATATATCTTATTATCTAATTTCTCTCCCTTCCATCCAATGTAAAACAGAAATTCCACTCATGAGTAGGTGCAGACTATGACCTACAAGAATGACTTATCTCATTTTTAATAACTATGATAAAAATATGGTTATAAAAATGAATTTAATTTATAAATATTAATATATATAAACTTATTAAAATTTTATAGTTCATAAAACTATAACCATGTCACAAGGTATTAAAAATATGAATCAAATCATGAATGAGATATAAAACAACTAACACCTAAATAATTGATTTTAATAAAGTTTTATGAGTAAATGAGTGAAAATAAGTTATGAATAAATGATATCCAGAAGGTTATTTATAAGTATGGACTTGAAATATATGAATAATAAATATAAATTTATTATAAAATAGGTTGGGTTTATTTGGTCTGAGATGAATTCTCAAGGGGTGTAGGGTGGTGGTGAATTAAGGTTCTTATAAAAAAATTTATTTTGAAAATTATAGAATTCAGATCCCATGAATATTCAAAAATATACATTTAAATATACTTTAGGTATATATAATTTTGAAATTAAAAATAATTTCTCAATGGGTCAATCAAATACTAGTTAAAATATTGTATTATTTTAACTATAAAAATATTTAACTTGTATGAAACAAAGTATATATATCACATATATATTATATAAAGAAAATATTTACTTTGTAAAAATATATTTAAAAATACTCAGCAAAAATAATTTAGTAATAAAAATATTACAAACTCATGGTGGAATAAAAATAGGTGATTATCTCTATGTTAAATCTTATTCCACTTCACTTGATATAAAGTCACTAAAAACATGTTTATTAAAACTCAATAAATAATCTACAACCTAGATCAAATTTTACATGGAAAACTACAAATAAGGAATCCTAAGGTATATTAAACTTATTCCTCATTTAGACATGGGATATCATATATAAATTAATATTGTAAGTAGTATCAATGTAATCATATTTATGGTACAATATAAGTGTTGAAATATATACAAGAAAAATGAGAACAAATCAAAGTGTAATTAAAAAGTAAGAGAGAAATGTTATCATTAGAAGATAGATGAAACTCAATATATAATTGACATAATTTTATAAATAATGTTCTCTTTCCCTTTTAATTTTGTTCAATGATTTTAGGACTGATAGCACTAGTCAGTTATTTATTCTTCTCAATTTTTCTTGTAGTACAACCTAGAAAATAGAGTTTGGTAGAGTAGAAGAATGTAATCAAAAAAATCAAAAAAAGAACCACCCCACTCCACTATGAATAAGTGAGTCTTCCACACATTTTATGAGGTTTATTATCTAGTAATTTGTCTAAAAATATTCATCCTTATACTTACTCTTCTCAACTAATCTGATAGATATCAGTAAATAACACAAAATATTCATCGGAATTCTATTAATATGAATAGTAGGTATGTTCCACATGATTGATTTAGTGAAAAATCATGTGGTAGATTTATCAATTTTAGATCCATGTGGTGGATTTATCCTTAAATATATAATCTTATGGTTGAAAAGACTTGTCATGGGGTCAATTAGATAGGCACAATCAATCTATGTAGTTCATGAATTTGATCCAAAAATTAGAAATTTTTTGACACTCTGGATTAATCATTTAGAATAAAACCTTTTTTAAATTTTATATCATCAATGTAGACTTTCCTTATATGGTTAGTTGAATTCATCTAGTGGTTTCTGATTTTCTTCATGTAGTGGGTCCAACACATTGAATATTTTTATACTAACATACTCATAGTCAATTTCTTATCGCACGGTGTCTTGGATTATACATCTGATGGACATGAAACTTTGGTAGTTCTTTTCATATTCCCTAGATCCATTCTCATGGTCACTCCAACAGTTTAGGTGGTTAATTGGTAGTCTTTCGGTCGGTCCACACATAGTAAATTTTCATTAAAAACATATCACTTGATATAAAAAAAACTTGTTTAAATGATAAGAAAAATTATTTTGGATAATTAAAACTCAGAATTCATGAACTAAGGTGATAATGTATCATTTTTTATGATCATGAATCATGGAAGGATAAATATTTAATTTATGAAATTCAGCACAATTAATTTACTTACATCCATATCACATTACTCCTCCTTTTGGTATTAGAAAAAAGGACTAAAAGTTAGATATAATCATGAATATATGTAATAAAAAATTAATTAAGATAATAAAAAATAACATTAATTTATAAAAAAATTAAAACAAATTTAAAATACAGATAGTACCCTATCTGATAGCCTAATCAAAATTAGAATCATAATTATTTTATATAGGTTCAACTGGTTTTTTTCATTGTTATAGATTGTTTAATAGTATTATTGGGAGTAGGAGTATAATATTATCCAATCATAATAATATTTTCAACTACTATGAGGTTTTGAATTACCTGAATGTTTGAAAATATAAATTTTATATGGTATCTGTGGACTGAGTTGGAAATGGATCAAGTAAATATGAATATTTTATTGTACGTCTGATAGGAACTATGGAAGGAGTCCCCATAGTGGTACATGAAACATATATACGTGGTTCTATTTTTCTGTTGAACTCACATAAAAAACAGGATTCGTGCTCCGTTGTCTCCATGAATCACCTATTTTCCTAAATAAAATTATTCAAAAATGGTTCTAGGATATTGAAAAAATCCACTAGATACTTAAAAGATTGGGTTATAGGAGGAATCAACATTTTAATAGTTGTAGACCTAAATACTGACTGAAGGAATTTATTTATAATTAATTCAGATAGATAATAATTTATTTCCATTTTATGATATCCATGTCCTTTCAAGATTTCATAGAATCATTTCTGAGTATGTCATAATTCATTTAAGTATGAGTCTTAAAATCTATGAAATTCAATTAATTGGATTCTAAAGAACCATACAAACATCTGTTAACACTTATCTATAAATCTAGATTATGAATGTATCATCATGAGTAGCATTAGAAATTATATTAAGTGGAGGTGAAATAGATGATAATGAATAAATAGTAAGTTATGGAGATCTAGAAACATAGGAAAAAACTAAGTACCTTATATTATTGATCTGTTATATGATCATAAAAATATTCTTAAATTATTCCCATATTCCGATTCATCCACTAAATTTCATTTTCTATTAGGTCCATATTAAAAAAATATGTCTTGAATATAATGAAAAATTGAAAAAAACCCATAAAATATTCCTTTCACTTTTATATCCTATCCAAAGCTCAAAATAATCCTCCAATAAATTCATCATTTCAATCTTGAACACATTTAGGCCATAACTAATAACATATGATGGGAAGAGGAAAAGGGATGTGAGGGAATGGATTGTTTAAAATGAGATGGATTTTCTCTTATTGGAGGAGTCTAGTTATATACAATTTCATCAATCTATTACATTTAATATATACGTATATATATCATTATATATATAGAAAAATCAAAGATCGGTGCACCAGTTCATGGATTAAACAAGTTATAAAAATTTGATTTACCATTTTTAGAAAGTTTTAAATTATAATAATCCTTCACAGGTGTGGTGGTGAATATTTCTTCATGAAAATTTTCAATTTTTTAGTTTAAATACTATTCTTCATGACCTCCATATCATAAATAAGATAATAAAATCCTTTAATCTATGTCTGTTTGATCCACTATGTATCCTTTAACAACATCTGGTCCAGTTGAGATGGGAAGTTCACTAAAGATTGTAGGTTCACTGTGATCAGATGGGTTGCCTCCATCATGAAAATAATCACCATTATTAGGGGATTCTCTAAATTCCATTCCTCTGGTGGTGTCTGTTTCTCATTACACTCAATTCCTTTTACATTTTATTCCTTTTTTTAACTAAGATAACTTCATACTAATTTAATTCATCACCTTCATCATCACCAGAATTAGAAAAAGTTTTTCTATAATCCCAAATAGGAGATTGATTAGTCTCTTCAAGATTATATTCAACTTCCTCTTTATGTTAGTATAGAGATTCAAAAGACTCTGGAGTTCCATATAAAATCTTCTGAGCTCTAAATCTTAGCACAACTGTAGATGGAGAATGATCAAATTTATCAAGGGTAGAAATCCTTTCATCCACATACACCGTCAAAGATTATTTATTCCAATAAACTATTTTCACTTATTCATCACTTATCAAACCATCTATTTATTCATAATAATTTAATACCAATTGAATTCCACATACAATTTTTTGTCATAAGAATACATAATAATATCACTCTATTTCAAACATGGAATGAAATTCTCCATTTTTCATCATGGTATGTTTAACTGAATTTAATTTTAAATAATTATTTTCATTATTATGAACCCATATTTTTCTCTATATATTCCATTTGACTCTTATCCTTTAGATACAATTTAGTTTTTGAAAATACCACTTAAATATACAAATGTATCCTCCTAATGAGTAACATAGCCCTTGAAAACCATAAAAAATGATATAATCATATGATACTATAGAGATTTAAATCAAGAGTATTTATTACAAAGTTCCTCTATATATCTCATGAAATTCTTATACAGTTTGATCATTACTACATTCTTCATCAAATAAAAAAATAATAGGTCTCGATGCCTCATGATTCTAGAGTCACCTTTCCTATGATAAATTGGTTATTGTATATACTTGACAAATAGCCTACACTCTTTAGACAATTCCATAAATATTGAACTTATTAGGATTCTATCCCTAGGTATCCCTACCACATCTTTATTAAATTAAATGATTTCATACCCTAGAAGAAGGTATCGTGGATAATCATAAAAAACACCATTATGAGGGTCATAGAGACATACATTAAACTATTTTGAATGGAAAACTATTTCTTCTCAACTAAAACTTTTCAATATACAGTTATTTTTTCCAAAATCTTAAAACACTTCAATAATATATATAAATTTTACTAACCTTGGGTAGGAATTAAATAAACTCTCATTGAACAAGATTCTCTCCCTCTACATTGAGTCAATTTTATATCCAAATTCATTATTGAACTTAATCACTCAACATAAACCTCTTTATTTAGTGTAACCATTTTATTCGACAGATAAGAATTATGTGGACTGAAATAGGTACATGAGATAATATTATTTTCTTCAAGGGTGGTTGATCATCATTGCAATCAAAATCTATTAGTTTCTTTTCATGCACTATATTGTGTAGGTTTTTATGATTGTAAAGGTTTTGAGGTCAAAAGAGGTTTCAAATTTGAGAGGGATAAATAGATTAAGAGGGTTCAAGACCTAGGGAGAAATCAATTCAAATTCAATTTTATGGACTATTTTAGATCATTTAGGAAAAAATATAGTAAATTATATATATATATATATATATATTTATATTTATATTATAATAAAACTGAACTGAATAGATAAAAATGTATGTATGACTGACTGCATGAATTTATTAATGGTACCTTGACGGGTCTACTACAATTTTATATACCACATGAATAATCCTTCATGGAATCTTGGGTATCCATGATATATTGATATATTATAAGACTAATCCTTCATGATATCTTGAGACTTTCAGCCACTTGTGACTAAAATATTATAGTTTAATATTTAAACACAGAATAATAATTAAAAATATTTTTTCATTCCTAATTCATTTCTAATAAAATATAGTATCTCTATATTCAAGGGATTATTGAAAATATTATTAATCTATTTCATAGTGCCTATGAATTCAAGAGTCATATATCCCATTTGAAAATGGTCATTCAAAATTGATGTATTATATCAATATTATTTGTTATGTAATGAGGTATAAGATTCTTATAAATACAAATAATAGTTTTATTTTCACAATTTATACTAACATATAAAAATTGGTATCCATGGTAAAGTAATGGTTGTTTCATCCACATAATATGTATACAAAAACTAAATTTATAAAAGTATTCATATTTATAAGTTTATAGTGAAATATAATTTATTTCATACTACATCAAGAAGTTGGGGGATTTCCCAAAAATAAAATCTTTTATATGTGTTTTTTATATAAATCATTTTGACTAAAACTAGAATAAAAATAACTCAATAATTAAAAATCTTGTCCCCTAGTAAAAAATAGTCCTTTTATGAGGTATTTAAAAATAATTTTTATAGAATTTAAGTGTTTTTCCTTGGTTATTTATTGTATATATGAAAACATACACATTATAAACAAAATATCAAGCTGCCTAGAGGTTATATATAGTAAATTAACTTTCATATCTTTGTAAGAATCTTGGATAAATAGTTTCCTAGTTTCATCCAAATATTATTTCAAGTAAGTAATCATTGGTGTATCACTTCCTATAGTTCTATATATGCTGAAAAAATTTAAAGGGTTTTTTTTAATTTTTTTATTTAATATTGGGTTTGAAAAATTATAAATCTTATATAGTATTTTAACTCTCCCATTGAACTCATTCCAAATGTTTATTATTGACTAAGAAAATTCAATACATAAAGTGTTTTTACTTAAAAAATGATATCATCAACATAGAATTGGGAAAAAATCGTCCTTTGAATTTATTTTAATAAATATGGTAAGATATGATATGTATTTTGACCATATATTTCAAATTATGAAGGATATGATCCTATCATACCTATATTTAGGATCCGGTTTTAATCCATAAAGGTCATTTGAAGATTAAAAACATGGTTATAAAAATGATGTTTTGTGTAAAGACTAGTAAATTTCAAGGGAAATTTTTTCTTAATTTTCTTTGGGATTTTACAAGTTCGACATTTCTGACGGAACCTGATTTCGAGGCCCGGTGTGCCCAGAATCAATTTCTGAAGTTTAGCTCGGGTACGTTCAGTGAACGAACGAGCAGGTTTTTTCTAACTTTTGAACCGGTGCTCGGAATCGAAATATGAGGGCACCGATGAAACTGCAACGCCAGTAATTGCTTGGGAACACCTTTTCCGAAGGTGCATTTTCTCAGGTGTTGATGTTTAAAAAAAAGTGGGGAATAAAAATATAATTGTTTTATTTTTATTCCTTTACTAAGCGGTTTAAGTGAAATTAAGTTGTGTCACAACTTAATTTCTCTCTACTTTGTGGTTTATCCCATGTGAGGGAGTTTAGGTGGGACCCACTGATGTTCTAACTCCCCTTGAGAGGATTTAAGATAAGGTGGGGCCCACATGAGTCCCCACCTTTTCAATTCTCTAACTCCCCATTAATCACTCTCACTTTTAATTTGTAACTCACCCTCATTAATTGCATTCTAACTCACTTAATTAAATTAAGTGAATAAGAGTTTTAATTTTGTATTTTTAAATTCATGCCATGAGTTAATAAAATAAGGATAAACCTTATTTTATTTGGGTTGGTTGTTGTGGGTGGAATTAAGGAGAGAATTCTTGGGTGCATCCCTGAAGAACTTCATCTTCTTCGCGAAGAACGTCAAGACTTCGACGAAGAATGCCATCACCTCAAGGGAATCATCTTTCCGTCTCCTCTCTTCTCCACAGCCGGTGAGAGACACCTTCTTCAGAGAATGACGACACACCACATCTTTCTTCAGGCGAACGCCGACGACACTTACGGAGCATCGATCCACGACGCCGTCTTCCGCGACGCCGTCTTCCGCAACGTCATCTTCCGCGACGTCCTTTTCCCACAATGAACCACGTTCGACGACTTCATTGAGGTAGGGGTTAACTTTATGTTTGTGGATATTTCTTTTCCGATTATCGTCTTTACCTTTGGGCGTTCAACGTTAATGATCTAGCCGCCTGTTATCAAGATAACGGGAGGAGGTCGGGCCACACGAACATGACCGAACCTCCTCCCTCTACTTTTTTGTTGATTATTATGTGGTTTGGAATGAAGGAAGTTTGGTGCCATCACACCGCGTGGGAACGAAGAGGAACGCGGTCGAAGAAGCGCAGCACCGTCGCGCTGTGCCGTTGAGGCCGAACGAAGCCGCGACCGGAGTCGGGCTGCGGCGGAGGGACACAGCGCCGTCGCGCTGCGCTGGTCGGACCAAGGCCGTGGCCTTTGGCCGCGGCGGAGCAGGGAGTAGTGGCCGGAACCGCCGGCCACCGGCGTGTCGGAGGGGCAGGACCGCGGGGTCCCGAGGCGGCACCGGCCAGCTGGTCTGGTTGATCGGAGAAGTTTGGGGGTCGTAACCCCCGGCTGGCAAGGGAAGCGGCCCCCACGTGGGGTCCGCGGTTTCAAAACAGGGGGGCAGTACGCCCCCCCCCCCATTCCGCTGTAGCTCGGCCAGCGTCGAGCTGGCCATGCGGGGCACCGATGCCACCAGCCCCAACCGAGCCACCGATGCCACCAGCCCCGGCCGCTGAGGGTGCACGTCGCCTTACTGCACTATATGAGTTTTAGCGTCAGAGAGCGCCCAGGTTCCACGGGGAGACGGACCCTCAGGCAGCCGAAGATTGGCTGGAGGTTGTAGTTCGAGTTTTCTTGTTAGTAGGGACACCATCTGACCTCATGGTGATCCTTACAGCAAGTCTCCTGCACGCGGAAGCAGGAAGATGGTGGAGCCTGATGCTCTAGGTGCACGACGAGACATCTCTTGTTTGGACGGACTTTGAGAGCCTCTTCCGCTCATAGTTCGTTCCAGCCACCCTCCGTGCGGTGTGCATTCAGGAGCTACTACAGATGCGGCAGGGCAGCATGATGGTCGCCCAGTACTCAACGAGATTTACCGACCTCTCGTGCTATTCCACAGACATGGTACGAGACCCATTCTTTCGGGCCTGGACCTTCGAGCAGGGAATGAGACATGAGATCAGGGCATCAATGATCTCCCTCAGCATTCCGAAGCAAGCAGAAGTACTGGAGCGAGCCCTTCTTGTGGAGATCTTTCTTGCTGAGCCTATGTTAGCAGCGAGGCCTACTCTAGGGCGACACATAGCAGAGTCTTCTGCAGCCGACAGTAGACAGATGTCGCAGAGGTCCAAGCGGACCAGGCCATCAGGCGGACAACCACAGGATACTAGCTCGAAGGTGCGGGGCACACGCAGAAGAGCCAGTCTTATGAGTGGCAGACAGTGCTATGCATGCGGCGGGCAGGGCCACATGGCTCGTGACTGCCCGACCCGCCATGCAGAGGTGCAGCAGATGGTTGAGGGACCACCCAGGTAGAGGCAGAGGTTCGACCATAGCGGTCTGCAGGGAGCAGGCGGACGAGCCTGAGGATCTGGTCGAGCGGCAGGTGGTGGATGATGTTTTGAGGCTCTACCACCACCACCACCACCAGGAGGTCCACCCTGACCAAAGGGGAGAGCACAACTTCAGGCAGCTGAAGCTTACGATCATGGAGCTCCGGAAGTGGGTGGACAAGTGAAGGACTAGCTCCAGGCATGGAGGCCTTTTCCTATAATGCCTCTAGCTTCGTTGACTTCGTTGTTTGTGTTGCTTTGTGTCTTTGTACTTTGAGTTACTGTAATAAAAGACACTTGCAATAGTTACATTTGCTTTCTTGTCTTTTGTATGTAAATACTAAGAGGTTCTGGTTAAAAAAACTGTTGACTTGACCATCACATACGAGATTCCTACTGGAGGAGACCCAGTGACCACGCACTGATGCCGATAGTGTGACTCAACCCTTAGAGGCGAGAGTAACGGTTGGATCTCTTGGTAGCAGCGTCGAGGCCTTACGACGTCATCCATGGCATGAATTAACTGATCATGATAGGATTGACTGTATTAGGCAAGGAATGTGGTTCATCCAGGGTATGAAACCGGATTTCTCTTTTCGGAAAAGGAGAAATCTTTGCAGCTTTGCAGAACGTTAAGGAAGAAGGGGCAACCCTTTGTGTGGTCAGACAGATGACAATAGAGCTTCTAGGAGCTGAGACAGAGATTGAACAGTGCACCCATCTTGAGGCTACCAGAGGAGGGAGTAGGGTACGTAGTCTACTGCGATGTATCAGGGACCGGACTCGGATGTGTCCTGATGCAGGAGCGGGCAGTGATCGCCTATGGATCACGTTAGTTGAGGTAGCATGAGCAGAACTATGATACCCATGATCTAGAGTTAGCAGTAGTGGTCTTCGCTCTGAAGATGTGGCGACACTATCTGATGAGTGTGCGCTTTACAGTCTATTCTGACCACCAGAGACTCAGGTACATCTTCTTTACAGAAGGACCTAAACCTGAGATAGCGACGATGGCTCGAGTTCCTCCAGGACTATGACTTTGAGATAGTCTATACTCCTGGAAAGGGAAACATAGTAGCTGATGCTCTCAGCAGGAGGACGGGCATTCAGCTACTCGGGGAGGCGACATAGAAGCTAGATGCTTTGCAGATATCCTTCATGGATAGAGATGGAGCAGCCTTTCTTCAGTCACTCACAGTCACTCCTCCACTACTACAGCAGGTCAGAGAGACACAACATGGATACGTTGACTGTGAGACGTGGCGTGTGCAGATATCCTTAGGGCATGAACCTAATGGATTCTCTTTGGGAGAAGAGGACGTCGTCCTTTTCAGAGGACGTCCCTTGGTACCAGCTGCTTTACAAGAGGAGGTGATAAGGGAGTTTCACACTTCCCCCTTTATCAGTACATCTAGGAGTGGCAAAGATATACCAGGATCTCAAACGACAGCAGTGGTGGCCGAGTATGAAGAAGGATGTAGTTGAGTTCGTTTCTGGATGCCTCACTTGTCAGCAGGTTAAGGTAGAGCACCAGGTACCAGCAGGCTTGGTACATCCCTTGGAGGTCCCGGAGTGGAAGTGGGATGGGATATCTATGTATTTCGTTACTGGAATTCCACGTACTTCCAGAGGTCATGACTCCATTTGGGTGATTTTCGACCGACTCACCAAGTCGGCCCTGTTCTTACCCATCAGAGAGCAGGGCTCAGTAGAGAGCTTGGGACGTATCTATGTTCAGGAGATTGTACGGCTTCATGGTGTGACATCATCTATCGTCACCGATCGAGATGCTCACTTTACTTCCCGGCTTTGGAAGGGGTTGCAGGAGGTATTCAGGACGCAGCTACGTCTGAGCACCGCCTTTCACCCTCAGACGGATGGTCAGACGGAGATAACCATTCAAAACCTTGAGGAAATGCTCCGTGGATGTGTCCTCGACTTTGGTCATGGCTAGGAGGACCAGCTACCCTTGGTGGAGTTCGCGTACAACAATAGCAACTGCTCCACCATCGGAATGGCACCATACAAGGCATTGTATAGCCGACCTTGCAAATCACCTCTGTGCTAGACAGACCCCGGGGAATCAGCACTTGTGGGACCATAGATGGTCCAGGCCATGACAAAGAAGGTATAGGTCATCCAAGAGTGTAAGAGGATAGCTCAGAGCCGGCAAAAGTCTTATTCTAACAGGATGCGTAGACCACTAGAGTTCGAGGATGGTGACCATGTTTTCTTGATGGTCTCACCTCGATGTGGATTACAGAGATTTGGCCGGGACAGCAAGTTATCTTCGTGCTTCATCGAACCTTTCTAGGTTCTCAGAAGGATAGGCGAAGTGGCTTATCGCCTGGCTTTACCATCTCAGTTGCACCAGGTGCACGACGTCTTCCACGTATCTCAGCTGAGGAGATACGTGCATGACCCGATGCATATCATCGACCATGGGGAGTTGTACATTGACGATGGGGCGACTTTTGCAGAGGTCCTGGTGGAGATTGAGGATCGACAGGAGCGGGTCCTACGTGGATAGTCTATACCTCTAGTGTGTATCAGATGGCAGCACGGGAACCTCCAGGAGAGCACTTGGGAGCGGGATGCTCAGATGCGTGCTCAGTACCCTCATTTGTTCCCCTAGTTTGTGATGTATCTTTATGGGGACGTAAATCCCTGAGGTGGGAGTAATGTAAAGACCCTTAAATTTCAAGGGAAATTTTTTCTTAATTTTCTTTGGGATTTTACGAGTACGCAGTTTCTGATGGAACCTGATTCCGAGGCCCGGTGTGCCCGAAATCAATTTCCGAATTTTAGCTCGGGTACATTCAGTGAACGAACGAGCGGTTTTTTTCTAACTTTTGAACCGGTGCTCAGAATCGAAATCCAAGGGCACCGATGGAACTGCAGCGCTGGTAATTGCTTGGGAAAACCTTTTCCGAAGGTGTGTTTTCTCAGGTGTTGATGTTTAAAAAAAAGTGGGGAATAAAAATATAATTGTTTTATTTTTATTCTTTTACTAAGCAGTTTAAGTGAAATTAAGTTGTGTCACAACTTAATTTCTCTTTACTTTTTGGTTTAGCCCATGTGAGGGAGTTGAGGTGGGACCCAATGATGTTCTAACTCCCCTTGAGAGGATTTAAGATAAGGTGGGGCCCACATGATTCCCCACCTTTTCAATTATCTAACTCCCCATTAATCACACTCACTTTTAATTTGTAACTCACCCTCATTAATTTCATGCCAACTCACTTAATTAAATTAAGTGAATAAGAGTTTGAATTTTGTATTTTTAAATTAATGGCATGAGTTAATAAAATAAGGATAAACCTTATTTTATTTGGGTTGGTTGTTGTGGGTGGAATTGAGGAGATAATTCTTGGGTGCATCCCTGAAGAACTTCATCTTCTTCGCAAAGAACATCAAGACTTCGACGAAGAATGTTGTCACCGCAAGGGAATCGCCGTGTCGTCTCCTCTCCTCTCCGCAGCCGGTGATAGACGCCTTATTTGGAGAACTATGACACACCACATCTTTCTTTGGGCGAATGCCGATGACGCTTACGGAGCATCGATCCACAACGCCATCTTCCGCGACGCCGTCTTCCGCAACATCATCTTCCGCGACATCCTTTTCCCGCGATGAACCTCGTTCGACGACTTCATTGAGGAAGGGGTTAAATTTATGTTCGTGGATATTTCTTTGTCGATTATCGTCTTTACCTTTTGGTGTTCAGCGTTAATGATCTAGCTTCCTGTAATCAAGATAACGGGAGGAGTTTGGGCCGCACGAAGATGACCGAACCTCCTCCCTCTACTTTGTTGTTGATTATTATGTGGTTTGGAACGAAGGCAGCACGGTGTCGTCGCACCGTGCGGGAACGAAGATGAACGCGGGCGAAGAAGCGCGGCACTGTTGCGCCACACCATTGAGGCCGAACGAAGCCGCGGTCGAAGTCGGGCCGCGGTGGAGGGACGCGGCGCCATTGTGCCGCACTGGTCGGACCAAGGCCGCAGCCTTTGTCCGCGGCAGAGCAGGGAGCGGCGGCCGGAACCGCTGGCCGCCAGCGTGTCGGAGGGACAGGACCGCGAGGTCCCGCGGAGGTACCGGCCGGCCAGCCGGGTCGGCCATTCAGAGAAGGCCGGGGGTCGTAACCCCCGGCTGGCAAGGGAAGTGACCCCAACATGGGGGCCACAGTTTCAAAATAGGGGGGCAGCCCCCCCCCCCTTCCGTGGCGGCTCGGCCAGCGCCGAGATGGACATGCGGGCCGCGCCGGCTGGGCTGGGTCGTGCCCCCCAGGCCAGGACGCACCCTATTGGGCCGGACCCAGACCCGGGCGGGTCGACCCGGTTTGGGCCGACCCAGGGGTTCTTGGGCTGGGTCGGTCCGGGCCCAAAACCTCCTAAAAATCGGACAGTTCTTTTAAATGCCTGTAACTTGGGCTACGGATCTCCGATCGATGAACCTTCAGTTGCAATCCGATCCTTGGATCGAGACAGTTGTTTCAGTATATTAAAATCAAGGTTTCGGAGAACTTTGGGTGTGACCGGGTTGCTTCGGACACTAAACCAACCGGGCCCTCGGAGCGGAAACGCTTATAACTTGAGATCTGGATGTCTGATTGACGTGTCGTCGACTTTTTTGGATTCCTCTTAGTGAGACAGACCTTTTGGCTTACTCCACTCGAGGTTTGGATGTAGTTGGAGTGCGGTCGGGTTGGTTTTTACTTAAAACCCAACTGGGGCCCTAGAACGAAAAAACCAATAACTCTCAGACCGAACGTCTGATTGACGCGCCGTCTGTCACGTTGAGTTCCTCTTGTTGAGACAGAACTTTGGGATACATCAACTCCGGAATACGTGTCATTTGATGTATTGAACCCCTTGTCTCGTGGAGCGGACCCTCCCGGAATCGAGCATGCTGTGTGCGGGAACCCTAGATTTGGTTGCGACTGCGACGACGATGATGACTGCACTGAAATCCTCCGTGGGTTCGGCAGTGATGACGACTACACTGAAATCTTCCGTGGGTTCGGCAGCGATGACGACTACACTGAAATCCTCCGTGGGTTCGGCAGCAATGACGACTGCACTGAAATCCTCCGTGGGTTCACCAGCGATGACGACTGCATTGAAATCCTCTGTGGGTTCGGCAGCGCTGAAGACCATACTAAAATCCTCCGTGGGTTCGACGTCGATGACTACTGTTCTTGTATCCTACGTGGGTCTGGCAGTGTTTGACTCTGTTCTTGATATCATACATGGGTCTGGCAGAGTAGCTGGTTTTTATCCTATGTGGGTCCGACAGCTTAGCTGGTTTAGTATCCTATGTGGGTCCCAGCTCAGATGAATCAGTGGCTATATCTGATCATCTCTATCACCTTACGAAGAATTATACATGTGTGAGCTGAGTCTTGACTTTCAATCAATATCTTCGATATGATTGACTTGCTTTCCTATGTGTAATAAGTTTTAATTTCTTGAGTGGACTAGACTGTACTTGAGCTCGTGAGTTGGAGATGAACTGGATTTGATGGCTTAGGTATATGTATGGGCATATACCTAAGTAGTGTTGGATGTTAATTCGTGATTGTATCTTTTCTTTTTGGTTTATCCTTTGTGGATTTAGGGAGACCTTCGGGGGTCTCGGGGTCCCTACTGAGTATCGTATACTCACCCCTGCACGGGCTTCGCCCCCACTACATTGTGTTGGTTGCAGATGACAGACATCACCGATTGTGGTTGAGTATTGTAGAGCTAGACGGTACCCGAAGGTGGATGTGATGACGAGACGGTACCCAGAGGTGGACTTCACGACGAGACAGTACCCGGAGGTGGACTTCATGACGAGACGGTACCCGGAGGTGGACTTGACGACGAGAGGGTACCCATAGGTGGACTTCACGACGAGACGGTACCCAGAGTTGACAGACGGAGGTGGAGAGCTAAGGTGACCATCTGTACCTACCCTTTAGGTAGGGACTCCGGAGGACAATCTAGGAGCATCTTGACACCTTCCTGCTGTTTTTTCTTTTTCTTGTACTTTACTGTTGGGATTGTATTTCCGGCCCCCTGTGTACTTTCATCTTACTTTACTTAGTGTTTTCTTCCGCTTGTACTCTGGTTGTGTGTGTGTTTATGTTTAATAAAGGAAATGTCTTCCCAGTTATAGGGATTTACGGCTTTGGTTCTAGTCTCCATCCCCTGGCCTATGGAAGGCGGGCTTGGGGTAGTTACGACACGGGCCCCGGGGGACGGGTCGTGACAAATTGTTATCAGAGCCGTTCGGTTCTACCACAGAACTCGGGAATCTGATCTTTCTTCTATGTGAAACAATAATTTTAAGGGTATTGAGTGTGGTTATCAGTCCATGGAGTCCAGTGTTGGTGCGACAGCCGACGTATCCATACACCAGGACCCTAACTTCTAATTTCTGACTCAGTGCAAGAAAATATTGATTGCATGTGTGTTTCAAAAGTTTTCTTTGTGATTACTTTGTGTCAGCTCACCAGGTATACTGTTTGACCAGTGCACCCATCTTGAGGCTACCGAAGGAGGGAGTAGGGTATGTAGTCTACTGCGATGCATCAGGGACCAGACTCGGATGTGTCTTGATGCAGGAGTGGGCAGTGATCGCTTATGGATCACGTCAGTTGAGGCAGCATGAGCAGAACTACGCTACCCATGATCTGGAGTTAGCATTAGTGGTCTTCGCACTGAAGATGTGGCGACACTATATAATGGGAGAGCGCTTTACAGTCTATTCTGACCACCAGAGACTCAGGTACATCTTCTTTATAGAAGGACCTGAACCTGAGATAGTGGTGATGGCTCGAGTTCAGGTCCTTCTGTAAAGAATATGTACCTGAGTCTCTGGTGGTCAGAATAGACTGTAAAGCGCTCGCCCATCAGATAGTGTCGCCACATCTTAAGAGCGAAGACCACTGCTGCTAACTCTAGATCATGGGTAGCGTAGTTCTGCTCATGCTGCCTCAACTAACATGATCCATAGGCGATCACTGCCCACTCCTGCATCAGGACACATCCGAGTCCGGTCCCTGATGCATCACAGTAGACTACATACCCTATTCCATCCTCCAGTAGCCTCAATATGGGTGCATTGGTCAAACAGTATACCTGGTGAGCTAACACAAAGTAATCACAAAGAAAACCAAACTCCTATGATACCAATTTGTCACGACCCATCCCCTGGGGCCCGTGTCATAACTACCCCAAGCCCGCCTTCCATAGGCCAGGGGCTGGCGATTGACACCAAAGGCGTAAATACCTATAACTGGGAAGGAATTGCCTTTATGAAACATAAACACACACACAACCAGAGTACAATAATGTTAAAGGTATTGAGTGTGGTTATCAGTCCAGGGAGTCCAGTGTTGGTGCGGCGGCCGACGTATCCATACACCAGGACCCTGACTTCTGATTTTCGACTCAGTGCACGAAAACATTGATTGCATGTGTGTTTCAAAAGTTTTCTTTATGATTACTTTGTGTCAGCTCACCAGGTATACTATTTGACCAGTGCACCCATCTTGAGGCTACCAGAGGAGGGAGTAGGGTACGTAGTCTACTGCAATGCATCAGGGACTTGACTCGGATGTGTCCTGATGTAGGAGCGGGCACTGATCGCCTATGGATCACGTTAGTTGAGGCAGCATGAGCAGAACTACTCTACCCATGATCTGGAGTTAGCAGCAATGGTCTTCGCTCTGAAGATGTGGCGACACTATCTGATGGGAGAGTGATTTACAGTCTATTATGACCACCAGAGACTCAGGTACATCTTCTTCATAGAAGGAACTAAACCTGAGATAGCAGCGATGGCTCGAGTTCCACCAGGACTATGACTTTGAGATAGTCTATACTCCTGGAAAGGGAAACGTAGTAGCCGATGCTCTCAGCAGGAGGACGGGCATTCAGCTACTCGGGGAGGCGACAGAGCAGCTAGCCTCTTTGCAGATATCCTTCGTGGATAGATATGGAATAGCCTTTCTTTATTCACTCATATTCACTCCTCCACTACTACAGTGGGTCAGAGAGGCACAATGTGGGGATGTTGACTGTGAGATACGGCATGCACAGATATCCTCAGGACAGGCACCTGATGGATTCTATTTGGGAGAAGATCACGTCGTCCTTTTCAGAGGACGTACCTTGGTACCAGATGCTTTACAGGAGGTGGTGTTGAGGGAGTTTCACACTTCCCCCTTTAGAAGTACATCTAGGAGTGGCAAAGATGTACCAGGATCTCAGACGACTGCACTAGTGGCCAAGTATGAAAAAGGTTGTAGCTGAGTTCGTTTCTCGATGCCTCACCTATCAGCAGGTGAAGGCGGAGCAATAGGTACCAGCAGGCTTGGTACAACCCTTGGAGGTCCCAGAGTGGAAGTGGGATGGGATATCTATGGATTTAGTGACTAGAATTACACGTACTTCCAGAGGTCACGACTCCATTTGGGTGATTGTCGACCGACTCACCAAGTCGGACCACTTCTTACCCATCAGAGAGCAGGGCTCAGTAGAGAGCTTGGGACGTCTTTACGTTCAAGAGATTGTACGGCTTCATGGTGTGCCATAATCTATCGTCTCCGATCGAGATGCTCGCTTTACTTCCTGGATTTGGAAGGGGTTGAAGGAGGCATTCGGGACGCAGCTACGTCTGAGCACTGCCTTTCACCCTCAGACGGATGGTCAGATGGAGAGAACCATTCAGACCCTTAAGGACATGCCCCGTGCATGTGTCCTTGACTTTGGTCGCAGCTGGGAGGACCACCTACCCTTGGTGTAGTTCGCGTACAACAACAGCTACCGCTCCACCATCGGAATGGCACCATACGAGGCATTGTACGGCCGACCTTGCAGATCACCTATGTGCTGGACAGAACCTGGGGAATCATCACTTGTGGGACCAGAGATGGTCCAAGCCACGATAGAGAAGGTCCAAGTCATCCAGGAGTGGAAGAGGACAACTCATAGATGGCAAAAGTCTTATGCTAATAGGAGGCGGAGACCACTAGAGTTCGAGGATGGAGACCACGTTTTCTTGAGGGTATCACCTCGACGTGGATTACAGATATTTGGCCGGGGCAGCAAGTTATCTCCGTGGTTCATCGGACCTTTATAGGCTCTCAGCAGGATAGGTGAGGTGGATTACCGCCTGTATTTACCACCTCAGTTGCACCGGGTGCACGAAGTCTTCCACGTATCTCAGCTGAGGAGATACGTGCACGACCCGACGCATATCATCGACCATGGGGAGTTGGACATTGACAATGGGGTGACTTTTGCGGAGGTTTCAGTTAATATCGAGGATCGACAGGAGAGGGTCCTACGTGGACAGTTGATACCTCTAGTGCGCATCATATGGCAGCATAGGAACCTTCAGGAGAGCACTTGTGAGCGGGAGGATCAGATGCATGCTCAGTACCCTCATTTGTTCCCCTAGTTTGTGATTTATCTTTACGGGGACATAAATCCCTGAGGTGGGAGTAATGTAAAGACCCATAAATTTCAAGGGAAATTTTTTCTTAATTTTCTATGGGATTTTACGAATACGCAGTTTCTAACGGAACCTGATTCCGAGGCCTGGTGTGCCCGAAATCAATTTCCAAAGTTTATCTCTGGTACGTTCAGTGAACGAACAAGCAGGTTTTTTCTAACTTTTGAACTGGTGCTCGGAATCAAAATCTGAGGGCGCCGATGAAACCGAAACACCGGTAATTGCTTGGGAACACCTTTTCCAAAGGTGCGTTTGCTTGGGTGTTGATGTTTAAAAAAAAGTGGGGAATAAAAATATAATTGTTTTACTTTTATTCCTTTATTAAGCGGTTTAAGTGAAATTAAGTTGTGTCACAACTTAATTTCTCTCTACTTTGCAGTTTAGCCCATGTGAGGGAGTTGAGGTGGGACCCACTGATTTTTTAACTCCCCTTGAGAGGATTTAAGTTAAGGTGGGGCCCACACGAGTCCCCACCTTTTCGATTCTCTAAATCCCCATTAATCACCCTCACTTTTAATTTGTAACTCACCCTCATTAATTGCATGCCTACTCACTTAATTAAATTAAGTGAATAAGAGTTTTAATTTTGTATTTTTAAATTCATGGAATGAGTTAATAAAATAAGGATAAACCTTATATTATTTGGGTTGGTTGTTGTGGGTGTAATTGAGGAGAGAATTCTTGGGTGCATCCTTGAAGAACTTCATCTTCTTCGTGAATAACATCAAGACTTTGAGGAATAACGCCGTCACCGCAAGGGAATCATCGTGTCGTCTCCTCTCCTCTCTGTAGCCGGTGAGAGACGCCTTCTTCGGAGAATGACGACACACCGCATCTTTCTTCAGGCGAATGCCGGTGACGCTTACAGAGCATTGATCCACAATGCCGTCTTCTACGA
Source organism: Viscum album (assembly GCA_963277665.1). Lineage (NCBI taxonomy): Eukaryota > Viridiplantae > Streptophyta > Magnoliopsida > Santalales > Viscaceae > Viscum > Viscum album. Next base: position 1,892,573,855 of record OY728119.1, read on the forward strand.
TACCGTCTTCTACAATGTCGTCTTCCGCGACGTCCTTTTCCCGCGACGAACCTCGTTCGACGACTTCATCGAGGTAGGGGTTAACTTTATGTTCGTGGATATTTCTTTTCCGGTTATCATCTTTACCTTTGGGCGTTCAACGTTAATGATCTAGCTGCCTGTTATCAAGATAATGGGAGGAGGTCGGGCCGCACGAACACGACCGAACCTCCTCCCTCTACTTTGTTGTTGATTATTATGTGGTTTGGAACGAAGGCAGCGCAGCGCCGTCACACCACGCGGGAATGAAGAAGAACGTGGGCGAAGAAGCACGACACTGTCACGCCGCACTGTTGAGGCCGAACGAAGCCGCGGCCGGAGTCGGGCCACAGTGGAGGGACGCGACGCCGTCACGCCGCGCTGGTCAGACCAAGGACGCGACCTTTGGGCGCGGCGGAGCAGAGAGCGGCGGCCGGAACCACCGGCCGCCGGCGTGTCGAAGGGGCGGGACCGCGGGGTCCCGCGGCGGCACCGACCGGTCATCTGGGCCGGCCGATCGGAGAAGGCCGGGGGTCGTAACCCCCGGCTGTCAAGGGAAGCAGCCCCCACGTGGGGGCCGTAGTTTCAAAACAGGGGGGCAGCGCCCCCCCCCCCCCCTCTTCCGCGGTGGCTCGGCCAGCGCCGAGCTGGCCATGCAGGCAGTGCCCGTGCCAGGCCAACCGGCCGCCCAGGCTAGGCCGGGTCGCGCCCTATTGGGCCGGACCCGGACCTAGGCGGGTCAACCCAGTTCGGGCCGACCCAGGGGTTCTTGGGCCGGGTCGGTCCGAGCCCAAAACCCCCTAAAAACCGGACAGTTCGTTTAAATTCCCGTAACTTGGGCTACGGATCTCCGATCAACGCACCGTCAGTTGCGATGCGATCCTTGGATAGAGATAATCATTTAGGTATATTACACTCAAGGTTTTAGAGAACTTTGGGTATGGACGGGTTGGTTCAGACACGAAACCAACCGGGCCCTCGGAGCGTAAACGCTTATAACTTGAGCTCTGGACGTCCGATTGATGTGCCGTCGACTTTGTTGGATTCCTCTTAGTGGGACAGACCTTTTGGTTTACTCCGATCGAGGTTTGGACACAGTTGGAGTGCGGTCGGGTTGGTTTTGATATAAAAACCAACCGGACCCTGGAACGAAAAAGCAAATAACTCTCAGACCGGGCGTCCGATTGACGCGCCGTCTGTCACGTAGAGTTCCTCTTGTCGAGACAGAACTTTGGGATACATCAACTCTGGACTACATGGGTCTGGAAGAGTAGCTGGTTTGTGTCCTATGAGGGTCCGACAGCTTAGCTGGTTTAGTATCCTACGTGGGTCCCAGCTTAGATGAATCAGTGGCTATATCTGATCATCTCTGTCACCTTACGAAGAAGTATACCTATGTGAGCTGAGTCTTGACTTTCAATCAATATCTTCGATATGATTGGATTGCTTTCCTATGTGGAATAAGTTTTACATTCCTAAGTGAACTGGACTATACTTGAGCTCGTGAGTTGGAGTTGAACTGGATTTGATGACTTAGGTATATGTATGGGAATATACCTAAGTAGTGTTGGACGTTACTTCGTGATTGCATCTTTTCTTTGTGGTTTATCATTTTTGAATTCAGGGAGACCTTCGGGGGTCTCGGGGTCCCTACTGAGTATCATATACTCACCCCTGCACGGGCTTCGCCCGCACTATGTTGTGTTGGTTGCAGATGACGGACATCACTGATCGTGGTTGAGGCTTGTAGAGCTAGATGGTACCTGGAGATGGACGTGACGATGAGACGGTACCTGGAGGTGGAATTCATGATGGGACGGTACCCAGAGGTGGACTTCATGACAAGACGGTACCCGGAGGTGGACTTGATGATGAGAGGGTACCCGGAGGTGGACTTCATGATGAGATGGTACCCAGAGGTGACAGACGGACGTTGAGAGCTGAGGTGGCCATCTGTACCTACCCTTCAGGTAGGGACTCCGGAGGACGATCCAGGAGCATCTTAACACCTTCCTGCTATTTTGTCTTTTTCTTGTACTTTACTGTTGGGCTTGTATTTCCGGCCCCCTGTGTACTTTCAGCTTGCTATACTTAGTGTTTACTTCTGCATGTACTCTGGTTGTGTGTGTGTTTATGTTTCATAAAGGCAATGCCTTCCTAGTTATAGGGATTTACGCCTTTGGTGCTAGTCTCCATCCCCTGGCCTATGGAAGGCGGGCTTGGTGTAGTTACGACACGGGCCCTGGGGGATGGGTTGTGACATTTTGAAATTCCAAGGGGTTGTTCAAAAAATATCCTTAATAATATAACCATTTAAGCATGAAATCTTGAGATCCACTTTATTTAGTTTTAAATTTAGATGTGGTATATATTCTAGTTTTATTATAATAGATTTATGTAAAGCTATTGGTGTAAAGGTTTCTTCATAATTAATTACACCATATTAACTATATCCTTGAGAAACCAATCTAGATTTGTTTCTATCTATTACCCCTTATTCAAATACATTATTTATATATAAACATTTAGTTACAATATTTAGGTAGTATTTATGTCTCACTACTTGTTCCAAACTCTATATCATTTAAAAATATTAAATTGTTCACTTATAATTATCACTTAGTACTCATAAATAATTTATTGAATAATGTTATTTTGTTCAAACTAATACAAGAATATATAATGTTCAACATTATTTCTAATAGAGTCTCATGTTTGAGTTACTTTATCTAAATCACCAACTATAATATCAACTCCATTATATTTATTTCTCCTAAGAGATCTAGGAATTAAAGTTCTTTATTCCTACAAGTGTTCAATAGGGTCATGATTTTATAAGAGTTTTCTTCAGGGGGGATTTATATGTAAATCAACATCATGGTTAGAATATTTTTATGTATTATTGATATTCATGTTTTCTATATCATCATTTAGACTTTATATAAAATATTTAGGTTCATGTGGATCTATTTAATCAAAAGTGACATTAATATATTCTTTCATAACTTAAGATTTTTTATTTAAGACTGCATATACTTTATTAGGGATTAAATATTATAAAAATACTCCATCATAAATATTTTCTGAAAAAAATCTTAAATTCACCTTTTATATCAGAATAATATCTTTATAAAAATCTATAAATTAACTTTCTTTGGTTCTATAACATTCTATAATTAATAAGTAGTATTATTTATGATACGTGTTAAATGAAACATATTAATAACATAAAAAGTTTCATTCATATATTTTTCTGATAGAAATTTTGTTAATACATGTTTGTTTATCATGGTTTTGGTATTTCTTAGATGTTTCTATTTCTCCTTTCAACATAGTCATTTTTTTGTGTTTGAGGTGTAAAAAAATAGTATCTATAACAATATTGTGAATATAATGTTTCAATTTAATTATTCTAACATTGATGTCCATGGTCACTTCTTAGTGTTTTATTGTTAAGGATATTAAGGTTTTATATATACTTTTTATACTTATAAAAACAAGAAGTTTCTTCACTTTTGTAAAATTAGAAAAATACCCATTTGAATTTTCAATAATCATTAACAATCACACAAGATTTATGATTTCCAAATTAATTAAAACTCTAGATGTTCTATACAAATCCATGTGAACTAAATCTAGTGATTGATAAGTAGAAATATCTTTATTTGGTTTGAATGATATTTTGAATTGCCTTCCCTTTTGATAGAGACTGGAAACCTTTTATTTTTGGATTTAATATTTTATTATAACCTTGAATAATTATATTCTAGTAATCTTAATAGTTGAATATATATTTTTTTGATGTAGTATCATTTTTCACATCCATGATTCTTAATGAAATTCACTTATTATTGAATTATTTTAAGAAAATAAATTATCTAAATTTACAGCATATACATTATCATTTCTTAATGCAGTTAACATAAAGAAATTCTTTGAATCATAAATATTAAAAGGATTGTATTCAAATTTAACATTATGACCATCATCACACAATTGAGTTAGATTTAAAAGTAATATTTTCCAGAATAAAAAAAACAAAACACCAGAAATCAGAAAAACTTTTGGGTTACTAATTTGTCCAAGATTGATTAGTTTTCCTTTGGTATTGTAACCAAAGGAAACATGTACACCATCAACATTATTTAAAATCTTGAATATTTATTAATCTTAAGTCATGTGTGTGGAACACCCATTGTTAAGATACTATAAATTATTTTTGGAACTCTTTAGGTATTTCACCTATACAAAATCACTAAAGAAATGATTTTGGTGGCCATATTTTCTTACATGTAGAGAAGATAACAACGAATGATTTTGTAATCCAAATATATTTTATAGGTTTTCTAATGTAAGAATTAAATTATTTTGAAATAAATGTATTATTAGATCCAAATTAATGAGAATAATTTATGTAATCAAAAATTTATTTTACATTGAAAATTATATTGTTATTTTTATAACTAGAAAAAATGTAATTCTTGGTTATATTACTTTATTATAATTAATTTTATATTATTATTGAGTTAAATTTTGGAGGTGTTTGATATAAAAATAATAATATTTGGGGTATTTTTTCGATTATAAAAGTTTTCCAAATCATTTTTATGTAGTTAATTTTCCATCTTGAACTAATTATTTTCTTTTAAAAAAATTTCACTCCTATCCTTTTTAATAGAAATATCACTTTTAACATTTATAGATATAGAATTGAAATTTATCATATTATTATATTTATATTTATGGTCATTCATAGTATCCTTAGGTATAGATCAATATTTAAATAGTTATTCAGTTTTCATTTTCGATTATTATAATATATCATTAAAAAAATCAATATAGAATTTTGTACCTTAGATTAAATGGACATAAAGAATATATTTTCCTTTTCACACACATCACCTTTTTTGGAATCACTAAAGATATATTCTGAGTCAATCTTGGTTACCTTAATTTATTTTATGTGTTTCTTCTCTCTATCACCACAATGCTTTTCTGTATTTTAGCTTCAGTCATTACACCATGATGTTGACATTCATTTTATATTAATAATATGTAATATATCTAGAGGATTGATCCATTTTACAATATATATTCTAGTTTCATTTTCATTAATTCATTCATTTGTTGGTTTAGTTTCTAAAAAACTTATACTTTTTTAGAATTTTTTGAATCACCTGGCTAGATGAGCCATGTCCTCATTACTCTAAATGTTTGATTCTCTTCCACTTGAATCATCACTGATTATTTATTTTGATTTATAATTATGTGGTAAATTTTATAGTTTATTTCATATGTTCAACAAATTCATTTTCAACTCTATTATTCCCCAAAAACCATTGGATTTCAAATCTGTTGCCTGACTTGTAGGTTGATAATGTCACATGATTCATTAATGTAAACTATTTTACTTCTATATCTATTAGGTAGACAACTTATATGTTTTAGAACATTATATTTTTATTCTATAGTTTTTTCATGTGACATTATAATATTCATGATCTCAATCAATCTATAATATATTTTATAAATGGATTTATCATTTTTTATATTAAGAAAATAATACATCATAGTATATTTATTTAATCAATTTCATTTGAAATTAGAAATTTTTTCATGAAAAATATCAAGTGTATCCTAATTATAAAAAGTAGTATCAAAAATAAAAAATTAATTAAATTCAACATTACTCAATTCTTATAATAAAGAATTTATATATTTTCATTTACAATAATACATAACATTTTTTAACACTCTATTCCTTTTTGTAATTTTAGGTTTTTCATATTTATCATCTGTAGTACCCCAGATATTAAAGCCCATGATTTCATGATATATTTTTATTTTTATTTTCTATTGAGCATAGTCATCTCAATTAATGAAGGGATGTCAATTGTTATCTTGTAATATTGGTTTAAAATCAATGATAATACAATATTTCTAAATAGAAATTGACTGATATTTCCCTCAAGACATGATCAAGATAAAAAGTGATTAAGACAAAAAAATTATAGATCTTGAAAGAAAATATTTCATTGATACTAAATGATGACCCTAGAGAAATTATCAAGAGGGTGGTGAATTGAGCATCCAATTTTAAAAAAAATTATGAAAATTTTAATTTTTAAATCCCATAATTATTGAAAACTTCCTAGTTAACAAATATAGTAGGTATATATAATTTGATACATTAAAATACTTTCTCAGAGGGTTAATTAAAACATAGTTAAAAAATGGTTTTATTTTAACATTGAAATTACTTGAATTATATCAGAAAAAACACACACACATAGATATATATATATATCAAATAAAAATGTGAACTATCATATTATTACATTGAAAAATTATTTGTTAAAACACTAACTGAGAAAAAAGTAGTAAAAAGAGAATAAAAAAACACCATGGAATAAAAATAAGTTTTTATATCAAAGATGGATCTTAGTACTCTCCACTTGACTAATAATCCTAAACTAAGAATTTTTAAGAAAAAATTACAAAATTTCCACAACCTAGATTTGTATTTACCAAAATAACTACACACATGGATGTATAATATTTTCTAAGACTAATCAATAGTTATATGTGGGATAATAGATGTAATGAAATAATGGAAGGAGAATCAACATACCCCTATTTATAGTATAGGGTAATTGATAGTATATATTCAAAAAATAATCACATTTTAAAATATAATATTAAATAGATATAGAAAATAAATCATGGTAAGATCAATGAAACTTCATACCTGATCAACATTGGATGATCAAAAATGTTTTCTTTTCCTTATACAAAGGTTTACTAAGTTCAAGAGTGAGAAATATATTCTTTCATCCTCATTATCATTTTTTTAAATGTATTATATAAAGTAAAGTGTCATAGTGTAAAATAATATTATCACATAGATCCCAAAAAAAGAACCACCCCAATCCAATATACATGTATTAGGAATATTCTCATTTGAATAAGTTTTTTCTCTATGTATCCATTGAAACATAGTCATCTATGTATTTAAATATCCTAACTATTAATATATATATATAATTAAATTTCATAAATAGAAATTGAAATTCATTATATAGGATTGATAATCATGTCACATATGGATGATGCAGTATTCCATAATGTAGTAGCTTCAATATGTGATATATCCTTGGGGTAGACTTACTCTTATACAGAAAATATTCTGGTCAATTAAATTGATCAACTGGTTTATTTTATTAGAACAATTTATTGGACCTATTCATACATTCAATCCAAAAATTAGAAAAAATTATAATTTTCAGGCATGGTATATTGAAATATACCATTATATTGACGTATACTTTCTTCACTTGGTTAGTTGAATTCATCATTCAGTTCCTACTTTTCATTATATGGTTGTTCAACCACTTAGAAGATTTTTTAACTAAATTCATAATGGTTTATTTCCCATGACATGGAATCATGGATTCAACATGTAGTGTATTTGATACTAATGAAATGGTCTTTATGGTTTCCTCATCTGTTCACATGGTCACCCTAGTCGTTCATGTGGTTGATTTGAATCCATAAGTTCGGCCCACACATAGAAAATATTATTCAAGAATATATCAATTAACATGAAATAAAAAACTTATTACAATCATAATAATATTTATTTGGGGTCATTAAGACTATGAATTATTGGACTAAGCCAACAAAATACAACTGATCAAGAAAGAATCCAAGGTAATGGTTTATTTTATTATGACATTTTTATATGATTTTATTTATGATTAAATTAACATTGGGTGAAATATTTTATACTTATATCATTAAAACTACTTATTTACTTCCCATGTGATTATTTTTATGGATTTCAAGTATAATTTCCATTTCACCCCTCTTCGGGACATAAAAACACTGAAGTAATTTTTTAAGAAAATATGGACTTATTTTATTATTTAGGTAAAGAGTATTTTTCTTCAATTTTCACATTCATTATTTTATTATAAATTGTTTTTCTATTTACTCTAATGATTATTAAATTCCATTTTAAACTATATTTTAGTGAATATAAAAATTCTTTAAAAGGTATCTTTCCATATTTTTTGTATGCTAATTTTTACTTTCTTTGAAAACATGTGAGAAGAATTCATTTTTAACATTTACTACTTGTAAACATTTTCCTACCATCATGAAAAATATTCATTATGAATATCTCTTCTTGTTTTTTAAAAAAAAAATACTTTTCTCATTATTTTATGGATTTATAATTTTATATCGAAATAAAAGGATGTTATTTTCTTAAAAATTTGGATATGGGATTTAATTTCACTTATATATATTTTTATCTTCCTCTACACATTTTCTTACTTAAGCATGGTTTATATTCAATATTCCTTTATCATAAAATATTTTAAAAATATTTTAAAAATATTTTAAAAATATTTTAAAAATATTTTTTGAAGTAAATTTTAACATTTTATTTGTAATGAGTTCAATTTTTTTAAGAAAGTTATTTTTAAAATTTCACATTCATTTTACTCTAAATTTTATAAAGGAAAAGTACTTACAAAAATATTATTTCAAGATGAATTTATTTCTCCTTTCATCCCTGGTTGATTTATGGTATATACATTATTGTTGCAACTATGATGTATTTTATGATCTCTATCACTCCCAATCATTCTATTTCCATTATTCTTCTCCATTATATCCCTTTTATTTTATACCATGGGTATATTTTGCATCATTTCAAAGTTTACTAAAATCATAATCATTATTAAATAAGATATTAATTAAAGTAATATTGAAAAGAATGTTATTTCACTAGCTGAGGAAGTATTTATGTTTCATTTTTTAATTCAAAACAAATATTTACTGATTAATTATATATATGTATTGTGTATTATATTGTTCATTAAATACATAAATAATACATTGAAGATTTGTAAGTTATGGGTGGGGTCTATTATATCACTTTGATTCACCTAGTAGGTCTTATGAGACAAAATATAATGGGAATCATATTATATATATTCCTATATAATTATGATGATTTGGAATGACGCCTTGATAGTATATAAGATGACTTGGAACAAGGTCTTGATGGTAAAAATATGATGTCTTATCATAATGACTTAATGATAAGATCGTGATGTCTTGTATCAAGGATTAAGATCTCAGGTATTATGTATTTTGTTATTATTAAAATAGTAATTGTTTTATATTATATTTCACTAACCGTTAATATATTTTACACTCATATTATTGAAAATGTGTAATTATTGGTGATTATTCACTTTTCCATATATTTCATTCCTTATTTCTCCATGATATCATCTATTGTACGTAACCCCTTACTGGGTATCTACGGATACCCTTTTAATTTTTCCCTTTTCCCAAGGTATCAAGAAGGGATCTTTGATTGATCCCTAGGATATAAATAATGAAATAAGAATGTTTTCCAGAATTTTATAAGATATTATTTATTTTACCAATAAAATATGTAAATCATGTATACACTTGTCTCTCAAGATAATTAAACTATTTAATCCCTTTGGATGTGATATATTATTTATTGTATTAGTTTAATAATGTAAACACTAGATATAGTTCACTATAGTAATATTTGTTATACTATATCTTAAATAATTATTTTCAATTGATTTTTACTCATACTAATTTTTGATATGTTTTTTTTATGATTTATGTTTCTTTTTAGTTGAAACAAAAATTTTCAACAAAAAACCTCCAATTACAAAATATAAGGTTGAACTGAAACCAACCTTTAATCGATTATAAAAATTTCATGCCTCATCCAAGGTTAATGATTTTCATTTTTTAATATAACTTAATAAAATAAATTTACTCAACATCTTTATTAATTATTTTATTTTCTATTTAAAAATACTAATTTTGATATATTGATGTTTCTAATTGATGTATGTTTCATTTTCTTTTATGTAGAATATTTTAGTGCCAAACATCTAATTAAAAAATGTATGATTGAACGGTAACCAAACATAAATTCCCTAAATTAATTTACACAAAACAAATGAGTTAATATATTTTCATTATTAACTATAGCTGAAGAAATTATATCTAATATCTGTGTAAAATGATTATTGTTATTTGATGTTTAATAATATTTATATTTATTAGTTTATGTTTTTCATTGATGTATGTTCCTTTCTAGTTTTGAGAAAAAAATTAATGTGAGACTTCCAATTAAATAATGGAATATTCAATTTCAACTAGAGATTAATGGCTTTAAATAGTTCCAGAGTTTAACTAAGATTAAAAGATTTTCATTATTGAAAAAAAATAACAAAAATATATCTAATCATTACATTAAATAATTTTTTTATTCATTAAACAGTCTCACAAGGAAAATCTGAAGCATAATTAACTTAATCACATTATGAAAACCCTATTGGGATGTGTAAATGGTTTCTATCATTGTATTTGAGAATTTTATATCGAAAAATTGATTCATATTTTTCATTTATTTAATAATGTTTATATAATGGTAAATTGGGGTTTAATTTATTGAAATTTCAATAGTGTAATTGAATTGATGTAGAAATAAAATGAGTTGGAATTTGAATGCATATCCTTGAAATGAAATTGGATTCCATTACATTACCAATATATTCTATATGAAAATTATCTTTTCATGTGATAATTTTTACATATCTATTTGTTTCATGATAAACATATTGCCATTCAATAATTCATTCCATCAACATTATATTAATTGAGTGACTAATTATCATATGGATAATGATTGAAAATTATTTTATAAATTTTCCATAAACATTATTTGATTCTGTATATAAGGAATCATTGTAACACCCCTATATTTTTAGGAAATATTTTTCTTTAAATAATTTTATTTTTTGGTAGCTTATGTTTCATGCAACACTGAGTTTAGACGAACAACGATATACTACTAAAATATTTTTTTTAAAAACCATTATAACCTAGTAATTAAATTAGTGGGTATGAAAGCGGATAACCATATTATGAAATATATATATTTATTAATTCTTATGAAATAAAGATGTAATTTTTAGTAAAGTAATTTAATTTTTCAAAAATACTTTTTCTTCAAAAAAATCATTTTATTATTTTCTATGAGAAAGTAAATATAAATCATTTTCACATTATTAAAAAATTTATTTTCTAAAATTAAATGAATTTTTTAATTAAACATTTCAAAATTATCTTAGGATGACCTTTCGAGATATTTCTATACAGATTGAAATTTTAATGAATAGTAAAAAATAAGAACTTACTTTAAAAAATGTATTTTATTTTATAGAAATCAAAAAGTAAAATTTCATTATGTAATACTTTTTAAACATTAATTATTTCTTTTTTATTATAAATAACATATTTTTTGTCTTTAAAATTAATTTTATACGTAAATGTTTTTTATAAATAAATTTTATAATTAAAAAGGGAATTTGTTTCTAAAAATTATTCATCTCTTGCATTTTTTCAGATTTAATATTAAAAAAAATTAATTCACTTATATTTTTTAATTATAAAAACTGGATTTCATATTTTTAATTATTAGGTTAAAATTTAGTAAATATGCCCCTTTTATTTTTTATCAGAATGAATAATAACCATAGTAATTTTTCTTACCACGGTAAGGGGGAATTTGGTAATTCAGGTTAAAAATAAAATGATAAAAACTATTAAATGACCCCAAAACATGTATAAAATTTATTATATGATTCAGTTTTTCCATAATCATCCAATTTTATATTATATGACATTTTATGGCCACATGGGTGAGATTATGACCCTTGTAGTATTTTATTTAATAGAAAGTCAAGCATGTCATGCTCTTGTTTTTTAATAAGTACATCATTTTTTATGTGGTAATCCAAAAAATGTTTTTGATTATAATTATTATTTTTAATAATAAAAGTATTATATTTATCATGGTAATTTATTTTTAATTTTTAGGGAAGATATAGTCACCATAAATGTCATCACATTACTGATGTAGTAATTATTCAATTAATGAAAAGGTAAAATAAATGATGTAAAAATATTTAAAAAATATAATTGGATGTATTTAATATTATACACGATTTATATAGATTACCATGAAAATTTTAGGATATATTAAAATATTTTTTCCTAATTTTACATATTGTTTTTTTATTTTTAAAGTCCATGTAATGAATAGTATTGAAATTTAAAATAATGATATTTCATGAATATAATATTTTATTAAATTATTTAAAAATCATAAAAATATAATATATCTAGATGGCGCCTCATTCGCTTGGCGATTTCTATCTTTGGGCTCGCCTTTCATCTTTCACCTCTTAGGGTTTCGACCCCCTCGCTGCGGCGACTCCTCCTCCCATCTTTTTAGGTTCCCTCTTGATACCATTCGTCTGGGCTCTCCTATGGCGCCTCATTCGCCTGGAGATTTCGATCTTTTGGCTCGCCTTCCATATTATGCCTCTTAGGGTTTCGACCCCCTCACGACGGAAACTCCTCCGCCCGTCTTTTCAGGTTCCCTCTTCCCTCCCTCACCTGTTCTGATTTCTCTGGGTTTCTTCTTCTCCCTCGCTCATCCTCTTAGGGTTTCCTCTTCTCGCTCTGCCTCCCTACTCCGTGAAGTCGTTTTGGTTTCCCCTCGGCCACCTTTACCATGCTCTGAAATTGAGTTCCCCCGCTCATATCCAGGTCGGATTTGGAGCGAGGGATACTATGATGTTTTAGGCAAGCGGTTTGGAGGACGTCGGATTTCTAGATGCCTTAGGAGTCGGTCCTTACTTGGGTTTCTTTCCCTATTTATTTCTTTTCATTTTGGGGTTTCTTACCTGGGTTTCTTTCTCAGGTTTTCTTCCTCGAACGCCCCACCTTTCTCTGACCTAGCCTTCCACTGCTCCTCTCCAGGTCGGTTTTGGAGCGATGGATACACAAGGTTTTGGGTCTGCGGTTCAGCGGTCATGGAGCTTCCCTTATAGGGTTTAATCCCTATCTTCCATTAGGGGTTCAACACTGGCTATGCTTCCTTTTGAGTATCAACTCCCAGTTCTCTTGTTTCAGTTTCTCTTGGGTTCTGCCCAGGTTTCGATTTATCTTATGGTTTTCTTCCCCACCGTCGGTTCGCGCTCTTTGATGGTGGTTTTGTATTCTAGTGTTGGTGATTGGTGGTGAGATATTGTGATGGTGACAATGTGCTTCGGTGTTCTGGTGGGATGTATGAACAACGATGACAATGTGCTAACAGATCAGAGACTAAGATGATGTTCGGTACTGGTGGCGATCGGTGGTGAGGTGGTCAATGGTGATGATGTTGTTGATGGTGATGCATCGAAGTGATGGCGTTTCAGTGGCGTAAGGATAAGGTCGGTCGTGCGATGATTATAGAGTATCGGGAGGCGGTTTTCTTTTACAGTGGTGAAGATGGATGGAGGTGGCAGTGTTGGGTCAAGTGAAGAGGGCTGCACATGGCCTGAGTTTGGGGATGTTTTTATTTTGAAAGTTTGAAATTTCAAATCTGAAAATTTTGGGTGCGGTTATTTGGGTGGTTGCAGCGGCGGGTTATTATTTTGTATCTAGTTGGTTTTGTGGTGGGTTCACACATATCCTTAAAGTTTCATTTGAAAATAATAAAAAATATGAATTATGGTTATAAAAATATAATATAATCACCAAGAGAATAATATATGGTTTTAAAATTCACCCCAATTAATTTTTATTCTATTTTGAAGCATTTGTGTTTATAATTGTCTTATTATATTTAAATATCCTCAGAAATTCCAAAAGTGTCACTCACCTCAATTATAAAAGGGAACACTTTCCATAAATTACTTACACCAATTTGGGCCATATAGCTCAACCAAGATCTATATAATTATCTTATAAAAATACTTATTTATGTTTTTTCATTTTTAGACCTTCCAAAATACCTACCTTAGGCCACTTGAGAAATGTTATATTGGAGATCCTTTATAGAATAGGTAACCCTCTTTCTAGACTCTTTCAAATCTCATTCTTCTCATACCTTCTATTAATATTTTATAACTACCGTAAAATAATAAATACATTAACATATATATAATGATATTTTATTATGATTATGAGATGACCATATTCCACCTTTTATTCACTCTATAAAAAATCAAAGCAATATGCGTTCACATATATGTCTTAACATCTATACATAGTGATTTAATTCATTTTTACTCACCACTTTACATGGATGGTTATAATGATGGTAATAATGGATATAAATTAGGTTTGTGAAATTATATTTATTTTTTTGAATTTATATATCATCCATTTATCAACCCATTCACCATTTTGGGAATGATATCATCGCTCGTGTGTACGTATGACCTATGGTCTCCATGAAGCGATGTGACTCATTTTTCATATCCAACAATCAATATTTGTTATAAAAATGTCTTAAATATTTAATTATAATACTTATAACATTAATAAAATTCTGTATATTTAATAACTATATCTCATTCACATGAACTAGAACATACGTGTCAAAACATGCATGGAAAAATGACGCATTTAACACCAAAAACAACGAAAATAATGAAATATTACTAACTATTATGAGGTAAAAGGTTATATAAGGATTTTATATGATATAATAAATCTTAATTTTGTTCTGGTATTAATTAATAACATGATTCGAACCATTATACATGATTTTAATTCAAGTTCAACTGAAGGAAAATGTAATTTATGGAATCTCTCTGAACCTCCACATTTCCATTGGGTTATGCATTCTATTTCTTTACCTCAATTTATATCTTCATTTTTAATATAATACTCTATTATATTATTTTTATATGTACCAGTCATATGTATTTATTTCAATTCACCTTTCTTTTATGGGTAATAACATTATTTAAAAGTCCCCCTTCTAAATTCTTATCGATAAGTAACCCGATTAAAGGTAACTTCTCTGTTTCTTACCCATTTTCAATTACCCTATAAAACCTATTTCTTCTACCAATATTATTATAAAATCACTAAATTTATTATTAAAAAATATTTTAGTTTATTTCTATTTTTTTAAACAATTATTCTTTTATCATCTATAAAGGTGTTTTATTCATTTCCATAAAATCGCATTAATGTGGAGAATTTCTAATGTGGACTTACCATTATTTTTGTGTTTTCACTTTAGTTATAAATAATTATTCATGGTCCATTAAGATATTTACTCTATTAATGTTAAATTATGATTTAATATATTCTTTTATTGATACCATTATGATATGCTCTTTGGTTATTCATTATGAACTGATTACGAACCCCATTTCCTTCCATGGGTAACCCTTATGCTTGATTTGTTAATGTGGAACACGTATTCATGTAAATGTTATGATGAGTGTGAATATATAGTGTTCCAATTCATTTGGTAATGTTTTAGTCACATGATATATTTTGTATGGGATTAGGCAGTAAACCTAATCTATTTTGGGACTCTTTCCACCAAGTGATACAGTCTTGTTAGTTAGCTCTAAATCATATTTATGTCATGTTATATATCATTACCAAATTTATATTTTTCCATGATCATATTATTAGATGTTATATATGTTATGATTCCATAATTTTATTCATTATTCATTCCTTTTATGTTATCATATAATGACTTTTAACTCATGTGTTATCTTTAAATCCCTTATTTGTTCCCTTACTAGGATTTTTAGCTCATACTTTTTTATATATATTCTTCAGGTTATCCTATTTAGTTGTAATATCTCAAAGGGAGTTAGGAGATCATTATGGATATAAAAAAAATTATTCTATTTTCATGTTTTATTATGTACCTAGTATTCCAAATACATAAGACTATTTGATCCTTGGATTGTATTTCATTAATAATTATTCTTAAAATCATGTAATAATATGTGTAAAAGGATTGGGTTGATATAGCTTCTATCAGAGAAAGGGATATTTATTTTTAGTTATTAAGACTTGAAAACTTTATTTATATCCATTGGGATAATTTTATCCCAATGGATAACCTATATTGATACATAGAGAATAAAAAATTGGGATATACTTTTCATTTATAAGTTTATCCTTCTATGTTAATAGTAAAAAAATTATTCTCATTATATAAGTATTCAATATCCCCTAATTTTTTTTTTCATTTTTTAGTTAATATATATAAATAGTAAAACCTATGCTAATAACTAATGTGATAGGAAATTTGATGATTTCCTTAAAAATATTCCAAATCTGTTAGGAATAGGAGGTCAGGACATCATGAAAATACTAGCTCAACTGGATCATGTTATGAATAATAACTTGAATCATGTTTAATTTCATAATTATCATAATAAATATCAATTTGTGATCTAATAATTTATGGGGAAAAGGTGTCTGACCTTTATTGGATCTTCTGATCCTCTGATCATAGAACAATGGATTATCTACAATGAGAAGATAATCCTTATCTCCCAATGATCAGAAGAAGAGAATGTCATAATGAAAGTCTATATTATTGATTTGTAATCTAATTAGTGATGGAAACTGATAAAAAATACTAATTCTAAAGAAATAATATATTCAATATATTGGGAAGTATTTAAGAAAATAATTGTCAATATATATTTCCATCAAAATTTCCATCTTATAATCGAGAGAGAGTTCATCAGACTAATGAAAAAGGAATATGAGTCTATAGGATCATATGAGTTAAACATTGAAAGGATTTCATGATATTATTTTGGTTTTCTCATGAACACTAAAACCGTGTTGGATTACTTTTTTAGTGTGCTAATGTTAAGTATTCAAAAAGCCTTGCTGATTACAAAATTTGATGGCTTTGAGGATATTGTTTGTTGTTCCCTTAAGGTTGAAATGGAAATTGGAGACTCTTAGTGGTCTCATGGGTTTATAGTAAAAAATAGGTAGATAGATTTTAACATAGGGGGATCGATAGATAAATATCATGGAGTTAAGAAAACCCAACATTTAACATGTCAAATGTGTGGGAAAAAGCATCATTGTGACTGTATAATGGGAACTGCTGAAAATTAATTTTTTATCTCAAAAGCACTTTTGAGGCAAAAGTGGGAAACCAGAATGACATCAAGACTTGAAACATAACCATGCCTCCATAGGCCAAGTTCCTGAAGACAAAAGAAAATCCAATTCAAAAGAAGAAGAAGCCCCACCCTAGCAAATAAAAATAAGATGATCAACATCCACCTTCCCATCGCTGCTCGGTTAGCTGTCCTGTGCAAGGATGCACAGGCTCGGTACCGATGACGAACGCCATACCCTCTCAAATCATCCAAATCTAGATAGCGATGGAGAGGATAAAACTCTCTGCTCTAAACCTCATATGAGACACTCCCTTGAAAGTAAACTGGATGTAGTATCTCAGGAAAAAAGGCCACAGTGCCGCACGAAAATTCACAAAAATCAAACCAAAAAAACCACATCAGTGCACAAGATCACATAAAACTTCACCAAATCAAAAAAATCAAATTTGCATCCCCACGGGTAGTAGATCATCGCGTCTTCACTTGCTCCATAACTGTAGACAGACCACATGAGGAGCTCCCAAACTAGAACAACTTTCCTCCGCAATACCACTTCACAAAAATCCTTTATCCACAAAACCAAATCCAGAAAACCCAGAGATCCCAAAGCATAATCATAAACAACAAAACATTATCAGAAATCAAGAAGAAACAAACCAAAATCCCAAAATCATTCGTGGGAATTGTCGCAAACCAGGCCATATCCCATCACCGACTTCACACACTCGTCCAGAGACAACCTTGAACCACCGCACACACTCTCAGCCTGCACAAACCCGCACATCGTTCCACAACAGGAGAAGCTGAAACATGACCATAGACTCCACCACGCTGCTGGATGAAACCCTACCCAACAGATGGGGTAGAGTGAAGAGAGGCAAAAAAAGGGGAATTCATGCTGGTCGTGTCCAAGAAGAGAAGCCACCCCTGATAGGATACACCATCGTGAGAGCACCGAGTAGGATCAAGGAAGCAATTCGATGCCGACCTGAAGCAAAGAAATATTGGCGGCGACAGGGGAAACCCTAGCAAGACGGAACCCCTTACGGACTCATCCTCATCAATAATATAATTAAATTTAAAGAGTGGCATTAAGATATTCATTGTCAAAGGTATGTTAATATTACCACCAATGAACTATAATAAATTAATGTTCATATCAATACACATTCATTATTATAGTGATTTAAATGCAAGGAACATGGGCATTATGTGAGCTAATTCTCTAAGATAAGGGTTTTCAGAGACTATCAATGAAAAAAACCTCTAAAGAACCAAGGAAGAGAAAAAGATATAACTACAACTGAGGTGGATCCCGAAAATGATGTGGTGATAGGTAAACTGGTAATTAATTTAAGAGTTGAAAATATACTATTTGATACTGGTTCATTACAATCATTAATATACTTCAAGTTTACTAGAACTATTCAAACACCTCCTCAAAATATAGAAGTTGATTTTTCATTAAGAACAATGAATGTGCTAATTTTTTCATGTAAATAATATAACTCCACCACAATAAGTTTTTTTGGACTTAACCTCCAATAAAATCTCATCTGAACTCCTTTCGTAGATTTTGATTTTATAATGGTCATTGATTATCTATATTTAAATGAATCCAATATTAACTAGAAGGAGAGGGAGATAACTCTTGACATCCCGAGGCATTCTCCAATACTGTACATGTGTAAGGGGGAGGATGAATATCCTTTATAACCATTAACACAAGTGTGGGCATTATTTCATTATGATAATTAATATCTCGCTCAAATGATTGATACTAAGGAGAGGATCATGCATGAAAACATGCCCATTGTGAGGTACTACAGTGAAGTGTTCTCTAATGAATTTTCCAGTCTTTATCCTAATAAAGTTATTGATCTCTCAATTAAACTTATACATGGATCATTTCCCATATCAAAGACTCCTTATTTTTTGGGAACCATTCAATTATAAGAACTAAAGAAGTTTTTACAAGATAATCTGGACAAGGATTTTATATTCCCAAGTGTTTCACTATGTGATGTGTCAGTCCACTTAATCAAGAAGAAAGATGGATCAATGCACCTATGAATTTATTATTGTGAGATTATCAAAATCACTAAAAATAATAATTATCACCACCCTATATAGATGACTTATCCAATCAACTGTGTGTGGCCAAGTATTTCTCTAAGGTGGAGATTTTGTTGGGATATCACAAACTAATGGTAAAGAATGAAGTATTCCAAATAGTACCTTTCGAATGAGGTATGGAATCTATGAGTTCACAGTTATGAACTTTAGACTAACTAATGATAAATTGATACCCTATTACTTAAGGATACTAAGTGTTTATAAGAATAACTAACCCATGCGTGATCTGAAATTGGTAGTTATGATCATCACATTGAAATTTTGGTGTCATTATCTCAATGGGGAGAACTGTGAGATATATACTTATCACACGATCCTTAATTATATATTTTTACACAAGGAGCATAGTATTTACAATGAATATGGTTAGTTCTCGTTAATGGATTATGAATTCTAAATCCACTACCATCTTGGTAATGAAAATAATTTGGTAGATGATATAATTTGAAAGGATATTGAAACTTTATCAATAATGTGAACAAAGAATGATCCAATCTTCTTACCTGGGAATCATAAGGGAATGAAAATCTTCCTTAGTTTTTAAATTTTGTTTTAAACCATACCTTCAGCGGAAGATAAATTATTATAAATGAAATGATTTGGATATTTTGAAGAAGGTGGAAACTATTAGTGATGGGAAATATTTGGAGTTTATAATTGATGGGGAAGGATCTGTAAGATTTTGGTCATGACTATGTGTACCATAAAATCTTGAGATAAAGAAGGATATTTTGATTGATTAACATAATGTATCTATATCCTTCCACATGGGGAGTATAAATATGTATCAAGATCTATAAGAGAACTATTTATAGGAAAATATAAAGAAATATACTGTTGAATATACAACAAAGTTCATGGTATGTCAAATAATGAAGGTGAAATTCTATGGGGATTATAAAACCATTACATATACCTACATTTTAATAAGAAAATATAAACATAGATATTGTCACTAGGCATACTAATACATCAATAGTAAATAATGTTATATGGGTTGTTGTGGATATTCTTACAAAAATAATTCAATTTATTACAATTTGAGAGGACTTATCTTTCAATAAACATGCACAAATATACACCAGAGAAGTGGTGAGACCGAACGGAGTACCATTATCGATTTTATATGATCAAGATCTAAGATTTAACTCCACATTTTATAAAATTATACATAATTCTCTAAACATTTTGTTGAACAATACTATGACTTATCACCCTAAAACTAATAGATAGTCTAAAAGGACCATTCAAACATTTGAAGTCATGTTGACAGCATGCTCTGTGGACTTCGAAGGAGGATGGGATCAACATCTTTCACTGGTCAGTTTCTCTTAAAATAATAGTTTCCACTCAAGGAACCAAATGTAACCATATAAATCCATTTATGGGAAATTATTTAGAACCGCTGCATGTTGGGATAAAGTTGGTGAACATAAGATTCTGGGAAATAAAATGGACCAAAAGATAATAGAAGAGCTATACATACAATAATCCAGGGTACTTAGAGTGTGAGGTTATATATAATTTATTCCTCTATATAACAACATGGAAGAGAGTCATATGATTTGGGAATAAGGTAAATATAAGTCATAGGTACATTGACAACTTTTATTTTCTTGATCACATCTGAGTTGTAGAATATTGACTAGAACTTACACCTATAATGTCTCAAGTACATGATGTATTGAATATATCCCTCTTAGGGAATTCATACTGAATCCATCACACATTTTAATTTCAGAGGTGTTATAATAGTAAAATAACCTCACTTATGAGGATAATATAATAAATATCATGGACAATATATATCAAGTTCTACTCAATAAAACCACTCACAAAGTTAAAGTACTATAGAAGAACCATAAATAAGAAGTGGTAACATGGAAACCAGAGGAAGTGATGAAGGAAAATCACCCTCAACTATTTTCAACTTTGTATTTAAAATAAGATTTCAAGGTTGAAATTTTATTTTGGGGGGAATAATATATCACCCTGATAGTTTCATGAAATATTTATCTTTAAATAATTTGATTGTCTCTACAGCTTGTGTTGCACGCTAAATTGGGTTTAAATGAACCATGAAATACTATTAAAATATTATTATTTTAAGAAGTCTTTTAAAACCTAGATGTTGAATTGGTAGGTATGAATATAAATATCCATATTATTAAATAGATTTATTTATTAATTATTTGTAAATACACACTTATTTTTTAGTTAAGTAATTTTATTCTTCAAAAATATGTTTTAAAGAAATGATTTTATTGATTTCTACGATAAAATCAATATAATTAATTTTTAAACTATTAAAAACTTATTTTGAAAAAATAATCTTCATTTTTTAATTAAAATTATTAAAATTATCTTAGGATTCATTTTATATAATTTTCTAA
Organism: Viscum album; assembly: GCA_963277665.1. Lineage (NCBI taxonomy): Eukaryota > Viridiplantae > Streptophyta > Magnoliopsida > Santalales > Viscaceae > Viscum > Viscum album. The sequence goes on from OY728119.1 coordinate 1,892,595,432, forward strand.
AAACTTTAAAATTATGATGAATATTTAAAATAATGATATACAATGAAAATTTTATTTTATTCTAAAGAATTTTTTTCACAACCCACCTTTTTAAATTAATTTTTATTTTATTATTTCTTGGATCCAGGTTCTCACGCCAAGGTTCGGGTTGGCTTCCAGTTTAAATTTTTTTACGTTTAATGACTTCAGTGAGTTTTGGATCGGTGCATTGGCACCGAACAGTTGGCGGTAGCCGCACGATCAGCCTAGAGACTTTTACAGATATCTATCAATTGAAATAAATAATGTTTTACATAAATGAAATAAGTAAAATGTTTAAAATGTAATAATAATAATAAAATTTTTGTGTAGATAATAATGTTGTTATTATTCAGAATGTTTAATAATATTTTAATTATTTATAATTTTCTATTAATATAATTATTAATAAATTGTAATTTAATTGTAATTATTATTATCAATATTAAAATTTTTATTTTATTATTATTATTATAATACATTATTAAGAAAAAAATGGAAAATGGGTCGAAACCCTAGGGGGGGGCGTGACCCCCCATTCTTCTTCCCCCCATGGCGCAGCATGGCGCAACACACCAGCCCCCTCCCTCCCACCCACCCCGCCTCAGATCCCTTCCACATGTCCAGCTAGCCTTTAACACACAACCCACGACGGCCTCCCCTTCCGGTTGTCTTACTGTTTGGCACCCTGCTGCCTCCTCTTCTCTCTCTATGGTAGCCCGAACCTGCACCGGCACGCGACAACCCTCCCCGCCAGAGTTTCAACCAGTTTCCCCCTTCTTCTTCCAGGCGTGAGGCACCTCTCCCTGTGTGGGCCAACGCTCTGACAAGTCACTCCGGCCGGCCACAATTTTTCTTTTTTTCTCCAAACCTAAACCCCTCTGGTCCGGAAGTCTTCTAGCACGAACCCAAACTCCCTTCGTAGTGCCTCTGCATCTTCTCTGGCACATCGTTTCCTCCCTTATGTTGTGTTCATCCTTTGAGATTTTGTTTTTTTTTCTTCAAATTAATCAAACACTAGTGTTTGGGTTAAGTTTCTCATGTTTTTATCATTGTTTTAGGTGTACAGTTATTCTGTAGGGTGTTTTTCTTCCTTCTACTGAAGCGGTGTTGTGTTCGCATTCCTTTGAGGTAGGCGTTTTCTGAATTTTTCCTTTCCTACATAATTCATGGAACTTTTATGTTTCAAAATTATTATTTTACATCGTTCTCACCTTTATGATTATTTTAGTTAACTCATTGTAGTGTTTTTTTGTATTAGTTAAAATTATTAAAAATAGTTTTTGGATGAATTATTTGATTTTTTAGGTAGTTTTGTGAAAATCATGACTTGATATATTATTTTTCTTATCTAATTAACTTATCATGTTATTTAATTAAATTGGTTGGTGAGGACATAGTTTTTAAGAAAATTTAACATGTGTTCATTTTATTTTTGACAGTATGTTTGTATGGAATGAAGTGTGTTTTGGAGAAAATATGTTTTAAGCTATATGTTAGTTTTCATAAAGTGTGAAAATAGTTCATTTGGTTGTGCAAGTGGTGAAAGTTAGGTTTTGAAAGTTTTGAAAGTAGTTTTTGATGTGTTTGGATATGCATTGGATGTTTAAATGAAGTTTGCATGTTATGTTGGTAGAATCATGATATAAGCCTTTGTTGTGTTCTTTTGAGAAGGCTTTCTTAAATTAGTAAATGATTTATTAAATGATTTTTGAAATAAGAATCATGGTTTCAAGGTGTTTCAGTGTGAATTTGGGTTTGGTTTTCAAATGTTCTCTTTGGATTTTAGTGTGTCATTGGATGTTGGCACATCCATGAGTGCACTAGGCGTACACATGAAAGTTCCCTCAAATGAAGATGGTACTTGTAAAGTTTTATTTCTCTATAAACCTTAGTTTCCTAAATGTATTTTTATTTTTCAAATAAATTTGGCCCCCTTGAGTGTTTTCTAAGAGGGTTTTAGATGAGTTTTATAAAGTGTTTCTTCATGCTTTTTGAAAAGTTTGGTTTTTAAAGGTGTTCCTCAAGGTTAGAATATTTGGATTACAAATGTAAAAGTGGTATTTGTTTAATAGTTTGATGGTGTTTTTGGACATGTCGACTCAAAGGTCCATTTGGAACTTTTTTCTTTTGTGTAATTATTGTGTTGATCCTTTGAAAAGATGGTGTTTTTTTACTATGTTCCATTTAACAATTTTAATATTTTGTAAAAAAAGAATCAAATGGTTTTAATAATCTTATGAAATGATAGTTCAGTTGACACCTTTGATGATATGACATATATATGTATGTATATATATTTTTTGGGGGCACCTATATAGGGGGGTATACCTTTATGGGTTATCATATAGAGTGTCCGTGGTTGGGGTAGGTAAGTGCGGTGTGATGAGTCACATGTGTGAGGGCCTCCTACTTACACAGTATTATTATAACCACCATGGGTTCATGGGAATCTTTGAGATGATTTAGTGATGGTTGATGATCAACCCCAATAAGACAGATTGGTACCCCCTAGATTTGTTGTTAGGCTAGGTGGGATTTTCCACTGTATTGGTCACTTATAGGGTGGCTATTTGGTTATAGACTTAGGAGATTCACCATACGCCGCCAGGTGGTTCCAAAAACGAGTATGTCTAGGGGTATTCTAGGGATTTTTAGGATTACCCATGGTTACTGGATAATTTGTTATTTCTTTTTTACTTTCTGTTATACTATTATATCTCTAGCTTACACTATTTACCTATTCTACTTTAGCCCAACTTTGGTATATATTTTTTGGGTTTAGTTTATAAAATGACAAATGATTTCAGAAATGGTATGTCCTGTGTGTTGGATTTTTAAATGAGAAAAACATGTAGCTTATTTTAAAATGTTAAAACATTACTCTTATATTTTTATTCCAAACTTGTGTTAGTGGATTGTTTCGGGAAATGAGACGTTGGATTTTGTGGTTTATCTTGGAAACCCTACTGAGAATTTGTAATGCTCATGCCTATTTTATCATTTCAATTGCAGTTTTTCTTGGATGAGTTACTCATTATTGGTGTAAGGTTAGTCGTTGGTTGGGTGGTGACCATGAAGGTCACATAGAGGTATGTGCAGTTTTACTTTCTATTTCTACTACTAGAGTTTAATTTTATTGTTCAGTTTATTATTGTTTATTTATTTATCTTTTATAGGCCAAATTGTTCCCAGTGATTAAGTTTTGATGACCAGCACTAGTTTCCAGCCTGTGGGGATCGGGAACGCCCCTCAGGACATGTTGTAGAACAGCTCGAGTGACTGGTTCAGGGTCGACCCAGGTTGGTTTGTGACAAAATGGTATCAGAGGAGGCCCTTGTTATTTGGGGTGTTCGGTGGATGGAGATTAGGATTGTCGAGACTCGATAGGTTGGTATGGGAATGACTTCATGAACCCTCACCTGTTTTTAACCTCAAGTTTCCATGGGTAGTCTGGGAATTGAGTCCACATCGCGTTCTGGTTTGTTTTAGATTGAGGGATTACAACGGAGGCAGGCCGATGTTACATCATGATTCCACATGTAGTAGTGACCCATGTAGAGTCCTAGTACATGTTTTAAGTTCCTACTAGTTGTTGATGCATACTTGGGGCATGGCCCACTACCATGTCACTAGGTTAAGTGTGACTAATAGTCCCTCACTCTGGTAGTTTGATGCAAGTTGAGTGTCATATTGGTTCTGGTTGGTGTAAGCGCACTTTTGAAAATGAAAAAGGGGTTTTGAAATTAGAATTATTTATTTTAAATGGATTCAAGTTCATGAAATGGGTTTTAAAACTGAAAGCTCTTGGTCATGAAAATCTAACGTTTTCTTGGAATTGGTAGAGAAATGGTTTGGGTGCAATGTCTAGTACTCTATGAATATTCAGACATGTGAGGGAATGCATGGGAAGTGCATATTAGTGCGTATGGATGAAATCAGATGAAGACATGTGCAATGGTTCATGGGATTACTAGGATGTGTACTTGGAATTAAAGGCTTGAACTTGTTTTTCTAAAGTAATTTTAAAAGGGAAATGATTTTGGAAATTGAATTTGGTTTGAAAAGTGGGTTTGGTATTTGGAAAGTGGCCTTGAAAGAAGGCAGTTTTGAAATAAAAAATAAAAAAGGGAATTTTGGGTTATGTTTGTATTTGTTTGTTATTTTGGAGTTGGTTGTTTTTGGGTGAAGGCACTTTTATTGATGTTTCTTCAGCTTGATATTGGTTTTACATCTATGTTTTATATGTTGTTCATAGAATGCCACCCAAAAAGATCCCCAAGGTTTCTGATAATTCATTCCCAGTTTTTGGTCCTTCTCAGACATTGCCTATCATTCATGGTGATCGGGGTCAATTAGAGGTAGTAGAGTGTCTTGAAGAGGTTGGACATGTCTTCAGGATATTGGGAACTCCTGAAGCTATCAGAGTGCATGCCATTTTTGGGTCTGTTTGAAGGTCTAGCTCTGGATAAATGGGAGTTGTTCACCCCGCCATCAATACAACTTTGGATGACATGGGATGTCTTTAAATTGGTATTTATCTGATGGTTTATACCTGAAGATGTGAAGACAAAGAAAAGGGAAGATCTCATGTGTATTTAACAAGGCCAACGAATAGTAAAAGCATATGTTGACCATTTCAAGGAACTTGTGTCCTTTGTTTAGAGGTAGCATCACAAGAATTGATGAAGAATTCCATCTTCATCGAGGGTCTTTATCCAAAGATCAAATAGTGGGTCCTCCCTTCTAGGGACCATCGTTTTGAGAATTTGGGGAAAAAGGTGTTCTTAGCTGAATTGGTCTCCCGAGTGCAGGTTTTTGGAAATCCAACATATCCAGTTACTCATGAAGGTTCCCCATCTGGCGAGTAGGGTGTTCCAGATGGAAATGTTTCTAAAGAGTCCTCTGAAGTGGTCCTGGATTCTAGTTCATCCGACCGTTCAGTGGTGTGCCACCAGTGTGGCCAGTTTGGGCATGTGAAGCCGTCATGTCGCATCCCTCCAAAGACGTGTCATTGTTGCGGCTGTCTAGGTAATTTGGAGAGGTTTTGTAGGAATTTTCACTTGAAGAAGACGTTGTGACCAGAGGATTCCAGTTTCTGACAGTGAGGCAGGAGATGCCTCAACCATCAAGGCCCCAGCCATAGGTCTTGGGGTGAAGCTCTCACACAATCAATAGTTCATGGGGGTGTGAAGCCTCGATTAGGGTTTTGTGTTCCGTGTTGGAAGTGGAACATTTAAAGTATTTTCATTCTTATTTTGTAGCAGTTATAGTTTTGACATTATTATAAGTTCATTGTTTCATTATGAAGTTATTATGGACATGTCCTATCGTAATCCAAATAGTTTCGTTTTTCTGATTGTGGTTTTTTGAATCGTGTTTTTTTTCAAAAACTGTGTTGTCCCTTCTATGGGTTGATATTGGTTTAGCTGCATTAGTTTGGAGATGTAAGTTCCTAAAGAGGAGTTGAGGATTGTAGTTATGCTCAGGTTTACTACTGGGATTAAGTTCTTCTCAGATATTTTTCTCTAGTGTTCTAGGTTTTTGGTCTGGGTCGAGAGTTCCAAGTTTCAACTGAGGTTTTGTTCACTCGTGCTATAGAGGTTAGATTAGATCAGTTGGGAGTTCCCATATCACCCCCCTCCCGAGGTGATATGTTTGTGTGTTAAATTTCTTCACTAGTTGAGTTGTTATGGTGGGGAGAACCCTCTCATGTTATGAAATTCTCGTGTATTGTGGTTTCTTTTGGTTTCAATTAGGCATGGTTTCTTGTTTTGTCTATTGTTCGACCGGGTGACTTTAGGGGGGTAGAATGTGTCTATGGTGGGGAGAATTTTTACAACCCAAATTTTTAAATTAATTTTTATTTTATTATTTCTTGGCTCCGACCTCCCGTGTTTTTCCCTTCGCCTCTGACCCCCTCTGCAAGTCTGTACAGCCTCCGAAGCAGGACCCACAGCGGCATCCCCTCCCGCTTGGCCTGTAGTGCGACACCCCGCCACCTCCTCTTCTCTCTCGGTGGTATCCCGAACCCACACCAGCACACGACAACCCTCCCCGCTAGAGATTTGGACAATTTCCCCCTTCTCCTTACAGGAGCGAGGCGCCTCTCCCTGTGCGTGCACAGGCTAGCACTCCGACCTACCATTCCGACCGGCCGTAATTTTTATTTTTTTTTCCAGAAAAACCAAACCCTCCGGTCTGGCGGTCTTTTGCACGAACCCGAACTCCCTTCACAGTGCCTCTGCCTCTTTTTTGGAACATTATTTCCTCCCTTATGATGTGTTTATCCTTTTAAAATATGTTTTTTTACTTCAAATTAATCAAACCCTAGTGTTTGAGTTAAGTTTCGTGTGTTTTTTCTCATTGTTTTAGGTGTTCAGTTAGTCCGCGGGGCATTGTTCTTCCCTCCACTGAAGTGGCATTGTGTTTTCACACCTTTAAGGTAGGCGGTTTCCAAATTTTTCATTTGCTGTATAATTCATGGCACTTGTATGTTTCAAAATTATTGTTTTATATCATTCACACCTTTATTATTATTTTAGTTAACTCATTGTAGTGTTTTTTTATATTAATTAAAATTGTTAAAAATAGTTTTTGGATGAATTATCTAATTTTTTATAGGTAGTTTTTTGAAAATCATGACTTGATAAATTATTTTTCATATCTAATTAAATTATCATGGTCTTTAATTATATTGGTTAGTTCAAACTTAGTTTTTAAGAAAATTTAACTTGTGTTCGTTATATTTTTGATATTATGTTTGTATGGAATGAATTTTGTTTTGGAGAAAACCTATTTTGAGCTATATTTTAGTTTTCATAATGTGTGAAAATAGTTCATTTGGTTGTGAAAGTGGTGTGAGTTTTGTTTTGAAAGGTGTGAAAGTAGATTTTGAAGTGTTTGGATATGTATTGGATATTTAAATGAAGTTTGCGTGTGAAGTTGGTACAATCATGATGTAATCCTTTGTTATGTTCTTTTGAAAAGGTTTTCTAAAATTAGTAAATTATTTATTAAATGATGTCTGAAATATGAATCATGGGTTCAAGGTGTTTCAGTGTTCATTTGGGTTTGGTTTTCAAATGTTCTCTTTGGATTTTAGTGTGTCATTACATGTCGTCACATCCATGAGTGCACTAGGCGCACACACGGAAGTGCCCTGAAATGGATATGGTACTTTTAAAGTTGTATTTCTCTATAAACCTTAGTTTCCTAAATGGATTTTTAGTTTTCAAATAAATTTGGCCCCCATGAGTGGTTTTTTGGAAGGTTTTATATGAGTTTTATAAAGTGTTTCTTTATGCTTTTTGAAAATTTTGGTTTTTAAAGGTGTTCCTCAAGGTTGGCCTATTTGGTTTGAAAATGTAAAATTTGTGTTTGTTTAATAGTTTGATGGTGTTTTTGGACATGTCAACTCAAAGTCCCATTTGGCACTTTCAGCTTTAGTGTAATGCTTGTGTTGATCCTGTGACAAGATGGTGTTTTGTTTACTGTGTTCCATTTAACAATTTTAAAATTTTTGTAAAAAAAAATGTATCAAATGGTTTTAATGATCTTATGTCATGACGCCCCAGTTGACACCTTTGATGATATCACATATATATGTATGTATATGTATTTTTTGGGGGGGAACCTCTATATGGGATATCCCTTTATGGATTATCATATAGAGTGTCCATGTTTGGGGTAGAAAAGTGTAGTGAGATAATTCATGCATGCGGGGGACTCTTACTTACATAGTATTATTATAAACACCATGGGTTCCTAGGAATCTTTGAGATGATCGAGTGATGGTTGCTAATCAACCCTGATTAGAAGGGTTGGTTCCCCATGGATGTTTTGTTAGGTCGGGCAGGCTTTGCCACTGGATTGGTCTGTTATAGGGTGTCCAGTTGGTTATAGAATTAAGAGCTTCACCATACACCAGTAGGTGGTTCTGAAATTGAGTACATCTAGTGGTCTTCTAGGGCTTTTTAGAATCACCCATTTTTATTGGATTATTTTTCATTGCTTGTTTACTTTCCATTATACTAGTTTATCTCCAGCTTGCACTATTTACTTGTTCTACGTTAGCTCATCTTTGGTATATTTTGTTTTGGGTTTATTTTATAAAATGATAAATGATTTTGGAAATGGTATGTCCCATATGTTGGATTTTTAAATGAGAAAAACATTTTTCTTATTTTAAAATGTGAAAACCTTACTCTTATATTTTTATTTGAAACTTGTGTTAGTGGATTGTTTTGGGAAAGGAGACGTTTGATCATGTGGTTTATCTTGGAAACCTTATTGAGAATTCGTAATGCTCACACCTATTTTATCATTTCAGTTGCGTGTTTTCTTGGCTGATTTTCGTATTATTGGAGCATGGTCGGTCATTGGTTGGGTGGTGACTCAGAAGGTCACGTGGTGGTATGCATGGTTTTACTTTCTTTTTATACTGTTAGAGTTTAGTTTTATTGTTCAGTTTATTCTTGTTTATTCATTTATATTTTATGGACCAAATCATTGACATTGATTAAGTTTTGATGCCCGACACTGGTTTTTAGCCCGTGGGGATCAGGAACACCCCACGAGAGTTGTTTCGGACCAGCTCGGGTGACTGGTTCAGGGACAACCCAGGTTGGTTCATGACAATTTTCAAAGTCAAATATACTTTTGTATTATTTTTGAAATATCATTAGTTCCTTTTGATAATTTATAATTTAGTTTTGTCTATGAAATTAACTTCATACATGACTATAGTATAAGCAAAGTTTATACATTAAAGGCCATTTTTCAGAAAAATTAATTTCCATTGCTTCCTACTAGTTTAATATTAAATTAAAATTTTTCAGAATTGAATTTTATTATTTTTAAAAAATTAATTACATAATTTTAATCAGGATATTAAAATTTAGTGAATTTATTCCATTTTTTTGTTCATAATGAATATTTACCATAGTAATTTTTATTACAATGGTACCAGGTAAATCAGGTAATTTAGGTTAATATAAAATGATATGAACTATAAAATGACCCCAAAACATTACCAAACATTATTTTAAGTGTCAATTTATTCCATACTCATCCATATTTTTATTAAATTATTATTTATGGCCTCTTTAGTGAGATTATGACCTTTATAGAATTTTATTTAATGAAAAGAGAAATATGTCACATTACTATTTTCAATAGGTACAAAAAATATTATATGTTGTTATCTATAAGATATATTCAAATAAGTATAGTATTTTTAAATATAAAATATTTTTCTTAATCATGTAAATTTATTTTAAATTTTTAGGGAATAAATAACTACCTTAAATTCTTTCATAACACAGATGGAGTAATTATTCAATTAATGAAAAATCAAATAAATGTCCTAAATTTTTTAAAATAAATACAATTTGAGATATTTAATGTCATATAAGAATTATCTACATGGCCATGAAATATTTAGGATATGATAGAATAGTTGGTTCAAATTTTAATTATTATTTTGAGTTTTTTAATGTCAATTTAATGAATAGTATAGATATTAAATGTAATGATATTTCATGAATATAATAATTAATTAAATAGTCTAAAAACATAAAAATATTATATAATCACATAGGGGATATTATATGGCTTAAAATTAATCCCCTATACATTTATATTATATTTGGAAGTATTTGGATATAGCATATTATTGTAATATTTTAGGATCCTGAGAAATTCCCAAAGTTCCTCACACCTCAATTATAAAAGGGAACACCTTCCTTCACTTATTTACACCACTTTGAGCCATCTTAAATGACTAAACTAGGACTATTTCTCATATTAAAATAATTATTTATTTTCTTGTAGTTATTTCCCTTCCAAAATTCCAAACATAGGTTCTTTAAAAGAAGTTGTAAAGGAGCTCCTTCATAGAAGAGGTAATAGTCTTTATCCACTCTTTAAAACTTCATTCTACTTATTACTCCTCTTAATATTTAATAACCATCATAAGATACTTAATCATATATAATATATATTATTTTAGGTTTTTTTATTATGATATAACCATATTCCATTTTTTACCCATCCTATGAAATACGAAATAACCACGAGTACGTGCATACAGCTTACCCTCTCCACATAGCAGTGTAATTCATTTTTCCTCACCACATCATTTTGATGGTTATAATGATGTTAATTTATATATATGATAATTATTACATGATATTTATTCTTTAAAATTAATAAATAATCCATTCACTACACATTCATAATTAAAGAAATGATACAATCTCTTGTGCGTACGTACGAGTAACAGTCCGCACGAATCAATACAACTCATTTTCCATATACAACATCCAATAATGGTTATAAAAATATATTAAATAATTAAATATGATAATTATAGAGTTAATAAAGTTATTTATATTATTTAATTATATCCCATTCACACGAACTGAAACATACATGACAACATATACATGGAAGAATGAATCAGTTAACACAAAAAACAATGGAAACAATGAAATATTCTTAATGATAAAGTGGTAAGTGGTTATATAGTTATTATATATGACATTATAAATATTAATATGTTTCTGGTATAAATTAAAAACATTCTTTAGAATATTATATATTATGTTAAAGCACATTCAACTTAAGGAAAACACAGTGTAATGAATCTATTGGAACCTCCATATTTTCATTGGGTTACACTTTATCTTTATTTTTATCTATTTATCTCTTCATTATTATTATATACTTCTCATAAATTGTTTTTATGTCTACCAAAAATATATATGTTGCTAAAATAATATTTATTTTATTGGTAATTACATGTTTTAAATGATTCCCTTCTCAATTCATCTTGATATGCAAACCCGATTAAAGGGAACTTATTTATTTCATACCAATTTTTAAGTATAATGCATAAACTATTTTAGGATTACAATATTTTTCTAAAATCACAAAATTTATCATGAAAAACAATTTTATTTTAATTCTGGTTTTATGAAAATAGTTATTCCTTTATCCTCATTAAAGACTCTATTATTTTTCCTAAAGTTGAGTTTAAGTGGCACATTTCTAAAGTTTCCTAGCAATTATTTTAATGTTTTCACATTAGTTGGACATAATTATTCAGGGTATATTTTTATTTTCCCCTATTAATATCCAAGAATTATTTAATATCTTATTTTATTGATACCATTATGATACTCCCTTTTCTTATTCCTTATGACATGATTACAAAACCCATTTATTTCCATAAAAAACCCTTTTGAATATTTTTTATGTTTAATTTATTAATTTAAAACACATATTCATGTACAAGTTTTGATGGGTGAATCTAGATAGATCTCTAAAGAATTGGGTGTTGTTTTACTCTCACGAGAAGTTGTGTATGGGATTAGGTAGTAAACCGCTCCATTTTGGGACTTTTTCCTCCATGTTATGTAGTCTTGGAAGTTATCCTTGACTCATGTTTATGTCATGTAATATGGTGATTCCAATTTCACATGTTTCCATGAAAATGTGATTCCATGTTGTATATGTTATTATTCCATATGTTTATTCAGGAGTCACACCTTTTATGTTATCAATATATTCTCACTAACTCTTGTGTTATTATTCAATCCCATGTTTATCTCCATACTAGGATCTTTAGCTCAACCATTTTTGCTATGTATTATATATGATATCCTATGCTATTTTTGGAGCCCAAACATAAAAAAGAGATCATTATTGAGATTCATAAAAAAATATTCTATTTTTATTTTTTTCAAATAATATACATAGTCTTCCAAAGATAAATGACATTTCAATCCTTGGTTTATATTTCATAAATAATTATTCTTAAAATATTGTAATAATAGTTATCAAATACTTTGGTCACTATAATCATAGTCACTTTTCCTCAATGGTAGTTATGAAAAAATCATTTTCTTTACAAAATGTCTATTTATAGTTATTTAGAAAACCATGAACCATATTTATTCTGAATTAATATTATTCTAATTATGTAATTTTGGATGGAAGTGATTCCTTAGTTTCTAATTCTCAATTATGTTAGAAAATTTTAGAGTTCCAACCCAAACAATAAAGATATTTTACATCTGTTATTTTTTTCCATGTATATATTATATATTAATCTTATTTCATTTTAATGTTCTTACAAATGAATTTTTTTTATAGATAGTATTGAATTTCAAATTCAATCATCCTAGAAGACAAAATATTTTCTTCCTCTAAATATCATTCCAAAAAAATATTTCTATAATGATATAGGATTAGAACGTTCTTTTTTAATTTTTTTATAATTTTGAAACATCTGAATGAGTGGATAATATTACCTTTTTTAAGCCCCCTTCATAAAAATATCAACGATGGTATTCATTCTTGGTTACATGGAATTATTTAAATAAAATTTTAGTAATTTCGTGTCTAGTAGTAACAGTATCTATAAAATATTTTCTATATTAGTGGAAAAAAGAAATAGGTTTTCTATAATATCATTAAAACGTAGATTTCTATGTCACTTATCCTTTATTAAAACCATTCTTATTCAAATAATTTCATATATATGAAAAAGGAAATTAAATAATATTTATATTATATTTCTAATATCTAATATGTTAAGAATGGTTATTTTAAGTAGAATAGTGGTAATTGGAAAAAAGTAGAACTTATTCTTCAAAAGTATAACATACCACCAAACAACACGGTTTATAGAAATAGAATAGAAGTAAATATTAACAGCATAGATTCATTAAAAAAATATTTTTAATAATAAAAAAATCAAAAATAATGGAAGAAAGTAGCTTACATTACTATATGTCATTTAGATTTTTAATAAGTTTGTATATCTCACATAGACTAACCCCTTTTAGTTCATTCCAGTATTAAAAAATTACCACTTTGAAATATAATTTAAATACATTACCAAAAATAGAATATAATATATTTATATATTTACCTATCCACTTTGATATCTTCTATAATTTAGATCTTATGTTGATCCTAATTAGTGAGTGAATCACATTGTAGGATCATTTTGGAATAATATTTATGTTATATTTTACAATCAACCATCTTTTTTTTCTATTTTTTCTCTTGAATAAAACATAACACTATTTCATTCATTTTCTTGTATTTTTTTCACTCATAAAATTATTCATCATTTTTTTTCATCACTTTCTACAAGATTAATCACACATTTAATAATTCCACCCTTTTTAATTTCTAAATGTTCCCTTGCAAAATTTTATATGGTTCCCTTATCGACACATCACTTCCACCAATAAGTTTTTTTAAAACTCCATAATGTACACAACATTTCCCCAAAATCTTCACATATGAACCCAATCCTAGTTTGCATTGATAGTCATTCATGTTTAAGAAATAATATTAAAATATAACTTGATGTAATCCCTCACTTTAATATTTCCATGAAATAGACATGAACCACCTTCATGAGATCATCGATATCATAGAAAAATGTTTCTTATCATTAACCTACCAAACAAAAATTCTTTTCCTAAAATTCTTTTTCTATAAATTCATCTTTTTATTGTACTAGGTGGGCTGAAATAATGTGACATAGATGTATTGATATCCCCTTATTCAGGAATTTTGTATTCTTTAAGTCATCTTCCTATATAAATGAAGGAGGTATGCTCATAATCTTTCATAAAAATAAAATTTATATTATATTATGTGTTTATAGAACATTTTCCACAAGAAATACTGATTTAATTAACAAACTATCTAATTCTAGGGGTTCCATTATACAAGTTTCTACTTTTACATTGTAATCAAAATTTTAATGAGAGAAAAAACCTCAGAAAACTAATACTATAGTGAAATAAATTCACTAATAATAAAATTTATTAAAAAATAAAATACATGACATAAGATATATAAACATAACCATAATGTGATCATCATTTTAGAAAGTTTCACTAATGAGCTATTTGTTTTATAGACAGAAGTCATCAACTTCTCATATATCTCTAAAGTCTAGTTTTATTTCATTAATTAATATATTTCCTCAATATATGGTACATACCCACACAATAGATACATTTTTTTTATTGGGAAGAAAATAGTATAAGATTTATTAAGACATAAAAACCTCATTATGTCCTCTATATCTTCCATGGGGTTACCTTCAATGACTTATGTGAGAGAAATTCATATGTACTTTTGGATCAATGTTATATGTGGTTAATAGAATATATACAAGAAAAAATAATTCATGGTATTCTTATTAGTTTTTTTTAATTTTTTTGTAATAAAATAACTCCATATATAGTTCCATAAAAAATTTCAACATCTTTAATTAAATTCTTATGCACATGTCCAATAAGAATGAATGACATTGATTTTACATTACAATAACTATGGACATAAGTAACAACATATTCTTTTTCGCATGAATTTGTGAAATTATATGTAATAAATAATACTTATAGATTTTCCCAATAGGTTTTCTATTAATTAATTTATAATTCTCTTTAAAAAACATAAAAAATAACCCATATAAAATAGTTAATAGTATAATTAAAATTGAATGGATTTCGAAGATATTTGAACCATCACTCTGCTAACCTAGAAGATAAATAAATAGATAATTTATATGATAAATAAATAATATTGTAATTTAATATATTAATTTATATAGATAAATAATAATTAGTAAAATAATTTTATAATTTGTTGAGTAAAATAAATTATTTAATAGTTCAAATATGAATTTAATATTTAACTTACCATAAGACTATTTAATTTAACAATAATCTTACAATAAATTAGTGCTTATTTTCCTAGTAAAACAAAAAAAAATCATATGAAATAAAATTTGGAAAATAAATAATAAAACAAAAAAATCCAATCCAAATTAAAAACTGTATTTCCATTATTAATTACTGATTTACTAAGCATTTAAAAATTAAATTTCCATTTCCTTTATAAATTCATAATTCACTACATTAGTATATATTTCATTATATAAATTTAAAATGTCCAAATATGAGAATAATTTCATAATAATATTCAATAATTTAGGATTAACTAATTAAATATGGAATTTACTGTGTAATATCTACATTTTAATTCAAAACCAACTATATGAAACATTATGAATTTTGAATTCTCTTACTAAATTGTGGACTCACTGAATAAATTGTTAATTCACTAATTTTTTTCAAAAAAATAGAGTTTAAATTGATAATTCTGAATTTGTACTACAAAATTCTATATTTAAATCATATGTTAGGGATTTACATAGTGAAATCGGGGTTTATTTAGAGCATTGTGAAAATTATAAATTTACATAATAATTTCTGAATATACAAACCATAGTTAAGTATATATATTTTGTTAAAGAATAAAAATAAATTATAAAATTTAATTCATGCATGTGATTCACATTAAAAATGCAGTAATATGTAAATGCCACATTCATATTGATAATTAATTATGTTATGGTTTTTAAATGATGAATACATTGAGTGAATCTCCAATTAACAGACTATTATAAATTGACTAAATTATCATTGGTAATTTAGAGTTTATATATTATATTCTAAACTAAACTTGGTAATATCAATTTTCCATGATAAATTCTAAATTTATCAACCATGATGGGAATTTTTAATATATGAACAATTGTAATGAAATTCTATTTTGAAAAAAAAACAACTTTTTATTAAGCGCAAAATGGTGGTGATACACGTGATACACTGTGTTGTTAAGTACCGCTTAACATATGTACATTATCTCTCATACATGTAAATCTAATTATATTATTTAAATAAAAAAATTATTATGAAACATTCCCTTGACATTTTATGTTTATATTTTTAGATAGTTAGTAAAAAAATTAACAAAACAAACTAGTTTTGTTTTCAACTAATGGAAACTTTTCCCAACATATATGAAATAGTTTATTCAATAAAAATTATTTAAAATCTCCCACAAAATGTTTAGGCAATACACACACACAAAAAAAATAGATCAATAGTTATGAATCATTTCATAAGGCTCAACACATTGAAATTATATGAATCAAAAGT
This sequence comes from Viscum album, assembly GCA_963277665.1. Lineage (NCBI taxonomy): Eukaryota > Viridiplantae > Streptophyta > Magnoliopsida > Santalales > Viscaceae > Viscum > Viscum album. Next base: position 1,892,611,490 of record OY728119.1, read on the forward strand.
GTGAGAAAATATATTTTAGCATTAATAATTATTGAGAGAGTTACACAAGAATATGAATAAGAATAGAGGTGTGGATTATCATGGAACGCAAAATAGAAATTAATCACAACTATGATCATAGTAAAATTTTAGAATAATCATTATTACCAAGAATGTTTGAAGAATCTCATTATGTTCATGTCTGAAAATATGAGGACACTCGTTATGCCCACGCCTGTATGAAAGAAAATAATTATGTCCATGCGTGACTATCTCATGAGATATAAACATAAACCAATGAATTGGAGTGTGATACAATACCCCACCCATTATCATCCATACAAATGTGTCCTAACTAAAAAACATGATCATGTCATAATGAACCCAAGGAAATAAAATGGGTTTCATACCCTTTTAAAACTGAATCGCATTTGAAAAACACTCATAATTTCATCAATAATCATATCAGGATATATCCATGGAATAAAATTGGTTATCCAATAATATTTATTAAACTTTTATTTAAATAAAATTCAACAAAAATAATATATCATAAATATTTACACCATATATATTAAGATTATATTTTTATGTAAATAATTTCCACTAATAAATAAATGTATGGAATATGGGTGAACAAACTTCAATAAATTAAATACAAAATAGTGCATTATAAAAGGATATGAATTTTATTAGAAGTTATTCCCATTCATATTTTATAGTTATGAAATACATAGGAAGTGATGAATCATATCTTTTATTGAAAATAACATTACGTAAGGTACACATATGAAGAAATGGGATAGAAATATTTGAATAATATCATTTATCAATAATGATATGTATCAAAGTAAAAAGATTTATATGAACAACACTTTTAATTATTTGTAGAAAAACTACTCTAGATATAAGAAATTTGATTCATCCTTTCAAAATATTTTGAGAGAAATATTTTATAAAACATGGAGAAAAATAATTTATTTTGGAAACCCTGAAATCATATAGATAAGTTTTCATATAAAATGAAAAGGGAAGTGGAAATATTTTACCATTATAAAAACATTAAATTGGATTTTTAGAAGACATTTTCAATATATTTATCAAATTGAAAAGTTAGATTTCACTTTCAAATGTTATTTTCAAGAAAATTGAAGTAAAAACATTGAAAAAGTTACCTTTGAAAAAGAAACTCAAATAAAATATCCTTGGAATTATATAATGGTTGTAAAAAAATATGGTTTGGAAGATAGAAAAATTATTTGGAAAGAATATTAGTCCTTTTTAATAAAATATTTAGAAATACCTTTTTTGAAAAATCACATCATTAAAATAGTATTAAAATTTTCATTTAAAAATAGGTAAAGATAATTATGAGAATAATAGAAAATAATCCATATTATCCTTCCCCAAAATATTATATAAAATTAGAGGGAAGGAAAATATATAAATGTAAGTTACATTTGGACATGGTAGAAAATATTCATTAGTATGAATGGTAGTCAATATTACCAATGTAACAATATAATTTTGAAAATCATTTTATTAGAGAAATGGTTTCTCATGATGAGGCCTAATTTCCCTAGAAAAAAAGGAAATAAAATATAAAATAATGTAATGGTAGGATCAAATTTTTTTGAAATGTATATTCATTTAGGAATTACTTTTACCCAATGAATCAGAAATTTGGTAAATGAGACTCCTACGAAATTGTTAACATGAGAATCAAAGGTGTTAGAGAGGAAGATCATTAAATTGACATTAAAATAAAATGAAATGTAATATGTTTTATAATTTGAAATAAATTTGGTAGTTAATATAACATAGGGAAGAAATTATGTGTATGATATCAAACATGTCCCTTGGAGTTGTAAATGATAAAAAAAGTATCTTTACCATATTTTCCTTATTAGTTGAATGCACTCTAAGCTCTGGTATAACAAATAGAAATATCATGATCACTTTTTTAAAATCATTTTAATATAAATAACCTTTATAAAAATAATTTATAATTATTATCTACATGTATTTAATTATTTTATATTATATTATCAATATTGGGTCTGAGTAATCTTTATCTTTTCGAACTAGTCTCATAATAATAGTGTTTTTATTCATTCTTTTGTTTAATTTCATCATTATAATATCATAAAAATTATTGTAATTGATTAATTTTAATTATTCATAATGTTATAATTTCATTTCATAATTATTTTAGTTATTATTTTTGATGAAAATTTTGGAGACATTCTTATTTTGGAAATTTATATGTAATGGGTGATTTAATCTTATTTAATGAGATAAATTTTCATATTGAAAGAACCAATTAAGATATATGTGATCAGTAGTAAGGGGTAGGAGTGAACAAATGATATTATACTTCAATTCTACATTACATAAGACACAAAATTAACCTCCTATTAGAGAAATATTACTATGCCATAAAGCATGTAAATAAGCACAACCACATGAATATAATACATGGTTTAGTACTCAGTAAGAGTAGTGCGTCCTTTCAATATATTAGGAATAATAAATGAACATAAAAACCACTAGAGAATAATCATTTTTGTGTAGTTATATCAATCATGGATTATTATTTCACATGAAAAGAAAAATAGTCAATCAAAAGTGAATGTGGTCCTAACAAAAATAAATGATATAATGATGTTTTAGAACAATTGTATGAATCTTTAATAAAACTCTTCAATATGTTATCACTGTTCTAATTGTACATTCTTTACACTATATTTTTCTTTATGTACTTATTCTTATTATCTTTTTGGTATAGTAGTGGGAATGGAGATTCTCCATTCCAAAATACATCCATCTAATAAGTTTTTTTATTCTCCATCCATTTTTATCATATATATTACATTTGGTTCTCTTTTACAAAGTGAATCCACTTTTGACACATTGTTCATATGAACACATTGGCATATTATCCTTTAAATACCACCTAATAAGAAACTATATATATTATAGATCAACTAATGAATGTTCCTACTATAAATCTACTCCCATTTTACCCTATCCATCCAACCACAAATGCACACCATCCATAAAACACCAATTGATGGGATGAATCTATCTGATATTGGATTAGCTGATGTCTCTTCACAAATCTTGTCTGATCTGCATTCATATTCTTCAATGCCTCAGATCACTTCAAGAAATTCCTCACTTCACCATGGCCCAAAGTGATCATTATTATAGGCATGAAACCTCTAATAATTTAGATTAGTAAATAAAATTCATTTCAATAATCCCATTAAAGAGTCATGGACATCCCACTTAGAAATATCCTACCTTTGACCAAATTCAAATCCCATAGAAGATAAGATCACTACTTAAGACTCAGTGAAAAAATTCTTCAATAACTCTCCTGAATACTCAGAAATAATCTTGATCTTACTCCATGATTGTTAAAAGAATGAAATTTTAACTTAGCATCAACTCATTTGATATCTCTAGGAAATCTTCATAAAGTCTTCTAAACTGGTATAACTTTATACCACTATCATGTCTAGTGAATCTTCGTTTCACCACTTCTAATTAGTTCAACTCCATCTTTTTTTCCACCAAAACATTTTAGGAACACCTGAGAAGTCTTCTACTAGACAATTCCACCATTCTATGACTTGTATCAAAACTCTTCAATAATTTTCTTCACACTCCATCCTATGATAGGTGAATGTTAAATAGGAATATTCATCTAAATATTTCAACCAAAACCTTTTTTATGATTAAGTGACTTACACACAATCATTCTATTACAACTAAACTTCACAACATCATAAATTCCCATTAAATAAACAATTTATATAAGTAAAAATCCCTCAACAATACAAATGGTTCATCTGATGGACTCAGACCAATAACATTGTGAGACATCATCTAATGGAAATTTTCTGATGGAATTCTCCAATTAAATCCATTTGTACTTTTAAAACTTCAATAAAATCATTTATCTTCATAAACATCAAACCCAAAATATAATCATCTAAACCTCTAACAGATAGATTCTTTCTATTGATCCTTCATATAAATTCATCATATGGATTATGTATATATGAAATACTTTTCCCCCTTTTCAACTCAGTCATAAATCATGATGTACATTATTACTCATGATGTTAGAAACATTATGAGTAGTATAGTATTGAACACCAGTGTTTCATTTGTTGTCACTATGTGTCAATATGTGTATGAATTGGTGATTCTTGGAGAGTTTTTATGGATAAAGTGGTGATTCTTGGAAAAATTTGATGGAATCATTTTATGTCACTCTTATAAAATTATTATTTATATGTCATTTCATGTCATTATAGGAAATTTATTTTTGGTATTTTATGATTTTGAAGGTTTTTGTGTTGTTCTTCAAAGTCAAAGACATGTTTCACTATGGACACATTGTTTTCAAAAGGTATAGAGTATGTGAAAGAAGTTATATTTTGTGATTGAGATGTTGATATGGGATATTGAAATTAGAATATGAGTTCATATTTCTTTGAATATAATTCACTTTGTATGTAGTATTTACTAAGTTTTTTTATAAAATCCTCCTTTAAAAAATTAAAGCACAATGCAAAAGAAGCACAATCCAAGCCTCAATCAATGAATTTGTGGGATCCAAAGGTCTAACATGCCCATGGGAGTCTTGATGAATCTAGCATACAGCTGGATGGGGTAATGTGTATGCCCCAATAGAAAAAACTTGTGTATAGGACCCATGGGGCATGTTCCCCGAGGCGCGTATTGGCTATGCCAGGTAGCCTATAGAGGAGAGGAGGTGGAACCACAGTCCATAGTGGAATGGTGGAAGGGGTCTGGGATTTCTAACCGACCACATGCATGGATTTACTTATAATTTAGAGCAAATATGTCTTGTTATTTTGATATGGGATGAAAATACATGGGTAATTTACACCTTCCATTTAAAAACTCAGATTAAACGATGACTATTAGATCTAATCACCTTGTTTAAATGATAGGTATTAGATATTTTTGGAGAAATTATTATTAATCCTATGATAAATCCATTCTTATATGAGACCCTCATGTATGAGGGTTCTATATATCGAGATCTTTGCTAGCTCAGCTACCATGAAAGAGCTTGTAAGACTCATCATTATGTTTAAAAAAATCGAAAAAGGAAATTTTCCGTAAAGAAAATGAAATTATTCATGATTATGATTGATTTCTAAATAAAAAAACTTCATTAATGAAGAAGTTACTTCCATGTGGGATATTACTTCACATTGAATGAAAAATGCTATGAGCATCTATAAACAATATCCTCCTCAGATGATGTTTCTTTATGATAACGGTTCTCGGTGATGGTTCTTCACGTAAAATGGTTCATGTTTAAGTCCTTTGTGGATAGTGGTTAATGATGAATATGTTTTGTGGAAAAATAAGTTTGTAGTTTATGTTCTTGAAAAAACTACTTTGATGACAGTGGTTTGAGGTGAAGTCACTTATAGGTTTTTATACTGCTCATGATGATTTCTTATAGACAATGATTCATAAATGATGTGGTTCATAGATGATGTGGTTTGAAGATGAGTAGTATCTGGGTATCTTTGCAAACTTTGAAGAACCACATTAAAAAACTATGAAAAATGGTAGTGTTATCTTGTGATAACCACATAAAAATAACATGTACCTAATTGCTTATAAATATCATGTTGTCTCTTGGTTGAATTTTGTGGTATTGATGTGAGAATTATTTTTGAGAAACATAAATCATTGTGAAGTAGCACTGAATTTTAACGCATAAAATTCTCTGAAAATTATTTATCACTAACAGCAAATAGATATTTCTCATGAAGAAATACATTTTATTTACAAATATTATATAGTAGTTTATCTGAATGAAAACAATAGTTCACAAAGAAATGAATTTTTATGCAGACATTTCTATAAAATAAATATATGTTATTCCATAATTATTTCATGCACATAAAGATAATTTTGAATACTATTTGAGAAGCATAAAATTTGAAAGTCAATATAAGGAATATTGAGAAACAATATGATCAGTGGAATACTTTATATTGTGATTGTATATTTTTTATCTTGAAGGATCAAAAGAAATATCTTCATTAGTCACTACAGAACTAGTAAACATTCTGAAGTATTTTGTCTTGTATCATTGTCTAATAATTTTTATAACGAGGAAGTGTCAAACTGTTATTGTAAAGACCCAGAAATTCCATATAATTTTTTTAAAATTATTTGGGATTATTAAGAGTCTGTGAAAATTGATTGCACTTGATTCAATGACCCGGTGTGCATGAAACGGATTTTTAAACCTTTTTAGATACGTTCAGTGAACGTGCAGGTGTCATTTTATATCTTTTGAACCGATGCTTGGATTAAAAATTCAAGGGAACTATTGAATTTGTAGCACCGGGATTCACTTAAGGGAGGCTTAACTTTGATCGCAGTAGGTCTGGTGAAAAATTTAGTTTTACGGACTTTTAAATAATAATAAAATAACACAAAATTTTTATTTTTTTCTACCAACTGTTGAGTGGTGGTGGCGAGACCGCTGAGTTTTCAATCCATTTAATGGCTTGACTGTTCAGTTTTGTAACCACTCCATTGAGAGATTAAGAGGTTCATCATTAATTAACCTCATTAATCTTTTGTTGAATTAATCACCCTTACCCTCTATTTAAATGAGGCTCAGGCTTAGGTTTTTGACACAGAAGGGAGGAACCTCTGATGAAGTGTTGTGATGTCTTCCACCGAAGAAGAAAAGAAGCATGGACGGAAACGTTGGAGGAATCGATCTGAGATCAACGACCGTCGGTGGGTTCATCAAGCATGGATTATTCTTCCACAACTGCGACGTCTCCTCTTACTACGAGGTAGGGGTTGTCATTAAATTCAAGTAATTATCTTGATTCAAATACCCATTCTTAAAAAGCATGATGAATGCGGATCAATAAAAATTAGTTAATCTGTGAATCATATGAAATTGTGGTAGGTTGTTGCGGGAGTATTTAATGGGTTTAAATTTATCTTTGTGATGAAATTTTTATTACTCCCTCTTGATATGATGCTAATGTAGAGGGTTTAGGCCAAACAAACAAGGCCCGGACCCTCCATCACTTCGGTTTTTGTCGTGTTATTCGTGGGTGAAGTTTGAACTCGACGAAAATTTGAATCTGGGAACCACGTAGTGACGGTAGTGTCCTGGGAGGCCCGTAAGTGAAATCAGAAGGTAAAACGGACCACCAGAGCTCACCTGGTGTCCCGCGGAAGCACCGCTGGCATGGCAACAGTGACCGGTGCTGGTGGGCTACGATGGTGGCTGGATCCCACTAGTTGTGGAGGAAGGAATTTCCCGAAGGCACCACGGAGGACAACACGGGCGGTTGGCCCTTGGTCGGTCGCATTGGAAGCGGTTGGCACGTAGTTATGTGCTGTGAAGGGAGGTCGCGGAAGAGGGGGACCCGCACCCTATGGGTCTTGCTGATAGAGGGGAAAGTGCCACATGGCACGACCTTTGTAAACTGAACAAAAAAAATTGTCCGTTCAGAAGGGGAGATGACCCCCATGCGGATCGCGATAAGCCAAGGCAGGCCGGTCCGGGTCAGACTTGAACCACCGCGGCCTAGCTCGCTCGGGCAGGCCCATCCCGTTCGGGCTAGGCCAGGTCGGACTCGAACCAGGTTGTGTCGGTCCAGGACGGAGCAGGTCGGGTTGGTCCGACCGAGTCAGACCGGTCTGGAACCCTTTTCGGTCCAGATACACTTAAAAGGACATATCTTACAAACCATATGCTCATTTGAAGAAACTTTTATGAAATTGGATTCCTTGGAACGAGATAGTATTTTTGAGATACTCCACCAGAGTTTTGGAGAAAGTTGGATTATAGTCGGGTTGTATGGAACCTGAATCCAACTGGTCCCTCGGCACTAAAATGCCTATAACTCATAGACTGGGTGTCCCATTGACGTGTTGTCTATCGCGTTGGGACACGTATGACATGGAGGTCCTTTGGGTTACTTATTTGTAGAATGTTGTGGCAGTTGAGGCACAACCGATATCTTGAGGAGAAGAAACTATGGAACTCAAGCACACCGAGTGCAGAGAATCCTGTGTGGATTAGCATCATAGGGACCCTGTATGGATCAACATCATAAGGACCCTGTGTGGATCAGCATCATAGCGACCCTTTTTTGGATCAGCATCATAGTGACTCCATGTGGATCAGCATTATAGTGACCCTATGTGAATCAGCAACATAGTGACCCTATGTGGATTAAAATCCTAGCGACCCTGTGTGGATCAGCATCATAGCGACCCTGTGTGGATCAATAGTGTGAAACCTGACAAGGACCAGCCTTAGAGCAGCCTGTCATGGATCCATGACATAAAAACCTGTGTGGATCAATAATGGAACAACTCCTTTGTGGTTATGTTTTGGAAACTTCCTAACATAATAAAATAATATAGCTTAAGACTAATCATCTTTATTCCTGATCCCTGAGTTTTATACCGGGTTTGACCTGAGTCTTTTGCTTTGTGCTTTGTGTTTGAGATCATGATTTTTGGTTTTTCTTTCTAGAATTATGAGAGGCCTTCGGGGGTCTCGGGGTGCCTACTGGGTATTTTTATACTCACCCCTGCATGGGCTTCACCCTCACCTTGTTGTGTCTTGTGCAAACAATGATCAGCTTAGCTGAGACTATAGGATCCAGGACCAGGAAGTACGCGGAGGTGACTAGTTAACGTGGAGAGTTGTAGAGACGATATGTACCTACCCTTCAAGTAGGATCCTTGGTGGATGATCTTAGGAGATGTTTTCTATTTTCTGTTGTATTTTATCTTTAAGTTGGGATTTTATTTTGTCCTCTTTACTTTCAGTACACACTTTTACTACTGCAGTTTACTACATGGTTGGCATCTTGTCGTGTTCTTGGTCTATGTGTTTGCATGTTCAAAGGCAATGCCTTCCCGTTTTAGGGTTACGCCTTTCCGGTGCTAGTCGCTAACCCCTAGCCTATGGAAGGCGGTATTAGGGTAGTCACAACACGGGCCTTAGAGGATGGGTCGTTACAGTTATTTTAGTGAGATTTGGGAAAGAATTATGGGACTCTATTCTAGTGAATAATGTATGTTGTAGTTTCTTATCATTATAGTAGAGAATCTGTTATTGGGGAGTCTAACCAATCATAAGAATGAGTATTGTCATTTTGGGACCAAAACTTGTAAAAATATTATGTTAATGTGCCATTTAGATTTACCTCTTTCAGGAGAGGCTGAGATATCATAAGAGTGGATCATATCCAAACAAGTCAACGTAGGTTAAATTTAAAAGATTTTTTTTTGTAAAAATCACCATTTATTCAACCCACTCCCCCTTCATATAGGTGAAACTCCTCCTTGGTACTTCAATTGGTATTAGAGGGATACATTCCCTCTGTTAGAGAATACATTATTTTGGAAAATGGATTATATTAAATTCTGTTAATAGTAGGGGTGTTCTTACTTTCGATGGCATGAACTATCAAAGTTGGAAGAATAATATGTTTCCCTATCTTTTATCTCATTTCCATGAAGTTAAATATGAATTTACTATAGGATTCCCACATATTATGGATAAAACCATTATAATCTCTACCATGAATGGAAATATGGATGTTTATAGAAATGCTGAAAATTACATTTTGATGTGTCTTTCAGAAAGATTTTACACAAAGTTTATGAGACAAAAAATGACAATATAATTTGGGATAAATTGGAAACCAGTTATGAAGGAAACATAAAAGTCAAGGATGCCAAATTTCAAATTTGGAGATGAAAATTTTAAGATATAAAGATGGGTGATAGAGAAATTATTAATGAATATTTCACAAGATTTAATGAAATTTTTAGTAATATCATTGGTTTTGGTGAAAAGATAAAGGATTAAACTATTTTTTAAAAAAAATTGAGACATTTTGGAGACATTTTTTATCCAAAAGTATAATATTTTGAAGATAGAGATGATATTACTTTTTAGGAATTACATAACATACTAATTTCAAATGAAATGAGAAAGATCCCAATATCCAAGAAGAATATCAAAGATAATATGGATTCTAAATCCAATAGAAATCTCAAAATCAGAGATGATGAGAATTCAAAATCATGTGAATCTGATACTGAAGATGAAGTTGAATATATAAAAAGAATCATCACTCTTGTATAAAAAATACTACAAAAAGGAATTTTTATGAATAAAAGTAAATTACCACTAATTTTCTACAACTATAATGAATTTTGATATTTTCAATAAACTTTTTTAAAAATAAGTCTGTATAACCTGTGACATTTGATGAAAAACTATACAATAATAAATAGGCTAAGAGCTAGAATTTCCTTACTAGATTTTATAGAAGTAATAAATAATTCTTTAAAATAATAGGTTTAGTGATCATGGAAGATGATGACAACTCCAATACAAGCATTCAATCATAAGATAATAATAACTTCATGGATCTTGTTGAAAATGAATTTGAATCTTAAAAAAGTGAAGATGATGAATGTAAATAGACAGAGCTAGATAAAATGTTGAAAAATTAATTAGAATCTTGTCTTTATAAAATCAAAAACCTTAAGAATGAGAAGAAATTGAAATTAAAAGAAAAATAAATAAAATTTAACTAAGGTAAAGGAAGAGTGTGAAAATAATTTGATTCTATAAATTGATGAAATCAAAAGGCAAAAACTAAAATTGGATGAAATAGAAAAGTTCATAAATGACCTAGAATAAAATTTATCCATCAAAGAAGAAGAATTTTCAAAGGCTTGATTTATATTTCTTGATGCACAGAATAACATGAAAAATATCATAGAATATTTTGGAATGGATGTTAAAGTCAAGGAAAAATTTTCACAAACTGGTGAAAAGAGAGGTTCCAAGAAGAAGGTTAACCCAACACTATGATTCTCAAAATAATCTATTATCTTTAATAATTATGGCCTAAAAATAAATTATGGACACGTATGGAACATGAAGACTAGTGAAAAAATTATCTTATAATTCTTTAAGAATATTTTTTCCTCCAAAAGAGAGACAATATTAGTACATGAAAAGAAAAAATATAAATCTCCAAAATATGGATATTATCAGTTGGGATGATCAATATTCAAAGAAAATTGATGTTTTTTTTGAGTTTTTAGGTATAAATATTATTTATATTGGTATAACATGTCCCTACTAGAGATAAGACAAGAACCAAGGGTGAGTTATTCTGGGAACAAGAGAGGAAATTTACTAAGTAAGAAAGTAGTTATTAGGAATTCATCATATCTTCTTACCCAGAACAAATTTGATTAGTTAGAAGAAGTTTATGGAAGATGATATCAACAAAGTCATATTACTAAAATGTGCATGATTATTCTTCCTGAACAAAAATCCAAAATTATGAAAAGTAAGGGAGTTAAAAAAATGAATGAATAAAAATATTTTTTTCTGAAGATTATTTTAAATCCATTAGAAAAACCAAGTCATGGATTCCAGATAGTCTATGTTCATCACACATGATTGGTGGTACAAAAATTATGTGTAATATTGAAAATCATGAAGGAGGATCAATGGCCTTTGGATATGATTGTTCACTTAAAATTAGGGGAGTTGGAAAATAAAAGATTGAATATAAAAATATGAAGTCCAATAATGATTTATTGTTTTAAGGGATAAAGCACAATTTTCTTAGTATAATCCAACTTTGTAATGATGAACAAAAGTTATTATTAAAAAATGACCAATATATCATCAAAATCATAAAGTATGGAAGAATTAACACTCATGGAATAAGGACCAGTGGTAATATATTTAAAATCAATGATTCTATCAATTCATGTTATTTGAGTGATAAGGATGAAAAAATCCTTTGGAATGAAAGGTTGCAATGTCTTGGTAAAAATATTATTAGTAAAATCTTGAAGCATAATATCGTGATATATTTTCCTAAGCTAAAAAGAAAAGGGATGAACTCTTTGAAACTTTTCAAAAAGGAAAATTGGCCAAAATTTCACCCAAAGGGGTTTAATATCTTATCTTCTAGGACCCTTGAACTTATTCATATTGACATATGTAGCCCAAAAAAAGACTATAGGAGGTTATTTATATTTTAAAACATTTATTGATGATTACACTCGAATGAATAATGTCATGTTTATCAAGCACAAGTTAAAGGAAACTAAAGTGTTCAAAAAAATTATAAGGAATGATTAGAAAGATATGGGTAACTATATCAAGAATATGAGATCAGATAATGGAAAAGAATTTAATTTTTATAATTTTTAATGTTAATTTTAAAAACATAGAATCAATCATCAATACAACATACCATATACTCCACAAAAAAATAGGGTAGCTGAAAGAAGGAAAATAAGCATAGTTGATATGATAAAAACAATGTTAGTTTAAAAAACACCTCAAAGTATTTATGGACACAATCTATATGTACAACCATACATTTATAGAGTATATGTCTACAAATAATAGAAACACAAAATACAACATATTTATTATGGTAAAACAAAAATATAACAGTTAAATACTTTCTATTTTTTATAATCCCTTTTATTATAAAACTCATGTACAAAAATATTAGAAAAGTTAAAAAAATTAGAGGAAGGAGTGTTTATGGGCTATATATGTAATGGTAAAGGCTATAGATGCTAGAAAATATGGAGTAACAAGTGGTTTGACTATAGTAATGTATGAATAATTGAAAACAATATCAAATAGGATATAATAATTGATATAGATTTGTAATATTTGGAATAAAATAATATGAAAATGAAATAGAAGAATGATGAAGTTGCTAACAAAGATAAAAAATGCTGATATTGATTCTGAACATATGAGTGATGAATAAGAAACAGATTCAAATAAGATAATATAGTAAAACAAATTAAATAAACATGTTGATAAAAAACTATAATTGGATATAAAAAAACTCCATTTCAAACAAGAAAAATATTAAAAATTGAAGATCAAAATGCACTCATTTATCAATTTTAACCTCATACAGTGGTAGAAGCTATTGAGTATAAGGAATTGATTCAAGCTATTCATGAGTATCTTGATATGATTAGGAAAAAATCCACTTAGGAACTTGTATAAATACCTAAAAATAAAAAATTAATTGGTACCAAGTGGTTTTTTAGAAATAATCTAAATGGTAAAGGTGAACTCTTAATAATTAAATCTAAGATGGTGTGAAAAGGATATTTTCAATTGGAAGGAGTTTTCTTTGATTAAAATTTTTCATCAGTAGAAAGACTGGAAACCATTAGAATGTTTTTACCTATTTCAACACACAGAAATTATAAATTTTATTAAATGGATGTGAAATCTTCATTTCTTAATGGTGATCATGAATAATAATTCTATATTGAACAGCTTTATGGTTTTGTTGTAGACAATTATGGCATCATTGTATATAGGTTGAGAAAATATTTGTATGGTTTGATACATTCACCTAGAGCCTATTATTACAAATTAGATAGTTTTTAAGGGAAGTTAAATTTATTAAATGTAAATTTTATAGTAACCATTATGTGAGAGAAATGTCCAATGGTACTCTCATAGTCATTATATATGTTGATGGATTTGTATTATTTATTGAAAATGAAATTATTTGTGATGAATTTATTGAGAAAATAAAAATAAATTTTTAGATTTATATTCTTGGTAAAATGAAATATTTTATAGGATTTTTGGTTGAGAAAAAAAGAAATTCCAAATTTCTATAATAGGAAAAGTATACCATAGAAATGGTGGAAAATTTTGGAATGGAACTTTCAAAATATTTTTCTCCACCCATTTTAGTTGGTATTAAATTATGAAAGGATGAATCTTAAAATAGTGTTAATTAGAAAGAAGAGATAAGAATCATTGGAAGCCTGCTTTATCTTACAACATCAATTCAATATATAACTTATGTAGTAACTCTATGGGATAGATTTCATATTGATCCCAAAGAGTCCCACTTGTTGGAAGCTATGATAATTCTAGGATATGTGAAAGGAACTCTGAGTTATGGGTTTTATATAGACATAATGTATATTTGAAAGTATTAGGGTTTAAAGATATTGAATGGGAAGGTGATTATACATAAATGATATCAACATCAAGAGGAAAATTGTTTCTAGGAGAAGGTGGTGTCAGTTGGTATAGAAAGAAGCAGAATTTTGAAACATGGAGCAAGACTGAGGCTGGACATTTTGCATCTATGCATGCATGTACCTGGATGATATGAATTCAAGTACATCTAGCGTATTTGAAAATTGGGGCTGAGATACCATTAAAAGTTTCATGTGACTATCAAAGTGATATTGGATTATCAAAAAAATATATTAAATCATTCAAGATCCAAGCACATTGATATCATGTATCATTTTATCAATGAAAAGGTTGATCGAGATATCACTATTGAATACATTTCTACTAAAGACCGGGTGATAGATATTTTCCCAAAGAAACTCAAAAAGATATTTGTGTTGATTTGTGGTTGAAAATTCATGTTCAACCTTTTATTATTACTTGTAGACTATTCTATTGTACCTCCTTATTCTCAATTTTTTTATGTGAATTATGCTAACAAAGAATGGAGTTGAAGGATAAGTGTTGTTCATCATGGAATTCAATTAATTCCATGATTATAAATGTAGATTCATATCTTGAGGGGGGATTTATGAGGTTTGAGTAAGCTAATAAAACTTCTATGTCACTATAAATTTCATTAAAATAAAGGAGTACCTTATTAATAAAAATTCTAAGAAAGGAGTCAATTCTTCTTATTCACATGAACATTCTAATGTGTTTTCCAAGTGTGTGAAAGATCTTGTATTTACTTTGAGACTTTATAAGATTGATTTCACATGCCAGGATATTTAATATACTACTAAGATACCCATGGTTATATATCTCTTATTTTCTACACCATGTTATCTCTGTAGACTTAGAGGTGATTAACAAAAGGGTCTTTTCCAAATTTCATGTGATATCATTATTATAATATAATTTTTAAGATGATAGATGAGTTAAGAATACCATAATTACCCATTGAATTTGATTTTAATTAAAGGGATTAAATAAACAAACATATTGAATATTATCAGGATATATGTGAAAATATATGTGAAGGGTTACTGAAATAAAAATTACAAAGGGGGATATTTTTTAACATTAGTGTTTCATTTTTTTCATAGTGTGTCAATATGTGTGTGAAGTGGTTATGTTGGGAGAATTGTTATGGATGAAGTGGGGGTTCTTAGATAATTTTTATGGATTCATCTAATATCAGTGGATTTCATTCATGTAAAATTATTCTTTATAAGGAATTGGATGTCATACTTGGACAATTATTCTTTGTATTTTATGATTGTGATGATTTTTTTGATGATATTCAAATTTAAAGATATGTGTCACTGAGGAAACATTGTTTTCAAAGTGTAGAAGATGTGATGGAAGTTGAATTGTGGAAATGAGATTTTAATATGGGATCTTGTAATTTTATGATGAGTTCATATGGATTTGAATGGAATTATATTTTTTTACATTGTATTTAATATGTTTTTTATAGAAACCACATTTTAAAAGTAAAGGCCAACCCACAAGCATCCCATGCCAAGCATGAACCAAGGAATTTATGGGACCTAGAGGTCAACAATTCCCATGGCTCAATCAAACATGCAAGTGGATGAGGCTATGTATAGGCTCCAAGGGATAAATCCCTTGTATAGGTCCTATGGGGCACAAACCCAGATGCACACATGGGTGGGATAGGTAGTGCATGGGAGAGAGGAGCCAGAGCCACCATGCAGGGTGGATGGTGGAAAGGGGGTTAGGATTTATGACCAACCCTAGGCATGGATTTTCTTATAAATTGGAGAAAATCCACACTTCATTTCTGACGTGGGATGGTAGTATGTGGGTATTTTCACCCACTATGTAAAAACTTGGAATAGATACTAATCGTTCGATCTAGTGGACTCATTTGAATGATATATGATCTCATGTGGGAACTTCTCTTTTCTCCTATGAGCTATCACATCATGGATAAGCCCCTTGTATACGACCACTAGGCAGGATCTTAGAAGACTCTTTATAAGGTTGAAAAATTTCAGAAAGGAAATTTTCCACAAATCAATGAAATGATTCTCAATGATGACTTCTTTGTAGATAAGAAATAATCATGGATGAAGAAGATACTACCATGAGGTAAAATAATTCAATGTGAATGAAAAATAATGTGAGAATTCACTAACAACATCTTTTATGTATGATGTTGCTTTGTGATAATGGTTCATGTTGATAGTTATTTGCATAAAATGGTTCGCAATAAAGTTATTTACAGACTGGGGTTTATAGTGAAAATGGTTTATAGAAAGTTTTGGTTCAGAGTTGACATTATTGATGAAACTACTTTGTGAAACGTGGTTTGTGGTGGAGTCTCTTGGGGGTTTCTATGCATCTCGTGATGATGTCTTGTGAACAATGCTTCATGGATGATTTTTTTAGATGAAGTAGTTTGTTGATTAGGTGTACCTATGCATATTTTTGGACTCTGATGAACCTATTTAAACTAATATGCATTATGTAGGTTTTATCATGTGATAATCAAATAAAAACCCAGTGGATAATTTCTTATAAATATCATGTTTCTACTCAGTTGAAGTTTTTTTCATAGACGTTATAATGATTTTTGAGAAACATATAGAATTTTTCAGCAGAATTGAAGTTTATAACATGGAATTTTATAAAAATCATTTTCACACAAAGTGTTGAGATATTGATTGTAAAGAAATAAAATTTATTTGCAGACAACATGTGGTGGTATATCTTAATGCAAAAATTTGTTCCCAAAGTAGTGATTTTTTTTGTAGACAATTCTCTAAAATCAATATATTCTATTCCATAATTATTTCATGGAAATAAATATAATTTACCATACTATTTTTAAAGTATATATTTTAGAAGTAAATAGACAAAAAAAATTAGAAAGAATCTATTAAGTGGAATTATTCAAATTATGATCATATAATATTTTATTTATCTTGAAGGCTCAAGACAAAGATCTTCATTAGTTGTTCTAGAACCAATCAAAATTTAGAAGTGGTCTTTCCTTTATTTTTATCAAATAATTTTTGTAACATGGACATGTGAAATTTTTGTTCCAATGGGACTCTGGAAAGCATAGTGGGAATCTATGATAGTAAAAAAATTTATGTTGTAACCACTTGTGATTATAGTGGAGAATCTATTTCGGGGAGTCTAAACAATCACTTCAATGAGTAGACTAATTATAAGAAAAAACCTTAATAAAATATTGTTTTCATGTGCCATTTATTTTTATTTATTTTGGGATAGGATAAGTTGTCATAATAGTGTATCTGATCCTAACAGGTTAACAGAGGTTAAATTTAAATGAAAGAAAGATTATAAAAATCCATATTGATTCACCCCCCCCCCCTCTTAGTGTTTCAACTCCTCATGGGAACTTCAAGAAGCAACATAATATTTATTCATAAAACACTATATATTATGAAAAATGTATTCTTGATAGGATAAGAATTCGTCACAATATTCAAGATGATCACCTATGACCAGTAACTATTTTCTGACAAACTCATTTTGATAATCTACATCTAACCATCACCATCTGATCACTATTATGTGAAAGGATAATAATGTAAGAAGATTTATTTTAGATAAAAAAGAAAACCCTTTTTAGAAAACCTTCTTCATATATAACAAGACAAACCAAAATAATATTAACAAAAAATAACCTCAAAACAACATGGTCCAAACAATTACACCTTTGGATTTTTTTTCCAATGAATGAATATAAATAACTAAAACATTGATACACAAGAAATTAATTAATTATCCATAAATTATAACCATGTCTGTGAAATAATTGTAGGAAACAAGAATAACTAAAAAGAAAAACCATGTGGTCTATAAAGAGTGATTTAATATACCTTTCCTACAACTCATAATAACCATTCCTTACTATTTGGGATTTCATTTACAAAAAAAATCATCATCCAATAAGAAAAAAATTCATACAAACACTTAGATAAATTGTTAAAATGGTTTATAGGTGTTGAAATAACATCTCACCCCTTTTTTAAAAACTATATAAAAATGTATTCTCTTCCATAAAAAGGTTAATCACGTAAAAATAGATAGATTTATGTTATAATTATTCTCTACCATTGACAACACTATCCAATAGAAATATGGGAAGGGGGATAGATTCACATACCTTATCCTTGAATATGGTGAGGATATAAACCCATGTTCAATATTAACTTTTGAAATGATTCCTTTGGAAATGGTTTTTTGAAAATATCAAAAAAATCTATTTTATAAGAACAAACATGAACCACAATTCATTATTTTTCACATGTTGTTTTATTCAGTGATTTTTGATATTAATGTTCTTGGAAAAAGAATGTTGCAAAGGGTTAATTGTGATAATTATAGAACTTTTTTTATCAAAAACCAAGAGATGGAGACACTTCACATCAACTAAAAAATCATCTAACTTTGTCTTTATCCACATAAGTTTTGTCTCATCTTTGGTAAAGACACATACCAATATTCAGTCGTGATAAGACATATTGAATTTTAATTCTTTGTATTTCAACTCACACATCCTTTTTCCAATATGAAAAATCATACATATGTGGATATTTTTTCATCAACACAATCCTACCAATCTGTATTTGTATAAATAAACATGTAAATATATCACATGGTGTCATATTTTATTCTGAAATGTTTTGTTGCTTTATTATATCTAAGAAATATTTTTCCAATAATAATATGTGATTCATTTGGATAAATTTTTTACCTAGATTACAATGTAATAACATATAGTATATCTTATCTAAATATGGTCAGATAAAATAATATTGTAATAAAATTCCTAAACTATTTAAGTCTAACCACCTTAACTTACACATCTTTTTGAAAACATGGTTCCCATAAAAATAGGTGTGGAAACTATCTTTGAGTCATCCATGCCAAAACCCTTCATAATTTCCATAGCATACTTATTTTGATATAGGATAATTAATTTATACTATTGAGATATTTTTAATATAGGAAAGTATACCATTTCTCCTAAAATATATATTAAAAATAACTTGATATCCTCCTTAGTAAAATTATTACATTTTTCTTTATCATTCCATGTAAATATGTTGTTGTGAACATAAAAAATTTCAATGAGAGAGGACTCTTGATGTTATTTTATGTAGAAGTTACTGTAAAATCATCCATTCTTGATGTTCAGATTCTATAAGTAAGTATCTTTCATAGAATATGAAGTTCTAATCACTTTCTCAATCTATAAAAATATTTCATAACATTTTACACAAATCATTCATCTTTTCTCAGAATAAATCTACACAATTGTTCAATATAAACTTATTCATCGAGCTCTATGTTAGTAAAAGATGACTTGACTAACATCTATAAAATAATATATCTCTATTTTTTAAGGATAGTTTTAAAGGTCATAAGAGTTTATAATATTTATACTTAACTAAATGTCTCATAATAGTCAATGCCATCAATTTTTGAGTGACTTTTACACACCAATTATACCTTGTTTATTATCACATAATTTTTTCCATTCACCTTGTTTCTGAACATCCATTTTTTACCAATTTTATTATTATTATTTGGTTGGGATAGAAGTTATAAAATTTCATTATTATAAATATGATCTATATCTTTATTTATAACAATAATTTAATATTTATTCTCTTATGCTTTATCAACATGTCCTAGATAAACCTATAAATATAAGTAAGTATGTGAAAAAACTTTTATGTTCTTCTAGTTTAAACCTATTTTTTATCGATAATGAATTTTTGGACATCCAGTTTATTCTCTATCTTAGGATGTGATGAGTCTAAATTTTTCTCATAACTTAATATGGATGAGTCAAAATCATCATATCAAGTGGATTCAACATTATTAATATACATAAGAGCATATTCACATTGTTCAAATCCATCCACTTAATCATACCTTTCATCCACATCTTTGAACATCAGTGAATATTTCTTATTTTAACTTTCAGGAACATTCTCATATATAGATTCATAAATCATTAATTTCTCATTATTATTACATTTTTATCCTCTTCCATTAATATTGTATACAATAAATATTCCATCAAGACCTCTCTTATTAAACATTCCAGGAATCTAACCCTTGAGTTTTATAGTGAATGTACTACTGAAAACCCATAGTTATTTCAAATATGTTTTTTCTATTTAATACAACTCATAATAATAAATATCAATGTTCAACTTATAGAAACATTGATTATGAAAATGAAATCCTTATCTAGTAACTTTCCTCAAAAAATATCAAGATGTGTCATGTTTGATCAACATCAGTTGTTCCATCTAAACCAAACTTCTATTTATTTATTCAACAACATTAATTTTTTATAGTGTGGATGGTGCCCTAAATTTAAAAATAATTTCATTCTATTTAATATTATATCTAAAAATTCCATTCATTTAAGTATTACTCTTATTATCTTTCATATTCTCTACAAAATATTAACATTCTTTTTCATCACATTTCTTGAAACTCTTAAACCAATTGATAGCCTCTAAATTTTGTTTCAGAAAAAAAAATACAAGTAATTAAAGTAAAATAATAAATAAAATAAATATATTACTCTTATACCTTCATATATTTCTTTCACAATGGATCTTAAATGTAAAATTTTATTAGTTACAAGGGATGAGTTAATGTATCCCAACTGAATTATGTTTTGAATTTGTAATATTTGAATTCTAGAATATTGAAAACACCAAAATCGTCTTCATATAATCTTAGTAATATCATGGATACTTTATCTATTTGTTAGATTTATCATATTATTCTAACACATATTCTCTATCCTTTTATTCAGTAGGTGATTTTATTCTATTATAATCAAATAGAATGTATGATGTGCATCACCATAATGAAATAAGTTTCCCTTGGTTCATTTTCATTTCATTATCAATTTCTTATATTCAATTCATTTAACAATAAAACTGTCCCATCAAAAAGATGTTTAATTTATCCAAAATTTGTAAAATACTTAAAATTTTGTGTTTCATCCAATAAAAAAAATTAACTATTGGATTTTATCTTTTCTTCCCAAATGATTTCAGATCCAACACCATTGATTTTGAGGGATTCACCATCTTCAAATGTTACTTCCCCTTCCTTGTAATGTTTCACATTATTAAAAAACAATAAATGTTCAATAATGTGCATAGAAGACCCACTATTAAATATCCAATGTTTTTATCCATTTTTTGTATTTGATAATGTTTTCAACAACTATGGATTTTTTAAATAACAATAATACCTTCCCATGTGGATTTTGAGATTTCTTGAATAAACCTTCTGATTGAATCATGGAGATAAATATTTTTTCATGATCTCTAGGTTGATCACATCTTTCAACAATAGTTTCAAATAGTTTGAATATATTTTCAATATTTAAAATGACATTTCCCATTTTTCTTATTTGAGTAAGATGGACCCCACTCTAAATTTTCATTAAGTTACTTATGGATTCATTGTAGTTTTTTTTACTAAACAAATACATTTTCACCGTATCTCCAAAGCCTTTACATTATCATAAGTGACAATATAAAGCATAATTCCCTTTTTAACATTAATATTTTCTATATTTATGTTACTATTTTATAACATATTTATTACCTTATAATTTAGAACTTCATTATTCAATAATGTTTTGTTACCTCCAAAAATTTTCTTCTTTAACATACATTTATTTTTACACTCTAAAGAATACATTGTTTTTACTAATTTTGGTTTGAAATTTAAAACCTTAGAAACATAAGGCATTTAAACTCACCCTATTTTAAAAACATACATGGTATTCATAACATTTTTATTATTATAACTATATAAAACCCTATTATTAACCTTTGAGGATGATATTTTTACCTTACGAGGCTCACTGTTCTTATAACGTTTTCAAACTTTTGAAACCGATTTTTGGATGTTTCTTATTCCTTTCTTAGCTTCAATTTTTTTAATTTAATAAGATTAAATTCCTTTTATTTAACCTCTATCTTTTCATGAAGATTAATGTTGTGGTTTTTCTATTCTTCAAGCAACTTATTTAAATCAATACACTCATTTAGTAACTTTGATTTCTTCTTATGAAATGATTCCTATTTTTTTTGAATGATAAGCATTCATCAACTTTGTATTCTCTTTTCCAGGTCTAATAACATTTATAATAAATTAATTCAAATCTATATTTATCATGAAATATGAATAAACCTATTCTTATTTTCTTTTCAAAGATACTTATTTCATCAATTATGAATTTTTTCATTATTCACATTTGTAATAATCACTTTATCTATAAAACCATCTCTAGAGTTTATAGTTTCCTATTCACTATCTTCACCTTTATCATACATATACAATATTTTTTCTATTTATAGAACTTATTATATATTCCCATTTTATTAGACATGAATATTTATACTATATTTTTTAATTATCTTCTCATAATTCCATACTCTTTATCAATATCTTCTATTTACTTATGTCTTATTCAATTTGTATCAAAATATTCAACATCTTCATTAACAAATCACTTTAGAGGTAACATTATATTGTACTCTCTTATGCATCTTTAAAATATTTTATAAAACAATGAAATAAAAATATAAATCTTTTTACTAACAACATCTTTTCTATTAGAGTATATGTTTTCATATTCAAGGACATTATTAGACATCCCTTTCTTGGATGCATCGAAAGAAATATATTTATCAAAATTCTCATTATAACTGATTACCTTTTATCTTCTCATTTCAAAAGTAATTATATTCCTTTAATGGTAATTAATATATATTGTTTCATGATCTCTATATTATAATGATAATACATTAGAATAAAATAATATTGAAAAATTCATATAACCTTTTCAGCAATGGTTTTTGCTTCCAACTCCTCACTTTAAAATATTATAGTGCTTAAAATTTCATTCACCATTTTTAATAAGTCACAAATAGATTAATCATTACCCATATAATTATCTTTATACTTAAATATATTGATTTTTAAATTTATTCTATAATAATTCATATTTACATTAATGATATTATTCAACATTTCCTAGATTCCATTAGTCGTTCCATTTATATGAACTTCAAGAAACTAACTTTCAGAAAATGATGAAAATCATAGAATTTTTGTCTCACCCATAAATCTCTAAATTATTATTAACATTAGATGTTAGGGGAACATCCTTATCATGAATAGGGAAACCATCTATGCTAGCCTCATGAACTTCTTCACTAAGGGATATAAGATAATTTAACCTTCTATCATTCCATGTATGATAGTTATTTACTTTGAAAATAGGAATACCCTTAATCTTAATAGAGTTTTTAACATTCATGGATACCTTAATTTTCATTAAACACTATTAAAGAGTCGATGAAGGAAACCACTCCTTTAATAACACATGTGATGACCAACTAGGATCTATGTGATATTTGAGAGGGGTATGGGTGAATCTCTGATATTATCATTTTATGATTTATTATATATGAAAAAAATTCACATATTGTTAAAAAGATATGAATATACTATAAAGATTGTAAAAAAATAACTACCACATGGTCAAAATTATTTATAAGTTTCACTAGTTATTAAGAGTATCTAGTCATTTTCATGGTTTGAAAATAATTCAATACCACACAAACCACTTCAAAACAATCCTATGTAGGTGGTTATAATAATCAGGGAGTATCCATTCACTTTAAAATAAATATAGTCAATCAATAGTGTATGTTCTCTTTTAAAAAATAAATGACATAGAAATGTATTTGTAACAAATATATGAACATTCACCAGCATGATTTAGTATGTTTTCATAGTAGTGATTGTAATTTTGTCACACATTCATTTCATGAAAGTACTCCATATTCTTCAATTTATTACAAAGAAGATGGGAAAAACCTTCTTCAATATGATGTAGGTTAGTTTAAAATATTTATATATTATAATATATATATTTTCCATCCGGTAAACTCCATCCGGTTACCATATGGTATACTCTTTATGGGGCATCCTTATAGATTAAAATGAATTTGATGCACTATTTGTCCGATCACCTTGAAATATCGGTCATCCAATACCACCTGATATGAAACTAAATTCAGTATATTTTATACTATTCATCTTCTTACTAATATATTCTTACATTTTTTACACAATTCATGCAATAGAAACTTAACTTTGTTTGTTTGATACCAACTAATGGGAGGAATCTAACCAATATTCATTAGATATATATCTTCACAATGTATATTCGATTGATATTCAAATTTGACTATGATTCTCCTCACATTATATAATTACAAACTTCCTCTTGGTGAACATACCCCATTTATATAGGTATAATGTGACTAAAAATTTAAGGAAATGGAATAATATCATTTCAAACATCCCACTCAAAACTCTTTAGCGTCTTGCTCGAAAACCTCATGCCTTTGAATTTATTTAAATATCATAAAATATTTTATCTCTCCTTAAGACTTTACAATAACATTATACTTCAAAAATCATAAATACTAACTTAGAATCATGATATTCTTCCATGATTATTGAAATGATGAACACTTATCTCAGTATCCTCGTATTTTATATCATTACAAAACCTAAAAAATTCACCCAAATGAATACAACTATATACCACTCTTATGTTTGTTAAAACTTATTAACAACACTTTAGACAAATAAAACTCCATCTTTTGTCCCTAAAAAACATCATAAGAATGTCTTGTACATATTTCATTGGACAATCCCTCTATATAATGAATTTTATAAGAAATTTTCAATCATTTCCTTCCCATAACAACCTTTAACCAATGAACTTCATACAGAAACATCCCTCCAATGAATTTATCAAAAACCATATGTTTATAACTCATATATTTCCATATAATCATCCTATAATAATTAATATTCACAAATTAATTCATTTCCAAATGATATAAACTGTACATAAGTCAACATCCTACAACAATATAAACTCTTCATATGATGGTGTTAGACCAATAACACTATGATAGATTCTCTTATGGTCTTCATCTAATGTCACTCCATAGTGAATTAAATTTATACTTTCAAATTTTTACTTTAATAGGTAATATTTATAAAAATAAAAATAAATTACTCATCCAACCCTATGACATATAGCCTATGTCTGATGTTCTTTTGAAGAACATAATTGTATGAACTTAATATATATGAATGTTTTTCTCTACATATTTAATTAGGACTATATTGTGACATCTTTTAGGTCAAATGATGTTAGAACAATAATAATAGAAAATCATCACTATATTTATTTATTGAACACTTTTCCTGATGAAACATGTAAGCTTGATAGGACAAGAATTCAACACAACATTGTGGTTCATCGCCTATGACTAGTAAAATTCATATAAAAAACTAAATCTGGTAAAAACATGTGATCCATCACCATATGATAACCTTTTTTACAAATATTAACAATGTAAGGTGATTTTTGTTAGAAAAAAATACAACCCCTTTGATAAAACATTCTTTTTTAATAAAAAGTATGACGAACATATTCTTAACATAATATCTCTTCAAAATATCATGGTCTCAAAATATATTATCATTAAAAAGAAAAATATTTACCAATTAATATCAAATATTATGTTCTTGAATCCATTATTTATTTAAATTTATTTTATTTTTCATGTTGGTGGTTAAACCGAACGAACAAGAACATGATACAATCAATGTGTTAGTATAACTATTGAATATATATTTTTGATTTAATATCATTATAAAAAATAATAACGAAATTATTTAGATATTAATATGGTGTTAAATAATAATTGGTAATTTTTATTAGATGGTAAATCAAAAGTAAGTTATCACTAATAAAAATATAATTTCTCCTCTTGGAAAGTTCATTTTAAGTGGTTAGTTTTACAGAGAATTTTTATTGTAAATATTTCATATATAATACCTAATTTATATTTCTATAATATCAATCATGGAATAAGTTTCTATTATATTCACCAATACCATTTTGAAAAATATTGTTTAAAGGTGGTGATTAATAATGAAATGCATCATTCATGAAGGATGCAACCCACACAGAGACATGAGCAATAGTTTTTTTATTGAATGGCAGGGGAATGGATAAAGGTTATACCATCAATATAATAAAATTTTAATACAATATTTTTACTGATTAAATTATTAAATTATGGTTACATTGATTTTTTAAGAAGTTGGATGTGAAAGATAAAGGAAGTATGTTAAAAATGTAAGTAATACCTACATTTAGAATTATGATATTCTCCTGAAGTGCCCATTGGGAAAGTTATTGGGGAACTTTTATGGTGATAGAGGATTCAAATAATGTATAGTGTATCTAGATAAAGTAAAGTGGTTATATTTTAATATGAATTTATAATTAGGGGTTTTTCTTGAGAAGGGTGGAAGTAAACTCCTTTTATAGGGGAAAAGTGGGAAAATTTTTAGAAAAGAATGTTAGGTAAAGGGGTAAGAATGGAATTTTATGATAGTTTGGGGAGTTTGGTGGGTAAATGTTGGTGAGAAATATAGGAATGAATTTAAGACCTTATAAATTTATTATTTAAGGTCTAGTTTAAAATTTATTTAGTAATATTCTAGTCACATTAAATTACAAATTTAAACTTATTAATATTGATTAATAATAAACTATGTTCATTATTTAAACACTAAAAAAAATAAGATTAACCATCATAACAAATGTAGAAATTATAAAACTGAATTGGTATCTATTCAATATAGTTTAATTTTTATACATAAGAAAAATAAAGTTTAAATTAAATCACATAATGTACTAAAAATAGTAATTTTTTAGAAAAAAATAATTTTTAATCATTAAGTGTTATTATTTATATTTATCATTGATTAAAAATTAAATAAGTTTTAATTTATTTATATTTTAAGTTTAAATATCATATTAGGTTGTTTATTTTTAAATATAAAATTTTAATTTAAAACTTAAATATTTAGAAAATGTATCATTCCTTGAAAAATAAAGGTTTCACCATAATAACTAGTATTTATGTTGGTGAATTAATTTTATATATATAATTTTAAATTTACTTATTAAAAAATATTTACATATTGATCTGGAAGATGAAATAAAATTATCAAATAAAATTTCTAATTTTTACAATAGTTGATATTAATATTTTCACATAAAAGACTATTTTTAGAAAAAAGTTTTTTTTAAGTTTATAATTTTTATGTCGTATAAATTTAACAATATAATAAAATTTAATGATATAAATTAGTTTATTATATAAAAAATAATAATTATGTGTCTTCCAATAAAATTTAGAGTTTTAGTACACATAGAATACCTAAGCCAATATCAAACAAGTTTAAACTCTTCTCACCATTGAATATGTTCGATGATCTGGGATAATTGTAAGAAATCATAGATGGAAAAACCCACATTATAAACATATAATGAAATTATAATATAATACAATTTTTAAATCTTCTATAATTATTTAATAATATTAATGATGTGTAAATAACATAAGATACCATAGCTATAAAGGCTTTTTAACTTCAAAAAAATCATTTGATGAATAAGAAAATTGAAAAATCAAGGATATGAATTATGTGATTAGGAATGTAAATAATAGGTAGATAAATCCAATGAAATATAAAGTTTAAATCCTCATCTATGTTTGAGTAGGTGTTCCAAATGCCTAGTGAAACCACATTAATGGTGATTCCAAAATAAGACATTGAAGGGATGGATAAATATAGAGAAAAAATTGTTGGATTTGAAAGATATATGCATAAAAAATCTAAAGATGATAGAGATAAATGATACATAATGAATGGACCTAGATAAGAGGGTGGAAATTTTAAAATTTCATGGGAATGAATTCACCGAAACCCTAATTCTTTATGAGGGAAAAAATAAATACACAAAATAATTGACAACCATATATGAATTATAATTTTTTTAGAGTCGTGAATATTTCATAAGACTTTTGGATATTTAATAATTATTATCTAATATTTTTTAAGAATCATCAGTTTGATGAATATTTGTCAAAGGTTTGAATTTTCTAAGATGCTTCTACTTTCTTGTAATAATTTTTTCTGAGTAATAGAAAAATAAATTTTGGAAATAAATTTTATATAAGAATTAGTTTTTGAAAATGTTATATTATTTTCATAACAGTCTATAGTTTTCTAAAATTATGAAAGTTGCGGTTCTGGAAGTTAATTTTAATGAATATAAAATATATGATGTTTTTTCTAAAGAGATTCAAATATCATGGGCTTGTTATTAATCCATGGATCAGTATGAGTTTCATAGAAAATTTATGAATATTATATTTTTATGGATCGTTAATAAAAATTCAACTTTGTGATTATTCTAACTAGAATAAAGTGAGGATTTACTCATTAAACAAATTGAGGGGTTTCACCAAAAATTTTGGAATATTTGAACATGCATTCCAGCATGGGAAGAAAAAATACAAGTGGTATTATGGAGTTTTTCAAAAATAATAACCTCGAGTCACATAGAGAATTAATTTTAGGATAAACATCACTGACTTTTATTGAATGAGAATTAACGTGGTGATTGCACTAATATTTTCAAGTAGGACTTATATATTAAATATTAAAATATATTGGCATGAATTTAAATATAAAAAATATATAATAAAAGAGAAAATTTTATTGTTCAATATTGGGGAAATTTCTTTTGGATAATTTTAAGCATCCTTTTGAGAATAGTGGAAGCAGTTTGTTCTACCGCAATGAGGATGAGGAAGAAGATTGAAATCTATTTATCTCATGTAGTGGTTCGAGATTACATCGGTGGTTATTCTTAAAAAGGAACCATTATGTTTTATTAGTGCTGAATTATAATTGATTTAATACAACCTTTATAATCGATTCATTTACACTCCCTTACCAATAGATACATCTTGATAATTATACATATTTGTGTGTGTATGGGGTAAAAACCCAAAAAAAACTAGGTATGTAGTAATAATTATAAGAGGAAATAGTATTTAATTAATATATTGAGTTTATTTTATTTCCTATATTATCGTTATTATTGAGAGAATAATACTGATTAATCTTGGGAGTGACTTAGATTGAAAATATATATAAACATTGATCCAGCCCCTCCCACTCAATATTTGTTTCCTTTAAAGTTATTCTTACAATTTTTTTAGAGTTGGTTTTCTATTTTTGGTATGCTTAAATGTTTTTCATGGATGATAACAACTTTTTCATTTTCAATGGCTTTCCAACATTCTATAGAAAAGGTTTTTGTATATTGAAATAGAGAATAGCACCATGCCTTATCTCTCTGGGAAATTTTGTTCTACATAACTCCTAGTTTGGGTTCACTATATCGAGTGAGACTTCATCATGGTTTCTTATTAATAAAAACAATATTGAATTAAATGGAATTAAAATAAATACATCATTGAATTATTTATCTAAAATGGAATATAAAAAATACATTGGATTCAAGAAAAAAAATCTATTTGGAAAAATATTCATAGTATCCATGTAGGAAGGAAAACATTACAGGAATCCAAATTTTATATCAGTAATAAGTATTTTAAATATATTAGAATGATTGAATATGAATTAGTTGATGAATTATTTACAAAGATGAACCTAAGAGTCCGTACTATTAGAGGGTTTTGAGAAAATCTTGATTATTCTACCTTGGTGAAGAATCATATGATAATTTTACCTGGAAATTTTGATTCCATGATCTTACCACTTGAATATAATGATATTAATGATGTCACCAATTATGAACTCTGCAACACTCTCTTAAATTATGTGATGATAAGAGTATAATCACCCAAAATTAAGATAAATAAAGGAAAGAAAAATTATTTTAATCATAAAAATGTTTGATGATGGATGATAATTAAAATTTCTCATATTAGGAATAAGGTATAAAATACAATTATACAACTCTCTCATTAATGTTTAGGAATTTCCCATTATAAATAGGTAAGTATAAATGAAAGATTCAATTTAAAATATTTAATTATTTGAGAGATGGCCATATCTATACCAACTATCCCTTGAAAATAAGAAGGTAATGTGATGATAATGAGGAATCTTGGAATTTCACTAATAAGATAGTTTCTTTAAAGAAAATTTAGAAAAAGGAAAATATTAAAATTACAATCTAAATTTTTTACAGGAATGATTCTGTCAGCTAAAGATAGTGTGTCAGATAGTGAAGAAGGGTTTAATGATGGGGAAACTTCTAGATAATATTCTCAAGGAGTTCTCATGGAACAAGAAGAAGAATAATTTTACTCATTATAAAATTAATCAAAAATCAATTGTTTGTATTTTTTCAAATAAAGAGAAACAATCATGGAATATTCTATGATAATAGATACTAAATTTGTTGTGGAGAAGATTGTAATATAATTTTCCTCACAAAAAGAAAAAATAAATAAATAAATTATAGAAAGAGGGTATAATCAAGGAAATTGAAATTTTGAGTCTTCATAATGTAGAGAAATAGAAAATAATTAATGATTTAAATCCAAAATTACTCATGGATAAAAGGAATTTGATTGATTAAAAATGAATATTAGTGAAAAAGAGAAATAAAAAGGGAATATTGAATAGAAATTAATAATAAACCTACTAGAAAATGAGAGTTTTATAAGAAGTAAGAACCAAATACATATAGTATACATAATATAGGACATAAAAATGAGAAATATACCTAATACCTTTCCAAAAAAGCCTCATATATAATATATTCTAGTGTAAAAAAACAATATAGGTTAACTCAAAATGTAAAAATAAAAGGAAAATATAATCAAATGTATAAGGAGATAAATTTAAGAAAAGATTTCATACCACTATCAACAATCCAAGAAACAACCCCACAAAATGGTTTTATGGGGTTTTTTAAATTAAGTACTAAAAATATAACTGGACAATAAAAAATTCAAAAAAACATTGACCAATACAGGAGGTTTTAGGGTAATTGATAGTATTGTGGTGTCTGGAAAAAAATATTTTAATTTTAGGTATAATATTACAATACTAGTACTGATAATAGAGAATAAATCAAGTTGGATATAGAAACAAAAAATGATAACTTTCCAAAATCTTGAATAGTCTGAGAATAAATTTAATGTGAAGAAGTATTTTGGGAGTTTCCAAGAGGTGTGTGAGAGATGTGATAAATAAGTAAAAATACCAAAAGAATGTTATAAATTTATCCTATCTTAGTTAAAAAATTATAAAATTTTAAATATTTTGAATCAAAGTCAGATCAGAAAATAGGAAAATGTGGTCAAATTAAAATTTAAGGCTTGAAATTTTGAAAAGCCATGTATAATGAATATTGTTTATTCTTCTCGCATTATTGATGATTTAAATCATCTAAAATAAATTAAATTTTATGAAGGAGGATATTTCACCTTCATAACTGATATATAACTAATGAACAAAGGTGTTGAAACAACCAATATTGGGAAAATCAAATTGGTCCTGAAAATATATTATTTCATGATGGAATAAATAGTCTAGTAAGTTCATCACAACCTTGTGATATTGTAAATGATGTTATATTCATAGATAATTATTTTTTACAAAAGATATTGAAATGTGGAGAAATTATAAATAAAGGGTTTAGAAATCAAGGTAACTAATTTCTAGATTTCAAAGATATGATAGATTGATACTTGAGCCTAAAAGCATAAAATAATTTATTTAATTGGATACATGGGAATCGTAGATAAATTAATATGAATAGATTAATTAGATAAGAGGCAATGGGAAATATCATAGTTCTGAAATAAGACAATGTTACTATTTATAAAACATATTAGAAATGAATAATGTATAACAAATGTTACAAGTGAGGTGACATTAAAACTACATGACTATTTGAAATTACCCACTTATATGTTTGTGGACCTACTAAAAAATAATTCAACAAATGTATAAAGGGTATTTATCACTTTCAATGATGACTTTGGAATAATATAATGCATAATGTTCATGCATTACAAATCTCAAGACTTGGATATGTCCAAATATTTTAGGAGACTTACAAAGAAACATGCATGTATATCATTGAAGAGATGGAGGTATAAAAATTGTAATGAGTGTTTCGAAAAATAGTAATCTGAATATAATGATGAACATGTAATTGGGAATGAGTTTAATGATCCATATACTCCTTAAGAGAGTGTAGTTTCTAAAAGGTAGAGTATAAGTCTTGTGATGACAGATAGGACTATACTTGCAGATCATGAAACCACAAAATATATCTTTCTATAGTATATTACTATTATTATAATCATTCAGAATAGATTTATTTTGAAAAAACATAGAAAATACTGCTTATGAAATTTGGTTTAATAAGGATACAAGTATAAAACATTTTAGTGTTCTTGGAATCCTATGTTTGATCAAGAGAAAAGAAAAAATTGGTTGAATGATTGATATAATTGTAGATGATTAAACCATAATTGGATATGCCCCAAATTGAAACTCATGAAATGCTACAATAACATAGCAGATAGTATTTCAGTCAATGATTGTGCATGTTAGGATTAAAGGGGTTAGGTGAGATATACACTGGGGGTGAATCATGGTATGAATTATTTTTTAAATTCTCACTTTTCCTTTATTTTCTCACTGCCCTAATGGATTTAAATAACTTAATTTGTATGGGTTAATACATTTTCCCACTTTTTTATATGGAACCAATTAAAACTTTACTTAACATGAACTTGACCAGTTTTATAATTTTTTGGTAAAACCATTCTCACTATGATGTGATGTTTATAATATAAACAAGCAAGAAAATATGACACCCATAATTTACTTGTTTCGTCACCATGGTCTAATCCAAGGAGAGTACCTCTAAATTAGCCTATAAACCATAAATACTAGTGGGTTTAGGAAAGGTCACTCTATAAAAGGGTCAATCCCCATATAATGGTTTAATGTAGATTCACTTATTCCTAAGGGTAACTCCCTAGAACATACTATATTTTACACAATAATCTTATAAATGAATACAATTTGGGTGGTATACTAGTAATAATATCATCTTATTATTATATTTGAAATAAATGTAGACATATTTGTGTCATTTATCACAATTTCCTCCTCAATAGGATTGTTGTGAGCATCACTATTTGTAGCATCTTCTTTCTATGAGATGTTATAGACTCACTTCACATTCTACTAAAATATTTTTGTGAACATTTTTTAAATTTCATAACATAGAATTCATTCCTCATGTTTAATTTTATATACATACCACTATTTCATTATTCTTAATCTTATTTAGAATGATCTTCAATATGGAGAGAAAAATTATTATATTCTTTATGGAGACTCTTCTAGAATTCCTCAATTTCTGATAATTATATATATAATGTCTTCATGTCTCTTTTCATTTCATTCTTGTAACACCCCAAGCTTCTATGGTACGTTTCTATTTGAATAATATGATAGCGTGTGAAGTACGCAACACCGAGTTCAAGTGCACCATGACCTATCAAACTGGCCATTTAAAAAAGTGGGTATGAATAGTAATAACCACATTTTTTAATTTATATATATCCCATATAATGTTAACATTCATATTTTGTGTTTCTTAGACATAATATAAGGACAAATTCGATTTTTCAAATAAAAGAAGTATTTTTCAAAAAATGCATTTTTTCCGCCTTTTAATGGGGAAACCTTTTTAAATCCAATATTTGACACCTTTATATATTAAATTTTATGAAATTAAACTCTTATTTATAATTGAGACATAAAAATTTAGTTTGGATAAATTTTTGGTGTTTTTCTGATAACTTTCATATTTTGATGAATAGTGAAAAAATACTAAATTTTAATTGAAAACAACATTTTTAATAAAAATAATTTATAGTGTAAAACTATAAATTTGAATGGTTTTAAAGTATAATTATATTATATTTTTATCATTTAATTCAATTTTGTTCATTTTAAATAATTTTACATTTAAATTAGATATAAAGACATATCAATCTTTTTATACTTTTTACTTCTCAAAAACCTGCTTTCTGGTTCTGACAACAGGAATTAATTTTAAATTAATTAATGAAAATTCTATGTTTGTAATTTGGTAAAATAGACATCATTTTTTAATTCTGAATATTAAAATTATCTTAGGCTGATTTTTTGTTATTTTTCTGAAAACATTCAATTTTTGATGAATAGTGAAAAATACTGCATGGTACATAAAAACCGACTTTTTTATTTAAATAATTATTTTTTAATTTAAATTTATTTTCAAGTTAAAATAGATACATAATACCTATATTAGTCTAATTTAATTCATTGGAGTCATTTTATAATAAGATTAGATATATAAATTTTTAAGGAACTTTTAACGTCTTTTACCCACCTTCTAGGCACATTTGCAAATTTGCATAAAATGTAATTTTATCACTTCTGTGAATTGAATTTCAAAAATCTAAAGACACAGTTGACATTAGTAAGTAAAATATGGTTCAATAGGATGAAAATAATTTTTTTGTAAATAGTAACTTTTGAATTTTATTTACCACGGTTAAATATAATTAGAGTAATTACAGGTAAAAATTATATTATAATTACCCTAACACATGTGATAATTCTATTGGATAAGTGTTTCTAGAACAAAATAAACCTTAGGAAAAAAATGTGATTCTTTTGGTCCACTTAGATTAGATTAGGACATTTATTATTATTTTATTTAAAGAAGAGTTAAAAGTGTTAAATTCCAAGTTTAAAAACTAAACCATTTTTAATATAGGGTTATACATATGATAAATTAGACCATAAATATTCATTATAAATATAAAAAATATTTCCTAGATAATGGTATTTTATTTATAATTTTTATACATTAAATAATTAAATTTATTTATGACACAATGATGATGCAATAATTACCTAATTATTGAAAAATTAAAATAATTGATATTATAAATATTAAAATAATTGTAAATTGAGACTGTTGATGTATTCCACATATTTTTTAGATTAATATGAAATTTTAGGGTTGATTAAATAAAGTTTTTTCGAAGTGATAAATTTGTTATGACTTTCAAAAAAACCAAATACTAAATAGTGTCAAAATTGACATAAATGAGTTTTAAAAAACAAATACTATATTATTAATTGATATAATATTCTTAAAAATATAAGGTTGGGCCCAAGGACTTATATAAGGTTATATATATCAATAATTAACCACTTGGGGTTCTCTTGGATTTTTATAGTAATTTTATTAACCATTTATTATAATAATACAAGAATACATGGTAAAAGTGAAATTGTTTAGCAAAGATTTAAATCTAAAAGATAAGGTTAATATGGTGACCTAAACCTATCTAAAACCTATTGTTTGTGAGATTTTAGACCCATCCCCACCTTATCCTCAAAATAAATACTTTTGGAGCCATTACAAACTGAATATGATTGTATAATAAATTAATATTTCAAGCTTTTCCAAAAGTGACCCTCACCTCTCTTATAAAAGGGTACTTCCCATTATCTAAAAATCACACCTCCAAAGCCATTTGGCTCGGCCAACCCCTACTAAAGTATCCTCTCAACTACCCTCACTTCAACCTGTAGGCCTTAATTTTATCAGAAAGTCATCCTAAGAATCCCTTTTGATCAAATCAAAAGGAATCACCCGAAGAAGATGTAATAATTTCATCACCTCTTTCAATTTTATTTTCTTATTCCACTTAATCGTTCTTTGTTATTTCCATAAAAAAATAACTCTAGTACCTTATACATACTGTGATGTTATTATAAATATGGTACAACCATATTCATTATTCTATCCATCCTATGAATGACAAAGTCTCCATACGTGTGTACGTAAGGCTTACTGTCTCCACGTCGTGGTGTAGTTTGTTATTCAACACTTAATTATTTGGATGGGTATAATATTGAGTACAAATGATGTAAATAATAAATATAACATGTTAATGATTCTGTATGTATAATATAACCATCCAATTATATATTATTTCACCATCAATAGAATGGTATTGTCGCTCGTGCGTACGTACAGATTACCGTCTCCACGAACGCGATTAGATTCATTCCCCATCATAACCATTCTAGAATAATTTTCATTTTGTGATTAAAAATAATTTTTAAGAACTTAATATCTTTCTGGATATTAATCAAATACATCCTATCCATAACAAACATGTTTTACGTAACAAAACATATAAAGGAAATCGAATCAGTTAACATCCAAAACAATGATACTACTGAAATATCATTAACAAAGAAATATTATAAGATCATATATGATATCATATTTATGTATGTGGTTATTGTATAATTTAATAACAATGATTTACCATTATACAGGAGGTTAACGTATCCTCAACTAAGGAAAAGTACAAGGTAAGGGGTTTTCATCTCACTTTTTATTCCCATGAGATTCATGCTATATTTTACAATATTTCCTTTTATGTGGTGTATGTACTGCCCATGATTGTATTATTTTGTAATATTCTTTAATTTATGGGTATTTAAATCTTAATTTTATTATCCTTCTTTCATGGAGTGTATGTTTCGTAAGTTACCAAATCAGTAAGGGGATATTTCTCTCAAATGGTTTTACTGATTATTTTTATCTATGTTAATATCCTTCATTATTCTTGATTGAGGTTGATTTATTATAATACAATCTTATATATTTCATTTAATGAGTTATGTTTGACTATGGATATGCTATTTTTATACCATTCATGGTTTTGGGTTAAAATATTGACATTTCGTATGCTAGTTTTAATATGAATTTTTAGATTATGATTCAACCATTTCATATGAGGAATGCATTGGACTTAGTAAGTGATGGGTGGATCCCTCTATAGCCCCTTGATGCATCGGTAGGTCTCATGGGACAAACTAGTGTTTTGGCACAAAGCTTTGACAAAATTTTATTTGTAGTCTTTGCATGAGTCCTTGACTATGTGGTTATGATGACCGATATTATGCATTCCATCATTATGGAATTATTTATTGATATTACATGTGATTATTCGACTAGTATAATATCTATGTGAATAAGTAGATGGAATTATTTTATTTATATTTTCCATATTATTCTAAATTTTAAGTTTAAAATCCTTGTGTTTTAGTCTTATACGTTGCCTTAAAAGTTTATGCTTATTTATGATATTTTCTACTATATTGTTATCCTTACTGAGTATCTGAGATCACCCCTTTCTTATGTTTTCTTTTTCCCAAGTTGTGAAGAAGTATATTATTCCTGACCTGTAGAGATAGGTTAAGGGATATGAGTGTGTTCAAAGGGGACACATTATTGTCGTTGTTTTTATGATGTAATGTAAATCTTATGTATGTATCTATAACTTACAAGGCTACTAAACTAATCGGTCTTTCGAGACTAGATCTCTTGTGATCATTCCAAAGTTATGTAATAATGCATCGACTCTGGGTAACTAGGGTTGGGGAATTACGGTTGGTATCCGAGGAAGTTTAGTACAAACCTTGGAAGCTAGATTTAAAAAAACTCTGATTAGAAAACACTGCCCTAATATAGACTTTGAGGATTAGTATAGAAGAACATCCAAAAATTTTGGTAATGTAAATATTATGTGGGATTTCCAAGTAATAAATCCATGTGTGGATACAAGAAGGTAGAGGTATTTTTGGCACAGATGTACCTAGGGGTAAAACCTAAAAACACCACTTTGAGCTAGACTCGAATGGGAACTGGTGCACGACAATGGGCCTTGTTGCACTCCTGGTTACAATACTCCTAGGGGATATGTTTAGGATAATTCTCATTTTCTTTACAAACCAATTTGAAGGATTTTAATATAAGATGATAATAAATAACCTTGGTTAATCCTAAGGTGTTTTAGATTTAAAATAATGTTTCATGATATTCTCTAAATGATTTTATGACTATTGTTACTCACACTATACTTTCTGGTTTTAGTCAATGGTTGGATTCCAAAGAAGTTATAGTAACATTGAACATGATGTACATGGTGGGAACGATGGTGGAAATGAGAAACGAAATGGAATTTTGATATGCGTAAAAGATTTCGTGTTCATGCCGAATCAATTTTCCAAAAATATGATCAACAATATATACATTAACCAACTCCCAAACTCAACAAAGAAGAGAAAGGCGGAGAATGATAAAAGATCCAGTAATGGATACCATAGGGAAAAGAAATCTCATTTTCTATCATACGGGAAATGTGTAAGGAGACACCCAGGAAAGTGTCTCAATGGGACAAATAAATGCTTTATGTGTGGGAAAGAAGGACATAAAGTAAAGAATTGTCAAGGGAAAATGCATAGTACTATGGAAGAAAATAAAAATGATCCTAACATTCCATTTACAATCATTTTTTATAAATTTAGGGGACCTGGGCATTACCCAAGTCAGTTTCCTATTCTATATGATAACCTCTAAGTCAAGGAAGAACCTATATGGAAATAAATTAATGGACAAATGTTTAAAAGTATTAATGCTCTTTTTTTATGGGATTACTTTGGAAGACTTTTCTCTTGTATGATTAACCCTACAGTTTTTTATGAGAAATTTCTATTTGAGGAAGAATTATCTTTTTTTTGTGGATATAATTATAAAGAACTATATGGGTTTATATAATCATTGAATTTGAGTCAATTACAGATTATTACTTTTTGGGAAGAAAATGCAAGGTATGAGATAAAATTTGAGGTTAAAATATATTATGGTTATTTTTGAGGAGTTTATCTCATTTTTGGGAATGTTATAAAATTATATAGTTTTTGAAAAAGGACAACATGCAGACTGTGTGACAACCTGTCGCGTCGGACAAAGCTATGGGAATCGAACCCACAACCAAAGTGCGACTGAGATTTATCACCTACCACTGGAATAAGTGAAGTCACTAGTTAGTATGACTAATTTTTTTAGTTAAATGATTTTATAAATAAAGAATATTTCAATTTTGGGAACTTATTATTTATCCTTAGTATAGGAAAATGATTTGGTGATTAAGTGATAAATGTTATTTTAGAAGATGTTCGCTCTTTTGGGAACACTATATTCCTAAGGAAAATAAAATAATATGGGATTTCATTTGAGAAGTAATGGTGGATTTTTATTTTGGAAGAATGTATGTTTCTTTGTGGACTTATAGATTTTTTGTTATTTATGAAAAATTATTAACCTATCATAGAGAATATTTGATTAGGTTAATTACTTTTAAGTATGTGACTTTAAGAGTAGTCAATGTTATTTGGAGATAAATGTTAAGATTTATCATGGAAGACTATGTGATCAAATCCTTCTGAAATTTGGGTTTCGAACTTAGTTTATATTATTTTGAAGAATTTTAAGGAAATTTATTTTTTTAATGGTCTTTGTTGAACAATAGGTATTATTTGTTTAATTTTGGAGATTAAGGGTAGTATTTCTTTCTATAAAGGATTATCCTTTTTGGGGATCATCTGATCTTGTACTAACCATTTTGGTTTTGGTTAATTTCTAAAGACAAGGAAAATATATAGTTCATATTTTGTGGATTATGTGATTCTCTAGAAGTTGATTATAACACTTCAGGTGCGACTAAGTCATCTTGAATACTTATATTTTGGAGTGAAAGATGAGTTCGTGGTAGAAATTAGTTAAAGGATGTAAATATACTTGTATATTATTATTTTTCTTATTTTATGAATAAAATAATTCTTAAACTTTAGGGAAATGATCTTAAAACCAAAAATGTGTTATCATAATACCTTATGTTTTGTTGAACTGACGATATTTTAAATCATTATAGATTTATGGCTTTGAGATCCTCAATTTTCCATTCACTTGTTTGTGATTGATGAACTCAATCACTCCCTATAAATATTTATGTTTTTCCTCCAATTATAATTTCCAACAATGTTCTCCTATTCAAAATCCTAATTTGGTGGTGACTTCTTCATTTCCCTTTCCCTCTTATTAAGACTAAATTTTATTAACCCTATTTCCAATGTGGGTTTTCCACAAAGGTATCTTCTATTTTTTAACCTTTTTATTTTCAAAGAAATTTTTCAAATTGCGAGGATAAAATTTATTAAATGATGTAATAATGTAACACCCTAATCTTCCACAGTACGTTTCTCTTTGAATAATATGATAGCATGCGAAGTACGGAACACTGAGTTCAATCACACCATGACCTATCAAACTAGCCGTTAATAAAGAGGTTATGAATAGTAACAACCACATTTTTAATTATATATATCCCATATAATTTTAACATTCATCTTTTTTATTTCTTAGACATAATATAAGGACAAATTCAATTTTCTAGATAAAAGAAGTATTTTTCAAAAAAATGCAGTTTTTACACCTTTTAATGGGGAACCCTTTTTAAATCCAATATTTGATACCTTTATATACTCAATTTTATAAAATTAAATTCTTCTTTATAATTGGGAGATAAAAATTTAGTTTGGATATTTTTTTTTGTTTTTATGATAACTTTCATATTTTGATGAATAGTGAAGAAATACTAAATTTTAATTGAAAATAACTTTTTAAATCAAAATAATTTGTACTATAAAACTATAAATTTGAATGGTTTTGAAATATAATTACATTATATTATTATCATTTAATCTATTTTTGGTCATTAGAAATAATTTTACATTTAAATTAGACATAAACACATATCAATCTTTTAATACTTTTTTACTTCTCAAAAACTCGCTTTCTAGTTTTGACAACAGAAATTAATTTTAAATTAATTAATAAAAATTATATGTTTTTAATTTGGTAAAATAGACATCATTTTTTAATTCATAATATCAAAATTATCTTAGTCTTAGTTTTTTGTTTTTTCTGAAAACATTCAATTTTTTATGAATAGTGAAAAACACTACATAGTACATAAAAACCGACTTTTTTATTTAAATAATTATTTTTTTATTTAAATTTATTTTAAAGTCTAAATAGATAAATAATACCTATATTATTTCAATTTAATTCATTGGATTCATTTTATAAAAAGATTAGATATATAAAATTTTATTGAACTTTTAACGTCTTTTTCCCACCTTCCAAGAACATTTGCAAATTTGCATAAAACGTAATTTTACCACTTCTATGAATTTAATTTAAAAAATATAAGGGACACAGTTGAAATAATTAAGTAAAATATGGTTCAATAGGATGAAAATAATTTTTGGTGAATAGTAACTTTTGAATTTTATTTACCACGGTTAAAAGTAAATAGGGTAATTAGAGGTAAAAATGATATTATAATTACCCTAAAATATGTCCTAATTCTATTGGATTAGTCTTTTTCGACCAAAATCAACCTTAGGAATAAAATATGATCCATTTTTTCTACTTGGATTAGATTATGACATTTATTATTATTTTATTTAAAGAATAGTTAAAAGTGTTAAATTCAAAGTTTAATAACTAAACCATTTTTAATATAGGGTTATACATGAGATAAATTTGACTATAAACATTCATTAGAAATATTAAAATATTTCCTACATAATGGTATTTTATTTATAATTTTTAGACATTAAATAATTATATTTATTTATAACACAATGACGATGCAGTAATTACCTTATTATTAAAAGATTAAAATAATTGATATTATAAATATTAATATAATTGAAAATTGAGACTTATGATGTATTTAACAAATTTTCTAGGTTAATATGAAATTTTAGGGTTAATTAAATAAATTTTTTCTAAGTGATAAAGTTGTTATGACTTTCACAAAAACCAAATACTAAATAGTGTCAAAATTGACAAAAATGAGTTTTTAAAACAAATACTATATTATTAATTGATATAATATTCCTAAAAATATAATTTTATGAAAAAGGTATTATATAAGGTTATATATATCAATAATGAACCACTTGGGGTTCTCTTGGATTTTTATAGTAAGTTTATTAACAATTTATTATAATAATACAAGAATACATGGTAAAAGTTAAACTATTTAACTAAGAGGTAAATATAAAAGATAAGGTTAATATGGTGACCTAAGCCTATCTAAACCCTATTGAATGTGATTTTTTCGACCCATACCCACCTTATCCTAAAAATAAATCCTTTTTGATCCATTATAAACTTAATATGATTGTATAATAAATTAATATTTCAAGATTTTCCAAAAGTGACCCTCACCTCTCTTATAAAAGGGTACTTCCCCTTCTCTCAAAATCACACCTCCAAATCCATTTGGCTCAGTCTAATCCTACTCATATATCCTCCCAAGTATCCTAAATTCAACCTAGATTCCTTTGATCATAAATCCATCCTAAGGATCCCTTTCGATCAAATCAAAAGGAAGAACCTGAAAAAGAGGTAATAATTTCATCACCTCTTTCAAAGTTCTTTTCTTCTTCCACTTCCTCTTTATTTGTTGTTTCAATACCAAAATAATAAATCTAGTAAATTATACATACTGTGATATTATTATAAATATGTTACAATCATATTCATTATTCTATCCATCCTATAAATGACAATGTCACCATATGTGCTTACGTACGGCTTACCGTCTCCACATCGGGGTGTAGTTTGTTATTCAACACTTCATTATTTGGATGGGTATAATAGTGAGTATAAATGATGTAAATAAGAAATATAACATGTTAAAGATTATTTATATATAATATAACTATGCTATTATATATTATTTCACCATCAATAGAATGGTATTGTCGCTCGTGCGTACGTATGGATTACCGTCTCCACGAACGTGATGAGATTCATTCCCCATCGTAACCATTCAAGAATAATTTTCATTTTATGATTAAAAATAATTTTTAAGAACTTAATATCATTATGTATATGAATCAAATATATCCTATCCATAACAAACATGACTTACATAACAAAACATATAAAGGAAAATGAATCAGTTAACACCCAAAACAATGATACTACTAAAATATCATTAACAAAGAAATATTAGAAGATCATATATGATATCATATTTATGTATGTGGTTATTTTATAATTTAATAAAAATGATTTCACCATTATACAGGAGGTTAAATTACCCTCAACTAAGTAAAAGTACAAGGTAAGGGGTTTTCATCTCACTTTTTATTCCTATGAGATTCATGCTATATTTGCAACTATTTCCTTTTGTGTGGTGTATGTACTAACCATGATTGTATTATTGGGTAATATAATTTAATTTATGGGTATTTAAATCTTCCTTTTATGATCCTTCTTTCATGGAGTGTATGTTTCATAAGTTACCAAATCGGTAAGGGAACTTCTAATTTCGATTTCAACTCATTGGGTTTTACGCACACTTCATTGATTATTTTACTCCAAGATTATGTGTGAAATAACTATTTATTTATTTATGTAGTAATTTCCACTCCCCTTTGTATGGATATACTTTTGATACACATAATCACTCCATTGAAAAAATTCTCAAGTCATCAATATGAACTTGATAAGAGTAATCTTAACTCAATTTCCATTTATTGAGTTAAAAATCCAAGTCATTGGTGTTGTTTTTACCAGAATATGTGTGAATTTACTCTGATTGATTTATACTAAATATCCAATCATATTGAGTGTAATTCTATTTTTCACACATAATTATGTCATTGATTTATCCTTAACCTAAGGATAT
This sequence comes from Viscum album, assembly GCA_963277665.1. Lineage (NCBI taxonomy): Eukaryota > Viridiplantae > Streptophyta > Magnoliopsida > Santalales > Viscaceae > Viscum > Viscum album. Next base: position 1,892,655,299 of record OY728119.1, read on the forward strand.
GTTCTTTATAATGTATTTCATCTCAATTTACATTCCATTGAGACTTCTTTGTTGTTATACGCCAATTCACTTTTATATAGCGTACATATTGTACTTTGACATAGTTTATCATGAATCCCTTTATTCTCATGATATTATAAAGTTTTTATCACTTAAATTATTTTTATTCAAGCATCTCTCATTTGGTTAGGAACTCTAACTAAAATATCATTTTAAATGTTTTAATGATTTATTCTTCTAAATCTTTCTCATTAATGTCCATGTTTCAAAAATGATGTTAAGGATTTATTTATATGGACGTGAATATTTTAAAATTAAATTTCCTTTTAAAATTTTCAAAGTGTTATGGGACACTTTGATTCAAAAATAAAATTTTTACAGCTTCTTGATAAATAGTGATACTTTTAAATGTTTTCAATAAAAAGGGGAAATTTCTCTCAAATAGTTTTACTGATTATTTTCATCTATGTAAATATCCATCATTATTATTTATTGAGGTTTATTTATTATAATAAAATCTTTCATATTGTATTGAATGAGTTATTTTTGACTATGGATGTGTTATTTTTATATCATTCATGGTTTGTGGTTAAAATATTGATATTTTGTATGCTATTTTTAATACGAATGTTTAGATTATGATTCAAAAATTTCATATGAGGAATGAATTAGACTTAGTAAGTGATGGGTGGAGCCCGCTATAGATTATAGATGCTTCAGTAGGTCTCATGAGATAAACTAGTGTCTTTGCACAAGGCCTTGAAAAAATATTATTTATAGTCTTAGCATGAGGACTTGACTATGTGGTTATGATGACCAGCATTATGCATTCCATAATTATGAAATTAGATATTGATATTACATGTGAATATTTGACTAGTAGAATATCCATGTGAATAAGTAAATGGAATTATTTGATTTATATTTTCCATATTATGATGAAGTTTAAGTTTAAAAGGATTGTGTTTTAGTCTTATACATTACCTTAAATTTTTATGATTATTTATGATAGTTTCCACTATATTTTTATCCTTATTGATCATCTGAGCTCACCCCTTTATTATATTTTCTTTTTCCCATGATGTGAAGAATTATATTATGCTTGACCTGCAGGGATAGGTTAAGGGATATGAGTGTGTTCAAAAGGGACACATTGTTTTTTTTATGGTGTAATGTAAAACTTATGTATTTATCTAGTACTTCAAAGGCTACTAAACTAATTGGTATTTCGAGACTTGATATCTTGTGATCATGCCAATGTTATGTAATAATGCATCGAATCTGGTTAACTAGGGTCAGGGCATTACAATTCCCATTTTCTTCTACACAAAAAATTTCACTTTCTTTTTTAATCAAGTTGAGTCCCCCAAATTTTATATGGAATTTTGAAAAATTGAAATAAAATTCAAATGAAAATCCTTTTTCAACATCTCCAACTTAAATATTTACCTTTATATTTTTCTCTAATCATTCTTCACCAATGAATTTGGATTGGTAGTTATTAGATGTCCAAATAACCACCAAACTCACATGAGAAATAAATTTCATAAAATCTATTAAAACTAGCAGATACCAAACTACACAACATTAATATTTTCTTCAAGGAATGATTGATTATTTTACAATATTTATTTCAAACTGTCTAAGAAATTCATATGGTGAACCTCTATTCATGGCATGAAATTCACCTAAATATAACCCCAAAAATGTTGTTACCCCAACCCCAGCAGACTGAAGACAGTGCCTAATTTATTATATTTACATAAAATATAAGGAATCACATCCTAATATACCAAATAGTTTATTAGTCTTGAAAATATAGATACATATTTGAGTCTTAAATTACATTTTAATACATGAAATATAACAATATTTTTAAAATATCATTATTCCTTCTAGAATATACCTGCATATTAGACATAGTAAAATTCATGTAATTCTAGGGAAAGGAAAAATATAAAAGTGAGCTCAAATTATTAGTAAGGGTTAAGTACATCAGAATCAATCAATCATGAATAATAATAATTAACAAGGTATGGTAAATAACTAAGAACAAATTCCATTTAAATTATTAGATAATGTATAATAAATATGTAATGGTAAACTATAGAATACACATGATATTTAATCAATAAAATGAAATTTAAATGCATCTAGAGATAATACCATAGAGAAAATCTCATTGAAAAAAATAACAGAAGTCTTGATGAAGGAAATAATTTACTATTTCACATCTTGTTTCCTAGCCACATGATACAATTACTTTCAAGATCCATTCTCAATAAAGTTTAAAACTGATGGTTAGAAACATATTTTATGATGTTTAGCCATCTAATTAATCTCAAGATATACTGATTCATCAAAGGAATATAATTTATGAGGCCCCACATGTGTATAATGGTCCAAATAATTCCTCATATGTCTAATAATGAATTTAATTCATTAAAAATGTGCCTTATCATTAAATATCCATATTGAGTAAAGAATATAGATTTATAAATATTTCCCAAGATTAACAAATCACTTTCAATGTAAACACCATATGCTAAAATGGTATATTGATTATAAAATAAGAATACAAATGATAAATAATATGGATATTTTTGGGAAATTAAATGTGTAATGATCATAGGAAAGTGAATATTTGAAGGGAATTAATTGACTACTAGATGAAATAAGGAATCCAATGTCATTATTTTACTTTGTAAAAATTATCATAAACCACCCCAATTATGAATATGTATGGTGTTATAATGTACCTATTTTTTAAGAATAATCAGTTGTTCTCATTGATGAATAGAAATTCCATAAAAATATATTTTGGTAGAACCCTGAAACACCCTAATAGGTGTTATATGAATCAGGGTGTCAAATTTTTCTTTTAAAGTGATAGATATTGTTCCTATGTTGATATTAGATAGTTAAATATATATAATGTAAACTTGTAGAAAAGAAAAAACCACAAGCAAAGATACAACACATCAATTTTTCTTGGTTTATCACTAAGGGTTAGTCTAAGGAGAATACACTGATAGTGTGTTGGTCATACCAAAATTTACTATTCATAACTAGTTTTGGAATACAAAAGTTTAGACAAAGTAAATCTATTCCAGGAACACTATCATTAAAAAATTTAAATATAGAACACTACCTCTCTCATGACACTTCTGTCGACTCCTCTAAACTCACTGTTTTGGTGAAGTCTCACTCAATTTAACAACATGATGGTCACATTAGTAGATTGTAATTTAATTATTATTCTATAACTAGCATGATAATATCCTTGCATTGTAGACTTGATTTGATGCACTGTAAATCACACTTCACTTAAACCATATGTTCTACACTGTCATTCGTGGAGCTCCTTCATGAAGCTCACTACCTTTATAAAGAAAACTTCCTTCAAAGAACAAAATGCCTTCATTAATCTCATTTTTTCATCATGAAATACATTATCATCACAAAACTACATTTTCCTAGATACTTAATCATTGTTAAAGACTAAGATATTCTTTTCATGATGCCCAAATCACTATTAAAACCTAATTCATGAAGCTTTCATCCTTCTTGAATTAATACCAAATCAGCCTTCCTTCTAAATATTTTTCTATGTAATGAAGTGGGTGTTTCTTCCTATTTATAGGATAATCTTTTAATGATACTAACATGCCTATGGAATATTTTTTTGAACCTCTAAAAACATATTTGTAAAGCTCCATCATTTTTGAAGATCTAGTGAAAATTCTCGTAATCATGAAGAACACTGTCAACTCACCGCGCACTAATAAAGCTCCATACCTTCATGAAGCTCAACCTTCACAAAACCCAGTATTCAAAAAATACATTCCTTTAACTGATTTAAAAATATACAATCCTATAAATAAACCTTTTATGATATTGGGGTTTTCATCTTGATTTTGAGCCCATATATTTGTCAAACACTATAGAATGACTCCACCTTCAACATTTTTGTCGTATAAAACTATAAGAATACTTAAATTAAAAACTCCCTCATCAAACCAGCATGGATCGACTAAAAACACACACTTGAATCCATTTCAATCTATTAAAATATTTGGTTCCAACACTTTAAAAACATTATTAAATTAAATATTCTTTTCAATTTGGAAATCATTTTGAAAAACTTTTCATTGAAAAAAAAATTTAAAAAAAATAATTTAAAAATATCATCATTAACATTCAATAGAAGCTTCAACTAAATCACATTCATAATGGTGGGGAATTACGTAGATTCCATATATGCTAAAAAGAACATTCCTTTTATAATATAAAAAATATATGTGAGTTCTTTGTTCAAAAATGATATTAATATTCCTTTTAAATTTTTAGTAAAAGAAAAACATGAATTATTTCAAAAATTACATAATATTAATTTTAAATCATTTTTTCAAAGAGTAAAAATGGGTAAAGAACCTTTAAAAATTAATTTCTAAAAAGTAAAAAGATTTTTGAAAACATTTTGAGAAAACATTTTTCTATAAGAAAACCAATTTCCAAACAAAGAGAGAAATAAAGTCACATTTTCTTAAAAAAAATCTAAATTAATTTCATTACCATTAAATTAAAAAAATGGTACTATTAATTGAAAATACCATGAATAAATAGAGGAGAATAAAATTAAATGAATTTATTTTGAAAATGTTCATATAATTTCCTTCAACTAAAATTCACAAATTAAAAATTTTGATTAGAGTGATATTCTGAAATAAACCCTTAAGGTGATCATAATGTTAAAGTGACAATTAATCAATTAATTGATTATGTTTATTAAATATATATCCAAATAAAAAAGTTTAAATACAACATAATATAATAAAAATCCACTATACACATAATCTTATAATATCAAACTTGATGAAAAAATAATTTAACCCAATGAAAATAAATTGAGTTATGAAATTTTTACAACATAGTAACTATTAATTCAATTCCCATTAGATACTATAATTAAAATCGAAACATAAAATACCATGAATAATGATTTATTCATGATATTATAGGTAAATGGGAGATTATAAACAAAAAATAAATGATATTTGGTGCAGAACATTACCATATGACTCAATGAAATGAAATTGAGATCAAATCCCTTACATCACACTGCCTTTTGATTAAACATGATTTAAAATTATGCTTAGTTATTTTAAACATATTATTAACTTATTATATAACCATATTAATTTTTATATTTTCATATATGATCCTTTTATAATATCTTATCACCCATTTGTTAATAATATTATATTATTTTAATTGTTTTGGGTGTTTATTGCCTTGTTTTCTCATGTGTGTTTCATCATGAGAGACCTAGTTCTTGAAAAAATTATATATTTATATAATCTATATAATAATAATGAAATATCTATCATATTTTTACATCTATTTTACATTTAAAACTAGTCACTAATGATGGTTAGGAAAAATGATGTATGTTATGATCATCGAGATAGTTGGCCATACGTACAGATGTGTAACATTTCCATTTTCAATGATAATTATGGAGAGAAGGTAATTATTATTTTACCATTAAATAATTATTATAATATCATATATAACATATTATACTCTTATATATATCATCCATGTGGTGTGGTGATGTAAATAGAGTCACATCGCTTCGTGAAGGCGGTAGTCCACACGTACATGAATGATGTTATATTCCTTACATGAGTTAAACAGGAAGAAAGGGAGTGATATATATATATATATATATATATATATATATATATTATCATCCAATAATGATAAATATATCTTGAATATAATTATTATTTTAATTATTTTGAATATAATCACTAACTTTATCCATATGACCTTCCATGTGAAGTGTTAGTAAAAGATGAATCACATCGCTTCGTGAGACTGTAGTCCACCATACACATGATTGAAAATATCATATATCATATGGTATGTAAGGTAAATATATATATATATATAATATAGTTATTAAAAACGAATAATTATTTTATAAATATCATATATATACTTCAGATCCATCATAATACCCAACCTTGAATGGTGGTAATGGAGGAACGAATGACATCTATTCGTAAGGTGGTAGTCCACCATAAAGAAGAATGATGATTTAGTAATGAATTTTTATAAGTGGAGAAGGTTTTAAATAATTTAATAATTATAAAAAATATAATATTATATGTAATATAATTAGGTTATTGTATCATCATGGTTTAATAAAAATCAAACGAGGTGGAGAAAGAAGTAAAATAAAGATGCTTGTTGAAGAACACTACATCTTCTTCGGGTATCCTATATAGGTTTTCACTAAATCCATCTAGGGTTGTATTTATGCCAAAAATAAGGCATAAAAGTATATTTTATGTAGTTTTAGAAGTTGTTTTTTATTTTATTTTTCAATCAAAATCGCTTGATTGGTGTAAAGTAGTGAGGGGAGCGAGTGCCCTTTTATAATTGAGGAGTGTCATTTTTGTAAATTCCCAAAAGTATAAAATATTGGAAGGTCTCTCATACCACATGTTCAACCAAAATTGATTAATAATGTAGTATAGGGTTTATTTGATCAATTAAAACCTCCAACACAACAAAGGAACACATTCTTATCGTGTTTTTCTTTATTCATTAAGTTTACTCAATTTTTATCTCACTTTTTTCCACGATAACTTGTATCTTTTTATTTACATAGGTAATTTATAATTTTAGAATAAAATTAAAATGAGTATTATTAAATAATTTATACCTACATATTATAAATATTAAATCCAATTTATTAAATAAAAAACATATGCTTTCAGAAAATTAATTTTAATAAAAATGCATGTATTATGAAAAAACTAGTTTTGAACTTATTCATAATAATTAATTTTAACTATATTCACTAATAATTACGGTAAATAATAAACTTTACCTTGTTTAAAAATGTAAAATTTTCTTATTCCAAATATCAAATCCAATTTTCCAAATTAAACACATAAAATTTTTAGAATATAGTTTCAAAGTAATCCCACAGACACAATGAGAAATAATGTTATTAAAGTGAAAATAATCAAAAGGCCACAGTGTGTTTATATCAAAATAAAAATATTAAAATGATTAAAATGAACAAACTTGATTAATTTATATAAAATTGAACTAATTTTACTTCATAACTAATTCAAAATATAATTTAAAATTATAAATTATTTAAAAGAAAAGGAATATTTTAATTAAAATTCAGTATTTTCACTATTCATCAAAAAATGAATCTTCTCAGAAAGATACGAAAAATTAACAATAAGATAAATTTCAATATTCTAATTTTTTTTAAAAAAATTATTTTTTCATATAAATTTACCAAAATTAGTAAAACCTAATTTTATTATATATGCACAATGTAAGATTAGACCGCCATTGAGAAAAAAACTTTTTTCACAAAAAAAAATATTTTTATTTAAAAGATTTTTATTTTATTTATAATCAATATATAAATAGTAAACTAGTGTAAATATATATATATATATATATATATTAATAATTTATTTAATCCAATTAATACACTCCATTCCAATGGCTAGGTGATAACTATCATATATTAATATTTATAGTATATTATTGTTCAGTAAAACTATATTTTTGTGTCTAATGTAAGCTATAGAAGAAACCCATGATTGTGTGTAATGAAATAGATTTAAGATATTGAATTAATATATCTTATGTTATCAAGGTGTTATATTCCCTTCCATTCTTGGTGTTTCTTGTTATACACTCTATCAAGTATAATGTCCTTACTTTTGAATTATAGGGTGTTACATTCTCCCCAATATAAATAAATTGTTTCCTAACAATTTGAAGTTTATCTCAGTAATATAATAATTGATATTTGAAAATTAATTTATTGAAAATATCATATCATATAAATTGTTAATAAAACATCCTCTTAAAAATATAGAAGAGGAATTAAATAGGTTATCTAGAATAACACATAACTAGGTTTCAAATCATGAGAACATTGGTGTAATGTGAAGATATCTACATAGAAGTATAACATAAATAATTATATAAAATTATATAGGTAATTAATTATAAAAAAAATTGAATGATCAATGGAATGTTAAGGGTCTCAAATCCACAATTCTGTGATGATTTAAAAGACCAGCTGATTCATCTGTTATGATTGTAATCGGATAATGTTTTCATTTCAATGTCCTTTTTACTCAAGTTAATGAATTATTTTAGTATCTAAGAATATAAGGATATATAACTACATGATGAAATTATATTTCAGAAGTGAAATTTCATCTTCTATTTGTTCTTTTCTCAATATTAAATACATCTCTTACTCTATGAAATAAATATCCAGAAATGATTTTTTTAATCCTAAATCCCAAACATTCACTTTTAAATAATCCTAAGATCCACGAATCTAGACTTTACGTCTATATATAACTATTTTCAAAAACCAAAATGGTTATTACAAGTTATCCAATATAATAAAATAATCTATAAACCTAAAAAATAACTCCACTACTTCATATTTAATATTTATTCCTCAAAATATTTAACTTAAAATAATGATATATTAACTAGTACAACTTGTATGCTAGTTGTAGGTGTGAAACCCTTATCGTCCTTTGATCATGGATTCAAAACCAACCATCTTGATGTATGCAATAGGTTTTCACCTATCATATAGTTCATCTATTTTCTAAAACATTATTAAAATGATTCCTATAACTTTCACACAAAAATAATATGGACAGCCTATGGAAGAAATTAATCATTGAATAACCTTTTTATTATGGTTTTGAATAAAACAATTTTTAAAAAATATAATAATATTATTTAAAAATTATTACAATTTCATTAATTATCATATTAAACCTAATTTCTATCAATACCTTAAAACATATGTTTATAATATGTAAAGTCATTATTCCTAAAATAACTATTCAACAAAATAATATGAATTCCATAAATTTCTCCCAAAATATCCATCATCAGGGTAGAATCCCATTAGATAAAACCTAAAAAGGTGGTGTTTAGTACTTGGAACATATGATCATTCTTAAACACATTTACCCATGATGGTATCTATAACTGTTAAGTTAACAGAGAAATATTTTATTCTAATATTTTAAAAAATATTTAGATGATTCATTATTCTTATAACCAAAATATTCTTGGTAAAATAATTCTAAAATTTTATTCGTGTATACAATTACACAAATAATTCATTAGTGTTATTTCACTATAGGTCAATCTGTGGTCTGGGTTTTGTCATAGATCATTCATTGTCAGTATCTATTAAAATCCTTCATAATGGTTTATAAAGAAATTAAGAATTATACTATTAATATACCCATGTTGTTTCAAACCAAGTGTGTAGTAAGGCCTATTTTCATACACCATGTAACGATCTGGTCAAGCCTAATGCACCATTATTATTATTATGAAAACTAGATAAATTTTCGATATAACCACGTCAAGTTGTGATTTCCAAACATGGATTTATTATAAATAAAACCACATAATATTAACCTTAAAAAATTAGGTTGTTATTTTATACTTATAATCAATGTCTATCATAGGGTTACATTGTTTAATCTATGTTTTCCTTAATCTAGTTTCCAATGTTTCAAATAAGCATTCTCTGAGTACAAATGTAGTAAACCTGACCCCAGTAGCCTATAGATGGTTCCTGCATAATTTCATTGGTATAATAAACATAAAATTGAATCCCAAATGACCTAATAGTTTAGTAGTATTGGTAAAATAGATACATACACTATTCATAAATTATATATGAATTCTAAAATTAGAATATAATTTTTTTGATAATATCATTAATCCTTATTTCATCCCTGCATATCCTTCATAGCAAACTTCATAGAATCCTATGGAAAGGAAACAAAATAAGGGTGTTCTCAAATTCTCATCAAGCATTAAGTACAATAGAATCTATAATGAATAAATAATAATAATCAACATGTAAAGGTAAATAAATGAGTTCAAATACAATTTAAATAACTCGTAAAGGAATAGTTAATGTGGAAATGTAAAAAATTTACTACACTTTCCATTTAATCAATAACATTAAAATAAAATTCGTCTAGATATAATATCATAGTGGAAATCTCATGGAAAATAATAATTAAACTCTTAATGAAGGTAATGCTTAATTGTTGGATGTCATGTTTCCCAAGAACATTATACCATTACCATCAAAATTTATTCTCAATATAGTTTAAAATTAATGGGTAGAAACCCAATTAACTAAGGCTAGACAACCAATTCATTCCATGATATTGCAGATCTATTGATGGGATATCATAAAATGGGCCCCACCAATATTGGTAGGTCCATATAATTTCTAAAAAATTGAATAATAGATTTAATTCATGACCAATTTACCTTATACTTAAATATACATATTGATTAATGAATATAGATTTATCAATATTTCCCCTAATGAATAGTTAACATTCAATTTAAACAACTTATGTTAAAATGTTACACAATTTAAGAAACAAGAATATCCATGATAAATAATATGGATATTTAGGGTAAATTTAATGTCTAATGATCTTGGGAAAGTGAATATTTCAATGGGAAGTTAATGAACAAAAAATAAAACAATGAAGTGACTATCAATAATATCCTTGGTAAAAATAATCATAAACCATACAAAGGAAGAATTAGGATGGTATCAACATATACCCATTAGAGGAAGAATAAATAGTTTTTATCATTGATGAATAGAAAACCTATAAAAATATTCTTTTTATTTTGAAAAAAAATTGAAGACATTTCCTTTAAAAATGTCATTTATATACATTTCCATTAAAAATATCATCAGAAACACACAATGTAATCTTCAATGAAATGATGGTCATGACAATGGGTACTTATGTACATTCCAAGCAAGTTTAAAAAGAATATTCCTTTTTCACTGTATATATTTTAGGAAAGATCCTTGTTTGGAAAACAATAAGAATATTCATTTCAAATTTTTGATAAAATAGAAAAGTGGATTTTTTTGAAAACAACATAATATTACTTTGAAAACATTTGTTTGAAGAGTAAAATGGGTAAAAGATCCATTAATAAATCAATTTAAAAAGTTTGATTTTTTTTACAAATATTTATAGATAACGCAATTTTGGAAGAAAAAATATTTCTGGCCGAATATAAAAATAAACACTACAAAAAAGGTGACTTTACCAATAGAAAATTACCAACAGATAACATATCTCTTAGTAAAAATTATTAATTCAAACATATACTAATTTCTATTGATATTAACTATAGGCACCAAAAATTATTTATATGAATAGATATACCATTTTATATTACTAGTTCAGTACCAAAAAATATTTTACTAATATTTAAATATTTTGTCTTGTCATAAAAATACCAACAATTTATTTGTCGATAAATTAATATTTTGTTATTAGTTATTATTACTAACAAATATTTTACCAATAAAAAATCATTACAAATAAATTATTCAATAATTTCAAATACATTACCAAAAATTGAATATATAGATATGTATATTACCCATTAGAAGCATATCATTTTGATAATAAAAATATATAATTATTAAAAATATCCATAATTTAGTAATATTTATGGGTAATATACATACATATATAAATATATATATTGATATATAAATACATAATCCTTATGTAATATAATTTTTATATAAATTTCTAACTTCTTTCATTATATATATAAATATATATATTAAAAACACATGTCTCTGTCCCAAAACAACCCCCCCCCCAAATGTCATTACCTGTGACCTCCCTCCCCAACCCTACCTTTCTATTCCAAATGGATAGTGTTCCCCATGGTTGGCGTTCCTTGTGGACAACATTCCTCATAGACCACCTCGCAGGAAACCCATCATTGTTCCCACCTAGAATCCACCATTGACGTATTCACAAGGAAACCCCCTGTTCTTAGCTAGCATCACCCTCAGACATCATCACATGAACCACTTCCATGTTCCTGACCAGCTTCCTCATGAGAAATCCCCTTTTTAGAATCACCCTCTATTAGGATACCCAATATCCCCATGTTGACATAGTTTGTTCATTGGTTGTCTCTTGCATCTCAATTCTCTATTTCGGTTCCCCAATCACCCTCCAGTAGAATTTTTAGTCTCCAATTTCATTTTGGTTCTTAATGTTTATTAATTTATTTTGACGTTTAGATTTTTAATAGCTATAATTTATGTGTTCATTGTATTTCCTCTTTCATAGCTACAATCGTTCCTTCAATTCTCAGTACTGCAATGTTTGGGGTGGTTTTACAGTTTATAGTTAAAATCTATCTTATATCCTTATATCATGTTTTTTTTATGAATAAATTCTATAAATATATACTATATTTCTATAACATTATAGTTATAATATGGGTATATTCTATAATTTCATGAAATTACAGCATACAAAAAAACATCAATATCTTAAAATAATAGAAAATTTACCTACACATATTCAAATTACAGATCCAATATGTGAAAGCTGGTTAGTATTGAACTACATGTATTATATTGATAATTACAGAGTATTTACTTGTTGACAATACATTATTATTTTTTTCCTACACTGATATATTCTACAAAATCATGTTACAAACATTTTCACTTTAAAATAATTGATTCAAAATCTATTAAATATTTTTCAATCAAAATTATATCTAATTTCCATTATGTATAACATGGAGTTTTATAGGAAGGTATTTATGAAGAAATGAAGTCACTCTCATAATCTACAGGATCCACAAATCAAGATGTGCAACGAAATTAGAAATATCTACATGATTTCCCTTCTACTTAAGTTTGGGGTTCTTTTTTTGTTAAAACTTTTATTTCTTTTTTTACCATCTCTTAAAAAATAATTAGTATGGTTTTTATTCACACTGTATCCCAATCTAGTATTATCAGATAAAACCCAATGGTTTTTATTCACCCACATCCACTTCCTTGTGGTTTTTTTTGCATGTTTGATTTAAAACCTGAAGCCCATATTGATTCTTTATACAAAAGTGATGAATGAGTGGTGGATCATCATCAAAGGTTCATGGTATATCTGAACATAATTTTTGGAAATTTCAAAAATGTTTCTCATTGGGTTCATCAAGATGACAATTATTAAAATACTAGTTAAAAATATTTTACATCAAAATGTATGTGCTATTTCAGAATTGATAGTTTTTTTCTCATTTAATTTCATTTAAAAATAATGAAAAATTTGTACTAAATGTGTTTTTTGGCATGTAGGATTTTGAGAAAATATGGAATAATGAAGAACCTGTGATTATTGAGACATAAGTATTTTATTTTATTATTATTTTTTGTATCGTTTCATTATTTATGGTCAATTTTTAACCTATTAAGCTTGTAATTCATTCTACATTTTCAAACTCATGTTTCTCTATTTGTAGAGATAGATAATTCACTAGGGTAGTCATTTTTTTGGAATTTTGCATTTTAATTTCTTACACATATTAAGTATGTCATACTTTTTAAATTTTTGAACCCATTTTTTATATTGTTTGTGGTGGAAGGTCCATCATGTGGGAATGATTTTATTGAACATGATAATTAATGATCGATGTGATGTGATTACAAGGTAATGATATATTGTGTTAATTGACTTTGAAAAATTTGATTTTTCTATGCTTTATGATTTTCATATAGGATTGAATAATTTCCTCAATGCAAGGTATTATTTTGTGTTATTTTAAATGGACTACCAATACCATGTTGTGTTTTTTCATTGAATAAATATACATTTATAATTTTATGGTTGTTGAAATTTTAGGGAATAATAATGGATATGGTGACAATTGTAACAATTCTAATGTATGGATAATTTAAAAAATACAGTTATAGTTATATTTTTATACACACCCTTTTTAATATATGGTTAATTCCACTATTGGGATTTGATTTCATTTATTTTTTAAGTTATTATTTAGAAGAAGGTTACTAATGAAAATTTAATATGTATTTCTGTTGGACTCACCTATTTTGATAATCCCAAATCATGTTTCATTTATGTGATAATCATGTTTCTCTTATAGGATAATCATGTTTCATTAATATTATTAGTTTATATCAAGCAATAATTATGTATTTTCTAATTTAACTGCTCTCTTGTTTAAGCTTAAAGTGTAAAATCTATCTAAGTGAAGGGTTACTGATTAAGGTTACTGATAGAAGGTTACCGATAGAATGTTACTGTTAGAGGTTACCGCTAAGTTATCAATGCAAGTTCATTGCTAAAAGTTTACCAATAAATCATATCGATGAAGGATATTGATGAAGGTCACTAACAGAAGGTTATTCATTAAGGTCACTGATAGAAGTTCATTGATAGAAGGTTACTGATGAAGGCTACCGATGAAGGCTACCGATGAAGGTCACCGACAGAAGGTTACCGATTAATGTCATCGATAGAAGGTCACCGATAGAAGGTTACCGATGTAGTCTATAGATGAAGCCTAATGTTGAAGCCTACTATTGAGAAGGCTAACACTACTAGTCTACTAATGCCCACTCTTCTACTCCATAATTTATCAATTTCATAAGATTATTATAACAGTCATATTTGGTAAATTTAATGCTTCTGAAATTAATTAATGCTGATTGTAGAAATATCAAGAGATCGTATCTGGAGACAGTACGAGGTATGAGGAAGACCACACATGGTTTACTTATTACTATTGTCGGATCTCAAATATAAAATAGAAGACCAAGGAAGAAAATAAGATAGGAATGCATGAGAAAGATTTTACTCGCTTGATCAAAGAGAGAAAGGAAGAACCATCCAGCACTTACACTGGGAACCCAAGAGCATCACAAAGATCATTTGGGAGAAAAAATTCATGTCTGCCTTCTATGATTCTTCAATTATTTTTCAAACCAAGAAGTAGAACACCTCAGTACTTGGAAGATAGAAACTGGAGTTGCAACACTTTGTTTTGAGGAAAACTTCCAGAGAAAGACTTGAAATGAAATTTCTTCACTCCAAGGAGTCAAGAGCTGAACTGTAAACACATAGATCTTTCTAAACTCAATATTATAATATTAGCACTATTATGTTCTTTTATTTTACATTTTTGAGAAGTGTGTGTTTTTCTTTTACACACACTGTCTCCTATGCTTGAACTAGAGGATATTTAAAATCCTCACATCAAACTTCACTTACACCTTGTTTCCCATGTGTAACTATGGAAGAGTCCATATCTGGTATGGTTTTTTTGTTTTTCCCACGAAGAACTATGGTATAGGGTGTGATCCCTGGACAGTTTTTGAAAACTATTATAAAGCCCGATACAGGCTGTGTATCAATTTTATTGTTAATATAAACTGCTTGGTGGTAGGTGATCACCAAGTAGAGATAATTAAGACTTGTCTTGAGACTAAACACCTTGTTTAACTCTATTGTGTACTATATTTAGTATTACTCTGTTTTGTCAATTTTCCACTGATTATAATTTCAAATACAAAACACTATTTTACATTAACTCTGCTAGTTAGTTCTGGTTAGTGTATATATGTGTTTAATTCAGTAAACCTATTTCAAAAGTTAAATAAGTGTTTTACACTGATTCAACTAAGGAATAAACACCCTTTGAGAAACTTTTTGACCAACTAAGAATTTATATCTCTACTGCCTTAATTAACTGGTATGTTTCAAAATTGGGGGATATTTATCATAAAGTTTTTAACATAAATTTTAAATAGGAACTCAATTCACCCCCCTCTTGAGTTTCCAATCTGACCAACATTTGGTATCAAAGGATTAAATTTTTTATTACTACCATCAGAACTGTTGTGTAAGTTTTCAAATTCTTTTCAACTATGATTTTAGTTGTATCTTAAAGATCTTAAAATTTCTATCACATCTAAATTTTCAGTTCTTTAAATTCTAAATAACTATGGACAACCGAGTTGAGGGTGCGGCTACCAACATGCCATCTTTTTTTAATGGTAATAACTATGCTCAGTGGAAATTAAAAATGAAAATGTATCTAGAGAGAATGGGTCCTGAAATCTGGGATACAATTGAAGAACAACATGCATTGCCTATTACTTCAAGGGAAACATGGTGTCAGTTTAATTAAGCTACATATAAAAACAACTATAAAGTAATGAATTCATTATACTATTCTCTAGGTGATGAAGAAATCAATATAATATCTTCCTGTAAAACTGGTTACGAAATCTGGGATACTTTGGATGTTTCTCATGAGGGAACAACCAATGTTAAATAAATTTTATTAAATACTTATACTATTAAATATGATAATTTTAAAATGAATCATAATGAACTTATATCTGAAATGTATCTCAGGTTCAATGAAATAGTAAATACCATGAGTCTTCTTGGGAAACCAGTGGATAGCAAGGATTGTATTATGAGGTTGCTTCAATTCCTACCTAACAGACAGAGAGTAACTTCTATTTCTATTTGATAATCTTGTGACATAAGAAAGCTACCAGTGAAGAAGCTAATATGATGTACGAAGAAGAGCTTAAGGTAAATCAAGAAGTATATGAACAACCAAGAATTAAATTTGTAGCATTCAAGATTGTTACCTCAAAGAGTAAAGATAAAGAAAAAGTTCAAGCTTCTATAGACACTTCCACTAGTGAAGACTTAGACTCTAACAGTGATGATAAGATGGATCATCTTGCTAGGAGATTCAAAAAGTTATACCTAAAGATGAAGTTCTTTAGAAAATAAAACTATAAAGGAAGGTATGATAGTAAAGGACAATGGAAAAAGAACAGAAAATGGAATGACAACACAAATGAGATAGTCTGTTATGAGTGTAAATGAAAAATCCATGGGAAGGCTGATTTCCCCAAGATGAAGTTTAAGAATAAATATGAAGAAAAGGGAAAGGGATATAAAAAGGCTATGAAAGATACTTGGAGTTCTTCTAAAGACAGATCCAGTGGATTTGACACTTCTGATATTGAAAAGAACAAACATGAAAACATGTATTTCATGACATAAATATCTGAGGTAATACCCAATTCTCTTATACATAATGTTTACTATTTTGGGAATGTAATTGAATCAAATAATGATGAAAATATGACTAAGGATGAACTATTTAAATACTATGTAATTCTTGAGGATACCTTTAATGATCTCAAGGATAAATATAAATTATTTAAAAGACAACATGATTTAAATTATAATTATAAGTATGATCTGGATATTGAGAAAGAAAAATGTGCTCAGCTATTAAAAGAAAATACTAAACTTAAATTATCAAATGAGAAATTAAAAAGATATCTTGAGAAGTTTACTACAGGTAGAGATACCTTGACTCATTTTTTAAGGGAAAAAATTTCCCCAAAATACACAACTGGTCTAAGATATCAATGAGGACAGAGAAGGATTATTCAAAATAAAATTGTTCCAAAATCTGGATAGTTCACTGCTAGTTCATGTTCTGGACTAAATATTGAAAATAAACTTTTCTAAAGGACATAAAAAAAATTTCATGTCTCAAAACATATCTTTTGATTTTAGGAAACCTATGAGACAAGTATAGGTTCCCAAATCTTTACTTGTTAACCTATCTGGACCCAAGAAAATCTGGGTACCAAAGTTACCCTACACTTAATTTGTTTTGCAAGAAAATTGTTTAAAGAGCTCCTATAAAACTCTATAGTATTTGGATAGTGGATGTTCAAGACATATGATAGGATAATATTCATGATTCAAGAGCCTAATTAAATTTGATGGTGGACATGTTACATTATGTGATAATGATAAGGGGAAGATCTTCATCTTAGGCAAAATTGGTAACCCTAATACTATATTAATTTCAAAAGTACTTTTTGTTGATGGGTTAAAATGTAATCTACTTAGTATCTCTCAGTTGTGTGATGATGGTTTTAATGTTAAGTTTAAAAATGATGCATGCAGTGTTTTTAATTCTAAAAATGATTTAATATTAACTGCTATTAGAAATTAAAATGTATATGTTGTTGATTTAAACTCTTTAGCTAAGAAAAATGCTTCTTTTTTAAATGCTTTTCATAAGGAATCATGGTTATGGCACAAAAGATTAGGAAACTGCAATGTGCACTCACTTAGGAAACTAAATAGGAAATTTTTTGTTAGAGACTTACCTAAATTGGAATTCCCATATGACAAAGTTTGTAATCCTTGTCAAAAAGTAAAAAAACACAATGTTTCTTTCAAACCAAAGAAAGAAGTTTCCAAATCTCAACCGCTTGAGTTGGTTCACATGGATTTTTTTGGACCATATAGAGTTTCAAGTTTTAATGGTAAGAACTATGTTTATGTTCTTGTAGATGATTTTTCTAGATATAGTTGGGTATACTTTATAGCTCACAAAATTTTAGTATGTTATTACTTCATTAAAAATTCCAAGTCTGTAGAAAATCTTAGTAGACATAGAATTAAGACCCTGAGAAGTAATCATGTCCGTGAGTTTGAAAATCAGGATTTTGAATCTTTTTTCTCAAAAAATGGCTATAATCACAATTTCTCTACTCCTAGAACACCTCAATAAAATAGATTAGTAGAAAGAAGAAATAGGACACTTCAGTAGATTTCTCGAACTATGCTAAATGAGTATAACCTGCCTATCTATTTTTTGGGATGAAGATGTTAATACATCTTGTTACATCATCAATAGAGTCTTAATTAGACCTATTCTTAAGAAAACCCCTTTTGATTTATGAAATAATAGGAAGCCTAAGGTTAATTACTTTAGAGTGTTTGGTTGCAAAGTCTTTATCCTTAAAACTATGGATAACCTTGACAAGTTTTCTTCTAAGAGTGATGAAGGAATTTTCCTAGGTTACTCAATATCTAGTAAATCTTATAGAGTATTAAATAAGAGAACCAAATTTGTGTAAAAATCCATTCATGTCAAATTTGATGAGACTGATCCACATGAACCCAAAACCTATGTTGAACATCTTGATGAAGATATGTCAATTCTGGACCTTAATGATAAAGAAAGTGAACCCTTAGTGAAAACAACTAGTTTTGGAAATTTTACAAAATCTGAGCATGAAAAATATAAACCTATATACAACCATGAGGATTCTAGTTAAACTTTTTCTAGAGGTATTGGAACCCTCAATAATCATCCTTTAGATGTTGTAGTGGGTGATCTAAATAGAGGAACATAAACAAGAGCTTCTCTGAGAAACCAGGTTGAACATCAAGCCTTTCTTTCACAGCTTGAACCCAAAAATATTAATGATGCTATCAGTGATGAATTTTGAGAGATAGCTATGCAAGAAGAATTGAATCAGTTTGAAATAAACAAATTTTGGGAATTAGTAGAAATACTTAAAGACATGTTGACCATAGGTACTAAATGGGTGTTTATAAATAAAGTTGATGAATTTGGAAACATTGTTAGAAACAAGGCTAGACTAGTTGCATAAGGATATAGTCAAGAAGAAGGAATATACTATGAGGAAACCTTAACACCTATAGCTAGAATAGAATCCATTAGGATACTACTTTATTATGCATCTCATCTGAATTTAAAATCTTATCAAATGGATGTCAAAAGTGAATTTATAAATGGGTACATAGTTGAGCGTGTATTTTTTTTAACAACACCCTGGTTTTACAAATCCCCATTTTTTAAATCAAGTCTTTAAACTTTCTAAAGCTCTATATGGTCTAAAACAAGATCCAAGAGCTTGGTATGACAGACTTAGTTCTTTTCTTATTTCAAAAGGTTTCACTAAAGGAATATCTGATCCTACTATTTTTATTAAAAGGATTTCCAAAGATGTTTTAATAGTAAAAATTTATATCGACGACATTATTTTTGGATCCTCTAAAAATTCTTTATGTACTGATTTCTCAAAAATTATTCAAGATTAATTTGAAATAAGTTTAATGGGAGAACTTAAATTTTTCCTTGAATTTCAAATTTTTCAAAATAAAAATGGTATTGTTTTTAATAAAAGTAAATATACTAAGGATATTTTGAAACGTTTTGGCTTGGATGGTAATAAAGGTAGTGATACACCTATTAGTACCACTTGTAAGTTGGATGATAATGAAATTAGTAAACCAGTGGATCAAACAAATTACAGAGGTATGATTGGGAGTCTTCTCTATCTTACTTTCAGTAGACCTGATATTATGTTAAGTGTATGCATGTGTTCTCATTTTCAATCCAATCCCAAAGAATCTCATTTAACTGTTGTTAAAAGGATTTTTAAATATCTCAAGTATACTACAAACTTAGGAATATTATATCCAAGAGAATAATCATTTGATTTAATAAGTTATTCAGGTGATGACTTTTCTGGTTCCAAGTTAGATAGAAAGAGAACCTCTAGAACATGTCACATTTTGGGAAAGTCACTAGTATCATGGTGCATTAAGAAACATAATTTTGTTGCATTATCTACTACCGAAGCTGAATATATAGCTGCTAGTAGTTGTTGTGGTCAAATTCTGTAGATAAAACACACTTTACTAGACTATGGATATCAATTCAAAAATGTCTCTATAAAATGTGATAATACAAGTGCTATTAACATCTCTAAAAAACCAATATCTCATGCTAGGATAAAGCACATTGATGTGAGACATCACTTATTAAGAGATCATTATCAAAGAGGTGATATCAATCTTGAATTCATTGGCACTAAACATCAATTGGATGATATATTCACAAAACCTTTGAATTTTGAGAGGTTAAATTACATCAAACATGAGTTAGGTATGATAAAATGTTAAGATAAGACCTCATCGTTAGGACCTCACCATTGGAACTCACCGTTGGACCTCACCATTGGACCTCACCGTTGGACCTCACCATTGGACCTCACCGTCGGACCTCACCGTTGGACCTCACCGTTGGACCTCACCATTGGACCTCACCATTAGACCTCACCATTGGACCTCACCGTTGGACCTCACCGTTGGACCTCACCGTTGGACCTCACCATTGGACCTCACCGTTGGACCTCACCGCTGGACCTCACCGCTGGACCTCACCGTTGGACCTCACCGTTGGACCTCACCGTTGGACCTCAACGTTGGACCTCACCGTTGGACCTCACTGTTGGACCTCACCATTGGACCTCATCATTGACACCTTGCTGATAGTCGACCTTAGGTCTGGGACTTCGCATTTTCCTGCTGTAATCCGAAACGTTTTTAGTATTATTTATTTATTTTATTCGACTTGTTTTTTCATTCCTAAATGATAAAAATAAAGTACAAACCACATCTCAATCCAATTCAATCCTCTCTCGAAACTTTTTCTCCCTAACCTTCGAACCTAACCTTCTGCTGAAACCCTTAAACTGCTCTAGATTGCAATGGAAAGACTGAAGAGACCAATGGTTGATGATGAAAGAGATACACCGAACCCTAAGAGACCTCGAGCTGGGTCTAGTAGTGGAAGCAAGGTAGTGTCAAACCTGATCAATACACATTTTTTGAAGAGGGAAATCATGTTAGAAAAGGAATTATGTTCAGAATGGCTAATTTCAATAAAGTATTTGGTGGTGAAGGCACTCAAAGCTCAGGATTGGATAGAATGTTTTACAAATAACAATGGACCTTATTACCCGAAGCTAGTGAAGGAATTTTATGAGCCTTTGAAGTTTGAGTAGTATGAGGATTAGAACTGAATGTCTTCAAAGGTAAATAGAGTAATTGTGATCTTCTCCTCTGTTTAATGAGATGAATGTTTAATAGTTCCACATGAAGGGATTTTTTATTACTACTCTGGAATGGTGCCTCTCGGTAGTGAGTTCTTTTGTTATGAAGAAGATTTGGCTGAATAGACAGGGAATGGAATCCCTAGGAAAGTGATTGCTGTTGAAATTAAAGGAGAAGACATGTTGCTTTTTTAGTTTGTTCATCATGTTTGAGTCCTAGGAGAGGGTACTTTTCTACCTTGAAGTATCAATAAATATTTCCTTTTTATCTATTGAAGCATGGACAAAAGATAAATCTTTTTAGGTTGCTAATGATTCAGTTAGAGAATATGGTAAATCCTAGTTCCAAGTCAAATGATTTATTTCATGATATGTTGATATCCTTGATGTTCAAAGTGAAAGGAGTTTCTGGAAATAAAGAAGAAATGGTAGTTGTAAGGGATATATTCTGCATTGCCAAGATGATTTGCAATTTTATGAAGATAAGCAAGAACCCTTGGAAAAGGGGATGAGTGAATGATGAGGCAAAACTGTATGAATAATTCAACCCTATAGCCCATCCTACTAGGCCAAAGAATAAGAGAGATATAGGTTTAAATCCTAATGAAGTGGAACCAGTATATTCAGATGAAGAAGAGGAGGTTACTATTGTGCAATAAGTAGAGGATTATTTTATAGATGACAGGAGTGATCCTTACCTTTCCTCAAGTCCTCATGAGAATATCATATCCTTTGGTGATCCTAGACCCCCAAAAATATTTCCTAGAAGAGAGAATGACCTAAGCGACAATTATGATGAGGAAACCAGTGAAGAATAAAGAGAAGAAAATGTCTTAAGAGACATTAGAGAGACCTCAGAGGAGGAGGATGAAACTAAATCTAGTCATGATGATTTTGAGACAGCTGTTGATAAAATTTAAGAGTAATGTCTAAGTCTCAGTCCTCTAATAGGATATACAAAAATGGTATAGAGTTTAGATGAAGAGGTTGCTGAATCGGTTGAAGATGGAATTGCAATGGCAGTGGTTAAAGATTCTGTAGAAGAAGTTGTAGTGGACTCTCCTATTGATGCAGTTGATCAAGGAGGTATATGAGAGATGAATGTAGTTGATCAGGAGAATGCTCCAAGTGAGGGGGAGGAACCTGTTTCCATGGGTTCAGTTGTTGTTTCTCATGGAATAGAAGATTGGTCAAAAGATCCTGGATTTGTGGTCTTGGGCTTAGACTATGGAGACTCTGAAGATGAAAATCCTAACAGAAGCCCTCCAATTCCTTCTATTTTAGAGACCACTATTGTACATCCAGTAGTAATTCTACCTCGTGAATATGTGTAGAAGGATGATTTAGAATCATTAAAATCATATTTTAAGAGACACTTTTATGAGAGATCTATTTGGATATAGAGATCAGTATCTCACAATCAAGAACTTGTGAATTCTACATTGGAAAGGCTAATTTCTACCTCTCAGTCAAATTTGCTACATGAAGTGAGGGAATGTCAGAAACAAGTTAGAACCTTGGTAGAGTCTATGAAATCTGTGAAACAATAAATTGCGAGTTTAGACTCCTATATGGCTTCAAGGGTTCAAGTGGAAAAAGATCTTATGTTTGTTAAGAGTGTTGTTCAGCAGATGGTCACTGTGTTTGATGAATTTAAGAAGTCTACGGAGATGCATGTGAGTGGATAGGATGATGATGTGAAGAGGTTGATCAGTGTCCTGACTAAGTCTTTTAAGGAGACAATAGCTTTCACTGTGGTGCCTCTGTGTGCATCTTCTTCCTCTTAAACCTCTCCTCCTATTGATCTAGAATCTTTCAGGTCGGTTGTTAGAGAAGAAGTGGAGAAGTTCTCTGGTTCCAGTACCTCAAACCCTTAGTCTATGACTCGGGTCATTTCCACTACCAGGGACATTCATAAGATTTTGGGAGATTATTTATGGGAGGATGCTCAAGATCATAAGTCCATCAAAGAGAAATTTTATTTCTATTAAAAAATGGTGTACACTAAGAATCATATGGATGGTCACTTCAAGCTGTTGTTGGAAAACTTGAGAATCCCACCTATCACTCAGTCATTTAAGGATCAAGTTAGTAGGCTTAGAGAATTAAATCATGCCTTCGAAAAAATCATGGAGAATAAGGATGATTTTTATTTCAGCTATGGAAATAGTAGGAAGTATTATTATGGATTTCAAAAATCTCCTTTTACCCTTCCTCCATGTGGACTACATTCCCATTATTGTTCCTCCAATAATACCTTCTTCCTAAGCTGCCTCAAGCTCTACCAATGCTTATACATTGATGAGTCCTATATAGACCATCAGAATCTTAACCCCTATGATTCCTCAAAGATCTACTCACTATCGGTCTACTGATGCTTCTGTAGTAGCTCCTTTTACCTTTATCACTTCCATACCTCGGCCTATCCCTCCATCTTCTAGACCTACCTCCTCAACTTCCAAAGATAAAGCTCCCTTGGACATTTTTGATGTGGATTGATTGTGGGATGTCTTAGTTGATAGGGATTTTTGTACTATTTTTAATCCTCTTTTGTCTCCTTTTGTATTAAATTATTTTTGTTAATCACAAAGGGGGGGAAGTTTTAAGTTGACTATTTTAAGTTGACTGGAGTCCTTACATATATACTCTGATCTAATTTCCACAACAACCATGGTTAAATTTTATTGATCCATAATATATGTACACTCCCACATCTGATGAAATTAGCAAATGTTATTAACACTGATTCAATAATACTTAAATCTAAATTTTCACTAACATAATTTGTGATTATAAAAAAGGGGGAGATTATTAGACTCGCCTATTTTGATAATCCCAAATCATGTTTCATTTATGTGATAATCATATTTCTATTATAGGATAATCATGTTTCATTAATATTATTAGTTTCTATCAAGAAATAACTATGTATTTTATAATATCATTGCTCTCTTATTTAAGATTACAATGCAAAATTTATCTAAGTGAAAGGTTACCGATTAAGGTCACCGACAGAAGGTTACCAATAGAAGGTTACCATTAGAGGTTACTACTGAGTTATCAATGTAAGATCATCGCTACAAGTCTACTGATGAAGGATACTAGTGAAGGATACTGATTAAGTTCACTGACATATTGTTACCGATTAAGGTCACTGATAGAAGGTCAATGATAGAAGGTTACCGATGAAGGATACTGACAGAAGGTTGCCAATTAAGGTCACTGATAGAATGTCACTGATAGAAGGTTACCAATGTAGTCTACCGATGAAGCCTACTATTCAGAAAGCTTCCTCTACTAGTCTACCGATTCCCACTCTTCTACTCCATACTTTATCAATTTATTAAGATTATTATAACGGTCATATTTGGTAAATTTAATGCTTCTGACATTAATTAATACTGATTGTAGACATATCAAGAGACCATATCTAGAGACAATACGAAGTACGAGGAAGACCACACATGGTTTACCTATTCCTATTTTCAGATCTCAAATATAAAATAAAAGACCAAGGAAGAAAATAAGATAGGAATGCATGAGAAAGAGTTTTCTCTCTAGATTAAAGAGAACAAGGAAGAACCATCCACCACTTAAAATCTGAACCCAAGAGATTCACGAAGATCATTTTTGGGAGAAAAAAATCATGTATTACTCTTGTGCTTCTTCAATTATCCGTAAAACCAAGAAGCGTAACACCTCAGTACTTGGAAGCTAGAACCTGGAGTTTCAACACTCTATTTTGGGGACAACTTCTAGAGAAATAATCGAACTGCAATTTCTTCACTTCAAGGTGTCAAGAGTTGAACTTCAAATACATAGAGCTTTCTAAACTCAATCTTATAATATTATCTCTATTGTGTTATTTTATTTTACATTTCTAATAAGTGTGTGTTTTTCTTTTACACACACCATCTCATGTACTTTAACTATAGGATACTAAAAATCCTCACATAAAACTTCACTTAAACCTTGTTTCCCATGTGTAACTGTGGAAGAGGTCGTATCTGGTCTAGTTTGTTTTTTTTCACAAAGAACTATGGTAGAGGGTGTGAGCCCTATACGGTTTGTGAAAACTATTGTAAAGCCTGATACAAGATATGTATCAAGTTTACTGTTAATATAAACTTCTTGGTGGCAGGTGATCACCAAGTGGAGAGGATTAAGTCTCGACTTGAGACTGAACATCTTGTTTAACTCTATTGTGTATTATATTTAGTAATACTCTATTTTGTCTATTTTCTACTGCTTATAATATCAAAAACAGAAAACAATTTTACATTAACTCTAATAGTTAGTTTTGGTTAGTGTGTGTATGTGTTTAATTCATTAAACTAGTTTCAAAAGTTAAAGAAGTGTTTTACACTGATTCAACTGAGGACTAATCACCCTTTTAGAAACCTGTTGACCAACTAAACATTTATATCTCTACTGCCTTAATTAACTGGGCCATTTCAAAATTGAGGGATCTTTATCATAAAGTTTTTAACAGAAATTTTAAGTATGAACTCAATTCACCCCCCTCTTGAGTTTCAACTCTGACCAAAAATTTCTATAATTCTATTTGATTTATTTAATTTATTTTTTATTATTTTAATATAGTTATCTATATTTATATATATATATATATATTCCTTTTATTCAAAGTTTTAAATTTTCATATTTAATTAATTATGTTTATTAATATGGATAAACATTAAATGATTACATAATATTATGTATGTTACTATACCCAATGCTTAGTGATATGATTATATGTAATAAAAAATCTCCATATAATTATGTAGTGTCAACACAAATGCAGATGGTTACTAGAATTTATTTGTAGTTTCCACATGCATTCCCTCAACATGCTTCTTTATAATGAGAAATTGTTTAAAAATTGAAAAAGTTAATAGATAGAGGGCCTCTTGTCATATACATCAAATGGATTGATGGAATTCATATAATCAACTAATAAGTGAATTTAAAAACTAGGTTAATAAGATGTATAAAAAAGACCAGTCCAAAAATCCTTTAATAATTCCCACAATCAGATCATCAAGAATTAACCCCCACTCAACCTTTTAATATTGAATTTATATATCAATCTTACCAATGAAATTTATACCTAGTACCTTATAAAAGAGTTATATAAATAACTTTTATGATAAGACTACCAGCCCATAAATACTCATACCTTTAAGAAAATATTATTGCTATTAGATAATAGGGTGATGAAGATAAAATATCTTATCATTATGTAGTCTAATAATAAATTTATATGAGATGTTATATAGATTATTATAATGATAAACTCTAAAAATAAATAGTTTTATAGTATTGGAAATAAAGAAAAGGGATGTTACTTTTATAATAATGGGTATTTTCCCACCACTAAATAAATTGAGCATTGATTTAATCATGTAATTTTTTATTTTCTCCCGTTCATATATATTAAAATATCATATAAAACTATTTGGTCCTGTTGTACATTATATTCATATAATCTTTACTTATTTCTATATTACCACTTCATCATAAATATTGACCATATATGCATTATTATGTTCAGTAGCTTCCATCCCACTCTTCAAAGGTGCATGAAGATAATCCTTTTTATTGTACATACTAGGTGTTCAAAGAGAAATCTAGAATTTTGGGATCACCTTCACCCCTCTGGATCAGATCTTAAAGGAAATTATTTAAGGCATCCAAGAGATAGGAATTGTTAATACTTAATCCATTCAATTATGGGAAAAAGGTGAGATTTTTTGTTTTATTATCTGTTGTTATGAGATTTTACTTGTTTGATTTCTTATTTCATTTAACATAATGAACTATATTTATCCAATTCACTCTTTGAGTGATTTTTTTTAGAAGTTCTATCATTTTCTCAAATCCCAGAGATGTCAATAGGGATGATAAAAAATTATCACTATACAAATTAATTTTTATACTTCCATTTATTTATATTTTGGTTTTAATTCATGTATATGTTTTTCATTGATTTTTGGGTATGATTTTTAGATGATTGTGATTTATATATTGGATCTAAAGGGTGTGGCATAGCATTAAAATGTAGTTTCTCACTGGTGTTGGAGTTGGATTGATTTTTTTTCGCTCGTACTAGAGATAACTAGTTTTTGGTATGCTCTTTGGTTGTTTGTGGTGGAGATCTTGGAGATGAAGCCTGTGGTATAGAAGCTACTCAAGGTTTCTCTATGGTGTTGGAGCAGGACTTCTGGTCCTAGGGCATGGATGGGTAACTGGTGCTGGTGCGCTGAAGGCTGTGGTATATTTATAGCTGGCTTGAGGTTCATGGGGCATGGATGGGACACTAATGCTGGAATTGAAACACTGGTACCGGAGAATGGATAGGCCATAGGTACTTGGGGGTGTAATGTATCCTATTGGGAGATGGGGTTCATGGGGGTGATGGATATTTTTGGGGGATGTATGCTTCATTTTTTAATTCTTTTTGTATTAAATTTCATTATTAATATAATTAATTTTTCTATTTTTTAACATTAATTTAAATGATCTTATGTTTAATAATTATAATAGTGTAATTATATATAATAAATTAATAAATATATTATGAAATTTTACTAGCTATAAAAATTTATATTTTTTGTTCAATGAAATTTATAAATAGATATTATAATTTTTATAATTTCATTAACAACAAGAAAAAATTTTCATAAAAATATATTACTAAACCGCCATAAAAATTATCTATTGGTATTATAATAATTTTAATATAAATATTCTATATATCACAAAATCATTTAGAAATAGTATTTTAAACAATAGTTTAGTGGTATGGAAATAAGTGTTGGAAAATGTTTTACCAATAGAAAATCTAATTTTACCAACAGATACGTCCATGTTGGAAACTATTAAATATTTTTTAGAGAAAGTTGGATATTCTTAAAAACATATTATCAATTAATTTAAGTTAGAAAGATTTTAAAATGGTTCTATTACTTACTAATATCATTAATAACAAGAGGATAATAAAATAAAATGGGTTTGTTTAGATAGTGATCAAATAATTTCTTTCAATATAATTTCAAAATTAAAAAATCTTGATTAGAATAATAGTGTGAAAGAACCCCTAAAATGATCATAACATTCAAGTGGAAATTATAAATGAATATATTGTGTGTATAAACTATAAATTAAATTAGTTTTTTAATAAAAAATAATATAATCAAATTAATTATATGAAAAATATTATAATACTAAAGACCATGAAAATATAATATAACCTAATGAAAAAAATTGAGTTATGAAAATCTTTACCACATGGTAACATTTAATTGAAATCCCATTAGGTGATAAAATTAAAATTGAAACATAAAATTTCCTAAATAATTATGTATTTACGATAATAAATTTTAAATGGGTTTTATATAAAAGAAATAAATTAAATTACATGCGTAAGTTTACAATATGCCTCAATGAAATGAAATTGTGATGACATCGCTTACATCACGCTTATAATTGATTGAATATGTTTTAACATCTTATATAGTGGTCTTGAAAATTTTATTAAATTATATAATAACCATATTAATATTTATAATATCCTATATGTTCTTTTTATAACATCTCATCACCCATTCTTTAATAATATGTCATTATTTTCATTTTATCAGGTGTTAATTGTCTTATTTCCTCATGCAAGTTTCATCATGAGAGATCTATTTATTGATCATATTATATAGTTTTTTCATCTATATAATAATAATAATAACATATTTATGATATTTTTACATCAATTTTACTTTTATAACCAATCATTAATGATGGTTATGGAAAATGAAGTATGTTACGATCATGGAGACGGTTGGTCGTACGTACACAGGAATAACATTTCCATTTTTCAATGATAATTATGGAAAAGTAGTAAGTAATATTTTGCCTTTAAATATTTATCATTTTATCATATATTCCATAATATATACTTATATATGTCATTCATGTTTTGATGTGATGAAAATTTAGTCACATCGCTTAGTAAAGGTGGTAGTCCACATGTATACGAATGATGTTATCATATTTATATGAGTGAAAAGTAAAGAAATAAAATGATATATGTTATCTTTAATAATGGATAAATATATCATGTATCATAATTATTTAATTTATATCACATATAATCATTAACATTATCTTTATCACCTTCCATGTGAGGCATTAGTGAATGAAGAATCACATTGCTTTATGATGTGGTTGTCAACTGTACACACGAGCGATGTTATCATTTCTCCAAAAAAAAGGAAGGTAATATTATATATATATATATATATATGATATAGTGACTCCAGAAGTATAACTATGTTATAAATATAATATATATATATATATATATATACTTTATATCCATCA
The DNA here is from genome assembly GCA_963277665.1 of Viscum album. Classification (NCBI taxonomy): domain Eukaryota; kingdom Viridiplantae; phylum Streptophyta; class Magnoliopsida; order Santalales; family Viscaceae; genus Viscum; species Viscum album. The sequence continues at coordinate 1,892,685,369 of OY728119.1, forward strand.
TAATACCCCACAATCAAAGGTGGTAATGGAAGAACGATTGACATCTGTTCGTGAGGCGGTAGTCTACCATACACATTAACAATGATTTAATAGACCATTTGACAGAATTGGAGATGGTTTTAAGTTATGAAATTATTATTAAAACATTCTAGATAATGGAATATATTTATTTTATTATATCATTATTGTTTAAAATTTTGAAGAAGGTATAAAAAGTATAAAAATAAAGATACTCATTGAAGAACATTACCTCCTCTTCGAGTATCCTCATTAGGTTTTCACTAAAGCCTTCAAATTTTTAATGTAATCCAATAATAAGACTTCTATGATGAGGGTAGGGACGTTGGTAGGTTATTTCGGATGGTTTTTATTGATTTAAATTTCTTAAGTTAGGTGAATAAGTGAGGGGAGTGAGTTTCATTTTATAATTGAGGAGTGGAATTTTTGTAAATACCCAAAAGTATTCACTATTGGGTGGTCTCCCATAACACATGTGACTCCAAATTTGATTAATAATGGATGGGAGGATTTATTTTATCTATAAACACCTCCACCACTCAAAAATGAAAACATTATAATCATGTTATGTCTTAGTCGTTATGTTTACTCAATTTTACTGTTTTAGTTTTTACAATGGAAACTTGTATCTTTCTATTTAACTAGGTAATTTATCATTTAGGAATAAAATAAAAATATTTTATATTTTATGTTTATAAATAATTATTTTAAATATTATATCAAATTTTTTAAATAAAAATACTTTGTGTATGTAAAATTAATTTTAGCAGAAACAATTATAATGTGAAAAACTGTGTTTTAACCTTAATCGTAGTAATTAATTTTAACCACTTTCACTAATAATTATTGAAAAAAATTATGTTGAACATATTATATAATATAAATTATTCTTATTCAAAATATGAAATCTATTTTTTCCAATTTATTTCACTTTAATTACTAGAATATAATTTAAATTTAATCTCATAGACGTGATGAGAAAGATGATATTTATAATAGAAATGTTCAGAAGTTTACAATATTTTTATATCAAAATTTAATATAAAAATTACTAAAATGTAATAAATTGTATTAATTGATATAATATTGAACTAATTTTAATTTAAAACCAATTAAAACTAAAAATTAACATTATAAATTATTTAAACAAAATGGTATCTTTAAATTAAAATTCTTTATTTCTCATTATTCATAAAAATGAATCTTCTCAAAAAAATACCAAAAATCCCCCTAAGATAATGTTTATATTATGATATCAAAAACAAAGATTATTTTTTCATATTAATTTCCTAAATTTGGTAAAAAAATAATTTTAAATTATGGGTTCAGAGGATGATTAAACAGTCTTTTAGAAGAAAAACAATTATTTTTCAAAAAAAATTATTTTAAATTATTCTTATTTTATTTCTAATAAAAAGAAAACTAATGATCATTAGTAAAATATATATATTTTAATAAGATATTTAATCCTATTCGTACACTTCATTCTAGTAGCTATGCGATAACTATCTATATTAATATTAATAGTGTATTGTTGTTCATAAAAATTCAGTATTGCATGTAACGCAAGGTAATGAAGAAACTCATTATTGCATGTAAAACAAGATGACATATTATTTTCATTTAAAAAAACATATAAGATATTTAATAAATATATTGTAGGGTCTTAGGTATTTATATTATCTTCTATGCTTGTAGTTTCTTGTCATATATTTTATCAAATATAATGTCCTTATTTTAGAACCTCAGGGTGTTAAATAGGATCCACCAATCTTCCCTTCACATTATGATCAACTAAGTCTTGTAATGAAAAATTAACTATATAAATATTTAAAAATAAATAAATTTAATTTTCTATATGACCAATTTATTCATGTTGTTAATGTCTTCATTATAATGTAATTGAAATTTCTCTAGACTTCTTCAAGGAAATAATAAATGTTTCATAGTATGAGATTATTCCCAACAAAAAAAAATATCAATATGAAACACAAGCCATGGGATGAAAGATAACTATTACTATCAAAATGATATTAAGGGATATCTAATGAATATAATATATTAATCCTTAATATTAATATTACTTAAAACACATCAAAACATATCTATATTGTATAGAAAGAATTCATTCTGACCCATAAATGATCATCTAAAATAAAACCAACTTTTGGACTGCTTTAGAGATTCTATTCAGGATTTATTACACCAATCACTAGAAACTACCTTGCATAGAAAAAAATACAAAAAACATCCTATATAAACCACTTTATAAATATCTAGTAAATTATTAACCATTTATTCACTTGTCCATTGTTTACTTATATTCTTACATTTATGGTACTAACTCATGGAGTTCAAAAAATCTTCCCCATTAGATTATTTTAATAAAAGAATAAATTCCTCCCCCTACCCAGTAGAAATGAAATCAAATGGTTGGACTTTATCATTAATCTACCTTATCTTTCCTCACCCTTAATGTGTGAGTATAATGGGAATAAATTTCCTTCTTAAACTAAGTTCACAATACTCCTTTTTCATTAGGATGTAAGAGGGTTTCCTTATAATCATGGATTCCCCATTTGGAAATAACATCCCTACACTTGATTTTTCTCTACCCCTATTAGAGTATGGAGAGACAATTTTTGATTCATTCACATGGTATGTAATTATTAAATAAACTTGTTCCTCTTTTCACTATTTTTTGAAGTCACATTCTGGTTGGGATGTCTATGTATTGGAATCCCTCTTATATGCTTTTAAGGAAAATTCCATTTTAGATTTATTGTATCAAGTAAAATAGTATGTGAGGCACCTATCAAGAATTTAGGATATTAGAAAATACTCTAAAACTTAATGGGCCTATGATTAGTTTAGGAATCATGAGTTTATATAACCCTCTATATATTTTTCTCCCTCACACATTGAAACTGATTATTCCATAGAATATTCAACTATTCTTTCTTCTTGTAACACTTGTATTCTCAATCAATCCCACACCAAGATGATAGAAAGAAGATAGTATACAATAGTATTGTGATTAATTACACATGAAGTATAAACTGATACCACTTGTTAAAACTTAACTAGTGATACCACTTGAAATTTAAGACCTTTATAAGAATACTCGTACTTCAATGGAAATTAAAAACCTGTGAAAATCACACCAAGACCCCCTTGAAAATACAACTCTTAGAAACAATGATTTTTCATTAATTTTGTGGATAAAACTCTTTTAGAATAATTCCTCATAAATATTAGCATTGAGTATCCTCAATAGTAACCATATGATACTATTTATTAGAAAACTAAGATATATAAAAAATAATACTTGTTAATGTTGTTGTGTAAATTCCCTAACTTGGAATCCACTAAACCAGTGCCCTGATTCAGGTCTTCACATGACATAAAGTGCACCTCCCAATACACCAAAGGCTTTCGACTAGCTGTGAGGGTATAAATTATCACATGGGGAGACTATACCCTCTTTTCTAGAGTAATCCACTTCAGATAACATATGAAATTAATTAAATAAAAAAACATCAAACTAAAAACATGCACTACTAACCATTTTTCGAACAAGGTACAAACACAACAAATATATAAATATGTCATGTTATGCTAATAGTGCCAAAATTAAAGAAAATAAAAAAAAAAGAAAAATAGATCAATCCCTAAAATAGTCCTAACTCTAAATATGGATCCTCATCCTTGCACATCCCAATCCCAACTCAAATCCATATAATGGGGCCTTTTCCCTTTTCCTGGATTGCAACCATGATGTCTTCTTGGGTACCCAGTGGCATCCTGAGTAGGGTGTGAGTAAAACTCTATAGGCAACGATCAACAGTGTCTACATAATATATATTCTAAACAAATAGTGCATGAAAGTATGAAATAAATGAAAAGGTAAACCATAATAAAACTCGGGTTCCATTAGTAAATAATACCCACTTTAACCATTTCCATCATTATTTACAATTTCATAACATATACCATCTTCATCACTAAGTTCATTTTCATCATATGTTCCATGGGTTAGGCATTTACATTATTCACACAATGGCCTAAGATGGTCACTCACTATGAATAATGGAATAAGTGAATATTCTTATCTCGCTATGAATAAACTTTTCATAAAAAAATACATGACACTTACCTTAGAGACTCATTCAAGATAGTTTAATCAAATGAAACTATTAGGGTCATAGATCATTGTTCCCCTTCCCAAACCCATGCATTATAGGGAGGGGTTTATAGCCTCAGTCTGACCCAACCCATGGGCATAGATCCTCAATTCCAATACCCCACAATAACCAATCTGTGTGTACATGATTATTTATCCATTTAAAACAAATACCATATCACAAACCATACAAAATCAACACACATAACATTCACATTTCACATTTCATTTAACACATAAATCATATTTATGACTTAACCCATTAACACATTTATTATTTACTTATCATAACCCATTTAACATATTTCCCTTCTCATACCTCAACCCATTTAGCATAACCAAAGATTATCATACATTATCCCATTTATCATATTCAAAAATTCATATTCCTTAAACCATTTACGCATTTCCATTACAAATCCATAATCCATTTGACATGTTCACATTAACCCATTTAACCCTTTTTCATATCAAGCTAAAAAATACTTTATACCATTTCCAACCATTAGACACAACAAATACTAATTCCACTTAGTTATTAAAAATAACATGTTAACATATTTATCATGGTCTCTATTTTATCATAAGTTGACTTTATTCTAAACATTACAATTTTCCATGCTTGGGATTTTTGGCACACCCCTTGGGTGGCCCTAAATCGGAAAAATCAACCTCAATGCATCCCATGGGGATAATGAGGGGTATAAATCATCATTTATCCAAAAATTTAACTATATATTACTAAAGGAATCAATTTCACATCAAGAGGGATGGAATATCACAACCACACATGAAAAAATCAACAATGAGACTATGGGATATAACATGTAGACTACCTGCTAAAAATTCAAAGATGAACATAGGATTAACCTTATCCTTAGATCTATATTCAAGCACACCTTAAATCCCAAACTGAAGATCCACTGGGGAAAGAGTGTTTTAGGGATTCATAATAAGAAGAACAAAAATACAAGCCCTAATCTAGAAAAAAAATCAAGAGGAGTGTTATACTTACCCAAATATTTGATTTAAACCTAAAGAAACTTGAAATGGCCTAAAATCAAAAGAGAATAATCCTTGGGAAGCATTGGTTGAAATGGATTTTCTCTATGGTTTTTGGAAAATAAATGGGGAATTAAATCAGGTGGGACACATAAAATCCTAAGGGGGGAATTTAGTAAATTCTCACTTTTTAAAGGGCATAGGGTTTGGCCCTATGGTTTTCCAAACCATGCACCAACTATAAACCTACCTCTCTCCAAGGGGGGGCCAAGTCAAAACGTTACGTGGGGATACTACACAGTTTGAAAAACCATGTGTCAACCATTTGATATGCCTTTTTTCAAGGTCACATGGCATAGCTTTCCCCCATTTCATAGTTTTCACTAACCATGCGCTAACCCTTCGACATGCAAAATATGGCCTGATTTCCCGTTATTTCATGTCAATAATCCTTATAACAACCCTCAATATTCCTCATATACCTAGTAAAAATTTAACTATCCAAAATTAGGGGATTAAAACCAAAACCTAAACATGCACATACCTCCATGATGTCCAAGATCATATAACCTTCCCCACCTTATAATGGTCATCCTTGAGCCGCTCTTCCCAAGAATCACTAAGCTTAAAAGGTAAAAAGTTCATTCCCCTGAGCCAATATAGAAGACTGTCTATCCTAAGTTTCTTCATAAGAATTACCATGCTTAAAAAAAACTCAAACCAACGACACATTATATATCCACAGGAATTTCCTACTATGATCCACAATACAAACCAGATGCTCCTAAAAGGATGCATCAGCCTTAAGATCAACAACCTCAACATCAATCACATGAGATGGGTCAGGGTAATAATTCTGAAGCTATGAAACATAAAATTAATTGTACATATGATTGTACTATTGTGGGAGATCCAATTAGTATGCCACTAGTCCAATACTCTCCAAAATCTAAAATGGTCCCACATACTTGGGTTCTATATTACCCTGTTTTTGAATCTGATAGTGACTCAACCTTAGAGACACCCAAAGAAACACATGATCACACACCCTAAATTCAAGGGGTAGGTGATGATGATCTGCATATTATTTTTTCCTTCTATGGGTTATAGAAATACGTTTCCATATCAACTGAACTAATTCTAACATCTCCTACACAAGACTCAGACCTAGTAATTCTAATTCCCTAGCCTCGATTCAACATAGTAAAGATCAATATGACCTACCATAGATTGTATAATACAATTTCATAGAAATCATATCCTGATAACTATTATTGTTAAAAAACATGAAAAGTGCCAAATTATTTTCCCATGATCCACTAAAATCTAGGATGCATGCCCTCAGCATATTCTCTAACACCGGAATGGTATGCTCTGACTATATGAACGTATACAAGTAGAAATAAATACTAAAAAACACATGGGTTCCAAGATCCTTCTCTAATCCATGGTAGAAATGCAATGTAAAATGTGGATATTTATCCAAAACTATCTTTTATTAGACCCCATAAAACCATATTACCTTCCAAATATACAACTCACCCAACTGGTCAATGGATAATGTCTATAAAATTGGAAATAAATGGGACACCTTGGTCAATCAATCCATTAATATCCAAATGACGTCATTTATTCAAGGTTTCCTTGAAAGAACCACCAAAAAATCCATCATCACATCATCTAATTTCCATTCCATAATGGGAAATGGGTGTAACAAAACACTTGGCCATTGATGATCTGTATTTTTCTATTGATAGGTATAACATCATTCAAGAAACCTATAACCTCTTTCTTCATTCCCTGCAACCAATATTGTCTATGAAGATCCTGATACATTTTGGTCAAATCAAGATTCACTTCCCACTTCAATGAATGAAACTCATACATCATCTGTTCCCACATAAATTTAGGCATGAAAACATGAATTCAAACATAAATGATCTCATAATCACCAATATTCTAACCAGAAGGTGGCTCCCCACCTTTAAGGTTATCCCTTATGGTTAAGCACTCCAGATCCTCATACTACATTTCATTGATCAGGCTCAATAGTGTGGACTCAACTACCAAGAATGAAAGGTTAATTTTTCCTTTCTTATCTTAATCCTATAGGTGTGTCTCATCAAACAATGCCATCATATTTTACTTAGAACTAGATTCTTGAACTTCCTAATTTCGAGTCTTCCAACTCAATGCATATTCAACACTGTTCCCCTTTCCCTACATGTATACTAGCTCGAAATAAATGGATTTCACATACTCAACCCACCTTCATTGTCAGGGGTTCATATCACCGCTCCTATCATTCTAAATCAACACTTCCCTAGGTCCAATACATGAAGAATCACAAAACAAGGTATACTCTTTATCTGATAAGGGTAAGATAAGAATCATTTTGGTAGTCAACTGCTTCATTAACTCCTGAAAGGAACTCTCACATACCCCAGGACACTCAAACTTTATTCCCTTATTTATTAATCCAAAATGATATGATGCTAAATGAGATAAGTATTTGATGAACCTTTAGTAATATCCTCTTAAACCTAGAAAACTTCGGATATCATAAACACTATTGGGATGATCCCAAGATACAATAGTTTTCACATTCTATGAGCCCACATACATTCCTTCCTTAGAGATGTTCTGACACATGAAATTCACCTTGTCATTATAGAAATGGAATTTAGATATAATGTCATATATCACATGCTCTCTCAGTGTACTCATGATGATGTCACGATATTTGGCATGATCATCATTTGTGCTAGAGTACACCAAGATGTAGTCAACAAAGACAACTAAAAACTAATCTGGATATGGGTGAATGATTCATTTCATTAGAACCATAAACACTATAGGTGCATTCGTTAACCCGAACGGCATAACCACAAATTCATAGTACTCATACCTAGTCCTAAAGTCATTATATAGTACATCGAAAGGTCTCACCCTCATTTGATGATTCCCTGATCTCAAATCCATTTTTTAGAACACCAAAGAACCTCCCAGCTAGTCCAAAAGATCATTGATTTGATGAAGAGGGTGTCTATTTATAACTTTCATCTGATTTAATGTTCTATAATTGTCACACAACCACAGAAACCTGTTAGCCTTCATGGAAAATAAAACTGGATATTCCTAAGGTGACGTACTCGGACGAATAAACCCTTTGTTCTCCAAATCCTACAACTATGTTTTAATCTCCTAGAGTTCCATCAGTGCCATTTTATATGGTGGAATGGAAACTAGTTCTACCCCCAGTAAAAACTTGATCATGAACTTAACATCTCTCTTAGGTGGAATCCCTAAGAAATCATCAGGAAACACATACTAAAACTAATCCACAACAAGTGGGAGGATAGAATGGTCTACTCTCCCATCACTAATCATAATGCATGCCACTTGGGCTATGAGTTCACCCAACTACAAACAAACTGTCCCTTCAAGGCCTTCCCAGACCTCCCATTCACCAGGATGGATATACGTGTCTCCCTCAAGAGACATAAACATTAACCTACAATGATAATAGTAAATATAATATTGGTATGACACTAGAAAGTATATACCCAATATCAAATCAAAACCTAATATATCAAGAATGAACAATTCCTATACAAAACGGTACTCACCAACCTCGAGAGAACACCCTCTACACTTTCAAATATTTTCTACTTGAACCACTAATGGTGTATTAATCAAGATATACCCACATATAAAATACACCAATAGGCCCAAGACACTCGCAAACAGAGTAGATATGAAGGAATATTAGACACCTATATCAAAAAACACACTTGAAATAGTGGAATCTATAAGGATATTTCCTCATACTATCAATGGACCATCCTCACCATCTTCAGGTGTAGAGTAAACTACATTATTCTAACCAATCCCTCTACCATGGGCTCTAGTTTGAATTCATGGAGCTACACTTCCCCGATGATATGGACTCTCTTTCCCCGTAGTACCACATCCACCACCTCTACTGGTACAATAATTAGAGCTCCAACTACCTACCTAGTGATGGGTAACCTACCCCCTACCTTCACTTGACATCATCCTCACTTCTATATCTATGCCCAAATTTTAAGGGTTCCTATAGAATCTTTTCACATTCCCTAACCATCTGCATGCTCGTTACTTAACTAGTGGTTGGGGAAACATACTAGGAATGTTCCCCAACCTGCGACACTAATATAAAAACACATGGTCACCACCCTGAGAGGGTTTTCTTCTCTTTTGACTATTTTTCACACTTCCACTCTAGTGAAGGCTCCCAAAATGACGATTCATGCCCTCAGAAGTTTCACTACTATCCTACACAACTATAATTACATGTCTATCGCCTGAAGCCTTCTTTAGATTCCCTTCCTAAATAAGGGCCTTATCCATTACTTTTTTAAACCTTTTTAAACATACGACTTTCACATGTGACTTGATATCATCCCTAAACCCATCCAAGAATCGTTTCTCTATAGCAGCTTCATCTCGTTCCAACGTTGGAACAAAGTGATGCATCTTTGTGAAGTGGCCCGCATAATCCATCACTAACATAGTCCCCTGGTTCAACCACATAAACACTGTAGCCTTATCCCATCACAAGGTCTCTAGATAGGAATGCTCTAGAAAATTTTTCTAAAAGTACTTCCATAACATACCATCAACATTCTATGTCTGAGTCACAATATCCCAGAAGTTTTTTATTAGTCCCTATAGTATGTATATGGCCAACTTAACTCTCTTCTTTATGGGAATCTCTAAGTGATCCAAATTCATCTAAATTGACTATATCCAGAACATTATATGTAACACCCCAGGTAAATAAAGAATATGAAATTTTCATATTTATCCATATTTGTGAATAAAATATTAATATGACTTTAAAGGGGACACTATGCTCGATGGCGTACCCAACACGCAACAACGAGTTTCTTGGGAATCTTACGTTGCACTCTAATAATAAAATAATATTATTTTAAATGGTAGTTAACATGTAGTCGTTACATTGGCGGGAATGGATAGAAATAACTAAAATATGATAATATATGTTTTTAAATGTTCTTATATTTATCCAATAAAAGATAAAGGCTTAAAATACGGAAAGAATTCAATTTTAGGCGTATATGCCCTAGTTTTCACTAAAGGTTCACTTATCGCCTTTTGATAGCGAACCGTCATTAAATATAGTTTTGTTCACTCTTATACATTTTATTAGACCAAATAAAACTCTTCTTAAGAATTGGGACATCAAAATTTACTTTGTGTAAATTTTTGGTATCTTTCCGATAAAGTTCATTTTTTAATGAATAGTGTAAAATGTTGTATTTTAATTCAAAACCTATTTTTAATCTAATTTATTTATATGATTAGATTATCTTTTTAATTGGTTTTAAAGTGAAATTAGAATATATTTTTACCATTAAATCCAATAGTGGTTGTTGGAATTAATTTCACTTTGAAATCAGACTTAAACTAGTGTCAATCTTTTGATACTTATTGTTTCATAAAAACACGCTATTTGCTCTGACAACGGGAATTAATTATTAAATTAATTAATGTGACTTATATGTTTTGAATTTTGTAAAATATACTTCATTTTTGAATTCGGAATATCAAATATAGCTTAGGGTAAATTTTTGGGATTTTTCTGAAAAACTTCAATTTTTGATGAATAGTGAAACCACTAAGTGGTACTTATAAAAACTGATTTTTCCGTTTAAATGAAATTTTTCCATCTTTATGTTTTGAATTTCAAAAATCCGACATACATGGTTGTCATTAAGAAGTAAAATGTGGTTCAATGGGATAAAAATAATTTTTTGGTGAATAGTAACTTATTAAATTTTTAATCGCGATTAGAGGTAATTAGTGTAGTTTATGGTAAGAATAATGTTTTAATAAAATGAAATGACATAGAAACATGTCCTACCCTCATTTTATGTGTCATGGATGACCAATAAAATCCATGGGTCAACTTGGGGACCCCATGGACCCACTTTGGTTGGGAAATGACATAAATATCTTTTTATTTAATGTTAAAGTAAAAATGACACAAACATGAGATGTTTTACTAAAACAATTTTTACATGGGGTTATACAAGTCATATTTTTGACTATAAATAGTCATTGGAAATATAAAACGATTTCCTATATCATAGTATTTTTTTTATAATTTTTAGACATTAAATAAATTAAATTATTTATGACATCATGATGATGCAGTGATGACCTCATTATTTAACGATTTAAATAAAATGGAACGATAATGTAATATCTAAGACCTAAACATGTCCAAAACCTATTGTATGAGTGTATTTCGAACCCTTATCACCTTATCCTCAAAATACATCAATGTGGGACCTTTAAAATCCGAAACTCTTTTGAAAATAAAGTAACATTTTGTAACTTTACAAGAGTGCCCCTCCTCTCCTCTTATAAAAGGCCCCCACCTCTACCACCTTACCCACACTCCCAAAGCCTTTGGCTCGGCCAACCCCTGCCCATTTTGTCTCTACACTTCTCTCTCTTACTCCTTGAATCCTCACTTTGTGCAGAAGTCTTCCCAAGGAAGCCTTTGAGCTCAAACCAAAGGGAGTTACACGATTTTAAGGTAATGTCTTCACTTGTGTCCTTTTGTTTTATTTTTCTTCTCCAACCCCCTAAACTCTTTTTATTCATTTATTTTGTAACAAATACAGTATCTTCAATATAATATTATGTTTTTATAATAATTATTAGAGCTAAACTTATACACACCTACATCTAATGGTTAAAGAACATATTGTTTCCGTGGATGGTGAATTTCTGCCTCCCGAAACGATGATTGTTCAACATTCTTCTAACACCTTCAAAGGTGTCCATTAAGATGACACTATATTTATATATGATATCTAATATGTTTATGTTTTACTTAATCTTCTTTATTTTTCATTTATGGCATACCTTTATGGTTTCCATTATGGGTAAACGCGATATCTTCATTTAAGGAAGTGCGGACTACCGCCCCCTCAAAGTGATTTGATTCGTTAATACCATATGTGGTACGTATAAAGGATATATTTAATGATATTATATATGATACCATACTGTAATTAAAATACTATTATGTATCATTATGTTTTAATTCCATTAAATATGAAATATAAATGGAAGTAGCGTTCATGCGTACGTACGGCTTACCGTCTCCATGAACAGTACATTTCATTTCTTATCTCAAAATGTAATGTAATATTATAAGTACATATATATAATGGATATATATGTAATATATTACATCTAAATTATGGATATCATTCTGGAATTATAACATATATATATCTCTCTCATTTTGTTTTAATTCCATTAATATGACAAAAAAATGAAAGTAGCGTTCATGCGTACGTACGGCCTACCGTCTCCATGAACGGTGCTTTTCATTTTTTTATCTCCAAATGATATGTAATAGTATAAAATGAATATTTACTGGATATATATGATATTTTAATCATTAATACTATTCTAGAAATTATTTACTTATAACTACATGGGCAATCTTTTTTCAAACAAGTTCATTTTTGACTCATGTACCAAACATCGGCAAAAACGTCTGATATGAACTAACATTATTAAACAATTATTATAACATTATAATATGTGATATGAACTGAATATTAATCTCTAAATGAGGTAATTAGGCAATTATTAATTGAACAAAGTTTATTATTTAAGAATATAAAGAAACGAACAAGACAAGTTGGACTTGAGGTAAGGGATCCTACTCCTCTCTTTCTTTTTAAGTACACTCTTTTATGTCATTCCTTCTAAGCTCATATTTCTTATGATTGGGATGTTATTTTATATTAATCTTACTGTAATTTTTATGTTCATATGATGAGAGACCCTATTCTCTCTCATCAATCCATCTTAGAAGTTTTGAGTGGCGTCGTTAGGCTGCCGAATTTTCGTAAGAGATCTAACTTCTCTCTTTCTCTTTATATACTCTCCTTTATGTCACTTATTTTAATCTCCTCTTTTTTATGATGGGGTGTTATTTTATATTCCTCTTGATGTACATTTTATTTTAATGTGATTATATACCCTATTTTATCTCATCAATCCATTTTTTGATGTTTTAAGTGGCGTCGTTAGGATGCCGAGTTTTCGTAAGGGATTTTTCATCTCACTTTTATTCATGTGAGATTTATGCTACATTTGCCACAATTTCCTTCGAGTGGTGTATGTACTGAACATTATTTTACTCATTGTGTAATATTATTTCATTTATGAGTATTTACATCAATGTTGTATTGTCCTTCTTTCACGGGGCGTGTGTTTCGAAAGATACCCATGTCGGTAAGGGAACCTTTCACCCTCCTCTTTTTAAAAGACTTATTTTGTTGGGTCTTTTAATTTACATATTGTTATGTGGGGATATGTTATCATATATCCTTATTGATGTAAATTTTATGTCTAAGTGATGAGATACCCTTTTTTTGATGTGACGTCGTTAGGCTGTCAAGGGAACTTCTTAACCCAATTTTGATTTCTTTGGGTTCAACATGTAGTTATTGAATATGTCATCCTTTGAATATGTGTGAATGACCTTTGATTATTTTACACTTAATATCCACTTATATTTGGTGTATTTGTTTGTCACACATAATTATGTAATTGATTTATCCTTAAACCAAGGATATCGTCTTTGTATGGGACTTCGTCTCAATCTCCTTTCATTGAGGCATATTTTGTTTTATACACAACCTTCTTTTATACGGTGTATAAACCCCTTTGAATTTTATGTTTATTCAAAAGGAATCTTTTTTATACAAAGCATTTACTAAACGACAAAAGGGAATGTTTTTGTCGTACTTATGCAGCGACAACGACTTCTACGCCGCCGTGACCATTATTTGAGTTTCGGCTTCCTCTACAAGCCATACCTTTTTTTAAAAAAGAAAAATAAATACCATGTTTTACTTTTCTTTTATTTTGGTATTGAAATTTTTTTTCATAATGTTTTTATATCAATGTGTTGTATTGACATATTGTGATTGAAAGGTAGAAATGTTATGTTTCCTTTATGCATGTTTTATGTGATACGATAATGTTGAGGTTCTTGGGCATTATTATGAAGACGGGTGGTTCCGTGATAGACTAAGGGCAGGTGAGCCCGATATAGCTCTCCAATGCATTGGGTAATGCGAAGGAGTGAAACGTTATGGTTTCTCCGAAGAGATTTAGGGAATATACTATGGTGGGTATTCCAAACGTAACCAAGAGGGTTACTCCCTACGTAAGAATGTTATGAATGCCTCAAGTTACCTTTTATGTCTTATGATTTCTATGATTTGTTCATGATTTTATGAGGAATGTTAAAGTGATTATGTTTTATGGGTAAAGTATGATTTCATTCTTATGTATACATGTACTCATGTTTCCTTTCCATATTATTATATCCCTTACTGAGATTTTTATGCCCATCCCAAGTTTTTGAAATGTTTTTCACAGGTCAAGGGAAGGGTACATGATGTGATGATAGTGTCAAGGATGTGTCAAGAAAGAATCAATGTTTTATTTTAAATATGTTTCTGTTGATGGGAAGAATGAATACTGTCTTTTATGTAACCACTTTGTTTAAATGTGGAATGTAATGAAAGTTTCATGATCTAATTATCTAAAACTCTAAACCTGAAAAGATCATCAATGTGTAATCTTGTAATAACTCAAGATTAAGTAAGGTTTAAGGCTGGGGCCTTATAGTTGGTATCAAAGGTCGGTTTAGATAACTTTAGAGGTTAGGGTATTCTTTAAGCATAAGTGACATTACCATAATGGTTAATATTTTAGAAAGAGTCCTAGTTTTAGATAAAGTGAATGAGTAAGTATATATTAGTGTTTATCTTCCTCATTAGTACATGATGGTTTTGTTGATATACTCACACTGACCTTTTTGGTTTTATTAAATGGTTGGATCTAGCAGGAATCAAAGTAACAGTGGATGTGAAGGAAACTGTGATCGTTTTTTGAGCAAGCAACTGAATGATATGGGAGCTGCAATGAGAACTCTTGTGATTATCCTCAACCAACTATCTGGAGTCATGATTGACCACCTAAACCATGGTGATTTCTCTAAGGCATCATATATGCGAGAAAAAAATCCCTACGGAAGTACATGTAATAATCATAAAGGTAAGTGTGTTCAAAAACCTATGTGTCAAAGATGTGGAAAGAAACACCTTGGAAAATGTTTCAAAGGGACAGAAATATGCTATAGATGTGGAAATGAAGGTCATAAAGTAAGAACCTACCATGGAAAAAGGAAGCATCCAGTTGACTCGAGGAAAGGGAAAGAAGTTCTTTCTGAGGGATCAATTGAATGTTTTAAATGTGGTGTGCATGGTCATTATGCAAACACATGTCCTATGAAGAAGTTTCGTGAATGGGATCACCAAGAGAGTACAAATGTTCTTTTACCAATACCTAATGCCATTCTGATTGAGGGTGAAGAAACTGACAATGACCAATCAAAGGTATGTATTATTTCATGACTATTGTTTTCCTATTTTGGAATTTTAGGATATGATTCATGATTTTGTTTGTAGGAAAGAGGTATTTTGGAATAAGTTGGAAAGGAATGGTTAATGGATCATGAAGAGTGTTGAATGAGTAAGATGTCAACATATAAGGGCTTCAAGAGTTATGGTTAAATTCTTAAGAGTATTAAGTCTCTTTTGATGATGGGGTTACATTAGAAGACTTTTTATATTATGTGTAACCCTGATGTTTAATATATTCAAATTTTATTCAAGGAATAGTTATCTTTTCTTTTGTGGACATAGTTATAAAGAACCATTTGGGTTTATATGATCCTTACTTTTGAGTTAATTATGGGTTACTATATGTTATGATTGAAGTGAAAGGCATGAGATAAAATTGAGGTTAAAATAATTTTATGGTTATTTTTGATGATTTTATCCCTTTTGGGGGAATGATTTGAGAATTATATAGTTTTGGAAAAAGGACAACACGCAGACCGTGGGACTACCCATCGCGTCGGACAAAGCTGTGGGAATCGAACCCATAACCAAAGTGTGACTGGTATTTATCGCCTACCACTGGACTACGTGAAGTACCTGGTTAGTTTGAATGATTCTTTTTAGTTATATGATTTTATGAATTAAGAGTAATTTGATTTTGGGTTATTTATGAAAATGATAAACCTATCATGGAGGATATGTGATTAGGTTAATTACTTTTCAATACGAGACTTTAGGAGCAACTGATGTTGTTTGGAGATAAATGTTACGATTTAACTTGGAAGACTATGTGACTAAATCCTTCAAATATTTGGGTTTAGATCTTGTTTTGGTTTACTTTGAAGAATTTTATGGACAAATTGATTATAGAATGTTCCTCGTTGAACTTTGGGTTTTGTTGGACAAATTTTAGAGATTAAGAATAGATTTTCTTTTTATAAAGGGTTATCCTTTTCTGGATTATCTGATCTTGTACTAACCTTTTTGGTTTTGGTTTTGGTTAAAGTCTAAAGACATGGTAAGTATATAGTTCTCTTTTGTGGATTAGGTGACTCTCTAGAAGTTTATTATAGTACTCTTAATGCGAACAAGTCTCCCTAAATACTCGTCTTTTGGAAAAAAATATGAGTTTGATTAAGGAATCTAGTAAAAGTTGAAAGTCAACATGATAAGTGATTATGTTTCCTTATGAATAAATTCCTCAATAAAAATTAACATAAAACAAAAATGTTGCCTATTAACTTTTCCTAATGGGGAATCGAATACCGTTTAACCCATCACAAGTTTGTGATTTTCTTATGGTTAACTTTCTCCTAGACATGTTTACTATCACTCTCCCTCAAGAACATGACCCTTTGCTTTTTCTTCCATGTCCATGTTTTTCTACATGGAATCCTAGTATGGGTTAACTCGGGTGACCTCTGTACTTATCTTCCTTTATTTTAAAGTGATTTTTTTACCGACTCTTGTTCTGATGTGGGACTTTCAAGGATGTTTCCAAGCTCAATTTTAAAAATTACGAGGACGCAATTCCTAAAAGGGGGAAGGATGTAACACCCCAGGTAAATAAAGAATATTACATTTTCATATTTATCCATATTTGTGAATAAAATATTAATATGAATTTAAAGGGGACTCTATTCTCGATGGCGTACCCAACACGCAACAACGAGTTTCTTGGGAATCTTACGTTGCACTCTAATAATAAAATAATATTATTTTAAATGGTAGTTAACATGTAGCCGTTGTATTGGCGGGAATGGATAGAAATAACTAAAATATGATTATATATGTTTTTAAATGTTTTTACATTTATCCAATAAAAGATAAAGGCTTAAAATACGGAAAGAATTCAATTTTAGGCGTATATGCCCTAGTTTTCCCTAAAGGTTCACTTGTCGCCTTTTGATGGAGAACCGTAATTAAATATAGTTTTGTTCACTCTTATACATTCTATTGGACCAAATAAAACTCTTCTTAAGAATTGGGACATCAAAATTTACTTTGTGTAAATTTTTGGTATCTTTCCGATAAAGTTCATTTTTTAATGAATAGTGTAAAATGTTGTATTTTAATTCAAAATATATTTTTAATCTAATTTATTTATATGATTAGATTATCTTTTGAATTGGTTTTAAAGTGAAATTAGAATATATCTTTACCATTAAATCCAATAGTGTTCGTTGGAATTAATTTCACTTTGAAATCAGACTTAAACTAGTGTCAATCTTTTGATACTTATTGTTTCATAAAAACACGCTATTTGCTCTGACAGTGGGATTTAATTATTAAATTAATTAATGTGACTTATATGTTTTTAATTTTTTAAAATAGACTTCATTTTTGAATTCAGAATATAAAATATAGCTTAGGGTAAATTTTTGGGATTTTTCTGAAAAACTTCAATTTTTGATGAATAGTGAAACCACTAAGTGGTACTTATAAAAACTGATTTTTCCGTTTAAATGAAATTTTTCCATATTTGTGTTTTGAATTTAAAAAATCCGACATAAATGGTTGTCATTAAGAAGTAAAATGTGGTTCAATGGGATAAAAATAATTTTTGGGTGAATAGTAACTTATTAAGTTTTTAATCGCGATTAGAGGTAATTAGTGTAGTTTATGGTAAGAATAATGTTTTAATAAAATGAAATGACCTAGACACATGTCCTACCCTCATTGGATGTGTCATGGACGACCAAAACAATCCATGGGTCAACTTGGGGACCCCATGGAGCCACTTTGGTTGGGAAATGACATAAATATCTTTTTATTTAATGTTAAAGTAAAAATGACACAAACATGAGATGTTTTACTAAAACAATTTTTACATGGGGTTATACAAGTCATATGTTTGAATATAAATAGTCATTAGAAATCTAAAAATATTTCCTACATCATAGTATTTTTTTTATAATTTTTAGACATTAAATAAATTAAACTATTTATGACATCATGATGATGCAGCGATGACCTCATTATTTAATGATTTAAATAAAATGGAACGATAATGTAATATCTAAGACCTAAACATGTCCAAAACCTATTGGATGAGTGGATTTAGAACCCTTATCACCTTATACTCGAAATACATCAATGTGGGACCTTTAAAATCCGAAACTCTTTTGAAAATAAAGTAACATTTTGTAACTTTACAAGAGTGCCCCTCCTCTCCTCTTATAAAAGTCCCCCACCTCTACCTCCTTACCCACACTCACAAAGCCTTTGGCTCGGACAACCCATCACCATTTTGTCTCTACACTTCCCTCTCTTACTCCTTGAAGCCTCACTTTGGGCAGAAGTCTTCCCAAGGAAGCCTTTGAGCTCAAACCAAAGGGAGTTACACGATTTTAAGGTAATGTCTTCACTTGTGTCCTTTTGTTTTATTTTTCTTCTCCAACCCCCTAAACTCTTTTTATTAATTTATTTTGTAACAAATACAGTATCTTCAATATAATATTATGTTTTTATAAGAAGTATTAGAGCTAAACTTATACACACCTACATCTAATGGTTAAAGAACATATTGTTTCCGTGGATGGCGAATTTCTGCCTCCCGAAACGATGATTGTTCAACATTCTTCTAACACCTTCAAAGGTGGCCATTAAGATGACACTATATTTATATATGATATCTAATATGTTTATGTTTTACTTAAGCTTCTATATTTTTCATTTATGGCGTACCTTTATGGTTTCCATTATGGGTAAACGTGATATCTTCATTTAAGGAAGTGTGAACTACCGCCCCCTCAAAGTGATTTGATTCGTTAATACCATATGTGGTACGTATAAAGGATATATTTAATGATATTATATATGATACCATACTGTAATTAAAATACTATTATGTATCATTATGTTTTAATTCCATTAAATATAAAATAGAAATGGAAGTAGCGTTCATGCGTACGTACGGCTTACCGTCTCCATGAACGGTACATTTCATTTCTTATCTCAAAATGTTATGTAATATTATAAGTACATATATATAATGGATATATATGTAATACATTACATCTAAATTATGTATATAATTCTGGAATTATAACATATATATATCTCTCTCATTTTTTTTAATTCCTTTAATATGACAAAAAAATGAAAGTAGCGTTCATGCGTACGTACGGCCTACCGTCTCCATGAATGGTGCTTTTCGTTTTTTTATCTCCAAATGATATGGAATAGTATAAAATAAATATTTACTGGATATATATGATATTTTAATCATTAATACTATTCTGGAAATTATTTACTTATAACTACATGGGAAATCTTTTTTCAAACAAGTTCATTTTTGACTCATGTACCAAACATCAGCAAAAACGTCTGATATGAACTAACATTATTAAACAGTTATTATAACATTATAATATGTGATATGAACTGAATAATAATCTCTAAAGGAGGTAATTTGGCAACTATTAATTGACCAAAGTTTATTATTCAGGAATATAAAGAAACGAACAAGACAAGTTGGACTTGAGGTAAGGGATCCTACTCCTCTCTTTCTTTTTAAGTACACTCTTTTATGTAATTCCTTATAAGATCATATTTCTTGTGATTGGGATGTTCTTTTATATTAATATTACTGTAATTTTTATGTTCATTTGATGAGAGACCCTATTCTCTCTCATCAATCTATCTTGGAAGTTTTGAGTGGCGCCATTAGGCTGCCGAATTTTCATAAGAGATCTAACTTCTCTCTTTCTCTTTAAGTACTCTCCTTTATGTCACTTCTTTTAAGCTCCTATTTTTTATGATGGGGGTGTTCTTTTATATTCCTCTTGATTTACATTTTATTGTAATGTGATGAGATACCCTATTTGATCTCATCAATCCATTTTTGGAAGTTTTAAGTGGCGTCGTTAGGATGCCGAGTTTTCGTAAGGGATTTTTCATCTCACTTTTATTCCTATGAGATTTATGATAAATTTGCCACAATTTACTTTGAGTGGTGTATGTACTGACCATTATTTTACTCATTGTGTAATATTATTTCATTTATGAGTATTTACATCAATGTTGTATTGTCCTTCTTTCACGGGGCGTGTGTTTCGAAAGATACCCATGTCGGTAAGGGAACCTTTCACCCTCCTCTTTTTAAAAGACTTATTTTGTTGGGTCTTTTAATTTACATGTTGTTATGTGGGGATATGTTATCATATATCCTTATTGATGTAAATTTTATGTCCAAGTGATGAGATACCATTTTTTTGATGTGACGACGTTAGGCTGTCAAGGGAACTTCTTAACCCAATTTCGATTTCTTTGGGTTCAACATGTAGTTATTGAATATGTCATCCTTTGAATATGTGTGAATGACCTTTGATTATTTTACACTTAATATCCACTTATATTTGGTGTATTCGTTTGTCACACATAATTATGTAATTGATTTATCCTTAAACCAAGGATACCATCTTTGTATGGGACTTCATCTCAATCTCCTTTCATTGAGGCATATTTTGTTTTATACACAACCTTATTTTATACGGTGTATAAACCCCTTTGACTTTTACGTTTATTCAAAAGGAATCTTTTTTATACGAAGCGTTTACTAAACGACAAAAGGGAATGTTTTTGTCGTACGTATGCGGCGACAACGACCTCTCCGCCGCCGTGACCATTATTTGAGTTTCGGCTTCCTCTACAAGCCATACCTTTTTTTTAAAAAGAAAAATAAATACCATGTTTTAATTTTCTTTTATTTTGGTATTGAAAATTTTTTTCATAATGTTTTTATATCAATGTGTTGTATTGACATCTTGTGATTGAAAGGTGGAAATGTTATGTTTCCTTTATGCATGTTTTATGTGATACGATTATGTTGAGGTTCTTGGGCATTATTTTGAAGACGGGTGATTCCGTGATGGAATAAGGGCGGGTGAGCCCGATATATCTCTCCAATGCATTGGGTAACATGAAGGATTGAAACGTTAAGGTTTCTCTGAAGAGATTTAGGGAATATACTATGGTGGGTATTCCAAACGTAACCAAGAGGGTTACTCCCTACATAAGAATGTTATGAATGCCTCAAGTTACCTTTTATGTCTTATGATTTCTATGATTTGTTAATGATTTTATGTGGAATGTTAAAGTGATTATGTTTTATGGGTAAAGTATGATTTCATTCTTATGTATACATGTACTCATGTTTCCTTTCCATATTATTATATCCCTTACTGAGCTTTTTATGCTCATCCCAAGTTTTTGAAATGTTTTTCACAGGTAAAGGGAAGGGTACATGATGTGATTATAGTGTCAATGATGTGTCAAGAAAGAATCTATGTTTTATTTTAAATATGTTTCTATTGATGGGAAGAATGAATATTGTCTTTTATGTAACCACTTTATTTAAATGTGGAATATAATGCAAGTTTCATGATCTAATTATCTAAAACTCTAAACCTGAAAAGATCCTCAATTTGTAATCTTGTAATAACTCAAGATTAAGTAAGGTTTAAGGCTGGGGCCTTATAGTTGGTATCAAAGGTCGGTTTAGATAACTTTAGAGGTTAGGTTATTCTTTAATCATAAGTGACATTACCATAATGGTTAAGATTTCAGAAAGAGTCCTACTTTTAGATAAAGTGAATGAGTAAGTATATCTTAGTGTTTATCTTCCTCATTAGTACATGATGGTTTTGTTGATATACTCACACTGACCTTTTTGGTTTTAGTAAATGGCTGGATCTAGCAGGCACCAAAGTAACAGTGGATGTGAAGGAAATTGTGACAGTTTTTTGAGCAAGCAACTGAATGATATAGGAGATTCAATGAGAACTCTTGTGATTATCCTCAACCAACTATCTCGAGTCGTGATTGACCACCTAAACCATGGTGATTTCTCTAAGGCATCATATATGAGAGAAAAAAATCCCTACGGAAGTACAGGTAATAATCATAAAGGTAAGTGTGTTCAAAAACCTATGTGTCAAAGATGTGGAAAGAAACACCTAGGAAAATGTTTCAAAGGGACAGAAATATGCTATAGATGTGGAAATGAAGGTCATAAAGCAAGAACCTGCTATGGAAAAAGGAAGCATCCAGTTGACTCGAGGAAAGGGAAAGAAGTTCTTTCTGAGGGATCAATTGAATGTTTTAAATGTGGTGTGCATGGTCATTATGCAAACACATTTCCTATGAAGAAGTTTCGTGAATGGGATCACCAAGAGCGTACAAATGTTCGTTTACCAATACCTAATGCCATTCCGATTGAGGATGAAGAAACTGACAATGACCAATCAAAGGTATGTATTATTTCATGACTATTGTTTTCCTATTTTGGAATCTTAGGATATGATTCATGATTTTGTTTGTTGGAAAGAGGTATTTCGGAATAAGTTAGAAAGGAATGGTTAATGGATCATGAAGAGTGTTGAATGAGTAAAATGTCAACATATAAGGGCTTCAAGAGTTATGGTGAAATTCTTAAGAGTATTAAGTCTCTTTTGATGATGGGGTTACATTAGAAGACATTTTATATTATGTGTAACCCTGATGTTTAATATATGAAAATTTTATTCAAGGAATAATTATCTTTTCTTTTGTGGACATAGTTATAAAGAACCATTTGGGTTTATATGATCCTTACTTTTGAGTTAATTATGGGTTACTATATGTTATGATTGAAGTGAAAGGCATGAGATAAAATTGAGGTTAAAATTATGTTATGGTTATTTTTGATGATTTTATCCCTTTTTGGGGAATGATTTGAGAATTATATAGTTTTGGAAAAAGGACAACACGCAGACCGTGTGACTACCCGTCGCGTCGGACAAAGCTGCGGGAATCGAACCCACAACCAAAGTGCGACTGGTATTTAGCGCCTACCACTGGACTACGTGAAGTCCCTGGTTAGTTTGAATGATTCTTTTTAGTTATACGATTTTATGAATTAAGAGTAAGTTGATTTTGGGTTATTTATAAAAATGATTAACCTATCATGGAGGATATGTGATTAGGTTAATTACTTTTCAATACGAGACTTTAGGATCAACTGATGTTGTTTGGAGATAAATGTTACGATTTAACTTGGAAGACTATGTGACTAAATCCTTCAAATATTTGGGTTTCGATCTCGGTTTGGTTTACTTTGAATAATTTTATGGAAAAATTGATTATAGAATGGTCCTCGTTGAACTTTGGGTTTTGTTGGACAAATTTTGGAGATTAACATTAGATTTTCTTTTTATAAAGGGTTATCCTTTTCTGGATTATCTGATCTTGTACTAACCTTTTTGGTTTTGGTTTTGGTTAAAGTCTAAAGACATGGGAAGTATATAGTTATCTTTTGTGGATTAGGTGACTCTCTAGATGTTGATTATAGTACTCTTAATGCGAACAAGTCTCCCTAAATACTCGTATTTTGGAAAAAAATATGAGTTTGATTAAGGAATCTAGTAAAAGTTGAAAGTCAACATGATAAGTGATTATGTTTCCTTATGAATAAATTCCTCAATAAAAAGTAACTTAAAACAAAAATGTTGTCTATTAACTTTTCCTACTGGGGAATCGAATACCGTTTAACCCATCACAAGTTTGTGATTTTCTTGTGGTTAACTTTCTCCTAGACATGTTTACTATCACTCTCCCTCAAGAACATGAACCTTTGCTTTTTCTTCCATGTCCATGTTTTTCTACATGGAATCCTATTATGGGTTAACTCGGGTGACCTCTGTACTTATCTTCCTTTATTTTTAAGTGATTGTTTTACCGACTCTTGTTCCGATGTGGGACTTTCAAGGATGTTTCCAAGCTCAATTTTAAAAATTGCGAGGTCGCAATTCCCAAAAGGGGGGAAGGATGTAACACCCCAGGTAAATAAAGAATATGACATTTTCATATTTATCCATATTTGTGAATAAAATATTAATATGACTTTAAAGGGGACTCTATGCTCGATGGTGTACCCAACACGCAACAACGAGTTTCTTGGGAATCTTACGTTGCACTCTAATAATAAAATAATATTATTTTAAATGGTAGTTAACATGTAGCCGTTGTATTGGCAGGAATGGATAGAAATAACTAAAATATGATTATATATGTTTTTAAATGTTTTTACATTTATCCAATAAAATATAAAGGCTTAAAATACGGAAAGAATTCAATTTTAGGCGTATATGCCCTAGTTTTTACTAAAGGTTCACTTGTCGCCTTTTGATGGTGAACCATCATTAAATACAGTTTTGTTCACACTTATACATTCTATTGGACCAAATAAAACTCTTCCTAAGAATTGGGACATCAAAATTTACTTTGTGTAAATTTTTGGTATCTTTCCGATAAAGTTCATTTTTTAATGAATAGTGTAAAATGTTGTATTTTAATTCAAAACCTCTCTTTAATATAATTTATTTATATGATTAGATTATCTTTTGAATTGTTTTTAGAGTGAAATTAGAATATATTTTTACCATTAAATCCAATAGTGGTTGTTGGAATTAATTTCACTTTGAAATCAGACTTAAACTAGTGTCAATCTTTTGATACTTATTGTTTCATAAAAACACGCTATTTTCTCTGACAGCGGGAATTAATTATTAAATTAATTAATGTGACTTATATGTTTTGAATTTTGTAGAATAGACTTCATTTTTTAATTCGGAATATCAAATATAGCTTAGGGTAAATTTTTGGGATTTTTCTGAAAAACATCAATTTTTGATGAATAGTGAAACCACTAAGTGGTACTTATAAAAACTGATTTTTCCGTTTAAATAAAATTTTTCCATATTTGTGTTTTGAATTTCAAAAATCCGACATACATGGTTGTCATTAAGAAGTAAAATTTGGTTCAATGGGATAAAAATAATTTTTTGGTGAATAGTAACTTATTATGTTTTTAATCGCGATTAGAGGTAATTAGTGTAGCTTATGGTAAGAATAATGTTTTAATAAAATGAAATGACCTAGACACATGTCCTACCCTCATTATATGTGTCATGGATGACAAAGAAAATCAATGGGTCAACTTGGGGACTCCATGGAGCCACTTTGGTTGGGAAATGACATAAATATCTTTTTATTTAATGTTAAAGTAAAAATGACACAAACATGAGATGTTTTACTAAAACAATTTTTACATGGGGTTATACAAGTCATATTTTTTACTATAAATAGTAATTGGAAAGATAAAAATCTTTCCTACATCATAGTATTTTTTTTATAATTTTTAGACATTAAATAAATTAAATTATTTATGACATTATGATGATGCAGCGATGACCTCATTATTTAACGATTTAAATAAAATGGAACGATAATGTAATATCTAAGACCTAAACATGTCCAAAACCTATTGGATGAGTGGATTTAGAACCCTTATCACCTTATCCTTGAAATACATCAATTTGGGACCTTTAAAATCCGAAAATCTTTTTAAAATAAAGTAACATTTTGTAACTTTACTAGAGTGCCCCTCCTCTCCTCTTATAAAAGGCCCCCACCTCTACCTCCTTACCCACACTCCCAAAGCCTTTGGCTCGGCCAACCCCTTCCCATTTTGTCTCTCCACTTCCCTATCTTACTCCTTTAAGCCTAACTTTGGGCAGAAGTCTTCCCAAGGAAGCCTTTGAGCTCAAACCAAATGGAGTTACCCGATTTTAAGGTAATGTCTTCACTTGTGTCCTTTTGTTTTATTTTGCTTCTCCAACCCCCTAAACTCTTTTTATTAATTTATTTTGTAACAAATCCAGTATCATCAATATACTAGGATGTTTTTATAAGAAGTATTATATCTAAACTTATACACACCTGCATCTAATGGTTAAAGAACATATTGTTTCCGTGGATGGCGAATTTCTGCCTCCCGAAACGATGATTGTTCAACATTCTTATAACACCTTGAAAGGTGGACATTAAGATGACACTATATTTATATATGATATCTAATATGTTTATGTTTTACTTAATCTTCTGTATTTTTCATTTATGGTGTACCTTTATGGTTTCCATTATGGGTAAATGCGATATCTTCATTTAAGGAAGTGCGGACTACCGCCCCCTCAAAGTGATTTGATTCGTTAATACGATATGTGGTACGTATAAAGGATATATTTAATGATATTATATATGATACCATACTGGAATTAAAATACTATTATGTATCATTATGTTTTAATTCCATTAAATATGAAATAGAAATGGAAGTAGCGTTCATGTGTACGTACGGCTTACCATCTCCATGAACGGTACATTTCATTTATTATCTCAAAATGTTATGTAATATTATAAGTACATATATATAATGGATATATATGTAATATATTACATCTAAATTATGGATATCATTCTGGAATTATAACATATATATATATCTCAGATTTTGTTTCAATTCCATTAATATGACAAAAAAATGAAAGTAGCGTTCATGCGTACGTACGGCCTACCATCTCCATGAACGGTGCTTTTCGTTTTTTTATCTCCAAATGATATGGAATAGTATAAAATTAATATTTACTGGATATATATGATATTTTAATCATTAATACTATTCTGGAAATTATTTACTTATAACTACATGGGCAATCTTTTTTCAAACAAGTTCATTTTTGACTCATGTACCAAACATCGGCAAAAACGTCTGATATGAACTAAAATTATTAAACAATTATTATAACATTATAATATGTGATATGAACTGAATAATAATCTCTAAAGGTGTTACTTAGGTAATTATTAATTGACCAAAGTCTATTATTCAGGAATATAAAGAAACGAACAAGACAAGTTGGACTTGAGGTAAGGGATCCTACTCCTCTTTTTCTTTTTAAGTACACTCTTTTATGTCATTCCTTCTATGCTCATATTTCTTGTGATTGGGATGTTATTTTATATTAATCTTACTGTAATTTTTATGTTCATATTATGAGAGACCCTATTCTCTCTCATCAATCCATCTTGGAAGTTTTGAGTGGCGCCGTTAGGCTGCAGAATTTTCGTAAGAGATCTAACTTCTCTCTTTCTCTTTAAGTACTCTCCTTTATGTCACTTCTTTTAAGCTCCTCTTTTTTATGATGGGGGATGTTATTTTATATTAATATTGCTGTAAATTTTATTGTAATGTGATGAGATACCCTATTTGATCTCATCAATCCATTTTTGGAAGTTTTAAGTGGCGTCGTTAGGATGCCGAGTTTTCGTAAGGGATTTTTCATCTCACTTTTATTCCTGTGAGATTTATGCTATATTTGCCACAATTTTCTTTGAGTGGTGTATGTAATGACCATTATTTTACTCATTGTGTAATATTATTTCATTTATGAGTATTTACATCAATGTCGTATTGTCCTTCTTTCACAGGGTGTGTGTTTCGAAAGATACCCATGTCGGTAAGGGAACCTTTCACCCTCCTCTTTTTAAAAGACTTTTTTTGTTGGGTCTTTTAATTTACATATTTTTATGTGGGGATATGTTCTCATATATCCTTATTGATGTAAATTTTATGTCCAAGTGATGAGATACCCTTTTTTGGATGTGACGTCGTTAGGCTGTCAAGGGAACTTCTTAACCCAATTTCGATTTCTTTGGGTTCAACATGTAGTTATTGAATATGTCATCCTTTGAATATGTGTGAATGATCTTTGATTATTTTACACTTAATATCCACTTATATTTGGTGTGTTCGTTTGTCACACATAATTATGTAATTGATTTATCCTTAAACCAAGGATACCATCTTTGTATGGGACTTCGTCTCAATCTCCTTTCATTGAGGCATATTTTGTTTTATACACAACCTTCTTTTGTACGGTGTATAAACCCCTTTGACTTTTACGTTTATTCAAAAGGAATATTTTTTATACGAAGCGTTTACTAAACGAAAAAAGGGAATGTTTTTGTCATACATATGTGGCGACAATGACTTCTCTGACGTTGTGACCATTATTTGAGTTTCAGCTTCCTCTACAAGCCATACCTTTTTTTTAAAAAGAAAAATAAATACCATGTTTTACTTTTCTTTTATTTTGGTATTGAAAATTGTTTTCATAATGTTTTTATATAAATGTGTTGTATTGACATCTTGTGATTGAAAGGTGGGAATTTTATGTTTCCTTTATTTATGTTTTATGTGATACGATTATGTTGAGGTTCTTGGGCATTATTATGAAGACGGGTGGTTCCGTGATAGACTAAGGGCGGGTGAGCCCGATATAGATCTCCAATGAATTGGGTAACACGAAGGAGTGAAACGTTAAGGTTTCTCCGAAGAGATTTAGGGAATATACTATGGTGGGTATTCCAAACGTAACCAAGAGGGTTACTCCCTACGTAAGAATGTTATGAATCCTCAAGTTACCTTTTATGTCTTATGATTTCTATGATTTATTCATGATTTTATGAGGTATGTTAAAGTTCTTATGTTTTAAGGGTAAAGTATGATTTCATTCTTATGTATACATGTACTCATGTTTCCTTTCCATATTATTATATCCCTTACTGAGCTTTTTATGCTCATCCCAAGTTTTTGAAATGTTTTTCACAGGTCAAGGGAAGGGTACATGATGTGATGATAGTGTCAAGGATGTGTCAAGAAAGAATTCATGTTTTATTTTAAATATGTTTCTGTTGATGGGAATAATGAATACTGTCTTTTATGTAACCACTTTGTTTAAATGTGGAATGTAATGCAAGTTTCATGATCTAATTCTCTAAAACTCTAAACCTGAAAAGATCCTCAATGTGTAATCTTGTAATAACTCAAGATTAAGTAAGGTTTAAGGCTGGGGCCTTATATTATATCCTCAATTCCCATCTCTCTAGAAAACATTGGAGGGTGCTGCAACTAAAACTCTTGGGTCATATCAAACGTACTTGGACCAATCCACCCAAAGTCACATTCCATTATCTACATGAACTGAGAAAAGTTATCAAGGAACTGCTCCTCTCATCTATCACCTTGAACCACCATTGTTTCTTATCCCACATCTAGAAGATGATTATTAGTGATATCCTATTGTCGAACAATTGATACACATCATTGTGATGGAATTTATCTACAATTCCAAACATGAATATTAGAACATGTAATATAAGGATAAAAAAATTTACATAAAAGATGGCTCTCTATTAGCCATATACAACTCATTTTTCATTAAATTTCCAACATACATCTCTAAGTATAGAAAAATACCCTCTAGAATACCTAACACGGTTCATTGATAACATGGGATAAACCAAAATACATAGTCATGAGTATTTCATTATAAAAGTATTTAAACCATTTCCACACTCATAACATAAATCTTTCACTGGTAGATATCCTTTTACCCATTTTTTGACCTGTTATAACTTATATTTTAATTCAATTACAACTCTTTATTAAGAACAATTCTATAACCATTATTTAACATAATTTACTTTTTATCCATTGTATCATCCTAATTATACACCATTTTTTCAATATTTCGGGAAAATAAAATGCACCCTACCCTTCTTTTCCCACACACCCATCCGGTGTGTGCCTATCATGATTTATTCTACCTATATCCCTAAGTTCCTATAATGATGCATGAATTCACAATCTCATGCCATTTTTTCCCTGAAAAAAAATATCATAAAATAGTCACATCACAAAATAAGTGCATCAACCAATGGTGAAATATCGTTCAACTATAACAACACATGTCAAGAAAAAAAATTCCCACCCTAGGTACTAGGGTTTTCCCTTGTACATGGGTCAGCTACTCCCATGAACAAGATCATTGACAAGGTCTGACACATACTCATCTCCATTATACCATCCCAAATAGTAAGACCACAAAAAATAACTGCTCTAATGCCACGTTGTAACATCTCCAACCTGGAATCCACTAAATCGGTGCCCTAAGATGGGTCATCACATGACATCAATCATGTATCCCCATATGCTAGAGGTATCTCACTAGCAACTAGGGTCTAAATGATTACATGGGGAGACTATACACTCTGTGCCATAGTACGCCACATCAGATAACATATGAAATAAAGTAAATAACAAAAATCAAAATAGAAACATGCACTAATAAAAATTTCCCAATCATGGTATAACCCACAAAAAACTGCTATATATGTCATGTCATGATAATAGTGCCAAAATTACAGAAAACCAAAAATAAAGACAAATAGAAAAATCCCCAAACAGGTCCTAACTCCATGTATGAATTCTCATCCATTCACATCCCAAGCCCAACTCAACTTCCTATCATAGGGTAATTGCACTTTTCCTAACCTAGAACAATGAAGTCTATTTGGGTACCAAATGAAGGCTTGATAAGGTTTTGAGTAAAACTCAATAGGCCACCCCAACCGTGTCTACAAAATATCTTATCTAAACATATAGTGCATGTAAGTATGAAATATATAACAAGGTAAAAAAATACAACTCATGTGACATTAGTTAACAATACCCACTTTAACCATTTCGATCATTATTTGGATTTTCATAATATATAACATATTCATCACTACATTCATTTTCATCACATGTTCCATGGGTTAGGAATTTACATTATTCACACCACGGGATAAGTCGGCCACTCGCTATAAATAAGGGAATAAGTCAAGTGTCTTATCTCACTAGGAATAAATATTTCATAAATAAATACATCACACTTACATTGGACCATCAATATGGGTAGCCTCATCAAATGAAACCATTAGGGACAAAGAGCCTTAGTCTCCTTCCCCAACCCATACATTATGAGGTGGGGTTCAGGGCCTTAGTCTATCCCAACCTGTGGGTTTAGATCCCCAAGTCCAAAACCCCACAAAAACTAAGCCATGTGCACATGATTATTTATCCATTTAACACATATAACATATCACATACCATACATAATTAGTACACATAAAATTCAAATTTCAAATTTCATTTAACACATAAATCATCTTTATGACTTAACTCATTAACACATTTACCATTTACTTGGCATAACCCATTTAACCCATTTATATTCTCACACATCATCCCATTTAGCATAACCGACAACTCCCATACATTATCCCATTTATCATATTCATCAATTCATATTCCTTAATCCATTAATTCATTTCCATTACAAATCCATATTTCATTTGACATGTTCACATTAACTCATTTAACCCTTTTTCATATAATTCCAAACAATCCCTTATGTCATTTCTTACCATTAGACATAAAAACAATTAATTCATCTTAATAATACAAACTAACATTTCAACATATTTATCATGGGATCTATTCTATCAAAAGTCAACTTTATGCTGAAAATTTCAATTTTCCATGCTCGGGGATTTTGGTTCACCCCATAGGAGGCCCTAAATCATATAAATTAACCTCAATGAAATATATAAAGATAATGAGGGGTAAAAAGAATCATTTATCCATCCATTTTACCAAATCGTACTAAATTAATCAAATATATATCAAGAGGGAAGCAATATCACATCCACACATGTAGAAATCAACAACGAGACTACATGATATAACTTGTAGACCATCTACCTCGAATCCCAAGATAAACACATGATTTTAATTTTCCTTAGATTATAATTAAATCATAACTTGAATCCCCAAAATAATATCAACATTAAATATAGGGTTTTAAGGCTTCATATTAATACGAAAAAAACTGCAATCCTGAATCTAGAAAAGAGAAGCAAGATGAATGTTAGACTTATCTGAAGCATTGATCTGTACCCAATGACACTTCAAATGGACCGAAATCAAAGGATAATGATCATTGGGAAGCCTTTTTTGAAATTTTTCATAATTAAGTTTTCAATAGATTAAATTGGGAATAAAATAGGGTGGGATACATGAAATCCAAAGGGGAAAATTTAGTAAATTCTAACTTTTTAAGGGGCACACAGTTTGGCCGCACAGTTTTCCAAAAATAAACCAAACATGAACCTGAATCTATCCAAGATAGTTCCACGTTACACAGTTACCTGGATAGACTACATATTTTTACAAATCGTGTGCCAACTATGCAATATGACTATGCCTATGGTCGCACGGTTTGGATTTCCCCCTATCACGGTTTGCACTAACTATCCGCCAACCATGCAGCTTGCATAGGGTGGCTCGATTTCCCTTTCCCTCATATACCAAATTCCCAAAACACCCTCAATTCCCCTCATATACCTAGTAAAAATTTAATTATCCCACGTTAAGTAATTCAAACATTAATTTTAATAATAACCTACCACCACAAAGTATGGGATCTTATATTTTTCATCTTCTCTAAAGTAATTATCATTAAGGTCTGGTACTATATAACAAAATGTTCCCTTGTACCCAATATTTCACTTAAACAATGATACCAATTATTGTACACAAAATAAATTCTTTGATATGTTTTTGGTATGCACATACATGTAATTACCTATTCAAAATATTTCGATTTTTACTATATTCAACTATATTTTTAGAACATCAATTCATGCCACCACATTAATTTCATCCCTAGATTTAACCTCCTCACAATTCATGTATCCCTATAAAATTATAAAATAGATGAGAAATAATATTAATAGTATTTTAATACATAGGTAGATGGGATATTTCTCAATATGTAATCCTAATTTAGTGGAATAATTCCACTAAACCCATAGATTTATTTTACATGAAATTTAGATTCATACCAACTGTTACATAAAAGGTTAATCAAGATACCATTATTTTTCTTATATATGGAAATGAAACCTTTTCCTATCACCATTCAGGCACTTTTTCAAGAAGAGCATCACCATGACAACATCACCATAGTATACACCATCAGGATTGATACCAATTAATACATGAAATATTTAAAACACCTCTTATTGCCTGAAAATTAATCAGCATAAAGTTGGATGTTCTGTTAAATCATATACATGTTCCTCTATAACAAAATATTACACATGAATCATACATCCCCTTAAATTCTTTATTTCCTAAAAAATAGTTATTAAGAATTTAATTAATTTGGGGAGTGGGGTAACATCCATTTTCCCCAAGTTAAGGATGATGGAGAGTCACTATGGACCACTACTTATCTGTTATCATTTATCTTACACTCCATTTTCATATCTGAATTGGATTTAATAGAATTTATTATCTTCATACATGTTATCTATTTTTTATATTTTACAAAACTAAAATTACAACATATTCTTCCTCTGAAGAATTTACATCTAAGGATTTCTCCTCTTATAAAATATTGATCTTTTTTCTTGAGATTGTTTTAGTGATTTTTTTCCTTAAAATATTTGTTAGTATTTTCAATGTTTACCTTTCATTGAGATATCCCATTCACTTGTTAATTTTCTACTTCAGCCACATATTGGTTCTTTTATTACATCAAATTCTTTTTTTATATTTTTATGTTATTTTTAGTTTTATATTAAATTTTTAATCCCTTATCATGTTTTCCTTAGTATGTATATTACCTTCAACTAGCCCTTGATATATATTTTTCGTAAGGGAAGGTTTTCCATTAAATACATATTGATTTCTTCCTTAAATCCCAATGAAAATCCATTGAAATATCCATATGATACATTTTTAATATAATAAGAATTATTATAATGGTAATCATACTTTTATATTATGTTTAGTAACTCAACATTTCAAATATACCAACATATTCATAAAATTTAATGTATTACCATGCTTCAAAACAAAAACATGAAATTTTTTCATGGATTCCATAAAAGTAATACATGTTTCTATACTTCATATTGGATATAATCAGATTGTAATTAACTCTTTTATAGACATCCTTAAATTTATTTACAGTACATTCATTATTTTAAATTTTCTTGGAAATTATCATTTCTCACTTATTCCTATAACATTAATGAGTTTCATTAAATTCAAAATTATCTTTTACCATGGAGAAATAAATTTAAAAAATTATAATAATATCATATTTCACCTTCTGATATGGCATAATTTTGTTTTATTTTATCATTACACACTAAGTAGTAATCAAATAAGAAAAATATAATTCATACATGATTTTAGTCCTAGCCTTGAAATTATAATGGTACACTTACTTAATAGATGAGAAAATTTCCTCTTATAATTATTGGATATTTTTACACATGATTTACGTTAAGAATTTAGATCATACTTGAGTTTTTTTGCACTATAAAAATCATCCTCTAAATAATTAGAGAAAATTTCAAGTATATCACTCTACAGAATCATTTTCCATTTTAATTTAGAAATTTAATCTCTATGAAATTCCTTATTTTATTGAAGCATTTGATTCTTATCTACCAATTCTGAAAGGTGTGTGAAAATATCATCTTTTATATACTTCATATTTTGAACAAATTTTGATTTTAAATTCATTATAATGAGATTATCTATGATATTTCATTGCCTTTTAGAAAACTCATAAAAAGTTTTACCTTCTAAATAATTTTTCTCCCTCAAATCTATGACCACTTCAACAAATTGTTTTTCAATATTTTTATCTTGATTAATTTAATTTCATATACTAGGATCTATATTCATTGTCACATGTTATAAACCTTATAATTCATTTATTATTCATTTGAATTTAGATATATATCATCTAAAAAGTGGACAAATTACATTTTTACCCTCCTAGGGGGATTTATCACCATTAGTAATCTCAAAATTATATGGCATTTTAACCACACCATTCATTATTATACCATCATTAAATATATAAAACAATTATCAATATGAAGTGTTTGTACTTTCCTTTTACAGTATACTAGGTTCCCTTAATAGGATCTCACTCTATCCAAAAATAGTTCCATAGTATTGAATTTTACTATAATTATACATATTATATGATGTTTTTTCAATTACGATGTTAATAGAGAATATACAATCATACTAAAACATGAACAATAAAACCAATCAAATAATTTCATAGAAAAATATTATCATTTTAATAAAATATTCATTGATACCATGCTTATTTCCCAATGGGGATTAGGTGAGAGGTCCTCTGAGAAGAATGTGGGATGAGTCTTTGTATGAATTAATTTCAAAATTTTAAATTTTATATTAGATTCTTGATTTTCTAATGGAAATTTGCCACTAAATTTGTAAGGGTCAATAATTATTCAATATTTTTTATTTTGATCCAATTACTAATTTATTTGAACAACCCTTTATCGAATTTATCAAAGGTTTCTTAACCCAATGATGAATAAATCAAGATAAATAGAATTTAAATAATAAATCACACATAATACAAATATTTTACTCAGTTTTCCACTATGGTCTAATCTTTGAAGTAAGCATAGAAATGTGCATATTCACTAGAAACACTAAATGATTTAGGATAGTTTACTCTTGTTTGGGCTCACTATCCTTAAAATGGTTTACGATATATTCACTACTTCCCAAGGGATGCTTCATATAACATCATCCCTTTCACCCACTACTCTTATAAATAAATACAATTTGTATCATAAATAAAGAAAACTATCACGTTGTTGTTATAAATGTACCAGATGTAGTTAGATAGGTGTCATTGATCAGAACTTTCTCCTTCGTAAGCCTATTTTGAGAATCACTATGAGTAGTATTATAACACCATGATAATTTAAATGAACACAATTATTGATTGTGTATACAAAACACAACACTGAGATTAAATGAACCACAACATATTATTAAATAATAATTAATTAATTACGACTCTCACAAAATAGTCATTAAATTAGTATTTATGAATAAAATTTACTACATTATGAAATACATATATAATGTCTTTAATAAATATAAATTTATTGCAAATTATTTTTAAATAGGAACTCAATTCTCAATAAATACATTTATTTACAAATATATATATTCTATTAAAAAATGATTTTTATTTCTTTTTTTGGGAAAATTTTTTTTTGAATCATAAATAAATTTTATATTTTAAAATTAAAATCATTTTATAAATCATAATATGTATATTAACTTATGATTAAATTTTTAGGTTTATTCAGAGAATATTGATTTTTCAGTGAATTGTTAATAATACCGTTTTTGTAAAACATTAATTTCATTTAATATATTAATACATTTAAAAGTAAAATTATTATATAGATGTTATTTATAGTCAAAATAATTATTAAAAATTTATATTTAATTCAATTAATTAAATTAGGATCCTTTTTAACTCTATTTATATATATGTTTATTTTTAAGCATATTTTTTCTGTGAAACCTTTTTTAAAGTGCATAATGTTTATAATTTTAATAACCACTAATGAGGAATTATTTAGTTAAATTTATATATTATATAATTATAAATATTAATTAAAATTTAAATAATTTTGATTTTTATTCATAGAGTTAATATAAGATCATCTATTGTTTGAAAATTACATTTCATGAAAAAAACATTTTGACACATTTTACGGGTTTAATTTGAAATTGAAATCTTCAAATTCAATTTATTGAATTTGATAAAATGGATTCCATATTAGGAATTATAATAATTAATATCTGGTAATAAGTTCAATATAATTTTTGTCATAACAAATAGTAAAAATAGTAAAAAAACTAGATAACATGATGAAAAACTAAAATTGTAAAAGGGATTGACAATAGAGGTAAATATATTAAAATTTTAAAAACATGTTTATTTTTGAATGGTGGGGGTTTTTCAAAACCATATAACTACTAAAATCTAGTATTTATCAATTATTAAGGAATTCGTGTGGAGAGTGACTTCAAATTATTGAATAGTTTTGTGTATTTACAAAAAGGAAACTCTTCCTCAATTATAAAATGACACACATCCCCTCAATTCTTCGCTCCTATCAAGAAATTTTTCATGAAAAACACTAAAAATTAGACCCTAAACATCCTTATCCTCATTATAGATATTCAAATCTTCACAAAATACCAACATTAATGTCCTTAATAAGATATCCATAAGAGGTTATTCTAAGCAATGGAAACAATCTTCACAGAGCTCCAACCTTTTTTCTTCTTCTTTTTAAATATTTAACTATGTATCAAAAATTAAAATATAATAAAATAAGTATATACTATATTTTTAGATATTATTATTTGTTGGAATAATATTCATCCATCTCCTCTTCCATGAAATGGGAAATGATATCATTATTCTTGTGTATTGTAAACTACTTCCTCATGAACTCATATAAATCATTTTCCATAATATCCTCTCATAACTAGTAATGATGATGGATTTAATGTTTATATATGATATTAATAAAATATTTAAAATTATAAATTTAACATATCATACACCTTCTTACCTTGAATTCCATTTAAAAATGATATAATCATTTGTGAGTATGGTGAACTACCTCCTCGCAAAGAAATGTGATTTAGTTATTATTACCGCATTAAATGGATGGTATATTTAAGTATATTTGAAGAAATAATATTTTATTCATGATATTATAATTATTATTTAAATATAAAGTAAAACATCCCTTCTTTCCATCATGATTGTTGAGACATGGAAACGTTATACATGTGTATGTTTGACCAACCATCACCATGATTGTAACATAGTTTATTTTCCATGACCAACATAATGGTTAAATTTAAAAGTGAAATTTAGGTATAAAAATGATAAATATTTAATGCTTCATATTATTTATATGATTTAAAATTAACCCATTTTTCTATGGTCAACAATATAATTCCATTTTGAAATTATGAATCGAGTATCCTCAAAACACCCGTCACATACATAAATGATTAAGTAATTAAATAAATCATTAAAATAAATTAATTATATATTTTATGTATAAGTTATTAAAACTATAATTTTTCCTTAATAAAACGAATAAATAATATAATTTTATTATAAAGGAGATAAAATACTTACATGACAATGTCTGGACTCGAGGTCAGTGTTTTGTCTCAAAACATCCTTCTTTGAGACACGTGTTATTTTATAAAAATATTTTATTTTAAATGGTGTATATATATCCCATTTAAAATTTATTTCAGGAATTATTAGTAATTCAATATATATTAGGTTAAATTTTATTTACTTCTTCATTAGGAGTTATGATTCAAAACATAGTGAAGCTTTAAGGGTTTATGTTTTAATCTCATTTTAATCAGGATTGTATATGATTGAATTTATATTATAGGAAATTATTTGATCATTTTCAAATCAAACACTTTAATTTTATATAATTTTTTTATTCATAATATGTTCAAGTTATAGCACAATTATCCTCTATTTTGTACATAAAATGATTTATATAATACAATTAATAAAATCTTACTTCATTTCCCTCTTCGGTCAAAAAAAATTTCCATCCATATTGATGATATATAAAAATATTTTCAATAAAATTTTTAACATTACACAAATATTTATTAAATAACATTTTCCCTATTCTTGATTTTTTTTACAAAATGGTTTCAAATTAATATTCTTTTCATTTTCTAAATGAGTTACATTTTAACCTTTGTACAACGGTGTGAAAGGTATGTTTATTTTAAGTTATTCAACATATATAGAGTTAACCACTATCTTGAAAACTCAAATATTTGATTAATCATATAGAATTTTCCATGGTGTTCTTAATTAGAATATTTTTATATTATTTTTTAAAAAAATTATATATTTTAGAAGTGATATTAAATATAAAAGGGCATTGTTCTCACAAATTATTCCATGTAAACTTTTATAGATATATTTATCAATGAAGACAACCTTTTATATTACAAATTGATTCAGAATTATATATATTTGTCTCTAAAATATATATATATATATATATATATATATATATATTATTATCTATTACATTGGAAGGGTAATACATGGATTATGTTCATATCTCAAATTACTTCGTTACAAAATTTCTTTTGATTCTCATATGAGATAAGATTATGAAACCCATTTATTTATAGGGGAAATTCTTTTATTTATTCCTCATTTCTAATTTACTTTTTTCAGCACACATAATAATGAAATTTTATAATGGGTATACCCAAATAGGGATCCAATGTAATGGGTAATTTTTTTAGTTTCATGAGACATTATGTATGGTATTATCAAGTAAACCTAATCCATTATTTGACTTTTTTCACCTATGATATTTTCATTGTAGTTAGAATTGACTCATGTTTATATAATGTTAATATGCTTCTTTCACATATCATATGATTAATTGAACTTATAATACCATGTCATTTATGTTATTATCCTCTTTGGTTACTCTTAATCCATTTATTTTATCATATTAAGTTATTGTTTTGACTCATAAGCTATGATTCCTTATATTGTTTGTTCCCTAGCAGATCTTTTTAGATCACCCATTTTTTCAAAGTATTCCCCAGGTTAACCCTTGTAATTTTAGGAACTCAAAATTATTTAGTTAAATGTTATGAAGAAAAAATAGTGGTATTATTTTAGTCACACTTTTATGTATTATGAATCTAGTCTTATAAAGACACCAGTCCCCGTGATCTTTGGGTAAAAATTAAAGAACATTTATATTAAAAATCATGTAATAATATGTATAAAAGTATTTGGTCACTATAGTTGTTATCCTAGAAAGTTCTAGTTATTTTTGGTAATTAGGACTTGAATAATTTAGTGGGAACCATTGGGATAAGTATATGTACAAGTCTTAGTATAAAGAAATATCCTATAATTTTTATGAAGAATAGCGTGAGTGGGATCCAAGAAATAACATCGATGTCTGTATACTACAAGATGATGTGAATCTAGAACAATTATAAATAGGGATAATAGCTCTAAAAAGGGTGGATTAGGCTTGACCTAATCTTTGCCTGGAGAAAAATAATGGGCATTGCTACAAAACTAGTCTGACACTATAAGTGATTATGTTTTTTAAATTTAGAATAATATTTA
This sequence comes from Viscum album, assembly GCA_963277665.1. Lineage (NCBI taxonomy): Eukaryota > Viridiplantae > Streptophyta > Magnoliopsida > Santalales > Viscaceae > Viscum > Viscum album. Next base: position 1,892,725,898 of record OY728119.1, read on the forward strand.
TGAACCATTATTAAGGACATGAAAAAAATTAGGTTAGAAAACATAATAAGAAATGTTACTATGGATAACCTAGATTTTAATCTAGAGTCTCATAATTCATGATATACTTGTTATGTATATGTTATTCATGAAATTTTTATAAGTTTCCCATTTCTTTATTTTAATTCATTCTCATATTTATTTATTTTTTCCTTTTATTTAATGATAAGGAATATTTGTAATATTTCTAACAACCAATGTGATCAAAAATTTAATTATTTCCCTAACTAGATACTTAACTATATGACAATATAATTTAGAAACCTTTTTATCTTGACAAATGAGATACCTAATGTTATAATTAAAAGTTTGAATATCTAGGAATTATCAAACACATCAATAAAGAGAAGGATGTCATTTCATGGAGGATCACGAGTTAATGATGATTAAGAAAAGAATATTCAATTACCTATAAGTCAAAAATGTGGGAAGAAGCACTGTGTAAAATGCCTTAAAAGGACTTTAATATTCTTTATGGGTGGAAAAGGAGGTCATAATGTTTTAAATTTCTATATAAAAATTAACATTATATTTAAAAAGAAACAAGGAAATAAATCTCAACATAATGAACCACAAATAGTTCAATGTTATATATGTGGGAAACTTGGTCATTATCTAAGTCACTTCCTTAATCCAAGGATTAATTCTAGTGTACTTATGTTACGAAAATAATTTAAGTTTAATGATTTAAGTGTTTTGGTGTTTTACCTCTATAATCATGTCATTGGATTATTTTTTCAATGTTATGCTAGTTATAAAAATCATGAAAATTCTAAAGATTGTTATGTAGTGTTTTTTAAGGATTTTAAAGACTATATTTAATGGTAAAAATGGCCTGGAAAGATTAATTAATTTTATGTTAATATTCTATAGAAGAAAATTTTATTTATTAAAGAATTATATTTGAGATGTTCTTGATGTTGAGGTAATTATAGTCAGTTAATATTACTTGATTTTGTGGGAGAAAACATTGTATAGAAGAATTTAGTGGAAAAATACTTATTTGTTGTTTAATTTTATTTTGAAGGTGTACATTATATATTTCATGAAATTATGGAAATTTTATTAATATATTTTTAGAAAAAGTACAAATTTCATGATTTGAGGTACCTCACCATATTTGTTAAGGCTTTGGGGGCATGGACCCACAACCAAAGGGTGATAAAGATGTTGAGCCTACCGCTGGACTATGTGATGTATTGGTTTGTATTTCATTGTTTTTACATTTTTTATGTGTAAAAATTAATTTTATTTTGGGAAACATATTTCATGAATCAAATATTTTTGAATTTTTAGTGTTTTCGAGAGATTCAAGATTTTTTGGGAAAAAAATTTTTAGGTTGAGGTATACGTAAAACATAGTTATAGCATGTGTTTTAAAAAAATAAAATTTTAGAATAATAAAATTACATTTTTGAATGTTGAATTTATTTGGGATGTATGGTTATGGAATTATTTAATTTGGACATTGGATTTGGAGATTAATATGAAAGTGTATTCATTATTGGGAATTATCTTACATTATGCTAACTATTTCTGGTTTGGGTATTATTTACATATAATAGGAATATTTTGACATCCTATTATAATATCATGTGATATATTATATGATAATTTTAGTGCTCCTGGAATGAAAATTTCACCTTGAATAATCATCGTTTGGAGAAATTGATGAGATTGGGGTGAAAAATAATTAATTGATGAAAATATAATTCTTAGATAATTATATTTCATTATTTTCTTAGTACATATGGTAAAATGATCCCCAAATTTAGTGAAAGTATATTTAAATAAAAATGTTATTTATTTTTAATAAATCAATGGTATCTTCTCTCATAAAAGAGTATAACTTTATTTTATAAATGGTTCTTCTTTCTAGTTCTATATTTTCAATTCCCACCAATTTTCTCCCTTATAGAAACCGATTTATATGATGACTTTCATATTTCATATTCCCTATTTTAAGATTATGGTTTATTAACCTTTCTTATGATGTGGGTTTTTAGAAAAGGAATATTTAAATCCCCAATAATTGATTACTGAGAAAAAAATCAAATTGAGAGGATGAAATTTATTTTAGGGGGTAGAATATAAAACCCATAGATTTTTAATGAACACCTTGTTCAATAGAATATACAATATGAAACACTGAGAATAAACAAAGTGTGGCATATTAATAAAATATTATTATTTAAATATGCCAATTATAACATAGTCATTAAACTAGATGGAAATATTATTAACTAATTTATGAAATATATTTAAAGGTTATAATAAATATAAATTTAAATATAAATTATTTGGAAATAAGAACCCAATTTATAATAAAAAATTATTCTTAAAGAAATATTTTTCACACAAAATTATATTTATTTATTTTTTATGAGACTATATTATAATTATATTTTTGATATTTTATAATGTTAGTTTTTAAAAAAAATCTTTTTAAATCATCATTTTGATATTAACTAATGGTGAAATTTTTAATTTTTTTGTAAAATATATATTTTTCTGCGAATTGGGAAAAATATTGATTTTTATAAAACTATCATATATTTTAAGAAATGAAGAAATTTAAAAGTACCATTATTCTAATAATTTTATTTCAAATTAACATAAATATTATTTATTTATATTTAATACAATTAATTAAATTTAAATCATATTTATAATGGGTTTTTGTATAAGTTTAGTTTTAGTATTAAAACACATTTTTCTGTAAATTGTCTAAAGTGATTAATGTTTCTCCATCATAATAACATATAAAAATGATTATTTAAATTAAAAATATATATTATATACCTATAAATGGTAATTTATTTTTATATAATTATTATTTATAATCATAGAGTCAATAAATGATCATATATTTCTTGAAAAATATATTTCTTGTCAAACAATATTTCGACATATTTTACAGGATTAATTTTAAAATGAATTCTTCCACTTCTATGTTTTGAATTTGATAAAATGTATTAAATATTTTTAATTAGAATAATTAATATTATTTAATAATTTCAACTTAATTTTTTCCATAATGAACAGTGAAAACAATAAAAAAACTAGTTAACATGGTGAAAGACTAAAATGGTAAAAGTGAGTAACTGTTGACGTAAATAGAATAACATGTTTAAAACATGTTTATTTTTGAATGGTGTGGGTTTTTATCGACCATATAACCCATAAAATCCATTATTCATCAATTTTTTAGTTGTTTTTCTTGAGAGTGACTTCCCATTATTGAATAGTTTTTTGGTTTTTAAAAGAATGTCTCTCCTCCTCCATTATAAAAGAGACCCCCCCCCCTCTCCTCAAATATTTACACCTATAAATCCATTTTTCTAGATGAAAACCAAAAAAAATATCACTCAAAAATAATTATATACATTCTATATCTCATGTTATTCCTAAAATAACAACATTGGGGTCCTAAATAAGAGATCTATTGGAGATTATTATTGGTGAATGTAATCATCTTCACGATCCCCTTCTTTTTAATTCTTATTTTTCCAAGATAAATATTGTATTATAAATTACAATATAATTATAAAAATATCTCATATATACTTATAAATTATTATTTTTATGTCATAATATTCATCCATATCCTATTTCATCAAATGGGAATTGAAACTATCATTCATACATACGGCAGACTACCACCTCACAAACCGTTGTAACAAATTTCCCATCATCATATATCACAGTGATTCATAATTATGTATTTATTGTTTATATATTATATTAATGAAATATTAATAATTCATGGAAAATAACATATCATATACCTTCTTACCTTACCATCCCTTAATAAATTATGATATTGTTTATGTTTACAACAGACTACAGCCTCACGAAGTGATGTGATTCGTTTTTTATTAGCGCATCACATAGATGGTATATGTGATTGTATTTAAATAAATAATATTTTATTAATTATATTATTATAATTAAAAAATATTAAATAACACTTAAATCAATTCCATCTTTATCATTTAAAAATTGAAACATCACACATGTGTGCATATGGACTATTGTCTCTATGATTGTAATGTAATTTGTTTTTCATGAAAATAACTCATTATTATTTTTGAAATTATAATTTATTTAAAAAAATTATAATTATTTTATTATTATTATTATTTAAATGATGGAATAATGAACCCATTGTCTATGGTTAACACGCTGATGCTTTTTTGAAATTATTAACTGAGCATCCTCAAAATATCTGACATGTACATAACTGATTAAGTAATTAAATATGTCATTAAAATAAATGAATAAAATGGTTCGTGTATAATAAAATAAACCTGTAATATTTCATTATGAAAAAAATAACTGATATAATTTAATTATACATTAAATAGATGATATACATGACAAATTCTGTACTCAAGTTTAGGGTTTCAACACAAAACATCATTATTTGAGACAAATGCTCGTTTACGAAACTAATATTTTTTAAATAGTTTATATAATACCTATATAAATATTATATAATTAATCCTCCATAATTAAAAATATTTTATGTTACAATTTATTTACTTCTTTCATAGTTTTTGATTATTCCAAAGATACAAAGGCAGTAAGGTTTTATGTTTCAGTATCATTTTAATCAGAATTGATTATGATTGAATTTATATTATAGGAAATTATTTTATCATTTAAAAATAAAATAGTTTTATTTTATATCCTTTGGTTATTCTAGAAAATTTCAAGTAATATTACCATTTAACTCACTTTTTTATTTAAAATTATTGATGAAATATTTTTATGAAAAGTGGACTTCATTTCTCTCTTTGATCAAAAATCAATTTTCTTCCATATCTATGTTTTTAAAAAATATATTCTAGAATGTTTTTAAAATTAAAAAAAATTATTAAATAAATATTTAATCAAGTTTTTATTTTTACAAAAAATATTTAATGGAATATTATCATAGTTTTCCAAATGATTCACCTTTTAAACTATTTATATTAGTGTGAAAGGAATGATTATTTTAACATATATGACATGTATAGAATTTATAGCCTTCATGACCTCTTGACACCCAAAAGATTCCATTACAATTATCCTTTTTTTATTTTTAAATAAAATTATTTCTATAATTTTTTGGAAAATTTTATATTTTAATGAAGTGATTTAAAAATGAAAAGTGTTTTGTTCTCAAAATGTATTCAATGTCATATTTTAAAAACCTTTTTATCAGTGAAAATAATCTTTGATGTGATGGATTAATTATAAGTTATACATATATATATATATATGTCTCTTAGATATATACCTAACTTATTCTCCATCACATTAATGGTTTAATGCATTCATTATGTTCACCTATCAAATACCTTCATTATAAAATTTAGTTTGACTATGATATGACACAAGATTATACAACCCATTTCTTTCCATGGGTAATTATTATGTTTATTCCATATGAATGATTTCCTTTTTTTGGAACACATAATCATGAACATTTTATGATGGTTGGTCCCATATAATGCTCCAATCTATTGGGTAATATTTTTAGTCTAATGATACATCATTTATGGGATTAGAGAGTAAACCTAATTCGTTATTAGACATTTTCACCTAGTTATATATTCAAGTAAGTTATCCTTGACTCATGATTATGTCACGTTAAATGTCTATTCCAAATATCCAATGATTCCATGATATTATGAAACTATGTTATTTATGTTATTCTCCAATATTATTACTCTTGATACTTCTCTTTCATTATTTCATGTTATTCTTTTGACTCATAGGTTATGCATCTCTATCTTGATTAGTCCCTCACTATGATTTTTAGCTCACAAATCTTTCATAAGTTTTCCCCAGGTTATCCCATATAGTTTTAGGATATCAAAATAATTTTGGGGAACATTATAAAGAATAAAATAATATGTTTTATTTTAGTCCCACTTTGATTTGTGATGAACCTAGTTTTCCAAACACACATCGCCTCATAAAAATTGGGTTGTAATTAATGGATGTTTATATTAAAAATCAAGTAATAATATGTGTAAAAGGATAGGTTCAATATAGTTGGTATCAAAGAAATTTCTAGTCACATTTTTGACTAGGACAAGAATAATTTAGTGCTAACCATGGTAATAAGTATTAGGACAAGAATAAATATATAAAAATATATTAGAGTTCCAATAAATTATAGGGTGAGTGTGATTCAGGAAATTTCATCCCTATATAGATAATACTAGTTGATATGGATCTGACACAATTATACCTTTGGGTAATAACACTAAAATGGGTGTATTGGGTGTGAATCGATCATCACCTAGTGTATGATAATGAAACATTATGCACACATGGTTTGAAACTACTGGTGTATTTGTTTTTTAAATTCAAAAACTCTTCATGAACCACTATAAAGGAGTTTAAAAAGTTGTTAGGTTATAAAAATTAATAGGAAACGTAAACATGGATAACCAAGACTGAAACATAGATACTCAGAAGTCAGTATATACTTAACATTTATAATATATTGCTTTTAGGTTTATATGATTTCCATTTTTTATGTTAGTACATTCTAGTCCAATTTCTTTTATTTCTTTTAGTCAATGATAGGAAATAGGGGAAAGCATAGAAACAACCAATGTGATGTGAAATGTAATGATTCCCCTAACGAGATTCCTAACCTGATGGGAATGGATGTTATACATCTTGTGATCATGTAAAATGAGCTATCTCATATTACAAATAACAACATCAACATACTTGAATTTCCACAAACATAAATGAAGAGAAAGTTTAATTCTCATGGATGTTCAAGTACTAATAATAATAATGAAAAAAAATCAATTTTCTATATGATAAAAATATTGGAAAAGAAACATTGGAAATTTCTTCAATGGAATTAGAAGATGATTTATATGTCCATAAGGAGGGAACAAACAAATAATTGTTGTTGAAAAATTACTATTATGATTAATAGGATGCATGTTAGTCATTTTCAACCTATGGGACCACTAATAATTCAATTTCATAGATGTGTGGATCTTGGTATTATTTGAGTCAATAAACTAATCTAGGGAATAATTATAAAGGACATATGTTATAAAAATAATTTAATTGTAACCATTTAATTGTTTAAGTGTTATAATTCTATAATCATGTTTCTGGAGTATTTTTATTAATGTAATATTGGTTATAATAATCATGAAACCTCTAAGGATTATTCTACAGTATATTTTATTTTATAATTTTTAAGAATATTTTGAATATGAAAAATTACCTATAAAATTAATTTGATGGTAATTTTATATTTTATGAAAAAAACAAGATTTAGGAATGGAAAATCATGGATATATACTTAATATTATGGTATTGATATTCAATTAAGATTTTTTTATTTTGTTGGAAAAATATGTTGAATATAGTAAATTAGTGGATAAGAAATGTTTTGATGATAAATGTTATTTTTAGGATGTTCATCATTTTTTGGGAATGTCATAGGAAATATATTAATTTAGTTATAGAAAATTGAAAACCCATATATCAAGATAAAACTTGTCATATTCAGCAAGGCCATGAGTCTTGAACCACCAACTAAATAGTGATAAGGTGTAGCACATACCACTAGCCATGTGATGTACATGTTAGTATGAAATTAATTTTAATTAAACTATTTGATGGTTAATAATTAATTTGTTCTTGGGAAACACATTTTTAGGATCAAATAATTTTTTATTTTTAGGATTTTGAGATATTAAAGATATTTTTTGAAATGTTTCATTGAGAAGAGGTATATATAACCCTTAGGTCTAACATGTGGTTTAACCTGAAAGATAATTTTCGAATAACATAATTAAATTTTTGAATGTTGAGTTTATTTGGTATGTTGGGTTATGTAATGATTTAAGACGAAATTTGGATTTGGAGACTAATATGAAGGCGTATTGATTTTTGGAAATTATCATAACTTATGATAAATATTTCTGGTTTTGGTTAATATTTAAAGACAATAGGAATATGATGACATCATTTTATGAAATCATGTTATCTATTATAGGATAAATATAGTTCATTAGGCATAAAAAATCCATCATGACTACTCATCGTTTTGATAAATAGTTTAGATTTTTGTGAAAAATGACTAAAGGATGAAATTATACTTGTAAAATAATTTTATTTAGATATATTCATAATATATTCAGTAAAATGATACCCCAAATTTAGGAAATAGATCCCGAAATAAAAATGTTATTCATTTTAGATAAATTGATGGTCTCTTCTATCATAAAAAATTATAATGTTATCTCAAAAATGGATCTTCTTTCAAAATACATTTTCACATTACACCAATGTTCTTATATATGGAGATTGGGTTATGTGGTGACCTTTATATTTCTCTTTCCACATTTTATTAGAAATTTTAGTTAACCATTTTTACGATTTTAGTTTTTTATAGTGGAATTTTATAATGTTAAACCCTTCATTACTAAGAAAAAGTTCAAATTGAAAGGGAAAATTTTATTTAAATAGTTATAATGTAACACACTGATATTTTAAAATAACAACATGTTTGATATCATATACAACATGCAATACTATGACTAAGTGAACCGAGATATACTATTTAAATATGAATATTATAACATATATATTAAATTAAATGGTACTAATATGATAAAATAAATTGTTATATATATATATATGAGTGTTCAAATTAATATAAATTTATTTAAAAACTATTAGCAAATAAGCACTCAATTTTTAATAAAGACATTCATTTTTTAAATATTTTTTTATCAAAAATGATATTTTTTTTCTTTTTAACATAAAATATTATAAAATATTTTTTAATATTTCAAAAAAAAAGTTTTTTAAAATTAATAAAAAAAATTAAATTAGTATATTGATATTATCATATGTTGGTATTTTGGGATTTTTCAGAAAAAGATGTTTTTTGAGTAAATAGTGAAAATTAATGATTTTTGTGAAACAATAATTTCTTTTAATAAGTTAAGAATATTAAAAGTACCACTATTATTTTAATTTTATTTAAAATTAACATAATTATTCATTATTTATCATTAATATAATAAATTAATTTAAATAAAAATTATATTGGATTTTAATATATGATAATATTTAAACTTAAAACACAATTGTTGGAAATCTATTTTAAAGGGGATAATGTTTCTACTTTATATTAGCTAGTAATGAGGAATAATTTAAATGAAATGTATAATGTATATATATATATATGTATGTATGAATTTAAATTTATAAAATTATAATTTCTATTCATATAGTTAACATAAGATCATTTTTACTTGAAAAATGAATTTCTTGAAAACCCTTTTTCGACAGGGTTTGTGGGAATAATTTTAAATTGAATTCATCCACATCTGTTTTTTTAATTTGATAAAATTTATTCCATATTTTTAATCATAATTATTAATATTAGTTAATAAGTTTAGAATAATTTTATTCATAATGAATACTAAAAATAGTAAAAAAACTATTTACCGTGGTGAAAAACTAAAATGGTATAAATGAGTAACCTTAGATTTAAATAGCATAAAATGTTTAAAAAATGTTTCATTTTTAATTTCTGATGTGTGGATAGACCGCATAAACCATCCATTCTATTATATACCAATTTTTTAGGATGAGAGTGACTACCAATTATTGAATAATTTTGGGTATTTACAAAAATACCACTCCTGCTCAAGTATAAAAGGGCACAAACTTCCATCACTTATTCAAACCAATCAAGTAATTTGGAATTACCAAATCATGAATTAATCTCACAAAAATTTCATTATACATATTTTAGATATTTTTATTCACAAAATACAAACCATATGGCCCTTAAAAAGAGATATAAAGGAGGTTCTTCTAAGTAGAGGTAGTCGTCTTCATCGAGATCCTTATTTTTTACTTCTTCATTTTCCACCTAAAATTAGAAATTAATAATTCATATATAATAAATAAATTATATCATACATACTAAGATGTTTTTTATTGAATAATATTCATCTATCTTGATAAGACTAAATATTATATATATATTTTTGTCACTTTTACATTGCTTTTAATTCATATATTGGATAATGTATGTGGTAGATGTCCAATTTTGTAAGAAATAGAGCTTCACAAGAGTCCATGGAAGAAAGGAAGAAAAGCTGCAAAAATGGCCAAGTAAATGTCGTGATGGACAAGTTCACATCGTGTACTTGATGATCACAGCCTGCATCAAGCCATGAAGCCAAGTCGTGACCAACCATGATGACTGAAGAAATTGCCAGTTCACGTCGTGACTCCCTCTTACACATTGTGACAACAGTCAAACCAGACACCAAGAAATCCGCGAGGATTCAATACGAAAATCTATTTGGACATGGGGTACACGTCATGAACAACCTGTACATGATGTGACCATGGTCAAACATCATTAATCTACATAAGATCTACATGCCACACTAGAGATCCTCGTCGAAATAACATGGATTTAGGGTTCACGATGTGACGATCAAGTACACGTCGTGACCAATTTCACCTATATAAGTAACAGCCTGATAGTTCATTTGAAAACATTCTTGGATTATCTCTCTCTCCATTTTAGACTCCTTTAGATATTTTCTTCTCTTTTCCCTCTCTAAACACTTTAGTTCTTTGTAATTATTTTACATTTGCAATTGAAGAGACATGTATTCTTTTTCTTCAACACCTTCAATGTCCACATCACTTCATTTCTATTTCATTCCTTTCAAGTAAGGTTTTATTTTAAGTTTTCTTGCATGTTCATCACATATTTATTCAATTAAATTAGTATATATATGATTTTCTTTACCCCTTTTATTGCTTTAATTACCATCATGAGTAACTAAACGTGTCAAGGTAGGGATCAATATTTGATGTATCTAGAATCTTAATTAAATCTCTAGTTCTAAGCTTAGAAAACCTAAATGGATTAGTAATTAGGATATACAAAAATGGTCAAACCCCATATGTGCGACTATACCGTGACCATCAGATAGAAAAGCAAACAACCCTATCCTACTTGAAGTAAACTATGACTATGACCATTATCTTAGGGGAATTTCTGCAATAGAAGCTAAATGTAATGCATCTAGGACTGTAGCTAGCCTCTTGACCATGGAATAGTTACATCCTAGGTAGAACTAGAATATTGGACCAAGGTTAACTAGCGACTACCGCCTACTTCGTAGACTAAGCACTTAGGAACTTACCAAGATTAGAACTAGGGTCACCTTTATCTAGATAATCGGACATGATCCCAACCCCTCTTTAATCACTTGAATTCAAACCCAAATTAGTTTGAAAACTCCCAAACATTAGTCAACTAGTAAGGACTCCTACAAAAGATACAAGACCAGATTTCTTCTCCCTAAAAGAACAAAATCCTCCTTATGGAATCAACCCCAGACTTCTAGCATACTATGCCCTAGTATTTAGTATAGTTTGGGATGCATATAAATTTATAATTTGACTCGTGCCCTGAGGAATTGACGATGCTCGTGGGTGGTTGATCAAATTTTGGAATCGTTTCTTGGGAGAAATGTTGTCTCTTTATGATTAGGACTCTGGTCTAGATCTAGCATTACCTTTACCTCACCCCCTTTCCTTTGTTTCTATATTCCCTTACGTCTTTTCATTTTATTTTTCATTCACCCTGTGCATGTACCAAGGTCCTTTGACTAGTTCAAGGATTCTAGAAGCACAATATCTTTTTTCCTTTGATCTTGAGATCGAGAGGAATCTCTCTTCTATTCGCCGGTCAGAAATGGCTGAGCAATTCCACACTACGGGACCTAACCCACCAAACCCCAACCATAAAATCATTCTAGGAGAGCACCCAATAATGAACCAAGATAAAAAGATCATGGATTATGGCTTTCCATTAATCCATGGCGTGACTCCTAGTACTTTTTGTTCCCCTTTCTAAGACCATAAATTTTAGATAAAACCTAGACTCATTCATATGATCCAGAAGATGGGGAAATTGAGCGGTCTTCCGAGCAAAGATCAACATGAACATTTTTCCAACATTCTGGAATTCTGTGATACCTTTTGCAACCAAGGAGTTTCATCTGATGTAATAAGAATCCACGTCATCCTATTCTCCTTATGAGACAGAGCCAAGGACTGGCTAAAGAGTCAATCTCCTGAGTCAATTATGACTTGGGATGAACTTTCCAAAAAGTTTCTAGACAAGTACTTCCCACCCATCTAGACATGAAAGCTCTGGATAGACATTCAAAATTTAAACCAAATTGATGGAGAGTATTATTAGGAATAATGTGATCACTTTAAATAATTAATGAGTAATTTTCCACATCATGTACTAGATATGTGGATACAACTCCAAACTTTCTATCAAGGACTCCATCCTGCAGCATAGAATGTTGTTGATGAAGCCACGGGTTGACGTCTCAGGTTCAAGACTCCCGAAGCTAGAAGAGCCATTTTAAATGAAGTATCTCACAATGCTAGTTTTTGGTAGAATGATCGTGGGCCACCGTGGCATGGAATCCACAAAATTGATGAGACCATAAGGCTAGAAATGAAAGTAGAAGCACTCACTAAAAACTTATAAGAATTTCAAATACCAACTACTCAACCCCCTCCTACCCCTATAATGTAATTACAATCATGTGAGATGTGTGTTGGCCCGCATCTATATCAAGACTACAAAGCTAAATATGAAGAACCACAACAAGATTATAATTACATAAATTATAATAAACCAAACCTGCCATTCCAGCAGTAACAATACTATCTTCAGAGGCCTACTCAGTAGAAACCTCATAACAATAAGAGTTATTTTCAACTGAGAGGAGGATAGAACAAATTCAGAGCTCAAGGAACACCAGGATACCCTCCAATGAACCCTGTACTAAGACCAAAAGATCAACAGTGACCATTCCCTCAAAGTTCACAACAATTTCATCCACCTCATCCAAGACCTCTTTAAGAACCTATGCAAAGAAATCTAGAAAACCTATAGGCATCATTTGTGAAAAAGTCTGATCAAATAATGACAACCCATGAGATAGATATGCAAAACTAGATAGTTGTGCTAAGGAACCTAGAAGTGAAAATGGGTCAAATATCAAAGACCTTATTTGAGATATTACCAGGTACACTACCTGGTAACACTGAGACATACCCATGAGAGGAAGCTAAGGCAGTAGTGCTGATAAGTGGAAATATTTTGGACTTCCAACAACCCAAAGAAGCAAGTCCGCAAGAAGAAGAGCCAATAAAACAACCAGTACCTGATGAACAAGATAATGAAGTCAACCCCACCTTAAATCTTGAAGAAGTACCAGTTGAGAAGGAACATATACATGAGAAACTTAAGGAACATGTGTATGTTGCCCCACCTCCATACCAACCACATTTTCCCTATTAAGAGAGAGCCAGAAAACTTAGGCAGGAGACACAATAGAAGATGTTCCTGGATATGTTCAAGTAATTACATATCAACATCCCTTTTTCTAAAGTTATTTCCTATATTCCCATTTATGCCAAGTTCTTGAAAGACATGTTATAAAGAAAGAAAATAGAGGACCTAGGAGTCATCTCTTTAAATGAAGAATGATTTGATATAGTAAATCAGAAAATTCCAAAGATGAGAGACCCTAGAAGCTTCTAAATCCCTTATGAGATAGGCACATACAAATTTGGAAGAGCACTCTATGATCTTAGAGCAAGAATTAACCTTATACCAATGAGTATTTTTCAAAAACTTATACTCAAGGAACTAAAAGAAATAAGTGTAGATTTTTAATTAGATGATCGCTCGGTCAATTACCCCTGAGGAATTCTGGAAGATGTTCTAGTAAAAGTCGTCAAGTTCATTTTCCCAGTTGATTTCCTAGTATTATACATGGAAGAAGATAGTGATGTTTCTATTATAATTGGAAGACCATTCCTAGATACAGGAAAGGAACTAAAAGATATGAACCAAGGACGTATCATATTCAAAGTAGGAGAAGAAAAAGTTGTGTTTAACCTAATTATAGTTGTGCAACACTCAGAAGATATTAAGAACTGTCACTCTATTTCTCTCACTCGGAATGGAGAAGAATATACGACCATTGAGGAAGAAAGTGGTGACTCTCTCACAAAAGAAGAAGGAGACTATGACTTCGAGGAAGTAAATTTTATTGAACCACTCACTAGAGATTTTGTGCCATCATTTACCCCATCCATCATCCAACCTCCTCAATTAGACCTGAAACCACTTCCTAGTACTTTAAAGTACTCATTTCTAGGGAAATCTTCCTCTTTTCCTGTAATATTCAACTCTAAACTATCCCAAGATCAATGAGAAAAATTGGATGATGTCCTTAAATGATGCAAGTAGTCTATTTCCTGGGGAGTAGAATACATTAAAGGGATCTATCCCACTGAATGCACTCATAGAATCTTACTCGAAAAGGATGAAAAACCTAAATGACAACTTCAGAGGTGGCTCACACCACCCATGAAGGAAGTTGCCAAGAAAGAGGTGCTAAAACTCATGGATGTAGGAATAATCTTTCCTATATCAGATAGTGAATGGGTGAGCCCCCTCCAAGTTGTTCCCAAGAAAGGAGGACTCACAGTAATAATAATCAATGACAATGAACTTATTTCAACACACACCGTCATTGGATGGAGAGTTTGCGTGGATTATAGATTTTTAAACTCATCCATAAGAAAAGACCATTTTCTCTTACCTTTTATGGACTAAATTCTTGAAAGACTAGCAGGGCATGATTTCTAGTGTTTCCTATATAGATATTCAGGATATAATCAAATTGCAGTCGACCCCACTGACTGGCCAAAAACCACCTCCACCTGTCCTTTTGGTACTTTTTCTTACAGACGCGTGTCCTTCAGTATGTGTAATGCTCCAGAAACTTTCCAAAGATGTATGACACACATATTTCATGAAATGGATCAAGAATTTTTCAAAATTTTCATGGAAATTTTATCAGTTTATGGAAGATCATTTGATGTCTGTCTCAAAAACCTAGAACTAGTTCTTCAACATTATGAAGAAAAATGCTTGGTGCTGAATTGGGAAAAATGTCACTTCATGGTGCAAGGATAAATAATGCTCGGCCACATAATCTCTAAATAATGCATCAAATTAGATCCAATAAAGATAAAAGTTATCAAATATCTACCTTACCCATACACTATTAAGGGTATTAGAAGTTTCCTTGGGCATTCTGGATTCTACATACACTTCATAAAAGATTTTTCTAAAGTCTCACATCCTTTGACACACTTATTGTCAAAAGATATTCCTTTAAAATTCAATCATGAATTCCAACAAGCTTTATATACTTTGAAAAACAGCATGATGACATCTCCAGTCATCATTACACCAAACTGGGAAAAATATTTTGAACTTATATGTGATGCTAGCAACCTTGCTTTAGGATATTTTCTGAGACAATGTACAAATAACATCTTCTTTCCAATTTATTATGAAAGTCACACCTTAAATTAAGCTTAGATTAATTACACAACCATAGAGAAGGATCTCCTAGCCGTCGTGTATGCCTTTGAAAAAAAAAATCTTACCTTGTTCTATCAAAATTTTGGGTTCATATGGATCATACTGTCCTTCGGTACTTAATGACCAAGAAATATGCAAAACCAAGTTTGATACGCTGGATTCTCTTGCTACAAGAATTTTACGTAATAATCAAAGATACGAAGGGAATAGAAAATTTCATTATAGATCACCTCTCTAGACTACCTATAACCATCATCAAGGACAACAATGCTGATATTGAGGCATATTTTCCTGATGAGATCCTATTTAATATCCATACCCAGCCTTGGTTATCCGATATAGCCAATTTTCTTGTAACGAGATTCCTCCCTCAAGATTTATCTTATAAACAATGAAAAAAGTTTCTTTAGGATTCCAAGCACTACTTTTGGGATGAACCTATACTTTTCAAGTACTGTGTTGATGGCCTTTTAAGATGTTTCATTCCAGAATAAGAGGTGCATAATGTAATCAAAATATTCCACACTTCGCCAACTGGTGTACATCATGGTCCTGAGAACATAGTGGCTAAGATCCTACAAAGTGGATTTTTATGGCCCTCATTACATCAAGACACCAAGAGATTCTACCTCCACTGTGACATATGTCAAAGAACAAGGAATATCAGCAAAAGAAATGAAATTCCACAGAACCCCATGCTGGAAGTTGATGTTTTCAATGTCTGGGGAATTGAATTTATGGGACCATTCCCCACATCACATAGTAATAAATACATTCTGGTTGTATTGGACTATATGTCTAAATGGGTTGAAGCCAAATCAATGACTCATGGCACTTCCAATGTGGTAATAAATTTATTTTGTAAAAATGTGTTTTCACATTTTTGATTTCCACGACTGCTCATTAGCAATCGTGGAACACATTTCTCCAATAAACCAGTGAGAAAAATGATTCAAATATATGGGATCCACTAAAATACTGGAACCCCTATCACCCAAAAATGAGTGGGAAAGTAAAACTATCAAATAGGGAGCTAAAGAAGATCCTAGAAAAAACATTCAATACAAGTAGAAATGATTGAAGTCAGAAACTGGACGAATCATTATGGGTGTATAGAATGGATTATAAAACACCCATCGACACCATCCCATTTTGACTGGTTTATGGAAAACCATGTCATATTCTAGTGGAGCTAGAGCACAGATCGTTTTGGGACATAAAAAACTAAATTTGTAGTTAGAAAAGGCTGGATAGAAGCGGTTATTTCAATTAACTGCATTGGAAGAATTAAGGAAAGATGTGTACGAGAACGCATGAATTTATAAGGAAAAAACAAAAGAATGGAATGACCGATAGATTGCATGATGCACCTTCATCCAAGGGAATAAGGTTCTGCTATTTAAATCAAGATTGAAACTTTTCCTAGGAAAGCTAAAATCAGGATGGACTAGTATTTATGATATTATTCATGTTTTTTCATATGGTGCAATTTAAATTCAATGATATGGAGAGCCAACATTCAAAGTGAATGTTCAATGGTTGAAGATTTTTCAAGAACCATTCCATGAGGGCTATGTCTTCAACCTCATTTTCAACTAAACTCTAAGAAAGTATGGCTAACAACAATAATTTAGCACTTTATGGGAGGAAACCCATAGTTGTTTTTGAATTTTTTTTTGAGTCTTGGAATTTTCAGTGTTTCATTGCAGTACTTTTTGAAAACTTTCATTCAATAAATAAAATGGTTACCATTATTCCTTATTTTTACACCTGCATTTTTTTAGATATTCCAATTTTTAAACCTATGAATTAACATTTGTTCTATAGGGAAAGATTTTTCTACTAACATATTTTGTAGGTGCATCAAAACTTCAATGTTAAGACAGCTCAGACACCCCCATGGCATACCACACCATCTTAGGAAGCTCTCTATTTCCTATTTTTAAATTTTTTTCATCACTTCCATGTCACTTCAATTCCAGATATTCACTACCACACCACTCCCATACATTATTTCATAGACAGTGGGTAAACTATCTACTTTTAAGTGTGGTGGGGTCTTTCTCATATTTTAAATGGGATACACTTGAATTTTTGTTTTTTATCACTATTCAAGGAAACATTTTCAAATTGATAAGCATGTTGAAAATTTGAAAAATGTTATGCCCATGTAAATTAAATATAAAGCTAAAAAGAAGAATGTTAAGAACCATGTTTCACCCCTGCATAAAATTTTAGAATGATTACTAAGCTTAGAAGTTAAATTCAAATTCAAAATATTTGAAATCCTGATTAATTGACTCACTGATTAAGATTTATGCCATTTTTAATTTCTAGTTTTTATTTATATTCTCAGTACCTTAGAAGATTTTAAGCCTTCAATCTCATTTTCTTTTCTAAGCATATTTCTTTAGAGATACCTGGGACATGGAAACCTACTAGAACTTGCACCAATATATTATTAAAATGATGAGTGAATAGGTGTAATTTTAAAAGGATTGAGGTAGCCTTTGATAGCCATTTTACCTAACACCCACCTGACATTTATCCTTCTTTTAGCCCATAGTTTCCATGAATGACTTGTTAGAATAAAAGCTATTTCAAGCCTATTTTCCTTCCTACCCTTATCTTTGTACAATTCTTAAAGATTATTTTTGAACAAGTGTGGGGTAGGCATTCAGACAGTATGGGATTATTTCACTTTCAGAGATGTGCGGTGCACTCACCTGACTACCAGGTTGTGATCCATATGCCTTTTGTTTTATATCATTCGTATTCTATTCCTTTTTAAAATTTAAAAAAAAAATTGATATGGTTTGTGTACTAAGAGGGTCAAAAATCACCATTTTTCATACTGATGAATCCCTCAAAGAATCATATGTGGTTAGGTGATGGATGTGAGATCTATCCTAGGCATAACTTTTAAAAAATAAAAATGCAAAAGAAAAAGGAAAGGAATAGGATCATTTCTTTATCTACATACTTGCGATACATATGGATCTAAACTAAGATGATGAAGTATGGACCTGGCTTGCTAGATGGAGGAATTTTTTCACACTCATCTTGTTACATCTGCATTGTACTTTAGAGATTACCCTTTTTTGAGCCTGATTTTCACATTTTTACCTACCTACTTACATCCTCAGAGTCATCAGAACCTTGTTGAAAAAAGTCCTCAAGATTAATTTTATACTTTTCTTTACACGGTGGAGATAATAAAACTAGTGAAAGCCTATGGTTAGGAACATGGACTCAGGGTACGATCATGCCTTACATACATTTTACCCTAAGTGATGAGAGAAAATCATGGTGAGGTAAATTGAAAATGGGTATATAGCTTAAAGAATAGTTAAAAGATTATGATTAAGATAATAGAATTTTTTTGAAAATATGAACTATGAGGCATGACTAATTTACTTAGCATGATTAAAACTAGAACTTGACTAATTTTCTCCTTACACTTAATTTAATTTCATGGACATAACACACATTTCTTACTTTGCAAATTGCTTATCCTTTTGAAATCTTTGTTGAGTTATTTTTCTTGAGGAAAAGTAACAATTCAATTGTGGGGGGATTTGATAATCCTAAATGTTATATATATTTTTCTGTCACTTTTCCATTGTTTTTCATTCATATATTGGATAATTCACGTGGTAGATGTCAAATTTTGCAAGACACAAAGATTCACAAGATTCCAAGGAAGAAAGGCAGAAAAGCTGCCAAAATTGACAAGTACACATTGTGATGGAAAAGTTCACGCCATGTACTTGATGATCACAACCTGTATCATGCCATGAATCCAAGACATGACCAACCATGATGACTAAAGAAAATGCTAGTTCATGTCATGAATCCCTCTTACATGTCTTTACAATAGTCAAACCGGACGCTAAGAAAGATGCGGGGATTCAATGTGAAAACCCAACTGGCCATGGGGTAAACATTTTGAACCACCTATACACGATGTAACCGTAGTCAAACATCATTAATCCACAGAAGATCTGCATGCCACGCTAGATATCCTCGTCAAAATAACGTGGATTTAGGGTTCACAACTTGATGATCAAGTACACGTCATGACCAATTTCGCCTATATAAGGAACAACCCAGAAGTGCATTTGAAAACATGCTTGGATTAGTTCTCTCTCTATTTTAGACTCCTTTCGAGATTTTCATCTCTTTTCCCTCTCTAAACACTTTAGTTATTTGTAATTCTTTTACATTTTCAATTGAAGAGTTGTGCATTCCTTTTCTTCAACACCTTTAATGTTCACATCTCTTTATTTCCATTTTGTTCCTTTCAAGTAAGGTTTTATTTAAAGTTTTCTTGCATGTTCATCACATATTTATCCAATTCCATTATCATATTTATGATTTCTTCTACCCCTTTTATTGCTTTAATTGCCATCATGAGTAGCTAAATGCATCGGAGTAGGGATCAAGATTCGATGTATCTAGATCCTTAATTAAATATCTAGTTCTAATCTTTGAAAACCTAAATGGATTAGTAATTAGGATATACACCAATGGTCAAACCCCATTTGTGTGATTATACCGTGACCATCAGACAATCAAACAAACGACCCTATCCTAATTGAAGTAAACTATGAATATGGCCATTAGCTTAGGGAACTTTCTATAATAAAAGATAAACGTAATGCATCTAGGACTGTAACTAGCCGACTGAAAATGGAATAGTTACATCCTAGGTAGAACTAGAATACTAGACCATGGTTGACTAGCGATTATCGCTTGCTTTACAGACTTAGCACTTCGGACCTTGCCAAGATTAGAACTAGGGTCACCTTTATCTATATACTTGGAATTGATCCCAAACCCTCTTTAATCACTTGAATTAAAACCCAAAATTAGTTAGAAAACTCCCAAACATTAGTCAAATAGTAAGTGCTCTTGCAAAGGATACAAGACCAGATTTCTTCTCCCTATAAGAACAGCATCCTCCTTGTGGGATTGACCTCGTACTTCTACCATACTACACCCTAGTAGTTTGTAATGTTTGGGACACATATAAATTTCTAATTTGATTCGAACCCTAAGGAATTAACGCGGCTTGTGGGGTTTTGATCAAATTTCCTCTTCCATAAAATGGGAAACAAAACCATCATTCATGTGTACGAGGGACTATACCTCACAAACTAATGGAATTTTTTTTCAGTCATCACATCTCATGGATTTTAATAATGATGAGTTTTTTGTTTTTGTATGATATTAATTAAATATTAATCATTATATAAAAGTAACATATATTATACATTCATACCTTAATATTCAATGAAAAATTATAACATTGTTTGTGTGCAAGGTATACTTTCGCCTCATGAATCAATGCAATTCATTTTATTATTAATAAATCACATGGATAGTATAAGTAATTGTATTTAAATAAATAATGTTATATTTATGATATTAACATATTTTTATAAAGAAAAAATAATACTTACCTTCTTTCCATCATGATCAATGGAAAATGGAAATGTTACACATGCGTACGTATGGTCTACTTTCTCCGTGATTGCAACATAGTACATTTATAATTACCATAAATAAAGGTTATTTTTTAAAATATATTTTATAAACTAAGATTATAAGTATTTTCTTATTATTATTCTATATATTATGGAACTATTACCCCTTTGACGATGGTCAGTACATCGATGTCATTTTGAAAATATGAACTGGGTTTCCTCAAAACAACCAACCTGGGCATAACCGATGAAGTTGTCAATTAAATCATTAAAATAAAATAAGTAAATTTTTTAAGTATATTTTATTAATCCTATTATATGTCCTATATAAAACATAATTTATTTATATTTATTATATATGATAATAGAGACATATATGATAATTTCTCTACTCATCATAGGGGTTTCTCCTCCAAACACCCATCTTTGGGACACATGTTTTTATAAACCTAATTTATTTTAAATGTTTAATATACTTAAAAATTACATATTATATCATTTATAATTTATAATTAATGATATTTTATGTTAAAAATAATTTTCCCCATTCATTGGAGTTATGATTCAAATGTGACCAAAGTTGTAAGGGTTTATGTTTCAATCCCATTTTAATCAGGATTGTTTATGGTTAAATTTATATTGAAGAAAATTATTATATTATTGTTTAATAAAATCATTTTATTTATTATCCTATGTTTATTCATGAAATTTTCATGTAATATTACCATTCCCTATATTTTTTACTTAAAATTATTGATATTTTTTTAAGGAAAGGTAACATCAATTATTTATTCAGTCAAAAATCCTTTTTATTCCATATCCAAGATTTATAAAAATTAATTCATGAATATTTTTAACACTACACATAATATTCATTAATGAAATATTTATACATGTTTTAGGTTTTAAAAAATGGTTTTATAAGAATCTTTCTGTTTTTCTGAATGAGGTATTTTTTAACCTTTTTACAATAGTGTTAAAGGAATGTTTCTTTTAACTTATATGACATGTTTGAAATTACCAACTTCAATGTACACTCAAATATTTTATGATTAATTTATAATTTAACATGTTTATTTTTAAGGAAATTTTTTTTATAATATTTTGTAAATTTATACATTTTTATGAAGTGATTTCAAATTTAAAATGGTGTTTTTCTCAAGAAGTATTCTATGAAGTATTTTAAAGACATTTTCATGAACGATGAAAACTTTTTATGTTATATATTGATTATAAATTTTATATATATATATATATATCAAATATATAACAATATTATTCCCCATTTCATTGAATGGGTAATACATTCCTTATATTAATCTCAAAAATGAATTCCTTATGAAATTTCTTTTGATTATCATAGGACATATGATTATGAAACCCATTTCATTCCATAGGAAATTATTATATTTATTAATTATGATTGAAGTCCATTTTTAAGCACATATAATCAAGAACATGATATGATGGGTTCACCCATATATCACTCTAATTCATTGGGTGATGTTTTTAGTCTCATTAGATGTCTTGTATAGGATTAAGGAGTAAACCTAATAAATTATAGAACTTTCTCCAACATGTGGTATTGATAAAAAATTTATCCATGACTCATGTTACTATCATTTTATATGTTTTCACGATATATACTATGATTACATGATCTTATTATACCATTTTATTTACATTATTCTCCAATTTGGTTACTCATGAGCCCTTTATTTTATAATAGCATGTTATAATTTTGAGTCATAAGGTAGGATTCCTTATCATCATTGTTCCCTTACATGGATTTTTAGCACACCCTGCTTGTCTATATGTTCCCCAAGTTATCCCATGTAATTTTAGGAGTTTAGAGTTATTTAAGAGCTCATTATTTAGAATAAAATAAATATTTTTTATTTTAGTATCACGTTGATGTATTATGTACCTAAACATCAAAAGTCACTAGGCCTTATGATCTTTAGGTTATAATTAATGGATAAAATCCATGTAATAATATGAGTACAAGTGTTAAGTTATAATAAGTGTCTTCCTTCCATGAGATTTCATGTAATCCCTACAGTTTTTTCCAAAAAAAGTGTGAAATACTTTCCAGTTTCTAAACCAAAAAGGCCTAACTCTTATTTACATTGATAAATTTGTTTCAATTACATTATTCTTTTTCATTAGTAGGTTCTTCAATGGGTGTCAATACATTATCCTCTACTTTCCATCAAATCGTTCTAAATTCATCACTTTTAGAGAATTGTATATGGAATTTCATTAGTTTTATGTTATTTTTATTACCCTTGTCTTTTTCATTGCATATTCAAATTTCTTTTTAATGAATAATTTTCCTTATTATTTCATTTGGATGATTAGAATTTTGAACTCAAATTATAATAAAACCAAATTACAAATTCCCCTACTTAAATCATAGACATTGATGATTTATTAAATCAATTTGACCAATGAATGTTAATGGGTAGTTATTAGATATCAAAATAACCACCAAACCCACCTATGAAATCCAAGTCATCAAATATATTTCAACTAACCAGATACCATTATTCACAAAATTAATATTTTCATCATGATGGGACAGAGTTTTTTCTAATAGTTATTTTCAAATTCCCAAATATTTGATGGCATGAACCACCATTCATAGTATAATTAACCAAAACATAACACCTGAAATCTACCCACCTTTTTATCAAGTTGTGGAAAGTAAATTTCATAACACTTTAAAAATACATCAATGTCCTTCACTATGACACCCGTTTATTTATGACATAAAAATATTAATTATAGAGGAAAAGAAATTTATGTTGAATTATTCAAAGAATCAATAAATTCCTCACAACCAAAATTTTATCTCTCTATAAATAAAATTACCCATAAAACTCATTTCATAGTGTGAATGATGTTTGATACTCATAGAGTGATCTTAAATAACATTTAAGATTCCCTATCCTTCCATACTTAACTCAAATGAACATCACATGTCATGCTCTAATATTTCACAATAAAATATGGAAAGCACTAGTAAATGATACCACCCCATGAAATAAAACATAATTGTGAACCAAAAATGATCTACCAAATAATACCAAGTTCTAAAATAATTTTGGATTTTTATTTTTAGGTCTAATTATTACAATCAGAAAAACCACCTTATGTGGAAAAAAGCTCAAAAAAATATCCTATATACACAACTTTTTAAAATTTCAAGTGAATTATAAACCATTAATTAATTATTAAAATCTTAAATTATATTATAAAAAAATCCAATCCCAACTCATAGGGTTCCATCATTGTTATAGTCCATGAAAATGAATAAAATATCAAAAACTATTCAATTATACAAGATGAAGAAAATGTTATCACTTATGAACCTATTTATGAAACAATAAAAAATAAGATGTTTTAAATAGAGGATTACATTTTTTATTAATCAAATAGTGATTTTTATCACCAGAAGTATATGGTAATAAATGATAAACTATGGAGAAAACATATTATTGGAAAAAATTATTATAGATCGTAATCAAGGGATGAAAATTAGTAGAACATTCATGGAAACTAATCACAGTAATTTTCTTTCAATTATTAAACCCCAATTTTATAATAAATATTTTGATCATAAGGAGAGGGTCCAATATATTAAGGAAGATATGTATCATATTGCATATAATGAAACAAAGGAACTTCTTTCAAGACCAATGGAAAAAATCTAATTATGGAAAAATGGATTTTTATAAACAAGGTGGATGAGAAAGTAAAATTTTCTAGAAACATATAAATGATTTTATATAAATGATATTCATAGATTTAAGAAATTTAATTTAATGAAACCATTTCTTGAATTTTCAAACTAGAATCTACCAAAATATTTATTACCACTATAGCTCAGAGATGATTTAATCTTCTCAAAATGGATGTAAAATATATTTTTCTGTATAGAGAGTTGTAAAAATATATATAAATGGTGAACTATGGTTGTTTTATGTTGGACTCGTATTCTAGTATGGTTTATAAAATGATGAAGGCCCTTTATTTTTTAAAATAAGATCCAAGAGTATATAACTTTAAGATGAATGAGTTTTGAGATAAATTTTAACTACATATATTTTAGTGTTTTTTTATAAAAAGAATGGTTGTATAAATATAAATGGGGTTACATATGTATATTGGGAAGGTGTAGCTGATAATAGGTAGTCCATATCAGGGGTTAATTTTTCATTGGTAAAAGAAATGATTCATGGAACTCAATTAAGTAATCATTAGTTTTCGTAAAACCCTGTTGAAGCTAAATATCTTGTTGCATCAATGGAAGTTACATAGATGGTATGAATAAATTATTGTATGGAATATATGAATTTTATTATTGAATTTTAAATTTTCATTTCCCGGTAATCAAAAGTTCCATAAATCTATCTATGAATCCAGTGAAACATTATATATCTAAAAATATTTATATGCGATATTATTTTCCGATGTAAAAAATTGTTGAATGCATTCTGAAACTACAATATATTCTATCTAATGAATTAATAGATGAAATCCTTAATATACTACATATAAATTAGTTTTTCTGAAAATTTGAAGTTGAACATAGGTGTGTATCCTATTATTTAACACTGAGGTCTATTACTTCTTGAATTTTGACTTTTATTCTATTATATTAAAAAAAATTATAAGGAAATGATAAGTATTCAATAGGGGGAGATATAATATCTTATATTTTTTATTTTTTATTACTTTAGATGGAATATATTTTAGTAAGAATGAATATGTTTATAAATCATAACCCCAAGATGAAATAGTACGGTTAGATGAACTCGTCATTAATTGATCCATGTTTAACAAGGTCTGATTACTCCTTTTAGACACACTATTCCATTATGAATTTCCAGGATGAGTGAGTTGTGAAACAATTATATAATCTCTCATAAGATCTATGATTTCCTAGATCATGTATTCACTACATTAATATGATTTTTGGATCTCAATACACTTTTTATATTGATACTATAGTCTATTTTGAAACTATTTAAACATTTAAAAAGTTTCATAGTTTTGTATCATTAGAAACACATAACCAAATAATTAAAATTCATTGATAAAAGCAATCAAATACATAAAAATACTAATTCCTTGTGCACTCATTTTCCTATATATATCACTATATATAAGATCCAATAATAAATTATCCCTTTCACCCATTCTAATAAATGGTTATTTATTAATAATTCCTAATAAATAATATCCATAATTCTGAAATTATTCATAATGAAATGAGTTAAAAAAATATACCATTATAGATATTCTAAAAGTGTTTCTCATTTATTTTTCCTTAAAAGAAATTCTAAATATAGGTGGGCTTCGAATACACTATTACCTTCTTATTTTTAATATTCTAAATAGGATCATACATACCTAGAATATATAAATAATTTATTATATTTAAATTCAATAAAACTACTCATTCGTATATATGGAATAACTATTGTTATTAAAAGTGATTTTAAGTCACTACTTTTCTAAAGAAGACAAAGAAATCAAATTTATATTAATATAGGGAAAATAATTACACTTCTCACATTCATGAACTAATCCATTGGAAAATATAATATTATAAGTTATATCATCTAATAAAAAAACACTTTCTCAATTACTGACATGATGATTTGATTCACCCTTTATCAAATCCATTTTATCTCTAACTATATGTTTTTCAGCACACATGTGTGGTAAAAAACTAGTTTTTAATACCTATTATTCATTTTGTTGGAATTTGTTTCTATAACATTCAAATTAGGAATCACATAATGTTTCTCATTGAGAACACTTTTCAACCCTAGATACAAATTTATAACTTTTTTTTGGCATATCTTTAGGTAATATTAGTATGATTATAATATTGAATATCATAATCTATAAAAATGATATTTAATTTGATTATCATGCTTTATATTTTTTGATCAAGGATTATTAATGAAATTTATCACACTAAAAATGATGAACAATTACATCAATCCAATTTAGTAATACAATATTCATATCTTACTATGCCCCGAGTCACATTGGTGTTTCTCCTTTCACTTGGAAAATTAGGTAGGCTTACATTCTAATCATAAAAATTCTGATTCTTGGATAGCTAAGAAGATAACACTTTATCCAGAACTATCTTATAGATATAATAAAATTTAATCCTCCAGTAACCTAATCCTATTAGGGTCTCCTAACTAGTGTAACCCATACTAAATTCTTCGTCTGAGCTAACGAATGATAATCAAGGAAATCCTAGATTTAGTATGACATACCCGTCATGATAATCCATAGTTACACATAACATACTTCCCTTACATGAGATAATCCATGGGAACCCATCTTTAGTATAACTTTGATCAAGGACATGAAAAGTTCCATTTCGATGGAATCTCCCACTTAATATTTAAGGGTTTCTATTTCATAATCTCAATAATTTAATATATAGCATATTAATATTAAATTCATATCTACTTCATCTCATGTAATCTTTATCTTCTCAGGTTTCATTACTTTGTTTATGCATGATTCTAATGATTTAGTTTTAAAATCTCTATTTCATCTACTAAATTAATTTGTTCACACAACATTAATGTTTTACCATTTAAAAAACCGATAAATTTCATTACTCACTAGAAAATAGAATCCATGTTTATTTATACATATTAAATTTAATCTCATGCATAAGGTACATGAACATTTATGGTGAACTTATAGAGTTATATGCGATGTAATATCTCCAAATGAGTATTACTCGATCCATAGATAGCTAGTACCCACCTTTCTAAAATATTGAATAAACCTCCAAGATAGTAGGAAGTCCAACCAAAAGTCCCTCTACCCGAGTATACATTACTTCTATTAGAAATAAGTTCAATATATATCTAAAGCCTAATATTAAAAAACAATATTCAAAAAATATTCTCAACCTCATAACTCTAAATATAATTTGAGGTCAACGTAGAAGAAAAATAAATTTTTTGAGAGTCGTATATAGTTTATAATAGAGGTATATATCTCAATGAAGCAATTTATCATGTAAAAAAAGTATAAAAAATATTCATATTCTATATACTATTTATATACATTAATAAAAGAATTAATAAAATCAAAATAAATGGATATTTTATAAATTTTAACATGATATATTTTTTATGAACTATTTATAAGTAAAAAAAATTTATCAAAAAATTTATATTTAATATAAACATTATGTATATTAAATTATCTTATATATAATAACGTTATATATCAATATAAAGTCTTATATGATACCAATTGTATGAAATTTTACTATAAATATATGATATTATTATTATTTATAAAAAAATTTATAATCGAATTTATTTTATGTAAACTATTTATAAAATCTGAATATCACTTAAGTAAACAATATTTAAACCCTAAAAAATATATCATCAAAATAGTTTTGATTTTTTCAAAATGATATCTTAAATAACATCCATTTTAATTCAAACAAATCATTTCAATTAATTATAAACAATTCATATTTTTAAATATAACATTTATAGTACTCTGGAATTGTCATTTTAATTTTTTAATTATTTATAAATTACCCATATAATTTCTTAATAAAAACATTATTTAAACATTGTGAGGAATTCCATGTAATTTTTTCAAGGCTAAAATACATTTTACTATGATTTATAGAAATTTTATAAACCATATAAATTTAAAAAATATATTCTTTATTTTAACTCTTTAATTTTAATGGGATATTTATAAAACACTAAAAAAATTAACCATAAAACATTTATAGTTAATTAAGTAATAATTTTTTATAAAATCTATAAATATTCCAAAATATGTAATTCCATTTTTTATAAACAATTTATAAATTATAATAAAGTCGAATTATTTTTTCCGAGAACAACAAAGTAGATTATGTTACCTATAGAACGTATTCCTTGACTTTACCTCCACATGATTCAAATTATATAACATAACATTAAGTGGGGATATTGAAATTGCATTTTCATATAATGTAATCTGAAGAGTGTAAAAAAATATGACTTCACAAAACATTTTCTTCATTTAACACTAAATGAAACACTATGATTCGACAAGGTTGAATTCTCTAATACTACTAATAGGTTTTAGGGGTTTATCATATGAATAAAAGAAGTTAAATAAAACCCATATATGTTCCTTAAATATCCATGATATAATCTTAATGGATTAGAAATAATGAACGTAACAAACAAGTACCATAAGTGATTTGTAATCCGTCATTAATCTTTATTGTATACTTGATAATGAAAAACTTAATGGAAGATGAAATCCTACTGCCTCAAAGGGGATTACACTAGTAAAATGACCCTAGATAATTTCATGAGGATAATTAAATGAAAAATGTTTTCCAGTTCCTTCTATAAGGGATAAACTATGTCTATGGAGGAAGAGAATATTATGAGGCTTTCCAAAAAAATTAATTGTACCCAATAGGAAGTTTATCATCCATTTAAATTTCTATACACATATTATTTTAATTAATGAGATGAATTTTCCATATTCCATATATTATAATATGTTTGCATAAAATTTTATGAAACCATTAAACATATTTAATAGATATGAAAGATATATTTAATATATTTAAAATGGATTAATAAGTGAAAGAATCCATTTGGGAAGGAGGTAAAAAAATGAATTCACTCAGTCTACATAATATTGGGTGGAACATATTCAATCATATAAGTAATATTAATATGATTAAGTATATAAGAAACACTAAAAACATAATAATGTTTTCCCATCAACTAACACAGCCTCTCAGAAAATTAATACTGAGGATAGAATAGATACTTGACATTGGTGTTATGTTGGTCCTTGAGACCAACCAATAACTGATATCACTAATGGACATGACCTCAAAAAATAAACCACTCTAGTGGAAGGATCCCAATGTATATATAGAAAACACAAGATCTTGAAATAAGGGAATAAGACTATTGAGTTTGACTCTCCACCTATCAAAACCTCTACAACCTCGACGCCTGAGAACCCCCACCAAAAAACTTCCTCCCCATGTAGCCCTATTGACTCCCTATAGATATGATTATGTCCATACATGTATCCTCTCAATCTCCTCATATTTATTCTTTCCAACCAAATATATGTGAATCATTAATGGTGTTGTTTCATAATTAATATCCTGGTGCAATGATTCCTCTAAACATTGTTCTCTAGACCCCATATAAGGATAGTGGTAATGATTTAAATAAATAATGTATGTCAACCCAATCCCATGTTTCTACACACTTATACACTCATACTAATGGATATAAAATCATACCTCTTTGTTTCCCTTCTTAATGATATTTGTAAAACCATTTGAAACTACCTTAAAAGGAATCATGAGAATCCTTTTCCTCCTTTCACTACCTGAGATATATAATACACCACTACCACAATGAACTTCATAAATAACTAACCACCAATGAAAATTGATACTCTAACTTATGATGAATTAGAATAAATTAAATTTTGATCTCCTTCATCTAGCACTCCTTATCCAAATTTTAAATGCTCTTCCCATACTTCACTAACCACTAACACTAGAACTCGTACAATGTCTTCCTCCTCTAAAAAATAAATCCTTTAATGGTTAGTTGGATTGTCTTAATAAACAACACCAAAATTATAGAAATAATACCATCAATATAATAGTTAATCAGTATCTTTTTCCGGATATTATTAAATTTATTTAATCATAGTTTTTTTATTTCAATTCATTTAAATTTTCAAAAAAATCACCCAAATAAGATTGAATGCATAAAAAACATAATTCATATACCCATTCTAGTTATCTAATATGTAATAATAATTATCCCACCTAGGTTATTCAATAAACTTATGGTCATTACATCGAATCACAAGTGTCTCTAATCATTTGTAACATAGTTGGTCTCATTTTCTACATTACACAATAAGTTTGACTAGTACTATTTTATTTTCAATTCCATGAAATACTCCCTAGTCCCTAAATAAAAATTCTATACTATCTCCCTTCCATTGACCTAATTCCACTTTTTCACAACCTTCCCAAACATGAAATATCTCTCAAAATTTTGGTAATGATGAGAGTGGTCCCTGAGGCCCGCCTCTAATATACCCTAAGTATGAGAATAGAACCAAGTGTATAATCATGAATATTTTAGTTATTACCCTAATATATCCCAAAACATAATAGAAAATATACTTAATAACATCAAAATACAAAATAAATAATAATTCCATGGTATTAAAAATATATGAAATATCCTACCAACATAAGTCTCTATGAAAAAGTACATCAAGTAAAACGCCTTGAAAGCAACACCAATAGATACCCAAAGCTCTGTGAAATTACTATCCATCTCAATTAATGAATCCCTACAAGAATCATATAAAATAGTATTATATATATAGGGGTGATAATACATGTATAATTAGTAGGATACTCCTCAAAATATCACATGAAAATGTGGAAGAAGAATATTCATTCATCTATGAACAAATAGTATAACCAACAAACACATACCAAAGAAACTATCACTACTAGAAATTGAAGATGTATCCACACTTATATAGACACGGTTTAAAAAAAATATGGATATAGTTTAAGTTAATTCCATGGTTCATAAAATACTTATGGATTTACCCCTATTCTTCCTATATACATGTGATCCCCACCCCATTTCTTCCCTACTCCTCGCTCATGATCCCCACCTCCTTCCCTTTATTCCCTACTCCCTATGACCCTCCTCGCCCAGCGCTGTCACCCAAAACTTCATCCATTATACTCCTCTGACATAGCCACCCACCTTGGGATAATTATCCTCTGATGATGCAGTCACCCCACCTCCCCTCTAACGTTCCTCTTCCTCTTTCAATGCTCTGCTGTAGCCAGCCCACCTCCTCGCCGATGCGGCTCCGATGCAACCTCCCCACCTCTCTGCTAATGCAGTTCTAATGCTGTGGTGTGAGTTCGGCCAAACCCTAAGGTACTCATATGGTCTGATTTTTGTGGGTTCTCCTTATAGCTAGTCTTTCTTCCATATTTTGAGCTTCCTTGGACCAGATTGAGGCCGAATTAGGTCTTACTTAGACCCGATTGTAGCATGATTGGAATCATCTCAAATGATGGTTCTTTCATCACTTTATAATTAATACAACATATATTTTTTCTTCAACTCTTATAAATCAAATACTTGCCATTAAATATTGACACCAAATACAATATCATTCTCAAATGGTTTTAACATTGGGCTGGGAGTTTACACTTGCGAACACACCTTTTTTGACCATTTATCCTTTTTTGGTTTGACCACTATGAAAAAATCACATTTTTTATCACTTTCACCTTATAAGGCATTGTTTGAATTATTTTTTCTATACATGGTGTTTTTTTTGGATTATCTTGTGTGTGTTATGGACTCATGGAACTAGGTTTAAGTACATATGCATGTTTATATAGATATATCCCCTCTTATTGTCTATATATCTAGATGATCATGTACCTATGGTGAAACCCAACATTACTTGGGTTTGGTATTCTATTTACCCCGAGGGTCATTGTGAACTTTTAGTATAGAATACCCTTTATTATATTTCCCTCCCATGGGAGAAACCATCTCCCACATTAGTGTCTTATAACCCTTGAAATTTTTTCCAAACTCTGGAAATTAGGATGTGTGCCTAAGATATTGTCGAGACATTACCCAGTGATGCTTGGGTGATTGGTTCATAGTTGTTAAAAAATAGTATCAAAGCCCACACTTTTGGACTCTTGGGTTTTTAACTCAAGAGTATCTATGATCTAGGTCTATCGAGACTTGAGAAGTAACCCATAAATATATCTAGAAAACATATTTATGTTGGAAGCCTGAGTTTCTAGGGGTAGTCTTGGAATTCTATTTTATTTTTTTCATTCCCTAGAGTCTACACAAGGTATGAAAATATCATGAAACATATTAAGCATTTATAATTAGGCACTCATAGGACCACATGTCATTCCACACACCTATCTTTACTTTTTTATTCTCTAGTTGAGAATAACTTTTGGTTTATATTAACCAAAACATTAAAAATAAATATATATCATTTTCCTATATATTTATTATTAATGAGTAGGTTACTATGAACCAACCATTGATCCTCATCAAAATGGTTTGTGTATTAAATGATAACTTTATTACTTTTATTTCATGATTATAATCGTGGTATATTTTATATGTTTATTTTTTTCAAATAATGTTTATACCTCATTTAATTTTTTACAAAGTATGTTTTATATTACTTAGACATGTTCTTAAATATTTTTATATTAATGGGTTTTATGAAAAGTGTTTTATGATAAATAAATTTGTTTTGATATTTAATGAATGGAAGGGAGTAAGGAAATGGGGGGTTAGAACTAGTATTTTTAATGTGGTTTTAAATCTTTGGTTATAACCAAAGAGGAGGAAAATGAAATTTAACATTAATTTATTATAGATTAATACATTGATATGGCCACTACCTTTAGATAAGGACAAATCATATGAACATGATCCACCCATTCCATCTATAGTGGACCCTTAAATTTTCACCTATTTTACATGATTTCCCAAATACTTCAATGTGGACTAGTAGAAATTTTCAACCAACTCAATAGTAGAAAATGAAATTTCTTTCACTTTAGAGATGAAAATATCCTCATTTTGAGAAAAATTAGGGTCTCTATACCCAAGGGAGTCATACATAATTTATTGATATCAAAAGTTATAGGGGGGGCTGGGTGGGGGGGACCAGTGCAGGGAGCTGGGGAGGACTGGTGTGGGGGGAAGGGGGTTGTGGGCCTAAAAATGGTACTCTAAAGGATGTTAAAATTGTGTGTGTGAGTGAAAACAAGTAGTCCAAATTTTAAATAATATATGACATAGATTCCATAATAATAATAATAATTGTTGAAAGATAAATGGAAAGAACCAATTATCGCATGTTTGGAAACAGTTTCTACAAAAAAGTAATACACAATCAAGGAGAAGGAAGACCATGCACCAAAATATTGTCTAATATTATAAGCAATCTAGTTTGAAAAATCCAAGAGGGTCGAGTAAGAATAAAAGAAAGAAAATTCTCTACTTTATAAAATTTATAAGATTATATAAACTAAGAATAAAGGTGAATTACAAAAGAAGAACATGCTAAAAAATGAGGTTTCAATCTAGAAAATCAAGAAGGATGTCGTAATGAAGAGTTTTAGGTGGGGGTAGTGGGGTGGGGGCAGTGGGGGTGAAGGTGGGTGAGTGAAGGTTGGGGGTAGTGGGGGTGGGCGGGGGGGGGGGGGGGGGGGCAGTGGGGGTGAAGGTTGGGGGACAGTGGGGGTGAAGGGTGGGGGGCTGGGGGATGGGGGTGAAGGGGGCTGGGGGGGTAGGGATGTGGGGGGTTCAAATGAGTTGGGGGGAAGGGTGGGGGTGGTGGGGTTGCAGGGTGGGTGGGGTGCAGGTGGGGCAGTGAGGGTGCAGATTGGGGGGCAGATGGGGGTAGTTGGGGGAATTTGGGGCGGGGGGAAGTTGAGGTGCATTGGGGGGGGTAGTGGGGGTGCAGGTAGGGCCAATGGGGGGTGCAAGTGGGGGAGTGGGGTAGTGGTGGTGCAGGTGTGAGGGGCGTGCAGGTGCAGGCATGTTGGGGGCAGTGGGGGTAAAGGGTGGAGGGGGTAAAGGGGGAAAGGGGGTGAAGGTTGGGGGCAGTGGGGGTGAAGGGGGGTGGGGGCAGTGTGTAGGGGGCAGGGAGGGGGGAAGGGGGTGTGGGGGTATGGGGGGGAGGGTGGGGATAGGTTGGGGGCAGTGGGGGTGAAGGGTGGGGGTGAAGGTTGGGGGGAAGTGGGGGTGAAGGGGGCGGGGAGGATGGGGGCAGTGTGCAGGGGGCAGGGAGAGGGGAAGGGGTGTGGGGGATGTGGGGGGGATAGTGTTTTTAGTAGAATCAAAACATGTTTATATTGCATATAGTCTCATGTTTTTCATTTCATTATTACAAATTCCATCCATAAATGTCAGAGTGGCTAGATTATCCTAGATAGGAGATTCAGTGACTTAAAATAATTATTGTTAATTACTCTATACAACTTATTCTGGACCAACAAATGTATCCAGACACTTTTGTAATTTTGGATTAGTTTTTTCAACTGGTTCTAATCACAAGGCCAGCATTTTGTTTCTTATTTATGATATTGTGTAAATATTTTGAACAGTTGAATACATTACTGAAAAATGAATCACAAAAAAAATCAACATTTTGGTGATGAAACTTGTCCGGTCTAAGAAACTCATGAGTGAGTTTTAGGAAAAACAAAATTACATTTTCTCACATATGAAATTTTTTATTCTTTTCTCACATCTTAGTATATGATTATGCTTATGTCTATGATCATGTGATGAGATGAAAAAATTAAAGAGCTTATTCGTATTGTGATTCCCATACAACATGAAACATCTTTACATTATGGAAAATATCATGTTAGTATTCATTTAAAAACTAGTATGGAAGATAGATTATGGGAGCATTATAACAGTTTATCGAACCACATAATCCTTATAGTATTTCATATTGATTCATGTATGATGCACCCAATTTGTTCATGCTATTTTTCTTATATATTTTTCATAGATCTAACCATACTAATTAGTTTTATGGTATCTTTTAATTCTTATTAGGTGCATGTTTGTATTGGAATATCATGTTACAACGGTGGAGTTGTAAAATTTATGAGTTAAGTTATCTAGACTGGATGGAACCCCTATGGTATGAAATTGGGCTTCATAGTTCATTAATTTACTTAAAAAAATTTCATCATCATCTATTTTATTATTTCCTTTCTCACTAATCATGTTCCTCCCACTTCAATTTTTAGGTTCAATTAATGATGATTCATCAGATCATTGGCATTTTGTTGAAGTCTCCTGGGACCGTTTGTGTGTGTTGTGGTAACCACCATCGAAGACGAAGAGGTTCAGCCTGATTTGGTTTGTCGCCAATAATTTAAGGTGATTTTTTCCTTCGTTCTTCGATTCCACTTAGTTTATAATTGGGGGTTTTGTAATTTTAGAGCCCTTTGTAATTTTATTATAGCATTTTGATCATCCTTGAGGTGGTTTCAAGTCACCAGAGTCAAAGGCAACTCACCATGTATGCATAGGTAAGCATATATATAATAAGTTCTCTCGTTATATGTATATCCTCCCATGGAAACATTATTACATATAAGGGGCTAGGTGTGCTTATAAATATATATGAAAAATGCATACGTGTGTGGGTGATAATGGGATTATGAATGTGATCATATATATAATAAGGATCTTATTGTGCATGTTCAAGGCCATGAGAACATGTACATAGGTGTTAGGTCATTATTATGTATATGCAAAGGTTCATATGCCCAAAGAATGCATGAAGTAGCTAAATAGTTTACACTGATAAAAGTGTCAAGCGCCGAGTGTGGATTAACTCCTTTAAGGTAGGGTCACTTTCCAAGCCTCTTTAATTCAAGAATGTTTTGAATTTCATTTAGTTTCCTTCTTAATTTTGCTTGTTTATATTAAATTGAAATTCTTGATCAAGTGTTAGTTAAGATAATTGTTTCGTTTGATAAACAAGTTCTGGTTTTGTAATAAAACCCCTCCAACAGAGGTGCGTTGTCTGCAAAATATCACAGTGGTAGTTTATGATTATATAGTTTTCTTAACATTATTTCATTGATATTTTCCTTATACTTGATGACATTGTTTTCATAAAGCACACATCATACTTGGCCCTTTTTATATCCCTGAAGGGGGTTTCCATCTTTTCATGGCGGAAATCCTTTCCTTAATGTATAAATTGAGAGGAACTTGTTAGCTAGGATACCACGACACTCAATAATTCATGATTTAGTGCCATTCCAAAATTGCACCTCATTGCCTCATCTTGTGCCATATCACTTATGCCCAACTCATCCCAAAATACTTAGGGTAGGGTGGAATCCAAACCTTGACCCATTACCCGAAGGAACCGGTAATGTTCATGCATCTAAATCTCGACCCACTACCTTATCTCTCAAGATGGGGTCCATTGGTCTCGTCTCACATTATACCAGGACCCAGCCCCTTGGGATGTCCTTTACCCAATACTATATAAGGAAAGTTACACTAATCTCACTGAATCATCCTTGTAACTCAAGGGAGACTGGACCATCCCTACAGACTCTAAGGAGGTCACCAACACACCAACCCATCCTCGTAGACTCTCGGGATGTCATTAGTACATCAAATCATCCCCGTAGGCTTTGGGGAATTCACATTAATAACAAAGGTCCACAACCTGTCACATATCTCTCGAAATGATACCACAGTACTAGTCACTTGAGACCTACCCATTTTCCCAACATGTCTCATATTACCCATCAATGTGTCCACAAGGCCTTCCAAACCCATCCCAGTCTCTTCCTATTAATACCATCCTCCACTCATCACTCATTAGTAGATTCAATACCCGAAGTCTCCTCTGAACTAGACCTTATGGCAAGATTCATGTCCCCATCATGATGCCTCAACACTCCTGGTCCTATGCATGAGGAAAACAATTAATGTAAATAAACATTATCACCAGATCATAATTCTTTAACCCAACAATCACAACATTCGACATGTTTCATGCACTAGTTGAACGTCAATTTGATGCCTATAAAACCATTATTTCTAACCATACCTACATTAGTTCCATTATGGTATCTTATCCCCATGTTCTATATACACCATCAAATTAATAAAAAAAGTTTATTATTTTTTTGAAGACCTGAACAATACCCAATGTTTCAGGGTAGAACCTTATTTGTAGGATCTGGTCTCATCTCATCACTTGAGGATATTCCACACCACTCAAGGAGGGGGGTGTCCAGGAGGGAGGGGTGTTCAGGAAGGAGGGGAGGGGTGCATGGGGGTCTGCAGGGGGGAGGGGTGCGGGGGGTGTAGGAGGGAGGGGTGTGTAGGGGGGTCTGTACAGGGAGGAAGGGGGCTATCTAGGGGGTTTCCAGGAGGGAGGGGTGGTTCCAGGAGGGAGGGGGTGTCCAGAAGGAAGGGGGGATATCCCGGGGGGTTTCCAGAAGGGAGAGGGGTTGTCCTAGGGGGGCTATCCAGGGGGGTTTTCTAGGGGGTGTCCAGGAGGGGGGGTTGTCCAGGAGGAGGGTGTCCAAGAGGGGGTGTTCGAAAATAGTTTCTACAAAGAAGGAATATACAATCAGAAAGAAGGAATATCATGCACCAAAATATTTTCTAATCATATTAGAAAACTGGTATGAAAAATCCAATCTAATTGAGTAAGAATAAAATAAGGAGAATTATCTACTTTATAAAATTGATAAACCTGTATAAACTAAAAATAAAGGTGAATTTCAGAAGAACATGATCATTGCATCATGACCATCATAATTCACTCTTTGATGGGTGTAGCCTTCCTAGATACTTCTCCATCTTCACCATGGCCAAAACTAGTATGTTTCCTTTCTTATGGTATGAAATCTCTTCATGATGAACCAATCATGATTTTTGTAAATGTGAAGATCATTTCACATGGAATTTTTAGATTTATAACTCCATCCAATGATCTATGGATGAACCTTGTGAGAATGACTTCATTGTAGATATTTATATAAAATCTCAATTGAACTCCAAATGAGAAACAACCACATGAAGATATATGGATCATCACATGAAATATTTTTTATCTATTTCAAATTAGTTCAGTTGGAGACCGGTTTTGTTTTCTTATACTTGGTGAATTTATTCTATTATTGTTGGTTATATGACTACACTATTTTTTTTATTGAGTTATATTATTTATAAATTTTCTAAGATGTTTTGTTTTACCATAATTTTTGGGGATTAGTACTACTATGTTCTATATTGTGTTGTAGGTACTTGTGAGCTGGTTCCATACTTCTTTGATATTTTTTCTTATAGGGAGACTCATGTAAGTGCAGTTATGTGTTTTTTTATATTTTGAGTTGTTTAATTCTTAGTATGTAAGTAGATTTAAGGTATAATTTAATTTTTATAGTGAGTAACATGGTGATCCTCTGTGTGATATATATAGTAACTCACTCTCATTTTGTAACATTATTTTTAAACCCATGAAATATATTTAGTGTTTGGGAAATTTCACCAATGGTTAGTAAATTCTCTGACTTGATACAAGTCAATTGGTTGGTTTGGGATGTTAGTTGGGAGGGGGACTAGTAGGATTAGGGTGGAGGGGGACTGAAAGGGGTTGGTGGAGGAGGGGAAACTGGAAAGGTGGGGGGAAACTAGTAGGGGTGGGGGACTAGTAGGGGTTGGGGGAACTGGCAGGGGGAGGGGACTGGAAGGGGGGTGCAAGGGGGAGGGGTACTGGAAGGGGCAAGGGGAACTGGCAGGGTGGGGCCATGATTGGAAGGGGGAGGGGTGAAAGGGGCAGGGTGGGTGGGGGTGCAAGGGGTGAACTGGTAGGGGGATGGGACTGGCAGGGGTGGATGGGGATGCAAGGGGGGCTGGTAGAGGGGATGGGGACTGGGAGGGGTAGGGGGAGGGAAAACTGGTAGGGGGAACTGGCAGGGGGGAGGGGAAACTGGTAGGGGTAGGGGG
Organism: Viscum album; assembly: GCA_963277665.1. Classification (NCBI taxonomy): domain Eukaryota; kingdom Viridiplantae; phylum Streptophyta; class Magnoliopsida; order Santalales; family Viscaceae; genus Viscum; species Viscum album. The sequence continues at coordinate 1,892,765,602 of OY728119.1, forward strand.
AGAACTAGTAGGGGGAGGGGAAACTGGCGGGGGGAACTAGAAGGGGGAGGGTGTGCAAGGTGCAGGGTGGGTGGGGATGTAGGGGGACTGACAGGGGGAACTAGCAGTGGTGGGGGTGCAAGGGGGGGACAATGTGGGGTGGGGTGCAAGGGGCAGGGTGGGTGGGGGTACAAGGGGGGACTGGTAGGGGGAACTAGCAGGTTGGGGGAGGGGTACTAGTAGGTGCGAGAGGGGTAACTATTAGGGGGGCTGGCAGTGGGGGGAGGCCTGGCAGGGGTGGGGAACTTGTATGGGGGACTGGCAGGGGGAGGGGTGCACGGGGTTGGGGGGACTAGCAGGGGTGGGGGTGTAAGGGGGCAGGGGTGGGGGGGGACTGGCAGGGGAGGGGAAAATGGCAGTGGGGGGAACTGAATTAAATATTTTTATACCATATAAATGATCTATCCACAGTTTTAACCATGGAAGTAGGATCCTAATGCCATAGTTTTAACCATGGTAATAGGCCACCTAATGCCATGGTTTAACCATGGCAGTAGGGACCTAGTGCCATGGTTTTAACTGTGTAATTAGGTGTCCTATTTCCACTGCTAAAATTGTGGTAGTAGGTGAGACCTATTGCCACAATGATAGCAGCCATGGTTTTCCAAAACTATGTCCATATGTTATTACCATGGTTTTTTGAGCCTACAACCACTGTTACAAATCATGGTCGTAGGTGAATTTTCTAGTTATTTATCACCCATCCTCACAAAGGATCACTCACCCAATAAGGTATCATGTATAATAATATACAAATGAAAAATAAATAAATAAGATACCTCACACTAATTCTCCACTAGTTGTTCACTATTATTACCCAATGTTAATTGTCACATGCTCCTATCCCTTCTACATTCATGATGCAACATGCTATACCAATCTCATCACTTCTGATGTGGGTCAGACCGTATCCTTAACATCCCTAACCTGTGTAGGGACTAATACACATTTTGGAACTAGTATTATCCATACCATAATCATAACCATGACTATATATATTATCTCCACTTCACATCACATACTCATTATATATCCTCCTCAGTAAGGTATCATGAACTTAAAAGTAATCAACTACATAGCCTGCTCATTCCATGAAAAACCCCTACCATGTATCATCACCCAATCCATATAACTAGTATACTGCAAATCATCATACCCTATACCAAACCTTTAAGGGATATCAAGGATGGATTAATTAGTAATAAATTCCCTTGCTAACCTGGATATCGGATAAAACAACCAAATCCCAAAACATTTGGGTTTTGGTAAGGTAATTTAACTCTAGTGGGTGTATAATGAAACCAAAAAAGAATACAATCATAGAAAAACAAAATGAAAGCCCAATGAATAAGGCTCAAAAATTAATAGTATTATCATTACCCATTATCATCAAAAAAAATCACCACTACACAGTGCCATCATTTCCAACTATCTCACACAAAATTATCCCTCTTCCACACAAAAACAACCACTATAACCATGAATAATTTACCATCTAATAACATCATATAAAAAATTCCATATTTTCTAATACTGGATATATTAAATCCATTATTCCATTAATTTCCAAATTTAATGAAAAATTATTCCCATCTAACGCCCCTACTTATTTCATCCATTACCCATTCATTTCAAGCATTAGTAATTCATTTATAGCCCACGATAATTCAATTTAAACCATAACCATGTACTATTATCATTGTTACAAAACAAATTCCATTTTCACAAAGAAACTATGACATAATCCCAAAATAATTAAAATTTAAACTTCATCATCCCCCCACATATCATGCTAATAACCACCACTGTAGCTCAACCACAAAAAACCCTTCTTTCCTAGTCAATCCAACTGTATCCCCACTACCCAATACATGCCATTTTCTAAAAACTAGATGAAACCATCCACCACCACAACCACACAACCATGAAAATAGAAACTCAACTATAACATAATGTCACAAAATAATAAATTACAACAATAAGCACTCACATAATCTTTTTTTTCAAAACATATTGTCACATTCATTTAACATTTCTTGTATGGGTATTAAAACATAATTACATATTTTATAGAATTGAATATTTATCATAATTAAGTCATTATTTTATCATGAAAGGTGATTTCACTTTTTAAATCACAATAAAAATTAAATAAATATTATAGTGGTAAAATATTTTCTGCAACATCATTGGGTAGAAAATGAATACAAAAAAAAGTCATAGAAACATGTAAAACCATAATATCACCACTTCCCATAAATTTACATTAGTTTTCTTCATTATTAGTATTAATCCTATGATTCCCCCAATGTCACTATTATGTTTACATATTTATTATATTACATATTCCTAGGATTTTTAGGTGTTTTTTTCAAAATGTTATGAAAATTCTGAAAGCTTACTTGGTCTCACACATACTACATAGCTCTATAAACTTTGTAGCTAATGATTATAGACTACAGAAGTTCAAATATAGTAGTGGTTACATGGTTACTACATGATTTGGTAAGCTATAAAGTTAAATCATACAATCGGCTCAAGAATGGTACTTTTTTTCATTTTTTTATTTTTTAGTCTGGGTTTCCCCAATTTATTTCCCCATAGAGAATGGTATATTCAAGAGTCCCTCCCCAGTCGACTATCTCCCTCTTACTTATTTCAATGATGATTTATGTTTGGATTAATGATATTTTTTTCTTAAAATCACATGGTTATGTTATATTCACTCCTTTTATTCTTTGATCTCCTTATTTCTTTAATGTTCATCTCCTCTTATTTAACACTAGTATCCATAGTATTAAAATATCATGTCTACAGTTTTCTAAAATGGGACTTTTTTTCTAAGAATTGTGAGGTTCCTCTAATGACCTAATATTCAATTATTCATCAATGGTGACAAAAAAACATATGTTGATGTGGGTTTCTCCATACCCTTCCTTTTAATGGGGTGTTCCTTTAATAGTAGGCTTTTGAAACTTTTTTCTCCAACTATAAAATTATATTATAATATATTTGAAATGATTTTATCAAATAACAGTGCTAATTTTCTACATTTACCATATGAAACAAAGGAAAAGAACATATAATATGAAGAAATTTTTATTCAAAATGAATTTCCACACATGACACAAGTTTGATAAAATTTCAGTAAGTGTTTTCTCTAAAATAAATTATTTATACAAGTTATTTTGAACATATTATGTTTTTTATATTGAGTGTTCCTTGATTTTTGTGTTTTAACTATTATTAATTTGTGTTCTTGGTTTATATAAATGTATAAATCTATTTATTTATATACTATGATTATTATTTGATATTATTTTTGTATTATTTTAGTATAAAATTTTTTCTAAACTAGTTTCTCAAAAAGGTATTTAAATTGTGTTGGTACTAGTTTAAAACTGAAGGTTTGCTCGACATATAGTTTAAAAGTATTTCAAAAGGAATATTTTTCACCTTTTTTGATCCCCACTATCTAAAATTATTCATTTTTTGTGTGTATTGATAGATAAAATAAAAATAATAATTTGTTTCTATATGTGGGGTGGGGATCCACTTATAGGGGTGATGGAGGTGGGATAGAAAGTGGATATTGATAAGTTTTGTCTTTTGTTATGATTTTTTTGTTTGATTAATGATGATGAATGTTTCCCATATCAATTAGATAATTTTATGAGGATAATTGGGTAACTAAATTTAAAATCTCTAGATGGGTGTTATACTAGTTGAGATTATGCATTGGTTAGTAGCCTCAAGCTGCATGAATATTCCTTTATAGTAGGGCACCCATGATGATTCTAGAGATATTATGTCATGTTAATTGATCTAAGGAATGCAATATAGGCTGGTAGTTGGTTCAACCTAGTACTGTCTAAGAATTTACACATTTTTTCACATATGACTCCACGTGATGATTATTCTATTTTTTGTTTCTATTATAACTTTCTTGATATGTGAGTAACTTGATTTCCTAGTGATTTCATACTCTTTATTTGATGAGTAATTTATGGTTTTGATTGATCTTATGCTTGTATTACCCCTTCCATCTATCATGTGTCTTCTTTTTTCCTTTTTTTAATAAAAAGGGCTCTTCCCTAGCCTTTCTAGTATGGTGGTGATTGATCTTATAATTTTTTTTATTATCTATTCACTCTCATTATTGATTTTCTAGGATGGTTAATTATATTGTCTCATCATTACTTGATATTTTTTAATAATTTTGTAGAAGCTTTCAAGAAAAAAGTGGTGGGTTTATCTCAAACACTAAATTTTTTATTAAATTTACATGGAACTCATTTTCTCCTATTTGAGTGGCATTGTTTTAAAAAATATATTTATATAAGTAAAACTAGCATATGATTTGGTTTTTTTAAATGAAAAGTGTATGGGAATAAAACATTAGTATTTTTATTAATTATAAAATAATTTAAATGTTAAGAACACAATATGAAACTCATTATTTTTTAAACTAAAATTCATGGTTTGTCTCATAAAATATATGGAATGGATTTATGGTTGTATCGTACTAGGTGTGGGCTCATACAAAACACACACATTAGTGGGTATATAGTTATCATTTTTTATTTAGTTATGCTAGTTTTTACTTCTATATTGGGTTTTTCAACACATAAATTGGAATTATGGTGGATGTTGATTCTTGGTGGGTGACTTTGAGTCATATGGTGGTAGCATTTCCTATTTCATGGGATATTTGGATCAGTTTGATGAATGTTTTGTATTATACTCCACAACCATAATTTCTCATTTTAGTTTTTTATTTTGGATTCAATACATGTATATATAAGTTTACATTCTATTTGTAATGTATTTTTATAATTTTCATATTATTATTTCTTCTATATTATGCACTATTTTGTTGGATCATGTCAATTATATCTTAATATCTATGTGTGTGTATTTCTAAGCTATGGATACATCACCCCATATTTCTAGGTTGAATTCATGATGTGGATTGTATGTTTTCAAGGGTGAAACCATTCCCAAATGGTTAAATTTTATACCCTCAATGTTTTTTATTGGATTTTGTTGATCAAGAATGCACTTTGGGCCTTATGTTAAAGTGGTTCAAGTGATGAGTTTAGATGATCCAATATGGCTCATTGAAACAATAATTCATAATATCCACCCATGGAATGAAATAGAATGAAACATCCACAATTCACACATAAATAATGAGAATTCTTGAATATCATACATCAAATGGAGCTTCACCAACCACTCTAAGACTTAAAATGAAGGAATAACTTATAGAAATTCCCCAACCATGCATGGAAAATCCCAAAAACCAAGAGAACATCAATTAAAAAAATACCATGAATCTAAGCCAAAAGAAAAAATCCAATTCGCTACCACAAACATCACAGATGAAGAACAATTAGAAAAATCAAGTGACTATAATGGGAAACTCACTTTTGGTCATGAATAAAGTATCTCTAGAATCCAAAGACTAAGGATAACAAAATGGAATTATAGTTTTTTTAATTATTTGGATGTTTTTTATGTTGGGTGTTCCTTGATTTATATGGTTTACCTATCATACCCTTTGTACCATGTTATCTCCAACAGTTTCAGGACCAAGATCCCAATGTGAACACTAACTCCCCTGGCCTATGATTTAGTGATGCAATTACTCCTCCAAACCATGATAAATTAGAAGTAGATATACCTTTCTATTTTAGTCTGTTATTTCTACCATGACTCATGCAGTTTGATCAAAACCTTATCTTCTTAACTGAAATATCTTATTTGACACTACCTCTCTCCCTATAATATCCTCTCAAATCCTCTAACACCACAATCATGAAAATTTATTCAATAGAAATATTTATACCATTTCAAATTATTTGTGTATATTTACTATATATATTTTCTATGTAAAATATTTTTTCATTAAATTTTATTTCAATTCTAATGAATTTCATAATATGTTATAAAAAATTAATAATCAAACTATTTTCTAGAATCATCTTAAATAATACATAATTAAACCAAAAAATTATTTTCTTTTCAAATTATATAACTAGTTAATCAATGAAGAAAAAAAATACACAAAGATGCATATTGGACTACAATTTGTTTATTATAAATTGTTAATATATACACTTGGTTTGAATCAAAAAACATACAATGTGTTAGTGATAAGGGTGTAAAAATGGATCATCCCAATCATGATCGGGATTGCCTGAATAGTGCCATAGATCGGCCAAAGACTGACCTAGGGTCATGCCATGAGTGAGGGAAATCAAGCATTTATTATCAATGTAATAATACTAATAATATATTTTTTAAGTTTCCATTATAATATTTTTTATAAAAAATATATATAATTATAGATATATTTTAAATATAATAGGTGCAACACCTAGAAAAGTTAGTCCAGCACCAACACATGTACTAGTTGGTGCATGAACAACCAGGGAAGATGAGGTTAGGTGGTTTGATTCTCCTCGACCTCATGTTTTCTAGTAATATTCAGTTTTTTTCATGGTTAATTAGGGATAGTAGGGTGGTATGTTAGGATATCCTGAGCCAAAATATAGTGGCCCCGACCCGACCTATCCAACCCCTTATAACGATTCCATCCTGAGCTGGGAACTGGATTTTTTGGGCCTATTATAGTTAGGCTTTGGGCTAGCTCAGGAGTTCTTCATGACCATTGGTCTAGATTTACACCCATTAGGATGGCATTTAGTACCCATTAACTGGGTACTCCAAACTAATAGGCATGATTAAATATGGTTTGGGTAATGGTTAAATAGGTATGTATAGGGTTAGAGTAGTAAATTTAATGCTATATTAATACATATGAAGGGTTAGGGTATTACACATAGGGTTTCATAATCCTAAACCTAATTATGTATATTTTTAATAATTAAGGAATAATAATTTTTTTAATGTCATTGTAGTTATAAAAAAGCATTTATTAATTTTAATTTTGTATTATATTATTTTTATATGTGAATTTATAATTTGAGTTCAGTGACAATATGTTATTAAATAAATTAAAATTATAGTATATATTTACTCAATTTAATGATATGTTTATTCTATATTTATAAATAAAATATAAATATTTGAGATTTTAATTAGGTGGTTAAAGGTGTTAAGATGGTTAAATGTGTAGCTAAAAAATAATAGGGTAATTTTAAGGTAGTGAATTTAAAAATGTAGTCAGAGTTTGGATTAGTGTTTTTTATAAATAAACGGGTTATGGTTTTGATATTAAAAATTTGGGAAAACTACCCTATCTAGTTGTTGTGGAAACCTAGTTGTTGGGTTCAAATTGAGTTGACTGACCACCTGGAGGATAAGAAAGATAGCAGAAGATCAATTTTTTAATTAAGCATATTTATGAAAATTAATTTATTAAATTTTAAAGTGTTGAACAATATTTCCTTATTGGATAATAAGAAAATGACTTCAATACATAAATTTATGAATAATTATGTTAATAAAATATTTTAATATAAAAATAATTAATGAAGATGAATAAATATATAAATTAAAAAAATACCATAATAATAAAATAAAATTACATAATGTAATTTTTAAATTTTTTATATTTTCATGTATATTTATCTAAATTTATAATAATTATGGTTTGATATATTTTTATTTAATTTTTTAATGTTTTGATATTAAAATCTATAACATCATTTTTATCTAATTTATATATTTAATTATTATTACAATTAATATTAAAATATAACTATAATACATCCATAATTACATATTTCTACTTTGTTTTAAAATAAAAAAAAATTATAATGTCCATAATTGGTTTCTTAAACAACTATAGTTTTTTGAAAGAAAAAGATAATTAAGTAAGAGATAAAAGATCAGAAATTATAAGAGAGTTTATCTAAAAAGGAAAATCATCCAACCAAACATTTGAATTTCAATAAAGACCACATTTCACCATTGAGTGTAAATTCCTATTCCCATCCCTTTTTATGGAAGAGAAATACATGAAAAAATAGTGACATAGAGAGCATATATTCATAACTAAAAAACCAAATGGTTGAAGTCAAATATTCATTGAAGATATAGTATTTATAGTAGTTTGGAAATCAGGCTCTGGGATAATAGAACTATACACTCTCTCAATAGAAAACACCAACCCAACAATAATGGCTTTGGCTTCAGCCATCAGTAGCACCCGGTTGGTGTAGAAATATTTTTTTCATAGCATGATGTCCAATTCCAGAGAATCCCATGAGACCATGCAACCACTAGTTGAAAAACCATCTGAATGAGATGAGGGAACATTAATCGTCATCACTGATATATGAGGAGTGTTCCAGATACTTATTTCAAGACATGAAACTGAGAAATCATGTTGTAATTCGATGTGATTATAGGAATCTAACCATAATGCATCCTGATCAACCTAGAAGGGTCTTGGTCTGACAAACCAATTAAAAATGATAACATTTATTCTATCCAAGTATAGAATGGAATTTTTACACAATGTGGTCATGTTATTTTTATGGAGGGATGAAAACCCCTTCATTATAAATTCTAATAAATTGGTAGCCACCTCCAAGAGGGTATCAACATTAGAATTTAAAAGAAATATAAATGTCCATGGCCTCAGGGTAGTGGATAATAGCATATAAATAAGATTCTAACACAACCATGTAGTGAAGACATGCTTGATAATTAGCATCATTGAGAAAATTAATAATTTAAATAGATGGGAGGATCTGGGAGAAATATTTCCACCAATAGTACCAAGCCTTGGGTGGGATCCTAAGGCATCAGATAATCCTCCATAGCTTTCCAACACCCAGAATTAGTTATTAAAGAAATAATTTATAGCCATATTTAATTGATCAAGAAATAGATAACTATTTATTATTTCATAATTGATCCAGTCTTAGATCCCTAGTTTAGGTAATGCATAGAATAATTTTCTGGTATGTCTCATTAAACCAAGAATTTGATTTATCGATGCACCAGCCACTACCATCCTCACTAAACAAGGAGAGTACCATTGTGTATTTTATACTAGAGACCATGGAGAAGTAAACTTAAGACCAAAACTATCTAATTTACATAGATATTTCTATAACTTAACAGTTTCCCCATCTCTAGTCCTCTTGTGAATCCCACTATTATGTTTCTTGTGTGAACCCCACAATAATATATAGAAAAATCTAGGATGGGAACATAAAATATCTTCATAAAAGTCCAAGTTAGGGAATTATTTATCATAGAGGACCCTAAAACTTAGATAATGTTGATATTGAATAAAAATCTAACCCTTCTTAGAAAATGGGTTTCATTTAGTGACCCAAATACATGAACCCCAATCCACCACAAACTTTATAGAGTAAACTTATGGGCTAAGAAATATAGTGTATTATATTCCTCCCATTATTATGGTGACACTAGAAATTAGTAATATGAGATTGAAGTTGATATAAAATAAAAACATGGATTTGGAATAAGGTTAAAATATATATGAGAATTGATTGGGACACAACCTTAATGATAATTTCTTTTCATTATTTAGAAACCCACTAGATTGTTAATCTATAATTTTTTTCCACCATTTCCAAAACTTTTTCGTACACATTTTTTTAGAATAACAAAAAATAGTGTGTATACAATGATATTTATAGTTCACATCAACTACCCAGATACTAGAAGCTTTGTAATGGTTATCCTACATACTCGAAGAATCACCTGAGCTAAAATAATGTTCAGATTTATAAAGATTTAACGAAAAACTAGAAGCCTTCTCATACATGAGTATAAGGTGAATAATATGTCCACCTTATTATAAGGTTCCCTTAAAAAATGATCATCATAAAAAACGATATTAAATATGTGTCCCTCAAAGATAAAACTTCACACAATGAACACAATTATCTATAACTGCCACTTAGATATGATTGGGGAAAATGTTAATGACAAAAATAAAGAGTAAAAGTGAGAGAGGATCCCACTAGTAGAGACTATCAATGTGAGAAAACATTGAGTAAGGTCACTATTAATCAAAATCATTAAAGTAACTATATTAGAACATTTCCTAATAAACTCAATCCATTTAGATAAGAAACCCATTTTACCCATAAAAAATAATAGGGAAGACCATTCCACTTTATCATAAACTATTTTCATATCATTTTTTCATGCCATGAAACATATTCTATCTACATAGTATTTTTTCATGGAATGAAAAACATCATTGGAGATAATATAATTTACTAAAATAATACTCTTCTTTAAAAATTCACTTTAGTCATCATAAATAGTAGAGGGAAAACAATTATGAAAGTGTCTAACCGGGATCATTGAAAACACATTATAAATAACATTACATAAACTAATAGGATTGACAGACAAGAACAAATAATGACTTTTAACCTTAGGAATAAGGATATCAAGATTTCCATTAGTAGAAAAAAATTGGCCTTACCCATATGATGATATTTCATGATACAAGAAAAATCATCCACAAAAATTGTTTATAACTTCTTAATGAATAATGTATTTAAACATCAGGTCCTATTTAGGCAGTGGAATGAATCTGTTTGAGATCCAAATGATTTTTTTCATCTATAATTTCATGAACATAATGTTGATACATCATGTTTTTTATCACTGATGTTTTGAAAAACATTATATCTAAATAAATAGTATAATTTATGGCTAAATATAGATCCTTGAAAAAATATAGACTAATATCATGGATATATTTATAATTTGAAGTAGATATACCTTAAGAATTAGTGATATTAAAAATAATATTCTTATGATGCCTTATAAATTCTTTCTGATGGATGTTCAATGTATTGAAGACCCCATATTTAATATGAGCTTCACATCCATGCATGGTTCTTAAGCTTTCCATTATTCTGAGGGATGTGTCCTCATTCAAGAAAAATACTTATTGTATCCCCCTATATTTTCATTTTAAAACATGATTTCATTAATGTTCCCACCAATTAAAAGAGGAACCTATAGAATCTCCAGAAACAAGATAAGAACCTACTAAGATTTTGATTTGTCCCTATGATAATTACACCCATAAATACCCACAAACTCCCATATGGGACAATCCTGATAGTGAATATATATGGAAATAAGATTCTAAGAAATGATCTTAATCCGGAAACACGTGTCTTTCTTCTAGGTAAGGAAAAGGAATCTAGAGTTACCTTGATGAGAAATTGGAAGAAAACGTTGAAACAAAAACTCTTTCAAAACTTCAACCAAATCCTAACTATCCAATATGGTTTCAGACCACAAAACCATTTCAGGGACACTTTTAGCACTCCAATTCTAGGGAATCCAAACTATTTGTGGGTTTCTAGGCCCATGAAATTTCTATCATAATATTTCAAATGGGATAGGTGAGGCTTGCTCACTCTAACCTCTACCTCTGAGTAATAAAGAAAAGAAACATCCTAAAAAAATTTCCACCTATTATAATTTCATTCGTTCACTTATGAAACCACCGTGCCTCATTTAGAGAAGCTTTATTTTGGGATAAAAGGATCATTACAGTTGTATCCTCCACCTTTCCTCCTCTTTTTTTACATTTTTTTATCAACAACCATCATAGTTTCATTAAGATCCTTGACTAATTGTGAGGATTTCCGAGAAGGATAATAACTTAGGGGGATAACCTAGTCATGTGGGTTTGAACATATCATTTTTTAGGATAGAGGAGAGGTTAAATATCCCCTCAATAGTTATATGAGTCCATGTAGGAGGGATGGTCATCACCTTAGTAGATTTAGATGGAGGAACTAGAAATGACATAGGCAGTTTGGTTCTCCAAACCCTCTGATTTCACATGGTTAATATAGTCTATGAAGAAACTGGAAGCCCCATCCTTTTAACCATATTTTGATCAAAATTGGATTGTGCATATAGGGTCTTAGAAACTTTTTCCATATCACTTTTCCATTATGAATCTGGAATAAAGGACATCCCAAAAATATTTTATCAATGCCATGGGATATACTGCATAACGATTTCACCCTCTTCATCATCCTACTTTTAATAATTATCATTATTTTCATGCCTGATGAATCTAAAAAATAATAAAATGATTAAAAAAACTCACATTAAAAAGAAATAAATACACTTTATTCAACCTTAAATAACAAGTTTATACTCATAAGTTTTTCTAAAATTCCTACCATGACCCTTATCTAAATAAATGACCCCTAATAAATAGGATATGAATGAACTAATTTAATAAAATATATAATATAGGCCCAAATATCTTGCATAAATCATTCTAATATTCTAAAAAATGGGATTCCATTATGTTATACCCAAAATGATGTCTTAGAAAATGTGATATTAATAATTTCCCCATTATCTCTCAGATTCTCCATTAGAATGTGATGATTATCGAAAGTAAATATTCTACCAAGAAGACCATTCTGTTTATCCTCATCATTGAAGAATTCAAAAATAGAAGCCCTGGACCTATTTCTCTTATAGACATGCCATCCTCTAATCTCCATAATGTATACCGTGTATTTTTAAGGAATTTAAATTGAAGTGTCGAATGATGATGAATCTACCCACAATGTTGAGAGATATTCAACGAATAAGGAATGAATATTCAAACTTTATGGTGATAATAAGAGATCAATCATTGTATGTTAACGATATTGTCTGTTATTGATTCCCTAGATCAATCTCTATCATACCATGATAAGAGGAGAATAATAAGAAATGATATCTAAATAAGAAATCAAACAATTCTTCAAAACCTCAAATTTACTTGGGTTTGTGAATCCAAAAAAAATTAGGTTAGCAATAGTAAAATCCAATAAAGATGGATTCATGAACCTTATAAAAGATTGAAAGGCACGCTCTATCATGATCAAGGATCATGATCATATTGTTACCACCATCAAATCACAAAATGTTGGATAACCCTTGGAATCGAAAAACCCTAGGAAACCTAGGATCACACTCTCACTGACTGAGAGACTCTAGATAATTCTATATAAATAATTACATATACAAATATTGTTATATAATTTTTCTAAAAAATATTATTCCTAATATGTTTTTTAAAATATATATATATATTAATGTAAGTTACTTAAAGAAACAAACAAACATAATAATGGTGTATATGTACATGTACATTAGTGCATGCATGAATTAATGGATACACTAATCTCAAAAATAAAATATTTTATGCACTACATATTTGAACTATAGATTTCAAAAAAAACATTATTAATTTTTATAATAAAATATATGATGTGTGGAAAATATATATTTGAAATTCACAATGGAAATTTTAGTGTAAATTTGAACTATAATTTTACAGGGGGAATGTCCCATGAATCTATTCAATGAATAGTTGAGCAATTAATTATTTTAAAAACATACAATTTTTTATGTATTTATATATTTTCATTGTATAATTTTATTTGAAATTTCAGTTATAAATTTCATTTATAAATTTACCTTGGAAATTTATAGTATAATATTTCACTGAAAATTTTTAGTTAAAATTAACATTATTTATTCATGTATTAATATATTTTTAGTTGATATATAATATTTATTTATTTAAAAATTATAGTAATCAAATTTATTATGAAAATTTACAATGTAAAATTTTCATGAAAAGTTATAATATATATTTGTATTATTAAATATAAGGTTTTAGTAAAAATTTAAAATTTATGTATATATGCATGCATATTCTTATATTAATATATATATATATATATAATTTTGAGCATGCATTTCCAAAGATAAATATAAATTTTGAATGGGAATTTTCATTTGAAATTCTTAAAGGAATCATGTGACTTTCCAGTGTAAGGTTGAACTTAAAATTTATATTGTATATTTATATTTTTATATATAAATATATGTATCTGTGTGTGTGTGTCTACATTAAGTATTTTTTAGTGTAAATTTTCACAAAAAAAATCAATAATGATTTATATCATTTCATATTTAATGTGTAAATGTAAAATAAAAAACTAGAATATAATTATATATAGATTTTTTTATATACATACTGAAAAATTACACTATATTTTCTATTTAAATCATTAATTAAATATTACCAAGTATATTTGTATTTTTATGTTTTTTTATTTTTTTAGTTTCAATTGAAAAATTTAATAATAAATTGAAATTTTATTGAAATTGTTTGATGAAAATTTTCACTATGATGTTTAAATGAAAATGTGTAGTGGAAAATATGCATTGTAAATTTTCACTAGAAATTTGTATGTATGTTTTCACTAAAATTGCCTACTATAAATTTACACTAAAATTTTTTGGGGTAAATTAAAAATGAAAAATTCTAGTGAAAAGTCACATTTGTTATTTATGTATTAACATATCTTCATTGTAATCATAAGTGTATATTTTAATTGGAGATTACTAGAGGAATATTTCTCTAGAAATTTCCAATGGAAATCTGCAGTTCAAATTTTCTATGTGAAATTAGATTGTTTATTTATGTGTTAGTATATCATTAAATGAAAATTTTATCAAGAATTTATTTTATTATTTTTAATCAATTTTTTAGTATTATTATAATACCAATTAAGTGGAAATTTTCATTAGACATTTATGTTAAATAATTTAAATTTTTTTTCGGTGGATATATTCACTAAATGTTTCTACTGAAAATTTTCAATGAAAATTCTTGGTGAAATTTTACATTTTTTAATGATTTATTAAAATTTTTTATTTTAATTTTATCTGTTAGAAATTTTCACTATAAATTTATTATAGAAATTTTCACTGGATATTTATATTTGAAATTTGCATTATAATTTTTTATTATAAATTTACATTTTTTAAGTAATAACATACTCATACTAAAAAAATAAACATGTATTTATTTTAGAATTATGGTAATCATATTTATTTTATAAATATTTAGTGTGAAATTTTATTTCAAAAACTAAATATATATTTCCACAAAAAATTGTAAAATTCCTATACAAATTTAGAATTTATATTTTTATGTATGCATCAAGTTATATTAATATATATTTATAGACTAATTTTAATTTTTTTAATAACATTCCATTGATAATGCTATTTCATTAATGTAAATTTTTTATAAGATGTTTATTATGTAATTGTTGGTGTTTCCATTAGAAGTTAAATATTATGTATAGATTTACACTGATGAATGGAAATTTTTGGTGAAAATGTACACCAAATATTTCTCTATTAAATATTAAATTAAAATTTCTTGAAAACAAGTACATTTTTCATTTATGTGATAATATATTTTATCCAATAACATAAACATGAATTTGATTTAGAATTTTGGTTCTCAAATTGCTAGTAAAATCATTATAAAAAATTAAATTTAAATTTACATGGGAATTTTATGTAAAATTATCTAGTATAAAATTTTACAAAAAAAATTTAATGAAAACTTGCAATGCATATTTTAATTTTTTATTTATGTATTAAAATATTTTTATTATAATTTTATATATAAATTTATCAATTTCCAATCCTACAATATGTACCACAAATCAAGTTTTGTTGTAGTTTTTTCTGCACCACTTCCCTCTTTGTTCTTCGATGGCTTGATCTAGCCATTGATGGTGACAGAGGTGGCCCCACCCACTTTGATGGGGGGTTTCCCTCTTCTTATTCCCTCATTCGCATTCCAAAAATTTACTTTTATTTGTGTCCCAAGTGTTTAATGAATCATTCTATTCATATGAGACCAAGGTCCCTAAACATGTTGATGGGATCTCATTTGTCTAGGTCTCCCCTCTTGAATTTTCATATGCTTAGTATTAGTATTAGAAAAGATCCAATGAAGGTAGAATAATTATAATATAAGAAAAGAGATGAATTTTTATGATGTTGAATGAAATATAATAAGAAATAATTGGGAAGATGAAAGGAAGATATAATAATGAATGGAATATAAAAGTAAATTTCTCGGAAGTAAAGATTAACATAGGGATATACATGGTTCAGACCATTTTTGGCACTAATCCTTAGAAAGAACACCAATAAAATGTTTTTAATTACTAATAAAAAAAATCATAAATCAAATATAATGAAAGTATATAGGCAACTCTCATGAGGCACGGATGTTATCTGAGCACAAGAAACTCACCACACCATGAGATATTTGTGATATATGGCCCAAATATTATAACATAAACTGTTGATCTGGATGGATTCATGCATGAAACACCAACACAAACCCTAAAAATAAAGAATATGTAACACAGGATCAAAGATATAGAACAAAGATGGCCTTAAGGACTCTGTCCTACACTAATAATCAAATAAGAGGTCACCAGAGAAGATCAACAGTGCTATTAGAGTAGGTACTTCATGTAGATGTCATATTTTAAAAGATTTATCATGTTGGGGACTATTGATCCAATGGGATCAACAAAATAGGGGATTTCATGATTATATATTATGGGTACTAAATATCCTACCTCTCTAGCATTCTTCTCATTGAAATGGAGAACCGCAAATGAAACTCGATAGAGATAAAGTTATGAATAGTACTAAAATGCAGAGATTTATTAGTGGTAATAAAGAGGTAGGTGGTGAGGAAATGGATATACAGGCACAATATAAAATATGGTAGGTTCATGTGGGTGTGACATATCGACCTTAGTGCCACTCAAGTGTTCCCCGAAGTCAGTGGGCCACATGGCCTCAAGATTGCCTCTCCATATTCCAAAGGATTCAGACTAGTAGTGAGGTCCTATAGTGTATCCATGGGGAGAATATTCCCACATTACTAGAGTGTATAATAGAGGAAAAAATAATAAAAGATGAAATAGAGGAATCATATGTAAAAGATAGAATAATGGAAACAGACACTATAACAGATGGACCAATAACCTATCGTGGTGGAGGAAGACATGAAAATATAAGTAGAATATAATAATCAAAATATGGAAACTAAATCGTATAAAAAAATATTATGATAATCTATTTTATTTCTCTATAAAACTAGAAAATAGGTATACATGGAAATAGAAAATACATTCTATAAAAAAGAATAAAAAAGAAACAAAAAAACTATCAAGCATCCTGAGCACTGCCCAATCATTTTCTACAAAACTCCATCATAATGCATGAAATCATGATCATGTGTCCAAAGCAGGTTGTTTCCCCTTATTAATGCATACATTCATATAATCTTCCCCAATACCATTGGAAAAATAGAGAGGGTGTGAGATAAATTTCATTAGTCCACCACCAATGGCTTCTATACCATCTAGTCTAAGAAATATAAATTGACATTGTGTAGGTATATACAAATGTAAAGAAATATTATAAAGAAAAATGATACCTAATTCAGCCTCTACTAGTAATGTATTTGAACATGTAATTATTTCATTAATTATGTAATAGTTTATAAAAAATGAATTAAGAGGATCCAAGGTATGACCAAGGAATCCTATAATAACCATAACAACATAGGACATGAGGTAATAACCAATACATCCATTATGATTATAATAATTAAGAGGATCCAAGGTTGTGACCAAGTAATCCATGACCTCTTGGGTCGATTGAACATTGTTATAACTTAAAGCCTGACTATAATGGGTTTGAGGGAAATCCAATGGGAAATTCCCAAAGTATTCCACTATAATATGATTTAAACAGATTCTAAGGATCTTATCCAAGGTAATCATGGGCTATGCAATGATTGGTCCAAATGGGTGTATCAATGGTACTGGATATATGAAGATATCAATCTTGTTCTAAGGAAGATTTCCAATACATCCAAATATCTAAATAATACTTAATGGATCCTACGAAATCATGTTAGGCGTCCATAATTAGACAAGGACTTGTTTCCAAGGTGGGAATCTCCCTTGGAAACTAACATCCTTAAATCATAATGGAATCCTCTAATTACACAAGGCATTCCCTCGAGAATCCCAGGCTGACTCAAGTTTGGCCAATTTGCTAAAGATAAAAAAGTTCTTTAATAAATAGTCACCTTATACATAATTCATTACTTAATTAAGGCCTTGTAATACTCATGCATTTAAATAATTCAATATTTTAATTCTATTACCTTACATACTATGTGTCAAGGATAAATAGGACATGAAACCATTTATTACATTAATTTCATAATCAATTATTTCGTTTACTCCAACACCTTTCATAATCATATCAATTCGGGCTTAGGATGTACACCCATATGTAATTCAATTACATTTAACTAGGAAATGTGATATATATAATATACTTTCCATTAAAAATTCAGTTTCATTTAATATATTAAAACACTTACCTTAGAATGGTTGATTAATACTATAATGTAATAGCTATTATCAAGTCAATCATTTAATTAAACACTTTCCCTTATTAAGGCCAAGTCAAATCACACTAGAATGGTAGCATAGATAGTCATAAAAAAACTAATCACATATGATAAGAAAACTCCCCACTTGGGGTTATTAGGGTAGAGGAAAAACATCCAAATATAATGAAAAAAATATAAGGGGATATAGAATTTGAGCATTATGATTACACTCTAGGAAAATGAATTTAATATGAAATGCCTGAATAAATCGGTGTGCACAAAATGGAATAATTTTATAAAATGAAAATACTTGATGGATGAGTCATAAACCACCTATCATATTCTTATAGAACACTACCCATCTAATATCGACCCTTATTTTAGCCTGGATTGGAGGAAAACAGAAGAACCAGACAATTCCCTAAAAATAGGACAATTGAGCATAAACTAAAATAGTAAAAAAATTGGAAAGATAGAAAAATAATATATGGTAACATACTCTATATATTAAAACGTGGAATCCAAATAGATGAATTTTTCTTCTATTAGACTCTATATGGAAGAGATATTTAATTACCTAGGAGGAGGGATCTTGAGAGCCTTCAATAGGGGAGAAATCTACTGCATTCAGAAAATGAGAGAAATAAGTGGGATGGTGAGTATAGTTAGAATGTAAGGAAAAATTGTCATTTAACCCATAAAATATGTGTCTAATGGTTGGAAAAAACATATAAAAATAGTGTGTAGGGCACTGCCTCAAGGGGAGCCCTGCACAGTTAGACTACACAGTTTGAGGAACTATGAGCCAACCATGTTGTATGGACCTACAAGAAACTACAGACCAACCACATGAGTGTTCACTCTTGGATACATGGTTACCTCAAACCATGTGGCATCCTTCTACCCTATGTTTAGCCTCACGTGTTTAGGGAAACAATGTGGATTGTCATGAATAGTTTCTACTAATCATGCATCTAAGTTCTTTTCACCATAATTTGGGGTTATGAGCTCTGAACGAGCCCCAGATAGACATGAAATATTTATTACCTCATTAGGCATCCATATTTTTTCATAAAAAAAGAATTAGATTGAAAATTAAAATATATGTGCCTCATAGAAAAATAGGTTTCTTAAATTCATCGCCCCTTAAAGGAACTCATCCTCGAGTACACATTCCAAGGGTGCCAAAAAATAAATCTAAGAAAAAAATCATCCATAAAACATTTATAGTGGCCTCCCACTCCAATGTATCTTTCTATACATGGTCTTTCTACCATATAAACCATACTAATGTTACAGACCAGCCTCATAGTCCCTTTGTGCTATATTCAATGATGCGTATAAGATACTTCTCAAAATAAGAATTGGAATCTAACTCAAACTCCTTGGGATCAAAAGTATGAGATGGTTTGACATGATAGTTTAGAAGCTATGAAACATGTAAGACGTCATGCATGGAATAATACCTCTAAGGTAGTAGCAACCAATAAGCTACCGGCCTGACATAATGATGTGATAGCTTCCCTTATCTTTGTATCCATCTATTCCCAAGCCTAGGTGAAACCCATAGGAAACCAAGATCCCCAACCTTGAATCGAGAGTTTTTCAATTGAGATTAAAGTAGGATTTTTTTATAGAATGAATAGTAGAAAAACCTTCCCAGTTATTCAAACATTCTTCTAAGTATCATACATGAGACAAGGTCCTAGTAGCGTTGCCTCTCCTAACATTAACCAGCAAATGAGAGAAAAATACGACCTACTATACAAGGCCTCACAAGGATCCATTTGATTCATCACATGGAATCTATTATTATAGTAGAATATATATGATAGGGATATTATTCTTCCAAGAACCACTAAAATCAAGGACTCATGCTCAGAGCATATCCTATAACACCAATATTGCCAGTTTTGACTGGACATTGATTTGAGTGTGAAAGGCTTTGCTTAGAAGAAATTATGTTCCCACAACTCTCTATAACCCATACCAGAGCCTAAATTTGTAATGAGCCTCCCTAACTACAATTATTGTATGAGATACCCAATTTAGTAGTATAATCTCATTAACAAAGATACTTTTTATCTCATCAACTTATAAAGTCTTCCTAATATAAATGAAAAGGTCTAATTTTGTCAGTCGATCCACAATAACACAAAATGAGTCGCTAAATCAATAAAACCATTTCAATATGAAAAAATACATAGAAACATCTTCCCATTTACATTCTGAGACCATAAAAATTTATAACAAGCAAGAGGGCGCCTAGCTCCACACCTTCACCTACTTACAGGTGGAATGCCTAGTGATAAAACATGTTATCTGATGTTTCATCCCAAGACACTAATACTAGTGTCACGTATCTTGATGCATATTGGAGATGCCTTGATGAACTACCCACTAGGAATCATGAGACTCTCTTAATAGTTCCTCTCTCATATCTATATGACCTAGATAAAACCATTAATATAGAGGATTTTATCTATGTCTATAGACCAATTCGAAGGTTGGTCATCTCCTAAAAAACTCTCTTAGAGAACCAATCCTTCAGAATCTAAAAACTACCAAATATTCACCCTATGAAAGAGGTAAGAGGTAACTATCATGGATATAAGAGAAGACATATCATGGCTATTTTGAAACTCCATATGCATCTCGGAAAATAGGTCCATCAATTTCCATTCATCACAGGCTTCCTGAATGTCATGTGGCTGAGTTTTCTAACTCATCACATCTACTACCACATTTACCTTTCTATTTTTATAGGCAATCTCATAGTTAAAGGAATAAAGATATTCATCTCATCATCACTATATAAGATTATTTTCATGTTTGAAATGATATACATGAGGATATTATAGTCTGTATACAATAAAATGTTCTCACCGATAGGATAATGTGTCCAGCTACTTAAGGCATTGAGAACTACCACTAGCTTGAGGTTGTGTGTTGGGTAATCTCTCTCGTGATGCCTCAACTATCAATATTCATGTGAAATAACTCTATCATCTGTTATTATCACTGCACCTAGGCACATTCATGATGCATCACAGAACACTATATCACCTCTTCCAGGCTCTGGAATAATCAAAATAGGTTCCTAAAAAATCCTTCTTTTTTATCTCCAGAAATGATTTTTCACACTCTTTTGATCACAGGAACTTGACAAAAAAAAAATTTAAGATCAGTAATAGGTTAAATAAGGTTTGAGAATTCATGTATGAAATTACTATTATATTTATCCATACCCAAGAAACTCCATATTCCAAACACTATCTTGGGATTCTCCATAGAAAACACAACACTCACCTTCTTTGGGTCAACTGATAATCCTAATTCTAAGATAAAATGACCCAATAAGTTAAATTTTTCTATCCATAAGTTGTACTTTTAAATGTTGGAATAAATTTTATTATCCCACAGTGTATTAAAAACAACCTCAATGTGTTTATCATGGTCACTCTGTGTTTAAAAATACACCAAGATGTCTACCTAAAAATCCATGATAAGAGACTCCAGATAGGGGTGTAAAAAATATTTATCATATCCTTGGAAATTGAAGGAATGTTTGTAAGACTTAAATGAAAAATGATATAATCATAAAAACCATACATGATGCAAAAAAAATTATAAGGTATGTATGCACTTCCGACTCACACCTAAAGATAGACCGATCTTAGGTCGATCTTCAAAAATACCCTAAATCCTTAGAGGTGGTCAAATGGATCATATATAAGATGTAGTGGATATCAGTTCTTAACTATAAGATGGATCAATCATTGGTAATACATGCATAGGAAAAGGGGCCCAACTTCCTTAGTGGGGAAAAACATGGGTGAACCCTAAGAGGAAGTACTAGTTCTGATAAAACCCTCAGACTCCATATTCTCTGACTATCTATTTATCTCTTGGTGCTCAGTTGGTTTGATCCTATATGTAGTAATAGACACTGGAGATTCTCATAGATTAATCTATAATTTAAACTATACATATATCTTAATAGGTAATCTAAAAAATCATTGGGAAATTTTTCTCTGAAATGATCTACCACTAGAGAAAAATAAATGATGTTTATTCCCTACTCATCCATGAAGATACTAGAAGTCTGAGTGGTCAATCTACCTATCCCATGATGATCTGGTCAAGATATATCATCCTATATATTTCACACACCCTTTTAGAGATAACTACTATCCTCTAGTGATGTAAATAACACTATGCAGCGATAATATCCCTAATTGGCATGATATAGAACCAACTAATCCATACTGAGAATGAAATCAAAACATGTAATCTCAAGGATGAAGAGGTACAATATGAAGGTATAATAGACTAACTCAATGAGGAATTCCATCAATTTGTATATTCCCTCTGACCATAATCTTGAATTTGTGTCAAGGGTCACAATACCATAATAGTACTGAATTTCTAGACCAAGACATTCCATGGTTGATTAAGAGATAATGGAGTGTGAAGCACCCACATCAAATAATTTATATACAACAATTGAGGACACTAGAATAGTACCTCATAATATAGATGGGGACACACTCTGATCCTCGGGTATTAGATCCAAGGATTTCATTTGGCTTAATCCATGGATCTATGCTATAGTTGGACTGCACTAAGTGGGTCCACTCTTCTGGCATTGATAATCATAAGTATGGCTACCATTTCCATGACCTCATCCTTAGATATTCCTTCTAGTACTACTCCAAATCCTTGTATGATATGATGAAATAGACCCTTCTCATAATGGTGGAGGTATTTTGGATCCTCTTCCACTCGAATCAAATGGAATGGTTTGACAAAAATTCTAAAAATTATCCATAAATATGAAATCATGACACTCAATAGAATCACTATAAAATTGAGGATTCGTATTCCCTTTCTATCCACATTGATGGCATATAATGGATCTTCTAGTGCGAATACTCTAGTCTCTACTGCTCTAATGATAGACCTCAACGGTATACTTCCTACTACAGGAATAAATATTGCACCACCTAGAAACTCATCATATTTTCCTAGAACTATCGTCTTCCCTATAGATTCACTCAGTTATATGGTCCTTGTACATGATCTAAAAAATGATTCTAGGTGAAATGGATGGAATACTTGTACCCATCCTCGAAGTGTCAGTCACACGAAAGCTCATCATCAGATAGAAGTGGTGAGGGTCACTGCAACTCATTAAAACATATTGAATAATCCATAACTCACATAGATCCCTACTCTAGATTCATGAATTCTCTAGATCAATCAACTCTCAACATATGAGGGAAAATGTAATCTTATAAGGATGTATGAAAATCAGCCCAGACCATTCCCTGATGATGACTAGCCTGGGTAGTCACATCCAACCAGTTCTTGGATGAATCACACAAAATATAGGTTCCAAGCATGAATCTAAACTCTAGAGTCATGTCCTAATGCTCAAAGATATATATAATGGCCTCCAACAAATAATCAGCAGTGTGTACTTCTATCCACAAAAAACGTTAGAGGATGTTACTGCTGGAGAACACGAGTCAGATCAGCCAT
Source organism: Viscum album (assembly GCA_963277665.1). Taxonomy (NCBI): domain Eukaryota; kingdom Viridiplantae; phylum Streptophyta; class Magnoliopsida; order Santalales; family Viscaceae; genus Viscum; species Viscum album. The sequence continues at coordinate 1,892,789,489 of OY728119.1, forward strand.
AGTATGTACAGGTTGAGGTGCACCCTGCATGGACTACATCACATGTAGAAACCCCTCACGAAACTGATAATCAATTCCCAGATTAGATATAATAGGAATTTTCTCTAGTGGCAATCCTGGTGGTATAACTAGAGGCTCAAGGTCCACCATCTCTAGAGGGTGTTTGTCACCACCCTCCTAGTGCGCAACATGAGGACATCATGGTGGAATAGGTCTAAAAACTCTAACCACATGCCTTAGATCATTATTTGAAACATATATAAGCTATATTAGAATTAGAACACAATAATAAGGGCTCACACAAAAAGTTATACTATCCCAAATACCTGTTTATAAGTCCATGTATTGATAAGTGTTCAAACATTTATTTACAGAGGTTCCATTCGGTGAAAGTTCAATCACATTTTCCCCTTCATTTACTGGGAACCATTTCATTTTGTATATCAATATTCAAATTTAGAGTTTTCATTTTCTTATACACATACATCAAAGTTCGATTGAAATGGATGGATAGGCCTAGTGTGTAAGGTCCCATACACCTTATCACTAAAATCAAAACCCATTTAATTTATATTTATCCCCCCTCTATATTCGATATCAGAATGCAACATGTGATATATGATGACTCGGATCAGTATATTACACATTAAAATACAAGAGGGACTATACACCTCATGAATTGAAACATTAAAACACTCAATTGCAGCCAAAGATAATCACATGCAACCATAGATACATAGCTTACATGGGTAGAAACAATCTATTTAAGATGAAACCATCAAAAAATATAGAAATTATATCTTTATATTGATACTGAAACTTTAAAAAAACAACTCCCCACCCCTTAACAAAATTTTATCTGCAGCAATATATATCACAATCATAGCGCACTCAACAATCGCCGGCAACACAGGAAATGAATGAAATGAAATTCACCTATATGGTAGGGCCTATGTAGGTAATATGTAAGGCATTTAAATTTTAAGTACCAATTATAATGCATGTAAAAACACATCCTTTACCTCATCTCATCAGGACAAAGAAAAATATGAAATCATAAATCATAATAACAATAAGGGCCATCACATAGCATGTGCATCACCCAATGGTGAAAGATTATAAACCATAATAAGAAAATATAGAACAACACATCTTATTTCCTGAAACTTGGTACTTACCCCGAAAGTGGGTTAGATACACCCAAGCATGGATTATAACCAATTTCTAAAGAATTCCTTATATATTTTCTATTGTCTCAAAATAATAAAGAAAGAAATGAAACACTCTGATACCACTTTTTGACATCCTGACTTGGATTCCATAAAGGGTTACCTGAATTCGATGGGACACATAGCTCAAGGGTGCCTCCCCATATGCCATATGCTTCCAAAAATTAGAAGGGGAATAGGGTGTTTCCATAGAGGGACTATGTCTTCATTACTAAAGTGTATCATAGAAGAAATAAATAATTAGAGTTGAAATAGAAAAACAATATGTAACAGATGGAACAATATAAATAAGAACAATAACAGTTGGACTAATAACCCACCATGGAGGAAGAAAACATAAACATATAAGAATAATATAATAATAAAAATATGGAAACATAATCATATAAAAAATCTAATGAAAATTCATTTCATGTCTCTACAAAGCTAGAAAACATGCATACATGGTAGAAGGAAATACATGGTATACAAAATCATCAAAAAGGAACAAAAATCTATCTTTTATCCCAAGCATTGGCTTGTACATCTTCTAACAAGATCAATCCTAATGTCAGGAATCAAGATCTGGTTTCCCAATCAGGAAAATTCCCCTTATCAACACATAAATACATATAATTTTACTATATACCATCATCATCCCAGATAAGGTGCGAGATAAATATTATCAAGCCACCAATTAAGGTGCCTATAACATATAATCTAAGAAATATAAACTGACAATGTCTAGGTATATTTAAATGTAATGAAATGCTATGAGGATAACTAATACCTTCTTCAGCATCAACTAGTAATGTCTTTTAACATGTAATCATTTCATTAATTATGTTATATTTTATAATAACTCAATTAATAGGATTAAAGGTTTGACCATGGAAACCTATAATAACCTTAATAATAAAGGATCTAAGGTAATAATAAATTAATCATTTATGATGATAATAATTAAGTGGACCCATGGTAGTAACCAAGGAATCCTAGACCATAAAGATTGAGCTAACTCAGTAATAACATGTTTCCTAGCTATAAGGGGTCTGAGCGTAATCCAAGGTACATCACCCAAGATATTCCACCATAATATGTTTATAACCGAGTCCAAATATCACATCCATGATAAGAACAGGCTATGTAATGACTGGGACCAATGGGTGTATCATTGGATCCACATGTCTGAAGATGTCAAGTAGGATCCAAGGAGTGTATCTGAGGAATCCTAATATCTGAATGATAATAAAGGGAGTCTACAGTGTTGTGCTAGGAATTCAAAAGTATAAAAGGACTAGCTTCAAGGTAGGTGTCTCCCTTAGAGAATGACATCCTTGAATCAGAATAACATCCTCTGAGTTCATAAGGCATTCCCTTAGGAACTCAAGGATGGATCAAGTATGACCAATCCTATATAGATAAAAAGTTTTGTATACAATAGGATCCTTATACATAACTAATTACTTAATTAATTCTATGTAACACAGATTACTTTTAATAAATAAATTGGTTCATTCTGTTACCTTCTATACTAAGTTGATATCATAAATATGATAGGAAACAATTTATTACTTTAAAAACGTAATTAATTATTTTTTTGATCCTTTACCTTTCATAATAATGACAAGGAGGGGGAAGTACATGAAACCATATTCAATTAAATTACATTTAACTTGGACAAGTGATACATATAACATACCTACCATTTACAATTTAGTCTCATTTAATACATTTAAACACTTATCTTATAAGGGTCATGTTATAATGCATTGTAATAGCCATTATCAAGTCAATCATTTAATTAATCACTTACCATTATTAATTCCAAGACAAAGAGCACCCAAAAAATAGTGTGGATATTCAAAACAAACCACTAAAGGAATATCATATGGAAAACACCCTACTTAGGGTGGTCAATGTGTAGGACACAACCTCGATCGATGATAAAGAAATATAGAAGGGGATCTAGAATATGAGCATGATTATTATAATAAAGGAACATGAATTTAATAATCAACGCCTGATGAAATTTGTGTGCTCAAAATGTTGAAATTTTATAAAATTAGGATACTTGAGGGATGAGTCATTTAACTCCAACCATATACCCATAGAAATCTTCTAATCTAGTATCGGCCTTTATTTTGACCTAGATCAGAAGAAAATAGAAGAAAGAACCAACTCCATAAATATAGGGATTATGATCCTACACAAAAATAGTGTAAAATCAAACAATATAAATGAATTATAGAAGGCAACAGAATCGAGCTCTTAAAAATAGGAATCCAAAGAGATGAACGGTTCTTTGATCAGACATCAGACGGAGGATATATTGATAAAACTAGGGGAGGGAGATTTAGAACCCTCAATGGGGGTGAAAGACACTACGCACTGGGAATTAGAGAAATAAGAGGTATGGTGAGATTAGTTATACTTTAAGGGTAAAATGGTAATTTCACATAGAGAATTTGGGTCGCACATTTTGGTTGTATGGTTGGACAAACCTTGCACTAACCATGTGCATGAAACTGCCTAAAGGGGACCCCACATGGTTTGTCCAGACAATTTTAGTAGCCATGTTCCATCCATGTTGTATGGATCTTGTAAAACTATAGACTAACCTCACATGTGTGCACCCCTAGCTGTATAGATTCCTTAAATTTTGTGGCCTCCTTCTCACCTCAATTCATCCATACTCAGTTAGTTAAACCGTGCAGACTATCTTTCATGGTTTCTACTAATAATTAGTCCCATTTATTTTCTCCACTGATTAGGGTTCTAAGATCTAAACAAGTCCCAGACTCCCCATAAACCTTTATGAGCTCATTAGGCATCCATATTAGGTCAAAAAAATAGTCTAAAAATTAAAGGATCAATACCTCATTGAAAAATTGGGTTCTTACAGGAGGATGGAATGCGGAATTATCACAAAGTTCAAGCCAGTACAATATATCACTAAAAGGAAGGGATTTTATGAAGGAATTAACTGGATGCTAGGTATGGGTTGTAGATCACAAATATAACACAATGTGTGCACATGGGATTCATCTGATCAACTAGATTGACATACAGCAGACCACCGAGATCATCGTTGTGATCATACAATAATATGATAAGCCCAACAAATTAGAAACCAAATAGGCCAGTAATACATAGCACACGTGGAGGCCTAAAGAAATAGAGCATAGAACACCTGATGACACAACATCACTAAAAAACCAAAATAAAAATATACCAATTGGAGGCCAAAAATTATAAAAAATTACTAATATAGAAAAAAGAATATTTTTTTCATGGAAAACATAACACATGATTTTAATTTTAAAACAAGATTTAAAAATTCCTCACAATTTTAAAATTAATTGAAAACAAACATAAAGATTGTGATATTGAAAATTTTACTATTGGTTAGTTCAGTATTATTTTAAAAATAGAAAAACCTAAGTCCACAAAATATTCACCCAAAATGAATATCACTTATCATGTGTTGAAGTGAAACATGATCTACCTATACTACCCATCGACTGGTATTATATAGTTTAAACATCCTAAAAATTTAAAAACTGAGAAACAACACTGAACTAAATCTTATCAATTGTACATGATTCTCTATAGATGCTTGATTTACTCTTGAGAATTCAGATACCACAAAATACACAACATTTCTCATAAGTAAAATATAGTGAACCTGAAAACTCCACAAAATGAAATAACAATATAATTTGATATCAAAACTATATATCACACAAAATTAAAGAAATAGAAGGCCAACGTGAGAAAAAACTCCACCTAAGCCTGAATCTCTTAAATTAGCCCTTACACACCCTCTCTTCCAGTTGAGTTTCAATAAAATACATACATAAGTCCAGTCCTAAGATCATACTAGATAGACTTCTTATAATCTACTCATGATTTAAACTATTGTTACTCTACAAAATAATTAAATAATTTCAAAAATTATGATCCCCATGCATACCACATAAGACTAGGCCTTAATTCCATTATTTTCAAAATTAGGACAATACATTTTAATATGGATCGTCTTGACACTCTCAAAAAACAAAAAGTTATTAAACCATTTCTTATCTTTATAATTATTGTTATTATTTTTCAACTATCCCACAACATGAATTAACTGAGTTTTACTCTAAACATCACAATGTTATTTCAAACAATGTGTTTTAAGATCATGAGATGACACCAAAAACATCACCTATTCTAATGTAATTGAATTCCTACCAAACATCATGAAATATATTAATGAATTATAATAATATTAAAGGGTGGTAATAAGAATTAATTTTTTATCTTCATTCGTAACTTATATATATAGTTTATCTATTTATAGATAAAAATTATTAAACACAACAATATAGACATTCACAAAAGAGACTAAGCTCATTTTAAAATTATATAGCCTCAGTTTTTATACAAACAACTGAGAAATTTTTTTGGTAATATGTAAATGATATTTATTAAGAAAAATGTATTTAACTTTGGTTTCATGGGAGGATTCAAATAAGATTTTGTCTCCTAGGGTTAAGAATATCATACAATGATACTTTTCTAGAATACTTGGGCAATCATTAATGTATGTAGACTGGCCAATGGTAGACCCAGTCACTAAGAGTTTCTTAAGTCTAATAAAATAATTTGTTATCCCAATGTGGAATAATAGTTCCCACATATTAACTCTCAACATACTAAGATCATCCTCACCATCAAAATTTTCAATATTAAATTAAAAAGACGACATCGTTATACTGATTAAAGGATCTGGTTCCAATTCTTAAGATTGAAATAGATCCAATAAATGTAGTGGGATGATAATATATGATAATAGAGGAATAATATTTTTGAATTCAAAATAAACATAAGAAGAATAAAAAGAATGATCTAAGGTGGAAAAATGATGATTGAAATAGAAAATTAAATTTCTTAAATCTAAATATTAACATAAGGAATTATGTGGTTTGGACTAGTTCGGTCCCACTCCATGGAAAGAACACCATGAAACCATTTATAATTATGAAAAAAACAACAAAATTCATACAATTAATTAAAATTGTTTTAGAGATAAACAGCATATGTGGACCAAAAAAAGTTATACGAGCACAGGGACCTCATCCCACAAGGATCCAACCGTGAACTATGGCTCAAATATGTTAACAAACTCCCTTGGTCTTGATGAAATCTTTCACAAAACCAAAACACCAAACAAAAAAATAATTAATATATTGTACATAACTAATGAAAAAGAAAAAAAATATGGCCTTACAGACATGGTTCTACATCAAGAACCTAAGAAGAGGTCACTGGAGAAGATCAAAAGTGCTTGTAGGGTAGGTAACTTTTGAACATGTCAGATTGAACAGAGCTCTTGATTTGAGAACTCTCCAATATATGGGATCAATAGAAATGGGGAATTATAAAGTGTTACTTTAGTTATCTTATTTGTTTTCACATTAAATTTAGTTTGATTAAATCTTCTATTTTATTATTATCCTACCATGTAATTTTGTATGTATGTTGAATTTTATGCACTACTTGGCCTTTATGGGAAAACTATTGCATCCTATTTCATTTACTTTACCCACTTTACATGTTGGGTGTCCACTTTTTGTTGGATATTTAATTATCCACCATTAGTCATATTTTTCACCCTTTGAGATCCACCCGTTCATGTGCGTTGTTGTGTTCGGCTATGTAGTTACACACCTGCTTCATGGCGCTCCTTGGTTCAGCATTTTGTTCAAGGATTCAGGCAGTGAAAGGGGGTTTGATTTCCCCCACATGGTGTCTATTTGGTAGTTTTCTTTCATCTCCCTCTGTTCCTACCAGCAATGTTGCACTCTTCATTTTCTCATGAGAAAACCCTAGCATTGTCTTCTTTGTTCCACTGTTGTTCATATTGTTGTCCAGGCTTGTCGCACTTCATTAGCTTCAACTCATAGCCATGTATGGTGGAGGAAATGTCCTTACCGGGTGGAAGATGTGTGGTTTTTTCATCAATGACTCTAGGAATGTGATAGGAGGGGCACACAAACACTTCATCATATCTAGGAGATTACGTGACCAGTAGTAGATTAAAGAGATCATGACCGCCAGATAGGTTATTTTCTGACACTGTAAGTATTGGATTGCAGTTTCAATTTCGTTTGAATTTTATAAATATTGATTCATATTTATTTCTTTATTTTTTGTAATACATACTTTTTAGAGTTTACCATTTTACATTTTTTTAGATTAATAAAAGGTGTGCATGTGTGTGGTGTTCTTGTCATCCATTAAGAACCCTATGGGTCTGAAGCACATTAAATCCTCATGTTCATTTACTTTTCTTGAAATTTATTTTTGGTTCTTGTATTTTCATTATCAAATCCATAATTATAGTTATCAATCCATTTCATTATATGGTTTCTTGGTTTATTTTCACTTCCCACCAACCACAACAAGTTGTATCAGAGCCTCCATGGCCTACTATGTTTTTTGATTTTGATAATCTTCTTACCTGCCTTATATTTTCAGTTTCTTTAAAATTATTTTCCTATTTTATATTTAAAACTTTTATAAATCTATTAATTTGATCACTGTTTAATAGTTTCTATTAATCAGTTTCTTGTGATTGTTTTTTTTCAGTTTTGATGGATTTTCTTATAGTTTGTTAACACTAGTTTATTTTACCCTATTTACAGTTTTGTCAAAACTATCTTGTTTAATTCTTTATAAAATGTTTTTAAATCTATTTAATTATTTAAATTCATATCTTTTAAATTGAATTCTATTTATAATTTCTATGAATTTGGGTTCTTTTGTTCTATTGACAGTCTCATTATTTCAGATTTCTTGCCTTTATTTTTTCACATTTATTTATCTGTTTAATCATGTATGTCTATTAATTTCTATTTGATAAGTGAAACCATTGTATTCATTAAAATTATCTACATTTCATATCTAATGGTATATTTTTGCCCAGTGATATTGGTTGGTTCTTGGGTGAGTATACCTAATGTTGTCCCCAACCAATCGACATGCACTCATCTGGATTAACATTTCTACCATGTGATACGTAATCAAGAAATTTTATGGGGAAAACGATTTAATTTTTTGGAGAATTAAAATGAGGGAATTTAACCATTATCAAGGTCTTAATGATACTTTATTTGGGCTTATGAAACCCATTACAACTGTTAATGATACTAGCTAGACCATTATGTAATACCAACAAATTCCCTATAACAAACTTGTTAAGTCACATAGTTCCCTTTTTCTTTCCTTAGGTTATAACGTTCTTAGAGAAGTTTCTTATGAGTATACCATATTAAGAACATGTATTAAACTTGAAAAATTATACATGACTACCTACTAGGTAGGAAGACATTACAATAAGGAGCATATGTTTACATTTAAAATGATGCCTGATACATCTATAAAAACCCATATAGATGAGTTTAATAAGGTCATGTTAGATTTAGAAAATATCAATGTTTCTCTATATGATGAGGATCAGGAGATGATCCTCTTAATATACCTTGACCATAGCTAAAACACATGGGTCAAGACCATGATGTATGGTTGATACTCTCTATCTTTAGAAGAAGTTAAATCGGCCCTTCTATCTAAAGAACTGCATTATATAACTAAGATTAAAGTTGAGGCTGAGAGTTTGTTTATTAGTGGAAGACCTCAAGTTAAAGTTAAAAAATAAATAGTTTAATAGAAAAAAAAAGTAAGAGTGGTAAAGAACCAAAACTGAAGTCTAATTCCATGGATAAAAAAGGTGCCTTCTACCATTGTGGTAAAACCATGTATATTAAGAATGCGTGTAGGAAGATCATGTGGGAGTTAGGACACAGGCAACCAACTGACTATTCTCTTCTAGATGACTCAGGCTATGAAACTGTTGAGGTCCAAAATGTTTCTAGCTATACACTCAATCAAGAGTGGGTCTTAGACTCCAACTGTTCTTTTCACATGTGTCCATATAAAGTATTTTTTTTATAGTTGGTTGAAAATGCGGAAGGGGATGTCCTCTTAGGGAATAATAATAGGTGTAAGGTTTATGGGAGAGGCTTTGTGCTAATGGAGATAGATGATCAATCCATAGTCATCTTACTTGATATAAGGTGGGTCCCCAACCTACAAAGAAAATTAATCTCCTTAGGTTCCTTGATCAAAAAGGGTATACCTTTATATCAGAAATGGGTTGTCTCAGGATCACCAAGGGATCAAGAACAGTCATTAAAGGATATATCACCAATGGGTTATATGTATTGAATGTCAAGACCCATTCAATAAAATTGGGTAGTGTTTACAATACAAACACTGATAATAGTATGATATGTTATAGAAGATTGGGACATATAAGCTCCAAAGGCTTAGTAGAACTCAATAATAAGGGGTTGTTGAGTGACATCTCACCTACCAATCTTCTATTTTGTGAAGATTTTGTGATTGGAAAATCCAAAAGTGTGATCTTTAATAGGTCACCCTTCAAAGCTATAATCCCAATTTAATACATCCATTCAGATTTGTGGGGGCCATCAAGGACCACCTCTCTTGGTGGAGGATCCTATTTTGTCACCTTAATTGATAATTACTCCAAGAAAGTTTGGATTTACATCCTGAAGAATAAATATGTTGTTTTCTAAACCTTCAAGACCTATAAAGATTCAGTTAAAAATCAAATTGTATGGAAAATTAAAACCTTGAGAATGGATAATGGTCTAGAATATTTGTCTACAAAGTTAATTCAGTATTGTGAATATGAAGGAATTAATAGGCATAGAAATATCAGGAAAACTTTTCAAGAGAATGGACTTTCATAGAGGATGAATAAGACTATACATGAAAAATTATGGATTTTTCTTGCATACTCATGCCTCGTAAAAAAAATGGACCGAGGCCGCAAACACAGCTTTCTACCATATCAATAGGTGTCCCTCATCTGTGAATTAGTTCAAAACTCTTGAAGAAGTTTATTCTAGAAAGCCCCCTTCTTATTCTTACTTAAGGGCCTTTGGTTCTAAATCCTATGATCATGTTAAGACTGACAAATTATAACCAAGAGCCCTCAAATTCATATTTATTGGTTATCTTGAGGGAGTTTGTTGCAGTTGGTGCCCTAGAAACCAACTTATTTGTACTTTATGATAAACCTTTATCCATTGGATGAATATCAATAAAATCTTTATCACATCTTGATTGTTATTCTATGTGACATAGTATGTGATAATGTCCTAAGAATAGTTGTCACACTAAAAGGTCATAGTGGATCCCTGCAATGATGAAAACCCAAAAGTGCCATGATGCTATTCTTGAATATATGTTCTCTGGCCGGATGATATCATTTTAAGGGACACAAATGATACATGCTATCAAGTGTGGGGACTCATGAAACTTTGAGGCACCTTCTCATGGTGTTCTCCCTTAGTAATATCCAAGAGGATATTATGAGAACAAGACCCTCCAATAGTAAATTCACATTCATAAGTTTCATTGGATGTTTATATTTGTAGATGTGTGTATTGGTCATTATTAATGGTTATTATGACTTGTGAACTTAGACGTATTGATGAAAATTGTGATGATATATGTTCATAGCGAGGTAGGATATGTTGGGTGTGTCATGAGTAATACTACATTAATGAATAATGTGAGAAAGTATTTGTCTCTTCTATGGAAGTAGATGCCTCAGGCCCTTTGATGAAAATGATGTATCCTAAATAAATACATGGCCATGGTGTTATATAGGAAAGTTCAATTCCGGGAATTCAAATAATGATAAATTGAGAACATGGGTTGATGGTACTTGCATAAAACCTGCTTGATTGGAGATATCAAGACAAAGGGATTATATTACATAGTAAGCATTCATATGAGGTGACATGTCGTTGTGACGTCAACTTATTTCTCTTGGGTTCCTTGACCCATTGATAGACAGTAATCTTGGACTTTAGGAAGGTCTGCCTAATGCCAATGAGAAAGAGTCTTAGAGGGTCACACACTATGTGTAGCCAGTATCTCAGTTAAATAATTTATTTATTTAATAATTTGAATAAATATTATTCACGATTGTGGTTTAATAATTATTCAAGTATACCTGATCTCATTTATTTTATCGCTAATTATTCGAGAGAATATATTGCGGATGGAATATTTATTTATCAAAAAATATTGCAATTATATTTATTTAATAAATAAATAGTCATTATTCAAGGACCAGTAAATATTAAGGAGGATTGGCGGACCAAGTTATGGGTTCGATGAGAAATAATATTAAATATTATTTGGTAAAATAATATTTAAATATAACTTGAAAGTTAAGCACATGTCATGTAAATAATAGAATTACTATTATTATTTGACATGGGGTTTCAAATGGAATAATAAATTAAGTAACAACACTTGTGCTAAATATTTATTATTACCTAGTTTATTAAATTCCCAATTATGTTATTATTCTCTAAATTATCCAAGGGGTCATTTGACCAGCTATCCAATCGTTGTGTGCACAACATCCTTAGAGAAAATCTCTCGAGCCTAGAGAACTCTTCCCTCTCCAGGAATTCTCTCAAGAACAAGAGATAGATCATCCTCAATTGGATCAAGGAGAATGCTTTGGAAGCGATTCTAAAGGTGATCGAAGGCATACATCGTAAGCGTAATGATCTTCTACGCTAGCACCCAGAGACTCCTTTGCTGGTGTCTGGAGATACATGGAGCATGTGTGAATCCCCACTAGAGGATTCCTATCCATGGATTATACATCACAATTAAGTCACACCTCAGACCCATGGTTGAACGTACCAACGAAGAAAGAATCACCTTGGAGGTAATTTTTTATTTTAATTAAATTAATTATAAATAAAATATATCGATCATCTCTTCTCGATTCTGGGTTATCTCCTTTGTCTTTTATCTTTGATTCAATTTTTTGGATATTGGCGTTCATCATCGTATTGATCCCGAATTAATTGTCGATTATGGAAATTTTCAAAGTTGGGTACACGCCCATCATGTGCTTCCACTGCACCCAGAACCTACTAGTGGTATCTGAGGGGCTCATATTTTTGTTTATAATTATTTAAATAATTTTTTGATGATTTACAATTTAATAATTTAGTTTTTAAATTCATTTTTAATCATTCTTGTAATATGAATTTCAAGATCTATTCCTCCCTTATTATTTCTTACAGATCTAACAGAAACTAATAATTTTATGATTAGAATTAAATCTAGGATCTCATCAGGAGGCGCTAATGGTTTTTTCCAAATAACACAATAGTACATACCATGTAATTATATCTACACGTAGTTTATTTTTGTAAAATTCATTAGGAGTAATTCAGAAATTACTCAATCCATTTTCATTAATCACACGCAGTTTAGTTAATTCTTACACCGTGTGTTGACCAGGACAGACTGGCACATAGTTAGCCAGACTACATGTCGTGTGGCCCACTAGACATGGCATGTAGTCCCTTCAGGTCAGGGTCAAGTTGTGTATCCCATACATAGCTTAACTATCTTGTGATCATGTAACACAGAGTCTACACGGCATGTGTCCCATTGGACACGCCATGTACTCCAAAGATTTAGGAAGTACACCTCACGTGTTGTTTCCCTAGACATGTACTTTGGATGGATGGTGAGGAGGGTACACACCATGTAGTCAGATCTACACGTCATGTACTATTTCTAGATTACACAGATTTAAAAAATTATTATTATATTATGTAACCCTTGAGACATGTACCTTTGTGTGGGCATAAAGCTGGGACACAACATGTGATATGTGTTTGATATGTATATATATATATATATATATATATCTGTTTAATTAACATCTACATAATTTTCAAAGATCTGCACATCATGTATGAGTTATATTACAATTATAATTTTGTGTGCATGCTGCATGTCACAAAGAATAAAGTGTATACAAGTATAAATACATGTTGGGTAGTTTTTTGTGGATATTCACCAGGTTTATTCCAAGGTACAAGTTATGTTCAAGGTTATGGATGAGAATCTCAAGGAAATTCAAAAAAGGATTAAGATAAAAAGTATTGATTAATTAAAGATAATGATTAATTGATTTGAGTGTCATTTATCTTAATAAGAACGATTAAAGAATTTAATGATAATTTTATTAAATGCATAATTCATTGCATGTATGTGGATGATCATAAGATAGACCAAACCTTTGTATATTATTGTTTCCCTTTTAATTTATTTGTTAAATTAAAATTATTGGCATGTGTGCCTTCTCCTCATTAATATGTAGGGCCTGTATTCCCATTATTTATTTTATGTAAACCCCATTTTACCTCGCATCTGCATGTGAGTTAAAATAATATTTAATGGATTGAGATCCCAGGATAGTGGAGGCGGTTCAAGTTAGGAGTCGAGGAGAAACCAATCCAAGGAGATACAAAGGTGTACAGGTGGAAATCTGTAAACACGAACCTTAAATGGTTCAAGGTGTTTCTCCCCTAGAATAAGGTTATTTTATCAACCGATAGACAAACTAACCAATAGTAAATCCCATGATCATACCCTTTATTTTATTCCTATCAGTTGTATGGTTATTCATTATGGATGTTTGACGCGATCACATAATTAATGAACTAACAAGAAAATAAGATGAAACTAAAATAGAAAAAATGGATTATGCATAAATATTATGTATACATGGTTAATCACTTATGTATATCCCACTTAACATTAAAAAGCATGTGAAAAGATAATACGTGGAAATTTATGCATAAAGGATAAAATACCTCAATTAAATATTATGTCAGTGTAGCCTTCCATTACTTCGGTTAGAATTAAACCATAGTTCAAAGTGATTGAACAACCATATTTGGGGTGCTTTCAATTATCGGGGAATTTTGATTTGATGTTTTGGGTTCACTTAACTTATTTTACATCAAGGGCTGACTACCCTAGTAGGACTTGGTGTAACTAAGAGTCAAAGGTTAAGGAAATCCAAAATTAAGGATTTAAGTATTGGGGATTCCACTCAACAGATCAAGGAGCTATGAGTCAATGTATTTGGCATTTGGAATTCCTACCTAAAACCTTTCATGTTTCTTGACCAACCCTAGTTGGGGTAATGCAAAGGGAAATATGGATCCTTGCTTCTATAATGTGTAATAAACAAAATATTCCAAAGTCAATGGTGAGGGTTATTGGTTTTCAACAAAATAGTGGAAGACTAATAGATATTAATTTATTTATTTGTCTATATTTATCAAGATAAAGTACTAAAACTGTTTTCATCTTAATTTGAAGAAACAAAAATCAAAATAAAATCAAACATATCATTGTGATCCATACTCAAGAAGTAAAACCTTCTCACTGGTACTAATTTTCAAGAGTAGAAAAAGAACCTTCGATTTATTGTTCTCCATGAGAGGAAACTTTATGTGCTAGAAGATCATTTACCATTTTCACCTGGAAATGAGACGAGTGATGAGGAACTCCTTGTGTACCAGAAACATCTGAATGATGCTACGTATGTTTAGTGCCTCATGATATCATCCATGAATAATGATCTCTTGAAGAAACATGAGAAAATGTATGCATACAGAATGATGTCTCACCTTTGGGATCTCTATTAAGAGAAGGAAATACAAGAGAGGAATGGGATCTCTGACGCTTTGTTCACTACTAATCTTTGAGAGTATGTGCCAGTTAGACCACATGTAGTCAAGATTATTGGCTACATTGAGAATCTATACATCTTAGGTATTAAATTACTATATGAGTTTCATACAGATCTCATATTATCATCGCTTCCTAAGTCCTTCTCTAGTTTTATTGTGAATTATAATATGAGAAATAATGAGAAGAGTCTATCGGAGATTCTTACCCATATTTCTAAGTTGATAAGGATATAGGGCATGAAAACCCCATGTTCCTTATGGTGAATAGGAATATGAAGGACAAGGCAAAGGGGGGAAAGATTTATAAACAATCTAAATCCTCTGAGCACCGTCCGACCAAGAAGAAGAAGATCTAGAGGTATGGCAAGGAAAAAGAGGCATTATGATTTTCATGTGGCAAGGCAGGCCACTGGAAGAGGAACTACACCTAGATTCAAGGGGAATCCAAAGGTGTGTTCATTATCGAGTGAAATCTTTCCATTTATACACATTGGTTATTAGATGCAGCTTCTGGGGATTACATCGGTATTCAAATGCAAGAACCAAGTAGATTTCAGAAAATTTACAGAGGAAAGGTGGATCTATGATCTGGAAAAAGTGCGAGGCTAGATTCTATTTCTATTGGTGGATACCACCTAACATTGCCGAAAGAAATGAATTTGGTTTTACATGGCTATTATTATGTACCTAGTGTTAACAAGAACATAATTTTTGTATCGAGTTTATATAAATATGGATTTATTTTCAAGTTTGGAAATAAATTTTGTTACTTTTATAAGGATAACATATGTTATGTTATGGAAAATTTAAATAATGGTTTGTATGTATTAAATTACAAGAACCAGGTGTTGGCATTTGATAACAAACCAAGTTTGCATGACTCATACAACACCCAGTTGTGCATCACCACCTTGGTCATGTAAACGTGAAGCGCATGACAAATATCTGTCGAGATGGTTATTTAGACTCTTTAGAGCTAAAACCACTTGATAGATTTCTTTCTTGTTTACAAGGTAAAATGACCAAACTACCATTTGGTGGATAGTTTGAAAGGGTCACAGAGCTTTTGGAATTGGTACACACTGATGTGTGGGAACCATTTCCAGTAGAAGATAGAGGTGGATATTTTTACTTCATTACTTTTACTAATGAATTGAGTAGATATGTCTATGTCTACTTAATGAGGTATAAGTTTGAGTCCTTTGAGAAATTCAAGGATTTCAAGAATTAAGTAGAGAATAATCTTGGTAATAATATTAATAAGATCTAATTAGATAGAGGTGTATAATATCTTAACCGATAGTCCATCGACCTTTTACGGCATTTTGGGATTCTATCTCAACTCACTCAACCTTATACACCATAGTGGAATGGTGTTAGTGAAATGAGTAATTGTACCTTATTGGACATGGTAAGGTCGATGATGAGTCATGCATATCTTTTATTATCCTTTTGGGGATATGCATTGCAAACTACGACATATGCATTAAACCAAGTACCAACTAATGTGGAAAATGGGATTCCCTTCGAGATATGGAGTGGAAAGAAACCCACTTTGTCACATACATGTGTATAGGGATGTGAGGAATATGTTAAGGCTTTCTCAGGCAACAAAATAGCACCTCGGGGAACAGAGTGTATCTTTATAGGGTATCCCAAGGAATCAAAGGGATACTAACTATAAAACCCCTTAGATAAGAAATTTATTATTGCTAGACAGGCTATCTTTCTAAAAAGGGAGCACATCCTCAAAAAGGATAGTGGGAGAAAGATCGAATTAAATGAAGTTGATGCTCAAGATGCACAGGATTTGGTATAGGATCATGTTCTACAGGTACCCATGGAAGATGAATTTGCTAAAACACAAGTATTGTGTAGGATTACAAGAGAGGTAAGGGAACCAGAGATATATGGTTTCCTTGTCACTGAGGATGGTGACTCATTATTTTTGGACTATGATGAAACTATATCCTATGAGGAAGTAGTATGAGATGGATTCCATGTATCAGAATAAAATCTAGGTTCTGGTCAATGCGCCAGTTGATGAAAATCATGTTGGGTGTAAATGGGTATTCAAAAAGAAACTAGATGTGGAAGGTCAATTTTGTACCTATAAAGAAAGGTTAGTGACAAATGGTTTTAAATATCATCAAGTAATTGACTATGATGAAACAATTTAACCAATTTCAATGTTTAAATCCACAAGAACCATACTTTCCATAGCATCTTTCCATGACTATAAGATTTGGCAGATGGATGTCAAAGCTGCATTCCTTAACAGGAACTTTCAAGAAGATGTCTATATGACACAACCAGAAGGTTTTGTGATACCAGGTGATTATAAAAGGGTGTGAAAGTTGAAAATATCCATTTATAGATTAAAGAAAGCATCCAGATCATGGAACATTTGATTCGATGAATCCATAAGATAATTTGGTTTCATTAAGAATGAATGTGAGCCATGTGTTTGCAAGAGGTTTAATGGGAATTTTGTCGTTATCCTAGTAGTGTATATCGACGACATGTTGCTTATTGGAAATGAAATACCAGTCTTGTAGTCAGTCAAGGACTGGTTAAACAAGTGCTTCTTCGTGAAGGAATTAGGCAAAGCATCCTATATTCTAGGGATCAAGATCATTCATGATAGATCCAAGAGGCTGCTTGGACTAAGTTAAAGTACATACATTGACTAGATACTAAAGAGATTTAATATGTAACAATCGAAGATGGGATTGCTTCCAGTGTTATATAGCTTACATCTTTCTAAGAAAATGTGTCCCAGACACAACATGAGAATGATAGGATAAGTAAGATTACATACAATTCAGTGATAGGATCTATCATCTATGTCATGTTATGTACTAGACATAACGTTTCTAGTGTAATGAGCGTGGTAGGAAGATATCAAGAAGATCTAGGAGAACAGCATTGGACTACTGTCAATATTATCCTTAAGTATCTGATAATAACTAAGTATATGTTCCTAGTGTGTGGAGGATATCAGGAGCTTGTCATCAGAGGGTATGCTGATTCTGGTTTTCAGACATATTATAATGATCTAAAATCGCAATCAGGATATGTTTTATGTCTCAATAGAGGAGTTGTGATCTAGAAGATTTCAAAGCATCCATTTATTTCTAATTCTATAGTGAAGTCTAAATATATAGCAGCTTCTAATGCAGCTAAGGAATCTGTATGGATTAAAAAGTTTTTCTAGGATATTGATGTGTTTCCTAGCAGTAAAGATCACATTACATTGTATTGTGATAATACTACAATGGTGGATATTGAAAAGGAGACATGGTCATATCAACGGATAAAGCACATACTCTAATAGTATCACCTCTTGATGGATTTATATCAAAGGGATGAAGTTGCAGTGAGCAGAGTGTCCATAGAAGAGAACGTGGAAGACCCCTTAACTAAAGGTCTATCTCAGCATAAGCATGAATATCATGTGATAGCTATAGGACTAAAGGCTGTTAGCAACTAGCTCTAGTGTAAGTGGGATTCTATTGGAGTTGGTTCCCTAGAAACCGAATTCTTTATACTTTATGATAAACCTATATTCATTGGATGAATATTAATAAACTCTTTATCACATCATGATTATTCTTCTATATGAAATAGTATTTGATAATGTCTTAAGAATAGTTGTCACACTAAAAGGTCATAGTGGATCTCTGCTATGATGAGAACCCAGAATTTCCATGAAACTATTATTGAATATATGTTCCATAGATAGATAATATCATTTTAAGGGACACAAATGATACAAGATATCAGGGGTGAGGACTCATGAAAATTTTAGGCACCTTCTCATGGTGTGCACCCTTAGTAATATCCCGAAAGATATTATGAGAACAAGACCCACCAATAGGAAATCCACATTCATAAGTGTCATTGGATGTTTCTATTTATGGATGTGTTTATTGGTTCTTAGACTTTAATATTATTATTAATGGGTATTATGACTTTCACACTTAGATGTATTGATGAAAACCATGATGAAAGATATTCGCGGCGAGGTAGGATATGTTGGTTGCATCATGAGTAATTCTACATTAATGAATAATGAGAGAAATGATTTTTCACTTCTATGGAAGTATATATCTCAGGTCCTTTGATAGAAATGATATAGCCTAACTAAATCCATGGACATGGTGTTCTATAGACAAAGGTATTGTATTACACAGTAAGAATTCGTATGAGGCGACATGTCCTTGTGACATCAACTTTTTTCTCTTGGGTGCCTTGACCCGTTGCAAGACAGTAATCTTGGACTTTAGGAAAGCACGCATAATGCCAATGAGAAAGAGGCCTAGAGGCTCACACACTAAGTGTAGCCAGTATCTCAGTTAAATAATTTATTTATTTAAAAATTTGAATAAATATTATTCTCGGTTACGGTTTAATAATTATTCAAGAATGCCTGGTTGCATTTATTTTGTCACTAGTTATTCAAAAGATTATATTGCGGATGGAATATTTATTTATCTGTGAATAATGATGTTATATTTATTTAATAAATAAATAGTAATTATTCAAGGCCTGGTAAATATTGAGGTGGATTGGCGGACCATGATATGGGTCTAGTGAGAAATAATATTAAATATTATTTGGTTAAATAATATTTAAATATAACATGAAAGTTAAGCACATGTTATGGAAATAATAGAATTGCTATTATTATTTTACATGGGGTTTCACATGGAATAATAAATTAAGTAATAATACATATTCTAGTTATTTGTTATTATCTAGTGAATTAAATTCAATGTTATGTTATTATTCTCTAAATTATCCAAGGGGTCATTCGACCGGATATCCAATATTTGTGTGCAAAACATCCTTGGAGAAAAGATCTTGACCCTAGAGAACTATTCCCTCTCCAATAATGCTCTCAATAACAATAGAGAGATCTACCTCGACCGGATCAAGGAGAAATCTTTGGAAGTGATTCTCAAGGTGGTCGAAGGTGGACATCGCAAGCACAAGGATCTTCCACGCTAGCACCTGGAGACTCCTTTAGCAACATCCGGAGATATGTGGATCACGTGTGGATCACCTCTAGATGATTCATATCCTTAGATTCTACATCACAACGAAGCCACACCTTGGACTCATGGTCAGACGCGTCAACAAATAAAGAATCACCTTGGGGGTAATTCTATAATTTAATTAAATTAATTATAAATAAAATATGTTGATCCTCTCTTCTTGGTTACTGATTATCTCCTTTTTCTTTTATCATTGATTCAATTCTGTGGATACTGGCATTCACCATTGTATTGATCCCTGATTAATCATTGATTATGGAAATTTTCAAAGTTGGGTACACACCCATCCTACGCTTCCACTGCACCTAGAAACTATAGAGTTACGGGATATAAACTATGGCTTGATAAACTAGGATACCAGAAGTGAATTATAAGTAGGGATATCATCTTCCATGAGTGATATTCTCCTAAGACCAAGGATATCACACCTGGAATTAGTGAACCAAACCTTGATAATTATGATGAAGATGAGACACCAACTCATTTTGAGACTGATGTTCATCTCACTCCACCATCTACTCATCCCACTAATGTGGCTGACTCCAAGTCTAGTTAAGGTTCATATTCTAACACTGAACCTCCTACAACTCATCAGGACTATTAGTTGACCCGTGATAGACTAATTAGAGTCCCAAGAACTCATTCCTACTTCAACTAGTATGATGTGGCTTCATATTCCTTTTATGTTTCCCTAGATCTTATTGATGATATCCTCAGTGTTATAGGTGGGATTTAAAAGATAAAGACTCAAGGTAGTGGGTTCTTTATATGAATGAAGATATTAAATCCTTAAATAAAAAAACTTGGGATGTTGTAAACAAACCAATTAAGTCTAAAGTAATTGGTTCCAAGTGGATCTTCTAATTAAAGGAGGACAACACTAAGGGAAGTAAAATCAAGTTTAAAGATATGCTAGTTTCCAAGGACTTACTTTAGAGAGAAGGAATTTATTATTCTAAAATATGTTCCCCAGTTGTTAAGAATTATTCCAATTTTATCTTTTTATCCTTTTCTACTTATAATGAACTGCACATAGAGTAATTAGATGTTAAAAATTCTTTTCAACATGGTGATTTCAATGAAAATATTTATATGAAACCACTTGATGGTTATCCTACTAAATTCAATCCAAATCAAGTATGGATTCTAAATAAATTTCTCTATGGATTAATATAATCCTCAAGGTAGTGTTACATGAAGTTTGATTCATTCATGATGGGTAAAAAATCATTAAGAGTCAGTATGAGGCTTGTATTTATTTTAAATCAAATAAAATTGTATCATTTATCTTCTATTGTATGTTGATGACATGATAATTATATGCAAAAATATAAATCTGATTTCTTTTGTAAAATCCCAATTGAAAAGAAATTTTGAAATTAATGTCTTATATGAATCCAAGAAAATCCTAGGTGTTTAAATCATAAGAGACAGAACAAAAAAAATTACTTTATATATCCCAGCTTGCTTATATTTTAAAAGTTTTAAAGAGGAATATGTTTGAATCTCTCAAGCCTGTTAATATCCCTCTTGCACAAAATTTTAAATTATCTTTGACTCAAGCCCCTACTAATTATAAAAATATGGAATTCATGTCTAAAATATCTTATGCTAACATAGCAGGTAGAATAATGTATTTTATGATTTGAAATACCCATAATATTTCTTTTTCTGTCTGCACTTTAATGAGATTCATGGAAACTCTAGGGAATCCAAATTTTCATGCCCTTAAGTGGATCCTTCGGTATATTTCCCGTACTTATAGTATTTCTTTGTTCTATGGTAGAAATGTAGATTCTGCTGAACTTATCTGTAGTTTGTTGATGCTGACTATACTGTAAATATAAGAACTCGTAAACCTTTAACCGGGTATGTGTTTACTTCTTTTGGATGTTCCATTTCTAGGAAGAAAAACATGAAATATATTTTTTCACTATCAACTTTAGAATCTGAATATATTTCTTTAACTAATGTAGTTAAAGAAGCCGTGTAGATCAAAGGTATGTCTTATGAACTTAGCATTTACAGTTCTATTATCAAAGTTTATTCTGATATCCAGTTAGAAATCCATTTATCTAAAAATATTATTTTACCTAGTAAATCTAAGAACATATATATTAGAGTAAATTTTATTAGAGACATTGTAGAATCAAGAAATGTGTGTATCAATAAGATACACACTAACATAAACTCAGCTGATAGTTTGAAAAAAGATGTGGTTCTGTCTAAGTTTAAATTTTGTTTAGATAGGCTAAAATTTGTTCTGGTTCTATGACCCTAAGTGCTAGATGTAACTAAATTTAATTTAAAATGGTGGTGATTTTTTAATTTAGTTCACTTATTTGTTTTCATATTAAATTTATTTTTCTTAAATATTTCATTTTATTCTTATGCTTCCATTTAATTTTTGTATGCTGGATTGTATGCGCTATTGGCCTTTTATGGCCCAGCTGTCGAAGAATGTTTCATATCCTTTACCCACTTGACATGTTGTATATCCCCTTTTCATTGGATTTTTAATTATCCACTATTAATCATCTTTTCCACCCTTTGAGATATAGTCGTCCATGTGCGCCGGTTTGTTTGGTTGTGCAGTTATACACCTGGTTCATGGCACTCCTTGGTTCGGTGTTCTATTAAAAGAGTCTAGCAGTGCTAGGGGGTTTGATTTCACCTTCATGGAATATCTTTGGTAGTAAACTTTCGGCTCCCTCGGTTCCTCCCAGCAATATTTTACTTGTGGTTTTATCAGGAGAAATCCCTAGCATTGTATTATTTGTTCTGCTGCTGTTTAGATTATTGTCCAAGCCTATCATGATTCATCAGATTCCGCTCATATCCATGTATGGTGGAGGTGACGACCTTCCCAGATGGAAGATATGTGGTTGTTTCATTGATGGCTCCAGGAATGTGATAGGAGGGGCATGCGAACACTTCATTGGATCCAAGATATTATGTGTCCAGTAGTAGATTGAAGAGATCAGGACTACCAAACAAGTTATTATCTGACACTATAAGTATTGGATTTTGGTTTCAATTTTGTTTTATGTTTGTAAATCTTTCTTCCAGTTTCTTTCTTTCTTATTGTACTGCATCCTTTTTTTGTTTCCATTTTTTCGATATTAATGAAAGGTGTGTGTGTGTGTGGTTTTCATACTATTAAGTAGGGCCCATATGGGTCTGAATCACTTTAAATCCTCATGTTCATTTAATTTCCATGAAAATTATATTCAGTTAGGGTATTTCCATTATTGAATCCATAGTTCTAGTTTTCAATTGGTTTCATTCTTTGGTTTCCTATTTTATTTTTACTGCCCTCCAACCACAAAAAGGAGTATATATGAGGAGAACCCAAACTCCTCTCACTCAATCTATCTTCTCTACAAAATGGAGAACTAAAAAAACTCACTGGATAAGAAAAGGTGATTGATACTGAAATGAAGGGATATAGAATGGGTAACAAAGAGGAAATAAGTGAGGGAACGAATAGGTAGTAATTGTAGGTGAGGCAGACAGGTGTATGGTAGAGGGAGTGAGGAAGGATCATGAAGAACATTCTGGTATAATAGATTAGAAAAAGCTCATAAAAAAGTAAAGGAAGCAAATGGAGGTTAGGAACGGTATGTGGATCATTGAGATTACACAATGGGTGCACTTGGGAGCAGTCTGATCAAGAAGATCAAGGACCAAGAGACCACTAGGAGAACCATGAATATTAGACCAAAAAATGAGTTCCCAATCAAAAAATATAACCCTACAGGCTAGTAGTAAACATCATTTATGGAGACCCAACCAAATAGAGCTCAGAACAAAAAATGAATTGATAGCACAACAATACTCAAATAAAAAGAGCTAACACTGATCCCATTAAAGAGTAAAATACAATTTTAATAAAATTTAAAAAACAAGAATTTTGCAGGGAAATATTAAAACAAGATTTAAATTTGAAAATAGATTTAACAATTCATCATTTTATCCTTCAAATCAATGATGTTTGTGGATTTAAGAACCAGTTAGATGTAGGACTCCGTGATTCCCAAAACTTTCTTCTCATGTTTTTAGAAGAATATAATCCCATAAAGGCATGGAATCACTCTTCTCATGTATTTGGTTCATATTTCTTATTCCACTTCATATAAGTATTATTTCATTATTTATTTCATGTTATGATTTGTTTAGTTGAATCATACATATTAAATATGATTATTTATGTGCATGAATTTCCACATTATGGATACATCACCCCATATTTCTAGGTGGAATTCAGGTTGTGGTTTCTCTATTTTCATGGTGAAATAATTACTAAATGGTTAAATGTGATAGCCTATATTCATTTCATTAGATTGTGGTTATCGAGAATTCTCTTCAAGTCTTGCATCTGAGTGATTCGGGTGATAGGTTAGGTCAACCTGAGCCAGTTTGTTATGAATCAAATCCATACCATCCACCTGAATAACGAAATAAAGAGTAACCTCACAATTAACACATAAATAAGGAAAATTCTCAACACCCCTATATCTACTAGAGCTTCATCAACCACTCTACAACACAATAAGAAGAAAGAAATGGTCACAATTCCATACCCATGTATAAAAAATCCCATTAAACTAGAGGACATTAATTCACATCACATCTAGGAATCAATGCCAACAAAACCAAACCCAATCCACTGACACAACCTTCATCATGGAATAAGAGGCAGGGAACCAAAAAAATAAGGAAGGTAAACTCATCATTGATTTTAATCGACTTCACATGACCCATTTAAAACTCTTATAATTATTTAATTCCAATGATTGCATTTAAAACTTATAAAATTTTTCAAAACCACAAATATCTAATAAATATTTCTTTTTATTTATGTTAAATCAATTTATAGATGGAAATATATAGAAAAAATAGATTTTTTTTAAACAAAACGTGGTACCCTTATCTTGGAAGTGCATGATGTGTAAGGGTAAAATCAATGACCCTAACAAAATATGGTGAAACTGAGTAACCTCATGAAATTCATGAGAGGAGTGTATTACATACATATATTGAAGGACATGACCCTTAATAGATATTCAATTGGAGTCATAGTGAAGAAGAAACCTACCCTAGCATGATTGAGGCCAAGAGACGTACCTCTTTATAAGTAAGGAGAAAAAACTATTGATCCTCGTGTGACTCCACTTTACCCTCCCATGGCTTTAAAAAACACACCCCACTCCCACTATGGCCTCCACCATGGTGTGGGGATGAATACCATTCATTTTTTACCTACCATGTTGAAGATCCCAACATAGAGACCCTATGATTTTCATTTCATCTATTTCTTTCCAGCTAAGCCTCACCATATTGTAGCATACTGACATGCCCAATACTTTGGGAATTTTCTATTTCCCATTTTACGCAAGTAGGCTCTCCAAGAAAAGAACCATTTGAAAAGGGTCTTTTTCTGTTTCCCTCCTTGTGTTATACCCAGCTTCACCCATGCGACTCCAAAATTTCACCCCCATTAATAAAAAACTATCTAAATTCCATTACCCCACGCATACAGATCCAAGACACTCAAAACATCCAACACCACAACTATTGTTATGGCGTGGGGGTCCTTAGGATGGAAAAAACTCATCTATAGCCTTTGAAATACCTATGATCGCATATAAACACAAAAGAATGGATCTAAAAGGGTCTATAATGTCACGACCCGTCCTCGGGGCCCGTGCCGTGACTACCCCAAGCCCGCCTTCCATAGGCCAGGGGCTGGTGACTAGCACCAAGGCGAAAATCCCAGAAAAAGGGAAGGCATTTCCTTTGAAAAGTAAACAAGCACCACAGAGTAAGCAAGCGGAAAAGTAAACACTAAGTAAAAACTGTAACAAGGTGTGCTGAAAGTAAAAGGGGCCGGAAATACAAGCCCAACTGTAAAGTACAACTGAAAGGGGAAAACAGCAACTAAAAAGAAAAGTCGCAGCGTCGAGCCGTCCTCTGGAAGTCCCACCTGAAGGGTGGGTACAGATAGCCTCCACAGCTCCTCGGTCCAGCTGTCCGCTCTGAGTACGTCCCGCCCAGTGTTCCACCTCCAGGTACCGTCCTGCTCCGCACGCCCCCACCACGATCAGCGTTGTCCGTCGTCTGCAACCAACACAACGAAGTGCGGGCATAGCCCGTGCAGGGGTGAGTATAAGCTACTCAGTAGGGACCCCGAGACCCCCGAAGGTCTCCCGAAATCCACAAAGGATAATCCACAAAGGAAAGATACAATCACGAAGTAACAACCGACACTGCTTAGGTATATGCCCATACATATACCTAAGTCATCAATTCCCGTTCGGCTCCAACGTCCGAGCCCAAGCACAACCCAGTCCACACAGGAAAGTAAAAACGTATACCCACACAGGATAGCACAACACAATCCACAAAGGAGAGTAAACAGTAATCCACATAGGATAGCTCAACACAATCCACAAAGAAGAGTAAACAGTAAATCCACACAGGATAGCTCAACACAATCCACAAAGGAGAGTAACACAGGATTCAGCTCACATAGGTATACTTCTTCGGATGACGATAAAGATGATCACTGATCCATCTAAGTCGTCGGACCCACAAAGGATCGATAGGTAACTAACCCCCGCAAGACCCACACAGGATCGGGCCCACACAGGACCTGTAGGCGCTGGCTCACACAGAACCGCTGAGCGCTGACCCACACAGGATCGGACCCACACAGGATCGGGCCCACACAGGACCTGTAGCACTGATCCACGTAGGATCGCTGAGTGTTGTAGTCATCGCAGTCAACTGAGGATCTCTGCACAGTTGTCGCCGCAGTCCACTGAGGATCTCTCCACAGTCGTCACCGCAGTCCACTGAGGATCTCTGCACAGTCGTCGCCGCAGTCCACTGAGGATCTCTGCACGGTCGTTGCTATTGAAGTAGCAGTCGCAGCCAGCTCTAGGGTTCCCGCACACAGCAAGCTCGTTCGGGAGGGTCTGCTCCACGAGCCGACAGGCCGATACATCAACTATCACAAAGTCCGAAGTTGATGTATCCAAAAGTTCTGTATCGTCAACAGGAACTCAACGTCGCAGACGGCGCGTCAATCGGACGCCTGGTCTGAGAGGTATTGGCTTTTTCCTCCTAGGGGCCCGGTTGGTTTTTAAGGAAAAACCAACCCAACTGCACTCCACCTGCGTCCAAACCTCGGGAGGAGTATGCCAAAAGATCCGTCTCACTTAGAGTAATTCAACGAAGCTGACGGCACATCAATCGGACGTCCATAGCTCAAGATATGAGCGTTTCCGCTCCGAGGGCCCGGTTGGTTTCGTGTACGAACCAACCCGGCCGAACTCAAAGTATTCCGAAACCTTGAGTGCAATATACCGAAACGACCGTCTCGATCCAAGGATCGCCTTGCCACTGACGGTGAGTCGTTTGGAGGCCCGTAGATCAAGTTACAGGCATTTGACCGAAAATGGTCCGAAGACGGGGGGTCCGGGCCCGGGCCGACCCGGCCCGACCCCCTCCCCGGGGTCGGCCGAACCAGGTCGACCCGACCCGGTCCAACCCGGCCGAACCCGGTCCGGTCCGGCCAGGGCGCGGCCCGGCCGGTCGGACCGGCCTGGCTCGGCTCGGCCGAGCGCCTCGGCGCCGCGGGGCGCTGCCCCCGCGGTCTGGAGTTGTCGCGGCCTCGTGTGGGCTGCGCTAGAGAACCGCGGACGCGGCTTCTGCCGCGTCCCATGCGGGAGAACCGGACCCGCGTGGCCGCGGGTCCATTGGCCGCTGCCGTCGTGGCTTCAGCCGCGGCGGCCTCGTCCGGCGGCGCGCCGGGGCGCCGCCGCCTCCGGCGACCCGCGCCGCCGGAATCTTCCGCGGGCCACCGGAGTTGCTCCGGTGGTCCGTTTTCCTTCCCGTCTGTGCCGGTGCTCCTCCCGGGTTTTGTTCTTCACTACGGAATCAACAAACTGCCCTTGCGTCACGATTTTCCATCACCCGCCAAATCCGCACAACCACGAAGAACGGCGTAGGGTTGTCGGGCCGTGTTCGTTTGGCCCGCACACTCCGCATTAGAGATAAACAACGGGAGAAAAAAATAATTCAACACATGAAACAACAATTTTAATAAATTAAAATTGTTCATTTGCAACCGGTTCTTTAATTTTAAAGAAACGTTCACGGGAAAAAGGGCATTCCAAAACAAAAATCCCTACCTCGACAAGTCGTCGCGCGTGAGCGTTCTTCGCGGAATTGCTCGTCGCGGAAGGAGAGGTTTGTCGTGTCGCGTCGTCGCAGAAGGGCGTCGCGTCGTCGCAGAATCTGTCGTTGCGTTGACGAACTCAACAGACCAAGAAACAACAGATTTAATTATAAATAATTAAATCTGTGTTTTGTTAAAAACCACAAAGGAGATTAAAAAGAAACCCGAGATCTCTTACCTCAAGCAGTTGGTGATCGGAGATCGGGGTGGGGAAGAACGTCTCGAGTGAAGCGTCGTCAAACTCCGAGGGTGACGACGTTCTTCGCGTTCTTCGTGTTCTTCGCGTTCTTCACGTTCTTCGCGTTCTTCGCGTTCTTCGCGAAGGAGGATGAAGGCTCAAGAACTCTGTCAAAACCTCTCAACGTGTAATCCTCCAAATGTCATGTTGGTCTTATTTTATTATTACGCCAACAAACGAAAAAGAGGTAAGTAACGACCCATCAATTCGCAGAATTAATTCAACGAAAGAAACCGCCCATTTAATTCATGAAATAAACCACCCAATTAAATGGTGCGTTAAGATTTTAAGAAAACGCGTCAGTTGACTTTCATAATGACGGGTTTTTGCGGGTGCGTTACTTAGCGGAAAAGAAACGGCGGGGCTCGTGCGGGACCCACCTCACAAATATCCTACCAAGGGGGTAGGATATTTCTGGATAGCATCCTATCCAGATCAACTCAGCTTAAGCCGCCTTTAAGTGGCTTCAAGTGGCTTCCAAGTGGCTTAAGTGAAATAAAATAAAGTTTGTCGAACAATTTATTTTATTTCTTAACTTTAAGCCCGAAAATTAAAAACCACACCCGAGCAAATGCAACTCCGGAAGAGGCGTTTCTAAGAAAATACCGGCGCTGCGATTTCATCGGTGCCCTCAGAATTCGATTCCAGGCACCGGTTCAAAAGTTAGAAAAACCCGCTCGTCCGTTCACTGAACGTACCCGAGCCAAACTTCGAAAAATGATTCCGGGCACACTGGGCCTCGGAATCAGGTGCCGTCAGAAACTGCGCTCTTGTAAAATTCCAAAGAAAATTAAGAAAAAAAAATTCCTTGAAATTTATGGGTCTTTACATATAATATTAAAAAATAAGGAACTAATATTTCTAATTATTGTTTCATAAGACTTCCCCTTTATTACATATGACCACAAGTGGATCAATTATAAGAAGAACCACCATCAGTTAAAAATATAAAACACTTCTAAAGCTAGGATGACATGATACATTCATTGCATATCCTCAACAATATTGAACAATTTCTTGGGAATATAGAAATGGAACTTCCAATATCAGAGAAAAAAAGGATCTTGAGCTAACCCTGTTAAATCATTCCTGATTAAAATCATTATCATCTATTGTTCCTCTCATAACCCATCCAAACTAGAAAAAACTCAATTTGATTTCAAAAGTGTGTAATCATGTCACCTATTCCATCACTAGCTTCATCTGCAATAGAGGAACCTTTGGAGATATTGGTATTGAAGTACTGGTAGTTTTTTAATCCTTCTTTATATGTGGAAATAATAAAAAATGGGCAGTACTACCATGGTCATTCCCTCCAAAGGTGAGAGTATCAAGGAAATGGAAGGATATTGTTGTACCTGTTAGGGTTATAAAAACCCTTGCAGTTTTAGCTCTCTATTAATTGATCAAACATGGATTGTAAATATTTCCAATATATTGGAAAAATCATTTTGCAAAATAAGAGCATATTCAACTAGTGTTTCTCATGTACAACAAACTATATTAGTCGTCTAATCATACTTCATCACATGTTCTTCACATTGTAATTTCTCACAGGTTATTTTCTAATGTTTCTTTGGATGAGCTGGGTTTGAGATCAATGATAGCACAATCTTATGCTTGAGGTGAAATTTTAGAATCTTTGATATCTCTTACATCATTTGAGAGAGATGCACACTCATTTTTTCCAACAATGCATATAATGTTGTCATCTATAATAGTCACTAATGATCCTCAATCAACCTGTTCAGAACACATTTAGAAGAACTCAATGATATAATCAAATTGATAGAAACTTAGATTTGTGAGAGAATAATCAACAACTTATATTGATTCCATCAATAGCTTCATACAGAAATTTAAATAGATGTAAAAAAAGGAGGTAAAAGACTTCCTAGGGAATGCTGGGGATTTTTTCCCATACAATGGGTATTTTTTTCACCAAAATAACTAAATTAAGAAACTATTTCTTGATCTAGGGATGTTTCTAGTTATCCATGCATAGAACAGAGAGTGTTTTCTTGAACAATGCCTTCTTCATATTTTATTTGAAGAAGTTGCTTTTATGGGATGCTCCCTCAAACTTTTTTCTATGATGGCACTTTTCGAGAAAGTACCCTCCCTTCTATGTTATTTAGAATTTTTATTTTTTTATTTATTATGTTTATACATATATATAAACATAAACATTAAATATAAAACAATATCTAACTTTTTTATTTTGGTATTAATTCTAATTGAAGTATTTTAAATATATAAATCCAAATATCACTAAAGACCCCTTTTTATATGGGTGTGCCTCTTCACATATTTTTCATATTTTAGATGTTGGATAAAAACATCTATATACCAATAAAAATGTATATTTTTTTATAATAACACATTAATGAAGACAAATAATTAATCATAACACATTATTAATAATTATTTATTATTTAATAATCTAATTACTAGTAGTTAGAAATATAATTATATGTATATTACAAAAATAATTAGTTATAATTAATAATCAAATTACTGATAATGATAGATAAATTTATTGATTATTTTAATAATAAAAATATAAATAACAAATAATAATAATGTAATTATTAAAAGATAATAACAATCAATATTAATGGTTAATATTATTAATAATATTATTACTAAATTAAAATGATTTGTGTCATATAAATTATTTTTTTATTATATTTATAGACAATAATATTATTATTATAAATTAAATATAGTAAAATATAAACTAAGATACTAAGAAAATACACACATTGAATTATTGGAAACAACTAATAAAGTTTGGCTAATAAAGCCATGATAATAAGGAATTATTTATAATAAAGTAATTATAATAAAGTCATGATCATAAATTTACGATATTAATATCATTAATAATAAATTCATGACCCATAAGACCGGGATCCAAAAATAAAAGATAATAATTTTACGATAACTATTAAAAGATAATAATTTCATGATAATTAAGTCACAAGAAAAAGAGATGATAATAAATCAATGATGATTATTATTTTTTGATACAATGTGACTTGATTATTACTAATGATGTAAATAATAATATTATTAAAAAATATTATTAATTAATAATTTAAAAATATTAATAATAAAATTATAAATAATAATTATTATTATTATCATCGATAAATAGAAATGATTAGTTTTTTAATTAAATATTTATTATTATTATTATTAATTTGTATATTTTTATTGATAATTAATATTTTCAATTTTTCTTTAAAAATATTTTCATTTTTAATTAGTTAATATGTCTTAAATACATGTCTTAAATTTAATTTAGAATCAAATTATAATTTATACTTTTTATGCTTTTAAATTTATGTAATTTTTTTAATGTTTAAATGTTTTGTTTTTAACAAAAATGTTTTCGATCATCTATATTTTTTTGCTATTATGTAAATTAAAATATTTCCAATTCTAAATATTTTTATGTGCTTAGTCTATTTTTTAAATTTAATTTTAATTGTACTTATAATTTCTTTTTTATAAGTATTCAAAGTTGTTCACTTGAAACCCAACAATCATATTATGTTTCAAGTAGGTAAATTCGGAAGCATATAAAATATAAAAAAAAGGTACAATCTTAATGTAATATAAAACATAGAATAACTGTATAAAAAATTGTTGAAAATAAAAAAAAATTCATAAATATAGCAAATCGAGATTAATTTACACGACCAAAACATTATTGATTAAAAAAATAATATTTAGACTTCAAATATTTTGTCTTGAAATAATAATATTTTGTGCTAATAAAATTATATAACATTAATTGTTTTAACTAAATTCTTTTTTTCTTATATTATTTTTGTTGTGTTTAGCCAGTGTGAAATTCCATTTACATTGTATTTCTAATTTTTATTTTATGATTTTTCAATATCAAATACAGAAAAATATGTTATATTTCAAGTTTGTGATTTTGAAGCAATATAAAATAAATATTATAAATTAAATTTAAATTAAATTTGGAACACTAACTAAATATAAAAAACCAATTGAAATTAAAATTAATTTCATAAATATTAAAAAAGGAATTTACCTGACATAGACTTTAATACTTAAAAAGATAATATTTACACTTTACAAAATTTATGGGCATAATTATTATTAAGTATTATATTATTAATTAAAGTATTCTCAAGTATTATTAATTATTTTATTATTATTAAATATTATGAATTACATTATTAAAAAATATTTATTATATTATAAATATTTTCAATAATTAAAAAATATTTATGAACAATGATGTAAATAATATAATTATTAATGTAACTAATAATGTAGTAAATGAATTGTTCAATTAGTTTATAATGATGTCTTAGTTAGACTATGAGGTATAATTTAGTTTTTCTAAAATAGAACTAGTGGTTTTTAGCTACATTGGTTTTCCCTTAGATTATAAACTACTATCAATCAACATTGAGGACTGCTTCTGATATAACTCATAGATGGATTGTTGAGACCTCTATTAGAAATATAGTATCTCCTCCATTTATGATAAATCCTTTAATGCTTTATCATATTATGAATATGAGCCTCTTCAAAGGAGAAAGGCATGGTAGAGAGGGAATCTCCCAAAGGGAAGAGGTCACCATCCAAGGAATATGGGTTTTTGAGGTAATCGAATGGAATGAACATTATAGGTCTCTTTGTTGATTTGATGATGGTATTGTTTTATTTATTTGACCACTCCACTTCCCCTTATGAATTTTATAATTTTAAAATAAAAATTGGGGATAGATTATTCTACTCTGTCTCTAAACTATTTAAAAATGTATATATATTTTAGACTCCTCTTGGTAGGAGTTTTGGTCTCCTCTTCATAGGAGTTTCTTCTAGGGTTCTATTAGTTTGAGAAATCAATGCCTTATTGCATCGGTATTTTGTTCCACCAGAAGTCTTATTTTGATTCGATGATCATGAATAAAGAATAATGGAGGAAGAAAATGGGATGAAAAATCATTATTTCAACTTGAGTAAAGGTTACATAAACTCCCTATCTCTCTCTACAAATAGATCTATCTTGGATCTCTCTCCTAGGATAGAATGGATCTCTTGGATCAGAATTGGTGATTGAAGGAAGCTCCCATGGACCACCTTAAATAGGTAATATGGGAGGTGTCAAGTTTGACACAACTCCCACCAATCCCACCTACACCCAACAAACATTGGACTTCATGCATGGAATCTTTCATATTCTGCATGTGCAGTAGCCTATGTTGAAGTAGCCAAAGTTTAGGTGGGTTGGTTCACCATCCATCAACTAAAGGAACTAGACAAAAAAAGATTCCATCAATTCACCCCCTACAGCTACAATTTACTGGAGGGTCTATAAAGGTCTAGCTTCTCCCAATCAACCACCTTTGTCAACATATTCATCAGGTTATTCTTTCTATGGATCTTCATAAGTCGCATCAGTTGTTGATCCATCACATCACATATCCAATGATAGAGAATGTCTATATGCTTCATCTGGGAATGGTACATGGAGTTTTTGTTCAAGTCCAAAGCATTTTGACTATCACAATGAACCATTTACTCTTCTTGGATGAATCAAATCTCCTAGAGAAAATGATTTATCCACAACATCTTATTTCTAGATTTTGAAGAATCAATATAATATTATTTCATCATGGATAAACTAACACACTTCTGTAACCTTGACTACCATGATATAGCTCCTCCTACAAAAGTATAGATGTATCCTGATGTAGACTTCTTTCTATCAGTATCTCTAGACATATCTACATCTGTATAGCCATCCAAGAGAGGTTCATACCCCCCATAGCACAAAAATAGCTTTGAAGTACCTTTAAGATACCTCAAAATCCATTTGACAGTATCATAATAGTGCTTCTTAGGATTTCAGAGAAATCAGATCATCATCGCTACTGAATGGGCAACGTCAGGTTGTGTACTCACTATAGAATTCATCAAGATTATAACTTCAGAGGAGTATGGTATCATCTCCACCTCCTCAATTTCTTTCTTGTATGATGTGCATGAACTCTTTCCCAACTTTGTTCGGGAAGAGGAATGCACATTGGTTTGGCTTTGTCCATGTTGAAATGTTTTAGAACACGTTCAACATACTTGTCCATAGATAGCCATAACAACCTCCACTTTCTGTCTTGAATGATTTGCATTCCCAAAATCTATTGAGTTTCACCCAATTCTTTCTTATCAATAGACTCAGATAACTCCTTCTTAAACTATTTAATATTCACTATATCCTTCCCAATGATCAACATGTCATCAACATAAAGTAGAAGAGCAACAAAGTTACCATCCTAAAATATCTTGGTGTAAATACACTTTTCTGCATCTGTCCTCTTGTATCCATTACTCACCATGAATGATTAAAACTTCTTGTACCACTATTTGGGAGATCATTTCAGTCTGTAAAATCTCTTCTTCAATTTGCAGATGAGGTTTTCTTGTCCAGAAACCTCAAAACCTTTAGGCATCTTCATATAGATCTCCTTAGAGAGGTCACCATGAGGAAAAGTTCTCTTCACATCTAGTTGTTAAAGATCTAAGTCCATACTATCCACTAATAAAACAATGACTCATATTGAAGCCATCTTCACCACAGGTGAAAAAATATCATCAAATACAACTCCTTTCTTATGAAGGAATCCCTTGACAACTAACCTATATTTGTTCTTGACCTCCTTTTTGTTACCCTCTTTCTTCATCTTGAACACCCATTTGTTCATTAGTTCCTTCTTACCTTTGGGTATTTCCACCAAATTTTACATTTAGTTCTTCATCAAATATTCCATATCATCCTCAATTTCATGCATCCACTTGATTTTTTTAGGATGATACATTGTGTCTTGGAATCCTTATGGATCCCCCTCATCAGTTTGTAATAGATACTCTGAATCTAGATTTTTTTAATGGAGTCCTTCCTTATGAAGATCCTAAAACTTGTGAAATGTTAGGGTTGGTAGGAACAACATCACATATCTCCTATTATGGTTCTAAAACTTCTTGTGGAGAGGATTGAGTCTATACATGCTCAATATCCTCTTCCACTACCTCCTAGTTTGCTACTAATGAGTCTTCTTTCACCTCCTCTTCATCATTAATAGGTGGTGCTGGTATAGGTTTTGGATCATGAATTAATTCATCAACACTTTACCTTATAGAAATTATAGTATTATGAATTTTCTCGGCTGTTTAGTTTACTTAGAATACAACATATTTGATTCTGATCACCTTTTTCTCCTTCAGGTCTCAAAACTTGTATCCAAACTCCTCATATCTATATCCAATGAAGATGCATGGATCATATCTCTCGTATAGCTTCTTCATGAGATCCTTGGATACATGTGAAAGTTCCAAATATCCAAATACTCATAAATGGGACTAAGAGGGATGTTTACCATACCATCTATTTTGTGCAATATCAAAATTTAGTGGGATCGATGGTTATCTATTGATGAGGTAGCATGAAACATGAACAGATTATCCCCTAAAAGGCTTAGGGAGCTTATAAAAACTCATCATGCTTCTGACCTTCTCCATGATGGGTTTGTTCATACCTTTTGTAACTCAGTTCTATTGTGGGGTGCATGGGAAATTCCTCTCATGTCGGATGCCCTGACTCCTACAATAGGAATCAAATTGACTAGATGGTTACTCTCCTCCATTTTCTGAATAAAGACACATCATCTTCTTTCTGGTTTCACACTCCACCATGGTATGGAACATCATGAAGTAGTTCATCACTTGGTCCTTCATCTATAATAAGAACATGAAAACCTTTTGAGATTAATAAACACTAAAGGATACGAAATATTTATTACCTCCCAGTGAATCCACCTCTATGAGTCCACAAACATCATAGTACAGCAGATATAGAAACTCTAATCTACTTTATGAATCATTATTAAATGTGACTCTATGTAGCCTCCCATACAATTAGTATTTTCAAGGATAAAGTGATGTATCCTTGTCAATACTGATGTACTTCTTCTTTTTCAGGGTAGATAACTAACTTTCACTCATGTGACCTAGTCTCTTATGCCACATATTGGATGATGTGTCTCTTTCCACCATGTTGAGGATATCTGCACATATCTTAACATGATTTTTTCATGCTATACCACATATCTTTCCTCAGAAGATGATGATGGATCCTTTTTTCATCTTCCATGCTCTATTATTGAAGATGTTTTCATAACCTTGTCAATCAAAGTCTATAACCAATAACAAGTTAAGTCAATGTCTTGGAACATGCCGAACATCTTTCAGGGTGAATGTGTATACAATTTTTTTCTTCAAAAGGATATATCTCATGCCAAAAATCTCTATTAAACTAGTATTTCTCATCTTGACTACACCAAATTCACCATCTTGATAGGTTAATAAATAATTATGATGTGGAGTGACGTGTTGTGATGCTACCGTATCGACTACCCATTATGTTAATTGGAATGATGTATGATAACATGTCTCTTCTTCATATTTGGAGAAAATAACAACTTTTACGATGATGCTAACCTATGCATCTCCATTTCTTCTTTACTGGTTGCTAATTTGGACCTTTTCTTGTATCAAATTTTGATAATTATTCTTCATGTGTCCCTCCATACCACAATGGTATCATTTACATGTCGGCCTCCTTCCATCTGTGGACCTTCCTGTATTCTTTATTTGGCCTCTGGTTCTTGCTCAATAAAATCCTCCTTTTTTTCTCCCTCGCTTCTCTAGGATAAGATCGTGTGTCTAGTTTTAACTCACATCCTTTTATCGGGACTCCTCATTGAATAGTGCATCCTTTACCATTTCCATGGTAAGTTTTCCTCTGGGCACTGAGTTGCTGAGGGAGACAATAAGTGTATCCCAACTATCAGGATGTGTGAAGAGTATGTGGTTTTTCTGATTTCCATTATTTAGAATCTTACATACATCCAAAAATTGGTTCACTAGGATTTAGAACTCACTGGTGTGTTTGGCTATAGAGATTCCACTTTTTAGTCTAAGATTAATCAACATCTTCAATAAGAGGATCTAGTTTTGAGTGCTCTTTGACTGATACGTATTTTCCAACTACATCAAAATTTTATATACACTGGTTTATTTAGAAAAATTTTGGTAGATTCTATGATCGATCCATTGGCAGATTTGACAGATCATTTTCTTGTTTAGATTTTGCCACTCTTCTTCCTTGGTGGCATCAGTGTTTACTCCCTTGTTCGCAATGGGGTAAAAAAGATCTTTCACATTAAGGAGATATTACATTTGATACTTCCAAATGTAGTAGTTTGAATAAGTTAATATGATCATCCCTCTCATGGATGGTCCTTCCATTGAATTTCAATTTTATGAAAATAAGTGCAGAATTTGAAATATTGGAACTCACCGTTGTGTCTATAATGTTCAAAAATGTTGTAATTGACTCATGGATCGTCGAAATCAGACACCTATTGATCAAGATATGACCAAAACAGTGTCAATGGCTGGGATCAACTGATGACATGGTGATAACGTGGTGCTAATGAGGCACTCTGGTGCAGCTACCAAAAAATTGCTAGAAATTTCTCCAGTGTGGAACAATACCTTCTTCTCTGGAAAGAGGATATTGTAGCACCCAATGTTTTACCAAACTTTGACTGGACCTAGGAAGCTCGTTTTACCTCCATGTTAGATGATGTTTTTTCCATTTGAATCGAATCACCATGAGATTTTAGAATCTTCCTTCAAAATAGGATTCTGATAAACTTAAATTTTCTAATCATTGGAAAAACTCCACTACTCACTATTGTTGCACCAGAAATGGCTCTGATACCACTATTGTGAATCATTGGTCACTAATAGAGAATAATGGAGGAAGAAAATGGGAAGAAAATCCTTTATTTAAACTTTAATAATGGTTACAAATTAACTCCCTCTTTTTATATAAATGGATATATCATGGCCCTCTCTCACCAGATACAATGGTTCTCCTAGATCAGAACTGATGATGGAAGGAAGCTCCCATGGCCCTCCTTAAATAGTAATGGTGGGAGGTGTCAGGTTTGACACACCTCCCACCAATCCCACTTACACCCAAAAACCATTGGACTTCACCCATGGAAGCCAACATATTTTGCATGTACAATAGACAATGTTGAGGTGACAAAGGGTTAGGTGGGGTTGGTTCACCAGCCATCAACTAAAGCACCTTCACTAAAAAACATTATCAATTATTTTGTCTTCATTTCCTTATATCGTCAGTATCTCTTCACCTGTTGGTTCTACCATTTTCTTATACTTCAATTGGTTTTTTCCATATTTTTTGTCAATTTTATGGATTTCGGTTCACTCACATCCTTTTCAGGGTTGGTTTTATTAGTTCTTATGGATCATTGCATCATTGGATTTTCCCCCAATTTTGTTTTTTCCCCAGTTTATATAGACCTATGAAACAATAGATATTTGTATATCTTCATCTTAGAACTACTTATTTGGACTTGTGGATCATCAATGGATCATTAGATGTGTATATTTTTGGATTATCTATAGATATGTGGTCATCATAAAATCTATGGATCATCTGTGTCTGTTTATTTTCTTAGACCTACAGAACTATTCATAATCATAAGTCTTCGGTTAGGCTTCATGGTTTAAGGAACTGTGTTCCAACTGTGTTATATGAATTTACTAAAAACTACAGACCAACCACACATGTGTGAACTCTTGGTTTCATGGTTTCCTCAAACCATGTGGCCTTATTATCTCCTTTGTTCATCCTCTCATGGTTAGGTAAATAATGCGGATTGGCTTGAACAATTTCTACTAATTGTGCGACCAAGTTCTTTTCACCACCATCTAGGGTTACAAGCTCAAAACATGCCACAAAAACACCCAAAATATTTATTACCTCGTTAGGAATCCATATTTGGTCCAAAAAACAATAATTAGACTGACAATTAAAAGATCCATACCTCATATAAAACTCGGGTTCTTGTATTCATCACTCATTAAAGGAACTCATCCCCGAGTTCATCTTCCAAGGGAGGAAAAACACTATCCGGGAACAAATCTATCCACTGAGAATATACATCGACCTCCCACTCTAATATCTTGTCTTGTAAATTCTTGTGCTACCATAGAAACTATACTAAAGGGATAGACTAGCCTCAGAGGGACTTCATGCTCTAGTCAATGATGAGTATATGATACTCCTCAGAAGATTCATCGACATATAACTCAACCTACTTGGGATAAAAATTATGTTATGGGATGACATGATAGTGGATAATTTGTGAAACATGTAAGACATTGTACATGTAAAAGTACCATTAAGTTAGTATAAACTGATAGGCTACCAGCCTGACTTAATGATGCGATAGATTCCTATGCTTCTATATCTGTCAATGACCAAGCCTGGGCTAAACCCACTGGAAAACAAGATCCCCACCCTCAAATCCAGAGTTTTTCAATGGTGATCAATGTAGGATTTTTTTTCTAGAATAAGTATTAGAAAAATACTTTCTGATAATTCAATCCTACTTTGAAGTCTCCTACATGATATAAGGACCTATTAGTGTCGTCTCTATTACCATTAACTAGCATATGGGTGAATGACATGACCTACCATACAAGGCATCTTAAGGATATATCTGAATCATCACTTTGAAGTGATTATTATATTATAACTAGATTAGATGGATATGATTCTTCCAAGAACCACTGAAATAAAGGATGCATGCTTTGATCATGTCCTCTAACACTTGTATCGCTAGTTTCGACTGGACATCAGTTTCAGTGTGAAAGGATTTGCTCAGAAGTGCCTGTGTACCCACAACTCTCTATAATAAGACAACAATTGGCTGGTTCTCCACCTTCACCCACTGACTGGTGGAACGCTTAGGGATAAAACTTGTTATCTGGCATTTTATCTCAGGTCACTAACACTAGTGAATCATATCTTGATACATATTGGAGATTCCTAAATGAACTAACCACCAGAAAGCATGAGACTCTCTCAACATATCCTCTCTGATATCTATATAACCTAGATACACCCATTAATACGGAGTATGTCTATAGACTAATTTGGAGGCAGGTTCCTCTCCTGAAATATTGTCATGGAGAACCAATCCTTCAAAATCTAAAAACTACCTTATCTTCACCCAATCAAGGAAGGAAGAGGTAACTGTAAAGGATATAAGGGAAGATAGATCTTTACTATTGTGAAACTCTTGATTCATCCCTGAAAAGAGGTTTATCAATTTCTATTCATCACTGGATTCATGAATGGTTTGTACCCGAGTTTTCCAACTCAGTGCATCCGCTACCACATTTCCCTTTCTATGTGTATTGGAAAACACAAAGTCAAAGGAAATAAGATATTCATCCCATAATATCAATCTAAAAAATCTTTTTATGCATGTAAATATATACATGAGGCTCTTTTGGTCTATATACATCAAAAAGTTCTCACCAATCATATAGTGTGTCCATCAGCTTAAGGCATTGACAAATACTGCTATCTCGAGGTTGTGTGTTTGGTAATCTCTCTAATGATGCCTCAACTACTAACATTCATACAAAACAACTCTATAATACCACATTATGAATGCACCCAATACCATTCCTAATGCATCATATAACACTATATAGCCTCTTCCAGGATCTGGAATAATCAGAGTAGGTTTTAAAACAATCCTTCCTTTCAGCTTCAGAAAGGCTTTTTCGCACGCTTCTAACCACATGAACTTGAAAGAATTTTTGTAATACTAGTAAGAGGTGAATCATGGTGTGATAAGTCCTTTATGATATTAATATAATATATTTTCATCCCCAATACACTCTATATGTCAAACACATTCTTAGGTTGCTTCCTAGAGACCACAACACTAACCTTCCCTAGGTCAATTGGTACTCCTGATTCTAAGATAAAATGACCCAATAAGTGAATTTTTTATATCCATAAGTGGTACTTATAAATCTTGGGATATAGATGATTATCCTTCATTGTATTTAAAATAATGTAAATGTGTTTATCATAGTCAATCCGAGTATAAGAATACACCAATATGTCTTCCAAAAAAACCACCATAAAGAAATCTATATAGGGGTGGAAAAAATATTCATCAAAGACTTTGAAATGGAAGGAATATTTGTAAGAAAAAAGGGAATAATGAGACACTCATAAATACCATACATACTATAAAAATCAATACAAGGTTTGTCAGCAGGTCCGACTCACACCTGACGATAGCCCAATCTTAGGTCGATCTTCAAGAATACCCTAGATCCTCAAAGATTGTCAGAGGGGTAATCTGTCTAAGGTAGTGGGTACTCGTTCTTAACTATTATATGGATCAAAATTTGGTAATCCACATATATACAAATGGTCCCAACCACATTCTTTGTGAAAATCACAGGTGAACCATAAGAGGAAGTACTAGGTCTGATAGAACCCTTAGACTCAAGATCCTCCAACTATCTCTTGATCTCATGGTTCTTATTATGTACCTTTCTATATGGATGAATGGACACTAGAGATTATCCTATATCAATTTGTATTGTAAACTCTACCTCTCTATTAAGAGATAATTCAGAAAAATTATCGGGAAAGACATCCCTGAAAAGAACTACCACTGGAGAAAAATAAATCATATGTATTCCCTTCTCCTCTATGAGGAGACTAGAAGTCCAGGGGTCATTATACCTATCCCATGATTATCTGGTCTAGCTTTATCATCCTTTACATTTCTCCCACCAATGTGGATATAATTTGTATCCTCTAGTGAAGTAAAAGACACCATGTGGCGATATCAGTCCAAATAGGCATGATATGAAACTAACTAATCCATCCTAATAATGACATAAAAACCTATAATCTCGAGGATGAATGGGTCCTATATGAAGGGAAAACTGAATACCTCACTGATTCAGTCCATGCATTGTTATATACCATCTAACTACAATCCCAATAGTGTGTCAAGGGTCATCATACCATAACAATACTGAATTTCTAGCTTGAGAATTTATGTGGTTGATAAAGAGATAATGGAGTGTGAATCACCAATATCAGATAAAGTAAATAGAAAAGTGTAGGACACTATAATAGTAAATCATAATTTATATGGTCTTACACTCTAATCCTTGAGTATCGGATCCATGGATTTCATATGGACTGATCAATGTCCCACTGTGCTAAAATTAGACTATAATAAGCATGTCCTGTTTTCTGGCACTGATAATCATAAGTCTAGTTACCACGTACATGACCTCCTCCTTGTTTTGTCATACCGGTGTTACTCCAACTCCCTACCTGATGCAATGAAACAAAACCTACTCTTGGTGGTGAAGCCAGTGTGGATATACTTCCACAAGAATAAAATGTAATGGTTCAACAGAATCTATGAAGATTCTCCTTGTGTATGAAATCATGGTACTCAAGATTATCTCTATCAAACTGAGGCTTAACATTCCCTTATCATCCACATTGACGGAATACAATGGAGCTACCAGTGTAGATTCTATGGTCACCACTACTCTGAGAAACCTCAAGGGTATGCTTCCTACTATTAGAATAACTACATCCCTACCTTGGAACTTATCATTTTTTCTAAGAACTATCACCTCCCCTTAGGTTGTTCTTAGTTATAAGGTCCTTGTAAAAAATCTCAAAAAATGTTTTTAAGTGAAAAAAATTCACCTGAGTATGGATGGAATACTTTTTCCCATACTATAAGTGTCTAGCATGTGAATGCTCATCCCCAACAAGAAGTAGTGAGAATCACTTTAACTTAGTTATATCTCTCGAATAAATTATTATTTTAGGCTGAAATTTTACAGGATGTTCGGAGACATCTGGGGCTTCATTTAAGTATTCTAGGGCCCACTCTAATTCGGCCTTCTAGAAGGTCCGTTAGGCACTTATTTCCGGTGGATGCAAGCTGGCTGCAACTTCGGGGCAAGAAGTGGAAAAGTCTCTCAACATTAATGTTCCACCCACCTTTCCCCAACACAATTAATTGAAGGCACATGGGATGTTGGGGTCTCGGCCAAGACTTAATTTTTTCCTATTTAAGGCAGTAGTGGTGGAGGATTTAGGGATTTTGGTGCTTTCTTTTCATTGTAATGTTATTATGCCAATTTGCCTTTATAATGTTCTTCCTTCTCATGTAAGTTGTTCGAATCACCTTAGTCTTCAATAAAAGTTCTTCTTCTTCTCTTGTTCTATTCTTCTCCTTATCACCTTGATATCATTGCCTCAAGGTGTGAATTTATTCACAC
Source organism: Viscum album (assembly GCA_963277665.1). Taxonomy (NCBI): domain Eukaryota; kingdom Viridiplantae; phylum Streptophyta; class Magnoliopsida; order Santalales; family Viscaceae; genus Viscum; species Viscum album. The sequence goes on from OY728119.1 coordinate 1,892,833,192, forward strand.
CAAACCTTGTGATTTTGTTCACACAACGGTGGAGTGATCGTTATTTTTGTCGTTTTTACTTCTTTAATTCCACCCTCGTAAGTCTACTTTCCGCTTCCGTTGAGAACTTGTCATCAATGGAGGGGTATCTCTTTTATGGGTTGATCCAAGGGAGTAGCAAGGGGCTGTATTGAATGTTATTTCTCACTCCCTAAATGTTATTAATTTCTTTTAATTGAGTTTCTTTCATTTAATGATTTTTATTCTTCCTCTTCCTTATTGAATTTATTCACCCCACTTTCATGTGCTAATTACATCCTTTACCTTGGAGTGCTCATGAAAATGATCCTACAAGTGTATAGGTGATTATCATGTGTTTTGAAGGTGTTTAATCAGTAAGTTATGAGGTTAGTTTGAATTCATTTCATGAATCCTTCTCGAGTTAATGAAATTAAAATCGTAAAAAAAAGGAATTCATTCAATCCACCCCGAGCAATAACCTAGGATCAACTCATTTTCTCATAATTTGAATTCACATAGATCTTTTAGTACTCTTTCAAAACCATCTAAAATCAACCCAAATTGGCCACTTCATAGCCAAAAATCCATCTCTTTTTATTGAGTGTCTAAAGGTTCTTCTTAGGTCTCTGAGGATTCGACAACCCAAGCTACACTACAAGCGACCGCTTGACCCTTAAAACTTGGGTAAATTTGGGCGAGACCAAATTTTGGCACCGTTGACGGGGACCAAGTAAGTTCCTTAGACAAAAACCTTCTTTCCTCACCCCCATTCTTCTATTCTCACCCAAGATCTCTTATCTTTTCCCTTTCTCGCTTTTTTTCTTTTGGCGCATGTCCGCCTTCACCCGCGATAACTCAAATAGACTAGTTAGGGTGGAAAGTCATAGGATAGGGGAGTCAAGTACACCATTGGATCCTAATCTTCCTAATACCCCAGAGTTAAAGATTGAGTCAATTTTAATGTAGGGTCTTCAAAGAAACCAACTAATAAACCCGGGTGGGAACCAAAATGGAAATCCAAATGAGGCAGCCCCAAATTTGGAGAATGCAGTCGATCAAACCATGAATGACTACCTTACACCTACCTGGACCAATGCACCCTCTTGCATTAGGCATGATGCCCTAGGAGATTCCCACTATGTCTTTAAACCTCGTGTCCTAAACCACCTTCCAACCTTCCATGGGATGGAGTCAGAAATGCCTTACCTTCATGTCAAGGAGTTCAATGACATTGTTGAAACCATGTGCTCACCACATCAACTTGAGTCAGTTAAGATGAGGCTCTTTCCTTTCTTACTTAAGGATCGAGCAAAGAACTGGTTAAATAATCTGAGATCTTCATCAATCCACACTTGGAACCAACTGAAAATAGAATTCTACAAGAAATACTTTCCCCACCACAAAACAATTGCACTTAAAAAGAGTATCCAAAAAAATTTTGAAAAAGAGGGAGAGTCATTTTATGAAACATGGGAGAGGTTCAAAGACACCATAAACATGGTTCCACACCATGTTTTTTCTATTCCTGAATAAGTAAGAATTTTCTATGACGGTTTGGGCCCGAGGAACAAACAATTCATTGACATGATGTGCAATGGGATCTTTAAAAACAAATCCCCAAATTATGCTTACGAGTATCTAGAAATCCTTGCTGAACAAAACCAAACATGGGGAACATCACCTTATTCTGAAAAGCCTCAAATAACTACTGGAATGCATACACTTAGGGAAGAGGAAAGCCTTAGGGCGAAACTTGCAGCACTCTCTAGGAAGGTTGAAGAGATAGACCATAGGAAAATCAATGAAATCCAAACTGTAGACCTTGTTTGCACAATCTGTGACAAAAATGACCACAAAACAGACAACTGCCCAACCATTCCATCCATCAAGGATGTTCTTTTAGGAGGACCACCTGCTGAATTCAATGCCCTAAACTTTCAAAATCCTCAATACCCAAACACATTCAACCCAAGGTATAATGACCACCCAGGCTTCCGATGGAAAGATAACCAACAACCTAGCCGACCACAAAGACCAAACCCCTACCCTACACAAAATTTTCAAAACCATAACCAATTCCAACCACAACTAGTCCAATACCAACATCATCCAGTCCAATACCAACAACCCATCCAACAACCAAAGTATCCCCCTGGTATAACCCCACCAACACAAGCCCTTTCCCAATCTGTCCCTCTCCCAATCCTTGAACAACTGTGCAAACAAATGGAAAGGATGAACTCAGAAGTCTCTTCCCTGAAACAAGAACTTCAAACCATCAAAACTAGAAAGGCACCCATTGCCACACAGGCTATTCCACAACAAACATCAAGGGGGGAGACAAGTTTCACTCAAACAACTCATGAACAACTAAAGTCTGTGACAATTTTGAGAAGTGGGAAATCAATTGAGAAACCTGAATAAATAGTTCAAAAACCACATGAAGATTCAAACTCTAATGAAAATTCAAATGAAACACATGAAAAAACTAAAGATACTAATAAAAATGTGAAAGAAACAACTCTTCAAAAAACAACCCCACAACCTTCCCCATTTCCTCAACGCATGAGGGAGAAAACCAAGCCTGAATTGAGTGAAACATTGAGGGAAATTTTCTCACAAGTCAAGTTGAACATTCCACTCCTCGATGCCATTCAAACCATTCCTGAATACTAAAAATACCTTAAGGACCTCTTCACATTTAAACGGAAATTCTCACATAAGAACCAAGTCCTTCTGGCAGCAAATGTTAGCACAACAATCCAAGGAACCCTTCCTCCAAAGATGAAAGACCCAGGATGCCCTTACATAAATGTTAAACTAGGAGAGAACAAAGTTGTCAAAGCCTTGTGTGATCTAGGAGCTAGTGTGAACCTCATTCCTTATGCTATGTATTGTCAGTTAGGGCTCGAAGAACTCCAACCCACATCTGTCACTCTTCAACTTGCGGATCGTAGTATTCGAGTTCCAAAGGGGATTTTAAAGGATGTTTTAGTGAAAGTTGAAAATTTCATTTACCCAGCTGATTTTATTGTTCTATACAATCACCCGAGCTTAGGTCCTAGGGAGAAAACCCCAATCATCCTTGGTCTTCCCTTCCTTGCAACAATCAACTCTGTTATCCGAGTCCGAAATGGGAACATGACCATCACCTTTGGAAACATGAGTCTAGACTTGAACATCTACAATGAAAACTCTCAAATTGGGGATGATGAAGAGATCCATGAGGTTAATTGGATAGGTAGTGTTGATAGTGAACTCAAGGAACATAAAGGAATTACCTAAGGATGTTTAAGTCAAGAAGAGATTGATTTTCTTTGTTCACATGAGGGAAATTTGTCTCCTTGGCTTGAATCTCTTTCAGATTTCTCTATTGATGATTTTATAGAATCACCAATAAATGATACCATGGGTAAAATCAATAACATCGAGTCCATACCCATTCATGAAACTACTCTAACTAATTTAGTGGATGAAAATTCTTTTCACAAGGAACCAATTTTGTCAAGAAATCTGAACAAAGAAACTGAGTTCAATACAAAGTCTCATCCTTTCCTGGAAAGTGATAACCACTCTGATCTTGAATTTAAGGTTTTACCTTCATCACTCAAGTATGCGTTCTTAGGGGACAATAAATCATTTCCTGTTTTAATTTCTTCCTCTCTTGAAGCCAATCATGAGAGGATGCTTCTAAATGTCCTTAGGAGACACAAGAAAGCCATTGGATGGACCCTATCTGATATTCCAGGGGCATTACATAACCCAAAGGGCATGAGCTTGAAGGAAAAATTACTGAATGGACAGGTGAAGGTTGTTTTTCCTTGATCCTATAAGGAGACTTAGATTTGATTATACCCTGAGAATCCATCTAGGAAGCAATAGAATTGATGACCCGCCACTCGCTCGAGGACTTTATCAATAAAGGGCAAGGGGAAATGGTCTTTCTTGGTACAAGATTTGAGCTTCCTATAGTCAATACAGACTCTCCATCCACTACTAACCCTTTTTGGAAGCATCTCTCCATCATTATTGGTTATTACTGTGATTCCATCCTTCTTTGGAACCACATGTATTGGGCTAACCCACTCACTCTCAGCTATAGGATAGATGATACCAGCTTTTAACAATTTCAAAAGTTATTTTCTCACCACTTCCATGAGATTAGGATTGATTCGCCGCTGAGGTTGATGACATGGCTTTGAATCAAATTCTAGAACAATTCTATGAGTCCCGATAAGTGGGCTAATCCCAGGAATATCAGATAGGGTCCATCCAATGGCTTTCTTGTGTCTCCTAAGGACATCTAGAAGCATCCTCTCATGATTGGCTTAAAGAGAGGAAGAAATGACAATAGGAAAGGATTGATTGTCCCCTAAGAACACATACTTGAGTGATGAAGGTAAAACCTTAAATTCAAGATCAGAGTGGTTATCACTTTCCAGGAAAGGATGAGACTTTGTATTGAACTCAGTTTCTTTGTTCAGATTTCTTGACAAAATTGGTTCCTTGTGAAAAGAATTTTCATCCACTAAATTAGTTAGAGTAGTTTCATAAATGGGTATGGACTCGATGTTATTGATTTTACCCATGGTATCATTGATTGGTGATTCTAGAAAATCATCAATAGAGCAATCTGAAAGAGATTCAAGCCAAGGAGACAAATTTCCCTCATGTGAACAAAGAAAATCAATCTCTTCTTGACTTAAACATCCTTCGGTAATTCCTTGATGTTCCTTTAGTTCACTATCAACACTACCTATCCAATTAACCTCATGGATCTCTTCATCATCCCCAATTTGAGAGTTTGCATTGTAGATGTTCAAGTCTAGACTCATGTTTCCAAAGGTGATGGTCATGTTCCCATTTCGGACTCGGATAACAAAGATGATTGTTGCAAGGAAGGGACGACCAAGGATGATTGGGGTTTTCTCCCTAGGACCTAAGCTTGGGTGATTGTCTAGAACAATAAAATCAGCTGGGTAAATGAAATTTTCAACTTTCACCAAAACATCCTTTAAGATCCCATTTGGAACTCAAATACTACGATCAGCAAGTTGAAGAGTGACAGATGTGGGTTGGAGTTATTTGAGCCCTAACTACAAATACATAGCATAAGGAATGAGGTTCACACTAGCTCATAGATCACACAAGGCTTTGACAACTTTTTTCTCTCCAAGTTCAACATTTATGTAAGGGCATCCTGGGTCTTTCATCTTTGGAGGAAGGGTTCCTTGGATTGTTGTGCTAACATTTGCTGCCAGAAGGACTTGGTTCTTATGTGAGAATTTCCGTTTAAATGTGCAGAGTTCCTTAAGCTATTTTGAGTATGCAGGAATGGTTTGAATGGCATCGAGGAGTGGAATGTTCAACTTGACTTGTGAGAAAATTTCCCTCAATGTTTCACTCAATTCAGGCTTGGTTTTCCCCCTCATGCGTTGAGGAAATGGGGAAGGTTGTGGGGTTGTTTTTTGAAGAGTTGTTTCTTTCACATTTTTATTAGTATCTTCAATTTTTTCACGTGTTTCATTTGAATTTTCATTAGAGTTTGAATCTTCAAGTGGGTTTTGAACTATTTGTTCAGGTTTCTCAATTGATTTCCCACTTCTCAAAACTGTCACAGAATTTAGTTGTTCATGAGTTGTTTGAGTGCAACTTGTCTCCCCCCTTTATGTTTGTTGTGGAATGGCCTGTGTGGGCATGGGTGCCTTTCCAGTTTTGATGGTTTTAAGTTCTTGTTTCAGGGAAGAGACTTTTGAGTTCATCCTTTCCATTTGTTTGCACAGTTGTTCAAGGATTGGGAGAGGGACAGATTGGGAAAGGAATTGTGTTGGTGGGGTTATCCCAGGGGGATACTTTAGTTGTTGGATGGGTTATTGGTATTGGATTGGAGTATGTTGGTATTGGACTGGTTTTGGTTGGAATTGGTTATGGTTTTGAAAATTTTGTGTAGGGTAGGGGTTTGGTCCTTGTGGTTGGCTAGGTTGTTGGTTATCTTTCCATCGGAAGCCTGGGTGGTCATTATACCTTGGGTTGAATGTGTTTGGGTATTGAGGCTTTTGAAAGTTTAGGGCATTGACTTCAGAAGGTGTTCCTCCTAAAAGAACATCCTTGATGGATGGAATGGTTGGGCATTTGTTTGTTTTGTGGTCATTTTTTTCACAGATTGTGCAAACAAGGTCTACAGTTTGGATTTCATTGATTTTCCTATGGTCTATCTCTTCAACCTTCCTAGAGAGTGCTGCAAGTTTCACCCTAAGGCTTTCCTCTTCCCTAAGTGTATTCATTCCAGTAGTTCTTTGAGGCTTTTCAGAATAAGGTGATGTTCCCCATGTTTGGTTTTGTTCATCAAGGATTTCTATATACTCGTAAGCATCATTTGGGGATTTGTTTTTAAAGGTCCCTTTACACATCATGTCAATGAATTGTTTGTTCCTCGGGCCCAAACCTTCATAGAAAATTCTTACTTATTAAGGAATAGAAAAACCATGGTGTGGAACCATGTTTAGGGTGTCTTTGAACCTCTCCCATGTTTCATAAAATGACTCTCCCTCTTTTTCAAAAAAGTTTTGGATACTCTTTTTAAGTGCAATTGTTTTGTGGTGGGGAAAGTATTTCTTGTAGAATTCTCTTTGTCGTTGGTTCCAAGTGTGTATTAATGAAGGTATCAAATTATTTAACCAGTTCTTTGCTCGATCCTTAAGTGAGAAAGGAAAGAGCCTCATCTTAGCTGACTCAAGTTGATGTGGTGAGCACATGGTTTCAACAATGTCATTGAACTCCTTGACATGAAGGTAAGACATTTCTAACTCCATCCCATGGAAGGTTGGAAGGTGGTTTAGGACATGAGGTTTAAAGACATAGTGGGCATATCCTAGGGCATCATGCCTAATGCAAGAGGGTGCATTGGTCCAGGTAGGTGTAAGGTAGTCATTCGTGGTTTGATCGACTGCATTCTCCAAATTTGGGGCTGCCTCATTTGGATTTCCATTTTGGTTCCCACCCGGGTTTATTAATTGGTTTCTTTGAAGACCCTCCATTAAAATTGACTCAATATTTAACTCTGGGGTATTAGGAAGATTAGGATCCAATGGTGTACTTGACTTCCCTATCCTATGACTTTCCACCCTAACTAGTCTATTTGAGTTATCGCGGGTGAAGGCGGACATGCGCCAAAAGAAAAAAAAAAGAGAGAAAGGGAAAAGATAAGAGATCTTGGGTGAGAATAGAAGAATGGGGGTGAGGAAAGAAGGTTTTTGTCTAAGTAAATTACTTGGTCCCTGGAAACGGCGCCAAAATTTGGTCTCGCCCAAATTTAACTAAGTTTTAAGGGTCAAGCGGTCGCTTGTAGTGTAGCTTGGGTTGTCGAATCCTCAGAGACCTAAGAAGAACCTTTAGACACTCAATAAAAATAGATGGATTTTTGGATATGAAGTGGCCAACTTGGGTTGATTTTAGATGGTTTTAAAAGAGAAATAAAAGATCTATGTGAATTCAAATTATGAGAAAATGAGTTGATCATAGGTTATTGCTTGGGGTGGATTGAATGAATTCCTTTTTTTTACGATTTTAATTTCATTAACTCGAGAAGGATTCATGCAATGAATTCAAACTAACCTCATCACTTACTGATTAAACACCTTCAAAACACATGATAATCACCTATACACTTGTAGGATCATTTTCATGAGCACTCGAAGGTAAAGGATGTAATTAGCACATGAAAGTGGGGTGAATAAATTTAATAAGGAAGAGGAAGAATAAAAATCATTAAATGAAAGAAACTCAATTAAAATAAATTAATAACATTTAGGGAGTGAGAAATAACATTCAATCCAGCCCCTTTATACTCCCTTGGATCAACCCATAAAAGAGCTACCCCTCCATTGATGACAGGTTCTCAACGGAAGCGGAAAGTAGACTTACGAGGGTGGAATTGAAGAAGTAAAAACAACAAAAATAACGATCACTCCACCGTTGTGTGAACAAAATCACAAGGTTTGGTGTGAATAAATTCACACCTTGAGGAAACGGTATCAAGGTGATAAGGAGAAGAATAGAAAAAGAGAAGAAGAAGAACTTTTATTGAAGACTAAGGTGATTCGATCAATTTACATGAGAAGGAAGAACATTACAAAGGCAAATTGGCATAATAACATTACAATGAAAAGAAAGCACCAAGATCCCTAAATACTCCACCACTACTGCCTTAAATAGGAAAAAATGAAGTCTTGACCGAGCCCCCAACATCCCATGTTCCTTCAATTAATTGTGTTGGGGAAAGGTGGGTGGAACATTAATGTTGAGAGACTTTTCCACTTCTTGCCCCGAAGTTGCAGCCAGCTTGCATCCACCGGAAAGAAGTGCCTAACGGACCTTCTAGAAGGACGAATTAGAGTGGGATATAGAAGACTTAAATGAATCTCCGGATGTCTCCGAACTTCCTGTAAAATTTCAGCCTAAAATAATAATCTGTTCGAGAGATATGATATAAATAGTGGGCTGTTTTTCTGGGCCGCAGAATCTGGCCCAGAATTGAAGCTTCAACTTGGTCTGCCTTAATCACCACCATTTAGGACGAATTATCACTGTCTCCAGAAGAATTTTTTGTTCCTATATATGTCTTCTAGTCTCCCATGAATTTTGGGATTCATTGGGCATGTATTGTGGGCCCCACATTCCCATCAATGGGATGATATCCAATATGCCTTCTCCAGAATTGTTTCCTTTAATAGCCAAATATCTCCATCATCCTTTATGAATAATCCATTGATCCCTGAATAAAAAATGTTCATAATGAAGTTTATATACATTTCCCAAAATATCAAATTAAAATATAGATAGTTACATTCTCTAAAATCAGATGAAACATTGGGCCTAAATTGGTGCACATTAGGCATGAATTGCACAAATGATGAGAATGGATGTTCAAAATTAAAATCCTCTAACTCAGGCCCATAAGATCAAAAATAAACATTTAATATCATTACAATGTAATCAAAATATGTGTTTTTATTGGCTAATCACTTATTAAAACACACTAAATAATTAAAAACACACATAGATCCCTACTCTAGAAGCCTGGACTATCTGGTTGAATCAACTATAAACGTCTGAGGGAAAAAATAATCATAGAAGGAAGTATTAAAATCATCCCAGACCATGTTGTGATGACGACCAGCCTGGGTAGTCTCATCCCACCAATGCTTGGATTAATCCAAAAAAATATAGGTTTCATGAATGATCCTCCTCTTAGGATTCATCTCTAGATGATGAAATATATATAGAGTGGCCTCTAGTAAAGACTCAACAACATGTGGTCTGCCATCCCGAGAAAAGGATGGAGGATGCTGCTACTGGAACTCACGAGTCAGATCATCCATAATATGTATAGGTTAGGGAGCACCATGCATATAGTATATCACATGTAGAAACCCCTCACGAAATTGATCATCAGTTCCTAGACCAGTTATAACATTTAGTGCCTCTAGTGGCACTCCTAGCGGTATTACTAGATTCATAGGGACCACCATCTCTAGAGTGTGTTCGTATCCACTCCCATGGAACACAACATGAGAAAATCGTGGTGGAATACCTCTACAAAATCCAAACACATGCCTTAGATCAAGATTTTAAATATATAGAATCACTAGTGTAAGTTGAACGCAAGAAGAAGGGCTCACTACCAAAGGTATACTACTGCAAATACCTGCTTAGAATTCCATGTATTGGTAAGTATTCAAACATATATTTATTGGGGTTTTAGTTAGTTAAAGGTCAATCACATTTTTCCTCACCATTTGTTGGGAACTATTTCATTTTGTAAGTAAAGATTCACATTTGGAGTTTTCATTTTATTATACACAAATATCGATGTTCGATTGAAATGTATGGATAGGCCCAGTGAGTAAGGTCCCATACACCTTATCACTGAAATCGATTCCCATTTGATTTCTATTTAGCACCCACTATATTTGGTCTTAGAATGTAATGGGTGATATATGATGAATCTACTTAGTAAATTACACATTCAAATTCATGAGAGACCATACACCTCACAAATTGAAACATTAAGTCACTAAATCATAGCCAAAGAGCATCTCATGTAACCACAGGTAGATAGAAGACATGGGTAGAAGCTGTCTATTTCAGATTCCACCATCAACCTATATCAAAAACACTATTTAGATTGATAATAGAACATTAAATAAACAACTCCCTACCCTATATTAAAATGTTAACAAAAGAGGTATATATAACAACCATGACTCACTCAACAATAAAAGGAAACACAAGCAATTAATGCAATGAAATTAACCTATATGGAATGGTCTATACATAGAATATGAATGGAATGTAAATTCTAAGCACCTGCTATGATTCATGTAAAAACACATCCTTGCCCTCATCTCATCGGGATAAGGAAAAACATGAAATCCTCAATAATAATAATAATAAGCACCATCACATAGCATGTGCATCACCCAAAGGTGAAATATTATCAACTATAATAAGAAAATACAGAAAAACGTATATTATTTCTAGAAAATTAGTATATACCCTGAAATTGGGTTAGCTACACCCAAACATGGCTTATAACCAAGTTCTAATGAATTCCTAATCTTCTATTTATTATCTCAAAATAATAAATCAAGAAAGGAACTGCCCTAATACCACTTTTTGACATCCTGACCCAGGTACCACTCAATAGTTCCCTGAATCTAATGGGACACATGGCTCAAGGGTGACTCCCCATATGCAATATGCTTCTGACTATTAGTGAGGGCCTAGGGTGTGTCCAGGGGGAGACTATGCCCTTATTACCAAAGTGCAGCATATAAGAAAAAATAGTAACATATGAAATATTTAATGTATATATAACAGATGGAACAAAGGAAAAAAAATAACAACTATACCAATTAGCTACCATGAAGGAAGCAGACAAAAACATCCAAGAAGAATATAATAATCCAAATATGGAAATATAATCATATAAAAAAGATAATGAAAATGTATTTCATGTCTCTACAAAACTGGAAAACAAGAATACATGGAAGTAGGCAATACATGGTATACAAAATAATTAGAAAGGAAAAAAAACTATCCAGCATCCTGAGCACTAGCTTGTATATCTACTACCAAGCTCCATCCTAATGAAAGGAATCATGACCAAGTGTCCAAATCAGGAAACTTCCCCTTCTCAACACATGCATACATATAATATTCTTGGGTACCATCACCGGCCTGTATAAGGTGTGAGATAACTCTCAGTAGGTCACCACTAGCAGTGTCTATCCCATCTAGTCTAATAAATATAAACTGATAGTGTGTAGTTATATACAAATGTAAGAAATGATAGAAGGATAACCAATAACTTCTTTAGCCTCAACTACTAATGTCTCTAAATATGTAATCATTTCATTAATTATGTTATATATTATAATAAGTGAAGTCATAGGATCCAAGGTTCGTCTAAGGCATCATATAATAACCATAACAACATAGGATCTAAGGTAATAACCAATTCAGTCCTTATGATTATAATAATACATAGGACCCATGGTAGTAACAAAGGCATCCTTGAACATACAGATCAATGCAACTCAGTAATAACCTATTGACTGGGGGTCTGAGTGTAATCCAACAAGCATTTCCCAAGGCATTCCACCATAATATGATTCAAACGGAGTCCAAGGATCTCTTCCATGGTAAGAATGGGCTAAGTAATGACTGGATCTAATGGGTGTATCATTGGAGCCACATGTATGAAGATGTTAAGATGGATCCAAGGAGTGTATCCAAGGAATATTAATATCTGAATGATAGTAAAGGGATCCAAGAGAATCAAGATAGACATCCACAAGTAGAAAAGGATCAGGTTCCATGGTGGGTGTCTCACTTGGAAACTGATATCCTTGAATCAGAATAGTATCCTCTGAGTGCACAAGGAATTCCCACAGGAACCCAAGGCTGTCTCAAGTATGACCAATCCTATAAAGATAAAAAAAAATTGTATGTAATTGAACCTTATACATAATTAATTATGTACTACTAATACCTTTTAATAAAACAATTAGTTCATTTCATTACCTTTCATACTATGTGGGAATCCTAAATAAGATATGCAACCATTTATTACTTTAATTACATAATCAATTATTTTGTTTGATCATTTACATTTCATAAGCATGACATGTCAGGGTATGTACATGAAACCATATTCAATTAAATTACATTTAACTAGGCCATGTGATACATATAATATACCAATCATTTATAATTTAATCTCATTTAATATATTTAAACACTTACCTTGCAAGGGTTAAGTTATACTGCAATGTAATAGCCATTGGAAATTCAATCATTTAATTAAGCACTTACCTTTATTAACACCAAGACAAATCACACCCGAACAGTGGAGTAGATAGTCATAATAAACAACTAAATTGATATCATAAGGAAAACACCCTCTTTGGGGTGGTCAATGTTGAGTAAATAACCTCAAACATTGAGGAAAAATTATATAAGGGGCTCAAGAATACGAGAAAACTGATTATAAGAAAGTAACATTAGTTTAATAATAAATGCCTGTTAAAATTTTTGTGCTCATGATTATGATAGTTTATAAAATGGGGAGACTTGAGGGATGATTCATTGACCACCAACCATATACTCATAGCACTTTCCTCATCCAATATCATCCCATTGTTTTACCTAGATCAGAAGAAAACAAAAGAATTAATTAACAGCCTAAAAATAGGGAATATGATCCTGCACCAAAATAGCGCAAAATCTAACAATATAAATGAGGAATAGAAGGTAACAGACTTGAGATCTTTCCAAGATGAATCCAAAGTGGCGAACGGTGCTTCGATCATACATCAAACAGAGGATATATTGATTAACCTAGGAGGAGGTATCTTGAGAGCCTTCAATGGGGGTGAAAGCCACTACACACTATAAATTAGAGAAATAAGAGGGGGGGGGTAAGTTTAGTTAGACTTTAAGGGAAAAATAGTCATTTTACCCATATAATATGGGTCACATAGTTTTTCTGTATGATTTTCCAAAACATGAGCCAACTGTGTGCATGGCACTGCCTCAAGGGGTACCCCACAAGGTTATGTCACATGATTTGAGAATCCATGTGCCATCGGTGTTGTATGGTTCTTCTAAAAACTGCATACTAACCTCACATGTATGCACCCATAACTACATAGTTTCCTTAATCTGTGTGGCCTCCTCCCCTCGGTTCATCCCTACTCGGTTAGAGAAACTGTGCAGACTAGGTCACATGGTTTCTAATAACTATGTGGCCCAGTTATTTTCTCCACCAAATAGGGTTACGAGTTCTAAACAATCCCCATACACCCCTCAAAATCTTTATGTTCTCATTAGGAAACCATATTAGGTCCAAAATAAATAATTAGAAAAAAAAATAAAGGATCCCTACCTCATCTAAAAATTGGGTTCTTACAGGTAGAGGGTGTGAGGAATGATCATGAATATGAAGCAAGTACAAGAGATCACTAAAAGGAAGGTACATTGGGAATGAATCAACTAGAAGCCATGTATGGGATACAAATCACCAAGATAACACAATTTTCACACATGGGAGCTGTCTGATCAACTATATTGAAAACTAGAAGACCACCCAAAGCACTGCTATGATCATACCAAAATATGATCGTCCCAACATAACATAAACCCAACAGGTCAGTAGTAAACAGCGCACTTGGAGGCCCAACAAAATAGAGCATAGAACACCCGATGACCCAACATTATTGAAAACCCAAAATAAAAATATCCCACATGGAGGCCAACAATGAATAAAAAATAATTCTCATAATACATAAGAAAATGTGATTTTTTTCATGGAAAACATAAAAAATGTTTTTTATTTGAAAACCAAATTTAACAAATTTACACAATTTCAAAATAAAAAGAAAAAAACATAAATAATGTGTTATTGCAACCATGACTATCAGTTATGCCTATATTATTTTCAAAACAGAAAAACCTAAGTTTATAAAATATTCACCCAACATGAATATCACTTATCATGTGATGGAAGTGGAGCATTCTCTACCTATACTACCCATCAAATAATATTATACGGTTTAATCATCCTCAAAAATTGAAAAACTAAACAACAACACTAAACCAAATCTTACCAATTATACTTGAGTCTCCATAGAATCTTGATTTACTCTCAAGCATTCCAATACCTAAAAATACACTACATTCCTTAGAGGTAAAATATAGTGAACATGAAAACTCCACAAAATGAAATCACAAAATAATGTGATAGTAAAACTGTAGATCACACAAAAACAAAAACATAAGAAACCAGTAGGAGAAAAAAACCCCACCAAAGCCTGAATGTCTTAAACAATACCTTACACACCCTCTCATCCAACCGAGTTCCCCTACATGAAATATGTAGGTCATGTCCTAGGATCAAAACAGATGGATTTCCTAGAATCGAGTCCTGAATCAAACTAATGTTATTATAAACAAGAATTAAAGAATGTCAACAATGATGAACCCCATGAATACCACATGAGATAAGGCCATAATGTATTTATTTTCAAAATCAGGACAATGCCTTTAAATATGGATGATCTTAACACACTAAAAACACTAGAAGTTATTAAAATAGTTATTATCTTTCTAATTATAGTTATTATTTTTCAATTGTCTGATAACATGAATTAACTGAGGTTCACTCTAAACACCACTATGTTCTTTCAAACCATGTGTTCGAATATCAAGAGATAACACAAAAATCTTTACTTCCTATAATGTAATTAAATCCCCACCATACATCATGGAATCTTTTAATGAATTAATATAATATTCAATGGTGGTTATAAGAATTAACGATTGATCTTCATCCTTAACTTTTATATACATTTTATCTAATTCTAGATGAATATTATTAAACTCATCAATATAAAAATGCAAAAAAGAGACCAGGATTATTTTAAAATTATATAGACTCAATTTTTTTAAAAAATGACCAAGAAATGTTTTGGTAAAATAGAAATGTTTTTTTTTAAGAAAAAATGGATTTAGCAGTAGTTTCATGGGAGACTTCACATAAGATTTTGTCTCTGAGGGTTAAGAGAATTATATAATGAGCCTTTTATAGAATACTAGGGTCAATATTAATGTATGTTTTAATAGAATGGCCATTGGTAGACACTATCCCTAATATTTTCTTAGGGCCAATAAAATAAATTTCCAGCCCATTGTGGACTAACAGTTCCCACATATTAACTATCAACCTACTGAGATCATCCTCACTATCAAAATTTTTGACATCAAGCATATCAAAAGTCATCATTAAACCGATTACAAGATATGTTTCCAATTCTTACAATTGAAATAGACCCAATAAAAGTATTGAGATGATAATAGCAGATAAGAGAGGAATTAGAATGATGATTTCAAAGGAAACATAAGAATAAATACAATGAAAGATGTAAGGAGGAAACTATAATGAGTGAAACAGAAAAGTAAATACTTGAAGGAAAATATTAACATTGGGATTTATATAGTTTTGACTAGTTTGGTCCTACTCCATGGAAAGAACCCCATGAAAACATTTATTATTATTAAAAAAGAATCATATAATCAATTAAAATGACTGTAGAGAGACATAACATATGTGGACCATATAAGTTATAAGATCATAGGGACCTCATCATGCGAGGAGCCAAAAGTGAACTCCGGCTCAAAGATGTTAACACACTCCCTCGATCTCGATGAACTCTATCATGTATCCCCAACACCAACAAAAAAATAATGAAGATATTGTACATAACTGATGAAAAATAGAAAAAGATTGCCTTACAGGCTCAAGTTTACACCAAGAACCCATGAAGAGGTCATTGGAGATGATAAAAAGTGCTTCCAGGGTAGGGACTTCTTGAAGATGTAAGAGTTAAAAGAGCTCTTGATTCGAGAACTATCCACTGTAGGGGATCTATAAAAAAGGGGCATGCACTAGTACAGATGAAGAGCACCTAAGCTCCTCCCACTAAATTTATCTTCTCAACAAAATATAGAACTACAAAAAAATACCGGAGAAGAAAAAGTGAGTGCTGCTAAAATGATGTGACATCGAATGGGTAATAAAGAGGCAAGAAGTGAGGGAGTGGATAGGAAGGCATAATATGCGAGGGAGACATGTGGATGGTAGAGGGCGTGAGTAAGGATTGTGGAGGTCATTCCAGTACAATAGGTTTCCAAAAGTTTGGGACAAAGGAAAGAAAGAAAACAGTGACTATGAATGAGATGTGGATCACTAAGATAACACAATGGGTGCACATGGGAGCAATTTGATCAAGCATATTGATGGCTAGGAGACCACCTGGAGCACTGTGAAAATTAGACCAAAAAATGAGTTCCCCAACCAAAATGGAACACTACAGGCTAGTAGTAAACATCACACATGGATACCCAACCAAATAGAGCCCAGAACACAGTACAACCCGACAACACCACAATCCTCAAATAAATAGATCCAACACAGAAGCCTGTAAAGAATAAAATAAAATTTTCATAAAATTCAAAAAACATGAATTTGGTAGGTAAATCTTTAAATATGATTGAAATTTGAAAAATAGATTTAACAATTCACCATTTCTTACATCACATCAATGATGTTTAGGGATTGAAGAACCGAGTAGAAGCAGGGCTCCTTGATTCCCAACACTTAATTCTCATCTTTTTTTAGGAAGTCTATTTCATTTAGTCATGGACTCACTCTTCTCATATATTTGGTTCATATTTACTGTTCCTCTTTGTATAAGTATTATTTCATTATTTATTCCATGTTGTGATTTTTTTATTTGGATCATACCCATTTAATCTTCTTATTTATGTGCATGGATGTCCATGTTATGGATACATCACCCCATATTTCTAGGTGGAATTATGGTTATGGTTTTTTATTTTCATGGTGCAATAATTACTAAATGGTTAAAGTTGATACCTTATATTCTTTTCATTAGATTATGGTGATCGAAAATGCTCTTCAGGCCTTATGTCTGAGTGGTTCAGGTGACATGTTAGGCCAACCTGAGCCAGTTTTTTGTGAATCCAATCCATACCATCCACCCGAATAATGAAAGAAAGAGTAACCTCACAATTAATACATAAGTATAATTTTCAACTCCCCTAACTCTTATAGACTTGTGACGACCACTCTACAACACAAAAGGACTAACTAATTACAATTCCTTACCCATATATAGAAAATCACAACCAACCAAATCACATCAATTCACATCACAACCATGAATTGTGAATTTTAATATTCATTTTTTTTCAATTAAAATGAATTTTAATTTTAAAATTCTTTTTCTATTGTGAGAAAGGTGTTGCGCGGTTAAAAGGTGGGCACCGCCCATTTCTCCTCCACCATACGTGTATACCGCAGGATGCACGCTCCCGTGCTTCTCTATTTTCTTTAGCAGGGACTTCCTCGATCAGAAGAAACGGATAGAGATCGAACCGGAGTGGATCTCGACCCTTCCAGGTGTGAGCGCAAGATCACGGGTAGTGGACAGCACCCATGAGCGAGCGCGAGTGTCTCTATTATTGGTTCGGCCTTCTTCGCAGAGCATCGGTGCGAGCTTCTCCAAGTGACGCGGTGGCGTATGATTTCTTCTTCGGTGGTGGTTCACAGTGGCGTTCATCCGGGATCTCGTGGAGGCATAGTTGAGTCTGGACATCGATAGGGTTCCAGGCTGGCCGCCGTGGGTGGACACGGGAAGCAGCGTTCTTGGGCAGGATGAACCTGAAGGCAGTGTGTGAAGGTCTTCCATGAGAAAGCTGCTCGTTCTGGTTCTATTCTTGGACAGCAGCTCTGGACATGGTTAGAGACACCGAATCTGTAGAGGGATGGATCTATGCAACATCCATCTTGAAGGAGGACATGCCATCATCTCATCACGACATGGAGGTGTCGAATAAGGTGAATCCGACCTCTGGTAAGGTCGACTCGGGTTGTCTTACTATTCCTTAGTTTTTTCTGTCTTTAAGTCCTTGTACATGTCGCTTGATGTTGTGTCTTTCTTCTTTGCTGGTCTCTTGTACTATTTTTTATTTAATAGTAAAAAACCGATGGTGACTCTGCCCCGTGCACATAGGCCATTTGGCCCAAGCACATAAATTTATGTGTCCATTTATTACTTTCCGCATTTATTATTTTGACCTGGTTAATGTTGAACGCCTGTATCTGGGATTTAATGCGACAATTTTTTGGAATTATTTATTTAATTAGAAGCTATTAAGTATTTTTTCCCTGGTTACATCATTGCTTGTTTCTGTCACTTCTCTGGATTGTTGGAATTGATTACAAATATTTCCTCTATTTATTAGTTTCATTTTTACAGAACTGGAAAGATAGGCGGCTTGTTTGTTTTAGATTTCATAATTTTGAGTTTCTGAACCTAATTTATACCCAATGGATCTTGGCTATTCATAAGGGGGCTTCCTTGCGCAATGCAGCCCCCCAACAAGTGGTATTATAGCCAAACTGTTTATAATTTTGTGTCATCAAAATTCAAAATCGGTTATTCATTGCTTTAAATGATTTTGTTAGAGGTTTTTACTCTGTTGCATTCTTTGATGTTTTGTTCACCTAGGTTGTGTTCTCTCATTGGCATTAATTTCGCAATATGTTATTGATTGTTGTTTCCTTGCCTGGTTTTCCTCTTAACTGTTTTCCTATCAGACCCCCAACAAGTGCCTCTTGATAGTTTCTATCTATGTGTGTCTCTTTTTCTGGGTTTAGGAAGGGGTTAGTGCGATGTTGGCTAGAGTGAAGAGTGTCTTGGTTAGCAGTGAGCTGTGTGGCAGGGTCTGTCTGTCTGGTTGTTTGGTCTCCTGGTTCTGCCTTTTTCCTTAGGAGAGTGAGCTGGTAATTAGATCAGGTTTGTTCCTCAGGTTTGTGTCTTGGTTTTGGATTGTTGTCTCTAGGGGTAGGGGTTGAGATGTTGTTAGTGGTGATTGGTCATGGGCAGTGGTTAGAGAATTAGGTTCATGTGTAGATATTTGGATAAACACCAGACTTCATGATGGTGCTATTGGTATCTGTTTGATATCTTTGGATGGGAACCTAGGAATTAAATACTTGATATTGTTAGGAAGCTATACTGAGATGAGTTTTCTTGGTCGGTAGCTAGCTTCCCATGGATCGCTAGTGTTCTCGTGGGTTTAGAGTTTGCCCTTAGGACTCCTGGGGATGTATGAGATTTGCAGTGGTACCTGGTTGTTGAGGAACATATACTGTTGCTCTGGTCCTAGGCAGTGTCTCCCTTTAGGTGGAGTGTTTTCTCAGTCCGTGATTGGTTCATGTGGGGACTAGTTTTGGTTTTTCTATGCTTGATTTATTGGTTTTTATGATATTGTTTCTATTTTCATTACTACACTTGTTTCCGAGTGATTCTTTTTCAATTTTATGATATGTTTGATTTGCCATGTTTTGTTAGTGGATTGGTACTGCTGTGTTTCTGCGTTGTGTTGTAGGTATTGGTGAGCGGTCTGGGACTTCCTCGATGACATCATCTCTGAGGGCGACTCATGTAAGTTTAGGTATTTATTCTATTTATATTTGGAGTTGTTTATTTATGGGCATGTTCAGCAGTTTTTTGATATCATTAATTGGGGCGGCGTGTGTCACATTGATGCACGTTAGGGGGTACTTTTTGGGTCTTACCCTATAGGTGCTTTCATGTTTACAATGTGACTGAATTAATGGTTCTAGGTGGTGCAAAATCATCATGAGGTTAGAAGTTTATTTTTCCAAGGTGAAGTTTTGTAACATTTTTTCATATTAAACTGTGTTTCTGGTTTTTAATTTCCAAGGTGGAGATTTGTGAATTTTAATATTCATTTTCGTTGTTAATTAAAATGAAATTTAATTTTAATATTCTTTTTCTGTTGTGAGAAAGTTGTTACACGGTTAAAAGTTGGGCACCACCAATTGCTCCTCCACCATATATGTGTCAACCTGGATGTGCACTCCCCTGATCCTCTATTTCCTTTGGCAGGGACTTCCTTGAACAGAAGAAATAGATAGAGATCGTATGGGAGCGGATCCCGACCCTTCTAGGTGTGAGCGCAAGATTGCAGGAATAGGTTAACACCCGCGACACAAGCGCGAGGGTCTCTGTTGGTTCGTCCTTCGCAGAGCATCGCTGCAGGCTTCTACAAGTGAGACGACGGTGTAGGATTTCTTCTTCGGCGGTGGTTCATAGTTGAATTCATCCGGGATCTTGCGGCGGAACGATCTAGTCTGGACATCGACGGGGGGTACCAGGGTGGTCGCAGTGGGTGGACCTGGGCAGTGGCATTCTTGAGCAGGATGAACCTGAAGGCAGTGCGTGAAGTTCCATAAGGAAGATGCTCGTTCTGGTTATGTTCCTGGAAAGTGGCTATGGACATGGTTAGCGACACCGAATATAGATATGGATTGATCTTTGCGACATCCATCTTAAAGGAGGACATGCCATCATCTCATCATGACATGGAGGTGTCGACTAAGGTGAATCTGACCTCTGGTAAGGGGGTCTCGGGGTTGTCTTACAATTCCTTAGTTGTTTCTTTCTTTAATTTCTTGTACTTGTCACTTGATGTTGTGTCTTGCTGCTTTGCTGCAATCCTGTACTCTGTTTTTTGACATAGGAAAAAACCTATGGTGACTCTGCCCCGTGCATGTAGGCCAATTGGCTGAAGTACGCAAATCTTTGTGACCATTTACTGCTTTTCGTATTTATTTAGTCAATCTAGTTAATGTTGAACGTCTGCATTTGGGATTTAATTCAAACTGGTTTTGGATTTATTTGTTTAATTAGAAGCTATTAAGCATTGTTTTACTGGGGTATGTCATTTCTTGTTGCTTTCATTTTTCTAGCTTTTTGGAATTGATTACGAATATTTTCTCCATTTATTAGTTTTATTTTTATAGAACTGGAAAGATAGACAACTTGTTTGGTTTAGATTTCGTAATTTTCAGTTTTCGAACCTAACCTAATGGATCCTGGATATTCATAGGGGGACTACCTTGTGTAGCGCAGCCCCCCAACATGAATCAACACCAACAAAACCAAATCCTGTCTGCTGACACAACCTTCCCAGTTGAATAAGATGGTGCAAACCAACCGACAATGAAGGGAAACTCACCATTGATTTCAATCGTCTTCATATGAACCATTTGAAACTAATATAATTATTTAATTCCAATGATTTCATTTTAAACTCTTAAATTTTTTCAAAACCACAGATCTCCATCCAATATTTCTTTTTATTTATGTTAAATCATGTTATAGATGGAAATATGGAAAAAATATTGAATTATTTTTCAATAAAATGTGGTACCCTTATCCTGGAAGTGCATGATGTGTAAGGGTAAAATCAATGACCCTAACACAAGCACATGAAACTGATTACCCTCATGCAATTGATGAGAGTAGTGACTTACATACACGTGTTAAAGAAGATGACCCTTAATAGGGATTCAATTGGAGCTATGTTGAAGAAGAAACCTACCCTAACATGATTGAGGCCAAGAGACTTACCTCTTTGTATGCAAGGGGAAACAACTACTGACCCTCATGCCGCTCCACTTTACCCTCCCACATCATTAGAAACCACACCCCACTACCTCCATGGCCTCCACTACAGTGTGGGGATAAATACCTTTCATTTTTGACCAGCCATGCTAAAGATCCCGACATATAGACCCTATGATTTTCATTTAGTCTCTTTCTTACACGATAAGCCTCACCATACCTTAGCATGCCGACATGCCCAATGCTTTGGGAATTTTCCCTTTCCCATTTTACACAAGTAGGCTCTCCAAGAAAAACACTTTTCAAAAAGACCATTGTTTGTTTCACTCCCCTTGGTGCACCCAGATCCACCCATGCAACTCCAAAATTTCACCCCCTTTAATAAAAGAATATCTAAATTCCATTACCCCACACATATAGATCCAATACACTCAAAACTTCCAACACTACAACTAATCTTTCCTTGTATTTGCCTATAAGCCTTCCCCTTTTTACATACTACCACAGTTGGATCAATCATAAGAACCACCACCATCAGTTCAAAATAGACAACACTTCTAGATCTAGGAGGACATGGGATGCCCATTTCCTATCCTCCATAAGTTTGAACAAATGCCTAGACACGCAAATATGGAACATCCAATGTCATAGAAGCAAAGGATCGTGAGATAACTCTATTAAACCATTACTGATTAAAATCATTCTTTTCTACTGTTCCTCTCATAACCCATCGAAACATTAAAAAACTCAATTTGATTTCAAAAGTGTGTTAGAATATCACGTATTCCATCATTTGCTTCATCTTCACTAGAGGAACCTTTAGAGATAGTGGTTTTGAAATATTGGTATTTTTGTAATCCTCTACATGTGGAAATAAGGGAAAAATGAGCAGTACTGTCGTGGTCATTCCCTCCAGTGGTGAGAGTGGAAATGGAAGGATGTTGTTGTACTTGTTAGGGTTATAACAATTTTTGAAGTTGTATCTCGCTGTCAATTAATCAAACATGGATTGGAAATATTTCCACCATCTTGGACAAATCCTTTTCCCTAACAAGAGTATAGTCAATTAGTGTTGCTCATGTACAGCAAACTATATTGGTTGTTGAATCCTACTTCATCGCAGGTTATGCACATTGCAATGTTTCAAAGGGTAGTTTCTCATGTTTGTCTGGATGAGCTTGGTTTGACATCAATGATAGCACAGTCTTATGCTTGCGGTGCAACTTTAGAATCTTTGCAGTCTCCTACTTCATTTGTGAGAGATGCACACTCATTGTTTCCAGCAAAGCATATAATATTGTCATCCAGAATTGTCAATAATGATCCGCAATCAACCTATTCAGAACTCATTAAGAACTCAATTAAAGAGCCAAATTGATAGAAACTTTGATGTGTGGGAGAAGAATCAAGAGCTTATATTGATTCCAACAATAGCTTTATAAAAAAAATATAAATAGATGTAACAAATGTGGAAAAGGGTTTCCGTGGAGACACTGGAGATTTTCTGGGACAAAACATTTTATCAAAATACCTAAATTAGGAAACTATTTTCCGATCTAGGTATGTTTTTAAATAGCCATGAATAGAACAGCGTTTTTTATTGAACAGTGCCTTCTTCATACTTTATTTGAGGAAGTGCTTTTATGGGAAGCTCCTTCTATCTTTTTTCTTGGATGGCGCTTTTTGGGAAAGCACCCACCCTTCTAGGTTGTTTAGAATTTTTATTTATTGAGTTATTATGTTTATATATATAAACATAAACATTAAAAATAAAACATTATTTAGTTGTTTTTAGTTCGATATTACTTCTAATTGAAGAATTTTGAATATATTAATCCAAATATCACTAAATCCCCCCTTTTATATGGATGCACCTCTTCACATATTTTGTATATTTTTGGTGAGTGATAAAAGCACCTATATTGCATTAATAAATGAATAATAATTTTTTTTATAATAACACATTAATGAGAACAAATAATTAATCGTAACACATTATTAATCATTGTTTATTATTTAATAATGTAATTACTAGTGATTAGAAATTTAATTATATTGATATTACAAAATAATTAGTCATAATTAGTAATCAAATTATTAATAATAATAGATAAAGTTGTTGATTATTTTAATAATAAAAATGTAAATGAAAAATAGTAATAATGTAATTATTAAAAGATAATAATAATCAATATTTATGATTATTATTATTAATAATAATATTACTAAACAAAAATGATTTGTCATGTAAATTCATTTTTTATTATATTTATGAATAATAATATTATTATAATTATTAATTAAATATAGTTAAATATACACTAAGATACCATGAAAATACACATTCAAGTATTGACCACAACTAGTAATTTATGGCTAATAAAGTCATGATAATAAGGAATTCTTGATAATAAAGTCATTAAAATAATGGCATGATCATAAATTTGTGATATGAATATCATTAACAATAAATTAATTACCCAGAAGACCAAGGATCTAAAAATAAAAGATTAAAATATCATGATAACTATTAAACGATAATAATGTCATGATAGTTAAGTCACGAGAAAAAATGATGATAATAAAGTAACGATGATTATCATTATTGATATAATGTACTTTGATTATTACTAATGATGTAAATAATCATATTATTACAAAATATTATTAATTAAGAATTTGAAATATTAATAATATAATTATAAATAATAATTATTATTATCATCACTAAATAGAAAATAATAGTTTTTAATTAAATATTTTTTATATTATTATTATTTATTCCTATGTTTTTATTGATATTTAATATTTTCAATTTATTGTTCTTATAAAATTATTTTTATTTTTAATTATTTAATATGTCTTAAGTACATGTCTTAAATTTAATTTAGAATCAAAATATAATATATATTTTTAAGCTTTTAAATTTAACTAATTTTTTTATGTTTGAATGTTTTGTTTTTAACAAAAAAATTGATCTATATCTTTGTCCGTCTATTATTTTGATTAAAATATTTATAATTTTAAATAAGTTTTATGTTCTTAGTCTCTTTTTTAAATTTCATTTTAATTATACTTATAGTTTCTTTTTTTATAAGCATTCAAAGCCTTTCACTTGAAACCTAACAAACATATTATGTTTCAAGTATGTAAATTTAGAATCACATAAACTATGAACAAAAAGTCCAATCTAAATAAAATATAAAACATAGAATAAACATATGAAGATTTTTTGAAAATATAAATAATTTCATAAATATAATAAATCAATATTAATTTTCATAAAAAGACATTATTGATTAAAAAATAATATTTACACTTCAAATGATAAGTCTTGAAACGACAATATTTTGTGCTATTGAAATTATATAACATTAATTGTTTTAATGGAATTATTTTTATTTTTTACTATTTTTATTTTGTTTAGTCAGTGTGTAAAATTTCATTTACATTTTATTCATACTTTATAATTTATTAGCTCTCAAAGTCAAATACAAGAAAAATTATTATATTTCAAGTTGGTGATTTTGAAGGCGTATAAAATAAAGATTATAAATACAATTTAAATTAAATTTGTCCCACTAACTAAATATACAAAAAAATAACTAAAATTAAAATAAATTTCTTAAATATAATAAAAAAGAATTTGCACGACAAACATTATTATTTTAAAACATAACATTTACACTTTAAAAAATTTATGAGCATATTTTTTAATAAGTATTATATTATTAATTAATGAATTATATTGTATTATTAATTATGTTTTATTAATAAATATTATGAATTACATTATTGATAAATATTTGTTATATTATATATATTTTCAATAATTAAAAAATAATTATGAACAATGATATAAATAATATAATTATTAATGTTACTAATAATGTAGTTAATAAATTATTAAACAATTCTATAATGATTTCTTGGTTTAATTGTCAGGTATAATTTTTTTCTTCTAAAATGGAACTAGTGGTTTTCAGCTACATTCAATTTCCATTAGTTTATAAACTACTATCAACAAACATTGGGGATGGATTCTGATACAACTCATAGATGGATTGTTGAGACCTCTATTGGAAATACATGATCTGCTCCATTTATGAGAACTCATATGACTCTATCAGACTATGAAGATGAGCCTCTTCAAAGGAGAAATACATGACAGAGAGGAAATCCCCCAAAGGGCAGAGGTCACCATCCTAGGAATATGGATTTTTGAGGGAATCAAAGGAAATGAACATTAGTGGTCTTTGTTAATTTGATGTTGGTATTGTTTTATTTTTTTGACCCCACCAATTCCCCTTATGAATTTTCTAATTTTACAAAAAAAGTGGGAGTGTGTAACGACCCAAACTTTTTGAATGATAATTGTTTCCTAAAAACATGTGTTATATTATATTACACAACAAAACAATATCTCATTAATAATGAAGTATGCATATTTTAATGTGACCATCGGGTTTTAACCGTTATATGATCGTTGGTCAATTATGATTGTTGGTCAATATGATCGTTGGTTAATATGATCGTTGGAAACTATACTCTCAACTTTGAGATTGTTATTTATAAATAGAAATGATAAATGTTAATTAATGAAGAAAGACGAGTCGATGGCCTCATTCTGTAGTGTCATGTCGTAAGAATCTCATTTGCCAGAGTCTGGGAAGGAGGTAACATCACTGGGCTTCGCTCTTGACCAAGCCCAAGCTGAGCTTCAACATGGTAAACTTGAATGAAATCGCATACGGGTGAAGGTCAAGTTAGTAGAGATTACCACTCGGACAATGTTTTCTTAGCCACCCTAAGAGTCTATCATAATCACACACCTTATGTAAAGACCCGTAAAATTCAAGGGAAATTTTTTCTAAATTTTCTTTGGGATTTTACAAGAACGCGGTTTCTGACGGCACTTGATTCCGAGGCCCGGAGTGCCCGGAACCAATTTCTGAAGTTTGGCTCGGGTACGTTCAGTGAACGAACGAGCGGGTTTTCCTATCTTTTGAACCGGTGCTCGGAATTGAAATCCGATGGCACCGATGAACTCGCAACGCCGGTAATCGCTTAAGGGAACCTTTACCGTAGTTGCGTTTGTGCGGGAGAAGAAGTTAATTTTTGGGGATTAATTAAATAAAGTGAATAAAATTGTTGAATCAATTTTATTTCATGTTATGTGGTTAACTTCTCCCATGGGAAGTTGGTGGTGGGCCCACATCCATGCAACTTCCCATGTGTGGATATTTGAAAGGGTGGGGCCCACACGAACCCCCCACCTTTTCAAATTCCTTAAACTCCCTAACCCTCTTAACCCCTCACTTTCCTAACCCCTCTAAACCCCCCATTTAAGTTTTGTTAACTTATCACCTCATTAATTTTATAACATTTTATGTTAATAACTTAAGTGAGTTAAATGTGGGTTTTGAATTTTCAAACTCTTGAAATTCAAATGGTTAGGTTGTGTTAATAAAATAAGACTTGGTCTTATTTTATTATTGTTAGAGTTTTGCAACCTTGAGAGGATTGGGGAAGCGGTCTTCTTCTTCTTCAACCTCGACGAAGAACGCGAAGAACACCGTTCTTCAACGAAGAACTTCTCCGCCGAAGAACACGGTTCTTCCGCGACGTCGTATCCGCGACGCGACGTTCTTCTTCCGCGTCGTCTCTTCCGCGACGGTTTTCCGCGACGAAATCGCCGTCAACGACTTCGAATCCTCGCTTCGCGACGTCGACGTTCTTTTCCCGCGACGCCCGACCTCCGCGACGCTCGTCTTCCGCGGCTCGTTGACAAACACCGTTCCTGAACCGAGGTAGGGGATTATTTTATTTAATTATTTTTTCCGTTCATGAATCTAGTTTATCGATTATCGTGGATTTTCGACTAGATGATATCGTTTAACGAGAGGGGGGCCGGACCGCACAAACACGGCCGAACCCCCCTCCTATGTTCATATTTGATTCTTTGTGGATGGAACGGAATGGCGAGGTGCCCTCGCACCACGCGGGAATCACACGACAAGTATTACGCGACGCCGTCGCGCCGCGTCGTGGAAGGAAGTTTAAGAACGCGATGTCGTCGCGCCGCGTCGAAGAAAACCAAAGAACCACGGTCGGAGTCGGGCCGCAGCGAAGGTGCGCGGCGCCATCGGGTTGCGCTGGAAAACTACAAAGACGACGCTTTTCGTTTTGACATGCGGATTGACGGGCGACGACGAAGCAGACCGTTTTGGCGTTTGAATCCCTTCGCAGTGAAGGTGGGGTCCCTGGGGGACCATAGGCGAAGACGGCAGGAGGAACAGACCACCGGAGCGCGTCCGGTGGTCCGTGGAAGGCGGCGGCGGCGCGCCGCCGGAGGGTTGGCAGCCGGCGGATCCGCCGCCGGCCTCAATTAGCGGCGGGCGGGGGAGTCGCGCACCCCGCTCCGCGAATCGGCTCGGCCACGCTGGCCGAGCCGGGCCGGGCCCAGCCGGGTCGGACCCGGGTCGGGTCTACCCGGTTCGGGTCGACCCGGTTCGGCCGACCCAGGGGGGGGGGGGGGGGTCGGGCCGGGTCGGCCCGGGCCCAGACCCCCCGTTTTCGGACCACTTTCGGTCAAATGCCCATATCTTGAGCTGTAGACCTCCGATTGACGCGTCGTCAGTGGAAACACGATCCTTGGACCGAGACGGTCGTTTCGGTATATTACACTCAAGGTTTCGGAGAACTTTGGGTTCGGCCGGGTTGGTTCGTACGCGAAACCAACCCGGCCCTCGGAGCGGAAACGCTCGTAACTTGAGTTCCGGACGTCCGATTGACGTGCTATCGACTTTGATGGATTCCTCTAAGTGAGACGGATCTTTTGGATTACTCCGCTTGAGGTTTGGATGCCGTCGGAGTGCGGTCGGGTTGGTTCGCTCACGAAACCAACCGGGCCCCTGGAACGAAAAAGCCAATAACTCACAGACCGGGCGTCCGATTGACGCACCGTCTGTCTCGTTGTTTTCCTCTTGATGAGACGGAACTTTTGGCATATTTCGCCCGAGTTTTGGATACAGTTGGATAGTGGCCGGGTTGGATCGCACCCGAAATCCAACCGGGCCCCTAGAACGGAAAAGCTGATATCTTTCAGACAGAACGTCCATTTGACGAACCATCAGCGGCGTTGTTGATCACGTTGAGAAACCGTTCCAATGAGTATACCCTATGAGAGTTCGGGGTACAGTTGAGATATGGTCGGGATTGGTTCGCTTACGAAACCAACCAGGCCCCTGGGATGAAAAGGCTAGAAACTCACAGACCGGGCGTCCGATTGACGCGCCGTCTGTTGCATTGAGACCCCTATGACGAGGCGGTCCTTGAGATACTTCTTCGTGGGACTTTGAGATACTTGGAGTATCGACTAGTAGCTCGTGGAGCGGACCCTCCCAGAGACGAGCGTACGGAGTACGGAGACCGTGTAGCTGACTGAGACCTGACGACTGCTTGACCGACTAGACTTGGAGTGAGTCGACTAGCCCAGTGGACAGAGCACTACTTTGTGAGGTGCAGACCCATGGCGGACGGAGCACTACCTGTGTGACAATGCAGACCCGCGGTACTCGTCTGGAGAGTACCTCAGCAGGCTACTAGGGGGTGTGCACTACTGTGTTTGGGTGACATACCTCGGCGGGAAGCACTATTATGTTTGGGTGGCTGACCCGCGGTACTCGACAGGAGGAGTACCTCAGCAGTCTTAGGTTAGTGAGCAGTACCTCAGAGTCGTGACAAGACCACTGTACTCTCCAGAGATGGAGCTCTTCAGCAGTTACAGTTTCGATAATAAAAATCCTGGTTTGAGCTGAGACTTTTGACCTTTGTGTTTACCTCATGATTGAGATGAGTTACTTGATAACTTAGGTATATGTATGGGCATATACCTAAGTAGAGGTTATCTGTTGAGATCTTCTTTGTGGTTATCCTTGTTGGTTTTAGTGAGACCTTGAGGGTCTCGGGGTCCCTACTGAGTATCGTTATACTCACCCCTGCACGGGCTATGCCCGCACCTCGTTGTGTTGGTTGCAGACGATGGACAGTGCTGACGGAGGCCAAGTGTTTGAGGACTGGACGGTACCTGGAGGTGGACTACACGACGAGTCAGTATCTGGAGGTGGACTTCACGGCGAGACGACACTCGGAGGAGGATGACGGGCGAGAGTGTTGTGGAGGCTATCTGTACCTACCCTTCTGGTAGGATCCGTGGTGGACGATCCAGGAGCTGCGCCATCTGTACCTACCCTTCAGGTAGGATCCGAGGAGGACGACCCATGAGCCGCTTCCGTCCTTCCAGCTGTTGTCTTTTTCTGTTGTACTTTGTTCAGTTGTAGTTGTACTTTCTTTTGGGTTTGTATTCTGGCCCTTTTACCTTTCAGCACTTCTCTCTGTACTTAGTGTTTTACTTCCGCTTGTACTCTGTGGTGTTTTGTTTACTTTTATAAAGGCAATGCCTTCCCAATTATCGGGATTTACGCCTTTAGTGCTAGTCGCCAGCCCCTGGCCTATGGAAGGCGGGCTTGGAGTAGTCACAGCATGGGCCCCGAGGACGGGTCGTGACAAATTGGTATCAGAGGAGTCGGTTCTACCGCTGAACTTATAACTCTGATATTTTCTTTCTGTGAAGCAATAGTGTTAAGGGTACCGAGTGTGGTCTTTAGTTCAGGGAGTCCAGTGTTGGTGCAGGCGACCGACGTATCCATACACCAGGACCCTGACAACTGATTTCCGACTTTGTGCACGAAAACACTGATTGCGTGTGTGTTTTCAAAGGTTTTCCCTTAAAACATCTCAAACCAGGTCAGCTCACCAGGTATAATCGTTTGACCATGTTACGTTGTTTCTTTCAGGATGCCTTTTCTCGGACGACCAGCTAGAGCCCCGAGAGTGGTTCGTACTGACAGCCCGCCGAGCGACGTGGCCTCAGTACAAGACCCTTTTCCAGTTGAGGCACCAGTGGAGGCACCAGCGGTACTACTACCCTTTGGGCCACCGATGCCACCAGCCCCAGCAGCAGAGGGTGCACGTCGCTTGAGCGCACTGCACGAGTTCCAGCGCCAGAGGCCACCCATGTTCCAGGGAGGGACGGACCCGCAGGCGGCTGAGGATTGGCTGGAGGCTGTGGTGAGAGTCTTTAGGCTAGTGGGGACGCCGGCAAACTTCATGGTGATCTTTGCTGCCAGCCTCCTTCAGGCAGCAGCAGGCAGGTGGTGGAGCCACTTGTTTCAGTTTTGCGACGGGATGGCCTTCGCATGGGAAGACTTCGAGACCTTCTTCAGGGTGGAGTTTGTGCCAGTAGCTCTACACCCCAAGCGTGTACAGGAGCTTCTGCCTTTGCCGCGTGTTTTTCGATCAGTAGCCGAGTCATCTATGGGCAGTAGACAGATGATGCAGAGGTTCAGGAGGACCAGACCAGCAGTTGGACGATCTCGGGTTTTAGGACCGGTGGTGCGGGGCACCCGGGGTGGGGTCAGAACCAGGCGTGCCAGAAACGGACAATGTTACTCCTACGGCGGGAAGGGTCACCTGGAACGTGACTGTCCAACTCCTCGTACAGTTGATCCGCAGGCGTTGGAGGAGCCACCGAGCCAGAAGCAGCGACGAGTGCTTGAGCAACAGCCGAGCAGTGGACAAGGCAGTAGAGCTCCGGGAGCAGGTGGACAGGAGCGGAACTAGTGGATACGTCCCTTGTACTTCTAGTTTTATGTTTCTGTTGTATTCGTGTCTTTGTACTATGAGCTGCAATAATAAAAAGACACTTATCTTTGTTTGCTTTCCTGTCCTTTTGTTTGGTTGATACTGAGTGGTCCCAGTTAAAACTGTTGACTTGACCCTCACTTTCGAGATTTCTACTGGAGGAGACCTAGTGACCTCACACTGATGCCAACAGTGTGACTCGACCCTTGGAGGCGAGAGTGACAGTTGGATCTCTTAGTAGTTACGTCGAGGCCTTACGATGTCATCCATGGCATGAATGCGTCATTCATGTCAGGATTGACTGTATTAGGAAATGAGCGTGGTTCATCCAGGGGATGAGACCGAGTTTCTCTTTTTGGCAAAAGAGAAATTTTAGCATCTCTTTCAGATCATAGGCAAAGCAGGTGCAGATCATCCAGGAGCGGATGAAGACTGCATAGTGCAGTAAGAAACAGGAAACCGGCTCCAGTCTTAGAGACTCGAGCATGTTAAATGTTAAAGAAGAGGAAGCTTAAAGGATAGATGAGTCTACGAAGTAGCAGACGTGGAGGCAGAGCTAGGAGAGCAGCATGAGGTGGTGTACATCCTAACATGGTACAACCACCCGCCTTAGTTATTCCCGCCAGGCTCAGGGAGCTGGAGGGCGGAGGAAGAGTGCGGCTGCATGCGGTCAAGGAGTGTGACCCAATGGATCTAGAAATGATTCAAGGGACAGTCTGTGTCCACTACTAGCTGCTGTAGTAACGGACGTCGATATGAATCATTCCTTGCTTTCACAAACCTTGTTCCAGACCTAGAGTTTCCGGTAAGCCATGGACTTGACCCTCACGTCTGGAGATACCTTGGGAGGAGACTCGATAATCACACTTACGCCGACGGTGTGGTCAGACCCTCGAGGCGAGAGTTCCGGTTGGAAATCTCTTGGTGGCAGTGTCGAGGCCTTACGACGTTAGTTTGAGTATGGAATGGGCAATAACTGTTCATACTCAAATTGATGGTTTTAGGCAAACGTCGGGATGGGTTTTCCTTGGTCGGCGAAAAGGAAACCCTGGGCAGCACAAGTTAAACTCATGCATGGGAGGGTGCGACCGATCACTCTTGAGTCGACCAACCTTACCCTCGTGGCGGCAGTCGTTTCGAGTTCCAGTTCTAACAGGAATTGGAGACCTCTAGAGTTCGAGGATGACGATCACGTCCTTATATGGGTCTCACCTCGACGAAGTTTACGAAGTTGTGGCCAAGGCGGCAAGTAAACTCTGAGGTTCAATGGACCTTTCTAGGTCCACAGCTGGGTAGGCGAGGTGGTTTACCACTTGACCCATCCACCTCAGTTGCACCAGGTGCACGACGACTTCCACGTATCTCAACTGAAGAGATATGTGCTCGACCCTTCGCATATCATTGACCATGAGGAGATGGATGATGGCGATGAGGTGTTTTCCACGGAGGTTCTAGTGGGGATCAAGAATCGACAGGAGCGGATCCTACGAGGACGATCGATTCCTCGGGTGCACTTTCTCTTGCAGTACGGAAACCTCCGGGTGAGCACATGGGAGCAGAAGGCTCAGATGCGTGCTCTGTACCGCTTTTGTAACCTTAGTTTGTGTTAAAGCTTTACGAGGACGTAAAGCCCTGAGGTGGGAGTAATGTAAAGACCCGTAAAATTCAATGGAAATTTTTTTCTAAATTTTCTTTGGGATTTTACAAGAACGCGGTTTCTGACGACACTTGATTCCGAGGCCCGGAGTGCCCGAAATCAATTTCCGAAGTTTGGCTCAGGTACGTTTAGTGAACGAACGAGCGGGTTTTCATATCTTTTGAACCGGTGATCGGAATTGAAATCCGATGACACCGATGAACTCGCAATGCCAGTAATCGCTTAAGGGAACCTTTACCGTAGTTGCGTTTGTGCGGGAGAAGAAGTTAATTTTTGGGGATTAATTAAATAAAGTGAATAAAATTGTAGAATCAATTTTATTTCATGTTATGTGGTTAACTTCTCCCATGGGAAGTTGGTGGTGGGCCCACATCCATCCAACTTCCCATGTGTGGATATTTGAAAGGGTGGGGCCCACACGAACCCCCACCTTTTCAAATTCCTTAAACTCCCTAACCCTCTTAACCCCTCACTTTCCTAACCCCTCTAAACCCGCCATTTAAGTTTTGTTAACTTATCACCTCATTAATTTTATAACATCTTATGTTCATAACTTAAGTGAGTTAAATGTGGGTTTTGAATTTTCAAACTCTTGAAATTCAAATGGTTAGGTTGTGTTAATAAAATAAGACTTGGTCTTATTTTATTATTGTTAGAGTTTTGCAACCTTGAGAGGATTGGGGAAGCGGTCTTCTTCTTCTTCAACCTCGACGAAGAACACGAAGAACACCGTTCTTCAACGAAGAACTTCTCCGCCGAAGAACACGGTTCTTCCGCGACGCCGCATCCGCGACGCGACGTTCTTCTTCCGTGTCGTCTCTTCCGCGACGGTTTTCCGCGATGAAATCGCCGTCAATGACTTCGAATCCTCACTTCGCGACGTCGACGTTCTTTTCCCGCGACGCCCAACCTCCGCGACGCTCGTCTTCCGCGACTCGTTGACGAACACCGTTCCTGAACCGAGGTAGGGGATTATTTTATTTAATTATTTTTTTCCGTTCATGAATCTAGTTTATCAATTATCGTGGATTTTCGACTAGATGATATCGTTTAACGAGAGGGGGGCAGGACCGCACAAACACAGCCGAACCCCCCTCCTATGTTCATATTTGATTCTTTGTGGATGGAACGGAATGACGAGGTGTTGTCGCACCACGCGGGAATCACACGGCAAGTATTACGCGACGCCGTCGCGCCGCGTCGTGGAAGGAAGTTTAAGAACACGACGCCGTCGAGCCGCGTCGAAGAAAACCAAAGAACCACGGTCGGAGTCGGGCCGCGACGAAGGGGCGCGGCGCCATCGGGTCGCGCTGGAAAACTACAAAGACGACGCTTTTCGTTTTGACATGCGGACTGACGGGCGACGACGAAGCATGCCGTTTTGGCGTTTGAATCCCTTCGCAGTGAAGGTGGGGTCCCGGGGGGACCATAGGCGAAGACGGCATGAGGAATAGACCACCGGAGCGCGTCCGGTGGTCCGCGGAAGGCGGCGGCGGCGCGCCGCCGGAGGGTTGGCGGCCGGCGGATCCACCGCAGGCCTCAATTAGCGGCGGGCAGGGGAGTCGTGCACCCCGCTTCGCGAATCGGCTCGGCCACGCTGGCCGAGCCGCGGCCGGCCGGTCGGGCCAGGCCGGGCCGGGCCCAGCCGGGTCGGACCCGGTTCGGGCGACCCGGTTCGGCCGACCCAGGGGGGGGGGGGGGGGTCGGGCCGGGTCGGCCCGGACCCAGACTCCCGTTTTCGGACCACTTTCGGTCAAATGCCCATATCTTGAGCTGTAGACCTCCGATTGACGCGCCGTCAGCGGAAACACGATCCTTGGACCGAGACGGTCGTTTCGGTATATTACACTCAAGGTTTTGGAGAACTTTGGGTTCGGCCGGGTTGGTTCGTACGCGAAACCAACCGGGCCCTCGGAGCGGAAACACTCATAACTTGAGTACCGGACGTCCGATTGACGTGCCTTCGACTTTGATGGATTCCTCTAAGTGAGACGGATCTTTTGGCTTACTCCGCTCGAGATTTGGATGCCGTCGGAGTGCGTTCGGGTTGGTTCGCTCACGAAACCAACCGGGCCCCTGGAATGAAAAAGCCAATAACTCACAGACCGGGCGTCCGATTGACGCACCGTCTGTCTCGTTGTTTTCCTCTTGATGAGACAGAACTTTTGGCATACTTCTCCCGAGTTTTGGATACAGTTGGATAGTGGCCGGGTTGGATCGCACCCGAAATCCAACCGGGCCCCTAGAACGGAAAAACTGATATCTTTCAGACAGGACGTCCGTTTGACGAACCGTCAGCGGCGTTGTTGATCACGTTGAGAAACGGTCCCAATGAGTATACCCTATGAGAGTTCGGGGTACAGTTGAGATACGGCCGGGATTGGTTCGCTCACGAAACCAACCGGGCCCCTAGGATGAAAATGCTAGAAACTCACAGACCGGGCGTCCGATTGACGCGCCATCTGTTGCGTTGAGACCCCTATGACGAGGCGGTCCTTGAGATACTTCTTCGTGGGACTTTGAGATACTTGGAGTATCGACTAGTAGCTCGTGGAGCGGACCCTCCCAGAGACGAGCGTACGGAGTACGGAGACCGTGTAGCTGGCTGAGACCTGACGACTGCTTGACCGACTAGACTTGGAGTGAGTCGACTAGCCCAGTGGACGGAGCACTACTTTGTGAGGTGCAGACCCATGGCGGACGGAGCACTACCTGTGTGACAATACAGACCCATGGTACTCGTCCGGAGAGTACCTCAACAGGCTACTAGGGGGTGTGCACTACTGTGTTTGGGTGACATACCTCGGTGGGAAGCACTACTGTGTTTGGGTGGCTGACCCGCAGTACTCGACAGGAGGAGTACCTCAACAGTCTTAGGTTAGTGAGCAGTACCTCGGAGTCGTGACAGGACCACTGTACTCTCTAGAGACGGATCTCTTCAGCAGTTACGGTTTCGATAATAAAAATCCTGGTTTGAGCTGAGACTTTTGACCTTTGTGTTTACCTCATGATTGAGATGAGTTACTTGATAACTTAGGTATATGTATGGGCATATACCTAAGTAGAGGTTATCTATTGAGATCTTCTTTGTGGTTATCCTTGTTGGTTTTAGTGAGACCTTGAGGGTCTCGGGGTCCCTACTGAGTATCGTTATACTCACCCCTGCACGGGCTATGCCCACACCTCGTTGTGTTGGTTGCAGACGATGGGCAGTGCTAACGGAGGCCGAGTGTTCGAGGACTGGACGGTACCTAGAGGTGGACTACACGACGAGTCAGTATCCGGAGGTGTACTTCACGGCGAGACGACACTCGGAGGAGGTTGGCGGGCGAGTGTTGTAGAGGCTATCTGTACCTACCCTTCAGGTAGGATCCGTGGTGGACGATCCAGGAGCTGCACCATCTGTACCTACCCTTCAGGTATGATCCGAGGATGATGACCCAGGAGCCGCTTCCGTCCTTCCAGCTGTTGTCTTTTTCTGTTGTACTTTGTTCAGTTGTAGTTGTACTTTCTTTTGAGTTTGTATTCTGGCCCTTTTACCTTTCAGCACTTCTCTCTGTACTTAGTGTTTTACTTCCGCTTGTACTCTGTGGTGTTTTGTTTACTTTTATAAAGGCAATGCCTTCCCAATTATCGGGATTTACGCCTTTGGTGCTAGTCGTCAGCCCCTAGCCTATGGAAGGCGGGCTTGGGGTAGTCACGGCACGGGCCCCGAGGACGAGTCATGACACCTTACCTTTAGGTCTTGTGTGGTTGTTATAAGAGGTTATGTGTCAAGGCCCTAGTTACATAAAATTTATTCCCTTTGTTTAAATAAAAGTCTTATTTCATCATTTCCGTTTTAAGAATTGTTTTTCTTAAAAATTGAGATGGAATTTGATAAATTGATTTTTGGGGATAAAATTATACTTTTTAGAGAGATATAAATTATTATATTAAAATATGGTTTTATTAATAATGTTTATTGTAATGAAATAATGTTATAAAAAATTATTTTAAATTATAAATAATTAAATAATTTTATTTTTTTCAAATGTCATAAATTTTACTATGCATTTTCTATCCGTTATTAATTTTAATAAATAAGTATTTTATTGTTAAAATTTAAATTTCTCATATTTATAGAATTATTTTGAAAAAATAAATTTCATTTTTTGAAATCAGAAAGTCGATACTAGGTTAGGTTGAATTTATGAGAATTTTATAAAATACATTAGTTTTTCATGAATAGTAAAAATACAGTTTGAGTTTTTCAGTATGTTTAATGAAATCATAACTATGTCATAATGATGTAATGGGTGATATAAATTATTTTTAAACTCTTGTGGATTGAAATATGATAATAGGTGTCCCAATTGGCTAATACCATGAGAAAATACCATGGGAAAACCCATGGTTTTGCAAATACAACTACTGAGGTGTCCAAGGAAATTAATAAAAAAACTCCCTCTCTTTTAATATAAATACCCACACATTTCTTCATTTCTATTCATTCCAAAATCAACCTCCATGATTCTATAACAGTATTACATCCCAAGGAGTCCTCCCAAGGTGTCCTCAAGCCCCCAAGGTCTTGATCCTCATGTTTTTGGGACACTCTTCAAGGTAAGGGAAATCTCAACTTCTCTTTTCCTTTCAATTTACTTTTTATGTGGTTTATCTTTCAAATTTCCATACAATGTTCTTCTATCCATTTTGTTCTACCCCTTTACTGTATTAAGAGAATTTTATTAATGAGATACTCTTTTCTCCTCTTTTTAATGTTTTTTAAAACCATGTTTCATACCTGTTTTGTTGCCAGATGTTCGTCTCAAAATTTATATATTTTTATCATGCAATTGTTTTATTTTATTTTGTGAATATCCAAACCTCTTTCTTCTCTAGGGGTATTCACATAGATCTATTTAATTTTTGTATTAACATAAATGAATCCTTCCTCTCTTTTCTGTGGGTTTAAAATGACAAAAGGATATTGTTTTAAGTACTTTCTAAAACACCATGATTTTGAAATGAAACCCATTTTTTTATTCTCCATGAGTTATTTATGCATTATTTTACTCAAATTAATTAATACATATGGGGGGTGTTCCCTGGCATATCTCCAATGCATTGGGTAAATAATTTAATCTCTAGAGATGACATGTTTTATGATACCTTGGTAATCGTTATGACACCTCAGTGATAAACCTTGGTGATATGTTTATGAATGACTCAATTAAATGTTATAGACACATTTCTATGTTATAATTCATGTTATTTTCAATATTATATTCCTATTTTACCATTTCTTATAACTTTATGATATTCCTTAAGTTTTTATCGATAATTCTCATAATCACAAGTAAATTGTTTTCCTTGTTTTCCCTCACTAGGCCTTATGCTCACCCTTTCCTTTGATGTATGTCCCCAGGTTATGAGATGCAATAAATGTACTTAGGATGAACCTTGAATAATACTTTTAGGTGGAAAATAATAATGAATATGTTTTCATGTATTATGTACCTTTTTTCCAAGACACTAAACTTTAAAAGATATTCTGTTTATAAAATGTAATGAAAAGTTATGTAATTAAAAGGCGAGATGCCATAGTTGGTATCAAAGGACTGTTTAGTTATTTCTAGAAATTAGGTTTTGAAAACTTTAGGATGAACCTTAGGGATAAGTTTAAATATAGAAAAACTTCTAGGTTTTTTTTTGAAATATTACGTATGTGGTTTCCGAAAAAATAAATCCCCGTCTGGATATGAACAAGTGGATGTGGATTTGGAACAGATGTGTCTAGGGGT
Organism: Viscum album; assembly: GCA_963277665.1. NCBI lineage: Eukaryota > Viridiplantae > Streptophyta > Magnoliopsida > Santalales > Viscaceae > Viscum > Viscum album. Next base: position 1,892,871,924 of record OY728119.1, read on the forward strand.
AAAACTCCAAAACACCATTTTGAGCTAGACTCCAATGAGAATTGGTGCACGGCAATGAGACTTGCTGCACTTCTGGTTTGAAACATCTGGGGGATATGTTTGGTTAGTCACAAGATGTTTATGAACCATTATGAAGGATTTATAGAAAATTTAATTATTTTTAATAAATAATATGATTAAGGATGATGTTATATGACATAAAAGTTCCCTTGGAACTATAAGATTATTAAATGAAACTCATTTCTCACTAGAGTTTTCTTCTTTTAGAAAATGGTGGGAAATTGGAGAAACCATGTAAATGGTGGGTGTAACAGACCAGGCATTAATGGCCTTCCAATGGAAGTCGGAATGGAAACCTTCATAAGAATAATGAATCAAATGACTTGATTTATGTGAAATAACTTGAATCAATCCAAGAGAACATATTCACCATGATGGGAACAACTTTCTGTTGAGTCCTTTATGCATCAACGATCACCATCTTTTAGTGGATCTACTGACCAATTGATTGTTGAACAATGGATAACCTCTATTGAAAAAAAAATATTTTATGTACTTTGTTGTTCAGAATAAGTGAAAGTCACCATAGCTGTTTACTACTTAGAGGGAGACGTTGATCAGTGGGGGAAAATGGTTAAAAACATGAACCCAAGGGGGATATTGAATCTATGGAGTGGGATGAGTTCAGGGGAGTAGTTTTCAAAATATTTCACTCATTTAATGTGAATGAAAATGGAGAAGTAATTCCTAGAGCTAAAATAGAATGAAAATGAATTTGTGGGAAGTTATGAGATAAACTTCACATGACTTTCCCGTTACACCTCTATCATTGTCATGGATCCTAATTGGAATTTTGATAGATTCTTTGGTGGACTATGACATTATCTACAAAAGAATCTTTCCAAATGAGACTTTGATAACTATGAGGAGATCACGAGGAGTGCTATGAAAGTTGAATTGGAGTTCAGTGAGACAATGGTCTAAAAAATCGAATGAAAATAAGAGATATTTGGATCCAAACTTGGGGAGGAGCTTTGACCAAGGAAGAGGAGGAAAGAAAGTGAAACTTTTCACATGAAAAAAATGTGGGAAGAAGCATTCAGGGAACTGCCTACTCAGGAGAGGGAAGTGTTACAATTGTGGACAAGATGGCCATATTTCTCAAAACTGTCGTAGTGAGGTGATGCCCCAAAATATTAATACAAATGATAAATGGAAGATGGTGCAGGATTTTCCTGAAGTATAATGCTTCAAGTTTGGATAGCTTGGCCACTTTTCCAATCCCTATCCAAATATGAGGAAAGTGGAGGGGAATCACCATCAGCCTTAAAATAGTCCAAGGGAGAAAGGGCATTATTTTTCTATCACGAAGGTTGAATTTGAAGCTCTAAATGATGTGGAGGTAGGTACTCTCATTATTCTATCAAATCTAGAAAGTACTTTGTTTGATTCTGGTTCTACACATTACATTATTTTCTCTAAGTTTGTAAAGAATATAGAATCAATCTCTGAACTTCTAGAAGTAGAGTTATCTTTCAAAACTCCTGGAGGTATTATCCAAGCATAAAAAATGTATAGAAACTCTAGTATTCGCTTTGGAGAGAATAATATCATCTCAAATTCAGTAGGCATTCCAATGTTTGAATTCAACATTATACTAGGGATGGAATTTCTATCGATGTATAATGCTACGATAAAATATAGAAGTAGGGAAATCTAAGTAGTCTTGAATTGAGAACATACAGTTGTTTTCTAAGGAGATATATCTCAACCTGATCTTTTTCTAGAATCCCCATTCATAGCCTTATTTTTGAAAATGATCGGATAATATGAAGATGGAAATGAAAGTATACGAATAGAAAATATTCCCATTGTTCAGGAATACATTGACTTATTTCCCGAGGAGTTACCTGGGCCTCCACTGGAAAGAGAGGTAGAGTTCTCCATTGAGCTCACGCCTATTTCCAAGTCAATTTCAAATACCCCATATAGAATGGAAAATGTAGAGTTGGAAGAATTAAAAAAACAACTCCAATATCCTTTGTAGAAGGGGTTTATCCTCCCTAAGTGTGTCTCCTTGGGGAGAACATGTTCTATATATGAAGAAGAAGGATGGATCAATGCAGTTATGCATTGATTATAGAGAACATAACAGGATCACAATGAAGAAAAAGTACCCTCTTCATAGAATTGATGATATATTTGAACCGCTTTATGGGGTTAAATTATTCTCCAAGATTGATCTTCAATCTGGTTATCATCAATTGAGAGTGAAGAAATAATATATTTTAAAGACTTCCTTCTGATTAAGAAATGAGAATTATGAGTTTTTTGTTATACCCTTCAGCTTGACTAATACTCCTGCTATTTTTATAAATTTTATGGATAGAGTCCATAAGGACTACCTTGATAACTTTGTGATAGTTTTTATTAATGATATTCTGATATACTACAAAATTCACGAGGATCATGAGGATCATCTAAGGGTTATATTGATAAATCTGAGGAAGGATATTTTATATGGAAAGTTCAGCAAATGTGAATTTTGGTTGCAACAAGATGCTTTCTCAGGGAACATTGTAACCAATTAAGGAATCATAGTTGACCCTGAAAAGACAAATGTTGTAAAGGATTGGCCTCATCCTACAATAGTAATTGAGATTCATAGTTTCCTTGGTTTATCAGGATATTATAAAAGGTTTGTGAAAAATATTTCACGACATTCTAGTACACTAACCAAGTTAACTAGAAAAGGGGTCAAGTTCATCTAGAAAAAGGAGTGTGAAGAAAGTTTTCAAGAGATGAAGAATAGATTGGTTACTCTAGATATGTTAACTCTACTCTATTTTAGAGAAGGATTCATTATTTTTAGAGATACATTTTTTAATGGGATTGGGTGTTTCCTTGTTAAAATTGAAAAGGTGATTGCTTATGCATCTCAACAATTGAAGCCTCATGAGAAGAACTATCCTATATATGATCTAGAGATGACTACAATTATTTTTTCTATGAAGATATGAAGGAACTATCTTTATGGGGAGAAATGTGATATATACACAGACCATCAAAGTTTGAAGTGTAATTTCATGAAAAAGGAATTAAAAATGAGATAGAGGAGATGGTTGGAACTTATTAAAGACTATGATTGTTAAATTAATTATCATCCCAGAGTAGAAAACAAATATGATGATTCCTTAAGTAGAAAAAACCTTGTCGTGCTGAAAATGATGTGGTTTTAAAGAGATCATTTGACTAATGGTCTAGTAAAACTAGACATGGGAATTAGAAGGGAAGTGACACCATCAACCCTATCCCAAATGATTTCTCACCCGTCATTACTTGAGAAGATCATGAAATTTCAAAGAGAAACCATTTTTTACAGAAGAAGATATAGGTTGTAAAGAGTGGGAAGTTTCATGTGTTCAATATTGATCAATAAGGTGTACGAAAATTTCATTCAATGGTATGTGTTCCTCTAATTTTGGAAATAAAGAAGGATACGATGGATAAATCTCATAGATCTACTTACTCTATACATCCCAAAAGCATGAAAATGTATAGGGACCTTCATGACCATTATAGGAAGGATAACATGAAAAGAGAGATTTCCGAATACACTACATGGTGTCTGATGTGTCAATAAGTGAAGGAAGAGAGAGAAATTCCTAAAGGGGTATTACAACCACTACCCATACCAGCATGGAAGTAGGACAATATCACTTTGGACTTTGTAACTGGTATCTTGAGAACATCCCAAGGAAAAAATGTGATATGGGTTATAGTGGACCATCTCACCAAGACTGGACATCTTATCTATATTTGGGAAGATTTCTCTCTTGAACAACTCTCCATGATATACACAAAGGATGTGGTGAGGCTGCATGGAGTTCCACTTTATATCGTATATGATTATGATTCAAGGTTTACATCAAAATTATGGAGAATTATTCCACATGATTTGAGTTCCAAATTGAATTTTAGTACAACCTAACATCCCTAAATTGATGGAAATCTGAAAGGACTATTCAGACACTTAAGGACATGCTGAGAATATGATCAATGGAATTTAAAGGTGTATGGAATCAACACCTCCCATTAGTTGAGTTCTCGTACAAAAATATCTTCCATTCGAGCATTCAAATGGAACTATATGAAGATATATATGGGAAGCAATGTATAACTCATACTTTTTGGGATAAAGCCGACAATAGAAAGATTCTTGGGCCAGATCTTGTGTAAGAGATGACAGAAAAGGTTCATGCTATCCAACAACACATAAAGGCTGCTTAAAGTCAACAGAAGAGTTATGCTAACAATAGTCAAAAGAACTTGGAGTTTGATGTTGGTGATAAATTCTTCCTTCAAATTTCACCTTATAAGAGAGTCATGATGTTTATTAAGAAAGAGAATCTCAGCCCTAGGTACATTGGCCCCAATGAAATCCTTGATCGTAAAGGAGCAGTGGCCTATCGGCTTTCACTTCCTCTAAATCTAGAACAAGTTCATGACGTTTTCCACGTATATATCTTGAGGAAGTAAAAACCTGACCCTTTACATGTACTGAATCTAGAGGTGGTACAACTGGAACGTGAAATATCTTACGGGTAGAAGCCATTGGATATCTTGGACAATAGGGACAAGGTTCTATGCAACAAGACTACCCACCTCGTTATAGTGTTGTGGAGGAACTATAGATATGAAGAAGCGACATGATAACCAGATGAAACAATGAGGGAGAAGTACCCTAACCTTTTATCAACTGAGAGAATGAGTTGAAATTTCAGGGATGAAATATATTAAGGGTGGAAGAATGTAACGACCTAAACTTTTTAAATGATAATTGTTTCCTAAAAATGTGTGTTATATTATATTACACAACAAAACTATATCTCATTAATAATGAAGTAATTATATTGAAACGTGACCATCAAGTTTCAACCTTTATACGAATGTTGGTCAATTATGATTGTTGGTCAATATGACCATTGGGAACTATACTCTTAACTTTATGATTATTATTTATAAATAGAAATGATAATGGTTAATTAAAAAAGAATAAAGAGTCGATGACCTCATCCATTAGAGGTGTTTTGTACAAATCCCATTTGCTGGAGCCTGGAATGGAGATAGAGCCACTAGGCATCACTCTTGACCAAGCCCAAGTCGAGCTTCAACAAATTAAGCTTTAATGAAATTGCATATGGGAGAAGTTCATATTAGTGAACATTACCACGCATGCAATATTATCTGAGCTGCCCCAAGAGTCTATCACCGTCACACACCTTATCCTTAAGTCATATGCGGGTGTTATAAGGGGACATGTGTCAAGGCCCTAGTAACTTAAAATGTAATTCCTTTGTTTAAATAAAATTGTTATCTCATCATTTCCATTTTAAGAATAGTTTTTCTTAAAAATTGAGATGGAATTCGATAAATTGTTTTTTTGGGAAACATTTTTACTTTTCAGAGAGATATAAATTATTATATTAAACTAATACTTAATTAATAATGTTAATTATAATTAAATAGTGTTATAAAACACTCTTTTTTAATTATAGATGATAATTTTTTTTTCAAATGTCAGAAATTTTACTATGCATTCACCATGCATTTTCTGTCTGCTATTATTTTTAATAAATAAGTATTTCTATAGTTAGAAGTTAAATTTATCATATTTAGAGAATTATTATGATAAAATAAATATAATTTTTGAAATGATAATGTCGATATCAGGTTAGGGTTAATTTATGAGAATTTTATAAAATACTTTAGTTTTTCATGATTAGTTAAACTACTTTTTGTGTTTTTCGATATGTTTAATGAAATTATAACTATGTCATAATGATGTAATGAGTAATATAAAATTTTGGTCGACTCTTTCATATTAAAATATGATAATAGGTGTCCCAAGTGGCCAATACCATGAGAAAATACCATGTGCAAGCCCATGGTTTTCCAAATACCACTACTGAGTTGTCTAAGGAAATTAATAAAAAATTACCTCTCTTTTACTATAAATACCAACCCATTTCTTTGTTTCCTTTAAATACAAATTCATCCTCCATGAAGCTCTGATAGTATTAACTCCCAAGGATTCATCCCAAGGTGTCCTCAATACCCTAAGGTCTCGATCCTCATGTTTTAGGAACACTCTTCAAGGTAAGGGAATTCTCAACTTCTCTTTTCATTTTTAATTTCCTTTTTATGTAATATGTCTTTCAAATTTCCATACTATTTTCTTATGTACATTTTTTTATCCCCTTAATGTATTATGAGTCTTTTATGAATGGTATAACCTTGTCCTCTCTCTTTTTAATATTTTCTTAAACCATGTTTCATACCCGTTATGCTGCCAGATTTTCATCTCAAAATTTCTCTATTTTTATTAAGAAATTATTTTTATTTTCTTTTCTAAATACCAAAGCCTCTTTTTTCTACAAGTTTATTCAACTAGATCTATTTAATTATGGTATTAACATACATGAAACCATCCTTCTTTTTCTATGGGTTTAAAATGACAAAAGGATCTTGTTTTTAAGCACTTTCCAAAACACCATGATTTTGAAATGAAACCCGTTTCATTTATTATTCATGAGTTATTTATGAAATGTTTTATTATGATATTTTTTCCCCACATTAATTAAGACATATGAAGGGTGAACCCTAATATCTCTCCAATTCATTGGGTAACGAATTTAATATCTAGAGATGACATGTTTTATGATACCTTAGCGAATAACCTTGGTACTTTTTATGACACCTTGATGATAAACCATGGTGATATTCTTATGAATGACTAAATTAAAAGTTTTAGCCACATTTATATGTTATGAATCATGTTATTTTAGTTATTATATGCCTATTTACTGTTTCTATTTCCTTTATGATATTTCTTAAGTTCCTATCAATAATTCTCATTATCACATGTAAACAGTTTCCCTTGCTTTCCCTTACCGGGCCTTATGCTCACCCTTTCCATTTATGTACGTCCCCTGGTTATGAGATGCAATAAATGTACTTAGGATGAACCATGAAGAATCATTTCAAGTGGAATAGAATAATGTTTTATGTTTTCATGTATTATGTACCTTTAATCAAGACAATAAACTTTAAAAGATCCTATGTTTGTAAAATGTAATGAGAAGTTATATAATAAAAAGGTAGGATTCCATATATAGAGCCTTCGAATCTATCAATGAGATTTTTAAAAATTTATATATAATTTAGTCTCCTCTTTATAGGAGTTTTGGTCTCATATTCATAGGATTTTATGCTATGGTTCACTTAGTTTGGGAAATCGGTGCCTTGTTGCATCAGTATTTTGTTCCACCAGAAGTCTTTTGTCTTCGTTTCCCTATATCATCAATTTCTCTTCACCTGTTGGTTATTCCGTTTTCTTTTACTTGCATTGGTTTTTTCCATATTTTTATTCTATTTTATAGATTTCAGTGTACCTGCATCATCTACATCATTGGTTTCATCAGTTCTTCTGGATCAGTGGATCATTGGATGTTTCTCACCAATTTCTTTTGGTCTCCAGTTTATACAGACCTACAAAACTATAGATATTTGTATATATTCTTCTTTAAAATACTTCATTGGACACATGTATCATTATTTGATCATTGAACATATAGATCAGTGGATTATCTGTGGATCTATGGTCATCTTTGGATCTTTGGATCATCTATAGATCTTTAGTTTTTTATACCTATAGAACTATTGTTGATCATAATTCTTCAACATTGGATGTATTATCCATATTTGAGATCATCTATGGATCATGGAATCATATGTGGTTCAACAAAAGTTTTCTTCATGTCTTCATTAATGAAAATCCATTGTTGGAACTACCATGGGATTGGAAATCCATGGTCAATTCAGATGCTCTATTTTTAGGCCTCAAAACTTTTCCCTGATATCGTTTTGTCTGTAACCATATTAAAAACAAGCACATGATCAAAATCAATATCAAGGTGCATTTCCTATGTTTTCACCTAGTTGCAAGGCATAGTCATGCTGGTAGCCTTCACCATCTGTGGAAATAGGGTGTTAAAATGAAGATTAAGATCTTCACTGATAATTGTATTGTACCCTCTATTTATCAACTAAATTCCCTAGTGTGGTCCTTTTTGGTTTTTAAGGATGTCCCAATCAGGTGGATAATAGGAGATCATGGGAGATGTTTTAATCCATTCACACAAGTCTACTAGAACCCATTTTAAACAGTGAAGACTTTAATGACATTTTGTTTCACTATGATATGATAGGGGATCAATAAAACTACCACTTAGATGCATGGATTTATAGAGTTGGTATAAGTGGAAGATATCAATGACCCATGATTCATTGTCAACCCATTTACTTGGTTTTAGGGAAAGTGTGAAAAAAATCAAGTTACAGAATTCTTGAATAGATTTTTAGGATTCAACGAGTGGTTTAACATCATCAATGACTATCTGGTCACCTATATAACACAAAATTTTTCAGAATTCTATACTATTTTCCATACTTGTCTCCCTTTCCTAGGCATGAATTTTTTTTATGCAGTTTAGATTTGACTATTTGGGGGTCAAATACAAGGAATTTTGGAAGGTGGTTTCTTTATGTTGGTTCGCAAATTTCTTTAATGTTCGAAGTAAATTAAACATTGTGGTGCCCAATATGAATGTTTAGAGTCACTCTAAATTACATCATTTTCATCAATATATTGATTAGATCAATAAAAAGATAAAAAATTTGTACTCTGTCCCTTATTCTATTTCTATTTAATATCAAGTTTCCATGTTGGAATTAGGATTGGATTCAACCCTTTGAAATAAAGAGTGATAAATCCTCATGCGAGAACATAAGTATCATTTCAAAGAACGTGACACAAATACTCTATATTTTCACAAGAAATCCAATTCATGGAGGATGATCCTTATTTGATTATTGGAAAAGCTTGAGGGTTGATTGAAGAATAATGAATATGATATTCACGATCACATCTTAGACTTTTTCTATGACCTTATTTTAGAAGGAATTATGTCTGTCCCCAAGAGAATTTATTCCCATATTCTCTTAGTTGATTTAGAATTAGTGAAACACTATCGTGGAAAAGATTTTTTGGTTGTTGAAATCATGGTGTCCCTCAATCAAATTTACCCCACTGCCTCTACTATCCATGACAGATTTAATGATCTATTTATTAAAAAATTATGGCATATTTTTGGTCTTGTTATCAAACAAATTTTGAGTGATAAGTGGAATGGAAAGTTTGACATTTGAATTGTAAATGAGATCCTTATTACCCTTATACCTAAATTCATAATCCTACTTGGTTAAAAAAATTTCTAGCCCAACTATTTGTTTAATGTGTCTTGAAAAATATTTTCAAAAATATTTTCCAATGTTTTTAGGGATGGATTCCCAACATTATTTCAAAAAATGAAATTTTTTTTGTTACTTAGAGACTTATTTTTTGATAATTTTGTTATTTCTCATGAAGTGCTCCACTCCATGAAAACATGATTTATCTCAAAAGGGGTTATCATTGATTGGATAGTTGACATGACGAAGTCCTATGATAGAGGTGATTGGTATTTCTTACACATGATTTTGATCCATATTAGATTCTTATAAAAATATATTGATGCTATCATGAGATATGTTATAAAATACTCCATTCCATTCCAGATTAATGGTGGTATCTCTCAAGTTTTTTCTCCTTCTGGAGGCCCTCGTTAAGGGGATCCACTTTATATGTCCCTTTTTATTATTGTGGATGATGATTTTTCTAACACTTCTTTAGTTGAAGAAAATAATTTTACTATACATGGTACACAATTTTTCAATATGGTGCATCCAATATCTCACCTTCTTTTTAATATGACACCCTCCTTTTCTCAAGGGCTACGTTGTAGGAATGATTCACTATAAAATAGATGATTCATTACTTTGAGGTGGCCTCAAGAATTCCATTAATCTTTCCAAATTCAAAATTTCTTTTAGTTATTTTGCCTCGTTGGGCAGAAGGAAGGAGTTGTGTGGTGCTTTAGGAATTCATGTTATGGATAAGCACCAAAATTATCACGGACTCCACACATTTATTGTACGATAAAAGGAGTTTTTATCCAGTATTCTGGATAGGATTTCCATGAAGACCACAGGATGGTGATGTAAAAAAATCATCAAATAACTAAATGAAATTATTATCAAAGTGATGGATCAATCAATTTCATAATATGTGATACCTTTTCTTAAAACTGTTGGGTATTAGTATTGATTAACTCTAGTCTCACTCAGATATTTTTTTGGTCCCTTAATAGTGGAACAAATAAAAAATACTAGGTTTCATGGGAGTGGCTATGCTTTCCAAAATCTTATGGAGGGATGGGATTTAGGGATGTTGACCATATAAATTATTCCTTTCTCACAAAAAGGGGTAGAGTCTTCTTAATAATCTCAACTCTCCTTTTCCTTATGTCATGTTTTCTAAATACTTTCCCAATTCTTATTTTGGTAGGGAACATTTGGGTCTCACATGAGATTCTTATGTAGAATAATTTGGTGTTACTCATGAATTTTTGAATAAGGGTATGTACTACAGAATTGGAAATGGTTCTTGAGTTAATATTTGGAAGGATGCTAGGATTTTAGACAACAGTGGGTCTTTAGTGACCTCTCTAGTTATCATGGGGATGGATAATTTGAAGGCCACAGTTTTTTTTATGAGAATGGTATTTTTTGGTGTATGGATAAGTTGTGTTACATGTTCAATTAGATGGATATGAGCATTATTCTTAGGATCCTATGTGTTGATGGTCATATTTCAGCTCATCTTTGTTGGAATAAATATCCCTTCAGGGTTTACTCTGTTAAGTCTAGTTTTAAACTGGACAGTGGTCTCTCTCTCCATGGGACCTCTCAATGCTGTAAAAATATAGTAAAGATCCCAAATCCTCTAAAAGACCACTTCTTTTGGTGGCAGGTTTCATCATGCATTCTTTCTACCAAGGAATTCCTATTAGCTCACAAATCCATTTCTCAAAATGCATGTCTTCCTTTCCAAGTATATGTGGCATCTACCTCCCTTAATTTAATTGCATGTTCTTTGGATAGTGATATCTGGTAGTCTTGGAATGTGATCTCTTCGGTTTCTCTAGATCCTTCAGTTGAGATACCAACATCTCTTGAAAAGTGGAGAACATCACTTTCTATAGGTTTTTTTATCAGTCCTTGTGTGTTGGGCTAGAAGATATGGGTTCATAGAAATGATCATGTCCCCATTATTTATTACACACACACACATTAATTTTACACAAACACATACATAATTAATGTAATATTATATAGAAACGATCACATACATAATATTTATCTAATTTATTTTATTTTTAACATTCAATTTATAATTTCATTTAATAACATAATAAATTTAATATATTATGTTTTTAATCAGTAAATTTTAATTTTTTATATTTTATTTAATATATACTATTCATTACTTTATAATATTTTTTCTAATTTATCCATTTTTAATAATATTATTTCATCTACAATATTACTTATTTTTAAATATTTTTTTAATATTTATACATTTTTAATTTTTATAATTTGGAAATTTTTTAATGTTTACTTATACATTTTTATTCTTTAACACTTGATGTTTTAATATGGTATGTGTAATATATATAATTAATAAGAAATCACTTTCATTTTAACATATATTCATTTTTAATTCTATTGGTAATATATATAATTAATTACATTTATTCATTTTTTAAATATTTGTGAAATCTATTGATATTTTAATTTTTAAATATCACTCTTTTTTTAAGATTCATTCATTAAACATTATATATTCACTTATATTGTTATTTTTTAAAAATTTATTAATTTCTAATATTAATTCATGTAATTTTTTTGGCAATTTATTCATTTTAATATTTACATATAAAGATTTATTTATTAACATTTAATTTTTTTAATATTGGTACAATGTTCATATTTAAAATGTATTCATCTTCATTTTAATATATATTAATTTTTAGTTTTTTAATAACTTATATAATTAATAAAACATATCACTTTTTCAATATTATTGAAATTTAATAGTTTTTAGTTATTCAATTTCCCTCAAATTTTAATTTTTTTCATTTAAGAATATTTTTTCATTAATAATGTTTTAGTTTTTTATATTTTTTGTGATTTAAATTGTTGTAATATATACTTGATTAATATTTTTTTTAAATAGTTTTAATCGATGCTTAGAGAAGAACTGATAAAACCCTTCCAAATATTTTAAATTCAACTCTAACAGAACCGCACTCATTCACTTCGATTAAGATCTTGTAAAACTCTAACTCGTTGCTCACCCACTAACCTCTCATATGAACCAACCCACTCAAAACTGAAGGTATGTTATTTATTTTACTCCTTTTTAGTCGAACATTCATTTTTTCACAATTATGTTCTTATTTACCCATGTTCCAGACCATCCCCCATTTACCTATTGTAGTGTATTGACCTATCATAAACAATCTAGGCTAAGAGTTTTTTGATTACCCTCATTAGAGGAATCTAATTCCTTCATGGTTTTTTGTTAGGACATGATTTCCAAAGGCTTCAGATACTCCAGTTCGGTTGTTTTTAATTGTTCAATTCTAGTTTTGGATTTTTTATCTCTTCTTCAAAATTTTTGTCCTTAACGGTCTGGTTGGTAAGACTGATTGAGAGGAAAAGAAACAATATTGAGGAAGTTAATTTATTTCCAGTGTTTGATGGGTTTTAAAAGAGAAAAAAAATGATATTCGGGAAGATATTGAATGAAATCCATTTTCCTTCAATGGAAGTTTTCTAATCACCCAAAAAATGGGATGTTTTGGAATAAAATCATGTTGGGGGGGGGGGGGTAAACCATTTTTTGAACATCCACACAACAACCACACAATACTATATATAAATAATAATCAAATTTTTTGTACCAAAATAAATTCAAGGACATAAGGTATACTGTGGGAAATTCAAATTAACGTATACCATGGTTAAGTCGAATGTACATATCAAATTTACACATAATATCCAACAAAAAAATATATAAATAATAATTAAAATTTTTAAACTAAAGTAAATTCAAGGACTTAAGTTATACCATAGGAATATGCCATTAGGCAGAGAAAAATTCTCCCATATCTAAGATAAACTCATTGAATTCATTAAAGACCACATGGAACAGGTACAAGGGATCCCCAAGAACATTGATGACTGATATATTATATTAAAAATAAAACCCTAACATAAGGTTTGACCCCCACAATGATACAGGCTTTCAAAATAATAAATTAATAGAATGAGAGAGGAGGAGAAGAGAGGGAAAATGAATCTATAAGGAATCATGGAATACCTTGAAGAAATTTACCAAGAACCATGAAAGATATAATAAGGAGGCAAGGAAAAAGGAAATAAATGGATGGAGTGGATTGGTCATTTGAACGGGAAGAATAAGAGATGAAATAGTGAAAATATCGATGAGGTAAAATTAGTAAAATCATCAGTTTTATGAATTCTAGTAGAACATACGGTTTAAAAAACAATGCCCAAACTATATCGGTTACTCTCCCTTTATAAAATTGATAACAAGGTTAACTACAACATCCATCATGGTTAGAAATACTATGTAGTAACCATGAAAATATCATTGGAAGACCCTACTCCCTCTCGCATGACTGGCCACATGGTCATCACTAACCACATGCTAATATTGCACCTTGGCCTATTTTTAAAGAATTAAAATTTTCAACCCCTGGCTCACAAATACTCAAAATTAATAGAAATCATAAAATAAAACAAAAAATAAATACATTCTAGTGACTTGTAAGGTTTCTTAAATTCAATTTTGTTAGTACATTGATTTCAAAAAAAGTAGTATTGTGATTTATCTTTTGAGTGTTCATTACATTATGGGTGTTGGGATTAATTTAAAATTGGAATTAAAAAATGGTTAAAGGAAGTTATGGTGGGAATATTTAGAAATTAAATGTATTAGACACCACGTTGATAGGATAAGTGGTGTGTGACTTCTTATACAATGGTAATCTAGTTGAGAAAGATAAGAGGTTATGTACCTTCTCAAAGAAAACATACAGTGACAAGATGAAGAGGTGGAATCATCCAAGGAGATTATCTAATTGTTGGTGTGATGAGGAGAAAATAAAAAGGGTGAAGTGTGTTCTCATTTTAGTTTCCACTAGTATTTCAGGTATCCCTGATAATATGTGTTGATGGGTAAATCAACTATTTCCCCATTCAAAAATGAATAATACTTTTGTGATAAAGATAGAGTTATGTGATTTTTTTTTTAAAATTTAGATTCAATAATAAAATTTGATTTGATTTCATAGAATATAAATTCATCAACCCATGTTATTGTTTCTATTATCTATTTACTAGCATTATGTCAACACAATTTCTTAACAATATCTAGTTTTAAGGATACATGATTTTTTCTTCTTACTGACTAAATATGGGTTATTTATGAGAAAATATTTCTATCCATATTGATATGTTTAATGGTAAAATTATTAGTGTCATCCCAAGAATTTTAGGATGTAATACTACGGGGGGAGGTGATAATTGTATTTAAAATGATAACCTACAATTTTTGAGTCACCCTCAAGTTGTAAGTTGCTAGAATTTATGAAAAATAGATCAAATCAAATATAAATGTAAAAAAATAGTTCTTGTAGTGGAAATATAAACTATAAAAAACAAATTAATCATAATGGATATCATTTTATTATGATCTTATGAAAATATGACAATAAAAATCTAATAGTAAAAGAAGAAAACTTTAATCCATTGTAAATTCAAACATGAACATAGTGAAATTTTAAAAACAAATGGAGTATTGGTTAACAAACCAAAAAATTCTTTAAATGATATATCAATAACACACTTTTAAAAATGTGTAAGGGGGTTCTTTATATTGGATCCATGGTATCTCAATCTTTAATCATTAGAATCCACCGAATTAAAATCGTCAGCAGGTGCTCATTATTCCTATACCTAAGATATATTGAATTAACATATCAGAAGTTATAGTGTTCAATCCATGAACACTCTATCATCCTATACATGGAATACCTTGATCTTGTAGGACCGATATATCCTCTATCATATTATCCCTAAATTCCCTATATTACACTAGATTAGTAAAAAAAATAATTATAATATAAATACTAAGATCTTTTACAATGAAACCTCACTTGAATGAAATGTATTAGTAAGAAGAATTATAATGAAAATAATTACATTGATCTGAAGAACTCTCAGTAATAAGATATTGCAATACTTTAAAAAAATTAAAAACTTCCAGAATAACTATTTTCTTCTTAAACATTATCCTTCTACCAATACTCCATTCATGAATCTATTTATATACAATATTCTAACAAAATTCAATGGTCATATTCCACAAACATTGGAGTCAATTGTAACATTATCCATAGTAGCTTCACCATCTTCTCATGAACTCAAAGTCTCACTATATCTATTGATGAAGTTATCGACACTAATATAGTGCTTGTTGATTAAGTGAATGTAATACGACATGAATATTCAGATCGCTAGATTTTCAAAATGATTTTTAAGGTCCCTAGTATTTTAGTTACTATGAATTCATTATCTATAATGACAGCATCGTAAACAATACTCATGTTAAATAATAATCATATTAAGTGTGTTTTGGTTTTCAAAAAAAAGGAAGTAATTAAATCATTGAACCAACAATCTCTCACTTTTTGGAAAGCTCAAATCATATAATTAAAAATAAAAAAAGTTCCACTAAATCATAAAGAAAAATCTCAGTATATTATAAAAAAGTTAATATCTTCTTATTTTTATAAATGAACTTAAAAAAAATAGTATCATTATTCATACGCAATATATAAAATCACATTAACTTTATTATATTTATCCAAATTTATATTTTTACAATTGAATTATTATTTTTTAACTTCTACCCCCTTTTTTATTTTTAAAATAAGAAAGAAAGATAAAATAATTTTATAAATGTTAGCAACACATTTTTTAGTGTATAATTTTCATAATTTTCCCAATGAAAATAAGTTTCTCCCCTTTCCATTAAAAGTATTTTGAAAAAAGTAATATTCCAAACTCATTGAAGAAAAAAATATCTCCCCCTTTTTTAAACAATATATGCAAGGGTAAGAATTTATATAAAATAGTCGATAATGTTACTAAGAAAAAATACCTTCTGGAAGTTATCTTCTAATTCCAACAGATGATCACCATCTTCTAAGGATTGTTCTAAGAAAATTTTCACTTTGACATTTCTAATCATGCAATGAAATATGATGTGAAATTGATAAAATATTTATATAAAACTACCAAACAAATATATAAATTTGATGAAATAATGATTCCCTCCCCCTTTATTTAGTATTCACTCAATGTTAGGAGATAAATTAAAACAATAGAGAAATAAAGATCACTTTAAGGTGATGAATATAGAATTTTATTTACTGTATTTGAATCTATTATAATTTAAAAGTTATTTTAAAAAATCAGTAAGATGTATTTAAATTTTGATAAATTTAATAAAAAATATCTTCTTTTGCGAGTGATCCCAAATGAAATGGTGTCTAACATTTATGTACTTTTCACAATAGTTTTGTGATGGGTTACAATAAAAATATATTACAAAATAATTATCACAATGAATTGTAATTTGAGTAAAAATCAAATCAAAATCCACAGGAGTGTGTTTCATCCACGAAACACGTGCATAAAATCTTCCTGCATCAATATAATCAACTTCAATAAAATAGAGTGAAACCAATTGTGGATTCTTTTTAGACATTGAATGTAAATATTCTCCTATGATATGATATATTCAAGAATTATTTTTCATCTAATCTATAGCCACTTAATTCAACATCTAAGATCATTATGAACAAAATAATATATAGAGGAATAATGTATTCCATTTTTTGAAGTACACTTATGGTAATCTAAAATATATTTTACCACATCTATATGAATTTCATTTGGATTTTCATGAAATATACAACATAAACATAATGAAAGCATAATGTCAGATCATCTTTTTTAAGATATTGTAAACATATGATCATATATCGATAATGTTTTTGATGAAATAATTTAGGGGACTAATCAAGATTGTTCTTAATAGGAAAATTTACCAAATTATTTACACATTACGTATTATTGAAACTAAAATGTTTTAGTAGGTCTCTAATTTATTTAGGTTTATATAAGATGTTTTCTTCTAATTTTTTGATAAATTTTTAAACCAAGGAAAATGATGAGTACACCCATTATGATCATTTAAATCTCATTTTTCATATTTTCAGAAAAATATAAGAATCTTTTTTTAGTTAATCCAAAAACAATGTCATTAACATTCCTTTGAACAAAAATGGTGTTTCATAAAATTTATTTCATAAAAGAGTTAGATAAAAATTCATCAAAAAAAATATTTTGAAGGAAATATCTATTTAGTCTATTATATGAGGGTCTTGGGGATTTTTTGAGTCCATAAAGTGATTTGGTAAGTTAAAAATCTTGAGAAATTTAGTATCTTTAATACTATGTGGGGTTTCAATATTAACATCCTCCTAAATATATCTATTATGGAAAAAACTTTTAAGATCTACTTGAATTAAATTAAAATTAAGATGTGTTATACAGGCTATTAAGATCTAAACAATTTCAATTCTAGAAACATGAGAAAATGTCTCACCACATTATATTTCTTTTTTAGAAAATAAACCATAGTATCAATCATTATTTCATACCTAAAAATTGTTCCATTTTCATTACATTTTCTTAAAAATACCATTATACAACAATTTATGATAGATCTTGAAGTTTTAAACAATGTTATAAATTTGATTCCTTCCAAATTGATTCATCTCTTATTCGATGGATCTTGTATAATTTTTATAACCTAAACAATAATCTCTCATTTAAGGTTAAAATTTTGATATTAATGCATGATTATCACATATTTTTCATAAGGAATTTCTATTTTTAACTGGTTGAGTTACATCACTAATAATATTATTAGTAGGATGAAGGCTTATGATTGAATAGTTATTAGGTAATGTGGTAAGATGGTCCTCAACTAATGGTTATATATCCTCTATTAAAGGCAATTATTAATGATAAAAATATATTTACCTTACTTTTGGTGGATTTATAATTGTATTTTGTGAATCAACTTCAGTAAAAGAATAATTGTATTTCCATTGATATTTTTAAAGGATTAATTTCTTCACATTTCATAAAAACAAAATTAGTTTGATCAAATTTTACATGAAATCATAATTTTATAGATTATTTTTATTTTTTAAATACTCCATATTTCTTACTAGTTTTAGAGAATCTATGAAAAATTCATTCCTTAATCTTAGGATCAAATTCATGAAGTTGATAATTAGTATTTATAATGAATAATTTTAATATAATTAAACTAAAGTTTTAATGACTTGGATTTAATTTTGAACATAACTCATAAAGTGTTTTATTGAGAAAATATTGAAGTAAATTTATATTAATAGTATAACATGTAGTGATAACTACCTCATCCCAAAAATTATGGAAATCAAATACTTACTTAGTTATGTTCATGTAACTTACTGAAAAATTATATTTCTTCATTAAACTACACCATTTTTTCTAGGCATGAAAATATTACGAGCAATACATTTAGTACTGTAAGAAGTTTCAAAATTAGAATTTATGAAACTCACCATAATAAACACTCCATAATTTTTTTAAAGGTTGGGTTTTCTCTTTTATAATTAAAGCTTGTAATGTTTTAAAAAGAGAAGTTTTTGGAATTTTGTCCCCAGAAGAAGCATCTATATACATTATGGTTAATTTTATTCATTATTTTTAATATTAATAAATTTATTATAACATCATTTTTTTCTTCTACATACTATAGTATGTGATATTGTTCTAAAAATATCTATTAAAACAAAAAGTAATAGTAGTTCACTGTAATAATGAGAACCTAGAAACGTCCTGACTATTTTCATTAATATTGTTATATATATTGATGATATAATTTATTAGTATGTAAATGATACATGATATCATGGGTAAATATTAATAGGAAATTGACTCACATTCTCATGGTTCACACCCATAGTACTCTTCAGAGAAAAAGATTAATAGAACAAAAACTACCAGTAAAAAATCTATATTTATATGTATTATAGTATGTTCTCGTCTATGTAAATTTTTATTAATACTTATAATTTAATATTATTATTAATTCTTATCATTATATGCATAATTTTTTGTATTGAGGAAAATAGTGGAAACATATCCTCATGACGAGGTATGATATGTTTGGTGCATCACGAGTGATATTACATTAATGAATAATGTAAAAAAGGATTTTTACCTTATATCTTTTAATTGAAGATGATATTTTAATAACTTGAATAAGAATAGTAAAAAATAATTAAATCCATGTCCATAATATTTTTTTTGAGTAGGTTTATTTCTGGGAAGTCAAAGAAAGAGACATCGAGGAAATATGTTGATGAAAATCACATGAAACCTACTTCATTAAAGATAGCTTGATAAAGAGATTATATTATAATTTGAGAATTTATATGTGGTTTTATTTCATTTCTATATTTAATTATTTCTCTATTGGTGTATTTGAAAATTTATAGATGCTAACCTTAGACTCTAGGTCGCTCCACCTAATGCCACTGAGAAAGGGGATTAGAGGGTCACACAAAAAGTGAACCCAAAATCAAAATTAATGTCTATTTTGAGTTTAACATGTTAGAATTGATATTTTTATTACTTTGAGGATTAAAATTTATTCTAGGTTGGTTGAAATCCAAGATATAATCAAGACATATTTAGGATAATAAATATGATATTTAAATGATTATAATTATTTATTTTCATGTTTTAGTGAATAAATTATAAATTATATTTATTAGTAAATAACTTTGTTATATTAAATTATTAATAAAAATCACATTATTCATGGTTTGGTGAATAACATGAAGGATAAATTGACTATGTTTAATGGTTTTACTAGATGTGATATATTAAATATAATTTAAATAAAAATTTATATATTTATTTAAGAAATTATATTTTTATTTATCCACATGTGTTTCATATGTAAGGAAAATAATAATATTATTTATATTATTATCTAAAATGTTATTAAATTAGAAATAAAGAATTAAATAAGGACATACATGCAATTATTAACCCTAACCAATATCTATAAATTCCTTGTTATATCAATTTCTAGGTTTAAATACTTTTTTTCTAGAAAAAACCTAGAGAGAATTCTCCAGACTATGAAAGAAACCACTCAATAACGATCTCAATAGCAAGAGTGTCAATACTTTTCCACACTTTCAAGCTTATGAGAGAACCAAAATAATATTTTTTTTACATAAATAGAGTGTTCTTGTGATCAATGATAGATGATTAAAAGGATCAAATGTTTTAGAACCTAGTGATTCAAATGTGACATTATAAAATTTTGGAACACATTTAGATCCCCACTAGAGGGATTATACCCTTTGAACATACAAAAAAATGATGGTATGATCTTATTATGAAACCAAATAATTGTTTAAAAACAATTACAAGACAAGGTAATTCTAAACATAACTATAAATTAATTATAAATATTATGTGTTGATACTGCTTTATTGGTTTTGAAATTTTTATGTTAATTAATCATCTATTTAATTTCATTGGTCATAAAAATATTCATCATGTGGATCCTAGATTATTAATTGACTATGAAAAATGGTCAAGGTTATCTAATACCAATATATTATTTATATATTCCATTAACCATTCAATGATAATAGAGTGGTCATATAATTAATTTCTAATTATTTATTAACTATTGATCAATGATATGTTTTTGTTGTTATTTTTACTTGTATGTTATTAATTTATTAAATATGAACATGTAATTATTATCTTAACTTGTTTTTCCTTGATCATATAAAAAAAGGGTAAATTAACATGAAGAAAATTTCATGTCTCAATCATGACATTTTGAGGGTTCTATTTGGATAACACAAGAGTGCATAATGTGTAATGAAAAGGTAAACATTGTATACCCTTGTTCAATAAACCAGGATAAATCACATTAATACTTTTTATTCATGCATTTATTATACATAAAATTAATTTAATACACAACACATATTGAATGACCTAGGTTTTCAGGAAAATTTTCACATTACACGCCTTATAACTTACATACACGCCATGTAGTCCTTGTGTTTTCAAGGAAGAAAAAATGGGGGGGGGGGCTAAATCCATGTAATATGTTTAATATATGAGATAGGGGATGAAAAATTGCACAACCTCTAGGTTAAACGAAATGTAGATTTTGTAAACTCTATCTATTACATACATGATCATTGATAACAAACACACCCGATCCCTAGGCGCGTGTCATGGACACGAGAAGAAGAAATTACATGATGTGTAGCCGTAGTACCCACCATGTAACCCATTATACCTCATTTAATTAATTTCACACATTATGAAAAATTAATTATATAATAAAAATTATTTTCATTTGATTAATGTGTAATTTATTGATCATAAACTCTATGTTATATGATTATTAATTAAATACTAAATTAATTTCAATGTTAAATTATGAACTACAGGATGTGTATGGTATTTACTTTTATTATATTCTTTTTGTGTTAATATCATCCCATGTTTCATAATTTAAATATTAATTTTCAACATTAATTAATAAATTCATACCTTGTAGTTGCTTTCCATGATATGTATGATGAATTATGTGAGAATACACAACATAATGACCATATCATGTATTTTGGATTCATAAATATTGTTTCCTCCAAGTAAACATGTGTTATTTATTATTTTTAAATAAAATCAATTTATTTAATAAATTTAAAGTTATGGATGATAGTGATTTATCAGATGGTTTGGAAGGAATTATGATAAATGTAATTATTATATTAATGAGATAATAAATCAAATTAATTCATGGTGGTTTTATATTAATTTAAGAATAAATTAATGCGAATAACTTATAGGTTGAAAATTTATATTTATAGTGTTAGGTCATAATATAAAAAGTAACATATGAGGGGGGTGAATTGTTTCTTTTCAAAAATCTTCCACAATTATGGCTTTTGACACCTACTGTGATTTATACGGATATGCAATGTTTACTTCTATAAAAATAATATACAACGGATAAATAAAAATAATGAATACATCTTTTTATAGTAGTTTAGGGCACAAAGAACCCCTAGTCCACTCTACCAATCAATTTCTCTGTGAGCTTGGTAAATTTCACTAGAATAACACTCTTATCACAAGACCATGAATTCACAACTGAGTGCAAGAACTTGACACCTTTAGAATAATACTAATAGAAAATCCTTATGGTTCTATAACAGAGAATTGAATATCCATAGCTTAGATCAAGAATCTAATACTCTACCACAACTGAGTACGAGCAGTTGAAACTCCAATAAATCAAAAGATTTTTTTTCAGTGGTTCAAGTTGATCTTCATTGTCTCAACAACAAGCAACTGAAAATTGATGAATCTTCTTCTTCAAAAAATAACATCTTCAAGAATGAAATAGTCTGAAATGATTCTTGTTGAAAAATGGTCTTCAATAAGGTAGCAACTAAACAACAATAGTAACTTGAGGTTTAAATATATAGGACTTTCAAAGCATAGCCTCTTTTGAAAATAATAGAGATTTGATTATTCATTACAGTATCACTATAAAAGATAATTTCAATAATGTAGTCACATATGTGAATCTCCTATCAAACATGTATTTTTAATGAGATACTCTGATGGAATATATAGAATATATAGCTTTCTTTAGTATTCCAAATCCAAAAATAATAGCCTAATTGATCGTGGAAATTAAAATTTCAATTGACCAGGGGAGTCATAACTTCCCTTAGGAACATGAGTGATTTTATATGATGAATACGGTTCTTTGAAACAATCATAATGATCCTTTAATCAATATTCAATTCTAAGTCAATCATTGTGGCAATATTATATTGAAAAAATGGATTAAAAACTTTGTCGCTTTAAACACAATGCAGGGTTTAACATCATATCATAGGGTTACTTCACGTACCGTAGGGTTATTTCACATAGCATAGGGTTTCCTCACGTAGCATAGAGTTCCTACCAACATATGTTTCCTTAAACATTCATTCATATTCATGTAACATAGGCAACAAAAGTATCATATGGATGATAATCTATACATTCACCTTTTTAGCATAGTCTCCCGAACATAGCATTGATTAACTATACATTCAAATTCACAAATGTAGGGTGATGAATAGTAATACCAACTTCCAACATAGGGTTTCTGAATATTAATACCAACTTCTAACATAAGGTTGCTGATTCATATGCTTGTTGATTCTCCAAACATAAGGATATAGATCTAGACACAAATTGTTCAGCGTAACGTAGGGTTGATACCATACAAAAGTGTTAACTTTCTAGTGTAATGTAAGGATGATGAATCATATGATCATTTTCCAAATGTAGGGCTTGGAATAGTGATTCCATAGTAATTTTTATAACATTAAATTCCCTTAACCCAGATATAAATTCTTGAAAACTCACTCAAGAAACCTTCATTAGAAAAAAAACAAGGGTATTTGTGAGCATCAAAATCATCATAAATTATTGAGTGTTGTTGAGACAATACATGCCCAACAATCTACCCCTTATTTATGATCACAAAACACATAACATAATCCGTAAAAAAATTTAAAGAAAAAATGCTGGATTTGTTAACATACAAAAATAGATATATAAAATATTTTGATATTTCAATTTTACAGTATTATTTTGATAAAGGAAAATAGATACTTTTAAATTAAATATTTTCTCTAATTAAATTTTGTGATTTGAAAATATTCTCCCCCATAGATATTATCTATAGATATTATCCTGTACAAATATTCTCCCCTTCCTTAAATATTCTCCCCCTTTTCATGATATCAAAAATATGGTTTGAAAGAATAAATGATATAAACCACATTTAATGTAGAACTAATCTATAAGTGAATAGTTTATAAAAAATAATAAGAAAAATAAATTTAGGATTGGAATTTAAGTATTGAACTTGAATAAAATAAATCTAAATCTTAATAAGAATATTTAATTTAAAAATAAATTCAAAAGTTTTGATAAATAGAGTTCAATACTCAGTCAATAAAGGGTCTTCAAAATGAAGGTCTAGGTTCAGAATAGGTAGGGGAAGAGGGTGAATCAGGAAGAGGAATGGCTTGGACAACACCATTAATATCAATGAGCTTCAAAAGAAAGCATCAGAAATGGTTGTTGAATAATTCTTACCACTATTGAAGAAGCTTCTTCGAATCATGACCAATATTTAGATTCTCAATAAAATTAACCTTTATAAACTCATTCATAGCTTCCTATGTTTGAATGTACGGAGTAAAATTGTACTTAAATTGATTAATCACTAATCCCAACCAGGATTCATTAGAATTAAGTTTACTAACCAGATGCCTTTGATTTCTATCATTGAAATCATCCAGCACTGAAGTAATTCCTTCAAACCCTTTTATTAGGTCTGGAGGTGTCTATTAAGAGGTGGTTGATTTTCAATTTCTTACCCTAAGAGATTGAAATCATCTATCTATCATCATATTAAACTCATCAAAATCTGACTTCTTGATAGATTTGTCTTTCAAAAAATTAAAATCTCTAAAAAAATTTCTGATAAAATCTTGAAGGTCTCCAACAGAAATATGATTTTTATTGAAATTACAAAGATTTTTCTTTTGAGACTTAAACTTAGATATTGACACTGATGAACTTTTTAACTCTTAAAACTTATTTTTCTTAGATTCCAATTATTGAACAAGAAATTTTTTCCCCTCCAAAAGATTTATCTTTATAACTAATTCTTCAGTATAAGAATCAAAAGATTCAATAGATTTATTGATAAGGTTAGGGGTATCTTACCTATTATGAACTTATACCAAGTCAAAACTTGGATCTTTATTACCAACTGATCTATATCTTAAGGAATATCCTCTACAAACTTAAGAATCAGTAAAAAAGAGATTGATATTGAGGATCTGGAACATCATCCCTGATATATTCTTGACGGAGAGCATCTTTCTCAACATGCTCAAACACTAGATCCTCATGCACAGCTGCTCCTAGTGCTTCATCAACAGTCTCTGGAATGTCAAATATAATACTTCTTCTATATACATGATTTTCTTTTGGCTTAGATTCCACCTCTTCATCAGGTCTCTATCTGAGAGAATCATCCTAATGAATCATTCTTTTCTCCCCCTGAGCAGCTTTCATAAGCCTTTACTATTTTTCTTCACCAACAGGCAATAGAATGTTTCAATAATTGCTCCAAACAAATCCTAACTTATTAATAGACCCAAAATTTAAGACTTTTTTGTGATGAAATGTTTTTCCAAAAAACATATTGATAATTTTTCCTTTTCATTGCAGTAAAAAATTAAATAATCCTTCCATAGGGATAATATCCCATCTTTGCATCCTTGTGGAAGAAATAGTTTAGATAACTTATCCTAAACCGATAGAAATTTAACTTTACATGGTTCAAAAACAAAAACATGAAATACATGTCAGGTTATAGGACTTTATCTAGCTCAACAGTCCTTAGAAAAATTTCCTATTGAATGCATTTCATCATAACTCGATGATCTAGAGTAAGCTCTTTCATCATTACTTTATTTATAGTTCTCATTCCAAACAACAAAAAGATAATGTCCTATGAAAAATGTTTTCCATTACCTATATTCCATAAATAAAAACGAAACGCCCCTTCATGGGGAAAATGTAAATGCTTATCCATTTCCACATAAGAAAAAGAAAATTTAGTATCATTAATCTTAGAGACAACAATATCTTCATCGAATCCAAGACTGAACGAAGCATTTCTAAAAAATTCATTTACTTCAATTTCATATACTACAAACATGTTATCTTCTCCAAAATAATAATCTAGAACTTGAAATATTATTTCTTCATTGAGAGAAATATTTGTACAATCTAAATAATTGAAATTGATTTTATTTCCTTGGAGAAATTTTTTAGATTTACCTAATGTGTAAACAGAGGTGTGCAACTCAATGTCTTCAGATCTTCAAGTGGTTTCCATATATGAAGGTTTCAATATTGAATGGATTGAAGGTTTAGGGTTTTAAAAAACAAGAACTGAAAGAAGCCCAATAATCAAAAAAGACATATAGGAGAGCAGAAAGAGAGAAGGATAAGAAAAATGTGTTTCTCGCACCGATTGATAATGTACTCATTACTTTTTAAATTTCTAAAAGACAAATAAAAAGAAATTGAAATGAAATCCATTAAAAAAAATTAAAATGTAATTGAATAAAAATAATTCAAATAATTTAAACATATTAAGTAAATTTTACTAAAATAAAAATAAAGAGACTAAAAATAAATTAATAAACATTTAATTAAAAATAAATATTCCTAACTCACCCTTAATAAAAAAAATTTCACTCAGAAGTGGTTTACTAAAAATATCAGCTAATTGATATTTTGTATTAACAAATTCTAAATATATATCTCTTTTATGGACATGATCTCTTAGAAAATGATTCCTTATATCAATGTGTTTATTCCTATAATGACTTATAGGATTTTTGAAATATTTATAGCACCGACATTATCACATAAAATAGGTATAATATTAAAATTTAGTCCAAAGTCCAATAGGTTTTTTTTCATCCACAATACTTGTGAACAACAAATTCCAGTAGACATATATTTTACTTTAGGTGTTGACAGGGAAACTGAGTGTTGTTTTTTACTTGACCATGAAACTAACGATTTTCCTAAAAAGTGACAAGTTCTTGAGGTGATTTTCTATCTAATATACAACTTCAAAACTCAGCATCTGAATATGAAATTAAATTTAAATCAAAAGTTTATTGTAAAGAGGATATTGAAAAATAGTTCCTTTTAAATATATAAATGTTCTTTTATCAGTAGTAATATGGGACTCTTTTGTATTTGATTGAAATATAGCACAAATACATACAAAAAACATAATTTCTGGTCTACTAGAAGTATGATATAAGAAACTTCTAATCATACCTCTATATAACTTGTTGTCTACTGGTTTTATAGCTTTATCCAAATCATGTTTTATATTGGTACACATAAGAGTTTTATATGTCTTGTTGTTCTCAAGTATAATATTTTTCAATAAATAAATAATATATTTACTTTGATTTAAAACATTTCCATAATCTGTTTGATAAATTTAAAATACTAAGAAGAAATTTAGTTCTCCCATCATACTAATTTTAATTTTTTTTGCATTAATTTTGAAAAATTATTTCAAAGTTTTTTATTAGTTGAACCAAAAATAACATCATCAATATAAATTTAAACAAATAAATTTTTAGAACAAATAGTTTTCTTAAAAAGTGTTGGATCTTCCAATATAATAGTAAATCCATTTTTTTAAAAGAAAAGAACTTAATAATTCATACCAAGCTATAGGTTCTTGTTTAAGTCCATAAAGAGTTTTAGTAAGTTTTAAAAATAAAATTTGGTTTTTGAGGATTTACAAAACAAGTGGGTTGTTCAACATAAACTTCCTTCAATAAATAAATATTAAAAAAGTAATACTTGACATCCATATTACAAACCATAGTGGAATGGTGTTTGTTAAAGGATGAACTCAACCTTTATTGACATGGAGAGATAGATGATGAGTCATCCAGACCATCCATTATCCTTTTGGGGATATTCATTACATTCTACAACATATACAATGAATCATGTACCAACTAAAGAATAAAACGGTATTCCCTTAAAGTAATAAAGATTAATGAAATTGATATTTTCATGTACTCATGCATTGGTATGTGCGACATTTGTTAAGGAGAAGTCAGGAAACAAACTATATCCTCATGGAATGAAGTGTATCTTTATAGGTTATCCCAAGGAAACAATGGTATACTATATATACTAAATATAATGGTTTATTACTTACATATCCATTACATTTATATTTTTGTTGTTGAAGAGTGTTCATAGGAGGCTATATGAGTTTTTCTTGAGTTGGAGTTGTAGTATAACTACAATAGGAATTTTTATGACATAAAATTGGGGGTTTACAGTATAATTTTGTGGATTATAGATTCTAAAGTTGGAGGTTTTATGACTTGATTATAGCTATGGTGTATATATTTAAATGGGTTTATGTTGTAAAACTAGATCTTACAAAATAATTTAATTCCTTCTAGAAGCACCATGTTTTTTGTAGAAAACGATTTTATAATGTAAGAGTTTGTTTTACAACATATGTTATGTGGGATGATGGTTTTTACATAATAAATGTGTGATTTAGCCCATATGTGGGGAGATTTAATGGTTTTTAAGACCCCTAATCAACCATATTTTTAGTGATTTATCCATTCATCACTCTCTCATTTATGGAAAATCCTAGGTAATTTTTGGGATTAGTTTCATCTCGTCTTCCATTATTTGGATCCAAGAGTTCCGAAGTTAGTTTTTTAGGGGTTAAATATAGGGTGTTATCCTTTCTACCTGCTATTTTCCTCCATTATTCTCCATAGTTTTTCACTATAGTGTTTTTTAATTTGACTAGGGATGATTTGGGTTGTATGTTTTTGATTCATTTGTGTGGTATAGGCTGATCGGTCATTCCCTTGTTCAATTATTGTTTCTAGGCACATATTCTTTCGCCTTGTGGTGTGCTGTGAGATCTAAAAGATTCATTTTTTTGGGAAAACACATTTATCATTTTGTGTATAATGTGGGAGGGATTACACAATTTTTTAACTTTGGAAAATTCTTTCCATCTGGCTTAATAAAGACAATTAACTGATAATTGAAATTGAAAGGGGAATGGGATTTAATTTCATGTTTTAAAACTTTGATATTATTGTGATATTGTGATTTTATGGGCTAAATACCTAACTAAAAATGGTATCCATTGATGGATTTTTTTGTGCTATAGCTGATGAGTTGTGGAACCCTTGTCGGGTAATTGATTGGAGTCAACTTGAATAAATGGATATTTGATTGAAACTTATATTTTGATAATAAAATGGTTTCCTCAGGAATTGTCGCTTGCATGATAATAAACTTAAATAATGAAGTGAAATTGATAAAGAATCCCTTGAAAAATATAAAAAAATTAAGCAAGATTTTATATGGAATGTGTGTCTTGTGAGAACATATTGTGGGGAGCTTAGTGGCTGATGTGTTGTGGTGTGACCATGATTTTGGGTGGTGTGGTGTGAATTTGTTTTGGGGTGGTGAGGTGTAGCCATGATTTTGGGCGATGGGTTGTGATCATGCTTTGGGGTGGATAGGTGTGACTTTGTTGTGGGGTGATGATGTGTGGTTGTACTAGGGAGCAATGATGTATGGTTCTGATGTGGATAAGAAGTGGTGTAAATGTGAGTTGGTGGGGTTAATAACTATGATTGTTTATTCTTGTTTTGTGGAATTTTACGGTTATCTATGGAAGTTATGGAATTGGTTAATAATGATTGAAATGGTATATGGTGAAATGGTAAATTATAGTTAAATTAAAATGAGATGTGTGGTTAAATTTGGAGAATGTATAATAATAAAATGAATGGTATAAATAATTTTCCTGGTTGAAAATGTGAATTGTGTCCTCTAGCTTGTGCGGTATTTTATATTTTGTGGTGGTAGTGAAAAGAGTGACGGTGTGAGGTTTAGTGGTGATATTTTGACATTTTTGGTTTTTTTTGTGAACCCATAAGTTGGGATTACGTATGGTTATATATATATACACACACACCATGTATATTCCATGTTGTTTTCTATATGCACTCCACCCATGTCAAGCACCATGTACTGACACCCCTATATTTATACAGGGGCATTTTAAAAATATATCTATGATGATGATGGATGGTTGGATACCTATTCATCCCCACTCAAACTTCTTAGTGACATTAATATGTATGAGCTATGATGGCTAGAATTCAAAAGTGAAATATCAAGATATGGTTGTGTGTGATGTCCCAACTATGTTTGAGAAATATGTGGTGTAATGGCACATGTTTTATTGGGTAGGAAGTGATGTGATGAGATGGCGTATGTTGGGGGGTCATGTAGGGTTATAGGTTGTCAAAATGTTGATGCCCGTCATTTTTATGATACCATACTATTCTAGTTATGGTTGTGATGTGATGGACCAAGTTTATTTGGGAGAGATGTGATGTTTTTCCTGTTCTATTTGGGGAAAGATGTGATTTTATATAGAAGATATGGGAGATCTAGGACAAATGAAATTTGGGTGTGAGTATAGTTAATCAGTGGGAGTGTGGGGTGGGGAACCCATTGTCTACAAGCTTCTTTTTATGTTATAATATTTTTCATGTGTCATTTAGTGAGTGTTCCAAGGTGAGGATTATATTAGATAGTGGGATTATTTATGTGTTGTTGGTTCTATTATTTGTTATTATGTTCCCCAATATGATCTTTTCATATGTACCTGATAGAATTTGGGTTTTCCCACTGAGTATAGTCATATGCTCACCCTATGTATATGAATTGATTTTTAGGTTTCTAGAAGAACTTCCTAGACTATTCAGCACATTAATAGCTCAGACCCTTGGACTATTATTGTGTTGATGCCTTATATTTTATTTTGTGCATTTGCTTTAGATACTTTCATCTATATTTTATTAATTCATACATGTATTTTAGGATTTTTTGGATTTATTTTTTATTATATCATAGAGTTTATTGTGGATGGATAATCATATGTCATGATCCTATTATTATTGAGGTAAATTCGTCTAATTTGTTAGAATTTTTTATACCCTTAGTACTAGTTTCCTACCTAGGGCATACTAGAGGTTGAACTAGAGAGGGGGTCATTATCTATCTCCCTTAATTTTGGTATCTTAGGGGGGAGTGGGTCATGATAGAGTGGTATCATATGAGATGGTTGAGAGATAAGATGGGGTTTAGCTTTATGAATAGTAAGGATTGCATGGGATGGAAAGGAAATGGATCAAGTTAACCTTGGTGCATGATATAATCCAAAGAGACCATGTAGGACACAATATTTTAGGCCCCCATGATCTATTGTTGGGATTATAAGTGTACTGAATGACCATGTGATGTGGACCAGTTTATACTGTAGATACCTATGAGAGGTACATGAATCATGATGAAGTTTATTTCAGTTTGAATTGGATTGTTTTGTGAAATTTAAAAACAATTAAAATGAATAAAGTTAATATTAATAAAATTCCATACTAAAAGGGTTAGAAAATCATTGCTACTATTTCAGCTATAAATATTTGTTCATAATTTATGAGTGGTTCATAATACCATGGCTTAGAAGGTCAATCTATTTAATCATCAAGGGGTTTATTTGATAGAGGGAAATATGGTTTAGAAGTGGGAATTTTATGAAATTTAGTTTCAGGATTTGTGGAAGTATGAGGGAAGTGATCCTGATTTAGAGATAAAGAGATTGTTGGAGGGTCATGAAATTTCCTTTAGTCTGATCTTAGCCTCAGAAAAGTACTAGGCCCCTTTAATATTTAGTCAAAAGTGGGGAGAGAATTGTCAATGGTGGATGATATATCATGGTGAGTGAGAGGAGGTTTATATTTCATCAGTAGAATTGCAAAAATATTTTAGAGAATATTTTGTTTCTTATACTATGAAAGTATTGAAGAGGTAGGATATGATCTCTATTTAGTAATGGAGTATTTACATATGGTATATAAGGATAAATTTCAATGATATTTTTCATTTTTCCCTATTCTATTTTATGAATGAGGATTCCTATGAAATACATCTTGTGGAGGCACTCCATCCTTCGATTCATTATGTAGTAACTCCCATTATGTTTCTGATTTATCTTGAGGTACTGAAAAAGGCATTAGTGACCAAGTGGATGCACTAGCAAGGAAGTTTTCTGCAAGAGGGTAACCAATATTTTTTCATAGAAAGTATAGTTTTCAATGGAATATCTGTAGCATTATGTCCTTTGAGGTTTACACAAGTAGAGTGTCGACTTTAGCATCTTCCATTATAGACTTTCATATCCATAATTTTTCATGTTTTTAGGTATTTTTTATACAATATGATATTTATATGGGGTTCATGACCATCACCAAATGTAGTTATATGTGGTTTCTCAAGATTAGTTTGGTGGAGGTAGTCAAGTTCAATGTAAGCCTAATAATAAGGTACCTATGAGGATATTTCAGTAGCAGTGGAAATGGGATTATGATCCACATAGAGGGGATAGGGTATGTAGAGTTTGATCATAGGAATGTTCCTAAAGTTTGGGGACCTCAAACCTAGTGAGGTCATGGATAAGATCCGAGTGTGGTTAGTCACATGTAGTAGAGGTAGAATTCCTATAGTGACCAAATATTTATAGAGGTACGTTCAAAATGTATTCCACTCTTGTTTGTTATTTCATTGAGTTAGGTTCCTCACACTTCATTGTTGCACCTACTTTAGTTGGTTCTCTAGAACTAGATGTGGAGAGTGTTGTCATACATTTGGTGGTGTCTACACCATTTGGAGGCTAGGCCAGATTTTTTGATGTGTGATAGGGATTTGGATTGATGATGGGCCCACATCAGTCAAGTGGGGGATGTTTTCTTATTATAGATGTAGGAAGAAAATGTAATTCTTAGCATCAAATGGTTTCATTCTGTGCATTATGTTATCAAATTATTTTGTATTAGAGTCATTTTATCATATTTGGATGGAAAAGATGTTTTTTTGTTGGTGATAAGTGTTTTCAGTTGGGCTGTATGCATGTGGAGAACCTTTTTTCATTGGTGGATGAGTTTCCTATGAAATTGGTTAATGGAAGGATGAAAGGGATTCATGGGGTGGTGAGGGAGTTCCTAGATGATTTCCCAGAGAAGTTTATGACTATACCCACTCGAAGTGACATCAATTTTAAGGTATATTTAAAACTATGCGTGTCTCCAATCTTGATGGTTCCTTATCGAATAGCACAAAAAAAGTCACATGAGTTGATGTTATAGTTGTATGATCTATTTTGGAGGGGTTTAATCTAAACCAGAGTGTCCCCTTGGGTGATATATTGTTGTTCTCTAAGAAGTAATGGAATGGTAGAGGTTGTGTATATAATATCAGTGGTTGAATAAGGTAATGACCCAAAACTATTACCCTCTTACAAGGACTTATGATATATTTGAAAAGTTGGGAGGATGAAGTTTGTTTTCCATGGTCGATATTTGGTCTGTATATCACTGATTGTGGGTGAAGGGGGATAAAGTACTGAATACTGATTTCAGATGTATGTATGGGCTGTTTGAGTTAATATTTATGTTATTTGGTATCACGAACACACTATATTTGTTCATGGAGATTGTGAACTTTGTGTTATGTGACTACCTGAACCTATTCGTCATCATGTTCATTAATGATATTCTAATCTACTTGAAGCTAGACAAGGAGCATGTTGATCATACCAATGTTTTTTTCCCATACATCAACACCCTAAATTTTATGGTTTGTTTTCCAAGTACAAGTTATAGTCAGAAGATGAGCATTTCTTTAGGTATGTGGTGTCTTGGCATGGTATAGAAGTGGAATCATCAGAGTTATATGATTTTTTTCATGCGAAACACCTAATAATGTGGAATAGGTTTGAGTTTCCTTATTACTATGAGATATTATCATATTTTTTTTATAAAATTTACCTTGAATTATAACCCCAATTATAGATTTGACTTGGAGGGGACAACATTTTGTGTGGACTGATCTGTTTTTGGAAGCATTTGATTATATGAAAGAGAAGTTGATTAATGATACAATGATTAGGATTTTAGATGAGGGTGTATTGTTTGAGGATTTTATTGATGCATCCCATTTGGCCAAGGGATGAATGTTTATATATGATAGGGTGGTGATCTATTATGGGTCTAGGTAGTTAGATCCCCAATAATGTAAATATTCTACCCATGATCTAGAGTTAGTGGTTGTTATGTTTGTGTTGAAAATATGGAAGCATTACCTCATCAGTGAGTATTTTTTGGGTTTCATATAAAAAACTATTATGTGATATTTTTTTTATGAATATGAATCTACACTATTAGAGGTGGATTGGGTTTCTTTAGTATTTTATTTTTTAGATTTATTATACCTCAATAAAGGGGAATGTGGTAACAATATTCTTAGTTGGAAGTCTTGAGGTGATATGGGTTGAGTGACTATGGATGTTTAGAATGGGTTGGAGGAGCTTGCAGTGATGCATCTGAATGTGGGATTGATAAATGATCAGGGTTGTCTTTATCAGATGACTATGTAGTCATCTTTGAAATAGTATGTGGAGGTGTCTTAGTGGAGAGACTCTAGGGAAGAGGTGATGCATTACCGTGTTTTCCATAATGAAGTTCTTAAAGGATGGTCAGAGGATGAATGATTCCAAATTTTTTCCAGGTGATGCAGTTTGTTCCATAGATGAGACATGAGGAAGTTCTCCTTGAGTTAAATATCTCAACTTTAGGGGTATATCCCAGAGTGAAAAAGTGTATCGTGGCTTGAGGAGACAATTTTTTTGGATAGGGATGAGATATTGAATGGTGGAGTTTGTTTAGAGGTGTTTTCTTTTTAATCAGGTGAAAGTGGAACACCATGTTACTGGAGGTTTGTTGAAGCCCTTGCATGATCCTAAGTTAAAATGGGAAGACATCTCAATGGATTTCAACAATGGGTTATCCTGATATCATAGAGGTTGTAATGATAACTAGGTAATTATGGATGAATTGATGAAATCATCCCACTTATTAGTGATCAAGGAGTTGGGAGTCATGGATTATTTAGAGAGGCACTACGTGTATGAGTTTGTCCAGTTTCATGGGGGTCCCTAGATCTATTATCTCATACTAGGATTATCATTTTCTTTTATGAGTCTGGAGGGGATTGAAACATTATTTTGACACTTAGTTGTGTCTCAACACCACCTTCCACCCATATACATACAGAAAAATGGATTATAATATCCCGATGCTGGATGATATGTTATGGGGATGTATCTTTGAATTTTGAAGAAATGGGTATAAGAACTTGTATTTGGTTTAGATTTCATATAAAAAAATTATCACTTTTCCAACGGAATGGATCTATTCAAGACATTGTACCAAAAACCATGTCATTATATGATTTATTAGAAAGGGGTTGGGGAGTCAATAGTTCTTGGTCCTGATGTGGTATAAAGAGTGAATGAGAAGGTTCAGTTTATTTGGGAGAGGATAAAAGAATAACATGATTGTAAAAAGTCTAGTGTTTATCTCTAGAGGAGTCCCTTGAAGTTTATGGTTGGGGAACATGCTTTCTTTAATGTATCCCCTCGACAAGGGTAGCATGTGTTTATATGAGGGTGTAAGATTTTTCCATGGTTTTTAGGCTCTTTATGGTGTTAGGGAGAATTAGAATGTTAGATTATAAGTTGGTATTTCTACTTCTTCTAGAGAGGGTCCACAACCTCCATCACGTGTCTCGCCATTTTTTGTATCTTTATAATGATTCCCAGGTCATTGACTGAGGAGAGTTTTATATCTAGGGTGATGAAAAATTATTATATCAAACAATATAGATCTATAATTTTAAGACAATGTGATGCATAGACAAACCATTTCTTCAGATAGTGTTTTTTAGAATCATGGTGGCTTGGAGGAGGGTACATGGGATAAAGATGAAGATTCATGCCATATACCGAGTTATTTTTTGAGTTTTTATTTGATATATTTTTCTTTATGATGTGATTATAGATCTTTTTATTTTATGAGATGTGTTTTTCCTTTGATGTGTGATGTGTAATGTGTGGTAAGACTTCTAAGATTTTAAAATGATAATACTTGAATCCAAATTAATATGCATTATACCTTGATGCAATCAAAATCATGTGGGTGTGTCAATGTTTCCCAAAGAGGTTGGTATCATGAAATGGAATATGAAATTCACTGATTTATGATTTATGTAGGTGTAGTATCATGGTATGGTTTTGAAAGTGGTTGGTTTAGGCTCTATGAATTAGGAGATAGTTTTACATGTGGCCATGTGGAAATGTGGCGGTTTGTGGCTAGGGTTGGTTGTTTTGTATTTTTCTTGGTAAGTGGTGGTGATGTGGTTGAGTGGTGTATGGTTTATATAATATTTTATTGAGGTGTTCTATATATGATATTTTTTGATTTGTTAGGTTGTTTTTTTCAAAGCATGATGAGATCCCTGAGAGGTATATCATGGGGTGGTTAATCTGACCAATTTTCTTTTCTAGGTTTGTTTTTGAATATCAAGGTTGAGAATAACTTGATAGGTATCTAATGTAATGGTTTGTTCCTTCACATCCTATTACATTCCAATATTTGTGGTTGGAGAGTGTTCAGAGGAGGATATAGGAGGTTTAATAGATTTTCAGATATAGTAGAACTATAATTAGATTTTAATTTGATAAATATGGTGTTTGATGTGTAAGTTTTGGTTTTACAACATGTATGGCTAGTGATTTTATGACCTATTTATGGATGAAGTGTAGGGCATAAAATGGGTTTACACTATAAAATTAAGAAATATATCATATGTTAATTCTTTACTGAAGGGACAGGTTTTTTGGTAAGATAAATTTTTATAGAATAAGAGTTGGTTTTACGGTGTATGTTATTTTAACCCATGGTTTTTATGTAGTAAAAATGTGATTTACACCATATTTTCGATGATTTATAAGTTATTTATAACCATTTCTCAACCTAATTATATATAATTCAGATGTTCTACTCTTTTCCATTTGAAGTGAACCCTAGGAAATTTTTGGGTTATTTTCCATCCCATATTCCCTTTCCTTGATTAGTGGGATTTTGTAGTCATTATTTAGTGATACATGGTAGGTTGTTCACATTTCTCCCATTTTTTCCCTTATATCCTTCTCACTAGGGATTCATAATTTTGTTGTTACATTGGTTTGGGGGTAATCTGGAATGTGTTTTCATGATTATTTTGTGTTGTGTATGTTGATCTGTCATTATATTGCACAGTTCTAGTTTACAAGTGCTTCTTCTTTCACCCTTTGGTTCACAGTGAGATCATAAAGCAACATTTGAGGTAGTGAATCAATCATTTCTCATTTATTATGAAATGAACCAGAAATTCCATATATATATTTTATTTATATGGAATTTTTAAAAGACTGTGAAATTTGACGGTACGTGATTCTGAGGCCCAGAGTGCCTGGAACGATCTGTCGAAAAAGTGTTAGGCTTAAAATAGCGCGTGTGAGTAGTTTTCATGAAAAAGTAGAATAACTCTAAAACAGGTGCCCAGATTAAAAATATGAGGGTACCATTGCATTAAGGATGACGAGTTTACCCTAGGCATGACTTAATTTTAGTCAGTGCAGGTCTCCGGTGATAAAAATTGAAAATGAAATAACTGTACATAAAATAATTATATAAAAATTATTTTATTTTTAAAATACTTATAAATTACGAATGATGATTCAGATAAAAAATCCGAGACCACCAATGAACTCATGAGGGTATGCTTTCTTTAGGCATATAATAACTTTATCCAGCGCGGGCCACCAGTGGAAGTTAGTTTATGGCTGTAAATAAAATAATTAAGTGAAAATTATTTTATTATAAAATCCTTAACTTCTAAATGGTAATTCGGATTAAAATTCTGAGAGTACCGTTGAGCTCTTATGGCGTGTTACCCTTATACGGAGCCTAAACTTGACCGGCATAGGTCGAGGGTGACTGTTAATAATTTTTTGAACTTTTCTTAAGGTACGTTCAGTAAACGTGCGGGTGGAGTTTTCTAACTTTTGAACTGGTGATCAGAATTGAAATCCGAGGGCACCATTAAATTCAAAGAACTGAGTTTCGCTTAAGGGAGGCTTCGATTTAACCGTAGTGGGTTGGGAGAAAAAGATAGTTTTTCAGACTTTTAAAAGAATAATAAAATAACATGTAAATTGTTTTTGTATTTCTTTTTTTCTTATCACCTATTGAGCGGAGATGGTGGGGACCATAGAGGTAGTCTGACTTTTAATACAGGTTATTAAATTCTCGGTTACACTTTGGTTGTGTAACCACCCCTTGTGTAACTAATGTGGCACATTAATTATGTCAATTAATGTGGCAGATTAATTACGTCAATTAATGAACCTCATTAATTCCTCGATGCGTTACTCACCCTTTTCCCCTCTATTTAATTGAGGCTCCAGTTGGAGTTTTGACACGACTTCATCAAGAAAGGAACCTCTGATGAAGTGACACAACGTCTACCACTGATGAGGAATAGAAGCTTGGACGTCGTTGGGGAAATCGATGACGAACGCTGGTGGATTCCATGGACAAAGATTCTTCTTCAACCACTGCGATGTCCCGAACGAATTGCGGGGTAGGGGTTTCCATTTAATTCAAGAAATTACCATGATTCTTCTCCTCATTCTTTAATTTTTGGGTGGTCATTGCAGTGGATTTAAATAGGGTTTATCAGTATTTTAATGTGATGTATAAATTACTCCCACTTGTTATAATGCTATAGCGGAGGGTGCGGGCCAAAAAAACAAGGCCCGAACCTTCTGCTGATTGATTTTCATTACGTTCTTTAGAGGTGAATTGTTCCAACATGACGAAACCATGAAACTGAGAGGCACACAATGACAACGACATCCCGGGAGGACCATAGGCATGTCCAGAAGGAAGAACAGACCACCTGATCTCACCCGGTGGCCCGCGGAAGATTCGCTGGCGCGACACCGGTGCGACGACACCAGAGACTGGTGCCGGCGGTGAAGACAACAGATGGAACTTGTCTACCATGAATGAGGGAGGTGCTGTGGCGGACCCGAAGGGGTGGCCGACAACTGGACGACCACATTGGCGAGGTGGCGGGCCATCGGGCACCGCGGTGAAGGAGACGCGACATCGAAGATGCGGCAGAAGGAAGACCCATGCCCCGCAAGTCCTGTGGACTATGTGACAATTCCACATGGTGCCGCTAATTGAAGAGCCGAATGGCTCTTCTTGAGATGTTTGGGGAGCTGGAAGCCACTCGGCCGGTGAGCTGCGCCAGCGCACCGGGCCGCATTGCCCAGAGAGTCAGGATGGTCTGCAGACCAGTAGGCCAAGCCCACCATGGGCCAGCCCAATCAGGCTAGCCCATGCTGGTTCGGGCCGGGCTGAGTTGGTCTGACCAGGTTAGACTAGAGATGGACCCCTCTCAGGCCCTGAAATGCTTAGAAGAACATATCTTGCGAACCAAATGTCTGTTTGACGAACTGTATGCGGTGCTGAGATCCTTGGAGAGAGACGTTCCTTTTGAAATACTACACAAGAGTTTTGGAGAAATTTGGAGTACGACTAGGTTGGATAGACTCTGAATCCAACCGGGCCCTTGAAACTAAAATTTCAATAACTTATAGACCGAGCATCCAGTTTACACACCTTCTATTGTGTTGTAACCCTTATGACATGATGAATCATTAGGTAACTTATACGTCGGACTTTGTGCTAGTTGAAATACGACCGATGACTTGGGGATAAGTTTCTCCCAGAAACAAGCGTATTATGAGTGAGAATCCTGTGTCTAGATGAGATGTGAAGAATGAAGAGAGATTCTGTGTGAGTCATCACCCAACAATTATGTGTGACTCAGCACCCAGCGATTCTATGTGAATCAGCACCCATCGATTCTGTGTGAATCAGCACCCATCGATTCTCTGTGAATTAGTACCCAGCAATTCTATGTGAATCAACACCCAACAATTCTGTGTGAATTAGCACCCAGTGATTCTTTGTGAATCAACACCCAATGATTCTATGTAAATAACCACCCATCGATTCTGTGTGAATTAGAACCCATCGATTCTCTTTAAATTAGCACCCAACGATTCTGTGTGAATCAACACCCATCGATTCTGTGTGAATCAGCACCTAGAGATTCTATGTGAATCAACACCTATTGATCCTGTGTGGGTCTTATGAGGGTTAGTACCTATTGATTCTATGTGGGTCTTCTGTGGGTTAGTACCTATCGGTCCCGGATGGGTTAGATCCTGTGTGGGTCAGCGGGGGTTAGTACCTATCAATCCTGTGTGGGTCAGCAACAATGCCTCTTAACAGAATAAGATGATATAACTTTATGACTAATCTTATGTACTTCTGTACTTAAGTTATACCTGGATTGAGTTGTGTCTTTTACTTTGTCCTTTTTGATTTAGATCATGATTTTGGTTTTCCTTGTGGAATTCTGAGAGACCTTTGGGGGTCTCAGCGTCCCTATTGGGTATTGTTATACTCACCCCTGCACGGACTTCGCCCGCATCTTGTTGTGTCTTCTGCAGATGACAGGCATCCTTGAATGAGACTCGAGAGCTTGGAACTGACGGTGGATGATGGTGACGATTGACATGGAGAGCTATAGAGACGAGCCACACATACCCTTCAGGTAGGATCCCCCAGTGGATGATCTCAAGAGCTATTTGTTGTTTTCAGTTGTAGTTGTATCTTTCCAGTTGGACTTGTATTCTGGACCCTTAATTTCAGTACACACTTTTACTACAGTAGTTGACTTTGTGGTCGCATCTTGTTGCGTTCTCGTCTGTGTGTTTGTACAGGTTTAAAGGAAATGCCTTCACGTTCTAGGGATACACCTTTCCGGTGCTAGTCACCAACCCCTGGCCTATGGAAGGTGGGATTGGGGTAGTCACGGAACGGACCCCGGGGGATGGGTCATGACAAAGTGGTATCAAATTTGGTCGGTTCTGCCAGAAGAACTAAGAGTCTATGTTTTCAATAGATCAATAGTGTCAAGTGTCATGAGTTCGAGTTTCAGTTCGGGGAGTCCAGTGTTGGTGCGGCAACTGACATATCCATACACCAGGACCCTGAATTCTGAATTCTAACTCGATACACAAAAACACTGATTGCATGTGTTTTGAAAATGTTTTAATTTTGATCTCTTTTGAGTTAGATCACTAGGTATAACTTATTGACCATGGTTATCTTGATTCTCTTTGAAGATGCCTCCACACAGACAGCCATCCAGGATTCCAGTGCATGACCATGAGGATGGTCCGTAGAGTGATGAGGCCTCGGTACATGGACTGTTGCCCGAGATGGTACCTTTGGGTGGTGTCCCAACAATACCACTTCCCATTGGCCAGCAGTTACTACCGACGCTACCGGTAGAGGACACTTATAGGATTATTGCCTTAAACAAGTTTTAGTGACCGATACCCCTCAGGTTTCAAGGAAATCCCGACTCACAGGTGGCTAAGGAATAGTTTTAGGTGGTGACTGAGTTTCTATCT
Source organism: Viscum album (assembly GCA_963277665.1). Classification (NCBI taxonomy): domain Eukaryota; kingdom Viridiplantae; phylum Streptophyta; class Magnoliopsida; order Santalales; family Viscaceae; genus Viscum; species Viscum album. The sequence continues at coordinate 1,892,913,379 of OY728119.1, forward strand.
GGCCAGGGCACCATTAGATCAGATGGTGGTCCTAGCAGTGAGCATTCTATGTGGCTCAGTAGGGTGATGGTAGGGTTTATATTACCCCTATCTTACGATGAGGTGAAATTTTCCATGGACAGATCTTGAGAACCTTCCTCATAGAATGGGGTATATTTCCATAAAAATCTAAGGGGTATGTGTTCCCAAGAACTTCTACAACTTCAGCAGGATGACATGTCAGTAGCTGAGTATTCATCGAGGCATACCAACCATTCTAGGTACTCAATGAATAAAATACAACTAGTGCTTCAGGGATTCAGGGCTTGTGGTTGAAAATTATTTGGCTGAGTAGAAACATCTAGTGAATATCAATAGTGGAAAGAAGGAACCCAACGTCAGTCTTGGAGACTTGAATTTGTAAAATGTTTCATGAAGAGGAAGTGATAGGGACATATGAATCTATAGGATAGAAGTCATGGAAGAGGATTTAAGAGAGCAGCAGGAGGTGGTATACATTTTGATATGTTACGACCAGAACCCCAATGTGGTCCCCACCAGGATCAGGGAGATGGATGATAGGGAAATGGAGTAGCTTTATGCGGTCAAGGAGTGTGAACCAAGGGTTCCATGAATGATTCGAGGTATGTTATATTTCTACTACTAGCTGCTATATTAATTGACATAGGTACTAATTATTCCTTCTTGTCACGAATCTTGTTCAAGACCTAGAGTTTATGGTTAAACTATTGACTTGAACCTTACATCTAAAGATACCCATGGGAGGAAACTCAAGAATCACATTTATGCCAATGGTGTGATATGAACCTTGATGTGAGATTTTCGGTTGGAACCTCTTGGTGGTAGCATAGAGGTCTTACGACGTTAGTTTGGGTATAGACTGGTCATCCAAAGTTCATGCTCAGATTGATTATTTTTAGGAAAAATGGTTGTGGTATATCTACAGCGTTGGAATGGGGTTTTCCTTGGTAGGTGAAAAAGGAAACCCAAGAAGCACATGATAAACTCATACATAGGAGGGTGCAACCGATCACTCTTGAGTTGACCATCCTTACCCTCGTGGTAGTTTGTGTTTTGAGTTTTCTGTTCCCAAAAGTAGTGGCAGAGTGAGAGAACATCCTTTAAAAAGTTGTTTCCAGGATTAACTCCCCATAGAGAGAGGGACTTATGCTTTGTATTTTACCCAAGTATGACACCAATATCTACAACTTCATATTAGATGGCTTCCACAGAGCTCTGGGAGCTGAGAGTATAGTTGGGAGAATGATTTACTGTCTAATATGATCACAAGAGTCTCAGGTAGATATTCTCATAGAAGGACCTGAACTTGAGATGATAGTGATGACTAGAGTTCCTCTAGGACTACAACTTTGAGAAAGTTTAAACTATTGGGAAGGGGAATGTAGTAGCAGATGCACTCAGTAGGAGGTCTGGTCTACAGTTGCTGAGTGAGGTGACAGAACAACTAGTTGTGTTTCAGATATCCATCGTGGATAGTTATAGATCAGCTTAACTCTAGTATATGATAGTTACTCCCCACTCCTTCAGCAATTTAGGGAGGCACAACTTGTGGATGTAGACTACAAGGCCCGACGTGCTCAGATATCCTCAGTACAGGCTTATGATGGATTTTCTGAAGGTGGGGAGCATATCATCCTCTTTAGAGGATGCACCATGATACTAGTGACGCTTTGGGAGGAGGTGTTGAGGGAGTTACACACACCCCCTTTGGCGATACATCCTAGTGTGGCGAAAATTTACTAGGACCTACGACATCAGTACTGGTGTCTAGGGATAAAGAAAGAAATAACAGAGTTTGTAACACGATGCCTCACTTGTCATCAAGTGAAAGCTAAGCATTAGGTTCAATCACGCTTGAGCACAACTTTTTAGCCCCAGAATAATGTTCAAATGGAGTGGACCATACATACCTTAGAGGACATGCTTTGTGCTTGTGTTCTGGATTTTGGTCATAGTTGGGACGATCACCTATTACTGGTGGAGTTTTCATAAAATAGAAGTTATCACTCCACCATCGGCATGGCACCGTTTGAGGCCTTGTATGAGAAACTATGCAGATCACCTCTATGCTGGACACACCCAGGGGAGTCAATACTATGGGTCCAGAGTTGGTACGAACTACCACTAAGAAGGTTCATATCATCCAGGAGTGGATGAAGACTGCACAGAGTTGGCATGAGTCTTATGCCGATAGGAGATGAAGACCCTTAGAGTTTGAGGAAAGAGATCGTGTCTTCCTTCGGGTCACACCCTAATAAGGATTACAGAGGTTTTGATGAGATGAAAAACTATCTCCGAGGTTTATCAGACCTTTCCAGATCCTTAGTAGAGTAGGTGAGGTGGCTTACCATCTAGCTCTTCCCCCACAGATTCACATAGTGCATAATGTTTTCCTTGTGTCGCAGCTGAGGAGGTACGTGCATGATCCATCAAACATTATCGACCGGGGTGAGCTAGAAAACGATGATGGGGAGAACTTTGCAGAGTTTCCAATGGAGATAGAGGATCGATAGGAGTGGGTCCTTTGTGGGTGGTCGATTCCTCTTCTACGAGTTCGTTGGTAGCACGAGAATCTCCAAGAGATCACATGGGAGCGGGAGGCTCAGATGCCTACTCAGTACCCCCATTTGTTCCACTAGTTTTGTTGTATATTTATGGGAAAAAAATCCCTAAGGTGGAGAGAATGTAAAGACACAAAAATTCCATATAATTTTTTTTATCTATATGGAATTTTTACGAGATCGAAAAATCTGACAGCACATGATTCTGAGACCAAGAGTGCCCGGAATGATTTGTCAAAAAAGTGTTAAGCTTAAAATAGCGTGTGTGATTAGTTTTCCTGAAAAAGTAGAATAACTCTTAAACATGTTCCCAGATTAGAAATATTAGGGTACCATTGCGTTCATGATGGCGGGTTTACCCTAATCGCAACTTAATTTTAGTCGGCACAGGCCTCTGGTGAGAAAACCTGAAAATGGAAAAACTGTAAATAAAAGATTTAAATAAAAATTATTTTATTTTACAAATGCTTATAACTCACAAACGATGCATTAGATTAAAAATCCGAGACCACCGCTAAACTCGTGAGGGTATAATTTTCTTAGGTAGATACTAACTTTGGCCTACGCGGGCCACCAGTTGAAGTTAGTTTTTGGCCGTAAATAAAATAATTAAGTGAAAATTATTTTATTGTAAAATCTCTAACCTCTAAATGGTAACTCAGATTGAAAGTCTGAGAGTACTGTTGAACTCGTGAGGGTGTGTTCCCCTTAGGCGGAGCCTAACCTCGACCGACATAGGTTGAGGGTGACTATTAATAATTTTTTGAAATTTTTTAAGGTACGTTCAGTAAACGTGTGGGTGACATTTTCTAAATTTTGAACCAGTGATCAGAATTGACATTTGAGGGCACCGTTGAATTGACAACGCTGGGTTTTGTTTAATGGAGGCTTCACTTCAACCATAGTGGGTCATGAGAAAAATATAGTTTTCAGACTTTTAAAATAATAATAAAATAACATGTAAAATTTTATTTTATTTCTTTTTTTCCTACCACCTGTGGAGCGACAGTGGCGGGGACCACGTAGGTAGTCAGACTTTTAATATGGGATATTAAATTCCCGGTTACACTTTGGTTGTGTAACCACCCCTTGTGTAATTAATGTGGCACATTAATTACGTCAATTAATGTGGCACATTAATTACATCAATTAATGAACCTAATTAATTCTTCGATGCATTACTCACCCTTTTCCACTCTCTTTAAGTGAGACTTGGGTTGGAGTTTTGACACGGATTAATCAAGTGAGGAACCTATGATGAAGTGACACGATGTCTACCACTGATGAGGAACAGAAGCTTAGACGTCGTTGGGGAAATTAACAACGAATGCTGGCGGCTTCCACAGACAAGGATTCTTCTTCCACCACCGCGACATTCCCAATGAATTGCGAGGTAGGGGTTTTCTTTTAATTCAATAAATTCCCACAATTATTCTCCTCATTCTTGAATTTTAGGGTGGTCGTTTTAGGGGATTTAAACAGGGTATATCATTATTTTAATGTGATATATAAATTACTCCCACTTGTTATAATGCTAACGCGAAGGGCACGATCCAAACGAACAAGGCCCAGACCATCCACCGCTTGATTTAAATTGCGTTATTCATAAGTGGATTGTTCCAACATGATAGAACCATGAAACCGAGAGGTGCACAAAAAACAATGGAATCTCGAGAGGACCGTAGGCATTTCTGGAAGGAAGAACGAACCACCGAAGCTAACCCGGTGGCCCGTGGAAGATTCACCGGCTGTAGAGACCTGAAATTTTTAATAATATTTGTTACCTAATTTTTTTTTGTTATTTTATTATCCTTTAAATAATGAAGATAGTCTAATTAAAAGATATCATTTAGTTTTGACTGTTATATGACCATCGGTCAATATGACCATTGGTCAATATGACCATTTGAAACTAAACTCTTAACGTTAAAATTATTGTTTATAAATACAAGTGATCTTGGTTAATTAATATAGAAAGAAGAGTCGATGACCTCATCGAGTAGACTCGGGCCGTACGAAGCCCATCTGTCAGAGCTTGGGAAGGAGGCAGCATCTTTGGGATTTTCTCTGGACCAAACCCAAGCTGAACTTCAACATGTGAAGCTTGAACAAAATTTCCTAAGGGAGAAGTTCAAGATGATATAAATCACCACTCGGGAAATGCTGTCTGAGCTTCCCCAAGATCCTATCACCATAGCACACCTTACACTTAGGTCCTATGCAGGTGTTATAAGGAACTATATAACACGACCTTAGTTACTTGTGCAAACCTTGTGCATAAATAAAATTGTTATTTCTTATTATGGACAAGTTTGTGAATTACAAATATTTAGATAAATGTAGGATGAATTTATAGTTCTATATTACTAATGAATTTTGGAAAAAAGGGTATTTTAAAATATTTATGTAAACTTTAAATAATTAATAATGTAAAATGATTTTTAAAAAATAGTCTTCTATAGTTTTGACCGGTAAGAAATTTAGATTCTAATAAGATCAACTTATTTTTTAGTGAATAGTAAAGTATGAATAGTAATATACCCTTATGAATAGTATGAATAGTAATTTAGCCAAAAAAATAGAAACTTCACCCATGAATGTATAAATACAATTTAGACATCTTAAAAGTGAAAGAAAAATCACAGTATAAGTTTTTGGTATTTTTGTATGTCATAAATACTTTATTTAAAATTTTATAATTAATTTAATAATTTAAAATGAAAATTTATTTTCATAAAATGTAATCATAAATTGTTACTTTATTGTCTTATGGTTGTACAATAATTTTATGGGAGCTTGATTACTTTCTTAAGGTGTTACAAAACGAGTTATAGTTTTAGAGTTGTTTTTGAATAAATTATGATTTTATTTAAAAATTAAGTTAAAAAATTTTAGAAAATTATTTTCATAAAATGGAGTTCATTTTTCAATTCAGAGCATCGATATTAGTTTAGGGTGAATTTTTGGGATTTTTCTGAAATAGTTGAATTTTCGGTGAATAGTAAAAATACAGTTTTGAGTTTTAGGTGTTTAATGACATCATTAATGATGTAATAATGATGTAATAATTCTGTTCAACTTATGAATAGTAATATATTCTATGAGGTTCCCCAAGTGTCCAATACCATGGGCAAGCCCATGGTTTTGTAAATACCACCGATGAGGTGTCCTTTGAAAATTAATTAAATATTCCCAAACTTTTGCTATAAATACCAAGCCATTCCCTCATTCCTTTCATTCCAAAATCCTCCTCAATGAAGCTATGGTCTCTTTAACTCCAAAGTAATCCTCCCAAGGTTCCCTGAAGCCTCCCAAGGTTCCGACCTTCAAGATTTTGAAGTTACTCTTCAAGGTAATGGAACCTTCCACTCTCCTCTTTTAAGTCATGACTTCCTTTATATCATGTATTCTATTTTTTATTTTATTATGTGGGGGTTTGTTCTTTTATATACATAATACTTTACATTTCATGTTAAATTTATGAGAGACCCTTTCCTCTCTCATCAAATTATTTTTCTGAATTTTAAGCGACGCCGTTAGGCTGTCGAATTTTTCATAAAAGAAATCACATCTTCTCTTTTCATTCAAGTTTCCTTTTCATGTGGTATGTCATTAAAATATCCATACCATGTTATTATTTATTTTTATTCTGTACCCATACATTATTATGAGTTATTTTTGAGTGGGTTACTCTGGGCCCCTCTCTTTTCAATATTTTCTAAAACCATGTTATATAGCCATTATGCTGTAGAATTTTCATATCAAAATCTCTCTTTCTCAGGAAATTCTCTAGTTTTATTTATGTGAATAACCAAATCTATTTTCATTACTAGGTATATTAATAAAGACATAAATTTGATCTATTTTATTCTATAATTGACATACATATAATCCTCACTCCCTTTCCATGGATTATAAATGATATAATGATCATATTTTTAAGCACTTTTAAAACGTAACGATTTTGAAGTGAAACCCATTTATTTTACTCTATATGGTTTATTTATGAAATGTATGATTATGATATATGTGGATCACATGAAAATAAAAAAATATTAATGGTGCGAACTGATAGCGCTCCAATGCATTGGGTAAAGAATTTAATCTCTAGATATGACCAGTTTCACAATACCTTGGTGAATAACCTTGGTAATTTTTATGACACCTTGGAGATGAACCTTGGTGATATGTTTATGAATATCAAAATTAAATGTTGTAGCCACATATTCATGTTATGGTTCAAGTTATTTTCATTATTAAATTCCTCTACTTCTATTTCTCATGTCTTTATGTTTTTCATCGAGTTCTTATTGATATCACAAGTAAACTGATTCCCTTGCTTTCCTTACTGGGCTTTCTGCTCACCCTTTCCTTTGATGTATGTCTCCAGGTTATGAGATGTAGTAATTGTAATTAGGATTAAATTATGATGAATCCTTGCAAGGGTATTAGAAGAATGTTTTATGTTGTTTTCATGGGTTATTTTCTTGATTTCCAAGACACTAGACTTTAAAGATCCTTTGTTTGTAAAATGTAATGAAAAGTTATGTAATAAAAAGGCAGGATTCCATAGTTGGTATCAAAGGATAGTTTAGTTATTTATAGAAATTAGCAAATGAAAACTTTAGTAATAAACCTATAGAAAAGTTTAAATATAGGAATAATTCATATTATTTTGGTGAGTAGTGAGTAAGTGGTTTATCAAGAAAATACATCCCTGTCTAGATACAAGCAGGTAGTGGCAGCTCTGGCACAGATGTACCTAGGAGTGAAAACTCCAACAAGGAGTTTTGGGCTTGACCTGAGGTATCTTAGTACACGACAATGATCCTTTCTACACTCTTGGTTAAGACACTACTGGGTGATACGTTTGGTTAATCATATGATTTTTATGAATCATTATGAAGGATTTATAGAGAAATGTAATTGTTTAAGCACAAAGTTTTAATACATAAAATTTTTTATAGTTAAAAGATTTGTAAAGGAAATAAGTTTCTCACTAAGGTTTTATTCTTTTAGAAAATGGCAGGCAATAGGAGGAACTGTGCAAATGGTGACCACAATGGGCCATGCACTGACGACCCTCTAATGGAATCTGGAATGGAAACTTTCATGGGAATGATGAACCAAATGACTCAAGTTATGGGAAATAACTTGAATCAAGATGAGAGACCGATCTCACCATGAAGGGAAATTTTTTTTGTTGAATACTTTATGCATCAATGAACACAAACCTTCAGTGGATCTACTGACCCATTGATTTTTAAATAGTGGATCAGCTTTATTGAGAAGATCTTTTCTGTGCTCCACTGTTCTGAACAAGAGAAGGTTACCTTGGCTATTTATCGCTCAGAGGGAGAAGATGATTAGCAGTGGGAATTGATTAAAAACATGATGCCAAGAGTGGGGGTTGAATATATAGAGTGTGAAGAGTTTATAAGGATCTTCTTCAGTAATTATTTCTCTCGTTCCATGAGAACAAGAATGGAGAAGAAGTTTCTCGAGCTGAATCATAAGGAGAATCAATATGTGGGAAGCTAAGAGATGAACTTAACCATTATTTCCCATTATAACTCAAGATTTTTCATGGATCCTAGTGGTAAGGTTGATAGATTATTTGGTGGACTAAGACCACATCTGCCAAAGAATCTAGACAACCGAGACTATGATAGCTATAAGGAGATAGTGCAGAGTGGGATGAAAGTCGAATTGGAGTTTGGTTAGACACAGTGGTCTCATAAATACAATGAAAAGAAGATATCGATGGAGCCAAGTTTAGGCATGAGCTTCGATCAGGGAAGAGGAGGCAAGCAAGTGCAACATCCCATGTGTAATAAATGTGGGAAAAAGCATTCGAGGAACTGACTGCTCGGGAGTGGTAAGTGCTACAAGTATGGAAGGGATGACCATATTGCGCGGAATTGTCATAGTGGGGTGAAGCCTCAAATTCCCAACACTAATTACAAGGGGAAGATGGTGTATTCCCCACCTGATTTCCAATGCTATAAGTGTGGACAACTTGGGCACTTTTCCAATCAGTGTCCAAATCTGAGGGTAGTAGAGGGGAATTACCATTAGCCTTAGCAATGACCAAGAGAATAAGGTTGTACTTTTTCAATAACTATGGCTGAAGTTGAAGCACCAAATGATGTGGTGGTAGGTACTCTTTTTGTTCTCTCAAATCTAGAAAGTACTTTATTTGATTATGGTTCTATACATTCTTTTATTTATTCCAAGTTTGCAAAGAATTTAGAATCAATCCCCCGATTTTCTAAAAGTATAATTATTAGTCAAGACTCCCAGTGGGATTATCCAAGCATCGTCAATGTTTAGAAACTATAGTATTTACTTTAGTGAGAACAATCTTATCACAAATCTAGTAGTCATTCCCATGCTGGAGTTCGACATTATACTAGGGATGGATTGGATCTCAAAGTATAATGCTAAGATCAAATTAAAAAGCAAGGAAATATCAGTAGTATGGAATGGAAAACCTACAGTTATCTTCCAAGGAGAGATATCTCAACCCAATATTTGTCTAGAAGAACATCCTATACACTTCTTTATGGAGTTTATCAGTAAATAAGAATAAGGAAATGAGAGTTTAAGGATAGAAAATGTACCCATAATCCAGGAATATGTTGACGTATTTCCTGAGGAGTTACTCGGACCTCCCCCAGAAAGATAGGTAGAGTTCTCCATTGAACTTGTACCTAGATCTCATCCAATATCAAAGACACCATATAGGATGGAAAATGTGGAGCTAGAGGAATTGAAGAAACAAATCTAAGATCTTTTAAATTTTGGGTTTATCCAACCAAGTGTGTCTCCTTTGGAGCACCAATTCTCTTTGTAAAGAAGAAGTATGAATCGATGTGGCTATGAATTGATTATAGAAAACTGAATGCGATCAAAGTGAAGAACAAATACCCTCTTCTAAGAATTGATGACTTATTTGACCAACTTCATGGGGCTCAATTATTCTCTAAGATTGATCTTCGATCTGGTTATCATCAATTGAGGGTGAATAAAGAAGATATTCCAAAAAATACCTTTTGATCAAGATATGGGCATTATGAGTTTGTTGTTATGCCCTTCGGACTGACTAACGCACCTGTTATTTTTATAGATTTGATGAATAGAGTCCTGAAGGACTACCTTTATAACTTTGTTATAGTTTTTATTGATGATATTCTGATATATTTTAAAAGTCGTGAGGAGCATGAATATCATATAAGGGTTATTTTGAAAACTCTATGGAAGGAGAGGATTTTTGGAAAGTTCAGTGAATGGGAATTCTGGTTACAAAAAGTTTCTTTCTTAGGGAACATTGTTACCAATGAAGGAATCACAGTTGACCCTGCAAAGACAAAAGTTGTTGAGGAGTGGCCTCATCCTACAATAATAAATGAGATTCTAAGTTTCCTTGGATTAGTAGGATATTATAGGTGGTTTGTGAAAAACTTTTCACGACTTTCTAATCCATTAACCAAGTTAACTCAAAAATAGGTCAAGTTCATCTGGACAAAGGAGTGTGAGAAAATCTTTCAAGAGCTGAAGAAGATATTGGTTACTGCACGCATGTTAATTTTTCCCTCAAGTGGAGAAGGATTTGTTATTTTTAGCGATGCATCTCTCAAATGTATTGGGTGTGTCCTCATGAAAAATGATAAATTCATTGATTATGCATCTCTATAGTTGGAGACTCATGAGAAGAACTATCCTACACATGATCTGGAGATGGCTGTGGTCATTTTTGATCTAAAGATATGGATGCACTATCTTTATGGGGAGAAATGTGATATATACACAGACCATAAAAGTTTGAAGTATATTTTCACTCAAAAGGAATTGAACATGAGACAAAGGAGATTATTGGAACTTCTTAAAGACTATTATTGTTCAATTTATTATCATCCCAGAAGAGCAAACAAAGTTGTTGATGCATTAAACAGGAAAGACCGAGTTGTTATTTCCACGATGAGGGTTCAAAGAGATCCTTTAATAAATGACCTAGTAAATATGGACATGGAAATTATAAGAGAAGGGATATCATAAACCCTAACCCAAATGATTTCTCAACCATCATTACTAGATAAGATCAAGAAAGATCAGAAATAAGATACTCTATTATAGAAGAAGTTTGAGGCTATGAAGAATGGGGAGTTTCCTGAGTTCAATATTGATCAAGAAGGTGTACTGAAATTTCATACAAGACTATGTGTTCCATCTTTTCCAGAAATAAAGAATGAGATGATGGATGAAGCTCATAGCTCTACTTTCTCTATGCATCCTGAAAGCACAAAAATGTATAGGGACCTTCGTGATCATTATTGGTGGGATAATATGAAAATGGAGATTACTGAATACACTTCAAGGTTCCTAGTATGTCAGCAAGTGAAGGCAGAGCGACAACTTCCTGAAGGGGTATTGCAACCATTACCCATACTAGCATGGAAGTGGGACAATATCACTATGGACTTCGTCACTGGTCTCCCGAGAACTTCCAAAGGAAACAATGCGATATGGGTTATTACGGACCGTCTAACCAAGATTTAGCATTTTATCTCCATTCGGGAAGATTTATCTCTTGATCAAATTGCCATGATTTACATGAAGGAAGTGGTAAGGCTACATAGAGTTCCACTTTCTATCGTATCTGATTGCGATTCAAGGTTCACATCAAAATTCTAGATAAGTCTTCAACATGCTCTGAGCACTAAATTGAATTTTAGTACAGCCTATCACCCCAAACTAATGTCCAATCTAAAAGTACTATTCAAACACTCGAGGACATGCTGAGAACATGCTCAATGGAATTTAAAGGTTTATGGGATCAACATATCCTTTTAGTTGAGTTATCTTACAAAAACATCTTCCACTCGAGCATTTAAATGGCACCTTATGAAGCTCTATATGGGAAGTGATGTAGAACTCTTACTTGTTGGGATGAAGCTGGTGAGAGAAAAATTCTTGGGCCTGATCTTGTGCAAGAGATGACAGAAAAAGTCCATGACATCCAACAACACATTAAGGCTGCTCAGAGTCGGCAAAAGAGCTATGCTGAAAACTGTCAAAGTGACTTGGAGTTTGATGATAGTGACAAGGTCTTTCTTTTAATTTCACCTTGGAAGAGAGTCATGAGGTTTGGGAAGAGAGGGAATCTCAACCCTAGGTACATTGGACCCTATGAAATCCTTGATCGCGTAGGAGAAGTGGCCTATCGGCTTGCACTTCCTCCAAATCTAGCAGAAGTTCATGATGTCTTCCATGTATCCCTCTTGAGGAAGTACATACCTGAACCTTCACATGTACTAAATCCATAGGTGGTGCAATTGGAACATGAACTCTCTTATGAGGAGTAGCAGGTGGAGATCTTGGATCGTAGAGACAAGGTTCTACACAATAAGACTACCCACCTTGTTAAGGTGTTGTGGAGGAACCACAAATGTGAAGAAGACCCATGGGAACCAGAGGAGTCTATGAGGCAGAAGTACCCACACCTTTTCTATTCTTAGGGTATGAGTTAAAATTTCGGGGATGAAATTTCTTAAGGGGGGAAGAATGTAACGACCCAAATTTTTTAATAATATTTGTTTCCTAAATTTATGTGTTATTTTATTATCCTTTTAATAATGAAGAGAGTCTAATTAAACGAGATAATTGAGTTTCAAATTTTATATGACTGTTGGTAAAAATGACCGTTGGTCAATATGACCATTGGTCAATATGACCGTTGGAAACTAAACTCTTAACATTACAATTATTTTTTATAAATACAAGTGATCTTGGTTAATTAATATAGAAAGAAGAGTCGATCGCCTCATCCAGTAGACTCGGGCCGTACGAAGCCCATCTGTCAGAGCTTGGGAAAGAGGTAGCATCTCTGGGCTTTGCTCTAGACTAAGCCCAAGCTAAACTTCAACATGTGAATCTTGAATAAAATCACCTAAGGGAGAAGTTCAAGCTGATAGAAATCACCACTCGGGCAATGTTGTCTGAGCTACCCCATAATTTTATCACCATAACACACCTTACACTTAGGTCTTATGCAGGTGTTATAAGGGGCTATGTAATGTAACCTTAGTAACTTGTGTAAACCTTTTGTATAAATAAAATTGTTATTTCTTATTATGGAAAAGTTGGTGAATTCCAAATATTCGAATAAATGTAGGATGAATTTTGGAAAAAAGGGTATTTTAAAATATTTATGTAAAATTTAAATAATTAATAATGTAAAATGATTTTCAAAAAATGGTCTTCTACAGTTGTGACCAGTAAGAAATTTAGAGTCTAATAAGATAAACTTAATTTTTAGTGAATAGTAAAGTATGAATAGTAATATACCCTTATGAATAGTAATGAATAGTAATGAATAGTGAATTGGTCAAAAAAATAGAAACTTCTTCCATGAATGTATAAATACAATTTAGACATCTTAAAAGTGAAAAAACAATCATAGTATACGTTTTGGTATTTTTGTATGTCATAAATACTTTATTTACAATTTTATAATTAATTTAATAATTTAAACTGAGAATTTATTTTCATAAAATGTAATCATAAATTTTTACTTTATTGTATTATGGTTATATGATAATTTTATGGGACCTTGATTACTTAAGGTGTTACAAAATGAGTTATAGTTTTAGAGTTGTTTTTTTGAATAAATTATGATTTTATTTAAAAATTAAATTAAAAATATTTAGAAAATTATTTTCATAAAATGGAGTTCATTTTTGAATTCAGAGCATTGATATTAGGTTAGGGTGAATTTTTGAGATTTTTTTGAAATAGTTGAATTTTCGGTGAATAGTAAAAATATAGTTTTGAGTTTCAGGTGTTTAATGACATCATTAATGATGTAATAATGATGTAATCATTCTGGTCGAATTATTAATAGTAATATATGATATGAGGTATCCCAAGTGGCCAATACCATGGGAAAATATCATGGGAAAGCCCACAGTTTTGCAAATACCACCGATGAGGTGTCCTTTGGAAATTAATTAAATATTCCCTCACTTTTGCTATAAATACCAATCCATTACCTCATTACTTTCATTCCAAAATCCTCTTCAATGAATATTTGGTCTCTTTACCTCCCAAGTAATCCTCCCAATGTTCCCTCAAGCCTCCCAAGGTCCTAACCTTCAAGCTTTTGAAGTTACTCTTCAAGGTAAGGGAACCTTCTACCCTCCTCTTTTAAGTCATGACTTTCTTTATGTTATGTCTTCTAGTTTCCATTTTATTATATATGGGTTTGTTCTTCTATATAACTACTACTATACATTTCATTTTCAATTGATGAGAGACCCTTTCTACTCTCATCAACTTATTTTTCTGAATTTTAAGCGACACTGTTAGGCTGCCGAATTTTTCGTAAAAGAAATCACATCTTCTCTTTTCATTAAAGTTTCCTTTTCATGTGGTATTTCATTAAAATATCCATACCATGTTCTTATTTATTTTTATTCTATACCCATAATTTATTATGAGTTATTTATGAGTGGTTTACCCTTGTCCCCTCTCTTTTCAATATTTTCTAAAACCATGTTATATAGCCGTTATGCTGCAAAATTTTCGTCTCAAAATCTCCTTTTTTCTCAATAAATTCTCTAGTTTTATTTATGTGAATACCCAAATCTATTTTCATTACCATGGGTATTCATAAATACATAAAATTAATCTATTTTATTCTATAATTGACATACATATAACCCTCACTCCCTTTCCATGGGTTATAAATGACATAATGATTATATTTTTAAGCACTTTTAAAACGTCACGATTTTGAAGTGAAACCCATTTATTTTACTCTACATGGGTTATTTATTAAATGTATGATTATGATCTATGTGTCTTAAATGAAAATAAATACATATTAAGGATGCGCCTTGATAGAACTCCAATGCATTAGGTAAATAATTTAATCTCTAGAGATGACCGGTTTCACGATACCTTGGTGAATAACCTTGGTAATTTTTATGAAACCTTGAGGATGAACCTTGGTGATATGTTCATGAATGTCTAAATTAAATTTTGTAGCCACATATTCATGTTATGGTTCAAGTTATTTTAATTATTAAATGCCTCTACTTCCATTTCTCATGTCTTTATGTTTTTCATCAAGTTCTTATTGATATCACAAGTAAACCTATTCCCTTTCTTTCCTTACTAGGATTTATATTCACCCTTTCCTTTGATGTATGTATACAGGTTATGAGATTAATTAGTTATACTTAGGATGAACTTATGATAGAGCCTTACAAGGGTATTAGAAGAATGTTTTATGTTGTTTTCATGTGTTATGTTCCTGATTTCCATGTCACCAGACTGTAAAGATCCTCTGTTTGTAAAATGTAATGAAAAGTTATGTGATAAAAAGGTGGGATGCCATACCAAAAGGGCACCATCACAGCGGCACTAATGAACGGTGTTGGCGGTGAAGGAAGTGGCCGGCGCTTGCCGTCCACGGAAGAGGGCGGCGCCATGGCAGACTCGAAGGGGTGACAGACAACTGGCTAACCACGTTGGTGAGGTGGTGTGCCATTGCGCGCCACGTTGAAAGTGCCGCGACAGGAGGGGGATCTGCACCTCGTGGGTCCCACAGACCACGTGGTGGTGCCACGTGGTGGTGCCACGTGGTTCCACTAATTGAAGAGTTGAATGGATCTTCTTGAGAAGTTCGGGGAGATGGAAACCACCCGGCTGGCGAGCCGCACCAGCGCACCAGGCCACGTTGCCCGACGGGTAGGGTCGGTCCGCGGTCCCGCGGGCTGAGCCCATCATGGCCCAACCTAGCTGGGTTAAACGGGACCCGAACACCTCTTAGGACTAGAAAAGCTTAGAAGGCTGTATCTTGCGAACCATAAGCCCATTTTATGAACCATCTACAGTGCGAGGATCCTTGGAGCCAGACGGTCCTTTTGAGATACTCCATGAGAGTTTTGGAGAAAGTTAGAGTACGGTTGGGTTGGATTACCTCCGAATCCAACCAGGCCCTTGGAACTAAAATGATAATAACTTATAGACCGGAAATCCAATTGACGCACCATCTATTATGTTGGAACCCATATGATGTGAAGAATCATTGTGTAACTTATACGTTGTACTTAGTGCTGGTTGAAATACGACCAATGACTTGAGGAGTGGTTTCTCCCATAAACAAGAATACTTTGAGCGGGAATCCTATGTCTGAATGAGACTTGAAGAATGAAGAGTGATTCTGTGTGAATCATCACCTAGTGATTCTGTGTGAATCAACATACATCGATTCTGTGTGAATCAACACCCAACGGTTCTGTGTGAATCATCACCCAGAGATTCTATGTGAATCAGCACCCAGGGATTCTATGTGAATCAGCACCCAAAGATTCTGCGTGAATTAACACCTAGTGATTCTGTGTGAATCAGCACCCAACAATTCTGTGTGAATCAATACTCAGTGATTCTGTGTAAATCAGCACCCAGTGATTCTGTGTGAATCAGCACCCAACGATTCTGTGTGAATCAACACCCAATGATTCTATATGAATCAGCATCAAGCAGTTCTATGTGAATCAGCACCCATAATTTATATGTGAATTAGAACCCAGCGATTCTGTGTGAATTAGCACCGAGCGATTCTGTGTGAATCAACACCTAGCGATTCTGTGTGAATTGGCACTTATCGATCCTATGTGGGTCTTGTGGGGGTTAGTACCTATCGATCCTTTGTGGGTATTGCGGGGTTTAGTATCTATCGATCCTGGGTGGGTCAGATGCTATGTGGGTTAGCGGGGGTTAGTACCTATTGATCCTATGTGGGTCTGCAATAGTGCCTATTAATAGAATAAGATGATCTAGATTTATGACTAATGTTATGTACTTCTGTACTTAAACCTGGTTTGATTTGTGTCATTTTCTTTGTGATTTGTGATTGAGATCATTCTTGTGGTTTTCCTTTGGGAATTCTGAGCGACATTCGTGGGTCTCAGGGTCCCTACTAGGTATTGTTATACTCACCCCTGCATGGGCTTCGCCCACACCTTGTTGTGTCTTGTGCAGACGATGAGTATCCTTGACCGAGGCTCGGAATCTAGGACCTGATAGTGGATGAAAATGATGGTTGATGTGTAGAGCTATGGAGATAAGTCATACATACTCTTCAGGTAGGATCCCCTGGTGGACGATCTTAGGAGCTGTTTTCTATTTTCAGTTGTACTTCTATATTTCCAGTGAGGATTGTATTCTGGCCCCTTACTTTTAGTAAACACTTTTACTACAATAGTTGACTTTACGGTTTCTTCTTGTTACATTCTAGTCTTTGTGTTTGTAAAGGTTTAAAATCAATGCCTTCCTGTTTTAGGGATACACCTTTCTGGTGCTAGTCGCCAACCCCTGGACTATGGAAGATGGGATTGGGGTAGTCACGACATGGGCCCTAGGGGACGGGTCATGATATATTGTACCATGGGGATGGGTTTTTACACTTTTTATCTTTATGAAATGGGTTTCATCTAGATAAATTAATAAAATTAATTATAAATTTTAATTAAAATGTTCCAGAGATTGAATCACATGTTTTTAAATATTTTATATTATTTTGATATTTTGACTATATGGGAGAAATTCCCTACTAAAAATTGTTGATATTTGGGGAAACTTTTCACTGTAGTTGATGAGTTTTGGAAACCTTTTTGGTGATTTATTTTCATCAACATAAACAAATTAATATTTGATAACCATGTATATTTTTCAAAAGAATTAATTTGTCAGGATTTATGGCTTTCACGAGAATTCGCATAAATAAAGAAGTGAAATTGATAAAACTCCCCCATGATAAATTTGAAAATGTTTATGATAAAAGAGATGTGGGAAGTTGTAATTTTTAAAATTTGTGTTGGGATATGTGGGTATGATGTGTTGAGGAGTGACCGTGATTTTGGGGGGTGAGGTGTGAGCATGCTTTGGGGTGGTTATTTTTTACCACACTTTGGGGTGGTGAGGTTTGACCATACATTGGGGGGATAAGGTGTAAACATGTTGTGTGGCACTGAGGTTTGGTTGTGTTGTGGGATATTGGTGTAAGGTTTTAATGAGGTTGATAATTGGTGGAGATGTGAGTTTTTTGGATTGATGAGGAAGATCATTTTCTCAGGTTTGAATGTGTTGTGGTAGTTTTCTGGGTAGTATTATAATTGGATAATAATGATCAAAATCAAATGGGTTCAAATTTCTAATGAATGTTGAATTAAATTGAGAAGTGTGGTTAAATGTGGTTAATTTTCAATAATTAAATTAGTGAGTTAGATAATGGGTGTGGTTAGTATTGTTAAATGTTTCTTTTGTCTTTTGTGGTGTCGTGTATTTAGTGGGGGAAGTGAAAGTGCTGATGTTTTGGGGTTGGGTGGTGATGTTGTGAGTTGGTTAATTATTGTTTGTGAAACCATATGATGGTATTGTGAGTGATTATATATATATATATATATATATATATATAATTTATGGTCCTTGTAATTTTCTATATGATCCAAAACCACACCGAGCACCATTTGTAAAAACCTATATATTTTTTGGGAGTGGTTCTTCTAAAATCCCAGTGATGACGATGGATGAATGCCTATCAATTATTTCCCCCTCTTTCTTCTAGGACATGTTTACATGCATGGGCTATGGTTTCCTAATGTTAAAAGTGCACTGTTTAAATATGGTTGCGATGTGATGGACTAGGTGTGTAAGGGGAAGATGTGGTTTGATGGACCATGTCTCTCTAGATGTTATGAGATATGATGAGATTAATTATCATAGGGGGAGTTCATGGTAGGAGGTGTTCATGAGTTTTATGTCCTTCATTGTCTTGATACCAATCTATTTTGTTTATGGCTGTGTTGTGATGGACCAGGTTTCTTCGGGTGAGATGTGATGTGATGGTCATGCTATGGGGTGGTGAGGTGTGATGTTATACGCAAGAGATGGGAGTACTATGTTGTACAACATCAGTTTGTGAGGATGTAAAATTTTTGGTAAATCATTTTGGGGGTACCCTTTATTGGTATGACTCATATTATGTTACAATATTTGGATTTTTTTATTCAGTGAGCATGCCAAGTTGAGGATAAGATTAGATTTTTGACCTATTTAGGTGTAGTTGGTTCTGCAGTTTGTTGATGAGTGCATTAGTATTATCTTTTAACATGTTCTTGATAAACATTGATTTTTCCTAATGATTATACTTTCAAGATCACCCTACTTATAAAAACTAATTTTCAGGTTTTTGAGGGAACTACATGGTCTGTACTAAAAATTATTAGCTCTGACCCTTAGAATATTGTTGTCACTTTCATAGATTTTCTTTTGGATATTTTCTCTGTAGACATTTATATGTATATTATTCATTTATACATTCATTGGGGGGGGGGGGGGTATTTATATATAATGTAATTGAGTTATTTTTGGTAGATTCATCATATCTTCTGATCCTATTATTATAGAGTGCAAGGAATCCCAATTTTGAGATTTTTATATACCCTCGGTGCTAGTTTCGAACTTGGGGACTACAAGAGGTGAGACTTAGGGGGTAATTATCTCTCTCCCTTCATTGATGTATCTCTATGGGTAAGGGTTCATGACACAAACCCCCACACAAGAAGATAATCATTATGATACATTCCATATTTCTTGAGAGGGATAACATCCTAAAAAAGAATAGTGGGATAAATATTGAATTCAATGAAGTTTATGATCATGATACACAAGAGTTGGTACAAGAATATATTTCACTAGTCCATAGGGAAGATGTTGTTCCTGAAACACAAATAATGTGTAAGAAAATTAGAAATTATAGAGATCCAAGAATATACAGTTTTCAGTAATATGATGATGGTGAATCATTATTGGTTGAAAATGAATATACTATTTCCTATAAGGAGTCAGAAGATATCATAGAAGATATAACATAGAAATATGTCCTGAATTTGGAGATTTATTCCATCCATCAAAACAAATTTTCAGTTGCAGTTGATCTTCTAGTTGATGTAATGCCTATTGGGTGTAAATATATATTCAAGATAAAACTAGAAATAAATTTTAAAATAAATACTAATAAATCATGTCTAGTGGACAATGGGTTTAACCAACATCCATGTATTTTCCACAATGAAACAATCACCTCTGTATCCATGTTTAAATCCATCATATTACTAATTATTAATAAATCCTTTAATGAATATGATATTTTGTAGATGGATGTGAAAAATAGATTTCCCTAATAGGAGACTTCATGAATATTTCTATATTCCATAACTAGGGTGGTTTGTGACTCTAGGTATCTCCAAAAGGCATACAAGTTAGAGAGATCAATTTTTGGATCGATGAAAGCATATTGGTCATGTAACATTTTATTTGATGAATCTATAAAATAATTTGGTTTCATTAAGAAAAAATGATATCAAATAATTTAAATATAGTTTAATGGGGACGTTATTATTATCATAGTATTATAATTTAATGACATATTACTTATTGTAAATGGCATACTAGGCTTACATTTAGTTAAGGGATGTTTGAAAATTTTTTTCTCCTTAAATGAATTTGGTAAAAAAACATACATCCTTTACATTAATATACTTTTTTATAGATCCAAAAAATAGTTTGGTCTATGTAAAGGTAAATACATTGAATATATACTAAATAAAATTAGTATTGAATAATCCAAGAGATGATTGGTTCCAATTTCAAATGAAATATATATCTCTAAAAAATTGTCTCCTCAAACAAAATAATATAGGGGTTTTGGGAGAGAATTACTGAGATCCCATATTATTATGTGATTGGATTAATAATGTATTCCATGTTATATACTAGGCATGATTTTTTTTGTTCATTGATCTTGTTATAAATATATCTAGCTGATATGGGTTAATAAAACAGGTCTACCATTGAGGATATCATTAAATATACGAGGAAAACTGAGACCATGTTCTTGGTATATGGAGGAGATGAACAACTTGTAATAATTAGTTATATAGATACCAGATCTATGATAGTTTAGAATTATATTAAGTTATAGTAATGATATTTCTTTATAATGTATAGATTATTTGTGAATTGGAAGAGTTCAAAGTAACTAGTTATCTACAATTATGTAGTGGAGTTTTAGTATACAGAGTATCGGTATACTGGAAAACAATCCATTTGGATATAAAAATTTTCCTATGATATTTATGTGGATTATAGTTGTAAATACCCTCTCAAATTATATTGTGATAATACTACATTGGTGGTCCTAAAAAACAATCCAAAGTAACAAAAACATATAATGTACATACTCTGAAATTATATCCTCTAAATAGGTTTTTATTAGAGGCGTGATATTATAATGAGAATACTTTACATAAAAAGAAAATATTGTGGACCCTTTGACTAAAAAATTATCATACCAAAAGTGTTAATATATTGTGCGAGCTAGCAGAATAAAGGTTTTTAGATGTTGGTTTTAGTGTATGTTATATTGTTTTAGTATTAGTTCTTTAGAACGATTTTCATTATACAATATGATTATCTATATTAATTATTTTGAAAACTAATAAACCTATTAGGACGTAATAATTTTTTCCTGTGACAAAGTATGTGAAAATTTATTAAGAATAACTTTCACACAAAAAGGTTATAGTAGTCCCATATTATAATGAGCACATATAAGTTCTAGGAAAATATTTTTAAATATTACTCTATAGCTGGATGATATCATTTTATGAGATGAAAATGATATAAGCTACTAGTGGTGGAGACTCATTGGAAATTTAGATAATTTCTCATGGAGTACACCATTTTTAATCATAAAAGAAAAATATTTTTTTAACTTTACTATCATAAGGAAATAAACATTTATATGTTTTATTGTATGTTTCTATATGTTGATGTAACACCCTAAGGTTTTAAAAGAAGAAAATTCTGTTTGATAGCGTAAATGATACACAAAACTAAAATAAGATGAGAATATAACTCCATAATAAATTATTATATATTTATCTTCAATATCTTGTGGTACTCATAACCCTGATATTTTTATGTTTGAAAGCATATTCAATAATTAACACCAAACATAAACGACCCATGATATATATTAATGTAATAACTTAACTGTTAAATTTGTGGGTATGGATAATACTAAATACTTTATGAAATATGTTTAAAAATATAAATTTCTTACTGAAAATAAATTATTAATAATTTTTTATTAAATAATTAATCAATTTTTATTAATGTGATTTCATTCTTCAAAAATATATTTCCATCAAAAATAAATTTTCAATGTATTTCATGAAATGAATATTATAATTAGTTTTGTAACTTTTGAAAAATTAATTTCAAATAATTAAATTCATTTTTGGTATTGGAATATGAAAATTTAATTTGATTGGGAGTTTGATATTTTTCATAAATTATTTATTTTTAATTGAATAGTGAAAATATCGATTTTTGTAAAAACATTCTATTATTTTTAAAAAATTAATTTATTTAAAAGTAAAAATATGTTTGAATATGTTTTAAAGTAACATAAATTATATTTAATTGTATATAATATACTTATTAACTTTTTAATACTCTTTAATTTTTTTAATATAAGATTTTATTTGGGTTTGAAAAAGAGTTTCTCTGGAAATTACTTTAAAGTGTATAATGGTTCCCCATTTTAATTAATTTAAATAACCCCTAAAAAAGAGTTATTTTAATGATATTTATTGATTATATAACTATAAATATTAATTTATATTCATATAATTATTATTTTTGGACATGGATTTAGTATAAAATCATCACGTGCTTAAAAAATACACTTCTCGAAAACCCTCTTTTTCATTGCATCTGTGGGTATTGTTTTAATTTTTTACCACTTTTATAATATTTATATTAAAAAATAAACATAATTTAATAATAATATTTTCAAAATTATATTTGAGTAAAGTTTTAGTAAGTTTCTGAAAAGTTTTATTTTTTGAAGAACATTGAAAAATAATGAATTTAAATTGAAAATTGACCATTCATTTAAATTATTTATAAGGTTAAATTATATTTTAAATTATATTAAAATTATTATTATTTAAATTATATATTAACTAATATAATTTATTTCATTAGAATAAATTTTAGTTTTATCTTATATATAAATCCTTTGTAAACTGTTGGACTTGTACTATTTAAAATTCCTCTTTCTCATTGTGTCTGTGGGATTAATTTTAACTTGAAAATTTCCCCTTATGTGAATGAAATTTGGAAAAATTTATTCCATATTTTGAATCATCATAATTTATAATTAGTAATAATATCAAATAAACTTTTGACTGAAATAAATAGTGAAAATAGATAAAATTATTTACTGTAGTTAAGGTAAAATTGGGTTTGTGATGGGGGACAAAAAAGTTAAGTTTAAAAATGACCTACAAAATTTTATGAAAACAATTATATATAAATATTGGGACCATTAAACCAATAATTATAAAAAATGGTTCATTGTTTTACCATTTTTACACATAGAAAACATAAGGGAAATCATTTATTTTTAAAAATACCAAGTGATTCCTCTCCCTCTCTTATAAAAGGTCACCCATCTCCTCCCTTATTCACACCATAAAACCTATTTTTCTCAGCCAATAGATACCCAAATAACATAAAAATATATATCCTCTTGTACTATATTCCTTATTTTTTTCATAAATCCAACCTAGTATGGATTTTGGTGGAATCCTAAGGAGGATACATGAAGAAGAAGTAACGTTCTTCACCAATACTTTTTATTTTATATCTCTATAAAATTACTTCAATTAAACATAAAACAAGATTATATAATAACAAATATATTATAAATTTAATAATATATTATTATATCAATTTAATAACCTAAATATTTTCTTTATTCCATCAAATGGGTTATGAAATCATCATTCACGTGTATGGTGGATTACTACCTTACAAATCGATGTCAATTTTTTTTTCAATTTCATCCCCTCACAATTGTTTATTATGATGGTTCTAAAGTATATATATGATATTTATATCATAATTATACATATGGATTTATTATATCATAGATAACTTTTTAAATTCCATTCCATTGGGGATATGATAACATTGCTTGTGTGTACGGCGGCTTACCGCCTTGCGAAGTGATGTGATTATTTTTTTAACTAACATGTTACATGGATGGTATTAAGGTTAGTAATAATTAATATATGTGATATAAATGAGATAATTATTATATTATTGAAATATTTATCATTATACAATGATAATATATCATTTTATTTTTTTACACTAAAAATTTGATAACATCGTTCATGTAAGTGATGATTATTGCCTTCATGATGTGATGTGACACTCTTTTCATCACCAAAACACATTTATGACATATATAATAATATATAATGAAATAATACATTATATATAATATTATTATAACTATAGAAAGATAATATATTACTTACCTCTATTATATAATGATTATTGAGAATGGAAATGTTACTCATGCATACGTATAACCTACCATCTCAATAATTTTAACATAGACCATTTTTCATAACCATATTTCATGGATATTATAATAATTATAAATTATGTAAAAATATGAAAATTATTTCATGATTATTATTATTTATATGTTTATATAATGACCACTTTGACCATTATTTTTCTACCAAATTCATTTTCGATAGATAAGATAAATATGGTTTAAGCATCCGACGTAAATCTAATTGACTAAGTAATCATGTAAAACATGGTAATAAGTGAAATAAATATAATATTAGACTTTAAAAAGTTTTGTATGTAAGTGAGTAATTAATATATTTTTATTATTTAGGATGAAAATGAATAAGTGTGATGAATCAAACTCGAGGTAATGGATTGTCGTCTAACATTTATTTTTGTGAGATATATGTCATATTCACCACTTAATTTTTTGTGTAGTGTATATTCATCAAATTAATTTATTTTATAATTATTTTTTTAATGGGGATTTAAATATCCATTTTAGGACTTATCTTTCAAGGGGTCATCATTTCAAAGTTACCACAGTGGTAAGAGATTTTGGTCTCAATTTTCCTTTTTTTGAGATGTATGTAATGTTATACACCTATCTTCATTTATGAGGTGTATATAATTACCCATTGACATGTTAAATATTGAATAGTATTATTTTAATGATATAATAAATTAAATTAAATTTTATTATTTCATGGGTATTATGATTTAATCTTATGAAAGTGGAAATGATTATATGTTACAATCTCATCGTGTATCGAGATTGTCTATGGTTATGTTTCCGATGATAAAATATTACGATATATATCTCATGAAACTCAAAAGTTTTATTATATTCATGTTATTATGAATATTTACAATTAGTATTACTATTATCTAACTCTTTATTACTTAAAAAATATAAGACAATGTTTTAAATGAAATCTGAATTTATTTTTATCTTTGGTCAGAAATCCATTTTATTTTAGACATAATGTTTTCTAAAAATAGTTTTAATTTTTTTATATTAAACACATATTATTTTTAAAATAATTCATTTAAAGCCATGTTTTTTTTAAAAATGTTTTAGAAGGAATAATTATGCGGCTTTCCAAACAATTTCCATTTAGATTTTATAAAAAAATGTGATATGAATAATATTGTCATTTCACAAATAGGGTAGTTTTCTAACCTTTTTATAGTTAAAAAGGACTATTATTTTTATCTTATATCGAATTTATATAATTATCCTCTTTCATAACTAAAATTTATTTGATGCATCCTTTTCTAGTTTACCAGGATATTTTTAGATAATTTTGTCCTAATATTATTGAAATTCTTATATTCTAAAATTAGATTTCATAAAAAATTATTTTAAAAATATATTATATTTTTAAAAAAGTATTTTTCAGAAGGAATGGACATTTTAAACAATAAAGGATTTAAATAATTTTCTATTATTCCTTTATATTCTTATAAAGTTATTTTCATAGAAATTATTTTTTACAATATGTTATGCATTTTTATGATTTAAAAAGTTATTTCAAAATGAAATGTTTATTTTCATTAAAAATTATTTTAATGATATTTTATTGGTATCTCAATCTATAAACATTAAAAACCACTGATATAAATTATACTCCATTGGGGATATTTTATAATGACATGATCCTCATTATTTTTCTGGATGGATTAGGATTATTTCAAAGTCATTGTTTTGGAACCCATTTCTTTTCCAAGTGTTAATAATATTTAAATGAGATTATTGTGGAACCCATTTATTTTACATGGGTAAATAATGTTTTAAAGATTATTACATGAGAAAAATTTATTTTCATTGATTTAGTCATGTTATAGAATAATAATAATTATTTCTATGAGTTTTATGATGAATGATCTATATAATTTATTCATGTTTGAATTCATGAACATTATATATGATGGGTACACATAGATAGTTCTAGGTGATCCCATTATAACTTATAAAATGGGTATGTACAGAGAGTGATTCAATGAATTTTTAAATTATTTTATTTTTCAGAGTATTATATTGTAATTATGTCATATATTTATTCAGATTGTAACGGTTCGATAAGTGTTAAATAGAGATTATGTCACAAGATACCAACACATTATTTTTATTCCTTTTATGAATTTATAATGTTTCACTTGATCGTGATTGATATCTCATGTCACAAGATTTCTTATTCTTATTAATATTTACCTTTTTAAATATTGATTCCATGTTATAATGTTTGATGATCCATGTATTTATGGGTATTAATATACTTATGTTATACTCATGAACTTTGAATATGTCATCGTACCCTTATGCTTGTCATATGGTCACCGATGACATTTATATGTTAATGCATACATTTTCTATAACTGAGAACATATGTTCACCCTTTTAATGGTTCATTTTACCTAGGTTATAATTAATGAGGTTGAACTATTTATTTATAGAATGGATTTCATACGGATGATGATGATGTCTAAAAGTAAACAATGTTGGGTTAAGTGAGATAAATGATCATTTAATATCCTGGAAATTATTTATGTAGGGTTTTTCCTAATTTTATAAAACACTAAAACTAATATTTCTTTGAGAATGTATATGATTCATGATCTCAATTTGAGGATGTAATGTCTATATTGAAAAACAATTTGGTCACATTTATCAATATCAAATATATAAATTTAAAGTTTATGAATTTAGAACCAAATCAGGGATTATAGGTTCTAAGATATTATATTTTTTATCAAAATAAAGTTTTAAAGAACATTATAAATTATGGTGTTTTCATGTGGGGTTATATTAATTGTTTTGGATATCTCATATGTTTATAAGATTATAGTTGATAATAATTTCAAATTCCTAGACACCTTATTTGAGGGTTTTAAGTAGTAAATATTTTGAGGTTATTAATGGTATTTTGGAATATATTTTATTAGGTTTATTTATTTTTATACCCAAGGATAAACATGATGTTTAATTTAGGGATGAAATATTTTTCCGTGTATAAATAAAAAAGGACAATCTGAAGGTCAGGTTACATCCCATCACATCTGACAAGGCTAAGATGCTTAAACCCACAACTGAAGGGAAACAAGGGTGTAAAAACTAAAACTCACATAAAAAATTTCATGTTTAGTATGAAATTTGTATAGGTAAATATTATGTTTCTATCAGAAAAATGGATTTTATTTGATGAATAATGGTTGATTCATCTTGTAACAATATATGATCAAATACTTCAAATCATTAACTTTAAAGTTTATTTTGAATGTGTTTGATGAATTTTAAAGATAGTTATTTAGGGAATAATTTGGTTTGAACTTTGGGTATTACTGTTGAAATTTGGAGATTAATTTATGAAGGTTTATTTTTTTTTGGGAATTATCTTATTATGTGCTAAAAAATTTGGTTTTGGTTAATGTTTAAAGGAAAGGGAAACATATTGTTATGCTTTTGGGGATTATTTCGACCTCTAAAATATTATTTTAGTTCTTTCAAAATAAATAATTCATCTTGGATACTCATCATTTGAAGAAAAAGGTGTGATTGTGTTGATAACTGACTAAAGAATGAAATACTACTCATCATGTATTTATATTTCCTAATTCTCTTAGTCTTTATTTCAAATTATTCCTCAACTATAGGAAAAATATCTTGAAATTTTTTTTTTATCATATTAACCTCATATCTGATGAATTATATGCTTATTTAGAACATTATAGATTTATGGTTTTGAGGACCTTAAAATTAAATTTATCATTCACTTACTTATGATAAATGATCTAAATCACTCTCTATAATTATTTACACTTATCTTCTATTCCCACCTATTTTCTCATAATTAGAATCCTAGTTATGTGTTATTCTATATGACCTTTTTACTTACCTTTCTATCTTATTAATTGGATGTTTTATTAACCCATTTTATGATTCTGGTTTACAATGAAAGTATTTTTAAATTTATATATTATTATTACCGGGATAATGATAAAATTGTGAGGACACAATTTATTAAAAGTGGAGAGAGTGAAACACACAGAGATTTAAAAAGATGAAGAATAATATTATTAGCGTAAATGACACACAAAATTGAATATAGATGATAATTTAACTCCATGAGAATTTACGATATATTTAATTTTTAATAAATTTAACATCTTAAATAGATTTTAGAACACACAACCCCAATGTAATTATATTTGACAACATATTCAACATGAAAACACCAAACTTAAACGACCTATGATATATATTACTATTATAACCTATCTGATATATTGGAGGGTATGAGAAGTACTAACTAATTATTACAACAAATATATATATATGTCTTACTAATTATAAATAATTGATAACTTTTTAGTAAATAACCAATCAATTTTTAGTAAATTTATTACAGTCTTGAAAAATATATTTTCTGAAAAAATGAATTTTATTGTTTTTCATGAAAAGAATATTATAATATTTTTTAAAAAGTTTTAGAAAATTAATTTAGTAAAATTAAAATAATTTTGGCAATCATAATATCAAGATTCATTTTGGATGAAATTTTAGAATTTTTTAGAAAATATTTATTTTCTCGTAAATAGTGAAAATATCAATTTTTGTAAAAAAATAAGTTATTGTAAGTAAATTAATAAATTTCAATGTTATAATATGTTTCAAATATATTTTCATGTTAAATAAGTACTATTTATTTATATTTAATATAAATTATTAATTTTTAATAAAATTTATAGTTTATTTTAGTATAATATTAACTTCAACTTTGAAAATGAGTTTTTCTATTTTTTTTAAAGTGCATAATGATTATACATTTTAATTAATTAGAATAAACCCTAATTAATAATTATTTAAATAATAATTATATATTAAATATAAAATAATATTAATTTATATTCATATAATTATTATTATAAGAAATAGAGTAAATATAAATTCTTCATATGCTTGAAAAATAAATTTCTCAAAAACCCGCTTTTTCATCGCATCTGTGGGTTTTTATAAATTTAATTTCCTAAAATTTTCTAAAATTTATTTTATAAAATAAATATTATTTTTAGATCATCATTTGAAATTTAATTATGGTTATTTTTTGATAATTTTATAGGAAGTTTCATTTTTTGATGAATAGTGAAAAATACATAATTTCAATTGAAAACTTCCTTTTCATTTAAATTATTTATCAAATTAAATTATATTTTAAATTTATTTTAAATTAAAATTATTATGATTTTATATTAATTAATACAATTAATTTCATTGGAATAAATTTCATAATGATCTTAGATATAAAACATTTTACACTTTTGAGCATTTTATCTTTAAATCCATAATTTATCATTTCATCTATGAGATTAGTTTTAAATTTTATTTTTTTAATTCCGTGAATGGAATTTTGAAAACTGGAAACCATTTTTGGAGTCATGAATATTTATAATTTTTAATGAGATCAAATAAATTTTTAACCAAAATGAATAGTGAAAAGTTTAAAAATTATTTACCATAGTTAAGGTAAAAATGGGTTTATTAGGGGTTAAACTAAAAAGATAAGGTAAACATTGACCTATGTAATTGTTATTAAACTATTTTATGATCCTCACCAGTTAAATATGACTGCAATTCTGACATATTGATGCAGGGATATAAAATGTCTTTTCTGTCCTCTCCCATCAAGACCCAGGACAATGACAACAAGACTGAGAAAACTGGGATGGATAGATCCCCTCCTCTTGATGGACAATCCACTCTATAAGAGTTTGAGAACAAAACATCTGCAACTTCTACAGATCCATGCAAATAGATTGATCTAGATGCTAACAAGCAAGGTGAGACTAGGACTGAAAATGTTTTGGTTTCTACTAATACCTCCTTGGATCCCCCTTGTCAATACCAGTAGAACATGGTAATAAGAACACAGACAACACTACGGGAGTATCAACTAGATCAAAGGCCTCGACCTCTAAAAATAAAGGGTAAAACCCCACAAAAAATAGTTATAAATGAATGTTCTTTTCTGGAACTACCAAGGGATAGCGAACCCTAACACGGTTAATGTACTAAAAATATTTATTTTTACTCACACATCGAAACTGTTTTCTATTTATGAGCCCAAAATTAATTTTGCTTCTAGATTTCTGCACGCTTTTCCCCTTGGTTACTCCTTAGTAGGGGCTTCCATTAATCACCTCCCAATTGAATCCTTATGGGTTTTTTCTCACTCTTCCCTTCAAAATGTCAATGTTTTTAGCACTTCGAATCAAGATTTTACTTGTGATTACATGTTTGAAAAAACACATGTTTTCACTACTTTTGTCTATGCTTATAACAGATATTAGGATATAAGATCTCTTTGGATTGAAATTACCCAACTTAGTATCTTGATTCAAAAACCCTGGTTTATTGTTGGGGAATTCAATGCCATTCTAGATGCTAGTGAAAAACTAGGCCCGCTACATGCTTCCATATCTTCTAGGGAATTCAAAGAGTGCATTGAACATAATAACCTTATAGAGGTTAACCTAATTAGTGCTAAGTTTTCATGGTACATACATCATTATAATAAGACTGTGGCTAGAAAACTGGACAAAGCCTTCACTAACGATTTTTCACTTGATAAATGGGACAACATTTCTAGTATCACCCTTAACAAGATTGCTTATGATCATCACCCAATTCTGGTTAGTTTATCCTACAACCGCATAAAACTAAAGTATCCTTTTAGATATAATATTTCCTGGTATTCTGACATAGACTATGTGAGCATTATTAAAAGCTCTTGGACTAACATGAACACAAATAATGATTCTTTTGCCTATCATATGAAACTAAAAATGCAAAAAAACAAAATCCTCAAAAACTAGTGTAAATAAAAATCAGATGAAATAGATAATAATATTTCTACTTTAGAAAAAGATATTAATCAACTTCAAAATCATAACACCTCATCTAATTTTTCTCAAAACTCCCAACATGAAATTAATATTTCTTGCAAATTGATTACTCTCATTAACTTTAAAGATAACCTCAAGAAGAAAATCTTCAAAACCAAATGGATAAATGATGGGGATAGAAACACAAAATTATACAATGCTCTTAAAAAAGTTAAAAAAACTTGTAAACCTCTCTCCTATATTAGGGAAGGGGGGAAAGTTTTTGACACTGATGAAAGCATTTCCAACCATGTGCTCACTCAATTTTACAATATCTTCAATGGCCCTAATATTGATAAAGATCTTCGACGTGAAGTTATAGATATTATGGTTACATATGAGGATAATCTTTTACTTAATAATGTCCCACTGGATCAAGAGATTAAGGACACTGTCTTTAGTCTTAACACGAACGATGCTCCAGGTCTGAATGACTTTAATAATGGTTTCTACCAGCAACATTGGGATATCATTCAGGATGATGTCCGCTGAATGGTTAAATATTTCTTCTCTAGAGGAATTCTTCCTCATGGAAGGAACTCTCAATTCCTTTTCCTTATTCCCAAGTCATAAAATACCGAAGAAATCAATCATTTTAGACCCATTTCACTAATAAATTCATTGTTTAAAATTATCACCAAATTGATTTCCAACTTTATTTCTGCTATCAGCAATAGAATTATTTCATGGAATCAATTTGGTTTCATTAAAGTTAGATCTATACAAGATTTTATCTGTTTAGCCTCTGAATCCACTAACCTGTTGAACAGGAAAACCCGAGGCGAGAATGTGGCCATTAAAATTGATATTACTAAAGATTTTGATACCATTTATTGGAACTTTATTTTTAAAGTGATTAGAAATTTTGGATTCAATGAGACTTTTATCAACAGAATTAGAACACTCTTTAATTCGGCTCATATCTCTATTCTTCTAAATGGTATGCCTAGAGGTTACTTCAATTGTTTTAAAGGGGCCAGACTATGAGACCCCCTTTCAGCTATCCTATTCTTTATTGCTGAAGACTAACTTAGTAGACTCATCTCCCAAGCTATTTATAATGGTAATATTAAGACTATCCCCACTTCTATAAACGTGAATTCCTCCTCCCATTTTCTATATACTGATGATATAATCCTTTTTTTAAAGGGGGACAAAAGAAACTTAAGTAACCTTAAAGTCATCATCTCTCACTATGAAGAAGTGTCTGGACAACATATCAACTGGCTGAAATAATTTATTTATTTTGAAAAAAACTATCCCCCTAGTAGGGAAAATAGAATTACGAATATGCTTAGTATTAAGGATGGATCTCTCCCATTTAATTATCTTGGTGTTCCCATTTTTTAGGGTAGACCCAAAGCTGTTCATTTCTCTACCATCATTGATCAAAATCTTCAACATCTCTCCTCTTGGAAAAGAAAAAATATCTCAATGGAAGGGATAATTTGTCTTGTTAAATCCACAATTTTTTCTAAACTGGTCTATTCCATGATGATCTATAAATGGCTAGCTAGTCTCTTAAAACACATCAATGTTGCAATTAAATACTTTGTCTAGATGGGAATCACTCTAGAAAGGAAACTAGTTACTATACCATGGTCCACTTTCTTTAAGCATATTGAAAAAGGAGGTATTGGAAAAAAACCCTCATTAACTTTAACCAGGCCCTTCAGGCTAAGCTCACATGGAATCTCATTTGTAACAATTCACCTTCCACGGACTTCCTTCGGGCTCGTTTTCTTGAAAAACTATGAAGCAATACACATAATTATTTCATGTCCTCCATATGGACATCCATTAAATGTACTTTCAACTCCATTACGGCTAATGCTAGATGGATGACCAACAGAGACTCGAATTTGAATTTTTGGCTTGATAACTGGACTGGCACACCCTTGATCTCCTTGATTTCTTCATCTCAACTCCCTGTGCATACAAGTGACACAATCAAAAACATCATGAACATGCAAAATAATTCTTTTCCTAAAGATATTAAAAGTGTTTTTGAAAATTACTATTTCTCTATTAATGATGATTTTATGATCTGAGAAACTTCATATAATAGGATGCTTAACTCGAAGAGTTTCTACAAGAATTTTTACATCAATGATATGAAAAACTTTAGATGTCTTAATAACTTCAATAAATCTTTGATTAAACCTTCAAGATTTACTATATTTTGGAATATTTCTCATGGTAGGATTCCCACTGACTCTTGTTTACAAACTTTTGGAATTAACCTTTGCTCTAAATGCTGTCTGTGTAACCAACATCATGTAGGTATTAACCATATTTTTCTTTCTTATGATACGGCTAATACTATTTGGCATTATATATTTGACATCTTTGAATGAAATTGGTGTTTTTAGTTCTCTAATCTCTCAGGTTTAAAGATGTTTGGAGACATCTGACTCTCAACAAATCAAGAACCTCTTTGTAGAAGTGACTTCAGAGCTTATGCATGTGATCTGGTATGGTAGGAATGAATATAATCTTCAAAACAGTTCATTCAATCTTAATGTTGGTAAAATGAGAATTCTTATCGCTACCTGGGAGGCAGCATGGATACATAAGGATCAGTGTAACACATCAGTCAGAGATTTGGTGATTCTGTGATTTCTTGGGATTGCAGGTAAGTATCCTCTCCATAAATCCATGCTTGAAGTTTTTTGGCAGCCCCCCCTACAGGATGGATCAAAATCAACGTGGATGGTGCCTCTAAGGGCAACCCGGGCCTAGTGGGTTGTAGAGCCATCTTCAGAAATCATCTAGATCAAGTTCTTAGTTGCTTTTATGGATCATGTGGTATTTCTACCTCCATGGAAGCTGAGATTCTCAACATCATTCATGCGATCTCATTTTCCAAGATGCACAACTTTAACAACATATGGATTGAAAGCGACTCCTCTACTATTGTCTAGACAATCTGGAAGGGTACTATCCACCTAGCTTGTAAGTTCACTTCCCACTGGATTGACTGTCTGCACTCACTCTCATCCCTCAGCTTCATTACTACGCACGCTTACTAGGAAGCAAATAGAATTTCCACTTCCCTTTCCAACATGGGCATTGATAAGGACACTACCTATAGAGATGATATTCCCCCTGAGCTCCTTCCTCTTTATGTTCAGGATGTAAACAGAATGCCTTCCTTTCGACTCGTGTAACCCCTTTCTTTTATATAATAAATTTTGTGTTTTGGTCTTTGACCAGAACAATACCATTGAAAAAAATCTATTTTCTGAACATATCTCTACCATAAAACCTCTATGGTTTGATAATGTTCTATGTTGGAACCTTTTTTTGTATATGAAAAGTGTTGGAGCACTCATTTATTTTCCAAAATACAAAGTGTGTCCTCTCTCCAACTTATAAAAGGGAACCACTCTCCACTCTTCTTTACACCTTTAAACCTCTTTTATTTAGTAAATAAATTCCCAAAAAACATAAAACATTTCATCCTCTAATTGTAGAAGACTCATTTTTTCCATAAATCTATCCTAAGAAGGATAACGTCACTCATGTGGGTAGTGGAGTGCCGCCTCACAAAGTAATGTGATTCATTTTTTTACTAACACATTAAATAGAAGGTAATAATAGAATATATAATGAATATATGATAAATAAATTAAATATTTATGATATTAATTACATAGTTATCATTCTATAAAGTTAATTTATAATTTTTCATTTATTACACTAAAATGTTAATAACATCTTTCGTGTATGTGTGTACTACCACCTTCACAAAACGTTGTGACTCATTTCTCATCACTAAAAAACACGTATGATATATATAAGTATATTTAAATGAATAATGTGGTATATATTATATTATTTTCTCTATATAATAATATAATATTACTTAACTCTTATCCATAATGATCATTGAAAATGGAAATGATACTCATGAATACGTATGAGCTGCCATCTTCATGATTGTAACATAGAGAATTTTTTATTACCATGTTTCTCGAATGTTTTTAATAGTATAATTTATTTTTAAATATGATAATTATGTTATTATTAATATTTTTGATATGTTTATATTATTAACTCTTTGACCATAGTAAACCTACCAAAGTAATTTTTGAAACACAATCTAAACATGGTCAAAACATCCGATGCAAACTTAACTGATTTAGTAATCATATAAAATATTGTAATAAGATTAATAAAATGAAAATTGAATATGAATTATTTCTTAAGAATTTAAATAATTAAAAAAATCTTATTATTCATGAATACATATAACAAGTGCGAAAAATCGAACTCTAGGTAAGGGTTTCTCGTCTCACTTTTATTTATTTGAGAAATATACCATTTTCACCACCTAATTTTTTATGTGGGGTATAAAATTTATCTGAATGTATTTTAACATTTTTAAAAATTAATTATAGTTTTTTACTTATAAATTTTAGGGATATCACTTTCATGGGGTTTATGGTGTAAAATTTACCAATGCGGTTATGGATTTTTTTCTCATTTTTCCTTCATTGTGATGTGTGTTATGTTATACACCAATATTCTTTTATGAGGTTTATATAATCCCCAATTGAAATTTTATATCATGAATATAATTATTTTTATGATATTATATGTTTCATTTAATGTTATTATTTCATGGGGATTATGATTCAATGTTACCAAGGTGGTAATGATTGTATATTACAATCTCACCAACTTTTGGGAATATTTATAATTATGTTTCTGATGATAAAATATTATGATAAATCTCTCAGCTTACTCATGAATTTTCTTCTCTTATGGTTATTAATAATATTTAAAAGTAATAGTACTATTTTACACTCTTTGGTACTAAAAATAATTGATATAATGTTTTAAAGGAAATAAGAATTTATTTTCTCTTTATTCGAAACTCCTTTATTTTCCAAAACAATGTTTTCAAAAAAATTATTTTTCAAAATTATTTTATTACAATACTATGATTTAATTAATTTTTTTACCACTTTAAAAAATATTTTAAAATTCATCTTCATGTACTTTCTCATACAATACCCAATTGGATTTTACCAAAAAATATGAATAAAATCTTGTTGTTGTTTTCCAGACAAGGAACTTTTTTAACATTTTTAAAATGAAAAAGGAATGATATTTTTTAAATTTGAAGGAAAATATATATTTAACCTCCATCATGACTTAAACTTCATTGATGGATCTTTTTTAAGTTTTCAAGGATCTTTTTAATGAAAACAATTCTATTATTTTATGGAAATTATTAGTTTTTAAAAGTTGATTAAAAAAATGTATTTTCATAATATTATATGATAAAACATTTCAAGAGGAAAGGATATTTGCATCAAGAAATATTTAAAATAAATTTCAAACATTACTTTATATGTTTCCAAGTTTTTTTTCAAATAAAATGATTTTTATAATATTTAATGAATTTTTATGTTTTTAAAAATGATTTCAAAATGAAAAATGTATTTTATTAACAAAAAATTAATGATATTTTAATGTTATTTACATTAATAAAAATCAAAAACCCAACTATTACTTATTTTCAATTGGGGATAATTTTTAATGGTATTATCCTCAATCTTTTTCTAGATGGGTTAATATTTTTAAGTAGATTTTTAGGGAACCCATTTCTTTTCCATGGGTTAATCATGCTTTATAGAAATTGTTATGGAACCCATTTATTTTTCATGAGATAATCATGTTTCAAATAAACTAACATGAAACCCATTTAATTAACATGTTTTAATTATGTTATTTAATAATAATTATTTTTCTATAAGTTTTATTATGAATTCTCTAGGTATGTTATTCATTTTGTAGTTCTTGGACATTATATACGATTGGTTCACCCAGATAGCGCCAGGTTATCCTGTAATAGTTGATATGATGGGTCTATAAAGATTGGGATCCAATGAGATGGGTACAGAATATGTTTTTTAGAGAATAATATTGGAAGTTAGCCAAATGGTTATTCAAATTTTGAAGGTTCTGTAAGGTTTTTGTAAGTGTTCTATAAAGTTGATGTCCCAATATTCCAAAAACAATTTATATTCTGAGTATGAGTTTATAATGTTTCAATTGATCCAAATTGATGCCACATGGTTCATTATTATTGATTCTTTGTACTCCTTCTTAGTTAAAATATTTTTGAATATTTTAATGTTTGATGATCCATTTATTTATGGGTATGAATACTCTTATGTTATAATGATGTACTTTTATTATGTCATCACTCCCTTATCATCATCTTATGATCACTGATGAAATTCATTTTTTAATGAAATTTCTTCCATTACTGAGAATTATATTATCACCCATATTATGTCCCCTTTTCCCAAGTTTATAAGGAATTGGGTTGAACTAATTATTTATAGAATAAATTTCACATGGATTATGATGATTTATCAATGTTAAAAAAGAAAATATGGGTTATGTAGGAGAAATTCTCATTTAAAGTCATCAGAATTGTTTATGTAAGAGTATTTACTAATTATCTAAAACCATAATCCAAAAAGGTATTTGAGAATTTAAGTTATACTTGTTTTCCTTTTGATATTTTACAGTTTAGATAGAAAAAAATGGGCTACATTAATCGGTATAAAAACTGGAAATGTAATGATTATAAATTTAGCACCGGATCTGGGAGTATGTGTTTTGGGTTGTTATAGTTGATGTATGTATTTATCCTTATACATTATGATAATTATTAATGGATACCATGATCCATATAATTTTTTTTAATTCACCAAATCCCTGACTATATTTACTCATGATGAAGAATGATAAGTTGGGTGCATCATGAGTAATAATGAATTAATGAATAACACGATAAAGGATTTTCCCCTTATATTCTATAATATAAGACAATATTGTGGGACCTTTTATGGGAATAGAACAACCAAACTAAATCTTTGTTTATGGTGTTATATTGGAATACTCATTTGTGAAAATTAAAAGAATGATTCATTGTACACATAATTTAATGGTACCAACATGCAACATATTTATTATAGATATTATGATAATGGGGTTATATTACATAATGAGATTTTGTAGGAGGTTTTATATTATTGAAACATTTACATCATTCTTTATGAGTGTCATGGAATGTTTCTAAATGCTAATTTTGGACTTCAGGAAGCTCCTATTAATGACACTAAGAAAAGGGCCTAGAGGGTCACATAATAAGTTTATTAGAAATCACAATTAAATTCTATTTTGGATTAAAAAACATAGAATAAATATTATCCTTGTTTTTTTAGTTTGAAAAATATTTGGGGTTGGTTAATCATCAATATTTAATCATGATTTATTCAGAATAATAAATATGTGGGTTAAATGATAATAAATATTTATTCATAAGATTAAAATATATAATATTTATTATATTTATAAGTGAATAATGAAGTAATATTTATTAACTAAATACAAAATATTCATTTAAGATTTAGTAAATAACAAGGTAAAAATGAGATAATTTTTATGGACATACTAGATATGATATATTATATATCATTTAAATATATATAAATTTGTTGATTTAACAAATTATATTTATTTACCCACATGTGTTATACATGTTAAAATAATAATAATATTATTTATTATAGTACTAGAAATGGAGTATTATTTTGAATAATAAAATTTCAAAGGGATTATAAACAATTAAGATATTTAACCCAATATATAAACACACCATTATATCAATTTCCATATTTTTTCACTTTTTCTACACAATAATACTATAGGTAATTCTCTCAAGACTAAGAGATAAAACTCTCAAGAATTCTCTCAAGAACTAGATATCCAATCCTCTTACACTCTCTTTAGTCTTAGAGAAAAAATAAATAAACTTTTGTTCATGAAAAGATTATTATAGCGATCAATAATAAAAAACACAATCAATTATGATTAGATTCACTAGCACTAAATGATTATAAGACAAAATTTATTGATTTTGGAGAATGTATTGATCATCTCTAGGGGGATTCCACCCTTATATCATATCACACAATGATGGTATGTTGATAATAGTCAATCAAATCATCATAAAAGAAACAATTTAATTGTAAGGTAATTATAAATATATGTATAAATTAATTATAAATTATACGGGATATCCTAGATTTGTAGTTTTGGTGCTATAATTTCAATTACTAGTCAATTTAATTTCATTTTCAATGATGTTCTAGTTCATGTGAATCTCAAATAATTTATATATTTTGGGAAAAAGTCAAGTTATATATTCCCAATAGTCATATATGCTAAGTTTATAACCCTTTGAAAATTATTTGAATGCTAGTATGAGAAAATAATCCCATGTAAACCTAGTACAATCATCATAAAATACATAAACATAGTGTTTACCCCAATACTCCAATTTTTTTTAGAATAGTTAAATCCCTGATAAATAACTTTAATGCATC
Source organism: Viscum album (assembly GCA_963277665.1). Lineage (NCBI taxonomy): Eukaryota > Viridiplantae > Streptophyta > Magnoliopsida > Santalales > Viscaceae > Viscum > Viscum album. Next base: position 1,892,952,827 of record OY728119.1, read on the forward strand.
TAAAGTTGATACATCACATTAAGGATTAAAGATAGATCTATCATCTATTCTAAACTAACAAGGATAATGGACTCTAGCATAGTTCAATTTAATTTATATTAGTTCATTAACATAACCTTTTATAGAAATTTTAGATAGTGTTTGAATGTTACATTTTCATAATCCTATATAACACAAAGATAAATCAACAACTACATTCAAAAAAGGTAAATTCTTATGTATTAAGTATTCTAAGTAATCTGTGTATACATTCACATATCTATCATCATGTATAATTAATATACATTCTAAACATTGAGAAATAATTTTATCATTTATGAATATGATAGTATAACTATAATCATATAGTTAAATAATAAAAATAATGTTTTTTATAAGAAATACAACTTATAAAAAATCCAAAATTAATGTTTTTTCTATGATAATAAACATCAATAATTCTTATGTTTTCACACAATGCATTGTCTATAAATTTGGCTCTACATCCAATTATTTTTTTTCAAATTATGGAAGTTTTACTTGTCTCATTTCCAATAAAGATAAAAACCATTTTCTATTTACTATTTTTTTTGCAATTGATAATAATCATCCTTTTTTTTCAAAGAGGATCCAACTAAGCTCTTGGTATCCACAATTTATTAGATCCATTTACATTAGAAAATATTGTCTTAAAAATCCACATCATCCTTACTCTTTTTTATTGAATATCCAATAGTTTTTTAGAAATATAATATTTTCAAAAGCCACAATATTTTCATTTTTCTAAAAAGAATGATATATTCCATTTAAATTGATTTGAAATTTAATTCAAAAGGATGGTATTTTTGGAATAAAATAATTTGATTGAAAATTTGAATTATCAAATGTAAATCTTATTACATTATAACTTTTAGAGTATCTTTTTCGTTTATAAATTTTAATTTTTTTAACTAAAATTAAAATTAGATAAAATTTTCTTTGAACTAATATCTTTGGATTTAAATATAAAAACAAAATTACAATCATAAAAATTATAATTATCTAAATTTAAAATTGAACTGGCCTTTTAAACTAATTCCATTTAATCATTTGAAACTTTTATATTTATTTTGGTAAAATATTTTATTAGATTTAATATGTTTTTCTTTAATATAGTCATAGTTATTTTTTTTGTATTTTATTTATTTTTTCCATAAGTACTACATATATATTAATTTCAATAAATTTAGGTATATCTCCCTCATGATCTGATGAATTAACTTTTTCAACTTTTGATAAAGTATCTTTTTCATCTTCTGAAGAAGTTGAACATTTATCTTTATAATTAAAATAAAATTTTGAATCTAGAGTTAAAATTTTAAAGGATTTAGTATTAACCTTATCCATATAATATTTTTTATTTTTAGGAAATATTTACTCCAATACAATGATTTTATAACATTCACTATCACATTCATTTGAATAAATTTTAGTTAATGTATTATCATCACTCAAACTCTTGTTGTAGAAATATTTCAATATACATTTACAAATTACTCTTAGAGTACCTCTTTGAATTTTTATATTTATTATTTAATGTAGGAAAATATTTTATAATATGACCTATTTTCTTACATTCATAGAATATAATATCTTAATACTTATTCTTATCACATTAATCATTCCATTATTTCAGATGAGTATAAAAAAATTCTTGTTACTGAAATGTTATTCATTTTTCTTGTAGGTTGAGAAATTACATTATCATTATAAACTGAATTATTTTATCAAAATACATATATTTCTTCGTATAAATTATAGAACATATTTGGATTATGTATGGAAACCAAGTGGTAAGTGAATTATTGTACCTAGCATTTACCAAAATTTAAATTCTCTTTAATCATTCCCCCTTAATCTCAAACATCATCCCCAATTAATTTGAATATATATGATATGAAATCTTAAAAATCACTTACCAATTTAATTTATATAATAAATTAAATAGAATCACATAGATATTTTTCAAGGTTTGGCCTTAATGAGAAAGCCTACTCCTTGGTGTGATCAACCTATGCTTATTTATTATATTTCAATATCACTAAAATTATAGTGATTAAGAGTGTACAAAAATTAACAAAAATGTGTTAGTAAGGTTTCATCAACTACCCAGATATAGCGTTTTTTATACTGGTGCCAATATTTATTCAATGAAGTCGTTTACACTGGTACTCCCAGTTCTTCTATAATACCTCTGAATTCTAGTATAAGGACACTGTATTCGATAACATGTATGATATGCCTCAAAATGGGTAAAATGGAATATAAAATCCCAATACATTAAAATATATTCACTATTTTAAAATAAATTCAATTTATTTTATACTTTTCAATGCACACGATACTCAGTTATATTGCATTACACACAAAAAATAATTACTTTGATAGCTTGGGTTACACTCAAGACCGAGTTTTATTGAATGTTATTAATAATATTATTTAATATAATAAGATATAAAATAGCTTTTAAATTGGTGATTATGAATAGGATTAACCAAGTAATAAAAATATATAGTTTAATCTATTGATTACCAATTAATTATAAATGAATATATAAACCAAATAAATATAAAGGAAATGTTTTTATAAAATACTATTTTTATTCTCCCAAATGTGTTTTGCCTAAATAAATTAAATTAATTAAAATCAGTGAATTATTTTAATGAAATATATATTTTATATATTCAATAAAATATTTTTTAAATTCATATAACAGATTTGATATGCCTAAGAAAAGAAAAAACCCAATTTTACACATCGATTCCTAAATTTTTCTAAAGGAAATTTTTCCACCTTTAAATGACGCACTAGCTTTAAAACAAGATTTTTACACTTTTATAAATTTTATTTTTCAAAATCTACATTAGTTTTGAAAAATTAATATTAGAATTGTCTTAGGATAGATTTATGGTATTCTTTTGTGAAGTTTTATTTTTTGATGGATAATGAAAATAGTGAATTTTAATTGAAAATTTCTTTTTAATATAATTTCTTTTTATACTTAAATTAAATATTAATTTGTTTTTAAATTATATATAGTTAAATAATAAATAAAATAATCCATTTTTTTAATTTTAATCAATTTAAAACTCAAATTGGATATATAACATTACAATATTTTGAACATTTTTACTTTAAAACCACGATTTCTCATCCCGTCTATGGGATTTAATTTAACTTAATTTCTGCCACTTAATTAATTAAAATTTATAAAAATGGATTAAATATTTTGAATCAAAATAATTTATAATTCATATTAAGTTCATCTTTTTAGAGATCTGGTTCTTGTCATATAAGAATTTAGAATATTTCTACATATCTTTCTAGAGCCAGGCGCTGAGACGTCATGCGATTTTGTGACCCGATGTGCTCATAATAAATTATACCAAAATATTAAGTTTATTGTATAATATGCATGTGGAGGAAATTAGATATCCCTAAAATGACTTCTTATATTAGAAATCTGAGACCAAGGTTGATTCGAGAGCATGACATTTACCCTAGGTAGGACATAACTTTTGTTGGCGCGAACCTTTGATAGAAAATGCCATAGAGGGTGTTTTCATAAATAAAATAATAAAATAATATTATTTTATCTTGAAAATTGAATTAAATAACATTTGAAAAGGGATGATGATTGGAAATCTGAGACCGTTGTTGAGTTTGTAATGGGGTGTTTTCCCTAAGGGAAACCTCAGGTGAGAGGGAAAGGGAGGTTCTAATTCTGGGACCACTAAAAGTCTCCTATAAATAATATTTTAGAGAAATGAGATAGAATTAGCTCTTTTCTCTCATAGATGGCAGAGCTCTGGCCATCTATTTCCAATGGAAATTGGACATCTGAACTTCATCAGATCATGACAAAACTTCAGGCGCTGGTAGATCAGAGCACAATGAACATAAAGGCAGATCTAAAATCGAGTTAGGATTTTTATTTTGGATTATATAGCTCCTCGATTGAAATTTTGTTGTTGAATATAATTTTTTTAATTTTATGCTTTGGAATCCTTTATTGATGGCCAAACTAACAACAACCATTGGATATTTAATTGCTGGATCGCCCGTTATTCTCTGTTCTTCATGTTATTCATTAGACAACGTTTCACCATGCTGAAACAACATCCAATCATCAAATGAGGAATAGTTATGTGAAGGTCATAATCCATATATTCCAGATCTATAATGGATTTTTGTTTTGGTCACTGAAGGAGGTGCAACAACAAGCAGAAGTGGTGGCTACTTTTTATCAAGTTGAAATGACAACGGATCTTCGAGCGGAGACTGAGTATGTGAAGATCATGTCCCAAGGATCCCATATGTGGTCCTAGATATTTTTTTCAACCACCGAGGTGTCCCCAGTGGTCTTCGTAATATTTTCGATGGCCAACAACGGCTGCGGGAGACTGACAATGGTGACGGGAGGCTGATAAAAGCGGTAGGAGGTCGACTGCAGCGGCAGCACGCCGCTGTGTGGAGGAGGCTGAAAATGGTGCGAGTCACGATGGATGGGAGATGGTGCATGAGTTGAGTGAGGTGCGCACCGATGGTGTGGTGAGCCATCTATCTATGCCAGTGGGGCGGACCGACCAGACTGATCTGTTCAATTTTGGATGGGCCTTCATGCCAGACGCAGGTTCATATGTTCGTATCTTTTAATCCAGACATTCATTTCGCGTGCTGTCTACAGACACACAACCCTATCATTGAGACCATAATTTTGAGGCAATTTTGGGACCTTTATGTTTTGGTTTCTTGGCTCGGTTCTATAAAACACATTAGTTTAATAATAATAATATAATTATTATTATTCAGAAATCTTGTATCAGACCTAGCTTGCAAACCAGAAGTACGATTCACAAGCCGTCTATGGAAACACGAACCTTGCTTCGAGGAGGAAATTTTGAGTCTATTTTTTGGTTTTTAATAATTCATTCTTTATTATTAGTGAAAAAAAAATTCTTATTATAATAATATTAATATAATTATTATTATTTGGGAAACTTGTATCAGATCGTACGTATGTATATGAAGTCCAATTGATGTGCCATCAGGGGAGTTGCAACCTTGGAGATGAGGAGGAATTTTTAATAATGATTTCATATGATCAAACTGAAATAGTGGTCTAGGCACCAGGAGGCCCGATTCGGGATTTTGCGGTAAAATGCAGCTTTTTCCCTGAGTGTCCATTTGGGACAAATGAATAGCCAATATCATGTAATTTTTCAAGAGGATTACAATGGGGTAATCTGTTTGATGTGTTTTGGTATCATTTCATAGGTCCCACATAACACTACTTGTGTGTGGTATAGTGAACTATAGATTCTTCACCGGGTCTCCATTTGGGATGGTTGAGTAGTCATTTCTGTCTGTTTTTCTGATAGGATCAAAATGGTGCAATCTGTTTGGCTTCTTCTGAGATCGTGGCGTAGGCCCCAAAAATCCCCATTCATGTGTGATGCTGGGAGATGAAACTTTTCTACCAAATGTATGATCTGGAAGAATGAATAGTAGATCCTATGCCTTTTTCATAAGGATCGCAACAATGTGTTTCGTTTGGTTACATGGGGGAATTTTATGAGGCACATTGGTAGAAATAATTTTTTTCCCTTCGGACCAGCGGCGAGCATCAAGCGCTCATATGCCCTTTTTGGGCTAGAGATACCATGTAATCTGGGAGTACATGGGAATTCTTGTGGGTACTAGTTCAAAGTTTAGTTCCTAAGTATGATTAGGTACATGGCCGGACAATGAGGTTGGGTCACACACCGTGTGAATCCCACACATATCACGTAGCACTTTACTAATCTTCTAACTCTCGTATCTCCTTCTTCTGGACTCAGATTTTGGCATGAAAATAGCCTATCATGAGTGTCATTCTGCATAGAACATGATGGTGACTACCGTAGTGGATTTAGAGATGCGATGTGAGATGTTTTGAGCATGAGGCCTATTCGAGGCGACGCTCGATGACGACTATGATCAAGAATGATCACCAGAATAGTACTAGGATTACCCTCTAGTGGGACTAGAATGTGGCTTTTTTCCCAACGATATTTCCAAGAGGTACCATTCAGTAGGGATGGACAATGTATTTTATCAATGCCTTATGAGTGGAACCCTCTATCCAGGCCGAGAATGGTTACTCAATGATCTTTAGTGTGGCACCCTCCAGCTGGGCCGGACATGGTACCTCAACAACACTAGAGTGGAACCCTCCAGTTGTACTGGGCATGGGTACTTGACAAAACTAGAGTTTTACCCTCCAACTAGGTAGGGAATGGGTCCTTAACAACACTAGAGTGGCACCCTCCATACAGGCAGGGCATTAAACCTTGATGGCACGAGAGTGGCACCCTACAGCCGGGCTGGTCATGGGTCGTCAATTTTGAGGCACGACATATTGACTATAAGGATTAGTGAAAATACATAGATTGGTATACCTTTGGACTCACAAGGAATAGGGAAACTTTTACCATCAAGATTCATCCTTGTGAAACGACCTAAAAGTGGATAATATCAAGTTACGGTGATTGAGTCCCTTTGACTTGTAGTTTAGGGAAGACGTGTGGGATACTGGGTATCAGTGGTGGTAACTTTTGGAATTTTTGGTGATTATTATTCCTAGACTGAGCTATAAGATAGAGATCCCCTTAATCCCTCATTTAGTTTTCTTTGACTGGGCATATATTTAACTTATTTCCATACCCACTCTTTGGTTCTTGGTTACTCTCCTTCTAAGATAGGCGAAGACGTGTGAAGTATGCCTTGTTATTTCCATGTCTAGATTACCATGGTTGGACGAGTCTACTATACTAATATAAGTAGAAAAGACTCGATGAGAAGTTCATATTCTTAACATTTATATCTCTTTGTATTTGGATGATCTTGCTTCACTATCTTGTTGGGTTGAGCTACACTCTTTTAATATACCTTTTTATATCTACTGCTCTCCTTTTAAGTATAACTTTTACTACTCCATTAAGCCTTCGGGGAATCATACTGAGTATTTTTATACTCTCCCCTAGAATGGTTTGGGTCATTATAAACTTATTTTTTGACAAAAAATATTAGTGAATATAATTGAGGAATAATTTTACTTAATAAGGGACTAAACCTTAATCCTAAGGGATAGAATGACCTAAAAATATGTCCAAAACCAATTTAATTGATATATTTCAACAATATAATCCCTTTTATTTAGTTTAAATCATCATTGGATGAATTTTATTTAAAAGAGACCCGTCAATAGTGTTTACCTTTTTATATTTACAAAAATGACACTCCTCCTACACTATAAAAATTCACTCACGCTTCCCACTTATTCACAACTATAAATCTTTTTGTATCATCAAACCACTTACAAAATATACTCCCAAATTCCCTACCATAATCCTAAAAGATACAATTTTCACAGAAAGCAAACCAAGTAATTCTTTTGTTATAAACCAAAAGGATTTACTTGAATAAGAGGTAATGTTCTTCAATGATCCTTTTGTTTAATTTATTTACCCACACATCAATTACAATTATATCATTATTATATAATATCATAATTATCCTAAATATATTTATATGTTTTTATTATAAATATATAACCTATACCCACACACACTTCCATCAAATGGGATACACAATCATCGTTCGTGTGCACGACGGACTACCACCTCATGAACTAATGTCATTTTTTCTTCCATTAACACCTTTCATGGTTGGAAATAATGATGGATATGTAGTTACATATATATGATATTTATAATTTATTTATTCTTATGTAATTTTTTTTATAAAAAATAATTTCATTCTTTTTATTTTGTGGGAATATAATAACATAATTTTTGGACATGTGGACTACCACATCATCAAAGAAAAGTGATTTTTTCATGCTATACATAGAATGTATAAAGAATATATGTTATAAAAATATTATAATGTAATTATAATATACAAATATACTATCAACATTTCATTCTTTTAATATGAAAACAAAATGAAAAGAATGTCCATGCGTACGTACGACCAACTGTCTCCATAAAGAAAGTATTTTATTTCTTATCTTAAAAAATTATGGATTAATATAAATACATATATATTGAATATATAAAATATTTACCTAATGTATTAAATTATTTAGATGATAAAATCTTGATATATATAATATGAACAAAAATAACAAGTCAAAACATACTCGAAAAGCATGACAATTAAAACCCGAAATAATGATAACAATTAAATATTGTTAAAAATGGGTAATAAGATATTATAAGAAGATAATAAATGATATTAAAAATATTATTATAATTATGGTATAAGTTAATAACATTCTTAAAATCATTATACATGATTTTAAAGGTTGATCGCCTAAAATAAAATGCAAGTTAAGGGATTTCATCTCAATTTCATTTCATTGAGGAATATCGTAATGTTATGAACTTATTTTCTTTTATATGGTCTATATAATTCCCATTTTACATTTAATATCATTAATAATTCATTATTAATGGTATTTTGAGTTTCAATTTGAATTAATTAATCTAATGGGATTTGAACTTAATATTAACAAGTGGTAATGGAAATTCAGAACTCAATTAATTTTCAATGGGTTATATTAATTACATAATTCATTAATAGACTATGATTATGTTTATAATGACATTGAATATCCACTTCTGTATTTAAAATTTATGCATTTGTATTTATAGTTGATACCCAAAATAAATTTGATTAATTATCACTTCAATGTAATGATCATTTTAAGGGTTTATTTCACAATATCATTCTAATCAAGATTGGTTATCCTTGAAATTCAATTAAAGGAATTTATATGATCATTTTTCAATAAACCTTTTAATTTTATTATCCTATAGTTATACCTAAACATTTTCATGTAAAATAACCATTTCCCTACTATTTGGTTATCAAATTGTTTGAGAAATCGTTTTTAAGAAAACTAAACATTATGTCTATCATTAGTCAGAGAACCTATTTTCTTCTAAAAACCCTATTTTATAAAAAGGTTTTTGAAAAGTTTTTTTAAAAATTACAAAATTATTTATTCAATACATTTTCACCCTTTTTTATTTTTAAAACGATTTCAAAGGAATATTTTTATATCTTTTTGAACAAGGCACTTTTCTATGCTTTTTATCATACAAAAAGAAATGTTCTTAGTACCCGGTATGACATGTACGGAATTACCAACCATAATTTCATAGAAGATTCCATTTTTATTTTAAAAGGTTAAATTTTAGAGATTTTTTTAATTTGTTTTTTAATAAAATGTATTTTCAAAATGTTTTTCAAAATGAAAAGGATATTTTTCACAAGAATGTTTTAAATGATCTTTTATAGTATTTCCGTTCATCAACTAAAACAACCCTTTATTTTAATCTTCTTGGGATTTGATGTATCGATACAATCCTTATCATTCCTATGGATGGTTTATGATTTCTTTGACCAAGGATAGTATTGAAATTCACAACCATGATTTCATTTTTAGTCTCCTTGAAACATTCAATTTCCTATGATCATTAGACATTAAATTTCACCTAATTAACCATATTATTTACCTTGTATATGTTTATTTATTAAATTGCATACAATTTTTAGATAAAATGTTTAAATTGAAAATTATTTGATTTACTAGGGAAATATTGATAAATCTGTATCATTTACTTAATGCATAAATACAGAAATAAACATTATTTTTGATTTAAATTGATTATTCGATACATGAGGAATGATTTGAATATGCAAGGCACAAGTTGGGGATAAGATAATACAAGACCCTCAATACATATCTAGTCACATGGAATGAATTAGTTGGCCAGCCTAAGCTAATGGGATTTTCCCTAAATATTGTAAACTATCTTGAGGATAGATCATAAAATTAGTGGTACCATATTCCTAGGAAATGTGTCATCCAATAATTAGAATCACCCTTATTTTGTTTTAGTTTTTATTATCCATGATATTTTCACTTTGAAAAAATATATGGATTCATTTAATTCTCTTTTTATTGATTAAATGGAATGTTTTTTTATATAGTTACCTTTCCATATTTAATCTTCCTTATCTATTAATGAAGTCAAGTTATTTAAATAGAACATGTGTTCAGTTTTTTACCATGATATATTGTTTATGAACTTCCTCCTTTGTTTATTGATTACATGGAATATATTTTCAGATATTTACCTTTCCATAATGATTATGCTCATTGAATCCTTTTTTCTTCTGCTATAATTTTCGTTTACCAAGAATTTGATCTCACCCATATTTTCTTTACTTCCCCAAAAAATCCAAGAAGTTTAATAAGAAATATATTCAAGGATATGCTAAGTGGGAATAAATTTACCCTAGAAAAAATATTACGTTGTAATTATTGTATTCATTTGTAATAAAAGACTCATGTATGTATCAATTTTACATATACTACTAAACTATTCAGTCTTTTAGGATTTTATTCCTTGTATTTATTCCAATTTAGTAGTATTAGAAACTGACTCCAGGATTAAGAGCGATGGGAAACTATATTTTGTATAAAAGGAAGTTTAGTAGAAACCTTGGATACTAGATTTAGGAAAACATAGATGAGAGAAAATAACCCTAAGGTATAGTTTAAAGAAAATTATTAAAGAAAATCATAATTTTTTGGTTAGATACAGATAATGTTATTTTCCTAGAAACACATCCCTATCATGATGTAGATGCTGGGGAGGGGAAGTTCCTTATAGATAGTCTTGTTGAATTCCCTAATACCTTCGGGTCATGTAATCTTCTAAGCCTACGAGCCATGTAATCTCTGAGCCTATGAGCCTTGTAAGGGTTCCCCCTCATCCCTTGAAAGGGAGGTTATCAAAAATCAATAAAAAATGAAGGCCTTTGTTCCATTCAGGAAACACATCCCTATCTGGATACTACAAGTGGACATGGTTCTAACATAAGTTTTTCTAGTGTTAATAACTCTAAAAATGTGTGTCATTCATAACTTGAGCATAAACCAGTACACACCAATGGGCCTTACTACTCAAGAAGTTTGAAACCCTTGGGGGATATACTTATGATAATTCACATTTCCTTTACAAATAATTTTGATAGATTTGAATAGATAATGATAATGAATGACCTAGGTGAAACATAGGGTGTCTTAGATAAAAAATAACATGTCACGATTTGGACACCCTAAAAATTATTATATGATTTTTACACTAGGACAATTTTTTCTCACATTATGGTTTTCAGTTTTATTAAATAGATGGAAGCTAAAGGAATCATGTTAACATTAAACATGAAGGAAAATGTGGAGGAAATTAGTAACCAAATCTAATTTTTATAGGAGTGAAATATATCTTGTTCATGTATAATCATTTTTCCTAAAATATGATTAATAATATATACCTTAAAAAAATACCAGACTCACCAAAGGATAGAATGAAAGAGTTTTCTAAGAGCTAGTGTGGTGGTGACCATAGAGAAAATAAGAATTTATTTCCATCATACAAGATATGTGGAAGAAGACAATCAATAAAGTGTCTCAATGGAATGGAAAAATAATTTATGTGTGAAAAAGTAGGAAATAATGCAAATAATTACCGAGTAAAAATGAAGAGTATGATGGAAGGAAATAAAACTCATCATAAGGATCTATTTATAGTTTTTTTACTTGAATGTTGGGAACCTAGGAATTACCTGAGTCAATTCCCTCTTCTAAAGGATTAACTCTAGACCATGGAAGGACCTATGTGAAAATAAATGGATGATGTATTTATGTATTTGGTTTTTATTGAAAACCTTAGTCAAAAGGATATTTAATTATCTTATCTCATAGATGTCCATCATATTTACTTTAGAAATAATATTAATATGGTTTTTGAAAAATGATAACCCATATGTTGGGTGACATCCCATCAAACCTGGAATGACAGTGGGGATTGAACCCATGACTGATTGATGATAAGTGTTTCATGCCTACCACTAGACTACGTTATGTCCTGGTAAATATCTCATTACTTCTAGCTTAAAAATTTGATGAATAAATATTAATGATGAACAATTGGTATAAATTTTGAGGTTTATATATTAATTTATTAACCATATTATTTTAAGAAAATAGTTATAGAAAAATGTAAATACTTTTTTATGTATCACGCGATCCGTGAAAACTAAATTTTAGTGCTTCAAAAATAAAATAAAATGTTCATTTTAAGATATCCACTTCATGGAGTAATGGATGTATTTTAATTTTATCGAATAGAAACAAAAATACCAAATTAATATTATGAAATTGAAAAACAAAATGTAATTTTATTTCCTTATATTCTTGTTTAATGAAATAATTCCTTAACATTAGGAAAAGGATCTAAAAAATATTTATTCCAATACCTTCATTTTTGTTGAATCGATGGCCTTTTAAATCTTCATCGATATATGGATTTGAGGCCCTAAATTTTTTATTTATAATTAAATTTTTTGTGATTAATGATCTCAATCACCCTATATATTTATTTATAATTTTCCCCAAATTCCATATTTTTATTTTCCACTAATGTTCTATGATGTAGAAACCTAATTATTTGTTATTCCATGTGACCTTTATACTTATCATTCTCTCCTATTGAGAGGATATTTTATAAACTGTATTATGACATTGATTTTTTTAAGAGGGTAATTTTCAAATATCAGACCCTAGATTACCTATTTCAAGTTTAAATTGTGAGGATTCAATTTAATTAATATTGGGATAGTGTAATGCCCTGAAATTCTAATATAAGGAAATTGTATTTAATAGAGTGTATGACAAGAAACACAAAGTGAAGAAGGGAATATAAAATCCACAAATTTTAAAATATATTCACTATTTGAAAATAAATTGAACATATTATATATCTTGTAATACATGTGATATTGAGTTATCTTGAGTTACATACAACAATGACTTTATTCGATAGCTTGTGTTACACGCAAGACTGTTCTTTACCAAATAATGTTAATACTATTATTTAATATAATAAGATATAAACTATCCATTAATTTTTTTGTTATAAATAGGACTAACTAACTTATGAAAATATATAGTTGAGTTTATTTTTTACCAATTAATTATAAATGAATATATAAACCAAATGAGTATAACATAAATGTTTTTATAAAAAAAACTATTTTTATGATCCTAAAGAAAGTTTGTCTTAATAAATTTATTTAATTAAATTTATTGAATTATATTAATTAAATATATATGTTATAAATTCAATAAAATATTTTTTACATTCATCCACTAGATTTTATAGGCATAAGATAAGAATAAATCCAATTTTATGCATAACAACCTATGTTTTTTAGAGGCAATTTTGCTACATTTTAATGGCACAATAGTTTTAAACTCAAATTTTTCTAATTTTATAACTTTTATATTTCAATAGAAACATAATTTTTGAAATTTTAATGTTATAATTATCGTAGGGTGAATTTTGGGTATTTTCCTGAGAAATTTATTTTTTGATGAATAGTGAAATATTCTGAATTTTAATTAAAAAATTATTTTTCATATAATTTATTTATATAGATAAATTATATTATATTTTTTTAAAAGTATATTTATTTAATTTATACATCAATTAATTCATTTTAGGTTATTGTAATCAATTTCAAGTTGAAATTTGATATTTAAACATTTCAGACTTTTGAACATTTTTACTTTAGAATTCTACTTTCTCATCCCCTCAATGAGATTTAATTTAAATTAATTTCTACCACTTATGTGACTAGAATATTTAAAAATGGAATCTATATTTTTAATCGTAAAAAATTATAATCTTTAGTAAGTTCATATTATTTTTTACCAAAAATATTAGTGAATGTAGTTAAAATTATTTACAATAATTAAGGTAAAATTAAGATTCACAAGGGTCTAAACCAAAATGTTAAGGGAAAAAATGACCTATAAACATGTCCAAAACACTTTATCTAGAAATATTTCATCCATATATTCCAATTTATATAATATTTTTCATTATTTGAGGCACATTATTTAAAGGATGCCTCTCAATAGTGAGACTCCTTTTATATTTGTAAGAATGTCACACCACCACTATAAAAAGGAACTCACCCATCCCACTTATTCACAACTCTAAGGAAATTTGGATCATAAAAAATATTACCAAATAAGTTTAAAACTTCCCTCCACTCATCCTAGAAGAATCCCTTTATGTAGAAGGAAAACTAAGGAAGTATTTTGGTATAAATCAAAAAGAGTTACCTGAATAAGAGGTAATGTTCTTTAGTAATCCTTTTGTTTCATTTATTTATCCACCAGGTCTTATAATATATCTCTTATATAATAAAATTAGTATCATAAAGATAATGATACGTTTTTATGATAATTTTATGACTTACACTTACACACACTTCCATCAAATGGGATACAAAGTCATCGTTTGTGTGTACGACATACTACCGCCTCACGAACTGATGTCATTATTTCTTCCATTACCACCATTCGTGGTTGGTAATAATGATGTATTTATAGTTATATATATATATATGATATTTATAAATTAATTATTCTTCTATAATTATTTTATAGCACATATCTTCATTCTTTTGATATTTTTGGAATACAATAACATCACTTTTGGATGTGTGGACTACTACCTCCTAAATGTGATGGGATTTGTTCAGGTAATACATGGATTGTATAAAATATGATATTAATAAAAATATATGATATATACATACAATATATTATAATGTAATCATAATATAAATATGTACTAATAACTTTTTATTCTCTTAATACGGCAATAAAATGAATACAACATTCATGTGTACGTATGACCTACTATCTCCATTAATGGTGTATTTAATTTCCTATACCTAAACTCTATCTAAATACATATATACAAAATATATATAATATTTAAATCATGTTTTACATTCTATAGATTATGAAACCATGATCTACGTAATAAGAGAAAAAATAACAAGTCCAAACATACTAAAAAAACATAACAATTAAAACTATCATCAACATTTGATTTATTTTTATATGGAAATTGTACATGAAAGAAAAAAATTCCTAAAGAAAAAAACAAAAAATAAGGAAATGAAAAGTTATGAAGCCATAAAGTAATGTAACTTTATAGAATTTCCTCTTACCAGATTATCCCCCTTGGTGGATAGATAATTCATATCATAGAAGAAGATAAGGGATGTACCCATAATTGGTACAAAATAAAAGTGATCAGTGAATTTTTTACCCCCTATAGACGTGTAAAACCTATGTGGAATTAATTATAAAGCCTTTTCATCTTCTAATGACATAATATATAGACCATGAAATAGTGATAGTGTCTTGCATTGAGTCATTAATAATGATAGAATCTGTCTCCACTACAGCTAAGGCAATGTTATATTACCTACATAGTTAGAGGTTGGAATATAGGTCCAAAGCTTTGGCCAATAGGGAATGACCAAGGCAAAAGTGAGCGACAAAATCAAGAATAACCCAGACCCCCTGAGTCCCTGACAACACCACCACCCTTCAAAACATTAGATAAACATGAGCCATCTATGTTAAGCTTAAAACCACTAGGGTATTAAGGTTTCAGTATAATTTACATACATCATTAAAACCATTATACAAGAAATTAAAGTATTTTAACCCAAAAGGAAACACAATGTAACGTATTTCATCTCAATTTCATATCATTAAATAATACTGTAATGTTATGCACCTAGTTTTTTTTATATGGTGTATATAATTCCCTTTTACTTTTAATATCATGAATACTTCATTATTCATGGTATTATTAATTTCAATTTCAATTATTTAATCTAAGTGGATTTTAACATAAAGTTACCAAGTGGTAATGATATTTCATAACTCAATTCATTTTCACTGGGTTATATTATTTCCTCATTATCATTAATATTATACAATTATATGTATGAAGACTATTTAAATCTATTTATGTATTTAAAATTATTATATTTTGATTTATAGTTGATAAAAATAATAATTTTATTAATTATCACATCAATGTTATGATCATTTTAAGGGTTTATTTCATAATATAATTCTAATAGAGATTGCATATTCTTGAAGTTCCTTTAAAGGATTTTATATGGTAATTTTTCAATTAAAAATTTCATTTTTCTCCTCTAGTTATTCATGAATATTTTCATGTAATAGTTTTATTTTTCCACTCTTTGGTACCCAAAATGTTTTAGAAAATGTTTTTAATAACGCCCAACTTCATTTCTCTATTTAGTCATAGAAAAAATTTTCTTTTAAAATAATATTTTCTAAAAATGTTTTTAACATTTCTAAAATTATTTATTAAAGAAATTTTTACACTTTTTTCGTTTACAAATGATTTAAAAGGAATCTTCTTTTCTATTTGGGAAGAAGTAACTTCTCCAACCCTTTTACCTTCCAAAAGGAATGTTATTTCTACATTTTATGACATGTATTGAATTTACTGATGTTGTTTCTTTGAATATTATTTATAAAATTTTAAAGGATAAATTTTAAATAAAACGTTCTTTAAAAGTGATCTTCTAAGAAAAGTATTTTCAAAATGTTTTTCAAAATGAAAAGGATATTTTTATCAAGAATGTTTTTAAAAGATTTTTTATAGTATTTCTATTCATTAATGACAACAACCCATTATTTTACTCCACATGGGATATGTTGTATTGATACCACCCTTATTATTCCTCCATATGGTTTATGATATCATTGACCAAGGATAGTATTGAAATTCACTACCTTGATTACTCTTTCAGTCCCCTTGAAATATTAAATTTTCTATGATTAGTGGACATTACATTTCCCCTAACTATCCATATCATTTGTCATGGATATGTTTATTACCTAAACCATATACCATTTTTACATATAATGTAGAATTTGGAATTTATTTTATTTATTGGTTGAATTTTGATAAATTAATATCATTTACTCAATATTGATATTTGATATGGAACATTATTTTAGAATTAAATCTGTTATTCGATATACAAAGAATACTTTGGACATGAAAGATAGGGGTTGGAGATCAGTTAATACAGGCAACTCGATGCATCCATAGTCTAATGGGTAGAATTAGTTGGCTAGACTAAGCTAATGGGTTTTTACCCAGTTTGATTTCAACTATCTTGAGGTTAGATATTGATGGTAAAGGTATCATGTGCCTGGGAAACATGGAATCTAATAATTAAGCATTAACTTAATTTTGTTTTATTATTATCCTTGGGATTGATACTATGAGAAAATACATGGATGTATTTCATTGTTAGTTTTTTGATTACATGGAATATGTTTTTCATTAGTTACCTTGAAATATTTACTCTACCTTATATATTCATGTAGTCATGTTATTTAAATGGAATTTGTGTTCAATTATTTACCCTTCTATATTGTTTACACACATCCTTCTCAGTTTATTGATTACATGGAATGTGTGTTTATATATTTACCTTTCACTAATGATTATTCTCATTGATCCATTTTTTCCATTATAATTTACCCTTACCGAGCCTCTGAGTTCACCCCTATTTTTCATCCTTTCACCATGAATCCAAGAAGTATACTATGAAATAAATTCATTGATATTATAAGTGGGAATAAATATATCCTTATAAAAAATAATGTTATAGTTAGGTTTTTTATTTGTAATACAAGACTCATCTATGTATCTATTTTATCAAGACTACTAAAATCATCATTCCATTAGGATTTGATTCCTTGTAAACATGTAAATGTAATGTTAGTAGACACCAACTCTAGGCTTACTGGGGTTGAAGCGCTACATCTTAAACCTATATTCTAATATGATTATGAATTAGATCCTTCAGTGAGCCCAAAAATTTAACTATATCAAATTATACAAGATATTCTTCTACACACAACAGATATATGATTTCCAAAGTAATATTAATGGTATTTATTTCCATTCGGTAATGCTATATTAGCTCATCATCATTATTTGTTTAATATAGAATACTCTATGCCACCTTCTTACTTAATTTTTATATTCTAATGAAGATATGTTATCCTTAAATTAATGGAGTTCTCAACCTCATTTAAAAATTTTCATGTAATTTACACACTTTCTTCTTGAATTAGTAACTAGGTTAATTCATGATAATAATTATTGATGTGTGTGTTATGGATAAACCTCATAAAAAAAATAAATTCATATTAATTCTTCATGTGTTTATCATGACTATTTATTTGATTTTTATTTAATATTTTAATCACAATGTTATTTTTTAAAATTTACCATTCATGTGATTCATTATGTATATATGAATTGCATCACACATGCATATGATTCTCTAAGTAGATAAATATTCCCAATGAAACTCATTTTTATGAAATCTCATTCAGATACATGTATTATCCTTCTGGTTCATCTTATTCACAAAACATCATATATTTTTAAGTCATTAAGTGTAATTATTGTAACAATGTATACAATGCCTAAATCATATTCATGTAAGGTATTTTCATAAATAGATAATTTGATTCTATACTATCTAATTCATGTGAACTACGAACTGAATTATACAATTTTTTGTCTCATTCACATGTCTTTTGTAGCCCGTGGGAACTCCCTTCTCTTTCAAATTACCCAGGTAGTTTTTTGAGATATCTCAATTCTTTACATATCCAAGTATGTGCTATCATATTCACATTGTGAAAACCATGAAGGATCTACATAATCACTTTTTAATGATTATCATCGAATGTGTGTAACATAGGATATGGATAGTGTTAGATCATATTTCTTCATAAAAAACTTGATTAATAGAGTCATATGAAAGAGTTTACAAGATATAATTATTTTTCTTCACATAAGAAGTTTCCTTCATACAATAATCTCCTCTTCATTGAAATTGAATATGAGGATTATCTATTTTCATCTAGAAAATTAGATGACTCACAATGATAAATGGAGGCATCAAACTCATGGACTTTGTGATTCAGTATTTATTATAAATATTCCAATTCCTTTCCAACACATTGACCACTGATAAATTAGTACTGTCAATTCTAGACAGTAATATTTTTTATTCTTTTGGTGATCCAAATATTCTGGACTTCTATGAAACAAAATTTCATTATGTCTCTAAATTCATTCATTGGGACTCTTAATTCATGATGAATATTTCATGAATGAAAAAATAATTTCATTTCTCACAATTTAATATTATAACTCATCCTGCAACTTTAATGGCCTCCTGAAACATCATTTAACATTCATCCTATTCATGTTATTTGTCACGACCCGCCCTCGGGGTCCGTGCCGTGACTACCCCAAGCCCGCCTTCCATAGGCCAGGGGCTGGCGACTAGCACCAAGGCGTAAATCCCGGTAAAAAGGGAAGGCATTGCCTTTGTAAGGTAAACAAACACCACAGAGTAAACAAGCGGAAAGTAAACACTAAACAAAAACAGAGTACAACTGAAAGTGCGGAAAAGTAAATGGGCCAGAATACAAACCCAAACTGAAAGTAAAGTACAACTCGAAAGGGAAAAACAGCAACTGAAAAGTAAAGCCGCTACTCCGAGCTGTCCACTGGAAATCCCACCTGAAGGGTGGGTACAGATAGCTCCTCTGCTTCACGGGTCCCGCCGTCTGCTCCGTGCACGTCTCTCCCAGTGGTCCACCTCCGGGTACCGTCCCGCTCTGCAAACCTCAGCTAAGGTCAACGCTGTCCGTCGTCTGCAACCAACACAACGTAGTGCGGGCGAAGCCCGTGCAGGGGTGAGTATAAGCTACTCAGTAGGGACCCCGAGACCCCTGAAGGTCTCTCAAATCCACAAAGGATAAACCACGAAACAAAGTACAATCACGAAGTAACAACCAACACTGCTTAGGTATATGCCCATACATATACCTAAGTCATCAATTCAGATACGCTCCAACCTCCGAGCCCAAGTATAACTCAGTCCACGCAGGAAAGTATACGTATTCCACAAAGGAAAGTAACAGGATTCAGCTCACACAGGTATACTTCTTCAAGGACGATAAAGATGATCACTGATCCATCTAAGTCGTCGGACCCACGAAGGATCGATAGGTAACTAACCCCCGCAGAAGACCCACACAGGATCGGGCTCACACAGAACCTGTAGGCGCTGGCTCACACAGAACCGCTGAGCGCAAGGACCCACACAGGATCGGGCTCACACAGAACCTGTAGCACTGATCCACGTAGGATCGCTGAGTGCCGTAGTCGTCGTCGTCGAATCCACACAGGATCTCTGTACTGTCGTCGTCGAATCCACACAGGATCTCTGTACTGTCGTCGTCGCAGTCACAGTAGCAGTCGTAGCAGTAGAACAGTCGCAGCCAGCACTAGGGTTCCCGCACACAGCAAGCTCGTACGGAGGGTCCGCTCCACGAGCCGAGAGGCTGATACATCAACTGTCACGAAGACCGAAGTTGATGTATCCAAAAGTTCCGTATCGTCAACAGGAACTCAACGCAACAGACGGCGCGTCGATCGGACGCCCGGTCTGAGAGTTATTGGCATTTTTGTCTCCGGGGCCCGGTTGGTTTTTAAGGCAAAACCAACCCGACCGTACTCCACCTGCGTCCAAACCTCGGGCGGAGTATGCCAAAAGATCCGTCTCTCTAAGAGGAACACTACGTGACTGACGGCACGTCAATCGGACGTCCGTAGCTCAAGATATGAGCGTTTCCGCTCCGAAGGCCCGGTTGGTTTCGTGAACGAACCAACCCGGCCGAACTCAAAGTAAACCGAAACCTTGAGTGCGATATACCGAAACGACCGTCTCGATCCAAGGATCGCGTTGCCGCAGACGGTTCGTCATTCGGAGGTCCGAGGCTCAAGTTATGAGCCAAGAACCGAATCTGGTCCGAAACGGGGGGTCCGGGTCCGGGCCGACCCGGCCCGACCCCCCCCCCTCTGGACGGCGCGGCGGCCGGCGGCGGCGGACGGCGGCGGACGGCGGCGGCGGCTGGCCGCGTGGCGGCGGCGGCGGGCCGCGTGGCGGCGGCGGCTGGCGGGCCGCGTGGCGGCGGCGGGCCGCGTGGCGGCGGCGGCTGGCGGGCCGCGTGGCGGCGGCGGCTGGCAGGCCGCGTGGCGGCGGCGGCTGGCGGGCCGCGTGGCGGCGGCGGCTGGCGGGCCGCGTGGCGGCGGCGGCTGGCGGGCCGCGTGGCGGCGGCGGCTGGCGGGCCGCGTGGCGGCGGCGGCTGGCGGGCCGCGTGGCGGCGGCGGCTGGCGGGCCGCGTGGCGGCGGCGGAAGGCACGCGGGGCTAAGCCCCGCGTTTCACAAACGGCACGGCTTTAAGCCGTGCCTTGCCAAGAAACGGCCCCCGCAAATGGGGGCCGGTTGAAAAAAAACCGGGGGGCTTTGCCCCCCCTCCTTAAATGAACCGCCCCCCCTCTTTAAGAGGGGGGTTTGAAGAGCCGGCCGGGGGTTTAAACCCCCGGTTTTTATGATATCCGGCCGGCCCGCTGGCCGGCCGGTTTTTACTAACGGGACCGGGAAATTCCGGTCCCGCCCTTGATTTCCGACGCCGGCGGCACGGCCGCCGGTCTTTCCTTCCGCCGCGGCCCGGAACCGGCCGCGGTCTCCTCGTCTCACCGCGGCCCGGAACCGGCCGCGGTGTTCGTCGTCCGGCGCGGTGCGACGGCACCGCGCCCCTTTCTCCGTGCCAAGAATCCTCCCAACGCGGCGCGACGGCGTCGCGTTCTTGAAATCTCTCCTCGGCGAAGCGCGACGGCGTTGCGGAAAATATCTGAACGTTCATCCGCGTGGTGCGACGGCACCACGTTACTTGTTTCCTCCAGCATGAACAACATGAACGATGGTGGGGGATTCGGCCGTGTTCGTGCGGTCCGGTCCCCCTCACGTTAAAGAAATAAAAACGGAACTTAAATAAAATAAGTCACACGTTAAGTCACGCTAAAATCCACGATTCAAGAAAGGAATAAAAATAATCAATAAAGATCATCCCCTACCTCTGGTTTCAAGAACGAAGATCGTCAACGACCCGCGGAAGACGCGTCGCGGTGGTCGGCGTCACGGAAGAAGGACGTCGATGTCGTGAAGCGAGGATTCGAAGTTCTTTGACGACGATTTCGTCGCGGGAAAAGATGACGCGGAAGAAGACGTCGTCGGTGTCGCGGGTATGGCGTCGCGAAAGACGATTCCCGAGTACGTGGCGTTCTTCGTCGATGTTCGAAGGTTCTTCGCGTTCTTCAAGGAGGAAAAAGAAGTTCTTCAAAGTGTAGAACTCTTCCTCCCTCAAATCTCCACACAACACAGCAACCCCCAAAATAAAATAAGCTACCCTTATTTTATTTTCACTTTGCCCACCTTTCAAAAATTCAAAAGTTGAATTTATTACATTAATTAAAATCTTGAGTTGTCAAGAAATTAAATGGAAAGATAAGTTGGCAAGTTTTAATGTAGGGGAGAGTCACAAATTAAAGAGGGGGTTTAGAGGGGTTAGGGAATTTGAAAAGGTGGGGGGTTCGTGTGGGCCCCACCTCCCTCATAACCACACATGGGAAGTTGGGTGGTTGCGGGCCCCACCAACAACTTCCCATGAGAGAGTCTAACCACCTAGAATAAAATAAAATTCACACACAATTTTATTTTACTTATCTTTTAATCCCCAAAACTAACTTTCAACCCGCAACATACGCAACTCCCGAAAGGGTCTCTTTAAGCGAATATCGGCACTGCGAGTTCATCGGTGCCCTCGGATTTCAATTCCGAGCACCGGATCAAAAGTTAGGAATTCCCGCTCGTTCGTTCACTGAACGTACCCGAGCCAAACTTCGGAAATTAATTCCGGGCACTCCGGGCCTCGGAATCAGGTGCCGTCTGAAACCGCGCTCTTGTAAAATTCTAAAGAAAATTAAGAAAAAATTTCCCTTGAATTTTACGGGTCTTTACATTACTCCCACCTCAGGGCTTTACGTCCCCGTAAAGATACAACAAAACTAGGGAAACAAATGAGGGTACTGAGCACGCATCTGAGCCTCCCGCTCCCATGTGCTCTCCTGGAGATTCCCGTGTTGCCATCTGATGCGCACAAGAGGAATCGATCGCCCACGTAGGACCCGCTCCTGTCGATCCTCTATCTCCACCGGGACCTCCGTAAAAGTCGCCCCATCGTCAACGTCAAGCTCCCCATGGTCAATGATGTGCGTCGGGTCGTGCACGTATCTCCTCAGCTGGGATACGTGAAAGACGTCGTGCACCCGGTGCAACTGAGGTGGTAGAGCCAGGCGATAAGCCACCTCGCCAACCCTGCTGAGAATCTGGAAAGGTCCGATGAAGCGCGGAGATAACTTGCCGCCTCGGCCAAATCTCCGAATACCACGTCGAGGTGAGACCCGCAAGAAGACGTGGTCGCCATCCTCGAACTCCAGTGGCCTCCGCCTCCTGTCAGCGTATGACTTCTGCCGGCTCTGAGCTGCCCTCATCCGCTCCTGGATGACCTGGACCTTCTCTGTCGTGGCCTGGACCATCTCTGGTCCCACCAGTGCTGACTCCCCGGGGTCTGTCCAGCACAAAGGAGATCTACATGGTCGGCCGTACAATGCCTCGTACGGTGCCATCCCGATAGTGGAGTGGTAGCTGTTGTTGTACGCAAACTCTACCAAGGGTAGGTGGTCCTCCCAGCTACGACCAAAGTCGAGGACACATGCGCGGAGCATGTCCTCGAGTGTCTGAATGGTCCTCTCCGTCTGACCATCCGTCTGAGGGTGAAAAGCTGTGCTAAGACGTAGCTGCGTCCCGAACGCCTCCTGCAACCCCTTCCAAAGCCGGGAAGTAAAGCGGGCATCACGATCGGAAACGATAGATGATGGCACGCCGTGGAGCCGCACAATCTCCTGAACGTAGAGACGTCCCAAGCTCTCTACTGAGCCCTGCTCTCTGATGGGTAAGAAGTGTGCCGACTTTGTGAGTCGGTCAACAATCACCCAGATGGAGTCGTGACCTCTGGAAGTACGTGGAAGTCCAGTCACGAAGTCCATAGATATGCTGTCCCACTTCCACTCCGGAACCTCCAAGGGCTGTACCAAGCCTGCTGGTACCTGATGCTCTGCCTTCACCTGCTGACAGGTAAGGCATCGAGAAACGAACTCTGCTACAGCTTTCTTCATGCCCGGCCACCAGTGCTGTCGTCTGAGGTCCTGGTACATCTTCGCCACTCCAGGATGTACCGCTAAAGGAGAAGTGTGAAACTCCCCCAGCACTTCCTCTCGCAATGTGACTGGTACCATGGCACGTCCTCTGAAAAGGATGTCGTGCTCTGCTCCAAGGGAGAAACCATCAGGTGCCTGTCCCGAGGATATCTGTGCACGCCGTGTCTCGCAGTCAGTGTCCCCGCGCTGTGCCTCCCTGACTCGCTGCAGTAGTGGAGGAGTGACTGTGAGAGACTGAAGAAAGGCTGCTCCATCTCTATCCACGAAGGATATCTGCAAAGAGGCTAGCTGCTCCGTCGCCTCCTCGAGTAGCTGAATGCCCGTCCTCCTGCTGAGGGCATCGGCTACTATGTTCCCCTTCCCAGGAGTATAGACTATCTCAAAGTCATAGTCCTGGAGGAACTCGAGCCATCGTCGCTGTCTCAGGTTCAGATCCTTCTGCGAGAAGATATACCTGAGACTCTGATGATCGGAAAAGACTGTAAAGCGCTCGCCCATCAGATAATGTCGCCATGTCTTCAGAGCGAAGACCACTGCTGCTAACTCCAGGTCATGGGTAGCGTAGTTCTGCTCATGCGGTCTCAACTGTCGTGATCCATAGGCGATCACTGCCCGCTCCTGCATCAGAACACATCCGAGTCCGGTCCCTGATGCATCGCAGTAGACCACGTACCCTACTCCCTCCTCAGGCAACCTCAAGATAGGTGCGCTAGTCAATCTCTGCCTCAGCTCCTCGAAGCTCTGCTGACAACTGTCTGACCACACGAAGGGTTTCCCCTTCTTCGTCAACGCTGTGAGTGATGCCGCAACTCTGGAGAAGTTCGGCACAAATCTCCGATAGTATCCAGCTAGTCCCAAGAAACTCCGAACCTCAGTCACGCTCCTGGGTGGTTCCCATGCTAACACAGCCTCAATCTTCGCGGGATCCACTGCAACTCCCGCCTCAGAGATTACGTGTCCCAAAAAGTGGACCTCACGTATCCAGAACTGGCACTTCGAGAGCTTACCATAAAGCTGGTGCTCTCGGAGTGTGTCAAGGACAACTCGCAAGTGATAGGCGTGCTCCTCCTCTGTCGTAGAGTAAATCAGAATGTCGTCGATGAAGACCACGACAAACCGATCGAGGTATGGCTGAAAGATCCTGTTCATGAGAGCCATGAACACTGCTGGAGCATTGGTTACACCGAAAGGCATAACCAAGAACTCATAGTGGCCATACCGACATCTGAAGGCCGTCTTCTGCACATCCTCGTCTCTGACTCTGAGCTGATGATAGCCTGACCTGAGGTCTATCTTCGAGAACCACCGTGCTCCCTTGAGCTGATCAAAGAGGTCATCAATCCTCGGTAGCGGATACTTGTTCCTCACTGTCACCTGGTTCAGGCGACGATAGTCAACACAAAGTCGCAAGCTCCCATCCGCCTTCTTGGCGAACAATATCGGAGAAGCCCAGGGTGAAACACTGGGTCGGATGAACCCCTTGCCCTGCAAGTCTTCCAACTGTACCCGTAGCTCTCGAAGCTCGGCGGGGGCCATCCGATATGCTGGAGTGGATATCGGGGCTGTCCCGGGGTACAAGTCAATATAAAAGTCTACCTCTCTGCGAGGAGGTAGCCCTGGAACATCGTCGGGAAAAACGTCCGCATACTGATCCACCACTGCAGGAAAACCAGGACTCCGCACGTCAACTGCTCCAAGGATAAGGCTAGCCAACTGATGAGTGATGGGCTGTCCTCTCCTCCGCGGAAGTCCATCCTGTGCTGCTAAGGCTCCCTTCTCGCCGGTGAAGGTGAACCTGCTCCCGTCGGTGCGTACACATCGCACCTTGCGCCTAAAACAGTCAATCTGTGCATGGACCGTGGACAGCCAATCCATGCCCAAGATGACGTCGTAAGGCCTCGACGCTGCTACAAGAAGATCCCAGCCGAAGCTCTCGCCTCCTAGAGTAAGCTCACACTGCCGGCACCAGTGCGTAATCGTCGAGTCTGCTCCCGTAGGAGTCTCTAGCCGTAAGGATCGAGCCAACGGCTCTGTCGGAATCTCCGAGCTCCGAACAAGGGCAGCGGCTATGAAAGAGTGACTCGCTCCTGTGTCTATAAGAACTGCAGCAAGGGTGGAATAGACACAGATAGTACCTCGAATCATCTCGGGTGCGCCGTGGTCGTAGGCCTCTGCTGCCTGGAGCTGTGCCTGTCGCTGCCCGCCAGCTCCCTGTGGTCGGGGTGGACCTCCTGGTGGTGGTGGTGGTAAAGCCTCAAAGCGTCGGCCACCACCAGCTGCTCGTCCAGCTCCTCTGCCTCGTCCGCCTCGGTGGTCCATCTACTGACTGCTGCTCCTCGGCACGGCGGGTCGGGCAGTCGCGAGCCATGTGGCCCTGCCCGCCGCACGAGTAGCACTGCCTGCCTCTCGGAAGACTGGCTCCGCGCTGTGTGCCCCGCACTGCTGAGCCAGTGCCCTGAGATCGTCGGCCTGAAGGTCTGGTCTGCCTGGACCCCTGAGTCATCCGTCGACTGCCTGCTGCAGATGACTCTGCCACGTGCCGCCCTGCGGTGGGTCGCTGTGCTGGTGTAGACTCAGCAAGGAAGTTCTCGATCAGAAGAGCCCGCTCCAGTACTCCTGTCTGAGTCGGTATGCTGAGGGAGATCAGCGATGCCCTGATCTCGTGTCTCAAACCCTGCTCGAAGGTCCGGGCCCGGAAGAATGGATCCCGTACCATGTCGGTCGAGTAACGCGAGAGATCGGTAAACCTCGCCGAGTACTGGGCGACCGTCATGCTGCCCTGCCGCAGCTGTAGAAGCTCCTGAATACGCACCGCTCGAAGGGTGGCCGGGACGAACTCAGAGCGGAAGAGGCTCTCGAAGTCCGTCCAGAGTAGAGATGCCTCATCGTGCACCTGGAGCATCAAGCTCCACCATCGTCCTGCTGCTGCGTGTAGTAGGCTCGCAGCGAGGATCACCATGAGGTCTGCTGGTGTCCTCACTAGCCTAAACACTCGAACCACTGCCTCCAGCCAGTCCTCTGCTGCCTGGGGATCCGTCTCCCCGCGAAACCTGGGCGGTCGCTGTCGCTGAAACTCATGCAGTGCGCTGAGGCGACGTGCATCGTCAGCGGCTGCTGCTGGAAGCATCGGGGGCTCGGCGGGTAAAGCTACCGCCGGTGCCACTACTGGAAAAGGGCCCTGCACCGAAGCCTCGTCGCTCGGTGGGCTGTCGTCTCGCTCGACCATCGGAACCCTAGCTGGCTATCGTCGTGGGGCCATCCTGAAAAGGAGATCAAGAGTGCCATAGTCAGAACAGTATACCTGGTGAGCTGAATTAAGTAATCATAAAGAAAACTTGAGACTTTCATTAAGCAGATCAGTATACCCGGTGAGCTGACACAAGTAATCACAAAGAAAACTTTGAAACACACACGCAATCAATGTTTCCGTGCATTAAGTCGGAAATCAGAAGTCAGGGTCCTGGTGTATGGATACGTCGGCCGCCGCACCAACACTGGACTCCCTGGACTGATAACCACACTCAATACGCTAAACATTATTGCTTCACATAGAAAAGATCAGAGTTCGCGGTAGAACCGAACTCCTTTGATACCAATTTGTCACGACCCGCCCTCGGGGTCCGTGCCGTGACTACCCCAAGCCCGCCTTCCATAGGCCAGGGGCTGGCGACTAGCACCAAGGCGTAAATCCCGGTAAAAAGGGAAGGCATTGCCTTTGTAAGGTAAACAAACACCACAGAGTAAACAAGCGGAAAGTAAACACTAAACAAAAACAGAGTACAACTGAAAGTGCGGAAAAGTAAATGGGCCAGAATACAAACCCAAACTGAAAGTAAAGTACAACTCGAAAGGGAAAAACAGCAACTGAAAAGTAAAGCCGCTACTCCGAGCTGTCCACTGGAAATCCCACCTGAAGGGTGGGTACAGATAGCTCCTCTGCTTCACGGGTCCCGCCGTCTGCTCCGTGCACGTCTCTCCCAGTGGTCCACCTCCGGGTACCGTCCCGCTCTGCAAACCTCAGCTAAGGTCAACGCTGTCCGTCGTCTGCAACCAACACAACGTAGTGCGGGCGAAGCCCGTGCAGGGGTGAGTATAAGCTACTCAGTAGGGACCCCGAGACCCCTGAAGGTCTCTCAAATCCACAAAGGATAAACCACGAAACAAAGTACAATCACGAAGTAACAACCAACACTGCTTAGGTATATGCCCATACATATACCTAAGTCATCAATTCAGATACGCTCCAACCTCCGAGCCCAAGTATAACTCAGTCCACGCAGGAAAGTATACGTATTCCACAAAGGAAAGTAACAGGATTCAGCTCACACAGGTATACTTCTTCAAGGACGATAAAGATGATCACTGATCCATCTAAGTCGTCGGACCCACGAAGGATCGATAGGTAACTAACCCCCGCAGAAGACCCACACAGGATCGGGCTCACACAGAACCTGTAGGCGCTGGCTCACACAGAACCGCTGAGCGCAAGGACCCACACAGGATCGGGCTCACACAGAACCTGTAGCACTGATCCACGTAGGATCGCTGAGTGCCGTAGTCGTCGTCGTCGAATCCACACAGGATCTCTGTACTGTCGTCGTCGAATCCACACAGGATCTCTGTACTGTCGTCGTCGCAGTCACAGTAGCAGTCGTAGCAGTAGAACAGTCGCAGCCAGCACTAGGGTTCCCGCACACAGCAAGCTCGTACGGAGGGTCCGCTCCACGAGCCGAGAGGCTGATACATCAACTGTCACGAAGACCGAAGTTGATGTATCCAAAAGTTCCGTATCGTCAACAGGAACTCAACGCAACAGACGGCGCGTCGATCGGACGCCCGGTCTGAGAGTTATTGGCATTTTTGTCTCCGGGGCCCGGTTGGTTTTTAAGGCAAAACCAACCCGACCGTACTCCACCTGCGTCCAAACCTCGGGCGGAGTATGCCAAAAGATCCGTCTCTCTAAGAGGAACACTACGTGACTGACGGCACGTCAATCGGACGTCCGTAGCTCAAGATATGAGCGTTTCCGCTCCGAAGGCCCGGTTGGTTTCGTGAACGAACCAACCCGGCCGAACTCAAAGTAAACCGAAACCTTGAGTGCGATATACCGAAACGACCGTCTCGATCCAAGGATCGCGTTGCCGCAGACGGTTCGTCATTCGGAGGTCCGAGGCTCAAGTTATGAGCCAAGAACCGAATCTGGTCCGAAACGGGGGGTCCGGGTCCGGGCCGACCCGGCCCGACCCCCCCCCTCTGGACGGCGCGGCGGCCGGCGGCGGCGGACGGCGGCGGCGGACGGCGGCGGACGGCGGCGGCGGCTGGCCGCGTGGCGGCGGCGGCGGGCCGCGTGGCGGCGGCGGCTGGCGGGCCGCGTGGCGGCGGCGGGCCGCGTGGCGGCGGCGGCTGGCGGGCCGCGTGGCGGCGGCGGCTGGCAGGCCGCGTGGCGGCGGCGGCTGGCGGGCCGCGTGGCGGCGGCGGCTGGCGGGCCGCGTGGCGGCGGCGGCTGGCGGGCCGCGTGGCGGCGGCGGCTGGCGGGCCGCGTGGCGGCGGCGGCTGGCGGGCCGCGTGGCGGCGGCGGCTGGCGGGCCGCGTGGCGGCGGCGGCTGGCGGGCCGCGTGGCGGCGGCGGCTGGCGGGCCGCGTGGCGGCGGCGGCTGGCGGGCCGCGTGGCGGCGGCGGCTGGCGGGCCGCGTGGCGGCGGCGGAAGGCACGCGGGGCTAAGCCCCGCGTTTCACAAACGGCACGGCTTTAAGCCGTGCCTTGCCAAGAAACGGCCCCCGCAAATGGGGGCCGGTTGAAAAAAAACCGGGGGGCTTTGCCCCCCCTCCTTAAATGAACCGCCCCCCCTCTTTAAGAGGGGGGTTTGAAGAGCCGGCCGGGGGTTTAAACCCCCGGTTTTTATGATATCCGGCCGGCCCGCTGGCCGGCCGGTTTTTACTAACGGGACCGGGAAATTCCGGTCCCGCCCTTGATTTCCGACGCCGGCGGCACGGCCGCCGGTCTTTCCTTCCGCCGCGGCCCGGAACCGGCCGCGGTCTCCTCGTCTCACCGCGGCCCGGAACCGGCCGCGGTGTTCGTCGTCCGGCGCGGTGCGACGGCACCGCGCCCCTTTCTCCGTGCCAAGAATCCTCCCAACGCGGCGCGACGGCGTCGCGTTCTTGAAATCTCTCCTCGGCGAAGCGCGACGGCGTTGCGGAAAATATCTGAACGTTCATCCGCGTGGTGCGACGGCACCACGTTACTTGTTTCCTCCAGCATGAACAACATGAACGATGGTGGGGGATTCGGCCGTGTTCGTGCGGTCCGGTCCCCCTCACGTTAAAGAAATAAAAACGGAACTTAAATAAAATAAGTCACACGTTAAGTCACGCTAAAATCCACGATTCAAGAAAGGAATAAAAATAATCAATAAAGATCATCCCCTACCTCTGGTTTCAAGAACGAAGATCGTCAACGACCCGCGGAAGACGCGTCGCGGTGGTCGGCGTCACGGAAGAAGGACGTCGATGTCGTGAAGCGAGGATTCGAAGTTCTTTGACGACGATTTCGTCGCGGGAAAAGATGACGCGGAAGAAGACGTCGTCGGTGTCGCGGGTATGGCGTCGCGAAAGACGATTCCCGAGTACGTGGCGTTCTTCGTCGATGTTCGAAGGTTCTTCGCGTTCTTCAAGGAGGAAAAAGAAGTTCTTCAAAGTGTAGAACTCTTCCTCCCTCAAATCTCCACACAACACAGCAACCCCCAAAATAAAATAAGCTACCCTTATTTTATTTTCACTTTGCCCACCTTTCAAAAATTCAAAAGTTGAATTTATTACATTAATTAAAATCTTGAGTTGTCAAGAAATTAAATGGAAAGATAAGTTGGCAAGTTTTAATGTAGGGGAGAGTCACAAATTAAAGAGGGGGTTTAGAGGGGTTAGGGAATTTGAAAAGGTGGGGGGTTCGTGTGGGCCCCACCTCCCTCATAACCACACATGGGAAGTTGGGTGGTTGCGGGCCCCACCAACAACTTCCCATGAGAGAGTCTAACCACCTAGAATAAAATAAAATTCACACACAATTTTATTTTACTTATCTTTTAATCCCCAAAACTAACTTTCAACCCGCAACATACGCAACTCCCGAAAGGGTCTCTTTAAGCGAATATCGGCACTGCGAGTTCATCGGTGCCCTCGGATTTCAATTCCGAGCACCGGATCAAAAGTTAGGAATTCCCGCTCGTTCGTTCACTGAACGTACCCGAGCCAAACTTCGGAAATTAATTCCGGGCACTCCGGGCCTCGGAATCAGGTGCCGTCTGAAACCGCGCTCTTGTAAAATTCTAAAGAAAATTAAGAAAAAATTTCCCTTGAATTTTACGGGTCTTTACATTATTCAAGTTATCATATGCAAAAAAATATTATGATTTTATACATAGAGTACTATGATGTTTTATATCAATATCACACTTAAAATAGGTTGTCATAGAAGTGTTGGTATCTACATTAATTGAGAAAGGAACGACATGTAGAAATATTTGTGTGAAAGACCTTCATAATAAAAAGGAAGAATATGATGATGTGTAATCTAGTGGATTGTTGGATTAGTAATGATTTAATGTTAGTGATATATCCATATATTTTTTGAATGGAATAATAATAAAACAAGCTCCCTACCCTACATCAGGCATCATAATGCTTGCAATCTTCTTAACAATACTCATGGTTTCTTCCTATATTTTAGTCTTCATTGAGGTTGGCACCTAGAGATGATTCTACACACACATACGAGGTTCCCAAACCAGTGTAACCCTATGTACCACTTTAGTGTATCCCTGAAGGCTCAATGTTCCCACCACGATCCTCTATTCCTTTGTGTATAGACATGTTTACCCATGTAGGAAATCACCCATACTATCATGTGGGCCTACTCAGGCTTAGTATACCTTACCATTGAACTTTATGAAATAATAAGGTTTATTGATCTGGACCATCTAACATGTTTGGTTAGCCATATGTTTTGTAAATACCAAATCAACACTTATTAAAAATAAAATTACAAAATTACATGAAACATCCACATATAAAATAAAAAAATTCAATAAATATGTTTCCCATTGGCTTACACTTATTTATTATTTTTATAATGAAAAATATTTCTCATATAACCTTTAATAAAAAAAAACTCAATAAAATTATCCAAATATTATTATAATTTACTAAATACCACATAATATTATCAATCATTAAGAATAATATGATATCCAAAAATTTTATTTAGCACATATCTTAGGAATTATGATATTCTCAACAATAATCACATTTTATATTTTCACTTTGTCATAAAATTATTCATTTGAAAACTTCATGATAACATTGAAATCATTATGATAGTATCCTCAAATCCATACCATATTTATCTTTACATTATTAATCATTAATCCCATACGAATTCATCATAAATTAACATTGATTACTTATTATATATTGACAAAAAATACAACTGTTCTCACTAACAATCCACATGGGATTTTGAATCTCATGCTTCATATTTATTGTCAATAAAATTTCATTAAATAATTTCAATGTATGTTCTTTGATTTTCAGTAATAAAATAAAAGTATTCATTTGTTCAACATGTAATTAGTTGGATGATACCACATGTTTCCATGAAAATGAGCCTATATCTTAAATTATATAAGCCTACATGGGATTACCCAACAGAGGAAATCAAGAGTGGATTCACTAAGAAATCAATGTTGGATATTAAATAATTCATCATGTGATGTTATTTATATATTTTTATCATTGGTGAAGTAAAAACAAATTTTACTTTAGGAAATATTTACCATGAACTTCACTCAAAACATACATCAGAACGTTCATGTTCAATGATAATGTAATCCCACTTTTTATGAGATTTATCATCAACCAACACTCCGTCTTTATGCAAATATTTAATATTATCATGGGAAGGGTAAGAAGTGTAATTATGTTATATCTATTTTAAAAAATGTTATAGATTCTGTGAAATTATAGATATTCCTAGAATAAACTTTGATATCACATCCATTATGTTTTATCCCCCTCAATGGGTCTACCCACTTCTTTTTTACTTGGTGTTTAATTTGATCAGATAATATACAAGATTTAATTATTGAATATCCACCATTGTCCAACAAATAATTTTTTATAAGATATTTAATAATCATTCAAACTAGTTTTATTCCACTCTCTTCATTTTTTCTCCATTTTAGTGTGATATTCTCCTTCAATTTCCTATAATATAAGCACACAAATACAAAAAATGAGGTAAGGGAATAATGTGGAACACTTATGATCATCTTAATAAGTGAAACATTGCCGATTATTTACTTTCAACCCATTGATTTATTTTCTTTTAGCTCTAAATTGTTTGTTATTCCTTATACATGTGTCTTTTTTACATTACATATTTTGATATTTCTTAGTTAATATGGTCTTTTTTACTTTTATACACCTTCATCTTGTGTGGAATGATTATACTCACATATTAAAGTAGTGTAGTAGCTTCCCAAAGGGATGTTTTTTCCTCATACTATTTTATTTACTATTTATAAGAGTTATTCAATTTATTACATTATTTTCAGCCTTCCTTCAACTTCTACAATTTTTTTGAAATAATTTATTTTTCATTTTATGAAAAAATACAATTCAATTTGAGTTATTTTTTGTATGAAAAACATATTTTTATTTTTCCCTTTTCCCATCCTAGTTCTTCATCTTCATCTTTATTCATTTCTCTATATACTTTCATTGGATCAGGATACTTAGTAAAGAACTATTTATTAATATATTCTGATTTGGAACTTCTATAAGGAATCTTTAATATTATTATATTACCTTTATTTAGTAACTTTTCAATTTCTTCCTCAGTAAGGTCTATAATTAGTCATATATTCTTATTTCTATCTTGGATTTATTCTCTTCTTGATTTCATAATACATCCATTCATTTTAATTCCCATGGCCTATTTTAAGTTGTCCATTATATGACCTATCATTCAATAATAGAATAATATTTTCTTATTTGGCATGAAAATCATGTAATCCCTATACAAAAACATCTTAGGAGTTTTTTTAGTTCTTTTGATATGATTCACATCGTTCTTGACTTTTTTATCTCCCAAGGAAGCTTGTTCACCTTTTTTGATCATATTATATCTGTGTTTTGTTTCTATATTAATATTAGTATATGAGATGTACTTGGCTGGTGATTTCTAGAATAATTATTCTTTTTGACCCCTTATGTTTTGGTATTCACCAAAGTCTTCAAATCATTTAATCTATTTATAATATTAGAATATTTTTTCTTTTATAAAATCTACTTTTGTTTATAATGTTTCTTTATTTATTCAAAAATACTCCCCCAGAACATTTTAATTTTATAGTCTTCATACATTTTCATGTTTTTCTAACACACATAATCATGATGTCCAAACATATAGAAGAAAAAAATAATATAAAAAAATTAATTATTTTTCTTGCAGTACTAGTCTGACTAATTTTATTACCTTGATGTTTCTAGGATTGAATTTCATTATTTGGAACATCATTTTGGTATAAATGTTTTATGATCATTCTAGTATCTACAATAGGAATATTTATAAATTATTTATCATTGTTATCTACCCACTCTTTTAAGATTTTTTCTTTGAACCCCCAATAAAAGATAAAAATGCATTACTAGAAACAGGAATAACTAAGTTATGGGTTATTTTTATCCAAGATCTTATAGAAAGTTTATCTAGAAAATGTTTTATCTCTTATTTCCTAGAATATTAGTCTCTTTTTAGAAATAAATCTCATTAGTATTTTATATAAAAAAATCTATTTTTGGGGCATGATTCTATTCATATATTTTGAATAATAATTCTTTTCAGTGGCTTAGGAATTTAAAACATGTTTCTACTTAAAATTTATAAATTTAACTTATAATTTAAGAAGTTTCATGTTGTGGGAAAACTTATCATTTTAAATTATCATCATCCTTTATTCCCATTTAAATTTTATTTTATTTACCTGATAATCATACTGTATACTACCTTCATTTAGTGTGTTTTCAAAGTATTTGATTCATCTTGTATTAATATAAAATTATGACTTCTTTATAATTATAGTAGGTTGATGTGATTAATATACATTATAAATCTTATTGAATATACTCTTCATGTAGCTTGTAATTTTCTTCCACAAACATTTCAAGCTCTTGGAAATTTCTAGTCCAATCTTCAGGTTGAGAAATTTTTTAATTTCTTGGAAACATTGAAAAATATTTTAAGTTCCATCATTACTTCATAAAAACAAATTTTATCACTATATTCTCAATAAAATTCCATTTTTATTCTTCTTAAATCAGTGAAATAATTTCATTGAAAAGAATTAAGAATTATTTATTTTCTTACATGAAGTTTGTGAGAGGATTACACCTTCTGAATTTACTTCATTGTTAATAATATACTACAAAAAATTCCTTCTAAAGTTGTGTTTTGTCTTCAATAATTACCTTGATATAATTTTTTATGTAAGTAAAAAAATCTTCAGAAACATTTTTTCAGATATTTCATAAATTCATAACTAAGGTCTTAAATTTTTATGATATATTCACCATCCTTAAATTTTTCATAGATTTAGTTTTCATCATTAATAGGATCACTTTCAGATAATTTTTTAATGTATATTTATCAATTTGATAATCCTTATGTAGGGATAGATCATTCATGACTTTTGAGCATTTTATTAACACATTTTCCTCTCTTTTTTTCTTTTTCTTCAATGTTTTTAGTGAGGTATTCATGAATCCTTTAGTAGGAATAGTAAGGAAATATCCTAAATTAGGTAATTTGAAATCAACATTAAATATTCACTTCATATAAAACTTGTAAATTCCACTGGAAAAATAAATTGATCCAATCAGAGGCAATCCTTAATTTGATAACAAATTTATTGATGTTTCTGATGCTTTCATTGTAGTGTAGTCGATATTGCACTCTGAAGTGAGCTAAGTGTCTCTTTTTTTACCCTACATACCCTCTTTCCAAAGGTGGAACAAATTTATTACTTTAATAGGTGATTTTTTCTCCTTGACTGAAATGAGATGATGGGATGTCATTTCCTAATTCCATGGATTTATCCTTTGAACTATTTCCTAGTTCAGTTCTCCCTATTAGAGTTATATCGTGTTTGTGAAAGTCATTCCTAGTTCCATCTCATTATGGACTCTAGTTAATTGTACTAATTCTATTTAGATATTCCAAGGGGTCTTAATAGGGCAAAAAAAATTATTCAAGAGATTCATTATGTTGGGAATCACTGGCATGTATGGATGCTGAGACCATTGGTCACCTGTATTCTCCCTCGTAGGTGGAAATCTCATGGAGGTATCATTGGTGTAGAAGTGAATTCATCATGTGTCTATCATGAGGTATCTGTCACCAGAGGCACATATCTTCCAAGGATTTAACCTTAGGAATCCCATTTATAGCCTAAGGTAGCTATTATAGGGCTAGGTCACAATTTTGATGTCTTGTGGAGATGAGAAAAGGGATGATCAATACGCCATATGGAGGCAGATCAATGAGGTTCATCCCTAGGGGGGAACACCTAATTTTTTTCCAGTAGATGGATCATAACACACCATATAGGAAGATATGGGTGGTGTATACCCTAAAGGGAATATTTTATACCGTGAAGGTCGATTGAAACAACCTAGGAGGTTTATCAGGGAGGTACATCCATAAGAGGGAGCACCTGTGTTTACCATTGGTTGGGAGTGAACCTCAAAGAGGAATCCTATGTACTCTATTTAGAGAATAGGGATCAAAACCCACTTAGTTTTATGTCATGTCATAAGGCAGTGTGATGGGAATATTCTATGTAGTTTAACATCGTGTGGTAATGATGCTCATTCCATGAAAGGAGTATCAGTGAGGGATGATATGTGGATTACACATGGAATATTCCCTTCACAAGTGGATTTAACTTGGTTGTATTTGGTGTGTGGATTAGGTATGGGATCTTCCTGATGGACCTAGGGGAGATGTGGTCTCCCAGGTGAATGGCATGCTATTATCAGGATATGGTGGAATATTCAAAGAATTTTTAGGTACCGAGACACCACAACGGAAGCCGGTGGGCCGGGAATTTAAAATTTTTCACATCATCGGAGCGAAGTTACGATGTTGAATCCAGTGAGATATCTTGGTATGGTCCGAGGACCATGCGTGGATTTGAAAGAGCACAAAAATAAATTGAACATGTACCTAGTTCAGATCTGACGTGTGCAAGTCCACCACAGGACACCAGTGATTGTGGCTCGAAGACTCCAACATTGAAGCCCTCTAGATCATCCACACATGCCTCTCAAATCTGCTCATGTGCCATTCATCGAGATCTTGGTGCTAGCACAGATCTTCAACGCCCACTTCAACGCAGCGACGATCACCACAAGGTAAGAAACTTCAATCTAAGATGGATGAACTTGAAGATCTTACTTCACTTGAGAAACTCTATCTATATATTCTAGGAGGAGAGAGAATCTCTCAATCCCAACACATGAATAGTTACATGGGAAGAGCCTCTCTGTTACTTATATAGGGAATGTTTAAAACATGAGGTATGCGCTTCTGGACCCCGTGTAATAAACGTCTGCTATATAAGTGTTATAAGTAATTATTTATGACAAATAAAACTATTCCATAAATAATATTTATAATTTATCACTTACTAGTAATATATATATATATATTAATATATTACGTGATAAACTAGAGTCTTTAACTCGACTCACACCTCCTGTTAATATTAAACGAACCTAGGATATTAAAATCCATTAGAATAATATTAATACTTGTATTTACTATATAACTTGTAAATACATATTATAAATAAATCCAACGAATTATTATAAACTTGAATAATTAATGAATTTATATATTCTTTGGTGATCCATAGAACTTGGATAAAACTTGGATCCATTGTGGGGCCCACCAAATACTAAAATACTATTCATCAGAATAGGGTAGATTCTAAAAGTGATATAGTGTGTGACCCTCTAGGCCCTTACCTTAATAGTAGTGAATTACATCCACAGACCACGAGTGGGGTATAGCAACCCATCGAGGCCCCTATAGAGATAAGGAAAAGTCAAAGAAACGACTTCCTTCCAATGAACATAGTCTGTGTAATACAATCTCTTCATCATTGATATATCAATAAAATAGAATGCACACTAGTGTCATCATTATTTATCTTGCTTTATTTTATTTGTTGATTTGTCCAGACAATCTTACCTTCCACTACCATGGCTATGGATTTAATGAAGGTACAACCATCCTAATCAATCAGGCCCGAGATATCTCTTCCTAAACTCAGAAGCGAAAAATCTTTTCTTGATCATTCAATCAATGCCATGCCATTAATGACATACCCTATACAAACTAACCTTCCATGACTTTTTCGCCATAGTTTTCTCCTTGCATCAAATGTATGTAATTAAATGACATTCATTGATAATGATATCAAGTCTGGAGACCATTACACATGTCTGTAGATAGGAACGACCAATGACACCTGAAACATGTGGTGTTCCTATTATGTGGGTCTGTCCTCATGATCTCAACTACTAGAGATCATCAAGTGTGAACTTCATGAGATGAAGTCTCAATGATTATAAGCCCCCATCACCTGATGGTCACACATCATCTATGTCCTTTCAGAATGATGTAACTGGACCATAGGACATTACTTAAAAGATTGGTATCTCAGGGTTCTCATTATAGCCTAGGATCTGCTATACCCCCTTGATATGACATGTAATCTAAAAACATTTCCATAAACAAAGTGGATGCAGAACTATCGATACTATTATGGAAAGATAAACACATGTATTATAGCAAACTGCATACATGTAGTGGTAATCAAAGTACAATACAAGTTGGGTCTAGGGAACCCACTTTCAATAAGAACAAGGTGGATATGGATGTTAGTCTTGAACATCACAGAGTCTTCCAACATATAAAATCTAGTTGGGAATAAAATTCAAATAGTTTGGTATGGTTGGGGATTGCACATGGGAGCGACCCACGGTGAAGTATGGCATGGTTGGGTCATACAAATATGAACTATCTAGGAATGTGGATGGGTTAGGGAATATGCCTAAAGATGATTCCCATGAAAGTGGAAGTGGTTGGGGGTTACCCCTAAGGATGAGGCCCATGAAAGTGGATATTGTTGGGTCTTACATCTAAGGAGGTGTCCCATGAAAGTGGTTGTGGTTGGGGATTACACCTAAGGAGGAGGCCCATGAAAGTGGATTTCCTTAGGGTTTACACCTAAGGAGGAGGCCTATGAAAGTGGAGTTGAGACCATGATGATTTCATGGTCGATTTTAATATCTAAACCCATAAGAGTCATGATTAGTGTGAGAAACAATGAAAAGTAATTGACCTGAAGACCACACAATCTGCTTTTTTTGCTGGTGGATAGAGTCTAGGGATAAATGGAGAGAGATAAGGCATTATAATACCCACCTAACTCAAATTTTTTTTGTACCTGTGGAGGAAAATATGATAATTAGTTCTACCTCATGAAATAAATACTAGGGGATTATTATAGTAGGGATTCCCATCGAGGATCTCATTTCATGTAGGGAGGATCCAATCTCAAGTGAGGAGGATCACATTCCCTCTGAGGATAGGTCATGTGAAGACCATCCCATACCACACATACATAGACAATCATATGTTTATTGCATAGGGTAATTCCATAGATTAACATCATGTGTTGAGGTTGTTGGTGATAGTTAGTTTTACGTCATACAGTGTGGATGTAGGGGACTCACTCCTTACCTTTTGTGCTTACATAACCTCATATCATGCCCCTTTGGGATAGGCATGACATTACCAATTCCAGGTAGGAATGGTGTGGAGGAGTTTTCAATAATTAGTTATATGTTAGTGTGCCTATGTTGAGAATAAAAAGGAATTACCATACCTATTCTATGAAGAAAAAGGAATGTGGTACTCTCGGGCCGCACATGAAGTGGAGTGGACCACATGAACAGGAGGTAAAGGTCATAGAGGGACTTGAGGTATAGATGGAGAAATCCTAGATAGGTATGGGGATTATGAGCACTGAACATCCATGAAGAGGTTTCAATATAAGGGAGGAAATATAGAGAGTCC
The DNA here is from genome assembly GCA_963277665.1 of Viscum album. NCBI lineage: Eukaryota > Viridiplantae > Streptophyta > Magnoliopsida > Santalales > Viscaceae > Viscum > Viscum album. The sequence goes on from OY728119.1 coordinate 1,892,993,241, forward strand.
CTAGAGAGGATATTCTCTAAGAATATGGCCTCAAAGATAGGTTCTTCATGAAGATCAAGTGCTTTGTAAAGGTAAGGGGCATCAAAAAGAGTATTCTTTATGAAATAGGGTTATCCAGCCTCATGATGGAGTCTTATATTAGGAAAGGATTTCTTTGTTAACACTCAATTCTTTTTGATTCCTCAAGTACCCCCGATGACCTTCTTCCTTCACAAAGAGAATAGGCATTCATGAAAGTCATATTCACCATGGGTGGAGGCTTAAAGAACAAACAAAAGGGGATTTCTGTGAATCCCTAGTAACTTGGATGATCCATTTTTCTTTGGATCATAAATATTAGGTTCTTCACAAATTTGGATCAATTAGGATGCATAAATTTCGGAGTAACCATCGTAAAAGATTAGTATAAGGTGGTATTTATAGGAAACAAGTTTAGAAAAACCAAATTAGCCTTCATGAATGGGTTGGATCCATTAGAATTTCAATGTTTATCATCAATCCTTTATGGGTTCATGATTCATCATCATTTATTATAGAGGTTACCATCAATTCTTCATGCATTCATGATGTGAGCTCCATAGTCGGGAGCTTTGTGAGAGGGGCTTTGGGAAGAAGACTCCTAGAAGGTATTTTGGGCCATTTTGGCATAGATTTTCTCATAACATATTGTATATTCTTCAAATAATCATGTGTAATGTATTTCCATTCCAAAAAATACCCTCCCTCATAAGGGGAGCCAATGATGAAAGGAGGAGAGTCAGATTCTAAGGGAGAAACAAGAAAAATTTGTAATCTGTAACCTTTTAGGAATATCATTCATGATGATGAATGAAGATGAAGATTCTTGATGGTCAAATCCATAATGGTCATTATGAATATTGGGTCAGATGAGCACCTAGAAATAGTGTAGGATGGCACCTCAAATAGTACCAAAACTTCATGAGAAGAAAAGACTAGGATATATTTTGGAGAAGCACTTTATCTCCATGAAAATGATCCATAAAAAAATTTCACAGTGAACCAAATTTTTGGGATATTTTCTCCATGAATGTTGCTTTAGAATATTGGGTATTTCTAACCACTTCCCAGTGAAGTGAGAAATGAAAATCAGAGCACCATGAACTGGGATATAAGAATAATCTTCACAAAAAACCTTCATATACCATGATAAAAAACTCCTATGTCTCCAACCAAGTGGCCACTTATGAAGTCAGTCAGGAAACCATCGTGGATGATTCATGGAGGGAAGAGATGGAATTTATCATTATGATTAGAGGAAGCCTCTGAAGTGTCTCAAAACAAGATTCAGTACTCACAATGATGTCAGAGGATCAAATGGAATATACTTTTTTATAGAGGCTTTCTATTTAATGGTTTGACATGGGGAACTATGTCTTAATTACAACAGTGAGTAGAGATGAGCTAGCCTACTGGTTCAAGGTCCTGACAGGGAAATACCAAAGAAACAGGGCTACAACATGTCACATCTGGAAAGATCATATACTTATCATAGTGGAACCTATATACAACCACATTAATAATCTTGATGGGGAGAAGATGGAGGACGAATCACCCCCACTGCAACATAAGATGATTCTCAATGTAAGTTTGGAGGACCCACAAAAGGGATTTAACAATGGTTGGGATATACACTAGGGAAGAAAATTCATGGATTATTGGGATTGGTCCTACTAGGCATGCACGTTATTGAAAGAATTTGAGGAATATATAATTTAGGTAGGAATCTAAAGAGTTACATGGGATTCATAGTTCCTTATTTATCGATCGCATGAGATCTTGCTCAAACTGCTGAGAATATGGTCATCAGAGACCAAACAATTCCATCATCATCACAGGGAGGTCAATATTAGAATTTACTACCTTCATCAAATCTCTGAGATCCTAATATTGGGGGTGATGTATGATGAATTTTCTCCCCACAGAGTATATATGGGGGGACTAGGAGCAGTTTTTGTCCATAGAGAAGCTGTTGCTGGACCTAGTGTAGGGAACCAGTTGATTTGAAGCCAAGGTCAAGAAATGTCCCCATCAAGAAATGGTTCAAATAATTTTTGAATGAACCATAATATTGTCCAGTCGAGGGGGAGGATCCCATAATGAGGTTACCAAAAATTTTAGGTACATGTCCTAGGGGATACCAGTGGGGAAAGTAGGGATCATACTATTGAGTTCTATTGTTTATCTAGTGGTATTATTGGGGATATAATGTCAAGACCAAGCCTAATCCTATATTCATACTGGAGGGATTCATAATAGAAAAAATTTGTGGGTGGATGCTCCAAATGTGGTATGCTCACATGGGGGTGAGGCTAAGAACCTTGATCATGGAAGAAATACTATAAAATCAGAATTGTGTCCACATTGTCATCCTAATTCTGGTGAAGTTATAAAAATTACTTCGGCACATCAGTGATGGGAAGATGCTACTGAAGTGATGAACAAGGTCAGGTTGGTGGACATCTTCATATTTCACCTGTTCCCCCTAAAAATAGGGTTGGTGACTAATGGCGGCTCCAGGACCAAGTAATATAGATCGTACCTCAAGGCCTTTCAATGTGGGGTAATAGTAGTAAGGGTTGACTACAATCTAGTTTTCCAATTGTAAAATCCACACTAATTTTCAATGAAATTTAGGCGTATTTAGAGGTTGAATTTGAAGGTGTACTCAGAGGTGCATCATGAGTTCCACATTTTTATAATGAGACAGATCTGGATCATTTTCATTTTATGAAGATGGAAATATGTGTAATGTGTTATCGCCTCCCACTATTGCATATGTTCTTACTCATGACTATGCAAAGAGTTGGGAAAATGCCTATCCTGGGGTCATGATGGGTTAGTGGACCATTCTAGCTAATGAAGGTGTGGCCCATCCACCATGGGGCCAAGTTTAAATAATGGCTAGGGATTATCATGGAGGAAGAGCTGGTCTAGAGGGAAGGACAATGGCAATGGGTTCAGTAGTTCATGGGTCTGAACATGGAGGAGTTATAGGGATATGAATCACACCAGGACCAAGGATCATGTAAATGCTACAATATGAAGTAGGTGGGTCCTATGAGGGGATCCCAATGGATTACATTCATGGTATAGAAAATTTAGTACATTATCCCAACATTCCCAGTGACACTGTATACCCTAATTTCTGGTAGGCTTGGGTACATGACATGAAGATCACCACTCCTCATGCGGTGTGGCAGTATATCATCACTGATGGGATATTTCTCACTAGGTTGGTCTATGCATAAACAATATTGTATTATTTCCATGATTAGGTGATGTGGTACATGGAAGATCCGGAGGATGCAATCTACTCCCGAGGTACCTCACATCCCTTGAAAAATTAGGTTAGGACACTCTTGGTCACATCCCCCCCAGATTCCCTCGCAGACATACAACTACAACAAAAGGTGAATATTTATAGGATCCCTAGGGGAGTGAGGCATATTGGATGTCAAATATAGACTACCATATTTCTGTTAGGTAAATTCATTGATCCTCATATTCTTTTAAACACTACTTAATCATCAAGCTCATTTCTTGTTCCTCTCTCTACTTATACAGGATTGACGAGCATTGAGGAAGTGGATGTATATGACAAAACTCAAATAGAAGTCATGGGAACCTCAACCCATGAAGGGGTGATTGTGAGGACCCTTCTGGACACTATGGTAATGCGGGTCAACTATCAATGCTTTCTATAAGGGAAAAAGATCTGGATACTAAAGCTATGATGGTGGTATCTATTCTTCTAGCATAGATGACTAGTGAGGTTATGCAAGTCAAGAAAACTACAGAGGCAATATCCTCGATAGAGGGGTTCGAGGCGAGGCCTAAAATAGGACTAATTGGAGGTGTTGTGGAGGATAAACCAAGAAAATTGGTTCCACTAGAAGCAACCATTGGAGGTGAAATTGTGGTGGAAGGGGCTGAGATAGGGCCTACAATAAGGATAGATAAGGGAACCATGGTAATAAAGCCTATGGTAATGGAATTAATAGAAATGGCTATTGGACATGAAGTCATGATGGAGGAAGCGAAGATGACATTAGTGACTGAGGTGAGTGGGGAGGCTTCATTAGGTATACATGCACTGGGATCACAACCAGTGGAAGCTACAAGATCGATAGTCAAGGATTATCCACTGGTAGAAGTACCCAAGTGAGTTGGGGAGATTGTATCCACCTCCCTAATACCAAAGAGTGTAGAAGAGGATGCTTCCATGGGTTGAAGGCTGATGAGAATCTATTACCTAGAGTAGTCATTGAGCCAAACATGCTTGTGGATGAAATAATCCTCAAATGACTCACATTAAGAGGTTTACACTTGTACAAACTAGATAAAAACATATTAGTGGTATTTTCTCCTCATGATCCTATACCCCCTAAGGATTTCAAGGATTTTGGCCCAGAAATCATCAAGGATAAATGGTTCATCCATCTCAAAGAGTGGGGAAATGTGCAGAACATCCTCACACACATTCAGACGGCTTAATTGAAATAAAGGTATAGATATCTCCACTATTCATTGGCCATCCTAGGGATAGGGAGGCAGATTCCATCACTCTTCATATGATGGAATAAGACTTCCTTGTCCTGTGGTCATGTAATTAAAGAAATAAGCTCGATCTGACCTAGAGAAAATACATTGATGAGATATCCCATGAAATTAAGATGATCGAGGAAGAGATATCCTTTCTAGATTGGCTAAAAGAGAAGCTCATGATGGACCCTTCTACTCAGAATGAGATTAGAAATAGTTTGAGGGATCAACTCAAAACATACAGTGCCAAGGAAGCTTATATCAAGGAGGCAGAATATGAACTCCAAGTGGAGAAGGACCTGAAGTGAATCAATTCCAATGTTGTTTTCTCTAGGTCCGATGAGGAGAATAAATACCTGGCACTGTGATAGTAGATCATTGAGGTCACTCAGTAGAGGATGGATAATCTTGAGTTATGGATTTCTAAGGTGGAGCTGTAGGGGAACATTTTTCTGAGGGGTGGATCTGATATGTGGATGTCGCCACCGGAAAACTGATGTTACATATATATGCTCAAACACATTTATTTTGTTATTTAATTTCTTCAATGATATTTATAATAAAACCAACAATTAATCCCTAAGTTCACATGGTTATGACTGTGTGATAAATTAGGGATAAACATGTGATATCTTTTTATATGATAATGTTATATAATCTTCGAAAACTCAATATTTTCTATTTTTGACTGACCAAAAAGAGTGCTCAAGATGAGAGAGGATTCTTCTAGAGAAAAAGGCTCTCATAGCAACCAACATTATTTTTTCCAACATGGTCTAGCGCATGAATGGGATAACACCGAGGGTGTTGAATTCATTCCGAACAAAGGGGAGTGAAAATATTCAACCACAATACCCAAAACTGGGAACACTATTTAGGTTGAATGGTGATGTAGGATAACTGTTGACAGTATTTGAAACATAGTATCCATATAGTTATCTGGGAATGGGGACAAAAAAAAGTGGGTCAACTACATACCATTTTTCAAACATGGAAACTATCTTGGAATGTCGTCAAAAGTCTTCTGGGATGTTTGACTATGATGGTAGGTGAGACAAATTAGTATGAGACCAAGCTATTATGGGGTCCCTTCAAAGATGGAAGAGAATTAAAATCTAAATAAGGGGAACATGAAGCATGGGAATGGACTGATTGAATGTTTAAATGAATTTTAACACTCTCAGAAATATACCACCATGGATTAGAGAACATTGGTGTAGGAATATTGGCATGCTGAAATATCAAACCCATCTACTGGGGAGAATGATATCAAATGTTGAGGAGTAACTAAAATGAGCACTGGGGAAGTGGGCCTCTTAGGTGAGGGCCTTGGATTCTTTATAGTTTTATGTCATACAATTAGGATGGTATACATGCAGTTTATTGTCATACGGTAAGTATGATGCATGGTAAAATTTAACATATTGTGATTAGGATGTGTCCCATAGTTTAACATCATGTGATCAGGATGTTACACATAGTTTAATGTCATACTTTCATGACCATGGAAAGTAGTCTAAATGCATATTTTATAGACTTGGGATCCAATCTTTGTTTAAGTTCTAGAAGTTTGTTCTGGAGTGGCGTGTCTTAGAGAAACTTGGGTGACATTAACCAATGTGAATGATGAACCAATAGGTCCAAAACATCACAAAATATATATCTAAGAAGACATCCTACAATCATTTTAAAGTCATGATTTTTTTGGAATTGAATCCCTAGTTTATGGTCATGATGCTTGGACCATGGACTCCATTGTGTAGCTTGGCCAAATCGGTTTTCACACTACCATAAATTCTAAACCCACATGATTCATGCTTGGTGTGGGTAACAAGGAATGGTAAGGGGGTCTTCCTGACATATGGAATCACACATTAATAGTGACACCAAGGGTATTACAATTACAATAAGGTACTAGAAAGTGGAAAGGAGGTAATAAAATAATTTAATGATATGGATCAAGGGTGAGAGATAGGTAGGGATCGACTACTGAACATGTTCGAAACACTGGAACCTCAACCACACTATTCAGGAATGGGGTGAGAAAATTAAAGATCATCTGCTAAACACGATTGAAATACAAGATTTGTTGCTTGTTGCTAGAAATCTATTAGGGAATCAGCCCAAGATAGGAGGTGATCCAAAATTTAATGAGGCCATCATCGTTAGGGGGACCTTCTAGATTTTAAGAATTATGAGAATACATACCAAGACATACTCGAAGTGTGGAATGGAATGTATCAGAATATGGGACCCAAACATGTATTTTTTAGATAGTTTATGGTCATATTTAATGGAACATAGAGAACATTTTGAAGTCATGTTTCCTAGAAAATAGGGGGAATGTTCACTTCAAAGTTATATACATGGAATGGAGGAAATAAACATGACATGAATGGATCCAAATAGGATTATGTACCACATACTCACCCTAAGATGAACAAAATATATTTAATGGAAATAATTATTGAATATTGATGAGTCTATGGCTGGGAATGAAGAAACAATGTCCGGGAATAACTATATATCCCATAATGATGGGAATCAATCCACCCGTAGTTCTAAAAGAACATCTTGGTGACAGACCAACACTAGTAGAATTGGTTCTCTCTAATGAGGGATTTGAGGAATATTAGTGTTATCGTGAGGAATACCATGTTCAGAGTATGGGGTAAATTTTTTTCGACCATCCTGTACTTACTGTATGATGAATCTTGATAAAAAACAGTGCATGATCATAGTTTTATTTCATACATTTAAGATGAAAAATCCTAGTTTAAGGTTGTAGATGTTGGACTGTAAGGAAGGGGATTCTCAAGATGAGTAAGGTAACATGGAAGAGTGAAAAACTGAACATGATTAAGGTCTAAGAATGACCAATAAATAACCAAAATTTCTAATAAATCATGAACATAGTTTGAATTCATGATGCTTGGACTAGAAACTAAGGCCAAGGGGGAGAATATTGATGATTTATTGGCTGGGCCTGAAGAAACAATTTCTGAGTGTCACTATGTATCCCATAAGGATGGGAATAGAGGCACACATATTTCTAAAATCACAATGTGGTGAGGCATCCCATGATTATCATGACACATCTTGAACTTTTTCAAGGTAGGATTGTAGTTTAATATCATTAATTGAGGACACCAAATCCTATTTTAAGGTTATAGAATTTAGACCATGCAAGGGAAAAGTTTCTAATGGGTATACATCATGCAGTACTCTGATTGTCCTGACGTGAATGAGGACCCACAATGTACAACACCACTCGACACTCCCTGGAGGAAATCTTTCATACAGTTTAAATTTGTGATGCTTGTACTTGGTGAAAATAGTTTACAGTTGTGTTTTCTATACCATCAGCTCCTAATTTATATGAATGCAATTCAAACCATAGAGTTCTTATTTTTAAGGTCATATAATTCATACTGTGGAATCCATGAGAAAAAATATGTGGCATGGAGGAGTGATAAACCCAACGTGAATGAGGATGTTGGAGTCCTATCTCCACACCACATATTTATTAAGAGACTTATGAGATGGTCCCCATGGGATCCTATAAGGAATAAATAGAAGAAATGAACAATGGGAATGAGGAACTAAGGGTCCCATCATTTCATAAATGGGGCCTATGAATGAAGGGGAGTTGATGAATTAGGAAGTGGATCCCAAGAAATTTATTTTGGTAGTTGTAACGTATCCCATAAGGATGTGAATTTGGACACATGTAGTTCTGGAAACACAACATGTTGAGAGACAAACACTGGTGGCTGAATCATAGTTTAATTTCATGCGTTGAGGATGTTACCTTCTAATTTAATGTTATATAGTTAAGACCATGGGGTGATCACTATAATGGGGTCATGTGTAATGTGGTGGTATAATAAGCCCAATGTGAATGGGGTCTAAGGAGACCCACACACCACATGTTCATTCATGATGAGGCTTATGAAATTTCCCCCATGGGAACCTATATAGAAAAAATAGTATAAATACCAATCATGAATGAGTTCCATGTGGGCCTACCATTCCATAAATGGGTCTTTATGGAGATGAGGGTTTGATGAATTTGTAGTTGGTCCTAGAGATAGTGTGGGTGTCACTATGTATCCTGAATTGGATGGAATCAAGACACACATAGTTCTTGAGGGAAATATCCATGTTTAGGTCTAACCTGTACATATGGAGGGGTTATTTTTGTATGTGGATGGACCAAGATATGAAATATAGGTGTCTCGATGTATCATTAAAGGGAAGGAATCAATCCTCACATAGTTCTTGGATATGGAATAGTGGATGACTGATGATAAGGGCGACATCATCTTGGTTGATGACATTGAAATGATTTTTAGTTTCTCATCATGAACCTAAGACAATGATGCTATGGAGTTTATAATCATGAATCTAGGATGTTGGTTGTTATGCTGTTTAAAATCATGAAACTAGGATGAGGTCAGTACATAGTTAATTTTCACATGTCTAGGGCATCTGAAGAAAAATTTAACATCATGTCACAGAGATGATAGCCATTATGCATCTTAACATCATGAAACTAGGATTATAATTCATTTAATTTTATATTCATACAAGTCATACTATATGGATACGTTGTTTAAAGTTTTACAACTCAGAAGATAAGGATATGTAGTTTAAAGTCGTAAAACATGGACTATTTGGGCCTCCTTTCAGGAAGTAATGTTTGAGAGGCTTGGAATTATTTGGAGGATTGACGCACTCTCCATCCATGGTGATCAAAGAGTATGTGCTATTAGGATAGACCTTATGAATGATGTAAGGTCCTTCCCATTTGGGATCAAAATTTGTTTTCTTTCAGATAGGTATCATTAGAGCTCTAAGATCCAATATTGTGTCACCCTGGAGGAAGGAGTAGAGGAAAACGTTTTTTTGAACACCTTCACTATATTGTTTTGGTGAATCTCTAGATTGTTTAAGGCCTAAAGACTATTCTCTTAGAAGGATTAAAACATATCTTGATATACTTATTCCATTATTTATGGCATCTATTATTCATAGAAAACTATCCATTATGAAGGAAACATAATCTTGGTGGTTAGGAAAGCCTCCACTTGGTACACCATAGGATATGGAGTCACCTGGGTATAATTCCATGCCTTCATTTGATAGGCCCAAAGAATATTGGGGAGATTTTATAAACAACCCTTCTTGTTCTATCCCACCATATTCTATATAATATTAGAGTGTATTTTATTTAATTACTTGATATGTCCATTTTACTATGCATGATAGCAAGAATTATGGTTGGACCAGGTGTTGTACTTGGCATAGAACTTATTTATCTCAACTGCCCAGATGTTGGTGTCATTGTCAGTGAGAATATCGTGTGTAACTCCAAATATATGGATGATGTGGGAGATCATGAATTCAGACACTGATCAGGCCTTGAATTACTTAAGAGTAATATCTCATGACCACTTAGAAAATAAATCTATCACATTCAGATTGAACCTGAACTAGGGAACTATTTCTGGTGAATATAGTCCCATGACTTTGAGTCCCTAGACTACAAAGGTAAAATAATACTCGGTGGTGTACAAAGGATCTAGTGGTCAATGCACAAAGTTTTTATAAACTTGACATGCATAAAACCTCTTGGGGAACTCGATGTAGTCTTAGATCATGATGAGAAATAAGTAGCCCAACTTTCAAATCTAGTCACAGAGCATCAATCCTGCATGATGACTACCACAATATCTGTCATGGACATCCTGAATAACTTGGGGAATATCATCTACTTGGATGCAATGAAGTATAATTCCATCAAATCCACATTTTTAAAGAGTCTTCTCAATGTTATGCTCACTCTGGAGGGTGAACCACACTTCACTCTAATGGATTCATTCACATTCGACTTTATCTGATGGGAGAACACCACACTAGAAAAACTCAACTGAAGGATTTTCCCAATCAATGGTTTCCTCTGTTGTGTGTGTGTGTGGGGGGGGGGGTCTCGTGGTTTCGATGTAGAAGCCCTATAATATAGCTGGTGTATCTATTTGATGGCATCTTCATCTAGGGTTACATGATTGATGATTTTCTATTGTGAAACATGAATGAATAAGTCAACCTAAACAGGCTCTATAAGAGAGACAAATAGACTGTCCAGGGCATCGACTTGACCATTTTGTGACCATGGAACATGACTCACATCTGTATGAGAAGATAATGTTCCCATAATATGGAAACTACACTTTAGTAGGGGAAAAACTCTTTCTTTCTGATGACATAGTCACCATTAATCTATTTGATGAATAAATTTGAGTTTTCCTTCACATTTAAGTGGGGAACTTCAATCTCGAGGTCCAAATCGAGACTAGTAATGAGAGCTTGATACTCTATCTCATTTTTGGTGTATCCTTATGAAAAGAGGAATTAATGGGGAAGAATAGCCTTTTTAGGAGTGAAAAATAATATTCCTATCCCTACTTTTTTGAGATTGGGATCATCGAGGCTTCTACCAATTAGGATCAAGAAGGCACCATCAAAATACATCTTCTAGTAGGGCACATCCTCATCCACTTAGAGGATTGATTAATCTAGGAAATATACATCCAAGGGAACCTCTTTGGGGTCAAGATTAGATGTTATAATGTCTACCAAGGATTGACCCTTGAAGGACTTATACAAAATGAACCTGATGTCGAACTACTAAAGGATCACCACCCATCATGATAATCATTCTTTCAACATGGTGTGATTTAAGAAGTACTTTAGTAGATCCATATGGGATACCAGCTATATATCATGATGTTGTAGATAATTCAGAAACTTTTTCACTAAAAAAATCATGATACAACTCTTCTCGATAGGGATGTATTTTTCCTCCGTGTTGAGGAGAACGCGACTGAGATAGTATAAACAATTATCTTTGCCTTCATTTTTCCTATGAGCGAGGAGGGAATTGAGGTATTTTTATAGGGATGTCACATAGAGAAACAAAGGATTTTTGGATATGGGTGTAATCATAGCCATAGGTTGTAGAAAATACTACTTGATTTCTTCAAATGTGGTTTGGAACTCCTTGTCCCATTAGTAGGATGCACCTTTCTTTCTAAGCATAGAAAAATGATTACACTTTCCATCCATATTCATAATGAATTGGTGTGAGTAGGTCCTGTGGCCTTAGAGGCCTTGGAGAACTTAGAAGTTGCTCAGAGGATGTATCTAGATGATGGCCAATATCTTATATGGGTCTATCTCGACAACTATGTATCTTAAGAATAAGTTTAGAAACTTATCAAAGGTAATATCAAAGGCACACTTCATGGGGTTCATCTTCAAATATCAAGAGAATAGGAATCTAAAAAAATTCCCATGATCTTAGAGACGGTATTGATGATGATGGTATTTCACCACCAAGTCATCTACATAGAATTACAATGTGTCCTGAGGATCTCTTTGATGATGTGGTGAATATCTAGTTTATTGGTGGCTCCAACATTCCTTATACTTAAAAGAATAACCTAATAGAAAAATGACCCTTATATGGATCTGATAGAATTAGTTTCCTCATCATCAGGGCCCATATATGTCTGATTGTATCTGGAATATCCATCCACGAAGGATAAAAAATGAAAGTCATTTATGGCATCGATCAACTGCTCCATCACTGGAAGTTAAAAATCAACCATTAGAAAATGATGGTTGAGGTCCTGAAAGATGACGCAAACTTAGATATATTCATTCTTCTTCCTAATCAGGATGATATCAGCTATCCAATTAGGGTATTGAAATTACTTGAAGAAGCTGGCTTTGAAAATTCTATCAACCTTGGCCTCAAACATGGAACCATGAGAAGGGTGCATTTTTTTTGGGAGGCTTCTTGAACCCACGATGACTCATTAAGAGTCCTAGAGGGTGGATAGAAACATGGGGGTATAATATTGAAATATCATCATAACTCTAAGAAAATTCATCATGATGCTGCATCAAGAAGGCCACACACTGCTACTATTCCTCTAGAGGTAGGGCTTCAATAACCATCGTTGTCCTTGGGTAATCCTTGGTACCAAAGTTCACCTGTACCAACTCATCACTGGTGGTGGATACACACACTTAAAATGTGGGAGGAGAATCATTCAAATCATCTTCATCATCCAAGGTAGGAGAATCAACAGGAGGAGGTTCAACTTGGTTAGATAATTCTGGGGGATCACTGGTGTTGGCTTGGGAAGTTGAGGAATCCTCACCAGGGGACTCATGTTTGGCTGAATCATAGCGATGGAAGATTTCAAACCAATCCAATCAGGTCTTAGACCATGGGGTCCACACTTGACATTGAAGAAATTTTGGTGGTTTGATTTCTGGTAATTCAACCTAACCTTGCATAACAAACATGAGTTCCTCAAAATGGTGACCATTGGGAGAACATTTGGATACTTCATAGGTTTATGGGTTTTGAGAGTCACCTAATACTTTCCTATGTATTAGTATGAGGTAATATTCTGATATTCCTTAAACATGGGGAAATGGATCCCCTTCCTCTCATAAAATGTGAATCAATTTCCCAATTATGGAACAATGGATTCCAAATAGAAAATCAAGAGGATGAAATCATTATCCATCTGTGTCCATGAATTGAGGGTATCTTTTGTACTCTCAAACATATTGTTTTGAACATTATTTTCCTTGACCATGTAATAATATATATCCATATAACAGGCTTCACATGAGTAAAATGGAGATGCATTACCCTGAAGCACACCTACTTGACCATTAAGGGAGTACATGAGGCATTGGTGATTAAAGGTGGGAACCTGTACATGTAGATGGAGAAAAGGCCTACCCATAAACATGTTGTAGGAAGTATCTTGTAAGAAAAATGAGAATTCAGAACTTACTACCAAGTCTCCAAATTGTATCTTCAACTAGATTATACCACACGGTCTCTGCTTAACCTTATCAAAATCAATAATCTTCTGATTAGAGGGACCCAAATATACTTCAGTCAGTTGAAACTCCCAGATTGTATGTATTGGGATGATATTTATCATGGAACCTGTGTCGATGAGATATAGATGGACCTCCATGCTAATTAACTATCCTATGATGTACAATGGGAGAATTCCCCATGTATGAGGGGGCCCTTATCTTGTCCAGAGAACAAGATAATGGTTTAGAACTATACTCGATCATATTATTCTACATATAAGGTATTTGTAGCTACTACATCTACTTCGACTTATAGGGGGATCTTTTGAGGCCTATATGAGAGCTTATTGAAACTCTTTTGAAAGATGAAGGGAATCAAAAATTGAGAGACTTGAAGGTATACTAGAGAGATTCATTAACACATCTTTATTTCACAAAAAATTCATGTTTCTACCCATAGGGGGTCATTAATTGGGATCAGACATAATGAGAACTACTAAATGAAATACTAGATTCTTGTTAGTTTTGGAAATGTCCTGTTGTTCATATGATAACTCACCCAGAACCACAACTGGATGACTACCAGCTAGCTAAGGCCTGACTTTAGCTGAATGCGGTCCGTCATTATGTGGATGTGGATATTCTTCTTGGCCAATCAGCATGGTCAACTATGACAGTGTGTCTAATAGAGAAGTCTCATAGGAATGTGTCTATTGAGATCTATGAAACACATGCAGTCTAGTTTTAGTAGTATTCATGGAATGGATTGAAACAATGGAATTAGCATTATTATAGTTTGCATTCCTTAGACCTCCTCTTCAAATATGTCAGCTGGAGGCACTAGGATGATGTGAAAGGTATTTATTTTCATCAGGGACCGTGAATGGGTTCACCAACTCAACTGTATTCATCGATGTATACCCCTTCTCATCATCATAGGAGTCTTCTATTTCTTGGTAGATTCTGGGAGAAATTACCAACTTTGGAGGCATGAACCATTGAGTGTGTGGGTTGGCATCATCACCAGCGGAAGAATATAATTTACCTTGCATCATTATAAATGAAACTTTTGAGACATAGAAGGATATGATGTGGATACAAAATCATTACCTGGAGAATGTGTGGTGACTTCAAGAGGTATAGGAAGGCCTAAGATAGCATGAATGATTCCATGGGTGTGAACAAATTCCATATGATCTAACCAATAATCACATTTATAAGTCCCATAGTCAAAAATATTCTTCCACTCTCCATAATATTCACTATCACTTTCAGGATTGAAGGAGCTATGTTCTACCTATGTCAGAACATCTCCCAACTTGAACACACCACTATCCACCTAGTTATGGAGCTGATCCTTGAATACATATCATTGCTTGATGGTATGTCCAAGTAATATATGGCAAGGTAAATTTTTAGGGAAATCAGTTATCTCATCTTCCTAAGGAATATTTCACTTTATAAGCATCATAATTCCTTGCTCCAAGGAACTGTGGAAGTAATGAAGAACATTTTCCTATTTCAATGAATTGGTATGGTTTCTCATGTGTGGGAAGGGAGATCTGGGAGCCTCACCATGAAGAGGGGATGGAGCCTAATGAGAGGCCAATGATTTATTTTATCACATAGGAGGCTATTATTAATGGAAAGGTTCCTACTGATTCTTATCTAGATGAGGTTCAGTTTGATGGGGTGGTTGTGCTCGGTGAGGCTATGCATGGTAAGGATCTACTGGGAAATAGTTTTAGCTTCCTCAGGGCCTCTACCTATATGATGATATTTGTATCTTCATTGGTGAATCTTCTTATATGAGTGGGAATAGGAAAATGATGATATTTTAGATCCTACTTCAAGGATTCCACAAGTCACTGGTCTTGTCATCAAAATATTGAAATCCACCTGGGAAGTTCTGAGTGATGTGGGTATAGACTATCTCAGTCTTTATGTCCCCCCACATCATTAGTAAATTCTCCTGAGTCAGCAACATGTTGAGTGAATATATGATGCCTTTACACCAGGAGACGATGTCTGCGGCACACTAATCATGCCTTTTATTGCATTTTAGGATGTGGTTTATAATTGTATTGCATGTGGTGGACATGAACTATTAGAGAAACTGCCTACAGAGGTCTTCCCAACTAGCGATGAACTCGATGGGCAACTGGATATACCATAAGAATTCATGACCATCCATTTCTTCAATGAAAAATCAATTCATGGTAGACTCATGCACATCTGGGGTTACCAACATGGTCCCACACCTCAAAATGAATTTTTATAGAGTTTTAGTGGGTCACCCATCATGATGATGGTGGAAAATCTAGGATTCCTGAAATATGGTAGCACACTCATGTCATCCACCCATACCAGATATGACTTCCTATCAGGTGGAATCATATACTTTCATGTTTCTAGGTATTCAAGATGAGTGGTGAGAAAATCTATCAAATTTTCCTAGTGAGGATCCATATCTCATCAAGGTTTCTTAACCACCAATGCATTTACAGGATTATCGACATGATAGTAAGGCTTGGTGATTCATGGAGTGGCTTGATCTGGGTCCTGAGGAAGCTGATCACACTCCTCAGGCAGATTAAGTGACTCATATATTGGTTTCTTATAATTAACTATCACTTATACTTTATTGGGATGAACATGATCAATATGATCAATTGGGAGCAACTGTACGAGGAGGACTTGTAGCTGCCTCTGCTGGCCTAATAGAGGAGGAACATGGTATTTTAGAGGATGGCTATAATCTGAGCAGCACTCATCTAAGATCTCATCAAAGATTATTTTCTGATCTATGACCTACTGAATAAAGACATCGATTGTGGGATTGGCATATGTCTTCAACATTGAATCGAATGGATGATAGGGCTCGAGAAATCACTTTCCCTTGTTGGTTTTCCATCCAATGGAAAATGATGCAGAGGGAACTCAGAGGCCAAGTGCCTACCTTTAAAGGAGAGTGTGGATACCTGAATGAGGGTCCACATGATACTATGCTACCCCATGGGGTGGATTTTCCTTATTAGATCATGTTTTGTTATCCCCATCATTGGAAATCTTAGTAACAACCTTGTTTTTTGTGAATGTTCCTGGAGGAGAATTATCATCATCGATGGGTAAGTCTGGTTGACATAGGATGAGGGTAATGTAGAGTGAAACATAATGTCCCCAAACCCTAATAATCACATGTGGGGATCCATATTTCATGATTATGTAGAGAACAATGAGGCCCTTGATGCATCTATATTTGAGGGTCTACTAGTATCCAAGTGATGCTGGGTGGTTTGATATTAGGATTGAATCCAATTAAACCTTTTGACACTGCTGATAAATGTCCTCAAAGTTCTCCTAGATTTTTAGGTAGACCAATTTACCCCCACATAGGTGGTGAAACATCTCTCAGATAGTATGGAAGAATCATTCAACCTGGTCCTCAGTGAGGGACTTCATAATATCAAAGTTGGAGGTTTCATTCAGCCTGAAAACTACTGAAAATTGATTTTCAACCAGTGTATCCCATATTATTTCTTGATCTGAAGATGGGATCTACCCCTAACTGGACCAAACTCTAGTAAGTGCTTTCTATGAGATAGGTATTAGCACAGAAATAGACTGGTACAATGGCTAGTCAGATAGTAGAGAATCCATTTCCTCAGTAATCTGTTCATTATTTGATGTGTATTCTATTGAGGGTAGTACATACCACACCATCTCATCCCTATAGGATAGAGTGTTCAATACTACATCATGTACAAGGGAGGTGGAACTTACTAGTGACTCAAATGGATACCTTTCATCTATCCCATTCTCTAATAACTGTCTGCAATCTTTGGTATAGATAGAGAGGTAAACCAGTGATGATAGGGATGATCACACCATGAGTCACAAGAATGAGTAAAAATATTATTCCAAATACATTTACCTATAGATTTATTCATGAATTAAATGGATATCACCTTTTGGGAAAACAAAACACACCTTCTAAGATCCTTCTAAAGAATCTAACATAGAAGACTGGGGTGAATTCTTAACCATCTAGTTGTTTTTCCCCTCATAATTTAAGAGGTTGACGAGATGGATGGAATTTTTTGGCTTCCCTAGATTTTATCTTCGGTGGTGGTGGTTCTCCCTTCTACCCTGAGATAGTTCTTTATATTAGTGTACTTTTTCACCATGGGGAGGACCTCCATGCTTATGGGTTTTAGAATGGGGTGTACCACCACTCTGATTTTCTTGGATACAGGGAGGGCCTCTATTATAGTTGTTGTTGGAGCATGGTTGACCTATACTTTGACTAATGAAGGAGTGGGGAAGTCCTACACTCTAGATATTTCCAAAGTGATAAGAGTATTCACTTTGGTTGACGAGAACATGAAAAGGAACTCCATATTGACCAGTGATAATGGTATGTGGAGGACCTCTATATTGGATATCTAAATCATGAGGATAACCTTCACACTAATTGAAATGGACATGAGGAGGACCTCTATGTTAAGAGTTTTAGGTATGGGGAGGACCTCCATAGTGACTGTCGATGAAGTGGTGAGGGCCTCACTTTGTTTGATGGGAACATCAGGAGGGACTCCATGCTGATATTTAATGAAGTACAGAGGAACTCTTCTTGAGTTGGTGATAGTGTAGGGAGGACCATTGCATTGAATCCCATAATAATGGGATAGAATGTAATGAAGGTTTTTGATCCTAAAGAATGATATTCCCAAACCATATTCTCTATGATATAAATGATGTCTAAATCTCAATCAGTAAAGGTGGGTCCCTACATGTCTATTGAAGGGATCTGGAGGAATGCACAAGTGGTAGAAATTTCCACTAGAGGTGTAGAACACAATTCCCCTTGATGAAGATTCTCCTAATTTTTCTCCCACCACTGGAGAAGTGTGATTCAGACTGAGTCCGATGGAGTAGGTGTATAATCCACATGTTCCTTGGCTATAGAGATAGGTTGTTTTTTCCTTAACAAGGTCTGGTGGGATCCTTTATTGGAAGCTCATGGGTGGTAGTCATATCCTATGTCAATCAGGAATCCCCCACCTCTTATAAATAGGGTAAAGAGTAATTAGACCACTATGAAGACTGGTTCCCAAATCAATTCACTATTAGAGTGGGGAGTAGTGGTTCTGTGTGGGTCCCTTGGGAGTGGCGGTGGTGTTGATGACGTGCTAAAGCCTCCAGGTCCTGGTGGTCCACATCACTTGTAATAATTACCCCATTATGATCATATCAATGTACGGGGGTGTACATCACCCTCATATGAATGTTCTCCAATGTTGAGATGGGGAATGGGATCCTGGTAGCCATATTCATAGTTGAGGTTGTTGTGGAGGAAATGTTTTGTAGGATTTACACATTTAAAATTCTCTTACACCTGCATTTGGGGGTGTTGGGTAGTTTATTCCCTATGGCTTGGGTCCTACAAAGAAGCTAAATTCATCTATCAGTATATATGTAAGGAAATAAATGACTAGTTCTCCAACTTCATCCAATATCCCATAGTTGGAGATAGAGGTCTCTACTGACAATGACACAGACCAGAATTCTCAATGTTTAACTACCCCAATTTATAGAGAGTTTCATGCCAGGACCACTATTTTCTTAGTGGGTCCTGACACTAGATAGATGGATCCCATGAAATTATCATCTGATGATGTCTTGAGAGCTTATAATCCCCATGTTTTAGGATAAGAGTTTTTCATTGGGTTCAGCATTTCCGTTGGTGGCCCAACATCAGCTGCATCTGAGTAAAATCCCTAATTTGGTGACCAATAGGACATGTCGCCATGAATGAAGGAGAAAATTTCCTGTCAGGTTCACAATTTTTGTTTCCAAAACTTTTTTAGGGGTGTGACCATTGTCTCTTTCTGAATTGTGTTGAGAATCACTTTTTTATCCCACATTCCCACTTTCCAAAGGAAGGAAACATTCATCACTTTCATCGGTGGTGTCTTCTCCTTGATCAAAACAAGATGATGGGTTTTCAATTCATACTTCCATGGATTCCTCCTTGGAACTAATTTCCTAGTCTGTGTCTCCCTCTTAATGTTATGTCATGTTCAAAAAACTCATTCCTAGTGAAATCTATTTGTGGATTCTGGTTAATTACACTACTTCTATCTGGAAATTCCATGGGGTCTTAATAGGGAAGAAACAATCTATCTGGAGAGTCAACACATTCAGCATCACTGAAATGTTTGGTTGTTGAGATAATTAGTCATCTTCATTCTCCCTTATAGTAGATAATCTCATTGAGGCATCTTAGGTATGTAACTCAAGACATACCTTGTCGATCATGAGGTCTTAGGTGCTAGAGGTTCAAATCATACAAGGTTTTTACCTCAGGCATCCCATGTTTAGAATGAGGTATCTCATGACATAGGTGCATATCATCCAAGGCTTTCACCATAAGAATCCTATGTTTAGAATGTGGTATATATTATGGAGTCGAGTAACCAATTTAGCATTTTGTGGAGATGAGAAAAGGGTTGGTAAATATTCCCAATAGAGGTGAATCATTGAGGTGCATCCCTAGGAGGGAACACCTAAAAGGTTTACTAGTAGATGGATTAGAACAACCCATAGAGACAAATTCAAGTGGTGTATCCCATAAAGGGAAGATGTCACACCATGAAGGTATATCGAGACACTGCAGGAGGTCGATCAAGGAGGTAAATCCCTAGGAGGGAGAACCTAGGTCTACAAAAGATCAATATTGAACCTCAAATAGGAACAATACGTACCATTTATAGTGGATAGGGTTCAAAACTATGTAGTTATATGAATTACTTTATGGTCATGTGACGTGACAAGTCCATGAAGGTTCATATTATGTGGTAAGGATGATTGCACCATGAAATGATCATCCATAAGGGATAGATTGGGGCTTATGCATGGAATATTCACTTCAAAAGAGGATTTAACTTGGTTGGATTTTTTGTGGGGATTATGTATGGGAGATGCATGACTGACCTAGAGGATATGTGGTCTCCCAGGTGAATGGAATGATATTAACGAGATGTGACAACCCATTTAAAGACCTGGGTGGATATGGATGTTGGGGTTGAACCTCAGGGAGGTTCTTACATATCTAAAATAGTTGGGAATCAATGTCAACATAGTTATAGATGTTTTGGGATTACATATAAAAGAAATCGTGGTGAAGTGGGGCATGGTGGGGGATTACACATAATAGATTACCCAAAATGTGAATGCTGTTAGGGAATAAACCTAAGCCGGAGGCCCATGAAAGTGGATGTGGTTGGGGCTTACACATAAAGAGGAGGCCCATGGAAGTGGATGTGGTTGGGGTATACACCTAAGGAGGAGGCCCATAAATGTGGATGTGATTGGGGATTACACCAAAAAAGGATACCTATGAACATGGAGTTTGGATTGTGAAGATTTCATGATCACTTCTAACCTCTAAGCCCACGTGAGTCATGCATGGTGTGAGAAACACGGGGAAGAATATTATCTAATGATCAAACATATCACTTTTTCTACTGGTGGAAATAGGCTGGTCCCAAAGGGAGAGAGAGAAGGAAATGGAGTACCGACCTCCCTCACTTGTTTTGGTACACTATAAAGTAAAATAGGAGATAGAATGCCACCTGTCACAAGAAACCCTAGGTGGATTACTCTAAGAGGGATTCCCAAGGATTATATAATTCCTTATAGGGGGATCTAACTCCATGTGAGGAGGATCTCATTACCTGTGAGGATTGATGGTGTGAAGACCATACCATTCCACACATACATGAAGCATAATGTAATTATTGCATAGGGTAAGGCCACATTTTAACATATTGTGATAAAGATGTTGGTTCTAGGATGTTTTACATCATGAAGCATGAGAGTAGGGGAATCAATCCTCACCCCTTGGGATTACACAACCTCAACTCATGCACCTTTGGGAGGGGAATGGATTTAGAAATGCCATGTTGGAATGATGTGGAGAAGTAGTCAATCATGAGGACCATGTTAGCATTCCTATACTGAGAAGAAATAGCCATTATCATACCTATGATGAGAAGAAAAAGGTAGGTAGTAGTCTCATGATGCACATGAAGTAGAGGTTGGTATAAAAATAGGTTTTAGAGGTCATATAGGGACTTGAGGTGCAACTATATTGGTCCTAGATTGGTATTTGGATTCTGAGCAATCAACCTTCATGAAGATGTGTCAACAGAAAAAAAGGAAAAATAGAGAAGCCTAGGAGAGGGGCTTAGAGAGGCATAGGGCCTCACAGAGAGGTCCTTTGTGAAGATAAAGAGATTTAGGGAGTTGAGAGATTCCCAAAGGAGTATGATTTATAAAATAGGGTGACCCTACCTTGTGATGAAGTCTTGTCTTAGGAAAGGATTACCTCATGAAGGCTTAATGATTTGTGAAGCCTCAAGTACCCCTTAGGGCCTTATTCCTCCAATAAGAAAACATGCCTTAAAAAAAGGAATATCCACCCCATGTTGAGGATTTAAGGAACACACAAAAGCTGGTTTCACAAATACATAGTATCTTGGTTGATCAATTTTTTGTATGGGTCATGATTATTAGTTAATTCCTGAACTGGGAGAAATTTGAAAGCTAAAAGGTTAGAGTAACTATCCTAAATGTTAGGTATGAGGTGTTATTTATAGGAAATGGGTCTTGTGACGTTCTAAAGAGGTTCATGAATAAAAATTGGGCTTTACTAATGGGAGTGGATCCATCAAAATCATAAAGGTTACCATCAATCATTCATGAAGCTATGATTCAACATTGTTGACCATGATAGTTACAATTAAATCTTAGGATGTTTATGAAGTGAGATCCCTGGTCAGGAGCTTCGTGAGCAAGGCTTCACAATGTAGTCTCGTAGGCGGTATTATGGGACATTTTTGATTGGATGTTCATTGATGTAGCTATATCTTTATCAACTAATCTAATGGAATATATTTAGATGCCAAAAATAGACTAGATGGATCTTATAGGGACACTGAGAGGTGGGTTAATGTGTGTACATAAATTTTACTAAGTTTTACATTAATTATTAATTAAACCATATTCCTCCAAAACATTTTCATTAGTCAAGTGGAATGGATATGATATGTTCTCTAAATAATCACATACACAATTCATTCATAAAATAAAAGAAATACCATCACACAGATATTTTACAAGGTTCATCCTTTATGAGAAATATTACTTCTTTCCTTGATCAACCTATGGTTGTTTCATGTATTTTCATAACACTAAATTTATTGTGATTAAAATTGTATTTAAATTTATAAAAAAGTGTTAAGAAGATACCACATGTTATTAAATGATGTTGTTTATATAAGTATAAACAATTTTTCAATTGATCTTCCAATATAAACCTGTGTAAGATATTTTAGTCATACCAATGATGTCACTGCATCAAATAGAATAAGATATTTATCCCTAAACATTAGATATTCTATATTCAGAGTAAGAATAATAACATTTTAAGATTTTTGAATCCTACTATATAAACTCACTATCAGAATGATCATCATTTTTTGAATAAATAATAATTCATGATTCCTTATTCCCTGATTGTTAAATTACAAGGAACCTATGTTATACTTTTATTAATAAATTTCTCGACCTCATTCAAATGTCTTCATGTGGTGTATGTAGTTTATTATTAAATTCTAAACTAGGTTTATTTAGGATCATAAATAGTAATTATTCTGTTATAAATAATACTTAGAAAATAAAAAACTTCTAATTAATATTTCATGAGATTCACATATATATTTACATATTCTACCTCAAATATTTTATTCTCAACGCGATTTTATGAAAATGTTCCATGAGTGTGATTTATTATTTTCATTTGAATTTTATCACACAAGTATGTTATTATTTACAAAGATAAATCTTCCATAGTGAAATTCCTTTTCATAAAAACTAAAAAAGGTCCCTGGAATAATATTCTGGTTCAACATATTGAAAATAATATATTGATTCACCTAACCATATGATTTCTTCATGTAAAAGAGTGTATGGTTCCTCATTTCTATTCATGTAATGAAATCACATGAAAGGATCAAATGATCCTATACTATCTCCTTTACAAGATCCAAGAATAATATTCTATCACATTTATCTAATTCTCATTATTAGGGTGGCTTTTGGGAAATCCTTTATCTTTCACATAAACAAAGGTTGTTCACAATATCTCTAAAGTTCCTAATGATCATATAAAAACCGATAAGTGTAGAGGGTGATTCAATTTTAATCTTTTTAAATATTTCTATTTTTAAGAAACTTAACCCCTAAAACTTGTTAGAGTTACTTTCTTATTAAATTTTATGAAACTTATATGCATGAAAAACAAGAATATTAAGAAACACCAAAAATATTTACACGGTTTGCCTCCATTTGATAAACTATATCATTTTCATGATAACTCCCATGCGTCCATGGAAATTCAATATTACCATGTAGTGAATAAATTTTTTATGCTAATTCCAGTTGGAAAACACCTCTCTCCTGGTAGGAAATATTATTTTACCTCATGTTAGTTTACAAAATTTCCATAAAAAATATGTTACACAATAGAATCTTGTAACATAGTGAAATCTTCTTGAACAAAGTTCTTTTTGGATACTCTATCTAATATTCCTACATCTGATGGTCCTACATTGAATTGACTCCACCAAATTCACCTTTTCTAAAACTACTCATTTTACAAAACCTCTTTTATGTCTTATTAGAAAACTCAACACCTCAAAAAAATCTCTATATAGAAATCCTGTCTATTGCCTCTATCGATGACCTCTGTTTGATTATCAAAACTTAACTACGTTAAATAATTTTATACATAATCACTATATGGAAAAATTATTCAACATGAAAACTAAAAATGTTTTGAAACTCAACTCTGAAACAACTCTTCCATCATCACATATTTTTTTCAGTGAGGATTCACTTAAACATTTGTACATTGCATTTTTATTTGTAGGATCACCAAAAATGGAAAATGTGGGAGTCCAATTTCATTTTCTCAAACACTGAAATTCATAAATCATTATTTAATTATAATTTAAATATCATTGGGAGAATTCACAACTATTCTCAAATATTCTTGAATTTTATTAAATTCAACAATGTTCCATCCTTCTAAAATTTCATTAAAATTAAATATTAAGAATCTCATGAATATTATATATATATATATTTTTTGTAATTTTCACCTTCATGAATCTTCAAATTGTTACTATGTATAATCATCTACTTTGTAACTTCCTAAAAACTAATTATTACACATCTGTAAAGCATTATTTATCCAACCATACTGTCTATCTAGTAAAATATTAAAGACTTAAAATATTGAATTTCTTACAATATTCATCTCAATATATTTTTTAGCTTCCATAAATTCTAAATAAAGTATCTTCTGATGATCTATCTTCCTTTAAGTTCGTACAATATAGAAAATTTGATTGGTCGGGTTCATATAATACCAATTATTTTACATCTCATCACATTCAAAAACACCAACTCTAGACCTTATGATAAGGAAATTTGAATCACTAGATCTGTTAACATTTTGAAAAACAATAAAAAACACAGAAATAAATGATTCATAGATTCTTACAATATCTCTATCTGATGATCAATGACCTGGACATATTCTCTATTCAATTTGATAGACATTGTGTATTCAGGTCTATCATATGATCTTCATATGATTCCTTTGTATAAAATTTCCTTCTTACAAACTCAAAATTTCTAACATTAGGTCCATCAGATGGTTTTTACAATGTATCACCCAATTAGTAACTTTTCAAACCTTCTTTGTCTTATCATTACTTGTTCAAAATTTGACATACTAACCATAAGATTCATCTGATGTTTTTTTCAAATGAATTTTATGATTAGAAACATTTCAATTCTTTTAACATAAAAAAAATTCTTACTTCTAGTTTTCTAGAAACTTCTCTATCCGATAATCTACATCTAGAAAAGTTCATATTTATAAACTAATGAAATTTCCACATTTCATTTCTTCTTTGGACTTTATCTTGCACCATAAATTTTTCATGATGGTTTAGGAACTTGAATGAGCAATATTGCGTTGTATTACTTACATTCAAAAGTTCTTATCATTATAACATTCCAAAAATTTTAACTTTATAAATTTCTTCATATTCATCAACTTAAAACAAAAGTTTTATTAACTTCCCAAAACTATTATTTTCTGTTTTACAAAAATATTTTTTAACAAAGGGATATTTTCAAAAAGTAAAATATTTTTAGAAAAAATAACTAAGGATATTTAATCTCCCCCTTTGTATTTTTTTATAACATTTGTTAACAACTTTTGAATCTCATTAGTTTTTTTATCACTCATAATTTATCATATATCATTTTTGTAACAACTCAAAATTTTTAACTTTTACCAAAACACACCCTTTCACAAAAAAGAGTGTCCTAGAACCAAAAAACTAGATAAAGTAATTTTCTTTAAGGAATTACATCCTTCATTGGAAATAATTTTTTTGGCCATGTAAAGATAAAATACCCCTCATATTTAACTTCTCTAATTTTGTTACAAATTTTCAACTCACAATTTTTCACTCTCTCTATTTCTTACTCACCCATTTCATAATAATCACATCATCAGATTAATGACAAAATAAAATGTAAAAATATCTAACAATGTTGATAATTTCTCTCCTCATTTTCCAATACAAATTATATCATAGTGGGGGACATCCTTTAGATTTTTAAGAATTCATTGATGGATTATTAACATGATGTTGCAGCATCATATCCACAAATATTTATTTTTGGAATAGCCTTGGTAATGATTTAAGTAATATTATGTTTCATTAAAATATATTCTTGAAAACAAATCTCCACTAGAAACATTTAGTAATGTAATGTGAAAATTAATATCAATGTTATTTGACTATGATTGTTGGATAAGATTTTTAAAATGATTATTTTCACTCAAATTATTATTGTATCTTCATTAGAGGAGAACATTTAAATTTAAAACCATCCATCAGATTATTCATCATCAAAATTTGAGTAAAAGGATAGGTAGAAGGAAAATATTCTCATTACATTATGCTCAAAGTTATTGAACTATGTTTTTACTATTCCAACTCACACAAAATTTTCCAAAGAAAAATATTCCCCCTAAAGTTGATTTTATACAATTTTAGTATCCATCCTAATCAAAATTAGTATAAATATGAATGTTCCTATCAAAACATCTTATTTACATCATCCCATATGAGATTTTTATATTAACATGTCTCAAAATTTTATTATCCTCCATAATATGAGCTTTTATTAGATAACTCTAATTTTAGGAAAATAAATTCACACTATAAAAAATATTAGGTATTGAGGTTTTAAGGTAATGAAATATTCTGATCAGCTTTCAAAAATATTTATGATTTACACTTGTTCAAGATTCATCATCACTCAAATTTTTTCTCACTGAAATCAGAGTATAAACTTATTTAGAATCATCCATGCCAATCATTTTTAATAACACTATCACATACTTTTCATGGGATAAAAATTTTATTTTGACTTTTCTTGAACTTGTAAACTCAATAAGAATGTCAATTATCCAAACATTGAAATATAAAAAGTCATCTTAAATTCATAAAAAAATTCTTCACAAACATTTTATTTATCCTAAAAAAACTATATCATCCACAAAAACAATTATAATCAGGGTGCATGAATTGACATCTTTCACATACAAGTTATGGTAATATTTTATTATAGTAAACATCTACTTTTTTGGACAATTATCAATTTTGGAGTATCATGAAACTCAAGCTTATTCTAACCCATACATTCCATTATTCAATTTAAAAAACTATCTTTCATCACTACTAGGTAGAAAAAATAGGGTTTATCAATGTACACATCTTATTTACTCTTACTATTTAATAAATATAACTTTACATCCATTTGATTAATTTATAAAATCAATGTACAACCATTACTATGAACATTCTAATTGTCACGACCCATCTCCCGGGGCCCGTGCCCTGACTACCCCAAGCCCGACTTTCATAGGCCAGGGGCTGGTGACTAGCACCGAAAGGCGTTTTCCCTAAAACTGGGAAGGCATTGCCTTTATAACCTATAAAATCACATAACCAATCACACAAAAAGTTACGAACACAAGCAAACTATATACCCAAAAGAGTGCTAAAAGTAAAAAGGGGGCCGGAATACAAGCCCAACAGTAAAGATACAAGTACAACTGAAATAAAATACAACTGAAGAAAGAAAGAAAGACAACTATTGGATCATCCTTCGAGGTTTATACCTGAAGGGTAGGTAAAGATATCCTCCTCAGCACTCCACATCCACCCGTATCCTTTGCATACTAACACGCCGTATGGTCCACCTCTGGGCACCGTCCAATCCAGGTACTCCCAACCTCAGTCAGCGCTGTCTATCATCTGCATCAAACAAAACAAGGTGCGTGCATAGCCCGTGCAGGGGTGAGTACAAAGATACTCAGTAGGGACCCCGAGACCCTCAAGGTCTCACAAAATCCACCAAGGATAAACCACAAAGTATGAAATCAACAGATAACCCTACCTAAGTATATTCCCACATATATACCTAAGTTAGAAAGTAATCCATCTCAATCATGAGGAAAACACATAGATATTGACTCAGATCACACCAGGATTTATTCTAGGGGTAGTAACAAGTAACATCTCTAGTCACACCGTCGAACACCTCAGCTACTAGAGAACCGCTCCTCTATCGAGTATAGTGGGCCTGCCGCGTCACACAGAGGTGGTTCCCACTAACCTTGGATTGCTGAGGTACTCCTCCTATTGAAAACCATGGTTCTTCCACGTCACACAGAGACACTTTCCACCGTGGGTCTGCCGTGTCATACAGAGGCACTCCCCCTCATGACTATATAAGGTACTCCTCCTGTAGAGTACTGTGGGTATGCCGTGTCACACAGAGGCACTCCCCACCATGGCCTTCTGAGGTACCCCTCCTATCGAGTACCGTGGGTATCCCGCGTCACACAAAGATGCTCCCCACCGTGGGTCTACTGTGTCACACATAGGTACTCCCCACTGGTCCTGTCAAGTCACTCAGAGTCGAAAAGCTCAGCAGTCATCAAGTGTTAGCTAGCTACTGGGTTTCCACACTATGTTCGCTCATCTCCAGGAGGATCCGCTCCAAAAGCTATAGGTCGGTATTCCAACTTCCATGAAGTCCCACGAAGAAGCATCTCAAAGGTCCACCACTTCATAGGGGTCTCAACGCAATAGACGACACGTCAATCAGATACCCGGTCTGTGAGTTATTAGCCTTTTAGTCCCGAGGGCCCGGTTGGATTCCTGCTCGATCCAACCTGACCGTTCCCCATCTTAATCCAAAACTCCAGTGGGTGTATACTCAAAGGGACCGTCTCGCTCCAATATTTCCACCACCGCTGATGGTTCGTCAAACAAACGTCTGGTGCCAAAGTTATGGCCAAAAGAAGTAAATGGGTCATAGTGGGCCTGGGTTCAGTCCGACCCGGTCGGACAGACCCGACCTGACTCGGCCTGGGCCAACCCGGTTTGGGTTGACCCATCCCGAACTAGTTCAGGTCGACCCAACCCAACCCGTTGGGTCTGGCTTGGCCCACTGTGCGGCCCGGCCCATGCTGGGCGGCCCGGATCGCTGGGCAGTCCGGTAGGACGTGAGGGGCTGCGGGGGTTCGACCGTAGATGGCACGAGGCTGTAGGGTGGCTCGGCCGGGGAAGCTCAGCTAGAGCGGATCGGGGACGCGGGGCGGATCGACCGTGGGGCGGCTCAGCTGGAGCAGCACGACCGCAGGGCGGCTCGGACGGAGTGGCGCGAAAGGCCATGGGCGGCGCGACTGGGGCAGCTCGGAAGGCCACATGTGGCGTGGCCAGGGTGGCTCGACCAGTGGCTTGGCGGGATGGAGGAGGCTCGGTGGACGACGATGGCTCGGCCTGGTCGGCGACGGTGTCTTGGCCCAGACATTGGTGGTCGTGGGCAGTGCAATGAGGCTGCAGGTGGCAGATGGTGACAACGACTTGGCCCGGTCGGCGGAGGGGGCTCGACCTGGACAGCAGCGGCCGTGGGCGGCGCGGTGGGGCCACGGGTGGCAGAGCCGTGGGGGCGCAGAGGTTTCAAGGTGGCGGTGGCTGCAGGGCGGTGTAGTTGTGCCGTCCCCTTTGTCGCGTTCAACACCACAAATCATCACAAGATTTGTGGAGGGGTCGGGCCATGTTTGTTTGGCCCGTACCCTCCGTGTTAGGGTGGTAGCATATGGCTCAACAAGAACTTGAAGAAGAACGTCAAGATTTATAACCCCCCTCAATGATTTATTCCCAATCCCGGGAAAATAATTCAAGGGAAGAACACGGGAAAAGTATTCATACAAAAATAAACCCCTACCTTGTTTGATTGTTGATGATGAAGAGAGAAGTCTAAGAAGAAGACGAATCATTGGGAAAAGATGGACATTGGTGTCATTGGCGTTTCCATCAATTTTTGGTTCGTTGATGTTGAAGACATTCCTCGTCAACAAACGTCCCGGGGAAGAAGTCGGTGTCGAATTCGGCATTCTTTGTTGACGTTCTTCATTGGCGTTCTTCGTTGGAGAGGATAATCCTTCTTGTTCTCTCCCAATTCTCTTTTTCCAATCCCTTCCCCAATTCCACCGAGGAGAAAAGAAATATCCAAAACAAAAATTAAATAATAACTTAACATTTAATTTTATGTTGTCACATGAAATTAATTGGTAACTTAACATTTAATTCTTATGTTGACACATAAAATGAATTGTTAACTTAACAATTAATTTTATGTTGACATATTGAATTAATTGGGGGAGTTGAGAGGTTTCTCCCCCATTAAGAGGGGTCAGGTGGTCCCTGCCCCTAAATTCAAATTTGGGAGGTTTTAAGGAATTGGGTGGTCCCCACCACCTTAACTCAAGTAGAGGGGGTTTCAAAAAATAAAATAAAATTTGTGATTATTTTATTTTATTATTTCCACGAAAAACCCAAAAAATTATCTTTCATCCTCAACCAACTGCCATCAAGGTAAAATTCATCTTAAGTGAATACTGGCACTGCGAGTTCAACGGTGCCCTCAAATTTCAATTCCAAGCACCGGTTAAAAAGTTATAAAAACCCGCTCATACATTTACTAAACGTACCCGAAAAAAAGTTTATAAATTCATTCCGGGCACTCCAAGCCTCAGAATCAAGCACCGTAAATTTTTGCAGACTCATAAAATTTGAATTTAATTAAAAAAAAAATTCATGGAAATTCTAGGTCTTTACATTCTCCCCATCTCATGTCTTTACGTCTCCGTAAGCCACAACTCATCACTATGTAAACAAGTGGGGGGTACTATGCACGCATCTGAGCCTCCCGCTCTCATCTGCTCTCCTGGAGGTTCCCATGCTTCCTGCATACACGCACTAGAGGTTTCGAGTGCCCATGAAGGAATCACTCCTGTCGATCCTCAATCTATACTGGAACCTTCGTAAAAGTCACCCCATCTTCGACATCTAGCTCGCCATGGTCGATGATATGGGAAGGGTCGTGCATGTATCTCCTCAACTGGGATACATGGAAGACGTCATGCACTCGGTGCAACTGAGGTGGAAGAGATAAGTGGTATGCCACCTCACCAACTCCGATGAGGACTTGAAAAGGTCCGATGAACCTTAGAGATAACTTGTCGCCTCGGATAAATCTCCACAAACCTCATCAAGGTGAGACCCGTAGAAAGACGTGGTCGCCATACTCAAACTCCATAGGTCTCTGCCTCTTGTTGGCATAATAATTATACCTACTTTTTGCAGTCTTCATCCACTCCTGGATGATCTGCACTTTCTCTGTGGTAGCCCATACCATCTCTGGTCCCACTAGTGCTGACTCTCCTGGGTCATTCCATCACAAAGGTGATCTGCAAGGTCGCTCGTACAATGCCTCGAAAGGTGTCATCCTAATGGTGGAGTGATAACTATTTTTGTATGAAAACTCCACCAAAGGTAAGTGATCTTCACAGATGCGACCAAAGTCAAGGACACAAGCACGCAACATGTCCTTGAGGGTCTGAATGGTCCACTTAGTCTGACCATCCGTCTGAGGATGGAAGGTGGTGGTCAAATGAAGATGTGTCCCGAAAGCCTCCTGTAAACCCTGCCATAACTGGGAAGTAAAATGTGCATCATGATCGAAGACAATCATCAAGGGTAATCCATGTATCCATACAATCTCTTGCACATAGAGGCGTCCCAAGATCTCTACTGAACCCTGCTCTCTAATCAGTAGGAAGTGGGCCGACTTGGTGAGTCGGTCGACGATCACCCATATTGAGTCATGACCCTTGGATGTACATGGAATTGATCTCACAAAGTCCATGGTTATCACATCCCACTTCCACTTTGGGACCTCTAAAGGATGAACCAAGCCTGCTGGTACCTGATGCTCCGTCTTCACTTGCTGACAAGTGAGTCACCAAGAGACAAACTCCGCTACTACTTTCTTCATTCCCAGCCACTAGTGCTATCTTTAGAGATCCTGGTATATCTTCACCACTCCTAGATATACCGCTAGAGGGGATGTGTGGAACTCCCTCAACACTTCCTCCTGAAGTGACACGAGTACCATGGTATGTCTTCTGAAGAGGATGACGTGCTCCCCACCTTCAAAAAATCCATCAGGTACCTGCCTTGTGGATATCTGAGCATGTCGAGCCTCGCAGTCAGCATCCCCACGTTGTGCCTCCCTGACTCACTGAAGTAGTGGGGGAGTGACTGTAAGAGACTGTAGAAAAGTTGCTTCATCCTGATCCACAAAGGATATCTATAAAGCGGCCATCTGCTCCGTCGCCTCACCTAAAAGCTGTATACCAGACCTCCTGCCAAGTGCATCTGCAACAACATTCCCCTTCCTTAGAGTATAGACTATCTCTAAGTCATAGTCCTAGAGGAACTAAAACCAAGTCGTTGTCTCAGGTTCATTTCCTTCTAAGAGAAGATATACATAAGACTCTTGTGATCTGAGTAGACTGTAAAGTGTTCACCCATCATAAAGTGTCACTACATCTTCAAGGAAAATACCACTACTGCTAACTACAAGTCATGGGTAGCATAGTTCTGCTCGTGCTGTCTCAGCTGTCAAGAACCATATGCGATCACTGCTCGCTCCAGCATTAGGACACATCCGAGTCTAGTCCCTGATGCTTTGCAGTCGACTACGTACCCTACGCCCTCCTCTGGAAGCCTCAAGATGG
Organism: Viscum album; assembly: GCA_963277665.1. NCBI lineage: Eukaryota > Viridiplantae > Streptophyta > Magnoliopsida > Santalales > Viscaceae > Viscum > Viscum album. The sequence continues at coordinate 1,893,026,029 of OY728119.1, forward strand.
GGGCACTAGTCAGCCTCTGCCTCAACTCTTAAAAACTCTGTTGGCATTTCTCCACCCACACAAAGGGTTTCCCCTTCTTTGTCAAGGCTGATAGTGGTGCTTCAACTCTAGGGAAATCTGGCACAAATCTCTTGTAGTGTCCGTCCAAACGCAAGAAACTCTGTACCTCCATCACACTCTTGGGTGGCTCCCAAGCAAGTACCACCTCAATCTTCACTGGACCCACCGCAACTCCAGCCTCCGATATGACATGTCATAGAAAGTGAACCTCTCGAATCCAGAACTGGCAGTTCAAGAGCTTACCATAAATATGGTGCTATCGGAGTGTGTCCAGTACTACCTTCAAATGATAGGTATGCTCCTCCTTAGTAGGAGAGTAGATCAGAATTTCATCGATGAAGACTACTACAAAGCGATCAAGGTATGGCTGAAAGATTCTGTTCATGAGTCCCATGAACACTGCTGGAGTGTTGGTTACACCGAATGGCATAACCAAGAACTGGTAATGGATTTACCAAAATTTGAAGGCCGTCTTCTGCACATCCTCATCTTGCACTCTGAGCTGGTGATAACCTGATCTGAGGTCTATCTTCGTGAACCATCGTGCTCCCTTCAGCTGATAAAGAGGTTATCAATCCTCTGGAGTGGGTACTTGTTCTTCACGGTCACTTGGTTCAGGCACCGATAGTCGAAACAAAGTATCAAGCTCCCATACACCTTCTTGGAGAATAAAATCAGGGCTTCCCATATAGAAACACTGGGATGAATGAATCCCTTACCCTATAAGTCCTCTAGTTGTACCCATAGATCATGAATCTTAACGGGAGACATCTGATATGCTGGTGTAGATATCGGTGTCATACCGGGGTACAAGTTAATGTAAAAGTCTACCTCTTTACGAGGAGGTAGACCCAGAACATCATCATAGAAAACATCTGCGTACTGGTCCACCACTACAGGATAGCTTGGACTCTCCACATCAACAGCTCTGAGGGTAAGGCTAGCCAACTAATGAGTGATTGGATTCACTCTCCTCTGGGTAAGTATATCCTGTGTTGCAAAGGCTCCCTTCTCACTGGTGAAGTTAAACCTAGTCCCATCTGTGCGGACACACCGCACTTTGCACATAATATAGTCAATATAAGCATGGACTATTGATAACCAGTCCATACCCAAGATGGCGTCGTAAGGCCTCAATGCTGCTACTAGGAGATCCCAGCCGAAGCTCTTGCCTTCTAGAGTAATATCACACTACCAGCACCAGTGTGTAATTGTCGAATCCACTCCCATAGAATTCTATATCCATAAGGACCGATCCAATGGATCTGTCGGAATCTACGAGCTCCGAATGAGGGCAGTGGAAATAAAATATTGACCGACACTTGTGTCTATAAGTACCGTGGCTAAGATGGAATAGACACAGATCATACCTCATATCATCTACGGAGTACCGTGAACGTAGGCCTCAGCTTCTTGGATCTGAGATCACCCTTGTCCACATGGTCCTTATGGTCAGGGTGGACCTCCTGGTGGTGGTGGCGGTAACATCTCAAATCGTCTCCCACCGCTAGCTGCATGGCCAGCTCCTCTGCCACATCCGCCTGCTCCCTGCAGACCTCTTCAGTCGAACCTCTGTCTCTGCCTGGGTAGTCCTTTGACCGTCTGCTGATCATCCTTATGACGGGTCAGATAGTCACGAGCCATGTGACCCTACCCACTACATAAGTAACACTGCATGATCCTCTCCTCACTGGTTCCAACTCAGGTACCATGCACAACCGATCCCGAGTCATGCGGTCGTCCACCTGTAGGTCAGGTCCTCTTGGACCTCTATGACATCTGTCTACTGCCAGCTACAGAATACTCCGCTACGTGATGACTGGTAGTGGGTGTAACGACCCAAAGTTTCATTAATGGAAATCCCTATTGATCTAATTAAATGTCTCTTTATGTTTATATAAAATGTCAACTTCTTTGGTTTTATGTTAAGAATTTTGACCATTGCTAATATAGCCGTTGAACATTGATCACATGATTAGTATAAATATAGGACTTTAACAAATCCATTTTACTCAGACAAAGGAAGTGATGGCCTCATCCAATAGAATTACCCCATACGAAGCCCATTCATCAGAGCTCGGAAAAGAGGTGGCGTCTTTGGGCTTCGCCCTTGACCAAGCCCAATTTGAGCTTCATCATGTCAAGCTCCAATGTGACCGTCTACGGGAAAAGTGGAAGTTGATTGAAATTACCACTCGAGCGATGTTATCCGAGCCACCCCAAGAGTTTGTCACCATCGCACACATTACCCTTAGGTCTTATGCGACTATTTTAAGGGGTTATGTAACAAATAAGTAGTACTATATTCATGTACATTATTTTTGTATATAATAATGAATATAATTTCTAGTCATTTTTGATACATTGTAAATAGTTTTTAAAGTACAAATGGTGTTTTTAGTTATTATTTAATTAAGAAATATATTTTATTAAATTAATGGATTTTTGAATTAAATAATATTTTAATAAAATAATAATATTATTAAATTAATTTTTATTAAATGTAAATGATCTTTTAATTTTATGAATGCTATTATATTTTTTATTAAGGTTTGAAAGCCATTTCTGTCAAAACCCGTGAATTTTCGATAAATGTCAGTTTTTATTTTAAAAGTGAAAATTAACATATTTAGAAAATTATTTAGATAAAATAAATGTTATTTCTGGAATTAGGACATCGAAATTATCCAACAGTGAATTTTTCATAATTTTCTGAGATAGTCAAATTTTTGGGTAAAAATTAAATACCGTTTAAATAAATAATGTGTTTTATTACATCATTATGACCCAATAGTGATGTAATAAAATAATATAATCTTTATGTTCGGCCAATATATGTTTTACCATTAAAATAATGTGATTTTGGGTTTGTTTTACTTACTTTTCAAAGCATTAATGGACCCCTCAAGACTTATTCAACACCTTGCCTTTTTAAATTAATTTCCATGGGAGTGTGACTCACCTCCACATAAGAAACCCTAATATTTTAAGAAGTTCGGACTTTGGCCTTATAAAATATTGTTTTCCTATTCCCTTTTCCAAAAAACATGGGCAAAAACCATGGTATGGTTTGTGGTTTGGATTAATTTAATGTAAGGGGACCCAAACCTAAATAATAAAGAATTCCCTCACCTTTCCTATATAAACCCACCCAAGATCCCACTTCCTACTCACTAAAAGCCCTTGGAGTTCATCCAACCTCTTCCCTACTCTCTATATAATCCTCCCAAGGTGCCCCAATCTCCCAAGAAGCCTCTCACAAGCCTCTCTCTAGCCTTTGGAAGCACACTTCCAAGTAAGAGTTTTTTCTTCCTTTCTCATTTTTGTCCAATTTTCTTTAAGTTGTTTTGCCCTTTTAATTTCAATTATGAATGTTGGGGTATGGTTTCTCACCTCCCTCATACTTACCTCTTTATGTTTGAATGATGGGATACCCTTTCTCTCTCATTAAATGCCTCCCATGTACACCCGTTACTATGCCGAAATTCTGAAAGGAACTTCTCTCTCCTCTTATACATTCAAGCAATACTTTTGTATCATGAATCAAAATTCCATTACAATTGTTGGGACATGTATCTATATGACCTCCTTACTTTCCATTACATGTAAATATGACGAGGAACCCCTTTCTCTCTCATCAACAATTTTTATGAATTCTTATGTCACACCATTATGCTGCCGAAATCGCACCGATTTTCTAAGCCAATGTCATTGTGTAGTGAATACCATGCCCATTTCTCCATCAAGGGTATTCACCTTTATGCACATTTACTTATTGATTATAAAGTTTCATGTATGAATTCCACATTCCTTTATCATGGAATAAATTATTATGTTTTATGAATCCATGTTTTATGATCCATGTAGCACACTTATGCATGAAAGGAAATGTCTAAGAAGGGTGCGCCCTTATAGCGCTCAAATGCATTGGGTAAAGTATAGTATCATGATACGTCATGTGCAATGAGTTTTGACTCATGCTAATTCAAGTGCAACAAGGGTTTACTCGTGATTTATGTGCAATGAGGTTTTACTCATGCTCTATTGTCTAACATGTATTGTATTCTTCATGTTATTCCATGTGTACTCCATTGCTGGGCTTTATAGCTCATCCTTTTCTTATGCATGTCCTCAGGTTATCCCATGCAATGCTAAGTACAAGGTAATGTAGTGGTCATGTAAAGGAAGTTTTCAATAAAGATGTTGTATTTCATGTTTTAAGTTTTTATGTAATGATCCTAAGCCCCAAAGACACTAAACCTCTCTATCTTCTTTGTTGTATCAAGTGATGTTTTATGTAATAAATCATATTTAAGTTTGTAATAAAAGAAGGGTTGTCATAGTTGGTATCAGAGGATAGGTTTAGTTATTTTTGGGATCAGGAAACCCTAGTAAAGCCTTAGATACAAGACTAAGTATAATAAAAAAATCCCTAAGTTTTGGTAAGTACTGAGTAAGTGGTTTATCAAACAAATACATCCCTATCTGGATACGAGCAGGTAGAGACGGCTCTGGCGCAGATGTATCCTAGGGGTAAAACCCGAAAACACCGCTTTGAGCTAGACTCGAACGGGAACTGGTGCATGGCAACAAGCCTTATTGCACTCTTGGTTACGACACTCCCGAGGGATATGTTTTGATAAATTTAAAATCTTAGTATGAACCCTTATTAAGGGAATTAAAAAAATTCCCCTATGAATATATGTTAGAAAATAGATCATGAAAAGCCTAGATTGAAGCCTATAGACTCTTGAGTAAGGAAATAAAAGTTTATTTATAAGTCATCAACTTTTGTCTTTGGATTACCCTTTATATCTTACCCCTAACTTTCCTTTTATTCCAGCCAATGGCCAGTAATAAGAGGACTCGGGCTAACAACTGTTGTGAAGATCAGTGTGATGACTGTACAAATGAGATGCCCAATCCAATGGTAGCGTGAATCATGAACTTTGTCATGCTTCTCTCTCAACTAACTCACGTTTTGAATAGAAACACGGGTCAAGAGGAACGTTCAACCCCCCCCCCCCCCCCAAGAAAGAAAAAGTCGCTATCGAGAGATTCATGAGACAAAGGCCTCCTAATTTTAGTGGATCATCCGATCCCATGATCACTGAACAATGGATCAACTCCATTGAAAAGATATTCTCCATTCTCCAATGTTCTGAACAAGAGAAGGTTCTCCTAACAACTTATTGTATGGAGGGTGAAGCTGATCAATGGTGGACGTTGATCAAAAATATGAAGCTTGCGGAGGAGATCGAGGCGTTGGAATGGAAGGATTTCCGGAAGATGTTTTTCGATAAATATTTTCCGCGCACCCTCCGGCTTAAGATGGAAAGGGACTTCCTTTCCCTCAAGAAAAAAGTTGAAGAATCTGTTGGAGCATACGGTACAAACTTCACAAGAATTGCACGATACACTTCCGGCTTTGTTGTTACCCCCGAATGCATGGTTGACCGCTTCTTTAGGGGGCTGAAGCCTAGCTTGCGGAAAGCATTAGAGATCCGTGACTTCGACAGCTATGAGGAAATTGTCCGATGTGCCCTCAAGGTTGAAATGGAGATCAGGGAATCACATGGGTATCATGGGGACAAGAAGCATAAGGTGGACTTCAATGCTGGTGGTCCGATGGATAAATACAATGGTGCTAAGAAGATCCAGCACCCCACTTTCCAAAAGTGCGGAAAGAAGAACCTTGGAAATTGCCTTAAGGGGACGAGGAAATGCTTTAGGTGTGGAAGAGAAGGGCACCTAGATGTTAACTGTTGGAAAGAAAGACCCACGGCTACGACAGAGGATAGGAATTCTCCGTTCGAACCTCAACGCATTGTTCAATGCTAAAAATGCAAAGAACCGGGTCATTTTGCAAATCAGTTCCCTAATCTAAGGGTTTTCGGAGACAACCAACAACCTCCAAGGTAGCAAAGAAGAGATTTTTCCATCACTTCTGCCGAAGTGATCCCCGAAAATGAAGTGGTGACAGGTACTCTAGTTATTCATTAAATAATAGTGAACACACTTTTTGATTCAGGTTCTACACATTCTTTTATATCTCAGAAGTTTAGTAGAACAATCCCAGCACCACCACAAATCATGGAAGTGAAGATGTCGGTGAGCACGACAAATGGGGAAATCATTGCATCCCATGAGTATAAGTCCTCCCCTGTTATAATTTGTGGATTTAATTTCCCGTAGAACCTCATCATACTCCCTATGGTGGAATTTGATGCAATTCTTGGCATGGATTGGCTTTCCTTATATAGAGCCAACATAAATTATCGGGAGAGGGAAATCACACTCCATATGGATAATCGACCCCCGATTCTTTACGAGTGTCAGGAGGAAGATGAATCTCCTTTAGCTCCATCATCTCAAGCATGGATATTACTACCTTATGAGCATGCGTATCTGGATCAGATGATTGTGTCCAAGGAAGAAACCATCCTTGAAGAAATGCCTATTGTGAGGGAATTCTCTGAAGTGTTTCCCTAGGAACTACCTGGTCTTCCTCCTAGAAGAGATGTTTAGTTATCAATTGAACTTATACCTGGGGAACTACCAATATCCAAGACTCCATATAGAATGGCTGTTGTTGAGCTTGAAGAGCTGAATAAACAACTACAAGAGAATCTGGATAAAGGGTTTATATGCCCAAGTGCTTCACCATGGGGTGCACCAGTCCTCTTCGTCAAGAAGAAGGATGGGTCAATGCGGCTTTGCATCGATTATCGTGAACTTAACAAAATAATGATAAAGAACAAGTATCCTCTCCCAATAATTGATGAATTTTTTTATCAGCTACGTGGATCACAATACTTCTCCAAGGTGGATTTGCGGTCGAGATATTATCAAGTAAGGGTGAAGAAGGAAGATGTCCCCAAGACTGCTTTTCGTACAAGATACGGGCACTATGAATTCATAGTAATGCCTTTCAGACTCACAAATGCTCCAGAAATATTCATGGACTTGATGAATAGAGTCTTTAGAGATTACCTTGACAAATTTGTGGTATTCTTTATAGATGATATTCTAATATACTCCAAAACCAAGGAGGATCATGAGGAGCATTTAAAAACTGTACTAGAGACTTTGCGCAAGGAGAAGATCTATGAAAAGTACAGCAAGTGTGAGTTCTGGTTGAAGGAGGTCTCATTCTTTGGCCATATCATCACAAGCAATGGGATATCTATGGACCCCTCCAAAACAGAGGCAATTGAGGGATGGCCAAGGCCAACATCGGTAATAGATATCCATAGATTCTTAGGGTTAACTAGATATTATCGATGATTTGTGAGAAATTTCTCATGATTTTCCAACCCTCTTACCAAGTTAACTCGAAAGGGAGTAAAGTTTTCTTGGAGTGATGAATGCGAAGAAAGATTTAAGGAGTTGAATAGGAGGATTATCATTGCGCCCGTGCTCACTTTACCCACAAGTGGGGAATTTTTTGTTGTTTTCAGTGATGCTTCAAAGAAGGGTTTAGGCTATGTGATGATTTATAATGATAAAGTTATATCCTATGCCTCAAGGCAGTTGAAAATCCATGAGCGAAACTATCCAACACATGATCTGGAGTTGGCGACGGTGATCTTTTCCTTGAAAATCTAGAGACATTATATATATGGAGAGAAATGTGAGATATATACTGACCACGAGAGTCTTAAATATATATTCACACAGAAAGAAATTAATATGTTCCATAGAAGATGGATAGAGCTCATCAAGGATTATGACTGTTCAATACATTACCACCCTGGGAAAGCGAACAAGGTGGCAGATGCCCTAAGTAGAAAGGACCCATCAATTCTATCCATGATGAGAATTGAGAAGGATCCAATCTTCATAGACTTGATGAAGATGGATGTGGGAATCATAAAGAAGGGAACACCATCAATCCTTTCACAAATTATTGCTCAACCATATCTTTTGGAAAGGTTAAAGGATGCTCAAAAGGATGATGTGGGAATTCAGTAAAAAGTGGAAGCTATCAAAAAAGGGAAATCCTCAGAGTTTAATGTTAATGAAGAAGGAATTGTGCGGTTTGGGAAAAGACTATGTGTTCCATCAAGTTCGAAGCTGAAGAAGGAACTTTTGGATGATGCACATAGTTCAAATTTCTCTATTCACCCAGGGAGCACAAAGATGTATCAAGATATCCGAGAAAACTTTTGTTGGCATAATATAAAGAAGGAGATCGCTGAATATACATCAAAGTGCCTGGTGTGTCAGCAAGTGAAGGCAGAGAGGCAGAAGTCTAAGGGGATGATGCAACCATTTCCCATACCACATTGGAAATGGGAGAACATCACCATGGACTTTTTCACCGGACTTCCAATGACATCCAAAGGCAACAATGCAATCTGGGTTGTTGTGGATCATCTTACAAAGACTGCACACTTCATTTCTATTCGGGAGGAGTTCTATTTGGATCAAATGGCATGGATATATATCAGGGAAGTGGTAAGGTTGCATGGAGTACCACTATCTATTGTGTCTGACCGAGATCCAAGATTCACCTCTATGTTTTGGAAGAGTCTTCAACATGCTCTGAATACTGAACTGAACTTTAGTACGACCTATCATCCTCAAACTGATGGCCAATACGAGCGGACTATCCAAACTCTTGAGGATATGTTAAGAGCGTGATCAATGGACTTTAAAGGAGGATGAGATCAACATCTTCCTCTGGTTGAGTTCTCTTATAATAACAGTTTTCACTCAAGCATCCAAATGGCACCATATGAAGCCCTGTATGGGAAAAGGTGAAAAACACCGGCATGTTGGGATGAGGTCGGTGAACGTAAGCTGCTTGGACCAGAAATGGTCGAAGAAATGGTGGAGAAGGTGAAAACCATTCAACATCATATCAAGGCAACCCAGAGTTGACAGAAGAGTTATGCAGATAATCATCAATGAGACATTGAGTTTAAAGTTGGAGACATGGTATTTCTACGCATATCTCTATGGAAGAAGGTCATGAGGTTTGGAAAGAAAGGGAAGTTAAGTCCAAGGTACATCGGCCCCTTCGAGATTCTTGATCGTGTCGGGGTTGTGGCCTATCGACTAGCACTTCCACCTACTATTGCCAAAGTACATGATTTATTTCATGTATCCCTATTAAGGAAGTACATACCAGACCCTTCACATATACTCTCTTATGAGGTGGTACAATTGGAAGATGATCATTCTTATGAGGAGAAACCAGTGAAGATCTTAGATCGTAGAGAAAAAGTTCTACGAATAAGACAATGACCCTCGTCAAGGTGTTGTGGAGAAACCAAAAGTTTGAAGAAGCAACTTGGGAGTCAGAGGATATGATGAATCGGAGTTACCCACATTTGTTTTAGTGTGGGAAAAAGAAAATTTCGAGGGAGAAATTTCTTAAGGGAGGAATATTGTAACGACCCAAAGTTTCATTAATGGAAATCCCTCTTGATCTAATTAAATGTCTCTTTATGTTTATATAAAATGTAAACTTATTTGGTTTTATGTTAAGAATTTTGACCGTTGCTAATATAGCCGTTGAATAGTGATCACATGATTAGTATAAATATAGGACTTTAACAAATCCATTTTACTCAGACAAAGGAAGCGATGGACTCATCCAGTAGAATTTCCCCATACGAAGCCCATTTGTCGGAGCTCGGAAAAGAGGTGGTATCTTTGGGCTTCTCCCTTGACCAAGCCCAAGCTGAGCTTCATCATGTCAAGCTCGAACGTGACCGTCTACGGGAAAAGTGGAAGTTGATTGAAATTACCACTCAGGCGATGTTATCTGAGCCACCCCAAGAGTCTGTCACCATCGCACACCTTACTCTTAGGTCTTATGCGGCTGTTTTAAGGGGTTATGTAACAAATAAGTAGTACTATATTCATGTACATTATTTTTGTATATAATAATGAATATAATTTCTAGTCATTTTTGATACATTGTAAATAGTTTTTAAAGTACAAATGGTGTTTTTAGTTATTATTTAATTAAGAAATCTATTTTATTAAATTAAGTGATTTTTGAATTAAATAATATTTTAATAAAATAATAATATTATTAAATTAATTTTGATTAAATATAAATGATCTTATAATTTTATGAATGCAATTAAAATTTTTATTAAGGTTTGAAAGCCATTTCAGTCAAAACCCGTGAATTTTCGATAAATGTCGGTTTTTATTTTAACAGTAAAAATTAACATATTTAGAAAATTATTTAGATAAAATAAATGTTATTTCTGTAATCAAGACATCGAAATTATCCAATGGTGAATTTTTCATAATTTTCTGAGACAGTCAGATTTTTGGGTAAAAATTAAATACCGTTTAAATATATAATGTGTTTTATGACATCATAATGACCCAATAGTGATGTAATAAAATACTATAATTTTTATGTTCGGCCAATATATGTTTTACCATTAAAATAATGTGATTTTGGGTTTGTTTTACTTACTTTTCAAAGCATTAATGGACCCCTCAAGACTTATTCAACACCTTGCCTTTTTAAATTAATTTCCATGGGAGTGTGACTCACCTCCACATAAGAAACCCTAATATTTTAAGAAGTTAGGACTTTGGCCTTATAAAATATTGTTTTCCTCTTCCCTTTTCCAAAAACCATGGGCAAAAACCATGGGATGGTTTGTGGTTTGGATTAATTTAATGTAAGGCGACCCAAACCTAAATAATAAAGAATTCCCTCACCTTTCTTATATAAACCCACCCAAGATCCCACTTCCTCCTCACTCAAAGCCCTTGGAGTTCGTCCAAACTCTTCCATACTCTCTCTATAATCCTCCCAAGGTTCCCCAAGCTCCCAAGAATCCTCTCACAAGCCTCTCTCTAGCCTTTGGAAGCACACTTCCAAGTAAGGGATTTTTCTTCCTTTCTCATTTTTGTCTAATTTTCTTTAAGTTGTTTTGCCCTTTTAATTTAAATTATGAATGTTGGGGTATGGTTTAGAACCTCCCTCATACTTCCCTATTTATGTTTTAATGATGGGATACCCTTTCTCTCTCATTAAATTCCTCCCTTGTACACCCGTTACTATGCCGAAATTCCGAAAGGAACTTATCTCTCCTCTTTTACATTCAAGCAATACTTTTGTATCATGAATCGAAATTACATTACAATTGTTGGTACATGTATCTATATGGACTACTTACTATCCATTAAATGTAAATATTATGAGGAACCCCTTTCTCTCTCATCAACCATTTTTATGAATTTTTATGTCACGCCGTTACGCTGCCGAAATCGCACCGATTTTCTAAGCCAATGTCATTGTGTAGTGAATACCATGACCATTTCTCCATCAAGGGTATTAACCTTTATACAAATTTACTCATTGATTATAAAGTTTCATGTATGAATTCCACATTCCTTTATCATGGAATAAATTATTATGTTTTATGAATCCATGTTTTATGATCCATGTGTCACACTTATGCATGAAAGGAAATGTTTAAGAAGGGTGCGCCCTTGTAGCGCTCTAATGCATTGGGTAAAGTATAGTATCATGATACGTCATGTGCAATGAGTGTTGACTCATGATAATTCAAGTGAAATGAGGGTTTACTCGTTCTTTATGTGCAATGAGGTTTTACTCATGCTCCATGCGCAATGAGCCTTGAATCATGCTAATTCCATGTTAAGTGTTGTTGCCACATTTCCATGTTATGATTATCATGATTTATCATGCCTTTATGTTCATGTTTCTTTTATGCTCTATTGATATGCCTATTTTCTAACATGTATTGTACTCTTCATGTTATTCCATGTTTACTCCCTTACTGGGATTTATAGCTCACCCTTTTCTTATGCATGTCCTCAGGTTATCCAATGCAATGCTAAGTACGAGGGAATGTAGTGGTCATGTAAAGGAAGTTTTCAATAAAGATGTTGTATTTCATGTTTTAAGTTTTTATGTAATGATCCTAAGACCCAAATACACTAAACCTCTTGATCTTATTTGTTGTATCAAGTTATGTTTTATGTAATAAATCATGTTTAATTTTGTAATAAAAGCAAAGTTATCATAGTGGGTCTCGCTGCTGGTGACTGTTCAACAAGGAAACTCTCCACCAAGAGGGCTCTCTCTAACACCCCCACCTACGTCGAGATGCTGAGTGAGATCATCAAAGCCCTGATCTCTCGCCAGATCCCCTGCTCAAAGTTCCGAGCCTATAAGAAAGGGCCCCACACCATATCGTTGGAGTAACTTGAGAGGTCTGTGAACCTCGCTGAATACTGAGCTACAGTCATCCTGGTCTACTGCAGATGAAGTATCTCCTGAATGCACACTGCATGAAGAGCCGTTGGAACAAACTCTACCTGAAATAGGCTCTCGAAGTATACCCAAAGAAGTGTCACCTCGTCGAGAACCTAGAGAATCAAGCTCCACCATCTACCTGCTGCTGCCTATAGAAGGATGGCAGCAAGGATCACCATGAGATCGGATGGTGTCCCTACTAGTAGGAAGACACTCACCATATCCTCCAACTAATCCTCAGCTGCCTGTGGGTCCATCTCTCCCCTAAACCTGGGTGGCCTCTGGCATTGGAACTTTTATAATGCACTCAAACGGAGTGCACCATCTGCTGCTGGGGCTAGTGGCATCGGTGGCCCAACGGGGAATGGTACCGCTGGTGCCTCTGCTGGTGCTCTACTAGAAAGGGCCTTACACCGAGGCCTCATCGCTCGATGGATTATCAGTGCGTACAACTCTCAAAACCTTAGTTGACTATCTTCGTGGATGCATCCTAAAAAGAAACAGGTGTTCCATGGTCAATAAGTTATACCTAGTGAGCTAAATAAAGAGATAACACAGAAAACTCTTGGAAACACACACACAATCAGTGTTTTTGTGCACTCAGTCAAAAATCAGAAGTTAGGGTCCTGGTGTATGGATACGTCAGCTGCCACACCAACACTGGACTCCTTGAACTAAAAACCACACTCATTACCCTTAACACTATTACTTCATAGAAAAGATCAGAGTCATAGTTCTTCGGTAGAACCGACTCCTTTGATACCAATTTGTCACGACCTGTCCCTTAGGGACCGTGGTGTGACTACCCCAAGCCCACCTTCCATAGGCCTGGGGCTGGCGACTAGAACCGAAATGAGTTTTCCCTAAAATTGGGAAGGCATTGCCTTTATAACTTGTAAACTCATGAAACCAATCACACAACAAGTTATGAACACAAGCAAACTGTAAAACCAAAAGAGTGCTGAAAGTAAAAAGGGGGCTGAAATACAAGCCCAACAGTAAAGGTACAAGTATAACTGAAATACAATACAACTAATGAAATAGAAAAATACAACTACTGGATCGTCCTCCAAGGTTCCAACCTTAAGGGTAGGTATAGATCGCCTCCTCAGTACTCCACATCCACCTATCTCCTCTGCGTACTGACACGCCGTATGGTCCACCTTCAGGAACCATCCAGTCCTGGTACTCCCAACCTCAGTTAGCACTATCTATTGTCTACATCCAATACAACAAGGTGTGTGCATATCCCATACAGGGGTGAGTATAAAAATACTCAGTAGGGACCCCGAGACCCTCAAGGTCTCACAAAATCCACCAAGGATAAACCAAAAAGTATGAAATCAATAGATAATCCTAACTAGGTATATGTCCATACATATACCTAAGTTAACAAGTAATCTATCTCAATCATGAGGAAAACAAATAGATACTGACTCATCTCACACCGAGATTTATTCTAGGGGTAATAACAAGTAACATCTATAGTTACATCATTGAACACCTCTGCTTCTAGAGAACCCCTCCTCTATCAAGTGTAGTGGGCCTACTGCGTCACATAGAGGCGCTTCCCACTAATCTTGGACTGCTGAGGTACTCCTCCTGTTGAGTACCGTGGGTCTTCCATTTCACATAGAGGTTCTCCCCACTGTGGGTCTTCTACGTCACACATAGGCACTCCCCCTCGTGACTTGCTGAGGTACTCCTCCTATTGAGTACTGTGGGTATGCCGCGTCACACATAGGAGATCCCACCATGGCCTGCTGAGGTACCCCTCCTGTCGAGTAGTGTGGGTATTCCGTGTCACACAGAGGCACTCACCACTGTGGGTCTTCCGCGTCACACAGAGGGACTCCCCACCGTGGGGACCTGGTTGGATTCGTGCTCGATCCAACGTGACCATTCCCCATCTTAATACAAAACTCGAGTGGGGGTATAATCAAAGGGACCGTCTCACTCCATGATTTCCAACACCACTAAAGGTTCATCAAACGGAAGTCCGGTGCCAAAGTTATGACCAAAAGAAGTAAATGGGTCATAGTGGTCCTAGGTCCAGTCCGACCTGCCCCGGGCCGACCTGATTTGGGTCGACCCGGACCACAGTGCGGCCCATTCCGTTGGGTTCGGCCTAGCTCAATGGGTCCGACCCAACCCATTCTGGGCGGCCTGGCCTGCTGGGTGGTCTTCTAGGCTACGAGGGGCCGCAGTGGTTCGGCCCTGGATGGTACGAGGCCGCAGGGTGGCTCCGCCAGGGGGGCTTGGCCGCGGGGCGGCTCGGCCGCGGGGCGGCTCGACCAAAGCAGCTTATAAGTCCGTGGGTGGCATGGATGGGGTGGCTCGGAAGGCCGTGGGCCCCGAAACTGGGGAGCTCAGCCGATGGCTTGGCAGGATGACAGTGGCTCGACAGACGACGGTGGGGGCTCGACGGATGGTTGTGGAGGCTCGACCCGGTCAGCGGTGGCGGCTCGGCCCGAACGAAGACAGTTGTGGGTGGCGCGACAGGGCCACAGGTGGTGGACGATAGTGGCAGCTCGGCCCAGACGGTGACGACCGTGGGCGGCACGGTGGGGCTGCAGGTGGTGGAGCTGTAGGGTGTGGAGGTCGCAAGGCGGCGGGGGTTGCGGGGCGGTGTCGTTGCGCCGTCGCCTTCATTGCGTTCAATACCAAAAATCATCACAAGATTTGTAGAGGGGTTGGGCCATGTTTGTTTGGCCCGTACCCTCCGTGTTAGGATGGTAAAAGATGGCTCAACAAGAACTTGAAGAAGAACGTCAATCTTTACAACCTCCCACAACGATTTATTCCCAATCCCGGAAAAAGAATTCAAGGGAAGAACATGGGAAAAGTATTCATACACAAATAAACCCTTACCTTGTTTTATTGTTGACGATGAAGAGAGAAGTCAAAGAAGAAGATGAATTGTTGGAAAAAGACGGATGTCAGTGTCATTGGTGTTTCCCTCGATTGTTGGTTCGTTGACATTTAAGATGTTTCTCATCAATGAACATCCCGTAGAAGAACTCAAAGTCAAAGTCTGAGTCCTTCATTGACATTCTTCATTTGCATTCTTTATTGGAGAGAATAATCCTTCAAGTTCTCTCCCAATTCTCTTTTTTCCAATCCCTTCCCCAATTCCACCGAGGGGAAAAGAAATAAGCAACACAAAAATTAAATAATAACTTAACATTTAATTTTATGTTGTCACATAAAATTAATTGGTAACTTAACATTTAATTCTTATGTTGACACATAAAATTAATTGGTAACTTAAAAATTAATTTTATGTTGACACAATGAATTAATTGGGGGAGTTGAGAGGTTTCTCCCCCATTAAGAGGGGTCAGGTGGTCCCCGCCCCTAAATTCAAATTTGGGAGGTTTTGAGGACTTGGGTGGTCCCCACCACCTTAACTCAAGTATTGGGGGATTCAACAAATAAAATAAAAGGTGTGATTATTTTAATTTATTATTTCCACAAGAAACCCAAAAAATTATCTTTCACCCTCGAACAACTGCTGTCAAGGTGAAAGTCTCCTTAAGCGAATACCGGCACTACGAGTTCAACGGTGCACTCCGATTTTAATTCTGAACACTGGTTCAAGTCTTACATTATTTCATGAAACATATCTACGTTAAATCAATATGTTTCTATACACGCATGTTATTCCAACAACATTTTTATCTACTAGATGTGGAAGAATAATCCACATTTATGTTTACTTAATTTGATCTAACTCTTCATTCATTTCATTCACCCATTATTTTAGTTTTACTAATTCTAAAATTTATTCTACCTAAATTTGTGAAATGAGGGATGTCCAGCTTTCTAATGTCAACATTTTTCTAGTATGATTTAGATATTTATAATTTCAATGTATATTTTTAGTTCCACCTTATTTCTATGTGGTATTAAATTTCAATTTTTATCTTCAATCTTAACTTTCCTCATCACATGATACCTCAGAGTCATGATATATCTTCTTTGGATCACTTTCAGATTTATTGGAAATATTCTATTTTTTTCCTCCATATTTTCAATATTCTTTTTAAGGTATTTTATATTTTAATAAATTTCACCTTATATTAATCCACAAAAATTTTACATGTTTTTTCCAATATTTCTAACATGTTCCATTGAGTGAATATCCAATGTATAACAACCATGTTGTTTATTACTCATTAATTCATGATTTATTACATAAAAGTACACACAATAAAACCCAAAATACTAGGATGTATACTGTCTTTGATAATTAGGTACATAGAATAACAACTTGAACATTTAATACAACAACATTATTTAAAACATCATTAACATGCTTCTAAAATTCTATGGATTCTAAAATTCTATGGATTCTAAAATATCATGGGATAACTTGGGGACATACGTAAGAAAGCAGAGAGATATAAATCACATTAAGGGAATAAACATGGAATAACATGAAGAGAAAAATACATGTTAGAAAATAATCTTATAAACGGGGAATAAAAAGTGTTTTATTCATAAAAATTAACAATGATACATGATATAAAATTATTATTATAACATTGGAAATGTGAGAAAAACTTAAAACACTACATTATAAACAAAGGTCAAGGTTAAACTTCTAAGAAATATCGGTGGAAAAAGTACCATAAAGGAACCAGGTTTACTCCCTATCCCAACATGTCATATCATGATACTAAAAATTACCCAATTCATTGGATCTCTATATACTTCTGAGCGCACCCATCACATTCATTTAATTATGACTCTTAAGTGTGCCACATTATTTATAAAACATGGATACATTCATCATCATAATTTTTTCCATGATAAAGGAGTGTGGAATAAATATATTTAGGTCCACAATAAAAATTTACATGTTCAAAAATGTGAACAACCTTGATAGGAAATGGGTATGGTATTCACTACACAATTGTTTTTGACATGGAGAAATCACGGTGAAATTTTGTGAGCATAATGGAATCACTTAAAGAATTATAAAAATGGGTTGATGAGAGATAATAGGGTATATCATAACATATAAATAAAACTTTAATTAATAGAGACATGAAAAAACATATCCCAACATTAGAAATTTTAAATTAAAGGCATAAGTTAATGAAGAAACTTCAATAAAGAAAAGAATTATATCTATATTTCGGCATGGTAAATGATGTACATAAAGGATCTTGGGTAGATTAATGAGACTATAAGGGAGATATCATCAAATATAAATTAAATTTAAATTATGGGGAATATTTAATAACATATACCAATATAATAAAATTCAATTTAAGAGAAATAACATAAAATAGGCGCTTGAATGGAAATAAGTAGATAGAAATACCTTACTTGAGTTTGTTACTGAAAATTCTTGGGAGGGGATTCTTGAGAGATTGGGGGGAGACATAGGATTACTCTAGAGAGTGGAATGAATATTATTTATGTGTTCTAAAGAGTTTGAGTGAATAGTAAAGGGATCTTGGGTGGGTTTATATAGGAAACGAGGGGGATTTCTTTATTATCTAGATTTTGGACTCTACAAAATAAAATAACCAAAACCACAAACCATACCACACTTTTTCCCATGGTTTATTCCAAATGGGAGTGGTATACATTATTTTATAAGGAAAAGGGCCTAAATTAATAAAACTATTCTATTTATTAGGGGGAGGTGAGTCATACTCTTAAAGAAATTATTTTAAAACCTTAAAATATATTACATGTTTTGGAGGATTTATAATGGGTTTATAAAAAAATAAAATAATATTCAAATCAAATTATTTTAAATAGAAAAATTATATTTGGTCCTTGATCCCACTTATAGTATTTATTACATCACTTTTTTGTCATTATGATGTCATAATGGACAAAGTATATTTATATGGTATTTACTTTTTACCAGAAAATCCGACTGTCTTTAGAAGTTATGAAATATTCAATGTTAGATAATTTGGACATTATAATTCCAAAAATTATATTCATTTTATCTAAATAATCTTCTAAATAAGTGAGTTTTAAAATTGGAAATAAAATCAACATTTATTAGGAAATGTTGGGTTTTTTGACAATAACAATTTTTGACCCCTTATAAAAATTACATTTGACATCATAAAAATTATTTGATCATTTTTATTTATTAAAAATTATTTATTAAAATACTATTTATTTCAAAAATCTATTATTTCTTCAAAATAAATTCCTTAATCGAATTTGAATATTAACCAAAATATTATTTGTGTTTTTTTGAATAAAAATAAAAAATAATCTATAAAATAAAAATAATAGGATAGAAATATATTAAATATTATATAAAAAATAATTTACTTACTCATATTTCTAGGTTATTTTTACATATCTCTTTAATACACCATAAAATTCCCTAAGTGTATGCTGTATGATGGTGGTACTTTCATGGGGCAGTTCGACGAACATGGTTTGGGTCATGATCTCAAAGAGCTTGAAATTCTCCCATAAATGGTTTTGTTCATGCTTATGTTGATGGATAGAAGCTTGGGATTGGTAAATGAAAAAAATATTATATACCCCTCATAATATTTAACCAATGGGATTTATAGGGTATGATCTACTATTTGAGGTCGTCACTTCCTTTGTCTATGTCAATTGGATTTGTTAAAACCCTATATTTATACTAATCACGTGCCACTGTTCAATGGATATATTATCAATGGTAATGATTCTTAACATTAAAATTAAATATGATAGGATATAATAAAACCAAATAAGGTCATGCTTATTCTATAAACATATTACATAATAAGACATTTAAATAACTCATAAAGGGGGATTTTATTTATAACAGTTCAGGTCGTTACAATATTATCCCCTTAAAAAATTTATCCCTTGAAATTTTCATTTTACACACTAAAATAGATGAGGTAAACTCTATTTTATCACCTCATCTAGTTTCCATGTCATATTTTTATACTTTTGGTTTCCCTGCAACACTTTGACAAGGTGGATTGTCTTATTTCATAGAAAGTTTTATCTATGTTCTAAGATTTTCACCGACTTCTCTTCATTGGAAAGATAATTATTCAATGGTACCATATCGAGATTGAGTACATGTTAGGGGTTTGGTAGGTACTTACTCAATAAGGATACATGGAATATATCATGTACCTGAGATATGTTTTTTACAGTGCTAGTCGATAAGCCACCACTCCGATATGATCAAGGATCTCAAAGGGGATGATGTATCTTGGAATAAGTTTTTATTTCTTCAAAAATCTCATAACTTTCTTCCATGGAGATTTATATATGAATTACATGTCTCAAAAATCAAACTTCGGGCCTCATCAATGATTATTAGCATAGTTCATTTGTCAACTCTGAGTAGCCTTGATGTGCTACTGGATGGTCTTAACCTTTCCCACCATTTCATCAACCATTTCAAGTCCCAATAGTTTGTGTTCCCCAAATTAATACTAGGAGGTAGGTGTTCTACACCTATTCTTGTAAAGATCTTCATAATAATCCATTTAGATGCCCATGTAGAAACAATTGTTTTAGGAGAACTTGACCAGAGGAATATTTTGGTCCTATCCTCCTTTGATGTTAATTGAGAATGCTCTCAACATGTCCTCAAGTTTCTAGGAAGTCCACTATAATTTTCCATAATTTTGATGGTGATAATCCATGATGATGATTAAATCAATATTTAGAGCATGTTGTAGAATATTCTATAATTTAGAGGTGAATATGGGATCTCAATTAGATACAATTGATAGTGGTACACCATGAATCCTTACCACTTATCTGATGTATATCCATGAAAGTTGATCCACTGAGAAATCCTATCAAATCACAATAAAGTGAGGAGTTTTTTAAGATGATCTATCAAAAATCATATATAATTATTCCCTCTTGATTTCATTATAAGAGCAATGATAAGGTATATGGTGATTTTTCCCACTTCCAATAAGGTACGGTTAATGGTTTTATCACTCCTTGTATTTTTTTCCTTTCTACTTTCACTTGATAAAATACAAGACATTTTGATGTATACTCCATGAATTCCTTCTTCATATTGTACCAACAATTGTTTTCTCAGAGATCGTAATAAATCATTTTTCTTCCATGGTGGATGGAGAAGGTTGAGTATGAATCATTCAACAACTGCATCTTTATCTTAGTATTTGATAGTACACATATTCTTGACCCGAATCTCACAACTCATTCTCCATTAACATTAAACTCAAAGTGTTTACCCTTTCTAATAGTTTTCAGTTTCTTCTAAATTCCAACATCATCCCTTTAAGTCTATTTTAACCTCTCTATAAGGGAAAATTGAGAAATCATTTTTGAAAGGATTGATGATGTTCCATCATTTATTTTCCCCATGTACATCCTTTCTAAATAAATAAGATTGAATACCTATCAATTTTCATTAATGATAGAATTACAAGATCCTTTATAATTATAGTGTCTTATAAATTATTTTATTTACTAGGATAGTATTATATTGAGTATTTATAGTCCTTGATCAGATATAACCATATTTTTGGTGCATATTTATCTCTTTATTTGTGAATATATACTTGAGGCTTTTTTTATCCATATATATTTCAAAATATCCCCAAAGAGATAATGACGCCATATTTTCAAAGTAAGGATCACTGTTACCAACTCTAGATCATGCGTTGGGTAGTTATATTCTTGAACATTCAACTCCTTGAAGCATATGCTATGACATTTTCATTATTTATTGACATAAAACCTAATACCATCTTCAAATCATCACTGAATACCATGAAAAGTTATCCACTTTTAGGTAGTGTGATCACAAGGGAAATGATAAGCCTCTTTTCAACTCTTTGAGTCTCTATTCACATTAATCATTCCAAGAAAACTTGACTCCCTTCGAAGTTATCTTGGTTAGAAGGTTTGAAAATCATGATAAATTTCTCAAAAATCGATGATAATACCCAGCTAATCTATGGAAACAATATATATCTATCACATATTTTCACCTTGTCCATCATTCAATTACATCCGTCATTGAAGGGTCCATAGATATCCCATTTATTTAGATGATATTACCCAATAATAAGACTTCCAATAAACATAAAACACATTTTTTGTACTTGTAATAAAGCTTCTCATTTCACAAGGTCTTTAGCACAGTGCTCAGATGCTCCTCATGCTCCTCCTTGGTTTTGGAGTATATTAAAATATCATCTATAAAGACTATAATTTTTTTGAGGTAATCTCTAAATACTCTATTCATCAAGTCTTTGAATATTTATGGAGCATTAGTAAGATCTAAATGCATCACTATGAACTCATAGTGCCCATACCTTGTACAAAACCAGTTTGGGGATATCCTCCTTCTTCACCCAAATGTGGTAATATCACGATCATAGATCAACCATGAAGAATTATTGTGCTCCACATAGCTGATCAAAAAACTAATCAATATGTGGAAGAGGATAATTTATCTTTATCATTATATTTCAATCTCATTAAAATAAATTCAAAGGTGTATTGATCCATTATTCTTCTTGATGAAGAGGACTGATGCACCCTATGGTGAATCCATTGGGTGTATGAACCCTTTTTCCAAATTCAGCTGTTGTTGTTTCAAAATATCATTAAGTTATACAATATCCACTCTATATAGAGTCTTGAATAATGTTAATTACCTAGGTATAAGATCAATTTAAAATTCAACATCTTGGCTAGGGGTAAGTCCAAACAATTCATCGGGAAAATCATTAGTGTATTCCCTCACAATAGGTATGTATTTGATGATTCTTATTTCCTTATACTCAATCATTTGAGCAAGATATTATTTCTCATAGGGAAATAATATCCATGCTTGAGATATTGGTGTTAAAGAAGATTCATCCTCCACCTTTCACTTGTAGAGAACCAGGGGTCGATTCTCAATAGGGAGAGTGATTTCCATCTCATATAAATTCATGTTGGATCTATATAGGGAAAGACATTCCATACCCATAATTGAATTAAATTCCCCCAAAGGACATATGACAAGGTTCTATGGGAAGTTCATCTAACAAATCATGAAAGGGGAGGAGGTATATACTTGGTATGCAATAATTTCCCCATTTTCTAATTTCAGTGACAACTCCACTTCCATGCTTTTTGGTGGTGTTTTAATAGTTATACTAAACATTCATGGTATAAAGGAATACTTATAAAAATGGATGATAACCCTACCTTTAAATTTTTTATTCTGGTTCTAACCATTTACTTCATCCAAAATAAAATTAGGGATGATAATTTTAAAACTATTAAACACATAAATGGGAATCCAATGACATTAAAGAGGTAACTTATAAATTACCTGTATTTCATTAACTTATAAAGTTATAGGCTTCAATATATAAAATCAATGATATATTTCTTAACATATATTCTTATGGGAATTTTATTCCCTTAATAATATTTCGTAATGAGCTTATGAATTTACCAGAGCATATTCCTCAGGAGTGTCAAACTAGGTTCACTGTAAGGACCATTGTTATTTAACAGGTTACACCGAGTCATGCCCGACACACCTTTCCAGAGTTTTTACCCCTATGTACATCTATAATAGAACCACATCCACTTGTAGTATCCATATAGGTATTTATTTTATTGATAAACCACTTAATATATACTTACCAAAATTTAGTGATGTTTTCTTATACTAAGTCTTATCCCTAATTATTTCTCTAGAGTTTTCTAATCATATTCCCAAAAATTACCAAACTTTTTATCTAAAACCAACTACAACAAAAATGTTATTTTTTAAACATTAATTAATTATATATTACATAAAATTACATGTAATACGACCAAAAATATTGATAAGTATAGTGTCAATGGGAATTAGGTACATAGCATAACACCTTGAACATGGGATACAACAACATTATTTAAAACATACATAACATGCTTCTAAAAATCGTTGGATTCTAAAACTACAAGTGAAAACTTTGGGAAATACATAAGAAAGGGGTGAGATATAAAGCCCAGTAAGGGAATAAAAATGGAATAACATGAGGGGGAAAATACTTGGTAGAAAATATGCATATCAATGGGGCGTTTAAACTGTAGTAATTATGAACATGAACAATGAGACATGATATAACATGATAATCATAACATGGAAAATGGTGAAGAAACATAAAACATTACATCATAAACATTGGTCAAGTATAAAACACCAAGACATCATTTTTGACAAATTCCTATAAAGGAATCAGGTTCAATACTTGTCCCAAAATGATTTATTATGGTAGTAAACATTACCCAATGCATTGGAGTGCTACATAATTCTAGGTGCACCAATCACATTCATTTCATTATCATGCTTAATTGTGCCACATAGATCATAAAACATGGATTCATTCATCATTATAATTTATTATATGATCAATGAGTGTGGAATAAATATATTTATGTCCTAAATCAAAAATTATATGTGCATACATGTGAACAACGTTGATAGGAAATGGGTATGGTATTCACTACACAATTGTTTTGACATGGAAAAATCACAGTGAAATTTTGGAAGCACAACGACATGACTTAAAGATTCATAAAAATGGGTTGATGAGAGATAAGGGGATATATATTCAAATATAAATCAAATGGGTTGTAATAGGTAAATTTAAAAATACATCTTAACATTTGAAATTGGTAATTGAAGGCAAAATTTAATTAATAAACATGAACAAAGAAAAGAATCCTAGCTATATTTTGGCATCGTAATGGGTGTATATAAAGAATCATGTGATGATTAATGAGATTTAATGGGGTATATAATCATTAATAAATTAAATATACATTAAGTGTAATATTAATAACATATCCGAACATAATAAAATGTAATTTAAGGGATATAAAATAAAAGAGGTGTTGGGATGGAAATGAGATGAGGGAAATCCCTTACTTGAGTGTGTTACTCAAAATGTTAGTATGGAATTATTAAGAGATTATGGTGCCTTGGTAGGACTCTTAAGAGTGTATGGTAGAGTATGGGTGTACTCCAAAGAGTTTTAGTGAAGATAAATTGGATCTTTGGTGGATTTATATAGGAAATGAAGGGGATTTTTTATTATTTAGGTTTTGGACTCTGAAAAATAAAATAACCAAAAAAACCTTCCCACGGTTTTTTCCATTGGTTTATACCAAATAGGATTTATTTCCATCATTTTATAATTCCAATGATCAAAATTAATAAAATAATTCCCTTGCTTATATGGATTTAAGTCATACTCTTAAAGAAATGTTTTTAAAACCTTACAATATATTACATGTTTTGGAGGATTTATAATCACTTTATAAAATAAATAAAATAAACATAAAATAATATATTTTTAATTGGAAAAAATATATTTGGTAATGGAATCAATTTATTGTATTTATTATATCACTTTTTATTCATTATGTTGTCATAATGCAAAAATTATATTTACATGGTATTTAATTTTTACCTGAAAATTTGACTATCTTAGAAAATTATGAAAAGTTCATTGTTGGATAATTTTGATTTTTTGATTCCGAAAATAATATGAATTTTATCTATATAATCTTCTAAATATTTTAATTTTAAGTTGTAAAATAAACTCAACATTTATTAAGAAATTCTAGGTTTTTTTACAATAACAATTTTTGAATCCTTCTAAAAATTACTTTGGATTTGATAAAAATAATTTGATCATTTATATTTAGTAAAAATAATTTAATAGTAATAATTTATAAAAATATTATTTATTTCAAATATCCATTGATTAATAAAAAAATTCCCTAATTGAATTTGACTATTAACCAAAAATACTATTTCTGTTTTATTGAATCCAAATAAAAATCATTTATAAAGTGACAATAGTAGGATGAAAATATATTAATTATTCTATAAAAAATAATTTACATACTCATATATTTATGGTATTGATAAATATACCTTTAATACTCCAAAAAACTCCCTAAGAGTATGGTTCTTGATGGTGGGACTTTCATGGGGTGGTTTGGTGAACATGGTTTGGTTTGTGATCTCGATGAGCTTGAAATTTTCTAGTAAACGGTTTCACTCATGATTAAGTTCTTAGATATATGCTTAGGATTGGTCTAGGAAAAATCCTAAAGATGCTATCTCAATCAGAAGCTCAAATCAATGGGTTTCATAGGTTATGATCGTTTTGGTTGAGGCAATCACTTTATTTTTCAATATCATCTAGATTTGTTAAAACCCTATATTTATACTAATCATGTGATAACTATTTAATGACTATAATATCAATGGTAATGATTCTTAATGGTCAATTAAATATGATAGTATATAATAAAACCAATGAAGTGCCTATGTATTCTATAACCATAATACATAATAAGACATTTATATAAATAAAAAAGATGATTTTTTATAACAATTCTGGTCATTTCACACTGAATGTTCCTTCCAAATATTTTTCATCAAATATTCCAATATCCTGAATTTTTATTTTTAATAAACTAGTACTTCCAAAAACCTTGAATTATTTCACAAAATGTTTTTATAACACATTTATTATGATGTCTTGATTGATTTTGTCCTTAACAAGACTCTGTTTTGCACATGTAAAGAAATTCTAACAGCTTCTCTCTAGTAGAAATCTGAATGTTTGTACTCTTCCAACAAGATTCTTCCCATTTCCACCCAAGTAATATTTTTCCATTATGAAAATACATTTTTTGTGGGTTTTTAGGAAGATATTAATGTTTGGTTCCATTTTTATTTAGATAAAATTCAAAAGTATTTCATATTAATTATGTAGTTTTATCAGTTCTCAACATTTTAATATAAACCCCCTTTTCACTCCCAAAACCTCTTCTAAAAGATATGATCATTTCTACAACAATTTATTTATGTTTCATAAACATAATGTTCTTCATATAAGTGAAATAATCAATAAAAGTGAAAAAAATACAACTCTCAATTTATTGATTAATGTCTCATCAGTCCAAAAAAATCCGTGTCAATAAGTACAAGAAGTCTATTGTATAAAATTTATACATTCTTTTGGAATTTACTAACCATATTTTCTTTATAAAAAGAAATAAAAAAACCATATTCTATTCTCCTCAATGATGGATGATTTAATATAACATTATCATTATAATGTTTTTTTATAATTTTCTTTCTAGGAAACCCAAGTATGTGATGCCCCAACTAGTTGTTAACTTAATCACTCATGTAGTATGAGTCACCAAGTATCCAAATATTAAAAATATTTCCACTTATTCTTTTTTACCTTGTAAATAGTTTTCCATCTTCAAAACTTTTTATAATTCAAGAATATTTAAAAAATATATCATATTTTTCATCATAAAAAAGTTGACACACTATGAAGGTCGTTCTTGATACCATCAACTAACAAAAATTCTATGGATTTTAGTTTTTCATATTCATAATAAGTGTTTCCAATTCCAATGATTTTCAAGGAAAAATAATTTTTTAAATATAACTAATCATACATCATGATTTTCATCGCATTTCAATATTTTTATATCTATCATCATGTGTTAGGAATAACCACTATCAATAATCTATGTTTTTTTTCATTTTTTTCATTTAAAACTATCTCGATAAAAAAATCCCTAACTTCAACTTTCTTATTTCCAATTAGATTTTCTTTTCTATAAAAGGACCTTTTCCCTAGAAGATTATTCATACATTCTTAAATTTTTTTTCCTGATTGATCATATCTTCCACAAACTTCCTCCAGGTAGTCAAACCGATTTTTCATTGATGATTTTGAAACATCCTAAAATTCTACTTTTCTTACTTCTCATGGATTAAGAATGTTACTCATTCTACTCCAACCATTTATCAGCATTTATTCATTACTCTTTCCTAGAAGTGAAATGTTATTCCATTTTTTAATCCATGTTCCATAAATTCCAAAACACAAGTAAAACCCATCAAATATTGGTTTTCTAAAAAAGTGTTATTTTCTTATATATAAAATTTATTGAGGTCACTAATACAAAAACACATTTTTACATCAGGTTTTATAGCTTTTTAACATCGGTTTTGAGTTGACATATTTGCGAGCGATGTTATAAATATAATTTTTAATGTCAGTTATTTAATAACCAACATTAAAAATGTTTTTATGGGTTTTGACATTAGTTTTTTTAAAAAAAAACATGAAAGACCAGCCAGTTTACAAAAATGATGTTAAAAATATATTTTTTACGTTAGTTTTTACAAAAATGATGTAAGAAATGTTTATCATATTGTAGATAATTTCCTAAGATTCAATTTGACAGGCTGTAGATCTCAAACAGAGTTACATATCAAACATTATAACCATAAGAAGTTTGATATATTTTGTTGGTCAAAGTAGGACACTCAAGAGGAAGGTGAATCGAGTTCCTATAAAAATTTCTGTTGAAAAGGTTTTTTTAAAAGATTCCCCCAAGTTAAAATAAAACAGGTCAGTTAATCAAGGTAATAAAATTATAATAGTTTGAATATTCAAATATTTTCTCAAAAGATCGATTAATTCTCATTTATAACAACTTGAGACACTAATAAAACTTTTGAAGCTACTATAATAAGGAAAAACAATTATAATTACTATCCATGACTAACTATCAAATTAAAGTTTTGTTTTCGGAAATATAAGATAAAATAGAGAAAAACTAAATTGAAAGACAGAGTGGATAAAACAAGTGGTTAAATATCAAGCCAAGACCTAATCCACTCCACTTGGTGATCACCTACCACCAATAAATATATTTATAAATCTTTGATCTACACCTTGAATCAGGGTTAACAATAGTACACAGGACTGTCCAAGTCATAAGACCTCTTCCACTATTCTACGTGGTAAAACTAACAACCAGGTCACACATGAACTCTTCCATAGTTATATGTGGGTGAAACAAAGTTTAGAAAGATAGTTGAGTAAGTATATATTGTATCCTATAGTTTAATGAAGAAGATAGTGTGTGTTTTAATATAGATACATACACTGCTCGAAAAGTAACAAAGATAGTACAAAATAGAGAAAAGATAATGATAAAGGATCAAAAATTCTCCGAGTGCTGTTCTATGTTGCTATGGACTTGTAGGATGTAATAAATGTGATTTTTGAGTCCTCTTATGAAAATAGTGTATTGTGGGTCTTGTGTTCTGGTTTCCAGTTCAATGAGATGTGTATTGTAGCTGTTGTTATTCTTAGAGTTGTTACTACAAGGACATTTGAGGTTCTGATCTACAATAATTTAGTCACCAATAATCAAGAGTTATTCATATGTTCTTTAGTGTATCTTATTGCATGCAATCCACTATGTGACATCTTTTTACACAAGCACACGCTTTTCTTTTTATTTTGGGTAAATGTGTTGAAGCCGAAAGGGAGCACGATCTCCACACTTCATACATTGTACTATCTTCTAACAAGACATTAAAAGAAAATTTATCCTATCAGTGTCATTTAATGACTCAAATATGACCGTTAGAATTACCTTTTAAATTTAATTGAAAAAAGACAGAGAAAAAGAAAAAAGGATGAGTAAGGAATGATGTCACAATTTGTCTTGAAATAGTTTCATTAGAAACAGTGTCATCTCCTTTTTTAATTTTGAAACTGGTAGCATGGTGTAACTATAACAAGTTCATGGTAGCAGATCCTTTCTGAAGTTTTAAACCAGTATCATGGTCACGGTAGCAAGAGTTATGGTAGCATGGCCTTTGCTAAATCAGGAACCTATGGAATGGTGTTAGGGTTACAGTATCTAGGAATCAGTGCTAGGGTTATGGTGTCAAGGTTAAGGTGTTTGGGTTACGGTGTATGGGTTACGATGTTAGGGTTATAGTGTCAAGGTTACGGTGTCGGGGTTACGGTGTCAGGGTTACAGTGTCAGGGTTACAGTGTCAGGGACTTAGCCAATTTTTTCACACCAATGGTGAGACAATGATCATAGAAGCAGGGTCTCATACTTTGGAAAATACCTGTAAATTGTTTCAATAAGTAATACTCATAGAATGCATTAGGATTAAGCAGTAGTATAATAAAACATAATAGAATAAGATAAAGAATAGTTTACAAGGTTTATACATGATTTTTATGATGTTAAACATGATTTGTGAGAATTAAAACACGAGGAGTCCAACAATATCCCATTTTTGATGATCACAAATCATGGAATTTATAATATGTGATAAGCTATATAAAATTTGTTCTTCTCCCAAGAAGATTAATTTTTCATAAATTCATTTTATTATTTCTCCCCCTTTTGGGATTACCAAAAAAGAATAAGAAAAATAAAATAAACACTGAATGAATGTAATTAAGAAAATAAACAACAATAGTGCACATTGGATTGGATAAAAATACAGAGTTCATTTCAAGCATGAGGAAAAATGAAATAAATACGAATCAAAATACATACTCCACTTCTCTTCAGCACCACCAGTCTTCTCTTTGACCTTGGTAAAGATATCAATAGAAATAAATTTATATGTTGTATGTAAAGACCCAAAATTTCCATGTAATTTTTTTAATATAAATGGGAATTTTACGAGTCCGCAAAAATTGACAGTATGTGATTCTGAGGCCTGGAGTGCCCGGAATGAATTTATTAACTTTTATTTAGGTATGTTCAGTAAACATGTGAACAGGTTTTTCTAACTTTTTAACCGGTGCTCAGAATTAAAATCCGAGGGCACCGTTGAACTCGCAGCACCAGTATTCTCTTAAGGAGACTTTCACCTCAATGACAGATGGTCGAGGGTAAAAGTTAGTTTTTGGGTTTTTCATGTAAGAATAAAATAAAAAAAGTGTGTGACATTTTATTTTTATTTGCAACACCCATGTGGGTGTTGGGAGGTGGGGTCCATCGGAACTAAACCTCCATGTGAAATTTGAGAGGTGGGGACCACCCAAAGCTAACCTCCCATGAGAGGTTATGGTGGTGGGGACCACCCAAGGCCTAAACATCTTGAACTCCCCTCATTATGGAGAAAAACATCTCAACCCCCCTCATTAATGTGGAGAGCATCTTGAATTCGTCCACATTAATTGTGCCAACGCACATACCTTTAACATGCCAACCTAGTTAATTGATTAGGCTATTTGTAATTTGTACCAATGAACGAAACAGAGAACTTAATCTATTATCCTTGCCATCTTTGGTGGAATTGGGAGGAAGAAGCTCTTGGGAGAAAGTTCTTCAATGAAGAATGTGTTCTTCCACAAAGAACGCTCCACCGATGAATAATGCTCCTCCAAATAAGAACACCGACTCCCTTCGACCTTCTTCCTTAGGACTTCTTCTGACGTGGGACATCCTCATCTACAACGAATCGACGACCATACTACCTTCTTGCGCCAAAGTCAACAAGAAAATGAGGTAGGGGTTTATTCCTAAATGTTTATCACTTTCCATGTACTCCCTTATTTTCTTGTGCGGCATGGGAACAAACAATGCAGAAGATTATGGTTTCACGTTCATGCTTCGTTCTTTGTGAACCACTTGCTACCACACTAAACATAGAGGGTGCAGACCAAACAAACACGGCCTGACCCCTCCGCTGTTCTTCTTTGGTGTGTTCTTTGAAGCGGAGGAAGGCAACGAAGACGACAAAGGCGATGACGCCACCACCCGCGGCCTCGCCGCGCTTCCCCAGCTGACCCGCGGCCTCATTGCGCTACCCCGGCCGACCCGCGGTCCTAGCCAATTCGCGCGGCCGTCCGCTGAGTCGCGACGCCATCCACCGAGTCACGACGCCATCCGCCGAGTTTCGACACCGTCTGCCGAGTCACACCGCCGAGCCAAGCCGCACCATTGTCCTGGACGAGCCCCGCTGCCGTCCGAGCTAAGCTATGCCGTTGAGCCAAGCTGCGCCACCGTCCGAGCTGATCCGCACTGCCATCTGCCGAGCCGCGCTGCCGTCTGAGTCGAGCCACACCGCTATCCGCCGAGCAGCGCCTTCGTCCGCACCGAGCCGTGCTACAGCTGAGCCGAGCCACGCCACCGAGCTGAGCCACTCCGCCCTCCTGACCGAATCGCCACTGAATCGCGGCCAGTCCACCGACCCGTGGTCGGACCATCGACCTGTGCCCGATTCACACCCTCACGGCCGATCGGCGCCCTCACGGCCTGTCCGTGCCCTCGCGGATGGTCCGCGCCCTCGCGGCCAGTCTGCCACCATTAAATCCCTTGTGGGCCGGGCTAGACCCAAGGGGTCGGGTTGACCTGAGCCGGGTCGGGCTGGGTCTGTCCGACCAGGTTGGACTGGACCCATGCCCACTACGACCCCTTTTACTTTCTTTTGGCCATATATTTGGCACCGAACGTCTGTTTGATGAACAGTCAGCGGTGATGGAAATATTGGAGAGAGACTATCCCTTTGGGTATACTCCATTGGATTTTTGGTTTGAGATGGGAAACAGTCAGGTTGGATCGAGCACGAATCCAACCAGGCCCCCGGGACAAAAAGGCTAGTAACTCACAAACCAGGCATCTAATTGACATGTTGTAAGTTGCGTTGAGACCCCTATAACATGACCTAACTTTGAGATACTTCTTAGTGGTACTTAATGATAGTTGTAGTATCGACCAGTATCTCATGGAGAGGATCCTCTTGGAGACAAGAGAGCATAGTGCGGAGACATAATAGCTGGCTGAGACCTGACGACTGCTGACTGATTAAACTCAAAGTGACTCGACTAGCCCAGTGGGGAGTGTCTTGGTGTCGCGATAGACCCACAGTAATCGAAAAGAGGAGTACCTTAGTAGGCTATGAGGGGGAGCGCCTTGGTGACGTGGCAGACCCATGGTGGGGAGCGCCTTGGTGACACGACAGACCCACAGTACTCGACAAGAGGAGTACCTCAATAGTCAAAGGTTAGTGGGAAGCGCCTTGGTGTCGCGAGAGGCCCACTATACTAAATAGAGGAGGAGTTTTCCAGCAGCCGAGGATTCAACAATGTGACTGGGGATGTCACTTGATACTACCCCTAGAATAAAATCCTAGTTTGATCTGAGTCAGTTTTTCTATGTTTTCCTCATGATTGAGATGGATTACTTGATAACTTAGGTATATATATGGTCATATACCTAAGTAGGGTTATCTATTGATTTCATACTTTTTTGTTTATCCTTGGTGGATTTTTGTGAGACTTAGAGTGTCTCAAGGTCCCTATTGAGTATCATTATACTCACCCCTACATGGGCTATGCCCAAACTTCATTGTGTTTGGTGCAAATGACGGACAATGCTAACTGAGGACGAGAGTAACAGGTATGGATGGTACCTAGAGGTGGACCTTACAATGTGTCAGTACACAGAGGAGATAGAAAAATGAGGATTATTGAGGATGTGATCTTCACCTACCCTTCAGGTAGGAACCTCAGAGGATGACCCAATAGCTATTTTCCTTTTTCTTCAGTTGTACTTGTACTTTTAGTTTCTTATACTTTACTATTGGGCTTGTATTCCGACCCCTTTTACTTTTAGCACTCTTTTTTTATACATTTTACTTGGTGTTTTGTATCTAGCTATGTGTTTGCTTGTGTGTGTGTTTATAGGTTATAAAGGCAATGTCTTCCCAGTTTTAGGGAATTATGCCTTTGGTGCTAGTCGCTAGCCCCTGGCCTCTGGAAGGCGGGCTTGGGGTAGTCACGGCACGGGCCCCAAGGGACGGGTTGTGACAAGTTGGTATCAGAGGAGTCGATTATACCGCAGAACTTAGGACTTTGATCTTTCTTTTATATGAAGCAATAGTTTTAAGGGTAATGAGTGCGGTTTTCATTTTAGGGAATCCAGTGTTGGTGCGACGGCCGACATATCCATACACCTGGACCCTGACTTCTGATATCTGACTCAGTGGATGAAAACACTGATTGTGTGTGTGTTTTCAAGAGTCTTCTTTATAAACTCTTTGAGTCACCTCACTAGGTCAGCTCACCAAGTATAACTTTTTGACTATAGCGCACCTATTTATTTTCAGGATGCATGCACGTAGATATCCATCTTGATTTCCGAGAGTTGTACGCATAGATAACCCACCAAGAAATGAGGCATCAATGTAGGGACATTTTCTGGTAGAGGTACTATCAGAGGCACCAACATTACCATTCCCCATTGGGCCACCGATGCCACTAGCCCCAACAGCAGACGGTGCATGACGTTTGAGCGCGTTGCACGAGTTCCTGTGCCAGAGGCCACCCAAGTTCATGGGAGAGATGGAACCGTAGGAGGCTGAGGATTGGATGGAGGCTGTAGTGAGAGTTTTTTGACTGGTAGGAACACTAACAGACCTCATGGTGATCCTTGACACCATACTTCTACAAGAAGCAGCAGGAAGATGGTGGAGCTTGATGCTCCAGGTTCACGATGAGGTGACTCTTCTTTGGGAAGACTTCGAGAGCCTGTTTTTGGCAGAGTTGGTTGCAAAGACTCTTCACGCAATGCGCATTCATGAGTTACTTCATCTGCACCAGGTCAACATGACTCTGGCTCAGTACTCAGCGAGGTTCACTGACCTCTCACGTTACTCCACTGATATGGTTTGGGACCCATTCTTCAGGGCCTGGACCTTCGAGCAGGGGCTCAGTCAGAAGATCAGGGCTTCGATGATCTCACTCAGCATCTCGATGCATGTAGGGGTGTTAGAGAGATCCCTCTTGGTGGATATTTTTCTTTCTAAGAAGTCACCAATAGTGAGACCCACCACCAGTCGTCATGTAGTGAATTCTTCTACATATAGAAGTAGAAAGATGTCACAGAGGTCCAAGAGGACCAGACCTACATGTGGACGACCGCATGACTCAGGATCGGTTGTGCAGGTCACTCGAAGAAGAGCCAGTCATGCCAGGAGTGGGCAGTGTTACACATGTGGAGGGCAGGGTCAAATGTCTTGTGACTGTTTGACCCTCTGTTCGAATGATCAACAGACGGTCGAAGGACAACTCAAGAAGAGACAGAGGTTCGACCGAGGAGGTCTGCAGGGAGAAGGTGGATGTGGTAGAGGGGCTGGTTGTGCAGCTGGCGGTGGGAGATGATTCGAGATATTACCACCACCACCACCAGGAGGTCCACCCCGACCGCAGGGATAGGTGGATAAGGGAGAGATGAGCTTTAGGTAGCTGAGGATTATGATCATCGCGCTCTAGAGATTATTCGAGGTATGATCTGTGTCCACTCCACCATAGTTGCAGTACTTATAGACACAGGTTCCAGTCATTCTTTTATTTCCACCGCCCTCGTTCAAATCTTAGAGATTCTGACGGAGCCATTGACTCAATCCTTACAACTACAGACTCTTATGAGAGTAGATTCGACAATTACGCACTAGTTCCAACAGTGCGAGCTTACTCTAGGAGGCAAGAGCTTCGGCTGAGATCTTCTAGTAGTGGCATCAGGGACTTACGATGTCATCTTGGGAATGGACTGGTTATCTATAGTCCATGCTCAGATTAACTATATTAGGCGAAAAGTGTGGTGTGTCCACCCAGATGGGATGAGGTTTACCTTCACTAGTGATAATGGAGTCTATGCAACACAAGATGGACTTACACGAAGGAGGGTGCAACCAAATACTTATCAGTTGGCTAGCCTTACCCTTGAAGCAGTTGATGTGGAGAGTCCGAGCTATCCTATAGTGGTGGACCAGTATGCAGATGTTTTCCTTGATGATATCCTAGGTCTACCTCCTCGAAGAGAGGTGTACTTTTACATTGAATTGTACCCTTAGACAACACCGATATCTACACCAACGTATCGGATAGCTCCCGCAGAGCTTCGCGAGATGTGGGTACAACTAGAGGACTTGCAGGGGAAGGGGTTCATCCGGAACAATGTTTTACCTTGGGCAGCCTCGATTCTATTCTCCAAGAAGTCAGATGGGATCTTAAGGCTTTGTGTTGACTATTGGCACCTGAACTAGGTGACTGTGAAGAATAAGTACCCACTCCCAAGGATTGATGACCTCTTTGATCAGCTGAAGGGAGCATGGTGGTTCTCAAAGATAGACCTCATATTAGGCAATCATCAGCTCAGAGTTTGAGATGAGGATGTGCAGAAGACAACTTTCAGATGTTAGTACAACCACTACGAGTTCTTGGTTATTCCATTTGACATAACCAACAATCCAGTAGTGTTCATGGGACTAATGAATAGGGTCTTTCAGCCGTACCTTGATCTCTTTGTAGTGGTCTTCATCGACGACATTCTGATCTACTCAAATACTGAGGAGGAGCATGCCTATAATTTGCGAGTAGTACTGGACACACTCTGAGAGCACCAAATTTATGGTAATCTCTCTAAGTACCAGTTCAGGATATGAGAGGTTCACTTTTTAGTACATGTCATATCCGAGGCTGGAGTTGCAGAAGATCCAGCGAATATTGAGGTGGTACTTTCTTGGGAGCCACCCAGGAGTGTGATGGAGGTATGAAGTTTCCTGGGTTTGGTCAGATATTACTGTAGGTTTGTACCCTATTTCTCTAGATTTGTAGCACCACTATCAGCCTTAACGAAGAAGGGTCAACCCTTCATTTGGTCGGATAAATGCAAGAAGATTTTTCAGGAGATGAGGTATAGGTTGACTAGTTCCCCTATCTTGAGGCTTTCAGAGGAGGGAGTAGGGTATATAGTTTACTACGACGCATTAGGGACCATACTCGGATGTGTCCTGATGTAGGAGTGAGCAGTGATCACATATGGTTCACGAAAGCTGATACAAAATGAGAAGAACTACACTACCCATTACCTGGAGTTAGCAGCAGTGGTCTTCGCCTTGAAGATATGGCGGCACTATATGAAGGGTGAGCGTTTTACCATGTACTCCGATCACAAGAGTCTCAGGTATATCTTCTCTCAGAAGGACCTGAACCTGAGACAACGACATTGTCTTGAGTTCCTCCAGGACTATGACTTCGAGATAGTATATACTCCTGGGAAGGGGAACGTTGTTATAGATGCACTCAGTAGGAGGTATGGTATACAGCTGCTAGGTGAGGTGATGGAGTAGTTGGCTACTTTACATATATTATTTGTGGATAGAGATGGGAAAGCTTTTATATAGTCTCTTACAGTCACTCCCCCAATTCATTAGTGAGGTAGGGAGGTGCAGCATGGGGACATTGACTATGAGACACGATGTGCTCAGATATCCACAAGATATGCACCTGATGGATTTTATGAAGGTGGGGAGCACATCATCCTCTTCAGAGGACATACAGTGGTACTCGTGTCACTTTTGGAGGAAGTGTTGGGGGAGTTCCACACATCCCCTCTAGCAGTACATCCAGGAGTGGCGAAGATGTATCAGGACCTCCGGCGACAGCACTGGTTACCAGGAATGAAGAAAGAAGTTGCAGAGTTTGTTTCTTGGTGCCTCACTTTTTAGCAATTGAAGACAGATCATCAGGTGCCAACAGGCTTGGTTCAACCTTTAGAGGTCCCAGAGTGGAAGTGGGATGGGATATCCATGGTATTCGTGACAAGACTTCCACATACATCCAGGGGACATGACTTTATCTGGGTGATCATCAACCGACTCACCAAGTCGGCCCACTTCCTACCGATCAGAGAGTAGGGTTTAACATAGAGATTGGGATGCCTCTATGTGCATGATATTGTTCGGCTACATGGAGTACCTTTGAAAATTATCTCTGATCATGATGCACGTTTTACTTCCCGACTATGGAAGGGGTTGTAGGAGGCTTTCGGGACGCAACTTCATTTGAGCACTGCCTTCCATCCTCAGACTGATGGCTAGACTAAGCGGACCATTCAGACCCTCGAGGACATGCTGCGTGCCTATGTCCTTGACTTCGGGCGTAGATGGGAGGATCAGTTACCATTTGTGGAGTTTTCATAAAAAAATAGCTATCACTCCACCACAGGGATGACACCTTTTGAGGTGTTGTACTAGTGACCTTGAAGATCACCCTTGTGTTGGACTGACTCAGGGGAGTCAACACTCGTGGGACCATAGATGGTTCGGGCTACCACAAAGAAGGTGCAGATCATCTAGGAGCGGATGAAGACTACACAGAGTAGGCAGAAGTCATATGCTGATAGGAGATGAAGACCTCTAGAGTTCAAGGATGGCGACCACGTCTTTATATAGGTCTCACCCCGATAAGGTCTACGGATATTTGGCCGAGGTGACAAGTTATATTTGAGGTTCATCAGACCTTTTCAGGTCCTCGACAGAGTTGGAGAGGTGACATACTTCTTAGCTCTTCCACCTCAGTTGCACCGAGTGGATGACGTCTTCCATGTGTCCCAACTGAGTAGATACGTGCACGAACATTCTCACATCATCGAACATGGTGAGCTGGACATCGACGATGGGGAAAATTTTATAGAGGTTCCAATAGAGATTGAGGATCGATAGGAGTGGGTCCTTCATGGAAGTTTGATACCTCTGGTGCGCATTCGCTGGCAGCATAGGAACCTCCAGGAGAGAACATCGGAGCGAGAGGCTCAGATGCGTGCTTAGTACCCCCACTTTTTCCCTTAGTTTGAGTTGTGGATTAAGGGGACGTACATCCTGAGGTGGGGAGAATGTACAAACCCAGAATTTCCATTTAATTTTTTTAATATAAATGGGAATTTTATGAGTCCGTAAAAATTGATGGCATGTGATTCCGAGGCCCGGAGTGGCCATAATAAATTTTTGAACTTTTGTTTGGGTACATTCAGTAAATGTGTGAGCATGTTTTTATAACTTTTGAACCGGTGCTCGGAATTGAAATCCGAGGGCACCGTTGAACTCGCAGCGCCGATATTCACTTAAAGAGACTTTCACCTCAACGACAGATGGTCGAGGGTGAAAGTTAGTTTTTGGTTTTTTCATGTAAGAATAAAATAAAAATAAAAGTGTGACATTTTATTTTTATTTGCAACACCCATGTGGGTGTTGGGAGGTGGGGTCCACTGGAACTAAACCTCCATGTGAAAGTTGAGAGGTGGAGACCACCCGAACCTAACCTCCCATGAGAGGTTATGGTGGTGGGGACCACCCGAGGCCTAAACCTCTTGAACTCCCCCCATTATGGAGAAAAACCTCTCAACCCCCCTCATTAATGTAGATGATCCTCTTTACTTCCTCCACATTAATTGTGACAACACACATACCTTTAATATGGAAACCTAGTTAATTGATTAGGATATTTTGAATTTGTGCCAACGAACTAAATAGAGAACTTAATCTATTATCCTTGGCATATTTGGTGGAATTGGGAGGAAGTAGCTCTTGGGAGAAATCTCTTCAATGAAGTATGCGTTCTTCCACGAAGAATGCTCCACCAATGAAGAACGCTCCGCCAACGAAGAACGCCGAACCCCTTCGAACTTCTTCCTTAGGACTTCTTCCGACAAGGGACATCCTCATCAATGGCAAATTGACGACCGTACTACCTTCTTGCGCCAACATCAACAAGTGAACGAGGTAGGGGTTTATTCCTAAATGTTTATCACTTTCCATTTACTCCCTCATTTTCTTGTGTGGGATGGGAAGAAACATTGTGGAAGATTATGGTTTCACGTTTATGATTCATTCTTTGTGAACCACTTGCTACCACTCTAAACGCAGAGCGTGCAGGCCAAACAAACACGACCCGACCCCTTTGCCATTATTCTTTGGTGTGTTCTTCGAAGTGGATAAAGGTGAAGAAGATGAAGGAGGCAACAGCGCCACCACCCGCGGCCTCGCTGTGCTGCCCCGACCGACCTGCGACCTCGTCGTGCCGCCCCGGACGACCCGCGGTCCGAGCTGACCCGCACCACCGTCCACCGAGCCGCTCCACTGTCTGCCGAGACGCACCACCATCCACTAAGACGCGCCGCCATCCACCGATCCGCACCACCGTCTGCTGAGCCACACCACTATCCGCCGAGCCACGCCGTCGAGCCGAGCAGCACCACCGTCTGAGATGAGCTGTGCCGCTGTCTGAGCCCAGCCACGTCGCCGAGCCTAGCTGCGCCGCCATCCGAGCCAAGCAACGCCGCCGTCCGCCGATCCATGCTGCCGTCCGAGCCAAGCCACGCCGCCATCCACCGAACCGTGCCACCGTCCATCGAGCCGCGCTACTGTTGAGCCGATGCCCACTGCCAAGCTAATCCAATCTTCCCTCTTTACCGAACCGCCGCCAAATCACGGCCGGTCCACCGACCTGTGGCCAGACCGCCAACCCGAGGCCGGTCCACGCCCTCACGGCCAGTTCATGCCCTCGCGGCCGGTCTGCTCCCTCGCGGCCGGTCCGCGCCCTCGCGGCCGGTCCGCGCCCTCGCGGCCGGTCCGCGCCCTCGCGGCCGGTCCGCGCCCTCGCGGCCGGTCCGCGCCCTCGTGGCCGGTCCGCGCCCTCGCGGCCGGTCCGCGCCCTCGCGGCTGGTCCACCAGCCTCACGACCCTCGCAGGCCGGGCTGGACCCAAGGGGCTGGGATGCACTGCGGGTCGGGCTAGACCCAAAGGGTTAGGCCGGGCCAGTCCTATCAGGTCGGACTGGACCCGAGCCCACTACGACCCCTTTTACTTTCTTTTGGCCATATCTTTGGCACCAGACGTCTGTTTGAAAAACCGTCAGTGGCGCTGGAAATATTGGAGCAAGACTGTCGCTTTGAGTATACCCCACTAGAGTTTTGGTTTGAGATGAGAAATGGTCAGGTTGGATCGAGCACGAATCCAACCAGGCCCCCGAGACTAAAAGGCTAATAACTCACAGACCAAGCATCTGATTGATGTGCCGTCAGTTGCGTTGAGACCCCTATAACGTGGCAGACCTTTGAGATAATTCTTCGTGGGACTTAGTCACATTTTGAGTATCGAACAGTAGCTCATGGAGCAGATCCTTCCAAAGATGAGCTAGTATTGTGCGGAGAGCTAGTAGCTGGCTGAGACCTAATGATTGCTGACCGATTTGACTTGGAGTGACTCGAATATCCTAGTGGGGAGCGCCTTGGTGTCGCGGTAGAGCCACCGTGGAGAGGGCCTTGGTGTCACGACAGACCCACGGTACTTGATAGGAGGAGTACCTCAGCAGTCTACGAGGGGGGGCACCTTGGTAACGCGGCAGACCCATGGTGGGGAGCACCTTGGTGACGCGGAAGACCCACGATACTCGATAGGAGGAGTACCTTAGTAGTCCAAGGTTAGTGGGAATCACCTTGGTGTTGTGGTAGGCCCACTATACTCGATAGAGGAGTAGTTCTCCAATAGCCGAGGTTTCGACAATATGACTGGGGATGTCACTTGATACTACCCCTAGAATAAAATCCTAGTCTGAGTTGAGTCAGTTTTTCTGTGTTTTCCTCATGAATGATATGGATTACTTGATAACTTAGGTATATGTATTGGCATATACCTAAGTAGGGTTATCTGTTGATTTCATAAATTGTGGTTTATCCTTGGTAGATTTTTGTGAGACCTAGAGGGTCTCGGGGTCCCTATTGAGTATCGTTATACTCACCCCTGCACGGGCTATGCCCATACTTCATTGTGTTTGGTGCAGACGACGGACATCACTGAATGAGGACGAGAGTACCAGGTATGGATGGTACCTTGAGGTGGACCTTACGACGTGTCGGTACACAGAGAAGATGGATGAGTGATGAGTGCTGAGTAGGCGATCTGTAACTACCCTTCATGTAATAACCTCGGAGGATGACCCATTAGCTGTTTTACTTTTTCTTCAGTTGTACTTGTACTTTCAGTTTCTTGTACTTTACTATTGGGCTTGTATTCCGACCCCTTTTACTTTCAAAACTCTTTTGTTATACAGTTTACTTGGTGTTTTTTATCCAGCTGTGTTCTTGCTTGTGTTTGTGTTTACAGGTTATAAAGGCAATGCCTTCCCAGTTTTAGGGAATTATGCCTTTGGTGCTAGTCGCCAACCCCTGACCTCTAGAAGGTGGGCATGGGGTAGTCACGACACATGCCCCGGGGGACGGGTCATGACATTGTATAAGTGATAGGTCCAACTGTGAGAGAAGGAATATGCACTCCTTCAAAAAACATAAGGGTCAAGAGATGGTCTTAGGGATGATCTAGGTAAGGATTTCTCAAGAATGACATGTCTAATATGGCTTAGAGCCTGAGATACATACATAGAAGTAGGAGAAAAGTTATTGGATGATGAAGGAGAAGTAAAAGGAATGAGACCAGACTGGAAAGGGGTAGCATTAGGAGCCACTGTTGTAGTGCTTTGCACATGGAGATAAGGCTTAATTTTTTTTGATAAAATCAGTGATCACTTCATCTCCATATTGTATAGACTTTTCAAAATCATCTTTATTATCCATAAAATTTTCCAAATTAAGCATGAACTCTTTCATTTTCTGCACTTGGTCATTAAAATTTTGAGTCACATGTGGCATTTAGAGATTTTCCACAAGGTACTTGAAACGGTTAGTCATTTGATGCTTTGTATAGATCCTATTGAAGTATAAATCAACCATTTTAGTAATTTCATCATAGGATGTAGAGGCTTCATTTAAATACTGTGAAACTTTTTCAGGGACATGCTCACTATTTTGTACAATCTTGGAGAGGCTCTCCTGCATAGACTAACCTTTTAAAAACTGATTCTCTTCTTAAATCACTTTTCTGAGTACCGAACTGTTTGATGGTTGAGATGGTTGTCCATGTTTAGTAGAGTAATAAAGAGTTGATATGACTATAGAGAGTTTATGAAGTCTCTTGAGAACAATCTCTAAAGAGTTTTTAAATTCATCATAAAACTCATTCATTGAGGATGAAAATCCTCGAACTTCATTTTTCCAAATTAGTATTGTTTTCAACTATCTTCTCAAAAACATTAACCAAATTAGGTTGGATCAGAGTCACAACATTTTTAGAAATTTTTTTTCATAATTTTCTGTGCTAAAATTTGCAACATGGGGTTCAATAGTTTGAAATGCCTTATTCATTTCCTCAATTATAGATTTTAATGATTTCACTTCCTCAATTAATTTCTGATTTTCAATCCTGACTTCATTAATTTCATGTATCATCCTTGGTTAGGTCTGCCAGATAAGTTTCTCCAAAAGTATGTTAGAATCCTGTTCACTTAGATGAGTTTTAGGGGTAGGTTGAGATTTCAAAAGTTTTTTAAATCAAGATATAATACTTTAACCAAATATCATTAAATCATCAAGGATTACAAATTAAGGAGCTTCTTATGCAACCTTAGGTGAAAAAACCAAAACCAACTTTGGTTCCTTAGGAGATATGACTTCTGTTACAGAAATGGGTCTCAATTGAAAAGATATTGTGATATCAATTCCTCTCACTGAATCCAATTGATAATTAGAGTCATCAAAGTAGGTACAGAATTTATATAAGATGTCTCCAGGGAATGTATCAATAGTAAATTTCACTTGAGTAATTTCAAAAATGGGATTTTGATTCCCCTCAATAGGTTCTTCTCTATTGGGACTAAGAGACTCAATCTCTTGTCCTAGTTTTATCTCTTCCATTCTGGAAGGTTCAACCACTTCTTTAGCTAAATGAAAAGCTTTCTTCATCCTTTCCTCAACAAAAATAATAACTTCTAGATCCACATATTATTCTAAATGTTCCTCAGGAACACCATGTTCCTCTAATACAGCAACTTGTATATCTTTAGAAACTACTTCTACAATAACTACAACAACTTCAGAAACTTCAACAACTTGTGGTTTAGGTAGGCTACTATTTTATTCTTCTAAGATAGTTATTTCCTCAGGTGTAACAACTGCAACCTCAATCTCCTCATTTGATTATTCAACTAATTTGTCTGGTTCCAAACCAAGGTCAGATATGTACTTAGGTTTTGAAGGATTCTCAATTGGATTAAACTTATCACACAATATTTCATTGTCTTCCACCCAAGATTTTTTCCAAGGATTCCAGCTAATTTTCATCCTTCTAAGTGTATCCTTAGAGATAAAAAACTCATAATCCTCAATAAATTATTCATTTGGTCCAAAAACATTCTTAGCTAACAACATTGAATAAATAAATCTCGAATAAAATAGGGAGGTTGATTTTGAAGTGGTCTTGATCATATCACTGATTTAAAGAATTATGTACTTACATAAGTTGATCATGTGGACATTTTTTATAAGATGTATCAGAAATAAATCTTGATACTTTAGGATTTCGAAATCTCCCTTCTTTAGGAAAATCAAATGTTGAATGAACTTGAACAACAAACTTGTTTCTCCATTTAATTCTACTGCAATTGGCCTTCTTCAATTCTTATTTCCATTTAGGATTCCCAATGCCTCTTCTAGGTTAACAAAATCACTATTAGGAGGATTTCCTCATTGACGATCCTCATAAATTCCTTCATGTGGTATTTCAAGATAGGCAGCCCACAACCTTGAAGAAAAGGTACACCTTTATCCATTTATCCAACTTTTAATAATGAAATCATATGTCGAGTTATAGGAGAACTAAATATACTGATAAAAATGGTATAAAGGATTAGGATAGATGGGTTTCTTCTCTTTAGTGAAACATTTCAACCATCCTTGTTCATCTAAAACTTTCAAAATTAGAAAATTACTTATCAGAAACCACTTCAGACAAACTTCTTTCTTTGGCATTACTGTTCGATCAAAAAGCCTTGGATTCAACGGTACCTTAGAAATTATTTTCGTAGCATTTTTCACTTTATTATGATAAATTAACTTCTTATGATTTGATGAATAAGGAGGCTTCATTCTAAGCATCCAATGTAGGTTTGAGAAGTAGAATGAGTTAAAGGAGAGAAGGATGTTTGAGAGAAGGAGATTTTGATTTTGAGGGTAGATGACTTGAGTAAAGTAAGATGTGAAGTGAAGTATTTTTTTATCATTTATGGATTTCAATCATCGAAAACAAAAACACGATATAAATAAAATAATCAACCCATTAATTAAAAAGATTAAAAAAATAAATCCGAGTCATTACGGTGAGACTGGAACAGGTAGTCACGATGTCATCAAAACGGTGTGATAGTGAGACCGTGTCATTGAGAAAACAGATGTAAGATAGTAACTGTGAGACCATAAGAGTGAGACCATAAACTGTGAGATAGTAACCATATGACCGTAACTATGAGATAGTTAGTGTAAGACACTAACTATGTGACCGTAAAAGTGAGACCGTAAAATGTGAGACAGTAAACCTTTCACTTAAGACTTA
The DNA here is from genome assembly GCA_963277665.1 of Viscum album. NCBI lineage: Eukaryota > Viridiplantae > Streptophyta > Magnoliopsida > Santalales > Viscaceae > Viscum > Viscum album. The sequence continues at coordinate 1,893,070,488 of OY728119.1, forward strand.
TCATCCCTAATTCATGTATGATGTAATTTATCCTTTCAAAATTTAATGGTTTAGTGAATATATCAGCAAGATGATGTTCAGTTCCAATGAATTACAAAGTGATATCACCTTTTTTGATAACGATCTCTCAAAAAGTGATTTATTAATTGAATATGTTTAGTCCTAGAATTTGAAATAGGATTCTTTGAAATGTTAATAGCACTTGTATTTCCACAATTTATGGGTAAATGTCTAAATTGATATACTTAGTCTAGTAATGTGTGTTTCATCCACAAAATTTGTGCACAAAAACTACCAGCAACTATGTATTCAGCTTCATCAGTAGATAATGAAACTAAATTTTGTTTCTTACTACACCGTGATACTAGAGACTTGCCTAAAAGGTGACATGTTTGAGAGGTGTTTTTCTATCTAACTTAAAACTACCAAAATCAGCATCTGAATAGCTAACTAAGTCAAATGATTTTCCTCTAGGATAAAACAATACAAAATTGGTTTTATATTTTTGGTATTAGAAAATCCGTTTAATATCATTTAAATGAGACTCTTTGGGGTTTTATTGAAAGCGTGAGAACAAGAAAACACTAAAAATAATATCAGGCCGACAAATGGTTAAGTAGAGTAAACTTCCAATTATTCCTCTATAAGTGGTTTAATCAACAAGTTTACCATTTTTATCAAGATCCAACTAATAGGCTATGCTTATTGGAGTATCACTACTTTTAGTGATATCCAAGCCAAAATGTTTTAGAATATATTTAGTATATTTTCTTTGATTTAAAATTATACCTTCCTTATTTTTAAATAATTGAAATCTAAAAAATAACTTTAGTTCACCCATTAAGCTCATTTCAAATTCATTTTGCATCATCTTTGAAAAATTAATACATAAATATTTTTTTGAAGATCCAAAAATAAAATCATGAACATAGATTTGAACAAAAAAGACATCTTTAGAAATTTGTTTTATAAAAAGATTAGGATCATCTATACCTTTTATAAAACCTTTGGAAATAAGAAAACTACTTAATCTATCATAAAAATATCTTGGATCTTACTTTAAACCATATAAATCACTTTTTAATTTAAAAACATGATTTGGAAAGTGAGGGTTTGTAAAACTAGGCAGTTGTTCAACAAAAACATCCTCAACTATATAACCATTTAGGAATGCACTCTTGACATCAATTTAATATGGTTTTAAATTTATATGTACTGCATATGCAAGGAATATTTTAATGGATTCATGTCTAGATCTCGTTGCAATGGTTTTTTCATAGTCAATTCCTTGTTCTTGACTATAACCTTGTGCAACCAATCTAGATTTGTTTCTAACTTTGTTACCAACTTCATCTACTTTGTTCTTAAACACCCATTTAGTTCCTATATTCAAGTTATCTTTGGGTCGAACCACAAGTTTCCAAACATTATTCCTTTCAAATTGATTTAGATCCTCTTACATGGCCATCACCCAAAATTCATCATTGGTAGCATCATTGATGTTTTTAGGTTCAAGATATGACAAGAAAGCTTAATGTTCAACTTGATTTCTAAGATAAGATCTATTATGTGTTCCTCTATCTAAATATCCAACAACAAATACTAAAGGATGGTTCTTAAGGGTTCTAACAACTCTAGAAAAATAAAGACTAGTAATTTTAGGTTCTTCAACAGGTTCAGATTCATTATGGCTTGAGTATGGAGAATTTCCAGAACTATAAGTTTTAACATATTCCTTTATAAGATGTTCAGAAGATTTTTCATTAATGCTCATATTTGACATATCATCCTTAAGATTCTCTAGGGTGGTATTAGGTTTATGTGGACCTGTTTCATCAAGTTTGACATGTACAAATTCTTCTACACATTTGGTTCTTTTGTTGAAGACTCTATTGTCTTTACTAGAGATTGAATATCCTAAAAAAATTCCTACATCACTTTTGGAGGAAAGCTTGTCCATATTATCCTTAGTGTTAATAATACATAATTTTCAACAAAAAACTTTGCAATAATTATACTTAGGTTTTATACTATTCCACAAATCATAAGGAGTTATTTTAAGAATAGGTCTTATTAACACTATGCTTATAATATAACATGCTATATTGATAGATTTATCCCAAAATTAAATTGAAAAGTCATACTAACTAACCATGGTTCTAGAAATTTCTTGTAAAGTTATATTTATTCTTTTTACAACTCCATCTTGTTGAGGTGTCCTTGGGAAAGAAAAGTTATTAATATAAACATTTTGTGAGAAAAAAGATTCAAACTCTTGGTTTTCAAACTCACGACCATGGTAAATTCTTAGAGATTTTATTTTAAGTCCACTAAGTTTATATATAATCCTAGAATACTTGGTAAAATGAGAACAATATTCACTTTTGCGAGCCAAGAAGAAGGTCCAAATATGCCTAGAGAAGTCATCTACAAGAACATAAACATTGTGCTTCCCATTTAAACTAAAAACTCTAGATGGTCCAAAAAAATCCATGTGAACCAACTCAAGAGGTTGAGAAGTTGAAACTTATTTCTTTAGTTTGAAAGATATTTTGTGTTGTTTATCATTTTGACAATGATTACAGACTTCATTATTTGGAAACTCATATTTGGGTAGGTCCTTAGATAAACCTTTTCTAGTAATATTTCTAAGGGATTTTATATTTTAGTGTCCTATTATTCTATTCCAAATCCAAGACTCTTTGTAAAATACACTTAAGCATGAAACATTTTGAGAAACTAAGGAATCTAAGTTAACAACATCAAAATTTTCATTTCTAAAAGAAGAAAATATTAGTTAATTTTTAGAGTTAAAAACATTACAAGCATTATTTTCAAATTTAATATAAAATACATCATAACATAGTTGTGATATACTAAGCAGATTAAATTTCAATTCATCAACAAAAAGTACTTTAAAAATTAAAACTGAGTTAGAGTTACTGATTTAGCCTAAGCCAATTATTTTTCCATTAGCATTGTCACCAAAAGTGACATGCACACCATCAATATTTATTAAATTCTTAAAGCATGAGTAATATCATGTCATGTTTCTTGAACATCCACTATCCAAGTACTACCACAAAACTACGTTTCTGTAGCGCCACCCTTTAACAACGCTAAAAAAAGCACTGATAAAGGGAACTTTAAACAACAATAAAAAAGCGTAGTTAAAAGTGACCCTTTATCAGCGTTTTTTTTAGCACTGATAAAGGAACCCCCTTTAACAGTTCTTTTTTTAGCACTATTAAAGTGCTCCCCCTTTATCAGCACTTTTTTTACTAACGTTGATAAAGGGGGGCTTTATCAACACTTTTTCCTAGCGCTGATAAAATGTATATTTCAAAAAAAAAATCATGAAAAATAATATATTGATATATAAGTATATTTATATTGATATAAATATCATATATTCTTTTAAATATTTTTTAGATAAGTATAAATAGACTATTACATTTAATATATATGAAATTTAGTGAAAATGGATTTAAAATATTTTAAAAATGTTATTAATTAATAATTTTCTAATTATCATCAACTAATAATAATTTAATATCAATTTGAAGACACAAAAAACCAAAAAAATAATAAAATATCGAAAATAAGTTGAAAAGGTAACTCAAACTTCAAACAACCATAACTTTTAATCCGGGTGTCCGTTTGAGCTCTACAACATATCAAATCGAAGCCTGAGATGAGCTCTAAGTTCTAGTGACTGAAGTGAAATTTTTTTCACATTTTTCGAGGCCAAAAGGCCCAAAAGGTATCCAAAACTGAGTTTTTAGTCGGGATACTCATTTTTTTTAACATTCAATGGAATTTCAGCCTCGTTTAAGGGGGTCTTTCTTCCCTTTTTTAGTAGAGAATGAATTTATTTCAATGGATTACTTTCATATTCATATTATGGCTTTGAAATTTTATCATTTTTCATAATGTACTATTATTTATAATCCAATACATAACAATTTATATATATATTTTTATATATTCGCACATAAAAATTTAATTTTATAAATAAATAATTAAACATATTTACATATAAAATATATTTCCCAATATATAAGCCTTATCTAAATAAGAAACTAATATCCATTTTATTTAAAATAAAAATATATGAATATTTATATACCTATATAATTTTGTTGTGTATATATATATATATTTGTGTGCATTTGTATTGACAAGCTAATATATATTATCTATATATTCTAAAAATATGTATATACATATTAATATATAATATTTGTATATATATATATATATGTATAATTATACATACAGATATGCATAATATATATATGTGTGTGTATGTGTGTGTGGGTGTGTGTGTGTGTTGTATATATGTATTTATTTATTTATAAACACACATAAAAAGCATAATTTATAAATGTATTCAAAATTGATCTTATAAAAATATATTCATATATGAATAAATATATAAATATAACTATATACATATATATCAATATACAGATATATATATATATATATATATATATTAATATACAGATATATATATATATATATATTAATATAACTCAATATATATATATTAATATAAATATATACATATATATATGTTAATATATATATATATATTAATATATGAGTAAATATAACTATATATATATATAAATAAATAGATATATTAATAAATGAAGTGCAAAGCAATATGGTGGAGTGATAAAGGGTTAGGCACACAGGCAACAGGTCCCGAGTTCGAATCCTAGGGGAGGCAGGTCGCACGCGTAGGTGGGGAATAATGCCTAGTGCTGTTAAAGGGGTTGAGGGGCGCTGTTAAAGGCTGGTGGGGTGGTTGGGGAGTGCGGGCTACAGCTGGGGGGTGGGCACTGTTGAAGGGGGGCTTCAAGAACTATTGAAGCCCCTCCCCCGATATGCAGATATTTTTCCCATTTTTTAAACTTTTATCAGTTCTTTTTAAAAGATCTGATAATAGGGGACTTCGTCAGCACTTTTTAGAGCATTGATAAAAGGGACCCCCTTTATCTTCACCTTGATTAACAATGCTTTTCTAGAACTGTTAATTCCCTTTTCTAAAGCTGATAAAGGCTATATTTGCAGTAGTGAAGTACCATAAGCTTTTACAGGAGACCATCAAACATTTTTTCTATTAAATAATCAAAGAAAAGTAGATTTTGGTACCTATATTTGTTTGGGTCCAGTAACATTAGTAATCAGTACTTTAGGAACCCACATCTGCTTCATGGGTTTCCTATAGGCATTATGTAACATATTTGAAAAATAGACTTTATTTGGTCTAGAAAAACAAGAGGTAGTAAAAGATTTTCTAGAACTGGAACTAGTAGCATAATTTTCACTGTTAGGTCAAAAAACAGATTTTTTAGATTTATTTACAAACTTTTTTTGGTGTTATTTCTTTTCCTAGGTTTGTATCCTATACTAGTAGTGTATCTAGGGGAAATTGGTTTACCAAGAATCTATGTAAGAGTATTTTTTTCCATTGGTAAATTTATATAGGTCCCTTTTTAATTTTTCATTAGATAACTTATGTTCATTATTCTCTTTGAGTAATTGAACATTTTTCTCTTTCTCTACACCAAGTTTAGATTTGAAAGTAGTAGTCAAGGCATGTTATTTATTTAAAGATTTGTATTTATCTTTTATCTCATTAAAAGTTTCTTCTAGAATTTGGTAGTATTCATGCATTTCCTCATTTTTCATATTTTTAGAATCACTTTAATATTAAGAATAATATGAATTTTGTACAAGAGACTCAAAGGTTACAACAGATGTGTTTATCATAAAACACATTTTGGCTCTGTCAAACTTTTCATCAAGTGAAGACTCCGAGTCACTTGAACTATCCTCAAAATCACTCCATGTTTCCTTCATTTCATTTTAATACTTTCAATCTTTTTCCTCATACCTCTTATTATATTTTATCTTGGGAAAATAATCCTTTACATGTCCCTTTCTCTTACATTCACAAAAAACTATTTCATCATATTTTTATCTTCTTTTTAATAATTTTTTCATTTTCCCTTGTGATCATATATTCCTTTGAAGTTAGACTTTATGAAATATTTCTTTCTTCTATAAAACTTCTTAAATCATCTGGCTAATTAATCCATTTTCTCATCACTATCTGGTGATGATTGTTCATTGCTAGAAATTTCTACAGGGGCTTGTAATTTATCCTTTTCCTTGAGTTTAGAGGTAGTAGTATTGAATGACATAGATTTAATTTTGGGTTCATCATCCTCTTATTTTTTGACTTTTAATTCTTCCTTATACATCATCAACTTACCTATTACCTAATTGACTAGAAACACCCTAATATCACAAGATTCTATAATTGAGATAGAGTTATTTATCCATCTATCTGGTAATTGTCTAATTATTCTCATAATTTGATCATTGGCTGTAACATCTCTTCCCAGACAGATAATTGTATTCACAATTTCATTAAACCATAGTTACATGCTAGAAATAATCTCATCATTATTAATTTTAAAGTTACCATATTTAATAGTATATGTGTTAATTCTAATTTCCTTAACACTAGATGTTCCTTTATGTGAAACAGATAAAGTATCCCAAATTTGATGGGCTGTTTTACATACATAAATTCTGTTAAACTCTTCATTTTTTAAATAATAGTATAAGGCATTCATGTATTTACAATTATTATTATAAGAAACCTTAGTTGGGTCATCCCATGTGTGCCTATTAGTAGCAGGAATCTTATATTCATCTAAAATTTAAGACTAAATCTCAAAACCCATATTTTCTAGGTGCATTTTCATTTTAATTTTCCATTATGCATAATTTTTTCCATTAATTAATAGAGTTCAATTGGTAGCATCACCTTATAGTATATTATTAATGATAAAGAAACAATTTTTTAAAGAACTATAAATTTAGAACTAAAAAAAATTTAAAGATCATTAAAACGAAACTACAATCAAAGTAGTGAAATATTTTAAACAGATTTATAATTTAAAATTTTAAAAATAAGGATATTAAAAACTCTTATGATTCCAAATGTTGGTCGAAGTAGGACACTTAAGTGGGGGGTGAATTGAGTTCCTATAAAAATTTCAGTTAAAAAGGTTTACTTAAAAGATTCCCAAAAGTTAAAATAAAACAAACCAGTTAATCAAGGTAATAAAATTATAATAGTTTAACTATTAAAATGGTTTCTTAGAAGATTGATTAATTATCAGTTATAAAAATATGAGATACATATATAAATTTTGAAGCTACTCTAATAAGGAAAAACATTTATAACTAATATCCAAGACTAACTATCAAAGTAAAGTTTAGTTTTCATAAATATAAGCTAAAATAGAGAAAAACTAAATTGAATGACCCATTGGATAAAACAAGTGGTTCAGTCTCAAGATGTGACCTAATCCAATCTACTTAGTGATCACCTACCACCAAGAAATATATATATATATATATATATATATATATATATATATCTTTAATCCACACCCTGGATCTGGGTTAACAACAATACAGAGGAATGTCCAGGTCACAAGATCTCTTCCACTATTCTATGTGGGAAAACTAACAACCAGATCACACAAAACCTCTTTCATATTTATACATGGGTGAACAAAAGTGTATACAGATATTTGAGTGACTATATATTGTATCCTCTAGTTTAATGTAGGATAGATTGTGTGTTTTAATACATATACACACAATTATTGAAAATTGATAAAGACAGTACACAACAGAGAAAAGATAATGAGAAAGGAACAAAAATGCTCTGAGTGTTATTCTATGTTGCTCAGGATGTGTAGGATGTAGTAGATGTGATTTTCGATTACTCTTATGAAAACAGAGTATCATGGGTCTCATGTTCTGGTTTCCATTTCGATGAGATGTGTATTATAGATCTTTTTATTCTTAAAGTTGATACTACAAGGATGTTTGAGGTTCTAATATACAATAGTTCAATCACCAGGAATTGCGAGTTCTTCATGTGTTATTCTGTGTATATTCTTTCATGAAATCTACTACTTGACATCTATTTACTCCAGCACACGATTTTCTTTTTTATTTCGGGTGCATTTGTTGTAGCCGATGGGGAGCATGGTCTCCACACACCGTACCTCGTACTGTCTGCTAACAGAAATGAAAAAGAAAATTTATTATATCAATTTCATTTAATGAATCAAATATGACTGTTAGAATTAACCATTAAATTTAATTGAGATCATACAGAGAAACATTGTCACAATTTGTCTTGAAATGGTGTCACTGGAAACAATTCCATCTCCTTTGTCAATTTTGGAACTGGTAGCATGGTGTGATGGTAATAGGTTCATAGTATCATATCCTTTGTGAAGTTTGAAACTAGTATCATGGTCATGATAGCAAGCGTTATGGTAGCAATTCCTTTTCTAAATCAGAAACTTGTGGAACTATGTCAGGGTTACAATATTTGGGTTTCAATGTCAGGGTTACAATGTCAAGGTTATGGTGTCTGGGTTATGGTGTCTGGGTTATAGTGTCTAGGTTACAATTTTAGGGTTATAGTGTCAGGGTTACAGTATCAGGGTTATGGTGTCAGGGAATTAGCCAATTTTTCACACAAATGGTGAGACAATTATCATAGAAGTGGTTTCTTATACTTAAGAAAATACCAGTAAATTGTTTCAAGAAGTAATACTCAAATAATGGATTAGGCTTAAGTATTATTATAATAAAACATAATATAACAAGATAAAGATTAGTTTACATGGTCCATACATGCTTTGTATATAACGAACCATACTTTACATACATTGTTAATACTTCAAAATTGAAGCGTACTTATTACATCATATAACAAAACCACGAAAGGACCGTATAAGTATAGTGTCTTTAGAAACTGGGAAACATAAACAACTGGTTCATAAAGTGTCTACACTGTCTCCCATTTATTTCATCATATCTATAGTCCCTTTTGGCATATCTTACTTAATAACCTTATTCATGACCTGGGGAAAGAAAACATACAAAAGGGTGAGCTCAAATGCTCAGTAAGGGTAAACAAAAGAAATATCTATCACATCATATTCATAAGAACATAACATTTTGGAAATCTTAACATGCAAAAGAGATCATAATATCATAACATGGGAAAAATCATAGTAGTGAAATATAATCCCAATAATCATAACTTAAAACATGAAACTTTGTGGTATACACACATAATCATAGAGAATCATTTCTTATTAGTCAAGACTCATTGCCAAGACTATCTTAGTGGACAAAGTCCCTTTCTGAACCGAGTTCACTCCTTGTTTCAGTACTGTTTCACTGAACCGGTATAACCTACCGTTCCAGCCATGTCTATCTCATGAGATATAAAATCTTTACCCAATGCATTGGAGGGAGATATAGGTCCCACCCATCTCATAATGATACCACTCTTATGTGTGCCACAAAATCATAAATCATACATCATTGCATAACCCATGTAATAAAAACGGGATTCTTAAACATCATGACATCATAAAACAATTCATATAAGATAAAGGAATTCATAAAAATAATTACATCACAACATAATCAAATCAATGTAATAATAGGGATAGAAACAGAACCCTATATTATCTTAGATGGAAAATAATTTTGATAAAACACTTGAACTCCATTCTTGAGGAAAATATCCTTTCTATTTCAAAAACACGTTTCCTTTATTAACATGTCATACAATTATAAACTAAAAGAAGTTGATTAAAAATAAACTTTAAAACATGTAAAGGAAGCTTCTTGGAAATAATGTTTTAAAAATCTATTCATGCTATATAAGTTAAAAAAAACATTCTTCGTACTTTTGTCGGAAAAGTCAAAAAGTACCTCGTACCAAAAACGACAAAAGATTCCTTTCATATCCTTTACTAAAAACTCACCGAAGGGTAAAATTGGATTTAAACAATTTTAGGTGGATGGAAACAATATTACATATTGAGGAAACATGGATGTGGATGATAAAATACACCCCAGTAAATTTCAATGTATAAACAATCTCAGATAAAAATGAGATTGTGATATTTCCCTTACCTTAGGTCCGATTTTCTTCGTAAGTGTCCGAACCTCCTGTATAATGATTTAAATAATGTTATTGAATTATTCCAGAATCATACTTATTGTTATGATATCATATATGCTCATATTCTTAGCTTCTTATTAGTAATATTTCATTACTACTTGTTATTCGGGTGTTTATTACTTTTTTGTTCTTATGTGTGTTTTGTCGAATAAATTCTTATTATTCTCTTTAGGTTATAGATGCATCATTTACATAATTGTATTAGTGTAATATATATCATATTCATTCATTCAATTCATTTATATAATCATTATGAAATGAAGATCATGTAGAACGAGTCGCATCACATCGTGGAGATGGTATTCCGTACGTACGCACGAGTGATGATATCGTTCCTATGATCGTGGAATTGTATTGGAGTGTATGTATAATATTTCAGAATCAATATCACTTTATAATAGTCATATATAGTCATTATTTACACCATTATACCCATCCAAGTATGGTGGTGGTGGAAAATAGATTACACCACGGCGTGGAGACGGTATTCCGTACGTACGCATGCGCATTGATTTCTTTTTCCGTAGGATGGATAGATGGTGAAATAGGGTTGTTTCATACTTATAATAACATATCAATATGGGAGTGACACTGATGTTGTTACTTCATAATGAAACAACTAAATAAGAATAAGTGGAAGAAGAAATAAAGATGAAAGAATCGGTAACGGACATTACCTCTTCTTTGAAGTGCTTCTTTGAGACCTCCTTTTAGGGAACTAAAATAGGTCTTTGAAGAAGACCAGAATCTCTAGGATGTTTCTAGGGATGTGGAGAGAAGAAATTTCCAGGGTTTGGCCGAGCTTGAAGGCTCAAAGTGGTGTGAGGAAGAGGGGGAGGAGGTGCCCTTTTATAAGGGAGGAGAGGGGCACCTTTGAAATAACTAAAATATTATTTTATTATAAAGTCAAATTCGATTTTTAATAGCTCCAAATTGATATATTTAGAAGCTAAGGTGGGTAGGGGTCGAAATCCTCTCATACAATAGAATTTAGACAAGTTTATGTATCAATTTTAACATTATCATTTAGATTTAACTTTAAGTTAGATAATTTAACTTTTACCGTGTCTTCTTGTTTTCTTACACTATAAGGTTAATAAACTTACCATATCAAGCCAAACGAACCCCAATTTGTTTATTATTAATATATATAGACTTATCTAAGTCATTTGGACTAACCTTAGATTTTTAGTAATAAAATAACAATTAGTAATATAATATTTTTTTTAAAAACTATTTTATGTCAATTTTGACAATATTTAGTAATTGATTTTTGTGAAAATTATAACAGAATGATTAGTTAGAAACAAGTTACTTAAATCAATACTAACATGTCATCGTAACCTATAAAATTAGTGTAATTCATAAAAAGTCTCAAATTACATTTATTTGGGTATTTATAACATCGATTATGTCAATATTTCATTAATAAGATAATTACTGCATCATCATTGTGTCATAAATAAATTAAATTATTTAATGTCTAAAAATTACAAATAAAATTAAATTATGTATGAAATATTTTTATCTTTCTAATGAATATTTATAGTAGAATTTATCTTATGTATAACCCCATATTAAAAATGATTTACTTATTAAACTTTGATTTTAACTATTTAATCCTTCTTTAAATAAATTAATAATAAATGTCCTAATCTAATCCAAGTGGGCCTAAATGGTCATATTTTATTCCTAAGGTTGTTTTTGGTTGAATTACACTTTTCCAATAGAATTAGGACATGTGTTAGGGTAATAATAATATCACTTTTACGCTTAATTACCCTATTTACTTTTAACTGTGGTAAATAAAAGTAATAAGTTACTATTCACCAAAAATTATTTTCATCTCATTGAACCAAATTTTAGTCCTTGATATTAACCGTGTCTCTCGGATTTTCGAAATTCCACTCACAGAAGCGGTAAAATTAAGTTTTATGAAAAATTCAGTTTTTTTAACTACCACTTAGTGGTTTCACTATTCATCAAAAATTGAAAGTTTTTAGAAAAATACCAAAATTTCACCCTAGGCTAATTTCGATATTACGAATCCAAAAATGAAGTCCATTTTGAAAAATAAAATTTATAAAATTTCAAAAAGTGGTTATTACTATTCATAACGACTAGTTTTAATAATATTTTAATAGCATATCATTGTTTAATGAAACTCGGTATTGCGTACGACGCAAGCTATCGAGGAAGGCCGCAGTTGCATGTAAAGAAATCCAAGATAGTGTTGTGTGTAGTTAAAGATTCCTTTGATGATTTATATAACATAAAAACAAAATATTTCACATAAAAGTCTCGGGTGTTACATTCTACCCCCCTTAAAATGAATTTCTCCCTCGAAATTCGTCATTTTGTAACAAACTGATGAGGATACCCCTCCTTCATCATATCCTCAAGCTCCCATGTAGCTTCTTATAATTGGTGGTTCCTCCATAAAACTTTCACCAATCGAGTGGTCTTGCTTCGTAGGACTTTTTCGCTACGATCCAGAATCTCTATCGGCTGTTCTTCATAAGAAAGATCTTGCTCCAGCGGTACAACTTCTGAGCTAAGTACATGTGAAGGATCAGGTATGTACTTTTTCAGGAGAGATACATGGAACACATCGTGAACTTGAGAGAGATTTGGTGGAAACGCCAATCGGTAAGCTACCTTCCCAATACGATCCAGTATTTCGAAAGGACCGATATATCTAGGGCTCAACTTCCCCTTCTTTCCAAATATCATGACTCTCTTCCAGGGAGATATTCGTAAGAACACCTTATGACCTACTTCAAAATCTAGGTCTTTTCTTCGGTTGTCGGCATAACTTTTCTGTCGACTCTGAGCTGCTCTTATGTGTTGTTGAATAGATCTGACCTTTTCTGCCATTTCATCAACGAGATCAGGTCCTAATAGCTTTCTTTCCCCAACTTCATCCCAGCAAGTTGGAGTCCTGCATTTCTTTCCATAGAGAGCTTCATAAGGATCCATTTGAATACTGGAGTGAAAGATATTATTATAATAAAAATCCACCAAAGGTAGGTGTTGATCCCAACCACCTTTGAAATCTATAGAGCAAGCTCTCAACATATCTTCTAGGGTTTGAATTGTTCTCTTAGACTGACCGTCTATCTGAGGATGATAAGCAGTGCTGAAACTCAACTCTGTATCCAGAGTATGCTGAAGACTTCGCCAGAACTTCGAGGTAAATCTCGGATCCCGATCAGATATAATAGAAAGTGGTACTCCATGCAATCCTACCACTTCCTTTACATATATCCTGGCAAGATGATCCAGAGAGAAATCCTCTCTAATAGCAATGAAGTGTGCAGACTTGGTAAGACGATCAACTATGACCTAGATAGCATTATTTCCTTTGGATGTTTTAGGAAGTCCTGTGACAAAGTCCATAGTGACATTTTCCCATTTCCATTTGGGTATGGGTAATGGTTGTAACATCCCCTTATACTTCTGTCTCTCAGCTTTAACTTGCTGACAAACCAAGCATCGAGAGACATATTCAGCAACATCTCTTTTCATGCCATCGCACCAGAAGTACTCTTTCAGGTCCCTATACATCTTCGTGCTTCCAGGATGAATAGAGAATGAATAACTATGAGCCTCATCCAGCAGCTCCTTCTTTAATTCCGGGATGGGAGGAACACAAACCTGATTCCTGAACTTTATTATCCCATCACAATCAAGGTTGAATTCAGGAACATTTCTCAGCTTCTTTTGTAACTCGACATCTTCTTTCTGTGCCTCTTTAATCTTCACATGTATAGATGGTTGAACATTCATTTGAGAAAGATAAGATTTTTCTCCTTCCATTATAATTCCAAGATCCATCCTTTTTAAATCCATAAATATTAGATCTTTTGTGATCCTCATCATGGATAAACTGACATGGTCTTGTCGACTTAATGAATCTGCCACCTTGTTTGCTTTCCCAGGGTGGTAATGGATTTAGCAGTCATAATACTTAATCGTCTCCAACCATCTTCTTTGGTGCATATTTAGCACCTTTTGTGTGAAAATATACTTTAAACTTTTATGATCAGTATAAATATCACACCTTTCACCATAAAGATAATTCCTTCAAATATTTAATGCAAAGATTACCGTAGCTAACTCCAAATCATGTGTTGGGTAATTTTTCTCATGGATTTTCAACTGTCGTGTGGCATAATCTATCACCATATCATTTTGCATAAGAACACACCCCAATCCCTTCTTGAATGCATCACTATAGATCACAAACCTTTCTCCACTACAAGGAAGTGTGAGCACAGGTGCACTGGATAACCTTCTTTTCAACTCCTTGAAATTCTCTTCACATTCCTCTGTCCAGACAAACTTAACTCCTTTCCGATTCAACTTGGTGAGTGGATTAGATAATCGTGAAAAATCTTTCACAAAACGTCGATAATATCCAGCCAAACCAAGAAAACTTTGGATCTCAGTTACTGTTGTTGGTCTCGACCATCTTTCGATAACCTCTGTTTTTGCTGGATCCACAGATATCCCCTCTTTTGAGATTATGTGACCCAAAAATGCAACTTTTTGAAGCCAAAATTCACACTTGGTAAATTTGGCATAAAGATTCTCCTTTATCAGGGTCTTCAATATAATTCTCAAGTGATCTTCATGTTCTTACTGGCTCTTTGAATAGACAAGAATATCATCTATAAAGACTACCACAAATTGATCAAGATAGTCTCTAAAGACTCTATTCATCAGATCCATGAAGATAGCAGGGGCATTAGTAAGACCAAATGGCATCACTATAAATTCATAGTGTCCATACCTTGTACAGAAAGCCGTCTTTGTTATATCCTCCCTTTTGAACCTTAATTGATGATACCCTGAACGAAGATAAATCTTGGAAAAGTATTGAGCTCCGTGTAGTTGGTCAAATAAGTCATCAATGCGTGGGAGAGGATATTTTTTCTTTATAGTGATCTTGTTAAGTTCTCGATAATCAATGCAGAGTCTCATTGATACATCTTTCTTCTTAACAAATAGAACAGGTGCTCCCCAAGGTGACGCACTAGGGTGTATGAATCCCTTATCAAGATTCTCTTGGAGTTGCTTCTTCAATTCCTGTAACTCAATTGGGGCCATTCTATAAGGTGTCTTTGAAATAGGAAAAGCACCCGGTACGAGTTCTATTGAAAACTCAACTTCACGATTTAGTGGAAGACCCGGTAATTCCTCCGGAAAGACATCATCAAACTCCCGTAAAATGGGCATATTATTAATCGTGAGTTTCTCACCAACCATTTGAGATAAATAACCTTCATTTAGTGGAATCAAGACCCATAAGATGGAAGAAATTTCCACTAGAAGGTTATGTTCATCCTTGCATCGATAGACGATCATAGATTGATCTGGAATATGAAATGTGACTTCCCTTCATTGGAAATTGATATGAGCTCCATATAAAGAAAGCCAATCCACGCCAAGAATCACATCAAATTCCACTATAGGAAGGATCACAAGATTTGCAGGAAGCACTTTCCCACAAACTTCGATCGGAGAAGAATTATAAACTTTTGATGCGACTGTTGTGCCATTAGGTGTTGTCACAGCTAACTCAACATCTAATTGTTGAGGTAATACGGTGATACCCTTAGAAAATTCTTCAGAAATAAAAGAGTGGGTGGATCCAGAATCAAATAAAACATTTTCTACTTTAGAGTGGATGGTAAGTGTACCTTTCACCACATCGTTATCGTACTCCACATCGCTGATAGAAATTTCATGTGACTTTCCTTTTTCTTTAGCCTTAAGAGTTTGTTGACATTGACCATCATCATCAAACCTTGGATTAGGGAATTTATTGGCATAATGCCCCATCTCCTTGAACTTGAAACATTGAAGTGTAGTAGGTTCATTCTGTGTATCCCTTCCTTTGTTTGCATCATTAGACATCTTCTTCCCATCATCGCGGAATTCAAATGCCCGTTGACCTTCCTTTCCATATTTGAAACATTTACTTGTCCCTTTAAGACAACTCCCTCCATGTTTCTTTCCACACTTTGAGCATAAGGGAAAGCTCATCTTCTTTTCAGTGTGCTCTTTAGATTTTCCTTTGAATTCCATTTTCCTCTTCTTATCAAACCCATATGACTGATGGGTTACTCCAATCTCCATCTCAACTTTGAGAGCACATCGAACAATTTCCTCGTAGCTATTGAAGTCCCTTATGGCTAAGGCCCTTCGAAGACTTGGTTTTAAGCCACTAAAGAATCGATCGATCTTACTCTCAGGTTGGATAATAATACCAGAAGCGTACCTTGCAAGTCTTGTAAAATTTGCTTCATAGGTACCAACGGATTCATCATCCTTTTGCTTCAGTTCAAGAAACTATTTCTCCATCTTTGTTCGGAGAATACGAGGGAAGTACTTATTGAAAAATAAGTTCTTGAACTCATCCCATTCCATGGACTCAATTTCATCCCTTTGCCTCGTATTCTTAATAATATTCCACCATTGATCAACATCACCTTCCAAACGATACACTGCTAAGATGACTTTATCATGCTCAGAACATTGAAGAACTGAAAATATCTTTTCAGTAGTACTAATCCATTGTTCAGAAACTAATGGATCAGTAGACCCGCTGAATGAAGGAGGACGCTGTCTCATGAAGGATTCAACAGAATGTTGCTCATTACTTTGCTCGTTTGGAAGTCCTGTATGATTTATATCTTGAGAAATTTGTGTGAGCATGGCTACGAGATTTTTCATTCTAGTTCCCATAACGTTTGGTTGCTCAGGGGGACAATCATTGCATTGCCCGTCACATTCCGCATTAACACGGTTCCTTCGGGTTCTAGCCATTGACTAAAACCAAGAAGAATAGTGTGAGAAACACTAATTATAATAGAAAAAACACATAATCAAGAATAAAATTTCACACTTAATGTATCATCCTAGGTTATTCATGGCCATTTCTAAAACACTAAGATTGTGTTCTATGCTTAGAATTATCCTTAGGGTTCTTACTAAGGCTTCACATCCTAGTTTCCAAAGGTTGACTATACCTTTCCTCTGATACTAACTATAACGACCCATACTTTACATACATTGTTAATACTTCAAAATTTAAGTGTACTTATTACATCATATAACAAAACCACGAAAGGACCGTATAGGTATAGTGTCTTTAGAAACTGGGAAACATAAACAACTGGTTCATAAAGTGTCTACACTATCTCCCATTTATTTCATCATATCTATATTCCCTTTTGGCATATATTACTTAATAACCTTCTTCATGACCTGGGGAAAGAAAACATACAAAAGGGTGAGCTCAAATGCTCAGTAAGGGTAAACAAAAGAAATATCTATCACATCATATTCATAAGAACATAACATTTTGGAAATCTTAACCTGCAAAAGAGATCATAATATCATAACATGGGATAAATCATAGTAGTGAAATGTAATCCCAATAATCATAACTTAAAACATGAAATTTTGTGGCATACACACATAATCATAGAGAATCATTTCTTATTAGTCAAGACTCATTTCCAAGACTATCTTAGTGGACAAAGTCGCTTTCTGAACCAAGTTCACTCCTCGTTTCAGTCCTGTTTCACTGAACCGGTATAACCTACCATTCCAGCCATGTCTATCTCATGAGATATAAAATCTTTACCCAATGCATTGGAGGGAGATATAGGTCCCACCCATCTCATAATGATACCATTCTTATGTGTGCCACAAAATCATAAATCATACATCATTGCATAACCCATGTAATAAAAATGGGATTCTTAAACATCATGACATCATAAAACAATTCATATAAGATAAAAGAATTCATAAAAATAATTCCATCACAACATAATCAAATCAATGTAATAATAGGGATATAAACAAAACCCTATATTATCTTAGATGGAAAATAATTTTGATAAAACACTTAAACTCAATTCTTGAGGAAAATATACTTTTTATTTCAAAAACACGTTTCCTTTCTTAACATGTCATACAATTATAAACTAAAAGAATTTGATTAAAAATAAACTTTAAAACTTGTAAAGGAAGCTTCTTGGAAATAATGTTTTAAAAATATATTCATGCCGTATAAGTTAAAAAAAACATTCTTCTTACTTTTGTCGGAAAAGTCAAAAAGTACCTCGTACGAAAAATGACAAAAGATTCCTTTCATATCCTTTAATAAAAACTCACCGAAGGGTAAAATTGGATTTAAAAATTTTTAGGTGTATGGAAACAATATTACATATTGAGGAAACATGGATGCAGATGATAAAATACACCCCAATAAATTTCAAAGTATAAACAATCTCGGATAAAAATGAGATTGTGATATTTCCCTTACCTTAGGTCCGATTTGCTTCGTAAGTGTCCGAACCTCCTGTATAATTATTTAAATAATGTTATTGAATTATTCCAGAATCATACTTATTGTTATGATATCATATATTGTCATATTCTTAGCTTCTTATTAGTAATATTTCATTACTACTTGTTATTCAGGTGTTTATTACTTTTTGTTCTTATGTGTGTTTTGTTGAATAAATTCTTATTATTTTTCTTTAGGTTATAGATGCCTCATTTCCAGAATTTTATTAGTGTAATATATATCATATTCATTCATTCAATTCATTTATATAATCATTATGAAATGAAGATCATGTAGAATGAGTCGCATCACATCGTGGAGACGGTATTCCGTACGTACGCACGAGTGATGATATCATTCCTATGATAGTGTAATTGTATTGGAGTGTATGTATAATATTTCAGAATCAATATAACTTTATAATAGTCATATATAGTCATTATTTACACCATTATACCCATCCAAGTAAGGTGGTGGTGGAAAATAGATTACACCACGGCGTGGAGACGGTATTCCGTACGTACGCACGCGCTGTGATTTCTTTTTCCGTAGGATGGATAGATGGTGAAATAGGTTTGTTTCATACTTATAATAACATATCAGTATTTGAGTGATACTGATGTTGTTACTTAATAATGAAACAACTAAAGAAGAAGAAGTGGAAGAAGAAATAAAGATGAAAGAATCGGTAACAGACATTACCTCTTCTTTGAAGTGCTTCTTTGAGACCTCCTTTTAGGGCAATAAAATAGGTCTTTGAAGAATACAAAAACCTCTAGGATGTTTATAGGGAAGTGGAGAGAAGAAATTGGCAGGGGTTTGATGATCTTGAAGGCTCAAAGTGGTGTGAGGAAGAGGGAGAGGAGGTGCCCTTTTATAAGGGAGGAGAGGGGCACCTTTGGAATAACTAAAATATTATTTTATTATAAAGTCAAATTCGGGTTTTAATAGCTCCAAATTGATATATTTAGAAGCTAAGGTGGTTAGGGGTCTAAATAATCTCATCCAATATAATTTAGACAAGTTTAGGTATCAATTTTAACCTTATCATTTAGATTTAACTTTGTGTTAGATTATTTGACTTTTACCGTGTCTTCTTGTTTTCTTACACTATAAGGTTAATAAACTTACCATATCAAGCCAAACGAACCCAAAGTTGTTTATTATTAATATATATAGCCTTACCTATTCATTTGGAGGAACCTTATATTTTTATGAATAAAATAACAATTAGTAATATAATATTTGTTTTAAAAACCATTTTATGTCAATTTTGACACTATTTAGTAATTGATTTTTGTGAAAATCATAACAGAATTATTAGTTCAAACCAAGTTACTTAAATCAACACTAACATGTCATATTAACCTATAAAATTAGTTTAATTCATAAAAAGTCTCAAATTACATTTATTTAGGTATTTATAACATCAATTATGTCAATATTTCATTAATAAGATAATTACTGCATCATCGTTGTGTCATAAATAAATTAAATTATTTAATGTCTAAAAATTACAAATAAAATACCATTATGTAGGAAATATTTTTATCTTTCTAATGAATATTTATAGTCGAATTTATCTTATTTATATCCCCATACTAAAAATGAGTTACTTATTAAACTTTGATTTTAACTATTTAACCCTTCTTTAAATAAATTAATAATAAATGTCCTAATCTAATCCAAGTGGGCCTAAATGGTCATATTTTATTACTAAGGTTGTTTTTGGTCGAATTAAACTTGTAAAATAGAATTAAGACATGTGTTAGGGTAATAATAATATCATTTTTACCCTTAATTACCCTATTTACTTTTAACTGTGGTAAATAAAAGTAAAAAGTTACTATTTAACAAAAATAATTTTCATTTTATTGAACCACATTTTAGTCCTTGATATTAACCGTGTCTCTCGGATTTTTGAAATTCCACTCACAGAAGTGGTAAAATTAAGTTTTATGAAAAATTCAGTTTTTTTTAACTACCACTTAGTGGTTTCACTATTTATCAAAAATTGAAAGTTTTCAGAAAAATACCAAAATTTCACCCTAGGATAATTTCAATATTCCGAATCCAAAAATGAAGTCCATTTTGAAAAATAAAATTTATAAAATTTCAAAAAGTGGTTATTACTATTCATAACAGCTAGTTTTAATAATATTTTAATAACATATCATTGTTTAATGAAACTCGGTATTGCGTACGATGCAAACTATCGAAGAAGGCCGCGGTTGCGTGTAAAGAAAGCCAAGATAGTGTTGTGTGTAGTGAAAGATTCATTAGATGATTTATATAACATAAAAACAAAATATTTCACATAAAAGTCTTGGGTGTTACATTGTAAGATGTTAAACATGATTTGTGAGCATTAAAACACGAGGAGTCCAATATTTTTTTTGAGGAAAGATCGAATGAGCCAACCATAGCTTCGTATTAGAAGGAATTTTATAATACATAAGAGATTTTTTAGTTTTACCATGATACAAAGAATTATTCATCATTGTAATAAAATAAGAATCATTAAATGGTATATCAATTAATAAAACTACTCATAAAAAATGTAAATCATGGATAAATAATTGCAGATACCTTGACGAGATCACGAAAAGAAGTAATAGTTGATTCACATTGAAGATCAAACGATTCAAGTCATTGGAACAATGATGGTTGAAATAAATGTTCATTAAATTATGATATATGTATAATGAAAACATATAATTAAGATGGTAAAATAAAATGAAGTATTAAAAATTTTAGGCGACAATTAAAAATTCCAATGTCACGATGTAAAAAAATTAAAATTCCAAATTGGCAGGAAATTAAAATTATCTTTCACATCTATTTTAGGATAACCTTCATGAAACTTTATTAAAATTTTCACTAATTTTTCATCTCAGTTATATATGAACCGACATGAAAAATCAATTTTTATGACTTTTTCACATCGTTTACTAAATAACTGATGTGAAAAATTGATATTTCATGCCAGTTATTAAATAAATGATATGAAAAACGTTTAAAAGAATGTATTTAAGTTCCCAAGCTTCGATTTGGTGGGTATTAGAGATCAAACAGAGTTACAGATCAAAATTTATGTCCATCAGAAGTTGGTTATCTATAAATGAAGTCTTAGGGAAGACCAAATTATGATGGCCATTACTTTTGATCCGTAACTCTGATTGAGCTCCGAGACTAGTCAAATTGAATTTTGGGAAATTAAATCCATGTTTGAAAAAAATTTCACATCGGTTATTAAATAATCGACATGAAATTTCCTTTTAACATTGGTTATTAAATAACCGATGTGAAAAAGTCATGAAAATTGATTTTTCACATCAGTTATTATATAATCGATGGGAAAAATCATTGAAAATGGATTTTAACATCGGTTATATAATAAACAACTTGAAAAATAAATTTTCAAAGATTTTCATGTCGGTTCTAAAAAACCAACATGAAAAAAGGAAAAATTAAAAATAGTTTTTTTACTTGTGGGTTCATAACAACTATATGTTATTAATTTCTTTATGAATGGTCTATCTTTCCTATGGAGGGAATTTTTTATTTTTTGGATGTGACATCTTTCTTGTATCCAATTTGAATAAAATGTCACCAAAACAATTCATATCTCTTAAAATGTTAGAAAAATCAGAAGAAATTATCCAATTTAGTGTGTTAATATCTCATCAGATTCTTGGGGTGAGTTTTTTCTATAACTTTATATGATTAGGATTTTATTTCTAAAGCATTGAATTTTTTTTATTCAACATTATTAAGGAACTGTCATCTTCATGTAATTTTTATTCTATCTCATTAACCTCATATTCCTTAGATTCTATCTTCTTTCTGATTTCATCCACCATCTTTCCAAGTTCTATAATTCTGAGTTTATAGATTAATATTTCAAGTATGTACTCTTCTATTTGAATAATAACATCTTTTATTCCTTAAAAAATCTTCACACCATCTTTATCCATAATTATTTTATTTTTCTTGAGAGTATGTTTTTTCTCAAGTCATGTAAAAAGTTTTGATCTGAACTAATACTCTCTATAAGACTCACGAACTCCTTATTTTTCATCATTTTTCGACGAAAATTCCTTTTTTCACAACATTTTTAAAGAAGGTTCCAATTCATTAAAAAATTCATATTCTAATGGATCATTCTCATCTAAGTCATATTTTACTTTCAAACCTGGTATGATTCTTATATTTCTAGTTCAATTTTTCATTCCCCTAATGTAATTCCTTTCTTCCTTAGAATTTTTTTTTCGACTTCTACCATCATGACATTTAATGAGGAAGATATACAAATTCAATAAATTTATTCCCAGGTAAATTTATAGAAATTTTTCTAATTCCACCACACTAAAAAAATCTGAGGGGATTTTCCTCTATAGTTTCCTTTACCTATATGATATTTCATGGATAGTGGGGACATGATTTTATATTAAACTCATCATCCTACTTATCTTCAAAATCATAAGGGAAAACATATTCAACATGTTGAGTTTTCATTAATCCCATAGATTCA
Source organism: Viscum album (assembly GCA_963277665.1). Taxonomy (NCBI): domain Eukaryota; kingdom Viridiplantae; phylum Streptophyta; class Magnoliopsida; order Santalales; family Viscaceae; genus Viscum; species Viscum album. Next base: position 1,893,093,486 of record OY728119.1, read on the forward strand.
AAATCCATATAATCTTTTCCCCCTTTTCAAATGTTTTATATTTTCTAATTTCTAAGGAAACATGAATTTCATTAAAAACATGAAGTGATAAATCTTCATCATATTTTAAATAAGAGAGTTTAGAATCAATCCTATCTAGAAATTTTCTCAAGAGTTTCATAACAAATTTGGAATCTCCCAAGAAATATCTAAAACCTCTGTTATTTATCCAAATACATTTAATATTATAAATTACTCATCAAAATATTCTTTATCTCTCATTATAATCTATTCAAAATTGCTACACTAGTTTTTTAGTTTTACTTCCTTCACCTTATTATTTACTTTGAAAATACGTTTGATCGTTTCCCATGTTATATTTTATATTCTTATACCCATCTCCATCATGTAAAATTTTTATGAAAGAGACATATGAATATTATTTATATCATTTCTACCAACTTCGATGATTATCTTGTTAGTAAAATTCATGGGATCATATTTCTCGATGGGTGGAAACCCAATATTTTTTTGCATATACAACCTCCATGAAAAAAGATGGAAGATACGACACCATTATATTTTTCCATCGATGATAGTTTTTTCAATAAAATGTGTAAATATATAGGATTATGATATAATTGAGATATTATATGATATGTATTTACTAGGGAAACATCCCTCTGATACCAGTTGACGTTCTTAAGGATCATACAATAAATAGGGGTTAATTATTTGATTTTTTTTTCATATTTCATGATTTAAGTAACATAACCCCTAAATTTGGTTAGAGTTACATACTTATCACCATTTAATAAACTAAAATTCATGAATAATTAGAAAATAATGCAAATAAAACAAGATTTAAAAGTTTTTTCCCCAATGTGAGATCATATATTCTTTCCATATCTACTCTAGTGGGTCAATGAAAATTCACTATGATCTAAAATTGAATAAAAATTGTTGTCAAATCCTATTTTAAACCTTTTATCTCTCGATTGGAAAGATAATACTGACTCCCATAAGTTTAAAAAATTTTCTAACAATTTTTTTTCCGAAACACAAGTTCATAATTTTTTGAAAGCTAAACAAAACATCACCCATTCAATAACTATTTTTGATGCACCTCTATCCCATATGATGCACCTTTTCTGAAATTAAACCTTTTATAAAACATTTTATATAACTTATTTTCAAACATAGTACCTCAAAAAAAAAAAAATTCAGGAACATATTTTTTGTATCCTTTGTCTGATGCTCTCTATCGAATTCTTAGAACTGAACTATGTTTGATTATTTTTCATAAAATCTCTATCTGGAAAACATATTCAACATGAAAACAGACATGTTTGGAAACTCAACTCAAACATAATTATTCTATTATACTAGAATATTATTAGTTAATAGTATTTATTATAGTTCTAAATTTTATATCTATTTATAGGTTCTCAAGAAATGTAAAATGCGGGAAATTTTTCCTCAATCATTTAAATTCATAAATTTTAATTTTATGCTCATTAGAATTTCATTCAGATTCTTATCAAATATTCTTGATTCTTCTAGAATCTTCCTGAATCTTTTTAAATTTTCTTAAATTATCCAATATTCGAACATTATCTAATTTTATTAACATAACATGATGAGAAACACATCAATCATTGTAACATCAACTTTGTAAAATTTTAAACTTCTATAAACATCAACATTGTAAATTTGTATAAAAATTGGATTTTTAAATTAATGAAACCTCAACTTCATACAACTAGAAAATATTCTCCTTCCGATCATACTATTCATACACATTATCCATCTGGTCATAATGTTCATTCAATGATAAATTATAAACATTATAACATCAAGATTTCCTTACATTCTTCATCTTAGAAACATTCTTGAATTCTAGACTATCTAACAAAAGCTGTGTCTGATGATATGTGCTTGGTTAGGTTTTTCTGATCAGGAAACTTTGCTTCATCGAGTTCATCTAATGAAAATTTTCTACACCTATTCACATTCACAATAACCAAATATGGTTTATGTGACCATGAACATTTCATTTCTATATCATCTCACATTTTTCAAAACCATACAAAACTCAACAACGAAAACTTTAGATAGTCTTACTATATCTTAGTATAATGAACTTTGACCTATATTACTTCTCTATTCGATTTAATATCTATCATCCTATTAGGTTTGTCTAATTATATGTGTCTAATTAATTTTTAAAATATTTCCTTCTTACAAACACAAATGTTCCAATAGAGGGTTTTTTTGATGGTTTATCGAATGGTTCACCCAATCCATATCATTACAAACATTATTTACCTTCTCTTGACATATATAAACATTAACTTACAAAACAAAAGATAAATATGGTGGTTCATCCCATGGGTCTTCCAATTAGTAAAATTTCAATTCTTAAAAATTTAGAAAATTTATAATTCTATTTTCCTAGAAACCACTCAATCCAAAAATCTGTTTCAAAAAAATATCAACTTTGGAAACTCGATGAATTTTCACTTCTCTTTTCTTCAATAAAATCCAGATCATATCATGAATTATTTATGTTTATTTAGGAACTTTAAACAACAACATAGAATAATATGGAAAACATTGTAATTTCATTATATTTCAAATATTCCAAACCTTTGAAATTTACTAATTTCTTCATCATCAACAACTTTAAAACAAAATATTGTTAACATCCAATAACTCTCTTTTTCCAATATTACAGAAACTTTATTTATGAGAAGTTTGATATCGGAAAATAAAAAAATTATTATAAAATCATCAAAAAGGATATTCAATATTTATATTCTATATGTAACCATGTACGTGGTATCACAATGAATTCACACAAACCACAAATGCATTGGGGAACCACTTTTTCATGTATCTCTTTTAATGTGTGTAAAAAAAGTAATGGTCTATAGTATATCATGCATCATCACGAAGCTATTGAGTTTGATAGTCATAAGAAATAGGTCATGTGATCTCCCCCTTCATATTATATCAATTTGTTGATATTATGGAATCCTCTTCTCTCTGCACAAATGAAACATAGAGATTATTTGTTTATATCTGGAAAATGAGAGAACTCACAATGATGAATATTTGAAGTTATCTCTTAGCCTGAGTGATTTAGTGTTTAAAAGAAATTCCCCACCACCTTTGAACCACCTTAACCTCCAATAAATTATCCAAATCAATGGTGTATAATAATATTACCAAATAATTTGGTAATCAAAATATTTTGGACATACATGAGACCTAAATTCTTGGCATCTCTTCCTTCATGCATCAGGATTGTTATTTATTGATGAAGAGAATTTTCTTGAAAAAATAATTGAATTCATCTTCATTTTTAATATAAAACTGATAAATTAAATCTAATTGACTTCAAAAAATTCATTTTGAAATAAGAAAAATAGTACCCTTTATGTTATCAAGAGTATACAAGATGGAGATTTCATGAATAGAGGTCTATGAAGTTTTATCTCAAGATCTCACTTAAACATGATCGTCTTGGTAGTGGTGGTCTTGAAATTTATTAAGCATGTAATTATATAAATTGAAATATTTATAAAATCCATTTTTAATTTAGATGTAGAAGATAATGACATGGAATTTGATGAATTTTCAAATCAGTGATTTTAAAACATAACAACTTCGTCTGTATGGTTTTTAAATGGAAAATCTATAGTAAATGGTTCCCATCCCACATAAAACATTAGAATAGTTATGCAACACTTAATAATACCCAAAATTTCATCCCTCATTTGACCTAACATTGTGGTTGGCACCCTAGATATAGTCTCACATACACATATGGGGTGTGAAAATCAACATTTCCATATGTTCCACCCATGTGAATCCCTACGAGAATTATGTTCCAAAAATTATCCTATGAAACTATATGTTCTCACCATCCTACCCATGAACATTCTCACTAATTACACCATGTAAACCTGCTTGGGATGTCTCTCCCTTATGGTTGAGATTTCTTCCACTATAAGTTTGATTGATCATTCCATTTTGGTTTGTGTGGTTAGCCATTTTTTTAAAGACCAAATCAATAATTAGTAAAAAAAATCCATGAAATACCTCCACAACTTATTTAATAAAATTCCACATTCTCAAAAATATGTTTCCAATGACCTTCTCATTTTTTTACACAATAAAAATATTTTTTTCATGGTCGTGAATCAAATAAAAATCATCATAAAATTATCCAATTGTTACTCTAACACACTCAAATCCATCTCATATTTTCCATGATGAGGAACAATGTAATATATTAAAATTTTCATCAGCACATATCTTAAGCATTAAGACTAGTTAAAAAATCATCAAATTTTATATTTCAATATATTCTTTAACTTCTTTATTTAAAAATTCCAAGATATAATTTAAATCCTCAATCTAGAATGCACAAAACCATTCCATATTTACGTTTACATGATTCATCACTTATCATAGATGAATTCATCATAAATTTAATTTGATTCATTATTATATATTTTATAAAATAAAACCATACTCATTAACCATCCACATAGTATTTTTAGAAACCATAGATTTATAAACATTAGTACAATTAATAAATGTAATTGAAGTAGGATTAACAAAATAAGATGAAAATTTAACTCCATTATCCATATTATCTTTCTCCTCATCTCTATTTAATCTAAATTAATATTGAATTAATGTACCAATCAAGTCCTCAAGACATAACTTAGTCAAATTTTTAGTATCATAAATAGTTGTACTCTTTGATTCTCATTCTATTTGAATTCTACTAATAATGTTTTAAATAAGATAATCTTTTGATTTTTTTCTCACCCAAAGTGGAAAACTATTCACTACAGTCATAAAATTATGATTCATTTTTATTACCATTTCACCTAGTAGAAAATAAATGTATTTATAGTTTATTCTTAACACAACTATTTGAGGTTCCAAAACCATAGATTTTCTAAAATGATTAATCTGTAGATTATTCAAAATATTTTTAATCATTTTAAAATATAATAACTAACTATAAATGTTCAAGTTAAACGGATATAATAATGAATTATGGACATTGTGATTCTCATGATATCCCAAGATTTATTCATTAGAACTATTTTATAATTCATTTATATAAAAATTAAAATTTAAAATTATCATGTGAAAGTATTAATATAAAATATTAATTATATTAAAAGTTATAAGGTCATTCATAATCATCACTATCAAAAACAGTTTTCTAGGTAAAATTTAAATCTTAAAGAGTTTGTACTATAAAAACTATCCTCATAAAATAAGTTATTCCTTTTCTAAAAAACTTTTGTTTTGAAATTGAGATAAAATTACAAAAATCTAATGAAATTTTGATATATACATGGAATAAACTAAATGAATCTCCCAAAAATATGAGACTTTATCTGATACCAAATATTATATTAATAATATTAGGTAATAATAATATATAAGGTGTGCTTAGTTTTAGTTAAAATGATAATATAAAATTTTTGACCCTCCCTCGGGTTTAAATTTTACTAGATTTACAAAATAACAAAAAAATAAAATATTAGAGTAAAAAATATTCACTTAGTGGAAATATAAATAATATAAAATACCATAAGCATAATGGAACCATGTTTTTCAAAATCTTATGAAAATTCAATAATATATATATCCAATAGTGGAACTTGAAAATATAAACCAATAGTTTTTCAAAGATGATTAAAGAGAATGATTAAAATAAAAAAGTATTACTGGTTAAAAAATGAATACTCCATTAATGTACATATTAAAATTGAAATTTGAAACCAATGTTTAAGGTGGATATATATACCAAATCTTATACACCTATTTCTTTAAATCCCTAGAATCCCTTTACTTAACCTGTTAGTGGGTATAGTGTTCTATCCCCGAACACTCTATTATCATATCATATGATTCCCTCAATCATACATGATTAGTAAATCCAATCTCTTCCTATCCTCAAAATCCCTTGATTAGAAAATATCGGTAACAAAACAATTACAGTATAAATACCAAGATATTTTAAAACAAAACATTACTTGAATATAATATCTTAGTAAGAAAACTTAAATGGAAAATAATTACACTAATTAGATGTAATCTCTATAGAAAGAAATTGAAATACTCTAAAATGATAAAAAAACCTTCATAATTCCCATTATTCTTATAAATCACTATTATTATTCTGATTCTAGAAGTGTGGATCTATTTATAGAAAACATTTTAAAATAATATAACAAATCAATTATGAAAACATCAGAGTAAGTAGTCAAAAAATACATATGATCTTCACCATCTTCTAATGAGATCAGTTTCTCATTGCATCTACCGATGAAGTTACCAGGACTGCTACAGTACTTGTTTATCTTACAAATGTAATCTCAGAAGGATGTGTGGATCACTAGGTTTCCACAATATTTATTTTTAGTTATCTTATATTTAAGTTACTAGAAATTCATTTCACACAATCAAAATAATATCAAAGTTAAAACAAATTCATATATTGGGTGTTGTGGGTCTTAAAACAATATAATAATGTAAATCATATACAAAAAAATATGAAACCAATAGGTAACACATTTTTTCTCCCATTATTATATATTAGAGCTTTATCAATGAAAAATATTTAGTTTTATACGGTTATTTATACACCATAGGAGGTGATAAATCTTACTATTCTAGAGATCTTTATAAAATTGGAATTATGTATAAATATAAGATTATAAAGAATATATAAAATATAAGTTTACTGTATCATCTATGAATATTAGTCAATGGATATTTATGAAACCATATGTATGAGTTTACTAATATTTTTATTGAGTTATCTATGATGGTCGTCAAGACTGATGCTAAAGTAAATGTGGTTCCATTGGAAATGGAAGAAGAATACAAATATTTTTATGTATTAGGTTCTTATCTAGATTCATAAAACAATCTAATCCCAAAAAAATTGTTTTGAAAATACACATTGATGTTAGATGTTGTAATTTCATTATTATTGATGATGAGTAATGATGGATGACCAATGATTGTAATATTTAGGTAATTATGGTCTTCTCGATGTGATATAACCACTTAACCATCAAAGTATGGTTCAAATAAAAAACAAATCAATCAGGGACCAAAAGATAAGGATTAAATTTTAGATAAAGTTGTGTCTTTAAATATTTAGTGTGTGGAAAAAATGGTCACATATAACAAAATTGAAAATTTTTTAGTGAAGGGATGAATAAATAAAATAAATAAGCATAAAGAGATGAAGAATTAGACGGTGAGAATACTGTTACTCAAGATGGGAGTATTGAAATTTTTTATTTCTTATAAATGTAGGATATTTATGATTAAGATAGGAATTTATATTCTAGATTCACTTATTATATATGTGGAATAAGAAAATAAATTGACATTTATAAGGAGTGGGATGATGATATTGTGAATGTTCTAACCAAGTAAAAGAGTAGAAATTAGAATCATTGAGTGAGAGTTTCTTGGATTGATATAGTTATTATCACACTGACCAATTTTTAGGTATATACCTTATTTGAGAATTAAATTAATTTATTTAGTAATTTTTGATTACAATGGTTTTATGATTTATTTTAGTGATGGAATTATCAAAGTGATGAGAGGAGTGATGATTATGATCAAATGATATGATATTAGGAAATTATAAAAATTGATTCATGAAGTTAAATATTATAATGATATATAAGTTCTTTTATTGTTTTATTTTTAATAGTTATGTATTAAACTAGTTACTTGAATAAGAATGAGAAACTTTATTCAATGGTTTTTGGAATAGTGGAGCCAAAACATTTTATTTGTAATACTTGACCAATAGTGAAACCCATGATGGGTGTGATGGGTCATGTAAGACTTATAGAATTAATTAATGATTTAACTATTTTGGATAGTATAGTTTTAAAATTTTACATTAAGGTGGATATTGTTGGAATTAATTTAAAATATGAAAGAAAAAATGAAAATTTATAGTGATTTTTAGTGGGATGTTATTCCATTTGAAAGGTTGGCAGACCATATCAGTAGGATAACTAGTGTGTTTTATCTTATACATAATCAAGTAGAGAACAAATGATAAGGGGATGTTTATGATATTATAAAATAGTAAACATAATTAAGCCAAATATGTAGAATAATTCAAGTATATTTTCTAATTAGTAACACGCTAAAGAGAAAATAAATAGGTTGAGGGATGTTCTAATTTGAGTGGTCCGTGCTACTATGAGTTATCCCAGATACCATGTTTTTTGAGGAGATAAAATGATACAAAATTCAAAAGATTAGATGAATTTTGAGATTAACATATATTTAGCTGAGTTTTTTTAAATGTTGATTTGATAAAAAAATTTCATGTCCTCTCATGCAGTATGCATTCACTATACCATGTTATTTTAGATGTTCACTATTTACTTTCATTGTGTTGACTCCCATAATAAATAAAATTATTTCATTTTTTTTGATTTAATATACACATTTTAAGTTAATTATTAAATATATAGTGTTTTTATTAAACATTTATAATGAAAAAATTTTAATCCAAGAGTTATATTGTGTAGTCTTATTTATTGGTGAATAATAAGTTGTATAATTTGGAAAACAATTATTTTGTGGTTCATATAAGTGTTATTAAAATTCAATTAAAAACTAATTTTTAATAATTAATAATTTTTATAATGTTATATGAACTTCCTTATAATAGACCAAATATTTATAGAAAAATGAATAGATATAGTAAATATATACCGTAAATATGCACAATTAAATAATGTAGAATTTTGAGAAAATTAATGAAATAAAAGATAAAAAGTATTTCATTGAAAATTTACTAAACAGACTAACATATTTAATTTAAATAAAAAATTTATTCTGAAATTTTCTTATTAACTTTATGCAGTTAATTTTCATGAAAAAAGTTTCTATATAAATTAACATAGTCATTTTTTGAGTAAATTTTTATTGAAAATTTTATATTTACACAAAAAATATAATAAAAAAATTTACAAAGTAAATTTGTTATTAATATGTTCATGGAAACATTATATAGAAAGTGTAGATGGTAATTTCAACAATCATAAATTCATATTATGTTGGAAATTTACTGTTAAATATATATATATATATATATATTATGTTTTTAGTAACAATTACTAGTTAAAAAATATAAGGATATATTAGTGGTTAAATAATATAAATTAAAAATGGTTTTATTGATTTTATTGTGAATAATATTGGGGAAAATTATTTATAGGTCTCCAATTGAGATAAATATACTAAATGGGGTGACATTGATATAGAGAAATGCACCCATAGAATACTATATTTTTTGGGTATGATATTTCATTCAAAAGAGGTTGATCATGAATTTTATGTTGTATATGGTGGGAATAAAAGATTTTGTATAAAAAGACTGTATAAAAATAAATTTAAGATGGATAAAAAGGTTATCACATCATCATTATATTCATGTAACAAATAAGGGTTCAAAAAAGTAGATAAATGAGATGTCAATGTAAAATATAACCATTATGAGACACATAAAAGATGTGTGACACATATATAGTTTTCTATAATACTATTCCATAACTATAAATGTGTCACATTTCCAAAAGTTTATTATCATCCATCGCATACTCTAGATTCAAACCATATAGTGAGGGCACAGTGAAAAATATTGAAAAGGAAATCATTAGGGATTGACATAAATGCTTTATATCAAATTATGGTTAGTGATTCCTTTTCATGGATGTAGAAAATATCCTATGGGAATGAATCTATTAGATATAGAATTGTTGACCAATGTATTTTTTTTAAAATAACCATTAATTAAATTTAAACATTCAAGATTTAGGGACCATATTCTTTTACTTTTGAAAAAAAGAAGGGGTCATAACTTTTTTTTATGTTGCATAATTTATCAATGATGAGAAAATAATGAATATATTTTGGGATGATGAAATAATGATGAATGATTCTCTACATTGTGACGGTTTTGTGTATTTTTCACATATTTTTTCTTAGATTTAGAATTAATGCCTTTGGTTTTTTAATATTTAATCATTATCATTACATTATCCCATTTGGTGAAACATTATATTATGATGAGACTTCAAGGTATTTTTCATAGTTATTTCACCAATTCATAAAGATTATTTTTAAAAAGAATAAATTTATGATTTTTTTTCTATTAGGATATGTTAATGTAAATTTTCATGTCTTATGTCTCCAAGAACAATTCATTATTTATGTACATGGAATTTAACAGAAATGGGATAAAACATCATAGTTGTTGGATAAAATGGAGATCATGTTTTTTTAACAATATTAATAATTATAATTTATCAAAATACTAATGAAGAATATTTTGAATAAGAGTGGAGATAAATATTCATATCATATGTAAAAGGTAAATTAATATGGTTGGATAATGTGTATGCGTTAAAAAAGATATGTAACATTATTGTTTGAAGAATACAATGGTGTTGGGAATACAATCGATAAAAATAATTAAAAATTTTAATGGAGTTTTGAATGATTATTTTCATCTCATATTTAATATAGTGGCCAACCATTTTCATAATTGATTATTATATCATTATTATGATAAATAACATAGTAGTGAAACCATCTAGGATCAATAGTTTTAATATCTTAGGGATATTTTATTCATACATCACTTATAAATAATAAGGATTAAAAATTACTTAAATCCTTATTCCCTATCACCTTGAAACATAAAACAGTATCCTTATTATATATAATCAACTAAAGAAATACATCAATGAAAGGGGTGAGAAAAAATCCCTATAAGGGATGGTATAACATAGAAGGAATAAGATAAATGAGTCAATAATACATGGGTGAGATTATTCATCATAATCATATTATAAAAATGGGTCATTATCATAAGAATTTGGGAATAATTTAAAAAAGAAATATATTTTGGAATATGTATAATAATGAAAAAGCATAACATATTTTTCAAATACCACACATACTTGTGAACAAATCTTGTGTCATGTTCACACATAACAGTATGTGCATGAACCATAACACCATAATTTAAAACAACGGTAGTATCATGTTTATGTATAATGAACCTAACATTAAGAGATATATAACATTATATAATGAATTTTAGGGATATATGATTTATGGCCCAACATTCACATCATAAAATGAACATAATAATTCTTTCCACATGGAAACATGACATACAATAATCTTAGTCATGAAATAAACCCATTGAAAGGAATGTGTTTGAAAATGGTTCTAGGAAGAATTATTTCAGTAATATCCTTTAAGGTTCCAAAATGAATAAGGGAGATCATATTTTTGTATAAAATATCATTTTTATTTAAAGAATAAATTACTCCGGGGGAGTTAATGATATTTTTGGGAAAAATAACGTCTCTTTGATAAACAATTGAAATTAGAATAGAGATCATTTAGACTTGGTAGAATCATATATATCCCCATAAATAAAATTGATGCAATATTTAAATTCCATATTGTAGACATTAGAAAAATATTCATACTAAAAATAATGTGAAAGTGGTGATAACCGAAAATAGGGGGAGTTGGGCTCTCGAATCCCAATATCTTAGAACTTGGTTTATTCCATAAATTGTCTACCTAAAGTATAATGAATATATATTCATTAATAAATTGAACAAGAAGTTATTTTTTTCATTTTTATCAATATTGATCAGTTATAATAATTATATTCTGTTCTTTGATTCCATTTGATAAAGGTGATATGTTTTGATATCAAATTTTCCTTAAAATATATTATATTTATTTGATTTAGTGATATTGATTTATTAATTTTTATACATTAATAACATTAATTATATAATTTTATAAACCCATATTTTTTAAATACTTTTTTATAACCATACATAATGGATGTGGTAATTAGAGTGTTGGAAACATCCTCGTGGTTAGTTAACTAACCGTTGAAAGGATATTTTCAAAAGAGACAGAAAGAGAAGTATGAAATATAAATATTTTATAAATATAATATCTTGAGTATGTTAAAATTATCAATATAATGTCTATATACTAATAAATTAATAATATAATATTTGGGTCTGAATGTAATAGATACAACGAATAAGAGAAGAGAAAAATGAGGTAAAAATTTAATGAAAACATACCCTCTTCTCGTTTTGGATTCTTTTCTACAGCACTGAACTCCTTCAGTGATTAGAGTTGGTTTACTCTAAAATGTCCTTATGGATTCTAAGAGACATAAAAATGGGGGTTTTTTGGACAATATCTATATTTTTATGTTAAAGTGAAGTGTTTTTCCAATGATAGGGAGAATGGGTATATTTTACTTTAGGAGAGGAGTATTTATATGATAAAATATTGAATAAAATGTAATTTCCATTGTAAACACTGTAACCATGATATTATTAAAATTTTAAGACAAATTTTAATAATATAAAATTATTTTATGAATTTTATGGTTTTCTTAAACATATTTAATTTTTTTATTAAAAATGAGCATTGAAAAATTAAAAATTATTATTTTGATGGAGTAATTTAGACATCGTGTATTTCAAAATGATTTTATTTTTTGAATTTTTTTTAATTATATTTAAATTTCTCATTTTACTCAAAAATATGATTTTTTCTACAAATAATACCATGAATTTATTAGGCCATTATTACATCATGAATGTTGTTATATTAAACACACTGGTTATGAAAAAGAGTATTTTTTCTATTCACTTAAAAATTCATTTATTTTAGAAAATTAAAAATATACCAACCCCTATAAAATTTTAATTTTATAATTTAAGAATTAATGTGATTTTTATAATAAATTTCAATCATATTTATTTTTATGAATTTTTTAAATAGATTTAATTATAGTTTATTAAAAATTTTCTTATAGTTTCTCTGAGTTTTTAATCATGACATTTATTTTAGGGAATTATTATATTTATATTCAGCCAAATTAATCAAGATAAATATTATTTATATCAAATATTATTATTTTTGTGTTAAATTACTATTCCAACATTCATGTTACTCTTCAGAACCCCCATTTTACTTTTATTAATGGCCATGTTACTATTCCAAATGGTCAGGTAAACATTATAATGGTCATATTACCTCCAATAAATACCTCCCAATCACATCATACTTTATTCACAATAATTCCTTCAAAGGATTCAATATTTATTTTTCTAAAATGTTTATTTGAAGACTAATATTTTTTTTATATTCTATGTTATTTTTTTGGGGGGATGATATTTATATTAGACTAGAAAGATCCAAATTTTCTTACTCTGGTTTTTCTAGTATATATTTTTTGTCCCATTATAATATTTGAAGTTTTCAAGGGTTCAATTTTTGAATAATATTATGATATTGATTAGTGAAATAATATTTTTTTGATTATTCATTGTGTGGAATGTGTATAACAGTATATAATATAATTTAACAAACATTTATTGAAGAAGAAAAATATTATTCATAATGTCTAGGTCATTACATTATTCCCCTCTTTAAAATTTTTATCCTTTGAATTTCCCCTCATATTCTTGGTTGAAAATAGATTCGGGTAATTTTGTTTCATTATTTCATAAGGTTATCATGTCGCCACTTCATATTTATTTTTCCTCTATAACACATTTACAATGTCAGTTATCCTATTGCATTGAAAATTATCTCTATGATCCAAGATTCTCACCAGATACTCCACATAAGAGAGTTCGTTCTCTATTTGTACAACTTAGGGGTTTAGTATATTTGTGGTATCATATATATACTTCCTTATGAGAGAAATGTGTAACACATCTAAAACATGATTTATATTTGTAGGATATTCTATATAAATGGTCATTACTCTAATTTGATAAGGGATATCAAAGGGTCTAGTGTATATAAGGATATTATTTATTTCTTTTAAAACATCATGACTATCTTACATAGTGACATTTAAAGGAACAATTTTTCTACAACTTCAGACTACATGTCACTTTAATGGTTATTAACATAACTCTTTTGCTGACCGTAAGCATATTTTATATTTTTTGGATGGATTGAACCTTTTATATTATTTCTTGCACAAAAAATGGTGTATATTCTTTCTATTCACTAGATTAAACCCACCATGTTGGTGTTATGCATCGCTTCCCAAATAATGTCTTATATGGATCCATTTTTGAGTACTCAAGTTAATAGTTTTGTGTATTAGAACACAAATAATGGGAGATATTGATCCCATTAATCTTTAAATTCAATTGGACATATCTAATCATGAAAATTAGTGTCATAATGTTCCTTTAATATTTTCCATCTATTTGTGGGTGATAGGTCACACTGAACATCTGTTCCTTATTTTGAGCATGTTAAAGACTTCATTAGAAGTTAACAGGGAATTGTGGATCATGAATAAAATGAACAAAATTAGTTCCCCATGGAAACTCACTAATTAATTTAAAATTATTTTTTTAAGATGTTAAAGAGGAAAATATTATCAAATATTTGTAAATTGGGTTGTCATGGTGAGTTGATCTACAATAACCCAAACACATAGCTTCCTTTAGATATTGTTAGGACACCAGTGAAAAATTCCATGATGATATTTTTCCATTTTTGTGTGGGTATGGGAAACGGTGCGATCATCCCCTTATAAATATGTCACACTTATTTAACATTATGACATATGAAGAACTTTTATTCATAGTAAAAAATATCCTTCTTGATGTTGTTCCACTAAATATCATGGTGTATATTGCTTCTTCTAGGATGGATGGATAAATATGAGTTTGTGCATTATTAAATAGGTCAATCATTATCTAAAGTGATAAAGGTACATATATTCTAGTTATAAACCTAAGGAAACCATATTTATCAATGTCTAATTCATGAAATTTACATTCCCTTAAAAATTATCCCTTTTTATATCTCCAACCATACCTTTGTTCATATTTTCCATTATCTTCAGTAGATGGTTGGGAATTTTTTTATAAAGTAATATTTCTTCCCAATCGTTACTATTTTCAGATACATAATTTATATATTAATAAATATGGGGTGTTTCTCAATCTGAATCATAGAGATAATATCATTTTCTTTTCTACTAACAGCATCATCTATTCTGTTTTCCATCCCAGGATGATAATGCATAGTGAAATCATTCTCCCTAATCAGTTCTAAACATATTCCTTGATGAAAGTTGAGCTCTTTTCATGTGAATATATACATTAAAATCTTGTGATCTATATATATGTCATACCTTTCACCATATAGGTAGTGATTAAAAATATTCAAAGCGAATATAACAATTGTTAACACAAGACTACGTGTTGGGAAATTCTAGACCTTGATATTCGACTATCACAACATGTAGATTATCACTTTGTAATTTTCAAGAGAACAAAAAACAATAAATTCATTGAATGATCATTTTATATAACAAATGAAAAATATATTTTAGGTTTTTTTGAGTATAGATAAAGTTATTAGCTTCTTATTGATCTCCTTAAATAATTCCTACCATTATTCAGTTCAAACATACTTTACCACTTTATATGTTAAAATAGGTAGCATGATAAACTATTATGAGAAATATCTCACACATAATTGATAATACCCATAAAATTCATGAAATATATGTATCTCTATGACACTATTTAGTCTAACATATTCCTCAATTAAAATTGTCTTTTAAGTGTCCATCGAAATTCTATCACTCATGATCACAAACCCCAAAAATTTTACATACTCCATCTAGAAGTCACACTTAAAAAATTTAGCATACAAATTTTCCTTTATCAATGTAACAAGAAAAATACTTAGTTATTATTAATGGTAATACTTTTTTTATAGTGTTTTATACTATCATCAATAAATACACCTACAATTTTTTAAAGGTAGTCTCTAAAGACTCTATTCATCAAATCCATGATGATTTAAAGGGAATTAGTAAGTTTTAAGGGAATCACTATGAAAATATTTATTATATACCATTAATTAAAGGTTTTATTCTAAATTTCTTCCTTATTAACCTTTATGTAATTAAATCTAGTATTAAGATCCCCCTTTGAGAAGTACCGATCTCCTAAAAGTTGATAAAAAATCTTCAATCATTTATAGTGGATATTTTTTATTTAATGTCATCTTATATTTCTTATGGTAATCTATTAACACCTATATAGATCTATCATTTTTAATGAAAAGAGCACATGTGACCCTTATGGCGATTCAATAGGGCCTATGAACCCTTTTTAAATTTTATAACATCATCATTAACTTCTAAAAATCTATCTAGAAAATTCTATATGGTATTTTATAGATAATAGTGGACATGGGTATGATTTTTATTAGGAAATATACCTCATAATCTTGTGGAAGGTTAGGAATAACTTTTATAAATACATTAGTATATTAACATACAATACAGATTTCCACAAATTTGATGTTGTCCTTTGAATCAACCATTTTGTGAATGGTATTGTTCTTTATTGGGTATCAATAGCCACATCATTTAGGGATTATCAAATGGAAATTCATTATCTTCCTTGAATGTGTAAATATGAATTGGATGGTTTGGAATACAATAATATATTTAATTTCACCAAAATTTGATGTGGGAGCTATATAATGATAGGAAATCCATTTTCAGTATACCATAAAATTCTAACAAGTAAAGGATTAAGAGATTCACTACATGAATCTTCCCAAAGTCATTAATAAGATAAGAGTCCAAAAAACATGGGGTTTTATTGATCTACCAACTATGTGTTTTTATAGAAATATCAACTTCATGGTATCATGGAATGAATTCAAAAGCTATATAAAACAAGTATGATATAAAGAAATACATAGAACCAGAATAAAAAAAACAATTTTTTCATTCTTGAGTGAATAGGATGTGTACTATGTGTGACTTAATTTTCATGATCCATATTAGTGGTAGAGATTGAATAAGCATTTCATATATCACCCATCATAATTGGAATCCGATGATGATTAACCTCAACAGCTCATGGTTTAGTGGCATAACTTTCATAGTACCCTTTCCCCTAAAAGTAGAATCATTGATCCATGGTTCATTCATTGGGAGGTTCCTTTTTTTCCTCCATCACATTGGCTGAATTCTTAATATCTATTTGAAATTCATAATTTTGATTTCCTTATCTGACACAATTAAAGCATGTACATATTTATTTAATTAGATTATCATGATGCTTCCTCCATCATCTATGATATGTGGGTGGTTTGATTTTCTTTCCACCTTTTTAATTTGATATTATATCTTAAAGGTTCACAATTCTCTTTATATCTCCATATCCATGGAAGAATTCTCCAAAAAACCTCTTTATATTGAGAGGGCATTGATCGAATTAATCATTACCCCCAAATTTTTAGATTGATAGATCCTTTTAGAGGAGTGGTTTTAAATCACTAATGAACCTCCTTATTTTTTCATCATTATTTATGAAAAAACTTAAGGCATATATTACAATCCTAGTGAAATGTTCCTCATATTTCATGACATATTCTCATAATTTTTTCATAAGATATAGGGATTATCTATCTATATTTGTTTTAATAGTTCATGGGAAATAATATTTCTGAAATATATTCTTAGAAACTTCCCATTCAACTTCTTTTATTTGAATTTTTTTCTTTGTATTCGTTATTTTTTCCAACTATTGATCACCCTGTATATCTAAATTATACAAATTCAAGGTAACTATATCCTTCTAAAAATAGTGAAGCATAGAAAATATGTTCTCTATTGAGTTAATCCACTATTCTAAAACTAATGGATCATAATTTCTTGTAATATACAACGACCATTGTCACATAAAAGAATCAATTGACAATTTATCCTTCTTGGGTCAAGGTAGAAATTCCACTTGGTTTGGATTATTTATCATATCTTGAGATATCTAGGTAATCATTTCCATGATGTTTTAAATGATACCTACCATTACATTGGGAATTTCATTCATAAAATTGTTTCATTATTCTTCACATGGGTGGTTGATCTAGTATGTCCTTGTTCTAACTATTTTCTATAATAGAAAACGTTTGGATAAAACATAAGTCAATAAATAATGAATAAATGATCTATTATCATGAGCAATCTAATTATAATGTCTTATATTATATGATCCTTTTGTTTAGACATTCATCAAATGATGATTCAAGGATCTTGTACGTTAATCCCTTACCATCGTTAATAATAATAATCTCCATATTTATATAACCTTTATAATGGTTTGTATAGAACATGTGATTAATCAAAGAATATTTATTGAGAGTATCAAACCAGGTGCGCAACACAACTGCTTTGTCAAACACCAGGTGATGATCGAGATAATTACCAATCAAAACTTTTTTAGTTACTACTCTTATGAATATTTAATATAGATACACATATACTTGTAGGATATAGAAGATGATTTTATTTCTAAAAAACCACACACTCTTATACATTACCATAAAATCAGTTCATTTCGATTAAAAATTTGTCTTATCCCTAGGTTTTTCACTAACATTTTCTTGTCCGAAATACCCAATTAAATAAACCATGAAATTATAGAAATAATAGTGAACCAAAATTTCCATTAATTATTATTAAAAGATTTTTATGATAAATTACATAATAATAAATCAATATTGGATAAATAGGTTTAGTATCTTGGGAAAATGAGGTTCGAACATCACTTATATATAACAAAACAAACACATTATGTATACCATTATTATTTATCATCACAAAATCTCCCATGATATCCATAATACATAAAATCACATGATGATATACATAAATCAAATAGGTGAGCTAAAATCCCAGTAATGGTAGGGATAAAATATAATGAATAATACACATGTATCAATAATATATGGGTGATCATAATCATCATTAATATATCAAAAGTTTTGGATAATTATCAAAATCATAGGGGAATCATTTGAAAAGGGCATGGAATGTATAATATGAACAATTATTGAAATTTATAATAGTGTTATCAAATTCCAAACATATTTGTAAACAAAGACAACATCATGTTAACACATAACATATGTGCATAAATATTCACATCATAATTGTGAACAAATCTAGTTGCACGATCAATCATAATATACATAATATCCCAATATATATAACATTAAATAATTAATTTTATAAATATGTAGTTATTGACTCACTCATTACATCCCAAAATACTGATAATCATGCATTTGACAATGGAAAATAGTATACAGAAATCATAATCATGAATTAAACCCATGAGAATAAATGAGTTTCATAAAGTATTCATAAATAAAAATTTAATGGAAAACTTTTGAGATTATAAAATTAAATCTGGGAAATCATATTTTAGAAATAAATTTCATTTTCTTGATGAACAAACAACCCATGTGGAGTCAAATATGTGTTTTTAAAAATAAGTTCTTTTAGAAAAATCATTGAAATTGGATTAGAAATCATTTCAACAGGGTAAAAAATTTATATCCCTAAAAAGTTAAGGGAAATATTAGTGAATGTATATATTAAATAAATTAGAGAAATACCAATACTAAAAATAGCGTGAAAGAATTTATAACATAAAATAGAGGGTGTTGGGATCCAGAATCCCCTACCTTATATAATGGTTTATTTAATCACATTTACACCACCTCTATAATAATTATATATTTAATAAAACATTGAATCATAAGTGAATTATTTTTCTTTTTAACTATTTATTAATTATAAACATTTTATTTAAGTCCTTATTTCCCTTTTTTAATAGTGAAATGTTTTTATGTCATAATTTCCTTAACATTTACAATCTTACATCGATTAAATTATCATAATTTATTTCTATTTTTAATTTATTAATATTTACTCAGGATGATTATAAATATATATATTTATAAATTTTTATGTATTTACTAATTCAGTATAAAAAATCATAATGTTTGTGATAACTATAGAGTTGGTAATGTCCTTAGGGGCGGTTAATCAACAATTGATGGGACATTATCAATAATGGTGGAAAGATAACTATGAATTATAAATATGTCATTAATATAATCATTAAATAAGTCTAATATAATTAATATAATGTTAATATATAATTAAATTAATTCTATATGTTTTGATATTGAAAGTAATTGATACATAAATAAATATAAGAAGAAAATGTAATGAAAATTTGATAAAAATTTACTATACTCTGAGAGTATCATAATTTTCCTGACACTAAGATCATTGAATTCATGGATTTATCATACCTAAGAACACACCTAAGGATTATAATGAGATTAATAAATGTTATTTGGGAATATAGTTTTCTTTAGAAAGTAGATGTGATGTGTTTTTATAAGGGCAGGAAGAGGGGTTATTTATAATTGAGGTGAAGGTTTTTTAGGAAAAATATTGAATAAAATATAATTTCTATGGTAAATATTATAATTCTGATTTTATTAGTATTTTAGTATTATTTTAATAAAATTAAATAATATTAGGACATTTAAGGATTTTCAAATCATTTTTCATTATTTTACTAAAAAGGAAAATTAAAAAATGAAAAATTGTTACTTTAATGAAATAATTTGGACTTTAGACATTAGAAAATAATTTTTTGGTTTAGAAAACACATTTATTATTTAAAATGTATAATTTAGCTCATTAAATATATTATTTTTTGTGAAGTAATTTTTATAATTAAATATCTTATTATTACATAATGAATGATGTTATTTAAAACACCCCAGTTATGAAATAACAATATTTTTACAATTCATTCAAAAATTGATTTATTTCAAAAAACTTATAAAAATTCACTCTTATAAAATTTTGATGTTATGATTTCAAAAATAAATCTAATTTTATAAAATATTTTTTTTATCATATTTAATTTCCTTTTTTTTATATGAAAAATTATTATTTTTAAAAACATCATAATATATTTTAATAAAATTTGAATATATTTTATATTTGTTTTTTAGTATTGAATTTAGTTTTATTTAATTTTAATATTTATTTTTTCTTATATTAATAATAATAATATTGTTATTAAATATTTTTGTTTTGAGGTTAAATTAGTATTTCAATGTTTAGTTTATTATTCTAAATGAGGATATTACTATTCCAAATAGCTTGGTTGATATTCCCAATGGATATGATACTATTCAAATACTCATTTACCTCAAATAAATTCGTCCTCATACCTTAATACATCCTTCACTATAATTACTCCAAAGGTTTGGTATTTTCATTTTCTTAAATATAAATTTGTTTACTAATATTTTAGTCCCTTTCTAGAGTGTTGTTCATTGGAGTGATTATTCTAGTAGATTAGAGTGATTCAAAATTTCCAATTCTAGTATTTAAATATTATTTTTTGATAAATTGTAATATTTTTAATATTTTTAGTTTTATTTTTTACCAATGTAATGATATATATTGATGTAATAAATTATTCTGGGTTCTTCTTTGTGTTGTATGTGTATAATACTATGAAATATAAAGTAATAGACTTTTATTATGCGGTCAAATATTATTTATAAATTTTGGGTCATTACATTGAAGGCTATGTAATTTTTTACACAGTTATTATTGATTTTGGAGAAGAATAGAAATTTGTAAATAAATGATTTTTTTTTCAAATTAAGGGAAAATTACTAGTTATAAATTATCCAGATAATTCGATAAAGATATAGGAAACAAAGCTATAAAATTTGGAGATTATTTTCCTCTTTTAAAAAAAATCAATGATTTGGGGATGTTCATATGAAATCATTTGATTAACATTATAGTAACTTATTAAATTTTATCAGAATAAAATAATTTAAGAATGAATTCCATATTTTCATTTTAAACTTAAATTACCTAAATAATAGTACCTATCATATGTTTGAAAAAATGGGTTTAGTATGTGCTCATATTTTGAATATGTTAGAATTTATAGATGTTAGATCTATACTTACTTCATAAATTTTGAGAATATAGACTCAAAATTCCTATATGGAATCAATTGATGAAGGTAATGTATAAAAGGATTTGAAAAATAGTTTGAAAATCGAATCTTAGAAACTTAATGATCTTGTGAGAACATTTGTAAACCTTATAATACAAGCTTGTGACATTGAAGGTGGTTAATCAAAAATGACATTAACATTGAAGAGAGTTTCTTCAAATTTAGAGTCCCTTTAGAAGGGGAACATATAAAATTATGTCAATAATACTGAAAATAGAAAATTTAAAGGTAATTCATTAAAAAAAGATTTTAAAAAGGGGGAGATAACTTGAAAAGATATTTTGATATGTCACATACAATATAGCATTCAAAAAATATTTAAAAATTTACTCCTAATTAAAAAATAACAATACAATCAATTTATATTTTCAAAAAATATTATATTTGAAATATATATTGATTTCATTTAATATATAATAAAAAGTTTTCTTGTATGGTATGAGAGAACAATATCGAAGATTGATTATAACCATCGATTAATGAAATTTATTGGTACAACTATTTATTTATGTTTATTTAAGTTTATAAATGCTAATATTTATATGTTGATGATTTTTGTTAATATATGGTCCTTTTCAGTTGATGTATAAAAATCCATTTTGAGCACTCAAAAAGGGTATTTGTGTAATAGAGTAAAAATCAGTCTATTAAAACCCTATAAATTTATCCTGATAGAGATTAAAATTATTTTTTAAGATTTAAACTAGTTATAACAAGGAAGATACATAATATGGTTGATTCTTTGTAACAAGTAGGAAAACATATTTCTATAACAAAATGATGAAAATGATAAAATTATATAATGAAATTTTTACATCTTAAAAATGCTGTTAATATTTAACTATGGTACATGAACTTTGTGAATATGAATTCCATCATAAATATATATGATATAACTTCAATTATCATTAGTTATTTTATATTTCTAAAAGATAAAAAAAGTTGTTAAGAAAAATCTTGTTCACAATACGTGATGGAAAAATTTCTATGAGGAAATTAGATTTAATCCCCGAACTTAGACACACTAATATTCAACTGAACACTTAAAAAATAATATTTAAATTCTCAAAGAGTTTCCCTTAAAATTTATATCTTATTTGGGAGTCTAGTTCACAGAAAACAAAAAACACACACCTAATTAAACTAATAACAATAATATATATATATATACATAAATATAATTTTCTCATATAAAATTTAAGATCAATATATTTCATCAACTTTAATTTGAATCATCCTTTAATATCATCCAACCAAAACATAATTAATCTATTACACATCACAAATATGAGTGTTATAATCATACTATACGCAGTTTAATATGGTAATATTGATATAAAATATTTAAAACTTCAGTATAAATAAAATTTCAAATTAATATAGAAAAATATAGGTATATCTCAACAATGAAAATCTAAAACCACTAGGTACGCACTGCATAATCACTAGAAAGATGCTAGTGAAATAACTACATTTTTGGGATATAATAAAAAACATCATGCACATGATGGTTGGATTCTTTGTACACATTAAATTCCATGATTTGACATACATTTATTAATACTAAAAACCTAGTGCCCATTATTGAACTTTACCTATAACCCTTGCACTGGGAGCTATATTTTATCATCTTCTAAATTCCTTAATAGAGACTCAATTGATATAAATACACACAAGGTAGTATTTATGGGACTTATAATTCTATGCTAACCCAGAACCTCACTTGTATTATATACCATAGAATATTCAAACGTGTTAAAATATAATTAAAATTTCCTATTACTGACAATGTGTAATGATAGTTTTTATTTATATTGGTTTTTAAATAAATAGGGACTCTGGATAAAGAAACAAATTTCTATAACATGGTAGTAATTGAATAAATAAATAAAACAATCCCAATAGATCTAGTGTAAATCCTATCTACATAGAGGGTGTTGAAAAATTTATATCACCTGCATCCTTGGATTAAGATTTTTTTTGACAGAACAATTAAATGTCCATGTATGTAATGTAATCATAGGTTCTTTGAAACATTTGACATTGATATAATTCATCTATTTTTTTTGGTTTTTGGAAAGATTATATTTTCTAATGTCATAATGGTGAAATGAATTCAATAGATAATGAATTTTTTTTGGATCTGGATCCATCATTTTAGAATTTAGTACATGAAGCAGCCAACCCATCAATATAGGAAACAACAACTTAGAATGATATTCCAATTCCTAAATTAGTACCTTCTAAATTTATTAATTTGTTGAAATATGTAGTGGAGGCCTTATATCAAAGATTCCCAATGAGAAAAAATGATGCAGTAATAAAATTAATGTATATTAAATCATATTTTGGAATTTCAAATACTTAATAAGATAAGATTTTATCTTTTGATAAATCATAGTTTCCTAATGTAAATACTTTACATGTAAGATTCCTTGAAAGTCATATGTTAGTCCGTAATATTTTTCATATATAACATAAGATTCATCTGTCTTTAAATGATTTCATCTTATATTATGTTGATTATGAATCATAGTTAATTTATCAATAAATGGATAATTGAGTTATAAATAGATATAACAAGGAATTTCCATATTTCTTATGAAATAGTAGAGTTATATCCCAATTAGACTCCATTTACCAAGTTTATTTATGTCTCACAACATTGATACATTGATGAAATGGAATAAATAACTTTTTTAGTAAAATCTTAAATCATCCATGTGATTGTGATTCATAGAAACTCACTGATTAGATTTATCCTTCTTTTGTTTTCGAACATCATTACATATGGTTGGGTCTTTCTGGTTATGGGTTTTTCTATTTGGTTCATTTGGTAGTCTATATTCTTATTGGACTACTTTAATTACTCCATAAAACTAACCTCCTTGGATTTTGATAAAGGAAACACACATATATTTTGTGATTTTTGATTTGATGTCATCCAAAATAGAATATCTATTTTATTTGATGCCACTAATTGATGAGTTATCTTTACTATGGATAAAAGGTGTGAATACTTTTGATACATTGTAAAATAGAACTTTACATTGAAGGATGCATTAATCTATATGTTTAGTGAACTTCCAACATAAGTTATATTATCTAGATATAGTTCATATAGTCTAAATTCATGTCTATACTGAATGGATGAGAACAAACCATTTTTCTTTATAATGGGAGATTTACTTGTTATTTTTACTTCAGTTGGAGATTTCTTCCTATGGATCAACATTTTTGAAGGAAAATAAATAATTTTATGAAAGGTAGAATTAAAATATGGGAACCTCTAGTAATGATGTCATGTATTCATGAACAATATATCATATCTATATTACCTCATGATATCTTTGGAAAAACCAAGAAATAATAAAAAATACATTATATTTGGAGTAATTAGAATTGGATAAATAAAAGTATTTTTTGGGACCTTCCATATTAGTTTGATTTTTTTTGATTCATCACTAGTTAGATTTAATTCATATTGAATTATAATTTGTTTGATAATATATTTTACACCCCATTGGATAGACCCAGTAAATACATCGATAATGTAAAGGTATTATTAGATCTTTCCCAAATTTTTAGAAATCATGAACTTGAATTATTTTAAGATGAAATATCACAAACTCTAACGAATCCAGAATTTTTATACTCACTTTATAAAGAAATTAGAATATTATTTTATCAATGGAATTCATATTTGAGGGAACCAGATATTAATTCTTCCAATTTTTCTCAGTTCATCAATTATGGGAATATTATCATTTTAAAAGTCATGACTGCCAGGTCATATTTTATATATTACCACCTATTAGTCCTAGAGGGCTATCAAAATCTTTAATTAGGGGCATATTAACTGAAATATCATATTTTTTCAAAATATTTATATAGAAACGTTATATTATGATGCATTAATTATGCTATAAAAAGATGTTCTTCTATTTTTATGCAAGTTAGAGAAATTATTCCCTCTAGTATTCATTGAATAAATGGAAAATTTATTATTTCATTTTCCCTAGAAAGATAAATATTGAGGGCTAGTAAACTTACAACCGATATACCCATTTGTGATATGTATGAAAAATTTAAAGAAGAAAGTTCGTAGCAAAACATTGTTTAAAGGGTAAATTGAAAAAGCATATTTGGTGGAAGAAATTTTAAATTTCTTCTCATTATTTTCTATCAGATTATCCATAAAAATATACACAGATTTGTCATAATGAGATTTTTTTTATTATTTCAAATACCATTAGTTGTCATTTTTAATCATCCAGAGCATGGTTTTGATTTTTATGGTGAATGCTGGACATCAGAAAAATAACTACACATAGCTCATATAGATGTTCCATTGGATTGTGAATAAATGTCATGATTTTTGATATAATTACTACTTATTTTTTCTTAAACTTTAATAATATATATCATTATTTACAATAATTTTTTTATAGATTATATTAAAGAAATATCAAAAAACAATTTATAAAAATTATATCTACTACTCTTGGAGAACATATTCAACAAAATTCTACACATTAGTTTTAATGACTGGTATGTTATGTTTCTTTCGATGGGATAATAAATCAATTTAGTAATGATATCTATTAATAATAATTTTTATTATTTATAGGAGACATAACATTAAAATAAAATTAATGTTCGAAAATGTTTTCTCAAAAACTCTACATCAAAATTGGTAAAATCATATAATGTGAATTTGTTTAATTTTTTTCAATTACATGCAAGAATATATGGTGAATCAAATAAATCAATGAATAATGATGTTTGTTTGAAATGGTATCATTATAAATAATTTTAAGTTTAATTATATGGTATGATGGATGAAATAATTTAGTTATGTTAGTCATGAAAAAATTATGTAACAATGTTTAAATGTCATTGGATTGATACTGATTGAGGGTTGGAGTTCATCTACAACATGGAGTCAGTGAAATTAAATATAATAGTATTCTTTCATTAAATAAACCACTTATGTTAGAAAATAAAAAACATAAAGTTTATTTGAAAACTACTATGATGTTTTGAGATATTTTAATGAATGGTGGAGTGTAATAAAAATAAAATTGAATGAGAATCAGTTTATTGAAAATGAAAATGCTAACGCGGAAGTGAAACATATTGAAAAGTTTCAAGAAAAATTCCTAGATATATATCTTACCAGATATGGTATAAATATTGATGATGAAACCCCCAAGTAAAGGGTTGATGATATATATAATGTTGATGAAGTAATAAGGGATTATGAAACTAAAAGTTGTTTGGAAATTAATGATGATGGGGATGAGGATAAATAAATTTCACTTAATGAAAACGATGAATAAGATTAAAATTTGTGTATTATATTTTTCTATTTATTAATTTTTTATATTTCAAATTTTTATTAACAATTATTTGTAGGAAAGATTTTTTTTGTTTTATAAGGATGTACCTGATGATCTATTCTATTCCTTCAATGATGACTATAATTATTTATTTTCATATTCTATATATGTAATAAAAATTATTTATAGGTAATAATACTATATTATACATGATATTTATTAGTTTTTTTCATTTTATTTCTATATTAAAAAATATTTAATGGTTAAATTATTTTATTAGGGTATTTTTTTACAAGTAACAATTATATTTAGGTATTTATTTTTTTTATTTTTGAAATATATGTTAACAATTTCATACAGGTTATATTACTATATTATATAATTTATTAGTTTTCTATATTTTATATTTGAATTAAAAATTTTATATTAGTATGATAATTTTTTTAGATGGCTGGTGATGCTATCGAGGATCTGTTTTCATTTACCAATATTTTTGGACTTGCTATTGATGATCCCAATTCATATGATTTGCATGATGTTGCACCTATTAAGAGGGGGTTTTATATTTCTTGATTAATGTTTATGAATCCTATTCTAGTGAGACCCCTATCTCTTGATTTTGATCCTCATTTATAGAGGTATATTTAATTGTTTTGTATATTAATTTTATATTATGTATGTATTAATTTTGGTAATAATTTTCTTTTTATTCATTTATATATGAAGAATATTTTGAATTTAGATATTAGGAAGGCTAGTGTGATTCTATTAAATTATTTTTTCAAGGAAATGTTTTTATGTGACCAGATTCCCATATTCATTCATCAGAAGATGATCAACAACTTGATTGTACATTGTTAAATAATTTATACTTTTTAAATCTTATTTAATCACTAACATATTATTTTTAATTACCTTGAATAATTTATAGTCTCTGATTGCTGATATCCTAAGAGATCTTATTTGAGAGGCATGAGAGATTTTTATATTGTTCATTTTCATCAGTTTTTACGCAGCCTCATAAAAAAACTATGTATATAGATTCTACCACTATTTTAGACTAATCTTGCATCTCTCGTCAACCTGAAGATATCTCAGCTAAGGTATGGGAAGAAATTTTCTCCTACTATCACGAAGATAATTTTCAAATGAGGTCATCAGATCTGGGGGTGGTAGGAGGTCATATATAGGGATAAAAGTCATATATTTGGCATAAATCAACTACACGTGGTAGGAGATATTTTTTTATTAATGTGTATGTAAATTAACTGTAAAATGTTTTTTATATTATATAGGATGATACTAAAACATATATTACTATGTTTCAAGTTTATAAGAAGAGGTATACTAATCCCCATATAAAATAAATTGTAGGCGACCGACAATGTCATATTGTGGTTAGATTTTTTTAATTTTTTTTACTAATATAATTTTTATTTTTATTCTAATTTATAATTATATTTTATAGAAACGTATGAGAAAGTGACTTCTCATTCATGAAAGAATCTAGATGAGAGTGAAGAAGATTCCATTTTTAATTAATGTTTCGATGTGCGGGCTTG
This sequence comes from Viscum album, assembly GCA_963277665.1. Taxonomy (NCBI): domain Eukaryota; kingdom Viridiplantae; phylum Streptophyta; class Magnoliopsida; order Santalales; family Viscaceae; genus Viscum; species Viscum album. Next base: position 1,893,122,427 of record OY728119.1, read on the forward strand.
AATAAATGTGCATTTTCATTATGTTGAGAAAGGTCTGGCGATTGATATTAGTTCTCTATTGACACCTATGAGTTATTAGGGTAGTTATGCGATGTCATAGGTGAGATCTAAGGGAGCTCATAGAGAGTCTTCATCGATGACATCATTTGTTGCACTTTATGAGGAGAGGTTGAGAGCTTGGGATAAGATGATACAAAGGATTCATAGAGAGAGGGGGGAGGAGTGTGAGTAGAAACCTTAGAGATATGAGTAGATGTTGGAGGATAAGCAACAACATGAGCGTGGTGTTGGTATGAAGCTTTCTTCCCATGGTCCTTCAAGTGATTCTCCTCCACTTGACACCATTTGATGATTTATGATTTTTTATGAATATTTTGTAAGTTGGGAAGAAAAAATATACTATGTTTAAAATGATAAATTACTTTTATGTCCCTTTAAAAAAATTTAATTGTTTGTAATTTTTTTGATTTTTTAATTTTTTTAATTATATGTCATTTTATTTTATTTATTTTATATTTTTTATATTTTTTATATTTTAATTATATTCAATTATTATTTTTAAATATTTTTATTTTTTAAATATTTTTATTTTATTTTATTGTTTTTTGAATGTTTTTAAAATATTACTATTTGTGAGAGATGATTATCTATCACAAATAATGTCAATTATGATGGTATTTAACAATTGGTCAATTTAAGAAAATTGATGATATTAATTGTGGTAGTTAATCCATCTATCACAATTTTTGTTATTTGTGATGGACCATTGAAAATAACAACTATTGTGATGTCATTTTCTATGACATACATTAGTGATGGACATATGTCCCAAATTTATTTTTGTAATGGGTGTTTGTCACCAATGATCCGTTACAAAAAATAGAAACTACAATTGTTTGAGGATGGTTGTTAAGTATAGTTACTATATTCTTACAACATTAAGGAAATAAATTATCACTCATTTCTAGTTCTTCTAGTTTATTCTATCAGGGACCTGTAAATCAAAATGAATCAATAGTTATGCTAAAAAACATCATATTGTCCACATAAAACCCAATCCTATGACACATCCTCATCACTACCAAAAATAGTATCAAATCCAAATGGGATCCCTTGTATTCTAGTTGACTATCCAAAAAACTGATCTGGCTAAAACCTATAATCGTTTGCCCAAAAATTAGGGTCATTATTGATTTCCCATGCATTCACATGTAATATTATATTTGATAGAATGTCATAAACATTGATATCATATATCTCTATACATTCTATTGAAAGTAGATATACAAATATTTGGTTTAGCCTCAAGGTATTTTTGATTACAGATTTAATGTATTTTAGTTTCTAAATCCATACCTCATCTACGTTTCTCTTCCCACCAAAAACAAATCATTCATATTTCTCGATGAAACATGGGATCAGAATTATTTGTGATGGATTCAGTAATTTGGAAAACATGATAAAAAGGAACTTCAAGTCCTAGTCGGAAGAGAACGAAGGGAACAAAATCACCATTATTAGGGCGAGAGATATGGGTGTAGTAAAGGTTTTGAGCATAATAAAATTTATTGAGACATGCAAGGAAGAGTTAAATATGATCTATTTTTGGATTGGAATATGTTTTCTTCCTCCTAAAATCATACTATTTTGTTATGATAGTTTTAGAATAGAAGAAATTATTAAAACCATACATTTTAGGCTATGTTATGCCTGGAGTTTGGATTATTATGCATATTTTCACTGTAATATTGATAGAACTTACAAAAAATGCTTCACTAGAGTATCGAGTTACTAGATACTATATTTTACTTCACCCCTCCTTTATACAAGTTTAAAGTTTTTATAATAAAAAAGAGAATTTTAAAAGATAATAATTGTTAAAAACTGTCCTCATGAAGTATGATTACCATCCCCATGACCACAACTTCAAAACACATGATATTAATTTATTCCCTTTATTAGTAATAAATAAAAACTAATAAAGTAGTACCATTATTAATGCTAACTAAAGGTCCTACTAAAGAGAATATTTTTCAACCCTAACAACACAGATAAAAAAATCCATTTCTAAGAGGTTCTTTTAGCTTTGATAAAGGTGATTTTATTAGTACATTTATTTTTAGTTTTGATAATCGTGGTATATTTTCAATATTATTTTATAGGTGATAAATTGAATATTTCATAATTTAAATTAGATATAATTAAATATCAAATATTAATATATAAAAATATTTAACTTGATAGGATTTATATAATACTCAATATGAATTTACACTTAATATATAAGATATCTCATAGAAAAAATAATATAAAATAGATAAAAACAAATTTTAATTAATAATTTTTTAATTATCATGTACTAATAATCATTTGATAACAATTAGATGACATAATAAATTAATAAATTAATGAACTGTCTACGATCAGTTAAAAACAATACTTGAACATCAAAACATCATAATTTTTTATTCTAGTGCTTATACAAGCTCTATCATATATAAAATTTATTCTTGTGAAAATATTTATTATTTTATGACCTAATAAAACCTTATTCAACTATTTTTAAGTTGAAAATGGTTTAAAAGGCCTTCAAAAATGAGTTTTTTTTTGTTGAGGTGCCTTAATTTTTGATCATTTGATGGAATTTCAACCTATTTAGAGTGGATATTCTTGTATGTTTTAGTAGTGAATAAATTTATTCTATGTTATTACACTCATATTCATATTATTGTGTTAAAATTTTACTATTTTTTATATTTTAGTGTTATTTATAATTAAATATATACATATATACATATATTTATATATAATAAAATATATATAAGGTGTTTGCGCAAAATTATAATCAAACATAGACATAGACACACCAAGGGAATAACCAAATCCATATCCCCCTGGTATATTCTAGATTAGAACCTAATCTTATTTATATTATATGTATAGGGAAACTGGTAGGCTTCCATCTTCCTCTATTTACCTCACTTTCAGGAAGGGTCCCTTCTTCGCCTCCTACCACGCAAGGTTCAACACAACATTCAATAGGACATACCATCAGGCAAGGCTCTCCTCATAATGTCGAAGCTTATAGATGTCAGCTGATTATTCCACCCCTATCATTAGGGGTCTATCTTCATGCTGGTCATGCATACATGGCCCAAATCCATCTCCAGAACCACCAACAGGCGGGGTATTGCCTCACATTAGTGTCTACTAATGCCGACCAATTGTTCCATCCATGCCACTAAGCCAGGGTATATTATGTTATAAATATTAATTAATATATAAAACTATATAAGTAATTTTTTATATATTTTTGTTTCAATAAAAAAATATATACTTATTTTTATATTCAAATATATGAAAATATATACATATATATTAATATTTGTGTGTGCATGTGTGAAATATAAAATGTTTATGTTTGTGTGTGAATATGAGTGCATATATGTGTGTCAATATGGTGTAAATACACCATATAAAATCAAATTCTTTTAAATATATAATTATGAGTAAATATAGTATATAATGTTAATTATAATAGATATTTTTAAATGAAATTTACTAAAGTTTTATCAAAATATACAATTATATATAAATATGTATATATATATATATAAATAGGTATTCATAAAATTATATATATAATATATATAAAATTAATATATAAATATATAATATACATTCAAATTTTAAATGTATTTAAAAAAAGTATATAAATGTATTTAATTATTTGAATGAATGTATAAATAAAATTGAATTGTGTTTATTCTTGTGTAAAGAGACATATTTTAAAATATTGATCAAATTTTGACGGTGGAGTGGTAAAGGAGTAATGTTTTAAGTCTGAGGTTAGGGATTGAAATCCCAGTACGAGAAAGGCTGAATGAGCATAAAAACACTGATAAAGGGGGTGAAAAAGTGTCAAAAAAATTGGAGTTGGATTAAGAAATGTTGTGGGGTAGGTACATAGGGAACATAACACTAATAATGGGGGTGATGATAATAGGGATGGGTCGAGCATTTAAAAAAAATATTTTTTGAATATTATAAATGATATTATTTAGTGTGGAAAATGGCACCAATTATAATATCTTAAAAATAAAGTGATAATTATATCATTTTTCAGTTATTTTTTGGAGCTAATAAAGCTCATTGTATTTTAAGGGAACATACAATATCAGTGATTTTTTAGCATTGAATTTTGTAATTTCTAGAATAGACCGGTTGAATCTATAGTAGTGGGTAGGTTTCATGGAGAGTAAATTCCATTTATGGGATTTTTCTATATTTTGTTTCATTTGAAAGAGTTAAATCATAGATCATGTGAACATGGGACAATTTCTATTATAATAGATATTTTTAAATTCTACATCAGTATTTTAGTTTCAATCCTTTCAGAAAAACAATTCCATAGAACATGGCTTGATTAGTATTATATGATTGAATTTGATTCTCTTTCACCCATAGACCCTCTTTGATGTGGAATATATAGTTGGAATTGTTATTAAAATGGATAGAGACACTAAAGCATCCAAGTATAGTCACATTTCCAGGATCCTCATGGAGTTTCTTTATCTTATCTTTGGTTATTAAAATTTTTCTGCAACCAGCAGAAGATCCCATTGACAATCATATCATCTTTGAGAAGACTCACCCATTTTGTTTTTCATGTCAAAATATAGTTCATTGGTAGAAAAATTACTGTGGAGATTCATTTTGGTCCTTCTTTTGAAAAGAAGGGGCTTGATGAGAGGATCTTTTGGAAAAATAAGAGACTGTATAATTCTATAGATCAGGTGACTATGCATGGATAAGTGATTGTACAAGGAATATAAGGATATTAGTTAATAAATTATCAAGGGAACAAAGTGTGAATGGTTCCAACATACTCTGTAGAGTATTTTCATTCTCAGGTAGTTGATGGATGTTATTAGAATATTAATGATTAGAGGTATGAACTAATATAGATCTTTATTATCCTATTAACAAGTTTGATGAACAATATAAGTATTTTGGGTCATTGACTTAGGGGTAAGTAGGGTAATAACTCTCCAAAAGTCTTGTTTAGTTGTACAAACCTAGTGGTTCATTGGTTGATCACTATGTTGAATGGATGGAACCTCATATAGGGGTTTCCTTTTGGAATGAACTCTCTAATGGGATGTAGGGTGGGTATATTGATCAAAATTATGAGGATGAACCAAATTATATTTAATTAACTATACAAGATGATGTAGATCATGAATTAGAAAAGGGTCATAAAAAACAATTATAAGGTTAAACATAAATTTAAAATGATCACTACCTCTTTAAGTAATGTTTTATAGTGGAGATGTCCCTCTTCTAGGTCTAATCAATCTGGAATTGGATCTTAATAAGAACTTGATATGATGGAAGAGAAACTAGGGATTTACTTTATCAATAACATGGTTTAGTGAAACCTTTTGGTAGTTTAGAATTGAATAATAAACTTCAAAACTAGAGATATGTTCAACTATAATGTATGAAGGATCTTGAAAAAGAGATATTGATAGGCACTCTGGAATTGACTTCATCGGGATGTATGACACATATCTATGGTGATGTTACTTCCATCATGGTCATAGTGAATGAATCTATAAAATAGAAACCTGAATTCATTCCCATTTATTTCAGATTTTGATTCGGTAAATACTTGAGGCTCACTAAAGTTATTGATTTATGAATTCCAATCATAATAATATCCTCTTCATAGAACTAATTAGAATGAAGTAAAGGATAATAACATATTAATGATAAAAGAATAGTGGATTCTACCTATATGAATGTTTTTGACATCACACAATTGAGTAATGATCATTATATTAGTAATGTTCATTTTGGTAATGGATCAACAACTAAGGTTAAGGTGTTAAGTCTGGTTTTGACTTCCAACTCTTTTACTACACTATATTTCCTTGAAGATTCTATAAAAATTTTGGTTCTTAAAATTTCAGAAATTGTAACATGGCTGGTAAGAAGCTGAATACCACTGAAATAATAGTCTTAATTAATTCCAATGAACATGATTCTCTAGATTAAGAATCTATTGATTAGATGAACTCTTAGAAAACTATAAAACATGGAGAAGGGGATGACGACCATGAGGAGGGGTCGTTAAGGACCTATTTATAATATAGAAGACCCAGAACATTCTTAATCATCTTAGCCCACTTATCTTTGTTTTGAGATATTTATTTTTTTATAACATTGACTTTTGTGTTTTCTATTTGGTTTTCTATTTTATCCACTTCAAATATGAATGAATTATTTACATTCCATGCTTCTGGTTTTAATTTGGTGATGATTGTAGCTGTACTTTGGTTTCTAAAAATATATTGAAATTTCCACCCATGATTTCAATTAGGGAAACTAACATGAAAAACCTGATAATTTGGTCGATAAAAACCTTGAAAACATGGTATTCATTAATAGAACATGCATATGTTTTTGGTAGTTGAATTCTATAGGTGGATTGCACATGTTTGGGTGGTTACAGTTAATGAAATTTACTTTTCTAGCTTTCTTTATGTAACTTTTATTTTTGTAAGGTTGATAGTTAGAATTTGAATCACCATCGTCTCATACTATTAATTTTTTGTTTTTATTAATAGTTTATGATCCAATATTCTTAGGTTCTATGCTCAGATTTTTCTATTATATATATATGTATGTATATGTATATATATGTGGGTGTATGTTTTTTTAAATAAAATACCTATAATTATAATTATATTTATAAACATATTTATTCTTATATCTTTAAATATATAATTTATAGGGTATTATTAATTAATAATATATATATATATATATATATATAATATAAATATAAATTATATAACTAAAATAGACTCCCCCAATAAAAGAATAGAAATAAATATCGAGAAATGAAATGTGATTTGTAAAGGATAATAAAAAACATGAGACCCATAAGAAAACAATGGTTATAAGAAAAAAATGATAAAATGTAGAAAAGTAAAAGCACACAAAGGATCTACATGATTTAGACCATATTGATCCTATGTGAATGATAATATCAAAACCACCACAATTCATATTAATGGATAATGAATGAAGAACATATATACCAATGTAAAAGAAACACCATAAAATAGACAGACCATGGAAGCTACGAAGAGATCAAGTCCTAAAAACCCTATAACATGAGGTAAAATCAATAAAAGGATATAAAATACAAAACCATATAATAAGAACACAATCATGAAACCCAAGAAAACCAAAAACAATAATTGAAAAATTGTGCAACATTGATGAAATAAATAGACACAGAAGATTACAATCCCAAACCTACACCAAGGACCTTGGGGAATGATCATCAGAAGAGATGACCAATGATGTCAGGAATAAAAATACATGAAGGTGTTGTGGTCCAGATAAAAAATTCATGATCTAATATCCCTATTGGATAATTCACCAGAGTGGTGGTGAAAAATAACCGTTGAGTTTGAGTTCATACATCACTCAAGTTATCATGTCTCTTGGAATGAAAAAAATAAAAAGAACCACTGTACTTGAAGATAAAATGTTCATCAATGATTTTTTTGACTAAAGTGACAAGGGATAAATAATGGTATAGAAAATTTTAATGTAGATGATATGTTAGGAGTAATAATTGAGGTGAGACATGCATTCATCATATAGTGATTGAGGTGGCTGGTGAAAATGGTATGAATTAACAACTTCAAGTGGTGTCTATGACGTATGGAATAAGTAGAGTGAAAGGGAATAAATGGATGTTGATCGCACCCAAATGCAATGTAAAAATGAAACACGTAGTGAAACCCAAATCATTCCCCCATTAAGCATTGTATCATCCTCTATGAATGGCCATAAAAATACATAGAAGAAGAATCAATATCATGACTCAAAACCAATCCACATTTGGTAACCCAACCAAGCAAGCTCCCCAAAATCCCAAAAATCCATTAATGAATTGACCTAAGGAAAGAACAATGAGCCCCTAGTCTAGGGAATATTGTAGGAATAGGAAAATTGGATGCCACTCTTAATATCCCACACACATTAACGCCTCCCTACTATGCCTCATACTACCGACCTCCCTACAGTGCCTCCTAATTATTTCTTCTCTAACCTCATGCCTAAATTCTTCTTCCTCCTGGTCATTATTGGTGTGATCTGAAATAAAATCCTAAGGCTGGGGTAGTATTATTATCCCGATCATAGATCAAAATTGTTCTGGCATGTGGGGGGATTTTTATTTGGGTCAATTTTATTTTCTCATGCAATGTTTGGACATTCATGTTGACTAGGCATAGTAATTATTTCAACTCTTCACATCACAAATGTGTTGATGCCTTTATATCATGCCTCAGTGCATCACACCTTCCCACAACCCCACTCTACCTCCTTAATATTTATTAAATTTTACCCTTCCACCATCTCAGACCTTGTCTTGGTCAAAATTAGTGTGATCTGAAATGAAATTATGGGGATGATAATAACACTACAAATAATAGAAGAAACTAGCTATACAACTAACATTACTTCCCCACTTCCAACTACACATCAATTTAGGTAAATTAAAAATATTATGATTTATCAATATTATTAATATTATTATTTTAGGAATATTATATTTGTTTTTTCATTCTTGGTGTTTTATAAATTCACATATTTTATTCTTAAAATATCTTATTTTTATAGTTTATTTTAATCAAATGGGGAAACATTTCCATCACGGGTTTCAGGAAATGATATTACCCAAGTTGGCCATCTATCCAACAAGTGAATTCCCAAAGAAGAAGAGCTAAGTAAGAAAAGGTGAAAAGTAGAAGGGTCAAAATTGAAAGGGAAATAAGGGTAAACTATAAAATAACATTTTATTAATAATAATACTCTATTCAATTTTAAAAATTTAACTAACTAAAAAAACTACATCATTTATATGAAATGAAAATAAAAATATAGTTAATGTTCTACAAATCACATTTAAAAATATATAAATTTGTATGCATAAATTAAATTATTTGTGATGTAATTTATCATTGGGTTTTATCATTATTATTGAGGATATTTTTTCATCACTAACTAAGGAACTGATAAATTCTAATGGGTTATTTTTTTGTTCATTTTTAGCACAGATAAAGGATTCCTTTATCATTTATTTTAGTTAGAAGAAATAAAATATACCCTTTATATTTATTTTTTAGCATTGATAAAGGATATTTTTGAATAAACAAGAATTTAAAATAGTGATTATATTGAAATAAATTTAATTTCATTGAAACCCTTCCATGGAGATATTATTTATCGAGAATACTGAATATTTTGAACAATTATAATATTTTAACATCATGGAATTTATTATAAAAAATCTTGTCACTAGTATAAAGTGGGGTCCCTGACACCATAAACCAAAAATTATATATCTTAAGCTATAATCTATAAAACCAAAAACATAAAACCTATTCCTAAATAACTAAACCATAAACCATAAATAAAAACTATAAACTTTAAATGATAAACCCTAAACCATATACCGTAAACCCTAAAACCTAAACTATAATCCCTAAACCATAAACCCTAGTTAAGATAAAACATGACCTAATATGCCAAAAATCAATTGGAAATAGGGCTAAAAAGATAGGTCACTTCACATAAAACTTTTTTCCCAAGGGACCTCTACCCTTTGAAAATTAATAAAATAAGAAAAGAATAAATGTGGAAGGTTGGCCACATTTCCTAATCCTAACATGAATAGAATTTCCATTCATGTTGAGTTTCGCAATAAATTATATTCATCTAAAAGCCATCTCCATAATCAAAATGTTGTCTATAATTTTTCCTTTAAACTAAAATGACATTTTATATTAAAAACATGCACATTATTTCATATTAGGAACATTGTGTGTCAAATTGATGTGTTGTCTATTCTTATAAATCACAAATGAATTATAGATTTTTTTTATATAGTTTAAAAAAAATCCAACCTAAATTTAATATTTTTGACAATATGATGTGTGTTTTTAAAATTTAATTACACCTTTATAATGAAATAATACACTATGAGTATTACCAAACACATTATGTGTGATATTGACATGATATTGATTCCTATATCTCTCAAATGAATTATAGATAATTTTCCAGAAGTTTGTAAAAAATTAGATATTGTTCAGTCAATTTTTTCAATGTGATATTAATTATAAACTAAAATGAAAAATTTATATTAGAATCACAAAATTTGAGTCATATCGACCACATAATTATTTAAATTGATTTTCGGTCAATTCCTATATGTCACAAATGAATTATGTATAGTATTCTTAGTGTTTGAAAACAATTTATGTTTGTTTTCTAAAATTTGGATATGTGGCACTAGTTTTTAACTAAAATTACACTTTTATATCGAACATATGAATGTTGAGTTAAAAAAACAACATCATATGATATATTTATGTGTTTTTAAATTCCATCACAAAAAAAATTAATCATGGATTGTTTTTATTAGTTTTTAATACAATTTGAACATGTTTTCTTGGTTTTTTTCTATGTACAATGTGTTTTAAACTAAAATAGAACTTCTAATCTAAAAAGAAGTAAATTAAGTAATAAAGGCAACATCATGTGTCATATTGAACTGTTTTCAATCCCTATATGTCACACTTGAATAATGGATCATTATTCTAATGTAGCAAGACTATCTAAACTTGTTTTCATAGTTTTGGATTTATGAAATTTTATTTAAACTGTAATTGAAATTTTAATGTGAAAACATGCACTATGAGTCATATAAACCACATAATCTATCATATTTATTTTTACTAAATTGATATATTACATAAATTAATTATATATCATTTTTCTAAAATATTAATAAAATTTTATCTATTTTCTCACCTTTTGTCACGTGATGCTTGATTTAAAATAAAACAAAAATTTTGATGTGAAAACACACACTTTGAGTAACACATGCCACATCATGTGTCAGATTATTGTTCTATAGATATGTAATATTTATGTTAGATTTATTCCTACACATCAAAAATGAATTATGGATTTTATTAATAATATTTTACAAAATATGTCTTTGTTTTCCTGGTTTTAAAAATGTGATGTTCATTTTGAACTAATATGACACTTTTATATTGAAAACATACAATTTGAATTATACCATCTACATTTTTGGTAAGATTAATTTGAGGGACATTCATATACATCTTTAAGGAGATATATATCATTTTCCAAATGTTTCAAGAATATAAAAACTTATTTACCTTTTTTTGGATATTTGATTTGTGTTTTAGATTTATATGATACTCTTAATGTGTAGAAATCTATTTTAATTAATAAAGGGAACATCAGGTATCATATTGATTTTCAGTATATTCATACACATATCACATTAAATATGGATCATTTTCGTAAATTTTGGAACAGTGTTTATTTTTTGTTTGGTTTTGATAATTTGATACACATTTAAAACTAAAATGATAGTTTTATATTGAAACAACACACTTATATTAATATCGACCACATTATGTATCATATTGATGTGTGGTTGACTCTTATATACCAATGATGTATTTTTTATCATGTTTATGATGTTTTAAAATAGTGTAATCATGTTTTCTAAGTTTTGAAGTATGATTCATGTTTTAAACTAAAGTTACACTTTTATGTTGAAAAAATGAACTTTTAGTCATAATGGAAACATTGTGTGTCATATTGATGTGAGTTCCATTCCTATGAATTAATAATTAATTATGGATCATCTTATTAAATTTTGAGAATAATCTTCCATCATTATTTTTTTTGAAAGTATTAATGTTCATAGAACAATTGTACTAAGACCCATGAGGGGGTGAATTGAGTTATTAAAATTTCATTGGATTAGAAAACCACAATTTAATGAATTATTAACTCATAATATTTTCATCTTAAATAAAAAATAAACATAAATTAATTATCAATTAAAATAGGCCAGACATAGATATTTATATTTGTTCAGGAAATAGAAATCCCATATTCCACTCAACCAATACTCAACTCCAAGTGCTTAATGATTTTAACTAGTATAGTCCTATTTTTTGGGACTATATATCCTTTTAATAGGTTTGGTATTACTATGGTAAATAATTTGATAGTTGGAACACTAAAAAGGATCTTTTAATCATGATTTAATAAGGAATTTTAAGCATATCCTTGAAGGTCCATTTTCTTAGAACCTTCACAAAAAAGATAGAATAAGAAGATAGTTATTAGATGTCGATCATATTTGTAATATATAACTAAAAAAGAGAAGAAATGTATAAGAGGGATGATAATAATGTAATGTTACTCTAGTAGAGTCTTCTGAAATAGTAATATAGAAATTTGAAATCTCAGATACAGATAATTCTAATTTTATTATCCTTTATGAATAAACGAAAGTATCACTCATATTTTCAAAAGAAAATGTTATATTTGATTGTGAATGTGCTTATATTCCTTTTAAATCTCTTCTTCTCCAGTATTTCACTTGAAAATTTATAAGAAATAACTATTTTAATGAAAAAAATCATTTCCAAAAAAAATAAGCCTTAATATTAAAATCTATGGGGCTTTTTTCATTCAAATACCTCAGTAAAAATACTGACCATTAATTTATTCTTTTATTTATTTCTACTATCAGTAATTAAAAATTTTCATATTATTTTTTTGTCATAAAGTATAAATAAAACATTTAAGAAATGTGAGACAAAATTTATTCCCACTAAAAGTAAACCATTGGTAATAAATAGTAGGTTTCATAATGATGTACTTGATTATAAATAACCACCAAACCTAATTAACCAATGTAATAATTCATCAAATAGCTAGTTTATCAAAATTTATGAATTCATGTAGTCCTTCATATAGCTATTTCTCTTCACACATATTTGTTTCTTATGTTGTTGAATTAATGACATATCTTATTGGAACCACGTAAGTGATTTCACCACATATCTAAATCATATAGACGACTACTCCAAGTAACTGATTCACATAGCAGTTTTATCCATATATGTGGTTTCTATATTTCTTATTTATTAATGAATCCAATTGAAATAAGTTTTTTCTTCACATAGCTAATCTTTGTAGTCGATTGGTCGATGTTGCTATTTCTCCTATGTAGTTTAATTCCTCACATAGATTATTATCTATATATGGGAAAATATTCAGAAAACATTGAGATTTTTAGACATTAAGAGATAAATAGTAGACTAGTTTTCATTAAGGGTATAATTTAAAAATAATATTTAAAAATTATGAATAGTAACATATGAAAGGTATTTGAGTTCATAAAAAACTAATTTACATGAAATATTTTGGAATAGAATAACTATTCCAACAATATCCTCCATTTTGATTATCATAAAACCCATTAAACATTAAACATTAAACGTTAATCTTGTATTATTTTAAAGGATTTTGTTGATAAATATTTAATTTATATATATATGTTGTAAAATATTGTGTTTATATTCTTATTCTCTTACTTAATTAGAAACTTATTCCATTAAGGTTAATTTTATCACTTTAATATATTAGGAAACTTCTCACCATTTTGTGTCATTAAAGAATAATGGAATATAGATAGAAAAGATTTCAATTTAGAAGTTTGAGTAATTAAATATTTAAATACATGGATAAAACTAAATATGAAACTAAGTTTAGATTAGTTTTCAATAATAAAAGTAAATATATTAAGAATATTAAATGAAAAAAATATCTAAGAAAATAATAATAAATGGAAGAAGAATAATATCATTAAGTTTCATGAGTTTTAAAAAAATTGATCCACTCATCACGCACATAATTACGTATATAAAATACTAGTGATAATGCATGGGCTTATGGATAGGGTCAAACTAAAATGCTATTTGGGTGGATGTAATATGAAATAAAAATAGGTTCGAGAGGTAATAGGAGGTTACATTAATGGTGGACCCACAACTTTCACAATCTCAATTGTATCTCAGTTTATAGAGTTAACTAATGATTTATATCTTGGATCCCTAGAAGAGGTGATTATAATTCATTAAAAATTTATTTAATAAAAAATGAAGTCATAATATTCTACAGCTACATAATATAATATCATTATAAGTGTTTAATGTCACAACCTGACCCACTGGAGTCTGTCCTCTGACTACACTAAGACCACACTAATAGGCCAGGGGCTGGTAACCAATGTCGAGTAGGAATATCTCAAAAGTGGGAGGTATTAGAAAAAATTACTTGTACACATGAACTCATATCCAAGCCCATATAATGTTGTAATGTAAAACAACAATAACCAATGCATGTTTATAACTATAATCCCATAAGTAGATTAGGAAATTAAAGTACCAAAAGAAGAAAAATGGGCCAAATACATGAAAAAAACAAAAAAGAGTCCAACCAACTCCATGTGTGAGGAATACATTCAAATGAAAACTCCATAAAATACCTCATTCTAAAAAGCTCCATCTATGCTCCACCCACTCACCCTCCTCCCTAGACACCTTTGAAATGGTCGTCATTCGTATAAGACATGACATATGCGGGTAGAGCCCATGTAGGGTTTAATATTACAATACCCAATAGGACACCTTGGAAACAATAAACATGGAGAACTTAATATAATATAAAAAGATTTATAATTGAAAATACCCATATATAATTAGGAAGTACACTACACCACCAAGTGGTCACAACCAACTGCAATATACATGATTCAACTCTAATAAATGCTTTTTCTAAGAGAATACACTAAACAACCCATTATAAATTTAGAGACACTCATACAAGAGGTAATGATCATTAGGACCCACCAATGAAATCTCAGTGGTCATTGAAGACCATGATGCTCATATATGGGGTCATACCCAGAACCTCTAGAGGATACCATCAACCTTATATGGATCAACCTGCTTTTCAGGGATCATATTCCAAAGATACCATGAACCCTAAAAATATATACTACTATATAGAGGATCAGTTTCTTTTCAAGGATTTCATGTTGATTTCATAAACCTCACATAGGTTATAAATGTTATTGATAATAAATCTCCAATCTCATGGAGGGACACCACAAACTCTATCTATATAACTACCCATTATTTCCAGACATGGTTATTACATCATTTTTGTGGAATACTTAACACATTACAAAAACAAACACCAAAAGATTATTATTTTTGTGTATTTGGAATGTTAAAACACAAACTTATAGTATGGATAATGATCTTAAAAATTTAACACAAATATATTCCTCTTTAGCACCCATACCTAAAACCTTTCCTTATAACCATGGGAAATGAAAACATAAGAAAATGGTTTAGCTCATATGCTCACTAAGGGTAAAAAATGGAGATATTCAAGATAACCAAGAGCATAAGGGTATGAGAATATGATCATAAAAATATGAGATCATACCATGAATATAAAAGATCCAAAACATGAATCATAGCATAAATATATACAGTTAATAATATATGAATCAAAATAAAATAAAGAACATAATCCATGAAAGAATAAAATAGGAATAAGGCACAAAATTGTGGCAAACACATAATCATATAAAATTTATTTCCATAATAGTCAAGGAATACCTGAAAAAACATTCTATATTTTATGGGTTCACTCCCAATAAAATCTTGGTTGTCACGGTTCATTCCCATAACTATCTTGGTAGTCATGGTTCACTCCTATAATCATCTTAGTAGTCAAGGTTCACTTCCAAGACCATATTCGCGAGTAAGGTATTTTATATTTATCTCATGATATAAAAATCTTTACCCAATACATTAAAGAGATTTATACGTCCCACCCATATCATAATGAAATAATATATATGTGCCCCATAATAAAATAAATAATTCATCATATTAGGACACATGGGATGATATGGGTTTTATAGTCATAATTCAATCATAACATAACCCTTAGAAAAGAAATGGGATTCATAAATATCATTCCATAATAAAAATAAACCATTATTAGAAATAATAAGTATGGAATCATTGAAACATATACCTATTATAACATATGTAACATTAAAAAATGTTATCTTAGATGGAAACTAATTTTAATATATCACTTGAAAACAATTATTGAAGAAAATATCCTTTCTTATTTGAAAAAGATTTCTTTTCTTAAAACGATGCACAATTTTAAAATAAAGAATTTTATTTGAAAAAAACTTTGTAATATTGTAAGGAAATATTCAAATTATTAAGGAATCATTATGGAAGAAAACTATTTTCATGATGTGTAAGTTAGAACAACATTCCTTTTATAATTTTTCTGGAAAATTCACAAAGTACCTCATTTGGAAGATGAGAAAAAGAGTCATTTCTAACCAAGAAGTAAGAAACTAAAATATGGGTAAAAATTAATTTAAACATCCATAGTAGAATAGTAAAATTATTTTGATTACATTTTTATAAAATGTGGATAAGGAATATAAATATTCCCCAACGGAGAAATAAAATGAAACAATCCCAAATATCGATGAGATTGTGAAATAGATAATCATAACTTTATAATCATTAGAATTATATTACCATGAAAGGAAAAAAAAATTTGATATGAAAATATCCTAATATTGTAGATAATAATAATAAAATAATTTCATGGTTAGTATATAAACCACATAAAAGAAACAAGTAGTATATAAGGCATGTGTCTCATAGAAATAAATGTAAGAAAAAATCTCTTATTACTTGAGTAACATTTGGATAATGAAACTAGTGAAAGAATAAAATAAATTAAATATTTTATTATCATTAAATAAATTAAAATAATTATATATCATTTCATAGTTCAGTATATACACTACACAAAAGAAGCGATTTGTGAATATGTCATGTATCTCACAGAAATAAAAAGGGAGATGATATTCCATTACCTTATGTCTTGAATTTATTTGTACATGTACAAGACTTATATATAATAATTATAATGTTATTATAAATTTATCATAGAATAATATTTATATATATAATACCATATATTGTTTTCTTATGACCTTTTATTACTAGTTTATTAACAACACCTTTTTAAAATGATGTTTGGGGTAATAACTGCTTTGTTCATCATACATTTTTTGAATTTTCATTCTTGATCCTATTACTTAAATAATGATTTATTTATTTCAAGAATGTAAAAAATGAATTATATATCATATATATTCATTATATAAACATATATAATAATATATAATATATTGATATATGAAATGGAATACACTATTCATGGAGACTGTAGGTTATACGTACGCATGAAAGCTGTTTCTATTTTCATGGTGTATTAAAAGAATGAAAGTAAATGACATATATGTATATATGTTTCTAATATAATTAAAGTATAATTATTATTTCTTATATATTATATAATTTTACTAAATCCATCCTTAATACATTTGATGTAAAGTGTGAATTAATCACATCGCTTTTAGGAGGTTGTAGTCCACACTTCCACAAACAAAGTTATCAAATTTAAAAAAAAATATAAAGACTGATAGTGGATTTATATTATAAATAAACGAGTATAAATAAATAATAAATATCATAAAAAACAAAGTTTTTATCATAATTACCAACCATAATAATTGGTAAAGGTAAAACAAACAATATTGCTTCGTAAGGCAGTAGTTACCTATACACAAGAACGATAAGTTCATTACCCATTAGATGGAAGTGTGTGTGAGTGAATGTAAAAACCATAATAAAACAAAATATAAGTAAATTTAATATACCAAGTATATTATGTGTGGATTAAATAATAATACTTGAGGAGGTGGAGAATTAAAATAAAAGAAAGGAGTTTGTGGCAAGATATTACATCTTCTTTGGGTAACTCATTTTGGTTTGTACCAAAGGGATTTCTTGTATGGATTTTTACCAAAGGTAGGATTCAAAGATTTAAGGAGGGAAGTTGGGATATTATTTGGATAGGTTATGGATGACATATAAGGATCAATTTTGTGTGTGGAAGTGTTGGAGAAAGTTCCCTTTTATAATTGAGGTGAGGGGCACTTTAGAAAACTCTTAAAATATTAAATTAATGAAAATTAATTTTCATTTACAAAAGGATCCAAAGTTAGTTATTTAGAATATAATATGATTATGGTTCAAAATAATCTCATTAAAAAAAACTAAATAATATTTGACTATTTTTTAATCCTTTTATTTTATCTTGAACCCTTATTTAACCTCTATAACTCTTACCATGATAACCTGTGTTTTTTACTCTTTTTGGGTTAATAATTACTATAAAATTCCAAACAAACCATAAATGGATAATTTATAAAATTTCCAGAATTATCCAAATCAGTTGGGCTAATTTTATATTTTTATGAATTTTATATCATTTAATAAAATATTAATTATTTAATAGATCATTAATTTCAATTTTGACACAATTCTTTATTTGACCTTTTTAAAATATCATAAATACATGATATATTAGAATAAACTAATTTAACTCATCATTAACATGTCAAAAATAACTAAAAAATTTGTGTTTGTCATTAATTATCTTAAATTATATTTATTTTAACATTTTAAATAACATTAATTTTATATTTCAATTATTTAAACAAGTACTCCAACACCATTGTGTAAGCCGTAATGTTAATTATTTATTTCATAAAAATTAAAAATAAATAACCTTGTTGAAGATACTAATTTAATCTTTCAAATGACTATTTATTTTATAATTTATATTCTATATAAACCTATATTAAAAATGATATAGTAATTGAAAATATGAGTATGGAATTTTTAACTTTTCATTAAATAAAATATAATAAATGTATTAATCTAATACATGTGGATTAAAAAGGTTATAATATTGGTATAAGGATGATTTAGGGAGAATATAAATCATCTATTTATATTTTGACATTTTTATGGTAATTTTATGATATTTATTATATTATGGTTTTACCTTTAATTTCACGATTTATCCTTAATCATGGTAATTAAAAATTACTAAAGTTAATACTCATATTGTACCAAAATTAAGTTTTTTATATTAGACTAAAAATATCCTAATGATTAAAATCATGTATGTCTATTTTTCGAAATTCAATTCACAAAAGTGGAAAAATTATGTTTAATGCTAGTCCTATAGACATGGAGAGAAAAAGGGTTTTTTAAAGTGAGAATGTTCAAAAGTTCATTAAGATTTGATATCTAAATTCAATATAAAAAGAATAAAATGGAATAAATTAGATTAATATATTTATAATTGATCTAATATGAAATTAAAACCAACTTAAAATATAATTTAACTATATAAATAAATTAGACGGAGAAGTAGTTATGAATTCAAATTTAGTATTTTTCACTATTCATCCAAATTTTATGTTTCTTAGATAAATCCCAAAAATCAACCTAAGATTACTTGGACAATCTGAAATAAAAAGTAAATTTTATTTTACCAAATACAATTTCTAAAATTGTTTAAATTTAATTTTATTGTTTTTCATAGAAGGACATGAAAAAGAGTTTATTTGAGAAAATAGTATCTTAAAACATATAAAGACTTTACAAAAAATTATATTTTTCTGTATCATTATTTTTTATTTATAGAAAACCATTATAAATATTATCTGAAAAGTAGTTATTACTATTCATATTACTATGTTTAATGGTTAGGTTATAATTATCTCTTTTAAATAAATATAACAATAAGATTATGTTTTTTTTAAAATCAGTGTTGCGTGTAATGCAAGCCAAGTCAGTGTTGCATATAGCAGAAGAATAAATTTTTGGTGAGTATAAATAAATCCAAAAAAGTAATTTTATATAAAAATCTATAATTAATGTTGTGTAAAATTCAAAATTTTCATAAAGATTAAATTTATTAAAAAAAAATATTTCCCCAAATCACGGGGTGTTACATTCTTAGACTCATCCTCCAAAGGGGATCAGAATCCTTTGATATTGACGTGATGTTGAACTGTACCCTCTAGGAAATGGAACAAGGGAACATGATTAGTCATGAATGGTCTAGAATAAAGAAATGATGATCTATAACCCCACTTAAATGGTGTAGATAATATCTAGTAGGGGTACACGATGTGTCCAACTATCCCCAGGTCATCCTGTGTGGTAAAGACTCACATGGTATATAGATATCAAAATAAATTTCATGTATAAATAGTACACAACATTTATAAATCAAAGGACACCCTACTCATATTTAATGGTTGTGCCTATGTACCGCTGGTCTTGCCCGTGTACCAACCCATGTACACTACACCATGCCCGTGTAAAACTATCAATGTCTGTGTCTAAGTAGACGATGTGCATTTGGACATGTATATAGGGTCGTGTTTGTGTAACCTCTTAGGTACATTCCAAGACACTAGGGTAGGTTTACATGGTATGTGACCATCTCACAGGGGATGTGATACATAACTCAAACCATAGCCCTAATGTCACAGTTAGGGGTCCCACTTGGCATGTAATATCAAAGTACACACCGTATTGATCAAGACTTCCAAAACCCGTAGGTTTTTATTTTTTCTTATTTTAAAACCACTGAAACATTGATTTCAAATGGATATCACTATGTAAACCTCAAATCTTGGACTTTCGAGCCTGGAAATTGCGCGCTATCCATAATTCAGCCTTATAAATTGATCGGGAACACACCTCCAACATCTATATGTCATTTCACTTCTTGAGAAAATGAATGACCACAATTCGATATAATTATCCCTAAATTATATCCTCCATCATCATTGATGATCAAATTTCGGCCACCATTAGGAGTCATACCCATGGTTTCAATCTGTTTTGCTGAAGAAAATTTTTACAATGATAAAATATCAGGTATATGTCGAATCATTGGCCAATGAAAAATAACAACTATAATTGAATGAAGAAAAATGTGAGAAATAAAAGATCTATTAAATGTGAGGATCGAAACCCATCCTTTCTTAGTTCATCCCCAATCCATTTTCATGTAAATAGTCTGACAATGAGCGAAAAATGAAGATAATAAACAAAAAAATTCCATCAAATTAAATACACTGATGATGCATGTATTAATTATATTAGTGAAATTGATACACATTCATAGTGACTTAATAAAAAGGGCAGAAAAAACATAAATAAGAATCCTATATAGAGTTTGGATCGATCATTGATGAATAATGTTTCTTTGTTTCCATCACTGATGAGATCAACAAACTCTATTGGTGCAATTATCCACAATCCGTCTCAATTTATCATTGTTCGGCAAGAAATATCTCTAGAGACATTCCTGATATATAGGTTTTGAGTGGCCAAAACTGAGAAAATATCCATAATCAGGTATTTATAAAATATCAAATTGCAACATAAAAAAAATAAAAAAATAAAATCTATTTAATTTAGTTTATTAAATTTTTACCCTCAATGAATTTTAAAAAATGGTCTATCCTGAAAAAGAGTATTTCTCTCATAGGATAAAACCTGCATTCTAAAGTAAATATACCCTTGGATATCAAATATAAAACTCTATTCAGTAGTTATTCCACATTTTTCTGAAATAGGAGTGCATGTGATTTTTAATATATTTAATATATTTCAAAAAATAATTCTGGGAACACTGGTCCTCATAATCACATGCCATCTCAGTTACAGGTCTTGAAAATAATAAATATAATATCCAAAAATAACACATGGAATATCCAAGTCAATACATTCTCCCCAACATAGGGATTTTCTTCCAAAAAAGATAAAAAACTACTAATAATATGAGGGTGATTTGATCACATAAGGGTCTACCACTCCCAAGTGCTCTCCTGATTATTATTGTGCTTCTAGAAGAAATAAACTAGGGGAATTGATCACCCATGAAAGATATTATCCTTCTGATCCTCAATCTCCTTCGGGTACTTGGCAAAGGAAGCTCTACCCTCATTTTCCATCTCTCCCCAGTTGATAACATGCGATGGGTCATGAAATTATCTCATCAATTGTGACACATGGAAGACATTGTGTACCTAGTCCAACATCGGTGGTAGAGATAAGAGGGAATCCACCTTTCCAACTATACATTTTTTTTGTAAAGGACCTATGAATCATGGATATAACATGTTGACCTAGGAAAATCTCTACAATCCACATCATTGTGAGACCCTGAAGAACACATGGTCTCCCTCCTCAAAATACACAGGTGTTTTTGGTTAGTCTGTATAATAATTCTAAGGGCCATGTGATGTCCTCATCCATTCTTGGATGATCTGCACCTTCTTTCCAGTAGCTCATCCCAACACTGGGCCCATGTGTGCAGAATCTCTCGGATCAGTCCAATAAAGTGCTGACCTATAGGATTTGCTATTAAAATCCTTCAACAATGCCATTATAATGGTGGAATTATAAATGTTGTTTAAAAAAAAATAAACCAAGGGTATGAGATCCTATAAACAATGACCAAAGTACAACATAGAAGCCTGTAGCATGTCCTCAATGACCATAATGGTCCACCCTATCTGGTCATTAGTCTGGGGCTGAAACATTGTGCTCAATTTTTATTGAGTCTTGAAGGCCTCCTATAATTCTCTTTATAACTAATATGTTAAGTGAGTGTCAAAATCATAAATAATGTTTGAGGGGAGTCTATGAATTATGATTATCTCTTGCATGTAGAGGCATTCAAATCCCTCTACTGAACTCTTCTCTTGAATCGATAGAAAGTTGGATGACTTGGTGAGTTGGTCTACAATCACCCAGAAGGAATAATGTCCCCTAGATATATGTGGTAACCCCATTATGAAGTCCCTGGATATCCAATAACACGTCAACTTTCTCACCTCTAGGGGTTTACCTAAACTTGCTCAAACCTAGTGCTCAACCTTCACCTACTGACAAGTGAGGCATTGAGAGATAAATTTTGTAACTCTATTCTTCATGCATGACCATAGAAACTTACTTTGGAGGTTCTGGTACATATTTTCCACACCCAAATGTACCACCAAAGTGGATGTATGAAACTCCCCCATCACCTCCTGCCACAACATCAAAGGTTCCATCGCCTCTCCTATAAAAATGATAGCATGCTCCCCACATTCAGAATATCAATTTGGAGCATTTCTATTATAAATTTGATTAAGAAAGGTATCAAATTCAGTATATACATGATGAGAATCCCTAATAAGATTTAGAAGAAGTGGGGTAATAACCATTGACTGTATATTTAAATCACCAAAACCATCCACTAAGGACAACTGTAATGAGGCTAAGTGCTCTGACACTTTGGACAAAAACTGAGAAAAATATCTCATACTGAGAGCTTCTTCCATCACATTCCCCTTTCTAGGAGTATATAATTTCTCTAAATTATCATTGTAGAGGAAATCTTTCCATCACCTCAGTATCATGTTAATATCCTTCTGAGATAAGACATTCTTGAGACTATTGTGGTTAGTGAAAATGATAAACTGATATCCCATCATAGAGTGTCGAAAAATATTTAGTGTGAAGACTACCACTGCTAACTTAAGATCATGGATAAATTAGTCTTACTCATGTGGTATCAATTGATGTGAACCAAATGCACTAACCACCTACCTCTTGATTAGAACACAACCAAGTTAGGTCCCTATTGCATCAACAAACACTATGTACATGAAAACCTCCTCTAGAAATATAAAGATGGGAGTTCTCATCAACCTTTTCTCTAGATATTGAAATCAAAACTAGCACATTTTTATCTATTGGAAATGATTCCACTTTTGGGTCAAATATGTCAAGGGTGTTGCTACTATGGACATATAGGGTAAAATAATCTAATATTACCCTACTAACCCAATGGAACTTTACAACTAAGTAACACTATTAGGTGGATTCTAAGAAAGGACTTACTCAACCTTTGACAGGTCCACTGCTACACTAGACACTTTGATGAAATGAAAATGGAAGTGGACCTCTCATTATCACAACTGAAACAACAATAGATTCCTATAAATATGGTGATCACATAGTTTTCTAGGAGAGTCCTCATGTGTCTCTAAAGGCCCTCCTTAGATAATGAGTACACTAGGATTTCATTGATGAATACCACCACAAATCGATCTATGAAGGGAAGTAAGATTTGGATCAGGGGTCCCATGAGCACAGCTAGGGCATTATTCACACTGAAGGGAATCACCACATATTCATAGTTTTCATAGAATAATCTTAATATTGTTTTCACTACATCCACATCCCATACTCACAACCTATGATCAAATGATATGAGGATCTCAACTGATCCTCTATAGTGGATACTTATTTTTCAAAGTCACATGATTCAATCACCATCAACCCATACATAACCTCAAACTAATGTTCTTCTTTCATGGAGTATGTCACTAGGTATTCCTAGGGGTAAACACCAGGTGTCACAAATACCTTCTCCTACAAGTGCTCCAACTTCACCCTCAAATCACAAAGCTCTTCTAGAGAAATCCGATATGATAGTGCATATATCATGTCCATACTTATATGAAAGTCTAAATATAAGTATAAATATCTACGGGGATGTAATCTAGTCATGTACTCTAGAAATATGTCCTCATAATCTTACACTACTATAGGAAATTGATATCATTCATTATCCACTCCTCCAAGAGTCATTCTTGCTAAATGGTGAGTAATTCGATGCACTCTCCTATGCATGATTCTATCCTATAATTTTAAGGTTTCCTTTAATGAAACAAAGTAAAACATAGTCCCATCGATGAAAACACACCATCATATGGTCTGATTTCATTCTATAATTTTTAAGGTTTACTTTAATGCAACAAAGTTAAACCTAGTCCCATCGATGAGGACACACCACTTCCTCCTCGTAAAATTATCAATATGGGAATAAACTGTGGATATTAGGTCCATAAAAAAAGATGACATTGTAAGGGATAATGTCTGATGAAATGATATCCCATACCAAAATATCACTTAGAAGCATCATATTTTACTTTCTATACAAGTTTACAATCACTGAATCACCTCCTTTCAGGGTATCCAACTAAAAGGGTCGAGCCAATAGATCAACTAGAATCTCATATCCTCAAACTAGAGAAGTGGTAAGGAAGTAATGAATTTAATATATGTATATCAATACAATCGTTAATTTAGAAAATACATATATTGTACCATGTGTCATTCCTGAAGCCTCAGGGTCATAGATATCCATATCCTATAACTAGCCTCATCCCTAGCCACCAACTCCTTGATCATGGCATAGAACACCTAGGGACAGTGGTTGTAGTTGGTCAAATCTATGACTACCTCCTGCTATAATACTAGCCCCACATCCATGTATGATTCCCTATAGAACACATTTATTTTTCCACTGTCTCTATCTTGATGGTCCCTCAAACATCTCTTGACTAACTATACAATGAGTTGGGAAATTTCGAGCCAGATGTCCCTTATTATTGCAAGAGAAACACCATCTGTCCCATGTTTGATTCAAGCTATCTTGAGATCCTTGAACTTAAGAACCTCTATCCTAGAATTTTCTCCTAATGTGTCTGATGAACTTGGATCCATTTTACTTTTATTGGCTAATTATTATTGAGGTGTCATCTCCATGGTTCCCAGTACCAACACCTATGGTCGGTTCATACTCTACTAGGAAGATCTCTACCACCAAGGCCTTCTCATGAACCCAAGAAAAGGTGGGAATGAAAAGGGACACCACTGAATCCTTACTTTGTTGGTGTAATCCCTACTGAAAGGTTCATGATATATAGAAAGGATCATGAACCATATCCACAGAGTAATGTGATAGATCTACATTACTTGGTGAGTATTCCACCTATTTAAATGTTTCATAACCCAAATTAAAATTCTTCTATATGCATATTGATAATAATATGGTAAGATAGAATAGCTCCTTAAGGATACACTCAAAGTTTAACTAGGAGAGATTTGTATCATTGAGTGACTGGTTCACTAATCTCCACCATCACCAAGAAGAGACATGAGGAAAACATGTTGTGAGGACCACCATATAAAATTCATGCATCCTCACAAGGTAGACAATATGAGTTTCTACCTCTAGGAAGTCCCCATCCATCTGGGGGTCTTTCTCACCTCAAAAACTGGGGAGGTCATTACCTATGAGACCCATGAACACACTCATCCTACATGAATCTTAATTGGGTACTGTTGGTGCTATTTGTTACTCAATAAGTGGTGGTATAGATGGTAAGAAACATGATGGAACTATATCTAGTACAATACACTATAATAAAGCCTCATCACTAGATGGATCATCCTTGGGATCATGAAGTGGAATCCCATCTGGCTGCATGCATGGGGGAATCCATAAATAGAAAAATATGTACCATGCTCAAAGGAGTATATCTAGAGAGATAACTCTATAAGGACATGAAAAAAACCATGTTCTTATATTCTACATATACCAATGTATTTCTTGAAACAATTTTTTATATGTATCAATTCAAGATGAAAATGATTATATTATTGACGTATGGACATGTCGGCCACCTCCCATACACTGGAGTCCCTACCCTAAATGTCGAACTCAAAACCTACGATCCTAAGGTAAAACCAAATGCTCTTATATGACTCTTCCACAATCTGACCCATTGGGGTCCAACCCATGACTACCTTAAGACCACTTCTAAAATAATAGGGGGATAGAAACGGGTGTTGAGTAGGAATATCCCACAAATGGGAGGTATTTGACTAATGTACCCAAAAACACACAAACACATATCACTAATCCCATAAAATGTTGAAATGTAATAAAACTGAAACCAATTCATGAATAAAACTATAATCCCATAACCGGAGTATGAAAATATAGTATTGAAAGAGAGAAAAGGGGCCAAATACAATCCCAACTAAAAACTATAAAGAGTCCAACCTGATCTAACTAAGAGGACTAGTATCAAATAAAATATATTGGGAAAAACTCATGTCTGAAAAGCACATGATATTCCCTGACTTCTCCCTTCCCTCCAAGGACATTTCTGAAAGGGACATCATCTGCATAAGACATGACACGACTGGGTAGAGCCCATGCAGGGTTGAGTATAACAATACTTAGTAGGAGACCCAGGAAAAAGTGAAAACTGAGAATCAAGTATATCAAACTCAATACAATATATAGACAACAATGTATAATAGAAAACACCCAGATATACTTAGAAAGGACACCATGCTACTAGGCATAACATCCTTCTACTAGCCATAATATTTTTCTCGAATCGATGCGTATTCTAAGAGAACCCACTCCATGATCTATGCTATCACTATAGACACTCATACAAGAGGTCAAGATAATTGGGCCCTACTGGAGAAAACTCACTAGTCCTTGATAACCCTGATACTCAGATATGTGGTCACGCCCCAAACTATTGGGGGACACCAAAAACCCTATGTTGATCAACCTACTACATAGGGGATCATATGAAAATGATACCATGAAACATAACAATACATATTTTTATATGGATGATCAATAACCTACTCAAGGAGTTCATTCTTATTCCAAAAGTTCCACCTAAGGTATAAAGATGATAGCAGTTCACTCTCAAGCCTCACAGTAGGACACCAAATACTCTATATGAGACTCATCCTATAGATTGAATCACAATCATGTGATTTGGAGGTGATTCTACACTATACCCTCAATGATATGAACCAATAGAACACACTCAACCAAGACTAGTCCAATGAAAAGAAATTAAGGGCTACAACCACCCTTAAATGGGGTACACAACATGAACTATGGGTACACGATGTGTCTAGCTATCCCTCAGATATGATCATGTGGTAATGCCTCACATGACATGTAAATATATAAATACAAGGAATGTAGGATTAATAAACAACATGTATAGATCAAACAAGACCCTTACCATGTTTCTAGGCTATTCTTGTGTACCATTGGTCAAGCCTGTGTACCAACCTGTGTACACCTGGTCATACCCATGAACACTTAACCGGGTCCATGTACAAGTACACAGTGTGCTTCTGTCCATGTACTTATTTCCATGTCCTTTTAACCACCAAGGTACACACCAATCCACTCGGGAATGTTCAAATGGTTTGTGACAAATTCACATAGTGTGTGGCAATTAACTCCAACTAAAACCCTAGCACTACATCTAGGGGGTCCGAAACTGCCTGTAATAGTGATGTAAACGCCGTATTGATCGGGATTTTCTACAACCCACATATTTTTCTATAATCTTACATTTGAACTGATTCCACATTTATTTACATCTTAGAGCACTCCGTATACCATGGATCTAGGACTATCGAGCTCATCCATCACCCGCTGGCTGGAATCCATCCTTAGAAATGGATCAGGAACATACCTTTTATGTTCATATCACCATAAAATACTTGAGAAGATGAATCACCACTATTAGATATCACTATCCCTTGATTCTATCCATTATCATCATTTATGCTCAAACCAAAACCACCATTTTGATCTATACCAGGGTTTTCAACCCATTGCACCGAAGAATGGTCGTGCAATAATCTGATACTAACAATTGGTCAAACCTTTGTCCAAATAAAATACCAATGATGATCGAATGATGAAAAATGGTAGAAACCCCTAAGACATAAAAAGTGAGGAATGAACATTGAAATTAGTTTATTTAGGATCGATACATTTTCTTAAAAATAGGTAGATGAAGAGGTAAAAATAAACACAACGAACAAAGAAATTAAATCAAATTAAATAAAATGACGATGCACATATGAATTTTTTTTGTGTAATTGTTTTATGTTTTTCTAGAATTAAGAAATGGGATGGTAAACATAAAATTAAAAATCCTACATAGTGTGTGAATTTATCATTGATGAATAATGTTTTAAACTGTCTTAATAGATGATATTAATGAACTCTGTTGGCATACTGATCCAAAATCTGTATCAATCTATCATTATTTACCAAGAACTCTCTCCAGAAGTCATGCATATATTTAGGGTTTTGATCATATATCCCTGAGGAAATCCACATAACTATGTATTTATTGGAGATATAGTCGTTGCGTTGAATATAATAAATTAAATAAATAAATTTATTTTATTTTAATAATTCTATGCCCGTAATGTCATTTTCACAAATGGTCCATGCCTATAAAGATTATATCATGCCTAAGGTAAAAATCACATTCTAAACTCAATGGTTCCATCATATTTCTTATCTGATCATCTTTTTTGGTGTTATTCTTATTTTTCATAAAATATGTTCACACATGATATTTAGTATATTCAAAATATTTCAATATTTTATTTTGGGCACAATGGGCCTCAAAATTAACCACCACCTCACCGCCTATTGTTAAAATTAATCATTATAATATATAAAAACAATAAATGGAAAGTAGAAGTCATTAATATTTATTATGTATCTCCCTTATAAGATATTACGGTAGCTGCAACAACATCCACAATGGAATTTTATTTCTTGTAAATATGGGCTAGATCATAAATATCACCATATCATTATCTGGTTCCACAAAAGGTATCTGGATTAATTGTTATAAGATATTTTATTTCACTTTGATAAAATAAAAAATCTTCATACATGCCAATCCACTTGAGGATATATGACTTTCATAACCCTAACATAGTAACTGATTTCTATCTATGCATTTGAGAATTCTAAGAGATACCATTGTTTAGAATCCATTTTATGGATTCAATCTGACGAGAGGAAAATATATTTAGTGAAATTTATAGTGGAGTATCCATAAAACAAGATTAAATAGCTAAAGACTATAAAACAAAAAAAATATAGAGTTCGGTTGACTGATCCCTACACACCGATCATTATGTCATTAATAGGTTGAATTTTTTTCTCCACATTGGTTAATTTCACTACTAATACTTAAGAAACGTCGTGAACACCACTTGTGGGAGGTCGAAAAAATAGAAAAATAGAAGTAATAACATATATAATAGGAACTTATTCTCTAGGTGAAGGTGCAACTGCATGTTTCACTAAAAAAGAAAATATGATAGGATTACAAACAACAATCTCATTCCATGTAGTATTAATTGGAACATAAGGTGATTCTTAAATCAATGAATAAATGGAATCATATCCTTAGTACATCCATTAAACATCTTCACAAATCATTAATATTAAGGTTTTTATTCTCTGCTGATTTCTAGTCATAGGTCAAATTTACCTAGAATTCATACCTTTAATATATTAAGATACTTCTAAGATGTCTTTCATATTTCCACCAATAGGTTCTTCATGATAACCATGACACTAAAATAAATTTCAGTACCAAATAAATGAGTTCTAATAGCTTCTATAGAGGCCTTGAAATCACCCAAAAGACAATTCTTTAAATACTACTCAGGTTAGGTGTGAACATGTCACATTATGGTGGTTAAACCTTATATGTTACTTAGCTAAGATCTGAAAATTTCTAATCAAACTAAACATTGAGAACTTGATCTATATAATTCTCTATTATAATTATGAAAAATTGATAAAACCTCTTGATAAAATAAAATATTATTACCAAAACACTATTTATGTTATGTAATCTCCACTTCATTTTAGATAGATAAATTTTAATTTCCTCAATTGTATCCTAAGACATGTCAGATTGGATCATAGGATGATTTACAGTCATGTTACATTGATTTTCAATATGAATTCAATGCTCATTAACTTTATTTTTCTTTTGGAAAAAACAAATGTGATCCCATTTACTTGATATTTTAGGTCTTCAAGACTTTGTTTACTCACATTCAAAGAAAAATAATTGCATAGGAGATTCTGGTTTAAGATTCTTGATCATATCTATTTAGGTTTCCAACCTACCACTAGACTTAACAAAATCATATTTTGATAAAAAATACTCCTTGTGCTATGAGATCACATATTTAGATGATAATTAATCATTTATTATCTCATCATACTCACCTCATAGATTATAAAAATCATTAAATAAGAAAAATGAAAATTTCTAAATATTCTTTTCTGTATTTGAAATTTTGAAACATCTACTCATAGAAGGTGAATTATTATTAAATGATGGGGGTGATGGAATAACCTATATTATTTGATAAAGAAATCCAAATTCCATTAAAACTATATCTACAGAACCATCTCTTATAGAAGTTGATCCATGAATGATTGGATCAACTATCTAGTGTTTAACTTCAGCTCCTACTCTTTTCTCAGATAAAGACATAGTATGAAATGTATCAACAAGAATTTAAATTGGAGAATTATCACATATCTCAATAGTAGGATAAATATTATGAATAGATTCATCAACTCTATAATATTCATCTTCATAGATATAGAAACGTTCTTCCGCATAAAATTATATTTCTAGATACTATGGTTATAATCTGGATTCTAATATCTTCGGTAAATACTTAGAAGGATCTATTTTAGGAGGTACTAAATCCCTAGGAGGTGAGGTTTGATATGGATACCCCTGAGTCACACTAACCTGACCAACTAGTTTTAAATAATTTTAATGTTTTATCATATAATTAGATAATTTTATTCAAAGTCATGGTAGAAATAGTATTAATCTTATGTAATATCACTACCCCTCCCTCATTGATATCAAATTCCTTCTTCATTATAAAATGTGAGATATGACTTACAAGGGATAATAGCTAAACTTTTGATTATATTTATAGTGGTGATGAATAAACCACATCATTTACCATGGAAGATTAATAATAACATTATTAATTAGTTCATACAATATATAAATTTCCTGAAATAACTATTTTTCCATTTTTTAGATCTAGGAGAAATCCCATTCTGAGCAAACATAGAATGTACCTTCCTTTCGGGCTCTATGTCCTTTGCAGAATTCTTCTTAGAATGCATAGGTTCTGAACCAAATCCTGAAAAACTCTGCTGGCCCCACTAAAATCTTACAAAAAAGAGTCTGACTAAAACTGAACTCCCCCGCATGGGGACAATGCAATAACTAATCCATTTAAACATATGAAACTAAGACATTTTACTATTAATATTCAATGATATGATATTCTCTATTGTATTGATATGGAACTCTCAATTCCTTATAAACTAGTTCACTTCATATTAAAAAATAAATCTTTTTTTTATGAAAAACAAAATTTGAACCTTTAAACTGATGAACCTTCTTCTGCTACATCTCAATAGATTTCAACAATCCCATATCAATGACCTTTCAAGCTAGTTCCCTGCACAGTATACCACCTTAATTAGCTTTCATGTAAGAACCATAACTTCCATCATTTCCACACATGGATATTACCATGGATAAAGGTCTATAGAATAATGGGAGGGAATTAAGAGATATAAGGATAGAAAGGGGTAATAGTTCATCTTCTTTGAAAAGGGATATATGAAAAAGAAAAATGGATTGAGGGATGAAAGAAATTTGGGTAACAGAACAAAATTTAAAAATGCTTACATACACTATTTGGAATTTGGGTCAATTACGTCTAAAAATAAAACATATAATATAATTAAAATCAATATATTTTATTAAATTCCGAAAAAATTAATTTTAAAGATAATATAAAACAAAAAAAATATATTTTTTTTTTCAATTTTTGAAATTCATTAACAATAAAATAATAATAAATTAAAGTATGACTTAATACTCTATGAAATAAAATATAATTCACTTAAATAATTTAAATTGAGATATCCCCAATTTTTTATTGATAAAAAAATAATGATCGCAAAAAAGGTGCTTCATAATTGCAACTTCTCACTAATTCTCAATAGAGATAAATTTAAGTGGGATTTCACAATTTTGAGTTTGATCTCTCAGGAAGTGATGCCTTAAATTTATATTCACGATTCTTGAATGATTTATTGGATTCAATGTAATATTTAGATCAATAATGTTATAAAATATTATTGATATATGATTATAATTGAATCACAAATATATTAAGGTGTGTTTTATAAACAACAACTATACATAATAAATACCAGTGTCTATATATTCTTCATTATAAGTAGATAATGAAACAAAGTGTTTTTCTCACTAGACCAAGATAATAGATATTTACCTAGAAAATGGATGCTTCCTAAATTACTCATCAAATATAACCTACATCCAAAAAACTTTACATATTAATATGAGGTCAAATTAAACTAATAATTTTCTATAAATGGTAAGGAAAGAGAAATTATTTCTTTCAGATATCTTATAATTATTTTTCTATCCTTGAAATGAGACTCCTTGAATTGGAATTGTATATAGAACCTTTGAATATGGAAAACATAATCATTGGTCTACTTGTCGTAAAATGTAGTAGACTCACAATTATTCCTCTATAAAGCTTATTGTTAACTATTTTCTTAGATCCATCCAATTCATGCTTTTCCTTAGAACACATATAAGTTTCATATGTGTTACCATTTTCAGTTACAAATTTTTTAGTAAATTTGTTATGTATTTCCCTTGATTTATAATATTCTCAATTAATTTTTGAATTATATGAAAACCTATAAGATAATTTCACTAAACTGTTATAAGAATTTCAAATTCTTTTTTCTTTCATTGTGAAGATTCAATACAATTTTTTTTATAAAATAAAAAATGACATCAAAAAAAATATCTGAGGTAAAAAAAATCTAATGATGATGTTTTGTTGAAAATAGTAGGATCTTTAACTCTAAAAAGAATACCCTTTGATTAAATAAATGAACATAAATTCTCATACGAAGCTCTAGGTTCTTGTTTGTGAACATAAATATCATTAGAAAGTAAAAAACTAAAATTGGAAAAATATGGTGTTCAAAACAATGAGGTTTTTCAATATAAAACTCCTATACAAGAAATCAATTTATAAATTTATATTTTAAATCCATATGAACTAATTTCAAATTCACATGAGAAAAATATGTTCGAAGATTTCTAATGGATTCGAGTCTAGCTAGAGGCATAAAGGTCTCTTCGTAATCTATACATTTATTTAGGCTATAACCATAGTAACTAGTCTAGAATTATTTATAGTGATCACACCATGAATATCATATTTATTCCTTAAAACAAAATTTTTCCAAATAAAATAATGGTCATTGTGCGTATCAATAAATTATCATAAATTATTTCTCTTGAACTAGTTTAATTCTTCTTGAATTGTTAAAACCTCTCTCACATCTACTAAGGTGTATTTTGTAGTTTTAGGATCTATTTGAAATAGAATGGGTATAAAATAATATAAGATATTTTAAACTTCTTCATGTCTAAATACCTTACTCTAGAAAACCTATAACATTTTGAAAGGTATGATTCATAAGGGTTCAGGACTATATGTTTGGCATACATTTTCTTTCACTAGTATCAAACCTTTCAAGATTTGGTTCACCAAAATAGAGTTCCAAATAATCATAATTTTTATTATCAAAGAGGGATTCGGTTAAAATGTTTTCAAAAGATTTTTTTCCATATAAACATGAGTCATTTTGTGTTTAAAAGGATCATATTCATCAAAATTCACAAGATTTTTTTCATTAGAAATATTTGACACTTTTTTGAAAAATCATATATGCCTTGTATATGGTAGAATATCCAAGGAATATTCCTTCATAATCATATGGATCAATTTCAAAATAATTATCTTTGGGTTTTAGAATATAAACCTTGCATCCAAACACTTTAATTTGTCCAAAATTTGGCTTTCTATTATTCTAGAACTCATAGGTTGTTTCTATAAAAATAGCCTAATTAGAACTTTTTTGTATTACATAACATGTTGTATTTATAGCTTCTTCACAAATATGTTTAGACCAATTATATTCACAAAACCTTATTATAGAACTTTCTTTTAGTGCCATATTATTATTTTTAAGAACACCATCATGTTTAGGTGTCGTAAAAAAAGTATAATTGATTTTTTTGTTTTGAACAATATGAGCTGAACTCTTGGTTTTCAAATTCTCCTCTATGGCCAATTCATAATGAAATAATTTTTTATTCCTTTTTATCCAATTCAGAAAAACATATAAAAATTTGGTAGGATTTTCTTTCAATAGTAAAAAATAAAACCCATCTAGATTAATAATAATCCATATGTATCACATAAAAAATATATTTTCCACTTAGGCTTGCAGTTTTAGATAGCCCAAAAAATCCATTTAAATAATTTATAGAATTATAGATTTAGATATATCTTTTATTGATTTATAATGTGACCCGTGTTGGTTTTCTATTTGGAATACATTAAATAGTTTTTTTATTCAATTTATGTTGTGGAAAATGTAAAAAACATTTTACATACTTTTCTAAAATAATAAACATTACAGTGTCCCATATTTTATTCCACATCCAAGACTCATTTATTGTAGAAATTAAGAATTTTATATATTTTATACTCAAATAATTATTATCTAGAGTATATTTATTCTCCATTTTAGGTGATTTAAATTTAAGAACATGTTTAATGAAAATAAATCAAGAATTATTAAAAAATTTACCAAAATAACCTTCATCTCAATGTTGTAAAATACTTAACATAGTTTTATTTAATACTTACCTATAAAGAATATGATTGACTATTACTAATCTTGGATAAAAAACAGATCCAACTAAAATGATCATCCCTTTTTAATATTTACTAAAAGTTACATTACCACCATCAAATTTTTAATTAGTGAAAAATAATGAAATATCTACTTATATATCTTGATCATCCATTATCCATATATTATTCACATTGATGATTTTAGAACATTTACCTACAAATAGAAATAAAAAATTTAATTATTTTTTAACCCAAATTCTATTGGGTCTAAAATGTTAGCAACTAAAGACTTTTCAAATTTAAATATATTTTTGTTGTCCAGAAAATAATGCACTAAATTTTGAAAACCTTTTTGAAATAAAATCATTTTTTTCTCCATAGATGTATGGGTTAATAAAACTATAATTATCATTATTTTTCCCTAATTATTCGTTGTGTAAATATGTAATTATTTAGAGTTTTTTTATATTAAACCTATGAATAGTTAATTTCTTAGGAAAATTTAATTTTTACCTTAACTTCCAATTCAAAATTTGATTCTTGAGATTTATTTTATACAAGAATTAGATTCAATAAATTTGAATTTTTTTTTGAAAAAAATTGAAGCATTATTAAAATAATGATCATAAATTTTGAATGATCATAATTTTATTATCTTAGTTAGTATATAAAATAGAATAATTTTCCTACATAGTATAAAAAAATACTTTTTTATTTCTAAAATTTCATTTAAAAGAGAATCATAGGAATTTTTGAGTGGTTTATTTTTCTTATTAAAAGATTCATACTTGGATTCCATTGTAGTATAATAATAATTTAATCCCTTATAAGGAATGTTTTCATTTTATGATTCATATTCATGCTTATAAGAATAATTAAAATGTACCTCATCGAAATGACCCATAAATCACATATTACCCTCTTGATTAGAAAATCCATCTTCTGAATTTGATGAAGTATCACCACATGAATAATCATAAGTGCTACATGTTTCTTTCATGTATTTATTCACATTATTTTTATATACCACCATCATAAATATCTTTTTACCATTATTTTTACTATTATCAAGGTATGGAAAATCTATTTTGATGTGTGCATGATTTTTTCATCCATATCATTTTATCTCTTTATAAATTACATCATGTTTCTTGAACTTGCTAAAGGGATTTATGAAATATCTTCTCTTCCATGTGAAATGTGAAAGTTCATTTTATAAATCCTAACAGTATGATGTATCTTCCTTAGACGACTCATAATTTTTTTATTCTTTATTATACTTTTAATCATTAGAGGTAGAAATAATCAATGAATAATTTTAGTTATTAATAATTTTATTCTCACTAGATTCATAAATTTCATCCTCATGCATCAAATTAGTTACAATAAGAGTTTTTATATTTTGATATTTTACTTCATTGGACTGCCTAATTGAATATGAAATTACACTCTAGATATATGGTAGAACTATAAGAACTTTCATAGATTTATCTTGTTTGGTAATTGGTTCTACATGATAAGAAAATGTTTTCAAAATCTCTGTCAACATTCCATTTATTTGTGATATGGTTTCACTATAAACCATTATGAAAGTATCAAACCTCAACATGGAAGTGTTATATTATAACTGAATTATATATTTTTTACCTTTGTACATTACTAATATAGTTTTACACATCTCATGAGATTAGAACACATTGATATGTGGTTGAAATCCTCTTAACTCTGTCCATGTATTATAGCATTCATTTCATTGGAATTATATTCATAGTTAGATTTATTATCAGTATCCCATGTTTTAGGTTCTATATTGGAAATTTAATAAATATTTATGTATTTAAGATAATACTTCATACCATGGTTCCAAAAATAAATTATAATAAATGTATTATAGAAACAATATTTCTCAACATTAATATTGGGAGATATTAATATTGACATACATTCTATGTTTTCTATCATTGCATCTATTTTGAAGATGATATTAAGAATTAACCATTTGATGGATGAGAAAGAAATATTAACAACCTATTATTCCAATTGATGGTCATAGAATGAATACACTAACACTAAATAGGGGAAGGGGTTGAACTAAGTTCTTTAAATTTTCTTGACTTAGAAAACCATAATCTTTATGATATATTGACTCCTAATCATTTGATCTTAAATAATTAATGTAACATAAATGAAATAAAAAATAATAGATATTAGACATAGATTTTTATAGTGGTTTGGGGAATATAAATCACATACTAGACTTCATAAAATATAAACACATAGAGTATGGTGATTTTAACTAGTCCAGTGTTTTTTTCGATGACTACATGTACATTTTATATGTACTTCACAAACAAGTGCAAGAAGTTGACACATGGTATACTAATAAGGTGTTCTTAACTAGATTAAAAAATTATTTACATACACAGCCTTCAATATTATTTTACCAAGAATCATCACAACAAAAGGGATAATAAATAGTGTTTTTACATATAAGAAACATAGTTGTAAGATACAACTGAAAAAGGGAGAAGAAATATATAAGAGTGATGATAAAAATGAAAAGAATCTATAGGATATTATTATTAAAAAAAATAAATACCATTTAAATTTAATCTATAGATAATTTTAATATTCTTATCCTTCTTGAATATATTATAGAATCACTCAGAGCAATGAAAAATAGTGTTGATGTTGATGGTGCATGTTCTTCTCTTATTATGTGTTCTATTCATCATCACAATTACACTCGAAAAACCTGAACAAATTCTATTTTAATTACAAAACATCAAATCCATAATATCATATTTTAAATTTAAAATTCCACATGGATTTTTCTTGTAAATACCTAAAAAAACACTAAACATTAAATTTTCCATGTATATGTTTATTCCATATGTACTTGTAGCTTTTTTTATTCTTTTTTATCATAGACAGGTAATAAAAAATTTAAATAAAGCATGAAAACATTAATTCCCATAGTAAGTACACCAATGAAAATAAATAATTTGTTATTGAACAACATAACTGATTGAAGATCACCCAATATTCGAATTTAATATATTTTAATTCATATAGCCAAATTTATCAACATATCCCTTCTTCACATATATTATTTATCCATTTATCAGAATTTTCATAGGCTTTCTACCTACAAATGATTTGTTTCATATAACATTATTACTCACATAGGATCATTTGAGGTAGCTGAATGAATTACATGGACAATTTTAAGCACTTGGAAAATTTCATCACATATCCTAATCATGTAGATAATTACTCCACATAACTAATTCACATATCCATTTGATCATAAAAAAGGATTTATACAAACTAAATTTAATGATATAATAGATTCACATATATGATTTTTACACATAGATGATTGATAGATGTATCCATTTCTATAATATAGTTGAATTCCTCATGTAGATGATTTTCTATAAATAGCCAAATTTTCAGAAAACATATATAATTTCAAATTTTAATAGTTTAAAAAACATGATTTTAATAAGGAAATAATCTAAATAGAATACATGAAAAAGATGATTTGTAACATATGAAGGGTATTTCAGATTATGAAAACCTAAATTTCATGTGATATATAGGAATAAAATTTGTAACCAAATAAATATGGGAGTTGTTTTAAATTAAATTACTTAGTAGAGATCAATCAAGATCTCAAAATTTTCAACTTACAACCCCATTTCAACTTTTATCATAGTAAATTTATTCTTTTTTACTTTAATCATTTGTTCTGGATATTGGTAAGGAATCTCTATTAGTATTTTGTAGAATCATTAATTGTTATGTATTTTGTATAATTGAACATTAAATTAAAGGAATACATAATTATTCTCTATTGTGGAGGTGAAAGTGCCTGTAACAGGGCCTAGAACATTATTAAAAATGCATCAAAAGATATAAAGACAAAAAATAAAAATGACAAGGTTAGGAGAATGGATTTACCTTCCCAATAAGTAGGTAATATTTCATTATATTTTTGGGTGGAATGATCCTTGAGCCATTTACCTCTCACCATTATCTTAGCTATAGCCTAAAATTATAATCTCACAAGAGAATGAGAAGTTTCAAAAATGTTACTACCTTTTCTAGACTATGTAGTTAATAACCATTCATGATAATTCTCATTGAGAAACAACTCAAATATTTCTTCCTTTTTAGGGACATAAAAAAAAACTTATGCTCATAGTAATTCATCATAACCCATATATTGAGGAAATTAGTAAACAATAGAAAACAACATTTCTGGTTAATTGGGTAATGAGCATATACACTTTAATTGAAATTAAAAATTATATTAAAAACATTAAAATCAAAGTAGTCACATGTTATGTAAGTTTCAAAAATGTATCTAAAATTTTGGGATTAATATTGATGGTATATATATATGATGGTTATTTTTAATGTATTTAATACGACTTTCCGTAAATTTGTGCCATGTTAATTATATTTTATTGTTGTTTCTATCAGATTCAACACCCTCAATAAAAATATTCACTCTATTTTCATCAGGCATGGGATCCAATGGTGGGGTAATATGATCAAATCTGTAGCCTCTCTTCACACTATTTCCATCAGGAGTGGGATACAATGGTGGGGTAGTATGATCAACTACTTATCCTCTATTAAGAGAGATAAAAAATATATGTTTGTGTTAAAATTACTTTGTAATCATTGGTGGATAAAATATCAAAAAAAAAACATTTAAATAACCATTAAAATTATATGATTTAAAGAAAATATAACCAACTAATTTCCAATACTACGTGAATTTTATTTTTGGGAAAATAATATCTAATATTTATTAAATTAATGATTCATATCCCAAATGTATCTCAATTATAATATCTAATACTATATAAAAAGAATAGTATGAAATAACCTCAAATTAATGTTAATAAATAGTCTGGAACCATTTACTATACCACATTATTTGTAAAAAAAATTTCTTTATTTTGTATACTATTTCCAATACTTGTAGTATTGAAAAAAATAACAAATATTTTAATTGAAATTTTAATTAACTTCAGAAATTTATTGTTCAGTGATGCTAGGTTGTTTTTGGTATTTGATATCTTTCATAAATCATCAAACATAACATCTAGAATTGTTGTCATAAATTTTTGAACACAGCTTAAACATTGAACAATATAAGTAATTTTTTTAAATATGATTGTATTATTAAATATTAATATGCATATATATATATATTAATATTTTTTTTGAAGAAACCCATAAGATTCTTGTTTTTAGTCACCAACCTCATACCATGATTTAGCCAATATTTATAGAATCCCATATCACTAAAATATTTCAATTAAAACACAAAATAAATCATATTATTTTATGATTATATATATAATTTTGATTTCATTTCATTATAAATTTATAATTAACATAATGTGTGGTATATATTTTTTTGGAAATTATGGATTTGGATCAAATGGAAATTTTTTTTGATCAAATTTGATTGTGATGATCATTTAATGATTCCTTAAAAACTAAAAGGTATTCAAAAAAAATATTTTATATAATTGGATTTCATAGTTTAAACACAGTATTGTAGGAATATTAGGGTGTTTTTTTCTTTTATTTTATATTCATACACCTCACTTAGTTCAACATTTTCCTTTTTATTTATTTTAATTCCAAATAAAAAATTTCTATAGAAATGTTGTAGGTATTAAGGAGTCCAAATATTTCTTCACAAGAATTTTCCATTATATTGTAATAATATATATTATTTTAGAAAATATTAGTATTTATTAAGAGTAATTAATTTAAT
Source organism: Viscum album (assembly GCA_963277665.1). Lineage (NCBI taxonomy): Eukaryota > Viridiplantae > Streptophyta > Magnoliopsida > Santalales > Viscaceae > Viscum > Viscum album. The sequence goes on from OY728119.1 coordinate 1,893,163,740, forward strand.
AGATCATTTTTTTGAAAAGTAAATTATGAAAATGAACCTCTTGTTTGTATCCACAACTGAGACACCCATCCTTTAAATCATGATAATATAATTTGTACTCTTGAGACTAGCTATGTCTATAATGGACACTCTACATATTTCTTCATTATATTCAATATAGGATACATTATTATCTTCGAATGTTTTTTACACATGAACATGTTATTTTAATATATGAGGAAGCAAAACTGATGCGGAAAATGAACTCTTGAAATATATTTTTAATTTATTGGTGGGTTTAACGGATTGTCTAAGGCAAACTTTTAATTTATTGGTGGGTCTACTAGATTTTCTTTAGCCAAACATCTATTTATAGTTAATTTTTTTCATATGTAATTCTATAAATCATTTCTAACCATTATTGATCAATAATTAGTCAATATTAAATTGAATAAAAATTTAAAGACATACCTCATATATCTTTATAAGATTAAATTCCCATGCTATTAAGTATCCAATAGCATTATTGACCATGGTTGTATACAGATCATCCAATGGAATAGGAAACTTGATGATCAGCTCCATATCTACTTAAATCCCCACACTCATATAATCTTTTTGGAGTTGTTTATAGTGTATCATGTGTCCTTGGATATTGTACACCATACCCCTCACAAAAAGGTGATGCCTAAGTTTTTACAGATATAAATCACATACAATTTCACCCTGTATAATTATAGTAATAAAATGTTATAAGATGTTTTCCAATTCAAATTATGGATAAAGAATAATGAAACAGAAGATTACCTTAAGTAAGGTCGGTTGTTGAGGGGAATGTCTATCCTCAACTATTGTGGGGTTATGTGGATCTTCATGTAATAATCATTATTATAAAATTGGTTTGATTTTATCCTTTATCTTATATTGGTATACCAAACCAGACAAGACAATAATTTCACTTAAAGAATATACCTATGCATGTATGCATTTCATGACCTCATATATATATCCCCTTACGACATTTTATTCTCAAAATATGATTGAAAAGTCACTCCAAGTAATGTGTACCCCATCATTGATCTATGTCAATGGTTTATTGGTATTGATGAATGTTACTTAATTTCAACACTCCTTTTCTATATCATAAATTAATAATATTGAATCAATATGGATAAAATAAATATTTTCAAATAAAATATTAAGAATTATAGTGCACCTAATATGATTCCTCATCATGATGAATAATGATTTATTTCCATGTTTCCTAATTTATAATGTGTGAATAAATAGATAGTGGGTGGGGGTTTATTTTCCCCTTAAAACCCAAGATATACTACATTATAAGAAAATTTTGGAAGGTTCAAGGATATTTTCCAGATACAATTAATTTTTTTTCATAAGATAGTCATATAAAATAAATGAACTATACTTGTTATAATAAAAATTAAATTGATATTTCCTTATATAAATTTTCAATAAAATATAAAAATTATACTATAAAATTATCCTAATATCATCCCAAACGGTTCTCTTCAATGTAGGAATGAAATTTCACCATATATCAGTATCAGTAAGCACATTGATACAAATTATGAACCCATTTTATCTAATGAACATTGACTTGTTGGGTCTAATAGATTGACCATGTTAATTCTAACCAACCTCAAATTTTATACCTTTTCTTGTTTCCTTGATATCTTAAGTTAACATTAGGATGTTATGTCACTCTTTCTTCCTACACATGTTGTTTATCCAAAATATTTTCATATTTTCAACATCAATAGTGTGTTCTTTCATGTTATTGGTGACATAAATATGTAAATAATTCATTATTTTAATGAATAGTTAATCATTTAATTAAATTATGTAAATACTACAAAGTCCAAATAACATTATGAGGAAAAACATAGCACAATAATGATAACTTTAACCTATTCATTGAACTATCTATTTTTCATTAATGGTCAAAAGAATTTGGATCATCTATTGACTATCCTAGTCTCCTCCTCATGGTCCCCTCTAACATACAAGCCACTATCTACATTGGAACCACCATGAAATAATTTTTATTACCCAATAAATGAGTATTCTTCAATTGAATTTTCATGTTACCATGTTATTGTTTTAGTTACCAAAATTTTAATTCACCAATTCCATTTCCCCCATCTAGTACATAAAATTATTTCACTTCTAGTGATTCTATTATGAATGGTTCATATTTATAATCTTCCCCATTGAAATTAAACTTTATGAATATAAATTCATTAAATTTAACTAAAATTATATTTTTAGAAAATTTGAAATATAAAATCAACACTTGAAATGAGGTATAATCAAACTCATATATATTTTTGGTGATATTAAAGTATGAAATATTTTCATAAATTTGATTTCTATTATTGGAACTAGATATGTGAAATGATTTTTCCACATGTGAAACTCTACAATTTATCATCATATAATGTTCCACTTAATCCATAAAATTGAATGTATATCCAATAATAGTAAAAATATTATATGATGAAACATTTACATTTAGTCCCATGGATATCCAGTGGATTCGTTCAAAAATAGAATTCATATTTACAGATAAATAGTTATAAATATCATTGCAAAACCATCCTATAAACTATTGATTATTTTTATTTTAAATACATCTTTCATCCTTTTATAAATTCAAATTACTAATAATTAATTTTTCAAATTAAATGTACGGAGAAATATAATCCTTGTTTTGTAAAATTTAAAGGAAAGCCTATATCAAGATGCAGACGCTGGGGAGGGGAAGTTTCAAGTAATCGTTTTCTGGGATGAATTATTTTAAGACCTTTGGGCCCTATAATTTCACAAATCATGTGGTCCATGTATGGGGTCCCCTACAACCCTTAAAATGGGGATTATAAAAAATGAATAAAAAATGAAGGCCTTTAGGGCATTCAGCTAGTAAAGGAAAGTCTATTCCTGAACTAGAATGGTAATTGTGACAACATCTATTCTGAAAATACCTTGACCAAAATGGTGTCCACTGTGATGATATTTTTTGAGATCAATGGTATCAACATATTATATGTTATTTGTATAGAATTCAAAAACTTTTTGAATAATATATCTCTATTTAGTACAACCTTCTTGAATAATTTGATTCTTGACGTACCCTCTCAAAATATTTATATATTATTCAACACTATTAATCAACTTGTCATAGACATAACCACATAGTTTAATCTCTCAAACTAGTTGAACCATCTGGTGAAATATTATATCAAAGAATGATGGTGGGATGAACTTTCCCAATTTACATATTATGACTAAGATTTACTTATTCATGATTTGAAACTTCGTTGAGACTATAAATTTACTATATATGATTTTGAAAAATAAGAAAATTATAATTAAAATATTTCATACTTCTTTAGGTAGAATGAAACATAATGATTTAGAAAAAGTTATAATTGTCATGAAATCCTACTGTGATAGAAAGATCCAAGATGGAGGTGTGATGGGGTTTTATGGGGATTGAAATAAAAAATATGTAAGGATTAATAAACTAAAATACTAGAAATATATAATTAAATAGTAATTGTGTCAATACCCACCAGATCCATTACTTATTCCAAGAGAATGGTAGGAGAGATAAATGATCAATGGGTATGATATTCCTCTAAAGACACATTTTCTTGTGAATGTGTGGGTGATAGGTCATATTCCCATTTGTTGGAGAAGTTTATGATTGATCAATTTTTGGATAATAAAATAGATTACAAGGGAACCCAATTTAACCCAATATCGTATAGGGTAGTGAAGAGGATGTGTCTCATGATTTAGTTTCCAAGGATTGTAAGGAGTTATTGTTCATGAAACTATTATTTCATTCTGACCAAAACCCAATGATGAAATGAAATTAGAAAAAACCGGATATAACTAATATTTTTATCCTTAATGTTATATGAATATAAGAACACTACTTAATTAACACCCCTATCAAAAATACTAGCCTATATATGAATTAATGATATTTATTGTGTTCATTTCCGTATTCGTGTTTTCTTATAACCATTGTTCAATATTATTGGATTTTTTATCAAATTATCATAGATGTATCCTTTATATGATTATAAAGTTTTTAAGAAATATTTATATATTTTTTGATGTTATTTGGGACTCTATTTATGATGTTATAATAGGAGATAATGTATCTTTAATTTCCAGGGTTATATTAAAATGTCAATAATGGGTACGTAGTTGTGGTATCAATCTTTATAAACCCATTCATGGGATCAAATAGGTACAAAAAAGCATAATAACATGTTTTTGGGGGTCGTTAAAATGTCCCAATAATTTAGTTGTTTCAATAGTAAGTATCTAGTCATTATAGGGTGTTTAAGATATTAATTATCTAGATATTACTATAATTTTTTACATCCAATAGAGAAGTTATTTTATATTGAAGTGTGAAATATTTTTTTTTCAAAATAACTTTATTATGCTCAAAATAACATACATATAACACTCTTATTAGTGATGGGTATGTGATTATGTATGATTCGATGGGATGATATTAAATGAAATTGTAATAGAAAGTTGAATAAATAGATTTATTTTAATGTTCATAAGTGGGAATTATTTATATTTTAATGGTATTAGTTTACAAAGGTATGATGGCTGATTTTTTATGAGTTATTATTCCAAATAATTTTGAAATTTTAAGGGAATAAATTTGATAATTTAATGAATATTTTTTATGTTTGGAATTGAATATTACTCTACACAAGTTCAAGGAATAATTATACATTATGAATATATTATTTTTATTCTTATGTTGTGATCATGATATTATGGTAAAAAATGATGTTTTTTATTTGAAAAAATAATATTATTAATGATAATCGAGTTTTAATCTGTAAAGACCCGTAAATTTCAAGGGATTTTTTTCTTAATTTTCTTTGAAATTTTACAAGAGCGCAGTTTCTAATGGCACCTGATTCTGAGGCCTGGTGTGCCCGGAATCATTTTCCAAAGTTTGGATTGGGTACGTTCAGTGAACGAACGAGCGGGTTTTTCTAACTTTTGAACCGGTGCTCTGAATCAAATTCCGAGGGCACCGATGGAATCGCAGCGCCGACATTTGCTAAGAAACGCCTCTTCCGGAGTTGTTTTTTCTCGGGTGTGGTTTTTAAATTTTTGGTGTTAAGTTAAGAAATAAAAAAAAGTGGTGCAACAACTTTATTTTTATTTCACTTAAAGCCACTTAAAAGCCACTTAAAGCTGCTTAAGATGAGTTGAAGCGGATAGGGTACAATCCAAAATATCCTACCCTCTTGGTAGGATATTTGTGAGGTGGGGCCCGCACGAGCCCCACCGTTTCTTTTCCCTAAGTAATGCACCCGCAACCCCCCTCTTAAATGAAAGTCAAATGACGCATTTTATAAATTCTTAACGCCCCTATTAATTGGGCGGTTAGTTCGTTGCAATTAATTCTTTGAATTAATTGTTCGTTTCTTATCCTTGTTTTTCAAATTCTTTAGTTGATAATGAAATAAGATGAGGAATTATTTTATTATCTGGTTGTTGTGTTAAACCTTTGGAGAATCTCTAAAGATCTTCATCCTCCTTCGTGAAGAACGCGAAGAACGTGAAGAATGCGAAGAATGCGAAGAACGCCGGCCTCCGACAAAAGGGCAACGAAGAACACCGAGCCCTCGGAGATCGACGACGCGACGCCGAGTACCGCGACGCCGATGCTTCTTCCGCGACGTTCTTTCCCCATGACAAATCTTCGATCAACTGCTTGAGGTAGGATATTTCAAATCTTTTAAATTCCTTTGTGGATTTTATCCTTAACACGGATTTAATTCGTGAAATAAAATCTGTGTGTTTTTCTTTAACCATCGGAGATCGTCAACGCGACACCGTATACCACGACGACGCGACGCCCTTCCACGACGCGACGATCATCTTCTACCGCGACGGTCAATTCTGCGAAGAACTCGTCCGATGAAAACGATGAGGTAGGGGTTTGATTCTGTTAAATCTTTGTGATTTATATATGTGGCTTGTGATTAAATGATTGTTGTGAGACTTTTTAAACCACTAACGCGGTGGGTGCGGACCAACGAACAAGTCCGAACCCACCGTCCTTTGTTCTTGGTGTGCGGATGGTGGAAGATGACAAAACAAGCCTCTTAGGCGTTTTGAAGGCTTTGCAGTGAAGGTTGGGTCCCGAGACGATAACTGGCGAAGACCGTAGGCGAATCGGACCACCAGAGCGCGTCCGGTGGTCCGTGGAAGTCTCCGCCGGCGCGCCACGCCGGCACGGCGGCACCGGAGGCGGCGACCAGCCGCCAGGATGCGGCGGCGCCCGATGTGCCACCGGGAAGACCCGCGGCGGCTGAAAGCCGCGGCGGTGCTGGCCAGTCCCGCGACCGCGTGGGACCGCGGAGGAGGGACGCGGCCTTGCCGCGTCCGTTGGCGAGAGGCGGCCCCCCACGCGGGGCCGTGGAACCTTCAAGGGGGGAGGCGCCCCCTTGCACCCGCTCGGCCATCACGGCCGAGCCGCCAAGCAGACGGGCCGCACCCGCGCCGGCCGGTCTGGGTCGCGCCCAGGCCGGGCCGGGCCACCCTGGCCGGGCCGGGTCGGTCCGGGCCCAGACCCCCCGTTCCCGGACCTTTTCGGTCTTTTGTTCGTAACATGAGCTACGAGCCTCCGAACAAGGCACTGTCAGCGGCGATGAGATCCTTGGATCGAGACGGTCGTTTCAGTATATCACACTCAAGGTTTCGGAATACTTTGGTTTCGGCCGGGTTGGTTCGTACATGAAACCAACCGGGCCCTCGGAGCGGAAACGCTCATATCTTGAGCTTCGGACGTCCGATTGACGTACCGTTGAATTTGATGGATTCCTCTAAGTGAGACGGATCTTTTGTCTTAATTCGCCCGAGGTTTTGACGCAGGTGGAGTATGGTCAGGTTGGTTTTGACTTAAAAACCAACCGGGCCCTTGGGACAAAAAAGCCAATAACTCTCAGACCGTGCATCCGATTGACGCGCCGTCTGCGACGTTGAGTTTCTGTTGACGATACGGAACTTTTGGATACATAAACTCTGGACTATGTGTCAGTTGATGTATCAGCCTCTCGGCTCGTGGAGCAGACCCTCCGAAACGAGCTTGCTGTGTGTGGGAACTGTAGAGCTGGCTGCGACTGCTACTGTGACGACGACGACTGTGCAGAGATCCTCAGTGGATTCAACGACGACTACAGCACTCAGCGATCCTTTGTGGGTCAGTTCTACCGATACTGTGTGGGTCCGATCCTGTGTGGGTTAGTGCTCAGCGGTCCTGTGTGGGCCATTGCCTACAGATCCTGTGTGGGTCCGATCCTGTGTGGGTCTTTGCGGGGGTTAGTACCTATCGATCCTTTGTGGGTCCGACGACTTAGATGTATCAGGGGAAATATCTGGTCATATTTATCGTCATATGAAGAAGTATACCTGTGTGAGCTGAATCCTGTTTTGCTTTCCTTTGTGAATTGTCTTGTGCTATCCTGTGTGGATTTACGTTTTGCTTTCCTGTGTGGACTGGGTTGTACTTGGGCTCGGATGTTGGAGCTGAACGAAAATTGATGACTTAGGTATATGTATGGGCATATACCTAAGCCGTTTCGGATGTTACATCGTGATTGTATCATTACTTTGTGGATTATCCTTTGTGGATTCTGGGAGACCTTCGAGGGTCTTGGGGTCCCTACCGAGTAGCTTATACTCACCCCTGCATGGGCTATGCCTGCACTACGTTGTGTTGGTTGTAGATGACGGACAACGCTGATCGTGGTTGAGGCTTGCGGAGCAAGACAGTACCTGGAGGTGGACCACTGGGCGGGACATACTCGGAGCGGTCGGCTGGACCCGAGGATCAGTGGAGGCTATCTGTACCCACCCTTCAGGTGGGATTTCCTATGGGCAGCTCGATGTTGTGGCTTTACCTTTCTGTTGCTGTTTTCCCTTTTTAGTTGTACTTTACTTTCAGTTGGGTTTGTATTCTGGCCCACTTACTTTTCCGCACTTACTGTTGTACTCAGCTTTTACTTAGTGTTTACTTCTGACTTCTTGCTCTGTGGTGTTTGTTTTTTACTTTACAAAGGCAATGCCTTCCCTTTTACTGGGATTTACGCCTTGGTGCTAGTCGCCAGCCCCTGGCCTATGGAAGGCGGGTTTGGGGTAGTCACGGCACGGGCCCCGAGGACGGGTCGTGACAAATTGGTATCAGAGGAGTTTGGTTATACCGCTGACTCTGATCTTTCTTCTATGTGAAGAAATAGTGTTAAGTGTATTGGGTGTGGTTATCAGTTCAGGGAGTCCAGTGTTGGTGCGGCGACCGACGTATCCGTACACCAGGACCCTGACTTCTGATTTCCGACTTAATGCATGAAAACATTTATTGCATGTGTGTTTCAAGTTTTGTTTGTGATTACTTTGTGTCAGCTCACCAGGTATACTATTCTGACCGTGGCGCATCTATTTCCTTTTCAGGATGGCCCCACGATGGCAGCCAGCTAGGGTTCCGAGAGTTGAGAATGACGACAACCCACCGAGCGACGAGGCCTCGGTGCAGGGACCTTTGACAGCTGAGGCACCGGCGGTACCGCTACCCGCCGAGCCACCGATGCTACCAGCCCCAGCCGTTGACGATGCACGTAGAATTTGTGCACTGCATGAGTTCCAGCACCAGCGACCGCCCAGGTTCCGTAGGGAGACGGAGCCCCAGGCAGCCGAGGACTGACTGGAGGCAGTGGTGCGAGTTTTTCGGTTAGTGAGGACACAAGCAGAACTCATGGTGATCCTCGCAGTGAGCCTACTGCACGCGGCAGCGGGCCGATGGTGGAGCTTGATGCTCCAGGTGCACGATGTGGCATCTCTTCTCTAGACAGACTTTGAGGGCCTCTTCCGCTCAGAGTTTGTTCCGACCACCCTCCATGCAGTGCGCATCCAGGAGCTTCTTCAGCTGCGGTAGGGTAGCTTGACGGTCACCCAATACTCGGCGAGATTTACCGATCTTTATCGTTACTCGACCGACATGGTACGAGACCCATTCTTCTAGGCCCAGACCTTTGATCATGGATTGAGACACGAGATCAGGGCATCGCTGATCTACCTCAGCATTCCGACTTAGGAAGGAGTACTGAAGCGAGCCCTTTTGATCGAGAGCTTCCTTGCTGAGCCTTCATCAGCAGCGAGACCTACCGCGGGGCGACACGTAGCAGAGTCTTCTGCGGCAGGCAGTCGACGGATGACTTAGGGGTCTAGGCAGACTAGACCCTCATGCAAACGACCTCAGGACACTGGCTCAGCAGTGCGGGGCACACAACATGGAGCCAGTCTTTCGAGAGGCAGGTAGTGCTACACATGCGGCATGCAGGGTCACATGGCTCGTGGATACCCGACCCACCGTGCCGAGGAGCAGCAGACGGTTGAGGGGCCACCCAGGCAGAGGCAAAGGGTCGACCGTGGTGGTCCGCAGGGAGGAGGCGGACGAGGCAGAGGAGTTAGCTGAGCAGCAGGTGGTGGGAGACGCTTTGAGGCTCTACCACCACCACCACCAGGAGGTCCACCCCGACCACAGGGAGTTGGCGGGCAGAGACAGGCACAACTCCAGGCAGCGGAGGACTATGACCACGGCGCGCCCGAGATTATTCGAGGTACTATTTGTGTGTATTCCACCCTTGCAGCAGTTCTTATAGACACAGGAGCGAGTCACTCTTTCATAGCCGCTACCCTTGTTCGGAGCTCGGAGATTCCGACAGAGTCGTTGGCTCGATTCTTACGGCTAGAGACTCTTACGAGAGCAGACTCGACGATTACGCACTGGTGCCAACAGTGTGAGCTTACTCGAGGAGGCGAGAGATTTGGCTGGGATCTTCTTGTAGTGGCGTCGAGGCCTTATGACGTCATCTTGGGTATAGATTGGTAATCTATAGTCCATGCTCAGATCGACTGTATTAGGCGCAAGGTGCGATGTGTACGCACCGACGGGAGCAGGTTCACCTTCACCAGCGAGAAGGGAGCCTTCACAGCACAGGATGTACTTCCGTAGAGGAGAGGACAACCCATCACTCATCAGTTGGCTAGCCTCATCCTAGGATCAGTTGACGTGCAAAGTCCTAGTTTTCCTGCAGTGGTGGATCAGTATGCGGACGTCTTTCCCTATGACGTTCTAGGGATACCTCCTCGCAGAGAGGTAGACTTTCATATTGATCTGTACCCTGGGACAGCCCCGATATCCACTCCAGCATATCGGATGGATCCCTCCAAGCTTCGAGAGCTATGAGTAAAGTTGGAGGACTTGCAGGGCAAGGGATTCATCCGACCCAGTGTTTCACCCTCGGCTTCCCCGATATTGTTCGCCAAGAAGGCGGACAGGAGCTTGCAACTTTGTGTCGACTATCGTCGCCTGAACCAGGTGACGGTGAAGAACAAGCATCCGCTACTTAGGATTGATGACCTCTTCGATCAGCTCAAGGGAGCACAGTGGTTCTCGAAGATAGACCTCAGGTCAGGCTATCATCAGCTCAGAGTTCGGGAAGAGGACGTGCAGAAGATGGCCTTCAGATGTCGGTATGGCCACTATGAGTTCTTGGTTATGCCATTAGGCGTAACCAATGCTCCAGCAGTGTTCATGGGCATCATGAACATGATCTTTCAGCCATACCTCGATCGATTTTTCATGGTCTTCATCGACGACATTTTGATTTACTCGACCACTAAGGAGGAGCACGCCTACCACATACGGGTTGTACTAGACACACTCTGAGAGCACCAGCTTTATGGAAAGATCTTGAAGTGTCAGTTCTGGATACACAAGGTCCACTTATTGGGGCACGTCATCTATGAGGCGGGAGTTGCAGTGGATCCTGCGAAGATCGAGGGAGTGCTAGCTTGGGAGCCACCCAAGAGCGTGATGGAGGTGCGGAGTTTCTTGGGACTAGCTGGATACTATTGGAGATTTGTGCCAGAATTATCCAGAGTTGTGTCACCACTCTCAGCTTTGACGAAGAAGGGGAAACCCTTTGTGTGGTCAGAAAGATGTCAGCAGAGCTTCTAAGAGCTGAGACATAGATTGACCAGCGCACCTATCTTGAGGTTGCCTAAGGAGGGAGTAGGGTACGTAGTCTACTGCGATGCATCAGGGACTGGAATCGAATGTGTCCTGATGCAGGAGAGGGCAGTGATCGCCTATGGATCATGTTAGTTGAGGCCGCATGAGCAGAACTACGCTACCCATGACCTGGAGTTAGCAGCAGTGGTCTTCGCTCTGAAGACATGGCGACACTATCTGATGGGCGAGCGCTTTACAGTCTTTTCTGACCATAAGATTCTCAGGTACATCTTCTCTCAGAAGGAACTGAACCTGAGACAGCGACGATGGCTCGAGTTCCTCTAGGACTATGACTTTGAGATAGTCTATACTCCTGAGAAGGGGAACCTGGTAGCTGATGCTCTCAGCCGGAGGACGGGCATTCAGCTACTCGAGGAGGTGACAGAGCAGATAGATGCTTTGCGGATATCCTTTGTGGATAGGCATGGAGTAGCCTTCCTTCAGTCTCTCACAGTCACCCCTCCACTACTACAGTGGGTCAGAGAAGCACAGCGTGGGGACGCTGACTGTGAGACACAGCGTGCGCAGATATCCTCAGGATAGGAACCTGATGGTTTCTCCTTTGGAGCAGAGCATGACATACTTTTCAGAGGACGTACCTTGGTACCAGTTGCTTTACGGGAGGAGGTGGTGAGATAATTTCACACCTCTCCTTTGGCGCTACATCCTGGAGTGGAGAAGATGTACCAGGACCTCAGACGACAGCACTGGTGGCCGGGCATGAAGAAGGCTGTGGCGGAGTTCGTTTCTCGATGCCTCACCTGCCAGTAGGTGAAGGCAGAGCATCAGGTACCAGTAGGCTTGGTACAACCTTTTGAGGTCCCAGAGTGGAAGTGGGACGGGATATCTATGGACATCGTGACTGGACTTCCATGCACTTCCAGAGGTCATGACTCCATTTGGGTGATTGTCGACCGACTCACCAAGTCGGCTCACTTCTTACCCATCAGAGAGCATGGCTCAGTGGAGAGCTTGGGACGTCTCTATGTTCAAGAGATTGTACGGCTTCACGGTGTTCCATCATCTATCGTCTCCGATTGAGATGCTCGCTTTACTTCCCGACTTTGGAAGGGACTGTAGGAGGCGTTTGGGATGCAGCTACCTCTCAGCTCCGCCTTTCACCCTCAGACGGATGGTCAGACGGAGAGGACAATTCAGACTCTCGAGGACATGCTCCGCACATGTGTCCTCGACTTTGGTCACTGCTGGGAGGACCACCTACCCTTGGTGGAGTTTGCGTACAACAACAGCTACCACACCACCATCGGGATGGCACCGTACGAGACGTTGTACGGCAGACCTTGCAGATCTCCTTTGTGCTGGACAGACCCTGGGGAGTCAGCACTTGTGGGACCAGAGATGGTCCGAGCCATGACAGAGAAGGTCCAGGTCATCCAGGAGTGGATGAGGACAGCTCAGAGCTGGCAAAAGACTTATGTTGATTGGAGGTGGAGGATACTAGAGTTCGAGGATGGCGACCACGTCTTCTTGCGTGTCTCACCTCGACTTGGATTACGGAGATTTGGCTGAGGCGGAAAGTTGTCTCCACGCTTCATTGGACCATTCCAGGTCCTCAGCAGGATTAGCGAGGTGGCTTATCGCATGGCTCTACACCTTAGTTGCACCAGGTGCATGACGTCTTCCACGTATCTCAGCTGAGGATATACGTGCACGACCCGACGCACATCATTGACCATGGGGAGGTAAACGTTGATGATGTGGCGACATTTGCGGAGGTCCTGGTGGAGATCGAGGATCGACAGGAGCGGGTCCTACATGGACGGTCGATTCCTCTAGTGCGCATCAGATGGCATCACGATAACCTCCGGGAGAGCACTTCGGAGCGAGAGGCTCAGATGCGTGCTCAGTACCCACATTTGTTTCTCTAGTTTATGATGTATCTTTCTGAGGATGTAAAGCCCTGAGGTGAGAGTGATGTAAAGACCCGTAAATTTCAAGGAATTTTTTTTCTTAATTTTCTTTGTAATTTTACAAGAGCGATGTTTCTGACGACACTTGATTTCGAGGCCCGGTGTGCCCGGAATCATTTTCTGAAGTTTGGCTTTGGTACGTTTAGTGAACGAACGAGCAGGTTTTTCTAACTTTTGAACCGGTGCTCGGAATCAAATTCCAAGGGCACCAATGGAATCGCATCGCCGGTATTTTCTTAGAAACGCCTCTTCCAGAGTTGTGTTTGCTCGGGTGTGGTTTTCAAATTTTTGGGGTTAAGTTAAGAAATAAAATAAAGTGGTGCGACAACTTTATTCATATTTCACTTAAATCCACTTAAAATCCACTTAAAGCTTCTTAAGCTGAGTTGAAGCAGATAGGGTACAATCCAAAATATCCTACCCTCTTGGTAGGATATTTGTGAGGTGGGGCCTGCACGAGCCCCACCGTTTCTTTTCCCCTAAGTAATGCACCCGCAACCCCCCTCTTAAATGAAATTCAACTAACGCATTTTCTAAATTCTTAACGCCCCTATTAATTGGGAGGTTAGTTTTTTGCAATTAATTCTTTGAATTAATTGTTCGTTTCTTATCCTTGTTTTTAAAATTCTTTAGTTGATAATAAAATAAGATGAGGACTTATTTTATTATCTTGTTGTTGTGTTAAACCTTTGGAGAATCTCAAAACATATTCATCCTCCTTCGCGAAGAATGCGAAGAACAAGAAGAACACGAAGAACGCCGGCCTCCGATGAAAGGGCAACGAAGAACACCGAGCCCTCGGAGATCAACGACGCGACGCCGAGTACCGCGATGCTGACGCTTATTCCGCGACGTTCTTTCCCCGAGATAAATCTTCGATCAACTGCTTGAGGTAGGAGATTTCAAATCTTTTAAATTCCTTTGTGGATTTTATCCTTAACATGGATTTAATTTGTGAAATAAAATCTGTGTGTTTTTCTTTAACCCTCGGAGATTGTCGACGCGACACCGTATACCGCGACGACGCGACGCCCTTCCGCGACGTGACGATCATCTTCTACCGTGACGGTCAATTCCCCAAAGAACTCGTCCGATGACTACGATGAGGTATGGGTTTGATTCTTTTAAATATTTGTGATTTATATCCACGGGTTGTGATTAAATGATTGTTGTGAGACTTTTTAAACCGCTAACGCGGTGGGTGCGGACCAACGAACAAGTCCGAACCCACCGCCCTTCGTTCTTGGTGTGCGGACGACGAACGATGACAAAACAAGCCGCTCAGGTGTTTTGAAGGCTTTGCAGCAAAGGTCGGGTCCCGAGACGATCACTGGAGAAGACCGCAGGTGAATCGGACCACCGGAGCGCATACGGTGGTCCGTGGAAGTCTCCGCCGGCGCACCGCCGGGAAGAACCGCCGCGGCTGAAAGGCGCGGCGGCGCTGGCCGGTCCCATGGCCGCGCGGGACCGCCGAGGAAGGACGCGGCCTTGCCGTGTCCGTTAGCGAGAGGCGGCCCCCCCACACGGGGCCACAAAACCTTCAAGGGGGGAGGCGCCCCCTTGCACCCGCTTGGCCATCACGGCCGAGCCGCCAGGTGGCCGGGCCGGGTCACGCCCAGGCTGAGCCGGGCCACCCTGGCTGGGCCGGGCCATGCCGTCCGAGTCGGACCCGGACCCGGTTCGGGCCGACCCGGGGGGGGGGGGGGGGGGTTGGGCCGGGTCGGGCCGGGCCCAGACCCCCCATTCCCGGACCTTTTCGGTCTTTTGCTCATAACTTGAGCTACGTGCCTCCGAACAATGCACCGTCAGTGGTGATACGATCCTTGGATCGAGACGGTCGTTTCGGTATATCACAGACAAGGTTTCGGAATACTTTCAGTTCAACCGGGTTGGTTCATACACGAAACCAACTGGGCCCTCGGAGCTGAAACACTCATATCTTGAGCTTCAGACGTCCGATTGACGTACCTTCGACTTTGATGGATTCCTCTAAGTGAGACGGATCTTTTGACTTACTCCGCCAGAGGTTTGGACGTAGGTGGAGTATGGTCGGGTTGGTTTTGAATTAAAAACCAACCGGGTCCCTGGGACGAAAAAGTCAATAACTCTCAGACCAGGCATCCGATTGACGCGCCGTCTGCGACGTTGAGTTCCTGTTGACGATACTGAACTTTTGGATACATCAACTCTGGACTATGTGTCAGTTGATGTATCAGCCTCTCGTCTCGTGGAGCGGACCCTCCGAAACGAGCTTGCTGTGTGCGGGAACCCTAGAGCTGGCTGCGACTGCTACTGTGACGACGACGACTGTGCAAAGATCCTCAGTGGATTCGACAACGACTACAACACTCAGCGATCCTTTGTGGGTCAGTGCTACCGATCCTGTGTGGGTCCGATCCTGTGTGGGTCAGTGCTCAGTGGTCCTGTGTGGGCCAGCGCCTACAGATCCTGTGTGGGTCCGATCCTGTGTGGGTCTTTGGGGGGGGGGGGGGGGGTTAGTACCTCTCGATCCTTTGTGGGTCCGACGACTTAGATGTATCAGTGGAAATATCTGGTCATCTTTATCATCATATGAAGAAGTATACCTGTGTGAGCTGAATCCTGTTTTGCTTTCCTTTGTGGATTGTGTTGTGTTATCCTTTGTGGATTTACGTTTTTCTTTCCTGTGTGGACTGGGTTTTCCTTGGGCTTGGATGTTGGAGCCGAACGAAAATTGATGACTTAGGTATATGTATGGGCATATACCTAATACGTGTAGGATGTTACTTTGTGATTGTATCTTTCCTTTGTGGATTGTCCTTTATGGATTCTGGGAGACCTTCGGGGGTCTCGGGGTCCCTACTGAGTATCTTATAATCACCCCTACACGGGCTATGCCCGCACTACGTTGTGTTGGTTGCAGACGACGGACAGCGCTGATCGTGGTTGAGGCTTTCAGAGCAAGACGGTACCTAGAGGTGGACCACTGGGCAGGACGTACTCGGAGCGGTCGGCTGGACCCGAGGAGCAGTGGAGGATATCTGAACCCACCCTTCATGTGGGATTTCCAGTGGGCAGCTCGACGTTGCGGCTTTACCTTTCAGTTGCTGTTTTCCCTTTTTAGTTGTACTTTACTTTCAGTCGGGATTGTATTCTAGCCCACTTACTTTTCCGCACTTACTGTTGTACTCAGCTTGTACTTAGTGTTTACTTCTGCCTGCTTGCTCTGTGGTGTTTTTTGTTTACTTTACAAATGCAATGCCTTCCCTTTTACCAGGATTTACGCCTTGGTGCTAGTCGCCAGCCCCTGGCCTATGGAAGACGGGCTTGGGGTAGTCACGACACGAGCCCCGAGGACGAGTCGTGACATAATCTTAGATAATTTTGATGGAATTTAAATTTGAAATATTTAAGTAGCAAAGTTGAATATGAACATCATTTCTGATATGTAAACATTTCATTATAGAAATTGATGAAATTCATCATTTTTTCATAAATATATATTTTATAGTTATAGAAAATCAATTTTTTTTATTTTTTCTTAATTTTTTATTTTATCATGTATTTTTAAAATTGCAATAGAATGATAATTTTTATCTGGATAAATTTAAAGGGTTTTCATAGATCAATTGTTTCACTATAACCCTAGTACTCTTTTTCAGTGCTCAAAAAAATATATCCTTGTAAAAAAAAAATCATTAGGAAATATTACAATGAGAGGGGGTTTGTTTCTTAGTAATAAAAATCATTGAATTTTTTTTCTTAGTGATTTTAAGCTTTAAAAAAGTACACCCATATATAAGTGTGTTTTTAGCATTGAGAAAGTCCGCTTTTCTCAGACCTATTTTATCACTGAAGATGGTTACACTTGGCTATTACAATTTCTTTAGTGATGCATCATCCCGATAACAAAAATAATGAATAAAAATTTAATAAGAATAAAATAAAATAAAATAAATATAAAAGTAAATATAATTCAATAAATAATCACAACTCATTGTTTATGAACATATTTTTCCATTCATCTATTGTTACAACATTACTAAAGAAAAATTTTATATTAAGAACACTTGTAGAATAGTGTAAGGATGAAACAGAAACTTGAATTTTAATTAATCTAATAATAATACCTATAATTGAAATGAGTAATATATATGCATATAAAAATAATATTTTTTTCTTTATAACTATTAATAAATTTTAAACTGATTAAAATGGAAAAAATGTTTTGTTCATTCTGAAAAAACCGAGTGTCAGTATGATGTGTGGTTCAATATTACATTCAATATATTAATAACCTATTATTTTTTTATATATTCATAAAATTCCCATATCATTTTAACGGAATTAATTATGTGACACACATTTTGAGAAAATATGATACTTTTAAATTGATGAAATATGTTTTTTGTTATTTTGACCATACCACATGTCAGAGTAATGTGAGGCTTATTAATACATGTAAAAAATGGATCAAATATAATTGAAAAATATTTTAATGAAAATTAAATATTTCTTGATCAATTTTGAGTTTGATATGTGTGTTTTGTACCTCTAAAAAGCTAAAAATTAAAAAATACAGTTTTAGTCATTCTGAGCACACCACATGTCAGAATTATATGAGGTTAATTAATTTATAATAGAAATAATTCAAAAGATGTTTTCATATAGTTTCAAAAAAATTTGAATATTCTTTATTAGATGTGATCATGTGTATTATTTTTTGAACTGAAATATAACTTTTATATTTTAGGAGACACGCCATTGGTCTTTTTAATTACAATGAAATTCAGAATTTCATGAGGAATATTCATCATTTACACAAATGAATCATAACTTTTTTCCTCAAATTTTATTATGATTAGGTCTACTTTTATTTGAATTGATCATGTGACACATGTTTTAAACTGACATTAAACATTTGAGTTAAAAGAAAATGTCTTTTAAGTCATTTGGGATACAACAAGCATCAAAATAATGTAAGATTAATTCCTATTTGAAATAAATGGATCAATATTAATTCTCTTAAAATTTTAAAACAATTAATGTATGTTTACATACAATTGAGCATTAAATGAATGTTTATAATGGAAAAGTCACTTTAAAGCTGTAAAATGGATATTTTTTTTGTCATTTTGGCCACAATAATCTGAAATCATTTTCATAGAATTTATCCTGTAATGTGTGTTTTATGGTAAAAGTCATTTTTACATTAAAAATATGCATTATACTTCATTCTAACCACAAAAGTAATCATATTGATTTTTGGTATAATAATACCTTCCAAAATATGATCCAAAGTCATTTTCATACAGTATCATAACAATATGAGTATGTTTTCATTAAATTGATCATGTGATACACATTTTGAATTGAAATATCACTTTTATATTATATAAGAAACACTTTTGGTTATTAAAATCACACCAAGAGTTGGAATGATATGCGATTCATTACTATTTTCTATAGATAAATCAATCGTTCCCATATAGATTTATAAAAATACTACATAATGTTCAAGAAATTGTGCATGTGGTATAAATTTAGAAATGAAAATTAATTTTTATGATAAATTGTTTTTTTATTTCAAATACATCACCTATATGAATATAATGTGTTGTAATTAGAAATATCACAAATTAATTAAAAACTATTGATATAGAGTTTCATGATAATTTGTGTTCATTTTCTAATTTTCTAGTATGTGGCATGCGTTTTCTACATCCTAAAATCATAAAACCAAAAAATTACAATTTTTTCATTTCTAACACATCGTAGATCAAGATATTGTGAGATTTTGTTCCTACATAAAAAACTAAATAAAAATACATTATATTATATATTTATAAAAATATATTTATTATTCATCATAATTGAGATCATGAAAAACTATTAATCATAAATCACAATATAAAATTGAAAAAGACACACTTTTGGTCATTTTAATAACATTTATAGTCAATGTGACATATAGTTTGTACATACATGAAATAAATGAATCAAATATTGTTTCCCTTATGTTTAAGGTGAAAACAACCTCATTTTTCTAATAATAGAGCATGCAACACACATCAAGACCTAAAATTCCACTTTCAAATTAAAAAAACATGTTTACAGTCATTCCAATATCACCTCATGTCTGAATGAGTTAAATTATATTCTTGTATATCAACAAAATCAATATATTTTATTTTACAGTTATATGATAATATAAGAACATTTTCTTAAAATTGAGCATATGGTGCACATTTACAATCAAAATGTAACATTTAAATTATAGAAGAAACAATTTCAGAAATTTCAACCACACTGATAGTTAGAATAATATGTAATTAATTTTTATTTAAATAAATTAATCAATTATTTTTGTCTTATAGTTTCATGAAATTCCATTATTATTTGGTCCGAATTGATGATGTGAAATGTATTTTCTGCTAAAATGTTTTTTAATTGAAAAAAATTATTTTAGGTCATTACAACCACACCACACATAAAAATTATGTGTTTTAAAACATATATATAAAAAATTAATCAATTATCATTACATAAATATTCATGAAAATAATAACATTTTCTCAATTTTATGTATTTGATGTCCATTTTTTACCTTCTTAAAACTTAAAAGGGAAAAAAACTTGGTTCATCTTTACCACACCATATTTCATAATGAGATGCAGATTATTCCCACATGACATAAATGATTAAATGTTTTTTATTCAATAGTTTCATAAATATATCATATCAATTTACTAGAATTTAGGAGGATACACATGCATTTAACTAAAATTTTACTTTTAAATAAGAAATATATAAAAAAAGTTCCATTTCAAGAATTATATGATAATTATAATATAAAAAACCTTAACATGCATCCTTGAATTCATCTATTTTTTCTTTTTAACATGTACGATAAGAGAATTTTATATAATGTTGAAAAAATAATAATAGAATAATTATAAATAATGTTATCAAAATAAAGCTTATATATTCTAAATCAGACACATATAATAGATACCCTTAACGGGGTTTGACACATTTCTTGGGTAAAGTTATCTTTCATAGATTTATTAATGCAGTAACCTTGTTCATTTCTTTTAGGATATTTTAGAAATCGTGTAACTAATGAAAACTATATGAATTTTTAATGAAATATTATACCATAAAAAACAATTAATATATATACCAGAACATGTTTCCATATATAGTTTTCTAATAGATACTTCTTTCAGTTCATTTTACTTTAACCTATTATTGATCGATACACTAACACCACACTAAAAATGAAAATTTAGATGTTAATATATCTTATATAAAATATAATTTAAATACTATAAAATTTTCCAAAATATAATTTTGACTAGTAAAAAAGGGATATCATGTGTGTTTGAGTTTTTTATAATATGAGCATTAAATATATAAAATATATCATCAAATTAACTAATTTCATCATAAATAGAATCCAATGTATCAGAAAATGAACATAAACATTTACTATTATTGCATACTAAAAACATCAAATTTTAATAACATTAACCATGGAATTTATATTTACCCTTTTATAGTATATATTAATAATATTTTGTCATACATTTCCTTTTCTTCAATCAAAATTTTAATTTTTTATGTGTTGTCATAAATTTCATCTTCATCCAATATTTAATATGTTTAATGAATATGGAGACTAAAAAATATAAATGTTTTAATCATAATTGAATAATAAATTTGTAATATAAATATCTAGAATAAATTTTGCAGCATTCAAATTTTAATAGAGATTTTACAACAATAAATAGAAATAATAATTTTATCAATTCACCTAATATATACATGTATGAAAAATTATCATAACCATAGACACTTTATAATTCCATTAATAATTTCATGTGTAATAATGCAAAAAAAGGCCAATATTTCATTATCTCTTTAAGTATGAATTTCCAAGGATATTTAATGTGGTTGGTTGTCTATTTAATTCTAGTGAAACAAAATTATGGTCAGTTTTAAATCGTGACGTTGAAAGTTATTCCTTTTACTTCCTTAAAAAATATATTTGTTTTTGTTTCTAAAATTAAATATAGTAGTTTAGTATTTTTTTTAATCTTAGTAAATTCTATTAATTACAATATAAGATAGAAAATATATACCTATATCTTATTTGGTGTGTTGAGAAGAATGCTATTTTACGTGATTAATGTTCTAAATACTTTTTAGATATATCATACCTCAAAATCATCAATGGGAATAGGTTGGATATCTCTTGGATCATGAGAAAATTAAATCCAAACTATCAGATGACCTACTGATAATTATGTATTGTGAATGGTGTCATGTTTATTATTTTACATAAATTCTATAACAAAAATTTTATGGGTGGGTTTTGATTTATATATGTTAAAAATAGTTTCATTTTAAAATATTTACAAACAAATTAGTAATAATTACTTGTCCGGTACTACAATGTTAGAAAAATTGTTAATGTTATAATTTCCTAATCTATGTGGCACATATGGGGGATAAATACCATAAAAAAATGGTTTTGTTTACTATATATGTGGTGGTTGGTTCACCTATAACCTATCTTCTATCAATTTAATGTGTAATTTTTCTTTTTCATAAAATACATTTCCATCATTAAAAATATTTATTTGTATCCCTTCATATTCTTTATCAATATATACCACTATTTTTTCCTTTATTAAAATATATTCCTGTTGAGACTCCAAAACCCTCCTCTAAAACCAATCTTTACTACTCTAGATGATGTAACAATATTTAAGGTTTTTCTTATTCATATTAGAGATATGAATCATATTTGTTTATAGAAAATATGAACAAAAACAAAATATATCATACTATAATTTATATTATAAAATAAAAATTAGTTTCACTTATTTCATACTTACACTTTTATCCCATACTATTTTAGTGTTTTTATTGACTAGTTAGACCTTCATATTAAAAAAATCCTCCTTCAGCACCACATGATGTTGGATTGAGGTAGTGGTGGGATCTGATTTAACAATATACATATCAACACCATTATTATGATCATTGTTATATTAACTTTTTTATTATAATTTCTCATAAAGTTACAACTATTTTTAAGTGTATCCTACCTAATCATTGATTTATGTTATGTGTATTGAGACTTTTCTGTATGTTTATTATTAGTTACACTATTTTTTATAGAGTATCATTACTACATATGAATTTATCATACAATTCGTTATATATAGAATAAATTCAATTAGATTTTACCTTAAAATTATGTACTTCATGTTTAGAAATGATAAAATCCTAATATCCATTGGAGATAAATATGTTATATAATGTGTTTGAACTATTATTGACATTCACATTAGTATATCTCATGTACATAGTAGTTCATATAGCTTGGAAACCTCAATTGGAATATCCAAATACTTATAGAACAAAACCCGACCTAAAATATTTTTGAATAAATGCAGTCCTCATTGGGAAAAAAGATTCAACATTTCAATACTTGATATAATTAGGATGAAATTGAAATTGTAACAGTATGGTGGCACAATATCCTCCCAAACAATACCTTCCACTAAAGTTACGAAACTATGATAAATATCTATGTTTATTAGAATATTTATCCAAGTAATAACACTAATATAACTTATTGATATTGATCTATTAGGGTTAATAATTTGACCACAATCATTCCATATAACAATATATTTTTTAACATTTATCCTTTATCTAATTTTGTTAAAAAATTCTTCTGATGACTCTCTTTTTTGTATATTTTAATTATATACATAACCTATTCAACACACTAAGGATCAATATTATGGTCCCAAATTTAGTTAGTTGAATATTGAGGAAGATAAGACACTATCTACATCACAAGTTAAAAAAATTAAGTATAATACATAATCTTCTTATTGATTATCCATAATAGAAAACTACTTTGAGATAAGGTTCAAAATATTCCTTTATAATAACTTCCAAAAACTCTCACTTGGGGATTAGGAATTCTTCTTGAACTATGACACGAGCTGGTGTGGGTTCTCAGAACATGGGTAGCCAAGGGTGGTTCATAACATATAACATTAAAACCTATTTTCATATCGATCTTAATATTATTTCAAATTAAATAAATCATAAATTAGTTACATACATTTTTTGTTATATAATGGTTGGATCATTCATTTATTTCATCGGAATCCTGTATGAAGATAAAAAATTATTATAGAAATGTGTCTTTCCTTCTAAGGTATCACATGGGATACTGGGAATCTCTTATATCCCAGTAAAAACACTATCTTTCTCAAAGTATACTAGAAAAATTGATAATGATAAATAGAGATATAAGAGCATCAGTCCAATGAGTTTCATAATGAAAAAATTAGGTAGCATCAGGTACATCAATTCTGAATGGAATGAACCAATTTATATATCTCACCAAGGGGACTCCTCGGATCTCAAAATAGCTTAAATGATTTTTCAATAAATGAAACATTTGAAAAATCATTTATATCATTAAAAATCATTTTATTATTTGGCCCATCAATATCTTTAATCTTTTAACTTTTATGAAAATATTTGGATGTTAAAAATACCTTGTTTACCAACATATGATATCATTAATGAATCATGATAGCGAAGATGAAATAAAGAAGATAAGTATTTCATTATCATATAGCACTTTAATTATCATACACAATACTAAATCTTGGTTTCTTTCACTATGGATTTTTTTATCTTAGAACAAACCATGACATAGTTAATACCAAAAAATAATGGTTTTAGATTTAGTGAATATTTCAATATGTCAAAAAAATTTACTACAACATCATATATTAAAAATAATTTCACTTAATGTCACACTATATATAAAACCTTGCGAGACCATATCCAAAACTCCTTTAAGATATTCTCTAAAACTCATTTAGGAAATTATTTTTTATATTAATATAAAAATAATAAAAAAATTTACAAAGATAAAATTCATAATATTACAAGTTTAGAGTTCGAAAAAATGATTAAATACATATAAAGTGATGAAAAATAGTGATTTATAATTGTAATAGTGATAAATAATATAGGAAACTGAAAAAAGAGGATTTGATTTTGTTTATGAAAAAAATGGGGAAAAATGATTTTTGGAGGTGAAATATAGCTTAAATATCAGACCTCATTGGATATTATAAGATAATTCAATGACTAATGAGGATCAATATAAGATCAAAAAGATAGTAGAGTATGAAGAGGATAGGTAAATTTAAAGATATATCAATTTTTATTAATGGTAATGTAATTTAATTGTAGTTCAAGGTGGAAATCTAGGTATAAAGAACTGAACTAAAATGGGTAAATATAGTGACATACACCAAATTTTGAATAGGGAGATGGTATCCAGTAATGTCAGGTAGTTTCTTCAATTGTGTTTTAAGTTATTTCATATTGTTTAATAACATTTTTTGTAATGCACCCCGACAATTGATAGTTATTTATATGTTATTTCTGAAAAATGTTTTCTTGTGTTTTATATCAGTCCTTTGATGAATACGTGTTTAATTATTTCAAGAACCACTTTTGAATATTAAATTTTTTTAATTTTTGTTTTAGAGTTAGAAAAATATTTTTATTCTTATAAAATATATTTTTTCTCATCTATATGACATTATTAGAAAAAAAAAACTAAACAAAATGAAGGAGAAGTGTATTTAACATCTACTTTGAGATGATATGTTAGAAAACATGTCTCTTTCTTCCAATTAATATAAAACAAGTCAAATAAAAACTATTATTATTAGGCATAGAAGATCCCTAATTTATGTTTTATAATTCCATATAACCAAGGAGAAATACTATCACTGATATGTTTATAGATGAGGATTTCAAAATTGCAATATTGTCAATTTTTTAAATTATTACATGTTATAAAAAATGAAAATTTAAGGAACTAATTCCCTATCATTATGGAAAAATTACATAGATTATGTTTTTTTGGATGATATGTCATGACCCGTTCTCGGGGCCCATGTCGTGACTACCCCAGGCCCGCCTTCCATAGGCCAGGGGCTGGCGACTAGCACCGAAGGCATAAATCCCAATAAAAAGGGAAGGCATTGCCTTTATAAAGTAAAAAAACACCACAGAGTACACAAGCTGAGTAAACACTAAGTAAACTGAGTACAGAAGTAAGTACTGGAAAGTAAATGGGCCAGAATACAATCCCAACTATAAGTAAAGTACAACTGAAATGGAAGTACAACAACTGAAAAGTAAAGTAGCGAGTCCGAGCCGTCCTCTGGAAATCCCACCTGAAGGGTGGGTACAGATAGTCTTCTATGCTCCTCAGCTCCAGCCGTCCGCTTCGAGTACACCCCGTCCAGTGATCCACCTACAGGTACTGTCCAGCTCCATGATCTCCCACTTCAATCAGTGCTGTCCGTCGTCTGCATCCAACACAACATAGTGTGGGCATAGCCCATGCAGGGGTGAGTATACGCTACTTAGTAGGGACCCCGAGACCCCCGAAGGTCTCCTAGAATCCACGAAGGATAAACCACAAAGGAAATATACAATCACGAAGAAACAACCAACTCTACTTAGTTATATGCTCATACATATACCTAAGTCATCATTTCCAGCTCGGCTCCAGCACACGAGCCCAAGTACAACCCAGTCCACACAGGAAAACACAACAATCATATCGATGATATTGATTGTAAGTTAAGAATCAGAACACATAGGTATAAACTTCGTAAGACGATAGATATGATCAGATGTAGCCACTGATTCATCTAAGCTATCAAACTAACATAGGATACAAGACCAGCTAAGCTGTCAGACCCACAAAGGATACAAGACCAGCTACTCTGCCGGACCCACATAGGATACAAGTACAAAGTCAAATACTGCTGGACCCACATAGGATAAAATAACAGTAGTCAAGCACTGCCAGACCCACATAGGATACAAGAACATTAGTCATCACCGTCGAACCCATGGAGGATTCCAGTATGATAGTCGTCGCTGTCAAACCCATGGAGGATTTCAGTACAGTCATCATCGTCGTCACAGTCGCAGCCACCTCTAGGGTTCCCGCACACAACACGCTCGATTCCGGGAGGGTCCGCTCCATGAGCTAAGGGGTCGATACATCAACTTTTACGAAGTCTAGAGTTGATGTATCCCAAATTTCTGTTTCTTCAAAAAGAACTCAACACGACAGACGGCGTGTCAATCGGACGCCCTGTCTGAGAGTTATTGGGTTTTTCGTCCCAGGGGCCCGGCTAGTTTTTAAATCAAAACCAACCCAAACATACTCCAGATATGCCCAAAACTTGAGCAGAGTAAGAAAAAAGAACCATCTCACTAAGAGGAATCCAACAAAGTCGACATCACATCAATCGGACGTCCGGAGCTCAAGTTATAAGCGTTTCCGCTCCGAGGGCCCGGTTGGTTTCGTGTTCAAACCAACTCGGCCAAACCCAAAGTTTTCCGAAACTCTGAGTGTAATATACTGAAATGAACATCTAGATCCAAGGAACCCAACGCAACTGATAGTACATCGATCGGAGGTCTGCAACCCAAGTTATGGGCATTTGAACGG
Source organism: Viscum album (assembly GCA_963277665.1). Taxonomy (NCBI): domain Eukaryota; kingdom Viridiplantae; phylum Streptophyta; class Magnoliopsida; order Santalales; family Viscaceae; genus Viscum; species Viscum album. The sequence goes on from OY728119.1 coordinate 1,893,190,372, forward strand.
ATCTGTCCGGAAATAGGGGGTTTGGGCCCGGTCCATCCCAGCCCAATACCCCTTGGGTCGGCCAGAACCGGGTCGACCCGAACCGGGTCCAGGTCTGGCCCGGTTGTGCGCTGCCCAGCCCGGCTGGCGCGGTCCCGCCTAGCCGGTGCGGCAGTCTGGCCCGGTGAGGGCGGTCCGGCCCGGCGCGGGCAGTCTGGCCCGGCGCGGGCGGTCCGGCCCGTTGCGGGCGCCCGTGCACTGAGCAGTCGCGGAAGGGGGAAGTCCGCTACCCCCTTCGAACCGAACGGTGGACCCCATGGGGTCCACCCTATTTTTTGACCGGGGGTTTCAACTCCGGATTTTCCAGGGTAGCGACAGACCTTTATGGCCGGCCGTTCGATTCATGCAGGACCCGCGGGGGTCCCGCCTCCAAGGTGTGCCGGCGGCCGGCCGCCTCCCAGAACCGCCGCGGCCATGGGCCGCAGATCTTGGTCGTCTGGCACGGTGCGACGGCACCGCGCCCCTCCGCCGCGGCCCGCCAAGGCCGCGACCCTCCTTAGTGCTCCGACGCGGCGTGACGGCGCCGCGCCCCTTCGCCGTGACCCACTCTTGGCCGCAGCCTCCTTCGGCTTCTCCGGGGCAGAACGACGGCGCCACGCTCCTTCACCGCGGCCCGCACTATCCGCGGTTCTCTCGTTCCCGCATGGTGCGACGACACTGCGTCACCTCCGTTCCAATCCATAACCAAGTAAAACAACAAAGGGGAGGAGGGTCGGCCGTGTTTTTGAGGTCCGGCCTCCTCCTGTTAATTCGATAACAAGAGGCTAATTATTTAACGATGAACGCCAAAATTAATCATGAACAAAAAAAAATCCCCTACCTCAAAGAAGTTGTCGAACGATGATCGTCGCGGGAAATGGCGTCGCAAGGTGAAGCTCCATATATGTTGACGAAGAACGTCCGAGGAGGAACGATGTCTCCCTTCCTTTGATGTGAGAAGAAGTTCGAAAGAGGGCGCATTTTCGTTCTTCAGGAAAAGCATCACACACTGGCTGCAGAGAGGAGAAGAGAAGACACGTCGATCACTCCTTGCGGTGATGACGTTCTTCGTCGAGTTCTTGACGTTCTTCAACGAAGATGATGGAATTCTCCAAGACTTAGAGATAATTCTCTCCAAAGATCCCGACACAACTAAACAACCCCCAAATAAAATAAGGGCTTCCTTATTTTATTAACACATTTCATGCATTTTCAAATCTTCAAAAACTCAAACTCAAAATTAAATTAATTGAATAACTCTAATCAATCAATTTAATGCGAGAGTTGACATGCAATTAAAGAGGGAGTGTGGGTCAGTTACAAATTAATGGGGGGGGGGGTTCCAACTTTAAGAGAGGTTAGAGGAACATGAAAAGTTAGGGCTCTTATGGGGCCCACCTCACTAATATCCTATCAAGAGGAGTTAGGATTTTGTGGGTCCCACCTCAACTTCCACATGTAGGTTATAATTACTTAGAGTAGAAATAAAACCGTAATAAGAATTTTATTTCACTCTTCAATTAAACCACTTCATTTTTAACAACACCTCCCGAGAAAACGCAACTCCAGTGAAAGTCTTCTTAAGCAATTACCGGCGTTGCAGTTTCATCGGTGCCCTCGGATTTCAATTCTAAGCACTGGTTCAAAAGTTAGAAAAACCCGCTCATTCATTCACTGAACGTACCCGAGATAATCTTCGAAAATTGATTCCGGGCACACTGGGCCTCAGAATCAGGTGCCGTCAGAAACTGCGTACTTGTAAAATCTCAAAGGGTTTAAGAAAAAAAATTTCATTGAAATTTACGGGTCTTTAAATTACACCCACCTCAGGGATTTACGTCAATGTAAAGATACATCACAAACTAGGGGAACAAATGGGGGTACTGAGCACGCATCTGAGCCTCCCGCTCCAAAGTGCTCTCTTGGAGGTTCCCATGCTTCCACATGATGTGCACTAAAGGAATCGACTGCCCACATAGGACCCGCTCCTGTCGATCCTCGATTTCTACCGGGACCTCCGTAAAAGTTCCCCTTTCATCGATGTCCAACTCCCCATGGTTGATGATATGCGTCAGATCATGCACATATCTCCTCAGTTGAGATACATGGAAGACGTCATGCACCTGGTGCAACTAAGGTGGTAGAGCCAGGCGATAAGCCACATCGCCTATCCTGTTGAGAACCTGGAATGGTCCGATGAAGCACGGAGATAACTTGCTGCCCCGACCAAATCTCCATAATCCACATCGAGGTAAGACCTGTAAGAAAACGTGGTCACCATCCTCGAACTCTAGTGGTATCCACCTCCTGTCATCATAAGACTTCTGTCGGCTCTGAGATGTCCTCATCCACTCCTAGATGACTTGGACCATCTCTGTCGTGGCCTGGACCATCTCTGGTCCCACAAGTGCTGACTCCCCAGGGTCTGTCCAGCACAGAGGTGACCTGTAAGGTCGGCCATACAATGCCTCGTATGGTTCCATCCCGATGGTGGAGTGGTAGCTATTGTTGTACGTAAACTCTACCAAGGGTAGGTGATACTCCCAGCTACGACCAAAGTCGAGGACACATGCACGGAGCATGTCCTCGAGGGCCTGAATGGTCCTCTCCGTCTGACCATCCTTCTGAGGGTGAAAGATGGTGCTCAGGCGTAACTGTGTCCCAAATACCTCCTGTAACCCATTCCAAAGCCGGTAAGTAAAGATAGAATCTCGATCGGAGATGATAGATGATGGAACACCATGAAGCCATACGATCTCCTGAATGTAGAGGCGTCCCAAACTCTCCACTGAGCCATGCTCTCTGATGGGTAAGAAGTGGGCCGACTTGGTGAGTCGGTCGACGATCACCTAAATGGAGTCGTGTCCTCTAGAAGTACGTGGAAGTCCAGTCACGAAATCCATAGATATCCCATCCCACTTCCACTTCGGGACCTCCAAAGGCTGTACCAAGCCTGCTAGTACCTGGTGCTCCACCTTCACCTGCTGGAAGGTGAGGCATCGAGAAACGAACTTTGCCACATCCTTCTTCATACCTAGCCACCAATGCTATCGTCTGAGATCCTGGTACATCTTCGCCACTCCTAGATGTACCGCTAAAGGGGAAGTGTGAAACTCCCTCCGCACCTCCTCTTGTAATGTAGCTGGTACCATGGTACGTCCTCTGAAAAGGATGACATGCTCTCTTCCTAAAGAGAATCCATCAGGTGCCTGTCCTGTGGAAATCTGTGCACGCCGCGTCTCACAGTCAACATCCCCACATTGTGCCTCTCTGACCCGTTGAATAAGTAAAGGTGTGAATGTGAGTGACTGAAGAAAGGTTTCCCCATCTCTATCCACAAAGGATATCTGCAAAGAAGCTAGCTGCTCTGTTTCCTCTCCAAGTAGCTTAATGCCTGTCCTCCTGCTGAGAGCATCGGCTACTACGTTTCCCTTTCCAGGAGTATATACTATCTCAAAGTCATAGTCCTGAAGGAACTCGAGCCATCGCTGCTATCTCAGGTTCAGGTCCTTCTGCGAGAAGATGTACCTGAGACTTTGGTGGTCAGAATAGACTGTAAAGCGCTCACCCATCAGAAAGTGTCGCTGCATCTTCAGAGCGAAGACCACTACTGCTAACTCTAGGTCATGAGTAGTATAGTTCTTCTCATGCTACCTCAACTATCGTGATCCATATGAGATCACTACCCACTCCTGTATTGGGACACACCCGAGTCTGGTCCCGGATGCAACACAGTAGACTATGTACCCCACTCCCTCCTCCGGTAGCCTCAAGATGGGTGCACTGGTCAATCTCTGTCTCAGCTCCTAGAATCTCTCCTTACATCTATCTGACCACACGAAGGGTTTTCCCTTCTTCTTCAAAGCTGAAAGTGGTGATCCAACTCTGGAGAAGTCTGGCACAAATCACTGATAGTACCCCGCCAAACCTAGAAACTCCGCACCTCCGTCACGCTCCTGGGTGGCTCCCAAGCTAGCACTGCCTTGATCTTCGTAGGATCCACTGAAACTCCTGCCTCAGAGATGACGCATCCCAATAAGTGGACCTCTCGTATCCAGAACTGACACTTCGAGATCTTACCATAAATCTGGTGCTCTCGGAGTGTATCCAATACTACCTGTAAGTGGTAGGCGTGCTCCTCCTCAGTGGTCAAGTAAATGAATATATCGTCGATGAAGACTACGACAAATCGATCGAGGTAAGGCTGGAAGATCCTATTCATGAGACTCATGAACACTTCTGGAGTGTTGGTTACGCCAAAAGGCATAACCAAGAACTCATAGTGGCCATACCGACATTTGAAGGCTGTCTTCTGCACATCCTCATCTCGAAAACTAAGCTAATGATAGCCTGACCTGAGGGCTATCTTCGAGAACCACCGTGCTCCCTTGAGTTGATCGAAGAGGTCATCAATCCTCGGAAGCGGTTACTTGTTCTTCATGGTCACCTGGTTTAGTTGACGTTAATCGAAACATAGTCACAAGCTCCCGTACGCCTTCTTGGCGAACAAAATCGGGGAAGCCCAGGGTGAAACACTAGGTCGAATGAATCCCTTTCCCTGCATGTACTCCAGCTCTACCCGTAGCTCTCGAAGCTTAGCGGGAGCCATCCAATATTCTAGAGTAGATATCGGGGCTATCCCAGGGTACATGTCAATATAGAAGTCAACCTATCTATAAGGAGGTAGTCCTGGAACGTCGTTAGGAAAAACGTCTACAAACTGATCCACCACGACAGCAAAACTCGGACTCTGCATGTTAACCGCTCCTAGGATGAGGCTAGCCAACTGATGAGTGATCGGCTGTCCTCTCCTCTATGTGAGTCCATCCTATGTTTCAAAGGCTCCCTTCTCACCGGTGAAGGTGAACATGCTCCCATCAGTGCAAACACATCGCACCTTGCACCTAATACAGTAAATCTGAGCATGGACCGTAGATAACCAATCCATGCCTAAGATGATGTTGTAATGCCTCGACGCCGCTACAAGAAGATCCCACCTAAATCTCTGGCCTCCTAGAGTAAGCTCACACTAGCAGCACTATTGCGTAATCGTCGAGTCTGCTCCCGTAGGAGTCCCTAGCTGTAAGGATCGAGCCAACGGCTCCGTCGGAATCTCCGAGCTCCGAACAAGGGTAGCAGAAATAAAAGAATGAATCACTATTGTGTCTATAATAACTGCAACAAGGGTGGAGTAGACACAGATAGTACCTCGAATCATCTCTGGTGCACCATTGTTGTAGGCCTCCACTGCCTGAAGCTGAGCCTGTCTCTGTCCGCCATCTCTTTGTGGTTGGGGCGGTCCTCCTGGTGGTGGTGGTGGTAGAGCCTCAAAGCGTTTCCCACCACCTGCTCCTTGGCCAGCTCCTCTGCCTCGTCCGCCTGCTCCCTGTGGTTCGCCATGTTCAAACCTCTGCCTCTGCTTGGGAGGTCCCTCTAAAGTCTGCTACTCTTCTGCATGTTGGGTCGGGCAGTCACAAGCCATGTGGGCCTGCCCGCTGCATGTATAGCACTGTCTGCTCCTCGGAAGTCTGGCTCTGCACCGTGTGCCCTGCACCTATGAGCCAGTATCCTGAGGTCGTCTGCCCGATGGTGTGGTCCGATTGGACCCCTATGACATCCGTCGACTGGTAGCTGCAGAAGACTCTGCTACGTGCTGCCCTGGGGTAGGTCTCGCTACTGGTTTAGGCTCCACAAGAAAGATCTCTACAAGAAGGGCTCGCTCCAGTACTCCTGCCTGCATCGGAATTGTGAGGGAGATCATTGAAATCCTGATCTCATGCCTCAGTCCCTGCTCGAAGGTCCGGGCCCGGAAGAATGGGTCCTGTACCATGTTTGTGGAGTAGCACGAGTGATTGGTAAAACTCGCCGAGTACTGGGCTACTGTCATGCTGCCCTGCCGCAGCTGTAGTAGCTCCTGAATACGCACCGCACGGAGGGTGTATGGAACGAACTCCGAGCGGAAGAGGCTCTCGATGTCCATCCAAAGTAAAGATGCCTCATCGTGCACCTGGGGAATCAGGCTCCACCATCTACATGCTGCCTCATGCAGGAGACTCACTGCAAGGATCACCATGAGGTCAACTGGTGTCCCCACTAACCTGAAAACTCATACAACAGCCCCCAGCCAATCCTTGGCTGCCTGTGGGTCCATCTCCCTATGGAACCTGGGCGGTATTTGATTCTAAAACTCACGCAGTGCACTAAGGCGACGTGCACTCTCAGTGGCTGGGGCTGGTGGCATCAGTGGATCGGCGGGTAGAGGTACCGCTGGTGCCTCCGCTGTAATAGGGCCCTGCACCGAGGCCTTGTCACTCGGTGGGCTGTCGTCTCGCAAAAAGCTCAGAACCCTAGCTGGCTATCTTCGTGGGGCCATCCTGAAATGAAACAGGTGCTCCATGGTCAATACAGTAAACTTGGTGAGCTGACACAAAGTAATCACAAACAAATTTTTTGAAACATACATCCAATCAATGTTTTCATGCATTGAGTCGAAAATCAGAGGTCATGGTCCTGGTGTATGGATACGTTGGCCTCCGCACCAACACTGGACTCCCTGGACTGATAACCACACTCAATACCCTTAACACTATTGCTTCAAATAGAGGAAAGATCAGAGTCTTGAGTTCTGCGGTAGAACCGAACTCCTCTGATACCAATTTGTTACGACTCGTCCTCGGGGCCCGTGCTGTGACTACCCCGAGCCCGCCTTCCATAGGCCAGGGGTTGGCGACTAGCACTGAAGGCGTAAATCCCGATAAAAAGGGAAGGCATTGACTTGATAAAGTAAAAAAACACCATATAGTATGCAATCTGAGTAAACACTAAGTAAACTGAGTACAAAAGTAAGTGATGGAAAGTAAATGGGCCAGAATACAAACCCAACTGTAAGTAAAGTTCAAATGAAATGGAAGTACAACAATTGAAAAGTAAAGCAGTGAGTCCAAGCCGTCCTCTGGAAATCCCACCTGAATGAAGGGTACAAATATTCTCCTCTACTCCTCGGCTCCAGCCATCCGCTCCGAGTACGTCCCGTCTAGTGATCCACCTCCAGGTACCATCCAGCTCTAGGAGCTCCCACTTCGATCAGCGCTATCTATCGTCTACATCCAACACAATGTAGTGCGGGCATAGCCTGTGTAGGGGTGAGTATATGCTACTCAGTAGGGACCCCGAGACCCCCGATGGTCTCCCAGAATCCACGAAGGATAAACCACAAAGGAAAGATACAATCACAAAGAAACAACCAACTCTACTTAGGTATATGTCCATATATATTCCTAAGTCATCATTTCCAGCTCGGCTCCAGCACACAAGCCCAAGTACAACCCAATCCACACAGGAAAACACAAAAATCATATCGATGATATTGATTGTAAGTTAAGACTCAGATCACAGAGGTATACACTTCGTAAGACGATAGAGTTGATCAAATGTAGCCACAGATTCATCTAAGTTGTCGGACCCACATAGGATACAAGACCAGCTAAGCTGTCTGACCCACAAAGGATACAAGACCAGCTACTCTGTCAGACCCACATAGGATACAAGTACAGAGTCAAATACTTCTGTACCCACATAGGATATAAGAATAGTAGTCAAGTACTGCCAGACCCACATAGGATACAAGAAGAGTAGTCATCACCGTCGAACCCATGGAGGATTCCAGTACGGTAGTCGTTGCTGTCGAACCCACGGAGTGATCGACGTGTTGTCTCTTCTCCTCTCCGCAGCCGGTGTGTGATGCTTTTCCCAAAGAACGAGGACCCACATAGGATAAAAGAAGAGTAGTCATCACAGTCGAACCCTTGGAGGATTCTAGTACGGTAGTCGTCGCTGTCGAACCCACGGAGTGATCGACGTGTTGTCTCTTCTCCTCTTCGCAACCGGTGTGTGACGCTTTTCCCGAAGAACGAGGAAGTCGTTCCTCCTCGGACGTTTTATGTCAACATATACGGAGCTTCACTTTGTGACGCTGTTTCCCGCAATGATCATCGTTCGACAACTTCTTCGAGGTCGGGGATTGTTTTTCATTCGTGATTAATTTTGAGGTTCATCATTAAATAATTATCCACTTGTTATCGAATTAACAGGAGGAGGCCGGACCGCACAAACATGGCCGACCCTCCTCCCCTTTGTTGTTGTACTTCATTATGGATTGGAACGGAGGCGACGCAGCATGTGGGAATGAGTGAACCACGGCCGACGCGAGCCACGATGAAGGGGCACAACGCTGTCGCGCCGCGTCGGAGAAGCCGAAGGAGGCCGCGACCAGGGCGGGCTGCGACGAAGGGGTACGACGCTGTCACGCCGCGCCGGCTGGCCAAGAGCCGCGACCCATGGCCGTGACAGTTCTGGGAGGTGGTCGGATGAGCCGGCTGATGGCACACCCTAGAGGCGGGACCCCTGCGGGTCCCGCATGAACCGAACAACAGGCCATAAAATCCGGCTGCTACCTTGGAAAACTGGGGGTTGAAACCCCCGGTCAACGGACAGGGCAGACCTCATGGGGTATGCCATTCGGTTCGAAGGGGGCGGCGCCCTTCCCCCTTCCGCGTCCGCTCAGCCCGCGGGCGCCCGCACCGAGCCAAACCGGCCGCGCCCAGCGGGACCGCCCGCGCCGGGCCGGACCGCCCGCCCCGGGCCGGGCCGCCCGCGCTAGCCCGGACCCCTGCACTGGGCCGGGACGCACCGGGTGGGCCGGGTTGGGCCGCGCCCAACCGGGCCGGACCGGGACCCAGTTCGGGTCGACCCGGTTCAGGCCGACCCAGGGGGTATTGGGCCGGGTCGGACCAGGCCCAAACCCCCTGTTTCCAGACAGATCCGTTCAAACACCCATAACTTGGGCTGCAGACCTCCGATCGACACACCGTCAGTTGCGTTCGGTTCCTAGAATCGAGGAAGTCGTTCCCGTATATTACAATCAGGGTTTCGGTGAACTTTGAGTATGACCGGGTTGGTTCGAACAAAAAACCAATCGGGCCCTCGGAGCGGAAACACTTATAATTTGAGCTCCGGACGTCCGATTGACATTCCGTCGACTTTGTTGGATTCCTCTTAGTGAGATGGTTCTTTTGGCTTACTCCGCTCGAGGTTTGGGCACAGCTGGAGTACGGTCGGGTTGGTTTTGACTTAAAACCCAACCAGGCCCCTGGGATGAAAAAGCCAATAACTCTCAAACTGGGCTTCCGATTGACGAGCCGTCTGTCGCGTTGAATTCCTTTTTATGAGACGGAACTTTGGGATACATCAACTCTGGACTTCATGACAGTTGATGTATCGACCCCTTAGCTCGTGGAGCGGACCCTCCCAGAATCGAGCGTGCTGTGTGCGGGAACCCTAGAGCTGGCTGGGACTGTGACGACGACGACGACTATACTGAAATCCTCCATGGGTTCGACAACGACGACTACCGTACTGGAATCCTCCCTGGGTTCGACGTCGATGACTACTATTCTTGTATCCTATGTGGGTCCGATAGTACTTAACGGAGAACGTTCGAGGAGGAACGACTTCTCACATCCTTTAACGCAGAAGAAGATCGAAAGAGGGCGTGTTGTCGTTCTTCGGGAAAAGCGTCACACATCGGCTTTGGAGAGGAGAAGAGATGGCACGTCGATCACTCCTTGCGGTGACGACGTTCTTTGTCGAGTTCTTGACGTTCTTCAAAAAAGATGATGGAATACTCCAAGACTTAGAGAATTCTCTCCAAAGATCCTCACAAAACTAAACAACCCCCAAATAAAATAAGGGCTTCCTTATTTTATTAACACATGTCATGCGTTTTCGAATCATCAAAATCTCAAACTCAAAATTAAATTAATTTAATAGATTTAATCAATCAATTTAATGCGAGATTTGACATGAAATTAAAGAGGGAGTGTGGGTGAGTTACAAATTAATGGGGGGTTTTTCAACTTTAAGAGATGTTATAGGAATTTGAAAAGGTGGGGCTCGTGTGGGGCACACCTCACTAATATCCTATCAAGAGGAGTTAGGATTTAGTGGGTCCCACCTCAACTTCCACATGTAGGTTATAATTACTTAGAGTAGAAATAAAATCGTAATACGAATTTTATTTCACTCTTCAATTAAACCACTTCATTTTTAACAACACCTCCCGGGCAAATGAAACTCCCGTGAAAGTCTTCTTAAGAAATTACCGGCGTTACGGTTTCATCGGTGCCGTCAGATTTCGATTCCGAGCACCAGTTCAAAAGTTAGAAAAACCCGCTCGCTCGTTCACTAAATGTACCCGAGCTAATCTTCGTAAATTGATTCCAGGAACATCGGGCCTCAGAATCAGGTGCCGTCAGAAACTGCGTACTCATAAAATCCCAAAGAATTTTTGAAAAAAATTATCCTTGAAATTTATGGGTCTTTACATGAGAATATTCTATTATCCATATCGATTGAATTTGAAATTCATGAATATAAAAAAATGATTCATAAGTAAATTTCTACTAAATACGAATGATACATATTATATTCTTGTCAAAAAATAAAGGATATGAATTATCATTGTTGTTTTGATTCCAATATCATAGTTTTTCAAAATAATTTAGATTTTTTACACTAAGAAACTGATTCCATCCAAAATGTCACCGCTTGAAGTATATAAATTCATATTGAATATGGTTAGAAGTTAATTAAATAACCTAGAACACTCATGATATTATAAATAACTAATTATGATATAACTAATGAGTTGGAGTGACATTGATGAATTATTTAGTAAATAAAAAAAATATTATGTAACATTTTTGAAATAGAAGCCAACCCTAATCCTTTTAATAGTTATCAATTAAAAAAATAGAATTTCATTTGAAATAATCACTTAAGTAAATTAGGTTTTGTTTCTAGATAGGTAAAATTTATAAATTTCGACATACAAATTGAATTTTAGTACAACATTTAATTGAATATAAATGAAACACAATCTAATAGTAAGTATATTCACAAAAATTCTAACAAATTTCACTGTGTTTTCAAGTTAATTACAATAGCTAAAATTTTAAAAATTCAATCCCAATGTATCATTTGATCAAAATAACTATATAGAAAACAAATTTACATCCATTATTGGATATCAAATACTATAGTACAAGTTTAGTAACACATTACATGACTCAGTAGGTTCCTCATAATGAGATTGAAAATTATTATAGTTCATAATTTCCATATCCTGCTAATGGATAAAGAAAGATAATTATTTAAGTTAGATATTAGATATATTTTCATCAATTATAGTCATTATTGAAAATATTTTAATCTCATATAAGCTTTGGAAATTATTTTTAGCCAATATGGCTTGGTTTTATTTCAATCGTCCAATATGTAACTGGAAGTATGACACAAAAACATTATACGACAACTGAAAAGAAACATACATAAAAGAAAAATAACATCAGTTAACATTTAAATAACTAAAAATAAAATGAAAATAATTATTTATTCAATATATTAAATGTATTTTATTTAGTTATAGTGAGTAATAAAAATATGTTATCTCGGGTGATCTAGGGAACTTATTTTGGGGTATTATAGTACTGTTGTGGTTCATACTTCCTTTATATAATTATATTTTTTTTGCAGAAATATTATTCATAAACTGAAAGTAAATAGACATAAAAAAACATCAACCTATAAAAAGTAGTATTTTTATATAGCAAATAGATGTAAATATTTATGACATAGATTCAAAATATTTTCTTTAGTTATAGTAAAAAATGTAAATATCTTACTTCGGCTAAGACATGAATTTTTTTGGGAGGATATTAATGTTTGGTTAGACTTAAATAATCCATTATATTTTTGGAATTGGGTTAATTATTAAGGAATAAATGTAAATAGAAAAAATCACATATCAAAATTTCTATTGTGAAACATCAATTTTTTTAACACATATATTGGATTCATTTTCATCAGTTATAGTTAGAAATGAAAATATGTTACCTTAGTTAAGTTATAGAAACTATTTTAGGCCATTAAATTCTTATTATAGTTTTATATTATTTTTATTAACAAGAAGTATAACAAAAAAATAATCTACATAAATTAAAAATCAACATAAATCACTAAAATATATCATCATATCAAAATAAATAATTCTAAAAATTAAATAAAAATAGTTATTTGAGAAATTGATTACATGTTTTTTCTTTAGTGGTAGTTATAAATGAATTTTTTTCCTCAAATGAGCTATGTAAATTATTTTACAGCATTAATTTATAGTATTAGTTTAATACTTGATTATGTAATAAAATATATGATGTTGAAATATTCAGTGGCAACTAAAAATGAATATACAACAACAACACACATAAAAATATCAAAAATAATGTTGTTAAAAAGTAAATAAAAATGATTTTTTATTAAAAAAATTATATATATTCTTCATCTATAGTTACAAATGAAAATTAATTTCCTTGAATGAGCTATAATTTTTTTGGGCGCTTAAAGTATAGTTTTAGTTCAGTCTGCCATTATTTAATTTGAAACATAACACAAAAATAGTATGTATCAAATAAAAATTATAATTTCTTTAAAAAAAATCATGATAAAAAATTAATAGCGTTAATTATCAGATAAAAATAAATATTAAAGAAATATATTAGATTTATTTTCTTTGGTTACAGTTAGAAATGAAAAGATGTTACCTTGTTTGTGTTGTGGAAATTTTTTTGAGCCATTATTTTTGGGTAGCTGTTCAATATTCCATTATATAATTGGATGTATGATACTCAAATAATTGAATAAATAGTAAAGAGACACCCATTAATAGGGAACATTAACATATCAAAATTAGTATTTATAAACATAAACCATAGATTAATTATTTTACCAACAACTCCAATTCATAAATGTTTCTGATTGATTTTGGAGCCTATTCTCTGATACCCTACATGTACATGTTTCACTATATATTATATGATATGAGTAGATATTTTTAAATGAATATTTTTTTTGAAAACATTGATAGAGCATTTCATTTTAATTATAGAAGTAAAAAAATTATATTCTTAGACAATTTTTTTTAATGTGACATATCCAAATATCTCTTCATACTATAACCAAAATTTAAAAATTAATTTTCTAAATAAGTTCCCTGAATTATGAACTATCATAGTTGTTGAAAAAAAATTTCATGATCTAAATATAAAGTGTATACAAGTCTATATAAAATTTATATAAGTTTGATGTCATTATTTCTAGACATCCTTATAAATCATTAGGATATATAATAAGATTTATGGATATTCTTGTAAGACCATTAAAATGACTAGAATTAATTTTAGAATAGTTAATAAAATCCTTTTAAAAATTAACTCCATAAAATGATTTCATATTAAATTTTCAAGTATATCTTCTAAAAATGTATGCATTAGATATTAAAATCACATTTTTTCTATCTATCCTATTTAAAATATAATAGTACAAAAAACCGACATTTTCAAATCACTGACAAGTTAAATTCATTAAAAAATTTAACTTATAAAAAAACACGGAATTAATTATTACACTCTCTCTTCCACATGATATATAATAGGGGTCTATAATTCTCATAAAACTATTTCATACAAAAATACCCAAATAATGGATTTTATTTTTTAAAGTCTATTTTTTTGGATTTTAAACCATAGGTACATGAATCATTATTGAATGATATGGGAAATTTTTACCTTTTTATTTTTCATTAATATAAAATTATGCCTTTATTTCGCAAAACCTATTAATTTTCAATAAAATTTCGAATTGTGTAAAAAATACCACAATATTAAACCTATGATGAATATAATCCTTTTAAACATCCACTAAAACACTCACTAAATTTGGAATTCTTATTTCCAAAATAATTATATACTTTAAGAATAGTGTTCCAAATTTTCATTCAACACATACAACGATGACAATGACCAAATATTTTTTTTTCAAAATCAATTTTAAGGAAAAAGTGGGAATATAATAAGATTCAGATTATTGAAAATCAAACCTCGTATGAATAGGTTGGGAAATTATTGAAAAATCCAAATCAGTTAGAATTATATACCTTAAATAGACGCCATTCAACTAATTATTATGTTAAATTATAAACCTTTTAACATTTTTAAAAAAAGTTTTCCCCTCTTTCATCCAGCATCCAAAATGTTTAACCCCATTTTGTATGAAATTCCAAAAACAAAATACATGAATTATTATTAGGAGAACCTGAGATATTGATTTTTCCATTGTTACAACATATTTTTTAAAAATTATAACATGTATTTTTTTTTAAATTACCACTATGAATTATAGAAATAAAAAATAAAAATCATTAGATGTATCATCATATAATAATACTCCATCAAATATGATAGTTTCACAATAATTTCTAAATCCTAGGAAACACCCAAAGGGATGAATTCTCAATTTATTCTTAATTTAGGGTTACAATTTAACCCCATATCTATAATATACAAAATACTTAATCATACTTGGATCATCCAATAATATGTTAGTTATTTTATTCTAAATTCCAAATTATATAGTATAAAGTAAGGGGATTTCCCTACATTAGTTTTCAAATTTATATAATATATTCCTTGAATATCAAAAAAATAAATTTCATTAAAATTTAGTTCATAAAAATTATTTTGATAAGAAAATTATAGCCAAGAATTTTATGCCTATAGACTCATCTCAACATCAATGAAAAGAAATCATTACCCTTTATTCTATACGAAGAACCTATTTTCAACATTATTTCATAATTTATAATCAATTTTTATTGTGGAATAATCATATGGGTTGACTCTACTTCATGAAATAGGAATGTGACACATTTATATAGTTGGTCTCTAATTATAGACACCTTCATTCATTTTATACCCCTTATGTGTGTCTGTCCATGATGATTTTTTACATCAACATTCCTTTTGCCTTCTTTTTTTCACCCTTATTTTCTAATTGCATACAATGATGTCATGATAATAGTTTTATCCATATAAATTTTACTATAATAAGATCTTATTGAATTTAATTCTTTATTACCACCATATGAAACATAAATTGTATAACAATCTTCTTCTGAATTAATTATCATCCCCAATATAGACATTTTTCAAAGGTTACATTGCTCGATACCATCTTCATCCCCTATAGTCCATTAAACTCTAATGGAAAACCATACATATTTATTTACCATCAACATCAATAATTATGAACATTAAAACCCCATGCTTCAATTATATTATTCAAATATTAACATATTACTATATTTCATAGCTAATAAGGTTTTGTAAAAACAAAAAATATTTATCCTTATTAAACTCTAAATTTACAATGTATAGTATAATTATGATAAGTAAAATTACTTTCAACATTTGGTGTGTAAATTCATCATGTGAAGAAATATAATAAATTATTTATATAGATTTTATGATTATATTTTTTTATGAAAAAAATTGTGTTTTGAAAATTTAATCAATAAAATTATTGTGTGAACATACTATAAAAAGTTATCATGTAAATTATTTTTATGAAGTTGTTCTGTAATTTTTCTCAATAAGATAATTTTTAAGTTTTTATATTATTTTCTATTTAAATTTAATGTGTAATTTTTTGTGTAAATTTTCTACATAATTTTCTGTGTAATTTTACAACATGAATTTGTTGGGTTTTTACCACATTATTTTGAAATCAATTTATTGTGTACATTTACAATATAAATTAACTGTGAATATTTAATATGTAAAATTTCCATCCCTTAATTTCTTTTTTATGATAATGAATTTCATATTACATTAAAAAAAATAAATGAATAGAAAACTTTTTTCAAAAATAATTTTGAATAATAATTAATTAAAAAATTGATTTTTCATCCAAATTATAAAAAAAAGATAGTCAACAGGAAAAAAAACATAGAAATATTAATTTAATTGTAATTTAATTTTTATAATCATTTAATATATACACATTATATTGAAAGGAGCCTTATAATTTCTTGATAATATAAATGATTTAAATAATATAATCAATGTTTCAGAACAAGATACGTTGATAGAAAAAATTAAACCGACAACATTATAAATAACGTGGTTCAGTTAATGCATTTTCCATGGGAGAATTTCCAATTTTATTATCAAATCAAAATAATAAAAATCTTGTATGATTATATCATGATCACACAAATCATCTAATCTTTCAAATAATGCATTGACTAATCTTGCAATGACCATTGATTTTAGAGATATATTCATCAATAAATATGTATTTTGTTTGATAGCTATTCCAAATTAAATAAAATACCCTAATGAATCAATAAAATTTTAATTAAAATTGTGATTTGGAAATGGTTTTTAGATATTGAATAAGTAGGTACAAATAGTTATAATAAAATATTAAATTAAAGGTACCATTTAATACTATTTCAATAATTAAAAATAAAAACCTACTAAAATATGTTCAATTGTTAAAATTTATTTTATAGAATGTATATTTTTCATGTTTGATATATTTACCATTAGATCTAATCTTAGACGAATAGTTAACATACAACAAATTGGTTCATTTAAATTTTTTTTCACAAGACTTATGATTTTATTTTAAAGTTAAACTTATAAAATTTAAAATTTAAAATTAAAAAAATTATATTAATTATTTATCTTATCAATAAAATTATTAAATAATGATTAATTTGGTAGATTATTCTAAAAATAATGTTTTTTATGTTAATAGTGAAAAATACCATTTCTATAAATAACAAGACTTTTATGACATTATTAGTATTTTAGCATGAGTTTTAAATTCATGAAACATTTTTCTACAAAAAATTATTATTATATAGGTGACTTTATAGTTTTAAAATAAATTCTTTTTAATTTATAAAACCATATTTTACAATTTTTAACTCAAGTTTTTTTAAAAAAAAATACATTATAAATTTAGTATTTAAAAGTTTATATTTATCACTTTTTGAATTTTAATATAATAAAATTGATCTAAAATTTAGAATCAATAGGTAAAAATTATTTAATAAGTTTTATTTTATTTTCTATAATAAATGGTAAAATATGTTGATAAGAACTAGGTACCCTGGTAAAAATCAAAATTGGTAAAATGGGTTTAACCAAGAGGGATGGACCACAACATGTTTGAAACATGAATGGTAAGGTTTGGTTGAGGCCCTTCTCAACCTAATCCATTTCTTTCTTAGTTATTTTCCTATTATGGAGTAACCTTCCATGAATATGACTTCCCATTATTAAATAAACTTGGGTATTTAGAAAAATTACATCTTTTTTCACTTATAAAAGGGACACTCTTATCCTCATGTACTCTCACACCACTAGAAAATTATTTTGCCTCAAAATATTCCCAAACCTATTATCAACATTATTTTACACCTTTAATAAGTTCTCATATTCTGAGAATACCATCCCTTAAAGGGTTATCACCAATTTCAAAGGAGATAATCCAAGAAGTTATGTATAAATTTCTGTTGCTACTTTATCATTTCTATTATAGTATATTCACTTATTATTTCTCAAATTCAATTAGAAAATATATAAATTATAACATAAATATACTTAGTATACTAGTATTTTATTATAATGGTGGTTCAAGTAGTGAAAACCTTTCTTTTTTCCATTAATAAAAACAAAAACATGAATGGTCTGTATGTGAAAATTACAGCCTCCATAAAAAAACATGTTTTGTTTTCCTTCACCGCATAACTGGCCTAGTCTAAACAAGGGATCAACTAAATATGTATGATATATATATATATATATCTAAGTTCTGGTAATGATAACCCATTTAACTATATTATCCCCTAATTTGAAAAATGTAATCCTTATCCCTGCATGTGTGGGAACTTCCGCCACAACGAGATGATGAAATATTATTTTAACTATATCCTTCATGCATGGTTTTAGTTTATATTTGAGGATTATATATGATATATATAATTTATAAATATAATGAATATGGTTCTTTATAGATAATTCAAAAAGGAATGATTGTTATAAGGTAATCCATTTACATTGGTGAATAACATGCAATTAGTTCATCATTATTTTCATATTCAAGAAACATGACTAAATATCCCATATTATTGAATTATAAAAATATAGATCAATTTGAAACATAAATGATATAAAAAAATGGTTTTTAAGTGATTAACCATTATAGAAGAAGGAAGATCAACATTGTTTTTATGAACCTAGTTCAAAACCAGCAATATTATTAAAACATGACATTGAAAAGTGAATATAAAAATCCAATTATTAAAGAGAATTTTTATTAAAGAATACCATAATTGGAAGTATATGTTAATAAAATTCTGAAATATGTAATTAATATATATATGTTAATGATACATGTAGTTAAAATACTTCTGACGAAATCACATTTAAAGGTAATGGACTTCGTAACTCATACTATGTTGAGTTATATAATTTCATATTGAAATTTATTTTTAAAATAATTATTATTTTTAATGATATTATCTATTTTATTTTGGGGTAAAATGATTTTTTGATCCAAATCCATTTCCATGGAAGGTTTTATTATCTATTTTTTATAAAATATACAATAGGTATATTTTCGAATAGAGTGTCATGTCTTTGTTTTTTACAATGATGATACAATATCTTTTCTTAATTTTTTTAATGATTTGATTTTCCTTATCTTCAAGTGATCTTAATCCAATTGAGTTATATTTTTTTATTTACTCTATATTTCTCATTTATTATTCGTTTATTTTGAGTGATAAATTTTTCAATATCAATAGATTTAATTTATGATGTTATTTTATACCATTTTAATGTTTTGTTAAATCCCCATTTTCTATAATTTCTTTAGGATATGTGGGTAAATTTATATTGGAAGTTTTAGGGATTCTAATTTATTTCCATGAGTTATTAATGATTTGAATATTGGATGATTTTTATATAGAACACATAAGTATAGATGAATGATGGGTGGGGTCCTATATCACCATCCAATGAATTGGTTAAGAGTTTATATCTCATGATATTGGTATTCACAAGTAAAATCAAGTTTCACATAAAAATGGTAACTAATAGTCTGGATCAGGAATCTAATGGTACCTTAGGATAATGTTTTTTCTATAACTAATTTATGTTATTCATTATGATATTATACTCTAATAATTCATAGTTCATGTTATATGATTCTAATCCAAGTTACAACTATTATTATTTCATGTAAATATATTATGGATTGAATTTTTATTCCATGTATTTTGAATCTCATTTATCTCTTTATATTATCACTCATAATGATATGATATTTCAATTACGCTCATGTATTTTACATATACTAATAAACTCACCCTTGATGAAATTTTTATTCTTCCCTTAATGGTTATTTTAGCACACTTATTTTTTAAGTATTCATTTAACATGTTATACGATGATTCTTACTAATGATATTTCTTGAAGATGTAATAGTATATTGCCTTTAAGAAGAAATGTTCTTGAATTTCATAAAAAAACATATTATGTAGCTAGTCTCCTAATATGTCGAACCTATAATTTCTTGGGATATTATTATTTATGGAATTTAATGTTTTAAATAATGTGAAAGATATAAAATAATGTTATGTTTAGCTTGGGTATCTATTATTTTCAATAGAGTGATGGTTTAGTTATTTTTTGGAGATTAGGAATGTTTTTTTTCTTATAGTTGGGGTTAGACATCCATAGTGGAAACCCTATAGATGAGTCTATGTCCAGACTTATATCATGAGGTTTTGGTAATGTCTAGGGTATATTGATTTTTTAGAAATTACTTCCTTGTCTCGGTAAAACAAGTGGATACCATCTCTGAAAAATATGTTAATAGGGGTATTATCTCCAATAATGGTGTGTTGGGTTTTAACTTTGTTGTTTAAAGTGGAAATATTAGGAGGTGAATAGTTAAATAGTGCATCCAATAATATTTTTTTATACAAAAAATATTTAAAAATAAATCCCTATATTTATTAAATATCATAGCTAAATAAAATAAAAGAGATTTAAAATATGGTATTTTCAATAGGTTCTAGAAAAGCCCGACCACATCAGAGATACAGTAATTTTAAAATCATATTAACTTTCAAAATAATTCTTATCCCATCACACACAATATATAAAACATTGAATAATGTTAACTATTAGTGTTTTTACCTATTATTTTTGAGAAAGAAAGATATTTTTAATGAAAAGGAAGAAAAAACTAAATAACACATAGTTTTAATAAATATTGGAGGTTCAATATCAAGAAAATACCTAATCCTCTACACATGATAGTAAATTGTTTCCAAGTGTGTCGATTAAATATTAATAAACATAATCCACAACTGATATCTAATTTATAAAAATACAACTAAACATAATGTAGTACAAGATATAATCAGGAAAATTAACTATTTTATATGGGATGATGTGTATTAAAGAAATTTTAGGAGAGTATCTGAACACTTAATAATATGGTAAGTGAGATTTTTATCAACAGTTTAAAAAGTAATGAAATCACAACTCGGCAGTAAATAAAGATAAATTTGTATAGATAAATAATATGAATGTTTTTGGGAAGTCATCCTTATATAATCAAGCATGATATTATCAGGAATGATCTTCTTATTCTATTGCATTTTATTTCAATATATCCTTCATTTCACTTCAAATGATCCTCACAAGGCTTCTATTTGTTCATGTTTTTTTTTTCAAATAATCACTTGGAAACCTTTTTATTTTAGTATGTAAACATATACAATAATTTTAATTTATGATGAAATGAATTCTTCAATAAATCAGTTATCCAAATAGTCATTGATCCATAGGGAACAAGGGGTTCCTCATATTTCTAATTTTTTAAACTCTAATTTTCTATAGTAGGAAAATAATAGAACAAACCCTTTTACTGAGTTGTACATCTGGAATAGATTTGTATTCAATTATTCAATATATCAATTTTTTAGTATTCAATATTAATTAAACATAGTAGATATAGACTTAATTTACATAAAATCCCATAAACTTTCTATTGTATCATTTACCTAAATTTAATCTCAAATAAGAATGGAAGTGAAAACATCAATAAGAAAATAGATCTCAATGGTAAAAGATATTCAGAGTAGAAAAACTTGCTTCTTGATCATAGATGTTTCCAGAAGGTATTATATTTTTAATGATGATAGTGGAATCCCTATGGATGTAGAAGAATCCTCTTGATGATATGAGAATGAAACTGATGGAAGAATACTGTTTCGGATGGTACCAAGTTTCTTCTAACATAGAATACTTCCTATAGAGGTAGAAAAAAATCTTATGTTTGTATATAGATTTCATTTAATGGTAGAAAGTTTCTTTGTGTGGTATAATATTTTAATCTAATGGTATCAAGATTTAACTAGAAATGGTGGACTACCGTTAGGGGTACCAATGACCAACTAGAGATAATATACTTCAAATGGTGGTAGTAATGTTCAACTGGACATATCATACATCAACTGGATATAAAAAAGTTTAAATTTCATTAATATAAGTATGTTGATCGTAACAGTTTTTTCATTGATTAATTTAAATTAAATACATCAATAGAATGATTTATATTTTTACACATATACAATAATCGATTGTGTAAGCATGAATTATGAGAATTAGAACAAGGAATCATATAATTGAGCCAACAATTTCCCCTTTTTAATGACCATAAATAATGTTTGAAAAATAAATTCAAAACAAAAGTTATTTTAATGAATTATCATAGCATAAAAAATGAGAATAATGTTCTATATAGTCTCACCATGTATAAGATCATTAAAGTTTTATTTATTTTTTCAAAAAGTTATAATATAGAAAACATGCTATATTTTCTTCCACCTTTTGGATGATCAAAAATCATAAAATTAAATATTAATTCTGAATAAATGTATACAAAGAGAGAAAATATATAATAAAATATTAATTAATTTCCATTCATATCATATTAAAAATTTGACATTATCAAAATACAAAATTAAAAATTTTTCCTATCATATTTAAATTAGATTCTGATTCAGGTTTATCTCTAATGTGGGAAGGATCTATGGGGGATTTTTAATTTTCATTATTTAGGGTAGGAAAAGGTGAAGAGGTATAAGGAGTTATAAGAGGCATGAAAAAAATTCATGATGAATATTTCCAATGTTCTGTCACTGTTTCTATTGGTGTGATACAAAGTGATAACTATAATGGATGCAGTCTGAACTAAATATAGAGAAGGAGAGAAAGATGATGCACTCAAAGGAAAACCAGCTATAAAAATCTCAACTATCCTGGTGGTGTATAGATATGGTTCTATTATCTCTATAAACTTGTTCATAACTCTACAACCATTCTTAATCGCTTGAAAGATACCTTTATTTTCATCTATAAAAAATATCCATAGGGGAGATAGCCCCATAAATTGATTCACTTAATCCATATAGGACCTTGTAATATGAACCAGTTATAGATTATTAGTGAAATACATAAAGTGGGATATTATATCATTTTTTATGCTGATATTAGACAATTAATATTTTATAGATTTGGTATTTATTATTTTTTCATTCCCAGCCTCATTAAATAATTCTCTAAAAAGAATATATATATTCTCATGAGAGTAATTTATTTACCATAGATCATTTTGATGTGAACTAGATGAATCGCTAAAAAACTATATATATCATCCTAAAAAACACTCCAAGATAGATCATCATCAATACTAACAAACACATAAAGAGGAGGAGATACTAAAAAAGGAGAACCAACTATAGATGAAAGAGACTCTATCTTCCTAGTATTATTCTGATCTCTCCAGGATATATCCATTATCATACTCTCCAAGGTTGAGTGAGTGACACGAATCTTATCAATAGGCTTCTGATTATCTTCATCAAAATTCTAAATCCTGAGAAATAATTAATGTTTGAGATATTCCAAATAAAAAAAATAATCAAGGAGATGTTACCCTCTTTAATATGTCTATCCCAAAAATAAAAAGGCATTAGAAAAAAATAAATAAAAACAATATTATCATCCTTAAAGGAATCAAATTTAGAATAGAAAAAATGACTAAAATTAAAAGGAGGAGGGGGAGACCTCTCATATTTATGTGGAAGTACAACATGACAAGATGGTTATCCATAAATAAAAGTGTTAGAGAATCTCAACAAGATTTTTTCTCTCAACCAAATATCCCTTAGGATCCTCATGAAAATAAAAGATTTAAGGTGCACCTTGATAAGGTGTTTTACCTCCATCATCATTACCATGTTAATATTTTGAATCTAAATAACATAGACTACGAACTGCTGATCATGTGAACTCCCCCCATTTATTTATTGTGTTCCCTGTGTCTGATCTAACTAGGCTTCTAGTAACATAACCAAAAAATCATTAATGGGGATTAAAATATAAAAAATTACTTATAATCTTTCCAAACTCATATATAGTAATGAATGGGTTGGTATCTTCATCTTCATCTTCTCCATCAACATCATAAGAAGAATCATCTAAAATCACAGTCAAATATACTAGAAATTTATAATTATATCCCACAAACTAAGCATCAATAGAAACTGCAGTTTATGATAAATGGTCATCCTTTAACAATATTTCAGTGTAATGTTAATAAAGTATAGATTTAGGGGGACCAAAAGAGACATTATTACTCATTATAGTATCATGGAAACTCTTATATTTAGAATATAGTAAAACTGAATCCCATTCCTCAACTGTAGATATAGAATATTCCTTAACTTCACCATTGGATTTATCCAAATCCTCATCTAAAGAATATGTAACAAACTAATCTAGTTCAAAAATAGGACTAACCAAATCCCATATTCTAGGTGTGTTACACAGTATAATAAAAAATTCATATAAACTTTCAATATCTCAAACTAATTTTCTTATCTAGGTATTCCAATTTATATTTATATTCCTATAGGTGATTTTTCTTAGATAGAATCCACCACACTTATGAATCATATCTTCTATTCCAAGAAACAATCCACTATCTTACAACTAGATAAATTTACTCTTGTAATAAATGAAGGAGATCAATTCTTACACAAATATATCATAGGAACCATATGATATCTATACAGATTTACTTTATATCCTTCTCTAATGGTGTTTAAAAAAACTTCTTGATATATCATTATACTAAAATATCCATTCCAGGGGAACAAAAATTGACAGATGATCTTGAATGGAAACATACACTCTCCATTAAGATTTACAACAACTATTTTTTAGTATTTTTATCTCTAATAAGTTCTATTTATGTTCTCTTAAAGAAAAAAAATATGCATAGTAGATAAAATTAGAACCTTGGTGGTCTTCACAGACTCCTTAATGAGGAAATATTAAAATGTTTTCTGACAAAATCGATGAGAAAAGTAGCTCCTCTACTCCAATAATTTTTTTTATAAAGCCTATATCTTATAAAATGTCAAAACATAAATCAAATAGAAATAAAAAAACTGATTTGATATAGAATGGTAAATCAATCATAGAAAACCACACATCCCATCCATTCTCTTAATCTAATTTAAAAACTAGTGATGTGAATTTTTTCAACAAATTTGCATCCATTTCTTTTTCTGAAACCACTACTTCAGTCGAACTGTTGGTATTCCAGGGGTCGATATGTTGATTAGATCTTACTTTGGATCTCTTATACTATAAATAATCAATGGGAGAACTAGAAACAACAACCTCTTTAATATTCAGTATTACAGTAGAGATCCATATGGTTGAAATCTAAAGGTTGGGTTTGAGAGAGAATGAAAGAGGATGTCTTAAAGACACATAAGAGAATAGATTTGAATAGTAATCTAAAATCGGATTTCAATCATCTCTGTAAAAAAAACTAATTTCAGATATTAATTTATATTAATTCGAGTAAAATATGGATTTTAGGAGTTAAAAAACAATGTTGTCCATAGTAAAAAAGTTATTCGATGTCTGTCCATAGTAGAACCCAATCGTAACATCAAATAGTAGAAACCACTAGTAAATCCAAATGGTAGAACCTAATGATATCATATGATGGTTTCATCAAATGGTTTCACCTAAATTGTATCACCTAAATGGTAGTTTCCACTAGTAGCACCCAGATGGTAGCACTAGAATAGTATTTCAAAATATTAGCCCCCCCAAAAATATCACAAAATTAATTATTTTAGTATACCATATTAAAATTAATTGAGATAATTATTGATTAAGAATAATTAATCATATAGAGCTCATGTTTTATATTTATTAATATGTAAACTATAAAGTTTGTGTAAAAATTATAGCCTGTTGATGATCAGTGCCGATGAATTCAAGAATTATAACACCATTTTCAAAATTATTTCTCGAAAAGTGATATCTTATATCGATGTTCTTCACACATGAATTATATGTAGGATTGTTATAAATTTTAATATAACTTATGTTTTTAAAATTTATAACGACATATAAAAATTGATATCTATAGTCCAAAAATATATTTTTCATCAACTAAATTTGTTCATAGAAAATGCCTAAAACCATGTATTCAACCTAAGTTATTGCTAATGTGAACAAATTCTAATTTTTAACCACACCATGGTAATAAATACTTTTCTAAAAAGTGACATGTTTAGAAGGAATTTTTTATCTAAAATATAACCACTGAATTTAGTGTCATAAGAGCTTATTTATTCAAAATATAATCATCTATAATGGAACAATACCAAGTTAGTTTCACATTAATGGTATTTAGTAAACTTTTAATAGAAATAAAATGAGATTCCATGAGATTTAATTTAAAATAATAACACATATACACACTAAACATAATTATATGATAACCAGATATTTTGTTATGTAAACTTCCAATCAAACATATTTAAATGGTTTGGTAAATTGGATTCATATTTTCATCAAAATCAATTTTAAATGTGGTTCTAATTGGAGTATCACTTCCTTTTTATCCATCCATTCCAAAAAAATTAAAATATATTTGTATTACTTGATTTTGATTAAAATAATTCCTTCATTATTTTTATATATTTGAAATTAAAAAAACATATTAATTTTCCAACCAAACTAATTTCAAATCCATTTTTCATTAGTTTTTAAACTTTTGTTCATAAAGTGTTTCTTGAGTAACCAAAAATAATATCATCAATTTATATCATTATATCCAAGAAATATTTTGTAATTATTATTTATAAATAAGTTAGGATTACCGAAACCTTTTTTAAAACCATTTCAAATAAGAAAAGTGTTTAGCCTATCATACAAGACTTTGAGTACTTGTTATAAACTGTAAAGTAATTTCTCAATTTAAAAATTTTATTTAGAAAATAAGGAATTGAAAATATAAGGGGTTGTTCAATGAAAAAAAATCATAACTAATATATTCTTTAAGAAAATAAATCTTGAAATCTAGTTGATATAATTTAATATTTAGATTAAATGCATAAGTAAGTAGTATCCTAATGGATTCAAGTATAAATACAGGGGAAAAGGTTTTCCCATAGTCAATACATTCTTACTGACTATATCTTTAGAACATAATTCAATAATTATTTAGAATAATATTTATATATTCATAGTTATTCTTTATTTATACCCATTTATTTCTAATAGTAAAGTGGTCTTTGAGTCCCTCAACTAGTTCCCAAACTCCATTCAAATAAAACTGCTTCAGTTCTTCTTTCATAGACATTACCCATTGTACATCATTTATTGAATCATTAATGTTCAATGATTCAAGTTGTGACAATAAGGTTTGTTGTTCAACATGGTTTCTATGTGATGAATGGGTTCATGTTCCTTTATATTTATCACCAACAATATCATCTAATGGATGGTCTATAATGTAATGATTGTTCTATGTAGAAAAGTTTCCTATAAGTTTTATAATGGTTCAATTCCTTTAAATTTTTTTTAAGATATTTTCTCTATAAATCAATAGAATGGTTATCAGTGTTGGATGATTTAATTATTTTTAAATTGGACATATCATCCACCATAATTTACAAGGAATCATTTAGTTCATGTGGATCTGCCACATGGAATGTAACATGAAAATATTCTTCTATCACCTTTTTCTTTTATTAGAGACTCTATAGGATTTAATGTACTTATAATAACTAATAAAAATTCACTCATCTCTATTGTATTAAAAATATCTAGATTATCATTTTTATTAAAAAATTTCAACTTTGTAGCCAAAAGCATTGAAATAATTAACCTTAGTCTTTCTCCCATTCTATATTTCTTATGGATTATTCATTAAAATAAGTCTTATAACTAATTTATTAATTAAATAATAAATTATACATACATATAAAACCCAAAATAGTTTGGTAGTTAAAATTAACCTTATCATAGTTTAAACTATTTATTAGAGGGTTATATTTATTATTTTAACCACCCCATTTTTTAGATGTATTTAGTCAAAGGGGTGTTCTGTTTATAACTATTTTGTGAGAATAAGAATTAAAAATATTGATTTTAATACTCACATCCATGATCACTTAACACAATATTAATGGTAAGTCCACTATGTTTATATATATATTTTTCATAAATTACAAAACAACTATTAACCACACTTTTATGACCTAATAAATATAACACTGTAAATATTGAATAATCATCAATAATTCCCCAAGAAATGTTTTTATCTAAACATGAATATCTAGATTGTTCAAACATGTCTATGTGATCTAGTATTAGTGATTGGGATGAGGAAACCTAATTCATTGGTTTGTAAGAAACATTATATATCTTTTAGTTTTAAAAGGTTTACACACTTTTCCTTATGGGAAATATAGATTAGGTAGAACCTTTACTAAACTGCTTTTTACTAGAATTGAAATAGAGTATATAATATATTGGCTTAATATCCAATTCCATAACCAAGATTCATAATTAAAGGTATTCTAAGAGAACCCTTTTAAGAAAACAATGAATTTAAATGAACTATATAAACAATTTCATTTCATAAGGAAGTAAATAATAAATTAATTTTTGAATCATAAATATGACATGAATTATTCTCAAAAATTATGAGGAAGCCACTATCACATAAATGAGTATCTCTGAGAAGATTAGTTTTTAATGCATTAATTAATTTTAAAATTATTGGTTTTAGAATTAACAACTTGAATAATACAATAAAATTTCATTTTTTATTTTTCCCAAAGGTATATGGCCACCATACACCGTTGATAAACTTTTGAAGCATTAAAAGTATCATGTATCGTGTCTAGTGAAACCACTGTCTAGATAACATTATTTCTTATAGAAAATTTTCAAGAAGGTTTCCTAAAATCAATAAAATACACACTAACAGTAGTGAGAAAATGTTTTTTAACATTAGTTACAATGAAATGAAAATATAAGAAATTTTTTAACATTGTTTTTCATGTTGGTTAATTAAAAATGATGTAATAAAAACAAATATGGATGATATTTTTCATATATATTTTTTAGGAATGATGTTAAAATATATTTACAACATAAGTTTTTTTTTAAAAAGAATAGAATTATTAATACCTTATTCTATCCATTTTTTCAAAACCAACATGATGAATTATATTACAAACTATTTTTACTATCATATTTATAAAACAATGATATGAAAAATAAGACTAAAAATTCATATCCTGGTGGAGGTTTCCCACCTCATCTTTTTTTAAACCGTCAAGGAAATCAAATATCAAATATATTATTTTAAATAAACTGATGTGGTAAACATATTAACATGATGGTTTTTTATAACCATCATTGAAAAAATATGAAAAATTTATTGTTCTAGGTGTTTTTTGATGGTTTTTCAATAACAGATATGGAAAATAATTTTTCATGTTGATTTTTATTTAAAAAAATGAGGAATATCATTTGTCATGTTAGATTCTTAGAAAAATTGATGTAATAAATATTCCTATATTTTTTTATAAAAATCCATAAATTAATCCCTCCTAACATGAGAGAAGTAGAAAAAAACAATTAAAATTACAGTAGTAAAAACATTTATAGAAACATACCAGAAATAAAAAAACAACATCACCACAAACATTAACAAGTCGAACTTTAAACATTACAATATATAATAAAAATTAACTAAAACCCCAGTAGAACTGTTAAATAAATCAAAAATTCAATTTTTAAGTGTCATAACTATTGATCAGTTTAATGGTGAGTTTCATTAAAAATATACATATTAAAATGGAATCATTTAACATGTATTCTAAATAAAATGTTTTAAAATTTAATGGAATGTTTTATAAAAAAAATCGAACCTTCTATAATTTTCTATGTGTCTTGATTGAAATTATTTCATAAATAATTTATAGAACATTGTATCAAGATTCCTTTAAACCTTATTTTATTTACTTTTGTTTGAAAATAATTTTTCAATTCAAAATAATAATTTATGTATATATATAAAAAATGTAGTAATTTTTAATAAAATTCAATTTTTTCAAACATTTGATCCTTGTGCTCAGCATTCTTATTAGACATCTAATATAATTCCATTACATATTCAAAAATACTATTTATATAATAATTTAAAATTTCATTATAATATATAAAATTAATGAAATATTAAATCTTATGTGTTCAATACATTCTTAAAATTACCTCACACTTAACTATTTTTAAATCATACCCAGTAAATTTTCTTATCTCTAGGAAAAACTCCAATCATCCAATATTGACTAAGATAAATAATATATAATGTGAATTTTCATTCTATTAAGATAAATAAAACACTACGAGACAAATATTTCATAAAATTGATTATAAGGAAGAATCTAACAAATAAGAATTCAATTCATTTGAAGTATTTCAGTAATAAAAACAGTTCTTTCTTTATAAATTATTATCATTATTATTGGTGAAATAATCTGTGGGTCTATAAATACATTAACTAATATCATATCATGATGCATTTAAATTGGATAAAGAAACCAAATATAAAAAAACATAAGTATAAAGTTTAATTAATTTAAAATAACTGATTGTTATATGATAGTCAACTTATATAAAAAATACTTGCATCATGTTAGATCCCAACTAATATCATGTTTCATGAAACATGATATCTTTTTGAAAAATCTCCATAGTCATTGTTTTCCCAAAAAAATCATCTTCCATTAGAATGTATTAAAATTTCAAAAACAAATTTTAATATGATGAAAATCTATCAAGAATAGAAGAAGTTTTATATGATTCCATAATAGTATTCATTATTTTTTCTATATAGGATATCATTACCGTTGAACTATTCCTGTAAAAAGTAGATAAATTTATAAACATTAAAATGTAAAAAAAAATTAAAACTAATACTAAATTAAATATACAATCTTCACATACGTAAATGTATTTTTGTTAAACAAGACTATAGGGATAAAATAAAAAATGGTTAGTCCCTTATCTAATTATATTGACCTCATCTCTAATAATTGGTATTCAAACTGATCTATCTATAAGGTCATGTATAACGACCATAAAACTCTACATCTCACCATGATGATGATAATTGTTATCTCAAATATAATATATAATCCCATATGAAACAATATGATTTTGGGGGTCCTCAATATATGAATCATATTAAATCAGATGTTGTGGAGGGGGAGGTGTCAGAATTTCATAAGTAGAAGGTGGTGGAGGAGTGAGATTAGTAGGTAGCGGTGGATGCGTGAGATATTCATGTAGAGGTCGAGGAGTTGGATAAGTGTCTTGAAACTATATTTGAATGTCTGCAAAAAATGATTATATGAAATCTAATATCATGTCCTTAATATTATCACCTATATAATAAACATTAACTTGAAAATACTCTATTTAAAAAAATATCCTCTATTTAATATGTTTCAGAATGAACAAAAATGTTTCATGGTGATACAACTACTAGGTATCCACATACACAAACTGAGTGTTTGCGCTTTCCTAATTCCATATCTAAAATATCTTTTAGACCTTCATCTATGGAGTTCCCCTATGTGATATGATCCTCAATTAGATACTATATATAATTTATAAATAATTCATTATTGAGTCATAATATATAATAATTTTATTTAACATAAAATAGTTGAATAAATTTAATAACTTCTTAAAATCCTCTTAGCTATAACCCTTGACTATTACATAATATATGGACCATTTTTCTCATTTGGTCACTCATTCATTTTTCATATCTAGATGGAGGGGAAGGGTGGTCAACCATTTTTGATCCTCATGAATTATCATATTTTTTTTAAAATTTTCACCTATCAATTCTTCTAAAAATTTATACCCTATATGAGATAAATCACAAGGTTCTTTATGTTTGGATTAGATCTACTAATGATATATAATTTTTTTATAGAAAATAAGAATAAATAAATCATTAATATTATCATAAATATAAAAAACTTGTAAAATCAATCATTTCACTTGCATAAAACACTTCTTTTCATCTGATTTTAACAAAATCCTTCCATGCGTCTTTATGAATAAATGTATATGTAAATAACATCTATTTTGATGTTTTTAATCCCTAAAAATGAATTTTTGTGTGACGATTTATTTAAAATCCCTCAATATCATAGTTTCCAAACCTAATCATTTCTAAATTTGTCCTCTAATATATGGTATATCATATGTCAACTAATAATAAGGGGAAACCATATATTAGTTTAAATATTACATGATGAGTATTATAATATAAAAAGAACTTACCAAAATAATCTCTTATGAATGAGATATAGTCACTTTTTCCCCACTTCTACAATAAAAAATCTATATAGTAACTTTTATTTAGGATTTAACTTTAATAAATGTAACTAAATTATCTTTCATTTAGGACCCTAGGAACATCATTACCATAAAAGTAAATTGGTATCCTATTATACTAGCTATAAAAAAATACTAATTTTTCTTAATTTGTATAAAAACATATACCAAACCTTGATCTTATATTTTATAACATAGAACTAGATGGTTCACTTACGTTTTTATGAGGAAGAACATAAATATTATTATATGTAAGGTCCTCCATAGAAGTATGTTTATAGTCCCCCACAAGAATTATTTGTTGGGTCATCTGTTTTTTATTCCATTATCTTTGATCCACCCAAAAACATATCTGAATTCATGTGAGTATTTATCAAGAAAGAAATTTATATACCCAAAATACACTTACTAATGGGGAGTAGTAATGTGAATGTGCTAGGTCAAACCCATAGGCATCACTAGAAAGTAAGAAACCATTGAATATAACCCTTTGAATATATTCTTCATGTTCAATCTTTATGATTAGGTTTTAATAGATATATGTAGTTTGGATATAACTTTGATAACTAACAACGGATCATGGACAATTTTTGGGAACTTCGCAGAAGATAATCCTTTGTCTACCACGGAATAGTTCTATAGCTTAGGATATGAATCATTGAAAGTGTCACCAATTGGTTTTATTGAAACCAATTTGATCTACTTGTGATGAAACTATACCTTGGTCATGGTATAAATGAAACCCTATGTGCATTAAAATTTTCTTTTATACCAATAGCATCATAGGATAATGGTCATATCTTACTCAATTTCCATTAGGTCGGGTTCATTCAATTAAACCTCCTATGGCGAAAGATGTGCAAGAGGATGTGAAGAAAATTATATTTGACATAATTACTAACCATATGTTACAAGGTATAACCCATGGATTGATTTGGCTTAGAAAAACTCCTAATATCAACCCTTAACAATATGTGGATTAGACGCACATGGTATTTTTGACAAAAATCCATGAAATTCTAAACATACTACATATAATCAATAAATGACATGAAAATAGAAAATCCCATGTTTAAACAATAATAAGTTCACATTTAAAAAATTAAAAGAAACGAAAATAAAATCAAGCAATTTCTTGTAATGAAAAACAATTAAGAAATTAAATCATCAATGAATAATGGAAAATGGTATCGAAAAAAAGTGTTGAAATATAAAAGTAAGTGAAATGATCGAAGAACAGACAATAAATTGTAGGTGTTGTGAAATTATTTAATAAAACAAAAAAATGAATGAATTAAAACTTGTTTGGAAGGAATAAACAGATGAAAGAAAGTGATAAAAACAAGAAATAATTCATAGGTCTTGACTTCTATGCATAGCGGAGTTACTAGAATATAAATTGGCTTGAAAAGTACACAATGTGCAAAGCATTTTCATCATGCACTATATTCTAGTGTCATTTTAATAATATTTGTATTTAGTGTAATCATTATATGTTTATTTTATTTGAGATCCAAAATATTCTCATGAAAATATTTAAATATATTTTACTGGATGGACTCTCAAACATTGAACTTTAGGAAAAATCTGCACATCATTTATCTACATCACTTTTAATGGGATAACAATTTTAAAATTTTCACGTAGTGTAATGAATGTACATATCATGTACCTTCGTCAAGTCATGTTAAGCCATCAGGGGATGGAATTTAGCCCACAAGTATTTTTTTAATGAGGTATACAAGTAGTTTATTTTATACAAGATGTGTAAAGACTATTTTTTATTGTTTTCATCATTTCATAATTTGAGCCGAGAATTCCCAGTTTCATTGAAAAAAACCAAAATCTAATGATTTATCAAATAAGATATAAATAATATATATATATATAAATATTATAAAATTCTTGTGCACATTATCAATTGCTTGTCCACAAGAAAAAAACATGTCAACATGGGTTAAAAAAACAGTTTTTTTTAAAAAGAGACATGAATTATGTCCAGTAAAATAAAAATTCATTTATATATAAAACGTTAGTGATCTAGAGTTAACCCAAAAGAGAAAATAATTCATCAATCATAGTTCATTTCATTATCTATATTCCATCTTCCTTTAATCACAATTACATAACTGTTTATTAAATATTATACCCATTTTACAATTTACCTAGAAAAAGGTTTTCTCTCATCACACAAGATAAAATGTACCTAGAGTTATTCTCGTACCCTGAATACAAGTTTGAAACATAGGATTTAATTGGTCATAATATCTCCACTTATTAATGAAATATAAAACCTTAGTCAACATGGATTATGAAATAAGGTTCAAATGACTATAAGGATGAGGATATGTGGGTAGAAAATAAAAAAGAATCTCAAAATGAGGGTAAAATATAAATTAAAATAAATTAAAATCAACAATAGTTCTATGAAGTTTCTCATCCTGAACCAAACATGTCCATGCTATGCATATCCAGTGTGTCCATGAATATATCATGTATGAATTAATAACATACCATGTTCATTTCATTTTATATTTATTTATTTATTGAATATTATTTCTAGGAAAGGTATCAAATCCATATCTCAAAAACAAATGACCCACTATAGGATTCATCGGTCTGGTAATGGAGAATTTTTACCTTCCTAATACACTACCAATATATTTTTCTTTTTCATTCTATATTTATTTTTTCAAAGGTACTGGGTAAGAGAAGAAAATAACAAAAGAAATCATGAACCCATCATAGTAATCTTATGAAAGTTCCATAGTATGTATCTTCAATAAAAACATCACATGTCTATCAGTAGTGAAAACTCTCCCATACTTATTGAAAGGACAATCTTTCATCATACCAACAATAGTGTATGAATGGATTCCGGGATTGAAACTACTCTATTATAAAAAAGTTATTCACAGATACAACATGATAAATAAGAAAATATGTATAAGTGGGTCTTAAGAAAAATTGGATCAAAAATATTTCCTTGACAACTTTAAAAGTGTATTTTTTTAAAATCATACCATTAGTAGGATCATAAGGGATGTTTTCATTGGTTTAAACTTCCCATTTATTAATAAATAAATATACTCAGAAAAGAATATGAATGTGTACTAGTATAATCTTATCAAAAAATGGGAGTATAAAAAATTATCTATAGATCAATCAAGTTATAAAATATATTAACAATTCAACGAATGGTAATTTAAAATAATCATGAATTTGAATTAAATTACTTATCTCATAAATCATTTTAATAATCTAAATATGAGTGAATTGGGTTTCAACAATTTCCATTATGACTATTTATTTTATTTAAAAGGGTGTAAGGATTTTATGGTTTAAAGCATTATATTAATGGAAAAATTTCCTAGATAGGTGAAAAAACAAAATAATCCAAACTTTTTGACATTAAAGTTAAAGATAGTATCACCCATAGTTAAAATGGTAAAGTTTCCACACTGTTCTGGAAAGAATCATGGAAGAGATATCAATTGAAGCACATAAAAAAATTATAGGGAAATATTTAATTGAGATTAGGAAATTAGTTTCTCCCTATAGTTAATGTCATTCCATGTGTAAACATGTTGGATGGTGACTTGAAATTGGGATACCATCATAACATGTGAGAAATAAAATTCCTCAATAAGGTAAAATATTATTCAATAGGGTTTAAGAAATATGGATTTAAAAAATGGAAGGTCCACATAGTTGTTAGTGGGGAAAACATTCTCGAATAAATTCTGTGATAGTTTATAGTAAAGTTGAGTACTTCTACAAAATATGAAGTCTAGTAGAATGAAAAAATACCCAAATAAAATGACAAAAAATAGAAACAAATATGGTTTAACTCTTATAAAGTGCTAAAAATGACATCATTAGCTGTATAGATGGAAATGGGAATAATTCACTGACATTCATCTTCATAGAATTATACTACCTCTTACAAGAACTAGTGGTGCTGTCATCGAGGTCATGGGGATTCTTGGTAGGATTAACCACATATAGATTGTATTGAGCTTTAATCTAATATGAAAGGAAGTGAATTGTGGAAATTGGTGGAGGGGATCCATGCTGAGCCAGAATTTCAAGTGCGAGTTCCTCAAGCTACCGCTAGTAGAGGGATAGGTGCATCAACAACGATTGAGGAAGCATAAGAGATAAACATGGATATATTAATGCATCAGTGAAATGAAAATATTCCAGCATGTAGTACATCCAAAAACTATATCACATCCATATATATTTATGTAGTAAATGATACAATAGGTTAAATAGAATACATGTAATACAAATGGACACTTAAACAAAGTATGAAAGAAGTGGAGTAGACCATGAAATAACTAGTCTGTAAAATAAATGTTTCCAAGATCTGAATCATGTGTCTCCTCTCGAATAGTGGGTACCTACAACTGGAACACCCTATCGATTTCATTGATTGTGTAATGGGTTAAGGGGGTCAACCACTGAGGTGGGTGTTGTGGTGCTCGATGCTACCTCGGTCGAGGATGTAGGAGGTGATGTGTTGATATGCATAGAAGTCATCTTTTTGGAAGTAGGATTTATGAAGGGAAACTGAAATGGATATGAAATTAAGGGGACCTTTCCCAAGTTGTTCTACTTTGATAAAAACTCCCACTAGGCAGTGATATCAATCCACTCTAGGAGCAGGTCAGCTAGGGAAAGTGGTACGGTGTAGATTGATGTAGTGGATGATGGTGGAGTAGGTATGGAGAAATATAATGGTTGAATGAAAGACAATTCTTATATGAATGATTATCAGGAATTGGTTCTTCATAAGTGATGTGATATAATTCCATAGGTCAGATAGAGGAGGATGGGTAGGTGCAGATGTGGAAGGGCCAGTCGTAGTGGTGGTAAAAATAAAGATAATGGGATTGGTGAAGGTGGTGGTGGTGATAACAAGGCAAGATGCGTTAATGGATGTGGATGGATAATGGGTAGGTGAGGCAAGTTTCACTACACACTGGGCATGCACCTTGGTAGAGTCCACAAGATATATAGACCCCCATAGATAAATACACACTCTCTTCTTCAAGAGACCTATATTGTGGAGAACAAGGAGGAAAAGTTTCTCCTTCATGACAAGGAGAAGAGAGGTACGGAAGAATAAAAGGATCCATGATTCCTGGCCATATGTGTAATAAAGTATCCCACTGAAAGTGAAACTCTGGTCCTCCTCACATGGGTTAGAGAGAAAAACATAAACATTTAGGCTATATTGATGGATGGGAAACCCATGGATTAGCAATGGATAATAATTTCTATTTAACTTAAACTGTTATAATAATCACCATGGGCTAGCCAGGTGCGAGAATGATCTTGGTACAAGATCACATGATTATAACCTCAGATCTTGGTGCTCTTCCTCATGCGTTGATTGTAAAATTTTCGTGGGTCTCTAATGATCGTCCCCTAAAGTCTTATAACATTATAATTTTTATGCTCAATTTTCATGTTTGGGAATACTGGAGAGGCATCAAAATCACCAGTATAGATTTTTTAGCTAACTTCAAACTCACCGCGGGTGATATCCCACAACCTACCTCTGAGTTTGAAGAAAACAAAATCGATATCCAGCTCAAAGGTGGTATGAAAGACAAGGAAGATATTCTGATAAATCACCTATCACACTTGGGTAATCAGGGATAGGTGCAGATATCAAGTATGGTCGAGGAATTCCTGATGAATTTTGATGAGCTTGATCACAACAAGATCCATAATTTTTGGTCATCATATAGTTATCCAAGAAATAGATCAACCATACCTGGTTCTTATGCACTAAAAAATTGAGTTTGAGATGAAGGTATGGGTGAGAAATTCCCTATGACTTACTTAAAGATGATTTCAACCCCTTAGTAGCTGAAGTGGAGGTATAGGTAGAAGTGATTATTGAAGAGGATGGATCTACAGGTGGTAGAGATGTTTCAGCCTTATTTTTCTTGGGTGGTAGATACATCTCATCAGACTTAGACATGAGTTCTATGAGAAATGTGTGGATTGTTTTCATACTGGATATTTATGAGGGAGAGAAAGGAGAAAGAGACATTTTTGGAGTGGTGTGGTTACCTGATAGGAGGTGAGGTGAGTGTCCATAGCTTAGGGAGGGAGGTTCAACAACATTAGAGGTTATTCATGTGGAGGATAAGGAGAGGTGAGGTGATTTGTGGAACTAGAGATAAATGCATTTTATTGCCTCCTTGATGATTACACATCAGGTATTATATAAATGATGTGTAATTATAGGGTTTTATTTTATTTTCTAGTGATCATCATTTACTAGATATGTTAAGTTTATATTACATGTATTTGAAAATCCTTTCCCCTCTTTGTTCCAGGACCTTTTAAAAATCCTCCATCTATGCTAAAACCTTCTTAATAACTAAAATAACCAACTCTAGACAATTATAAATTCTCTATGTTACAAACAATTTAAGAGTTTATTTATTGTATCGATCTAGGAATGTTTCAATATATAAGACTTTAAATTTAGAGAGACAAAAATTGTAGAACAATTGATGAAAATAGAGAAGATGAAATATGGAACGACCTTCCTCATCAAAGGTGTGGTGAAATTTTTATTATTGTGATCACTGGATCCCTCCACAAAATTTTATAGTTTCTTATTATCATTTATCCTGTTCCCATGATCATTTCTCATATAAAAAATAGAGATGGTTTTAAAATTCAATGACTCGTAGCTACTATCAGGGGCGTTCAAAAAACTAAACAAAACCTGTTCTTCACTAATGATGAATATTATTCTCCCTTAGAAAATATCATTTAGTTCTTTTATAATGTAAATAAATGTTCTTTCTAAAATAAGGGTAATATATCATACTTATACCATGTCTAGGATATAGAAATAAAAAGGTAATGTTAATTTTCCCACTTTAACAAATTTTTCCTTGAGAAATCCATGATGATGCTTTATCAATCAGTCAATAATTTGGAGTTACACCATTATTGGATTTAGTTTTCCATGAACCATATTTTTTTAAAAACTCATGGTAATGATATTTATTCTTTCTCATAGATCGTATAATGATTTTTCAAAAGTACATGTCCCGATACAGTAATGAATTTAAAAACATACAGATTCTCTCATTTTTGGAGGTATCTTCGATTGAAAAACTATAGAGTACTATTAATTTTGGGAGATGTATCATATGTCCTCTATTTTATTTTTTATTGATAGAAAGTGTTTAAATAATCTTTCATAAGTGGTTACATGATAAATTACCTCTACAAAGAGAATTTTATATGAAATTATTTAAATATATCAAAAAATTATTTATATTTCCCCTCTTTTTTGGATTTTTTAACCATTTAAAAAATGAGAGAGGTGGATTAGATGATTGTGGTCTTACATAGACATTTTCCATTAGGATACTCTTATATGGGAGGTTTTTTAGTTTATTATCCTTCATGAGTTCTCTCCTAACTAACTTTGTCTGATTCTGTCAAATGATTTTCCTCAACTCCATGGGTTAGATAGAAATCCACCATCTTTCCACTATTAATAATTATTGATTTAGCCTCCTCCCTCAGATGGGTTTTGGTATTACCAGGAAAATTACCTTGTAATTCATCAGATAATGTTTTATTGATCTACCCAAATTAATGCTTTATGTTGCGTAGTGTAGCCAGGTGGTTTTCTATTTCAACTCCTCAGGGTTTCAACCTTTGCTTTTCATTTTTTACAAAGGGAGGGGGCCAATTTTTAATATTGTATTAGAGAGGTTGGGATTTTTGTAGTGGCTTGGAAGATCCTTTTGATATTTCTACTACTAATAAAGTGAAAACTATTGATATCTAGGAAATTGTAGATGAAATTAATCCTCTTGTCGATGAGATAAACCTTGTGTTGGTTACCCAGGTGGTCCTCGATTCCATGGTGTCACCTATATAGTCTTTGTTGAAAATAGTATTTTTTTATACATCTTCTCTTGAGATGGTCTTCAGTGATAATTTTTTTGTTGATATTGTTGGGGCTATTGTTTTTGATGATTTTACCTAATATAATTACGATCATTGAATTAGGGTTGCTTTATGCATTCCCTGTAATCATGATATGTTTGTGGGCCTATAAACATCTTAAAATATATTTTTTCTCAATTACAGGAGTAGGGGGAATTTTTTCTTATAATTAATATGAAACAACTATAAATTTTTATAAGGTCTTTTAATTGGTCTTCTATGTGGGTAGTCTACTCCACTAAATAGATTCCACACGAATATGGTCCTCTATCACTCTACAATAGAATTTAATTATGAGAGACCTCATCTTGAATGGATTGGCCCACTTCAAGTGTCTTAAGAATGAGTCTACCATCTATAGTGGTGGATACATTAGTTTGTCAAGACGGTTTAATTCCTTCATATAATATTTAAAACTGTAGACATATATCTAGTCAATGATGTGGGAATTTTACCAGGATCTCCTTAAATATATACCACGACACCCAAGCTAATTCATCATATGTCTGGGTGATGTTTTTGATTTCATTTCTTAAAATACATGTTCAAATGGGTGGATAAACTGGTTAAATAACTTTTTGGCTAGTTAAACCCACGTCTTGATCTACTTAAGAGATTGTATATTTATCCAATCCTTGTCTCAGTCATGTAAGTAGTACGAGAATACATGGAGACTTACTGTGTCTGATGA
Organism: Viscum album; assembly: GCA_963277665.1. Lineage (NCBI taxonomy): Eukaryota > Viridiplantae > Streptophyta > Magnoliopsida > Santalales > Viscaceae > Viscum > Viscum album. The sequence continues at coordinate 1,893,230,866 of OY728119.1, forward strand.
CATGACCTATTGAAAAAAATTCTCCATCCTCTAAATTCCTTTAAATATGATCATATAGGTATTCAATTTGATTCCCAAAAAATTGAGTCACATTCTGGATAATGTGAATGAGTCCAGTACTAATCTCAAAATTGTGTCCCTTAATTGAAGGTAACAGAATGCTTGAGGAATCAAGACTTAGGGTAACGAAGTTGTATCCCATTATGGTGCACTCCAATAGCTCTGGTATCTCACCCTGATTACAAAGTGAAACATATTACATATCTTTTTTGTTGGTCAGTACATGATTTCTATGATCAACCATTGTTAAATGGAAGCATGATGTCAAGTATTGATCAATTTTAGGAACTAATAGATGTTGTTCTTGATCGTCAAGGGTATTTTAATGTTTTAAGGTACCCAAATGTATTTACTAGTCAATAATAAGATAGAGTTTTCAGGGGATCTTGATGGTTAAAAATGTAAAAGGAATAGGGTAAGGAAAATGAAGAAAGGGTAGGTGGTTTGGTAATTAAAGGGTTGATTACAAAGGATATTGTTCTAAGGAAGAAGTAATCCATAGAAAGGACACAAAACTATGACATTTCTGCACACATCTTTGAATTTGTGAGGGTGTTGATCAGATTAAAAATTTATAGTCCCAAACTATACATACAACTATTGTGTAGTGAAGTGAAAGTATGGGGTCAAACCTACATGTATCACTGGTAGAAAGCAACCTTTTAAAGAGAAACCTTTGAAAGGATTCCTCACATTCCCTATTCAAGATTGGGGTTTTCTATAACTTGGTAGTTTATATTTATTCTTGACATCTAATAAGGTATAAGGGTAAATTTTATGTCTCTTGGAAGAATATAATCCTATGTATTGATTGGAATAGTCCTATGGAGTAGGATATGAGATAGTGTAAGGGTCACCAATTGGTTTTAGTCAAAACTATTGGATCTACCTATACTAAAACTACCCCTTGGTCTGGGTATAACTATATATGAGGTGCATTACACATAGCTTCTATTCCCAATGCATCATATTATTATAGTCATTACCTACTAAACTCTAATTAAGATAAGATATTTCAATTTCTCCTCCCATGGTCAAGGATATATATGAGAATGTGATGAGAAATTATTTTTAAACTAATTATAATTGGGAAGGTTTTAAAGGTATAACTAATAAATTAATTAGGCTAAAAAACATCCTTACTTTCAACCCTTGGTCCTAATCATATTATCCACACATGTAAGTGTCGATCAAATAAAACGAAATAAAAAACATACTATGAATAATCCTGAAATGAATACTCCTTAGTCAAATTTATCAAGTATGTATATGTTAATTAATCTTATTGTTACTGATAACCAAATTGAAAAAATATTAGTAAAAAATATAAAAAATCATATATTTTATATAAAAGTAAATAAAAATGATAATCGATCAGAAAAAAGTTGACTATAATTAAAAAAAATAATATTTTTAAAATAATTACTAAAAAGGCTAACAACATTAATTTGAGATGAAATGAAACAAACGAATAAAAAAACCCCATTAATGGGGTAGGAATAAAATAAATTACTTCAAAATTTTTAAAATACAATTATTAAATATTATAGTTGTAATAACCCTAACCCTATTAGCCTAGAATCAATAGATACAATATAAAATTGGAATGACATTCAAATAATCACATCTTGAAGGACGGAGCAATTTTTTATTTTTTTATAAAACTATATATATTTTTGAAACATAAATTAAAATTGATAACATTAAACATAACATAGAAAATTATTTGAGAACAACATTATTTTTCTAGCTTAACCCTTCATATCAATCATAATAATCTTCTTGGCATCCAGGGGAAAATAAAATATAAGAAATGGGTGATATATAATGAATAGAAATGGTATATATATAGAGAGATATATAGTAAATTAGAAATGAAATTTATGATAATGTAAATAACTAAAGAACTTATATTTAATTAACAACTTCATCATAATATGTCCAGAATTAAAGATGATCAAATATTTCAAAATAAATAATCACATGAGTTTGAAAACATAACCATGGATATTTTAATAATAGAATAATCACATGGAAATAAATAACTAATATCATAATAAGGGAATTAATATTTCTAGAAATATAAAACATTCTGTTGAATCTTCATGACAAGAATCTAATACCATCATATATTTGATTTAAGAATATGATAAATGGGTAAGACCATTGCCAAAACCCAATCTATTTTTTCATATGAGACCTACGAATGTATTGAGGGGTATTTTTGACCCCTCCAATATCTTACTGATTCCAATTCAATCCAAATATGAAAAGGTTTTAAGAATAATCCACATAAATTTTTTTATTTAAACTAGCATACAAAATTTAAATAACTTCCCAATTAGTAAATATAACCACAAATCATCTAGAGTAATATGGTGAAGTGTAACTCAATAGTAATTACCCATTCGAATTGGTCATAAACCATTTAATAAAATATGGAATATTGTATCATAAGATATGAACCTCAATTAGGCATAATATTAAATAAAAGAAATTGACATCGATTAAAATACTTTAAATGAGACCATTAAAAGATTCTAGAGGGAAGTGCCATTTTTCACATTGAAAATAACTTTTGTTTAAAACTATAAAAAGTAATAAATATTTTTTTATTTGAATATAACCTTTTAAAAATATAAATTATTCTTCAAAACATTAATGTTTCATGATGGTGTGAGAATCCTATAATTCCATATAAATTCAAAACACAATCCTTCGATATTTTTGTTTATAAACGTCTCAAATAACCTTTTTTGGAAAATGAAAAATTATACCTTTAAAGACATTTTATAAAAAGTATGGATGAATTAAATTTTCTTTAAACTATCATATGATAATATTAAAAAAATTTGTAAACAATTATAGAAAACATAGAAATGGATGAAAAATGGATTTTAAAGGGAAAGATTTAAAAAATATTTTTTTATTAAAAATTCCATATGATTAAAGTGAGAAGTGATCGAATAAATATATTATGTGTATCCACTATAAATACACATAAATGTTGTTGAAATAAAACCCATGTTAATCAAAATTCATTTAAAAAATATTCATATCTTTAAAAAACCAATGAATTATAATTTCAACCCAATGAATGGAAATAGAGTTAAGAAATCTCTAATATCACGATTCCATTTAGTTTCTTATAAATAAAACTATTTTATAATGGTTAAAATAAGGTTATTAAATTATTAAAAAACTATATTATTATTTATAATACATTATATGATTCTTTTATAATATCATACCACTTGTTCATTAAAAATATTTTATTATTTTCATTGTTTTAGGTGTGTTTATTTCATAGTTCCATGGGTTTTTTTTCACTTGTGTATAATTATTGTTGTTCTTTTAAAATTGAAATAAAATTATAAAAGATAAATGAATTAGTATTAATAATTATATTGATTTTTAAATGGTTCCATATATCATTATTCTTTTTTAAATGAGGATGTTTCATTTGATAAAAGTTTCTTATATATTTTTATTGTATTTTTGAACTTTTTACAACCATTATGAACTAGTTTTTTTTATTTAATATTATTTATATTTATTTTATCTATAAAAATAAAAATAATTTAACATAACTGTTAAAATATATTTTAACCAGAATTATACTTTTATGACAAACCATAAAGGTAGTAATGTAAAAAAAATCATTATCCATGGATACAATTAACCACCATAATTCCTATAATAGTTTTAGTTCTATGAATAAGAGGTGTTGAGAAAATAGAATAGTTAAAGATATTCCATTATAAAAAAAAATTTATAGTATATTAATTATACATTAGTTATTTTTATATGATTGATAAAGGAGGTGAAGTGAAGGTAGTAGAATAAAATAAATTAAGAGAGGGTATTTGAGAATTTTACATATTGAATATCACCTCCATGAAGGACACCTTAAAATATTTTAATTTGTATTTGGGTGAGCCTAAAAGCAAATAGACATGGGGAGAGTGGGGAGAAGATTTTTTGGTAGTTATTTTAAGAGCTTTATGTCCTATAAGAAGAAAGGGGTGGTGAGTATAACAACCATAGTTTTTATGTATATATTTTTAAAGAATGTTAAATTTATTTGGTGGATTGAGTTTTATAATACAACATGTTAATATTGTGTTACCATGTCATGAACAAACCCAGGTCGACCCTGAACCGGTCTCCTGAGCCGGTATGTGACATGGCCCGATGGGCGTTACCGATCCCCACAGGCTGGAAACTAGTGTCAGACATCAAAATTTAATCATTGGGAACAATTTGGCCCATGAAAAAAAGAAAAAAAGATAAATAAAATCTGATGATAAAAATAAACCTAGAAGTGGAACAAAAGTAAAACAAAACATACCCCCACGTGACCTTCCAGGTCACCTCCCTACCAAAGGCCGACCTTGCTCTAATAATGAGAAACTCATCCAAAGAAAAATGAATAAAGGAAACCTGTAACTGAAATGATAAAATAGGAATGAGCATTAAAAATTCTCTGTAGGGATGCCGAAATAAACCACAAATACAACATATCCTTTCTCGAAACAATCCATTAACACAAGTTTGAAATACATGTATGAAAGTAGGCTTTTCACATTTTAAAAATAAGTAACATGTTTTTCCCGTTTAAAGTAAACCCAACACATGATACATACCATTTCGAAAATCATTTTTCATTTTATAAATAAAGTCCAAAATAGAAAATACTGTAGCTTTGCTAGAGTAAAATAAGTAAAAAGGTGAAAGATGAAAATAAACTAGTGAAACTAAAAGTAAAGAAGCTATGTAAACAATCTAGTAACCATGGGTGATCCTAAAAATCTGTAGAAGACCCCTGGACATACTCGGTTTCAGAACCACATACCGGCGTATGGTGAAGCTCCTAAGTTTATAACCAATTAGATGCCCTAAACTGACCAATCTAGTGGCAAAATCCGCCTAGCCTAACAACAAATCTAGGGGGTACCAACCCATCTAATCGAGGTTGATCAGAAAAAGTCACTTGATCTCTAAAAGACTCCTAGGAACCCATGGTGGTTACAATAATACTGTGTAAGTAGGAGGCCCTCGCATGCATGACTCATCTCACCACACTTTCTTATCCCAAATACGGACACTTTATACGATAACCCATAAGGGATATCCCCCTATAGAGGTGCCCCAATATGTATATCATATCATCAAAGGTGCCAACAGGGACTTCATGCCAGGAAATCGTTAAAACCATTTGATACTTTTTTTCAAAATACTAAAGTTGTTATATGGGAATACAATAATCAAAATGTCATCATTTCAAAGAATCAACACAAACATTAAACTAAAGATAAAAGCACCAAACATGCCATCACGTTACATCCGTGTCGAAATCATTTCTCTTAAAAAATTTATAACTCTGACCAGACACACACAACTTCCAAACACAAACCATTCTAAATGTTAATACAAGCTCACCCATGAATTGGAAGATATAAACATCAATTTAAGTCCAAAGTATCCAAAAGCATTACCCAAACACCACCTTTGAATTTAAAGTTCCAAATAGGCCTTTGAGATGACATGTCTAAAATAATTTACCCAAAACATCTTACCAATACTAATTTTAAATTTATAAATCCAAATGGGCCAAATCCTTGAGGAATACATTTAAAACCCCTTCTTTGAAAACACACAAAAGAACCTCCATCCTTTGAGATCCAAGAACCATTTTTTAAATCAAAATAAATCACTCCCTTTATTTGAAATAACACCAACCCTCATATTGGAAACATCAAACCCTTCTCAAAATACTCTAACACAACCACTATTCCATAAACACCAAAGTGACACACTCAAAATCCTCTTTCGAAAGAAAATGCACACCAAATCCATAACAAAATAAGTTTCGAAACTTCCACACAATTTGATAAACCAACTACCCAACTTTATAAAATTCCATCAAGACTCAACTAGTTTACAAATACTCTTATGAAAAAGAAAACCTATTTCTAAACAATTTTTATAAGCATACCAAACAATGCATAAATAATCTGTATAATCCAACTACACAATTTGTAAATGATTCCATAACTAGGTCAAATAAGTTACCCAAATCTAGAAAACTCCATGATAATCTATTAGAGAGTAATGAAAAAAATATTTTCATATTGAAAAAATTATCAAAACATATTTTGACATCCGCAAGACACAACCTTCATAAGTACATATAAATTTAACTAGATAAAATACTTCAAAACTATTTAAGAAAACCAATAAATTTTAAAACACTATATCATATTAAATAATTGCATTGTGAGGATGCGAAACAAGTCATATATTTAACTAAATTCAATCAATAATTAAATAGATTTAATCATAAACGAAGATGTGGATTCACCTACCTCAATGGTGAGCGACTACGACGAAACTCTGATGGATGGTAGAACAATCCCTTGTAGACTAACCACGCACACTGAATAACGATAAAAACACAAGAAACCAAACCCACTCTAGTATTAGTATTTATCCAAATTAAATAAAAAAAAAGATGAAATAAATGAAAAATAAATAAATAAATAGATAAAAGAATAAATAAATAAATAAATAAAATAATAAATGAATACATAAATAAATAAATGAATAAACAAATAAAAAAAACAAATAAATGAATAAATAAAAAAACAAAAAAACAAAATAAATAAATAAATAAATAAATAAATAAAAAATGAATAAATGAATAAATAAATAGGTAAGTGAATAAAAAATACCGGATGAGGAGTATGTGATGGAAGGGTGGTGTAGGGGGTTTGGGTTGCCAGGAACAAGGTGCATAAGGGGTTCGGGTCTTCCACTGCTAGTTTCCAGTGAAAATGGGTGCGAGTGTGGTGAATTCAGCTCTAGGTTTAGCCAGAGGTGCAGGGGGACTGTAGGGAGGGTGGAGGTGTAGCACAGAGGGGAGATACCGGAGGGGACTAGTAATGTAGCAGGGGAGGCTACATGGCTGCTTTTGGGGTGCGAGCTGGAGGCCGAGGGCATGGGTGAGTTCCGCAAGGGTGAGTCTGGGGAGCAGCGAGGTAGGGGTTCCTTGTGGGAGGTTAGACGGAGTGTATTGTGGGGGGGGGGGGGTGATGGTGTGGAGGCTGAAGTGTAAGAGGGTGGCTGGCGCGATGCGGAGGCGCTTCGGGAGCCAGATGCTGGGCGAGGAAGAGGAAGGAAGTGCGAGGCGGGTGCGGATGACTGTAGGTCGAGAGGCGGAGGGCTGAGGCGATGGGAGGCAAGGTGAGATAGGGGGGATCCTGGGTGAGAGTGTAGCATGAGAGGCAGGAGGCGGCAAGGCTGAGGGATTGGGTGCTGTGCAGGGAACCGTTGGGGCTGTTGGGCCGCGACAAGGAATGGGTAGGAGGGGGGGCCGCCTGGGTAGAATTAGGGTTGGATTTTTTTCCTTTAATAATTATAATTATAATAATGAAAATAATAATAATAATATAAATATTAAAAATTATATTTACAATAACATAAAGAAGAATAATAATAATAAACTAATAGTAATAATAATACAATAATAATAATAATAATATTATTATTATTATTATTAATACTCTTAATAATAATATTAATAATAGTAAAAATAACAACGTAAACTTATTATTATTATTATCAAACATTATTTTTAAATTTTAATCCATTTATTTATCTTACCCTGAAAACCGGATCACCACACGCTCGTCGCATGACTTAATAAACCACACGCAAGTTACACGCAACAACTCAGACCACTTGAGCATCCGCACAAGCACATGGGGTGATCGCGCAGCTATCGCCCACCGTGCGGTGACCGCACATAGACCTGAAACCTGATAAAAACATTAAATGCCAATATTTTTTGACCTGTGCTCAACCCTCACCTCAATGAGGTTAACTAAATCCCTAAAAAAACAAAATAAAAATAAATTAAAACGTCGGGGTGTGAAAATTCTCCCCACCACAGACACTTTATTCTCCCAGAAAGTCACGAAGCCATACGTTGATCAAGAATTGAGTCCACGCCTAAACAGAACAGGAAGGACCAGAGAAAAATGAGAATATCAGGATGACCTTACTCTACATAGGTCGCACTCGACCGATTCAAGAGAAAACTGAAGCCCGATGTTGAGGGGAGAACATGAAGGGGTTATCCCCACCACAAGAACTCAACCAGAGAAGAAGTTTAACACCCAAACATACCACCCCTTGAAGGGGTGGGGGTGGGGGGGGGGGGTGGAACTCTTGAACAATCTAAAATAACACCTATATCATGAGCAAAACAATACATCTGCTGAAACTTGGAACTCTTGACCTAGACCAAATACTCCGAATACTGGAGAAAAAAACCTAAGAAGAACTTAACTCAAACATTGAACCTGAGTAACCGCAAGACTTAACTCCTTTGCAAGAATTTACGCCCCCAAACGAACATAGCTGAACCCAGATAAACCCATACAGGGGCTAAACACACTTTTAAGAAAAGCGAATGATTCAAAAAACCATGATCAGACAAACAAAATTGTCTGGATTAAAATAGAACATGTTCGTCATAACCTTGCGATAAAACAATGAACTTACGATGATTTCAAAAACTTTAACCATAGAAAAATGATAATGAAGAGACTTAAAATGTTCCACTTCCAATAGAGAACACAAGAACCGTACCAAGGTTTCACACCCCTGGCCACTCCTGACTACGTGCGAGCTTCACCCCAAGGACTATGGATAGGGCTATGATGACTAAAGAATATCCTACCTCACAGTCAGGTACAAAAATTCCTCCAGTCACAGTGTCTTCTTCAGGAATCTCTTCCTGCATAACTTATCTAGATGACCCAGACACTTGCAACGATGAAACGTCTTTAGAGGGACGCGACATGATGGTTTCACGTCCACAAACCGGCCACACTGGTGGCACACCACTGAACGGTCTGAAGAATTGGAAACCAGAACCACTGAAGATGAATCTTTAGAAACAGGTCCCTATGGAACAACCTGCTTGCCAGATGGGGAACCTTCATGAGTAACTGGATATGTTGGATTGCCAAGAACCTGCGCTCTGGAGACCAGTTCAACTAAGAACGCCTCATCCACCAACTTCTCGAAATGATGGTCTTTAGAAATGAGTACCTGCTCCTTGTTCATTGGACAAAGACCCTCGATGAAAAGAGAAGTCTTTATCAAATACTACGACGCGACCTCTGGAGAAAAGTACACAAGTTCCTTAAAATGGTCAACATATGCTTTCACTATCCGTTGGCCTTGTTGAATACATATGAGATCTTCCATTTTCTTCGTCTTTACCTCTTCAAGTATAAACCATTGGACGAATAAAGATTTAAAGACATCTCATGTCATCTCAACTTGTAGTGATGGTGAGGCTAATAACTCCCATTCGTCCAGAGCTCATCCTTCAAACAAACCCAGAACAGCATGCACTCTGACAGCTTCGGGAGTTCCCAATACCCTAATGACACATTCGACCTCTTCAAGCCGCTCTACTACTTCTAACGGACCTCATTCACCATGAAGGATATGCAATGTCCGAGAAGGACCAAAAACTAGGCATGAATTATCTGAAAACTTGGTGAAATTTATGGGTGGAATTTTCTAAACAACATAAAAAAACACAGATCCAAAACCAATATCAAGACGAAGCAATATCAATGAAAACATTTTCATCCAAAAACAGCCAGCTAAAAAACCAAACAAATACAAATACAACAGAAAAATTCCTTTGTCATTTTGAATTTCAAAACTGCCTTTCTTCAAGGCCATTATCCAAACACCAAACCCACTTTTTAAACTAATTCAAATTTCCAAAAATCATTTTCCCTTTTTAAAATAACTTTAGAAAAACAAGGTCATTCTTTTAATTCCAAGTGCACACCCTAGTAATCCCATGTACCATTGCACATGTCTTCATCCGCTTTCATCCATATGCACCAAAACACACTTCCCATGCATTCCCTCATATATACAAATGTTCATAAAGAGTACCCGAGGTTGTACCCAAACCATATCTCTACCAATTCCAAGCAACCACCAGATTTTTAGGCAAAAAGATTTTAGTTTTAAAAATCCCTTTCCCAAATTTAAAGCAAATTAAAAGAAATCGTTCTCATTTTAAAAACCCTTTTTCATTTTCAAGAATTCACTTACACTAATCATAACCAAGAAAACACCCTTCTTGCATCAAATCACCGAAGGGAGGGACTAGTAGTCATGCTTAACCTAACGACATGGTAGTGGGCCATGCCCCAAGTAAGAATCAACGACTAGAAGGAAATTAAACCGTGTACGTAGACTGAACATGGGTCACATATCCATGTGATATCACAATGTAACATAGGTTTGCCTCCATTTTCATCCCTCAATCCAAAACAAATCAAAACGAGACAAGAACTCAATTCCCAAACTACCCCTGGTGACTTGAGGTTCGAAACGAGTGAGAGTTCATGAAGTCCTTCTCGTACCTACCTCTCGAGTCCCGAAAGTCCTAATCATTATCTACCAGACACCCCAAATAACATGAACCTCCCTCTGATACCATTTTGTCATGAACTAACCCGGGTCGACCCTGAACCGGTCACCCGAGCTAGTCTGCGACATGGCCTGAAGGGCGTTCTCGATCCCCACAGGCTGGAAACTAGTGCCGAGCATCAAAATTTAATTGTTGGGAAAGATTTTTTCCATGAAAAAAAGAAATATAGATAAATAAAAACTAACGATAAAAATAAACCTACTAGCAGAAAAAAAGTAAAACCGAACATACCTCCATGTGACCTTCCTGGTCACCTAACAACCAAAGTTCAACCTTGCTCTAATAATGAGAAACTCATCCAAGTAAAAATAAGCAAAGTAAACTTACAACTAAAATGATAAAACAGGTTTGATAATTAAAAATGATCAGTAGGGATGCTAAAATAAACCACAAAATCCAACGTCTGCTTTCCCGAAACAATCCATTAACAGAATTTTGAAATACAAGTATGAAAGTTGTCTTTTCAAATTTTAAAAATAAGTAACATGTTTCTCCAATTTAAAGTAAAACCAAAACATGCTACATACCATTTAATTTTTTTTTTCATTTTATAAATAATTTCCAAAACAAGAAATTCTGAAGCTGGGCTAGAGTAAAACAAGTAAAATGGTGAAAGCTGAAAATAAACAAGTGCAACAAAAAGTAAAAAAGCTATGTAAATAATCCAGTAATCATGGATGATCCTAAACATCTCTAGAACACCCCTGGACATACTCAGTTTCGGAACCACCTGCGGCATATGGTGAAGCTCCTAAGTCTACAACCAACTGGCCGCCCTAAACTAACCAATCCAGTGACAAAACCCACCAGGCCTAACAACAAATCTAGGGGGTACCAACCCATCTAATCGGGGTTGATCAAAAACCATCACTCAATCTATAAAAGACTCCCAGGAACCCATGGTGGTTACAATAATACTTTGTAGGTAGGAGGCCCTCGCACGCATGACTCATCTCACCGCACTTGCCTACCCCAAACAGGGACACTCCATAAGATAACCCATAAGGGATATCCCCACTATAGAGGTGCCCCAATATATATATCATATCATCAAAGGTGCCAACCAGGCCTTCATTCCATCAAATCATTAAAACCATTGATATTTTTTTCAAAATACTAAAGTTGTTATATGGGCATATAGTAATCAAAATTTTTTCATTTCGAAGAATAAAAAAAACATTACACAAAAGCTCAAAGTTCCAAATAGGCCATCACATCACATCCATGTCAAAATCATTTCTCTAAAAAAAATTAAAAATCCAACCAGACACACACAACTTCCAATCACAAACCATTCTAAATGTTAACACATGTCCACCCATGAATTGGAAGACCCAAATAGGCCTCTAAGTTCAAAGTTTCCAAAATAATTACCCAAACATCACCTTTGAATTGAAAGTGCCAAATGGGTCTTTGAATTGACATGTCTAAATTAATTTACCCGAAACATCTTAACAATACTACTTTTAAATTTATAAATCCAAATGGGCCAAATCTTTGAGGAATACAATTAAAACCACTTCTTTGAAAACACACAAAAGAACCTCCATCCTTTGAGACCCAAGAACCATTTTTTTAAATCAAAATCAATCACTCCCCTTATTTGAAATAAAACTAGCCCTCATATTGGAAACATCAAACCCTTCTCAAAATATTCTAACACAACCACTATGCCATAACAACCAAAGTGACACACTCAAAATCCTCTTTCGAATGAAAATGCACACCAAAGCCCTAACCAAATAAGTTTCGCAACTTCCACACAATTTGATAAACCAACTGCCCAAATTTATAAAATTCCATCAATAATCAACCTGTTTTGAAATAATCTTATGAAAAAGTAAACCAATTTCTAAACAGTTTTCATAAGCAGAATAAACAATGCATAAATAATATATATAAGCCAACTACACAATTTGTTAACGATTCCACAACCTAGTAAAATAAGTTACCCAAATATTGAAAACTCCATGATAAACTATTCAAGAGTAATGTGAAAAATATTTTCATATATAAAACATTATCAAAAAATCTTCTGACATGCACATGACACAAAATTCATAAGTATATATAAACTTAACTAAAGAAAATACTTCAAAACTATTTTTAACAAAACCAATAAATTTAAAAATAATATCACTAACTGCATTGTGAGGATGAAAAACAAGTCAATTATTTAACTAAAATCAATAAATAATTAAATAGAATTAATCAGAAACGAAGATGTGGATTCGCCTACCTCAATGGAGAGCGACCATGACTAAACTCTGATGAAAGGCAGAACAATCCCTTGGAAACTAACCGCACATACTGAATAGTGATAAAAACACATGACACCCAACCCTCAACAGTATTAGGATTTATCCAAAATAAATAAAAACACCAAGACAGAATGAAGGAAAAATAAATAAATAAATAGATAAAATAACAAATAAAATAATAAAATAATAAAATAATTAATTAATTAATTAATTAATAAACAAATAAACAACAAAAAAATAAACAAACAAACAAATAAATAAATAAACAAACAAACAAATGAATAAATCAATAAATAAAAAGGTAAGTGAATAAAAAATACCAGATGAGGAGTCTGTACCGGGAGGGGCGGTGTAGGGGGTTCAGGCTGCTAGGAACAAGGTGCGCAAGGGGTTCAAGTATTCTGTTTCTGATTTCTATAGAAAATGGGTGTAGGTGTGGTGAATTCGGCTCTAGGTCTGGCTGGAGGCGCAGGGGGGCCTGCAGGGAAGGAGGAGGTGTAGCGCGAGGGACGATGTCGGAGGGGACCTGCAAGGCAGTAGGGGAGGTGACATAGCTATTGGTGGGGCGCGAGCGGGAGGCTGAGGGCTAGGGAGAGTTCTACAGGGGCGATTCTGGGGAGCGGCGAGGTTGGGGTTATGTGGGTGAGGTCAGATGGAGTGCGCTAAGGGGGAGGGGGGAGACGGTATGAGGCCGGAGCACAAGAGGGAGGCTGGCGCAATATGGAGGTGCTTCAGGAGCTGGAAGATGGGTGAGTAATAGGAAGGAAGTGCGAGGCGGGGGTGGATAGCTGCAGGTCGAGAGGTGGAGGCTGGGGAGACGAGAGGCAAGGCGAGGTAGGGGGGATCCTGGGTGAGCGTGTAGCATGGGAGGCAGGAGGTGGCGAGGCTGAGGGCTTGGGCGCAGCGCAGGGAACTGGGGGGGGTCTGGGTCGGGATAAGGAAGGGGTAGGAGGGGGGCCTCCTGGGTAGAATTAGGGTTATATTTTTTTCCTTTAATAATAATAATAATAATAAAAATAATAATAAAAATAATAAAAATATTAATATTAACAATTATATTTACAATAATATAAATATAATAATAATAATAATCTAATAGCAATAATAATAGAGTAATAAATAATAATAATAATAATATTAATAGTCTTAATAATAATCTTAAAAATAATAAAAATAATAATGTAAACTTATTATTATTTTTATGAAACATTATTTTTAAATTTTAATCAGTTTATTTATCTTACTATGAAAACCGGATCACTGCACGCTCGTCGCACGACTTAGTAAACCACACGCAAGTTGCGCACCTCAACTCAGACCACTTTGGCATCTATACAAGCACCTGGGGTGATCGCATGGCTATCGACCACTATGCGGTGACCATGCGTAGACCTGAAACTCGCTAAAAACATTAAACACCAATAATTTTTAACATGCACTCAACCGCACCTCAACGAGGTTAACTAAAGCCCTGAAATAAAAAAATAAAAAAAAATTAAAACGTCGGGGTGTGACATAACCCCTACATCAAGTTAATATGTTCTACACATAAGACTTACTAAGTTTGGGTTACATGCAATGAGAGTTTCTAAGAATAAATATTTTATTATTATAATTATTCAAATGAGATAGTTATAAACTTGATAGTAGACATAGTAATATTAATAGTGATAATAAATTTTTAAGTATTATTTTTAATTCTTTAAAATAAATTATTGAAATTTATAATAAAGTATATAATTTTTGGAAAAGCCTATATGTTTCAAAAATTAATAATTTCTAAAAATAACTACTGTTTATGTATTTAAATGAACAATGATGAAATAAAATTAAGACACTTTCCAAAATTTAATTTTTAAATTAAATTCATTTTTTAATTTATAATTTCAAAATTATCTTTGGGTTAATTTTTGGCATGTTTCTAAAATATTTCATTTTTTGGATGAATAGTGAAAATAATGAAACTTTAATTGAAGACTACATTTTCATATAATTTATTTATATAGATAAGAATTTTTTTTTTAAGTTTAATTAGATAAAATTAATATCATTTAATCTAATTTAGGTCATTGGAAATAATTTTACAGTTAAATTGAGCATAAAAACATTTCAATGTTTTGAACTTTTTCACTTAAAAAACCAGCTATCACGACACATCTATTAGATTAGTATTAAATTAATTTATACCACTTATTTTACTATAAATTTAAAAAATGGATTCTCTATTTTAAATCATCATAAATTATATTTTCTAATAATGTAAACATATTATTTTACTAATTTTATTTGCGAAAGTAATTAAAAATAATTACAATGATTCAGGTAAAACAATGATTACTTAGTGGTTAAACATTAATCTTATGGTGTAAAATGGACCTAAAATTTCCATAAAGAAATTTTTTGGCCATATTAATACCATATCCAAACATTTATCTAAAATAGATCATTATTTTAGGCAACTTATATAAGGGAGACATCTCAAAAGTGTTTACTTTTTTATAATTACAAGAATGCCACTACTCATCCAATATAAAAGGGCACTCACATACCATCACTTATTCACACCTCTCAAGACCTTTGGAAAACTTGTATTCCAAATATCCTACAAAATTCACTCCCTTAATCATATAATCATTTATTTCGGTTGAATTCCAACCAAGTAATCTTTTTGGTGTAAAGCAGAAGAAGATACTCAAAGACGTGGTAACATCCTTAAATACACAGTTTGTTTTATTTCTTTATCCACCAATTAATTATTATTATTACATGATTATATAATAACATTAGTATAAAAAATACAATGATAGGTTTTTATTATTAGGTTATTACCTATACTCATACACACTTCTATCAAATGGTATACCCAATCATTGTTTGTGTGTGTGGCGGACTACAACCTTGCAAACAGATGTCATTCGTTCATCCATTTCCACCTTTAATGGTTTAGATTAATGATTGGATTTTTATGATGTATATGATATTATGATTTATATATTCTTATAAAATGATTATATAACACATACCTTCATGCTTTCCAATTTTCTGGAAATATGATAACATCGTTTGTGGATGTGTGGACTACCACCTCGTCAAAGTGATGTGATTTGTTCACCCTTTACATGGAATGTACTAAGGATGGTTTTGGTGAAATTATATGATATATATGAAATAATAATTATAATGTAATTATATATATATATATATATATGAATATTTCATTTACTTTCTTTATTTAAATATGACAAGAAAATGGTAACAACGTTCATACGTACGTATGACCTACTGTCCCAATGAATGGTGTATTTCATTTTCTATTTCAATATTTTATAATCTATTATAAATACATATTTAATGAATATATATGATAATTATATCATGTCTATAATTATTTATATTATTAAATCAAGATATAAGTAAAAGGATTAAAAATATAAAAAAATCAAAACACGTGCAAAAAATGATGCATTTATTACCCGAAACATAAACATAAAATTGAATTGTTAATAAATGGGTAATATAAGGTCTTAAAAAATAATATATAGTATTATATAATTGAATATTTTTCTATTTTAGATTTATGAAAAACTTATATTTATTATATTTTAGGTTTGAATGCGTATGATGAGAGTCAAGACAAAATGTAAGGGGATTTATAGTCACACTTTTATTTCTGTGAGACTTATGCCTTATTAACCACTCATTTTTTTGTGATGTATATACTACACATGAATGTAATATATGATTATTATACTTATTTTAATGGGTATTTATGTATCTATTTTTTTGTTTCTTATTTCATGTGGTTTTACAGTTCAAAATTTACCAAACCGATAAGGTAATTTTGTCTCAGTTTTCATTCTTTGAGATAGAAGTTTTTTATGAACCAATATTATTTTACAAGGTGTATTTACTGCTATTTTACAAGTTAAATCATGAAAATAATTATTTTCATGATATTTTATGCTTCATAATTATTTTTATTTCATGGTCACTTTGATTCAATGTGGCCAATGTGTTAAGAGTTTATTGCTACAATCTAATTGTTTATCCAAATTATTTTTGATTATGCTTAAGTTGATGAAATATTATAATACATATCTCAGGAAATATAATGAATTTTATTATATTTTAGTTATTTAATATATCTTCTTTCATTGTAACAACTTATCCACTCTTTATTACCTAATATAATTAAGAAAACGTTTTTTAGAGAATTCGAATTCATTTCTTTCATTGGTAAAAAATATGTTTTCTCCCAAAACAATGTTTTCTATAATTTTTTAACCAATAAATAACTGATTATTACAGTTTATTTGTAGAGAAAAAGTATTATAGTGATATTCAAATATTTATTTATAATCTTTTAAAGATCTTTTCAAATAAAATAGTTTTAAAAAATATTTATTTTTTAAAAATAGTTTTTTCAAAGAAGAAAGGATATTTCCCTCAAGAAATATTTTAAATGATATTTTATAATTATTTTCCATCTAAGATGAAATATATTGATGATTCGTGTTTCTTACTGGGGTAATGATCCAAGTACACCATTGTTTTTCTTTATCTAAATGATTTATTCTTTTGATTGCATGTTTTTCATGAAACTCATTTTTATTCCACATATTATATGCTCGTGAAATCTACTTCTTTTAATATTTTATACTTTGATGAAATGATTATAAAACCTATATCCTTTCCAAATTTTTGGATTTAATGGATTTTTTTATGAGACTCATTCCATTTCATTAGTTATAAGATGATTTTTTTTTATTATCTAGTGAAACACAAATGTATTATTTCATTATGAGATGGGTGGTACCTATATCTACATCTAATGAATTGGGTAAATATTTATATCTCATGAGATATACATAAAGGGAATGGAGAGTGAAATTGGTTCAATAAAGTATTATTTCCACTAAGATGGTCTTGGGAGTGAAATTTGATCACTAAGGTGGTTTTGGGAGTGAACCCATTTCATTAAGATGGACCTGGAAGAAATTCCTTTACTATTTTGGAAATTATTTTATTAATTTATGTCCTGTATATAATTCCATTTTTTTATTTCTATGTTATTATTTCATGGATTGTGCTTCGGATTCCGTTATGATCATCTTATAAAATGATAATATTTATCCCATGAATCTTGTTTATGTACTTTTATTTGGAGGGTACGATCTTATATTTTTAGGACTATGTTCTTATACCTATATATTCAAGATTATACTTACATATCTCCCTTGTTTACCCTTACTAAGAATATAATGTTTCCATTTCTTATGTTTCCTTTCCCTAGGTTATGAAGATATGTCTTATGTATTATATATCTGAGAAGGGTTCTATTCATTGGATACCTAGTGAGAGATTTTGTATCTCACCTATGTACTAGTGTTTACGTTTCACTATTTCCAAAGGCACTAAAAAATTATGGTATTGGGATTACATTTGTGTAATGTATTAATTATTCAGCAAGAATTATATAATATATATTTATTAGAACATATGGTCACTACAGTTGGTATCATAATGAAGGGTTAGTCAACCTTTGGAAAACAGGATGAGAAAAACCTTAGTGATACCCCTAAGGACCAGTCATTGAGGATAAGTCTAAGGATGAGTAAAACTATAATAAAATGTCCTATAATTTCGGTAAGGTATAAAGTTATTGGTTTCCTAAAAATAAATCATTGTCTAGATACTACAAGTGGATGTGGCTATGGAACAGATGTACATAGGGGTAATAACCTTGAAAACACCATATTGATCTAGACTCAATCAGAAACTGTTCCACAATAATGAGCCTGACTGCATAGTAGGAATTACACTCCTAGGGGATATGTGTTGGAAATTCAAAACTTTTCATGAACAATCATAAAGGATGTAAAACGATTTTTCCTATTAATTACCTAATATAAACATACGGTATCTTAAATTAAAGAATGTGTGAAAATTTATAAGTCCTGTAAGTGGTTATTCATGATTATGCAGTTCCATATTATGATAATTGTTTATTATTCTATTCCTTTTGGATTTATTTAGAGGAAGGAACACGAAAGAACCACATCAATACTGAGTGTGATAGAAAATGAAATGATTGTCTCCTGAGAATCTGGATTCTATGAGATATGAAATGAAAAATATAATTTCTATGCTCACCAAACTTTCTCAAGATATGAACCACGATTGACATCACAATATGTAGAGGAAACGAAATTATATTATGTCCTTCTTTAGAAAACATTAACCTTATTTTAGCGGGTCTACTGATTCACTTGTTTCTCAACAATGGATTAATTCCATTGAAAAAATATTCTCCATTTTATATTGTTTAGAATATGAGAATTTCATTATGATTTTTTATCAGCTAGAAGGCGAAGTGAACTAGTGGCGGACTCTAAACAAGAATTCAAGGCAATAAGATAAAATTTACACCATGGATTAGAATTACTTCAAAAACTTATATTCTAATAAATATATACATCACATTATTTATATGAAGATGCAATAAGAGTTTCTTAAGGTAAATAAAGGGGATGATGAATCTATTCTTTACTAAGAGGCTAATTTTCCAAGACTTTAAAGGAAAATTTCTAGTTTTATCATCCAAACTGAAAGTAAGGATGACTGATTCCTCGGTATCTTAAATAAAATTCCTCAAAAAGACATTAATAAGATACTTAAATAACTGTTAAGAAATTGTGCATTTTAAAATCATGGTTGAAATGGATGTTGGAGTTAAATATAAATCCCATGGTTTTGAAATGAAAAGGAAGATGGAGTTTAATATAAAATCTAGATAATATATAGAGAATAAAATTATCTTTCCAATATTCTCTATGATTGGGAATAAGAATATTTGAAATTTTATTGAGGGAATAATAAATGTTGTATGTTTGGAAGGGAAGGTCAATGGGAATCTGATTTCCTAAGAAATTGGAACAAGTTAGATAAAAATTAAAATGGAGAGAGATATTCATATAATGAACCTCCACAACTTCAATGCTATAAGTGTAATGAGAATGAGAATTATACTAACTAGTTTTCAAACCTTATGTGTTTGATAGGTAAATCGTTAGATATTGGGATATGCAGGTGAGGGTGAAAGTGGGGCTACTCGATAGCTATCATATTATGGTTCACTTTGATTTGGAGGAAGATATAATAAAATCCTTGTCAAGAGAACCTCATAACTTCAACATATATTGGTTTTACATGATTTTATGGCCCTTCAACTTTCATATGAAACAAGATTCTCCTACAATGGCGGTTTGGGTGAATTTCCCCAGTCCACCTTTTTCTTTTCAAAATATTTCACTTATTAGAAAGCTGGGTAATCTTGTTGGTATATATTTGTGCTAAGATTTCCACACCGTGTTGGTCTACCATCCTGTGAACCCATGCGTATGTGTGGAAATGGATGTGCCCAGAGTTCTATTTGATTTTGTTTGGATTACAGTTGGTGAAGAGTACAGGTGAAAACAATGCTTGGGGTATGAATCTTGGATGGAATTTTATTCTATCTATAATTCCATGGGACATTATATAGATAATTGTCATTGTGGGTATCAATATACAAGGAATATAGGAAACGGTGGTGGTAAATAGCCAGAGGTTTGTGGAGAGGAAGGCCTGTTGGAACAAAATACTATGGGTATGGAGTGTAGATTAAGGGACGTGAATCCTCTGGTGACTGAAGTATTTATTAGACTAAGGAATGATGTGGACACCCCTCAAGATCCACAATATAATTATTTGGGGAAAGAGGGGTATGTGGAGAAGGTGAGACCTTACAATGGCTCATATGCGAATGTTGTGTGTGCAGGGTTTGGTAATAGCGCCTATGGTCTGGAAATGGAGTCCAACTACAACCATGTTAAGAAGGTGTTGGGTGACCTTCAGCCTACTGTGGAACTTCCAATGGTGTAATTGAGCTCGGAGTTGGAGATCCATTCCGATATCTCTAACCATCCCCTTAAGGGTACCCAATGCTTTAGCAGGCTTGGGGATGAGGAAAAAAACAAGGGTGGAATCTGGCATGTTCAGAGTGGTCTAGCGTTGGGGCTGATAGATAACTAGGCTGCATGTCAAAGTCACAACTAGGAGAACATCCAGACCAGTAACCGCTTTGCTGGACTGGAGGGGATGCCTCAATATCAAGAGAAGGACACTAAAGTTTGAATATTTTGCGGGAGAAAAATTGCAACCTTGTCAACAGGGAAGAAAATAAAAGGTCTCAAGGACTACTCACATCTCCCAAAACCAATGGATAGTAGGTCAGGTAAATAGATGAATCCCAATGATAAGTATTGCATGTCGGTAAATAGTTTTAACTTGCAGGGGAATCCTGAAAAAGTGTTGGCTGATCTTAATGAAGTCGGTTCACGAAAACTTTTTGTGGAGAAATTTTATAACTAGGAATCTGTGGAATTTCTTGTCCACTCTGAAGAAGTAATGGTGGAGGAGTTACTTTATATCAATGCTTCCCAAGAAGAGGTATATAAGATAATGGGAGTACCACTTCATGTGTATGTTAATAGTGAGAATGTATCATGGATCGAAAAGCAGGATCATTTTCTGATAAGGAGTTTTAATGAAGGGAATCTAAGTAAGGAAGAGTACTCTCAAATTTGGGACAAGTAGGCTGACTGCTTTGAAGACTTCATCCTTGATGAGCATGGTTCACAGGTGCACTCTATCTCCTAGAATATCTTTAGGGAGGAAACATCTAATAGGATTAAGTTTGTCTTTTCAATAATATTGTGACATCTTTTGAGGGCTTCCCCCATGGTTTAAACTATATGGTTTCTCAATTTACCTTTAAAGTGTTTGATAATAAATAATTTAATTTTCATTCTAATGATGATGTTTTTTGTTAAAAACCTATTAACTTGATGGAAAATCTTAAATCTAATGTGATCACTATTTCTGATGAGGGGTGTGATAATGATGCAGTGAAAGGTCACTTACCATCCATTATAGAACTAATAATTTCTTATTTAATTCTATATATACCCACTCTTTCTTATCAAAATAAATTTATAAGGATATTAATATTCCACCCAAATGATTATATGTATAATTAGGATAAAAAATCCTTAATGTTACAGTGATTTCAGGTCACATATATGATTCCCCTCTAGTTAATATTTGTGGGAATGTTCTTCTTTCAAATCATACCATTCTTCCTTTGGTAAAATTTGATGTCATATTATCTAGGGATTTTCTTTCTCTACATAAATACCACATTAAATTAGAGTAATGGAACTTACTTTCAATATTTCAAACCATCATATGAACATATTTCAATGTGAAGATATTAAAGAACCTGTGTTTTTCCGGATGATCGTTTTGAGCAGAAATTTGAATTTTTGCTGTTGGATGCTCGTGAGGGGTAAAATGGCCATTTTACCCTACCAGATGATCTCAGATAATTTTTCTGATAGCTCTGTTGGTCCTGTAATAGGGTGTTTACCCTAGGATAGAAGTTTGGAGGAAATCTGAGCTGTTCGAATTTTGGCGGAATATTTAATATTTAATATTGTTAAATTAAATATTAAATTATTTATGTAGGTTCGTTTGGAAATAAATTTTAAATGGAGCATCAAATTGAGATTCTGTCTGCGTTGTTGAGTCCGTAATGGAGAGTTTATCCTAGGGGAGTCATAAACTCATATTGGGCGCCGGGGCCGGCCCAGACCCCTTTTTCTTCTTTTCCTTTCCTTTTCTTTTCTTCCTTCTCTTCTTTCCTCCTCCTCCTTGCGCACATCTCCTACAATCCTCCTTGGATATGTCCCATGGGATATTTGGGAGATCGAGAAAGAGGGAGAGTTTGGATTAATGAGGGGTACCGATTCGAAGCCCTCAACGCGCTGAGTTGGCATGCAACATCCGTGGACTGTGCAATTAACCGAGGCTTCAGTGGTTTCTGCCCAAAGGTAGGGCCATTTGTGTTTTTTCCACAGATCCCATTTAAAAAAGTTTTTTTAAGTTTTTAAAGCCTTATATTGCTTTCTTGTACGCCCGTGGGGCTTGATCTGCTATTTCGTGGGCGAAAATGGGTGAATTGGGCGTTTTTAACGAACACACCGTGTGTTTTTCCCATTAGGGGAAGATGAAGTTTTCTTAAGTACATGCTGTGTACTTTGAGTACACACCATGTAGTTGGTGGACGTGTGGCTGGCCGTGTAGAATATAACACAAAATAGTGTTTTTTTTGAAGTACACGCCATGTACAGTAAAGTACACGCCGTGTAGTGGTATTTGGGCGTGTGTTTTAGTGAAAACGGACATGGTGTGACTTTTTGTGAACATTACACACTATGTACAGTAAAGTACATGCCGTGTACTCTTACATAGGCATGCCCAAGTTTCTCTGGCCATGTACTCGGGCCATTTACTGCTTCATTTTGGTAATTTTGGGATATCTTATGCTCTAGAAGTCAGAATTGGGCGTGTGAGTAGTCAATTCTGAGCGTTTTGCTGCGTAGGTCACAATGGTGGAATCCTTTGGACATTTAGAGATAATATAAATGGGGTTTTGGGGTTTTAATCTAAATTTAGGTGATTCTTCCACATTTTATCGAGCCCGGTCATCGCCTGAGGGTGAGACTTAGCGAGGTTGTTAGGTTGGGTGTTCGGACCAACTTAGTTGAGACCATTAATAGGAGATGAGATGTGAGATATCTTCAATAAACTTTTATTTAGAGGAATTTTCTCTTGTGAGACATTCCCTTCTGGCCTGGGAGGCCGTGAGACCGGGCACTTCCAAGGATTCTCAGAGGGACGCCTTTACTTGTGTGCCGACCTAGGGAGTCCCTAGTAGGATCTCTCTCTGGTTCTTCCTTTGATCGGACCCGTGTTATTAAATTTCTATGTTGTCCTTACTTTGAGGATCCTGTGTAGTTTTCCTCCCTTACTCTTCACTAAGGATCCCACATTGGATGCCTTCGCTCATGTTTACCTGGAGGATCCTGAGTATGATGGCCCCTCTGTGTTTGATTGAGAGACCCAGCGGGTGCTCATTGTTTGACTGACCCTGATTTGTTACGTCGGGTTTGGGTAGAGATGGTGATCGGGTGTCACCTAGAACCCGTGTCAAACTGGTGATTCCTTTATTATTTGGATGTATTGTTGGGTTGGGCGTTTGGACCACCTGCACTTGTTGGTTTATATCTGACATGGGTTTTTGATGTTGTAGTGGTTACCAGAGGTGCTTCCTTGTTGGTGGCTGTTGAGCCTGACGCGAGGCGTCTTCTTGTTTGATGGGATGCCTACTTTTCCTTGTGTTCCTGAGTAGTAGGTGGTCTGCTGTTTATATCAAACTGGTGAGTTGATTTTGTGTATCTTTGTGCTACAAACCCATGGTTGGGGTGTCGTATGGCTGAGGCCTTTTCTGAAAGATATCTAGAATTGCATAAATAATATAATGATGAGTTAAAACTATTGTTTGGGATCGATTCTTGGATCCAGGAACACCTCGGGGGTGCGTTCCTCTGTTTATCCATTTGGCCAGGATACCTGAGGGTATGCCATGATTATATTATGCATTGATTTTTCTTAAGAGAATGTTTATATAAATTGCTTGTATATGCTTTGGGCTTGGCCTAGGGACTTGCGCCCGAGGGAAAGTAATGCGGGAAAGGTTACTGATTCGCTTAAGGGCAAGGCCTGAGAGCAAGGTTACTGATTCACCTTAGTGAAAGGCCTGGGGGAAAGGTTACTGATTAGCCTGGGGGAAAGGCATGAGGTCAAGGTTACTAATTCTCCTAAGGGAAAGGCCTGAGGGAAAGGTTCTGTTTAGCATGAGGGAAATGTTTACTTTGAATATTCACTATGGTGTTTTCTTATGTTGTACCTGCCAAGCTAAATCACAAGTTTGGTATTATGGTTATTTCCGTTGTTGTCCAAAGCAGGTACATGTCGATGGGATTAAGGACCCATAGATTGAATTAATGATACACGACTTGAGTGGTATGACGTCCAGCTCAATTCCCTTGCATAGGATGTCCAGGAGATCTGGCTTATAGTCCCAAGGATCGACTGCTGATGTGGTTTCTTGTTATTTGAATCACCTAATCATTAATATTCATATTTATGTATATGCGTATAGGTATGAGACTATACATGTGTACGTATATAGATATGAAAATCCATGGTGTCACATGACCAATTGAAAAGGATTACATACCATGAGTTCAACTATGGTTTCATGTTTGGTTTACTTCCTTTTGTTGTGTTCCAACTAGGCTGGGCACATTGTTGTTGAATACACTTTTAACAGCACAGTTATAGGTTGTTTTTCGGGGTGCCCTACTGAGATTATTTCTCACCCCTGCACGTGCACCTCGGTGTACGTATAGACCTTATTTCTGATTTTTAGGTTGAGCACGAGTTGCATGGTGGATAGGGTTGAGGCCCAGTGTTGTATGATTGAGCTGAGCTGCTCGAGTGGTTCTACGGGTCGGACTACTGCAGTTTGATAGTGTTTGGAGATTGAGTACGTGGATTGGCTCGGATTTAGTAGGAGAGCCCTTCAATTTTACATTTAGTTTCTTTTGTACCTGTATCTTTATGGTCGGCCCGGTGGGTGACCAGTGTTGTATTGTATTGCATAGCTGTTTGGGATTTTACAGCATTTTACTATTACAGCTAGGTCTATTTCTGTTATTTACTGCTTCCACGCTCTTTTTAATTTCCGATGTGTATGATACATAGTTATTTCCACTGTTTTATTACTTTGGTATGAGTGCATAGTCTCCCCACTATCACACCCTAGGCCCTCATTACTAGTCAGTAGCCTCTGCCGTACAGGGATGTGTGCTTGAGGCCTTGTGGTGAACCGGCTCGGAGCACCGATTTAGTGGCTTCCGGGTTGGGATGTTACAATGTGGTATCAGAGGATTTTTATTTCCTGGTCATTACTATTTGGGATATGGTAGACAAGAGTATTAGGAATGTGTCGGAACCTGTGATGGATATCAGGCTGGTGCATCGAGAACACTTGTTCCGGTAAGAAGTTTTGGTTGCCAGGGTTTGGGATTGCTGTTCTGATTTTTTGATGCTACAATTGTATATGATTTTCAACTTGAGAAATGCACATGTTGTGTGATGTTTTTATTTACTATCGATATCTGGCTCTTGGCCATTAGTAAGATGCCAGGGATAAATTTTGACTCTGGGCCGGCAAAGGCAAGATGCGTCTCATGCATCATACTAGGCACATAGGATTCACATCATATAGGCCTGCTAGTGTGTGTTTTTACTGACGACTGAGACCTTTTGGTCTACTTACACATACCTTTCACTCTGATGGCAGGTTACGTAGATCTACGTCAATGGGTTTTTTTGAGGATGATGACTCAGTCCTTGTGCACTGGTGGTGCAGTGACCCTAGTTGGTCTATGTGGCACGTGATGCCTTTCTTTTCAACACTTATTGGGTTTTGTTTCTCAGGTCTGTGGTTATCTAGTCAGATCGTTGAGAACGATGTTGATAGATACCAAGGATTTTCTTGTGAACTGGACCTCCTTGTGGTGTTGCTATATACAGAGACCCGATGAGCGTCAGTTCAGTTTCTCTTTTGCTTGGGTTGTGAACTCCAGGGAGTAGTTCCTTATGAGGATTCTCGGAGAGGATCAGGGCCCTTGTAGGTTGTGTTTTGGTTTTGACTCTCGTTGTTCGTTATGATTATTACCTTCTTGTGAGAGGTTTTGTATCTTTTGGGCTAAGTGGTTGGACCTTGTGACCCAGTTTTGAGGCCTTGTGAGAAAGTTTGACCTGTGCTTGAATCCTGGTCGAGTTTTTGTGGGATTTTAGCATGGATTAGAGGGAGCTGGACATGCCTTCAGTTAAATCTTAGTGTACTCCTATTAGATACTATCATGCGCTATCTTGATTCATCTTGAGTATGCTGAGAGAGCGTTGTCCCTACACCGAGCTCCTTTTTCATTCCTAAAATTCATCCCTATTGATGATGGAACCTGTTCTGTTTGTGCTCTCGAAGCGGTGTAAGGAAAGCCATATGGTGGGGAGTTCACCATTGGACCTTTGAGGGTGGTTCACCTTGTTTAGGTTAAACTTCAGTGTTTTCCAAGAGCTTTTGAGCTCAGAGTTTCCTTTAAGAGAACGACAAGTGTATTCCTATGGTGGGGAGTACCAGTGTGGTCGTAGTTGAATATCTTCTGTGTAGAAGGTGGTTGTTAATGCTTTAAGGATGGTCGTTGGATAGTCAAGATAGCTTGGTTGTGTAGATGCTTGGTTTGGGAGCATGGCTGCTGGTCCTTTCACTGGGCTTCTCGGGGACGGTAAGTTTTATGGTGGGGAGTTTGTAAAAACCTGTGTTTTTCCGGATAGTCGTTTTGAGCAAAAATTTGATATTTTTATGGGATGCTTGTGAGGGGTAAAATGGTCATTTTACCCTACCATCTGATCCTGGATAATTTTTTTGACTGCTTCGTTGGTCATGGAATAGGGTGTTTACCCGATTTTAGGAGATTGGAGGAAATCTGAGTTGTTTGAATTTTGGTGGAATATTTAATATTTAATATTATAAAATTAAATATTAAATTATTCACATATGTTCGTTTGGCAATAACTTTTAAACGGAGTGTTGGATTGAGATTCCATCTACGCCGTTGAGTCCATAATGGAGAGTTTCTCCTAGGGGAGGAATAAACTCATGTTAGGCGCCGGGGTCGGCCCGAGCCCCTTTTTCTTCTTTTCCTTTTCTTTTCTTTTCTTCCTTCTCTTCTTTCCTCCTCCTCCTTGCGCAAATCTCCTGAACTCCTCCTTGGATATGTACCATGGGAGATTTGGGATATCGAGAAAGAGGGAGAGTTGGGATGCACGAGGGGCACCGATTCAAAGCCCTCGACGCGCTGAGTCGGCGTGCGATATCCGTGGACCGTGCAATCAACTGAGGCTTCGACGGTTTCCACCAAAAGGTATGGACAGCTTTTTTTTTCCATAGATCCACTTTAAAAAATTTATTTTAAGTATTTAAAGCCTTATATTTCTTTCTTGTATGCCCATGGGGTTCGATCTGTTGTTTCGGGGGAAAAAACAGGCGAATCAGGCGTTTTCAGGGATTTCCCATCGGAAAACCCATTATACACGACGTGTGTTCTTGGGGAACACACTGCGTGTTCTTCCCATTCGGGGAAGATGAAGTTTTATTACGTACACACCGTGTACGTTGAGTACACTCCATGTACTTTGAGTACACAACGTGTAGTTGGTGGTCGTGTGGCTGGCCGTGTGGAATAGAACACGGAATAATGGTTTTTTTGAACTACACGCCTTGTATAGTAAAGTACACGCCGTGTAGTGGTACTTGGGCCTGTGTTTTAGTGAAAATGCACACATTGTGACTTTTTTTGAACAGTACATGCCATGTACAGTAAATTACATGCCGTTTACTATTACACAGGCATGCTCAAGGTGCTCTGGCCATGTACTCTAGCCAAGTACTGCTTCAGTTTGGTAATTTTGGGATATATTATGCTCTGGAAGTCAGAATTGGGCATGTGAGTAGTCGATTATGATAGTTTTTCTACGTATATCGTAATGGAGGAATACCTTTGACATTTAGATGCCATATAAATCGGATTGGGGGGAGGGGGGTTTATCTAAATTGAGGGGATTCTTCCTCCTTTTATCGATCCCATTCGTCGCCTGAGGGTGAGACTTGGTGAGGTTGTTAGGTTGGGTGTTCAGACCAACTTAGTTGAGACCATTAATAGGAGATGAGCTATGAGCTATCTCCAGTAACCTTTTATTTAAAGGACGTTTCCCTTGTGAGATGTTCCCTTTTGGACTGTGAGGCCATGAGACCGGGAACTTCCAAGGATTCCTAGAGGGACGCCTTTACTTGTGTGCTGACCTAGGGAGTCCCTAGTAGGATCTCTTTCTGGTTCTTCCTTTGATAGAAACTGTGTTATGAAATTCCTATGTTTTCTTTACTTTGAGGATCCCGTGTAGGATTCCTACCTTACTCTATGCTAAGGATCCCACGTTGGATGCTATCTCTCATGTTTACCTGGAGGATCTCGAGTATGATGCCTCCTTTGTCTTTGACTTCAGAGACCCAGTGGGTGTTCATTGTTTGAACGACCATGATTTGTAAAGTCGGATTTGGGTAGAGATGGTGATCGGGTGTCACCTAGAACCCATGCCAAACTAGTGATTCCTTTGGGATTTGGATGTATTGATGGGTTGGGCATTCGGGCCACCCGCACTTGTTTGTTTATATCTGACTTGGGTTGTTGATGCTGTAGTGGTTACCAGAGGTGATTCCTGGTTGGTGGCTGTTGAGCCTGACACGAGGAGTCTTCTTATTTGTTAGGATGCCTACTTTGTCTTGTGTGCCTGATTAGTATGCGGTCTAATGTTTATTTCCAACTGTTGAGTTGATTTTGTGTATCGTTGTGCTACGAACCCATGGTTGGGTGTCGTATGGTAGAGGCCTTTGATGAAATATATCTATAATTTCATAGATAATATAATGATAAGTCAAAACTGTTGTTTGGGATCAATTCTTGGATCCAGGACCACCCTAGGGGTGCATTCCTCTGTTTAGCCATTTGGCCAGGATACCTGAGGGTATTCAGTGATTATATTATGCATTTCTTTTTCTTGAGAGAATGTTTATATAAATTTCTTGTTTATGATTTGGGCTTGGACCAGTTACTTGCACCTAAGGGAAAGGCCTGAGGGCAAGGTTACTGATTAGCCTAAGGGAAAGGCCTGTGGGCAAGGCCTGAGGGCAAGGTTACTGATTCGCCTGAGAGAAAGGCTTGTGGGCAAGGTTTGAGGGAAAGGCCTGAGGGCAAGGTTACTGATTCTCCTGAGGGAAAGGCCTGAGGGCAAGGTTCTGTTTATCCTGAGTGAAATGTTTACTTTGAATATTAACTGTGGTGTTTTCTTATGTTGTACCTTCCAAGCTAAATCACAGGCTTGGTATTATGGTTATTTTCGGCGTTGGCCAATGCAGGTACATGTCGATGGGATTACGGACCCAGAGATCGACTTAATGAAACACGACTTGAGTGGCACAATGTCCATCTCAATTCCCTTGCACAGGATGTCCAGGAGATCAGGCTTATGGTCCCAAGGATAGACTATTGATGTGGTTTTTTGTTATTTGAATCACCTAATCATGAATATTAATATTTATGTATATGTGTATAGGTATGGGTCTATACATGTGTAAATATATAGATATGGACATCCATTGTGGCACTTTCCCAGTTAATAGGGATTACATACCCTGAGTTAAACTGTGGTTGCACGTTTGGTTTACTTCCTTCGGTTGTGTTCCAATAAGGCTGGGCACATTTCTGTTGCATAAACTTTTAGTAGCACAATTATAGGTTGCTTGTCGGGGTCCCGTACTGAGATTATTTCTCACCCCTGAACGTGCACCTCGGTGTACGTATAGACCTTATGTCTGCTTTTCAGGTTGAGCATGAGTTGCATAGTGGATATGGCTGAGGCCTAGTGTTGCATGATCGAGCGGAGCTGCTCGAGTGGTTCTACGGGTCGGACTGCTGTAGTTCGACAGAGTTTGGAGATCAGGTACGTGGATTGGATCAGATTTAGAAGCAGAGCCCTGTACTTTTACTTTCAGTTTCTATTGTACTTGTATATGTATGGTCGACCCAGTGTGTGACCAGTGTTGTATTGTACTGCAAGTTGTTCAGCCTTTTACAACATTTTACTATTACGGCTAGTTCTATTTCTGTTGTTTACTTCTTCCGCAATCTGTTTACATTTTGTTGTGTATGATACTTAGTTATTTCCACTATTTTTTTACTCTGGTATGAGGCATAGTCTCCCCACTATCACACCCTCGGCCCTCACTGCTATTCGACAGCCTCTAGCATATGGGGAGGCACGCTTGAGGCCTTGTGGCAAACCAGTTCAGAGCACCGGTTTAGTGTCTTCTGGGTCGAGATGTTACAAGATATGTATTAACATCCTATAGAGATTACATCCAATTTATGGGTTTTAATTACCATTCAGAAGGCAAGTTTACCTCAAATGTTTGGGGAGAAAATCAACATTGATGATACGCAAATTATTCTTCAATTTTTGTTGTATTTCCAAAAGACTTTCATAGACATCCACAAGACATGAAGTTGAGGTCTCAATTGAACTCATACCTGGTTCAACACCAATTTCAATAAATCCCTATAGAATGACCCCAATTGAGTTATAATAATTGAAGAATAAACTCCAAGAAAACCTTAATGAGGGATTCATTTAGCCAAGTGTGTCACCATGGGTTAATCATTTTATTTTTTTAAAGATGGATCAATGTGACTCTATATTGATTATCAGGTGTTCAAAAAGATCATGATCAATAATAAGTATATGATTCCCCATATTGATGAATTTTTTGATAAATTTTATGGATCTCAATACTTTTCCATGATTGGATATCTTTCTGGATAACATCAATTGAGGGTCAATAATTAGGATATACTCATGAAGACATTATGTATAAGGTATATACACTATGAATATATATTGATTCATTTTTTATTTCTAAATCCCATACTATCATTATAGAAATTATGAATAGAGTATTTGGATATTACCTTTATTAATTTGTGGTTCTCTTTACAGATAATATTATTATATATTTATAGAGAAATTAATAGAATGAATGCCAATAGATAATTTTATAAAAGACCCTATAGAGTGATAAAATCTATGAATAATTTTTAAATTGTGAATTTTAGAAACAAAAGGATTCATTTTTTGGCCATATAATCTCAATAGAGGGTATATTAGTAGCTCCATCCAATACAGATGCTATTGAATGTAGTCCCCAAACAACCATGGTGACTGAGATCCATAGTTATCTTGGTTTAATATTATATTATTGATGGTTTATGGATAATTTATCATCTCTATTTAATACTTTATCAATGTATACATGTATGGTTGAAACGTTCCTACAGACAAATGAATGTGAGGAAAATTTCAAGGAATTTTAGAGAAAGTTAGTTAGGGAACTTGTTTTTATATTAACTTATAATAGATAAGAGTTTAAATATATAGTGATTCATTCGAGAAGGTATTGGTATGTTTTATTATGAAAAATAACATGGTTATATCCTATGCCTTATGAAAATTAAATATTCATGAGAAAAATTACAAAACTCATGATTTAAAGTCAACTGTGGTAATTTTTTCATTTATGATATAAAGAAATTATCTTTTTGATGAAAAGAGTGATATGTATACTAATCTTGAAATTTTTATATAAATATTTTCAAAAGTAAGGAGTTATAAATGATCTAGATAAGAATGTTAGAGCTAATAAAGTATTAGAATTTCTCAATACATTTCCACCATGGGAAAGAGAACAAGGTGGTAGATGATTTGATCCAAAAGGATAATACTAGCTTATCCTTGGTGATGATTTTAAAAGAACAATTATTTATGAATTTTAAATTTATGGATATGTAAATCCTTATGGAAGTGGAAAAATATTATCTCTATTAATTTAATGTTTCTCCATTTATCAAATAGGTGATTAAAGTGGGGAAAATAAAGATGCAGAGTTGGAAAACAAGGTTAGAAATGATCACGAGTTTAACCTTGTTCATGACAGAATTATTGGGTTCATGAAATATGCATGAGTTACATCCATACTATATTTGAATACAGAGTTTTAAGAGGAATATAATTGTTCATCATTCACTATTCATCCTATAAGTATGAAAATATATATAGATTAGAAATAATACTTTTGGTGTGATGGAATGAAGAGTTATATTATAGATTTTTTATCTCATTACTTGGTATTCTAATATGTTAAGTATGAAAGGGAGAAGTATAAGTGTATGTTACATCCATTAAACATACCAAAAATAAAATAGGAGAAAATCTCTATGGATTTTATCATTAGACTCCTAAAAACCCATAAAGGGTTTAATTCTATATGGGTGGTAGTTGATCATCATAAAATTCAGCACACTTCATCAGTATCTGAGAAGAATTGGAATTGGATCATTTTTCTAGAATATTCATTAAGGAAGTATACATGTTTCTTGGAGTACTACATTACATTGTATATTATCAGGATTTGAGATTTAATAAAAAGTTCTGTAAAAGTATTCAATAATCACACGATAAATAATTTAGTTTTAGAATTTCTTATCATCCTTATATGTATGGTCATTCTAAAATAACAATTCAAACTCCAGAGGATATGTTGAGATCATATTCTCTAGATTTAGGTGATGGTTAGGATCAATACCATCCTATAGTTTATTTTTCTTATAACATTATCTTTACCTCAAGAACTCAGATGACTCTTTATGAATCCCTATATAAAAATAAGTTTTGAGATCCAACATGATGGAATGAAGTTGGGGAAAGAATGATATTGGGACCTGGGATAAATCGAGAAATGACCGAGAATTTTAGAACTATTAAGTATATTATTAATGTATCTTAATGTTGGCATAAAATTTATGATGATAACCATTGACATGATTTATAATTTAAAGTCCATGAGAAGGTCTTTCTAGGAATATCTCCCTAGAAAAAGGTTATGAGATTTAAGAAGAATGGGAAACTAAGACTTTGTTTTGTTTCTCTTTTTTGAGATTCTTGATCTTATCATGATGGTAGCCTATCAGTTGAAACATCCACCAGATCTCTCTCAATTCCATAATGTGTTCCATGTATCTCTCCTAATTAAGTACATACCTAACCCTTCACATGTACTGCACTCTGAGGTCATACCGCTGCAGCAAGATCATTCTTATGAGGTACATCTAATTAAAATTATGGATTATACAGTGAATGTTCTAAAAAACAAGACCCCATACCTGGTAAATGTTTTTTTGTAGAAACCACATGTTATAATAAGGTCGATGGGAACTTGAGGATATGATGATAAAAAATCTTTCACATTTTATTGTATTATAATGATGCATTTCAACGGAAAAATTGATTTTCAGGGGGTAGAATGTAACACCTTATGTTTTGAAGTAATTTTTTTCAAATAAATTAACATTATTTTATTTCATGAAATTCATGATACACCAATTTAATATTTCTAATACATTTTACCAAGTTAATCCTTCACTACACGCATCACCATCTTAGCTTATGTTTCACTTAACACTGAGTTTCTTAGAAAAAACATTTTATTATTATAAATATTTAGATGAGATAGTTATAAACTATCCATTAAAAAAATTTATATGAATAGTAATAAACATTTTTAAAATATCATTTATAATGGTTTCACATAAATAAAAAATTTATAATTGAATATATAATTTTCATTAAAGTTTATTTCTTTAAAAAAATACAATTTTCCAAAAAAGAAATCCATTTATGTATTTATATTAATGATGATAAAATTATTTTTAGATACTTTATGAAGTAAAAATTAATAAAATAGTATCAATATTTTAATTCATAGTTTCAAAATTATCTTTGGGTGACTTTTTGGGGTTTTTTCTGAAATGTTTCTTTTTTGGATAAATAATGAATAATACTGAATTTCATTCGGAAAATCCCTTTTTTATAATTTATTTATTTTTTAAATTATTTTATTTTAAAGTATAACTAGATATATTTTTCATTAATTAATCCATTTTAGTTCATTGAACCAATTTGACATTGAAATTTGATGTAAAAACATTTCAACATTTTAACTTTTTTCTCTTTCAAAAGATATATTCGTGACATGTCTGCGTTATTAATTTCAAACTAATTTCCACCACTTCTATGATTAGAGTGTGAAACAATGGATTCCATATTTTTAAAAATATTGTTATGTAATTTATAATATGGTTAACATAGTATTTGAACAAAAATATTTATTAAATAAATTAAAATTAATTACAATGATTAGGGTAAAAGCAATATTACATAGTGGTTAAACTTTAAACATAAGTTGTAAAAATGCCCCTACACTCATACAAAATCCATTTTATGGATATTTTTAGACCATATACTTTGTTTAATAGGCAATGGACCATTATTGGAGTCACATTATGTAAGGGAGGCTTCTCAATGATGTTTTCCTTTTTATATTTTAAAAAATGTCACCCCTTCTCTACTATAAAAGGGCACTCACCCCCACTCACTTATTCACACATATAAAGCCCCTTGGATCTTCAAAAAAAAATCTTTATTCCCTATAAAATTCATTCAATTAATCCTAGAATAATTTCTTTGGTAATAAATCCATCCATGGAATCCCTTTGGTGCAAACCAATTGAAGTTACCAAAAGAAGACGTAAAATCCTTCAATAAGCACTTTTGTTTTATATTTTTTCCACCCCATAAATTCTAAATATTAATTTATTATATAAAAAACTTAGTATAAATTATATAATGGGAGTTTTTATGCTAAATTTATGACCTAAACTCACACACAGTTCCATCAAATTGGATATATAATCAACGATGATGTGTGTGCATGACTGCAACCTCTTGAACCGATGTCATCCATTCTTCTATTTACCCCGTTAAAGGATGGTAATAATGATTTAATTTATATTTTTTAAAGATATATATGATATCTATGATGTTTTTATTCTTCTATAATTAAAATATAACAAATAACAAAATTCTCTCATTTTGGGGGGAATATGATAACTTCATTTGTGGACCTATGGACTACCGCCTTCTCAAAGCTATGTGATCCGTTTAAACATTTCATTAAATATACTAAGGATGGGTTCTGTGAATGTATATGATAAATATGAAATATAAATTCTATAAAAATAATATTATATATATATATGTATATGTTTCATTTACTTACTTACTTTCAGTAAGACCAAAAAATGGAATCAACGTTCATTCGTACGTACGGTATAACATCTCCATGAACTCTGTTTTTAATTTTTCATTTCTATATTTTATAGATTATTATAAATAAAAATATAAAGAATATATATGATATTTATATCATTTATATAATTATAAATATTATTAAATCATCATATAATTTATAGGACCAAAAATATTACAAATCAAAACATATGTAGAAAAAACAAGTTTATTATTTGAAACGTAACTTTAACATTGAATTATTAATAAATTGTTAATATAAGGACATAATTAAATCATATGTGGTATTATATAATTTAATATGGGTTTTTAATAGATTTATATTGACATTAAATTTATTATATAGCGGGTTTAAATGAGTATGATGAGAGTCAAAACATATGTTAAGTGGATTTATAGTCTGACTTTTATTTCTATGATACAAAAGCCTTATTAACCACTCTTTTCTTTTTTTTGGTGTATATAATTACCATTAAAGAATTATATGATTAATATGCATAAATTCATGGGTATTTACATATCTATTTGATTATTACTATTTCATTGGTTTTTGGGTTTAAAAGTTACCAAGTCGGTAAGGTAATGTTTTCTCAATTTTCTTTCTTTGTGACACATGTTTTGTAGTTCACATATATTCTTTTACAAGGTGTATATAGTTACCTTTAACATGTTATATCCTGAAAAAATTTATTTTTCTATTATTTATAGTTTCATGTAATGTTATTATATTATGGTTAATTTGATTAAAAGTTACCAATGTGGTAAGAGTTTATTATTATAATCTCATCATTTATCATGATTGTTAATGATTATGATACTATTGATTAATTTTTTAGATACATATCTCAGGAATTATCATGGATTTTATTAAAATATGTTTATTAATGATATACTATTATATTGTTATAATTTTTCAATATTTTCTACCAATTATAATTAAGAACCTATTTTAAAGAAAATATGACTTCATTTGTCTCTTCGGTCGGAAATCTATTTTCCTCCCAAAACATGTTTTCAAAAGATATTTTATTTTTTAAATTATATTTCAAGATTATTTTAAACTAAAAATGATTTCTATGATTTTAAATTATTTCATTATACATTTTCAAATCAATTTTCAATGAAAATGTTTTTAAGAAAATTAGATTTTAAAAATTATTTTTCAAATAAGAAAGGATGTTTTCATAATGAAATGTTTTAAATGATCTTTAAAAATTATTTTCCAAATATTATTACATCCATTGATATTACCTATTTCTTATTGTGGTTATGATCTAAGGATACAATTCTTATTATTTCTATAAATGGTTTGTGCTTTTGATGACATGTATTTCATGAAACCTCTTTCTCATCCACGAGTTATATGTTTATGAAATCGGCTTCTTTTCAGGGGTTATTCTTTGATGAAATAGTTTTGAAAATTAACTCTTTTCCATAGGTTATGATATGATGACTTATTTATTATAACCCTTAAATTTCATGGGTTATGATATTATGATATTTATGATCTAGTGGCACATATATGCATGATTTCATTATGATATTGGTGGGATCTATGTCTCCCTCTAATGAATTGGTTAAATACTTATATCTCATGAGATATATATGTATGTAATGAGGAGTGAACTCAGTAAAATAAGAACTATGTATTATAATATGGTCTTTTGAGTGATCCTTTAATACTAATATGGTTTGGGGAGTAAACCCATTTGACTAATATGGGCTTGGTAGTGATACCTTAACTATTATAGAAATCATTTTATATGTTTATGCGTCTTCTAAAATATCATGTATTATTACATTGTTATTCTCTCATGAATTATTCTCTTGATTACTTTATTATTCATGTCATATGAAGATCTAATATTTATTCTATGACTCTTTTTTATGATCATTGATATGCAGGGTATGATCTTCTATTTTCATGATCATGTTCTCATACACTTATATTCATGATTATGCTTATATATCTTCCTTGATTACCCTTACTAGGAATATAAGATCACCCTTTCTTATGTTTCTTTTCCTTGGTTTATAAATATATTAATTATATATGATGTG
This sequence comes from Viscum album, assembly GCA_963277665.1. Taxonomy (NCBI): domain Eukaryota; kingdom Viridiplantae; phylum Streptophyta; class Magnoliopsida; order Santalales; family Viscaceae; genus Viscum; species Viscum album. The sequence continues at coordinate 1,893,268,609 of OY728119.1, forward strand.
TATAAGAAGGGTGATAGTCATGGAGAACCTATTGGGAGATAAGGTAACTTACTTATGTAATAGTGTTTATGTTTCCATGTTTTCTAAATCACTAAACTAATTTGGTCTTTTGATATCTGTTTGTTTAATGTATTCATCATTCATAAAATGATGTAATTTATATGTATGATAAGGGAAGGTTCATATAGTGAGGGGTTGTATTTATACTAGAGGAGGATCGATTTTAAGTGATTAATTAATGATTATTTATATTTAAAGCCAACCACATTTGGGAGTAATTAATACTAACAAATTTGGTTGATAATTAATTTTGTAAAGTATGGTTAAGGTATAGAAACACACAAACAACTCAATTAATGTTATTTTTTAGGTATTTTAAGATTTTATCTTTTAATATGAATCTTTAACATTATTTTACCTATCCTATGGTAAATCGTTTTTTTACCATGGTAAGCATTTTTATTCTTAAAAATGAAAACGACATATAAACTAATTTCGACCCCCTAAATCCAAATATTTAATCCAATTAAATATATTCATTTTATTATAGTTATAAAAATAAATTATATAAGAGTTATGTAATGCCCTGACCCTAGAAGCCTGGAGATAGTGCAATATTTTAATACATTGTCATGATTACAAGGAATCAATTCCCGAAGGACCGATTAGTTTAATAGTCTTGGAAAATAGATTACAAATATGAATGTTACATTACAAATTCAAAAATATAACACAACCTAAATGATCCTTTGAGAATACCATTAATCCCCTATCTTAACCCAACATATCAATCATAATACACTTCTTAGAATCCTGGGAAAAATAAAACATAAGAAAGGGGTGAGCTCAGATGCTCAGTAAGGGTAAACAATACAACGGAAGATAAGATAAACATTAGGAATGGTGAATAATTTAAAATAAATGCCTTTGAAGATAATAAAATGAACACTTTATGGTAAGAATATGATCTGAGTAAATAATTCTATTATAAAACATAGTCATGGGTATTCTACTAGTTGAATAAACATAAGAACCATCATTATTATTTTCATAATGGAAGAATGTATAATGCCTAACATTCTGAAACATTTTTTCAAGGTCTCGGCTGTCACGACCTGCCTTTACCAAGACGAAAGAAGAAATAGCAGGTCGCTAGACCCTTCCCTCTTCAAGTTGAAGGAGAGATAATGACCCCAAGACCTACCTTCAATAGGTCCTGGAGTGGAGACTAGCACCAAGGGTATATAATCACAGACAAGATGGAAGGAATTAACATTTTTATTTAATAGGATCAGGAGATAAGATAGTAAATCCCAACAAAACCGAAAGTGGAAGTATAGGTAAATCCAAAACAAACCATTCTTAGATGCATGTTCCAAAAGTAAATGATACAAAAGTAAAATAAAACCCAAAAAATATGTACCAAAAGAAAGAAAAACTACAACAACAACTGTCCCACTGTCTAAACTAGTACAACTCGGCACAATCTCGGAATTCGTCATGGAAACATGAAAATAGTTTTATATACGTAGGGTGAGCATACAAGTATACTCAGTAGGTAAAACCAAAAGCTCTCATGCACAAGTGGGGAGGAATTCTAATGCCCCAAGAGAAAAGAGATAACCAAAACACCTATCAAGGAAAATTGACCTCCCAAGCCTCACCAAGGAACACTCCCCAAATAAAGAAAGTAAAGAAATATATTAGTAATAACACATCGATGTTTGGGTACGCCGCCCCACTTCCCCACTGGTTATTGAAGACAGACTATGCATCGAACATCTCCTGACATTCTCACCGTAGTCCCACTACCACACCCCACTCGCACACACCTAGGCTACAACCACACATCCCACCAGAAAACACCTGGGCCACAACAACCACGCGTAACCACACCCACAAACACTTGGTCCAAAACAACTACTGCCACTTCCGAAGACACCTAGGCCTCATCCCGAAGACACTTGGGAAACAACCTACCTGCACACACCTGGGAAACCACCACAATTACCCTGCCCAAAGAATCTTGGGATAAAATGGACCTCAGACCATCACAGTCTGGCTGATGAGTCTTGGGCTATTCAAAAAAGGGAGCAGGAAAGGAGCTAATAACCATCCACTTATAGGAGTGTTTGAAAAAACACCCTCCCCCATGAAATGGGGGTGTTCGGCACTAGGTGCTCAACATGGGTGGGGCGCAAATAAGAAACATAAGAACTACAATTATATAATATATATAACAAGCACTCATCCCAGCCTAGGAGTTCTAAAACCAAATTAAGCACAAACACCCTCGTTAGTATTCATTCACAAGAAACACTGAACCCACGACCATGTCACCACTCATCCCCGAAAACAATTCCCCATTGAGCACATTCTTGTTTTCATATTCAAGTGATCCCATTTAAGTAAATTCTGCACTACTAGAAAACTAACAGGCATATCCATAATCCAGAGAAAGAGAAACAACCAAACAATAATTTAAGCATTCACACCCAGTTATCTTGTAAAGTCACAACAACATAGGGATCCGTGAGATCCCTCAAAGTACTGGAACCAAACCAAGCCTCGAGATACAGCCCCACACATCTTCAGATTCACAACCAACAACCATGCCACAAGAGAGGATCCCATCCCCATACACATCACCCTATAAGCATCAAGAAAAAAAATACACCAACTACCAAAACAGAGTAGGGAAACTTTCAGGTTCAAGCACATCATTCATTAGGTTCTTATTTTAATTGGTTAACCGGGGTGACCACACAAGGATTGATGTTCACTGGGCATCCATTTAACCAACCGAGTTTAGGTGATTAACCAATTTCCATGTTACATTCATTTAATCATCACAGAAGACAGAGGTTCATTAGTGTGTAAGGAAAGACTACCAACAACCATGATTTTTGAGTGAGCATAATCCCATACAGTTCACAACATATAGCAATCATAAAAGAGTAGATCAGAATTGTCCAACACACCCTATCATTCTTTAACAGTCTGTTTATTATCTTTTTTATGGTTTGGTTTCATCCATTACCATATAAACAGTAGTGTACCCACCCCGCATGGTACACAGTAAGGAGAGATGAAGGAAAAACCCTACTTGGTTGATCAAGGATCGAAGTTCTTCTCTACGTGCCAAGAACTGGGGATGCATGACTTATAGGGGAGGAATGTCGGGGACTCCAAGGGTGATCAGAAAGGATCCAGCATAGGTGCACCACTTGCCTCAGGAAGGGGAACTCCAAATTCACAAAGAAGAAAAGGATACTAGCCAAGAGGAAGAAGAAATAATTTCTAGTGTGATATAAAGATGAGATCCCATTGTTATGGGATACAGAATTTTGAATGGGTAAAAAGTTGGATCATGGTTTCACCATGTGGTTGGGTGGTTACACACGATGGAATTAATTGTCATTTGAAATTTCTCCTCTGAGAGGTGGTCATAATGACTATGTGTTAAACAGTTTTCTTTAACCATAAGGAAACGCGTAACAGGGGCAAATATGGAAGGTACGGGAAATGGAGTGACACCGAGGAAAAACCACACGTTTTGGTAAGTTAAGGGTTGCCCGAATCTTGGGGTATTTTTAGATATTATTTATGGTCTTTAAACGGATTTGAAAGGCGGAATTAAATCATTTTTACATCAAAAGATATGTTGTGGGAGCGGAAAAGTAGGGAACTAAGAAAGAAAGAAGACCGCTCGGTGAGGACACGATGCCACCGTCACTGTGCCACCCTCACGGTGCCACCTTTCTGGTGTCACCCTTACGGTGCCACCTTCACAGTGCCACCCTTACTGTGCCACCATCACGGTGCCACCCTTATAGTGCCACCATCATGGTGCCACCCTCACGGTGCCACCATCACGGTTCCCCCGTGACCGGTGCCACTGTCACTAGGGAGCCGTGTTTTGGAAAAGTAATGGACTAAGTGGGTCTAGGACATTACATCACATACCTCTCAAACTATTATCTCCCTCAAGAATCAAAACTAGACCCAAAGAAAAGAGGGGTTCCGAACAACCACCTCGAAAGATACCTGAACATCATCGACATCTAGGAAAACCTCTCCCTCAAGTAACCAGGCAACAATCGAGGGTCAAACTATCTAGTCATATGGGTTAGGGAGTTTCTTCCTCCATGTCAAGATACTATCTTCTTTGGGTGGCACTGACTCGCCCGCACAGGTTTAATCACATAGACCTTAATGCGTCTTGATTTGGATTGGGTCCTCCCCTCCCCATAGTCAGGACTCTTCACAAACATCCACAGAATAAGGAAAACCACACGTTCCATAGTTAACAAGGTAAAGCGTTCCATAAAAAACAAGTACACCAAAACGGAATAAAACTCAAAACAGCTCTGGGTACTGGGCACGCATCTGCGTCTCCCATTCCCAGGTACTTTCCTCGAGCTCGCCATGCCTCCAAAACACACAAACCAAAGTAATTGTCAATTCACAAAGCACCTTCTCCTCACAATCCTCGATCCTCACTGGTCTTTCCACAAAAGTCAGGCCGTCCTTGATATCCAGCTTTCCCTAGTCGAGGATGTGTGAGTCGTCATGTAGATATCATCAGAGCTGAGACACATGGAAGACATCGTGCAGTCTCAGTAGCGGCGGTGGTAGCACTAGCTTATAAGCCACTTCACTGACCCATCACAACACTTCGAACGATCCGACGAACCTAGGAGAAAGATAACTCCCCCTTCTGAACCTCTGTTGCCCATGCCGACGGGAGAACTTCAAGAACACGTGGTCCCCGACCTCGAACTCCAAGGATCTCATCCTATTATCCGTGTATGACTTTTTCCAGTCCTGGGATGCCTTCATACTCTCCCGTATAAGCTGAACCTTCTCCTTCGTGCTCTGCACCACCTTCGGGCCAAGAACACCTGCCTCCCCAACCTCTGTCTAGCACAAGGGTGAGCGACACGACCTCCTGTACAAAGATTCTAATGGATCCATGCCAATGGTAGAGTGATAGATTTTGTTGTTGGCAAACTCCACCAGAGGCAAGTGTCATTCCCACGATCCTGAAGAGTCCAGAATTCATGCTCATAGCATATCCTCCAATGTTTGGATGGTGCGCTCTGTCTGTCCATCTGTTTGGGGGTGGAAAGAAGTGTTAAGATGTAGATGGGTGAGAAAATCATGCTACAATACTCTCCAGAACTGTGAGGTAAACCATGCATCCCTATCCGAGATTATGGATCTTGAGACTCCATTCAACCGCACCACCTCATCCATGTACCTCTGTGCTAGGGAATCCACCATACTTGACTCCTTGATTTCTAGGAAGTGGGCCTATTTAATTAGTCGGTCCACCACTACCCATATAACATCACAACCCCCTTTAACTCTGGGTAGTACCATGACAAAATCCATCGAGATGTCATCCCACTTCCACTCATGGACATCTAAAGGTTATAACAGACCCCCTGGGATGCGGTGTTCAGCCTTCACCTGCTGACACATGAGGCACTTTGCTACAAACTCTTCCACCGCCCGCTTCACCCCGAGCCACTAGAACTGACCTCTCAAGCCCTGATACATTTTGGAAGCTCCCGGGTGTACTGCAAAGGGTGAGTTGTGGAACTCACCAAGAACTCTCTCTCTCATCGTCTCCAGAACAAACAACTTCCCTCTGAAAAGCATCCAATTCTGACCATCCTCCTTCCACCCTTCCGGAGAATCTCCATGGTTAACCTAGTCACACATTACTTCACTCTCTATGTCTCCCCACTGATACTCTTCCACCTGCCATAGGAGAGAGGATTGCACAGTCATCTGAAACATACAACCCCTACCACCATCGTCCATTACATCCAGGTGCAGGGCAGCCAACTCCTCCATCGCCTTCTAAGTATCTACCGACTATCGAACCACATACTTCTATGACTTCCTGCACAAGGAATCAGCCACCACACTCCCCTTTCTTGAGGTGTAGGAAATCTCAAAGTCTTAGTCCTAAAGGAAATCCATCCACCTTTGCTGCCGTAAGTTCATGTCCTACTGGGAGAAGATATACAAGATTTTGTGATCCGTCAAGACCACGAAGCACTCCCTGATGAGGTAATGTCACCACAACTTTAGTGCAAACATGATCGCCGCAAGCTCTAGATCGTGGGTGGAATAATTACGCTCATGGGGACGTAACTGTATAGACCCATAAGAGATCACCTCTTGTCGTTCCATCAGCACACACTTGAGGCCTTGTCCTGAAGCATCACAGAACACCTCCTATGCCGTCCCTTTTTCTGGAAACCTCAGCACTGGGGCACTTACCAACTTCTCCTTCAGATAACTAAAGACTGCCTTACACTACCCATCCCATATGAAAGCCTGGTCCTTCTTGGTCAAAGCTGTCAAAGGTGCTTCAACTCAAGAGAAGTTGGGTACAAACCTCTGGTAGTAACCTGCTAGTCCAAGGAAACTACAAACCTCTACCACGTTATTGGGTGCTACCCAAGAAACAACCGCCTCGACCTTTGATGGCTCCACTAATATTACCTTCTTGGACACCATGTGACCAAGGAAGTGCACTTCTCGCATCCAGAACTTGCACTTGGACAATTTACCATAGAGTTGGTTCTGTCAGAGGACCACTAAAACTGTTCTCTGGTGCTCAGCGTGATCCTCCTCTGACCCTGAGTAGATCTGGATGTCGTCAATAAACATGACTACAAACCGATCCAAGTATTACCGGAAGACGGATTTCATGAGTCCCATGAACACAACTGGTGCATTTGTAACACCTAACGGCATGACTACAAAATCAAAGTGTCCATACCTATATCTGAAGGCAGTCTTTGAGATGTCTCCCTCCTTCACCCTCAATTAGTGATATCTGAACTACAGATCGATCTTAGAGAAACAACCTGCTCTCCTCAACTGGTCAAAGAGATCATATATCCTCAGAAGAGGGTAGTGATTCTTGACCATCACCTAATTCAGTCTCTTGTGGTATATGCACAGCCTAGACCACCATCTTCCTTCTTTGCGAATAAGACTGGACAACCCATGGTGACGCACTTGGTCGAACAAAACCCTTCTTCATCAGATCGTCAATCTGAATCCTCAACTCCTGCAACTTAGAAGGCGACATCCGGTAGGGAGACATCAAAATAGGACAGGAACCAGGTTGCAAGTCTATCCCAAACTCAACATCACTTCAAGGGGGTAAAGTCTCCACCTCTTCAGGGAAGGTGTCCATAAACTCACCGACGATCCCTAGGACTTCCACCATTTCTGTATCCGCCGACTCCATAGACAGTTCAGCTAACAAGGAAAGGAGGGGTTCCACTCACCGGTTACCTTCCTGGTAACCCCACTCATCGTTGAAAGTCACATGTTGGCCAACCAAGTCTAAAAACATGATTCTTCCTCAGAATCAGTCAAAAATGGCACATACCGAGAAAAACTAGTCAATGCCAAGGATGAAATCATATAGATGTATCTACAAATTTAGAAGATCCCTGATTGAATGATGTGGCCCTATCATCTGTCTACACCCTCAACAAACATAAAAAAAAGTCGATCTGACCTCCAACTGGTGTAATTAACACCAGGGGAATTGGAAGTCTCTCAACATCTAGACCCGGAGCACAGGCCAGACTGGGCATAAAAAAGGAGTGTGAAGCTCTTGTATCGAAAAAGGAATAGGAAATAGTACTAAACAAGATGATCATACCTCGAAAAACTTCCGGCCCTGGTGGAGCTGCTACCTCCGCGGCATGTAACATCCCACACCCAACCCCTCTACCCCTCGGATGTTGGACGCCTCCCCGACCATTCCCTGGCCGAGTTCCCTGAGGAGCGCCCTAAGGTCGGCCTCCACCTGCGATGTCTGCCCTTGGAGGGGCGGGAGATCGCTATCCCTACTACTGCTGCAGAAAGGGCCGGGCTGGAAACTACTGCGGCTAGGGAAGGTGCTGCACTGGCCCACCCCCATTGTACTGTACTCGATTCAGGCACTGATTCCAAAGGGTCCATGGCTACCACAGATGAATCATCTCAGTCTGGGGCCTGAAATGAAAGGGAGATGACCGGGAGATTGGAACTGGAACCACTGGGGCCTGATCCCTACTGGTCAAAACCTAGAAGTCCTTGATGCTGGGGGCCTACTGCTAATGGTTTTCCCCTTCAACGAGCCCAACTGGATTCCCACTCATGATACACCTCCCAGCATGTGCATCCTCTCCACAACTTCAACATTCTTCTGGACCTCCAATTATGTCGGTAAGGTGAAGGGGGTAACATCATACTGAAGAGAAGGTCAAAGTGCCTCCTCCAAACCTCTCACCTGAGACTCCTCATCTAGAAAGTGGTCCAAATAAAAGTGGAGGAGATCCTTGAACTTGATCCCCAACTCTCTCACCAACATTCTCCCCTGTTGGAGGGAGAGTAGCTTCTGCCTCTTCTCAGCCTTCATCGTGGAAGAGAGGAATTCTTCCTAGAACTCCCTCTTGAAGTCAGCCCACATAACTTCATCCTCCCTATTCTCCCCGAGGTAGAGCGTCCACCACTGACGCGATGCTCCCTGCATCTGGCTTACAACTAGAAGAACCCAGTACTCCATCAGAGCTCGGATGAAGCTGAAAGCTATCATGAGCTCCTCTAGCCAGATTTCTATCTCCATATCCAAGGTGATTCCCTCGTACTTCTCAGGGGGCTGTCACTGAAAGGCACGAGGAATCCTCTGCCACTGATCATCCTTGTCCTCTCGGTCAGTCCTCTGCCGATCAGACAAGTCAAACTCCTAGGCCTCGATCGCCCGCACTACTCATGGTTGTCTCCCAGGTGCCATAGCTGCAAGGTAAACAAGGAATGCCTAATCCCGAGTAGTGTAGAATATTGTTCTTAATTTTTCATAGATATCTTATTCATTTTAAATCTAAAAATACCCACAAAACACGAGAACACAATTCATTATGATGCATGTACCTTCCCTAGGGTCTCTACCCTGAAATCAGTGTAGCCTTACTTTATTGTTCGGTAGGCCCAGATTCCATGCATCGGATCACAGGGGGGCCTAAAATCCCATTTCCTAGCCGGTCTTTCCTAACCTATTTCACACACCAAGATTTTCCAACACTGTTGACCTACCATCCCATGAAATCCTCACTGTGCCTAACTCCGAACTCCATCCTATCTCTCAACCCTACCTCGTATACCATTCTGTCATGACCCACCTTCACCAAGACGAGAAAAGGGATAACAGGTCTCCAGACCCTTCCCTCTTCCTGATTAAGGAGAGATAATGACCCCCCGAGACCCGCCTTCAATTGGTCCCAGAGTGGCGAATAGCACCAAGTGTATAGAATCACACACAAGATGGAAGGCATTACCCTTTTTATTAAATAGGATCGAATGATAAGATAGTAAATCCCAACAACACCAAAAGTGGAAGTACAGGTAAAGCCAAAACAAACAATTATCATATGCATGTTTCAAAAGAAAATGATACAAAAGTAAAAGAAAACCGCCAAAAGAAGTACCAAAAGAAATCAAAAATGCAACAGCAACTGTCCCAACGTCTGAAATAGTACGACCCTACCCGATCCCTGAAGTCCACTTGGAAACCTGAAAATAGTTTTATATACGTAGGGTGAGTATACAAGTATACTCAATAGGGAAAACCAAATTCTCTCATGCACAAGTGGGGAGGCATTCTAATGCCCCGTGAGAAAAGAGATAGCCGAAACACATAGCAAGGAAAACTACCCACCCAGCCCTCACCAAGGCACGCTCCCCAAATAACACAGGTCAATAAATATAGTAGTAATAACACATCAATGTTTGGTTACCCCGCACCACTTCCCCAGTGGTTAATGAAGACATCCTATGCATCGAACCTATCCCGACATTCTCCCCACAGTCCCACTGCCACACCCCACCCGCACACACCTAGGCCACAACCACACATCCCTCCCACAAACACCTGGGCCACAACAACCACGCGTAACCACACATGCAAACACCTGGGCCAGAACAACTATGACCTTGCCTGAAGACAATTGGGCCTCATCCCAAAGACACTTGGGAAACAACCTGCCCGCACAAACCTGGGCAACCACCAAAACTACCATGCATGAAGAATCATGGGATAAAATGGACCTCAGGCCATCACAGCCTACCCGATGAGTCTTGGGCTATTCGGGAAAGGGAGAAGAAAAGGAGATAATAACCAACCACTCATAGGAGTGTTTGGAAAAACACCCTGCCCCATGAAATGGGGGTGTTCGGCACTAGGTGATCAACTTGGGTGGGGCGCGAATAAGAAACATAAGAACAACAATTATATAATATATATACCAAGCATTCATCCAAGCCTAGGATTTCTAAAACCAACTTAAGCACAAACACCCTCATTACTATTCATTCATAAGAAACATCGAACCCACGACCATGTCACCACTCATCCCAGAAAACAATTCCCCATTGAGCCCAATCTTGTTTTCATATTCAATTGATCCCATCTAAGTAAATTCTGCACAACTGGGAAAATAACAGGAACAACCATGATCCAGAGAAAAAGAAACACCCAAACAACAATTTAAGCATTCACACCCAGTTCTCTTGTAAAGTCACAACAACAAAGGGATCTGTGAGATCCCTCAAAGTACTAGAACCAAACCAAGACTCGAGATACATCCCCACACAGCTTCAGATTCACAACCAAAAACCATGCCGCAACAGAGGATCCCATCCCTATCTACATCACCCCATAAGCATCAAGCAGAAGAACACATCTATAACCAAAATTGAGTAGGGAATCTTCCAGGTTCAAGCACATCATTCATTAGGTTATTCTTTCTGTTGGTTAACTGGGGTGAAAACACAAGGATTGATGTTCACTGGGAATCCATTTAACCAATCGAGTTTAGGTGATTAACCAATTTCCATGTTACAGTCAGTTAATCATCACAGAAGAAAAGGGTTCATTAGTGCGTAAGGAAAGACCACCAACGACCATGATTTTCAGTGAGCATAAGCCCATACAGTTCACAACATATCGCAATCATAAAATAGTACAACAGAATTGTCAAACACACCCCATAATTCTTTAACAATCTATTTATTATATTTTTTAAGGTTTGGTTTCATCCATTCCCATAGAAATAGTAGTGTACCCACCCTACGTGGTACACAGTAAAGAGAGATGAAGGAAAAACCCTACTTGGTTGATCAAGGATCGAAGTTCTTCTCCACGCGCTAATAACTGGGGATGCATTACTTGAAGGGGAGGAACGTCGGGGACTCCAAGGGTGAGAAGAAAGGCTCCAGCATAGGCGCACCACTTGCCTCGGGAAGGGGAACTCCAAACGCTAAAATAGGAAAAGGATACTAGCCAAGAGGAAGAAGAAATAATTTCTATTGTTATATAATTATGAGATCCCATTGTTATGGGATATGGAATTTTGAACAACTAAAAAGTCGGATCGTGGTTTCACCACGCGGTTAGGTGGTTACGCATGATGGAATTAATTGTCATTTAACAATTCTCCTCCGAGAGGTGGTCATAACGGCTATGTATTAAACAATTTTCTTTAACCATAAGGAAATGCGTGACAGGGGAGGATCTGGAAGGTATGGGGAAGGGCATGAAACCGAGGAAAAACCACATGTTTTGGTAAGTTTAGGGTTTTATGACTCTTGGGTGATTTTAGATATTATTTATGGGCTTTAAATGACTTTTAAAGGGGGAATTAAATCATATTTACGTCAAAAGATATGTTATGGGAGTGGAAAAGTTAGGAACTAGGAAATAACGAAGACCGCTCGGTGAGGAAACAATGCCACCGTCACAGTGCCACCCTCACGGTGCCACCGTCACGGTGCCACCCTCACGGTGCCACCGTCACGGTGTCACCCTCACGGTGCCACCGTCACGGTGTCACCCTGACGGTGCCACCCTCATGGTGCCACCGTCATGGAGCCTCCCTCATGGTGCCACCGTGACCGGTGCCACCGTCACTATGGAGCCGTGTTTTGGAAAAGTAATGGACCAGGTGGGTTCAGGCCATTACATTAGCCATGACGTCTAAAAAGGATTTAGGCCTTGGCCAGAACCATATATCAAATTGGGAAAGGACTTAGACCATTCAACATTTAATTGTCTCATGAGATCTACCAATGCACTGAGGAGCTATATCAGGCTCCACCCATCACTTAATAAGTCCAATACATTCCTCATAAGAAAAGGTTGAAACATAACATAAACATTCGTATTGAAACTAGCATACGAAATGTCAATAATTTAACCATAAACCATGAATGGTATAAAAATAACACATCCTTAGGTTGGATTTCTGACCAAAATAAGGCCTCTAGGACGAAGGGAGGAAAGTTGGGAGGATATTTTGGCAGGTTTTTTCTGATCAAAAAGGTTTTGGAGGTGTGAAATTAAGAGAAGGGGAAGTTCCCTTTTATAAGAGAGGTGAGGGTCACTTTAGGAAAAGCGTGAAATATTATTTTATAATAAAATAATTTTCAGATTCTAGGGGCTCTATAATGAATTATTTATAGGATTAGTTTGGTATGAGTCAAGAAAATCTAAACCAATAGGTTTTAGAAAGGTTTAGGTCACCATATTAACCTTATCTTTTAGATTTAACTCTAAGTTAAATAGTTTTACATTTACCATGTCTCTTTGTATTTTTATATTATATGGTTAATAAACATACTATAACCAGCCAAGAGAACCCCATGTGGTTCATTAATAATATATATAACATTATATAAATATTTTGGAAGAACCTTATATTTTTAGAAATATTATATCAATTAATAATATAGTATTTGTTTTAAAAACTCAATTATGTCAATTTTGACCCTATTTAGTATTTGGTTTTTGTGACAGTCATAAAAACTTAATTACTTAAAAAAAATACATTGAATCAACACTAACATGTCATATTAACCTATAAAATTCGTGGATGTCATGAAAAATTTGAAATTATATTTATTTTAATATTTATAATACCATTTATTTCATTATTTCATTAATAAAGTGATTACTACATCATTATTGTGTCATCAATATATATATTTATTTTATGTCGTAAAATTATAAATAAAATATCATCATGTAGGAAAAACTTTTATTTTTTTAATGAATATTTAGAGTTGAATAGATCAATTTTATAACCCCATAAAAATGTTTTACTAAAAGATACATGCTTTTGTTATTTTCGTCTTTACTTGAGATTAATTAATATAAAATGTCATTATCACTCCCAAGTGGTTCCATGGGGTCCCAAAATTGACCCAAGGATTCCCATGGTCGGACATGTATCAACCAATAGGAATAGGGCAAATGTTAGGGTAATTTAATATTATTATAATATTATTTTTATGCTTATTTACCGGATTTACCCATTAACCATAGTAAATAAAATATTTACTGAAGTAATTATTCATAATGTCTAAAAATAAAACTTACTTATTTACACAATTTTTACCTCATGATTCCAAATATGGAACCCATTTTTAAAAATTCAAAACACAGAAGTGGAAGCAATTAATTTAAATTTAATTCCTATTGTCAAAATAAAAAGCGTGTTTTTAAGAAATAATAACTATCAAAATATTGACACTTGTTTATGTTCAGTTTAAATGTGAAATTACATAAAATAACCTAAATTATCTTAAATTATAAAAATATAGCCTAATGATACTTTAAAACCACTCAAATGTATAATTTAACACTATAAATTATTTTGATTAAAAAAGTTGTTTTTAATTAAAATTTTGTATTTTTTACTATTCATCAAAATATGAAAGTCATTAGAAAAGTACCAAAAATTTATCCAAACTATATTTTTAAGTCCCTATTCTATAGAAGATTTTAATTTCACAAAATTGAATATATGAAAGTGTCAAATATGAAATTTTAAAAAGGGTTCTCCATTAAAAGGCAGAAAAACTGCATTTTTTGAAAAATACCTCTTTTATATTAAAAATTGAATTTTTCATATATTATGTCTTATAAACACAAAATAATAATGTTAAAATTATATAGTATATATAAAATTTAAAATGTGGTTAATACTGTTCATAAATTCTTTTTTGAATAGGTAGTTTGGTAATTCGTGGTGCGCTCGAACTCGGTGTTGCATGTAGAGAAAGTTATTGAAATACTTTGAAGAGATAACATACTATAAAATCTTGTGGTGTTACATTCTACCCTCCTTCAATAAATTGCGTCCTCGCAATTTGAAAATTTTCTTTGAAAATAAAAGGATAAAAATAGAAAAATACATTTGTGAAAATCCCACATTGGAAATTGGGTTAATGAAATGTAATCTTATTATGAGGGAAAGAGAAATGAAAAATTCACCACCAGATTATGATCTCGATTAAGAGAAAATTTTTGGAAATTAGAGACACATAATTGAAGGAAAAAAGTAAATATTTATAGGGAGTGATTGAGGTCATCAATCACAAACTAGTGTAAAATTGATGGCCTCAAAGCCATCAATCTTTGATGATTTAAAATATCATCAATTCAACAAAACATAAGGTATTATAATAACACATATTTGGTTTTAAAATACCTTACCTAATGTTTAAGAATCAATTTATTCATAGAATAAGAGAAAAAAATATACTTGACAAGTAGAGTTTCATCCTTCAACTAATTCCAACCACAAACTATTCTTTCACTTCAAAATATAATATAATTCAAAAAATATTCTATTTATCCTAATTGTATAGGGTTACAAAAATAATGAATTTATAATTTATTTTTCAAAATATTTAAAAAATTCTATATTATACAAACTAGGACATCACGTATGCCAGTGGTAGGTGATCCACCCTTGTCGCACTTCGGTAGTGGGTTCAAGTCTCGCAGCCTTGCCGGACTTGACAGGTTGTCGCCCGACCTCCGGGTTGTCCTTTTTATGACAATCTATAAATAATCTCAAGAAATGATTTAACCTTTACAATAGTATCCAGTGTCAAAATTAATCGATTCTAACCTTTATACTTATCCAAAATACTTCTGTCCAAACTCATAGTCCAAAATTTTAAAAAAATTTAAACACAATGAAGATCCTTTTTTCCATGTAATAACATTTTAATAACTTCACCATGTATTCTTTTAAAACATTGTAGCACCCTAAATTACCATAAAACATATTTATTATAATAATACTCCCTTATTCCTTGTAGAATACTGGATATACTCCTTCTATCCAAAAATTATTTAAACTCCAATATAATTTACCTAAATCAATCATATCTTATTCCAAAATCACTACCTCAATATCAATACCTTGTTAAGGTTTATCTTTCCTTCAACCATATATTTTTCAAAAAAATTAACTTTCAATTAAGTAACGTTTCTTTGAACCATATAATCTCAAATCCTCAATAAAATAGTACTACAGTACAATCCTTATTTATTTCCATAATTAATATAATCTGTACATCATTGATAAAACACTCAAATAAAATAATTATTTAATAAAAACATATGAATACTATTCATTCATCTTTATCTGTGGTAGTATAATAACTTGATTATTATCCAATAGCATCATTTGGGGTATACTCTGATGATTTGGACATTGATTTGCGTAGTGTCCTAAATCCTTGCAGATGAAGAATTGTACATTTGAAACCTTTTTCTTACCCTTGAAATCATTTAATTGGTGTCCTTTTTTCTCTACACTTATAAAAAACTCCCATTCCCTTCAAGAATTTACCAAGATTATTCTTTCCATAGTCATCACATATAGGAAAATCATTCTTTCCCTTATTACCATTATCCATCTTTCTTTCTAGAATCCTGTTCTTCTATGGCTTCCCTTCAAATCCAGAAGACTTAGAAAATTATTTACTTATCTTATTAACACATGATACCATTTCTTCATATGACGGTAATACGCGAGAGACTATTTCCTTTATAAATTTTGTCTTAATATCATGAAATATATGATACTTCTTACTCTTTGGATCATGCGTAATACTGGAATTCTAATTCCTTCTACTAGGTTCCATTTCTAAACAGTGGCATAAACAAGGTTAGTTTATGAATCGCAATGTATAATTGCAAACTTCTAAAATACCTAACATAAATTGAAAAGATTATCCATATAATCTATAATCATAAAATGTTTTCTTTGAGGAAGTATTTACTCATAAATCCTTCATAATGGCTTGTAATGAAAATGTGAATTATCTTAAGCATATCCCTGAGGAGTTTCATAACCAAGAGTACAATAAGGCCTGTTGTTGTGCACTAAGATACCCCAGGTCTAGCCCGAAACTCCTTGTCGGAGTTTTCAATCATAGGTACATCAGTGACAGTGCCTCCTCTACCTGATCGTATCCAGACATGGATGTATTGTTTGGAAAACCTACATAATATCTACATTACCAAAATTTTTGGATGTTCTTCTAAACTAATCCTCAAATTATATCTTAGGTTAATGTTCCCTAATCAGAGTTTATCTAAATCTAGTTTCCATGGTTATTACTAAACTTCATCTGATACCAACTGTAATGCCCCAACCCTAGAAGCCTGGAGACGGTGCATTATTTTAATACATTGGAATGATTACAAGGAATCATGTTTCGAAGGACCGATTAGTTTAGCAGTCTTGGAAAATAGATTACATATATGAACATTACATTACAAATTCAAATTATAAAAAAAATGATCCTCTGATAATTCCATTAATCCCCTAGATTAACCCTAAATATCAATCATAATACACTTCTTGGAATCCAAGGAAAAATAAAACATAAGAAAGGGGTGAGGTCAGATGCTCATTAAGGGTAAACAATACAAGGGAAGATAACATAAACATTAGGAATAGTGAATAATTTAAAATACATGCCTTTATAAATAATAAACATGAACAATTTATGGTAGGAATATGAGATGAGTAAACAATGCCATAATAAAACATAGTCAGGGGTATTCTAATAGCCTAATAACCACATGAACCATCATTATTTTTTTCATAATGAGGGAATGTATAATGTTGGACATTCTGAAACATTTTTTCAAGGCCTTATCCAAGACGTCTAAAAATGATTTAGGCCTCCGCCAAAACCATATATCAAATTGAGAAACCCTCAGATAATTCCATGTTTAATTGTCTCATGAGACCTACCGATGCACCGAGTAGATATAGTGGGTCCACCCATCGCTTACTAAGTCCAATACATTCCTCATAGGAAAATGTTGAAACATAACATAAATATTCATATTAAAACTAGCATAAAAAATGTCAATACTGTAACCATAAACCATGAATGGAATAAAAATAAAACATCCGTAGTAAAATATATCCCAAAACATTCAATACAATATGAAAGATTTTTATCATAATAAATCAACTTCAAACAAGTTTAAAATTCATCAAAGGATGTTGACATTGATGAAAATGATTTGTAAAACTTATTGAGAGAAATATCCATTTTAATGAAAACTTTTAAATGTCACACATTTATAAAAGAAGTAATTTAAAATAGATTTTTGAATCAAAGTTTCCCATACCACTTTGAAACTTTTGAAAAAGAATTATCATTTCAAAACATTCATGTTCATATAAATAAATCCTTAAAATCATTTTGAAAACATAAAAATTAATTAAAAGGATTTAGAAAGATAAATCTTTCAAACATTTAAAATGATGATCTAGTTAAATAGACCCTCCCATGAAACCTTAAAAGTTTCATTTTGAATTTTTTTATGAAATATGGGTATCTATGATAAGTAAGTCTCATAAAACACTTACACATGAACAATCTCAAATAATAATGAGATTGAGGAAATAACCCTTACCTTGCACTTTCCTTTGGTCGAGGGTATGTTTAACCTCCTGTATAATGACCATAGTATGTTATTGAATTATTCCAGAACCATATTAATATTTATTATATCATTAATGATTCATTTATGACTTTATACTACCCATTTAATAATTATTTCCATGTAAAATTAACATTTTGGGTAAAAATCTCTTTCTTTATAATACGTATTTTAACATGTTATTCTTGATCGTATCATTTAGATCATTATTTAGATAATTCATGTATATAACACATTATTTATATATCATATATATTTAGTATATACATATGTATAATAGATAGATATATGAAATGAAAAACACCATTTATGGAGACGGTAGGTCGTACATACACATAAATGCTATTTCTGTTTTCATATCGCATTGAACATAGCTAAGTGAATAAGATATATTTAAACACACACACACACACAAAAACACACAAAAAACCACACAAAAACACAAACAACCATATAAATATTTTTATTATCATAATTATGTCATATATTTAATACTTGTTAATACTATATATTTTTATATTCATTGTTTAATGGTGAATGTGGAAATGAATCTCATCATGTCGTGGATACGGTAATCCGTAAGTATGAACGAGTGAAAATATCATTATATTATTGGTGAAATAATGTGTAATTGGTTGGTATATCATATATAAAGAATAATTAAAATGTTATATTTATTATTTACATCAGTTATACTCATTATTATACCCATCCAATTAATGAAGTGTTTGAATAACAAACTACACCATGACGTGGAGATGGTAAGTCGTACGTACACACGTATTGTGACTTTGTCATTCATATGATGGATAGAATAATTAATATGGTTGTACCATTTTTATAATAACATCACAGTATATAGAATATACTGGAGATATTATTTTATAATGGAAACATCAAAGAAAGAGGAAGTGGAATAAGAAAAGAACTTGAAAGAGGTGATGAAATATTTACCTCTTCTTTAGGTTCTTCCTTTTGATTTGATCAAATGGGCTCCATATGTTGGATTTCTGACCAAAATAAGGCCTCTAATATTAATGGAATAATGTTGGGAGGATATTTAGGTAGGGGTTGGCTAAGCCAAATGGCTTTGGAGGTGTTAAGTTAAGAGAAGGGAAAGTTCCCTTTTATAAGAGAGTTGATGGTCACTTTTGGAAAATCTTGAAATATTATTTTATAATAAAATCATATTAAGTTTATAATAGATAAAAAATAAATTATTTATAGGATAAGGTGGGTATGGGTCGAAAAAATCTCAAACAAAAGGTTTTAGTTAGGTTTAGGTCACCATATTAACCTTATCTTTCAGATTTAACTCTTCATTAAATAGTTTGACATTTACCATGTCTCTTTGTATTTTTATATTATATGGTTAATAAAATTACTATAACAAGACAAGAGAACCACATGTTGTTAATTATTAATATATATAACCTTATATAAGTATTTTTTCTGAAAAATAGATTTTTAGGAATATTATATCAATTAATAATATAGTATTTTTTTTAAAAAACTCAACTTTGTCAATTTTGAAACTATTTAGTATTTGGTTTTTGTAAAAGTCATCAAAACTTGATTACTTAGAAAAAAACACATTAAATCAAATATAACTTTCCATATTCACCTATAAAATTCGTATATGTAAAAAAAACTTTTGAATTATATTTATTTTAATATTTATAATACCATTGATTTGATTCTTTCATTAATAAGGTAATTACTCCATCATTATTGTGTCATAAATAAATATATTTATTTTATGTCTAAAAATGATAAATAAACTAAAATCATGTAGGAAATATTTTTATCTTTAAAATTAATATTTATAGTCTAAGATATCAATTATATAACACCATATAAAAATGTTTTGCTGAAAGATACATGTTTTTTTATTTTTGTCTTTACTTTAGATTAATTAATATAAAATGTCATTATCACTCCCAAGTGGCTCTATTAGGTCTAAAAATCAACCCAAGGATGACCATGGTCAGACATGTATCAACAAATAGGAATAAAACACATGTTAGGGCAATTTAATATTATTATAATATTATTTTTTACCCTTATTTACTGGATTTACCCTTTAACCATGGTAAATAAAATATTTGCCGGAGTAATTATTCATGATGTATAAAAATAAAAGTTACTTATTTACACAATTAGGACCTAATGATTCCAAATATGTAATCCATTTTTCCAAATTCAAAACACATAAATGGCAAAAATTAATTTAAAATTAATTCAGATTATCAAAACAAAAAGAGTGTTTTAATGAAATAATAACTATCAAAAGATTGAAACTTGTTTATATCCATTTTAAATGTGAAATTACATCCAATGACCTAAATTATATCAAATGATAAAAATATAGTCTAATTATACTCTAAAACCAATCAAGTTTATAATTTAACACTATAAAATATTTCTATTAAAATATTGTTTTTAATTAAAATTTAGTATTTTTTCACTATTCATCAAAATATTAAAGTCATTAGAAAAGTACCAAAAATTTATCCAAACTAAATTTTTATGTCTCTATTATAAATAAGAGTTTAATTTCTCTAAATTTAATATATAAAAGTGTCAAATATTGGATTTTAAAAAGGGTTATCCATTAAAAATTGAGAAAAACTGCATTTTTTGAAAGATACCTCTTTTGTCTTAAAAGTTGAATTTATCTTATATTATGTAAAATAAACAAAAAATATTAATTTTAAAATTATATAGGATATATAAAATTTAAAATTTGGTTAATACAATTCATAACCACTTTTTTGAACGAATAGTTTGGTAAGTCGTGGTTCACTCGAACTCGGTGTTGTGTGTAGCGCAAGTTATTGAAATACTTTGAAGAGATAACATATTATAAAATCTTAGGGTGTTAAATTTTATGTGTATAACTTATAAAAAAATTTATAAGTTTAAAATTTTTGTTTAAAATATTTATAATTTTGTGTTTTGAAAGGTAACACTTTATGTATTATGCCAGTCCATAAAAATATTTTGATAATGAATAAAGGTTTATAAATATTAAATCATGATTATATAATAATTATTTCATAAGAGTTATAGTATTTTGTAAAACATTTTAGTTTCAATTTTTAACCCAAAAAATCTATTTTTCTATAAAATTAGCAAAAAATTACCTTATGATTTTTTTTAAAAGATGAGACCAAAAAAGAAGTTTAATTTTTCAAATAAATTTTCTAAATTTTTCAAAAAATATTTATATTTATTTTCTCATAGAAATAAATAATAATATATTTTTCTAGAAAACACATATTTGAAGTATTAAATTACATTACATAAAATTATGTGATAATTTCTTAAGGAAATTTTTACTTGTATTAAATACAAACTTCATATTAATTTCTTGATATTTTTAATATCATTTAAACCCACCAATTTAATGGGGAGTTTATAGTTTTCACATTAAAATAATGATATTTTTGAGTTTTTTTAAGCTTAGTGTTTTGTGAAACTTGATCTCTTGAACATATAGTTCTTTTAAAATATTTGTGTGTTACATTATCCCATCCTTAAATTAATCACAACCTCAAAATTTAAAATCTGGAATTTAAACATGGATATGAAATTTTCAAATACCCATATGGAAATTCAATATAATTTAAAGGGTTAATAAAAAAACCACTTAAAAAGAGGGAAATATAAATGTGAAGGTCGCCACAAAACTATCTTTCCATATGGGATAACATTAGTGTAATGTGAAAACATGGACATAGAAAAAAATATAACAATGAAGTTCAAAATGAGATTAACAGATGAAGTGGTCATTAAAAAATTTCCATCACAAAATAGAAAATATATGATGGGAAAAAGGCCATTGATTTTCAATAATAAAAATAATTGAATGAAATTTATGTTCCAAAATAATTTTCCCAGATTTACTAAATTATTTTAATATCTAAATAAATAACTCCTAAAATAATCTTAATTGATTTATAAGAATAATATAATCCTTTGGTTATGCTTGGATCAATTTCAATTTGTTCTAATACACTCAGAAATGAATATTTAATGTGAATTTTTCATGCTAGAATCCATTTTAATGAATCATAAGATCCAAAATTCATTTCTTCATTATTTAAATATTTACAAAAACTAAAATGGTTATCACACATTATCCAATATTATATATCATACTTTAACTTCAGGCAATAATTTCTTGTTTTAACTTAATTTGTTCCATATGTTTTTAATGTTTAGGCTCTGCTAAAATATTATCGACAATATTCAAAGTTCCAAAAAACTAATGAATATGGTTAGTAAATCTCCTTATCATTAATCACCCATAAAATATCTCTTAATGACACATGTAAATTCCTTTATCATGTATTTTACAAAATCATGGTAATATCTAAAACCACCATAAATACTTAATGAAAACATGAATGATTCCTTCTTCCTTAAATAAAACAATGATTTTTAGATATCTTCCTTAAATCTAAACACCTAGTAAACACTAGAAAATATAACATAAACCACCAAATCACTAACCAATTTCATGGTCACCAATAATATCCCATAAATATCCATTTTTCAATACTATCTCAACAATGAGATCATATTTAGTTTTATCTTCCCCAAATCATGTTTTTTATAAAATATTGGCTTAAAATATAATCACTTATATTTTGTATTGGTATTATTCATCACATAGTTCAAATAATTAAAAATTAATTATTTTAGTATAATCTTTATATATCTCCAAATTATTTAAACCATAATATCATTGAAAACTTTACAACATAATTATTTAATCTAAATACACAATAACTTAGTCATTTCACTACATTCTTAAACCATTAACTGTGCTTCATCATCTTATCCCTCTTTCCTTTTATATGACATTTGTAGTCTCATTAACATCCATAGTAAAACTATTACAAACACATCAATACATATTTACTTTATGGGTTTCCCCCTATGTCATAGATTTTCATAATGCTCAAAATTTACTCATTTAAAATATAAAATCATCTGTGATACTTTTGGGAGACTATTATTCATAAATTTTCATTTTTCATTAAAAAATTACTTTCTTTATGTAATTATTTCCTCTCCCATGACTTATTCATGTTCCACTCTGACAATCACTTTGATATTTCTTCTCACATTCTCAATATATTGGAAACTGAATCTTATTTCCTTTATGGTTTCTACCACACGAGCTATCAGTAAACTATATCCTTTCCATATTTGATGAGTTTGAGAGTTGTTTAATATATAAATTATTAGTAATATATCAGGATTATTAATTAGGTATCATCACAATATCCTTCATTCAAATCATTACCCATTTTCTTTCTCATAAACACATTGGCTATCCGATTCATCATTATCCCAAGTCCTTCGGGTTCAATCCATTGACTAAAATAAAAAAACACAGTGTGAGAAAGAGTAATCATTATAATAAACAATATAGTCATAAAAAATAATTTATAGGATATATAAATCATTTAAATATATCAATATATGATTCCTTAGGTTTAACCTATGTTATTCATTGCTATTACCAAATCTATTAGATGGAATCCAATAATTTTTTTCAAAGACAGTCATAATGTTATTTTACCTAATATATGTTTTCACAAATCTAGTTCCCAAGGATTCTACCAAACTTACTCAGATAAAAAACAAAATTCCTTGACCCTAGTAGACCATATTTTTTGGTTATATTATTAAATTGAAATAATTTACATGGAATCACATCCCAAAAGAGTGAACATTTTAGTAGTTTTGGAAAACTAGACACATTATTGAACATTATATTATAACTAAAAATATAAAACACAATATAGAGAATAATTTTAGAACACCATTTTAAATTATCTTGACCCTACGTAAAAATAATAATAAACTTCTCAATATCATAGGGAAAAGTAAAACATAAAAAATTGGTGATCTCAGATTCTCAATAAAAGAATGTATACAATGGAAGATAACATAAATGAGAAATAAAATTTTTGGAAATGCAAATAACTAAAAAAAATTCCATTCACCCAAGAAATGGATCTTAATATGGCCATAAGAAATGATGATCATATAAATAAATATAAATAATCACATGATCTGGAAATATAATCAATGGATATTTTAATGATCTAATAATCACACATAAATCATTAACTAATCTCATTGTTAAGAAATGATTAATTCATGAAAACTAATACTTACCATAGAGAGTCATACCATAAATCAAATACCATTATTGTTTCGTTCCAAGAATCCACAAAATGTTTAAGGTATTGGCCAAAACCCAGTCTAGTTTGTCTGATGAGTCCTATTGTTGGATCGAGGGGTAATAGAGAGACACTCCCATTACATACTAAGCCCGATTAATTCCACATATTAAAGGAGAGAAAAATAATCAACATATCAGATTTTATTAAAATTAGAATAGAAAATGTAAATTACTTTCCCTAATTAGTAATCACAATCATAAACCATCCAGATTAATATGGCTATTGGTATCAAAATAGAACATCCCAAGTAAAACTGATCATAAACAATTTAAAAGAATATGGAATATGGTTTCATAATAGATAAAACTAGATGAAGCATAATATTTAACAATGGATGTTAACATTGATGAAAATACATTATATGAGGTGATTAAATAATTATGGAGGGAATACCCTTTTTTTTCTTTGAAAATTACATATGTTTAACAAGAAATAAAATAATAAAATATTTTTTTTATTTGAATATAACCATGTAAAAATGGAAATTAAGCTTCAAAACATTAAGGTTTCATGATTGGGAGAAAGCCTCTCATGGAATATAAGTTAAAAAACATTCTATCTATATTTTTTTAGAAACGTTACAAATAAACATGTTTATAAAATGAAATAATATACCATCCAAACAATTTTTTAAAAAGAAATACATGAGTAAAAAATGTATTAAATAATCATATGTGAATATTGGATTTTTTGGGGAAACATTTTACAATACATGAACATGGAAAAAATAATAGTGTTAAGGGAAACATTAAAAAATAATTGTTTTTTAAAAGGTATCTTAAACATATCATATCATTGAAGTTAGAATTAATAAAATGAATTTATTATGTGCATCCAATGTAAATAAACATGAAACAAGTTGAAATCCAACATAAGGTAATCAGAAGTCATTTCACATATAATATTACCATGAAAGTATCAATGAAGTAGAAGTATAACCTAATGAATGTAAATTGAGTTAAGAAATCCCTTACCACACACTTCCCTTTAGTTTTCTATTCATAAACCACATAAATAATGGTTTAATTAATGTTATTAGTTTAATAAAAAAAATATTCATATTTTTAAAAATTTATATGATCCTATTATAATGTCTTACCCCATGTTCATTAATAATATTCTATTATTTTCTTTTTTTTTGGTGTATTCATTACATAGTTTCATGGTTGGGGAACTTGTGTATAATTATGGATGTTCCTTTAAAATGGAAATAAAACTAAAAAATTGAAATAAAATGGTATTAGTTATAATCAAAATTAATAAATGGTATCACAAATCATTTTTTCATCTGACATGAGGATGATGCATTTGATAAAAGTTAATGATAAATGTTTAATTTATTATGGTGGGTTTTTCGACCATTAACAACTAGTTTTGTTTTATTTAATATTATGTATATATGTTAGTTATAAGACATGAAATAGTTTATAATATAACAATTAAAATCTTATTTAACCATAATATTACTTTTATAACAAGCCTTGGAGGAATTAATTGAAAACAAAAAATAATTATCCATTGAGACATTTAACCGCCATGATTTGGACAATGGTTTAATTTCTTCAAATAATAGGATATTAGAAAAGGGGTTAGTAGAAGATATTAAATTAGATATATAAAATTATAGTATATAAATTATATAGGATTTATTTATCTTTTTTGGGTTACATAGGTGAAGAGAAGGTATAATAAGGAAATAAATCCATAGAGATTGTTTGATAATGTTACCACTTGCATATCACCACCTTGGATGACCCCTTAAGAAACACAAGACATGTATTTCATTGAAACAAAAAACACATGGACGTGGGTAATGTGGATAGGAAATATTTTTAATCATATTTTAATAGATTCATGTATTGTGAAGAAAAATGGGTTGTGTTTATACTTGAGGAGGGTTGGTTTTAAGTGATTAAATGATGATTATTTTATATTTAAAGCCATCCACATTTGGGAGGAGTTAATTTCAATGAATATTTTTGATGATTAATGTATTATATTTTGGATCAGGTATAAAAACATGTCAACCATCTATTTAATTTTTTATTTATTTTTTATTTTGTTATTTTAAATTTAAATTTTTACATACTACATTATTTTACCGATACTATGGTAAAGCATTTTTTACATGGTAACATTTTTATGCCTACAAATGAAAATGAACTTATTACCTAATATTTAACTCATAATTACAAATATAAGATCCATTTTACATGATTAAATTTATAAAAGTGACTAAAATAAATTCAAAATAAGTTATGTGTACAACTCATAAAAACATTTTTTTGAAGTTTAAATCATGGTTTTCAAAATTGTTAAGCATGTGTTTGTAAATGTAAAACCATATATATAATGACATTCCATGAATAAAGTTTGATAAATAATAAGGGTTATAATATTTTAATATATGATCCTATAATAATTATTTCATAAAAGTTATGGTATTTCATAAAAATAGTATTTTCACTTTTTAACCCAAAAATATTCTTGTTTGAAAAATTCCCCAAAACTTTATTCTAAGATAATTTTCAGGTGATGAGTCAAAAAATGATGTTTAAATTTTTATTTTAATTTTATTAAAGTGTTAAAAAATCTTTTATTTTCATTTTATCATAGAATTTTAAAAAACTTCATTTTAGAAGAAAACATATATTTTAATAAAAAATGAATTTGCTAAAAATTATGTGTTCATTTACTTGAAATAATTAAAATTTTATTAAATATTAAATTAATATTTATTAAATGATATATTTAGTATTATTCATACCAACCAGTTTAATCATGTGTTTATAATGGTCTTGTTAAAATAATAATATTTTGGATCTTATTTAAGCTCGGTGTTCTTTGGAACGTAATCTATCAAACATAGTGATCTTTTAAAATCTCGCGGTGTTACAATATTAAATAAAAATGCGAAGTGTTACATAAAAAAGGGAACTAAACTAAATAAATTTATGTTTATATTTTTTAAAATTGGTTAACTAAAATTCTTAAAAAAATAACGCGAGAGGAAATAAAATAATCAATTGGAAAAAAAAAATCCAAAAATGGTGACTAAATAGAAAAATTCTCCAATAAATTGCACACTTTTTACACCAAAATATTATTATTTAAATAAACTCATTTATGTTTTTTATATAACAAATTAGTTTAAAATTATTTACTTTTTCATAAAATTAACAATTTAAAAAGTTATGTAAGGTTATATAGGGAAAAATAAACCAAAAATAAAACAATATAAACAAAAAATTTAACTTGTTAGTTATAATATGGTTTTTAAGAATGAAAAAAACTAATATATCATATTTTATTAGAAATTTTAAAATTTTAAAAAGGAATAAATATCTGTTACTAATAATATTAGAAAATTAATAAATAAATTTTTTCCCAAATTATTTCCTTATGATCATTCCATATTTCATAACTCATATCATTGAAATGGACATTAATATTTTATATTAATCATTCCATGGGGTTAGTGATCTCAGAAAAATAAATATCTTCAAAATATTTATCATCACCAAGATACTATTTTTTCCATTCTAATATTAAATAACACTATATATTGGATTGATCATGAACATAGAATTTTTTTCATGTGATTCCATGAAAAAAGGATCATCTTTTTATTTTGATATATTTATATTCACTAGTTTCTTTCCAAATTTATCATGCATGGAAATTTTTTTAATGATAACCCAATTAATATTTAACACTAGAATGTGGAATTTAATGTAGTCAACCTCCCTTATTTTATTTATTAACCTATGACACCATTTTATAAGAATATGTATTTTTTGTTATTGGAACTACAAAAACACATTGCTTCTTTGATAAAGAATACACTGCTATTCAAAAATGCACTTATGTTGTCTCTATCTTTTGGAATGATAAGTAAAAAAATTAATTTCATAATCAAACTTGGTTATTGAATTAAAATTTGGCATCCATCTAACCATCTTAATGGCTTTGATGCATATGATATACCAATCATGGTCTCTTTCAACCATTGAATAATTTTTTTACACCTTCAAAATCAATATAAATTTATTCTTTGGATAACACTAATTTTACACATAAATATGAAATGTTAAATTTGAATGGGAATTATCTTTGTTTTTTAAGATGTATAAACGTAACTTTTTTAACTGTTCACTTACCCAATATTTTATATGAAATCCATGAATCCTCATTCCCCTATAATTTACTCATTCATGGAGATATGTAGGAAAATAGTTGTATTATACAATAGAAAAGTAGCTTGTAAAAAACTCTTTAACCTCCCAAAAAAATGATTCTCAATAATGGATGCATCAGGTTGATATAGATTATTAACATACCCCTTCAATACATTCATATAACTTTCAAAAGTATATATCCAAAATATACATAAATGAATCCAATATTTATTTCATGCAAAAAATTTACCATTAAATGCACTAGGATATCAGTTTTTTTGGAAAATACATTTCTAATTAACAAAGAATAGAAACTACATCATTATTAAATTTCTCAAAGAATTTAGATTGATCGCCTTGTTATAAATTTAATTGAAAATATAAAACAAAATAATGTTATTAATTGTTACATGGATGTGAAATATTATATGTAATGTAACTGGTATTATTTTTTTTCATCACATTATAAAAATCATGACATTTCAAACCTATCATCTTTTAAACTTTTAGTGAAATAATTTATTTATATTTAATGAATAACCTTGAAGAACCTTGAAAACATGTCAAAACTAATAAAATATAATTTTATACCTCTTGGATAATATATGACATGCTTTAGGTAGTTATTTTAATCTTCTATCAGTAGTGGTATGTAAATCCATACATATTCTCATTGAGAGTAAGCCTAATATTTAATACAACCAGTTTTTAGTATTTCCTTTGATATCTAACAATTTTTCACTCAATACATCATAGATATTTTTCTAAACCTGAAAGAATTAAATTTTATGTTTGACCTCATGATATCTCTAATATGAATGTTCTAAATATATTCAAATTTTCTTTCAAATATTTCAATCATTAGCTAATTTTTGTGCCATTCCAAGTGTTTCATAAATTGTTTTTACCCTCTCAAAGTACTTATCAGTGGAAAATTGTTTTTGAGTAATATCGAATTACTGTTATCTGTTTATTTTTTTAATCTTAAATAAGATTTATCATAGTAAAAAACATTATATGACCCATTTATACTAATTTTATCTCATCTTTATCTAATAATGTGATATATAATTTTCATAAATCTGTTAATCTTTGTGCATCTTAACAATGCATGTAGAATGATTTCCATATGTTAGGAGGACATTTTGAGTGAAAAATATCATTACCTATATTTTAAAATGTTCCATTTTAGAAGAATAAAATACCCCAATACCATCCACTCATAAATGATTCATATCATCAATTAATGGTAAAATGAAAAAATCAATATCATATCTATGATGTTTTTATCCGAAGATCGTTAAACTCAGCATGAATTTTTTTTTACTTCATACACAATTCAGTAGATAAATTGTAAATTACCATTAAAACAATTCATTTTTTTAAAAGGTGGTGCCTCAGTCAAAGAACAAGGCACAATTTATTAATAAAAGAAAAGGAACTACAAAAGTTTGAAAGATTGAATCTTATTACAATCTTTATTAAGAAGAGGGAGTAAGTCATCAGGAAAATCATCCAACCAGGTAGTGACCTAATTGACTCCCTTGTTGGCTAGACTATCCTCAACCATGTTCGCTTCACGAAACACATGTGTGGGAATGTAGTTGAGATCCATGAGCGAAGCAAGACCTTTCATCAATCGAGAGGTAAGCGGCCATGCAAGGTGTACCAACCCCTTCCAGATAGCTTGGACAACCGTGGTTGAATCACATTCAATCCACAGCTTGATCCATCCCTTTTTCTTGGCAAAATCCACAGCATGAATGACGACTAACATTTCTGCTTCTAAAGCTGAGGCCGTACCACATCCATTAAAGAAGCAGCCAAGGCATCTGCCAAGAGAATCTCTGAAGATGGAACCACATCCTACTGGACCTGGATTTCCTCTAGAAGCATCGTCGACATTCACTTTGATCCAAACAAGAAGAGGGACTTTCCAAAAAACCTCAAAAGTACGTCGAGGTTGCCTATAAGAGACCGAAATCTGAAGATTGCGAAGGACCTCAAAATCCCCAACAGAGTTTTCACAATGATCCTTCTGAAGAGAGGTGGAATTCTTAATGGAAATAATAACACACATTTTACCTGCATTGAGATTGAAAGAGAAATTATTATGGATAAAATTATTTCTACCATACTAGGTCACATGTATGAGTTCAGCCACCGCAGCCAAGAAAAGGTTCATGATTTGCTTGGAGAAATCCCAAGTCACACCGCTGAAGTTGGGAGTTGATAGTAGAAAGATGAGACCATATGCAACCAAAAATGTTAGAAATGTAATTCCAAAGAGCTACAGATATAGAAAAAGACAAGAACAGATGATTAGCATCCTCACGGTGTTGGTTGCAAAGATGAAATCTAGAGCAAAGAGAGATCCCAAATGATTGGAGACACACATCAGTGGGGAATCTATTATGCGCAACTCGCCAAATGAGAGAGTGGAGCGAGGGGTTGATCCAAGGTTTGTTAAAAGATTTCAACCAAGAAAAGATGAAGACAGAATCATTAAAATTATTTTTATAGAATCTTATAGAGTCAAGAACTCCATTAAAAGCAGGTTCCCAGATAAGGAAATCATCAGTGTACGAAAAAGGATAATTATCAATAATGTGACTTATGTGACCCGGAAGGATGATCTCATGTGAGTTGATAACCTCTCTGATAGTGAAGTTGGTGTTCTCAAGACTAGTGGTGGAAGTTAGCATAGAAATTAAAGGAACGACACTCCAGTTGTCCATCCAAAAATTCATAGAGGAGTCAGCAATAACCATCCATTAGGAATTGTTCATGATTTTGAGAAAAGAGTGTTTAATGGATGGCCAGATGGAAGAGGTGATGTAACCCAGGTTACCATTCCGAAGTTTGGTAACAAATGTTTTCTTAAAAAAGGCCATGGAGTCAGAGTTACTGTGAATCAGGTTCCAAGTAATTCTAGCTTGTATAGATTCATTAAAGAGCTTAAGATTCTTAATACCAAGACCTCCTTTATCTAGGGTTTTACAAGAAGTGGACCAAGGTATGGTGATAAGTTTTCTTTCAATCATACTACCAGTCCAAACAAAATTTTTGATGTAAACGTTGATATTTTTGAGAAGACTGGCAGGCCAGTTATAAACCATCATCGAGTAAACCATCTTGGAAACAATTGTAGACTTAACAAGACAGACTCTGCCAGCCATAGAAAGAGATTTACCCTTCCAAGAAGATAAATTACTGATGATTTGATCAACGATGTTGTGAAAATAAATGGATTTATGTCTTCCCCAAAAGATAGGAACACCCAGGTAAGTAAAAGGGAAAAGATGCTGGATAACTTAATTTCCCATCAAATATCCTATCATTTTCCTATAATATTATCCTTTTTTCATCATTTTAATTTACTAATAAACATCCAAAACAAGGAATTATAGGAAGATACCAAATTTACATGGATTGACACTTTTTAATTGTTAAATCAACTTGTGAATTTTATTTAAACTTATACCATGATCTCCCACATTTGGGACACTCAGTGAGAAATTTATATTTCTTCCTATATATCACAATTTCATTAATATATGCATGTATTTTCTTATACCCCAAACCCAATAGAATATTATTTAGTTCACTTTATAATGTGAATCTAGAAGGTTTTTTCCTTTGTAATGTACATCTTTCAAAAGTTATAGAAACATTGTAAAATTACGCCCACCCCATAAATTTTCCCCCTTATTGTTAAAAAATATTAAAACCATTGATAAACCAATAAATTTCACAAAACACAGATATATTGGTTTACTAGAATCACTTTATAAATTTAGAATTGTTTTTTAATTTCTCAATTGGTTGTACTTTAATATCATGAATCATTTATTACATTTTATCAGACATTTCATCTTACAAATCATCATCATCAAAAAATCAAAAATTCTACCCAATTTCACTATGAAAAATCTAATGGTTGTTACTCAGAATAAAACAATGAAAAATTTAATGATCATTAATCTCTATGATTTTCAACTTCATTATATTTAAAAGTTTTATTCATCAATAGAAAAACATGTCTTTTTTTGGAACATTTTATTTTACAAATTCCAAATAGAATCAAAACCTTACTCATATTCATAACTTGTTTGTAGGGTAGTTTCCAATGTCGAATCATTCATATCATTAGAAAAACATCATGTATTAAAAATAGGTTATTATATGTTCAAATTAGTTTTATAATTTAATTTTATAAATAATAATAAATAATATATTAAATATTTCATAGAAAAAATAAATACTACATATCTGATAAACATAAATAAAATGTTCAAAACTGTCATTCATAAAAATAAATCCTAATAAAAAATAAAAAAATATCATTCATCAATTAAAAATTAAATTTAGTGTGAAAATAATCCAAACTGAAAATAAATATTGTGATGATAAAGCAACTTCAATAGAAATTCGACCCAAAAATATAAATTAAAATATCGTGGTAGTGTAGAAAAAAACTATAAAAAAATTTATATTAGTTATATAATGATTAAGAAGGAGACACTAATGGGAAGAAGGAACAATTAGTGATTGATGACAGGAGATAGTTGATGGTACTTATGGATTCCAACTAAAATATTATGCCTCATCAATAGAAAATTGGAATCACAAATAGAAATGAAAATACCTTGGATTTATAGAAAATAAAAATAGTAAACACAATCCATACATTAAAATTGGAACTCGTAAAAGTAGGAAGGTGATGCCAATGGGAAGTAGGTTCAACCAACGTCCGACGAAGGGTGATAATGGATGATGGTGGTCGATAAAAATTCATAGATAAATAGATATCAATGGAAAACTAGATCGGAAAAAAAAAATGAAAATACCTTAGATTCATGGAAAATGAAACCAATAAATACAAATAGTAATTTAAAACCAGAACTGGGATGCTTGAGAAAGTAGAAAAATTGGAAGATGGTGGAAGTGATGATTGGTGATAGGTGATAGTGAACAATGGTTGGTGATGAAAAATGAAATATATTCATGGAAATAGATCAAGAAATGGAGAGATATGAGGCCATAGATCGAAGAATTAATATATTTGAGGCCACATATCAAAAATAGCATGGTTATGATTCATCATACAAGATAAAACCAAAGGATATCATGTGAATGAATGAAACTAAAATGACTACTCAAACCATGATTAAAATTTAAAAGTATTTTCATGTCAATTAATTTTTGACGAAAAATAGAATATTTTCCACCTCATTTATTAAAAAAACATTGAGAAACATTTTGGGGATTTATTCTCCAAATTTGTTATTGATTAACTGAAATGGTAAATCAGTTTTTCATGTTATCTTTTTAATAATCTAAATAAAAAAATTACTTTTTTACTATGTTTGTTATTAAATAAAAAATAGTAAATAATTTATTCAAATCGGTTATAAATATCCAATGTGAAAAAAATGTCAAAAGAAATCAATTTTTCAATAGTATTATTTTGGTACCTATATCTATTTGATTCTCAAAAGGGATATAGTTAACTCTTAAGGGATCCACATCAATTTTACAAATTTCTTTCCTAATTAATGAATTTTTTTTATAATTTGAAAAGTAATATTTTTTATATAAAGTATATTTATCTAGAGGTAGATGTTATATGTGTAAAATTTACTACATATTTATTAATAGTGTTTGTACTGGGAATAATTTATTTTTTTATAGAGAATTAATTTTAATCCCAAATAATAAACATATGTATATTTCAGTTTATATATAATATGACATTCATGATTTTTTTGATATTTTCAATTATAACATAAACCAATCAATATATTTCATTTATTTTTCCTTTACAAACATTTAGTCATTATTAGAAAATATAATCAGTTTTTTCAATTTTTCAATAGAAAGAACATATTTAAAATTTGTAGATAAAGTATTTTGTTTCTGTAAATTCATCTTCTCATCATTCAACTCATTAAAGGTTTCCATGAGAATATTACAATATTTAATTATATATTCACTAGAAAGGCTAGTATCATCAAGATTGTCACTTTCATTATTAATAGGAATAATATCTATGAACTCTAGGGAAATTCCCATAAATAATAGGTTTTTTATTTTATGAGAGTCATCTCTTGATGAATCTGAGTCACTTGAGTTATCTTTAGAATCACTCCATGTTTCCTTCATTACATTCTTTATCCTCTTCCAAATATCTTCATATTTATTTTTATACAATAATTATGGATAATTAGTTTATATATATGTTACTCTTGTACCCAAATTAGATAATATCATTAGAGGATCCATCTATTCTCTAGTATTTAATATAAATTAATTTTTTTTCATACATTCCATTGAAATTTTATCTCCCAAAAAAGTTCATTTTCTTATAAATATTCTTTAATATTATTTATATTATCTCATTTTCATTAATATCATCATCACACATCATTTTTCTTCATATTATCTCATTTTTTTGATGCTTTCTCACATCACATGATTTGTGAATGGATACGAAAATGCCTCTTTATTTTTTAGATAATAATATTTATATCCTCATTACATGGGAGTTATTATCAATAGTTTTCCCTACATAATGAACCATGTTTTTAATATCATTAAACATGACATACATATTATAAATAGAGTCATTAAAATTTATCATAAATATATCATAATTTATATTTTTGGTAGTTAAAAACATTTCGATGACATTTGAATTTCCTTCATTAGATATAAATAAGATTCCTCAAAATTAATACGTTGTAGGACATGCATATATTTTATTAAATTCATATTCTCTTAGTTAATAGTATAATGATTTCATTTATTTACAATTAAAATCATAGGAACCCATATTGGCATCAATCCATTCAGTACTTTATACTTTAATATTTTCATATAGATCTTTTATTACAATAAATATATCAAAACCCATAATTTTAAGATGGATTTCCATTTTTATTTTCAAATGACCATAATTAGTACCATTAAAATATAGAGGTCTATTTATACTAGAGAACTCTAG
This sequence comes from Viscum album, assembly GCA_963277665.1. NCBI lineage: Eukaryota > Viridiplantae > Streptophyta > Magnoliopsida > Santalales > Viscaceae > Viscum > Viscum album. Next base: position 1,893,303,901 of record OY728119.1, read on the forward strand.
AACACCCTTAATGGGGAGGTGTGAATCATGGTACAATATTTTTATTCTAAAGTGAAGGATTTTTTCCCATGTTGTTAAGAACATATGAAATTATTATGATGGGAAATTATAGAAATCAAATAATCACGTACAAAGAGACAACATAAAAATTTTACTTGGTTTACCATTAGAGGATAATCTAAAGAGCATACCCCGAAAGTGTGTCGGTTATACCTAAATCCATTAATATTCATTATTTGTGGAATATAGTAGGTCAAACATAGTCACTATGTTCCAGGAACACTGCCTTTATATGAATTTATGGATATCACACTGGGTCTCTCAGAACACTTCCATATAATACCCTTAGATCACTACCTTGGGTGATGTCTCACTCAATTTATCGACTTGAAGGTCTATTCAGTAGATTGTCATTAATTGTTTTCCCTTGAATATCATGGTAATATTCATGAACCATAGATCAAATTATATGTAGTTTGAAAGTGTTTTTTTACTAAAAAAATGATTTCTAAATCTTCCCTTTTCAAACCTCCTTCATGAAGTCCACAACCATCACGAAGAAAACTGCCTATGAAGAACTAACATCCTTCACAAATATCACTGAGCCATCATAGAATACCCCATCATCTCGATGCACCCATTAATAAAAACAAGTTTCATCAGTCAAAACATAACTAGTGTTTTTTGTAATGCTCAAGCTCGCATAGAAAATCATCTCCAAGGAGTTTCCTACCCTTACGAAATCAGAGCGATTAAATATTTTCACTAAAATTTTCATGTAGAATGATGTGGGTGTAGCCTCATATATATATACTTGGCCATTTGCGATGCTCCACTACCTCAAGTTAATTTTATAGATCTTTCAAAAATATCTTCATGGGACACTCTATTCACGAAGTTCCCTTGAGATTTGTTGTTGTTGCAATGATTTTCGTCAAACCATCATGCACTTTTGATTCTCCACTTCTCATAATTGCAGAGATTACCCTCACCACTCACAATTCTCCACATCATCTCATATCTCATCCCAATATTCACTAAATCCATTCCTGTACCATTTTTATGAATTTTCATTCCCATAAAACTTCCTTTCTGTATTCTTTCCTCTTCCTCTAGATTTTGATCTAAAAAAAATGAAAAAAACTAGGAAATGAAATCACCTTTAATACTGTAGTCAGAAGGAACTATATGATCACATTCCTTGAAAACTTCCTAAGCATACAAGTGTATATTGAAAAGAAATAAAAACTAGACTCCATATAAATCAAAGAAAATCCTTAGTTCCCACAATATCCCTCTCTGGGTTTATTGAAAATCTATAGATAAATTCAATTATGCACAAACTACTTTCCGGAACTAATATGCGAGAAACAAAAAGTTGAACACTCTAAGTATATGGGAGAAGAGTTTGATTTAAAATATAATTGGTGAATCATTATTTGGGTACTCATGTTTTGAAAATTTTTATGATGTACAAGCTAATCTATGGATTTTTCCTCATAACACCGAATTCTCATTCTTCTTTCTGATTCTCTATTATAATTTTCCCCTTTTGTAATAATTGAATTTCTCCATTCTTCACTTTTTAAATAATCCCAATGAACCTCAATTTTTACTTGTATAGCTCAGAAACACATTCCCCCAGGATCGTATCTCCCCCATAAACCCATATCACTTCCACAAATAGATTAAAACATTTAACACAACTGGGGAGAGGGTATCATATGTATCCTCCTCATGCACTAGGAGGTGGTGAAACATAGAGGTTCAACTGATTTTTCTTGAACACATGTGCTACCAATGGACGAGGGACCCTGGGACACCCTGAGAGGGGAGGGGTGTATTAGGGTGTCAAATTTTTCTTTTAAAAACAAGGATCTTGTTCCCATGTTGGTAGAAACTAGTTTAACCTGTATGATGGATATGAGAATAAATAAAACATTCACATACAAAGAAATGATAGATAACTTTTTACTTGGTTCACCACTAAGGGATAAGTCCAAGGAGCATACACCAACATGTTTTCGGTCGTACCAAATTCCACTATTCTTCACTCATTGTGGATTACAAAGGATTGGGAACAGTCACTCTGTCTCAGACTCACTACCTTTACAACTGTTCAGGGATATCCTACTGTGTCCCTCAGATCACTCCCATTGACTTCCCCTAGATCACTGAATTTGGTGAAGTTACACTCAGTTTATAGACGTGAAGGTCTCTCCATCATCGCTAATGAACACATCCTCTGTTGTATGTAGATGCTCTGTTGGATTCCAACTTCCACCCGTAGATGAATCTCACTTTGCACCAAAGGTATTGGGAAAACTTCTAGCTTCCACACAGCCCCAAAAAGACTAGAATAATTCAACCAAACATAGAACGCTTATTCAATCCGGCGAGAAAGTTTTAAAGACGATGCACTAGTTCACCTCTACTACTTGCACGACACTTGCTTTTTCAACCTCAAACTTGCGTGACTCCCATTATTTTCCACCCAAAATAGTTTTGGCACGCAATTGTCAACTGTTGCACTTCTTAAAATCCTTGAACACAGGTGTCACCAAACCACCTTCGCAACACCTCCTTCACCAAATCCAAACTTGGGGGACCCACACCCTTTCTCGCCCAAACCACCTTGGACGCGCAGTAAACAACTATCGCGCAACTTCAACTTGCGCGACCACACAACCACTTGCACGAACACTACACCTGCGCGACAGGAGCTCTGAATTTCTCTAATTCTCGAAATTCCTTGAAAAATAGGAGTGGTGGTCTTCTATTTATAGGAATTCTAGAATCCCTGTGCGACAACTCGCAAGTTTCCTCTCGGCGCGCAAGTCCAGCCGCCCTAGTCTCTACCGCGCTAGTCACTTGCGCGACCAAAGGAAAAACTTGGGCGCCCCTATTTAATATTCCATATTTTGATGATATTATCTTGAAAAAAATATGGCATTAAAGTTTCCAACCCTCTAAGTTATTGGAACGCAAGTCTCATTGTCAAAAACACTTTTCTTCATTTGTCAATTTTGAGGTCCAGTAATTTGGCAAACACTGGAAAACAATGGCACCTTGAATACTGTTATCAGCTTGTTCTGTATGATCACTTTGCTGGCACACATTCTGAACTACCACTGAGTATTGACAACAAACACAAAACATACTCCAATTCATGCAAAGAAAATCTTGGGTCCAACAATGGATTGGTTGGAATGTCAATCACATGGTCACAAGCCCCAATATTATCCATTATAATCATGACTTATTCAACATTTTATTTGATTAAGTGATATATGATTTAAATATGTTTCATACTAGGATTATAAACACGATTCTTCATAATATCAATTGCACTCTTGTTATCACAATGAACACAACTTTGGTTTTTTCACCTCATCACCAATATCAGTCATTTTTTTCTTCAACCAGGACACACATTTCTTGAAAATAAAGAATGCTCCACCACTTTTGGACTTTCTATCAACCACATCACTATCATAGTCATCATTTGAAAATGATGATAGTTCATTATCTTTTCCTCCAGGAAATTATATTCCATTATTCTGAGTTCCTTGAATATACCTCATAATTCTTTTAACTATTGGCAAATGTGCTTCCTTCAGATTACATTGAAAGTAGGACACTAAGAATGTTTTGAAAGGCTCCATCTAACCCTGTTGTAGTCAAATAAAATAGAATTAAAATGATTCTATTTCTCATGGTGGGATCCAAAAAAGTCTCAGTCTCTTGCTTCCCATGTTTTTTCCCAACCAAAATCAGAGTCGACATTGGTTTAGAGTAATACATATTGACTTTATTCATTAACTATTTTTCATACTTTTCGTACAAAATGAAAGTGTAACCCATATTCTGAATCAATTGTTTCCCCAAGAAGTATTTGTGTTTACAAATCATAGACATTTCAAATTCTAATTTCACATGATTCGAAAATTCTTCCATTATTCTCTACCTACTTCCACAAAATATAATATCATCCATGTACACCAACACCATAAATTGATCTTCTATTGATTACTTCACATATAAATTATTATTGACACCTCATTTATTAAATTATATCTTATTTAGATAAGAATAAAGATGATAAAAACATATTCATGGTGCCTGCTTCAAACTATAGACTTCCTTTTTCAATATATAAATCTTCATTTCACCATTACCAATTAGAAAACCCATTGGTTTTTCAATATAGAATTCTTCTTCAAGAACACCATTTATGAATTCTATTTTCACACCCATAAGATACAATTTATATCATCTTTTAATTTCCAAATAATTGAAAATATTGATGGACACCAGTCTATCCACTAGAGTAAAAGTTTCATCAACATAAATTCCTTAAATATTATCATACCCTTTACACATTAGGTGTGCCTTTCTTCTTATCGCATTTCCATGATCATCAAATTTTTTTAGGGATCCATTTTGTTCCAATCGCATTGTGATTTTCTGGTCTATTCACAAGTTCCTATATATTTTTTTCTTCAATCTGATCTATTTTTTCATTTATGTCTTCAAACCATGATTTATCATTTGTAGCTTTATAAAATGAGGTTGGTTTAATAATTTATAAGAAGGAATACTGTATATCATTCGTCATTCTTCTTGTCTATGTGGAAGAATTCCTATCCCCAATGATGTTGGATCAATCAAATTATACTCTTATATTTTTCTTCTAAGGTTTATAAGAAGTTTCTTCATACAAGGTTTCCTCTTTTGATTCTACTTATGAATCATCATCATTTTTCAAACCATAAAAAAATTTCACGCCTTCCTATATTTCTATATTTCCATTTGTTTCATGTCAACTTTTATCATCCTCTTCCATCATATCAGCATAATAATTCCTCAAGGAATTTTTGGTTTTATGTTCTATAATATTGACATCACTATGTTCCATAATTCATCTAGGATTATTATTGAAACATTTTTAATCTTTTATTTTCACTTAATATCCAAGGAACATTTCTTCATCTATATAATCACCATAATTTCCTTGAGTTCCTTCTTTGATCTGGATGAAAAATTTACTTCTGAAAATAAGAAAATACTTCCAAGAGGGTTTCCTTCCAAGCCTCAACTCAATTGGTGTCTTTGTTTTCTCCCAAAAAAACCAATGTTTGATTTTTAGTTTATATTGCAGTTTTAATAACCTCTTTCTCATAATGACAAGAGATATGACTCTCAATCAGCATAGTTCTATCCATATTGGTCACTTGTCATTTTTTTCATTCAATAAATCCATTTTTATGGAGTTATCACTATATAAACCTCATGAATTATTCCATGTTTTTATATTTAATTTTCAAATTCAATGGATTAGTATTCCCCTCCATTGTCAGATCATAGAACTTTGATTGTATAACTAATAGCATTCTCGGATATTTGGGTATAACTTATCATGAATTCATGCACTTTTTTTCTGTGTATAACCATCACACAAGAAATTATACTATATTCATCTAAGAAAAGAATGAGTTACCTCTTCTACTATATTCCAGCCACATTTATCAGAACAAATACATTTGTGGGAATGAGATCAAGAAGATTTGATGCCCTTTTCTTCTTTGGATGATATGAAATGGAGACTAAATTTCCTCTTATAAAAGAATCATAATTATTTTCATATTCACACTCCATATTAAGGATATCCATGAATATATTAAACTTGGATATCTTTTCTATTCCTTTTGATTGATTTGTCTCAAAGTTCAAGGACAATTTTTTTTTCTTCTTCAACATTCAGATTAAAAATATTCTCTTTACTATCAACTTGATATAAGTCTCCATCTATTTTGCATCATTTCTTTAGAGAATTACCTATCTCTCCTTTTATAGTTCACCCCTTTTGATTTAATTTCACTATAACTCCTAAGTCAAAATTGTTTCTCACACTCATTATATTGTGATGAAAATCATCTACATAAAGAAATTTAGTTTTCTTAATATCAAAATTTTTCATGTTCGGTACTCCCACATTTATTGATATTAAGAGAACCATAATTATCGAGACATAATGTTCCATTAACCCTTTTATTAACATTCTTCAAAAATTATACATTTCATATCATATAGGATGATGACTCATTATCAAGAATCCAGGATCAATTTTTCTTTTTGTCTTTCATAGATACATCTAAAAGGCTGGATTTATCAATTTTTTATTTTCCTTCTATGAAATATTTGATTGGGTGGATGATAATGATGGTATTTTCAATAAATTTTCCATGTTCATTGGTTCTAAAGCTCATATGTTTCTTCCAAAGGAGAATACTTGTTGGCAAGAGCATCTCAGTCTGGTTGGTGTGTATTGAATTTTATCTAATTTCTGTAGGTAATACTTCCACCTTTCCACTACCTAAAATCAATATCTTCATGAACATAGTTAGAGCATTGAAAAAATATCCCTAAAAGATATTTTTTATATAAAATGTAGGATATGGATTCATTATCTATTATTGACCTCCTAGATCTTACCCATTCAAATAGCTTATTGCCTCTTCATAGCATGACATGTTATAACACATATAGCTATAGAATTGACATTTCATAAGAGTAATTGTATTCTCACTTATATTCCTCCTCATGTACCCTTCCTTAGGAAAATTATTTTGTAACACGCCAAGAATTTAAAAATAGATTTATTATAAAATTCATCACTGGGTCTCTATAAACACCACATTGTTATAACCTAGACATGTAAACATAAGTTTTTCAGTTCTGTGATGTGAATTTTGAAAATCTAACATACACGGTTACTATGAGTATGTTATTTAGAGTCCGATAATAATAACATAATTTTTGTTGAATAGTAACCTGCTCTTATGAATAGTAACATACCCTTATGAATAGTGATAAAACCTAATGAATAGTAACCTTACATATTATAGTATATAAATTATATTCAAGTTAGAGTATGATATACCTATGTTTTGGAATAAGTAAATAAATTTTTTAAAACTGTTTTTTTGAATAAATTTTGATTTTAATTAAATATTAAATTAATCATATTTAGAAAATTATTTTTGAAAAATGGAATTCCTTTTTGGATTCTACATGTTGAAAAATAATTGGGGTGAGTTTTTGGGATTTTTTGAAATACATGAATTTTGATGAATAATGAAATACCATAATTTACAAAATAATCTCAATACACTAATTATAGAGTCATATATGATGTTCTAATGATTTAAGTCCAAATGATTAAGATTAATGAGATAAAATTACTATTATTGGTCATAGAAGACTCACTATTCCTTTTATTGTTGAGAAATAATAAATTAATGAATATAAAATTGACAAATCCCCACTCCCCTCCACTATAAAAACCCCCATCACTCTCTCTTCTCTTCACCCCTCTCAAGCCTTGTGCCTTATCCAAATTATGTCCAAATATCCAGCCAAACTCCTATCCAACTTCCATCAAGCCTTGGTTTCATAAAAATACCAAAACCTCTCCCTTAAAGAGGCTCTCAAGGATGTTTGGTTCAAGAGGTAAATTCCGCTTTTAAATTTTTTATCTTTCCTTTCAAGTTCATTTGTTTTCTTTTTCTATTATGACATCTCCATATACAAATGTTGTGATGACTCCAAGACATTACATGTACAAGAATTTTTTCATGATAGTGTAATAACTTATCATCATCTCTTCCTTTTACCTTCTTTTATACTAGTAGCAAGAACACAATCCGAGATGTGTCAATTTACCACATTCAAGGATAACTGGCTTTCGATTTCTATTATCATTATCAGTTATGGTTATGAAACCATTCTTGTTATGGTAGAACAGACGTATTATATATTTAACATACCCTATGTAAGGTTATATAATCCTTTTGTACAAATGGTATTAAGTTACAAATAAAAATGAGTTTATTGTAATCAAAACCCACAAATTAACTGAAATAGTAATCATTAATGGTCTATATAATAATTCATCCTCATACTATGTAACCAAATTATATAAATGAACAATAAAACCTATAGATGATCATAAATAATATTATAATTAAATTATGGAGATTTACAACCATTACAAATGAATTCTATTACTTAAGAACAAGTGATCCGATTATGAAAATAAAGAAAACGAACACTACGGAACACCGAAATTCAATATAATAACTTATCCAGAAGGGCATAAATGGACTTAACATAATTATGATAAACTAAATAAATGTCTAATATGTTATGAAATAAGTTATTAATAAGTATAATTTCATATTCTAGGACCTTATGTTCAAGAGCAGAACACATTTGGACTTAAGGTAAGGGATTTCTTTAACTCACTTCCATTAATGCGAGGTTTCCCGTATTCACTACTAATACTTATGTATGGTTTATGTATAATGACCATTAATGTCAGAAATAATGAATATATTTATTTTCATTGTATTCAGTGTATCATTTTAATATTATTAATTTTGGGACATATGAATCGATTGATTGCTAAGTGGTAGGGGTTTTTCCACTGGAACATTCATTTTCATTCGGGTTACGTTTATAGTGTAATTACCTCGATAAAACTCTTTTGTATTTTTATTTGGTCCTCGTAAATTCGGTTTGAGTTATATATATATGTTCACCAATAGAATAATTCCTTATTTTGTGGATAGTTACATGTTTTAAAAGGAACTTTCATAATTGTTTATGAAAAAAACCCGATTAAAGGGATATTTTCAAATTCTTACCCATTTTCAACAGTACTAAAAAATTTGTTCTAAGACACCATTAGTTTTAAAAAAATATTAATTTTTTCATGAAAAATTATATTGGATCATTTCTGGATTTAAGAGAACAAATGTGCCTTTCCACTTTAAAATTCTCTTTAATACTTTCCTTAAATTGATCAAAAATGTTTTATTTATAAATAATATTAAGAACTCATTTTACATTATTTCACTTTAGTGGAACATAATTTAGGCATAAAATATAATTTTAATATCCTATTATTTTATTTTATGGGATATTAATGTTTAAAATATGATTTAAAGTAAAATATAAATGATTTTCCAAAAGGAATATTCTTTCAAAAGTAAAAAGAATTTTTCTCATCTCACGTTAACTTTTATGAGACATATGCCTTGTTCACCACTTTTGTATTTCTTGTGGAATATGTACTTCCCTTTGGTATAACATATAAAGAGTCCAATTTTTCTCAAGATATTCTAATGGATTATGATTTGAATGTTTCAAGGTGGTATGTGACACTTTGGAATGTCAAAGGATTATTTCCTCAAGAATTTGTTAGTGGTATCATTTATAAATAAATTTGTCTATGTCAACATCATTTATTTAATGTTTTACTTAATTGAGGTTTATCTATTAAGATATCATCTACAATATTTTGTTGAAGGGTTTCTAGTTATTCTGATTATGGATGTTCTATTTTGACATTACTCACCATATTATTTCGAATGGTTTGTGTTTATGTTCAATGATAGGGGAATGATATTTAAATTTTATAAGTTAGATTCATTATGAATTTATATGTTTATTATATTCACCCATTTCATATGAGGAAGTCATTGGACATATTAAGTGTCAGGTGGGTCCTACTATATCCCTTTGGGGCATCAGTAGGTCTCATGAGACAAACTACGGTCCTGGAAAAAGGGCTTGACAAAATGATAATTTATGGTCTTGGAATGAGGCCATGATGGCATGGTTATGTTGTCCCGCATTTTTCATTCCCTCATTATGAAAGTAGAATTTATGGATTTTGTGGTTATTTGACTAATAGAATATGAACGATTATGTTTTATTATGGCATTACATACTCATCTCTTATTCCTGCCATAATGTGTTCAAGTTTTTGTTAAAGGAACCTGTTTTTATGTATTCAACATGCCTAATGTTTATGTTATGATATCTTCGGCAGTATTGATTACCCTTATTGATCATTTGAGATAACCCCTTTCATTTGTTTTTCCTTCCCCAGGTTTAGAAGAAGATATCATTTATTGAGTTTTCAAGGTTTCAATTTATTATCTTTTGTTATATATCATATTTTGTTTCATTTCAAAATATAAAATGGGTTTCATGTATGTATCTAGTTTCTTCAAGGCTAATAAATTAATCAGTCCTTCAGGATTCATATTCCTTGTTTATATACCAATGTAATCAAATAAGGCACCAACTCTTGGCAACTAGGATCATGTACTTACAGTTGGTATCAGAGGAAGTTTAGTCTAAACCTTGGGAATTAGATTTTGAAAATGTAGGTTAGGGGAAAAAGCCCTAAGATGGTTTTTGAGGATAAAAAAACAAGAACATCCTAGAATTTTGGGATGTAATATATTAAGTGGATCTTTCTAGAAAATAAATCCCTATATAAATACAAACAAGTAGAGGTGGATCTGGAACAGATGTAACTTGGAGTGAAAAATCAGACAAGGAGTTTCAGTATTGACCTAGGGTATCTTGGTACACAACAACGAGCCTTGATGCACTCTTGGTTTGACACTCCCAGGGGATATGATTAGGATAATTCACATTTTATTTACCCAACATTGTGAGGGATTTATATACTCACAGTATCCAAAGTATATGGTTCTAGTATTTACATTGCATAAATTTATGCTATGTTCTATACCATGTTTAGAGTTATAGAGATTTCGTAATTTTATAAGCTAATATATAATATGGAATTGATTAGATATGGATCCTAGCATAAGGAATAATAACTTCACCAACGCATAGGATGTGAAGAGTAAGAAGGATCATATCTCTAATGGATTTAAGCCATCTTTTCAAAAGAATATTGTCTCCCATGTATCCTCATCATATGATGAAATAATATAATGTGTTAACAAGGTATGTAAAGACTTCTCTGAGTCCTATGGATTTGAAGGGAAGAAGAAGAATAAGAGGATGACAGAGAGATACATGGATAAAGGGAATAAGTGAAAATAGTGTTTTCCCATATGTGATAACTGTGAAAGAATCACCCTGTTAAATCCTTGAATTGAATAGGTGTTTGCTTCAAGTGTGGTGAAAAAGGACACCAAGTTCACGATTGAAAGAGTAAGAAAATGGTTTCCAATGTACAATGCTTCAATTGCAAGGAGATGGGACACTATGATAATCAATGTCCCAATCATCAAAGGAATATAACCCAAATGATGGTTTTGGATAATGAGAAGTTATGATGCTACCGTAGATGAAGTAGAATGATTAATATGCCTAGTCAGGAATCATTCCATTTGTATATTTTTTCAGTAATGTACTGATTGTATGAATTATGAAATATATAAGGATTGTACAGTGGTACTCTTTCATTAAGTATGTGAGGTCATATGAGGAATGGAAGAAAGGAAAATTGATTCACTAGAAAGTTAAACTTTTTAGAAATAAAACATGATTGAGGGAAAGACAACCCTTAATATATATCTGATATTGAGATAATGATGAAGAAATGATTGATTTAGATAAGTATTGACTACCTTGTAACTGATTATTGACTTGTTGAGAAGAGGTCTATTCTATCATCATTGAAGATTAAAGAACATTTGGATTTAAGGAATTTATCAAATAAAATGTATCTTACTTAAGTAATATATAAGAATGCATCTTTCAAATATGGTTTTTATGGTAATCCAAGTTATTAAGATATTTAAAGAGGATACATGATGAAATTATTCACATGTTTGGAATGTGAATTTTAGAGCTACTTCATGTTGATTAAAGGATAATGATAAGTTAATCTTGGAAATTTATAGGACTTCATTATAATGTGTTGAATCATTATATTTTGGAATTTTTTAACCATTTTTGAAATGTATTAAGTTGATCATTGTATGAGATTTTAGAGGTTAATTTATTGCTTCACAAAATGGCGTAACCCAAGCTATGTGATGAGGTATAGATAGTTAAACTATAATAAAAGGATGAGTTTATAAGTAGAAATGTATATTTCTACTCTTATAGAGTGGAATAATTCCTCGACTCAAGGAAAATTGTCTTAAATAAGTTTTTTTCTTATTATCATAATCATTGATAATATTGATGAATTTGTTTTTTTAGTTTACAGTTTTTTAGTAATCAACATTCATCTGAACATGTCCACTATCATGTTTCATCAGAATGTCATAGTTAGATTTTTCTTCCAGGTCTAGTTTTTTTCTTCCAACTAATGTCACCTCATTCGAAAGCATACTTTTTGGGGTAACCACCTCATCTGCATTAACCTTTTTAGGTGGATATTTTATTAACCCTATTTTCGATGTGGGTTTCCATAAGGGAATTTTAAAGTTTCAACCATTAACTTTCGAAGTTCAATTTCAAATTATGAGGATGAAATTTTTGTAAGGAGGGGATAATGTAACACCCCAAAAATTTAAAAATAGATTTATTATATATTTCATGGATCACTCAGTCTCTATAATAACTACTTTGCTATAACCTAGCCAATTAAGCATAAGTTTGTCACTTCTGTGATATGAATTTCAAAAACCTGACATACACAGTTGTGATGAGAGTTATTTGTTGTCTAATAAGAAAAACATAATTTTTGGTGAATATTAAAACACCCTTATGAATTGTGATATAACCTAATGGATAGTAACTTTACCTATAATATTATATAAATAATATTCAATTTGGAGTATGATATACCTATGTTTTGGAATAAGTAAATAAATGTTTTAAAACGATTTTTAGAATAAATTATGATTTTAATTAAATATTCAATTAATCATATTAAGAAAATTAATTTTTGAAAAATGGAACTCATTTTTGGATTCTACACATCAAAAAATGGTTGGGGATAATTTTTGGGATTTTTTTGAAATACCTGATTTTTTTATGAATAGTGAAATACCATAATTTATAAAATAAGCTAAATTCACTAATTATAGAGCCATGTATGATGTTCTTATGATGTAAGCCCAATTGATTTGTATTCACATAATAAAATTACTATTCTTGGTGATGGAAGACTCACTATTCATTTTCTTGTGGAGAAATAATAAATTAATGAATATAAAATTGAGAAATCCCCTCTCCCCTCCACTATAAAACCACCCATAACTCCCTCTTCTCTTCACTCCTCTTAAGCCTTCTACCTTCTCCAAATTCTATCCAAATATCCTCCAAAACTCCTCTCTAACATCCATAATTTCTTTTTCTCATAAAAAGACTAAAACCACTCACTTAAAGAGGCTCTCAAGGAAGTTTGGTTCAAGAGGTAAATTCCTATTTTAAATTCTTTGTCTTTCCTTTCAAGTTCATTTGTTTTATTTTTCTAATATTACCTATCCTTATCCTAATATTTTGATTAATTAAGCACCATAAATGTAAATTAATGCTTCCAGGATAGTAGAAAATGTTATCATAATCTCTTCCATTTACCTTCTTTTATACTAGTAGCAAGAACACCATTCGAGATGTGTCAATTTACCACATTCAAGGACAATGTGCTTTCAATTTCTATTATCATTCTCAATTATGGTCTTGAAACAATTCTTGTTATGGTTGAACCAGATTATTATATATGTAATATAACCTTTTTAAGGTTCTGTAATCCCTTTGTACAAATAGTATTATGTTATAAAGAAAAATGAGTTCGTTGTAATCAAAACCCACAAATTAACTGAAACAGTTATCATTAAAGTTATATATAATAATTAATCCTCATTCCATGTAAAATATATATATAAATGACCGATAACAAAAATATATGATCATAAATAACATGATAATTCAATTCTGGAGATTTACATATATTCCACATGAATTCCATTACTTAAGAATAAGTGAACTGATTATGAAAATAAAGAAAACGAACAATGCGGAACGACAAAATTCGATATCATAACTTATAAAAAAGGTAATAAATGAACTAAAAATAATTATAATAAACTAAATACATGTATAATAGGTTATGATATAAGTTATTAATATGTCTAATTTCATATTCCATGACCTTAAGTTCAAGATTGGAACACATTCAGACTTAAGTTAAGAGGTTTCTATATCTCAGTTCTATTTTTGTGAGGTTTCCCATATTCACTACTAATAATTATGTATAGTGTATGTATAATTTCCATTAATGACAAATATCATGAATATATTTATTTTCATGGTACTCAATGTATCATTTTAATATTATTAATTTTGGGGCATATGAATCGATTGATTACAAAGTGGTAAGGGTTTTTCCTCCCAAACCTCCATTTTCATTCGAGTTACTTTTATTGTCTAAATACCTCAATGAAACTCCTGTCTATTATTATTTAATCCTCATAATTTATGTTTGAGTGTTATATATGTGTTAACCAAAAAGAATAATACCCTATTTAATGGATATTTACATGTTTTAAAAGGAACTTTCAAAATTGTTTCTGAAATACAAACCCAATTCAAGGGATATTTTCAAATTCTTACCCATTTTCAAGTGTACTCAAAAATCTGTTTGAAGGCACCATTAGTTTTATAAAATCATTCATTTTATATTGAAAAATGATCTTGGATCATTTCGGGATTTAGGATAACAAATGTTCCTTTCCACTTTACAATTATCTTTAATACTTTCCGTAATATGCTCTAAAATGCTTTATTTATAAATAATCTTAAGAACTCTTTTTACATAATTTCCCTTCAATGGGACATAATTTATGCCTAAATACAATTTCAATGTACTAGTATTTTATTTTATGGGATATTCCGGTTTAAATTATTATTTCACAGAAAATACAAATTATTTTCCAAAAGGAATATTCTTTAAAAAGTAAAAAGAATTTTTTATCATCTCTCATTAACTTTTATGAGATATATGCCATGTTCACCACTTATTTATTTCTTGTGGAGTATGTAATTTCCTATGGTATATCATATAAAGAGTCTACTTTTTCTCATGATATTCAAAGGGATTATGATTTGAATGTTTTAAGGTGGTATGTGACACTTTGAAATGTTTAAGGATTATTTCCTCGAGAATTTGTTAATGGTCTCATTTATAAATATATTTGTCAATGTTAACATACTTTGATGAATGTTGTACTTAATTGAGGTTTATCAATTACTCCATCATCTAAAATATGTTATTCAAGGGTTTCTGGTTATTCTGACTATAAATGTTCTATTTTTACATCATTCACCGTATTATTCAGAATGGTTAGTGTTTATGTTCAATTATTGGGGAATGTTATTTAAATTTCATATGTTAGTTTAAATATGAATTTATATGTTGATTATGTTCACCCCTTTCATATGAGGAATGCATTGAAAAAAGTAAGTGTTGGGTGGGGCCCTCTATATCCCCTCGGTGCATCGATAGGTCTCATGAGGCAAACTACGGTCTTGGCACAAGGTCTTGACAAAATGATTATTTATGGTCTTGGCACGAGGCCTTGACATTATAGTTATGTTGTCCCAAATTATGAATTCCCTCAATATAAAAATATAATTTATGGCTTATGTGTTTATTTGAATAGTATAATACCCCGGATTATATTTTATTATGACATTACTTAGCTCTTATTCCTGCCATAACATGTTCAAGTTTTTGTTAAAGGAACATGTTTTTATATATTAAATATGCCTAATATTTATGTTATGATATCTTCCGCTGTATTGCTTACCCTTACTAAGCATTTGAGCTCACCCCTTTCATTTGCTTTTCCTTCCCCAAGCTAAGAAGAAGAGATCATTTATTGAGTTTTCAAGGATGCAGTTTATTAGCTTTTGTTTTGTTTCCTATTTTGTTGCATTTCAAAATGAAAAATTAGTTCCATGTATGTATCTAGTTTCTTCAATACTACTAAACTGATTGGTCCTTTGGGATTCTTATTCCTTGTTTATATACCAATGTAATCAAATAAGGCACCAGATTTGGGAAACTGGGGTTGGGTCCTTACATATTTGACTATAGATCATTTCAGAATACATTTTTATGGTTTTCATTTTAGGTTTTATTTGTATAAACTTTAGGTGACATTGTTGTATGTTCAACTTTCAACATTACTTTATTTTAGATCATCTTCTTTCCATCCTTTTGTGTTTACACATCACAACTAATTCCTATTTTTCCCATACATGTGGATCTTTGATAATTAAAATCCTTTTCTACTCCTTCAAAATCACACTTATCTCTCTTTAAAATCTCAACATATGAGAATAGTTAAAAATATACATTATTATTTATTTCCTTTGTATTTTATTAACATTAATGTTTACTTCATAGAGTAAAAAATAATTTTACAAGACCCTCAACTATCTTAGACTGCTTCTTCAGTATGGATGTACGGTCATTGATGAAATTTACCTATTCTTCAATTATGAGTTTCAATTAGATTACCTATTATAATAATTTCATACTTGTGTAATATTCTATTAATACTTCTTCAAGTCGAACAATTTTAGCTTCTAGACGGTTTACATATTTTGATGAGTCTTCCAGAACTTCTCTCCACATTTTTTTATTTTTCTTTGATTTTCATGCTCACTAAGAGCATCCCCAACTTCCAACTTATGATATGAATTAAAAGTAAACTAATTATCTTTATATTTATCTTTCAATGGGTCACACTTTTGAACTATATCCATCATGGATGCTTGAGTTCTAGATATAATCTCAGGTTATTCATCCTAAAAAAATATTAACCAACATCTTCTTCACTATTGAAACTCTTCCACTATAATTTCTTTCTTGATTTTTAGTCTCCCTTTTGTGGAAACCTTTTATGAGGCTTTTTCAAGTTTCCAAATTCACTTTCTTCATCGTTGAACATCATTTAAAACTGATATACAAAGTTCCCAACTCTACCACAATGAAAGTAGGCCAGAGGTAGCTTTCCCTTAAACCACATCTTTCCTCTCTTGAATTTCTTAGCAAGAAGAGAAAAATGTTCATATTCTTCACTATCATTACAAAAAATATCTAAAAAAATATCAGGTTTTTACATGGTCTTTAATGCTAACTCCTTTGTTAATTTAATTATTGAATCCTCTAGATTTACACTCTTTTTATATGCCACCATACTACTTAGAAGATCATCCAAAGAATGTTTAGAAATATACCTTTCTTCAAGGGATGACACTTTTGGATTACAGAGTGGTGAAGACCTTATCAAAATTTTATTTACAATGTCAATGCATATTTTTCTTCACTATGTACTAAAATTAATCCAACAAATTTAGTAATTAAATTCAAAAATGTATCTATATTTTCATAATGATGCATGTTCAAATCATAGAACCTATTATGCAGAACATGGAGTTTTTCCTCCTTAACTTTTTTGTCACCTTATTATATATTTTCTAGTTTTTCCCACATAGAATTGGCTGAAAATAAACACATAAAATCTATATATATTTGATCAGATAGAGCTTTGGTAAGGGAATTGTTTTCTTTCTCATCTGCATCAATCATTTTCCTATCTGTTTCTATCATAGAAAATCATGTTACATAAGTAACCTAAATCACTTATGTAGTCGAAAATAGTACATATAATTTATGAGATCCTAAATGAGATCTCATCCTGTTCTAAAAAATATGTAAGTTTCTTCCATCAAATAGTGGGAATCGTCTAACATTTACTGAATTATCTAGGATAATAAAGGAGGAAAGATTTAACTCTAGAAACCTATAGGATTTATACTACTTGAAGGTACTCAGAACACCATGAGAGGGGAGGGGTGAATCAAGGTGTTGAATTTTTATTCTAAAGTGACAGATCTTGTTCTCATGTTGGTAGGAACCTATGAAACATGTTTGATGGGAAAGTGTAGTAAGAAAAAAATCATATACAAAGATACAACACAACAATTTTACCTGGTTCACCACTATGGGTTAGTCTAAGGAGAATATACTGATAGTGAGTCTGTCACACCTTAATCTACTAATATTCACTGTTTGTGGGAAAATAAGTTAAAAAATAGTCATATTATTCTAGAAACACTATCTTTATAGGATTCTAGGGTTAACACACTGCGTCCCTCAGAACACTTCCATCGAATCCACCTATAGAACTTCCTTGGGTGACATCTTACTCAGTTTATTGATTTGAAGGTATCTTAACTATATTGGCATTAATATTAGTGTCTCTGAATAGCATGCTACTCTAATTTCATCTTATATTTAAGATGATTCATGTTGAAAGACCTGTTTACTAAAAAATGATGTCTAAAACTGCCTTTCACAAGGATCCGTCACGAAGTCCACAACCATAAGGAAGAAAAACTCCTTTTTGAAAAAAAACCTTTGATAAGCTCACTAATCCATCATGGAATACCCCATTAGGTTTACAACCAATTACCAAAAATAATTTTCATCTTTAAATAAATAACTATATTTTTTACAATGCTCAATGTCGTATAAACATCCGGATTCATGGAGCTCCCTTACTTTACAAAATCATAGAAATTACAGATTCTATCTAAAAATATTCATGTATAATAAAGTGGGGTTATCCCCATATATATATGTTAATCCCTTCTTAATTATCCATCACCTCTAACACATTTTTTAGATCTTTAAAAAATGATTTTCATAGTTCCACTCCTTTGGAAAAACTCCCATGAGATTTTTCATCATCGTGAATATTTACATGAAACAAGAATTCACTCACGATGCTCCACTTATCATAATTGTAGAGATTATCATTAGCATTTGAAATGATCCACATCTTGACTAATATCATCCTAGTATTCGTGAAACTATAACTTTACCATTTTTATAATGTTTCATTCCTAGAAGAATAAATTTTGTGATTATAGGCTCTTCCTCCTGATTATGAGCCGATGATTTTCCAAACATTAGGAAACAATGTAAACATCAATAGAGTAATCATATTGAACTATAAGATCTACTTCCTTTCAAACTCCCTGATCATCCAAGTTTTTATTGAACAAAATTCACCAACTAGACACCATATCTAGCAAAGAAGAGCCTTGGTTCCAACATATAGATGTTCTTATAATCCTTTTATTATAAATAAAGACAGAAATTTTTATTTTTAGTTAAATTATGATCCATGTTAAAGAAAGATAAAAAATATTAGATGGAAATAATATCCTTTAAAATTAAATATTGGTTATATTGGATAGATTAAGAGTGGGGTGAACTTAGCTTCTAATAAAAATTTATATTTAAAAAATTTTTTAAGATAAACTTCCAAAATTTAAAAATTGTAATAATAGAATAAAAATAGTAAACAATAAATAATTTATAATTTTTGAATGTTTTCTAAGAATATCGATCATAGCCCAATTAATAAAATTTTAAAATCAAATAATATATTAAAAAATATATATCCACATGAAAAATAAAAAATAAAATAATAATTAATTCAAACGATTGGATTATTTAATGTCTTATTAGTTTTAAAAATAAAATCAATTTTAATTTAAAAGTTAGAAATAACATAATAAAACATAAAGTAAATTATTACACGAGTCATAGTATCATTCCATTTCCTAGTGTTCTTTACTTTATAGTCACTCACTACATAGAATTTTTATTAATTACTAATAAGCTTGATCCATAACCTGGATGTAGTAGATACAATATAACTGCACCCAAGGTAGTACCAGCTACAACTAGCCACTTATATTATTATATGTGGGATGACATATTTAAAATAAATGATAATAATGTATCATATTACACTCCATTAAAATATTTTTTTCCCCAAATGATAAACAAATTAAACAAGAACAACTCTATAGTAAATAGAAATGGAGAAGAAGTGATAATGAATGGGAAAGTTTTTGAGAAGTTATCTTTCTATCAAAAATATTCGGATGATTAAAAATATTTTTATTCTTCTAGTGGAATTTATTTAAATATTTTATGGATTTCACTTAGAATGATATTCATGTGTTTTATATTTTTACATAAAAAATAAAGTGTCTTAAAAGAATTGTGAAATCCTCTTTCTTTATGATGAAAAATTTACCACAAATGACAAGGTATCACACTAGACACTCATCTAGCTATTAAGTTAGTTATATATTTGACCAAACCTTGTGCACATGGTTTTTCATAGATTTATAATTTTTTAAACAACAATTATCTATTATAGTATAATCATAAAAATTATAATCATACTGAGCTGTAAATCCAAAAATGATGATTTTTCATCAATTCTCTTGGTATCCATTTGATATTAATCATTTTAAAATCCTTGTACTGATAAATTTCTTAATTTTAATTAAATTAGATAAACTATATGTTAAATCTATGATTCTAAATTTAATATAAAATAGGATTCAAAGTAGAGTCCTCAATGAAATAATATATATCATGGTTGCAGACATCTAGTGAAGAAAAAAATCCTTCAAAGTATCATAGATCGCTTGATGATATCATATTTTACATGATGGTATTTTAAACGCTTGTAGGTATTTGGATTATTTTGATAGTAACAGAATATATAAGTTGTCAGAAATTTTATTCGGATGGTAGTAGGATTTCTTTAATATCCTCAAAAAACCTCTAGTAGTATCAAAAAATTATCAAAGGTAGTTATGACTTCTTCTAATGATATAATTTTTATTTGGGTGGTGAAATATTTTATTCTAAAGGTATTATACTTCAAATAGTGGTGGATGACATGAACTGGTGGTAGAAAATATCAACTGGTGGCATCAGAACTCGAACAGAAGGATAAAAGTGTGAAGAGAATTAGTAGACATTAATTGTTATTAAAAAAGTGAAATTGGTTATAGTAATGGTATACTGACAAGAGAAACTGATAAATATATAAATTTATATAAATGTCTAAGTTATGGAGAAATATCATTTTACATATAAATATTTAGTTATAAATTAATCATTATTTGAGAAAATTACCAAATTTAATTGTTGTACTTAGACAACAAACTCAATCACTACCAAGTGTATAAAAAATTGAATAATTATACCCCATGTTTTACAATCCAATATAATATGATTTATTTGATCATATACAATTTACAAACCTATATAATGGAATGATTTCCTAGTTATTTTTATGGATTTATAGCTCAAATGATCAGAGAGGAAGTTACCATTGATGAAATTCCCATTGTATCAGAATAAATTTATGTATTCTAGGATGAACTACCCGTTCTTCCCCAATATTTTCATATAGGGTTTTCAATAAAAATATTATCTAGATATGTTCATATCAAAATGAGTCTATATATATTTGAATGCACAACATTAGTGGAATTAAAGAAGTAGGTAAAATAAAAATTGTAAATTCATTTTTTCCACCCTTGTGCTTCACGTTGGAGTGAAACATTCATTTTTCTGAAAAATAAGGATGGATCAATTCACCTTTACATATAATTTCATGAAATTAAAAAATCAATATTAATAATAAGTATCCCTTGCCTCATATCAATGAATAATTTATCTTCTCAGAGGTGATCAATACTTTTCAATGATTTCCTTATGATATAGATATAATCAGTCATGGTTCGTAAGGAAATATATTTTAATGATATATTTTCCAATTAGGTATGGAAAATAAGAGTTTATATTTATTCAATTTAGATTCATTAATTCCATCACCGTATTCATAGATATAGTGAATAGAATCTTTAGAGACAACCAATATTAGTTTGTAGTTGTATTCATAGATGATATTCATATATATATATATATATATATTAAGATTAAGGATGATAATAAAGCTCATTTTTGGATTTGGTTGATAACCTTATTAAAATAATTTTTTATAATAAATTAAAAAAATGTGAATTATAGGTATTTTTTTATTCTTGGGTGATGTGATCACTATTTATATAATATATGTAGATTCTTCTATGATAAATTTTATTGAATGATGGTCAATACCAAAAAATTTCAATTTGATCCTTAGTTTAATTAGTTTATCTAGATACTGTATATAAATTTTACGTAATTTATTATAGATAAAAGAAATACTCTAACCATCTTAAAATAGAAGGGACTAAACTTCCTTTAGATGGGGTGATGTAAAGAATTTTTTAAAGAACATAAGATAATATTAGGTGAATCACCTGTACATACAATACCTTGTATTGGGGAAGGAATTGTAATATATAATGATTTCTCCAAAAAGGTATTAGGATGATTCCTCATAAAAAATTAAAAGGTAACTTCTTATTCCTCATGATAATTTAACACTCCTGATCAAAATTACCTGACACATGATTTGGTGTTAGTGGCCATTATATTTACATTAACAATTTTATGGAATTATGTTCATATTGATAACTATGATATTTATACCAACTATAAGTGTTTTAAATATGTATTCAAATCAATGGATTTGAATATGTTAAAAAGTAGATGGTTATATTAAAAATAATAATATAATTCTTCAATACATTACCACCATGGAAATGAAAATATGATGTTTGATGCTTTGAGAAACAAATATCATACTACCATACCTATAATATGGGTTAAAATAGATATAATAATAATATATTCCATAGGATGAATCTTGAATTCATAATATAATATAGTAATTCATATATTTACCAGTTTACTAATCAATAAATCAATCATTTATATATCAATAAAACTTAAAAAATGACGTAGAGCTACAAAAAGAAAGAATTTTTTCTAGAGTTCAACTTTGATAAAGATGGAGTTATAATTTTAGAAACCTTTCTATATGTTCCATAAAATTCAAAACTATATAGGGATATATTAGATAATTCAAATAGTACATACTTATCAATTCATAATGAATGTATGAATATGTATAATGATCTAAAGAAAAAATATGGTAGGAAAATATGAAAAGTGGCATCACAAAGTATATATCTCGATGCTTGGTATTACAAAAAGATATGAATGAATGAAAAAAGTATAATGTGTTGATAAAACAATAAACTATACTAGTATGTAAATTATAAAACAAACCAATATATTTTTTCATAGGACTCACCAAGAGATATAAATGAAATAATGTTATCTATTTTCTACTTAATTGTCTTACTATGTCTGTACAGTTTATTTCCATCAAAATATATTCCTCAATTGACAGGTATTACATGATATAAATAAGGGAATTAGTTAAAATTCATATATTATGATAATATATAGTATTTTATAGTGATATAAAATCTACATTGAGGTTCTGGAGAATTATTTAGAAAGAATTAGATATAGAGATGAGTTTTAGCACCACTTATCACCCTCGGACGAATGGTTAGTCTGAGAGGGACATCCAAACACATAAAGTCATGATGAGATCCTATTAATTGAAGTTTCATGGATTTTGGGATAAACACCTCTCCAAAATATAGTTATCATATAATAATAAGATCCATTCTAGAATTTATATGGAACTATATGAGGCTCCATATTGGATGAAATGCAGGACTCAAGAATAATGGGAAGAAGATGGAGAAAGGAACCTAATAGGATATAGCCCTATCCAAGAAATTATGGGGAATTCTAAAAAATTTTATTAGTATATTATTATTTAATAATTTATGTATAAGAGTTATGTAGATATTCACTAATGAGATCAAGAGACTAATGTTGGTGATAAAGTGTTCCACTAGATATCTTCTTAGAAGCTTGTTATGATATATGGGAATAAAGTGAAGTATATCCCAATATATATTGGTTTATTAGAGTTCCTCGATCAGTTTTGGGATATATAATATCACTTATCACTCCTTCTATAACTCTCCATAGAATCCAAAGTGTTACCAGTATTAATTTTTTAAAAATACACCGCAAACCCTTCACTTGTGTGGAGCTCGGAATTCATGAAATGGATCATGATATCTTATATGAGGAAGAACCAATAGAGTTCATAGATCATTAATACATGGTAATTTTGTGAAATCCCACTAATAATTTATAATTCATTTGGTGGAATAATAAGAACTAGGAATCCATTTGGGGACCAAGGATGTAATGAGGTAAAATTATCCTCAATTGTTTTCATCTTAGAAATAATATTTTTATGATGAAATTATTTTTAAGGGTGATATAATGTAACATACCAACATTTTATTGATATATTACCCTTTAAACCAAACCATAATAGAACATAACTATTTTCATTTAAATAGATATTGATTAATATATAGTAGTTATTTAATATGTATATACAAACAGTTATTACCAACTCATGAAATAAAGACCCCTTTTAATACTATCTGAACAATTGAAACTTAGAATATAATAAAATAATTTTCATTATTAAAATTTATTTTATAAAAAGGTTTTTTTTGTGTTTGGAATATTCTTAATTTTCACTAATTTAGAATAATTATTAATATACAAAAATTATTACCTATAAAAAAGATTTCACAAAAATCTATGATTTTATTTTAAATTTAGATTTATAATTTTTCGAATGATAATTTTGAGAAATAAAATTCCTTTTCTAAATTATAATAATATTTTTAACTTATGAATAATTATTGGTTTTTTAATAAATATTTATTTTTTGGTGAACATTGAAAAATATCTATTTTAAACATAACTTGAATTTTTTGACATAATTATTTTGAAAGAGTGAATTGGAAAATCATAATAAATTTTATAAAACAGAGTATTTATTTTAAAAGTGAATTTATAATTTTATAAAATGTTCTTTATTGAGAGATATTTGAAATTTTAGAAATTAAGTTATATTTTTTTAAAAAATATTTTAATACATTATTCATTATGTTTTTTAAAATCAATTTTGATCACTTTTAAAAAAATAATACAATAAAATTTATTTCAAAATTTTATTAATTAGATAAAAATTATATGAAAATGATCATTTTACATTCTAGAATAAATGGTCAATTACATTGGTAAAAACTGGTTACCTTAGTAATAATTAAATGGGGGTAAAAAGGCTTAATCAAAGAGGGAAAATCAAAAACATGTTAAATAAGGGTGGGAATGGGATATTAATGAATTGTATAACATTATCACATACCCTCTCTACTATTTCCCAATTTTTTATCTACATTCCTTTTAAGTGACTTCTTATTACTAAAATATTTTTTGGTATTTACAAAAACATCTTCCCTTTTAACTATTAAAAAGAGATCAACTCTCCTCACAAACCATCACTACACAACCCAATTAGTTCCAAATAACATCTATCAAAACCTATCAACAATATCCCTAAGGTCCTTTATGAGTTTCTAGTATTATCAAGTGTTCTTCACTCAATGTAATAACAACCTTTGTAATGGTGACAATCCATCAAGGTAGGTATTAAATTATAGCCACCCCTTTGTCTTTTCTATTTATTTATGTGCACATTTTCAACCAAATTTTTCATTAATAAATTGTAAAAATATAGATTTTTTATTTTTATTATAAATTAATGTTACTGTAATGGTTCTAAAAACACGATGTACCTTTCAATTTTCCATTAATAAAAAAGTTGAATCATGCATATGTGTTGACAACCACCTCCACAAATAAATATATTTCGTTTTACTTCACTACATAACCTAGTTGGTCCCAAAGGAAAATTTAATTAAAATTTATGATATATAAATATATAATTATATCATATATAATTTCCTTAAATGATAAACAATGTTACTTTATTCTTCCTCCATTTGGAAAATTAAATCATTATCTATATGTATGTGTGGACTAGCACCACTATTTAATAATGCACTATATTTTTCAAAATATATTTAATGGATGTTTCTATTTTATATTTGATATGTATATATGATATCATATATATATATATATAATTAATATCATTCATTATTGAAAAAATAATATGTAAAAATAATTATAAGGTAACCCATAAATATCAGTGAATAATCCGAAACCAGTTCATCACTATTTTCATATTATAAAAAGAATTCAAAAATTCCCATGTAGTGAAATTATTACATTATAGGACTTTATTAAATATGAAATACAATACCATTAAATGGTTTAAATAGTAAAACTTGTGTTAAGAATAAAGATCAGTATTATTTTTAGAAATCTAGTTCAGAATGGAAAAGATTATGGACACCTACTTTTTAAAAGTGACTAAAAAAATATAATAAATGGAGAGATTTATTATTAAAGAATAAAAAAATATAAATTTAAATGAAAATTATTCTGAAATAGGTAATAATTATGTTTATATTTATGATACACGAGGTTAAATCACTTCTGTGGAAATAAATGGAAAATTAAATTGACTTGGTAACTCAAAATCCTTTCTATAAGTGATACAATTTCTTATTGAAAATTATTTTTCAATGAATTTCCATTTTGAATGATTTTCTCTCTTTTATTTATGAGAAAAATTATTTTTTAATCCACAACCCTTTCCATTAAAGTATTCCTTTTCACTTTTTTCTAAATGAAGGAAATGTTTTTTAAAACAAACTAATAACTATGAATTTTAAATTGATTAATACAAAATATTTTCACAAGAAACCACTTTACATGATTTTTTTCATTATCATAAAATGATATATAAAAATGGGTTTTTTCAGGTTTCATCTAATATTTTTCAAAAATTATGTAGTTATTTTGGGTGATCAAGTTTTCAATATCTATGAATTTCATTAATAATGTTATTTTATACCATTGAGACATTTTACGAATTCTATTTTTATTTTTGTGGGTTCATTATGATTTTTTAATTATTTTAAATTGGTAGTTTTATAAAATCCATATAATTTAAATGGGTTCTATATATTTTGAATAGTGAATTATTTTTAAGTGTCAAATGTATGTTTGTATGGATAATGGGAAGACACCTATATCAAAAAAAAATACAGTGGCTAAGAGTTTATATCTCATGAGATAGGTATTAATGAGTATATTTTAGTTTTATGTATTAATGTGCACTGATTGTGTGCCTTGGGGAAAGTAATGTTTACCTATGATAAGGTTTGTACCATAGTTAATGGATTTTATTAATCATGATCTTATCCTCTCATGATAAAAGGTTTATGTGAAAGGATTCTAAAACTTTTTGTAGATATTATACTATGACATTGTTGTCATATGAATTTATGTTATTGTACAATGTTCCCTAAATCTCACTTACGTGTTTTTATTATCACTTATGATGTTATGATATTTTAGTTATGCTTATATTTATCACTTATTATTACAAAATCATCCTTTATGAGATGTTAATTTATCCCCAACTAATCATTTGAGCTCACCATTTTATAATGATTTAATTATCCAGGTTTGGAGGATGAGTATTAATAATGACATGTCTTGAACATGTCTTAAGATAGTTCCTTTAAAGAAAAATGATTTTTAGTTTTTAAGATAAGTTTTTATGAATCTGGTCCACAGATAAACTGAACCTATCTATTATTGAGATATTATCATTTAATAAATTTAATTTTTAGATCATATAAAATATGTATAAAAAAGAATGTTTAGATTTTGTTTCTATAGATCTCATCATAAATTCATTCCATTAGGTACAAAAAACAATAACACTATCCACTCAAATGGGAACACCCTTCTCCAAATTTATTTTCTCCTCAGTGAAACATCAATTAAACAATCTTCCTAGATAATAATACCTCTTGGGATTGATATTGATTACTATTGTATAAAAATGAAGACATCCCATTCTATTACTCACCATGTTTTATGTTATATATGAAGAAACATATCATTTCTCCTATTGATGTGGTAGCCCCATGTTTACATGGAAGAACCAACCAATGCAACTCACGTCAATTGTGTTTTTTATATAAAAATTTAAATTAATCCAAAACATTTTCTCCTATATTTACATTTTGGACACAAAATTATCTACAAAATTTGGATCATAACTTTTATTCTTAAGGTCTATATAGCCCATCACACCCATTGTGGGGGCCACAACTACTCAAACATGATGAAAAATAAGTTGTAGCTCCACCATTCCATGAATAACATAAAAAATGATAAATTATTATTAAAATAACCATTTGTAGACATACATAAGTAATATATATATATATAATAGAACTACATGACCTTCTAGAAACTTCACCAAAATGAATTAACTTGTACAAATTCCAAATTTTATGTCATTTAATTACCATCATTACTACTATCATCATATTTAGAATTCCAAGACCACAAAAAAATCATAAAACCTTTGGAATACATCATTACCAAATAAATAATGATATTTATCAACTTAGGAACATGAATAACATTGGTAATTTCTAATAACACCATCAAATATATGAACTAACATGTACCGATTCCATTAGTTATTCTCTATGACTTATTATCCATTTTTAAAAAATTACTATCACACTCTTCATAATTGTCAAATAATTATATTATTATACCAATATGATAAGATCAAATAGAATTTAATATAGAATTTGACTCATCCATATTACCTAAATTCATAAGAATAAATAATTATCGTAACCTCTAATCCTAAGAAACAACATTCAACCAAACTGATTCTTCATTTCTTTCAACTTATTTTTAGTTTTTATTTGCTATTAGACTAAAAATTGGAAATATTTATCTTATATGACCATGGTTTCCTCAAATTCCAATATATAAATTCACTTCTTGGTATATATTAGACTCTATATCTATAATCGTTGATCAATTTCTTCATTATATTTTTATTCTTTGATATTTACGTCCACCTAACATGGGAAAAATACCTTTGTAACCTAAAGATTCAGTATTTTTATTCATTTATCAAGTCTAGTTCATTATAAATGATGAAATTAAATCATCTAATTTTAGGGTAACTTTTCCAAAAAAAATAGTGACTAGTTTTTTATATAAATTTTTAAAAGACCTCAAAAGAAGAAAATACTTTTCTTCGTTTTCCATTTCAAAAGGCACCATACTATATTTATCATCAGTGTTATCCACAAACATTAACACATATATTAATTTTTTTGTGAAGTCATCCAAAAATATTCCCAAATATTTATTCTTTAAAATTCATAGATGAAAAAATATATTTTTCATATATAATAGATTTATTTGAGAGATATATATATATAATTATTTTCTAACTTTTACCAAGTATCCTTTGTTTCTATCATATTCATCACCTACCATAGTTTATATTCCATTAAATACAAATAATTAGTATTAATATAAAAATTACTAATATCCTACCAATATTTAGGGTTAATATCCTTCAGTTTATCTAATTTTTTATTCAATTTCATCATTATATCTTAAAGGGTTAAAATTTTCTTGAGCTATTGTTTTCATAGGGTGAAATATTTTTTACCATTAAACCAATAAATATAGACATTATTTTTTTTCCTAATCATGAATAATTAATCATAAATAAGAATTGATAACCTTATTTTGATACTAGATATCGAGAAAAAAGTATGTTGACACAACAAAAATAAGTATAGAACAATCAAAATAATACGTTCTGATGAATGTGTACTCCATGAGAAAATCTTTACTATTTTTTTGAAACCAAATAAAAAAAATCTAACATAACACTCTCTTGATCTTAGAAGTTTTATACTATATCAAACATTTCAACTACTAAACACCCCAAAAATACATGTTAGCAAGGAAAAATCACAATAGAAAGAACCACATAAATGAGGACACGATTCACATAATTGATCTTGTCCCTAAAATAACACCAATTAAATAATATCACTAGATGCTTCCTATATATATATTTCGACTATTTTATTTTTTATAAGAAGAAACACACCCCCTTTTCTCACTCTCCATGTTTGGTTTTATATAATAATAAACACACTCCTTCTACATTAACATTATGGACCCCATGTTTACAGGGTTTGAATACCAACTACATCACCCTTTAATCGTAATTTCATTATTATAAAATTTAAATCAGCACAGAAAACGTGATAAATTATTATAATCTGTATCTCATTACTAATTTTTGAATATTAGTGTACAAACAACATAGATTTGAGAATCAATTTTCAAATCTAAACCTAGTCCCAACCTCACCATAAGATATACTATTGGTGTGAGATTCTGATAATTATTCATCCTATCTCAGATTATAGACCCACATGTTTTCAATACCCTATAGAATTAAAATATTTTATCTTGAAATTGAAAACTGATTCCCCTAATGCATTTTATAATTCTAAAGTCATGAAACTTTTTTAATTTATTACATTTAGTGTATAGAAAAATACCCTTTCATGAATTAAAATTATTTTACTCATTTTATCACACATGTAAACTATCATGACCCGTCCTTTAGGGCCCGTGTCCTGACTACCCCAAGCCCGATTTCCATAGGCCAGGGGATGTCGACTAGCACCGAATGTTATATTCCCTAAAACCAGGAAGGCATTTCCTTTATAACCTATAAACACACACAACCAAGCACACAGTGAGATATGAACATAAATAAAACTGTATAGAAAAAATAGTGTTGAAAGTAAGAGGGGCTGGAATACAAGCCCAACAGTAAAGGTACATGTACAACTAAAATACAATACAACTAAAGAAAGAGAAAGACAACTACTGGGTTATCCTATGAGGTTCCTCCCTAAAGGGTATGTACAGATCGCCTCCTTAGCACTCCATGTCCGCCTGTCTCCTCTGCGTATCGAAACGCCATATGGTCCACCTCCAGGAATCGTCCAGTCCTGGTACCCTCGTCCTTAGTCAGTGTTGTTTGTCGTCTACACCAAACACTACATGGTGCGGGAATAGCCCATGAAGGGGTGAGTATAATGATACTCATTAGGGACCCTGAGACACTTAAGGTCTCAGAAAATCTACAAAGGATAAACCAAGAAGCATGAAATCAATTTAAAACCCTACTTAGGTATAGGCCCATACATATACCTAAGTTATCAAGTATGCCCATCTCAATCATGAGGAAACACATAGTCCAACTCAAAATCCCAAGCTCAACTGTTCCACAAAGGAAGGAGTACCATGAAGGTAAGTACCACACAGGTTCACCACATAGAATAATACCACCAAGGTATTACCACAAATGAAAGTACCATAAAGGTACGGATTCACCTCACACCAGGTATGACTTATGTACAATAGTAGAGATTATTAGATGTAACTACTAATTCATCTTACTCTGTTAAGAGGCAGACCCACGAAGGATCCAAAATCATCATCAGACCCAACACAGATCGTAGTACATCTCCAGACCCACACATGATCCTAGTACCTCGTTAGACCCACACATGATCCTAGTACATCGCCAAACCCACACAGGATCCCAGTACATCATCAGTACATCGTCAGACCGACACATGATCCTAGTACACCATCTGTATGTTTTCAGACCCACACATGATCCTAGCACATCATCAGTACATCATTAGACCCACACAAGATCCTAGTACATCTTCAGTATGTCGTTAGACCCACACATGATCCCAGTACATCATCAGTACATCATCAGACACACAAAGGATCCAAGTACATTGTCAGTAAATCGTCATAGCCACACAAGATCCTAGTACATATTTAGTACATCATCAGACCCAAACAAGATGATATTACATCGTCATTATGTCATCAGACCCACAAAACATCCTAGTAGATCGTTAGTACATCTTCAGAACCACACATGATCCTAGTACATTGTCATATCCAGCTACAGGGTTCCCGCACTAAGCTCGCTTGTATCCAGGAGGGTCTGTTTCTCAAGCCACTGGTCGATACTCCAACTATCACGAAGTCCCATGAATAAGTATCCCAAAAGACCTCTATGTCATAGGGGTATCAATACTATAGACAGTGCATCAAACAGACGCTCAGTCTGTAAGTTATTAACCTTTTAGTCCCGAGGGCCTGGTTGGATTTGTGCTCGATCCAACACGATCATTCCCCAAATTTATCTTAATCTATAGTGGGGTATACCAAGGGGACCATATCTCTCTAAGGTTTCTAGAGCCACAAACGGTTCTTCAAATGGACGCTCGATGCTAAAGATATTGTCAAAAGACCGGAAATAGGTTGAAGCTGGTCCGGGTCCTGTCCGACCCAGTCGGACCAACCCGGCCCGCACTGGGGCGTCCCGACCTAGCAGTGGGGCGGCCGCGGCGTGGTGGGGGTCATGGTGTTGCGGGGTGGCCGTAGTCTGGCACGGCACTACAGTGCTGTGGGGTGTCCGTTGTGCGGTGGGGTGACCGTGGTGTGGTAGTCCGCCGCGATTCTCTTCCATTAGGAGGTGCGATTGTGCAGTCACCTTCATCACAAAGAACACAAAAAATAATCTCTAGAATTGCGGAGAGGTCAGACGATTTTTTTGGCCTGCACACTCCGTGTTAGAGCGGTAGCAACCAGGTAAATATTTCTTGAATCACGAAGAAATTTCAAGAACAGGTTAGGGGGGAAATTCAAACAACCACCCTACCTCGGAGGTTTGTTGATGTTGACATAAGAAAGAATTAGAAGCTGTCGACATTTTTCACGCTTTCCACATGCCTCCGATCCTGAGCACGTTCGTCGGTTCGGTGGATAATTTCTCTTTAATGGAGGTTTTCTTCATCGGAGAGAAGTTCTCCAAGCTCTGTAATTATTCTTTTCCAACTAAATCCTCTCAAAGGAAAGAGGTGCCAATATAATCTAAATTGGGTAGATTAATTATGTTGGCACATTGGAATAATTAATTGGCTTAATTAATTGACTCAATTAAATGAAATTTGTTGGCATAATTAAAGTTGGAGAGAGTCCATGTGTTAACTCTTTATTAATGAGGAAGTTCAAGGGGTTTCTCCAATTAAGAGGGTTCGGGTGGTCCCCACAATAAGAAATTCAAAATGGGGGGTTTTAGGCTCTGTGGTACCCAACTCCATCATACACACATGGGAGGTTTTAGTTCAGGTGGTCCCCACCTTTATAACATCCACATGGGAGGTTTCAATAAATAAAAATATTTAAAAAATTTATTTTATTTTATTCTTTCACGAAAAACACAAAAAATAACTTTCATCCTCGACCAACTGCCGTCGAGGTGAAAGTTTCCTAAAGAGAATACCGGCACTGCGAGTTCAATAGTGTCCTCAAGATTCAATTCTGAGCACTAATTCAAAAGTTACAAAAACCCGCTCGCACATTTACTGAACGTACCTGAAAAAAAGTTCAGAAATTCATTCCAGGCACACCAGGCCTCAGAATCACGCACTTTAAATTTTCATGGACTCATAAAATTCCCATATAATTAAATAAATTACATGTAATTTCCTGGTATTTACATAAACATTCTATTAAATGAAAATATATGGGTTCTTAGTCTATGTAACACCAGTGTTATGGTGAAACATAGTTTGATAATCCAATATTCAAAGGGAACTATGGCCTATGAATCCAAATTTAATATGAAAATATATCGATATTTTTTCCAAATACTACTACCCTTTAATGATTATGAAAATGAAAAAGGATTACCATGGAACCTAGAAAACGTATCCTAATACAAGAATAATTCATTTAGAGGATGTATATTTTCAATTAAGGAGGGTACTAACCACCTCTATATATATCCGTTTCAGTTTAGCATAACGAATGATGAAATTATCGTCCACTAATCCAAGTGGTTGTTTTTGATAACTAATTGTATTGTTTAAAAAAATATAGGTTATTATTTTATATGGGATTTATTTCCCTTAAAAATTGTTTTAAAAAATTATTCTGAATCGATGAAAAATCCATCATTGTTTAATATATATATAAATATATATATAAAAACTATAGGGATGTTTTGATTCACCCAAAATAATCTTTTATAAATAAAAAATGAAGCATCATACTGCCTCTCCACCATCAGAACTCACCCCACCCATCACCATGACCTACACATGAAAATGTGATTCTCGTCAAACTGCAAAAATATTTGGTTAAAAAATGAAAACATCTTATTCATTTCATATCATGGGTACACACACCACCCTCTACCACCACCCGAGAATGATGGATTGGTACACCTCTCACCCCTTCCACATCACAAATGTACACAACCTCTCTCATATAAAGTAAATTCCCCCTCCACGAGTTTTTGAAATCTAATTATGTTGAATCAAACCCAAATAACGTCACATTATGACATATTGAATTTCTCAAAATTATATATATATATATGTATAATATATTTAAATATATTCGAATATATATCATATGTATATTTTTATATATAAATTAATGTATCATATTTATATTATGCATACACGAATATTTGTTATAGGTATTAGGGATTACAAGAAACCAAATACACACACAGAAAGACAACCAAACACCCAGGTGGACCAAACCTCGTCCCTCCCCAAAAATAATAGAAACCACCCATTAAAATAATTTAATTACAAGTAATGGCCTAAAGTCCCATAGGCAAAAAAAAACATTAGAACATGGGTGTCTTGAAGGCTGAATACATGATTCCCCTTGAATGAAAAGCTTGCAACATATTAGTCCACTATTCATTGGCCCCCCCAAACCAGTGACATTACACCTATGGTACTAGTCATGAGGGTTATATTTCCCCTTCCAATGATGTTGCATGTTTTTTGATCTATACACCATGAAATTGGACCCATCAATCCCATAATGTCATGTACAATGATGTTTAGATGATAGGCATCAGTACACATACCTCTCATTCGAGCCACCCACCAGATGATGTATGCATAGTTCCCCACTGAGCCTCAAACCAGTTGCCTTTCACCATCAGAGTAGTCACACCATACAGAGATACATCTACCAATGTAACCATCCACCCCACATCATAGGTTGAATTTAAATATGATAGATTTCATCGCACTCATCAATCATTTGAGTTATCCCACCTGTCAGAGCCTGCATGTTGCCATCCCTATATTGTCTTCCTGATGAACCTAACTATTTTTTGGTCCAAATATGTGCTTCTTTATCAATCTATTGATGGTCTAGAGGCTTTTCATGAATGGATTGAAGGACCAAGTGGCCCAAAGGCCAATGTAATTAGTCGAAATCTCACTCATGAAAAGTAATATTCTTTCTATAGTGCTATTATAGTGCCAACAACCATCGGAAGTTGAACCCACAACATTGTAGATACGAAGTGTGAGCATGTACTACTAAGGTAGAGGCTCTTGGAAATGAACATATGTTATATACTTTTATGTAATGTATTAATTATGTTTATATTAATCTATACAAAAATATAAAAATGGAAGTTATTAATTATAGAATAATATATATATATATATATAATACATTTAGGTATTCATATTTATATTGCTCAAAAATTTCTGTATTATATAATATCTACATTTATATAAATGTATAGAAAAATATAAATATGGTATATATTTATAAAATATAGAATATAATATTTATTAATGTATTTGTATTTATATTATGTATATATTTATATTATATACATTTTTATTTTATATTTTGAAAATATATATAGACATATATAATAAAAATACAGATATAATATCATATTACACAAATATATTAAGCAGATAAAAATATATAATGTACAATTTTTTTTATAAAAATGTAAAAATATCATACAAGTAAATATTATGTTATAAAAATATATTATATGGATAAAAATATATGTAACATAAATATTTAATTATTATATTTATATGTATACAAATATATATATATATATATTATATACATAAAATTTATATAATATATATCTAATATAATTATTGAATATAAATATATTTAAATATTATATATAAGTATATTGACATATTACATAATATAATTTTATATTTATATATAGAGAAACTTTTACGTATACTTATATATAAATATATTCTACTTATATAAATATACCCTTAAATATATTTATGAATATATTCCTATTATTTACAAAAATATATATTTAATATATTAACATGATTATCTATATGATTTTTTATATAAATAAATATATAGATATATATATATAGTTATTTATATAATATATATTTTTAATATATATATATATATATATATTTCTGCAGACTTCCACTAAATTATATATTTACAAATATATATATATATATATACATACATAAAAAACATATAATGTTTATATAAATCTACTTACTAAAATATTTTTACGTACATTTATAGACACACACATAGAGGAGAATGTGTGTTTATATATTTATATGTAGATGCTTAATTGTAATACTCTATGTATATAATTATATATATATGTGTGTGTGTGTATTACATAATTATATAATTACTAATTGGATATATATATATATAACAATATATAATAATATCTAAATATATATTAAAATAAGAATAACAATCTGTAAAAAGGTCCAAGATTAAGAATCATATATATCATATATAAGAGAGATTTTCAAATTCCTAATTGGTTTTACTTCAGTGGGTTTATATCCTTCAAAGAAAGAGATTCAGCAAATTAATGGTGTTATGTAAATGATAAGAAGGTTTCACCATAAGAGATATTTTAAAATAATAATGATAGATATAATATTTAGAGAAAAAAGAATTTATATAGTAAATTTATGGAGTTAATTTTCACTAATAATATTCAAGACATAAATTTACATATTAAATTTATAAAATTTAATACTCTAAAAGTTAGAACAAATTTATGTAATAAATTTACCCAAAAATTTTATGTACTAAATAAGCACAACTATATACATTAATTTTTCACATCACATATATGTGGTTAATTTACATGAAAACATTTTTAAATAAACCTAAAAATTAATTTTATTCAGTGAAATGTCATAGAATAATTTAAATTTACACAAAATATTTTAAACATATGATATAAAATTTATTTCACTATATAACAGGACATAGAAACTTTTTCATCATATGTGGGTAGCTATTTTTTCAGAATACTTACCTAGTACATTAGAAATTTATAATTAAATATACATTTCAATTTTTGTTTTTAATAAAAAATAATAGTTAACTAATATAATAATATATAAATGGTTGATTAATATATTTTACAATTTGTATTTTGGGGATTTGTATTTTTTGATGAAATTGGTGAAAAATTTATATAGGCCTCTAATTGATTGGAATTAACTACATGGGATTCAATTTATACACAACATTATAATCGTGGAGAACTATCCATGTTTGTTAAGATATTTAAGTCATAAGGGGATGCTCCACCATTTTATTTTGAATATAGTTGAAATACATGATTTATTGTGGGAAAAAAACATTCCAGTAAATGTAAGATTTATAAAAGTATTTTCACATCATCGATGTATAAATTTAGAAAAAAGGATCCCAAAATGAAGATAAACTATATTTCCATTTTAAAAAATCATTGTGTGGAAACCATCACTGGATATACGACATGAATACAGGTGTCTATAACACCAGTCCATTGTTTTGAATATTTCAAATATTCTAAAGATCATAATCACCCATTCCATACAATAAAATCAATAATATAATGAGGTCATATAGAAAAGTAATTAAAGCACAAGGAATAGTGCTAGAAATAAATGTATCATATCATGTTAAGGTTAATAATTCATTTTCATTGATGTAGACAGGATTTTATGGGTGTTATAGTATTGATTATACAATTATTTATCAAAATAATTATTAAGGACTAAAAATAAATGGAATTTAATTGTTATATATGTTTGTACTCTGTTATATTTCATTTATAAAATGAGGTAAAACCAAATTTTTTTATAATGGAAAATTAGGAATTACGGAGAAAATAACCAACTTAATATTTGATGTAACAAGAATAATTAGTAAATATTTTCATTTGGGATATGAGGTTCTTTTTACAAAACATTTCTTATAAATAGAGAATTCTTCCCTTTACCTATTTTGTAAGATTTGATCATTATCATTAAATTATCATATTTGATAGAACATTGGGATAAAATCAGACTCTATTATAGTTTCCTTAGTCATTTTACCAATTCATAGATGTGGATGGAATATTCAAACCTTTTATAATTTTTATAGACCTGGATATAGATAAGGAAAAGTCCATTTCTGAGGTTCTCCTTGAAATAAGTGATTCTTTATATATGTGGAATTTAATTCAAAATGTGAATAAACACCTTATTAGTTGGATAATAGAGAGATATTTTTTTTATAAAAATGTTTAATGGGTTCATGTAACAATATACCAAAGTTTATTTAAAAAAATATTGAAGATCAGTACCAATAATAAATGTACAAGGTAAATCCATATAGTTGGACATTATTTTTTTGTTGAAAGAGAGGTTGGAAAATTATTTTTTGAACATGAAAATAATGTTGGGAATATCGAGTCCACAAATCAGAGAATGTTATAAATGAATTTTAAAGGTAAAGGTTCATTATTAGATGAATATTTTGGAAATGTTCACATAATTATAATAGGATTTGGAGAAGAATACGTTTTAAAAAATAAATAAAGAGTTGGATGATAATAAAAAATTACCAATTAAATATTTTCCAGAATAGTTGATATTGATTTAAGTTATTATGTTATAAACTCTAAATATTTATTAAAACTTTGAAATGTAATATAAAATATTAGGGTCTGGTTATAATAAATAATTTTATTAGAGTTGTATTCCACTATACTACATCATGGGAATGTGGTAGTGTTTGAATGGATTCTATGTTGTGTAAGAAAAGGTAAATTTCACAATGAATTGTGTCGGTTAAAAGTAAAAAAATGCAGGGTTTTTGAGTTATAAAATTTTGGTTGTGTTAAATCAGATTGATTTATGATTTATATGTAATGTACTTGTTTCAAAAATATAGACCCAAATATATGTATGAAATCATTTGATTAATGTAATTTTTAGAATTATTTTCATGAATTTAATAAAAAAAATTTCTAAATGGGTTACTGGGATGATTAGAATATTCGTTAATGGTATTATATAAACTTTTGAACTTGAAGGAGGCATATAAATAATGAAATCAAACTTAAAGTCATTTTATACATAATTAAATATCCTTCTGAATGAGTTCATATAAAATATTTTTAATTAATTTTACTATTCAAAATTAGGAAAAAATAATTTTAAAAAGGATATGTTAAAATGTAGGGATCATTTCAAAATATCTTTGGAGACATCACATAGAGGGAAAAAATCATACCGTTGAAAAATAGTTATTCTAAAATAATTAAAACATTATGATCTATTATAGTTTTTTAAATAATATTTATTTATAAATATAAGCATGTATCAATTAACATATAATGAAACATTAATAATAAGAGTATTATAGAATAATCATATTGTTAAATGAGAACCATTAATATAGTGGATTTGTTTTTATAATGATTTATTTATGTTTATGATGTTTAAGAATATTAATTTTGATATGTTGATGTTTTTTATTAATGCATATTCCATATTTGTTGACATTGAACATTTCAACATCATATATACAATTATAAAATGTAATATTGAACTGTAGATAGAATTTAATGGATTAAAATAAAATCCAAAACTCGTATGAAGTAATAAATTTTTATTTTTGACTATAATTAAAATACATCCAACCATTATCTTAAAAAATTTTATTTTATTTTTTTTGACAATATTACATTTGATATGTTGTTGTAGGTTTCTTTTTATACAAAAAATAACATCTCATTATTAGATTTATAATTAAAAAAAATAAATGATTGAACTATAACTATACATTAATGGCCCAAAATAAATTTTCAGGCTCATTTGAGGGAAAAATTTACATTGTCTATAAATGAATAAAATACTTCCAATATTTGTCTTAAATAATTTTTTATTAATATTTTAACATTATTAATTTTTATATGTGGATTATTTTTTGTAATTTATGTTCATTTTAAGTTGTAACAAAATATTTTAGCTCCATTATTTTATTTAAAGAATATAATATTGAAATACATCCATATATTAATGGAGTAAAATAATTTTAATGAAATTTTCAAGGAAAATAATTTTCATTTTAAGACTATAACCAAGGAAATGTAATATAATATTTATCAAAAATTATTATATTATTTATCTTTTAAAAATATTAATTTTTACATGTTGATATTTTTTATCGATTTGAGTTCTTATTTAGTTAATGCATAGTATTTTATTGGTCAAATTTTAATTATAAAATGGTAGATATAAATTTAACCAAACATTAATGGATAAAAATAATTTCTACCTCTCAACCGATGTAATATATATATATATTTTATTTCCTTACAATTACTAAATAAAATGCGTATAATCTTTGTAAAATACGTCAATATTTTCTTATGTATTTTCCTTTAAATAAATAGTATTTTAAATAAATTATAATACATGAAACACTGAACCAAAACAAGTCCTAAAATAAAAAAAAATTGAGTAAAACCTTATTAATCATTAAAATATCAATCTATTACAATTATTATATTGTATTATTTTTTTTAAGTAAAGAAATTTATTTATTATAAAATGAATAACTAATGAGTTGTGATTAAAATAATTCAATGTAAAATCTTGAAATCTTATTAAAAAAATATATATAGTGGTTTATAAATTGATCACTTTTAAAATATTTTAATTGTTGAACAAATAAATTAACACTCAATTAAGTAAAAATTAATATGAAATAATAATACTAAAGCATAAAGTTTAAAAATGTCATTTTTTGATAAAATATATTTTTCTTTAAATTAAATATTTTACGATAAAAGATATTTTTTAGGATTTATATTTATAATATTTTGAAATTAAATTCTCATTTTAATTCATAATGTCAGTATTTTCTTTATGAAATCTTTTTTTGGATATCTTTGAAAAATGTAATTTTTTTCTAAAAATTTAAAAATAAAAATTTACAAAATTCTATCAATTTTATGACATCATGGTGATTTTAAAATGAATTGAAAATTATTTAAATATTTTTACATATTGTAATAAATATTTAAGAAGTTAAATAAACTAATTAAACATATTATGTTGAATTTAGAAACATGTTATCCACATTTTAGAACCTAAATGATGTTTTATTCTAATAAAAGAAAAAAATTTATTATTTTTTTAATTAATTAATTACAAGGATTAATTATTATTTTTTAGATTTTTTAATGTCACATAACTCATATTTGATTATTAATAATACAACTATTGTAATAATAATCACTTATATACATGATTCTATTGTAAATCCATTTTTTCATAAAAGCAATTTTTCTAAAAAATGTTCTTGGTTGAATTTTCCCAACTTATTTTAAAATAATTTTTTAGAACCTATAGAAATTGAATATTTTAATATAGATTCCTTATTTTTTAATAATAACTTTCAAATTATGTAAGAAGGTGTCTTTTTTCATATTGAATAATTACTATAATAAAATTTTGTCATTGTTGTAAGGGTTAAAAGGTTTAATAGGGGTTAGACTAAGAGGTATGGCTTTGAATATCACTAAAACATATCTTATTTTGAATGGATTATAGTATTTAAACCCAATTATCCCATAATAAATAAACATTCCCATCGGTTCCACATACCCCTAATAATGTCTATTATTTTGATGTTATGTGTATTTACAAGGGTTTTACTCCCCTCACTTCTAAATGGGAATCTACTCTCCCCAATTCTCCAAACTAATTGATAAATTTTTATTGACCTAGATCGAATGAAATAAAATATAAACACCACTTTAAAAGACCTATTTTGATGGTATAAAAAAATATACAACCTATGAAGGGTTAAAGAGATATCTAATGTAGGATATAAAAAAAGACGTCATAATAATAATTGCGCTCATTCAAGTTTACATCGTATTATAGATCCTATAAAACTTATTTAAAAATATTAACATAAAAAATCACTAGCATTACCTACTAAAATATTTCTATGTTTATATAATGAAAATTTTCTATCTCGTTTTCCATTCTATAGAAAATGAAAACATCATTCAAGTGTACATCCAGGTTACCACCTCCAAGTAGTGAAGAATTTTATTTTTTTATCAATGCCATAAATGGTTGTCTATATAGATGTATTTAAGGAATAAATATAATATTTATGAAATTATAATATATTTTCAATGATAAAATGTATTATTATTTTTTTCACTATCATCAATTGGAAAATTGTAGTGTTTCTTGTGTGTATGTGCAGATTACTACCTTTATGAACAAAATATTTTATAATTCATAATTTCATAACATGGATGGTTAAAAAATATTATAAAATATAAAAATATGATATATATGAAATTAATTTTTTAAGTGATCAAAACAAGACCACGGTGTAGGGACCTAAACCACTTATTCAAAACATGCATGAAAAAAAAGAACAATTAAAACCTAAAAAGTTGATTTTAAAAATGAATTATGAGTAAATGAGTAAAAATAACCAATAAATAAATGATATAGAATAAAATATATATAAATATGGATATAATAGAGATTAATAATAAATATTATTTTATTATACAGGTTTTTGGAACACATCTAACCACATATAGAATCAAGGTAATGGTTTGTTTTACCATTATATTTCTATTCAGGATTGTTTATGTATAAATTTTTGATTGGGGTATAATATTATATTTACCACATAAAACCCATATGTTTTATTTATAATTGGTTAATTATAGTTTTTCATATATTCATTCCATTTTCCTCTACATTGGCTGTAACACCCTGAGTTTTTATGAATTAATTTTTTTAATAAATTAATTTTCTTTGATGGCTTGCATTACACACTACACTAAGTTATTAATTCTTTATAAGAAAAAATATTTTACTATTTCTCTATAAAAATAATTATATTATATTATGGTACATGAAACCCTTTGTTTGTATTATGTTACACACAATGCTTAGTTCCTTCGATAACTTGTGTTAGAATAAAACTCGTGTTTTACCAAACTATAATATATTATTAATATCATTATGATAGTTTTAACCCCACCATAAAAAATTTGGTCACGAATAGTGTTAACTAAATTATTAAAATATGATTTAAATAATTAATTATTTAGTAACTAATTAATTATAAATGACTGTATGAACTATTTGGAAATAATGAAATTCTTTTTCTAAAAAACTATTTTTCAATGCGAAAACATGTTTTATCTCAATAAATTAAACTATTTTTTTGAATTATTTTAATAAAATATTTATATATTATGTTCTATAAAATTTATATCATTAAACATTTATTTTTTCTAGACAATAGATATGAATAAATCCAATTTTTATATATAAATGCATGTTTGTTATAAAAGGTATTTTTATAGTCTTCTAATGGAGATTCTATTTTAAGTTTTTTTTTTTAAATTTTATGAATTATATTTTAAATAATAAACCTCATTTTTATCATAACATCAAAATTATCATAGGGTTATTTTTTTTATTTTTCGGAGAAGTTTCATTTTTTGATGAATAGTGAAAATCACTGAACTTTAATAAAAAACTGAATTTTTATATTATTTATCTATAAATATAAATTATATTACATATTGGTTTTAAAGTATATTTCTTTAAATTATTAATCAATAGATACAATTTTTATCATTGTAATAATTTAAACTGAAATTTGATATAAAAATATTTCAAACATTCATACTTTTCACTTTAAAATCAATTGTTCATCCTGTCTGTAAGATTATTTTTTAATTAAATTCAATCACTTCTAAGATTAAAATTTTTAGAAATTGGTTGATTATCTGTAATAATAATAATTTATCTTTTATATTATGGGAAACTTAGTTTTTGATAAAAATAATAATAGTGATATAAACTAAAATTAATTACAATTATTAAGGTAAAAGAAGTTTACTTAGTGGTTAAACATTAAACTTAAGGGTGAAAATGACCTAGGAAATTTTTCCAAAACCCATTTTCTGGTAATATATAGATAATATACACCCTTTAATATAATATATGTCAATTACTGAGGCACATTATGTAAGAGAGAACTCAAAATATTGTTTACCTTTTTTGGTATTGAAATGTTTTCCACTCACATCCCTTATAAAAGACCACCACCACTTCCCCTCTTTACTCTCATATCAAACCATTTGGATCATCCAAAAAACTTAAAAATAATATCCCTAAATCTATTTTATCATCCTATAATCCTAAATTTTTGCATAAATAAATCCCTTTAAGTCTTTTGGTGAAAACCAAAAGGACTTTCCTGAAGAAGTGGCAATGTTCTTCAATGACTAATTTTTTTTTTTTTTTTTCACCACCCCTTAAATTAATATTTATCAATAATTTAATAATAATATAAATATCTTAAATACATTGAGATATTTTAATTTTAATGGGAATACCTACACTTACACACACTTCCATCAAATTGGATACACAATCATCATTCGTGTGTACGACAGACTACAACTACATGAATTGATGTCGTTTGTTCTTTTATTAACCCCTCTTATGGTTATTAATAATGATTTAAATGATGTTTATATATGATATGTATGATATTTTT
Source organism: Viscum album (assembly GCA_963277665.1). NCBI lineage: Eukaryota > Viridiplantae > Streptophyta > Magnoliopsida > Santalales > Viscaceae > Viscum > Viscum album. Next base: position 1,893,348,188 of record OY728119.1, read on the forward strand.
TATTTTTTATTATTAAGTAATTATTTTATAATTTATACCTTCATGCTTTCCATTTTGTTAAAATATGATAACATGGTTCGTTTAAATGGCAGACAACTGCGTCATGAAGTTATGTGATTTTTACATGCATACCTGGAATTTATTAAGGATGGGTTTAAAATTAATATGTGATTTATATTAAATAATTATTATAATAGAATATGTATATATATATAAATATAATTTAATTTTCATTCATTCAATACGACAAGAAAATGGAAGGAGCGTACATGCGTACGTACAACCTACGATCTCCGTGAATGTTGTATAGAAATTATAATTTATATTTTTTTATGTATTATTATTAATAAATATATATTGAATATATTATATTTATGCCATGTTTTAAATTCATTAAATTATTAAATCATGATCCAAGTAAGATGAAAAAAATTACATGTCAAAACATATATGAAAAATAAAGTGGTTATTTCTCAAAGCGTAACATTAACATGTAATTGTTAATAAATTCATGATATAATGTTATAATAAAATAATATATGATATGATTTATATTAATATGGTTCTGTGTGATATTAATAATAAAATTATATTTATTATTCCTGAGGTTTGAACGTGTACGAATGAAGTTCATACTTAAGGTAAGTGGATTTCTTGTCTCACATCTATTTCTATTAGAATTATATCATATTCACCAATATTTTTATTTTTTTTAGTGTATATAGATCAATATGAAATTTATATGATTAATATAATTTATTTAATTATATTAGAGGTTTCAATTTATTTTATTATTTCACAGGGGTCATGATTAAAAATATACAAAAGTAGTAAGGTATTTTTGTCCCACATTTATTTTAAATGGGACACAAACCATGTTCGCCACATATTACTATTATGTGGTGTGCTTACTACCAATATTTTTATTATAAGACTATTATAATTGTAATTATTAGGATTTAAATATCCATTTTATTATCTATCTTTTAGGTGGTTTACGATTCAAAAGATCGCAAATCAATTATGGAATTTTGTCTCAATTTTCTTTCTTGGAGACACATGTTATGTATACACCTATATTTTGTTATGAATTTTATATACATACCATTGGTCATGTTATATCATTAATCTCATTCTTTTATTGATATTTAATGTTTCATGTAATTTAATTCTTCAATGGGGATTATGATTCAATGTTACGAAAGTGGTAAGAGTTTATTTCTATAATCTCATCATTTATCAGGGTTGTTTATGATTATGCTTTAATTTGTGAGATCATATTATATATATCTCAATAAATCCATTTAATACTATTATCCACTAGTTACTAATGATATCTTCATTTAATGGTACTAGTTTCCCAATATTTAGTAATTAAGATAATTTAGAAAAGGTTTTTAATAAAATCCGTCTTCATTCAACTCTTCGGTCATGAATCAGTTTTCCTCCAAAAAAATAATTTATAAAAAAAACTTAAAAGATAATTTATGATAATTATCAAGAAAAAATGTTATATTCTTTAAAAATTGGATTAAATGGTTTTTAAGTCTTCCTATATAATTTTCCTAGGTTATTTTCAATGATTTTTTTTAAAAATGTTTTATGATTTAAAAAGTTTTTTTTCAAATTAGAAAGAACAATTTTCTCAATAAATGATATTTATGATTTTTAAATGTTATTTTATAGGTTTTAAATTGGATTTCAAAGAAATTTAATTTTAAAATTTTTTATTTTTGAAAATGTGATTTTCAATGAAATGTTATATTCTTCAACAAATGTTCTATGAGATCTTTCAAAATCCTTATCCATCATAAATGAAATAATTAGATATTGTTTATTATTTATAGGGGATATGATCCAAGGACCCCATTATTATTCTCTCTTTTAATGTTTTATGTTTAATATGAAATGTTTTTGATGAATCTATTTTCTCTTCCACAGGTTATACTGTGATAAAATTCCTATGAAACACGATTTTTTCAAGAGTTATTTTATTATTAATTTATTATGAAACCTATCAATTTTACCAAAGTTCTGATATGATGACTAGTTATGATCTTTTTGAACGAATATTTATGATTTCATTATGTGATGGATATGACCTGTATTTCTATCTAGTTCATTGGGTAAATATTTATATATAGTGAGATAATGATAAGAAAAAATTTGATAGGCTTAACCCACTTTGGGAAGATGGTGTAATCTGATCCACTATGAGAAAGGTTCTTCCACTAGAAATGGTGGTGTTTCCCACCCATGATGTTTATCCACCAATGAGTGAACCTTATTACATGTTCAAAATGTCATACATGAACCCGATTACACGTTCACAAGTTTATGTGTAAACCTAACTACATGTTTACAATGTTATGTGTGGACCTAGTTGCAAGTCCATAAGTTAATTTTAGGGACTAATTTCATGTTCTTAACTAAATGAATTAACAATTTTTTATTTACAAATGTTCCAAATGTTATAATATGATGTTTATACCACAATTATATGTCTTATTCCAATGTTATTCTCTCATGAATAATTTGCATTGATTTTCTTATGATTCATGTTAATCATCTTATAATATTTATGCCATGAATCTTATGTATGATCTTTTATGTGTAGGTTATGATCCCTAAATTTTATATTCATGTTCTCATACCCTTAGGTTCAAGTTATGCTTTTGTATCTCCTTTATTTACCCTAAATGAGCATCTAAGATCACCCTTTCTTATATTTATTTTCCCATGGTTATGAAGGAAGGTTTTATGTAGGAGTAATAAATCAGATGGTCTTTGTAAGAGATAATGAGGATCTTTCACCATTTTAGAATATTGGGTTCCATGTTTCCAAATACACTAATCTATTTTAGTCCTCAGGCATGTACTTTTTTAATATGATAAGTATTCATCTAATATGATGTAATATCCATTCATGATAATCCGGGGTCACCATAGTTGGTGTCAAAGGAAATAGTTTGTTAACCATTGTAAACATGCATAAGGAAACAATAGTGTGATACCTATGGATATTTATAAGGATATGTCTAGGGAAATTCCTATGGTTAATATTAATTATGAGTTAATGTTTAGGAAAATTTCATGGAATTTTGGTAAAGGATTGAAAAAGTGGTTTCTAAGTAATTACATCCTTGTATTGAAAATACAAGTGTATGCTAATGTATAATATATTTACATATGGGTAAAAATAATGAAAACATTGTATTGATTTAGAATCAATTGGGAACTAGATCACGATAATGGGCCTTGTTGCACACCTAGTTTGACAATCCTAGGGGATATGCTTTGGAAATTCAAAAACACTTTATGTACCATCATGAAGGATTATATAGAATATTAATATGGATGACCTAGGATAAACCAAAGGAGTCATATATTAAAGAACATGTCACAATTTAGACATCCTATAAGTGATTTTTCATTATTATGTGGTTTTACCTATCAAAAGTGTTTATCACACTATAATTTATGGTTCAAGATAATGGTAGGAACCAGAAGGAAATTGGTTAATGTTGAATGTGATGAACAATTTTCTAATGAGAAGTCAAATAGGATGATTATTTTATTAAAGGATGTTATGATCATGCCTAATCAATTCCCATGGAACATTATTATGATTGTGTACCTTAATCAACTCACCGAATAAACATGGAAGAGAAATATTTTTTTGAGAGTTCAGGTAATGTATAACATAAAGGAAATAAGTTTGAGTTTCTTTTGAGTCAAGACTGTGTGAGGAAATAACTAGGTGTATGTGAAAGAAGAAAAAATGTAATTTTGATTGTGGAAAATAAAAACACAAATCAATTAAATCTAGATGGAAAATGACAAGTTTAGTTAATTAAACAGATGTAAATATTGGACTCCATAAGGTTTTATCAATTTATTGATTCTTTAAATGTGGAATGTATGTTTATAATGAAAATTAATGTCTTATTTGGAGTTCTCATGCAGTGATTCAGAATAGTGGTTTGTGTAATGGTTATATTTCTTATGATGAAGAGAGTACAAATAAATTATGAGAGAAAATATGTACTAAGTAATTAGATAATTATGTCAAGTTGATGTTTTAAGGAAGAGGTGGAATGGTCAATGTATTAATATATTTTAATTCAAGGATTTTGTTTTATAAATCATCGAATATATAAATATTGTTTCTAGATGATTTTCATTAATAATTTTAAAAAATATATTAAATAGTACTGGTTAACCAGAAAAATGGATTTAATGGTGTTGTCATATTTTAGAGAAAAATTATTAAGGTATGTTATCCCTTAATATGTTCAAAAATATGAGAAAATTGTATTTAATTTGGATAGAGTGATGATTAATACGGATAAAGGAAGTTGGATAGTACTGATTACCTTCAAACTAATCAAGGATTTGTTTAAAAAGTTGTTGATGTTATCATTGATGGATTTTATAGGATTATTAGATTTATATAATAGGTCAAATAATATATTTGTTATATAAGTAATGAGGAATCATGTATGTGTTCAATAAAGTTTTATGGTAATTCAGGTTATTATCATGTTTTAAGAGAATTCATGATTAAATTATTCACAAGTTTGGTATGTTACAAAAAATAGATATATTATAAAATATGGGGTATCATTGTAAAGATTATTTTAATAAATATAGTGACCTTATTTCTAATTATATATATTTTTATCTTTTTTAAGGGTTACAAGTTTAACCATTTGTTGAATGGTTTAAACTAAACTCTAGATAATGTTTTTATATATTAAAGTATAATATCACCATATAAAGATGTAGGCATATTGGATAACCTGATCTAAATATTTTTCAATGATATTAACTAAATATAGATGGAATGAATCGACATTATATTCATGGATCTCATGATATGCTGGTGCTTCAAGTATGCGAAATTCACATTATTTTTATGGAATAAAAGATGAGTTTGAAATTTATCTAGGAGAAAAAACTGGGAAAGATCGTGGTAATGAAATGGAATTAAATCAAGTAAGAATATCTTCTTTTTGAAAATTAGTTGTCTTTAGGAAAAAGGTTATTGAAATAAAAATTTTTCATGGTATCCTCAATTTTTATGATATCAATGAAATTTTTCAAGCCTCTCTGGTTTATTGTTTTGTGATCCTTAAATTTATCGAGATCACCAAATTTCTTCTAATAAGTTATCTCTATCAATATTCATGGTTATTTATGCTTTTCATCCATGTATAATCTTCACCTACCACATATGTTCTCCCATGTGGAAACATATTTACGAGTTATCTTGGGTAACTAGTGTGTTTCAAATTTTACATTTTTAAAGGATGTTTTAATTTTAATTTTTATGATGTGTAATTATATAAATGGAACATTCAAGTATTAAACCTTGTGAGAACCCAAAAAAATTTCTAGAGTGATATTAATTTTAAGGGGTTAAAATATAACATCTCAAGTTTTTATGAATTTTTATTTTTTTCAAATAAATTAAATTTATTTTATCGATTGAATTTCATTGTACACCATGTTATTATTTATTTATATGCAACAAATTATTCATATTTCTCTAAAAAACACTTATATTATATTGTGGTATACACAACACTATGATTATCTTGTCTTACAGACATTGTTTAGGTATTTCGATAGCTTGTGTTACATGTAAGACATAGTTTTACTAAACTACAATATACTCTAAATATTTTATCAAAGTTGTCCACTAGACATTGAAATAGTGGGTTTCAATAAGATTAAATATATTCTAATAAATTATTTAAACTATAAGGGCACGACCTTAAACATTACATAATATTGAATTAAATGAATAATTTACAATGAGGATATTTTCAGGTTTAGAGTTTTAGAGAATTAGGCCATAACTATTATATTTCAACTTGAAAATTACATGTAGACACTACTACTCAGTATCCATTTTAAAAAAAATATAAACTATAAAAAAGAAACATGTCTAGTTCCAAGTTTTATACAACATGACTTTTACTTGATCCCATCCTTGACCCTATTCATCTTTAAGTCCTGTGGAAAACATTTCAAAAAATTGGGATGATCATAAAAAGCTCAGTAAGGGTTATAAAATAAGGAAAGGAAACATTAACCCATCAATAAATAAAAATTAATGAAACTAATACTTTTTAATCATAACACACCTCATGCAATCATAAGATTTATGAATAACATACAGAAATCATAAATCATAAAGGTAACTTATGGAATTCATAACATACTTACATTATAGATATCATAGATATATAGGAAGTCACATTTAGAATAATCATCAGAGTATATTCATTAACTCTCTTAGGAGAAACATTAACATTTACCTCTATCATGTTACCTAATGCATTGGAGAGATATCTCGGGCTCACCCGCCCAAGGTTTATCACGGAACCACCCGTATATGTAAACAATGCCCAATAACCCTAAAATATTCATAAAACATAACACAAGCATAAAGGAAAGATAAAATTTCCACATTTTAATCACAATATATCAAATCAGGATATTGAAATAAACAATGCTTTATCAAATCATTTTTAAAACCATTTAAAACATTTAATAAAGAGATTTTTGAATCAAAGTTTCCTATACCACTTTGAAGATTTTAAATGAATTATCATTTGAAAACATTAATGTCCATATAAATAAATCCTAAAAAACATTTTGAAAACATGGACATTAATGAGAAAAAATTAAAATAACAAATCGTTAAAACATTTAAAATGATATTTTAGTTAAAGAGTTTTTTTTCAAAATAAAAGACGCTTGGATACAAATAATTATGAAATAACATTTAATCAGAACTTTAAAATATCATTAGAATAAAGGGATTCATGATATAATATGCCAAAGGATGGTATATACACCACATAAGAGTTAATTGGTGCATAACAACAATGAATTCTCAATAGAATGTAAATTGATAGGAAATCCTTTATAAAAACTGTATCATTCAATTAAGGATAAATAAATTAAATAATAATGTATGAAAAATAATAAAACACTCAATATAAGTGTATATTAAGTGTGAAACAATCAGATGTTATTTACACTTATTCCTAGTATAGCATAATCAATAAGTAGAAGTTTAACCCAAAGAATTGAAATTGGGTGAATAAGTTCCCTTACAAAAATTTGACAGCCAAATGGTGTCACTTTAAAATTCAGAAAATGAATTGATGAGAGAGAAAAGGGTATCTCATCAAATGGACATAAAATTTACCTCAATAAGGATATATAAGAACATATCCCAACATAAGAATATGTAAATTAAAAGACATAACAAAAAGATGTCTTTTAAAAATAAGAGGGTGAATGGTTCCCTTATAGATTTGGTAACATACGAAACATACACCCCATGAAAGAAGGATCATAAAATAGATATGTAAATACTGATAAATTAAAGTATATTTCAAATTGAATACAATCATGGGAATTATATATGCCACACAAAAGGAAATAGTGGAAAATATAGCATGAATCTCATGTGAATAAAAAGTGAGATGAAAACCCCTTACCACATTGTAATTTAATCGAGTCGTATGAACAAAAGACAATAACCACCAAATTAATCACAAAATACCATGAATATAAATTTAATCATGATATTATATATAAAATTTAATTACACAATACACCACATGAAACAAATAAGTGGTGAACAATGGAAATCTCTTGGAATTAAAAGTTAGATAAGAAATCCCTTACCTCGTGTCTGACTTGACTTGTTTGTTCCTTATTCTTCCTGAATAGTAAACTGAAGTTAATTTAAACTTAAATAAGAACATTTTTCAACTTTATTATTCATTTTATATTAATTATAACCATTTTATAAGAATTATTATATCATTCAAGCTAATAATGGTTGTTTGGTCGATATTTGGTACTTGAGTCAAAAATGGGCTTCTTATAATTAAAAGTTGTCCTTGTAGTCAATAGTAAATTATATGCAAAATGATACTCAGGATTTAGATATCATATATATCATATATATCCAGTATATATATGTATTTATAATATTACATAACATTTAGGGGTAAGAAATGAAATGTACTGTTCATGGAGACGGTAAGCCGTACGTATGCATGAACGCTACTTTCATTTCTATTTCATATTTTAATGGAATTAAAACATAATGATACATATGTATATTATAATCCCAGTATAATATAATATATAATATCATAAAATATATCTTTTATACATCCCACATATGGCATTAACGAGTCATATCACTTTGAGGGGGTGGTAGTCCACACTTCCTCAAATGAAATTATCACGTTTACCCATAATGGAAACCATAAAGTTATGCTATAAATGAAAAATAAATAAGCATATAGGAAAAATTAAAATAATATATATATCATATATAAATATAGTTCCACCATAATGGCCACCATGAGAGGCGGTAAGAGATCATCGAACACTCATCGTTTCGTGAGGCGTTAGTTTGGTATCAACAAAAACAGTATGTTCTTCACCCATTAGATGGAGGTGTGTGAAAGTGTAGTTAGAATCCTTATCATAACAACATCCTAGTATATTTAGGATACTGTTTTGGTTATAAAATAAAGGAATAAAAATAGTTTAGGGGTTGGAGAAGTAAAATAAAAGAAAAGAAGTTATGAGAAACCATTACATTTAATTTGGGTAACTCCCTTTGGTTTGAACCGAAATAATTCTTGAAGTACCTTCTGCCTAAGGTCAGGCTTATAAGAGGAGGATATGGATATTGAGAGCTTATTTGGTCAGGGTTTGGATGAGCCAAGTTTCTTGAGAGGTGTGAAGAATGTGTTAGAAGTGAGGGATTTTTATAAGGGGGGGGGGGTTCTTTAGGAAAGTGTGAAAATATTATTTTATTATATAATAATTTTCAGTTTCTAAAGATCCAAAACTCATTAAAGTATAAGTTTCGATGACTCATGGTAGAAATAAATTCATCCAATAATAATTGAATAGGGTTTGGATTTTATTTTAATATTTATAATTTTATTTATTTAAATGATTTATTAATGAGGTAAACACTGCATTATTTTTGTGTCATAAATAATTTTATTTATTTTATGTCTAAAAATTATAAAAAAAGTACCATGATGTATGAAATATTATTATATTTTTAATTAATACTTATAGTTTAAAAAATAAATTATATAACTCCATGTAAAAATTAATTTACTAAAAGATAATTTTTTATGTCATTTTTTGTCTTTACATTAAATTAATTAATCTAAAGTGTCATTATCACTCCCAAGTGGCTCCCTGAGGTCTCAAAATTGACCCAAGGATACCCTTGGTCTTCCATGAGTCATAAAATAAATTTAGTACAAGTGTTAAAGTAATTTTTTATTATTATAATATATGTTTTTACCTTGAATTGCCCTGTTTACCTTTAACCGCGGTAAATAAAAGTCAAAAGTTACTATTCACCAAAAAATAATTTCATCTTATTGAACGAAATTTTACTTAATAATAACAACAATGTATTTCATATTTTCAAAATTCCATTCAATGAAGAAGTAAAATTTCATTTAAATGGAAAAATTAGTTTTTTAACTACTACTAAGTGATTTCACTATTCATAAAAAATTGATGTTTTTCAGAAAAAGTCCGAAAATTCAGACTAAGCTATATTTGATATTCCAAATTCAAAAATGATGTCTATTTTAAAAAATTCAAAACATATAAGTTTCATTAATTAATTTAAAATTAATTCTTGTTGTCAAAACAAATAGCGTGTTTTTAAGAAACAATATCTATCAAAAGATTGACACTTGTTTATGTCAAATTTCAAAGTTAAAATAATTCCAATGACCAAAATTAGATTAAATGGTAAAAATATAATCTAATTACACTTTATAACTAATTAAAAATATAATATAACAATAAAAATAATTTATATTAAAAATCATAATTCAATTAAAATACAGTATTTTTCACTATTCATTAAAAAATGAATTTTATCAGGAAAATACCAAAATTTTACCCAAGGAAAATTTTAATGTTCCGATTCTAAAGAAAATTTTTATTTTGTCTAATAGAACATATAAAAGTGACCAAAACTATATTTAAGGAGTGTTCTCCATCAAAAGGCAGTAAATCAATCTTTTAATGTAAATTATGCTTAAAATTTGATTCATTCACATTTTAAGCCATTAAATTTTATTGGATAAATGTAAAAACATTTAACAAACATGTATAATCATTTTTTAGTTATTTTTGTTCATTCTCACCATTACAACAGCTAGGAGTTAACTACCATATAAAATAATAATATTATATTATCAGTGTACAATGTAAGATTTCAAAGAAACTCATTGTTGCATATCGGGTCCACCATCAAACATAGAGTACCCGTTAAAGTAGAATTAATATTCAGTTCATAAATATTAATAAATATGAAAAATTTTATGTTATTTATTTACTTGGGATGTTACATCCTTCCCCGCTTTTGGGAATTGCATCCTCACAATTTTAAAACTGGGCTTGGAAACTTCATTAAAATTCCCACATCGGAAAATAGTTAGTAAAACTATCACTTTAAAAGAAATAAAGATATTTACAAAGGTCACCTGAGATAAACCATACTAGGATTCCATGTAGGAAAACATGGATATGGAATAGAGAACAAACAATCATGTTCTGATGGAGAGTGATAGAAAATATGATTAGGAGAAAGTTAACCACCAGAAAATCACAAACTTATGATGTGTTAAACGGTCTTTGATTACCCAGTAGGAAACATAAACCAACAATGTTTTTGTTTACATTTATTTTCATAATTTTGAGGAATTCATTTAATATATAGAATAAGAACATAAGAAAATATACTTACCTTCAAGTAGAGTTTCATCCTTTAATAAGTTTCTATCAAAAACTAATGTTTTCTCCAAAAAAAGAACATTAAAAAAGACTAGGTCACATCAAAAGCACAAGAATCATCTTCTAGAGAATCACATAATCTACAAAAGAATAACTATATATTTCCCTTATCTTTATACATAAACTAAAAATAAAATGGTTAGTGTGAGATTACATAATACCCAAAATGGATAATCTTTTACAAAAAGAAAAACTACACTTAATCTACAAAATTTGTCAAACAAAACCCAAAGTTCAAAAAAGACCATTCAATAAAAAACTATCCATAAAATTATTCAAAAGGTAATTCAAACTATGATTGAAACCCAAATCTCATAAGGATATAATTACATAGTCTTCTAAGATAAATCTTAACATTTATCTCCAAATAACACCAGTTACTCATAAAGTCTCAAATTGAAAAGTAATTAACCAAATCACATATTCTCCATGATAGGTTACTCATTTTCATAAATAAATCATATCTCCATATGTCCAAAATAAAAACATAGATTCTTCCAAACTAACATTTCAACCATTATTCCACAATTGAAATCCCATGGTATTCTATCTTCCTTAGGCATATAGCGTTTCCTAAAAAGAGAGAATGTCTTCTACAACAACCATTATCACTGAATCTCCAAATCATTTTCCTATACTAAGTATATCCATTTGATAAAACATAAGTTCCCAAAATCAACTTATTATTATTCCATAAAATCATTTTACTAAAATAATAAGTCATACTAACCAGGGACTTCAAGTAGGCCAGTGGTAGGCAATGCGGCCTTACCTCCATTCGGTTGTGGGTTCGATTCATTTGGACTGGCCAGATGCGACGGGTTGTCACCCATCCTACGGGTTGTTTGTTTTATAAAACTCAAAAATAACCCTAACACGTTTTAACCTCAATGGTTTCTTTATACCTCTCATTTTCATCCCAATTCATTATGATTTCAACATCTTAATTATTGAAGTCTTATATATATTGTCATTTTTTTATTTCACCACTATATGATAAAATAAAATGATCCCCAAAATAAAGAACATCATACCTTGATCATGTTGTCCATTTGGTTTCATCATCATCTTGTTCACGTAGGTACAAGGTCCATGCATTGTAATAATGATTTATAGATCCTTCAAAATAATTTTCTTCCTTCATCCAAATACACCTCATACAACATGGGTCATATAAGTGTTCACAGAAAAATAGTTTTAGAAAATAATCCTGTATGACATATAATTTCAAAACATCTGATAAAAAATGATTTCTATAAAACATTCGGACTGAATTTGAGTTGAAACTTTAAATTAATGGTCCTTTTAAAATACCATAGGTATGTGTTGAGAGACTATATTGTAAAAGAAAATATAAATAGGTTATGCAAGGGTCTCCTTCTTCAGTACCTTTTTCAAAATCATAATATGATTCAAAATCTTATGATAAGGTAAAATATTTGAAAATGCCTCGATAATATTTACCTTTCTTCAAAATATGAGAATATTGTGAAAATAGGATTTGTTTAAATACAACCCAAGATCCACGATGATAACAGGGTATAGTGGAGGTGTTTGATATCTCAAACAACTACTTGAAAGTGAGTTGTATACTAGAAAAAGTTTCACAATCATCCGAACATGACTTTGAAATAATTATTTCAAGAAAGTCATTAGGAAGAGATATGAATATCATTTTAGATCGTCCTCATTCCATTTGTAACTTAATTTCCTTGATCTGAAAAATTTATAAAACACAGATCTAACTGAAATAATAGACATAGGGAATAACTATGTTTCTAACAAAAACTCATAATCCGTAAAGTTGTCTAAACTGACCTCTGATACCAACTATAAGAACCCGGCCATAAACATTACATATTCTTGAATTAAATGAATAATTCACATTGAGGATCTTTTTAGGTTTAGAGTTTTAGAGAATTAGTCCATAACTATTACATATCAACTTGAAAATTACATGTAGACACTAGTACTCAGTTTCCATTTTAAAAAAATATAAACTCTTAAAAAGAAACATGTATAGTTCCATGTTTTATACAACATGACTTTTCTTTTATCCCATCTTGACCCTATTCATATTTAAGGCATGTGGAAAACATTTAAAAAACTTGGGATGAGGATAAAAAGTTCAGTAAGGGTTATAAAATAAGGAATGGAAACATTAACCCATGAATAAATACAAATCAACGAAACCAATACTTTTCAATCATAACATAGCTCATGAAATCATAAGATTTATAAATAACATACAGAAATCATAAATCATAAAGTTAACTTATGGCATTAATAACGTATATACATTGTAGCTATCCCAGCTACATTGGGAGTCACATCTAGAATACCCATCATAGTATATTACCTAAATCTTCTAGGAGAAGCATTAACGTTTACCTCAGTCACGTTACCAATTCATTGGAGAGCTATCTTGGGCTCATCCAACTTAGGTTTATCCGAGAACCACCCGTATATGTAAACAATGCCCAATAAGCATAAAATATTCATAACACATAACACAAGCAAAAAGGAAATATAACTTCTCGACATTCTAATCACAATATATCAAATCAAGATATTGAAATAAACAATGCTTTATCAAATCATTTTCAAATCCATTTAAAACATTTAATAAAGAGATTTTTGAATAAAAGTTTCCCATACCCCTTTGAAGATTTTAAATGAATTAAAATTTGAAAACATTAATTTCCATATAAATAAATCCTAAAAACCATTTTGAAAACATTGTCATTAATGGGAAATATTTAAAAGAATAAATCATTAAAACATTTAAAATTATATTTTAGTTAAAGAGTTTTTAACAAAATGAGAGACTCTTGAATAAAAATAATTGAGGAATAACATTTAATTAGAAAATTAAAATATCTTGAAAATAAATGTATTCATGATATAATATGATAAATGATGGTATATACACCACATAAGAGTGAATTGGTGCATAACAACAATGAAGTCTCAATGCAATGTAAATTGAGAGGAAATCCCTTATAAAAACCGTATCATTCAATTAAGGATAAATAAATTACATAAGAATGTGTGAAAAATAATAATATAGTCAATATAAGTGGATATTAAGTGTGAAAAAATCCGAGGTTATTCCCACTTATTCATAGCACGACATAATCAAGAAGTAGAAGTTTTACCCAAAGAATTGAAATTGGGTGAAGAAGTTCCCTTACACAAATTTGACAGCCTAATGGCATCAGTTTAAAAATTCAGAAAATGAATTGATGAGAAATAAAAGGGTATCTCATTACATGAACATCAAATTTACATAAATAAGTATATATAATAATATATACCAACATAAGAAGATGTAAACTAAAAGACCTAACAAAAAGAAGTCTTTTAAAAAGAATAGGGTGAAAGGTTCCCTTACAGATTTTGTGACATACGAAACATACACCCCATGAAAGAAGGATCATAAAATAAAGATGTAAATACCCATAAATTAAATTATATTACACAATGTATACAATCATGGGCAGTACATACGCCACACAAGTGGAAATAGTGGCAAATATAGCATAAATCTCACAGGGATAAAAAGTGAGATAAAAACCCCTTACCACGTTGTAATTCAATCGAGTCGTATGAAAAAAAGTTAATAAACATAATATTAACCATAGAATACCATGAATATAAAGATAATAATAATAGTATATATCAAATTTCAGTACACAATACACCACATGCAATAAATAAGTGGCGAACAATGGAAATCTAATAGAATTAAAAGTGACATAAGAAATCCCTTACCTTGTGTCCGACATGACTTGTTTATTTCTTGTTATTCATAAATAATAAACTAAATTCAATTTCTACTAAATTAATAACCATTTTCAAGTTTTTTATTCCTTTTATATCACTTATTACCATTTTATATGCATTATCCAATCATTTAAGTTAACAATGGTCATTTGGTCGATATTTGGTACTTGAGTCAAAAATTGACTTCTTATAATTACAAGTTGTCCATGTGGTCAATAGTCCATTATCTACAGAATTATATTCAGGATTTAGATATCATATATATCATATATATCCATTATATATATGTATTTATAATATTACATAACATTTAGAGGTAAGAAATGAAATGCACCGTTCATGGAGACGTTAAGCCATACGTACGCATGAACTCTACTTTCATTTCTATTTCATATTTTAATGGAATTAAAACATAATGATACATATGTATATTATAATCCCAATATAATATAATATATAATATCATTATCCCCATCCTTTATAAATCCCACATATGACATTAACAAGTCATATAACTTTGAGGGGGCGGTAGTCCGCACTTTCTCAAATGAAATTATCGCGTTTACCCATAATGGGAACCATAAAAGTATGATATAAATGAAAATACAAAAGAATAAAGAAAAAATAAACATAATATATATATTTCATATATAAATACAGTTCCATCATAATGGCCACCCTGAGAGGCGACATGAGATAATCGAACAATCATCGTTTCATGAGGCGTTAGTTTTCATCCACAGAAACAGTATGTTTTTCACCCATTAGATAGAGGTGTGTGTAAGTGTAGTTCTAATAATTCTCATAAAAAAATCCTAGTATATTTAGAGTACTTGTTTTGTTATAAAATAAAGTAATAAAAATATTTTAGGGGTTTTTATAAGTAAAATAAAAGAAAAGAAGTTAAGAGAAACCACTAGCTTTAATTTGTGTAACTCCCTTTGGTTTGAACCAGAAGGACTTATTGAAGTGCCTTATGCCTAAGGTAAGACTTCTAGGAGGAGGATAGGAATCTCGAGAACTTATTTGGGAAGGGTTTGGATGATCCAAAGGGCTTGAGAGGTGTGAGGAATGGGTTAATAAGTGAGGGATTTTTATAAGGGGGAGGAGGGGTTCTTTAGGAAAGTGTGAAAATATTATTTTTCTATATAAGTATTTTCGGTTTATAATGGTCGAAAACACATTAAGTTCGAAGATCATATGACTCATGGTCGAAATAAATTCATCCAATGAGAATTAGACAGGTTTTGGATGTTATTTTAATATTTATAATCTTATTTATTTAAATGATTTATTTATGAGGTAAACACTACATCATTTTTGTGTCATAAATAATTTTATTTATTTGATATCTAAAAATTATAATAAAAGTACCATGATGTAGGAAATATTTTTATCTTTCCAATTAATATTTATCATATAAAAAGTAACGTATATAACCCCATGTAAAAATAAATTACTAAAAGATATTTGTTTGTGTCATTTTTGTCTTTAAATTAAATTAATTAATCTAATGTGTCATTATCACTCCCAATTGGATACATGGGGTCCCAAAATAGACCCAAGGATGCCCATGGTTTGACATTACTCATCCAATAAAGTTAGGAGAAGTGTTAAGGTAATTTTGTATTATTATAATATATTTTTTTACCTTCAATTACCCTATTTACCTTTAACCGTGGTAAATAAAAGTCAAAAGTTACTATTCACCAAAAATTATTTTAATCTTATTGAACCACATTTTACTTACTAATAACAAACATGTATATCGGATTTTCAAAATTCCATTCACAGAAGCGGTAAAATTTCATTTAAATGAAAAAATATGTTTTTTAACTACTACTAAGGGATTTCACTATTAATCAAAAATTTATGTTTTTTCATAAAAATTCCAAAAATTCAGCCTAAGATATATTTAATATTACTAATTAAATAATTATTTCTATTTTAAAAAAATTCAAAACATATAAGTTGCATTAATTAATTTAAAATTAATTACCGTTGTCAAAACAAATAGCGTGTTTTTAAAAAACAATATCTATCAAAATATTGACGCTTGTTTATGTCCAATTTCAAAGTGAAATTAATTCCAATGAAAACCATTAGATTAAATGGTAAAAATATAATCTAATTACTCTTTAAAACCAATTAAAAAGATAATATAACCATAAAAATAAATTATATTAAAAATAAAAATTGAATTAAAATATAGTAATTTTCACTATTCATTAAAAAAATGAATTTTATCAGAAAAATACCAAAATTTTACCCCAGGAAAATTTTAATGTTCTGATTCAATAGAATAATTTTATTTTTCCAAATATAACATATACAAGTGAGCAAAACTATATTTTAGGAGTGTTCACCATCAAAAGGTGGTAAATCAACCTTTTAAAGTAAATTATGCTAAAAATTAGATTTATTCACATTTTAAGCCTTTAACTTTTATTGGATAAATGTAAAATAATTTAACAAACATGTATAATAATTTTTTAGTTAGTTCTGTTCATTCTCTCCATTACAACGACTAGGCGTTAACTACCATTTGAAATAATAATATTATATTATCAGTGTGCAACGTATGATTTCAAATAAATCCATTGTTGCGTATCGGGTACGCCATCGAATATAGTGCCCCCTTTAAAGTTGAATTAACATTTAGTTCACAAATATTAATAAATATGAAAAATGTAATGTTCTTTATTTACCTAGGATGTTACATAAACAATGAATTATTTGGTTACAAATTAATTAGAAATGAGCGTAAGAACCTTTTGAAAATAATGAAATTCCTTTCCTGAAAAACTATTTTTCTTTGTACAAACAATTTTTATCCTAAGAAATTAAACAAAAAACCTTTGTTTAATAATTTTAATGTTATATATATATATAAAATAACTATTTAACATTCATCTTATGCATTTTATAGATAATATATATGAATAAATCCAATTTATGGATAAATAAATGTATATTTTTAAAAGGTAATTTTACAATCTTCTATTGGGGATCCTGTTTTGAAAATAATTTTTCAAATTTTTATAAATTATATTTGACGAAATTAACTTCATTTTTGAATGTGCAGTGTCAAAATTAGCTTAGGGAAAATTTTTGGTATTTTCTGAGAAGTTTCATTTCTTGATGAATAGTAAAAAACATTGAATTTTAATTACAAACTATATTTTTTAAATTTATTTATATAGTTAAATTTTACTTTAATTTTTTTAAAATTATAATTAGTTAAATTATTAATATATATATATATATATATATCTAATATAGATAATTGAAATCAATTTAACATTGATATTGTACATAAAAACATTCCCAACTTTTGAACCCCTTTCTTTAAAGCCACGTTGTTTCATCCAGTCTGTGAGATTAATTTTAAATTAAATTATTCAACATCTGTTGTTGGATATTAATAATTTTTAATTTCTAGTATGGTCTACATAGTTTTTTTTAAAAAAATTATAAGTGAAATGAATAAAAAATAAATACAGAGATTCTGGTAAAAATGTGTTTACTTAGTGGTTAAAATATAAATGTTAGGAAAAAAATTACCTATAAATGTAAAGCACAAAAATTTTATAGAGATGTATTAAACTAATTTTCAGGTAAAATTACTATTTTGAGTAATTTTCATTTGGGTTTTATCTTTGGTCATGTTTGGGTGAAAATTGAGAATTTTTGAAGGAGGAGGGCATGTGCACAGTTGGAAAATGGTTTTCCCAAACCATACCAACTAGCCCAGAAATCAATAAAAGCCTTGATAAAGAGATTTTTCATGGATACTAAAAGGTTTTTTGAACTGTACAGCCTAAAAAGAGAAACTGTGCACCCCACCTCCCCTGAACAGGTGCACAGTTAAGGCACATAGGTAGGGTGAACCATGTGCCCCTTCCCAGAAAACCATGTGAGGGAATTTAATTAACATGTAAATTAGTTTTTAATATAGCATAACCCTCTATTTTAACTAAAATAAACCCCACTTTTGTATTTATTTTGGAGGCTCCCAGATGAATTCCTAGGGATCCTAACCTATGTTATTCATGATTTAATGTCCAGATAGAATATTTTCACCCCTTCTGGTATATGAATCTCACCTATAATGGCTTCCCATCTCATTACCATTATTATTATCCTCTTTAAAGGATTTTTATCTACTGATATATCTTGATATATATGTATGTTTAATATATATTGTCCTATTTGATCATGGATATTGGATTTGAATCAAGATCATGATCTTTGACATGATTGGGGTTATTCTTTTTCAAATTGGGGAGTCCCATTGGGTGATAATTTTACAATGAATTGAGGTAGGCTGTCTAAATTCTAATCCCATAGTCTATTATTTTTATCTGTAGGTACTTTTATAATTTTGATAATATGATTAGAAATTGATTTTTCAAATATTGAATTAACTAATTTTGTAAATTAATTAATTTTTTGATTATGAATTTGGGGTGTTGAATTGATTGACTTGGAATAATTAATTGATGAATTAATTATGGTGATATTAGGATTTTTGAATTGAAATATTTATTTGATGAATTAATAATGTAATGACCTAGAAATTATCATTGCCTTGAGAGTAGAGCAAGTCATTAATTGGCCTTAAGCGACATCCCCAAGATGCAAAAGCCTGACAATAAAGGCTGAAGGGTTTCATATACTAGTGGGGGACGATATAACCTTTAAGAAATAAACCATTAAACCAAAAATCCATAACCAAACCATTCACCAAATGATGCATGGACATAATAAAATTAACACAACTACTTTATTCATATCAAAACAACTCCAAAGTATGCAACAGTGGAAGGAAAAACAATTATTGAAGTAAATAGTGGAACAAAAACAATATAATCTCAAAAATACCACAAGACTCCATGATCCAGAAGCTCAATTCTCCAAGATCACCAATAAACACGAGTATCATGAAGTCATGGAAAAAACATGAGATCTGTTACCTTTTCACCTATCTCAGAAGATATCATCTTCTAAAGCACCAAAGTGACAAAGTAGTGTTGTTTATAAAACTAAGTAAGCATTCCCCAATGTCTTCCCTACTCATTCCACTAGGATATAAGAGTTAGAAATATTTATATAAAACAATTTATATAAAAATAGTTTATAAACAAGTTTACAAAGTCATTTATAACCAAAATCATATAAGTGAAAATGAAACCACTTTTATAACAATTAATTTTTTCAGAAAATAACTTAACTATGCTTTAAAACAATTTATCTATATTCCATTCACATACCCAATCCATTTCACACATCCACACAACCAACCTTTCATGCTACGTGATGATAGTTCCATTTTCATGAGTGATTTCTCATCGATCTACCATGATGTTCCAAGGTAATTATATCACCCATGACATTTGACCTTTGGAATTGAGAAAAAGGTCATATTTCTACTAATCCCAAAAAATAAAATATGAACACACACCAAGTATGCCCATGGATCATGCCAAAACACATTTTCAATAAAAACACAATTTTATTGAAAACCATTTCCATCAAAACCATTTTAATTCCAAACCCTTTCAATAAAACACACTTTTTATTGGAAACCCCATTTCCATAAACCATTTAGATATTCCTTAAAATCTATAATTTAAAATAACCATTTTAAATTCTGAAAACTAAATCACTTTACACAATAATTCAACAAGATCACACAATTTCACCAAAAACCACAAATCATCACTAAATAAGATTTATTCCATGATTTTCACAATCAATTCCATTCAAATAAATATATTCAAAATAATGAAAATAAATTCTAGCAAGAGGAGTAAAGATAGAAGCCAGCTACCTCAAGGGTTTTGATGAAAATTGAAAACTGACAAAGAACTCTCATTCAACTGGGTTGAAACTCTCCAAAAATAGCCTTATATATATTCTCCTACCATAAAAAACCCAAATATAATCATATTTGTAATAACCAAACATATATCTACCCATAACAGACATATATTGGAATAATAAATAATATAGGAGAAGTATATCTATGTAGATCTAAGAAATGAGATAAGAACAGTGAAGAACATCACTTATCGTGAGAATTAGGCTTGAAAATGTAGGGGGGATCTGGATCAGTTCTAAAATTCTAGGGAGAGGTTCCATAAACATTAGTTGAGAGAAATATTGAATTAAGGCCATTGAGGAGAAAAAACAAACTAGTAGGAGAAAAAACTAGTAAGATCCTAAAAAAACAGGATCTTAGTTTTTCCCTGCACATGGTTAGACAACATGGTTAAAAAATTGTGCGCTAAATGGGCATTAGGTACTAAATTAAGTAAACCCTTTCATGGTATCCTCACACAGTATCTCTAATTGTGTTCAAACTATGATGAAGAAAATACCTCAAAACTATAATTGCACATGGTTTCTCCTAGAATATACTCATAGTTTAGACAAAACATGTACAACCGATGCACATAAACGTTATACCCAAAAACATATTGAATGTTTTCTAAACTCTCCCAATAGTCACCCTTACACAAAAAACATCAAGTGAGGGTTACGTTCCAAAAACCAAGGGTACTAAATTCTCCCCACCTTTGGTCTTTCCATCCTCAGAATGTAGAAAACTATAACTACCCTAAAAGAGTTCCATCCATATCTCTTTCATTTCCTTCTCACATTCCTATGTCTCTTCCAGAATCTGACCATATTTCAAAAAACCTGCACTAGACCGATTATCTTTTCATGAAAAACTTTCTATTTCCGATCCACAAAACACACCGGGATACGTACCAATGAATCATCCGTCTCTAGGTGAATGTGATCCATCTTATAAAATGGTCAGGATTAGGAAGATAATTCTTTAACTGAGATATGTGGAACACATTATGCACTGAACTATACCATGGTAGAAATTAAAACAAATATTCCACCTCTCAAACCCATTCAAGTATCTCGAAAGGGCCAATGTATCGAGGAGATAACATTCCCTACATTCGAAAATAATAATGTCCAAGACTTGTAGAGATCCTCAAGAAAAAATGAACACACACATAAAATGAAAATGGTCTTCATTGATGACCAACATAAGATTTCTGATGACTATGATATATCTCCATCCACTTTCTGATCAAATGAATCTTCTCCATTGTTTTTTTGACCAGAAAATTCCCAACTAGTGAAGACTCCCATATTTACATCTAGCAATGTGGAGAACGAAAATGGCACACATATAATGATTCAAATGGAGCCATATGTATCGAGTCCTGATAGCTATTATATGAGAACTCCACTAATGTTATGTGCTCTTCCCCTAAGCCATCAAAATCCATTACACAATCCCACATCATGTCTTCCAACATCATTATCATCCTTTCAGATTTCCAATCCATCCGAGGATGATACACTATACGCATAGTCGACTGAGTCCCAAGGTCTTTTTTATGGATTTCTAGAAAAAAGTGTTAAAACTCAGATCTCTATCTTACACGAGTGTCACTGGAACTCCATAGTCCTTTACCAATTCTTGGATATATATTTTGGACCGATCATCCATCGTATGAGTTTCATGAATTGGAATGAAATGAGACGACATGGTAAGCTGATCCCCTATCATCCACATAACATCATGTTTCCAAACCATTCTTGGGAGACCTGTAACAAAATCCATTGCTATATGCTC
The DNA here is from genome assembly GCA_963277665.1 of Viscum album. Taxonomy (NCBI): domain Eukaryota; kingdom Viridiplantae; phylum Streptophyta; class Magnoliopsida; order Santalales; family Viscaceae; genus Viscum; species Viscum album. Next base: position 1,893,370,521 of record OY728119.1, read on the forward strand.
CAATTTCTAAACTGGGATAGCTAAAGACTGCAACATACCTTCTGGTCACTGATGCTCTTCCTTAAATTTATAACAAGTTAAGAACCTTGTAATGAACTCATCCACATTCATTTTTTCATGATGATCCATACAATTGTGCCTTCAATACCTTATACATCGTTTGTATTCCTGGATATATAGCCCATCTCGGTGGTGTTAATCATGAATAAGTTTCTCCTCAAAATCTATAAGTGGAACCATCTGATCTATGAAGCACTAAACTGAATCCCCATCATGTTTCCATACCTCAATGATCGCACAACCATTGAGTTTTTAACTAATAACTAGGCATTCAACATGAGATATTTGTGCCTCTTTAAACCTATTTACCAAATCAGAAATGACATAAACTGAAATGAAACCCACAACATCAACTCAATCATCACATTCCACATTCATGTCAGTTATGACCAATATCAACTGCCATTCATCTGAAGCTTCCTTTTCCAACAACACATATGCCTTTTTGCTTAATGCATCATCGACCAAATTACCTTTTCCCATAGTATACATTAAGTGAAAGTTAAACATTTGAAGATACTCCATCCATCTACTTTACCTAAAATTCAAATCCCTTTGTGAGAAAATATGATATAGGATTTTGAGGTCCTTTAACATAGTAAATTTCTTTCCAAAGAGATAATGATGCCAATTCCTCAAGCCATGGACAGATATAACTGAATTAAAATCTTGTGTTGGGTAATTCTTCTCATTCACTCTTAACTACCTTGAATGATAAGAAATAACATGGTCTCCTTGCATGAGAACACATCCCAATCGAGATATCAAAGGATCATAGTACACCACATACCACTATCTTGATTCTAGATAAATCAGGATCAGTGCTGATGTATGATGAAATTTCATCTCCTTGAAAGACTTATGGAATTCTTCAATCCATTCCAATAGAGAATTATTCTTTTCCAGTGATTTAATTAGAAAGGTTAGTCCTGATAAGTCAAGAACAGAGTGTCAGTTGTAGCCATAAAGACCAAAAAAACTTTATATCTCAAAGACATTCTTTTGTGGTTTCCACAAGATGACAACTTCTATCTTCATTGGATCCACTGAATCACCTTTCTCATAATTTACGTGGATAATAAATTATTCATCATATATCCAAAAATCAATATTTGATAATTTGGCATACAAATAGTAATCTATCAAGATTCCCAACACTATTGTCAAGTGTTTCTCATGATGATCCCTTGTGGTTGAATACACTATTATGTAATCTATAAACACCCCAAAAAAAGAACCCAGTTATCTATGTATTATCTGATTCATCAATTCCATAATGACTGCTAGTGAATTCATAAGACAAAAAGTCATGACTACATCTTTTTAGTATCCATATCAGCTTCTGAATGCTGTTTTCAAAATATATTATTCTAGAACTCACAGCTGATGGTATCTTGAACGAAATTAAATTTTATAGAACCACAAATCTCCTGTAAATTGATCAAAAAGATAATCAATATGCGGATATGGAAATAAATTATTTATTGTAACTAAGTTAATGTTACAATAATCTATGCACTACCTTAGAGTTCCATCTTTTTTTTATGAACCAGACCGGTGCTGCCCATAGAGACATACTTGGCCTAATGAAAACTTTTCATTCCATATCCTACAATTTTGCATTCATTTATCTTAAATATATTTATTCAATTCTATTAGATAAAAGTGAAATAGAATTGGTCTCCAGAAGAAGATCAATCGTAAACTCTAATTCCATTAGAGGTGGTAACCCTGAGAAGTTCTTGGGAAAGATAGTTGGAAATTGATCCAATAATGTTGGAAAAATATATTCCTCAATCTATTCCATTGATGAAAATGTTAAAACTAGAAACTAATAAGACATCATTCTCACAATTGGTTCTATCAAGCTCATTTCTCCTTTCATTACAACCTTATCTCCTCTAAAGAGATGATTGACGCCATCATCTGTTATGTAACTAACTGTCCGGTAAAATTCTATGTGAGACTTGAAAATTTTAAGACAATCCATTCCTAGTATTACTTCATATAAATTTATATCCAACATTGAGAAGTCCCACTTCATCTTAGCTCCATCAATAGTTATAAAGAAATATCTACACATAAAGGCTCGACATTCTCTTTCACCGAGAGAATTTTGGAGTTTTATTAGAAAAGACATCATCTTAATTTTTAATCATACAATGTCAAAAACACAAGAACCAATGAAGTAATGTGATGTACTCGTATCAAGAAACACTTTTATAAGGGTATAATTCAAAATAACTGTACCTCTCACCATAGGTAGTCTAGCTGGATCATCCCCAATCATCTCCTCAGCTCTATTTAATTTCTTTTTCAATATACTTTTCTCTTTGCTGCCTTGATATGATTTCCCTTACCCAGGAGTCATGGTATTATGAGAATGACCACGGCTAGCACTGCTAGCCTAATGAGACTGATTCTACTATACTCATCATGTTTAAGAATACGATTCTTGTGATAGGTGAGAAGTGTCTCGAGCACCTAACCTTAGAGCACTATGATAAATGAGCTTAATATGTCCCATATTTTTGCAATTATGGCATGATATTGGTTGTTTTGTACACTAACACTTCATGTGGTCAAATGAAATGCATTGGAAACATCCCACTTGGCACTATGGTCATGGAGGACGGTCCACTGATCTAGCTGTATGATTTTGTGTTTCACTCCCACCATGGAAATAGGTGTCCCTATTCCTCTTTCTCCCAGCATTTGATTTCCCAATATTTCACATAGGTATCATCATAATTCCTCCTTATGTAGCTCCTAATAAGTATCATTAAACAACTATTTCTCTATTCACTATTTCTATATAATTTGTAATACATATCACTACAATCCTCGATCAAATTTCAAGCCATATCCTAGATTCGACGATGCATGCCTTCAAGACTGTACTAACTGATACTTCAGGTGAGAAGTGTACTAAAATCATTAATTTATCCACATACTCAGTGATAGGGACATTTTAATGCTTTAGATTAAATAAGTCCTTTGTCTTATAGATCCTAAACGTGTGAGGATAGAATTTTCTATTAAAAAATTCATCAAAATCCTCCCAAGTAAGGCCTTGATCCCCTTTAGCATTTCGTACTAGTTCCCACCACTAGCTTTTAATATCCTAGAGAATATAATTAACAAGATTGAATTTCAGCTATGATGGTGTGCCGATGAAATCAAAGATATGATTCATCCTATTCAGCCCCAACTCTGCCTTTTCTAGTTCAGAATCACTCTAGAAGATGGGTGGATTCTTCATAAACTAGATTGAATGACCCACATTGTAACATCCCAAGTAAGTAATGAATAATATATATTTTTATCTATGTCTATTAATGATTAAGATAGTGTTATAGAGGCTTAAAATGAAAATAAATACAAACTTATGCATGGAATACACTAATATTCTTAAAAGATTGTTTTACTGCCTTTTGATGGAAAACCATTTTTGAATCTATATTTTGACAATTTTATAAACTATGTTTGTCAAAATAAACTTATCCTTTATTATTGGCACATCAAAATTTACCTTGTGTGAATTTTTGGTATTTTTCTGACAATGTTCATTTTTTAATGAATAGTGAAAAATACTGCATTTTACATCAAAACTTCTTTTTAAACTAATTTATTTATATGATTAGATTATGTTTTGAATTGGTTTTGAAGTGAAATTAGAATATATTTTTACCATTTTATCCAATGGTGGTCATTGGAATCAATTTCACTTTGAAGTTAGACTTAAACTGGTGTCAATATTTTGATACTTATTATTTTGTAAAAACACGCTATTTGCTCTGGCAGCGGGAATTAATTATTGAATTAATTAATGTGACTTATATGATTTGAATTTTGTAAAATGGACTTCATTTTTGAATTCGGAATATCAAATATAGCTTAGGGTGAATTTTTGGTAATTTTCTGAAAAACTTCAATTTTTGATGAATAGTTAAACCACTAAGTGGTAATCAAGCAAACTGATTTTTCAGTTAAATGAAATTTTACCACTAATGTGTATTGAATTTTGAAAATCCGACATACATGGTTGTCATTAAGAAGTAAAATCTGGTTCAATGGGATTAAAATATTTTTTTGGTGAATAGTAACTTATTAAGTTTTTAATCGTGATTAGTGGTAATTAGGGTAGTTTAAGGTATAAATAATGCTTTAATAATATGAAATGACCTAGAAACATGTCCCAACCTTATTGGTTGTGTCATGGCCGACCAAGACAAGACATGGGTCAACTTGGGGACCCCATGGAGACATTTTGGTTGGGAAATGACATAAATAACTTTTTATTTAATGTAAAAGTAAAAATGACACAAACATAATATGTTTTACGAAAACAATTTTTACATGGGGTTATAAAGCTCAGATATTTGATTATAAATAGTCATTGGAAAGCTAAAACGATTTCCTAAATCATAGTATTTTTTTTATGATTTTTAGACATTAAATAAATTAAATTATTTATGACATAATAATGATGCAGTGATGACATCATTATTTGACGATTTAAATAAAATGGAAAGACAATGTAAAATCTATGAACTACACATGTCCAAAACTTATTGGATGAGTGTATTTCGAAGCCGTATCACCATATCCACGAATTATATCAATGTGGGACCTTTTAAAACCGAAACACATTTTCAAATAAAGTAATATTTCTTTACTTTCCAAAAGTGCCCCTCCTCTCCTCTTATAAAAGGCCCCCACCTCTACCTCATTTCACACACTACTCAAGCCTTTGGCTCGGCCAACCCCTGCCCATTTACTCTCTCCACATCACTCTCCTCATCCTATAGGATTCCCTTTGGGTAGAATACTTTCAAAGGAAGCCTTTAGGCTCAAATCAAAAGGAGTTACACTTTTTAAGGTAATTCATTCTCTCATGTTCATTTGTTTTATTTTGCTTCTCCAACCCCCTAAAATCTTTTTATTTACTTATTTTGTAACAACACCAGTATATTCAATATACTAGGATGTTGTTATAAGATTTATTTGAGCTACACTCTCACAAAACTATATCAAATGGTTAAAGAACATACGGTTTCCGTGGATGGCGAAATTCTGCCTCCCGAAACGATGATTGTTCAACACTCATTTAACACCTTCAAAGGTGGCCATTATGATGTCACTATTTTTATATATGATATATAATATGTTTACGTTTTCCTTAAGCTTCTGTTTTTTTTCATTTTGGGCATACCTTTATGGTTTCCATTATGGGTAAACACGATATCTTCATTTTAGGAAGTGCGGACTACCGCCCCCTCAAAGTGATTTGATTCGTTAAATACCATATGTGGGACATATAAAGGATGGAACTATGATATTATATATGATATTATACTAGAATTATAATATACCTTTATATCATTATGATTCCATTCTATAAAATATGAAATAGAAATGAAAGTAGCGTTCATGCGTACGTACGACTTACCGTCTCCATGAACGGTGCATTTCATTTCTTACCTATAAATGATTATGTAATATTATAAATGCATGTATGTACTAGATATATATGACATATATGATATCTACATCATGCATACCATTTTGTATATAATGAACCTTTGACCAAATTAACAACATGTAAGTGTAAGAAGTCTATTTTTGACTTAAGAACCAAATACCGACAAAATGAACATTATTAACTTAAATGATTACATGATGTTCATAACATGGTATAAATGGAATAATGAACTTGAAAAAGTTTCATAAGAAATTATATATTAACTCAAGTTTATTATTCAGGAGATTAAAGAACGGTCGGGTCAAGTTGGATACGAGGTATGGGACTTCGTCTCAATCTCCTTTCATTGAGGCATATTTTATTTTATACACAACTTTCTTTTATACGGTGTATAAACCCCTTTGACTTTTACGTTTATTCAAAAGGAATCTTTTGTATACGAAGCGTTTACTAAACGACAAAAGGGAATGTTTTTGTCGTACGTATGCGGCGACAACGACTTCTCCGCCGTCGTAACCGTTATTTGAGTTTCGTCTTCCTCTACAAGCCATACCTTCTTTTTTTAAAAGAAAAATAAATACCATGTTTTACTTTGGTATTGAAAATGGTTTTCACAATGTTTTTATTATATCAATGTGTTGTATTGATATCTCGTGATTGAAATGTTGAAATGTTATGTTTCCTTTATGCATGTTTTATGTGATATGATTATGTTATGGTTCTTGGGCATTATTATGAAGACGGGTGGTTCCGTGATAAACTAAGGGCGGGTGAGCCCGTTATAGCTCTCCAATGCATTGGGTAACGCGAAGGAGTGAAACTTTAAGGTTTCTCTGAAGAGATTTTAGGGAATATACTGTGATGGGTATTCCAAACGTAACCAAGAGGGTTACTCCCTACGTAAGAATGTTATAAATGCCTCAAGTTACCTATACATCTTATGATTTCTATTATTTATTCATGATTTTATGAGGTATGTTAAAGTGCCTATGTTTTATGGGTAAAGTATGATTTCATTCTTATGTATATATGAACTCATGTTTCCTTTCCATGTTTTTTTTATAACCCATACTGAGTTTTTATGCTCATCCCAAGTTTTTGAAATGTTTTTCACAGATCAAGGGAAAGGTACATGACAAGATGATAGAGTCAAGGATGTGTCAAGAAATAATCCATGTTTTATTTTAAATGTGTTTCCATTGATGGGAATGAAGAATACTATCTTTATGTAACCACTTTGTTTATATGTGGAATGTAATGAATGTTTTATGATCTAATTCTCTAAAACTCTAAACCTGAAAAGATCCTCAACGTGTAATCTTGTAATAACTCAAGATTAAGTATGGTTTAAGGCTGGGGCCTTATAGTTGGTATCAAAGGGAGGTTTATATAACTTTAGGAGTTAGAATTCTATTAAATGATTATCCAAAAATATTTTTTTTGAAATGATATAGCATTTAAAGATTACCATGTTGCTTCATCTAAGACATGTTTGTTCAGAATGGTTTTCCGCAGAGGAAACAGGGAAGCAGTGCTAGGAAGGCATACAGAAGGAAATAACCTTCCAAATCAGCATCCAGAAATGGTCGGAATTGGAACTGAACAGTTTGTTGCAGTAATGGCGCAGTTGACTCAAGCGATAAATGGCGGTGGTATCCATGCACGAGATCAGCCAGAACAACCGTAGAGGAACATGTCAGTGGTGGAACATTTCATGAGGCAACATCCATCATCATTCAGAGGATCATCTGACCCTGTTCTAGCTGAAGGGTGGATCAAAGCACTGGAGAAGATTTTTGATGTCATGGGGTGTTCAGACAATCAAAAGGTTAGTCTTGCTATTTACCGTTTGGAGGGTGAAGCAGATCAGTGGTGGTCTATGGTTAAAAATATCCAGGACGCCGATGAGATTGATGCTCTTGACTGGGATGAATTCAAAGGTATGTTTCTTGAGAAGTATTTTCCTAAGGCTGTTCGACTTAGGATGGAAAATCAATTCTTGGAATTGAGGCAAGAGGAAGACTCAGTGGCTGCCTATGAAGAAAGGTTCACTCGATTGGCAAGGTATGCTCCAAATTTTATCCGGGACCCTGATAGTAAAATCAATCGTTTCTACTCAGGATTAAAGCCAAAGTATCGAAGGGCATTAGCTTCTCGTGAGTTTAAAAGTTATGAAAAGCTTGTTCGATGTGCTGAGAAGGTGGAAATGGAGTTTGCCGATGACCAAGTTTTCTATAACAACCAGCAGAAGAAGAGACCGAGGTGGTAGGAGAAAGGTAAAAATTCTTCAAAAAAGTCTGATGGTAAGAGAACTAAGTTTCCAGTTTGTGATAAATGTGGAAAAAGGCATACTGGGGAATGTCTTCTGAATTCTGGGAAGTGCTACCGATGTGGTAAGATGGGACATAAGGCTCGTGATTGCACTTAAAAGGATCAAGGTGAAGGTAAGAACAAATTTGATTTACAGTTAGTGAAATGTTTTAAGTGCAATGAGATGGGTCACTATGCAAATGAGTGTCCGACAAAGAGCTTGAGTGATGGGAAGCAGTTAGACTACAAGCAGAAAGGGGTGGTGAAATCCTTTGCAACTACTTCAGCAGATGTCGGGCCATCAAATGAAGTTGTATCAGGTACTTTGTTTGTTTTTTCAGATTATGCCAGCGTGTTGTTTGATTCGGGGTCTACACATTCTTTCATCTCTAAAACCTTTTCTAGTAAAATGGGAATACCATCTCAAGAAATGACTCCTGAACTTTTGGTAAAAACACCTGGGGGAAATGTTGAGGCAAAAAGAATTTATAAGAATCTTCCTATCCTTATCTGTGGAAAGAACCTACTTGCAAACCTTATTGTTCTACCTCTAGTAGAGTTTGATGTTATCCTGGGTATGGATTGGCTCTCTATTTACCATGCTAATATTGACTGTAGAGCTAAAGAAGTTTCTTTTCAGAAAGACTTTCAGTTTGTTTACAGGAATGAACCCTTACTTTTGATAACATATCAAGAGGCCGAGAAACTTGTGAAAGATGGAAATGAATGTTACCTTGCACACATCATTGAAAATAAAGGAACTGTTCAGATTAATGATGTGCCAGTGGTAAATGAGTATCCTGATGTTTTCCCTGATGAGTTTCCTGGAATAATACCAGATCGGGAAGTTGAGTTTACTGTTGACTTAGTTCCTGATGCTAAGCCAATTTCAAAACCCCCTTATCGAATGACACAAATTGAACTTTTAGAGTTGAAGGAGCAATTGCAAGATTTATTAGAGAAAGGTTTCATTAGACCTAGCACATCACCGTGGGGTGCTCCTGTTTTATTTGTTAAAAAGAAAGATGGTTCTATGAGACTTTGCATTGATTATAGAGCCTTGAATAATATCACTGTTAAGAACAAATATCCTTTGCCTCATATCGATGATTTGTTTGATCAGCTCCAGGGAGCTCAGTTTTTTTTCAAAGATTGACTTGAGATCGGGGTACCATCAGCTGAAGGTAAAGGAGGCAGATATTCCGAAGACCGCGTTCCATACGAGATATGGCCATTATGAATTTGTAGTAATGCCTTTTGGGCTAACCAATGCACCTGCTGTATTCATGGACTTAATGAATAGAATTTTCCATGAGTTATTGGATAAGTTTGTGGTGGTTTTCATTGATGATATTTTGGTGTTTTCTAAAAGTAAATAGGAGCATGAAAAACATTTAAGGGTTATCTTGCAAACCTTAAAAGAAAAGAAACTGTATGGGAAATTCAGAAAGTGTGAGTTTTGGTTGCAACAAATTTCTTTCCATGGTCACATTGTTTCTAAAGATGGAATAACTGTTGATCCTGCAAAAACAAAAGTTGTGGAAGAATGGCCAAGACCCACAAATGTAACCGAGATTCGTAGCTTCCTTGGTTTGGCGGGATATTACCGAAGGTTTGTTAGAAATTTTTCACGGTTATCTAGTCCAATGACTAAGCTAACTCCGAAGGGTGTTAAGTTTATCTGGACAAAAGAATGTGATGATTGTTTTCAGGAATTGAATAGAATATTGGTGAATGCTCCAGTTTTGGCACTACCTTCCAGGAATGGTGAGTTTGTTATATACAATGATGCTTCATTGAAAGGACTTGGTTGCGTCATAATGCAGAATGATCAGGTAATTGCTTATGCTTCACGACAGTTGAAAACTCATGAGGTAAATTACCCTACACATGATTTGGAATTAGCTGCTGTTGTTTTTGCTTTAAAAATTTGGAGGCATCATTTGTATGGAGTAAAGTGTGAAATATATACCGATCACAAAAGTTTAAAGTATATATTCACTCAGAAAGAGTTAAACCTGAGACAAAGGAGATGGCTGGAATTAATCAAAGATTATGATTGTACAATTCATTACCATCCGGGAAAAGAAAACAAAGTGGCTAATGCTTTGAGTCGAAAAAGTAATTCTTCATTAACAATGTTGCGTTTGGAACATGATACTTTGGTTAAGGATTTGATGAACTTTGGCATAGAAGTTGTTGGTGCAGGGAGTCCTTCTGTTTTGTTTCAGGTATCAGTGAGATCATCTCTATCAGATAGAATCAAGCAAGCACAGAAGCAAGATAGTGAGTTGCAGAAAAAGGTAGAGCTGGTTCAGAAAGGTAAGTTGCCTGAATTCAACATTGATAATGATTGCGTTTTGAGATTTGGGAAGAGATTGTGTGTGCCTTGTGATTCACAGTTGAAGAGAGAGTTGTTATGTGAAGCTCATAGTTCTCCGTTTTCAGTTCATCCGGGTGGTACTAAGATGTATAGAGATCTGCGGGAGTATTTCTGGTGGGATGGAATGAAAAGAGATATTGCTGATTTTACTGTGAAGTGTTTGACTTGTCAGCAGGTTAAAGCAGAGCGGCAGTTACCAAAAGGGATGCTTCAGCCTTTAGCAGTGCCAGAGTGGAAATGAGAGAATATATCCATGGACTTTGTTGTTGGATTACCGAAGACATCTTGAGGTAATAATTCAATCTGGGTTATTGTTGATCGCTTGACCAAATCTTCTCATTTCCTTGCTATACGAGATACTTTCTCTCATGATCAACTTTCCCGTTTGTATCTTAAAGATATAGTCAGGTTACATGGAGTTCCTCTCTCCATTGTATCGGATCGTGATCCCAGGTTTACTTCTAACTTTTGGAAAGGACTTCAGAAGTCGTTGGGTACTGAATTAAATTTCAGTACAGCTTTCCATCCTCAATCAGATGGGCAGTCAGAACGAACAATTCAGACATTGGAGGATATGCTACGAGCTTGTTCTATGGATTATCTGGGAAGTTGGGACCAACATCTTTCTTTGGTTGAGTTTTCATATAATAACAGTTTTCATTCCAGTATACAGATGGCACCATTTCAGGCATTATATGGGAAGAGGTGTCGAACTCCAGCTTTCTGGGATGAAGTGGGTGAAAGGAAGTTGATGGGACCAGAATTGGTAGAAGAGATGGCAGAAAAAGTTCAGCTGATTCAGAAACACATGAGAACAGCTCAGAGCAGGCAGAAGAGTTATGTGGATAACCGGAGGAAGGATCTATCTTTCGAGGTAGGTGATCATGTTTTTCTCAAGGTTTCTCCTTGGAAAAGCGTGATGAGATTTGGTAAGAAAGGAAAGTTGAGTCCAAGGTTTGTTGGACCATAAGAAATTCTGGAGAGAGTTGGATCAGTTGCATACCGAGTGGATTTACCTCCGAGTTTATCTCAGGTACACATTGTTTTTCACGTTTTGATGTTGAGAAAGTATATGCCAGATCCATCTCATGTTTTGAGTCCAGAGGTAGTTCAGCTGGAAGAGAACCTATCTTATGAGGAACAACTGGTCCAGATTCTTGACCACAGGGAGCAAGTGTTATGGAATAAGATGATTCATCAGGTAAAGGTTTTGTGTAAAAACCACATGATTGAAGAGGCAACATGGGAATCTGAAAATGCAATGAGGGATAAGTACCCCCATTTATTCGATAAGTAAATAAATTACGGGGACGCAATTTTCTAAAGGGGGGAAGGATGTAACATCCCAAGTAAGTAATGAATAATAGATATTTTTATATATGTCTATTAATGATTAAGATAGTGTTATAGAGGCTTAAAATGAAAATAAATACAAACTTATGCATGGAATACACTAATATTCTTAAAAGATTGTTTTACAGCCTTTTGATGGAAAACCATTTTTGAATCTATATTTTGAAAATTTTATAAACTATTTTTGTCAAAATAAACTTATCCTTTATGATTGGGACACCAAAATTTACCTTGTGTGAATTTTTGGTATTTTTCTGACAATGTTCATTTTTTAATGAATAGTGAAAAATACTGCATTTTACATCAAAACTGCTTTTTAAACTAATTTATTTATATGATTAGATTATGTTTTGAATTGGTTTTTAAGTGAAATTAGAATATATTTTTACCATTTTATCCAATGGTGGTCATTGCAATCAATTTCACTTTGAAGTTAGACTTAAACTGGTGTCAATATTTTGATACTTATTGTTTTGTAAAAACACGCTATTTGCTCTGGCAGCGGGAATTAATTATTGAATTAATTAATGTGACTTATATGATTTGAATTTTGTAAAATGGACTTCATTTTTGAATTCAGAATATCAAATATAGCTTAGGGTGAATTTTTGGTAATTTTCTGAAAAACTTCAATTTTTGATGAATAGTGAAACCACTAAGTGGTAATCAAGCAAACTGATTTTTCAGTTAAATGAAAGTTTACCACTAATGTGTATTGAATTTTGAAAATACGACATACATGGTTGTCATTAAGAAGTAAAATGTGGTTCAATGGGATTAAAATATTTTTTTGGTGAATAGTAACTTATTAAGTTTTTAATCGCGATTAGTGGTAATTAGGGTAGTTTAAGGTATAAATAATGCTTTAATAATATGAAATGACCTAGACACATGTCCCAACCTTATTGGTTGTGTCATGGCCGACCAAGAAAAGACATGGGTCAACTTGGGGACCCCATGTAGACATTTTGGTTGGGAAATGACATAAATAACTTTTTATTTAATGTAAAAGTAAAAATGACACAAACATAATATGTTTTACGAAAACAATTTTTACATGGGGTTATAAAGCTCAGATATTTGATTATAAATAGTCATTGGAAAGCTAAAACGATTTCCTACATCATAGTATTTTTTTATGATTTTTAGACATTAAATAAATTAAATTATTTATGACATAATAATGATGCAGCGATGACATCATTATTTGACGATTTAAATAAAATGGAAAGACAATGTAAAATATATGAACTACATATGTCCAAAACTTATTGGATGAGTGGATTTCGAAGACGTATCACCATATCCACTAATTCTATCAATGTGGGACCTTTTAAAACCGAAACACATTTTCAAATAAAGTAATATTTCTTTACATTCCAAAAGTGCCCCTCCTCTCCTCTTATAAAAGGCCCCCACCTCTACCTCATTTCACACACTACTGAAGCCTTTGGCTCGGACAACCCCTACCCATTTACTATTTCCACATCCCTCTCCTAATCCTATAGGATTCCCTTTGGGCAGAATCCTTTCAAAGGAAGCCTTTAGGCTCAAATCAAAAGGAGTTACACTTTTTAAGGTAATTCATTCTCTCATGTTCATTTGTTTTATTTTGCTTCTCCAACCCCCTAAACTCTTTTTATTTACTTCTTTTGTAACAACACCAGTATCCTAAATATACTAGGATGTTGTTATAAGATTTATTTGAGCTAAACTCTCACAAAACTACATCAAATGGTTAAAGAACATACGGTTTCCGTGGATGGAAAAATTCTGCCTCCCGAAACGATGATTGTTCAACACTCATTTAACACCTTCAAAGGTGTTCATTATGATGTCACTATTTTTAAATATGATATATAATATGTTTACATTTTCCTTAAGCTTCTGTTTTTTTCATTTTGGGCATACCTTTATGGTTTCCATTATGGGTAAACACGATATCTTCATTTTAGGAAGTGCGGACTACCGCCCCCTCAAAGTGATTTGATTCGTTAAATACCATATGTGGGACATATAAAGGATGGAACTATGATATTATATGTGATATTATACTGGAATTATAATATACCTTTATATCAATATGATTCCATTCTATAAAATATGAAATAGAAATGAAAGTAGCGTTCATGCGTACGTACGGCTTACCGTCTCCATGAACGGTGCATTTCATTTCTTACCTCTAAATGATTATGTAATATTATAAATGCATGTATGTACTGGATATATATGACATATATGATATCTACATCATGAATACCATTCTGTATATAATGAACCTTTGACCAAATTAACAACATGTAAGTATAAGAAGTCTATTTTTGACTTCAGAACCAAATACCGACAAAATGAACATTATTAACTTAAATGATTACATGATGTTCATAACATGGTATAAAAGGAATAATGAACTTGAAAAAGTTTCATAATAAATTAGATATTAACTCAAGTTTATTATTCAGGAGATTAAAGAACGGTCGGGTCAAGTCGGATACGAGGTATGGGACTTCGTCTCAGTCACCTTTCATTGAGGCATATTTTATTTTATACACAACTTTCTTTTATACGGTGTATAAACCCCTTTGAATTTTACGTTTATTAAAAAGGAATCTTTTTTATACGAAGCATTTACTAAACGACAAAAGGGAATGTTTTTTTCGTACGTATGCGGCGACAACGACTTCTCCGCCGTCGTAACCGTTATTTGAGTTTCTGCTTCCTCTACAAGCCATACCTTCTTTTTTTAAAAGAAAAATAAATACCATGTTTTACTTTGGTATTGAAAATGGTTTTCATAATGTTTTTATTATATCAATGTGTTGTATTGATATCTCGTGATTGAAATGTGGAAATGTTATGTTTCCTTTATGTATGTTTTATGTGATATGATTATGTTATGGTTCTTGGGCATTATTATGAAGACAGGTGGTTCTGTGATAAACTAAGGGCGGGTGAGACCGTTATAGCTCTCCAATGCATTGGGTAACGCGAAGGAGTGAAACGTTAAGGTTTCTCCGAAGTGATTTTAGGGAATATACTGTGATGGGTATTCCAAACGTAACCAAGAGGGTTACTCCCTACGTAAGAATGTTATGAATGCCTCAAGTTACCAATACGTCTTATGATTTCTATGATTTATTCATGATTTTATGAGGTATGTTAAAGTGCCTATGTTTTATGGGTAAAGTATGATTTCATTCTTATGTATATATGAACTCATGTTTCCTTTCCATGTTTTTTTTATAACCCATACTGAGTTTTTATGCTCATCCCAAGTTTTTGAAATGTTTTTCACAGGTCAAGGGAAAGGTACATGATAAGATGATAGAGTCAAGGATGTGTCAAGAAATAATCCATGTTTTATTTTAAATGTGTTTCCATTGATGGTAATGAAGAATACTATCTTTATGTAACCACTTTGTTTATATGTGGAATGTAATGAATGTTTTATGATATAATTCTCTAAAACTCTAAACCTGAAAAGATCCTCAACGTGTAATCTTGTAATAAATCAAGATTAAGTATGGTTTAAGGCTGGGGCCTTATACACATGTCTTGGTTTATCCCTCTGGTTAACTATATCCATAGCTTGAAATTATTTTATGATACGTTCAACCAGATTTGGGTTCACTTATAGTCTAGGTGCAACAACGATCTCCACATCTTCTTCAGATTGGTTTCTACGATGCCTACCAGGTGCTAATTTCTAAAAAACAACTTCTTTTTAAGTATCACTCCCTATAAACTAATTGTATTAGTAGTTTAAATTCAATAACATCAACCATCACAACATTGTTTTCAAAAGAAAACCATTTTCCAAGTTCAACCATTTTTTTAAAAACAAATCCCCCTTTCACTTTTTAAAATAAAACCATTTTCAATATATATCTATCATTCCCTTTTTAAAATATTTCATTATAAAAAAATTATGCATTTACCAAAAAAATTCATCTTGCACAAAATCATATATCATTTATCCAAACGTAGTATGAAATTATTTTTTTAAGTACTTCCTCTAAAATTCCTTTCATGCTCATCTCATTGGCTAAACCCATGATAATGAGATTCCAAAATCATATAGGTGTCTTCAAAAAACTTATTTATCCAACTCCCTGGTACCATGGAGTTCAGCATAAATATGTTAGCTATGTTATATTATGCTATACATTTCATGTTTCGAAAATTAAACTCCATTCTAAAATCAGATATGAAGGAATAGATAGGGATGAATAAAATCCAAGACCAAGAAACTGAAAACCACTTGTTAGATAAGGACCCAACAAGTTGACACCATTTGTAATGACCTGCTAATTCTCATTGGTTAGAGAGTGCAAAGAGTCATTACAATTTCTTAAACAACGTCCCCAAGATTCCAAAGGCAGGTAATAAATGATGAAGTGTTTCAAATATATGTGGGGGTTTATTTAAACATTAATAAATAAACCATTAAACCAACAAGCCATAAACAAACCATTCAATAAATGATTCTTGAACAAAATAAAGACACCACAACTACTTTATTCATATAAAAACCACTCTAATGTATGAAATAATGGAATACCAAAAAAATATCGAAGTAAATAGTGTAATAACAACTAAAGACTCCTAAAAATACCACAAGACTCCATACTCCAAAATATCCATTCTCCAAGATAACCAAATAGCCTGAGTATCATGAATTGGTTCTAAAAACGTTTGACATGTTACCTTTTCCCCTATCTTTGAAGAGAAC
Organism: Viscum album; assembly: GCA_963277665.1. Classification (NCBI taxonomy): domain Eukaryota; kingdom Viridiplantae; phylum Streptophyta; class Magnoliopsida; order Santalales; family Viscaceae; genus Viscum; species Viscum album. Next base: position 1,893,386,844 of record OY728119.1, read on the forward strand.
ATCTGCAAAATCACCAAAGTTCCAAAATAGAGGTGAGTATAAAACTCAGTAGGTTTTCCAAAATGACTTCCCTACTCATTACAGTAGGATAAAAGAGTTACCATAATTTACATTAAATGTTTTATATAAAACAATTTCTCAAAATAGTTCATAACTAAAAATAAACAAGTTTCAAAAACCATTTATAACCAAAAGAAAACAAGTGAAATTGAAACCGATTTTGTAGCAAGTTATTTTTCCATAAAATAAATGAACACATTTTTAAAACCATTTCTTAATATTCCTTTGGAATTCCCAATCCATTATAGACTTCCACATAACCAACCTTTCAAGCTACATGGTGAAAGTTCCATACTCATGAGCACTTTCTCGTTGATCTACCATGTCGTCATAAGGTAATTATATAAAATGTTCCATTTGATCATTGGCACATACAGTAAGGTCATATTTCAACCACACCCAGAAAATACACCAGGAACACACACACCAAGTATGCCCAATGATCATGTCAAAACACATTTTCAATAAAAACACATTTTATTGAAAACCCTTTCTATCAAAACCATTTCAATTCCAAAACATTTCAATAAAAAACCCATTTTATTGAATACCCCTTTCAAAAAACCATTTAGATATTCCATAAAATCCCTAATTCAAAATCACCAATTCAAATTCTTGAAACTAAATCACATTGCCCAACAATTCACTAAGATCACATAATTTCACCAAAAACCATAAATCATCACTAGAGAAGATTTATTATGTGCTTTTCACAAGAAATTCCATTCAAATAAATCATTTTGAAACTAATACAGTGAATTTTAGAAAGAGGATTCGAGAAAATAGCCACATAACTCAAAGGTTTTGATGAAAATCAACAATAGATGAAGAAAGATTATGCAACTGGGTTGAAACTACCCCAAAAATGGCCTTAGATATCTTCTACTACCATCAACGAACACAAATATCAACATATTTTTTATCCCCCAACATAGATATACCCATAAAAGGAATGGAACTAAAAATGAAAGAGGGGAGGAGATATAGATATTTGTAAATCTAAGAAATGAGACCAGAATAGATAATAACATCACATACCGTAAGAATAAAGCTTGAAAACATCAAGGTAGGGCTCTAAATTAGGTCCAAATGATCTATATAGGTTCCCAGACGTCAATTGAGAGAAATTTCCAATAAGGTCCTTTTTAGGAGAAAAAATGAGAAAGTAGGAACATAAAAAAGTAATATCATAAAATATAGGATCTTACTTTTCCCCTGTGCATGGTTAGACTACACAGTTAGACCAACAATGTGTTAACCATGCATTATCTACTTCCTTAAGTAAACCTGTTCATGGCCTCCTTGCATAGTATCCTTGATTATGCTCAAACCGTGATAAAGATACTACCTCAAATTTGGAACTGTGCATGGTTTCTCTGAGATTATCTACATGGTTTAAACAAACCTTGGATAGCTTGTGCACATCTACTCTAGCCTCAAAAAATTGTTCAAAGTTTACCAAAATTTCCCAACTATCACCCTTACATAAAAACCATCAAGAAAGGGTTACATATTAGAAGCTGGGGGTACAAAAAATAATGAGATCTTTGTGATTGTGGATTTGATTAATTAATTTTTTTGTTAATTAATGAAATTAATGTGACTAGTTAATTTGATAATTAATTAACGAGATGATTTACATTGTGATATTTTTTAAATAAATAAATAAATAAATAATTTTTTGGATATTGATATATTTAATTGTATTAATTTTATTTTGAATTAATTAATGTAAAATTATTATGAGATTATAATGGATTGAAAAGGATTAATTAATTGTTGAATTAATTAATTAATGTTTTAAATGAGAATTGTGAATGAATGATAATATTTATTAACCTTTAATATTGTCATATTTATTATGTATGTGCTCGATTGAGAATGGGATGTAGGATTTGGACTAATGCTTCAAATACCCACAAGGGTGATATACATCGTGTTATTGGCCCAACTTCATGCATTTAAATATTCTTGTATGGGGAAGGGATAGATGCTCTATGTATCCATGGGTTGTGGGATATGGAATGAATCTCTAAAGATCCATGAGGGTGCTAAGCATGGAGTTCTACACCCATTAATCGACATTGGGATATGGTTCCAATTGGAAGTTATATGAATTGAATAGAAAGGGATAATTAATTCCCATGTGATATAATGAATTGTTAACTAAATAAGAGATATAGTTCAGACTCCTACACTGGTTGGGGAAGGAATTGTGGTTCTTGTGTACTCAGTAACCAAGTGGATACGTGGTTAAATAAATCATAATTAAAAAATGTATACTATTTACTTTATTTCTTTTATTTATTCATAATACAACTACATACACTATAGAGACTTGATATTATTTATATAAATGGTTGGTGGTGGCCTATTGATTCGTACTAACACCCTACTCGAGATGCTTGATCAGTACCCAAATAGAATTCATATTTACAGAACATGATAAGTGAAAGGGACCTCTATTAGATGGATGATTGGAATGGATCATGTATGATGGAAACATACATGGGTTGGGACCCGATATGGAGTTTTCAGTTTCTTTGTATTTGGGTTTGATTTAGAAACATGGCACATACCTTAGAATGGAATATGTAATGTTCAATTTTGATATGTATTTTACAGTTTTGGACATATTGTGGTATTGAAATTATTCTAGTCATATTATACCATTTGGATGTTACTTGGTTATTTTTTATTTATTAATGTTGTGGTATTAATTTCACAAAAGATGATATGGGCTCCCCATGATTGATATTAGACCCTCGTTGCTAGTTGTCATCCTTTGGTGTATGGGGAGGGGCAACTGAGGTCATGTGGCAGACTGACTCAGTGCACCAGTGTATGGTACCTAGTCCGAAACGTTAAAAAGTTATATCAGAGCATAGTTTTACTTTCTTTTATTTTGTATGACTATTTGGTAATGGAATATAGAAGACTATCAAGATTCAAACCTTGGTTTAGATCTCATGCATGAGAGTAGCTAACCCATGTATGTGGACAACCTAAGCACCTAGTGTGGGATTACTATTATTGGAATGTGATGTTATAGTTAGATGTTACTTCCCCTTTTGTGATGAACAATTAGTGTAATGTGATAATTTTTTTATCGTTTTATATGATTTTAATCTTGTCATGTTAAGGCATGATAGTTGTTTTTGCATGCATCATTCTAGGGACTATAGATTATATTGTGACATGAATCATTTTAGGCACACAAGTAAAATGGTTCGAGTAAGATGTTGAAGTTGAATAGTATTTACTTTCTTATGTAATTGAAATGAATTTGGTTCCTAATAAAAAATTAAAAATTGTAAAATAATTGAAGATGAAAATAAATTGGTGTCTAATTAGATATTTTAATATCATCTTTACCCTTTTTAACAATGACCTAAGAGTATCACGATCAAGTGTAGTGATAGTTCCTTGGTTCTGACAATGTGGTTGGAAAGGTGAAAATATTTTTATGAATTATTGTTATGGTTTTCTGTTTACTAAAACATGTTAGTGTTGTGTTATGTGTCATAATACATGTGGTCATAATTTTATAGATATGTCTCAATGATGACACATTTTTAGTGGATGACCAATGAAATTGGATAGGGATTATCTTCCAGTGTTATAATTGAGGGAAATTATAGTGTATTGTGAGTAATTAGGGGATAAGTTCCAGTAGAACTTTGCTCGCTTCATGAAATTCATGGAAAGTGACCCAAGGAGTGTTGTGAAAAGTATGTCTAATATGAAAAGGGAGTTTTAATTGCATCACCCTCTAAATTTTACTAGAGAGGGTGAACTTGAGGGAGCTATGTTCTAGATTGATTATATCTAGACTGTACTTGAAAACCTAGAGACTCCTACTGAGAAGCGAGTTATATTGGATTATTATATGTTACCTGGTCAAGAAAAGAGTTGGAGGGACATCCAATATCGAGATGGGAAGATGGAGACTATGGAGTGGAAGGAATTTCATGATAAGTTATTGGAGGACATTGGACCTGAGATTCTCAAGCATGAGAGAGTAGCTGAGTTCACAAGGATGACTCAGGGGAGTATGTCTGTGATGGACTATGCTATATGTTTTGAATATTTTCATCTCTTTTTTCCAATGTTGGAAGGAGATGAGGCTACTTAATCAAAATGGTTTTAGGATGATCTTAAATGTGAAATAATTTCCAATATGAATATCTTTAGGCTGAAGTAGTTTTAAAATGTGGTTTACCGGGCTCTCATATATGAGGTGATGCTTAAGGAGGATTCTATTAGAGGACATGTTGTTCTATATGGATGTTAAGGACGTGAAAATTTATAGAAAAATAAGAATCACTATGATATTCTCAATCGGGGTAGTGGAAAAAAAGTTGCTAGAAAGAGGGGTTAGTTACGTAGGATCTTACTAGTGTTCTATTCCACCAGTGTGGTAGGCCAAGACACTATCATAGAAATTGTCCCTGACCATCAAAAGAGTGAGGATCTTGTGGTAGGATAGGACATATACATAAGTTCTATAGTAAAATGTGGTTAATGTGTAGTGATGGAGGATCTAGAATAATCTAGGCAGCGTGAAGGGGATCTTCTACACCATAACAGTATAGAATCTTGAGTTCAACTGAACGAGGTGGTAAATGTAGTGAAAAAATTATTTTGGGAAAGAGTGACTATATCAGCAGAGTGGTGTAGAACATGGGACTTAGACGACATCACATGGAATAGGGACAAGACAGTTACATGCCATTCATCTTACACTTGTGGATAGAGTAGCTAGCCCATCGATAGTGAGAGGTAATATTCATATAGATTCTACATTAATTGGTGCTTAATTTGATAATAGTTCATTTCATTAATTTATTTAAGATCAGATTTTAAATGGTTCAAGCCTAGTGGTATAGTTTATGAACAATGTGTTAATGATATATTCACCATTGGGAGTGATATCTAGTGAAATATTCTTAGGCAAAGGGTGTTCTCTCAAGGTTGGGGAGTATTGTTTTTTGTGGGATCATTATATACTTGACATGTCAGGATTTGAGCAAATTATGGGTATGAATTGGTTAGTAGGATATGGATCCCATATTGATTGTTACAATATGAGAGTTAATTTTATGCATCTTAAGGGTGAAAAATATACTCACTATAGAGAGTGGGATAACTAGGCAGGACATGTAGGGCCAACTCATCAGCAACTTGGAGATCTCCCCACCTAGGTTTCTAGTCTATTTTTCTATGATGGAGGAGTGAAGAATGTTGTTTTAAACTAGTATTTTATTGGATTTAAGATGTATTTTTTGAAGAATTATTAGTTTTTCCAGCTTAGATCGATGAGGATTTTTCAATTGATCTCATTCCAGGGGTAGAGACAATCTTGATTGCTTCATACATAATAGATCCAACATATATTCAAGGGTTTAAGACTCAGCTGGGAGAGTTAAAGGATAATAAATTTGTCCATATGAGTTTGTTTCATTGCGGTTATCCATCACTATTTTCTAAGAAGGATAACAGTAATCTATTTTTGTATGTTAATTACTAGACGTTTATGCAGATGACTGTGAATAACTGGTATCCTCTTCCATAGATCAATGATTTATTTGACCAATTGAGGAGATACTTTGTTTTCTTAATGAATGACTTGATATCATGGTATCATCAACTGATAGTCGAACCATATGATATACCAAGGGCTATGTTTCAAAGTAGGTAAGACCTTTATGAGTTTGTTGTAATGTCATTTGGGTTGAAAGACGCACCATCATTGTTTATGGCCTTAATGAAAAAAAATCTTCCATCCATACATGGATTAGTTTGTGGTAGTGTTTTGGATGAAATCTTAGTGTTCTCTAAGACACATTATTTTCAGGCCTAACATCATTACACCATCATGAGTACACTAAGAGAGCATCGTCTATAAACCAAGATATCTAGGTGTCAATTTTAGATTGATTATCTATGATTCATGTGTCTCATCATCTCATAGGATGGTGTGCTTGTGGAACTAGATAAGGCACATGAATTTGTTTCTTTGTAATAATCCAAGAATGTATATGATATTTGTAACTTTTTGTTGTTGGATAAATATTATCTGAGGTTTATTTACTACTTTTCCTAGTTGGAAGCACCACCTTTGAGCTTGAACAATAAGGGGATGAAGATTTAATGGTAATAATATTGTGATAATGCCTTCCAAGAGTTGATGAAGTTCTTAAAATCAACACAAATCTTGATCCTACCAAAGTCATGTTTGGAGTATACAGTGTGTTGTGATGGTTCTGGAATTGGTCCAGGAGCAGTGTTTATGCATAAAGATAAAGTTGTGGTGTATGGGTCTTAGATATTGATGACACATGAGTGGAAATATCATTTTAATGACCTCTATTTGACTTTAGTGGTTTATGGTTTGAAGATTTGGTGAAACTATTTATTAGGAAAAATGTTTACTATTTATAAATATCACAAGATCTTCAATTATATATTTTATCAATGAGATTTGAATTTTTAAAAGTGGATGTGGGTTGGTTATATGCATTCATTTTATTTTGAGCTACCATATATGCCTATAAAGGGAAACTGTGTTGATGACCCTTTGAGTAGGAAAACATAGCCTTAGGAAGTTTTTGATTCTAGTTATGGTTGTAAAATTATGACTTTACTGAATGAGATTCATGTTCTTTTTCAGGAGATCCAGGAGTAGATGTCAATCGTATCAGTTTTAGTGGATTATAGACTCTTGATATTGATAAAATATAGATACTATGAGGATACATAATTTTTGACCATGGGGAAAAACCTTGAAGGTCATGAGAAACCTTCAGATTGATCTATAGATTGGAATGGGATAATCTATATAGGAAATTGTTTTATTATTCCTATAAACATGTGGGAGGATCTGATGCATGAATTTCATTCCTAGAAGTAGGAGGTGAATCAAGATGTTACTAAAATTTACCATGACCTATGTCAATAGTTTTTGTTGGCCAGGCATGAAAAAGGATATAGATGAGTTTTTGAAACATTTCTATACCTGTCAATAGGTGAAGGACAAGCATCAAAGACCTAGAGTTTTTCTACAAATTTTACCCATTCTATAATGTAAGTGGGATGAATTACTATTTATTTTGTGGATAGTATCCCAATTATTCCTCATAATAATGAAACTATTTTGTTGATTACGGACCATTTTAAAATGTGGCTCATTCATTACCAGTGTGAGAGAACTTATCAGTGGATCAGTTGGAAGAACTGTATGTTCAAGAGATAGTATGCTAACACTGGGTTACATGGAATATAGTTTCAGACCATGAATCTTATTTTACATCATGCTTCTGGTAAGGATTATAGAAGGTGTTAAGTATCTAGGTTTTACTGAGTACGACATTCCACCCACATGTTGATGGGAATTCATAGATTATAATATAGGTACATGATGATATCCTATGTGCGTGTGTTATAAACTCTTGTTTATATTGGGAGAAGTACCTGGAACTATGGAGTTTTCCTACAATAAAAGATATCAAGAAACTATTCAGATTGAATCATATGAGAAACTTTATGGTAGGACATGCAGACCACCTATATGTTGGATGGAGGTAGGTGAGTCGGAACTATTAGTATCAAGTGTCATATAGGATACATCATAGCCAGTTCAGTTGATTCAGAAGTGTATGGATATGGATCAAAGTAGATAATAGTCATATGAGGAAATATGACAATGAGCAATAGGATTTATGGAGGGTGATCATGTATTCCTTTGGGTTTTTCCTCTATTGGGTCACCGTATGATACAAAGATAAATAAAATTAGTACCAAGGCATTTTGGACCATTTGAAATTGTTGATAGAATCAATATAGTGGCATTCCAATTGTCTCTTCCATATCTATGCGGTTGTATAGATGATGTTTTTAATGTGTAAAAATTTCAGTAGTATCTTCAAAACCCTTATCTTGTGATCTAAGTGGATGATGAAGAGATTGAGATAGATGAGTTCTTTGAGAAGCATCTGATTCATGTGTTGGATCATAGAGAGAAAGTGAAGAGGGTAAAGACCCTGATGATAACTAGTATATTATGTCAACATGGACGGGATAAGTAGGAAGTATTGCAAAGATAAGGGGATATGAGGGTTCAATGGTCCAATATTTTTGACTCAAAATCTTAGAGATGCATGGGAGTATCTCTCAAGGATTACTTATTATAAGGTGGGGTGACTGTAAAATCCCGAATTTTTGTAGTGATTTCATGGAATAATTTTCAGGTAACCCCTTGACTATTTTTGAGTACATTGAATTTGGGTTTTTTATGGGGTATGTCTGGGTGAAAATTGTTAATTTTGGTAGGAGGATGGAATGTGAAAGGTTTGTGTACAGTTTTCCCAAACTATGCGCATAATCCCCCCAAACAGTGCAACCCTAGACAGAGGGGTTTTTCATAGATGGTTCATGGTTTTTCAAACCCTTATCCAAAAAACAAAAAATCATCAACCCCCTATAATAGTAAAATTGTTAAAGAAGATGGTTAGGGAAAATTGTGAACCCCTTCCTAGAAAATCATTCACTGTAATTTAATAAAACTTAAAATTAGTTTTTAAAATACTAGAACATCCTATTATAAAAAACACTCAACCCCCACCCATCCCCTAATGTTTCTTATTTATTCTTAGGGATTTAGATGAATTATGAATTATTCTGAAGTCTTTTCTTCTCGATTCAATGTCTATATTGATGATCTGAACCCCTTTAGGTAATTTAATCTCATCTTGAATGATTTCCCATTTGCTTCTTGTTCTTATTACCCTCTTTAAAGCATGTTTCTCAATCAATAGATTCAGATAAAGATCTATATTTAATATATTTTTTTCTCATTTTCTCATGAATATAAGATTTGAATCCAGATCTAGATCTTCAACGTGATTAAGGTTGTTTTTATTAAAAATGGGGATTTATTTAAGGCGATCCTTTTCCAATGAATTGAGGTAGGTAGTCTAAATTCCAATCCAATAGTCTTTATTTTTATTATTTGTATGTAATTTTAGAATTTCTATAGTATGATTATGAATTCAGTTTTCCTATATTGATTTAATTAATTGTGTTAATTAATTAATTTAGGGATTATGAAGTTGGTGTATTGAATTGATTGAGTTGGAATAATTAATTGATGAATTAATTAGGGGGATATTGGGATTATTGAATAAAAATAATTAATCGATGAATTAATTATGGGGATATTTGTTATTGTGGATTTGATTAATTAATTTTTGACTTAAATAATGGAAGTAATGTGATTAAGTAATTTTTGAGTTAATTAATGAGATGATTGAGAATGTGAAATTATTTTAAATAATTAACTGTTGAATTAATTATTAGGATATTTATGTTTAGAGTTATATTAATTAATTGTTGAATTAATTAATAGAAAATTATAGTGAGATTTATTTTGATTGAAATAGATTAATTAGTTTTTTAATTAATTGATCAATTGTTTTAATTATTATTGTGATGGAAGGTTAATATTGATTAACCATTAATATTTTGAAATATTTGATATATGTTTTTGGTTGAGAATGGGGTATGGGACATGGAATGACTCTCTAAATACCCACTAGGGTGTTATACATGGTGTTATAAAACCAACTAAATTCATGCGAATATTCTTGAATGAGACATGTATGGATGCTCCAAATACATATGGGGTGTGGAATAGGGACTGGAACTCTAAATACCCATGAGGGTGCTACACATGGCTTTCTACAGCCATTAATTATTATTGGACTCTGTTTCAAATTGTCCATTATGTTCATTGAATTGAAATGGATAATGAAATCCCATGTGATATAATGATTTGTTAATTAAAAATGAGATATGGTTCGATACAGGTATGGGCCGAAGCAGGTATTTCAGTTTGTGTGTCCTCTTGAAACTGAGGGAAATGGGGTTAAATAAAGAGTAATTAAATAAATGTAAACTATTTACTTTATTTATTTTATTTATTTTTAATATAATGTCAAACACTATATTTACTGGATATTTTTTAGACAATGTTAGTGGTGTCCTACTAAGTTGTACTCACATCGTAACAGAGCTGCATGATTGGAACCCGAATAGTCTTTATGTTTTCAAGACAGGAAAAGGGGAATTTCCCTCTATTAGATGGATGATTGGGGTAGAACAAGGATGAGGGAACTATAAGTGGTTTGGGACAAACATAGGAATTTTAAGTGTCTTTATTTTTGGGGTTTCTTTTGATACTTGGAACATACCTTAGCATGGAATATCTACTGTTTAGTAAGGATATGTATTTTCCAGTTTTGGTTATCCTATGATGTTTCTATTATTATGGTTATATTATATAATTTGGTTGTTATATGGTTATTTATTGTTAATTTTCATTGTGTTATATTTCTAATAATAGAGGGTAACGTCCCCCCATGATTGATATTATACTCTCACTGCTGGTCGGTAGCCTTTGGCATAAAGGGAGGCATTCCTGAGGTCATGTGTAATATAACAACCCTACTCTTTATTACACATTAATACAGGTTTTTTACATAAAAGTACTCTCAATTCAACCTAAAATATTAATAATTATAGTGTCTTGGGTAATTAGAAACATTACATAAAAATGTATAACATGGTATACAAAAATTTATTGAACACTTCCGTGACATGATCATACTATTCCAACAAACATAAAACTCCATGGGAAAACCTATGAACAAATATAATAAAGGGGTGAGATAAAAATCCAAGAAAGGGAATAAAAAAGTCATAACATGAAGAATATGATACATGTTTGAAAATAGTCATATCAATGGGGAATAAAAAAATTAGGAATCATAAACATGAATAATGAGACAAGATATAGCTTGGTAATCATAATGAAAACATAGGAAATGTGGAATCAAATTTAAATAATACATCATAAAATTAGGTCAAGGATAAATCTTACAAGACATAATGGCTGAAAAAGTCCCATAAAGGAATCATTTTCACTCCCTGTCAAAACATGATGTATCATTGTACTAATCATTAACCAATGCATTGGAGTGCTATCTCGGCGCACCCAACATGTAGATTTCAATATTATGCTTAATTGTTCAACAAAGATTATACAACATGGGATCATTCATCAGAATAATTTATTCCAATATTATGTATTTATAAATACATATAATTAGGTCCACAATTTATAAGTACATGTTCATAAAGGTGAATATCCTTGATTGAAAATTTTTTATGGTATTTACTACAAAATTTTTTTGTCAAAGAAAATTGTGGTGAAATTTCTATAACATAAAATTTTTAAATAAAAGTTAAAAAATTGGATGATAAGAGATAAATTGGAGTCTAATCATTTAAACATAAAATGGGATGTAATAGGTAGATGGAAGGACATGTTTACACATTTTTATATGGAAATAGAATTCATATGTTCATAAAGAAATTTGGAATAAGAAGAGAATGTGAGGATCCCTTATGGAATGTTTTCATAGTAACAACTTCGGTAAGGTTCCAAATGGTGAAGGATAAATGAACCCTTATTCAAATAACATAAAATCTAATGTAAGGGAATTATTATAAATGAATTTATATATAACTATTTTAAAATAAAATAATTAATTTCAATGATGTTTCTTGAATTTGAAAGGAGGATAGAAATGTGAAAATCCCTCACAAAACATCACCATGGTAGAGGGTGGACACAATGGTTCATAGGAGGGACAAATGGGATTTAAAGGGGATATAATTATTTATAAATAAAATATAAATTAAGGGGAATATGTGAGAACATATCCCAACATAATCAAATGGATATTTAAAGACATAACATAAAAGGCGTGCTTGATAAAAGAGGAGAGTGGAAGATCCCTTACATGAATGTGTGACTCCAAAGTCTTGGTAAAGACTTATTTAGAGTTTGAGGGAAACTTGATATGACTCTAGAGAGTGGAGGGTTGATTATGGATGTGCTGCAAAGAGTTTGAGTGAATCAAAATTGTATCTTTGGTGGATTTACAAAAGAAAAGAGGGATATTTCTTTAATATTTATGTTTTGGACTCTACATAATAAAATATCCAAAACCATAGAACATACCATGGGTTTTAAAATAGTTTCTTCTAAAAGAGAGTGTTTTTATTATATTATAAGTCCAAGGGACTAAATTATTAAAATATTACCATTTTTGTGGTGTAGGTGAGTCACACTGTTAATGAAATGATTTAAAAGCCACAAATTATTTTGGAGGATTCAAAAAGGATTTATAAAATAAAACAAATATACATAAAATAAAATTATTTTATAGGAATAAAATGTATTTATCTATGGATACCTTTTATATTTCTTATTACATCGCATTTTGGTCATTATAATGCCATTAAACCCAAATTATATTTATTTGGTATTTAATATTTACCCTAAAATATTACTATCTCATAAAAAATAAAAAATTCACCATTGTATAATTTTGATGTTTTTTTTTCAAAAATTGATATTAATTTTATTTAAATAATTTTCTAAATATTTTTATTTTCACTTTTTAAATAATAAACTGACATATATTGAAATTGTCATGTTTTTTAGGAGAACAGTTTTTGAACCCCAATAAAACATTACATTTGACTTCATAAAAATTATATGATCATTTATATTTTATAAATATTCCTTAATACTAATATTTTTATAAATTTTTTTAGAATCAATTTATTCATAAATTCAAAAATTTAATTTCAATGTTAATAAAAAATACTATTTTTTCTTTATTGTATCAAAATAATAATCATTTACAAATTTACAATAATATGATAAAAATATATTAATTATTATATAAAAATAATGTACATAATTTTATTTATATGGTCTTGATTCCTATTCCTTTAATATAATAGTAAATGTTGTAAGAGTAAGGTTCTCGATGGTCGTACTTTCATGGGTCAGTTTGGCAAACATGGTTTGGGCCGCGATCTCAATGGATTGAACTTATCTATTAAACGGTTTCACTCATGCTTAGTATGTTTGATCACATATAGGTATTGGTCTAGGGAAAATCCAAAAAATTATATCTCTCACATAAACTATGATAAATGGGATTCGTAAGGTACTATCCAATTAGTTGAGCTTATCGCTTCTTTTATCTGTGTCAATTGGGTTTGATAAAACCATACATTTACACAAGTCATGTGATCACTATTCAACATCTATATTATCATTAGTAATGATATTTAATAGTCATTTAAATCTCATTGGCTATAATATAACATATGAAATTAATGTATTTTATATAACCATATTACTTAATAAGTCATTTAATTGAATTAAAGGGGTATTTTATTTATTATAGATAAGGTCATTATAATATTCGCCCTTTATAAATTTCTCCCATGAAATTTTTTATCCACACACTAAAAAAGATGAGGTAAACTCTGATTCATCACCTCCCCCATATATCACATTTCTTCTTAAAACTTTTTATTTCTGCACAATACTTTTAAAAGGAGCATTGTATTATTTTATAGAAATTTTTCTCTATGATCTATGATCTTCATCGGTTGCTTCTCATAAGAAAGTCCATTATCCAATGGTACCCCCTCTAGATTGGGTAAATGTGAGGGGTATGGTATGTACTTTATCAGGATAGATACATGGAATACATTATGTACTTGAGATATGTTTGGTGGGAGTGCTAGTCGATAGGCCACTACTCTAATGGGATCAAGGATCTCAAAAGGGATGATGTACCTTGGTCTAATCTTTCACCTCTTCTAAAATCTCATCACATTCTTCCATAAATAAATGAAGAGGAATAATGTGTCTCTAACATCAAACCCTAGGTCTCATCGATGATTGTCATCATAGATCATATATCGACTCGGAGAAGTCTTTATGTGTTGTTGAATGGTTTTGTCCTTCTCCACCATTTCCTCAACCATTTCAGGGCCTAGATATTTTCATTTCCTAACTTCTTCCCAACATGTCATGGTTATACACTTCTTCCAATAAAGGGATTCATAGGGATCCATTTAGATTTTTGATTTGAAATTGTTGTGGTAATAGAACTCGACTAAAGGAAGGTGGTGGTCCCATATACATTTTATGTATATAGAACATAATCTCAATATGTTTTATAGTGTTACAATAGTACACTCAAATTGACCATCATTTTTTAGGATGATAGGACATACTAATGTTCATCTCAGTGTTTAGATAATTCTTATAATTTTTTTATAATATATTTCTGAATCATTGATCTCGATTGGACATAATGGATAGGGGTACTCCATAAAGCCTCCCAACTTATATGATGTTTATCCATGAAAGTTGATCGAGTTATAAATCTTATATAATTGAAATTAAGTGTGAATTATTTTTAAGATGATTCATAATAATCCAGATTTCATTGATTCCTTTGGATGTATTCATAAGTTTAGTGAATTTTTTTTTGGTGATGTTTCACATTTTCATGTTGGTATGGGTAATGGTTGCATCATCCCCTTAGGCTTATACCATTTAGCCTTCACTTGCTGACATACCAATAACATTGATGTATATTCAACAATATCTTTCATCATATTGTCCCACCAATAGTGATCATTGAGATCTTGATAAATCATTGTGCTTACAGGGTGAATGGAGAATGTTGAACTGTGTTCATCATCCAATAGTTCATCATTAACCCACGATTTTATGGAAAAAATAGTATTGACCGAAATATCATAATTCATTCTTCAATAGAGTTGAATTTAAAGGACTTACCTTTCATTATAGTTTCCACTTTATTCTAAATTTCCACATCATTTATTTGAGAATCCATTATTTTCTCCAAGACGAATGGTTGAGCATTAATTTGAGAAAGGATTTATGAAGTTCCATCCTTAATGATTCCTATGTTTATTGTTTTCATATCAAAGAAGATTAGATATTTATCAATTATCATCATTAATAATGATGTAGGATATTTTATACTTATATAATCTGATAGTATATTCCCTTTACTAGGATGATAGTAAATTGAGATGTCATAGCCCTTGATCAGCTCTAACCATCATTGTTGGGGAATATTCATATCTATCAGTTTGAATATATATTTGATACTTTTTAGATCTATTTATATTTCACACTCATACCCAAGGAGATAATGCAAACATATTTTCAAAGCGAATATCACTACATCCAAATCCAGATCATGCGTCTGATGGTTCTGTTCATGAAATTTAAACTACCTTGAAGCATGGGCTATAACTTTATTATTTTGAATAAAAATAGATTCAAATCCATTCTTCAAGGCATCTTTGAATACCACAAAAGGTTATCCACTTATGGGTAGTGTGATCACATGGGCAGTGATAAGACTTCTTTTCAACTCCATGAATCTTTTTTCACATTTATCATACCAATCAAACTTGACTCCCCCTCGAATTCTATTGGTAAGAGGGTTTGAAAATAATTTTTTTTCTGAATTGTTTTTGATGATACGCAGGAAATCCAAGGAAACTACAGATATTTGTCAAAGATGTTTTCCTCAGCCACCCTTTTATTTATTCTTTCTTTGAAGGGTCTATAGATATCTCATTTCTTATGATGATATGCCCCAAGAAAGGGACTTTCTTCAACTAGAACACAATTTAAAATACGTGGAATAAAACTTATTCTTTAGAAAGGTCTTTAGCATAGTGTTAAAATACTCCTCATGAAAATCCAGGAGTTTGAAGTATATTAGAATATCATATATAAATACTACCAAATATTTGTTAAGGTAATCTCTCAAAAACTATTCATCAAGTCCATGAATATTACTAGATGATTAGTGAGTCTGAATGAAATTACTATGAAATCATATTGGTTGTACAATATATGGAAAGCAGTATTGGGGATATCTTTCTTTATTCACCCTAACATGGTAATATCCTTTCTACATATCCACCTTGGAGAACTATTGTCCTCCTTGTATCAGATTGAACAAGTCATCAATATTTGGTGAAGTATACCTTTTATTTATAATGATCTTTTTTATCTCAAAATGATCAATAAAAAGGTGCATTGATCCATACATCATCTTAACAAAGAGTATAGGTTCACCCCATGGTGAATCAATAGTGCATATAAACCCTTTATCCAAATTCTCTTATAGTTGTTTCTTTACCATATAAATCTTTACAAAATCCATCCAATATTAGGTATTAGATATTGGAAATTTTCCATTTGTAATATTTATTGAAAATTAAAAATCTAGGCTAGGAGGAAGACCATGAAATTCTTCAGGAGACACATCAATGTATTCTCCCACAATAGGCATGTCTTCGAGGATGTTTATTTCCTTAGAATCAATAATTTTATCAAGATACAGTTTCTCATAGGTCTTTAATATCCATGATCAAGATGATGGTTCCAAAAAAGATTTATCTTCCTCATTTAACTTGTAGATAATTAGGGGTCAATTATTTATATGGAGAGTGATTTCATTCTCATTGAAATTTATGTTAGCTGTATTTTGAAAAATCCAATCCATGCCCAGAATTGCATTAAATTTTTACAAAGGGAGTATTCCAAGGTTCTCTGGGAAGTTCATCACACAAACATTGATAGGAGAGGATCTATATACTTGGGATGAAATAATTGCCCCATTTTCTATTTTCGATGACATCTCTATATCCATGATATGTGGTGGTGTTTGGATAGTTTTATTAATCTTTCACGATATTAAGGAATGCTTAGAACCAGAATCAAAATATATATTAATTGTTCTTGAATAAATAATTAGAATACCTATCACCACATCATTTTTGGGAATAACTTTGGGGGTGGGGTGATGTTAAAATCTCTACCTTCTTTCCTTAGAGGCTTTCTATTGTCATTTAAAACCCTTGGATTAGGGCATTTTTTTTAAATTACCTTGGTTTCATGTAGTTGAAGCAGTGCACAATGTAGTGAGGGTTGACATGATCATTCCATTCATTTTTCACATTAGTGGGTTTCTCCTATTGTAAATTTCATACAAGGTGTCATACCTTCCCTCACTTAAAAAATTTCTTCATTACCTTTAGTAATTTCTAAGGTTCTTCTTCCCATACATTTGAAAATTGGGATATTGAAATTTCTTACCACCACTAAATCTCTATATCAGACTCTCTAGAATTAAAATCCGCTTTCTAGTTCTTATCCCCATGATAACCTTGATATTTTTTATCTCCAATTAAAATTTGAGGGAAAATCAGACAAATTCATCATAGATTTTAAGGTCACAGATCATTAGGGATTTAGGTATACTATGTTTTTTTCCCACCAAAGAAGTGGTGAAACATGCATTCACGGGTAATATCCAATCAAAAAACGCATCATGAAAGTATTATGATGTTTTATTTGTACACACCGATAGATTTTTCTTCTATTTTTGTTGAGGGCACAGAGATCCATTTCCATTTTTTGGGTGAGAAAAATATTTATCAAAAAACCTTTTCCATAATTTCTTCCTCTCCATATCTTCTATAACTTCCTCAGAATTTTTATTTTTGATAAATGCCCACCAGTGATCATTATCTCTTTCTATATGATAAACAGTTGGTATAACCATCACTTGTTCAGAACATTGATGGATGGATAAGATCTTCTCAACAGATTCAATCCATTATTTCACAATTAAGGGACCAGAGATGAAAAATTCATTATAGGAGGCATTTGTCCCCAGAAGCTCTCATTTGTGGATTGTTCTCTCTGAGGGGGGTTTGGGTTCTCTTCTTGTTCCATGTTTCTATTCATAGCTTGAGCTGGATGTGAGAGTATCTTTACCAATTTTGTGATTCTACCCCTTCTTTTTAGGCATATTATTTGGAAAATCACCACATTTCTCTTTGCATCAGTTTTAAACCACATTCCTTCTATTTCAGGACATTGTACAGATTACAAGGTAAATT
The DNA here is from genome assembly GCA_963277665.1 of Viscum album. Classification (NCBI taxonomy): domain Eukaryota; kingdom Viridiplantae; phylum Streptophyta; class Magnoliopsida; order Santalales; family Viscaceae; genus Viscum; species Viscum album. Next base: position 1,893,404,799 of record OY728119.1, read on the forward strand.
AGGGATTTCTTTCATAAAATATTAAAGACATAAAGGGGCATACAATGACAATGAATGGATAAATTATAAATTACATTTATTTACTTAAAATATGAATTTTTGGGTTTCAATCTATGTTATCCATGATATATTTCCTTACATATATTATTATGGGAAATTTTTTGGAAGCTTAATAATGGTTCTTAATGAGATGATGAATTTACCCAAGATTATCCCTCGTGAGTGTCAAACTAGGTGTATAGTAATTCCCATTGTCATGTTCCATGTTACACTTAGTTAGGGATCAAATACTTTGTCAGATTTTACACCTATAGGTACATCTTTTCCAGAACCATGCCCATTTGTAGTATTAATATAGGGATGCATTTTCTTGATAAAACACTTACTCTATACCTACCAAAATTTAGGTATGTTTTCTTATAGTTACTATTATCCCTAATACTGTCATGAGTGTTTTCTAATCCTAATCCCAAAAAATAGCTAATCTTTGGTTCTGATACCAACTGTAAGAACCTTTTTCTTTATTAAACATGAATACATGTTTTATTATATAAATGTACAATTAATAAAACCCAAAATATTAAAAAGTATATTGTATTCGAGAATTTGGTACATTTCATAACAACTTATAACATGGGATACAAACCATAATTGAACAGTTTTTTACATGATCATAATATTCCAATGAACTTAATACTACATGTGATAACATGGAGAAAACATAATAAAGGGGTGATATATAAATCCCAGTAAGGGAATAAACAAGGAATAAAATGAAGAATGTGATAAATGTTACAAAATATGCATATCAATATGTTATAAAAAATTATGAATAATAAACATGAACAGTGAGACATGATATAATATTGTAATCATAAATACAACATGGGAAATGTTAAAAATATTTTAAACATTACATCATAAACACAGGTCAATGATACATTTTCCATGACCTAATGGTGGACCAAGTTCCATTAAATAATATGGTTTAATTACTATAAAAACACGATGTATCATGATACTAATAATTACCCAATTCATTAGTGTGCTATCTTGGCACACCCATCATATTCATTTCATTCTCATCCTATAATGTGCCACATAGATCATATAACATGGGTTCATTCAGAATCATAATTTATTCCATGATTAAGGTGTGTGGAATACATATAATTAAATCCATTATATATAATTATATGTTCTTAATGGTGAATATTATTTATAGCAAAATGTGTATGTTATTCAATACACAGTTGTTTTGGCATAGAAAATCGTGGTGAAATTTGGGCCACATAACAACGTTACATAAAAATTCACAAAAATAGTTGGTGAGAGAGAAAGGGGTATATCATCATTTAAACATAAAATTTTTAGTAATAGGGACATGTAATGAAATGTACCAACATTAGAAAATGTAAATATAATTCACAAGTTTATCAAGAAACTTGAATTAAGAAGTGAAGGTGAGGATCCCTTACAAAATTTTAGCATATTAATGGATTAGGTTAGGGTCCAAATGGGGGAGGATAAATGAACCCAAATTAAAATAACATCAAATGGAATGTAAGGGATTTATTTTAAATTTACAAAACCTCACCATTTGAAACTATAAAAACTAATTCAAATGATTTTGAATAAATTTTAAAGGGGGAGAGGAAGGTGAGAATCCCTTACAAAATTTTAACATGATAACATGTGTACATAAAGGTTCTTATGATGGATAAATTAGTATAAAAAATGATATAATAATTTATAAATGAAATATAATTTAAGGGTAATATGGAATAACATATATCAAAATAAAAAAATGGAAATTAAAAGAAAAAACATAAAAGGAGTGGTTGATAAAAGAGGAAAGTGGAAGATCCTTTACTTGAATTTGTGACTCCAAAGGCATGGGAAAAAATTCTTAAGAACATGGGTGTGCCTTTGGGGGATTCAATAGAGTGGAAGGGAGAGTATGGAATCCCTGAAAAGAGTTTTAGTGAATTGAAATTGGACCTTGGGTTTATTTTATATAGAAATAAAGGATTTCTTTATTATTTATGTTTTGGACTCTATATAATAAAATATCCAAAAAAACAAACCATACCATGTTTTTTCCACTATTTTAACCAAATTGGATTGGGTTTTTAATTTTCTAATTAAATGGGACGAATATATTAAAATATTATCAATTTTTATGTCGATTTCAGTCACAATAATAAAGGAATTATTTTAAAACCCTAAAATATGTCATATGTTTTTGAGGATTCACAAAGGCTTTATAAAAAAAACACAAATTAAAATAATTTTAAATTAAAAAACTTTTGTTTTTTATACCATTTATATTACTTATTACATTATATTTTGGTTATTATGATGTCAAAAAACAAAAAATATATTTATTCGGTATTTAATTTTTACCTGAAAATTCAACTATCTTAGAAAATTATGAAAAATTCACCGCTGGATAATTTTGATGTTTTGGTTTCAAAAATAATATTTATTTTATTTAAATATTTTTATAAATGTTTTTATTTTTACTTTTAATGTAATACTATACATTTATTCAAAATGATTGGTTTTTTTGGCAATAATAGTTTTTTAACCCCAATAAACCATTACATTAATCTTCATAAAAATTATATGATCACTTATACCTGATAAAAATTATTTAGTATTAATAGTTTATTAAAATACAATTTATTAAAAAAATCCCTTAATCCATAAATTCATTTATTCAATATGAATATTAACCAAAAGTACAATTTCTTATTTATTGTATTAAAATAAAAATCATTTACAAAATAACAATAATAGGACGAAAATATATTTTTTATTATAAGAAAATTAATGTACATACTAATATTTATAGGGTATTGATAAATATCAAATTAATACAGTAATAAATTCCCTAATATTAAGGTGTGCAATGGTGGGAATTTCATGGGGTGGTTTGGCGAATGTGTTTGGGTTGTGATATCGATGAGTTGGAATTTATCCTATAAATGGTTAATCTCATTATTAAGATATTGGATATCATATTGGTATTAGTATAGGTAAAATCCAATAAATTATTTATCCCTTGTAAGCTCTGATAAATGGTCCTCATAAGGTTCGATCCTACTAGTTGAGGCAATCTATTCTTCAACGTCAATTGTGTTTGTTAAAACCATATATTTATACTAGTCATGTGCTCACTGTTAAATGGATATATTATCAACAGTAATGATAAATATTTATCATTTAAATATAATTTTATATTATATATAAATATAAATTCATTTTCTTTCTATAACTATATGACTTAACAATACATTTAATTAAATCAAAATGGGATTTTTATTTGTAACAGTTTGGGTCGTTACAAGGCAGACTAGCTCGGGGCACCAATGTGTGGCACCAAGGCCAGGATGTTACGATAAACATTTCCAAGACCCATTTTTTGGATATATACTTATACTATAAACCATATTTTTTCAAATATGGTTCATTATTTGATGTTCATGTTGTAAGAGAGACATCCCACTAATGTTTACCTTTTTGGTATTTAGAAGCTTTCCACTCACCTACTTTAAAAAGGACACCACCCACCACTATCATTAAAATTTCCAATAATTTTGGATCATTAAAACCTTCCCACATAAAATCCAAAAAACCACCTCTCCTCAAGAACCATCACTTTGGGTAGAAATCAATCCATGTATGTCCTTTGGTGCAAACTAAAAGGAGTTACCCAAAGAAGAGGTAACACTCTTCAACACAAACTTTTGATTTATTTCATTCACCAACCCTCTAATTATTCTTGTTATATACTAATATAATATCCCACATAAACTCAATATATTGATATTTTTTATGTTAAGGTTACTACCTAAAACTACACATAATTCCCTCAAATGGGATATAAAATCATTGTTCATGTGTACGGCGGACTACCGCGTCGGAAACTGATGTTGTTCGTTCTTCAGTTACCACATATTAAGGTTGGTAATAACGATATAAATACTAGTTATAAAGGATATATATTATATTTATTATGTATCTATTACTATATAATTATTATATCAAACATAAATTTAGGATTCTTATTTCTTTTAAAATACAATAATGTTGTTTGTTTGAAATGTGGATTACTTCATCACAAAGCGATATAACTCATTCATTCATTGAAAGAAACATATTGAGGAAGATTTTTATATAAATATGATACGTATATAAAATATTAATTATAATATATTGATAATATATATATATATATATATATATATATATATCATTTTGATTTATTTTATTCAATATGACAATAAAATGGAAACAACATTCGTGCCTATGAATGGCCTACTATCTCCATGAACGGTGTATTTCATTTCCAATTTCTACATTTTATAAATTATTATAAATACATATAAAATTAATATATATGAATTTTATATCACTTTTTACATTATTTAAATTATTATATCATTAAAAAAGTAAGATGAGCAATAATTTCAAGTCAGAACATATATAAAAAATGCCGTTTTTACCCGAAGCGTAACATTAGCATGTAATTTTTTATAAATGGATAATATAATGTTAGACTAAAATAATATATGATATGATATACATTAATCTATTTCTATGGTATATTTATAATAAACAAATATTTATTATACATATTTTTTTAATGTGTTCAAAGTAAGTCAATACTTAAGGTAACTATATTTATAGTCTCACTCGTATTTCTATGGGAATTATGTCATAGTCACAACCTTTTTCTTTTGTGTGGTGTATATATTACCCCATGATATTTTAGGTCATCAACTTAATTCATTTATTAATAATGAAAGTTTTAATCGATTTTATTCTTTCATGGGGACCATGATTCAAATGTTACTCAAGTAGTAAGGAATCTTCATCTCACTTTTAGTTTCTATGAGATAGAAACCCCGGTCACCACCTATTTATTGTATATATTATTTACACCTATCATGGATGTATGTTATGATAATTTTACTGAGATTTTTTTTATTTTCATATCCATTTTAGGATCTCTATTTCATAAGGTTTATGGTTCAAATGGTTCCAAATTTCTATGAGAATGTTGTCTTAATTTTCCTTTAGTGTGTCACATGTTATATTATAGAACATATTATTTTACAAGGTGTATGCACTAAATATTTTCCATGATATAAAATCAATATTCTTATTATAAGGATTATTTATGTTTTATGAAATGTTATTCATTAATGGGGATTACAATGAAATGTTACCAAAGTTGTAAGAGTTTATTTCTAAAATCACATAGTTTATTGGGATTATTTATGATTATGCATCCACTAATGAATTATTATGATCCAACTCTAAAGAATTATAATTAAAATTATTATAATTTTTTCACTTATTATATCTTCATGTAATGTTACAATTTTCCCTCTCTTTGGTAATTAATATTATTAAGAATTTTTTTTATAGAAATTTGACTTTATTTCACTCTTCGATTAGAAATCTATTTTCTTCCAAAACCATGTTTTCTAAAAATGTTTCCAATTTTATTTATATGGTATTTTAATTTAATTTTCAATGAAAATTATTTTATAAATATTTTATATTTTACAACACGTTTAAAAATATTTTCAATGTTTCCTTGATAAATATTAAAGGTAGTTTTCAAATAAAAAGGCTTCACAAAGTTTTATGATTTTAAAATAAATATTAAAAGAAGAATTAATATTTTCCTCAAGAAATGTTTTAATTATTTTTAAATATTTTTCATACATTTTGAAGGTTGTTTTCAATAAAATGGTTTTTAAAATTAGTTTATGTTTTAATTTTTTTTCATGGAATGGTTATTTTCTTTAAGAAATTTTCCATGTGATCTTTAAAAATACTTCCTCATAATAGATGACATCCTTTGATATAGTTTAATATTTAATATGAATATTATCCATGAAAACTATTATTATTATTTATTTTAATGGTTTATGTTTAATATGAAATGTTTTTTATGAAACCAATTTCTCTTCTATGGGTTATACCATGATAAAATGACCATGAAACCTACTTCCTTTCCTTGTATATTCTATGAGGAAATAATTATGAATCCTAACTAATTTCCATTGGTTATAAAATTATAAAGGATCATGATATTGTAGAACGTATATGAATGATTTAATTTTGTGACATGTGGGACCTTATTATCCATCCAATGCATTGGTTAATGATTTATATATCATGATATAATGATATAGAAATGTCGATGGTATTGATCTATAATGGGAAGAGGGTGTGACCTGATCCACTATAATGAATGGGATACCATTAGGGATAGATTTTTCCCACCTAGTAGGTGTATCCAACTATGCGTGAGCCTGATTAAATATTCACATTTTTATGCATGAACTAGAAAACATGGTCCCAAGTTTATTGATGATCCTGATTACATATTCAAAATTTTATGTGTGGAAATGGTTACATGTCTATACGTTTATGTGAGGGGATGACTGCATGTTGATAAATGAATTGGTGAACTTGTTTCTTTTTTAAACATGTTTAAAATGTTATAATCAATTGTGTATATCATAATCTTTTGTCTTATTTAAAAGTTATTATCTCATGACTCATTTTTGGTGATTCCATTATGAATAATGTCACACGGTCTGTAAATATTTATACCGCATCTCATGTGCATGATATTCAGTATAGAGTATAATATTAAAATGTCTTGGTTATTTTCTCATACCATTTTGTTCATGCTATTCTAATTTATTTCAATTATTTACCCTAACCAAGAATTTTTGTTCCCCATTTCTTATATTTACATTCCCCTAGTTATTAATAAAGGTTTTAAGTAGGAGTACTAAATCCAAAAATCATTTTGGGAAACAAGGAATAACTTTCACCATGTTAGAAGACTGTATTATTTGTTTCCAAAGAGAATATACTATTACATCCCTTAGACATGTAATATGGTAATGTGATGAATATTCATCTAAAATGATGTAACATACATTTATGTTAAGCCTGGGTAACAATATTTGTAGTCAAAAAGTCAGAAGGAAAATTTTTCTATAAAGGTGACATTATTGCATTCTTTAGATCAAGAATCAGTTTCTTCTAGGACCATATTCCTTATTTTGTTTCAAGAATGTTTTTTTATCTTCTCTAGTGATTTTTTAAGGCCATTGTCAACTATATATTACTTTATTTTCCATATTTTTTAAAAATAATCTTCTTTATGTTGTTAATATGGTTATTTTTATATTATTTCAAATGGTTTGAAATGAATGTTTTTTAATATTTATTACTTCGGTTTTATTTCCCACCATCAGGAATTTTATTTATTATAAAACATCATTCATATGTTTATAAAAATTCTCAAAGCAAATCCCTTTCTAAAAATTTTATGTATGTTTAATTTTATAATGAAATAAAAAGATATTATTTTATTAAAAAAATTTAAAAGGGATTTCATTGAACTTGAGTATTTTTTTCTTTTACTCAACATTATCATACTTAAGAATATTTTATTTCAAAATTAATTTATTATAAACTAATTTATAAATACTTTTTAAAAAATAATTATTAACAGATCATATGTTTTATTTCAAATATAATATTTTACTTTACTTTCGTAAAAAAGTTATAAAAGTTTAAAAAAGTAAATTTCAATATTTCTTTAAAATTATATTAATACAGGACATTTTTATAATGAATTGGTGGTTTATGCTTATCCCATAATTATTTATTATTTAGACCACATTTTTCAGGGAATGAATTCTTGTAATTTATCTTCCACCCTCCATCATTCATTTGATATTATTTCCTCTTTAATATCAATAGTCTTTTATTCCAGGGATTTGTTTAAGATCATTTCAATGTTAAATAAATTGTATACTCATTATTTTTTTTATTTTTAATATAAGGAACATTACTAATAATTTTATTTCATTGACCATAGATATATTTATTTTTTATATATTTGATTCAATAAAGATATTTTTTGATTAATAAGGCATAACAAATATAAATTTTATTTTTTATTCAATACACAAAGAATACATTGGAAACGTGTATTTTATGGGTGGGATATGTCATAGACCAGGGATTAAAAGAGTAGCATTAAGAAGAAAAACTATATTGGTTATCCCAGTGTATGCCTACCCATATGATTATTATGTCTTGGAATGAGGCCCTGATGGTTTGTCAGATGATTTTTAACAAGGCCCTAATGCTAAAATAATAATATCCAGGCATGAGTTTTTAGTAGTTAGATCATTCTGTCTTGGATCTAGGATTATGATGTTTTACATTATGCATTAAATCATTATTAAATTAATTTATCATTTTTCATGTGATTTTATTATACATTAATATATTCTATAATCATGTTATTTAATATGTAGATTTTTTTATTATTATTAACATTTATATATTATTTTCCCATTATATATATATGAATATTTTTTTTGTAGGCAACACCTTACTAGGAATATAAGATAACCCTTTTATTTATTTTCCTCTCCATAGGGTATTAATAAGGGATATTTGAAATATATCTATGAAGTATATAGATGAATAATAATTTTTTCATGAAGTATATTGGCTATGATTTATGATTCCTATGAAATAAAGAAATAATGTATGTATCTAGTATCCTAATATTTCTATATTATTTAATCCTTAGGGATGTGAAATCATAAGTCTTGAAAAAGTGTAATAAATTAAAAAACATCTCAGGTTACTGAAGTTAGGTTATTCATGTTTGTAATAAAATAAAATTTCATAGTAACCTTGGGAAATATATATTTAATGAAAATAAATTCTATAATAATTAGGATAAACCATAAAAAAGTTCATGATTTTTTGAGATTTTATTTTATGTCCTAATATTTATTAGGATTTGATCTAGTTATTTGTATTCTATTATTTAGATATAACCCCTTTTAGAAGGAATTGAAAATTTATCTACACTCAAAATAAATATAGGGATTTATCTAAAAATAATTTCAACATTGATGGTGATGTAGCTAAGGATATTATGAATATATTACGGTAGTAGACTAAGGTTAAATCTATTAACCATTACTATATAGAAAAATAAATTTCATTGCATACTTTGGAAATAATGTTGGATCACTTTATGTGGTATAATTATACATCCATCAATTAAATTTATAATTCATTGATACATAGGAAATGGATGAAGTCCGTGAGAAAAAAATATCTAGAATAGAGAATTAATAAAAGAGAGAGGTTGATCCATAGTGGTTATTCATTCAAATAAATAAGGAGAAGGGAATAAACATAAAATAATGGAAGAAATTTTAGATGATATTATTTTAGAAATATTATCATCAATAGGAAGGTTCTAAAATAGAAGAGAAATTAAATAATATAAGTGTGGTATAAATTAATATCTTTCAAAATATTTCAATGTAGGTACTAATAGATTAGTACTAAATAATTATAAATTGATATGAAACAAATTTAGGAACACTTTGTGTTTTAAAAATTCATTTTCTATAAATTTTATATTAACATATATTTAATTATTTCTATTTAGTGATAAATTTATGAATTTTATAAATTGAATTTTATGAAAGGAATATAATTTTTGAATTTATAATGAATTTTTTTCTTAAGTTTAACTAATAATATTTCTCTAAAGTGGTTGAATTTTTGGTGAGTAGTGAAAAAATAGTATTAAAAAATATTGTCACTTCAATGATGTTATCATGACATATGTGATGAAACGATGTTGTTTATTTTGGTTTAATTTGAAATTTTTGTCAATAGATTCTAAAGATGAATTTCAATGAGGCTTTTATTGTGACGAGTGTTTTACTATTCTTTGTACCAATTCCGATTTTCAATGAGGACATAATGTGTATAACCTATGTAAGAGGAATATTTTTGAGTTGTTTAGTGGGGACTATTATGTCATGGAATTGGCCAACTCTTTTATTTAACTATAAAAAAATTATGGGCCTACACACACTAGCATGCTGAATGGGGATCACATCCACTACTTAAGTGGGTCTTCAATCCTCTATCTAGATAGAGTGGTCTAGAAAAGGGAGAGAGTGTGTACTCACATAGAACACATTGAGATAGGCACAAGGGATAATAAAAGAGCCACCATGTGGGATGGAACTATAGAAGATGGTGGAGGCATGAGGTAATGGCAAAAGACATAGACATCAGACTCAATACAAGTAACGAGAAACTCCCAGTCACATTTTGTATTATAATGGTGATAATAACTACATAAAGAACTAATGTGGGATTCAAAACTGGGTGTCACTATTTATACACTTTTAAAAATATAGGTTGAACTTCCGTATTCCAAATTTTTTTAATTGGGCTATCAGATCATTATCTACATCATCTTCAACCTATGACTATAGGATTTTTCTATTCATAGAGATCTTTATGTATTTGGACATCATGTCTCAATGACCAGATGATCCATTCGAGGTTTTTGAGTTTCATTTGATCAATTATTGATTCTAATTAGATCAACATATTCATGAAACTTAGTTTAAATTAAATGGAACTTCATAATCCATGAAGACAAAGACGAGTTGGTGAACATTGATAGTAACGATCTAAGTTGTGAAGTGCGTGATGAGGTGGTGCACATGGAGTGAGGTAGTTTTCATGTAAGAATTTTGTCATGTACATGTCTATAAGAACCCTCAAAGATATAATTTTCATGTATGAGTTGAAGGAATATTCAAGAGGGAATTTGAGAGTTCTTGTGAGAGAAACAGTGCAAAGAGATTCTCTATATTCATGAAGTGAGTTCCATGGACTCATGTCAAGCCTTCCAAGACCTTCCCAATGGAATTATGATGATATTATATCTGTGAGACATTTTATATATATCCCATTGTGTTTCTCAATGAGACTGTGAGTTCCTCAATCTTCAGAGCATTGTGAAGATGAGAATTCCCATATAATGATATGAGAATTAGTGATCCATTCCAAGGTGTGTTATCAGGAGTATATTAGGTTTTTCATGAGAAAGGATTGCATGATGAATTAATATGGATGCATGATATTTTTGAAGAATATGTAGCATCACACGTGTATAATGCAAGAACAATAATGTTATATCTTATAATTAATTTTCATGAACAAGACAGACGGTGAATGTATGGTGTTTTACATAAATTAAGGATATAATGAAGGAATTAAAGGAATTTCATGCATAATATGTTATATTATATCAATATTTGTAGACCATGCAAGATATATATTATAATATGAATCCATGAAAAAATCAATATTTGAAGGAAATTGAGGCAGTTTGTTTTTATTCATTATTCAAACATTTACAGGCACATGTAATAACACATTATATAGAAGAAGTATTTAGCAGACCAAGACTTTTTTTATAAAATCATGATGAATGAGAATAAAAATGAAATATAAATTTCATGTATATAGTCTATAGTGATATTTAATGTTGATATAGAGAATATATTCAGAAGAAATATACTCGAGTAGTCAATGTATTGATACAATTTCAGACCATTTGCTGTCTAAATATCAGGGAGAAAGACTAAGCAGTAATTTAAACATTTTCGTTGTTATTTAAGATTATACATTAGTAGATCAAGTGATTCTATTTGTTTGTGTAGAAAAACATCATCTTAAGGTAGTGTATAAGAAGTCTTAATATGATAATGATCTTTCTATTAGTGGATCATATCTTCTGTGAATTGATATAGTTGAAGTCTTAAGTGGGACTCTAATGCAGTGGAAGTCTGTAGTAGGACTCGGGATAGGGATGGTGGGATGATGGTAATAAATTGGGATATAGTTTAAAGATCCACCCATGGGTTTCAAGAGTTTCTTTTGTAGGTGAGAACTTGAAAACATTATTGGCACTCGAGTTTGTCATAATACAAGACTTAGTTTTGATGGGAATTTGAATTTCCCTTGTTCTTACCATATATATATATATAGTGACGAATCTATAACTAGGGGGTATAACTAGTTGTTACAAGTAGTAAATCTTAGTATAGAATCTTGTATAAATATTTTATGTTTCTTTTCATTTACATTATTCATTGAATAAATTATTCACTCATACTAATAGGTGGAAATGGTTAAAATGGAGTTAAAAAAAGAAAATAATTCAATAAAACAAGTCACATCAGATTCACCCCCTCTTAGTGTGACTGAATGTTCCATTTAGACACTTCAATTAGTATTAGAACGAATTCCACCTCTTCTTAGATCTAATTTTGCATGAACCAATATGGGGTCCCATCTAACTTGACACCTAACTTGGACCATGGAAAGGCCTGAAGAGTGTTCCTGATCATCATAGGCTAGAAACTTGTGTTTGGGTATCATAAAACACCTTTTTTGGAATGATTTAACCAATATATTTAACCATAAACATCCAAAAAGAATAAAACATCACACAAATGATAATCATAACCATAGGATATACAATAATTTTAAGATTCCACATTTTAAAACATTGAACAAAACCAAAATACCACAATAATAAGGGAATGAACTGAACCACAAATAAAAAACCTTCATGAAACAATAGGGTCATCACCCTCAAGCCACCATGGCTAACTACCAAAAAAGTGGAACACTACCAAATAGATCTTCCATCACCACAATGGATCATCTATCCTTTACCAGAGTAAAACATAATAAATTCAACATACAACCAAGTGTGTATTTATGTTGTGAGCCAAGGCCTGATAGGATTCCACCCAAAATAAAAATTCCATGCCATTACATTATAATAAAAATCAACATACACATTTTAATAAGAACATTAGAAATTATTTCTATGAAATAATTTTAAGGAAAAAATTTATATGAAAGAAATCATTAAAAGAATCCTTCTTTGAAATAAAAATGTACAAAAGGGACACTGTATAATGATAGATATCACCACATATAAAAACAATCACTATATAATAGAGATCCATGGGAAATACTTATAGGTACTACCACTAGTCTATCCCTATGAACATCAGACCTCGATGATAAGTGCCTCCTTCCAAAACCCACAACATCCTCATGCATGATCCACTAGAGGGGAACATATCCAAAGGTCTTGTGGTCTCTAATTATAAGACAAAACCTAGAGCTTCCTTATGCACAATCCACTAGAGGGGAATTTATTCCAGGCACTTGTGGTCTCTATTCATATCACATGTTTATTTAGTGTTTTTGCATCATTAATACTAGATGAATCCAACCCCTAGCTCGACCAAAATAATTACGTACTAGTTACAGTTCTCCCATTTAGAAACGTAATATTACCTTTGTTATAAATTCCAAATTTCAAATGTCACATAAATCATCAATTTCAATAACACATGCCAAGCATTAAGAACACACATAAATATCCTTTTCATTCATAACAATGTTCATCCCACATTCAAATCTCATAGGGAAACTACCATTTTACATAATCAAAAATACTTTCAAATTCACACACACATCAAATCCACTTAGAAATACATTTCACATAACTTTAACAATTCATAAATCCCATTTTAAAAACACAACATGAATATCAAACAATAAATCTAACAATTTACATAGGAAAAAACTCTTTCAAATCCATACATAGAATAAATCTCTTTTAAAATGTGCTTTACACCACCATCATAGTTCATAACACATATTTATGAAATATAACCAAGAATATCATGTGCCACAAAAAACCCATTTCACTTAGAAAATAAATTTTCATAACATTTGTACCTCAAAACCATTTTAAAACACATTTATAACCTTTCAGACAATCCTTTGAACACATTTATTGACCACAAAAAAGATGTACATATGATAAAAAATCATCATATTTTAGAAATCCGTCCTCCAATGCATATACACTTCATATTAATTTGAGAAACAATTTCACACCACATACATAGTCCATAGAATAAATTTATAAAACCATGAATGGAAGACAAAATATTTTAATAATGTAAACTTATGGAACCACCTAACATACACTTGGAAACTTCTATAATCTGGTGGAAAACCACAACTACACCACCAAGGAACCTTATAAAGAAAAGATCAAACCACAAAACTCAAAATTTCACCCAAAAAATCAATATCAAGCCATTATTAGTTCATAGAACCTACTGTAAAAGAATAAAAAAAATAGCGGTGGATAGAATCTTTATAAGAAGGAAGAAATCAAGAGAAAAGAGACTTAAATGAATATTTATTGAAGAAACAAGGCTAGAAACACCCAATTATTGAAGTTAAATGGGTAGAAGAGGGAGCGACGAAAACTATCAGGGCTTCAAATCCCATATGGATAAGATAGTGGAGATTTAAGGTTAAAATTGAAGAGATAGAAAGTGTAAAGTAAAAAATTTAAATAACTTAGACATGTCACATGGTTAGCCCACATGATATTAAAAACTATGCAACAACTGTTCATCAATCTCTGTCCAAGAAGAATGAGGTCACATGGTTTCCTAGGGAATGGTTCATTGATGTACAATAAGCCGTGAAACATGGATAATACCACTATCCCATGTGAATGGTTTTCCCTGGGCAAGGGTACATTTTCCCCTAACTGTGCGACAACCATGAACCACCTACTTCCAATCCAAAAAATAAAATTTTCCTAAAAAAACACATATCAAACCAAAGGATAAATATAAGGACAATAACATAGAAAATAATACCTCAAAATAAAATCGTGGATGTGATAATTATCCCCAACATGAAAACTCTTCACCCACATAATTACATTCCATAGAATGATTAGAGAATAGAAAATGACACTTCTCCTCAACCCAAGACTTTCTATACCATGTCTCATTCTCAGCACTACCATTTTTCCATATAACGTGGATGAACAGAATAGAATTCCCATGACACACTTTCTTCTTCAAATCGAATATATGCACTGGCCACTCATACACTGAAAAACCCTTATGTAGTTGCAAATGTTCCCAATTCAACACATGAGATAGCTAAAAATTTTATTTTTTGAGTTGAGAGACATGGAAAACGTCATAAAATAATGTCAAATTATATGGAAAATACAATCAGTATGCCAACTTCCTTAGTCTCTTAGTGATCTCAAAATATCTGACATACATCAGTGTTTGATTCCATTAGAAACCCAAATGACAGTGACCCAAACAGGGTCCATCTTTTAGAAATAGTATATCACCCATAAATAATTCCTAATATATATACCTATAATCATCATAAAATGTACAAAACATCTTCACCATCAATAACTGATACCTTATCAACATAACTTTATCACAAATTTCCTACACAATGCCTAGTCGTAACAACAAGGTACCACCCACCTCAGCCCAAAACAAAGGATACCGACATGGATGACCATAATGTGCCTGAATGTGAGACATTGGGATTGATGATTGGTAATTTTTATTTAATGAAAACTTGACCAACCCCAAATTAATGACCCAAAAGCCGTAAAATTCTAACACACATGCCTATAGTATGTCTTCGATGAACTGATTCATCTGCTCCATTTGACCATCCTTTTGAGGGTGGTATATAATGATTAACTAAACCTGTGACCCAATATCCTTCTTAAGGACTTCTAATGACTGTGAGGGGAAATTATGGTCTCTATCTAAAATAAACAACATTGAAAAACCATGAAGCCTCAATATCTTCTAAATATACAACTAGCCTGATTCATCCACTTTGGCTACAATGTTTATTGGAATGAAATGGGATGATTTTTTTAATGGTAAATCATTAGCCAAATATCATTCCACCATAATGGTGTATGAGGTAAGACAAAAATAAAATCCCTTTAGATCTCATCCCACTTCTTTTTAGGAAAGGGTTGTGGCTGAATCAAACCTAAAGGCCATTGGTTCTCTTCTTTAAATTGAAAACATGTATAACACCACGATACAAAGTAATCTACATCCCTCCTCATTCCAAAACCCTATAAATACTGAAGAACATCATAAAACATCATGGTGTTACTATGATGAATGGCCCAATTATATTGGTGGATATCATACATCACCACCTTCCAAAATGATAATGGCACCCCAAAGTGACCTATAAAGAAAAATTCTCTATCAGTACAGAACAAATATTCACAAGGAACCTACCCACCATATAATAATTGGATAGAATGCTATAATATATAATCACTCATATGATATTGAAAAATTTACTCTAAATGGGAAGGATTCCATTGAACACTATCCAAGAACACACCTCTATTATCTTCATTAGTCTCGAGATTCATTAGAGAAAAAAGGCATATCAAAGTCTGCTCATCAGTGGACTGCTTCAATGCTTGCACTGGCACTTTTCTTACCAAAGAATCTGCAACCACATTTCCTTTTCCTTGGGTATATGAGATATCAACATAAAACACATGAGGGTAATCAACCCAACAATTCTTCCATGAATTCAAATATTTCTAGGAGAAAATGTAAGATAATATATTATGATCCGAATTGATTATAAACTTCTCCAGGAAAAGATAATGATGCCACATATTCAAATCATGCATCAAATGTATTGAATCCAAGTCATGGGTTGAGTAATTATTTTCATGTGGTTGAGGTTATAATGAACCATATGCCACCACATGGTCATCCTACATGATCGCATGCCTAAGAACCTTGAAGAAATAATCATAGTAAACCACATATCACTTTTTAGATTCTTTTATGATCAAAATAAGGGATGTGGTTAGCCTCCACATAATCTACTCAAAGGATGCATGTTACTCTAGGATCAATTCAGGATTTACTCCCTTTAGGCTAAGCACAAACATGGATGAAGAAACCCAAGACAAATCCTTAGAAAACAATCTGTAATACCCCACTAGGGCCAGAAATATTTTGTTTTCAAATATTTTCTTCAACTTCTCCCATGAAATCACTACACTGATCTTATCATGATCCACAAAAAACCTTCATATTGAGATCACATGCCATGGGTACTTCACCTCCTTGGTCCATATGGTGAACATAGAAATAATTTTGTAGATAAGATAATCCATAAGAGTACCCAAATGATCCAAAAATACCACTCAAGATCATTCGTGGTTTTGGAAAAGAATAGGATGTTATCCAAAAATACCATGAAAAAGTAATTGACATACTAGTGGAACACCATGTTCATATTACTGGATCATTTTCAACCTAAATTGCTCGAAAAAATATGGAAAGTGTTCATACATGCTTTAGAAGGCTGTTTTTGAAGCATCCTCCTCTCTAAATATGACTTGGCAATACCTGGAACACAAATTGATCTCAGAGAACCACCTTTCACCCTTATGCTGACTATAATAATAATCAATATAGAAAAAATGGTACATATAATGGATCACTAACTTATCCACTTTCAGTAATCACTAGACAACCGAATAGATCAATGAGAAATTTTCACAAATAGAAGTGGGGCCTCCAAAGGTGAGATGCTCAGGAAAATGAATCATTTGGATTTCAAATCATCCACTTGTACCATTAATTTACTAATCATTGTGGGGCATATATAGTACGAGGGAGAGTTATTGGTTGTCTTCCTAGTGCAAAGTTGATGGTGAACCCTACCACCTACTCTAGAGGAAATCCTAAGAAATCATATGAAAATACCTCTGGGAACTCATCCGCCATAGGACGTAATCTAGTGTTATAACCACTATCACTATCCTCTAACACAATTAGCACGATCTGAAAAATGAGGCTTCCCATTTATGGAAGTGGATGTCTATCAAGTTCCGACCAACGATCTCATTCACTTAAAAAAAACCTGGGTACTACCATCTAGTGCCAAAAATGTTTCTCATTGATGTTTACAATCAACATGCACCGGAAAATGCACCATCCAATCCATACTAAGGATCACATTATAGAGTTCCATCTATAAAACCAAGAAACCCATTACATCTTATCCCTAACATGGTAAGTGAAAACGGAAGACTCTTGTAACTCTTCTCTCAGTTCTAACCAAACGACGTTACCAACTACATCACATAAGGAATAATATCATCTATAAATTTCAACACATCCACAATATGGGTAGAGATAAAACAAATAGAGTCCCTGTTATCAAAAAAAGAAACAACTAAAGATAACACTATAATAATTGTACCTCAAACTGTCACAGTCCCTGCATCTGATTCCACTAGTTCTCAATCCACATCATGAAGATGCATTGTCTCCACCTGATCTTGAGAATGGAAACCGAATTGCGACTCTACACTTAACTAACTCTACCTAGAAGATGATTATTCCCTACCACCCTATCCTCTAAAATAAGAATATGTTTTCTAGGATAGTTCTAACAGAAAAAACATCCATTTTCAATATATAGATAATGAACCAGTCTAATATAGTCATATCACCTTAAAAAATAATTTTAGGTTCCACATAGTTTCACACTAATGGTGGGGTCTAAGTGGAGTTGAACATGAATTTCACATGTTCCCTACCTTCCCACACTAATGGAATACAACATACCTAGAATCAAAAGCCACAAACGAAGAATGTTTGGAATGATAGACTAAACTACCACCTTTCTTTTCCCCTACTCATCTTACACCCTCTTATTATTAGATAATATTACATATCCTTAACTCACTATAGATATTGATCTAGAGAAACAAAATTATTTGATATGGTTAATCTCTACCATAATCACCTGATCAACCACCTCATCAAAAAATTTCAACCTGGAAAAGAAGAAATAAGATCATATATATATCGATAGCCTCATCTCAAATTTTGAGTCTTCAATTTATCATTGGTGTATACCTCTAGTGGGAACAAAAAAGACTTGCAAAATTGGTTAGCATACTATATCATGGTCTTGTATCCTTGGTGAAGATAAAAAAACTCCCAGTACATGGTGAAGTCTATGGTCTCAGGGAAATACTGATCATTTAAGATGACCTTGAAATCCTTACAACCCATACACTCATGCTTCCCAACTTTCAATGTTGAGTCCCACCACTTATTTATGGGTCCTTATAACATGAATGAAGCACAATTTGCCCTAAATTTTGTAGGAGTGTTAAGAAACAAAAAAATTATCTTTATTTTCTCATTCCAATCCACATCTTATTGGGGATGCATGCTACAACAGAAGTAAGAAGGATTGTTATTGAGGAAATACTGATCTTTTTTTCTTTTCTATAACATCAATATTATTCTCTAACTTAAGACGGACCAACTCTCAATCCCTTTCATAAATCATGGGTAGCTCAAACCATGGCTTCAACTAGCTACTGATCAATTGGTGAGGGATGAAACTCTCCGACCACTTCCCATGATTACCAAGGAAGTCTATGGGGAGACATCTTGATACAATATGAAACAACAAAAAAACCCATCAATATAACCATCAACAAAACACTATAATAAATTTTCAGCAACAAAAAACAATTCCCAAACACATCAATAAATTGAAAATAAAATAAATCCAACACAAAAAAGGAAACAAACAAACCACTATACCCCCACCTAGTGTCCATATATAGTCTGCAACATGTACGTCTCACATGGAGGAGAAGTCAAACCAAATCCCAGCATCTCAGGGCGACTCGATTCTAGTAATGATGTGTATTAGCCAAACACCCCCACTTGTATCCAGAACATCAAGCCTCGATAATACTAGATCTGGTCTATCCATACTCTTCCCAAATAAATTGACCCAAAAAGAGAGAAAAATGATCTTATACTATTTTTTCATGAACCTTGTTGGGGTTCCATCCAAACCGACACCCAACCCAGCCCCTAGAAAGGCTTGAAGATCATTCTTGGTCTCGAAGGGTTGGAAACTAGTTCCAGGGTATAGAAACACTTTTGGGAATGATTTTACCCATTTAATGAACCTTAAACATCAAAAAAGAATAAAACATCAGACAACTAATAATCATAACTATATGAACTACAATTAGTTTTATATTCAAAATTTTACAATTTTTGACCAAAACCAAAATACTTCAGTGAAACAAGAAATAACTAAACTAAATCACAAAAAAACCCTATGAAACAAGAGGTTAATCAACTTCAATCAGTAAACATTATCTCCTACAAGAGGTGGAAAACTAAAAACCATATCCATTATCACCACTATAGAACATATTTCTTTTACCAAATTCATACATAAAAGTCTATATATACCCAAGGGTTCATGTAGGGTGTGAGAAAAATCATAGTAGGATTCCACCCAAAATAAGTATTTCGTGCTATACAATTATATTAAAAATAAACATTCACATTTACATAATAACTTTGGAAACATTTGTATGAAATATTTTCTAAGAAAAAAATTCTAGGAAAAACATTATCAAATGAATAGTTCATTAGAATTAAAAATTACACAAGTAACACCATTTACTGAGGTTTAGAAATTAAAAGAATCAAATTACACGGGGGAACCATGGGGAATCCTTATATGTACTAGCTCTAGTTGAACCATATGATCCTCGTACCTCAGTGATAATCTCCTCCAACTAAAACCCCCAACACTATCATGCATGAGACACTATAGGGGAATACATCCAAAGGTCTAGTTGTCTATAATCATATAAAAAAACCATTGTGTCCTTATGCACATGCCATTAGAGGGGAACACATCCAACAGTATTTTGGTATTCAATCATATAACATGTTTAGTTAGTGTTGTAGAATCAATCAAGATAGATGAAATTGGGCCTTGGCCCTGCCGAATCAACTAGAATACTAGTTATAGTTCTCCCAAATAGATACTAAGGACCCCCTTTTTGTACAATTTCTATTTTCACAAGTCACATAAATCCTCACTTTAATATACACATGATAAGAATCAATAAAACACATGAAAATACATTTATTTTACAAGAATATTCATCCCACATTAAAATATCACATGGAAACCACTATTTTTCATAATCAAAACCAATTTTAAATTCCCAAGAACATCAAATAAATTTGAAGATATGTATCAAATCAACTGAGAAATTCATAAATCCCATTTGTAAAGACAACAAGTATATAACCCATGAAATCCAACCATTTTTGTAGGCAAAGAATATTTAAAATCAATACACACACCAAATACATTTAAAACATGTTACACACCACTTTCAAAAATCGTATCACATATTTAATAAATATAAAAAAGATTGTATTTTTTAATAAAATCCTATATCTTTCCTAAAACCAATTTTCATAACATTATAACCTCAAAACCTTTTCAAAACACATTTCCACCTTGTGGAGAATCCATTGAACACATTTACAAAACACGCCAATGAGTAACATATGAAACACAATAAAATTATTCTAGAAATACATTTTTCATCACATACACACTTCATATTAATTTCAAAACACATTTCACACCCCACACATAGTCCATAGAACACATTTATAAATAAATAAACAATTAAGAGATCTTATAATAATGTAAAATCATGGAACGACTAACCTCACACTTGGAATGTAGTGACCTAGATTCTGCACATCCTGATCCAGTGCTAAAAACATAAACATTACTTTCCTAGAATTTATACTAATAGATGTGACCCAATTTTTTTCGTAAAAACTTATAAAATAAAAAAGAAATATTGGATCACGTACATACTCAATGAAATTTTTACGTTTAGTGTTTTTTATAATTATGAGAAAATATTAACAATATGGGTTCATAAATAACATGATTATAAAGATCAACATTATCTCCCAATATACTCAAATTTCATAATTGGTCATCAATATCATCTATGTAATCTAGTTATAGAAAAGGGTTCATTTAGATCTTTCCTCATAACCTAGGGAAAATAAAAATAATAAGGACAAACTTATATTTTTATTAAGGGAATGCATAAGTGTAATTAAATACTGATCATATGAAATCATAAGATGAGAATAGAGTATGTTATCATCAACATAAAATTTGAATATTAAACCTCGTATGTAAAATTTCATAACATTGAGACATGAAATAAAAAATGTACATTAATAATACCTAATTTATGAAGGAATCAAAGTTTATGAGCCATGAGAGCATAACATAAAACATGGAATTGTGGAAATGACATATAACATGAAATAAACAAGAGTCAAGGATAACTACTAAGACTATACAATATGGTGGAAAAAGTCCTATAATGTAATTAGGTTTTATCCATATACCAATATGATGTCTCATAAGACTAAACATTACCCAGTGCATTGGAGCACTATATGGCTGCACTCATCATAACATGTTCATGCATATGTGTTCCACATAAAGAATCAAACATAAGGGTTACTCATAGAAATAAATGAAATTCATAAACATCATGATATCATAATCATAAACCCTTAAAATAAATAATTATAATAGTATCCATGGATCATATCCATGGTGATTCATGAGAAACACCAATGGAATTCATCCTTGGTAGAAAATAATTTTGAAAGATCTTTTTAAAACATTTCTCAAAGAAAAAATCCTTTATTATTTTAAAAATTAAATTTAAATCATAATATATTTATAAAAACCTTTTCATTTAAAATAATAATTAAATATTTATAAAGGAATATTTTAAACCATTTTAAGCATCTTTGAAATCCTTCTCCCTGAAAATGTATAAAAGATCATTAAAAAAACTTTTAAAAAACTTTTAAAAAATATTTCACTGAAGAAACATGATCTTTAAAATGATTAGATAAAAAAAATTCACAAAACCTACAATATCATTTAATGAAGGATATTCATGATACAATATGTCAATGTTTAGTATGTACACCTTGTAAATGAATGTTGGGTTTTAACATAACCTGTGTCTCAAAGAAGGAAAATAGATACAATATTACCTTACTGATGTGGTAACCTGTGAACCCAAAACCCCTTAAAATATATATCATAAAATGGATATGTAAATACCAATAAATATAAGTACAATTATCATATATTTAATTATTTTTAAGTATATACATCAAAAAAAGTAGTGAATACGGAAAAAGTATCATAGAAATAAAAGTGAGACTTGAAATCCCCTTACAATTATCATATAATTAAAGTGAGTATTAATAAAAGTAATTGATTATGTGTATTCACTATAAAAAAATAAAACAAGTGTAAATAAAAAATCATATAATAAAAAAATCCTCTCACAAATATTCATAGAATACATAATCAATGAAAATATAGTTTAACTAAATGAATTTCCCTTAAAAAGTTTATACCATCAAGGTGATAATTAATATGTGTGGTTATTATGGATAAAAAAAGTATACTCACAAAAAAAAGTGGAATGAAAACTTAAATCAATCAACATTTATTCCATACATAATCTTGGAATAATAAAATCAACAAAGTAGATGTGTAAACCAATGAATGAAAACTGAGTTAAAAAATCCCTTAATACATTGTAATAAGTTGAATTGTATGACCTATAGAATTAATAAATATAAAATGAGAAATTCAATAACAATTATATTCATGAAAATAAACATGAAATGGTAGTATGTACACCATATAAAATAAATATGTTTTGAAAATTATTAAATCCCACAGAAGTAAAACTGAGATGAGAATCCCTTACCTTACACTTCATTTTAAGTGAACGTACTTAAAACTCATATATAATGGTTTTAATTATGTTATTTACTTATACCAGAATCATAATACTATTTCAAATATCATATATTAACATCTTATAATATCGTATTAGCATTTCATTTACAATATTTTATAACATTCACTATTTCAGTTGTTAATTGCCTAATATGTTTTGAGTTGTTATTTTTGTTCTTCTTACATCAATAATGATTTCAAAATATAAATAATAAAAACCATGGGGTAATTGTTATATATATTAATTATATATTTATTTTGAAGAATCCATAAAATTTGGTGCTAAGAAATGAAATGCATTGTTCATGGAGATGGCCAGTCATACATATGAATGAAAACTAATTACATTTCTTTATCATATTAATAGTATGAAAATTAAATGATATATATCTATATTATAATTAAATTGTCATATATATTATATATATGCCACATTTTTTTATTAAAATAATCCTTAATTATTCCCATGTATATTATGAAAATATAACTTCACTTTGAGGAGGCAGTAGTCCACATGCCCACAAACGATGTTATCGTATTCTCACAATATAAAACACATGAAGATATATATTATATAATAATTAAATAAGGATAAGGAAATTTTAAATGTCATATACATAATATAAATTTTTATTTTCCATCATAATTCTCATCCATGACATGTAGTAAAGGAAAAATGAACAATCATCATTGCATGAGGAGGTAGTATTCCATACACACGAACGGTAAGATTGTTACCCATTATATAGAAATGTCTATAAGTGTAGGTATAACCCTTAATATTACAACACATCAGTGTATTACAGATTTTGATGTTATTATATAAACATGAAATGAAAATAATTGAGGGGATTTAGTAAATTAAAAAAATTAAAAAGTTTGTTGAAGAATTTCACATCTTCTTTGGGTATCTCCATTTGATTTGTGAAAAATAACATTACTGATTATATTTAATCTAATATAAAGGAATCTAGTATTATGTAAATTAAATTGGGACAATTTTTTCATGAGTTTTTCCACGGAAAATAGATCTAGAGGTGCGAAAAAATGGAAGGCGTGGTGGCCTTTTATAAGAGAGGAGAGGAGTGTTTTTGGAAATTTATAAACATAATAAATAGTAATAAATTAATTTTATATTTAAATATCTCCAAATTAATATTTATTCCAAGATAATATAATATATGTTTTTAGTCGAAGAAAAAAATAAAATTTAAACACGTTTTGGTTTTATTCTAAACCTTGCCATTTTGATTTACCCTTAATTAAAATATTTTAATGTTAATTGAGGTAAGATAATCATAAATATTAATATGTTATAAATGTTTACTCATATGAGGTAAAATATCCATAAATGGATAATTTATGAAATTTAAATCCATATTATAATCAAATAATAATTTTAATTTTTTTTATTTTTAAATAATTTAATAATATTTTATTTTTATAAAATACCATTACTTTCAATTTTGGCACCATTCATTACATTGGCATTAAATAAAATAAAAAAAGAAACATAACTTCAAAAAACTGTTAAATACACTAATAAGATATCATATTAACCAATTAAACTTATCAAAAACCATAATTAATTAAAACTATATTTATTTTAATACTTGTTATATCATTTATTTGATTCTTCCATTAATTAAGAAATTACTGCATCATCTTTGTGTCCCTATTTATTTTAATTATTTATTTCGTAAAAATTTTAAATAAATTAACATTATTTATTTAAAATTTTTTTCCTTTTTTAATACTATTTATATTCTAAATTTTCCCTCATATAACTCCATACTAAAAATATTTTACTTTTTTAAAGATAAGAGTGTGATAAAATTGAATTTTCTTTTAACATGACATTATAAATGTCATACTATAATAATAGTTGATAAAAAAGGATATAAATTCAAAAAAATATTATTTCAGTCAAAAAATAATCATAAAACTAATTTAGGACAAGTTTTAGGGAAATGTTAGATTAGTTATATTATTATTTTTACCTTTAATTACCTGATTTACCTTAACCCTAGTAATAAAAATTACCAAAGTTACTATTCATCTAATACAAAAATTAAATGAACCTATTTAAATAATTTGGGCCTTATGAATCCAAATATTAAATCCATTTTTCGGAATTCAAAACACATAATTGGTCGAAATTAATTAAAAATTAATACCGTAGACGGAATGATAAAGTGAGTTTTTCAGGTAAAAATGTTCAAACGATCACAATGTTTTTATATCTTGTTTCAATTTAAAATGGATTCCAATGATTTTTATTGGATTAAATGATAAAATATATATCTAATTATAATTTAAATTCATTCAAATATTTAGTTTAACTATATAAAATATTTTATGAAAAAGTAATTTCTAATTAAAATGCATTATTATTTCACTATTTATCAAAGCACGAATCTTATGAGAGAAAATTTTGAAAATTCACCCAAAGAAAATATGGATAATCCTAATTCAAATAAAATGTTTATTTTTTCAAATATAACTTATAAATGTGTCAAAATGGGATTTAGAACAACTATACTATCAAAGGTGGAAAACAAACCTTTTTGAAAAATAATTCTTTTATTCGTAAAATTGGATTTGTTCTTATATCATGTCTAGAAAACAAATATAACGAATATTAACCATTAGATATAATGTATTATATATATTTTTTAACATAATCCATAAATAGTAGGTTTTTTATTTTTTTTTGTATAAAACAAACTTGTGTATGTTCAAATAGTTTTTCAGAAAAACATTTCCTTTTATTTTATAAAGGGTTATAAATTATTTATATTTAATTACTCAAATAATTAATTATATATTCATGTGTAAACCATATTATCATAATTTATTTAATATAATTCATTCCCACCACTATAATGGATAGGTTGTGAGGGTAATATTTAACTAATAATTTTTATGTGTTCATTTATGATCGATGTGGTGTATCGTGTACGCTACCTAACATAGTGATTCCTTTTAAAAACTTAAGATGTTACATGGAAAATCAAGTAATCTTGTTGAGACCAACAATTACACCACTAAGGAACCCTATTAATGAAATATTAGACCATAAATTTCAATATTTCATTTAATAGATCATGATGGAATTATTATTAGTTCAAACAACCCATTAGAAAAGAAAAACCCAGAGGGGGATGGAGGGAAACCCTAGAAGAAGGAATAAATTGTGAGAAATGAGATATAATTAATTATTTATTGAATTAATAAGGTAAAAACTCTATTATTGGAGTACAAGGGGTCATTGAATTATTAAATGATTCTCATATGGGTGAAAATCATGCCTGGCTTATATTAGAGTAGATTGATGGCCAAAATCGAAGAGTGAAAAAGAGTAAATTCCAAATTTTAAGGACCCGAATAGGTCTCAATGTTAGTCTACACTATTTTCAAAATGGTATGGAAACCATTCATCCCTCTCTGTGAAATAATAATGAGTCCACACTGTTTCTTTGTAAATGGTGCATGGGTCTGTGGAAAGCCATGCGACATGGACAGTCTCATTGTCCCAGGAGGATGGTCCTCCCTAGGATGACACTTGGTTTCCCCTAATCATGCACCAAATGTGCGCCACCTGATGCTGATATTAAAAATCAATTTTCTCAAAAAACTCCCAAAAAAAAGGAAAAATATAATACCCAAATTATAAAAAATAATACCTCAAAATAAAATCATTTACATGACATGCATTACTTGACCAGTTTTCTATATTAGAAATATATGAATTATATATCTGAGTTTAAATTAAAAATCAAATTAGATTCATATGTAAAATCCTACCTTTACTCATAATGTTTGAAATGAAAAATTTTAAGTAAATTTAAAGAAAAATAGGAATAAAAGAGTGGTAAATAAGCTAAAGAATAAATCAAGGATTAATGATGATCAACTACCAGATGAAGGAACTTATAGTGGTAATTGTTCTGAAAGGTCAGTTTATTATCATTTAGATAAATCAAGTTCATTTTATGATAATGATATGATCAATTATAAAATTAGATATTATATAAGAAAATTCCATAAAGAAGTGGACACATTAATGATCATAGTATTCATGGAACTTCAGTATGGAAACTACAACCGTAAGAAGAGGCTAATGCTCTAGAAGAAGTATTGGATAAAATGGATGGTCTATGAATATCTGTTATAAAACATGTCAGATAAAAGTATGAAACAATATCCCTTTATAATGAAATATGTAGTAGAGAAATCGAATAATTTCAATGTAATGACTGTGAGAGATATGTTTTTGAAATGGTCTTTATAGAAATTTTTCATGTGCTATAAAAGTTTTATAATATACCATAAAATGTTAAAGTTACTCATGTTGGATTTCAAAGTAGAATGAATCATGGAACCTAATATTTTTTACTGATTTCAAACCATGTTCATCAATATTTAATCCATAATATAAAGATTCACTAGGAATAAATCATCACATAATTTGAAGATGAGAATATTTAACTATACATAAAATGTCTTGAACTACAAGTGAAATTTAGAAATACAAAAGAGTCACATGATGGGACTTCAAAAGATACTGAGAAAAAAGTATTACCATGTATTCATTTGATAACATTACAATTTATGAAAATACTTAATCAAGTGGTAAATGAGCTTAAGAGGTTCCATGGATAAATCTACTTCTGGATCATCAAGGAAGGTATCCCTTTTCATGGTAAATATGTGTGCACTATTGGTATTTTGATGACTAGTGAAGATTCATATTTATAATATGGACAAAATAAGATTAATATTGATTCTTAATAATCAATTACATCTTCATATATTAATGTTAAGTTTTTTTGGAAACTCTTGTACCCCAAAAAATAAAAATTACAAGAAATTTTATTCCCAAAAATGATAA
This sequence comes from Viscum album, assembly GCA_963277665.1. Taxonomy (NCBI): domain Eukaryota; kingdom Viridiplantae; phylum Streptophyta; class Magnoliopsida; order Santalales; family Viscaceae; genus Viscum; species Viscum album. Next base: position 1,893,433,237 of record OY728119.1, read on the forward strand.
AAATTTAAATGAAAGATATAAACTATCACAAAAAATAAATATTTACTGGATACTATTGGTGCTGTTGGAATTTAGGGAATTAGGAATACATTTCTAGCACAAAAATTTCATTGTATTAAAATTAAAAAATTACTAAATTTCTGGGTTAAAGAGGAATAGAAATAGAAACCATCCCAATATAATTATAACTAACGTAAATAGAATCATTATATCTTGAACAGGTTTAATTACTTTAATGGTTTCTATGATTATTTCAAAATAAATGGTCACTATTATGGTGGGTGATGGTATATACCAATGATGAACAAATCATCTAATGATTTGAATAGAAGACCACAACCAGATTTGAAGTAGGTAAGGAAATAAAATTACAGGTCAACCATGAGATAAAAAAAGATGAAGGTTGATAAACAATTAACACCCAAGAAGGTTGTAATGAATTATGTAAAGAGTGTCACACCATGGAAAAGTTTCTTATATTGTGTAATAAATGGAAACATATAAAATAGAATCATAACTCATATAAAGGGAATCAGTCTATCAATAATATGATTGTTTAATTTGAGGATTTATGTCCTTATTCAAATATAAGTGGTCATTTTTATGTTGATAGTTAATATATAACAATTATACACAAATAATTTATTGATATAAATAAAATACCACAAAAATAATTAAAGAAGGTAAAAAAAGATGATTGTTCAGAGTTGGTAAGTGAAAAAATTAATAATGTTGTTAAATAAATAAATCCTAATAAGGTTGTTATGAATGATGTGTAATGTTTCACACAAGAGAATCTATTATTTCAATTTTTCTAGAATGGATGATTTTTTTGGGGAATAACGAAAAATATCGTTTTATAAATTTCTTTGATGATTGGAGAATTATTTAAAAAGGTTCCCCATCCCCTTATAGTTTAAATTCTAGATATTGGTGGCATATTTGTTTTTTTTACATTCAAAAACGACATGTTTGTTTTCTTCACACTTTTAATATACTCACATTCCATTTAATCAAGTACTAAGGTGTTTATTTCAACAATTATCACATATTATATGTTCTATATTTCTATTATTCTCATTCACCTCATTTAAATTTTACATTATGAACAAACATCCCCTTCTTCTCATTATTTCATTTGAAAATACATTAATGGGAATATAATTTCTTTATATTGATGGAACATGATACCATTTCATCATATGATAAATTTTTTTGAGTGACTAGTTCCCTTGAAAGGCTTAGCCTAATCTAATAAAATAATGGTTAATCATTATTTTAGTATTTTTTATATATTCTGTAACATGTGTAACTAATCTTGTAATGTTTTTCACATAGTCAATAATACACTTATATTCCTTATGTCCCAAAATAATTAATTTTCATTCCATGTCATCTAATTCATCTTTATGAAAATATTTCTCAAAGAACATCATCATAAATGTCTTCCATTATAGGCTCCCTATTTTATACTCCTACATAGTGCATTGAATAAATAACCACTATTGATCAATGTATCCCTTAAATTACTTCTCAATGTTAGGAATATATTTTCCATGAACATAATCCATTTTTTGAAGTATCAATGAATTATTCAATTACTTAAATGATATATTTTTATTCCACTTGAAGTGGTCCTACATTATTTCATCTAGATGTTATGAAAAATATTTTTATATAGAGGAAAGGCTACTGGATATAACATGAGTCAACTAACCTAATATAGTTATAATCTTCTCATCTACAACAGAATTTATATTGAAATTATCTTGAGAGAAACCATTATATTGATTAATATTTTGAATACATTTTCCATTATATTCACCAGGTGTTATGTAACACCCCGAGATTTTATGAATAATATTCTTTTTAATTTCATTAATGTCTTGTGTTGTACGCTACACAAAAAGGAACATGCACAACACGCATACCTGACTAGGCTTGTATTACATGCAATAAAGACCTTCCTCGATAGCGTGTGTAGTACACAATACTGAGTTTCACTAAACGAGATATAATTATAATATTATTATGAACTAGCCATTATGAATAGTAATAACCACTTTTTGAAATTTTATAAATTTTATCTTTCAAAATGGACATCATTTTTGGATTCGAAATATCGAAATTAGCTTAGGGTGAAATTTTGGTACTTTTCAGATAACTTTCATATTCTGATGAACAGTGAAAAATTACTAAATTTTAATCAAAATAATTAATAGTGATAAATTATTAATTTGAGTGGTTTTAAAGTATATTTAGAATATATTTTTACCATTTAATACAATTTTGGTCATTTGATGCAACTTCACATTTAAACCAGACATAAACAAGTGTCAATCATTTGATAGTTATTATCTCTTAAAAACACGCTATTTGTTTTGACGACGGGAATTATTTTTTAAATTAATTAATGAAAATGATATATATTTAATTTGGTAAAATAGACATCATTTTTTAATTCATAATATCAAATATAGTTTAGGCCTAATTTTTGGTATTTTTCTAGAAACTTTCATTTTTTTGATGAATAGTGAAACCACTAAGTGGTAGTTAAAAAACTGATTTTTTCATAAAACTTAATTTTACCGCTTCTGTGAGTGAAATTTCGAAATTCTGAGAGACACGGTTAATATCAAGGACTAAAATGTGGTTCAATGATATGAAAATATTTTTTGGAGAATAGTAACGTTTTACTTTTATTTACCACGGTTAAAAGTAAATAGGATAATTAAGGGTAAAAATGATATTATTATTACCCTAACACATGTCCTAATTCTATTGGATAAGTTTACTTCGACCAAAAACAACCTTAGGAATAATATATAACCATTTAGGCCCACTATTATTAGATTAGGACATTTAATATTAATTTATTTAAAAAAGGGTTAAAATAGCTAAAATCAAAGTTTAATAAGTAAATCATTTTTAATATAGGGTTATACATAAGATAAATTCCACTATAAATATTCATTAGAAATATAGGAATATTTCCTACATAATTTTATTTTATTTATAATTTTTATACATTAAATAAGTAACTTTATTTAGGACACAAAGATGATGCAGTAATTATCTTATTAAAGAAATATTGAAATAATTGATGTTATAAATACCCAAATAAATGTAATTTGAAACTTTTTATCAATTAAACTAATTTTATAGCTTAATATGACATTTTATTAGTGATTTAGTTATATTTTTTATAACTAATCATTCTGTTATGATTTTCACAAAAATCAATTACCAAATAGTGTCAAAATTGACATAAAATAGTTTTTAAAACAAATATTATATTATTAATTGTTATTTTTTTCTAAAAATATAAGGTTCAGACAAATGACTTATATAAGGTTATATATAGTAATACTAAACAAATTGGGGTTCTTTTTTCTTGTTATAGTAAGTTTATTAGCCTTATAGTGTAAGAAAACAAGAAGACATGGTAAAAATAAAATTATTTAATTTAAGGTTAAATCTAAATGATAAGTTTAAAATAGAAACCTAAACTTTCCTAAATTCTATTTTATGAGAGGATTTAGACCCATACCTACCTTAGATTCTAAATAACTCAATTTTGAGCTATTAAATACCGAATATAACTTTATAATAAAATAATGTTTTTAGTTTTTCTAAAGGTGCCCCTCTCCTCCCTTATAAAAGGGCACCTCCTCCCTCTCTTCCTCACACCACTTTGAGCCTTCAAGATCGGCCAACCCCTGCCAAATTCTCTTCTCCACTTCCATAGAAACATCCTATAGGTTCTGGTCTTCTTAAAAGACCAATTTTAGTGCCCTAATAAGAGGTCTCAAAGAGGCGCTTCAAAGAAGAGGTAATGTCTGTTACTGATTCTTTCAACTTTATTTCTTCTTCCACTTCTTCTTCTTTAGTTATTTAATTATGAAGTAATAACATCAGTATAACTAATATAGTGATATGTTATTATATATCTAAAAAAACCCTATTTCACCATCTCTCCATCCTACGGAAAACAAAATCACCACACGTGCGTACGTACGGAATACCGTCTCCACGCCGTGGTGAAATCTGTTTTTCCACCAACACCTTACATGGATGGGTATAATGGTGTAAAGAATAACTATATATGGTTATTATAAAATCATACTGATTCTGATATATTATACCATCCACTCCAATTCTATTCAATAATTATGGGAACGATATCATCGCTCGTGCGTACGTACGGAATACCGTCTCCACGACGCGATGAGATTCATTCTCCCTGTTAACCATACATGAATGATCATAAAGTTTATATAATGAATAATAATTAAATATATGAAATAATAATGATATTAGATTTATTTATATATATATGTATGTAATCTATTTAGTTTCATTCAATTCAATAAGGAAACGAAAACAACGTTCATGCGTACGTACGGCCTACCGTCTCCATGAACGGTGTATTTCATTCCTTTTATCGATATATAATATATACATGTATATGATGAATATATATTATATATAAATAATATTTTACATTCTGGAATTATGTAAATCAGGACATAATTATTAATATCAAGAATGACAAGTCGAAACACATACGATAAATGAAATGATTTTACCCAAAATGTTGCTTTAACATGGAATTTACAAAAGAACGGGTAATATAAAGTCATAAGTGAAACATATATGATATAATAACAATTAATATGAACCTGTAATAAGTCAATAAAATTATTTAAATCATTATATAGGAGGTTCAGATACGTACGAAGCATATCGGACCTAAGATAAGGGATAATTGCGCAAATCTCATTTTATCCAAGATTGCTTATTCATAAGTATTTACTAGGGTTATTGCTATCATCCATGTACATGTTTTATAAAAGTGTATTCATGTATCTTTAAAGTCCATTTTACCCATTTTTACCTTTACCCCATGGTATGGAAGGAATCGTTCTTTTTTTACCCTACAAGGTACTTTTAACTTTTCAGACAAAAGTACGAGAAGAATGTGTTTTTTTAACGTATATGGTATGAAAGGATTTTTATGATTTTATAAAGCCTCATTTTCATGAAGCTTCCTCCAAAATATTTCATGAATATTTTCAACAAAATCCTTTTCTTTTAAAATTTCATGACATTTTGTGAAAAGAAAATGATTTTAATAAAAAGGATATTTTCCTCAAGAATTCATTTCAAGAATTTTATCAAAACCATTTTTCATCTAAGATGAAATTATTTCATATGTGTATGTTTCAAGTATAATGTCTCTATGATTTACATGTTTTAACTTTTATTATGATGACATGATATCCATTTTTTTATATGGATTATGTTATGATGGAATGATGTTAATGAAACCCATTTTATTCATTGGGTTATTATGTATAATGTATGTTTATTTTGTGGCACAAGTAAGAATGATTTCATTATGAGATGGGTGGGACCTATATCTCCCTTCAATGCATTGGGTAAATATTTATATCTCTTGAGATATATATGGCTAGAATGGAAAGTTAAACTGGTTCAATAACACAGGATTGGAACGAGGATTGAACTCGATTCAGAAAGGGACTTTGTCCACTAATATGGTCTTGGTAGCAATGCCTTGGATACTATGGAAATCATATCATGTGCTTAATGGTTTCCACAATTACATGTTTTATTCCCATTATATTTTATCATGATTGATGTTCCCTTATGACATACGCCTTACGTACTTCCATGATTCATGTCTTTGCTCAAGATTTTGATGTATATATTTTATGTTCAAGTATTTGCATTCAAATGTTTATGGATTGTTTTATGATCTCTATGTTTACCCTTACTGGGAATTTGAGCTCACCCCTTTTATGTTTTCTTTTCCCCAGGATATAAATAATGATTTTAGGTAAGAAAAAAAGGGGAATATCTTTATTGGGAGATGTTGAAGATCTTTCACCACGATTAGAAGATTTTATTCCGAGTTTGAAAAGACACTAAACTATTAAGATCCTTGTGTGTATGTTTTTGTTATGTATTAAGTATTCCGAAAAATTAATGTATTTTTCATGTACGTCAAGCTTCAGTACTCTACAGTTGGTATCAGAGGAAAGGTTTAGTCAATCATTGGAAACTAGGATGCGAGAACTTTAGTGAGATCCCTAGAGATATTTCTAAGGTATGTCTAGGGATGTCCCTAAGGTTAAGTATAAGTATAGGTTATAGTCCTAGAATTATGGTAACGATATTAGATTAAACCTAAGATGTTAGATATTGAAGTTACTCCCCCTTTATTATGATTTTTCCTCTCACACTATTCTTTTTGGGTTTTAGAAAATGGCTGGAAAAAAGATGATTCACGATAATGGAGGATATGTTGGAAAATGGAATGATATTCTTCATGAGAAACCAAATGAAATGGGATTTGGAATTCCAAAAATCATTATTATGCTGAATCATCAATCTCATAATATGATCAATAAACTCAAATTTGGTAAGTTTCATAACTCGGCTAATAAGGGAAAGATGTAGTTTCATGATGATCATAGAGGAAAGAAAGTTCAATTTACCCTATGTAAATCATGTGGGAAGAGGCATCAAAGATAATGTTTCAAAAGAACAGGAAGATGCTTTGGGTGTGGAAAAGAAGGACATAAAGCCAGTAAGTGTAAAGGAAATGGTTCAGTTAACACCATGGATGAGGATAATGTTATTTCTACGACATCAACAATGGTTATATGTTTTAAATGTGGAATGTACGGGCGTTATGCAAACCAATGCCCTAAGGTAAAGTCTCATGAATTGAATTATTATGGTCGTATGGGTAGTATTTATGTTGATGATAATGAAGAGACTACAAATGATATGTGAGATGAAAGAATTATTGATGCTCGGTCAATGGTTTAAGAAGGTAGTGGAATGATTACATGTTTATCAAGTGTAATGTTGTATAAGTAATCTCATGGTACTATGGAATAAAGAGACATCTAAGGATTATTACACTGTTGTTTTTCCTTAATTTTTGAAAGTGTATGATGAATGGTACCAGTATCCATGAAAGGTTATTCAGATATTTTTGGAAAGTAGATGCTATTCACATAATGAAGGGATAAGGATAAAATTAAATGTTTGATAGTATTCATGAGCTCATGACTGATATAAGGAGAAGGTTATATCATGGTTTGAGTATATAGAATTTTTGGATTTTGGTATGTGGAAAGAGTTAACTTTTGACAGAATTTATGTTTTTACTAAGGTTTAATGGGTATTCATTTTTCAAGAAAATACATGATTAAGGTATTCACATGATTGGAATGTGACCAACAAGATATATGGGGGATAATTGATTCTGGGTTGTTTACATTTAAAGTAATCATTTTCTTTATACTATGAGCTTGGACCGAAGTATTTTAGATAAATATTGGAATGGATTATGTTGACATAAGTTAGCATTGTTTAAGGATAGAAATTTTTTTAATATTATTGATGGGATGTTATAGTAATGTAGTTTTAGAAAAATGAAAACCTGCAGGACGGGCGACATCCCATCGCGTCAGACAAGGCTCTGGGAATCAAACCCAAAACCGAAGTGTGACTGGCCTTTATCTCCTACCATTGGCCTACAAGAAGTCCCTGTTTAGTATAAAAAAGTTTTATTATATTAAGCATTATAATATATGATGTATAAGTCCATTTTAGGAACCATATATGATTAATCTCACTATAGATCGATTTATGTATATTTAATAACTTTTGTTAACCTTTTGTTTGAGAAAGATGGAATGACCCGTCATTCTATCACATGATCTGCTAACACTTCACGAATAAAAAATTCAACTTCATTTCTTTAAGAGATGAAGTGGAAATTGTTCAAGGCACGAACAACAGTGAGATTGTACCAAAATAAAGAAAGTATTTATTCTAATTCAAATTCTTCAACTTTAGGGAAATGATCTTGAAAACCAAAAAAGTTTTCCTAGTTCCCTTATATCTGATGAATCAGATGGTAACTTAGATCATCACAATTCTATGGCATTGTAATTGATGGTTTTTTCATAGCCATGTTCTCTACCACTCTCCATCAGAACTTGATGGTTAGATTTTTCTTCTATATCCATGTTTTCACTTATGTTCTCCTACGTGAAAACCGAGTGATGAGTTAATTTGGGTAACCATTACATTTCATACATTAGTTTTTAAAGCCAAATTTTGGTATTCCTTTTTACGATGTGGGTTTCTATTAAAGAAACTTTCGAGTAGTAAACCATTTATAACCCCGACGAATTTCCAGGGCGAAATTCATTTTAAGGGGGGTAGAATGTAACACCCTGAGATTTTATGAAATTATTCTTTTTAATTTTATTAATGTTATGTGTTTTAAGCTACACCAAAAGGTTCTTGCACAACACGCATCCCTGACTTGGCTTGCATTACACGTAATAAAGACCTTCCTCGATAGCGTGTGTAGTACGCAATACCGAGTTTCACTACACGAGAAATTATTATAATATTATTATGAACTAGCCGTTATGAATATTAATACCCACTTTTTGAAATTTTATAAATTTTATCTTTCAAAATGGAATTCATTTTTTGATTCGGAATATCGAAATTAGCTTAGGGTGAAATTTTGGTACTTTTCAGATAACATTCATATTCTGATGAATAGTGAAAATTACTAAATTTTAATCAAAATAATTAATAGTGATAAATTATTAATTTGAGTGGTTTAAAATTATATTTAGAATATATTTTTACCATTTAATACAATGTTGGTCATTGGATGTAATTTCACATTTAAACCAGACATAAACAAGTGTCAATCTTTTGATAGTTATTATCTCTTAAAAACACACTATTTGTTTTGATGACAGGAATTAATTTTTAAATTAATTAATGCAACTGATATGTTTTTAATTTGGTAAAATAGACATCATTTTTGAATTCATAATATCAAATATATCTTAGGCCTAATTTTTGTTATTTTTCTGGAAACTTTCATTTTTTGATGAATAGTGAAACCACTAAGTGGTAGTTAAAAAACATGATTTTTCATAAAATTAATTTTAACGCTTCTGTGAGTGGAATTTAGAAAATACTAGAGACATGTTTAATATCAAGGACTAAAATGTGGTTTAATGAGATTAAAATATTTTTTGGTGAATGGTAATGTTTTACTTTTATTTACCACAGTTAAAAGTAAATAGGATAATTAAGGGTATAAATGATATTATTATTATCCTAACACATGTCCTAATTCTATTGGATAAGTTTAATTCGACCAAAAACAACCTTAGGAATAAAATATGACCATTTAGGCCCACTTGGATTAGATTAGGACATTTAATATTAATTTATTTAAAGAAGGGTTAAAATAGCTAAAATCAATGTTCAATAAGTAAATCATTTTTAATATGGGGATATACATAAGTTAAATTGGACTATAAATATTCATTAGAAAGCCATAAATATTTCCTACATAATGGTATTTTATTTATTATTTTTATACGTTAAATAATTTACTTTATTTATTACACAAAGATGATGCAGTAATTATCTTATTAATGAAAATTGACATAATTGATGTTATAAATACCCAAATAAATGTAATTTGAGACTTTTTATGAATTAAACTAATTTTATAGGTTACTATGACTTGTTATTATTGATTTAGTTAACTTTTTTAGAACTAATAATTCTGTTATTATTTTCATAAAAATCAATTACCAAATAGTGTCAAAATTGACATAAAATAGTTTTTAAAACAAATATTTTATTATTAATTTTTATTTTATTCCTTAAAATCTAAGGTTCGGCCAAATTACTTAGATAAGGTTATATATATTAATAATAAACAACTTGGGGTTCTTTTGTCTTGTTATAGTATGTTTATTAGCCTTATAGTGTAAGAAAACAAGAAGACATGGTAAACGTAAAATTATTTAACTTAAGGTTAAATCTAAATGACAAGGTTAAAATAGAAACCTAAACTTGCATAAATTCTATTTTATGAGAGTATTTCGACCCATACCCACCTTATCTTATAAATAACTCAATTTGGAGCTATTAAAAACCGAATATTACTTTATAATAAAATAATATTTTTAGTTTTTCCAAAGGTGCCCCTCTCCTCCCTTATAAAAGGGCACCTCCTCCCTCTCTTCCTCACACCACATTGAGCTTTCAAGGTCGGCCAACCCTGGAACAATTCTCTTCTACAATTCCATAGAAACATCCTAGAGGTCATGGTTTTCTTCAAAGACAAATTTTAGTGCCCTAAGAGGAGGTCTCAAAGAGGCGTTTCAAAGAAGAGGTAATGTCCGTTACCGATTCTTTCAACTTTATTTGTTCTTCTACTTCTTCTTCTTTAGTTATTTAATTATGAAGTAATAACATCAGTATAACTCATAAAATTATATTTTATTATAAGTCTGAAACAAACCTATTTCACCATCTATCCATCCTATATAAAACGAAATCACCATGCGTGCGTACGTACGGAATACCGTCTCCACGCCGTGGTGAAATCTGTTTTTCCACCAACACCTTACATGGATGGGTATAATGGTGTAAACAATAACTATATATGTATATTATAACATCATACAGATTCTGATATATTATACCATCCACTCCAATTCTATTCAATAATTATGGGAACAATATCATCGCTCGTGCGTACGTACGGGATACTGTCTCCACGACGCGATGAGATTCATTCTCCATGTTAACCATACATGAATGATCATAAAGTTTATATAATGAATTATAATGAAATATATGAAATAATAATGCTAATTAATTTATGTATATATATATTTATGTCATCTATTTGTCTTCATTCAATTCAATAAGGAAACGAAAACAACGTTCATGCATACGTACGGCCTACCGTCTCCATGAACGATGTATTTCATTCCTTTTATCGATCTATAATATATATATGTATATGATGAATATATATTATATATAAATCATGTTTTACATTCTGGAATTATCTAAATCAGGATATAAGTATTAATATCAAGAACGACAAGTCGAAACACATACGATGAATGAAATGATTTTACCCAAAACACTGCTTTAACATGGAATTTACAAAAGAACGGGTAATATAAAGTCATAAGTGAAACATATATGATATCATAACAATGAATATGATTATGTAATAAGTCAATGAATTTATTTAAATCATTATACAGGAGGTTCAGATACGTACGAAGCATATCGGACCTAAGGTAAGGGATAATTGTGCAAATCTCATTTTATCCGATATTGCTTATTCGTAAGTATTTACTGGGGTTATTGCTATCATCCATGTCCCTGTTTTATAAAAGTGTATTCATGTATGTTTAAAGTCCTTTTTACCCATTTTGACTTTTACCCCATTTTTTGGAAGGAATCTTTCTTTTATTTACCCTACAAGGTACTTTTTGACTTTTCCAACAAAAGTACGAGAAGAATGCGTTTTTTTAACGTATACGGAATGAAAGGATTTTTACAGTTTTATAAAGCGTTTTTTTCATGAAGCTTCCTCCAAAAGATTTCATGAATATTTTCAACAAAATCCTTTTCTTTTAAAATTGCATGACATTTTGTGTAAAGAAAATGTTTTTGAATAAAAATGGATATTTTCCTCAAGAATTCATTTCAAGTGTTTTATCAAAACCATTTTTCATCTAAGATGAAATTATTTAATATGTGTATGTTTCAATTATAATGTCTCTATGATTTACATGGTTTCACTTTTATTATGATGAAATGATATCCATTTGTTTTATATAGATTATTTTATGATGGAATGATGTTTATGAAACCCATTTTAATCGTTGGGTTATTATGTTATGACGTATGTTTATTTTGTGACACAAGTAAGAATTATTTCATTATGAGATGTGTGGGACCTATATATCCCTCCAATGAATTGGGTAAAGATTTATATCTCCTGAGATAGACATGGATGGAATGGAAAGTTAAACCGGTTCAGTAATACAGGACTGGAACGAGGATTGAACTCGATTCAGAAAGGGAATTTGTCCACTAAGATGGTCTTGGCAGCAATGCCTTGGCTACTATGGAAATCATATCATGTGCTTAATGGTTGGCACAATTACATGTTTTATTCCCATTCTATTTTATCATGATTGATGTTCCCTTTTGATATACTCCTTACGTACTTCCAAGATTCATGTCTTTGCTCAAGATTTTGATGTTTATATTTTATGTTCAAGTTTTTTGCATTCAAATGTTTATGAATTGTTTTATGTTCGCTATGTTTACCCTTACTGGGCATTTGAGCTCACCCCTTTTATGTTTTCTTTTCCCCAGGATATAAATAAAGGTTTTAGGTAAGAAAAAAAGGGGAAGATCTTTATTGGGAGATGTTGAAGATCTTTCACCACGATTAGAAGATTTTATTCCAAGTTTCCAAAGACACTAAACTATTAAGATACTTGTGTGTCTATTTTTGTTATGTATTAAGTATTCTGCAAAAGTAATGTATTTTCCTTGTACGTCAAGCTTCGGGTCTCTACATGTTATCTATATATAATTTCATTCAAATAATTATCCCAAATATATATTAATATTGAGACATAACTGAATAAAAATTAATGTTTCCTTATCTCATATTCCACATCAATGATTTTAAATGATTGTCACATAGGAAAAAAATATATCGTGAGAAATTAATGAATCCAACATTACCATAGATGAATTATCATTTCATAGTGAAGTAAATACTAAGGAATGTTGGGAATCAAAAATTATAAAATAATTATATTAAAATTTAACATTATTAACATCATTAAAAAATTTTTTTGGACTTAACATGTTATATTTTAAAAAATAATAAAATAAAAAATTATAAATAATAAAATTTTTAGGGTTACCAATTTATCAAAGAATAATTATTTTTCCATTGGAATTTCCACCAAAGGTTATCTTCCACCATCCAATTTCACTAAAATCTTGAATCTTGAGTAGAATCTAGTAATGCTTCTATAAAATCTAGTATCATGATACCATAAATTCATATTAGAACTCTTCATGAATTTCACCTACAGAACACTAATTATGAAATGATTTTGGTAACTACATTTGCTTCAGTACAGATAAGTTAACATATAAATATCTTGGAATACTAATATTTTTTATATGTTTCTTAATATAAAAAATAATTGATATTGCCTGAAAGGCCTTCTTGGGTCCAATTGAGTGAGAATTATATCTATAATTATAAATTTATTTTTACTTTCAAATTACAATCTTATTTTTAGAACTAGGAAGAAGTTAATTCTTATGCAACTTCCTTTACTATATTTTTTTTGTCATATACCAATGTCAAATTTGGAAGGTCATGGATATAAAAAATAATATTCATTGTATTTTTTCCCATTTTTAAATTGTTACAAATCCTTTTTATGTTTTTTATTTTCTAAATTCACATCATTATTTTCCCTTAATAACTTTTCATTATTTATTTTTCTATATTTAGATCAGTTTTATCATTTATTGATAAAAAACGAAACTTTTTTAGACTCTTACATTCATATTTATACTCACTAATATAATCTTGAATCATATATCATAATTGATATAGTTAATAATTTTCTATTTTAGCTTACCTTCAAACATAATTACCAATAAAATTACAAGTAGTTTTTTGTACCTCATATTTAGTGACCATAAAGAATAAGTTTTATTTTTCAAACAAATCACCTTTTTCATAATAACTATGGATTTCTTATAAAGTATTATAGGTTTCCTTAATTTCATTATTTTGTTTCACCTATCTATCATCATAATTTTTTATCTTATCTTTTTTCATTCTACCTTGAAATGGATATTTATTTTATATTAATAATATGAAATCATACAAGATAATTTATCCTCATCTAGTATTTATTTGAGTTTCCATCTCTATCATACTCTCTATTATATATTGAATTTATAAAAAAATTATTCTTTTGTATATGTTTTTGAATATTCTAGCTAGATGAGAGACTCCTAACCACTATTAGAATCTAGTTCTCTACAAATTGAATTGCATTTATTATTTACTTTGAATTATACATAGATGTTTTAACTTTACAGTTTTATTAATAAATTTAATGTCATCATTTTTTAGTATCGACCGTCCTCTATATATCATTGGATTTTAAGTAATATCCTTGGGTTACACCTTGATAATTTTGTGGGATTATTTAGTGGAAATAGTTGTACTAATTCATCTACCAGGTAGACATCTTAGAAGTTTTAGAACATTCTATTTATATTCCTTCTATTTTCCAAGTGACATCATAATATTGATGGTCTCATTAAATTTTTAATAAATTTATAAAATGGATTCATCATGTTTTATCTTAAATTAATAATAATTCATATAATATATATTTAATCACATTTCATTAACATCAGTAATTACTTCTTGATAAATGACAAGAGTATGAAAAATTTCAAAAATTGTATCCCAAATAGGAATCAAGTTATTTTCAAATTCTTCTAACGTGCATAATAATGAATTTATATATTTTTTACAATTATAGAAAACATTTGTTTTATCAATATAGTCCTTTTTTAATTTTACATTTTTAATATTTATCTTCAATAGTACCCCAGATATCAAATCACATGATTTCTATATCGATTTTCATTTTTATATTCCATTTTTTGTGTTAAGTTAAATTAAATTTGGGAGGTGTATTATTAATATAACCTTCATTTTTATCATCCAAGATATAAAAATATTACTAAAAATAAATTAAGAGATATTCCCCTTAGGGCTCGATCAAGATTAAAAGTATGTAAAATAAAATAAAAACAGGGTTCTTAGAAGAATAGGTTTAATTTGATACTAAATGTTATTTTGAGATGAATTCTTGGGAGGGAGGTGAATTTAGTTTCATATAATAGTTTATAACAATAATTTTATGAGCCCCTTTATATTAAAAATAAACCAGTTAACAAATAAATAAGGTAAATATAACCTGATACATTAATTTTTTTTATAAGGATTGATAAAAAAGTAGTTAAAATAAATGGTTTTATTTTGACGTTGAATATATTTGAATTATATAAAAAAAACAATATATATATATATATTTATCATAAAAATTATAATTTTTATTTTTTTACTTTGGTTTTTTTAAACACTAATTGAAAAAATACATTATTGTAGAGATTTAAAAAACCATGAAATGAAAGTAAGTGGTTATATCCAAGATAGAGATTAGTACTATCCAAATAACCAATAATCCATTGATTGGATTTTTTTTGAAACAACATAATCAATCCACAACCAGGATTGTGTTCTACACAAATAATTGAACATAGGGAAGTCTATGAAATAATAATCCTCTTCCATAGTTATATGTGGGATAATAAATACAAATAAATGATGAAAAAGTATTTAGTGTACCAATATTTGTAATACATGAGAAGTGAAAATAGATATATGAAAAATAATCACACTTAAAAAATTAATATAAAAGAGAGATAGAAAACAAATCATGATAATTTTAATTCAAATCAATCTCTTATCAACATTAGTTGATAAAAAAGGTTCTCCTCATTTTTTAATATTAATCAGTATGTTCAAGAGTGAGAGAATTATTACTTAATCATTTATCTTAGTTTTTGTTCACAATTTAGCATAGGAAATTATGTGTTTTAGGGGAAAATTATATGAATTCATAATTTAGAAAAACTACCACCACATTGCATTATAAACGCATGACACTTCCTTTCATTTTTTAAATTTATTCTTAAAGTAATCATTGAAACATGATCATCTATAGAATAAAGAACATAAAATACTCATAAATATATCATTAAATGACAAAAAATATACATTTTAATTCTATACATATGCATGATATTCCAATTACTCATGGTTGATACAATATTTCATCATGTGGTAGAGTCATTATGATATAGATAAATATGGATGATTTACCAATTTGTAGATAATGTTCTGGTTATCCAAATTGATAATCAAGTCAATTAGATAGTAATGGTTAATAAAATACCTTTATTAATTTAGTTAAATGGTTAGATAAATTATAATTTTTAAAATTTTCTATAAAAATACATCTCTCGATCAGTGTATGTGTTCTTTATGTAGTCAGTTGAAGTAAATTTTCAATTTATAATTGTCATCTTGTGGTATTCACATCACATATTTTTTTAAAATTTATGTCATAATGATTTAAATTTGGTCACATAATAGATTATCCTCAGCATGTGTTGAGTTTTATAGTTACGAAATTTTATTTAAAGTTACTTTATATGTTTACATGATCAACCAAATAGTTTATGTGGTTGATTAGTAGTAATGATGTTGATCCAAACATGAATATTTTTTTAAAAAATACATGTTAAAATAAAATAGTAAAAATATTAAATTCATTATAAACCTTATTTAGGATAATTAAAACCATCAATTGTTGTACTAATCTAATAGAATGCATCTGATCATGCGAGAATCCATGGTAAGGGTTTATTTTATAATCTACTTTCAATTTAAGATTGAATATGTTTAACATTAAATTGGGAGAATTAAACTCATTATCACTCTTAAAACCCATTTATTTTTATCCCCTATTGTTATTTCACTAGTTTTGAATCATTATTTCTATTTTACCATTCTTTGGTACTAAAAAAGTATTGAAGGAATGTTTTTAAGAGAAGCTGGACATTTTTATTCATTTTAGGTGGAGTGTATTTTTCATCCATGACCACATTCATTATTTAATTTCAAGAATTTTATTCTCTTTACTATATGTATTATTTAATGATATTTTTAACGATCTTATGATTTATTTAGACTATTTTAATAATGAATCTTTTCCATGTTTTGTGTGTGAAATTTTTTACCTTCTTTACAAAGGTGTGAAATGAGTGATTTTTTAAAATTTAACAGTTCACCACATTTTCCCACTATCATGATAATTATTTATTATTAATTTTCCTTCCATTATTCTATATTTTTCAAAATAAAACCATTTTCTAATTATTTTTGTATTTTTAATTCTATTTCAAAAGAAAAGGATTCTACTTTCTTATAACTTTTGAGAAGGGATTTATTTTAACATAAGTATATATTTTTATTCCACTAAAAAATTATCTCTAAAAAAATATAGTACTTTCAAGATTCATTTATCATAAAATATTTTAAAAATAATTCTTAAAAAACACTTTTTGATTCAACATGAAATTAGTTTTAAATGTATATTTTAACTCTTTTTTGTAACAATGTTATACAATTTGTTGGAATTTTTTTATTAAAATATAACATCCAACTTCCATAACCATTAAAAAGGAATATTATTTATAAAAAATCATATTTTTCATAATTTTATTCTCTATTGATTGCTTACTAATTTTGGTTTTATACATAAATTTTCACCCCAGGATTTATTATAAGATGTGTATCTCTCCAAATAATACTTTTGATATTATTTTTATCCTTTATGTTCGTGTTATTTTATATCATCGATATATTTATTATAATTTCAATGTTGACTAATATATATACTCAGTATTATATATTATAGGAATTTAATGAATCTTACTAATGATGTTATTTCATTGACTGATGGAATATATCTTTTTGGTATCTTTAATTCCATACAAATATTTATCGATAAATAATATAAATTTATTATATCTTGTGTTTTTTATTCAATTCATGTGGAATACATTGAATATGTATAATTTATGGGTAGAGTCTCTTATAGAACTTTGATGCATCATGTATGTCTCATCAGACTAACTATAATGTATATCCTATTATACGCCAGCCTATATAATTGTATTGTATTGGAATGTAGTATTTATAGTATGTAAGATAACAATGAATAAAGACGTGATAGTAATATCATGATGTCTTATCACATAACCTTGATGGAGAGACCATGGTATCTTGGATAAATTATTATGATTTCAAATATTATGTATTAAAAACTATATGAGATCAATTATTATTTTCAATTTTATTTCGTTAACCATGAATATATTTCACACTCAATTTATTGAATATGTGGAATTGTTATTGATTATTTTCAATTCTATATCATTTAGGCTTTATGTATCCATGATAGATTTAGTTTTACACAACCCCCTATTAGGTATCTTAGATCCCCCATTTATTTCTTTCCCTTTTCATAGGGTTTCAAAATGATATATTTAAAAGAACTCAAGGACATACATAATGGAATAAGAATGTTTTCAAGAATTATATAATCTATTCTTTTTCTCTCAATTATAAAATAGAAAAAAAATATATTGTCTCCCAAGACTATTAAACAGTTTGATCCTTTAGGATGTGTTCTCTTATTTCTTATAACAAATTAATAAAATGAAAAATTCTATATTTAGAGTTGTTACACTATATCATATATAATATTTTACTTTTTGTTTAATAATATTAATTGGGTTATGTTATTTATTTTTTTGATGAATATTACTTTTTAGTTGATTAAAAATACTTCAACATCAGATACCCAATTATAGAATAACATTTTGAACTACAGTATGACTTCAATTCATCAAAATAATTTCCATACCACGATCAAGGTAAAATAATTTACTTTTTTACTATAATGGAAGAAATCATATATAATATCAATCTTTAATATTTATTTTCATTTTCTATTTAAAACTAGTAATTTTGATATGTTGATGTTTATTTTTGATTTATGTTCTCTTTTAGTTGATGCATAGTATATTTTCATCAGACATCCTATTATAATATGTAATATAGAACTATTACGAAATTTCAATAGACCAAAATAATTTACAAAGATCATTTGAGCTAATAGATATTCATTATCTACTATAATTGAAGAAAAAATAAATCTAATATGTTTATTATTTTTTTTATGTTTAACAATATTAATATTGATTTTTTGATTTTTTTTTCAACGTATGTTCATTTATATTTGTAACAATGTTTTTTAGTATTATAAATCTAATTAAATAATAGAAGTTCAAATTAAAACCATACTTTTCTGGACTAATATATTTCCATAGATTAATTGAAATTTTTATATGTTACTTATTGACTAAAATTGAAGAAAATACATCTAATAATTATTTTAAATAGTCTTTTTTATTTTTCAAGTAGTCGAATGAGGGAAATATGAAGCATAATCATTTTTAATCTCATTATAAAGAACCTATTCGAACATGTAGTGGGGTTTTGTCTTTGGAATTTATAATTTGAGACAAAAAATTGATGAATAATTTTCATTTAGGTAATTATGTTGACATAACAAAACATTAGTAATGGATTTATTTGAACATTACAAGTGTAGTTTATTTTTTTGAAGAAATGAATGATGTAGAGTTTTTATGAATCTTCTTGAAAATAAACTTGTTTTCATTCACTCTACAATATATTTTCTAATATAAATAAATTTGGGAATAATAATTTGTTTGAATCTGAATGTTTCAAAAAAACCCAATATTATTCAGCTATTCATTCCAACTGTTATATTTTAGATGAATGGATAATTTTTATAAGTATAAAGGTTGACCAAAATTTTATAGGTTCTCTATAAATATTGTTTGATTCTTCAAATAATTCATCATATTCAATTTTAATCAATTGTATTAATCATGAATTGGGTTTTTCTTCACACCACGAGTGTTTTAAATCATTAAGAAAACCTTTCTTCCAATTAAGAAGGACTAAATATTCTTTAATTTTTGGTATTTTTTTTGGAGGTGGTTTTTGAGTGTACAACATCTTTATTATATAGGAAATTATAACATTACAATCCAAAATATAAGGTTATTTTACATCTCCTATTTTTTACATGAATATAATATATAGTAATCATCTTTATTTGTTATTTTCATAACATCCAAAAAAAATGATTGCCTTATATTTATAACTCTATCAACCATTACAAGACAACATTACCTTTTGGTAAATCATAGTACATATAAATGTTTTTCTATGATATACCATTGGCTCCTTATATTTTAATTTTTCGAAACATAAAAACATTTTAAAAAATGGATAGTCTTACAATTTTATGATCCTCTTGCAATTAAATATTTGTGATTATATTTCTTCATGGATACATAGAGTTTTAGAAATTTTACTCTAGTCCTTCGATGTCCATTAATAAAAGTATGTAGTTTATATTTCCTATACTAATTGGAAAAAAGAAATATTTTTTTGATATACTGTCACAAAGTATATACTGAAGAAACTTCCCCTCTATTCAATACATTCTGATTCAAATAATTCCTTAGTGATGAGAAAAGGAAATTCTATAATATGGATAAAATATTTATAATATATAATATTTCAAGGATGGATATGTAAAGTAGAGTAGTGGTGTTTGGAAAAAAGTAGCACTTATTCATCGAAATACTAAAATTATTTTCAGTATCATAGGTAATATAAACATTATAGAAATAACTATCAATTATCTAGATGAATTAAAAATATTTTTTTAGAATAATAATTAAAAAATTCAAAACAAATTTATGAATATTTCATAAATTTTCGGAATTTATTTTCCTTTTAATAAGTTGGTATATCTAACTTATCCTAACCCATTTTAGTTCATTTATTTCATCTAAAGTGACCTATTTTAAATATAATTTCATTATATTTCCATTAAGAAATAATATATGTAATAATTTACCCATCCTCTTCTAGATTTTCAATTCTTTGGATATTATATTCACCCCCATCAGTGAGTGGATCATGTTGTAATATCAAAGAAGAATTTTATTTATGCTATATGTCACCTTCCATCATCAATTTTTTTTATCATTCTCAAAATAGAATCCTATTTATTTATTTTTCTTGTTTTTTCTCAAATATAAAATTATTTATTACAATTTTCTCACTAGTGTCGAGAATTTTAATACCAATATTTAGAATTTAATCCTTTTCATTATATGAATTTTCCCTTTCTAAATAGTTTAAGGTTTCTTTATCAACATCATCGCTTCCACCTTTCATTCATTCCTATAACTATATAATATATATGTCATTTTTTCTCAACTCTTTCACTTAATGATCAATCATATTTTTTAGTGATAGTCATTTATTTTTTAGAAGTATGTTTAAAGTATCTCTTGATGTAATACCTCACTTGAATTATTCTATGTAATTGACTTGAAACATTTTTTCATGATCATCAGTTTTATAGAAGAATATTGTTTTTCTCTACATGCTTCTAAAGAATGATACTTCTCCAAACCAGATATATATAAATTTTTCTTGTAATTTTACTAGGAAGACTACAATGACGTGGCATATAATAATTGATATCCATTTATTTTTAAATTACATATTAATGGCGTTATTCTTCATGGACAATTGAATGATGTACACAAAGATTTTTTAATTTAATGTAATTTTTAGTTATATTCTATATTTGTATATCATGTAATCAAAATAACTACAAATTTATTTAACACCCTATTTAATTAAATTATATTCTACTATAAAAAGTTTGTCTTATTATTTTTATTCATTAACATAATGATATAAGGAACCTCACAAGACCAAGAATATAATAAAATATTGAACAAATAATGTAATTGATTCAAAAAAATAACTCCATATCATAAGATATATCAACTTAGGAATAATATTATCACATTATAGAAACTTTAACTGATGAACTATATGATTTATTCAAATTAGACATCAACTAATTGTATATCACCAAAGAAAAATTTTATTCATTAATCAATATATATTTTTTAACATATGGTACATAACCCCATGGTAGATTCATTAATGATATTAAGATTAGAAAAGTAGAAAGTTTGTTCCGAAATAATAGCCTCATTATGTTCATTATATCTTCCTCAGAACCGACTATAACAAATTATTTAAGATTAATTTATATGTACTCTGTGATCTATGTTCTAAGTGGTTCAAGGAATTTACATCAGAAAAAATTATTCATGGTTGGGTTATTAGTTTTATTTTTTTAATCAAACACCTCCACCTACAATACCTTAAATTATTGTAAAATCTTGAAATAATTTTTTATTTCGGCTCCCACTGAGAATTAATGACCTTGATGTTTCACTATAATTATTTTATTATATACGTAATAACATATTAATTGTAATGAAAATTTTGAAACTATATTTCATAATTTTTTTAATGAGATTCCAATAATTGTTTCCATTCATTAATATATAATTGTATTTAAATAATATAAAATATAAAATCAACAATATATGAAATATTATAACTAAACTAGATTGTTTTTTTAATTTTTTGAATACTAATCACCATTATTTTCAGGATGAGAAATAAATAGAAAATTTACATGGAAAATAAATAATTTAGTTAGTAAATTTATTAATATTCATAGATAATTATGAATTTTTAAAATTATGTGAGAATTTATTATGGAAAACTAATAATTTAATATCTAAAATCTAAATTGACTTTTTATGTTTTCCAATTACTATTTATATTAATAGAAAAAATACTATAAAGTAGCACTCAATTACCAAGTTAAAAAATAATTTATAAGAAATAAAATTAGTAAAATACAAAATAAAATAAAATCCTAAGTATACACTACATTTTAATAGAAAATTATCATATTATTATGAATTTATAAAGTAAACTGCCAGATTTTGGTATAAATTTAGAGTTCAATAGATAAATTTAGAACTTAAATAGTTGATCATAATTGGAAAATAAACTTTTGTAACTCAGATTTAGTGAAATAAACACATAACTTACTATGTAGTCTACAAATTTTAATTAAAAAACAAATGTATGACACTTTGTAACTGGTGAATTGTCTGACTGAATTGTGAATTCATTTAATGAACTACTAATCTAGTACCTGAATTGTTGAATGAGAAAGTTTAAATTAGTAATATAGAATTTCCATTACAAAATTGAATATGTACATCATAAATTAATAATTTCCATATTTAATTTAGGGCTTATTTTGATCATGGTGTAATGTATAAATTTTTATATTCCTTTATGAATATATAAATAATTCTAAAGTAAAGGTATTTTCAAAAATAAAAAAAATAAACGTATACAATGTTACCTTTTCATGTGATTTATAGTGAAAATAAATTACTATATAAGATCAATATTCAAATAATGAGTCAATTAGGAATTGTTTTTAAATTATGAGTTCATTTAAAGAATTTGTAATTAAATTACCGAATTATCAGTTGACTAAATTCATATAAGTAAGTCTTAGTATATATAGTAAATTATGAATTATATTTTGGTAATTCAAATTTTCTATGGTAGATTCTGAATTTAATTACCATGATGTATATTTGGAAAATATAAACCATTTTAAATATAATTTATTTTGATAAAAAAAATTATGAAGCGCATATTTTCAATCATGCATGAGATTCCCTATACAATGAAGTATTATTTAAACTATGTATAATATCTCTCAGATGTTCCCATATAATTACATTTCATCAAGAAAATATTTCATTAAAAAACATTTCCATGATCATAAATATTTATAGATATTAAGAAATAAGATAAAAAATTAGAAAATAATACCCATGTATTTTTCAAGTAATGAAAATTTTCCCACTATTCAAGAAATTATTAAATCCAAAGAATGTATTAAAAACATCATAAAAATTCTCTATATAAGATACTCTTATAGACAGATCATATAATTTAAATTCCCTTATAATATGGTGAAATTGAAACATTCGAAATTTTTATTCTCAAACACACAGTATGGGTAAGAAAAAACAATAAGTTTTAATGATCTTAATTGATCATAATATGAAAACATGGGTATAATAAAAGTATTTATGTGAATTATTCCCAGAAAAGTATAGATTAATAATTATTATTCATGTCATAAGGCTTGTCAGATTAAAATACATGAATCAAAATAGTGATAAAACATATTCTAACAATAATAATAGTCCGTTAGAGTGTAACATTATCATATAAAGAAGCATAAATGTACAAATTATAATAGAAAATAACAAGGAAATATATAACAACCATAATAATAGTAAAATATTAGAAAACACAATATGCATATGCCTATGTGATAAAAATCATTGTATTCATGCATGCAAATGTGAGAAAACACATTATTCCTAAGAATGTGCGAGAAGACTCATTATATATAGACTGACTATCTCATGAGATATAAACTTAAACTAATATATCATAGGGTGACATATGACATTACCCGTCAGTATCCATACATACTTTATCCCCATAAAAAATCATCATCACATCAAAAAACAACCCATGAAAAGAAATTGAGATTCACGACCTTTCAAAATAGAATAACATAAGAATTGTTTTTTATAATTTCATCAATAATCAAAACAATATATACTTATGGAAAATAAATGTGTATCCAAAGATATTTAGTAAATATTTAGGGACATAAAATTAAATAAATATTATAAAGAATATGATATTTACACTATAAAGATAAAGAGTAAATTGGTATGCCAATAATTTCACCCAATCAATCGATTTATGGAATCTAGAAAAACAACATGTAGTCAATGAAATAGAAAATGTGAAATTCTTGATGAAATAGAATTAGAATAAATTATAGGAATATTCACATTGTATGGTTAGGAATAAATAAGGCAATGATAATGGATATCAATAAAAATATTGAGCATAAGATAAGACATTTCATACTGAATGGGTAAAAAATCAATTTAAAAAAATATTTAAAAACTTTTTTTTAAAACCCACATTGCAAAAATTGTATTAAATTTATAATTAGAAAATATGTAAATAGAATTATGGGAATAATAGAAATAAATTTATATTATATTTCCAAAAAATATAAGAGAATATTGGAGGAATGCAAGATAGGATTATTTCTAACCAGTGTTATAATTTTATTTCAAAAACATATATTAAAGAAGTCAGTATTGATGATGAGAAGTAAATTCCATAGATAAAAAAGGATGTAAAATTTAAAATAAGATAATGGTATCAAAATATAAATCTTTAAAAATATATTCAACTATGAAATATTATTCCCTAATGAACCATAAACTGAGTTGATTAATCTCTTATGAAATTATTAATATTATAATCCAATGAGCTTTTGAGGAAGGTCATGAAATAGAAATTAAAATCTCAAGAAATGGGGAATATTTTCATATGTAAAAGAAATAATAAAGTTATTATATAATATAAAATAAATTAGTATTCAAAATATCTAACACTTCTATTTGAGTTGAAAATTGGGAAAAAATATTTACCTCGTTTTCTCACATAGTCTAATACACTATAAGCTCCTATATAAAAAAATAATTATACACCACAAATTTCATAAAATTCATCATATACATTAAATTTTATAAAATTAATTTATAATTATCCTTTATGTTTATATTTTTTATTTATTTTCTATTTTCGATATCAGTTTTGAGTAATATTGATTGTTTTGAAGTAGTTTAATAATAAAAGTGTTGTTGTTCATTATTCTGAGGATGTTCATCATTACTTAATAATTAAGGAATTGGATTTGATTTTTTTTAATTTTTATAATGTTATAACTTCATTTCATAATTATTTTATTTGTTATTTGTGATGAAAAAGTGGGTAACATGTTTTTTTTTGAAATTTATATTTAACGAGTGATGTTATATCAATTAATGTGATAAATTTCAATATTTAAAGAACCAATTATGACCTCTCTGACTATGTAGTGTATTAGGAGTGAAATGGTGATAATACATTTTAATTTTAATCTACTTAACAAAAAAAATTCATATCCTATTATATAGATATAAATCTACTAGAAATACTGAAAACAAGAACAAACAGAAGAACATTATACAGAGTTAAGTACTTTGAATGTGTAGTTATTCCTTGTAATTTTTTGAAAATATACCAAGACCTAAAAAATTACTAGGAAATAGTATATTTTATGGGGTTAGAAAATAAGGGAGTGTCAATTTACATGAAAAATGTATTTTCAATCTGAAGTTCATGTTCTCCTAAAATAGATAAATTATATGACAATGATATTTTGAAGATTATAAGTACCTTCAAAAAAAAATGTATAAGTATGTTGTCATTGTGATACATGTATAATCTTCACACTTTATTTTCTTGAAATTAGTTCTTATTCTTCACTTTCATTCATTTTAGCAGGCAAGAAACTTCTTTTGTCTAATGGTAGTTTATTTGATATGTTATTTCTAGTGTAATCGGTCAAGTACCCCTCTAGTATATTATAATTGTTTTATCCTTATAGAGTGAAACCACTTTTAATATGTTGTTAATTTGATTCCCATGGAATAATATCCTTTTTATACCACATGATATGAAAATTAATCTAGAATATTTTGATCGATGCCTCTCCCAACTATTTATCTACTACCATTTACACTATTTATCGAATAATATTTATTGAACATCCATCCAATACCAACTATTGAATGATTCTATTCAATATTTATTAGAATGATTTTTTCACAATGTCAATCTGATCAAATTTCAAATTATTCATTGATTTACCTCAATTTTAGAAATCCTACCCTTCAACTCGATTCATAGACCCATTTATATATAGGTATGACTGCTGATAATTTATAAAATTCATGAAATTTAATAAAAACTTCCTTATCAAGACTCTAGAACATCACTCTTGGAATCATAAACCCTTTAACCACATTCATATCACCTAATAGATAATATATCTTCTTAATAGTTAGTGATACAATTAATCTTTAACTCTCTTAATGACACAGATTGAATCATGAAATTATTCTATGATTTTTGAAATGATGATTGTTTAAATTATAATAATACCATTTAATATATTTGTGAAAATTTAGTAATTTCATCCAAAATTTTATAAAATTTTACCACTATTATATGTGTTGAATATTTTTATTAAAAATCTAACTGATGAAACTCTATTTAGTCCCTAAAAAAATTTCTATGAACATTTGATACATCTTCTGCCAGATGTATCCACCATAGGATGTATTACATATAAACTCATCACCTGTTTAATTCACATTCCACCTATGACTGATGAACATCATAAAAAAAAATCCATTAATTAATTCAACAAAAAACATATATCTTATTACTCAAATAACTCCATCATATTGCCCACTAATTATTAAACTTTACAAAATCATACTATTCCATCTGATATACATTTTATATAAGTAAACAACCTTCAATAATTCAAATGGTTTGTTTGCTGCACTAAGGCCAACAACATTATTAGAGTTTATCTGATTGTATTTTCCTTATTACATTCACTAATAAATTACCTTTATAGTATAACAACATTATACTAATTTTAAATCTACATAAACATAAAAAACGAACTTATCTTAGCCAACCATTTGATAGGTAGTTTCATTGTTGTGATATTCCAAAAATCTTTATAGTTTGAAAATTTTAGATACAAATGATTCCCCCCTTTAAATTCATTCATAAATCATAGGTTCCATTAGTAGTCATGATCTTAGGAACATTATGAATATATAATAATCACTATATTTCTTCATATAACAATATATCTAATGAATATTATAAGGCTAATAGGATAAGAATTCAGGAAAACTGTTGGGTTAATCAGCTCTGAAAATTTATGTTCATCCGATAGATTTAGTCTAATAAATTCAATACGATAATCTCCATCTGATCACCATTGTTGGAAATATTAACATATTAGTTATATATATGTTTAAAAATAAAATAAAACCCATTTGAGAAATCCTTATTCATTGATAACAAAACTAACCAACACATTCTTAACACAATATCACCTCAGGGCATCATTGTCCCGACAATCTACCCCTATTTCTTTTTTTTTCAAAATATAAAATATAAATCATTGAAATACCTAAAATCAAAAAATTTATAACTTTTCAAAAAAAATATATACCAACAAGATTGATTTTAGATTAGGAAACATGAGTCATTTAAATTAAATATCTTGTTTTCCATAAACATTGATTTGAAACACCATTCTTACACCTCTTAATTATCTTTTCTTACACATAGGTATATAATAAAAAAAATAAACTTCAAACTATATGAAATATTTTCTTACATGCACTTCAATAAGTAGTAAAAATAGTACACACTTTTTGAAACTACAACTTCCCCATTTTTAAAAAATCCCTCTATATATATTTGGTTCCATAAAAATGTTCAGCACATATTAATGGAAAGATTTATGTTATAATCGTTCCCCCCCATGGACATGAATATTCAAATTAAAAAAGGGAGTGGGGAGGGAATGACATACATTATTCATGAAGAGGGTGAGTTTGTACCCCCATGATCAATCTTATATTGTGAATTTTTTTATTTTGAAATTGTTCCATGAAAATAAAATAAAAAATCATTTTTTTAGGAATAAGCTCCAAATTTAATTCTTTTATTTCCACATCCACTTGAATGAATTTTTTTTATTAATGTGATTGGACCATGATTTTTTAAACAAATTTTCTGTTAGATTAATACAACTATGATTACCAAAACCCAAGATATGGGTAACATTTAAATCAAAAAAATATTACAACTATGTCTTAATTCACATATGTTTTTATATCATGGGTGCAATACACATAGTCATCTTTATTCGTGGTGAGAGTTATTGAATTTTACTTCTTCATATGCTAACTGGTACATCATTTCCCTAACCAATCTCTATTTTTAAATAAAAAAAGATTAATCTTTCCTAAGTTGTGTAGTTTTATTCTGAAATAAATTATTCCATTGATATATCTAATATTTATTTTTCTATATATATGGTTTTATTATTTTGGATCACATTGATACCTATCACACAATGTACAATCATACACTACATATGATATTACAATCATTAGACATAATAAGAATCGAACCAACTTCATATACACCTTAGGACTATCCTCTTTACCATATCCATATTTTTACAACTTAGTTCCCACTAAAATATGTATAGAAACATGATTTGAATAATTAAATCCAAAATTCCTAATATATTCCTTAACATAATTATTTTGAGATAGGAAAATTAATTTCTTATTTTGAGATTTTTTTAATAAAAGCATGAATTTATTATATCATAACATATATATATTTCATATAATATCTTCATATCCATTGTAAAAAATTTCACATGTTTCTTCAGCAATCCTTGTAAACACTATATCATCATTATAAATAATCGTAATGAGGGAAACTGATTGATATTTTTTATTTGGATTTCACTGTGAAATATTTATTTCTTTAGTTTTATCTTCCTTAAGAAAGTATCTAATAGGTAATAAAAATCTCCCAATTCTTCCTTCAAACCATAAAAAACCTTCTTTAAATTATATATATATATATTATATTTTCTAAGCATGGGGACACACTATTGTTAAATATTAAATTATTCATTGAGCTCTCTATTAAGATAATATGACTTGACATCCATCAAGAAATTAATATATTTCAATCATAAAATGATAGTTAGAGATACTATTATAGTTTTTAATACTTCAAATGTAGAAAATTTATCATCAATGTCTATAACATCAATGTTTAGTAACCATCACATAGAATTTGTGCATTGTACCTTATCACTTCACCTTTTTATCATTAAACATACTCTAGAACACCCAATTTTCTCAAATCAAATCCTTATTATATGGTCTGGGTAATAGTTCACATGTATCATTATTCTTAATATAATAAGCCTATTCATTAATAGAATCAACCCACTATTGATTCTTAAAATATTAATGAACACCATTTTGATTAACATGTTAATATAAGGAAGTATGTAAAACTATCCTTGATGTTCATATGGTTTGAAACTATTTTCATTGATCTCCAATAATTCTTTGGACTTCCAATTTCTTATTTTTTATAGTATGAGGTGAATGTAATTATTCATTATAACATGAGATGTCTATGAAAGTACACATTTATGATTTTTGTATTACTGAGGAGGGGAGGTGTGAATTTTTGATATATTTTTATTTTCTGTTTCCTTGCTTAAGAAATAACCTTGACCTCATGTTAAAGGTTTCTTTCCCTACAAAAAAAACATCCATAGAAACACCAATATTTATAAGGATACATATTAAATAAGAATAGATAATTCCTTGGTATGAATTGGAAATGATCCAATAACACATAATCCACTAGAAAACAACAATTTTCCGTGGAATACAATGATTATGATATGATCTTACACTCATGTAACACTATGTAATCAATTCAATAGTTCATGTGATCGTTCTAGTAAAAATGATGTAGTAAAATTTTTGTAACAAACTTTTTATGGTGTTATTTGATCAAATGTCAGACATATGTTCATTAGAAACAAATTATTCACTTTCTAACATAGAAGAAGGAAGAACTTTATGGACTTTGTAATAAAAGTCAATCTGATTCCCTAATCTAATTTTCCCAATCTGATTTCTAAATATGAAAAATATGTCTCTGTCAGAATACATTAGAGAAAATTTTTAACAATTTAATTCATAGTCCTGAAAACCTAATATGATAATATAGGTCTAATTATCTAGACCAATATGATGACTATATAAATATGATGACAAGATGAATATGATAAACAACTAGATAGGATGATCTGCTGAATAAGTTGTAATATTATCTCTTCCCCTTTCACTTTTTGTCTAAAAAACTTATTCAACAAAGATCGATACAGGAAGTTATTTTATTTAGAAGCTCATATCTTTTCTCTCTTCAGTGGTGAACAATAATTACATTATAAGGGAAGTATAATATATTTCTATCCTTCTTTAGGTGATAAAAATATGGTTTTGTTGGGATTTTCAAAATTTTCCCACTCAACCAAATTCTATGAATTTGAATGTTTTACTTGAATTTAAAATACATTTTGGATTCATCAAAGATTCTCAAATCTTATCTATCCTTTTTAAATCTTCTAAATGGTTTAGTTCTTCTTCAGTCTTCCTTTAAAAACAACAATCCAATTCCGATTCACCACTATGTTTTCTGCATCTGATTTCTTTATTACGATCCTTCATACCAATTTGAATTTATAAAGAAATAGACATATTTTATCTTCTTCAAAAAAACTCCATTCTGATTTCCAAATAAATTATCATCATTACAATGATCTATACAAATTTTAGGAATGAGGAAGTAGACAGCTTTACTCTTCTTAGAAAATCTCAATCTGATTCCAATTATCCATATTAATATGCTCATTACAATGCACCATACAAAACAACCATAGTTTTCTTCAAATTTTATTCTCTACCTTTTTAAACACATACAACCATCTCAATGTGAGATTATTCTTATTCTTTCCTTTATATATACTTGATACAAAAATAAGAGACAAATTAATTCATTCTGACAAATGCTTGAGTACATTATTGATCGTTTTCCATTATTTTGGAGCAAAAAGAAAAATTAACTTCCTTCTAAATAACCATAAACATTATTCTCCAATGATTTATATATTTTTGATTTTGGTCTGATTGAAAACAAACACCTTCAGTTTCTCATATTTTATAAAATCATTCTTAGCCTTCAAAAAAATATGAATATGATGAATTCATTACAATGATCATGAGACTAGAAATATTTTTCTTCACCAACATTCATATTTCAAAATATTCTTCTTGAATAATGACCTCCTTCATGGCATTGAATACATTGAAGATCAGCCTCATCATCGTCTGACTTTGATTACATTAAGGATTGACTTCTAGAGTGTCTTAATTACAATGGAATGTATTGTGACATCCCAGTCCTCCATCAACATATTTCTTTCCAACATAGTATGAAAACATATTTTCTTGAATATGATTTGAAAATCCCATTTTATTCTTCAAATATAATGCTCATTAGATTTCCATCACCATTAATCCTTGTTTCTTTTATCATGTATACATCCAAAGTTTTAATTAATACATATGATTTATGAGAACTCTAAGAACATAAAATTATCATAACATTTGTAATGATATTATATTAACATCCCATTACTTTTATACTAGACCAAAGTTTAATTCGATCACCCATTACATCCAGAAAGATTCTACATCAACACGACCAACCTTTTCATCCAGCCACCTTCATCCATATACAATGGATATTTTCAAGAATTGTGAGTCTGATTTCTTGAATATGATGGTTAGTCTGGTAAAAATAAAAAGTGAGTAGATTTTCAATTCTTCTTAAAGTTACTTGATAATAAAATAAAATACCATTAAAAAACAAACTACTTCAACTTCTCTAAACAATTTCTCGCCATCTTTGTCCAGATAATCTCCCCCTTTTTATTTTTATTGTCCAAAAAGATTCATAAGTCACTGATGTTTTTAACCTCCGGAAATGGATTACTTATCAACAATTATAAGCCTATGAAAGATAACTCATTATATGAAACAATAATTATTGAACATAAATCCATGCTATCCAAAAGTAGTGATTATGAATACATTATTCAACTTTTCTTCCTCAACTTATCTTCACTTCATCAACTATTATAGAACACAAAAACATGTTTCCTACAACCACAACAACAAATAGTTAGAGTAGTTCACACAATTAAAATGCTGAATTCCCAACATACCCACAACTCTCCCTTTTTAAATGCTTCTAGAAGGATAGATTTATGAAATAAGTCCCCCTAGATAAAACTATAGAGAGGTAAGATGAGATAGGAAAAAATCATACCTCAACCTTGATGAAAAAGCTGTTGGACGTCAATGTTCTACCTCAGTTTTGAAAAGTATTTCTTCAGTAAAGGTTTTATGAAAATATCAGTAAATTATTCCGATGTAGAAATATACTCCAAAATAAATTTATTATTCTTAAAATTCTCCTTGATGAAATAATATTTGATACAAATATGCTTTATAATGATAATATTGATTCAGATTCTTGGAAAAGTTTATTTCACTTTGATTATCCCAACTGAAGAGCAAGGGTAATTTCACTTCAACTACTGAGTCATCTAAATGAGTTTTTATCCACATAACCAGAGTATCATCTTGAGTGGCAACAACATACTCAACTTTATCCACACTAAGATTCACTAAATTATATTTCCTTATATTCTAAAAAAACAAAACTTTCCCCCCAAAAGAGTACTCCACCAGATTTTTATCTTCTATAATCAAGATTTCCTGCCCAATCTATATTTTAATACCCAAACAAATCAACAATTTATAAGATATCATATATGATTCTGAAATTTTTTATTCCACTTATATATCATAGATTTATTTATCCATCCATGAAATGTGATTTTTTTAGAACACTAAAACTTTTACATAATGTAATAGCATAAAAAATATTTGGTATTGAGGCATTTGAATATAAAAGAAACCCAAATAGCTTTTAAAATTCTTTTTGATAAACATTGTTTCCTTCTCTATCATTAATTAACTTGGTTACCACAAATATTAGTGTGGAATTTTTTTTTATAATTCTCCATTCTAAGATTCATAATATGTTCCTTTTCATACATTTATTGGGAAAGAAAAATGTGTTTATTTTTTTTGTATGATTTGTAACCCAAAAAATTATTTCATTTTCCCCATCATGGGAATTTCAAACAATTATTTTATCTATTTAATGTAATTCTTGTTTTCAAATATTTATTTTTTAAAACACATATTTTAAAAGCAAGTATCTAATTTGGAATAGAAGTCTCTCAGAGCTTTTTTTATTCCATACAAGTCTTTCTTTAATCAATATAAAAAAATTCATCTTTCCCCAAAACAAAGTCACATGTTTGTTCTATGTAAATATCTTCCTAAAGATACCCATTTAGAAATACAGACTTTGCATCTATTTGAATGATTTTTTAACATCAATGTGTGGAAATAGAATGAAAAATAATGATATTTTATTACCTTTTCAATGGTGAAAATGTTTCATCAAAATCAACACATTTAATTTGGAACTAACCTTTTCACACTAATGTTGATTTGTTTCTTATCACTTCCCCTAATGCATTTAGTTTATTCAAGAAAACCCTCTTTTTTCCAATAAAAATTTTATTATATTGTTTAGGTATGAGTTCTAATGTATCAATATTTTCAATTTAGTCCATCTATATATTCATGGCCTGAATCCATTCCAGATACTCGAAAGAACTGTTCCTATCATTTGTCTCAACTTTTTAATACAAGGAAGTCTGTGTAATAGCATTTGTTGTTATTCTCTTTTTAAACATTTTATGTTGATGAATAATAATATTCTGAGCTTCCATTTTCATTCTCAACCTAGGATGAGATTTTCATGCATATTCTTCATCATTGTAAATAGGTGATTCCAATTCTTCTTCTTGAGTAGGATTGAATTGTTTGTACACTTACCAAAAATATTTTTGTTATCCTACTAAAATTCCTTATCTACATGAGTTTTTTTATCTTACTAATTCATTTTAGAAACATTAACATCAAAAGAATAAATTACTATTTATTTATTTAAACATATGTATCCTCTTCCTTTCAGAAAATAGCCTAGAAAAATTCCATCTTCACCTTTCTACTCAAATTTTTCAAAGTTTCCACCCTTCTTTGTTATAATGCATAGACTCCCAAAAACACTAAATTGCTTCAAACTTGGAGATTTTCTATAAATAAATTCATATGCAGTCAAATGTGATCTTTTCTAGTAGAAACATCAATTTTAAATATACATATAAGTACTCATGAAATTCCTCGAAATGTAATGAGAAAGACCTTGTTCAAGTAACATAGTTGTCCCCATTTTCACCAAAAATATATTATTTCTTTCAGAAACCTCATTTTTTGAGGATTTTATATGGAACTATATTCATTACAAATTGCATTATACTCAAGATATCATTCAAAATTTTCACCTATTAATTCTCAACTATTTTCATTTATCAACCTATTTAGTGAATACTGATATTCTTTCTCAGATGTCCTTTTGAAACATATAATTTTTGTTAATGAGAATAACTTATGTTACATATAAATAACACAAGTAATGTAAGTAATCTCATTAATGAAAGTGATTAAGTACTTATATACAATTTATTTTTGTGTGATCATTGGCCCCGATATGTTAGAATGAGTAAGATCTATGGATTTTTTTTGAAGAAATATCAACTTTTCTGTGCACATAGTTTGTAATTTTTTGTTTCTAAAAAATAGCGCAACACTAAAATATTTTTCTTATGAAGTCAATAATGTCTCAAACAATATTTATTTTGGATAATTTTCTCATGTTTCTTTGACACATGTTTCCAAACCATTTATTCCATAGTTAATTATCTTCTATTTTACTCAATTAATAAAAGTTTTTTATTTCACTAATTTGAAATAATTTTCCCTTCATTCATTGGCCTATTGTAAATATTTTTTCTTCTTTCACACATTTAAAAATAAATAGATCTTTTCTGAAAGTAACGTTTTTACCTATGTAACACAATTGTAAAACACTCAGTAGGTTATGTTGCATCCCATCAACATATAAATATTCCCTGGATTTAAATTTTTATTTTCCAATAATAGTCTATCTAACACCTTTGATTATTAGTGATTCATAATTATCACATTTCACAGTTTCTTCTTTAAAATCCTTTACATTATTAAAAAATATCAAATCTCTTGTCATGTAAGAAGAAGAACCAATATAAAAAATCCAAGGTTGTTCTCCTTATATAGATTTCAAAGTGTTTTTAAAAATAAGAGCATTTTCTTTTCCCTTTTCTTTCATGATATTTGGATTCTATAAATTTTTACAAAACATATTTTGTGTTTGTAACAAAATAAGATAACCCTTAGAAATATTCCCTTGTTGTTTTCACCTTTTACAATTATTTTCTAGTGGTTAGAACCTATATTAAACCATTACTCCATCCTTATTATGTTTATTCAAAATAGCCTTCTCAGAATTCATTCTTTGAGAAGATTGACCCCCTCAAACATTACCTTCTATAAAATATAGAATAATAGTAAAGTTTTTTGTTAAACCAACAAATATTTTTCTTATCCCCAAATACATCACAATACCAGCAATACTCATAAATAGAATATTTCCTTATGAAGCATCCACACTGACGGTAGTTGTGAGATTATTTCTCAGAAACCTTCTTATCTTTCATCTTTGGATCAAATTTATTTCATTCCTTAATGGATTCAAAAGTATTAAAAACCTTTTCTGGATTTAGAATGTTTATATCCATTTTTGGACTTAGATAATTTTGAATCTTCTAAATTATGCACTGTATTAATCTTATCTACATATATAACTTTCCCAAATTTATTCTTTTTAGAAAACATTCTGTATTTCTTCTCTCATTTTAAGTTAAATTTTTTAACCTTCATCAATTTCTCATTAAGTGAACATTAACTGACATTAGAGATAGTGTTTTTAAAAATTATACATTTCCATTCATCTTTAGAATGTTTTTTTGAAAAGTAAAAAAATATTATTCTTTATCCTTCAGCTTTACCTCCAGATTCTCATTACGATTATTTTCTTCATCAATAAAGTCCCCCAAATCATCAATCTATACCAGCATATTTTTCTTATCTTCTGAAAATATTTCATTATTGTTTAAGAACATTGATCATCCAAATTATTATTTTTCTTTTCATGTCTTATAATACTTCTCAAACATTCTTTCAGTTATTATTTCAAATGAATTTCAAGTTGAGTTTCTTATTCATCAGAACTGATACTTCCAAATTATTCATCATTCACTATTTTTATAAAATTATTCTCACCAATATACTCCCTGTATTTCTATGAATAACCATTATTGTATTCGTGTTCTTCATCTTTAGATAAGAAACTTATTCTTTTGGATTTGAAGAGTCTTCTATCTTTACCTTTAGAAAGAGATTTATATTTATCCCCATATTTCTTCTATTATATTCTTATAATTATTTATTCTTCATCAATATCTTATTCATTCATTATTCATGGAAAATTGGCTGCAAAGTTCCCAAAATATCGACATTCAAAAAAATTCATGGGATGTTTCCCTTTTTATTTGCCTATACCTATTCTCACATTTTTAGAAAACTTGGATAAGATGTCATCATGATTTTTAAATAGATCATTTTTAGACATGGAATCTCCAAATTATTCTACAATAATAATATCCTTTTAATTCTCCTTCTTCACATCCATGAAAGACATTTCTCTATCAAATTTTGTTTAAATTCTCACAGATATCCCCCTTCTCATTACATAAGTGATCAGAGTTCTATGGAAATCATTTAGAGATAATATTTTAGTATCTCTATC
Source organism: Viscum album (assembly GCA_963277665.1). Lineage (NCBI taxonomy): Eukaryota > Viridiplantae > Streptophyta > Magnoliopsida > Santalales > Viscaceae > Viscum > Viscum album. Next base: position 1,893,470,423 of record OY728119.1, read on the forward strand.
TTCCAATGTAGAAAATTTAGTATCAAACTTATCATGAAGTATTCTCAATATATATTTAACAACTATATAATCTACTAACATTTCACCAAGACATATAATATTACGGAAAATATCATTTACCCTGATAAAGAAGTCCACAATATAATCATACTCACCCATTTTAAAATCTTTATACTTCAGCCTCCAGATTCGAAATCATTCCTTGTCCAATTTTGTATTGCCTTCATATATATTTTGGTAGCTTATCCCATATACCTTTGTCGCTGGAAATACTATCAATCTAAAGAATTAATTTTCATAAATTAATGATAATAAATAATTATTAGACCTTACATAATTCTCAAGATTCATTTTATCTACAAATGTGAGAGGAATTGTTTCATCTACAAGTTTAAAACCATGTGCTTCATCTTTAAGAACATCATATCCCGTTGACATAATAGAAGGAAACATTATATCTTTCCAGATATGATAATTCTAACAATTGAAAACTATAATACCTTTACTGTTCACACATTTAAGATTCTATATCTCAACATATCTTTCTAAACTTTATCAAAGAAAAAGTGAAGGGAACCTTCATCATTCATAATATTTGAATGTTCATAGTCAAGATTTTTTTATGACTAAGAGGGGGAGGGGGTTAATCGATGATATATTTTTCAATTTATCTTTCCATTAAAAGGAAAACACCTTCACCTCCTATTAAATATTATTTTCCCTACTAAAAACAAAATAAACACACATCCATATGAAAATTAGTATTTACATGGTTCATTATTGAATAAGAATAGTTTTTTCCTTGGTATGATTTAGAAATGATCCAATACCACACAATACACTAGAAAATAATCCTTTTATGTGGAATACAATGATTAGGATATTCCCTTTCAATCATGTAGGACTGTTTAATAAATTAAATAGATCATGTTCTCATTCTATCACAAATAATGAAATTAAATTTTTATAACAAGCATGTTATTGTGATTCTTGATCAAATTTAACAAATATGTTCTTTAGAAAACAATTATTCACTCACTTACCTAGAAGAAGTAAAGAACCTCTTGGACATTGTAATGAAACTTTGTTTGATTTGTCGATGCGAAAAATATGGCTCTGATAGAATATATTTGAGATAATTTTGAACATATTCTTCCTCAGTATAGAAAACCCTATATAATAATTCAATTCTGAATTTCAAGCCTAAGACGATGAATATCCGAATAAAATTACATGAAAAATAAGATAAACAGTGGGATATAATGATTAGTTGAATACATTTCAATCTTGTCTCTTCTCCTTCTACATCATTCTGACAAAACATCTTCAAAAAAGATTTATAAAGAAACATATTCTCTATAAAATGTTGGATCTTCTATCTCATCAGTGGTGAAAAATACTTCCATCTTTAGAGAAGTTCAATGTACTTATCAAATTTTATAAGTGACCCAAAAATTGTTTGGTCCGGATTCTGAAAATTGTCCACATCAACAAAATTATCTAAATTTCAGTGTTTTATATGAATTTCTGATACCTTTTTACTTCATCAATGATTCTCAAATCCTTTTTATCCTTCTTGAATAATCTAACAACTTCAATTATCCATCATACTTACTTCATAAACACCAATATAATTTTGATTCTCTAGTCTAATTTCCCGATCTGATTTATTCATCACGACACTTTACACTAGTTTGAATTTGTGAAGAAATATACAGCTCTCATCTTCTTCAAAAAAATACATTCCAATTTCTTAATACATTTTAATAATTAAAATTATCTATAGAAATTTCAAGTATGAATAAGTATACAGTTTTACTCTTCTTAGAAAACCTCAATGCAATATGGATTCTCCATACTGTTGTGTTCATTACGATACATCGTGCCAAACAACAAAACACTTCATCAAATTTTAAGATCCTACTTTTTCAACACATCCAACCATATCTAGGTTAAATTATTATTATTATTATTTATTTTATACCCACACGATATAAAAACAAGAGATAAGACAATTCAACCCGATAAATGGATAACTACATTGTTTACCAATATCTTTTATTGTTGAATACCAAACCAATGATCTTTCAAAACATAACTTCTTTCTTGATTCCAATGAAGTTTATTATCTGAATATTTATATCTTTTGGATTTTGGTCTGACTAAAATCTACAACCTTTGGTTTCTCACAATTCATAGTAATCCTTAAAACCCTTAGAACAAACATGAATCTAATGAACTCATTGCGATGATCTTGAGACCGAAATCTTCAACTTCACCAACATTCTTCATTTAGATTCATATACTAGTATCATGAATTCTATAATGACATTGAATACATTAAAGATCACCTTTAGTATATTCTTACTTTTATTATTTTATAGATCAACTTCAATATTGTCTTACATACAATGGAAACTATTGTGACATCTCAGTCCTCTAGTAATATCATTCCTTCCAACTCAGATTAGATACTATTTTTATTGAATTTGATTGGAAGATACATTTTTTCCTTAAAATAATATTATCAACACTATTTTCATCATCCTTACTCCCCCTTTATTTCATAAATATTTCATCATAAGTCTTATAGTATACATATGATTTATGAGAAGTACATGACCATATAAGCATCATCAAATTTGTAACAAATGCATTAGAACATCCCATTCCTTCCACAACATACCCAAGGTGAATCTTACAACCCTTTAATTCTAGTAAGATTTTCCCTAAATAGGTTTTTTATTTTCTTCTAGCCAGCTTTACCTAAATATGACCCACTTTATCAAGCATTCTGAGTATTATTTCTTGAATATGATGTCTATTTCAATAATAATACAATCTGGGGTGATTTTATTTTCTTCTTAAAATTCATTGAAAATAATACAATACCTTTTCAAAAAAACATCTTTAACTTCTAGAAACCTTTTTTGTCCAACTATTCCCTAACATGTTAAGATAGATTCATAATATCAAGTATCCTCAACATTTTTTACTACCATTAATAACATTTTCAGGTTATTCAACTACAACAAATTTATCTTCTCTTTCTTCCAAATCCACAATTGATTTTGAAAATTTCTTATCATAATTTTCAATAACATTAATGTCTATATAATTAACATCATTATTGTATCATTATTGTATAACCTATATCAACTTACAATATAAGGTTATAGAATATTGATTCCACCAACATCTCTCTAATAAAACATCCCAAGATTCTCACCCTATACTTTTATAATGCAAGGACTACTGAACACCTGACACATTTCAATAATGGGTTTTATTTTTAATATATATAACAAAATTTCATATCATATTTTTCCTTTTCAGAACATTATTTCTGAATATGGATTTTATTTGGGATATATTTCCTCGAAAAATGTATCATATTTAATCAAAATCATTCATTCTATCTCAATAAATTCTATTTCAAATTTCCACAAAATTATTTTGATGGGGTGTGTATAGTTTAATAAATTCATAATTAATGTCCTTATTTTTAAAATAATTTTTAAACATAAAATTTATATATTCATCACTATTATTAGATTGAATTTTCTTCACAACATATTCACATTATTTTTTAGCACTTCTTCATAAAATATTAAACATATTGGGAGACTCTGAATTATATTTAGAAATCACAATACATGTAATGGGAGTAAAATAATAAATAAAAGAAATAAATAACCTAAATAAATTTATATATTTCATTCTAATAGGCCTAAAAAGTGAGAATGTAGCAGCTCTTTGAGATGATTTAAATTTATAACAACATTATAATGTGATGTGATCATAATATTCTCATTTAGAAATGTAGAAAAACACCAATACTTATTATTATAATATCTATAATATCACAAATATTTTCCCTCATTATTATCTTACTCATGTTCCTCTAAATATTCCCTAGACTTTCATTTCATAGATGATTTTATTTCATTCTCCATAAATACCATGAAATCTATGCATCACTAGATTGAAATATGTTTCCATTTGTTTTTTCCTTTATTGAAAACATTCCCATATTTAATTACATTAACAACACAGTTGTCACATTTAATAAAGATTTATTACCTTTTTCATAATTTTATGAAACATTCAATAAATTGTATTTTGGCCTTTCAAGAAACATTACTCAATTAGATATAATCTTTTCTTCCCCACTAATAGCAGATCCAACACCACTGATTTTGTGGGACACATTATTTCTAAACATTAATGTCCCTTCAATGTAATATTTAAAATTCATCAAAAACATTAAATATTTATTAATGTATGACTAACTTCCACCATAAAATATACAAGAACATTTTTATTTTGCGGATTTGATAATTATTTCAATAATTGCTGATTTTCCTTTATTTTTTGATTCCCATAAGGATTTTTATATTTTTTGAATGAACCTTTTTGTGCTAGTGTAACAAAGATACATCCTTTTAAAATATTTCTGTGCTGATCACATCTTTCAAAAATAGTTTCCAAGGGTTGGAGTCTATTTATGATTTTCAAAAGAACATTCTCATGTATTATTATTTCTATGGGTTGAATCCCCCTCGAATATTTCCTCATGTTCCTCCATGATTTTATTTATTATTTGTGATTAAACAATAACAATTTAAACATATTCCAAAAGCCACTAAATTATCATAATTTACTATATAAATTATATTTCCCCTTCATAACATGTATATTATCTAAAGTTGTTTGTATATTTTTCCTCAACATTCATACCTTAAAAATTTTCACATCATTATAAACCAATGTGTTGGTTACCTATAAAAAAATTATTCATTATATAAGGTATTTTTTTTTCTTAAATATAATATCTAGTAATGGAAGCTTTTGGTTCAGACTTTGAAACCATAGAAATGCAATTTTTCTTCAAATCAATTTCTTGTCTAAATACATGATCTTCAAAACATATTTCTTCAACTAACCATATTAAATGTTTTTATTAAAAATTTTAAGATAGTTTTTTGATCCTTATGATTTTTACTCTTATTATAACTTTCACAGACTTCTAAAAGCATGTTTTGGAAGTTTTTTCCCTCAATATGGTTTATTATGTTTTTTATAGAGATTGAATTAGTTCAAGTTATCCTACATAATTTCATCAATATTGATTATGTGCTTCTTCTCTACATAAAGTATCTTATTATGATAATTAATATATATTATAAATGTATATTTATCCTCATGAAATGATTATTTTTTGGTTTCTGATGGATCACTATTGTTCAACTTCTTATTATATTTTCCAGGTCTGTTAATCTTTCCAAGAAATTACATCAACTCCATATTTAGAATGAAATCTGACAAAGTGAATTATAAGTATTCTTAATATATATTTCATTCATCACTAGTGTGTTTTTCATGATTCATTTAATAATAAGTAATTTTTTCACACCTTCATCCCTAGAGTTTTTAGATTTTTCTTCTCTATCACCATCTTCCTCATATATTGAAAAAAATATTTTTCTATGAAGAGAACTTATTTTCGTTTACATTTTAATGGGAGGTGGATTTTTATACCTTATTTTTCAAATATATTTTTATTTATATATCATTCTTATCTCTAAATTCGTTTTCTTTATGAATTGGAAAATTTGAAGAAAAATGTACTATATCTCTGAAACCTAATAATTTTTGGGGTAACTTTCCTTTAAAATTTATTATTTTTTACTTTCACCATTTTTGGAAAAAAAATCACATAAATATATTAATTATTTTAATGACCTTTTATTTTGTGTTAGATTCACTAGATTCTATCTTGAGAATATTCATAGATATTCCATTATTGGTAGGTTTAAAATAAATATCTCTATATGAAATTTATTTTTTTCATGACAAACTTTTCTTTTATTATTTAATAAGTTATGAGAGTGATATAATGGTTATCTAGATAGATAGTTTTAAGATATATATATATTAACATAATGATATTATATAAAAAATATTATCAATAAGAATTTGTACGATATTTTAAATTATGGTTGAATAATCCAAATCCCGACCAAAAAAACAAATGGTTCTTAATAATTCATTTATCCTTGCAATGAAGTCACCAATAGATTCATTGTTACCCATATTAAGATCATTATACTATAAACACATGATTTTACCATACCATTTCTAGATTTCAGATTTCCATCATATTTATTTTTCTTCTTTTCCAAGATTCATTTAAATGTTCAAATCCATTTAACTATATGAAAGTCACATTCAAAGAGTGAGGAATGAAATAAATTTTTGGCTCACACATCATTCTCTAAATTATTATTATCAATAGATAGTAGGGTGATATTTTTATAATGAATATGGAATCCATATACAAAAACCTCAAGAACATAATAATTGACAGACATAATATAAGGCAACATTTTATCTTTCCAGATATGATATATAGTTAGATTTAAAATAAGAATACCCTTACTATTAACAGAGTTATAGATAACCATGGAAAACATATTTTTCATTAATAATCAGTAAATACACAATGAAGGGATCCTTGATTGTACAACTACATCAATGGTCCAATTAATACATGTGTGATCAATGAGAGGGAGAAGGTTGTGAATAAATTAATTTATCTTTTTATGTATTCTTACTTATGGAAAAACCATTAAATTTTCATAATGATATGCGAATTTTATGTAAATGTAGAAGGAAAGGAAAAACGTAGGAAATTTTTTTACATGTTTATCTACTTACTAATAGTATCTAGTCCTTGGAATGATTCAAAAATAATATAATCCTATACAAACAACTTAAACTTTTTATGTTTTTTGTGGTTAAAACAAGAAGATATAATCCTTTAACTTATGATGCACTATAGTAAATCAATAGTTTATATTCTCTTATCACAAAAAGTGGTAATTTTTCTGTAACAAATATAATAACTTTCACCAATATGCTTCAGTATGTTGTCATTGTGTAACATGTACATTCTTCACAAAATATTTTTTGAAAATTATTTCTTCCTTTTCACTTTCTTGCATAGAAATGGGAAAAATACATATTTATTCTAATGTAATTTTGCATAATATATATTTTTCATATAAAAAACTTATTTATATCTTATTTAATCTATATTATTTCAAGGATTTATACTCTATCGGGTGCCTCCTAATAGATTGAAATCGGTTTTGATGAACTATTCATTCAATCACCTTGGGATATTTTGTATCTAATGCCACCTAATATGAAACTCCATCCCATATAATTCAACTGATACCATATTCTAATGATTTTATTGTTCCTTTTTACAATGTCAATATAGTTTGAATTATAAACCATCCAACTAATAAAAACTGGTCGAATGACTTCATCTAGTTTTAGTTAGATCAATATTTCCTCACAAAGTATGTCGGATTGAGCTTCCATTTTCACGGAACTTCATCTAACTTTCAAAAATTATATAATTCACCTTGGGGGAAAACCACTTTTATATAGTCTTAGAACCTCCAAAATATTGGGAAACACACAAACTTCATTTGATACATCCCACTCAAAAACATTCCACCTTTGACAACATTCAAATATCTTAAAATATAGAAGATCTCTTTATGTATCATGGATAATATAATAATTCTCTTGAAGACTCAGTGAGAATCTTGTTCATCCTCCATAGTTGTTGAAATTATGTCTATTTAGCTCAGTATATTCAAATTTTATATCTTTATAGAAACTTCATGAAGTCCTCTAAAAAAGTGTGACTTTATACCACTATTATTTCAATATAATCACCATACCATCCCTTACTACTGATGAGAATACAGCTGGTCTTCAAAAAAACATTATAAGAATGTCCCATATTTCTTTCACTAGACAATTCCACCATCTAATTAAATTCCTTAGAATAATTAAATTTCTTCCTTTACACACCAACCTTTGATTTATGAACTTCATCAATAAGTATTCATCAAATAAATTCAACAAAAATTTTATGTTTATGTTCTCACAGACTATTGTTTTATCATCATATAATAGTTAATCTTCTTAACATCATACATGTACACTTGTTATTCATTGTACATAAGCAAGTATTAATCAATAATAAAAACGTTTTTCTGATAGAATTCGATTGATAATATTGACATATCTCCGATAATTTCCTTCATCTGATGATATTACCCAATGAATTCCCATTTTACAGTTACAACATTACATTTCTTAGTAATTTTTATAAACATCCCACAAAAAATTTAAACATCCAAACCTATAAATGATTTCTTCTGTATGTTATTCTTCCACAAAACCTCATACTATAAATTTTGTACATTTGAATGATTTTATAACCATTTTTATTTAGGATTGTTTAATTATTTATTTTTTTACTCATTATGTTAGGAAAATTAATAATATAAAAGTATCACCCGAATTATTCACTGTACAAATTGTTTAATGAAACTTGTAAGCATGATAGTGTATGAATTAATCACAACTCTCTCTTCAATCACCTCTGAGTGAAAATGTTCATATTAAAAAAATCCCTCTAGTAAACTCAATCCAATCATCTCCATTGAAATAATTTTTTTTGGAAATATTGAAAAATTAAGGTGATTTATTTGGGACGACAAAACAAAACCCTTTGACATATCATTATTCATTTATAATAATCCTAACCAATATGTTCTTAACATTGCATTAACTCAAAAAATATTGGCCCTAGTATATTTTACCATTATAAATAATCATTATTAACTAATTAATATCCAATATTATGTTCCCAAATCCATACAAGATAAAGATTTATAACATTTTTCTTGGAGGTTGTTAAATTGACCCAATAAGAACATTCAATAATTTAAGTGTGAGTAGATCTATAAAAGATATATTGTTTTATAAATTAATCATAAAACATTATAATGAAGTAATATAAATTTTATTAATGTGATTAATCACAATTTTCCAAATTCAAAATATGTTAAATGAAAATAATGTTTTCACTAATAAATAACCCATTTTTTCTCTTGGTATGTTCATTTTAGGTGGTATGTTTTACAATGATAAATTGTTTCTAAGATTAATTATAGAATGAGCAATTAATATTTTGAAAATTTAAATAATTAAATAAATAACATATATATTCACTAATACATGTTCTATAATAGATATTAAATGTGACGATGAAAACACATGTCATTCATTAAGGATTCAATCTACACGAAAGCGTATGTAATGTTTTAATTTTTTTAAATTGGATAAGAGGGGAATAAATAATTGTTATACCATAAATTTAATATCATTTATGTATATTATTAATACTATGGTAATTATTCTGATATTTCTATAATGAGTTTGGATGAGGGTAGATGAGAAGGATAAATAAAAGGACGTTAAAAAGGAAACTAATACCAACATTTGAATTTGTATCTTCCCTTGATGTATCCCTTGGAAAATGAAATGTGGAACATTTTTATAGATATAGAATTAGGATTATATATGGGATCTATATGAATTAATTTTTATAGAGTTTTGTATAAATTTTGAACTATGATTTTAACACGAAAAGTGTGTAAGTACCCTCTATTTATAATTGAAAAATACGTTCAAATATTTGTAAGTGAATTTTAAGTAAGGGGTAAGAGTGGGATTTAATGATACATATGTGATTTAGGTGTTTTATGGGTTGTAAGACATGGATGTAAAAATTTAAAACATAAAAAGGTAATATTGAGCATGTAAGGGTTACCATTATTTAGAAAAATAAAACCCCCATTTTATTACCAATTTTAACACATATTTATCTGATTAAAATTTAACCAGTGTAATTATTTTATAACTAAAAAAATAATATGACCCTTATTACAAAATTTTGAAATTATAAAACTAAATTTTGAATCCATTAAATCAAATTCAATTTCTAAATATAACAAAAAACTCTTACATTAAATCATATAGTTTGTTGAAAAATATCAATTGAAGAAAAAATACTTTTAAACATAAGGTGTTCTTATTAATATTAAATATTTGTTAATACTTAAATTATTATTAGTATGTTTTTATTTATATTTAAAAAAATATTAGTGACATTATTTTATAATAGGAATATATAATTTAAATTCAAAATATAAACTATAAGAAACATTCCATGAAAAAATAAATCTTATAACATGGTAACTAGTATTTATCATCGTGACATAATTTTATTGATAAATTTAATTTGATCTCATTACATAATATTAACATGTTGTTCTATAATATTAAAATAATTATATAAATAAAAAATATAAAGGTTATAAATATTTATTTTAATATTGGTACAAAAAACCTATTTTTAGAAAGAATTTTTTTTGTTTAAAATTTATATGTATAATATATTTATAAAATTCTTTGACATTAATGTTATAAATTAGTTTATTATAAAAAATTATTTATGAGGTATCAAAATCAATAAAAAATTTCCATACAAAAAGAATACCCAAGACAAAATCAATCAAGTTAAACCTCTTCTCACCATTGAACATGATAGATGACGTGGGAAGACTGGAAGAAACAATATATCAACAAACCTAAAAACTAAACACAAAATATAGTGTTAAGATATCAGATTTCTAAACTCTTTTATTTATATTGATAATGATATATGATGTTTAAATAACACAAGAAACAATATCTAGGCATACTTGTGAACCACACCACAAATGTTTGATATAAAGACTATAAAAAAATCATAAATACAACTACCAAATTAATGAAGGTGCATAATGGGAAGATACATTCATATTAGATGAAATTGGAAAAATTCATCGATATTTAAGGAGGTTCTCCAAATTCATATAGAAATCATATGAGTGCTGATTCCAAATTAAGATAATGAAGGTCTTGAAAAATCTAGAGAAAACGTTTTTGAACTAGTAATAGAGGTGAATAAATCTATTTATGGACATGGAGAAAAATTATAAAACAATTAATGGACCTAGAGAAGAGTGTGTATATTTTAAAATTAGAAGGGAAAAAACACTGAAAACCTATATTTTCAAGATGAGAAAATGGCCTTCATAGACTAATTAAAACCCAAATAATACATATGGTTTTTAAGAGTCAAAAAGTGTTTATAAGACTTTTGGATTTTTCATAATACATATATATTTTCTATAATAATCACTGGTTTGTTTAATATTGAAAAGGGAATAAATTCCATATTCCTTATATGATTTTTTTAAATATATATTTTTTGATTAAAATAAAGGGAAATTTTAAAAATTGATTCCACTTAAGAAATTTATTGAGAAGATGTAATATTTTTTTTGTAAGTTACTATCAGTTTTCTAAAATTGGAGAAGTTTATGTTCTGGATGTTACTGATACTGATGATAAAAAAACTCTAATGTGTTTCAAATTTCATAGGCTTGAGATTATACATCGATTCATGTTTATATTCATAGAAAATGTTTGAAGATGAATATTTTAGGAAGTTTTAAAAATGATTCCACTCCATAATTATATTAACTAGTAGTTAAGATAGGCTTCACTCATTACACAAAGTGAGGTTTTGTACCATGAAGTTATGTTCATACGAACATCAAGTCTAGCATTGGTAGAATAAATACTTATTATTTAGTTGATGCTTCAAAAAATAATAATCTCAAACCTCACGAATATTTAATATCATTATTAATAAATCATTGAATTTTATTTAATAGTAATAAAAGAAGTTATTATGTTGTTTTTATTATCATGTAGGATTTCTATATTTGTGTATGAAAGTATATTCATTCGAAATGAAATTTAAAAAAGTTGATAAAAAAAGTAATCAACATTTTTCTATATTATTGAAATTTACAGAGGAAAATTCTATGAATCCTTTTTTGAATAGTGAAATTAAATTGTTATTGGAAGAAGAGGAAGATGAATAAGATCAACATATATTAGTCTCATGTGGTGGTACGATATTACATTAGGGGTAATTCTTCAAAAGGGACCATTATGTATTATAAGGTTTGAATTGTAATTAGTTGAATCCACCATTTGTAAGAGGTTCATGGTCACTGTAGAGACACAAATCTTGACGTACATGGACATTACATTACTTTTGCAGAATACTTAATACATAAAAAAACAAACACCGAAGCACAGTAATAGTTTAGTGTCTTTGGAGACTTGGAACATAATATTCTAATCATTGTGAAAGATATTCAACATATCCCATAAATATCTTCCCCATTTGTTTTCTAACCTAAAACCATTCTTTATATCCTGGGGAAAATAAAACATATAAAGGGTGAGCTCAAATGCTCAGTAAGGGTAATCATGGATAAAATAAAACAAACCATATACATTTGAACATAAAAGCATGAACATAATGTTTAAACATCGAAATATTGAGAAATGACATAAAACATGGCAGTACGTAAGGCATAAATCATAATGGAAAATCAATCATAATAAAATAACTTGGAAATAAAACTTTTAATTTTGGAAAAACATCAAGAACATGATATGATTTCCATAGTATCCAAGGCATTGCTTCCAAGACTATCTTAGTGGACAAAGTCCCTTTCTGAATCGAGTTCACTCCTCGTTCTAGTCCTGTATCACTGAACCAGATTAACTTACCGTTCCAGCCATATCTCATGAGATATAAATCTTTACCCAATTCATTGGAGGGAGATATAGGTCCCACCAATCTCATAATTAAATCATTTTTACTTGTGCCACAACATGATCATAAATCATTCATCATTACCCAAAGTATAAAATGGGTTTCATAAACATCATCCCATCATAACATAATCTATATGAAACAAAATGGATATCATTTCATCATTAGAAAAGTGAAACCAATTAAATCTTAGATACATTATACTTGAAACATACACATATGAAATAATTCCATCATATATGGAAAATGGTTTTGATAAAACACTTGAAATAAATTCTTGTGGAAAATATACTTTCATTTTCGAAATCATTTCATTTTCACAAAATGACATGAAATTTTAATAGAAAATTATTTTTTTTGAAAATAATTATGAAATATTGTAGAGTAATCTTCATGAAAATAAGGTGTTACGAAACCGTAAAAATCTGTTCATGCCGTATAAGTGAAAAAACATTATCCTCATACTTTTTTCGAAAAAGTAAAAAAGATCCTCGTGTGGTAAACAAAAGTAAGATTCCTTTCATAAAATTTGGTAAAATTTAAAAATGGTTAAAAAGGACTTTGAACATACATGAAAACATTTTTTTTAGAAGACATGGGCATGGTTGATACAATAACCCCGGTAAATACGTACGAATAAACAATCTCGGAAAAGAATGAGATTGGAATAGTTATCCCTTACCTTAGATCAAATATGATTCGTACGTATCCAAACCTCCTTTATAATGATTTAAATAATGCATTTACTTATTACAGAATCATATTAATTGTTATTATATCATATATGGTTCACTTATGACTTTATAATACCCATTCTTTTGTACATTCCATGTTAAAGCAGCGTTTTGGGTAAAATAGTTTTATTTATCGTACATGTTTATACTAGTTGTTCTTGATATTATTATTTATTATATCATTATTTAATTAATTACAGAATTTAAATCATGATTTATATATGATATATATCATATATATATATATATATAATAGATAGATTAATGAAATGAAATACACCGTTCATGGAGACGGTAGGCCGTACGTACGCATGAACACTATTTTCTTTTCCTTATTGACTTGAATGGAATTAAGTAGATGAAATATATATATATATATAAACATACATTCATTAGCTTCATTATTTCATATATTTCATTATTATTCATTATATATACTTTATAATCATTCTTGAATGGTTAACATGGAGAATGAATCTCATCGCGTCATGGAGACGGTAATCCGTACGTACGCACGAGCGATGATATAATTTCCATAATTATTGAATGGAATTGGAGTGGATGATATATTACCTCAGAATAAGTATGATTTTATAAAAACCATATATAGTTATTCTTTACACCATTATACCCATCCAAGTAATGTGGTGGTGGAAAAACTGATTACACCACGATGTGGAGACGGTATTCCGTACGTACGCACGCAATGTGATTTTGTTTTCCGTAGGATGGATAGAAGGTGAAATGGGGTTGTTTAATATTTATAAAAACATATCATTATATTAGTGATACTTATTTTATTACTTTATAATTTAAAATCCAAATAATAAGAGGTTGAAGAAGAAAGAAAACTTGAAAGAATCGGTAGAAGAGATTACCTCTTCCTCGACGCACCACCTTTAAACTTCTTCTTAGGAAACTATAGTTAGTATTTTGAGAATACCATACCCTCTATGATATAAATAGAGAGGTTTAGAAGAGGAATTGGTAGGGGTTTTCTGAGCATCAAGGCTCACAAGGGTGTGAAGAGAAGAGGGAAGGGTTGCCCTTTTTATAAGGGAGGAGAGGGGCACCTTAGGAAAACTTAAAATATTAGTTTATAATAAAGTCATATTCGGTTTTTAATAACTAAAAATTGATTTATTTCGAAGCTAAGGTGGGGATGGGTAGAAATCCTCTCAAAAAATATGTTTTAGGAAAGTTTAGGTTACTATTTTATCTATATCATTCAAATTTAACTCTAGGTTAAATAATTTAATTTTTACCGTGTCTTTTTGTTTTCTTACACTACATGGTTAATAAACATACTATAACAAGCCAAAAGAACCCCAAGTGGTTCATTATTAATATATATATCTTTATTTAAGACATTTGGACGAACCTTAGATTTTTAGGAATAAAATAACATTTAATAATATAATATTTGTTTTAAAAATTATTTTATGTCAATTTTGACACTATTTGGTAGTTGATTTTTTTGAAAATGATAGAAGCATTATTAGTTCAAAAAAATTTTTTAAAATCAATACTAACATGTCATATTAACTTAGAAAATTAGTGGAATTAATAAAATTGTAAAATTACGTTTATTTGGGTATTTATAACATCAATTACGTTAATATTTCATTAATAAGGTAATTACTGCATCAACATTGTGTCATAAATAAATTAAATTATTTAATGTCTAAAAATTATAAATAAAATACCGTTAAATAAGAAATATTTATAGTCCAATTTATCTTATGTATAACCCTATATTAAAAATGTTTTAGTTATTAAACTTGGATTTTAACTATTTTAATCCCTCTTTAAATAAAATAATAATAAATGTCCTAATCTAATCCAAGTGGATTTAAAGGGTAATATTTTATTCCTAACATTGTTTTTCGTCGAATTAAACTTATCCAATAGAATTAGTACATGTGTTAGGGTAATAATAATATCATTTTTACCCTTAATTACCCTATTTACTTTTGACCGTGGTAAGAAAAAAGTAAAAAGTTACTATTCACCAAAATGTATTTTTATCTTATTGAACCACATTTTACTTCTTGATATTAACAATGTCTCTTGGATTTTCTAAATTCCACTCACTAAAGCAGAAAAATTATGTTTTATGTAAATTTTCAAACTCTCTTAGGAGGTGGGTAAAAGACGATGAAAAGTTCAATAAAATTTTTATATGTCCAAAATTATTAAAAATGACTCAAATTAATTAAATTCAACATATATAGGTATTATGTATCAACTTTTACCTAAAATAAATTTAAATAAAATAAATAATTATTTATATAAAAAGTCAGGTTAAATAGTAACCCAGTGTTTTCACTATTCATAAAAAATAGAAAGTTTTCAGAAAAATACCAAAAATTCACCCTAGGATAATTTCGATATTCCGAATCCAAAAATGAAGTCCATTTTGAAAGATAAAATTTTAAAAAGTGAGTATTACTATTCATAACAGCTAGTTTATATAATATTTTAATAACATGCCGTTGTTTAGTGAATCCCGGTATTGCGTACTACACACGCTATCGTGGAAGGTCTTGATTGCGTGTAATGAAAGCCAAGCCAGGGATGCATATAGTGAAAGCTCCGTTTGGTGTTGCGTATAACATAATAAAAACATATTTCATTTATACATTAAAAAAAATCTATACTTAATGTTGCGTAAAATAATTTCCATAAAAAGAACTTGAAATTGTGTGTAACACGAGCCAAGAATAGTGTTGCGTATACTGCAAGCTAATACGGTGTTTCATATAGTGCAAGGTAATTTTGGTGTAGTGTACAACACAAGACATCAATGAATATAAAAAGAATAATTATCATAAAATCTCGGGTTGTTACATTCTACCCCCCTTAAAATGAATTTCACCATCGAAATTCGACTGGGTTATAAATGGTTTACTACTTGAAAGTTTCTTTCATATAAACCCACATCGTAAAAAGGAATACCAAAACTAAACTTTAAAAACTAAATTATGAAATGCAATGGTTACCCAAATTAACTAATCACTGGGTTTCCACATAGGAGAACATAGGTGAAAATATGGATATGGAAGAAAAATCTAACTACTAATGTTCTGATGAAGAGTGGTAGAGGACATGGCTATGAAAAATCGAACAATCACAAAGCCATAAATTTGTGATGATCTAAGGTACCATCTAATTCATCGGATATAAGGGCACTAGGACAACATTTTTGGTTTTCAAGATGATTTCCCTAAAGTTGAATAATTTGAATTAGAAGAAATACATACTTTATTTCGGTATAATCTCACCGTTGTTCGCACCTTGAAAAATTTCCACTTCATCTCTTAAAGAAATGAAGTTGAATTTTTCATTCGTGAAGTGTTAGCCGATCATGTGATATAATGATGGTTCATTCCATATGTCTCAAACAAAAGGTTAGCAAAAGTTATCAAATATACATAAGTATATATGTGGGGAGGTTAATCGTATATGATTCCAAAAATGGACTTACACTTCTTCTATCATACTACTTAATAAAACTATTTTCTTCTAACCAAGGACTTTCTGTAGGCTAGTGGTAGGAAATAAAGGCATGTCACACTTCGGTTTTTGGTTCGATTCCCACAGCCTTGTCCGACGTGACGGTTTTCTCCCGTCCTATAGGTTTTCCTTTTTTCTAAAAATACATTATATTAACATTCCTGCAATAAAATAGAAAAAAGTTCTAGCCTTAAACAATACTATCTTATGTCTAACTTAATTCATTCCAATCTTTAGGCTTATCCAAAATACTTCTGTCCAAGATCATAGTATAAAGAAAACAGTTACTAGAAATTTCATCTACCGAGCATGTGAATACAGTCATTTATCCCCCATATATCATATGATATATCTTGTTGGTCACATTCAAAAAATGTGAATACCTTAATCATGTATTCTCTTGAACCATAGTGAAAACATGAATGCTGTCACAAGGTACCTCTTTTATATACCAAAATCCCAAAAATTCTATATACTCAAACCATGATATAACTTTTTCCTTATATTAGTCATGAGCTCATTAATACTATCAAACATTTCATTATCTTCTTATCCCTTCTTTATGCGCATATTAGGTGCTTTCCAAAAATATCTGAATAACCTTTCATGGTTACCGGTACTATTCAACATATACTTTCAAAACTCAAGAAAAGGAAAAAGTGTAACAATCCATAGATTTTTCTTTATTCCATAGTACCATACATTATTCTTGGTAAACATACAATCATTACACAACCTTCTTAAACCACTGACTAAGATTCATAATTTATTCTATCTCATATATCATTTGTAGTCTCTTCATCATCATCCACATAAATACTACCCATATGACCATGCTGATTCTCTTTATGAGATTTTCCCTTAGGTAATTGGTTTTCATAATGCCCGTACATTCCACATTTAAAACACTTAACCATTGCTGATGTCTTAGCTGTACCATTATCCTTGTTCATGGTGTTAACTGAACCTTTTCCTTTACAATTACTAGATTTGTGTCCTTATTTTCCACACCGAAAGCATCTTCCAGTTTCTTTGAAACATTCTCCCCGATGCCTCTTCCCACATGATTTACATGAGGGAAACTGAACATTCTGTCCTCTATGATCATCATGAAACTCTATATTTCTCATATTAAATGAGTTGGGAAACTTACGAAAGCTGAGATTATTGATAATATTATGAGATTTCTGATTAGGAATAATAACGATATGTGGAATTCTAGATCCAATTTCATTTTTTTTCTCATGAAGAATATCATTCCATTGTCCATCATATAATCCATTATCATGAATCTTCCTGTTTCCAGCCATTTTCTAAAACCCAAAAAGAATAGTGTGAGAGGCCAAAATCATAATCAAGGGGGAGTAAATTCAATATCTAACATATTAGGTGTAATTCTAATATCGTTACTATAATTCTAGGACTATAACCTATACTTATACTTAACCTTAGGGACATCAATAGACATACCTTAGAAATATCTCTAGGGATCTCACTAAAGTTCTCGCATCCTAGTTTCCAAAGGATGACTAAAAAGAACCTCTGATACCAACTGTAGAGATTCAAAGCTTGATGTACATGGACATTAAATTACATTTGAGGAATACTAAATACATAACAAAAACAAACACCGAAAGACTGTAATAGTTTAGTGTCTTTTGAAACTTGGAACATAATCTTCCAATCGTGGTGAATGATCTTCAACATCTCCCATAAAGATCTCCCCCTTTTGTTTTATAACCTAAAACCTTTATTTATATCCTGGGGAAAAGAAAACGTATAAAGGGTTTGCAAAAAATGCTCAGTAAGGGTAATCATGGAGAAAATAAAACAGACCATATACATTTGAACATAAAAACATGAACATAATGTTTAAACATTGAAATCGTGAGCAATGACATAAAACATGGTAGTACGTAAGGAATAAATCATAATGGAACATAAATCATGATAAAATAGCTAGGAAAAAAAACTTTTAATTGTGGAAAAACATTAATCACATGATATGATTTCCATAGTAGCCAAGACATTATTGCAAAGACCATCTTAGTGGACAAAGTCCCTTTCTGAATCGAGTTCACTCCTCATTCCAGTCCTGTATCACTAAACCAGATTAACTTGACATTCTATCCATGTCTATCTCATGAGATATAAATCTTTACCCAATGCATTAGAGGGAGATATAGCTCATACCCATCTCATAATGAAATCATTCTTACTTGTTCCACAACATGATCATAAATAATTAATCATTACCCAAAGTATAAAATGGGTTTCATAAACTTCATCCCATTATAACATAATCTATACAAAACAAAATGGATATCATTTCATCATAAGAAAAGTGAAACCATGTAAATCATAGAGAAATTATACTTGAAACATACACATATGAAATAATTCCATCTTATATGGAAAATGGTTTTGATAAAACACTTGAAATGAATTCTTTAGGAAAATATAATTTTATTTTTAAATTCATTTTCATTCCAAAAAATGCCATGAAATTTTAAAAGAAAAGGATTTTGTTGAAAATAGACATTAAATCTTGTAGAGTAAGCTTCATGAAAATAAGGCATAATGAAACCATAAAAATCCGTTCATGCTGTATAAGCTAAAAAAACATTCTCCTCGTACATTTGTCAGAAAAGTCAAAAAGTTTTTCATGTGGTAAAAAAAGCAAGATTCCTTTCATAACAGGTGTTAAAATATAAAAATGGTTAAAAAGGACTTTAATCATACATGAAAACAGTTTTTAGAAAACATGGGCATGGATGATAACAATAACCCTAGTAAATACGTATGAATAAACAATCTCGGATAAGAATGAGATTGGAATAGTTATACCGTACCTTAGATCTGATATGCTTCGTACGTATCCGAACCTCCTGTATAATGATTTAAATAATGTCATTTACTTATTATATAATCATATTCATTGTTATTATATCATATATGGTTCACTTATTACTTTATATTACCCGTTCTTTTGTAAATTCCATGTTAAAGCAGTGTTTTGGGTAAAATCGTTTTATTTATCGTACTTGTTTGGACTTATTGTTCATGATATTATTATTAATTATATAATGATTTACATACTTACAGAATGAAAATCATGATTTATATATCATATATATTCATTATATATATATAATAGATAGGTGAATGAAATGTAATACACCGTTAATGGAGACGGTAGGCCGTACGTATGCATGAACACTATTTTCCTTTCCTTATTGACTTGAATGGAAGTAAGTAGATGATATATATATACATAAATTCAGTAGCTTCATTTTTTCATATATTTCATTATTATTAATTATATATACTTTATAATCATTCTTGAATGGTTAACACGGAGAATGAATCTTATCGCGTCGTAGAGACGGTAATCCGTACGTACGCACGAGCGATGATATCGTACCTATAATTATTGAATGGAATTGGAGTGGTTTATATAATAGCTCAGAATCAGTATGATGTTATAATAACCATATATAGTTATTCTTTACACCATTATACCCATCCAAGTAAGGTGGTGGTGGAAAAACTGATTACACCACGGCGTGGAGACGGTATTCCGTACGTACGCATGCTCGGTGATTTCATTTTCCTTAGGATAGATATAAAGTGAAATGGGGTTGTTTAATATTTATAATAACATATCAGTATGTTAGTTATACTGATTTTATTACTTTATAATGAAAAAACTAAATAAGAAGAAGTTGAAGAAGAAAGAAAACATGAAAGAATCGGTAGAGGAGATTACCTCTTCCCCGACGCACCTCCTTTAAACATCTTCTTTGGGCACTAGAGTTGGTGTTTTGAGAAGACCTGAACCTATATGATATAACTAGAGAGGTTTAGAAGAGGTATTTTCAGGGGTTGGACGATCTTTAAGGCTCAAAAATGTGTGAAGGGAAGAGGGAATAGGTGCCCTTTTTATATGGGAGGAGAGGGGCACCTTAGGAAAACTTAAAATATTATTTTATTATAAAGTCATATTCGGTTTTTAATAGCTCAAAATTGATTTATTTATAAGATAAGGTGGAGACGGGTAGAAATATTCTCAACCAATAGGTTTTATACAAGGTTAGGTTATCATTTTATCCTTATCATTTAGATTTAACTCTAAGTTAAATAATTTAACTTTTACCATGTCTTTTTGTTTTCTTACACTATATGATTAATAAACTTACTATAACAAGACAAACTAACCCCGAGTGGTTCATTATTAATATATATATCCTTATATAAGTTATTTTTCTGAACCATATATTTTAAGAATAAAATAACAATTAATAATTTAATATTTGTTTTAAAAACTATTTTATGTTAATTTTGACACTATTTGGTACTTGATTTTTGTGAAAATCATAACAACATAATTAATTCTAAAAAAGTTAATTAAATCAATACTAACATGCAATATTGACCTATAAAATTAGTGTAATTTATCAACTATCTAAAATTACATTTATTTGGGTATTTATAACATCAATTATGTTAATATTTCATTAATAAGGTAATTACTGTATCATCATTGTGTCATAAATAAATTAAATTATTTAATGTTTAAAAATTATAAATAAACTACCATTATGTACTAAATTTTTTTATATTTATAATGAATATTTATAGTCTAATTTATCTAATGTATAACCCTATATTAAAAATGTTTTAGTTATTAAACTTTGATTTTAACTATTTTAATTTTTTCTTTAAATAAAATAATAATAAATGTCCTAATCTAATCCAAGTTGACCTAAAGGGTAATATTTTATTCCTAATGTTGTTTTTGGGCAAATTAAACTTATCCAATAGAATTAGGACATGTGTTAGGGTAATAATAATATCATTTTACCCTTAATTACCCTATTTACCTTTAACCGTGGTAAAATAAAAGTAAAACGATATTATTCACCAAAAATTATTTTTATTTTATTGAACCACATTTTACACCTTGATATTAACCATGTCTCTCAGATTTTCAAAATTCCACTCACAGAAGCAGTAAAATTATGTTTTATTTAAATTTTCAAACTCTCCTAGGAGGTGGGTAAAAGATGGTGAAAAGTTCAATAAAATTTATATATATCTAAAATTATTATAAAATGACTTCAATTAATTACATTGAACATATATAGGTATTATGTATCAATTTTTACCTACAATAAATTTAAATAAGCATAATAATTATTTATATACAAAGTCGGTTTAAATAGTAACATAGTGTTTTCACTATTCATCAAAAATTGAATGTTTTCAAAAAAATACCCAAAATTCACCCTAGGATAGTTTTGATATTCCAAATCCAAAAATGATGTCCATTTTGAAAGATAAAATTTTAAAAAGTGGGTATTACTATTCATAACGTCTAGTTTATATAATATTTTAATAACATATCGTTGTTTAGTGAAACCCAATATTGTGTACTACACACGCTATCGTGGAAGGTCACGATTGCATGGAATGCAAGCCAAGTCAGGGATGCGTGTAGTGAAAGCTCCGTTTGGTATTGCGTATATTATAATCAAAACATATTTCATTTATACATTAAACAAAATCTATACTTAATGTTGCGTAAAATAATTTCCACAAAACAAACATGAAATTCCGTGTAATACGAACCAAGAATAGTGTTGTGTATACTACAAGCTAATACAGTGTTGCATATAGTGCAAGCTAATTTTGGTGTAGCGTATAACACAAGACATCAATGAAATTAAAAAGAATAATTCTCATAAAATCTCGGATTGTTACATTCACTCACTTATATATACATATATACATATTTATAACAATAGAAGATTTTTGTGTGTATGGGATAAAAACTAAAAAACATTGGGGATGCATTAAATCTTCTAAGAAGAAGTCCTCTTTAATGAACATATTTGGTATATTTTATCTCTAACACTGTTGTTAGTATTTTATATCTGTATTGAATAATACTAACATCTATTGGGTTTGAAAAACTTTATAATCATCTATCTACACCCCTACCCCACCAAACCCCCTGAGTTTTATCACTCTATGAGTGATTCTTATAATTGGTGTTAGAGTAGGTTCGATATTTTTTTGTCTCTCTTAATTTTTTTTCATACATCCTCATAGCTCTCACAATACAAAATAAATCCCTACAATCTATGGGAAATGATTTAATATTTTGTAATAGATAATGGTACCATTCTTTCTACCTCTAGGGATTTATGTTCTAGATTCCTTCAATTTTGGGTTTACTATGTCGAGTGAGTCTTCATCATGTTCTCTTATTGACAAGAAAAATAAATATTTATTGATATATTTTTATAAATAGGAAGAAACAAATATAGTGGGATTCAAGATAGAGAATTATATTATAAAAAAAACATTATAGTATCAATGATTGAGACAAAAGTGTGCTGTAATCAAAATTACATATCAATTTATGGTATTTTTAAGACACTAGAATGAAATAATATGATTTATTTTATTAATCATTTACCAAGATAAACCTAATTTTCAGTACCATTATATATATTGGAGAAAAAATTCATGATTTTACTCATTTGAAGACTCATTTTTGAATTTCATTAGTCATGTTTTATGGGAATACTATTTAAATTTAATATAAATATATTAATAATATCACCATTTGATGAACTCCAAGAAACTCATTAGTTTTTTGATGATATGTGGAGAAGAAACCAAAAGCATGAGAAATAATGAAAAGTAATTTTTTTTAAGAATATAAATGTATAAAGTTGGAAAATAATGAATGATTTTTGGATGAAGAAGAAGGTATGGAAGTCTATACTAAGACTATAAATCTATGGGTTGGTAATTTTCCACAAGGAAGAGGTAAGTGTTAATGAAATATTCCATTTTAAATATTTAATTTTTAGAATGATGGGAATTACTCTACAAACTATCCCATAAAAATTATAAGTAAAAGTTATGACAAATAAGAAGCTATGATGGTCACAAATAAATGAGTTTCCTAAGTGAAATATCATGTAACGATAATGAAGAAAATTACACCCAAAGTATTTAGAATTAAAATATGATAGTTGAAGAAGTTGTTTCAGATAGTAAGAAATGTTGTAAAGATTATGAATCTCCTAGATAAAATACACAAGGAGATATTAGAATTAGATAAAGAATAATTTGACACATTAGAAAATAAATCAATAATTAATAAGGCGTATCATGAATAATAAAGTGAAAAAATCACAGAATATACTAGGGAATGGAGAATAAATTGTTCTAGAATAATATATAAGGCTTAGAGAATAACCTTTTCATGAAAAATAAAATAAAATAAAATATTTAAAGAAGGTTTGGTCACGGAAGTTGAAAATTTGATGCCATGGAATATAGAGAAATATAATATAATTTATTATATGACCTTAAATTTTATTCATAGAGATAATGAATTTTATAGATTAAAAATTAAGCTAGTTCAATATAGAAACATAAAGTAAATATATAATTAACACCA
This sequence comes from Viscum album, assembly GCA_963277665.1. Taxonomy (NCBI): domain Eukaryota; kingdom Viridiplantae; phylum Streptophyta; class Magnoliopsida; order Santalales; family Viscaceae; genus Viscum; species Viscum album. The sequence goes on from OY728119.1 coordinate 1,893,494,769, forward strand.
ATAAGGTATCTCCTATAATAAGAGAGTGTTCTAAGAAGCATGTACCAAATACCTCTAATATATAAAATATGAATCATGAATAGGAGTAATATATTTATAAAATTTCTTAGAAGAATGACACACATATAAAATATTCTCACATTAAACAATAATATAGGTTAACCAAATTTGAAAAAAGTCCCAAATAAATGCAAATATATAAAGAGAGAAATATAGCAAATGAATCTGTATTAGAATTAAATTTTCAATAATGAAATAAACAAAAGGGATTGGTGGGTTACTCAAAATTATTGAGTAATCATTTATCCATACAGTAAAACAATTAGTAACAGAGATTTCATGATATTAGTATGTTTTTAGATTATTTTTGGATTTGTGGTGTGTGGATGAAAATATAATAATTTTGGTAAAATATGAATCTATTAGTATATAGAATATAGAATAACTCAAGTGTGATATAATAAAATGGGAACATTAAAAAAGATTTAATTTCCAGAGAATAAAATGAAGTGAAAAAATATTTCAAGAGTTAGTTAGAGGTTTTTGGGAGGTGTTCTCAAGAAGGAAAAATCATAGATAATTTTTTTAAATTGATCCAATCTTATTAATATGTATATTTTTAAATTTTACAAAATTTATAATAAATATCAGATCAAACAATAGGAATATATGGTCTGAGTGGAATTTCAGGAATGAGAAACTCAAAATCATTTTATAATGTATGGTGGTTGTTTTTTTAAAAAGATATATGACTTAAACAAACTAATATATGATGAATTACTTTTTGGAGGATTTTTCCACTTTGGAAATGATTGCTCACTAATGATCAAAGGATTTAGAACAACCAATATTGAGAAAATCATATTATTCTTGAAGTTGATTTGTTTAATAATGGAATAAAACATAATTTATTAAGTGTATCATAGATTTTTGATGTTATAAGGGAAGTTATATTATGAAAAAAAAATTTATTTTGTCAATACATTGAATAATTTATAAGTTATAGCTAATGGTTTTAGAACTCCATATAGAATATTTTAGTTTGGTGAAGCCAGTATAGATATCTACATGATCCCACAAGAATCAAATAATTTATCATAAAGAATACAAGGATACCTTGGATAAAATAATATGAATAGAATAATTATATAAGAGTCTATGATAATTACCATATTTATAAAAGTTGATAATAAAACCATTTTTAAAACATTTTAGAATGGAATGGCGTAAAACAAAGGATGCAAGGGAATTTACATTAAAATATTAATACCATTTTTTATTCTACTCTCAAATGATTATGGACCTACGAAATATAATTCAATATGTTAATTATGAGACTTTATTACTTTAATTGATTAAATTACAATAATTTCACAAATCATGTTTATGCATCACAAATCTCAATCCTTATATTGGATCAAATTTTTTAAAAAGCTTATAGTGAAATAATAATGTATGGCGATGAAGAGATTGTGGTATAACATAGAAATTGAGTATTTCAAGAAATTTATCATTGAATATTTTGATAAACATATAATTGGGAATTGGGTTAGTTCTCAATATAATCCTTAATGGAGTGGGGTGGAAAAAAGGTAAATGAAATGTGTTGTGAAGATGTCTAGGACTATTCTTACTATGTGTGACACCTCAAAATATTTCAGGGCTACAAGATACTATTACAAATAAAATAATTGAAAACAAGTACCCTTTCAGACCAAACTCGGACAATAATCCATCTAAAATGTGGTTGATGAATTATATAAGTAAAAAAACAAATTTGGGTGTTTGGGATCCCATTATTAATCATTATAAAATACTATTTTTTGACATTTCGATGAAAAGTTTGATGATAGATCATTACATGGTTATACAATAAATAGATACTCATAAAGATGCAACTACAACATATTGAGGAGTATTTCAAATAATGATTATGTTTGTTAGGTTTAATGGGGATTGGGTGAGATATTCCTTAGGGTGAATAATTGTATGGATTTTTTTAATTCTCACTTTCCCTTTAGATTCTTGCTTCCAAAATTGAACTTGAACACTTAATTCCAAAGGTTGAATCCTTTTTATCTCTTTTTTGTTTGGATCCAATTACTAATTTACATAACAATAACTATATATGTTTTTTCAATCGTCAGTTAAGATAATATAACCATGTTTCTTGGTTTATAATATAAACAATAAAGAAAACATGACACATATATTTTAATGTGTTTTCCACTATCGGATAATCTATGAAGAATTCATGGAATAGTTCCCATAGATGAGAAAACAAATGTTTTAATATTTTTCAATCCTTCATAGTGTCACTCCACTTAAAATGGTTTAATGTAGATTAATTTTTTTTTAAATTTCACATTATAGAACTTACTCCCTTTGACGTAATAATCTTACAATGGAGTAAAATTTTTCTAGTTGTCCAAGAATAATTTTACTTTTTATTATAAAATAGATTTCAACATCACTATGAGAAGTATCTCCCTTCAATCAGATTTTGTAGAACACCTTCAATTTCTTCCAAAATATATCTGTAATATTTTCTTAGTTTCAGATCATATATTGAATTCCCCTTATTTACATGTCTATGTACATAGAAATTCCATTCATCATATTTTTCTTCTTTGGAAGGATATTATATCCGAAGTTTTAACTTATCATCTTCTTTAAATACACTCTTTTAGAATTTAAAAAATTTAGAAATTTGGATATATAATGTATTTTTTCCTTTATTAACTGTATTATAATTTGTTTCTACACATTTATTTAATTTAATTTTTAATCCAATTGAATCCCAAAAAACATTTATTGATGATTTTTAAAATTAATTCAAATTCAAATGTAAATAAAATTTTACCTTCTCCCACTTCAATATAAACAATTGACTTTTCCATAATTCAATCATCACTAATGAATTTATATTTTTATATATTAGGTATAAAAATAACAACCAAAACACACTTGATAAATCCATTTCATAATATTTATTTGAACAACCTAGAAAACATCCTTCAAGGTAGTAATATATTCATCATGACAAGACTAATAAGATTAGATTTTTTTTAACTAACTAAAAAAATTAAAGGACTGGTATTCAATTCATGAAAATAAATCCACCTAAACACAACCCCTATAATCCACCAAATTTCCTTTAAAATTTGACAAATAGATTTATTTCATGAATAGTTAATTATATTTCAATTTAAAAATGAATCCATGTCCTTTGTAATGTGACCTATTTTTTCACAATTTGAAAATATTTATTTCTAGGTTATTTAAATTTCTCTTTACTTATTCATGGAATGAAAAAATTAATTTTTGTAATAATTTATTTTCTAGAGAAATAAAATTACCCTGACGAAACAAAACTATTAGAATGATCTCTAATAATTTCCATGATTATTCATCCCTTAATACATAACTCAAATGAACATCACATATCAATCTAAAATATTTTAAATTCAAAATATGGTAAATATAGGGAAATGATTCCATATTTCTCACTAAAACATTACTATAATCAACAAATGATCTTTGGAACACTAGTAATCTTCTTATATTGTTGACTAATAAAACCAATAACAAAAGATAAACTTCTTTGAAAAAAATCCAACACAATATCATACATATACCACATTGTAAATATCTAGTAAATTATGAATAAGTTTTTCATTTATCCATCATTCACATATATTTCCAAATAATATAATACCAACTCATGGGATTATAAAAATACACCACTTTTTGTTTTGATAAAAATATTATAACTTTATAATACCCATTTAGAAATGAAGTAAACTATATGTACTTAATCATTAATCAAACATTGATGTCCCCCCATCAATGTGCGAGTATTATGGAAAGAAATTCCCATCATAAAAATAGTGAAGACTCTTGATTTTTATTTTAGATATTATTGGGTTTCCATAAAATCTTTGTCCACCTAATAAATTAGATACTTTAATTTTATTTTTCTCTCCCCCAATGAGAATGTAGAGGAAATTTCTTTCATTATTCACTTGATAAGTAATTTTCCATTAAACCTTAATCTCATCGGAATATTTTTTTTAACGACATAATCTAGATGGACTTCCCAGGTCTAGTTCTCCCTCTTATAAACTTTAGATCAAAATTCCATTTCAGCTATATTACCTCAATTAAAATTTTGAATGATATGACTACATAAAATTTAGGCTATCATCAAATATTCTAAGACTATTATTCATGGTCTCTGTGTAGGAAAAACGAGTTTAAGTTTACCTCTTCAATTTTTCTCATGTCACTCATTGAAACAAGAAAATCCATATAATATTAAAATATTAATTCTTTCCGAAAATACATGTAATCCCAAACAAAATTATACCATGACCTTTGAAAATTCATAGTAAACTACAAGAGTGTGAGGATTACTACCTTAAGGATCAGTTGATACCAATTTTTAAAACTAAACAAATAATACCACTTGAACATCAAAAACATAATAAGAATATTCATCATATGTTGAGGCTTAAGAACATTAAAAATTGTCACAATATCCACTTAAATATATATCTCTTAAAACCATTTATGTCCTATAAATTTTATAGATGTCACATCTTGAGAATAAATCAACCTAAATCGAAATATTTATTATCCTAAAAAGTTACTAGATGATACTATTTAATACAAAACATGAATATATAAACATGAAAATCCATTCATATTGTTTTTATTCCCTCATGTCATTATATGTAATTATAAACACTAGTTGAGAATATGTTACCTTAAAGAAAATATTTCACCTAATCCTTTATACCGGTTATTTTACGAATAATTTTTTCCTCTAATACTTTATATTGTTCACAAATATATACAATTCAATATTCAATATAATTCAATTTTTAATACATTCTAAAATTTTATTAGAACTTATTTGAATGAAACAAATTTACTTTCACCAGTTTATGTAACATCCCTATGAATATTAAAACCCTCTAGGATCCAAAAACATAGGATATAATTATAAAATGTTTTAATTACAAAGGGGGAGGGGATATTTCTCAATTTTCCTCCTCATTTAGAGGAATTATTCCACTTAACATGTATCTTGATTCTGAATTAATTGTAGCTTGAAACATAGTATTATATACTATTTCTTTCATTATAATAGTCGCTATCTCATATATGAAATTTACACCTTTCATTATCACAATTATGTCACTTTCTATGTAATTTTACACATGATAACATGACATTACCATAAACCTTCATGGTTGATTCCAATTAGAACCAAAAATATTTCTGACACCTCTAACTACATTCACTTTATCGATCAAAAAATAAGATGTTCCTTTTTCATGTATATGTCATTTTGTAATAACACCTACCTCATGAATTGCATTTCCCATTAAATTATAGACTTCTGAACACTATATTTTTTAAGAATTTAAATCATATGGGGACATGTGTGACTTATATTTTTCTCAAGATGAGGAGGTTGATGAGCCCTTATAGACAACCATTATTTATTTATTCTATATATTTTAGTATATGTTCATATCTAAATTAGGTTTATTATAATTTTTTATCCTCCCATATTCATTGTGTTAATTCACTTATTTTTAACCCAACATAACAAAAATTTCTTTCTCTAATAGCTTCACCTCTAAATATTTCTCCTCTAATAAAACATTGATCATTATTTCTCTAGGTATTCCTAATAATATTATTTTCTTTTCAAGAGTTGTTAGGATTTTCAATGCATACATTTGTTTGGGGAATCACTTTAACACATTCCTTTTCCATTTAGGCCATATCTGAACTCATCCCATTTTTAGAAATCATTTTTAATTTTTTAATGATATTTTTTGTTATAATAAATGAATTTCTTCACATTCTCCCCTCTACATTGATATTTATTTCAAATATCCCTTGATATATTTTTTTCAATGGTGAATTTTTTCATTTTAATAAATATTTATTTATTCCATTACAATCTAAATAACCTATCTAATATACATATGACTCATGGTTAATATGTAATGAATTATTATAATTATAAATATACCTTATATATTGTGTTTGGTAACTAAACATTTCAAACATTCCTCCATTTTCATTATAGTTAATATATTACCATGTTTCAAAAAAACAGGAAATGTGTCAACATATACCATAAAATTAATGAAAATTTCAATAGCTTATATTATATCTCATATGGTTAAAATTACCTCATGTAAATTCTTCCTTAAATCTATTTGTAACACTTTCAATATTTCCCCTTTTCATGGAAATTTCTATTTCCCCCGTTCTTTTCATGACACTAAGGAGTTTGATAAATGAAAACCATGTATTGTCTCAAGGAGAGATCCCTTTGAAACATAATAATCACTTCATTTTCACCAACAAGATGGAATAATTTTTATTCCATTCATAATTTATAACAATTGAGTTGATAAATAAAAAAAATTAAATTATACATAAGTTTATACCTTCACATTTCATTTTATTGTTCCACTTACTTCATGGGTGGGGTAAATTACTCTTCTAACCATTTGATCATTTTACTCATTTATTCACGATTAAAATTTTGATGATACTTCAATTGCATTCCACAAGACATATAATTCTCTAATTCATATGAGAAATGTTCCAATATATCACACTTTTCATTAATTTTATTATTTATTTAGTCTATAAATTATCTCTGAAATGAGTTATTTTATTCAGGAATTTGATTTTTTTCAACCATTTATGATATTTGTGTGACTAGAAAAACATTTTTCTCTATCATATTTTGAACCACTTTAGTCTTTAAATTCATTCCCTTGAGATGAGCCCTAATATTGTATACCATGTTAGAAATCTCCTCCATCTATTTTTTTAAATCATTTTTATCCCTAAAATATATGGCCAAATTAATAAGATCATTTTTCAAAAAAAATATTTTGATGACCATTAATTTTATATTCATGGATATATATTCTTTGTGACTTGTTCTCTGCCTTCAATGTTTTATTTTTTATATTTTAAATGTTAATACATATCCTCTGATAAATGGTAAAAATAAAAATTTGGCCTCTTTGGGACTTTTTCATCATTAGTAGTCCTGAAATTAAATGTAATATATGTAAATTATTTTATTATTATAAAATAATTAAATAGATAAACAAATTCCCAATATAAAGTGTTCATACATTCTATTTGTAGTCTTCTGCATTTCTTCAATAGGATCTCACACTATGAAAAAATTATTCCATAATATAGAATTATAATAGACTTATAATTATTCTTTGATGTATTTTCATTTTCTATTAAAACCAATAATATAATATCATAATAAAAAATAAACTCCAAAATCAATTAGATTATATTAGAGAAATAGAAATTCCAAAAAATTATAACAAATAGTAAGATTCTGATTTTCATAACCAAAGGGGATTATGTAAGAGATACACCAAGAAGGGGGTGAGTAATTGTATGAATTATATTCTAAATTTTTCCTTTTAAATTATATTCTCATTATAATAATGGATTTTTACCACTAAATTTTTATAGTTCAATCATTTTCACTATTTTTTATGTTGAACCAATTACTACATTACATGACTATCCCTTTATTAAATTTATCAATGGTTTCTTAATCCAATCACGCAATGTTTTTATGTACTGAATAAAAATAATAAATCTTGGAAGATAATCATATTTTATATAGATAATGATTATTTTTCAATGTAAGAACCATGAATTGAAATGTTACCATGCACCAAAAACTCTCAGGGGTTTAGGCTATGTCACTTGTTACAAAGGCAACTCCACTTACAATGGTTTATGGTAGATTAACTACTATCATGGGGAACTCCTTATAACTTTATCTATTTCACACACTACTCTTATAAAGTAATACATTTCTTCTCAAAAATAATTAAAAATATCACCATGTGGTTTTAAATGAACAAAAAGATGATAGATTGGTGTGACTGATCAACACTTACTTCTTTATAGACATATTCTAATCATCAGGTTGAGTAATATCTGATTCAATGGGACTTAAAATAACCCTTTCACTTTATTCCGAAAAACGTTTGGAAAAATATTCCATTTTGGAACCTAGAATTCCTTCCACATCATTAAATTGGGGATTTTTTAGAAATTCCCTTCATTTTCTTCTTTGTATGTATCGTCAGTGGATAAAAATACTGTAACCTCTAATTTCAATATAATTTTTTTATAATTAATCAATTTTAGATATTTAGATGTGAAATTTATTTAGGTCCCTGTTCATTTAATTCCCCGTTCATTATACATAGTATAATATCCTTTCATATTAATCTATGGATTTCCACTAATTTCATTTGGAATATTCCAATGTCAAAACCAAATTCAAATATAAACTATCTCAAAACTTTTCCTACTATAATTTATTCATTTAGATATTTCTCAAATAAATCTTCACCAATGAATTTAAATGGGTAGTTATTAGATGTATGAATAAACACCAAAATCACCTAATAATACAATTTAACCAATCTATTTTAACTACATAGATACCATACTTTACAACATTATGAATTTTTTAGGTCTTGAATTGGTAGATTCTAATAGCTATTTCTAACATCCAAATTATTTAATGGCATGAACCTCTATTCAAAACATGTAATTCACCTAAATCAAACACCCAAAATCCACCTTGAATTCCTTCATGGTGTTAAAAAAACGAGTTATTATGTCAAAAGTGAATTCAAGAACACTCAAAAATTACCTCCATGTACTTAACAATGAGACATGTTTTTTCAAGATGATAAAATATTCACTATAGAGGCTCTGAAATTTCACTTGAAATCTTCAGATGATAAATAAAAAATTAAAAAAATGGATTTCATCTCTCCATAAATCATATTACCCTTAAAAATATCTGTTCATAGTGTGAATGTTGTATTATACAATCATAATTATCTAAAGTCACATTCTATATTCAATAGCCTATAATATTTAACTCTTATTAAAATAAAATATAAAGCTTCCATATTTCACACTGATAACATGAAAAATTCAAGGAAAGAATATCATCTTATAAACTAAAACATCATTAGGATCCAAAAATGTTCTTAAAAAAAATTCCAACATTTAATTTTATTTTTGAATTATTTTTTTGAGAAAAATGAGCAAATGGGTTCTGTTATTAAGAAAAAATTAATTTAACACATATCTTAAAGTAGGCATCATAAATTTAAGCTAGGTAAAATAAATGACAAATCATTAGGGAGAATGCTAGAAAATGTGCTATCCTCTTTATTCACACTCTTGTTTTCAAGTCTGTCTACAAGTATATTGCCTTCATGGAAAGTATGCATGATGATATAGCTCATTGAGGGGAGATGATCAATACAGTAGATTCTTTTCGCTGTCATTGTCCAATAAAGATAAGATTTTTCAGTTCTGATAGATTGGACAATGGTTATGGAGTTTCCATCAAACCATACATTGTTCCAATCTCTTTGATTTTCAGGATTAAATACATTGATTATCCAAGTCATTTCAGATTAAAAATCTATAAAAGTTCCACAAGAACTTTATTGATGCTCAATGAGGTCACCATCATATTCGAACAATTAACTTGCACCATACTTTCCCAAGGTTTCCCTTCGAGGCCCCCTTTGAATTACATTTCATCTTGCTTGCAAGAGGAGAATAAAAGAATACTTCTATAGGGTGATGAGGTGGATTGTAATTACTGAGAAGTATTATAAATCTTAGAATAGAAAGGCCCCTCACCGAATTTCTAAAAATTTCCAAAAGAAGTGTGTTGGCCATTTGAACTTCACGAATAACATTCTCAAAAGATGCTTTGGAATTTAATTTGGACTGATTAGGGGTGCATTTTTTTTGGCCTCTCCATATAGCATGATACAATTCAGCCCAAGGAAACATGAATAATTAATCAAGGTGTATCTATAGAGGATTATTAAGTAGTTTGGGTAGGGAGTATTTGACCATCTTACCATGAGTGGTTGGAAATAAAATATATTAAAAATATCTTGAAAAATAAAAGTGGTTGTGTGGAAGTAGGGAAATATATCATAAACATCCTCCAGATGTTATTTATAGAGTGAAAATGTAGAGAAGAGTGTGGTTTCAACATGTTGTATATTGAACTCTACTGTAAATTTTTTAAATGAGAGTCTCTATATCAAAGTGAATCTAAAGGGAGATAACCAGCTTTTTTTGATTCCTCTAACCCAATTACAAAGGGCCTAGAAGCAGTTGTTTATAATAGGTCTTAGATTCAATTTTACCATATAAATATGGTTCCCAAATTAGCATGTCATATTGATTTTATAAGGTATAACTAGAAAAAACTTGTTGAATGTCTTCAAGAAGAGTATACAAGTTATTCATTTGATCATTGATGGAGATGTAAAGATCCATGGCTTGATCTATTGAGTCAATTCGATCCTTTAAATAGATTCCAACCCAATTATCAAACCAGTATTTGAGGGATTTATTTTCACTAACCAACTAGTGGGAATTGATAAGAATTTGATGAAATATATTCTTAAGACTAGGCCAAACTAAGGACTCCATGTATCATGTCTATCCTTCCTTAAAAGTTTCCATGAACTGGGATCTAGGAAAAATCAGGAAATCTAAATTAGTATTGATAATCTTCCAAATGAATTGTGCTTGTAGAGACTGATTGAACATGAACATATTTTTGATTCTTATACCACCAAGGGTGTAAGGTATACATCATTGCCTCCATGATACTATGATAATATTTCTTTTCTGAATGCTTCTACTCCAAAATAAATTCTGCAACATAATTTTTACTACATTAATGACCAGGGAAGGACAAGAATAAACCATAAAAGAGTAGACCATTTTTTTAATATCAAATGCTTCATGAGACAGGTCCTTCTAGACATTGAGATTGACTTGCCTTTCTATGAAGCTAGAGCTCTTCGAATCTGAATCAAAATGTTTGTGATGTTAGAAGCATATGGTCTTCCCCAAATCATGGGGATACCAAGGAATATAAAGGGGAAGGGTCCCTCCCTTATTCCCAAGGTGTTAATCATAAACATTTTCATGGGTCATGAAATATTCATTATAAAAAATTAATGATTTCATCCAACTATATTCCTGATCCGATGCCCTTTCATTGTGAAGAAGGGCCTTTTTATTGTTATTAATTTCCCTCTTATCACCATGAGTGAAAATATTAATGTAATCAGAGAAAAATAGATGAGAAGTGGACAGAAATACCTCATGCATTCCCAATGGTTTTCAAGTCACCATTTTCCACCATCAGGAAAAAGATTCTGTTGAGTTAATCTTTTGCAATTGTAAAAATGATGGTAGGGAGGGTGTCTTTTATTTAGGTAAAATAAATTGAATCACCAAAAAACACCTTGTGTGGACAAAAAACCTAAAAAAATTCTTATATAATCAACCATGACAATTTATAGTAAATTATCATTAATTTATTAATTATTCCATTTCAATTATATTATCAAAAAATCCAATACAAACTCATAGGGTTCTAGTAAAGTGAATGTACTTGAATAAGAGGAAAATATCAAAAAATCAATATTTTTAGACGATGAGGTGAATTTTTTCATTTATGTACCTATAAAAGATATTATAGAGAATAAATAGGTTCATAGTGAAGATGATGTTTTTTGTACTCCAATGATAATTTTAATAATTATAAATCAAATGTAATAAATTGCAGACTATGGAAACAATTTGATACTAAAACGTTTATTGGAGATAATAATCAATGGGTCAAAATTATGAGAACATTCATGTAAGATTATCATACTACATTTATTTATTATATTGAACCCCTAATTGGTAATATTGAATTTGAATGCAAGGATAGGGACCAAGATATGACTGATGTTATGGATGAAATTGAAAATAATTGAATAAGTGATTTTTCACAATTACCCCTAAATGAAATGTAATTGGGAAAAATGATTTTCAGAATCAAGATTAATGATAAAGGAAATCTTCCTTGGAAAAAATATGATTATTTATAAATGATATTTTATATTTATATACATGAATTTGATGAAAGATTTATATCAAAATAACACCTATTTTTGGATTAATTTTCGAATTTTTCTCTTTATGTACAATTACAACAATCTCAAAAAAAATCCTTGTGTGAAAAAAACCCAAAACAACTTATTATATAGATCACCTTGAAAATTTCAAGTAAATTATAAATAATTTAACAATTTATCCATATTGACTTATATTTTCAACAAATCCAATACCATTTCAATGTGTTCAAACAATGTGATTGTCCTTATAAATGGGGAAAATATCAAAAACAAAAATATAGAGGATGATGATAATATTTTCATTTATGAATCATTTGGGGAAACCATATAGAATACATAGATTCAATGTGAATATATACTGTCTTATTACTCCAATGATGATTTTAATAATTATAAATTAATGGCAATAAATGGTATACTAAGGAAATAAATTTATATTGAAAACAATATTATAGATACAAATCAATGGGTAAAAATTATGAGAAAATTAATATATGATAATAAAACTAAACTGATTTTAGGTATTGAACACAAAATTGATAATATAACATTTGAGTGCAAGGAGAGAGACCAGTCCATGATTAAAGAGATATATGAAATTGGAAATAATTGAACACTGGATCTTTTATAGTTACCCAAGGATGAATTGTATTTTGGGAAAATGGATTCTTAGAAACAAGAAGGATGGGAAAGGAGACATTCCTTGAAAATAATCTAGAATTATAAATTAATTATAATCAAATATTGATGGAGTTGAATTTTATAAAACATTTTCCCTAGATTCAAAAAATAATCTGGTATATTTTCTCTTACCACTATAGCTAAAAGATGATTTAATGTTTTCTAAATAGAAGTAAAATATATTTTCCTCAAGATTGATGTATTTTAAGATATATACATAGAAGAACAAAATTATTTTATGTTGGAATAAAATTCTAGTAAGGTATATATACTAAAGAAGGCCCCTTATATGAAATAACCTCTATGATCTTGGCTCATTAAGACTCATAAATTCTATGTTAAATTTATACAAAATTTAATTTTGGACTAATGTATAATAATAATTAGTAGGTGGATCTAAAGGGTTTCACTTATATTTATTAGGAATGAGGAGATGTTGGTGGGAATTCAATATCAGGTAGATCATTTCTCATTGGTTAATGTTATGATTCATGGAACTCAAAGAAGTAATATTTACTAACCATAAACTCAACTAAAGATGAATATCATATTGCATCAATGGTAGTTACACAAATGATCAGGTTGAAGTCATTTCTGGAATATATGGAGGTTATTATTGAAATTACAATTGTCATATTCTGAAAAGAAATATTTCCATAAGATTATCTATGAATCTAATGGATCATTATAGATAAAAAATATTGATAAAAAATATTATATTTAAATGTATTTTTTTCAAATAATTATATAGCTATAAAATATTTTATCTAATGAATAAATGGAATATATCATCACTATGATACTTAAAAATTAGTTTTTAAATTTTTTAAGCTGAACATATGAGTATATCCCACCTTCCAATACCTCTAATTATTACTTATTAAGTTTCCTCCCATCCTTAATTATATTTTAATTTATATAAAAGGAGGTGAAGAAACCTATTGGGGGGATAACATATCTCATATAGTGCCTTTCAGATTACTTTACATTGAATATAATATAGTAAGAATGCACCCATTTCTAAATCATACTCCAAAAATGATATAGGATGGTTAAATAAACTCATAATTGATTCGAACATTTATAACATGTACTAATTACACCACTAATACACAATATTAAATTTTGGTGTTCTAGGATGAGTGAGTTATGATACAATTATATAATATATCATATGATCAATGAATTCTTATCTCAAGTATTCAGTACATTAATATGATATGAGGATCTTAATCTCTTCCCATGTTGATTATGTACCCTATTTTGAAAATCCTTAAACAATTAAAATATTTCATACTTGTGTCTAATTATAAAATAATTACCATGTCATTTTAATTCATCATTAAATTTAATGAATTACCTAAAATAACACATTCTTTTCAGTAATTGGTCATCTTATATCACTATATATTAGTTCCAAATTCACATTATCCCTTTAAACCTTTCTACATAATGGTTCTTTATTCATATTTCCTAATAAGAATTATTCATTATTATCAAATTATTTACAACCAAATTAGTCAAAGAATATATCTTTATGGAGAATTTAAATGTGTTTCTTATTTATTTTTCCTAATATGATAATGTCAAAGGTAGGATGTATTAGAATCAACCCTCACTAAATTATTATTAATGTTATAAATAAGAATATCCAAATCTAGAATGCATAAATAATATATTATATTTCAATTCAATTAAATATATCAGACAAATATATGGAGGGACTCTTATTCTTAACAGTGAATGCGAATCCCTTATTGTTCAAATAATATATTGAAATAATGTTTCTATTTATGGTATTAACATAATAAGAGTTCAAAATTTTTTGAACTAATCCATTGGTTATATTCAGATCCTTAGTTCCAACCTCAAATACATGAACTCTTACTCCATTACTAACATGAATATATGTTGCTCTATCCATCAATTTCTGTTTATCTCCAAATATATTTTTTCACCCCAAATCTGTTATACACATCCAAAATTTAATACCCATGAATCATATTTAGAGTAACTTATTTAAAAAATATTCAAATTAAAAATTTAAAAAAAAAATCCATTTGAGAACAATTCCAAACCCAATATAAAAATCTCTAACTATTTTAGTAAGACAATATTCATATATTACATAGTTTCAGGATGCATTAGTGTGTCTCCCTTCACATAGATATTTATGTTGGATTACATTCCAAATAATAATAATTATGAATCAGGGATAGTTGATCAGATAACCCTTTATCCATATCAATTATATAGATTTAATTAACTTTATTCCTCTAATAACCTAATCCTATTACAGTATCCCAGCTAGCGTAACCCAACCAAAATTCAATGATTTAGATAAAAATTAAAATTAAAGGGAACCCAGATTTATCATGAAACACATACCAAGATAATATACAGTTACTAATTATATACTTATTATACACGAGATGATCCATGGGAACCCATCTATAGCATGAATTACTAGGCAGGATGATCGATGTCTTAACAAGAATCTCTCTAGATAGAATCTAACACATAATATTTAATTTATATTCATTCATAGTATCAATAATTTTATATGATTCATATGAATATTATATTAATGTCTATTTTTCTAATAAAATATTTATCTTTCACATGGTCTATTAGATTGTGTATGAATTATTCTAATGATTTAGTTTTACAATCCCAATATCGTCCACTAAATTTATACGTTCACATCAAATTAATGTGTAACCCTTTAAAAAACATAAAACTTTTTATAACTCATCAATAAATATAAGACACGTATATCCATATATTTCCAATTTCCTCTCATGTATACAAAATATAAACTTTTAATGTAATGAAAAATAGTTATATGAGGTTGACAATCTCCATATAAGAAATCCCAAAGCTAGGGATAGTCAACCCTCACCTTTATAGAACAAGGCCTAATCCTCTATATTGGTAGGATGTTTGACCTAAAGTCCCTATCCCTAGGTATATATTATTGATGTTAGAAATAAATTCATTATATCTCTAAAAGCAATATAGATAGGTTTTATTTGAAAATTATTTTGAACCTCATAACTCTAAATACAATATGAGGTTATGGTAGAAGAAAAATATATTTAATGGAGTCATACCTAGCATATAATAGTATTCCCTATCATATAGATGTAAATTATCCCATGAATTATGAATATACATTATTCTTAGTCTATAATCTATTTATATACATACATAAATGAGGTGAAAAATTCTAAATAAATGAAAATTTCACAAATTTTAACATGAGATAAATTTTATTGACAATTAATAAATATATTCTTGTTATCATGATTTTAGAGATACTATAAAAATTATGGATATTTAGTTATCCTAGATATTAAATATTTATATCTACATTTAGTACGAACACATTTATGTTATTCATTATAGAAAATTTCATTAGAAATATATGATATTATTAGGAATTATAAAAATTTTATTATACAATTTATTTAATAGTCTATTTACAAAATATTAATATCAAATTAGTATACATTATTAAAACCCTAAAAAAATCTATCATCAATAAAATATTTATGTCGTCTAAATGATAACTTAAATGAAATCACTTTTAATTAAAGCAATTCATATTAATTAATTACAAGCAATTCATATTTTTTAATATAAATTTCACAATATTTTTCATTTTTTTAATTTAATTAATTAATTATAAATTACCCATACAATTTATTCATAAACACATTATTTTAACATTTAAATTAATGCCTTAAAATGTTTCCAAAGTTAAAATACCTTTTACTATGATTTTAAGCATTTTAAGGACTAGAATTTTTTTAAATATTAATCCTAATATTAAATTTGTAATATTAATTGAATAATAATAAAATTTTGAAAAAATTGGCCATAAAAATTAATATTTAATTAATTTTTTACACAATTTTATACATTCTATAAATATTTTTAAATATCTAATTCCATAGTTTCTAAACAAAATATTAATTATAAGAAACTCAATGCTATATTTTACCAAAACAGTAAAGTAAACTACATTAACTAATTAATGTAATCAATCCCTTTCATTTCTCATTATAATAATTATTTAAAATAATATTGAGTGTTTGTCTAGACATTACATTTTCATTTAACATGCATTTGAGAGTGGAAAAAAATTAGGATTTAATAAAACATGTTCTTAATTTAGTTGTAAAATAAACACATTGAATTGGCAAGGAAGAATGATATAGAACCACTAATGAGTTTTCTTGGTTTATCATTTGAATAACTGAAGTGAACCAAAAATCATATTTTGGCATGATCTATCTGCAATAGAATCAATATTGAGTGGACATGAATAAATTTTTTTTACCAGAAGTGATGTGTAATCTATCCTCAAATACTCATTACATATGAGTTAAATACCACCTTAATGACAAATGAATACCTCTTGCCTCCAAGGGAAAGGAATATATAAATGAATCCTTGGAAATTTATTTAGGATGCCTAAATTCGAAAGGGTTTTTAGTCCCTTCACTATGTGATAAACAATATCTTAGGAGGAAGATATTAACAGGAGGCTTTCATAAAATTGGTTGAACCCAACTAGAGGGATCTCTTCCATTTATATATCCATCCTCGTCATGTTTTAATTAATGAAATTCATTTTCAATATTTAATATATAATAATATACCTATTATATATTTTATGAAATATTGAATCTATTTGATAAATATGAATGAAACAATTAGTCCATTATTTATGGATTAGTAAGTGAAAGAACCCATTTGGGAAGGGGTGAAAGATGAATGCGCTCATCCTATGTGGATTTATATGCATGCACTCATCCTATATTATGTTGGTTGAAATTTATGTTATTATATATATCATTTCAATATGTTTTAGTGTATAAAAAATATGAAAAACATAATGAGTCTGTATTAACTACTAATATAGAATCAGAGGAAACTACAACAAATAATTGAATGGATACATTCAAATTTCACCATGTTTCTACCAAAAATAATTCCTTGTACTCATCTTATTTATTGAAATTACATCAAAAAACAAAACACCCTAGTGAATATCTCTCTATGGATTCAAGTAAAACACTAGATCGGGAATTGAGAGAAGAAAACTATTGAGGTTGGCTCTCTATTGGTTAAATCCTCAATGACCTGATAACCTAACATCCTCTACCAATAACCCTACTCCATATATATCCCGAATGAATCTACTCTATTGGAAATTCAGTCTATAAATTCATCCTCCCAATCACCCCATAATTCTTCAGCACCTAAAATTTCATTTGAAAAATTAGTGGTGTTATTGCATATCGTATAACCATAAGCAACACTTCCACTACAAGTTATACTCCATACTATTTATATGAAAAGAGGTAAGGAGTGAAATGGAGAAATTAATTAAATCCAATATAAAGTTCACACACACTTATACTTCCATATTAATGGGATTTAAGTTCTGACAAATTTGTTTCCCTTGTCAATAATGATATGTAATCCATGTGAGGATATCATAGAATCATCGTAAGAGACTGTTTCTTCACCCAATACCCATGATATAGAATCCACCACTGGAACACTGCTAATAATATCTAAATAAATAATAATGAATCATGATACTCTACCTTAGAATGGATTACAATAACAGAAATCTGAAGCTCCTTCAGCTAGTTCTCTATCTCCAGATCAGAAATCCTTCCCTCATACTTCAATATCCTCACTCACTAAAAATTACACAATGTCGTCCTCCTTAAATGGATCAATCCCTTGAAAGTCAAATATATCATCATACTAAACATCACTAAAATATTAGAATGAAAGAATCACCGTACATAGTATAAAATCCTTAGCATAATAGGACAAAATTTATTTATTTGGTTTCTTTTTTTATTAAATTCATTTAAATATTCCAAAAAACACAAATATTAAAACAAAAGAATAAAAAACATGATTCAGATACCTCACATAGTTTGTTACCATGTAATCATAATTATCTCACCTAGTTTGTTTAATGAGCTTATGGTTATTACATCAAATCATAATGGTTTGCGATTATTTTTGATAAATCTGATGTATTTTACTATAACACATGTTATGTATAACTAATATTGTTTCCCTACATAGAACATGCATTAATAAATAGTGAATAACTCCAATATCTATCGTATATCTCATATTTACATCTTATACCACTTTTTCACAAACATCCCCAACATTAAATCCCTCTTGAGATAGTAGTAAATCTGATACGAACCCCCAAGGCCTGCCTATAGTATACAAAGATTATGAGACTAGAACTGAGGGTAAAATCATGAAAATGGGAGGCATAATCATAAAATATCCTAGAACATAAAATGAAATTCAGAAAAAAATAGTATAATATTAAATTAGTAAAAAATCTCAAAAATATTAATAATATAAAAAATGTTAAATGAATATAAGTCTATGATAATTTATGAAAAGGAAAATCTTTAGAAGAAACACCAATTAAAACACCAAGCTATTATTTAGTACTATCAAATTAAATAAACAAATCCAAACTAGAAACCTATAAATTATATTTTGATATAGGGGTGATAATACTTGTATACTCAGTAGAATACTCCTAATAATCACTCATGAAAATGTGATGAATCATTTTAATGATTCAATGAATAAACAAAAAACCAAAAAACACATACCACAGAAAATATCTCTCATCCACACAAAGTATCACTCACCCAATACCATATCCAATAATAAAGACATACTAATAAAAATTATAAAAAAAACTCTCACAATTTATCCACTAGTTTATCACTAACACATTGCTTTGTTAAACAACACATCATCCTATCACTTCCAAAGTCATCATGAAACACACTATACTAATCTCTCCACATTTTAGGTGTGATAGATTGCAGTCGTATGTGCCCCAAACCATATAGGGAGAAATACACTTTTTTATAGTTAGTATTATTCATACAATAACCATTAACATGACTGTATATCACATCTAAACTACACATCACATACAAATCACAATTTAATATCAATAGGTTACCATGAACGTGAATGAAATCAACCTCATGAATTCCTCCTACCATACACAACCCCTGTCAAGTATCACCGCCAATTATACATGACTAGTCTACTTTAAGGAATTATATACAACAACAAATCCATAATGGATATCATGTAAGGATTAGATATCCATATATTCCCTTTCAAACCTAGATAATGGTAAATACACCAATAACTAGAAACATTTAGATGTTAGTAAGTTCATCTGACAAATGTTGGTGAGTAAAGGAACTGTAAGAAAATAAAAGAAAAAAAAACACCCAAGGGCCCAAACTATAAATTTTATGCAAAAAATAGTAGTATAAAAACCCATAACCATCAATAATATTTTACCACCATACATTGATATCCCTTCTAACTTTCCCACCAATATCTAGCCCTCATATACACAAAAGTAGTTGTATAGAAACCCATAATCATCCATGCTCTTTCACCACTATACACTGATATCCCTTATAACCGTCCAACAAATATCTATCCCTCATATACACAAAAATACCCCCAAAAATAAAAAATTTACCATTAAATCACAACATTTATAAAATTCAACATTTTCCATATGTAGATATATTAATCAATTATTCAATTCATTTTTATATTTAATTGACAATATTTCCATTCTATCACCAATTCTTAATTATGACACTACCCATTCATTTCAAGCATTAGTAATTCTTTTACATCCCATGAGTATTAAATTCAAGCGATTTTTTTTTAATTTTCATTATTACCAGTTATATTCCATTTCCTAGTAGAAAATATAGCATAACACCCATCAAAAAATTCCAACTTCAACAATCCATTCATATATCATGCTAATAACTACCATAGCAGCTCAACCACAAGGAAATAAAAAATATCTTTCCCAATCCATAAAAATGTATCCCCACTTCCCAACACAAACAATTGTCTCAAAACTATCTATGACTATACACTACCACAACCACACAACCATGGAAATAGAAACTCAGAAAGAATATAATGTCACACAATAATTAATTACATTAATAATAACGCATACAAACCCATTTTTTAAAACATGTTTTCACAATAATTTAGCATCTATTTTAGGAGTAATAGAACATCAGTCTATATTCCACACATCCTATTATTTACCACCATTATGTTGTTAACCATTAAGGAAAGGTTGTTTAACTATTTATATCACTATATAAATGAAATAAATATTATAGTACTAAATTGTGTTCTTTGAAAACAATATGTATTCAATAAACATATTATCTAGTCATAGAAACATGTAAAACTGTATAGGTTACCCATCTCGCCAATTTGCTTTAGTTTTTTTTCTTATCATTATAATGCATATGAAACCCTCAATGTCAATGTTATTGTTATATATTAATAATATTAATTATTCCCTTGATTTATAGGGGTTGTGATCTTAAATATATGATAATATAGAATACAATTTGGGTCTCAAAATTTCATCATGGTTTTTTAAACAATGTAGTTAATGTGTTAGGCCGACTATAGTTCAAATCTAGTGGTAGTCACATGGTTACTACTTGATTTGGTAAACCATTAATGTAAATCATGAAAATAGATGAATAATGGGTATTATTATCATTTTTTGTATCCAATTGGAGTTTCCCCCATTTATTTCCCCACAGAGAAGGGTACATTCAAGACGCTCTCCCCAGCTGACTTTCCCCCCTCTCTTTTCAGGATAATTAATTACTGGATTCAAAGTGGTTTCTCATTAAAATAATATGGTTATGTGCTCTTAACTATTCTTCTTAATTATTAAAATTATTTATTCTATGTTTATACCCTCTTCTCCATCCCTCTGGCCATAGTTTTTAAACCTCCTGTCTATGGTTGTCTAAAATGGACTTTTTGTTTTCTCATGATTTTGAGGCTCCTCTTAAGATCATATATTCTAATATTTGTAAAAGGTGAAATTATTATACAAATTTAAGAAGGTTTCTGCATAACCTTCCATTTCTGTGACATCATTTGATACATATATTTCTAAACATTTCCATAATAATAAAATTATAGTATGATATATTTGAAATTATTTTTTCAAGAATAATGATTACTTTCAACATTTTTCTTATAAAAAGTGGGTAAAAATTTAAATTTAAATAAATCTTCATTAAAAACTAATTTACATTCATTACACATGTTTTATAAAATTTTATTAGTGTTTTCTTTAAAAAAATTATATATAAATGATTTTTTATCTTATTATATTTTTTCTATGTTGGTTGTTGAGAAATGTATGAGTTTTCCATATTTAAAATTCATGTTATTGTTTTATTGAAATTTATTGATCACATTATTTATGTATTAAAATTATTATTTTATTTTTATTATATATAATTTGGGTTTCACTTTGTTTCTAAAGTATATTTTCAAAAATTGAATCAAACAGTGTAGTTACTAGCCTATAATTGAAGGCCCATTAGGCACATTGTATAAACGTATTTCCCAATATACGTTTTTCTCATGTGTTTATACACATTTTCTCTTATATTTATTGTAATTTTGTATTGAGATATTAAAAAATAAAAAAATAAATTGGTTTTCATGTCTTAGGTGGGGATCCTTTTATTGGTGTCTTGGTGGTGGGGTGGAATATGGATATGGAGATATATTTCCATGTGTTTTTATTTAATTGCATTATTGATGATGATAATTTTTTTCAAAATACAATAAATATTTATATGAATAAACTTAGGTAAAATACATGAAAATATAAATATAGATTTTGGGCTAGTTGTGAATATGTTATATTTAATAGCCCTAAGTTGTATACTTAATGCATGATTGCGGGGTACCCCTATTAAGTATAGATATAGTGTGTTATGTTGTTTGGTCTTAGAAAGGAAACATAGATAGGAAGTTATTGCCACAATTAAATTTTTATGCATTTTACATTTTTTCAAAAGGTGATTCACCATGTTAAATGTTATGTGTTTTTTTTATTAGTTAATCGAAAATTGTGTTTCTTGATTTCATAGTTTATTTAAACTCTTGATTATATGAGTGATTTATGGTTTTTCTTGATGTTATATTGTTATTTTTTTCATTTTCTGTTATTATTATTGATTTATTATCCATGATGATGATTTATAGTTTCTCCACATTACATGATCATGTTTCTATAATTTTGAATAGGTTTTCAAGAAAAAATTTAATGGTTTTTTTAGAACTCTATCATTTTGATGAAATGTTTCTTGAACTCAATTTGGCCTATTTGATTGGAATTATTTTCAATAAAATATTTATCAATATAAAACTCTAACTTGATTTGGGTATTATAAAATAATATTTTTTGGAAATAGAACTTTCAAAGTGTTCATCCATTTCAGATCATTTAAATGTAAAGAGAACCATATGAAACATTATTTTTCAAACTAGAATTCCTTGTTTATATTAAAAAGATATGTCGTGGATTCATGGTGGTATAATACAAGGTGTTGGATCATACCACACATTATCACATTAGTTGGTATGTAGTCTTAATGTTTTATGATGGTATACATATTTGGAATTGTATGTAGGTTTGTTCCACACTTCCTATGGAATTAGAAAGGATGATGATTTTTAGTGAGTAAATTTGAGTTACATTGGCATAGCCTAGTATGTTTCATGGGATATTTTCATTAGTTTAAGAAATGTTGTCTATTATAATCTTTGTTTTTAATTTAATATTTAATATTCACTAATTAGATTCAAAACCTATATATATATGTTAACATTTTATTAGTAATTTGTTTTTATATGTTTTTTTTATTTCCACTATGTTTTTTACTGTTTGGTTAGGTCATATCAATTATATTTATGTATTAATGTTTTATGTATTTCCACATTATGGATAAGTCATTCCATATATATAAGATGAATTCTAGGTTTTATTTATATATTTTCAAGGTTAAAACCATACCAAAATTGTAGAATTCTATCTCCTTGATGGTTTTGTTCGGCTTGTGGTGATCGATAATGTGCTTTGGGCCTTGTGTTGGAGAAGTTTGGGTGAAACATTTTATGACCAAAGTCAATTATTTACAAATAAAATTCATACCATCCACCCAAAGAAATAATTTCAAGGAAACTATTACATGTAATGTATAAATAATTATAATTCATGAATCCCCTACCTCTACCAAATATTTAAAAACTGCTCTATGACATAAAAGGAAGGAATAGATGATCAAAATTCACAAACCATGAATGGAATTCCAAAAAAACCCAAGAAAAAATTAATTTTGATCACATAAATGTATCAAGGATAGGAAAAACAAATTCAATATAGAAACAAAACATTCTCAGACATAGAACAAGGAGGGTACCTAAGAGATGAGAAATGGAAACTCAACATTGGTTGTGAACACAATATCTCTCGAATCCAATGATCAAGATCAAGAAATTGCACTGAAGGATCCCACAAAAACTCCCATAAGTTTTCCTATGGTTAAGATAAATAATGGAATATTGAATGGTATTTAAGGTAGGTCTAAAATTTATACATCGGTTGGAAAAAAATGTGTCATGATGAGTTATTCCATCATTAAACCAAAATGAGCCTACCTCAAACATTCCTTAAAAAATCATGTATTGTATCCCCATATCTCTTCCATCTTATACTCAGTCATGTTCCTAAATCCAATTCTACCATGTAAGGGATGTTTCATGACCATGGATCCATGTAATATATAAAAATAAAGGAATAAAAACTAAAAATTATACTTTGGGTCCTCAGGTTGGAAAAAAGATGGTTGTGTCATAACCATCCAATGATAGTGCCTTAAAAATCTACCTTTGAGGCTCCATGTTGTTATTTATAAAAATTTAATGTGATGTATATCAACTGAAAATATAAAAATATCAGAAGAAATATAAAACTATGATGGAATCCCAATGTTGTGAACTAAAAATCAAGAATGAAAATATTATAAGGTTTATAAATTTTTTTCATATATTTATTCCCTAATAGACATGAAAATCCATAAGTTTCTAATTTCCCTTAAAAATATTCACATCACATCATCTCCAATCACTTCCAAACCAATCTCCCATTGTGAAGACCAACAGTCATGGACAAAGAATTAGGTTTGTAATACCTCATCCACACCATGACACATTGATTATAGATATACCCCTCCACTCTATCCATTTATTCATATTGTGACTCATATTGTTTGATTGAAACCAACTCACCCTGAATAAAATCTATTCTCTAACTCTGCCTATCTCCTTCTAATATCTTCTCTACTCATTAACACCAGAATCATGAAAAAATATGCACTAGAAATATCTAGAATGATATAAATTAGTAGTGTATATTTATTGTATAAATTTACTATGTAAAATAGGTTATAATTAAATTTCATGCCAATGATAATTAATTTCATAAAATTTTATAAAAAAACTAAACAATGAAACTCTTTTTATATTCACATGAAGCAATAAATAACAAAACCAATAAAAAATTTTGTTTATAAATTATATATGTTTTTAATCATCGGAAAAAACTATACAAAGATACCTCTTGGATTAGAACTTTTTTATTATAAATTTTTAAGTTATACATTTCATATTAATAAAAAATATATAATTTATTAGTGGTAAGGATGTAAAAATGGCATATATTGAGCTTTATTGGGATAGCCTGAATAGTATAATAGCGTTGTCTAAGAGTGACCCTGGGATGGACCATGAACTTGGACGACCGAGCCCTTAATTATCCAAGTAATAATAATTTTCTAAATTATAATTATAATATATTTATATAAATTATATGAAATAATAGATATCACATAAATTAATTGGCGCAATTCCCTAACTAGTTGTTTTATTCCCAAAACATTGACTATTTATTCCATTAGAAACATTGGAAGATACATGGATGGGGTTTGAATAATGTGTACCTAAAGTTATATAGTATTCATCATGGTTTTTTAGTCTGAATTAGGGTTATTAAGATGGTAAAATGGGTTGGGGTTTTAGGCCATCTTGAGATAAAATATAGTATCCATAGCATGAACCAACGAACCCCTCATAAGGAGCCTGGTCTATGCCCGAGTTTGTATCTATTAGGCTAGGACTGGTCATGCTTCGGGCCGAGTCAAGAGGTAATTCAAACTACTAGTCTAAATTTAAACCCCTAGGGATGGAAATGGGTACTTTTTAACCAGGTACTTGACACTACTCGACTAAATTAAATACATTGTGGGTAATGGTTAAATAGGTATTTATAGGGTCAAGGTGGTAAATTTAATACTTAATTGATAAATGAACAGGGTTAGGGTATTACACATAGGGTTCCATAATACTAAACCCGATAATACAAATTATAAATAATTAATCAATAATAAACATTTCAATGGAATTAAAATTATTAAAAAATATTTTAATTTTGGGTCATATTATATTGATAAGAAAATATTAAATATGATTTCACTGACTACATATTATTAAATATAATAAAATAATAATATATATTTAAACAGTGTTTAGATATAATTATTTTTGATTTATAACAGAATTTAAATATTTTAATTTCTCATCGGGTAATTAAAATGGTTTGGGAAGTTAATTGTGATGTAAAAAATATTATCGCGTAATGTTGAGGATGGTAATTTTAGAAAAATATGTTAGAGCTTTTATTAATCTTTGGGACAGTGGTATGAACAAGAGTGTTAGGTTCACGGTGACAAGACTACCCCCCTATACAAAAATTTGGTGTTAATAGAAGAATTTTTATTTAAACTAATTTATAAAAATCAAATTATTATGTCATAAAGATTAAAAATATATTTCCACTCTAACCAATGTGTAAACCACTCCAAAAAAAATTTACCCATATTATATTTTATTCAAATTTCTTATTATGAATCAATAATAATAAATAATAATAAATTTATAAAATAAATATATTAAATATATTATAATTGTAAAATAAAAATACAAAACATATGTTTTAAATGTTTTTAATTTTATGTATTTTTATATACATGTGAAATAATTATGGTTTGATAATTTTATGCATATAATTTCTAAAAATGTTTTATAATAAAACTATATGACATCATTTTTATCAAATTTATATATTTGAAAAATAATAAATATTAATATTATAATATTATTTTGATACATCCATAATTATATATTTCTATAATGATTTAAAAAAATTAATGTCCATTGATTTTTAATATAAATTTATATTTTTAAAGGAAAAAATAATAAATTAAGAGATTGAACATCTGGAAATATAAGAGAGTTTAAAAAAAAGTAATATTGTCCAACCAAACTTGTGAATCATAAAAAATAACAATGTTATCCATCGAGTGTGCAACCCTATTTCCTTCAATTATGATCAAAGTGAAAAAAATGCAACAAAATGGTAACTTATAGAGAGAATATTCAAAACTGACAAAATAAACGGGTGAGAAAAAATCTATTGTGATTATATATCATTGAGTATAGTAAGAGAATAGGACTCTATGTTGATAAAAATCCAATATATCTCAATAGATAACTCCAAAACTATAATAATTACATGGGCTTCACCAACATGTTGTACCCAGTTGGTGTAAAACGTTAATTTGGCATTACATGAAAACCTTTCCAATAGAACCCTCGATGACCATGCCAACAGAGGATGAAAATACACTACAAATAGAAGAAACCATGTTAATCTAAATCACTCATATTGGAGTAGTGTGATTGATTCCTTTTCAAACCACATGTATGAGATTTCATACTATAGGTCATTATGATTCTAGGAAGACAACTGTAAAGTGTATTATCATCCCAAAATGATCTTGATATAACCAATTGGACAAAAATGGGATCATTTATTCTAAATGATAACATCCCAAAAACTATATAAATGGTACACATAGTCTATGGGGGACCTATAAATAAAACTTCTTCAGCAATGATAAAAATATTTAGCCGTATCCAATAGGTTATTAGCATTATAATTTCCAAAAAACCAAATTTCCCTCGCCCTGAGGTTAATGATAATATCATAATAAGAGGATTTTGATATATCCATGCTTTGAAGACATGTCATATCATCAGTAATATGGTAAAATTTGATAATCTAATTACATGAAGGGATCCTGGAGATATATTTCCACCAAAAGTACCAATACATAGGTGGGATTAGGAGGATTTAGTTAATCCTTATTAGATCACAAACCTCCCTAATCAGCATCTCATGTGAAAATTTATCTCTATACTTAGTCGAGTAAGCTTGAAATAACTCTTAACACTTGTATGATTGATCTAGTCCCATATCCCTCAAATTGGGAATGTTCAAAACCATTTACTGGTCTCTCTCATTAAACCAGGATTCCGATTTATTTGTTCACCATCCACTACTATCCTCACTAAATAAGGAGAGTAACCTTACATATTTAGTACCAGAGACCACATGGGAAGTCAACTTTAAGCCAAAATTATGGTATAGCGACAGATCCTTCCAAAACATAATAGTGGTCCCAACTCTAATCTTTTGGTAAATTCCACCATTTTGTAGCATTCCTGAACTTCAAATGGTTATCCAGAAAAAAGTGGGACATCTGCCAAAATAGCTTCTCATATGCCTGGTTGATGGAATTATATGCTGAAGAGGACCCAAAAACATATGGAATACATATATTGAATAAGAAACCAACCCATATTGTATGGAAGGGCATCACTGAAGTAACATAGTCATCAAAACCCCATTCCCCTGCACACTTATGGGTTAAAAAGATTATCCCAAAAAATCTAATGGATTTCTTATGCCCATATTTCTGATGCCACCTTAAATTAAAAAGCTTAGTTTAATGTTGACCAGTAATAAAACATAGGATTTTGAGGAGGATTATAACATATTTCAAAATTGATTGGTCCATGATATTAATTGGAATTTCCTTGACTGGTTTATTAAACTTATTAATGCTTCATACCTAAATTTATATTCCACCCAATCCAATACTCTTGAGAACACATCTATTTTAGATCAGTCTAAATAAGTAAGGAGCCCCTAATATTTCTATTTCTAATATACCACTTGGACACCAAAAGAATTATGATGGTAATTCTTTTTTCTCAATAGAAAAAATGGACTAAAATAAACATCAGTTTTTTATTTATTAACTAATTGACACAAATAATTATTATAATAGAAAATAAGGTGAAATTTTGAACTAAATTCTTCCCTGGTGGCCCTTAAAAAACGAAGAGTATAATTAGAAAAAAAGAGGAGTAACAGGTCACAATTGAAAAATATTACACGCTCGTGCATCGTTGGGCACGAGCGACAAATTAAAATTTATACCTACTTACTACTTAGGACAATGGCAAGACAGGGTTGAACCACAGGGAGGCCTGTTTTTGTTTTGGTGTTCTAAAAAAAAGACTAAACAAAAAAACACACAAGAAAATATCGAGCAAAGACAAATGGTGATGGTGAAGTGAAGTGAATAAAATTTAGTGTGTGTAAAAGTGAAAGTAAGATGGTGAGTGCAACGTGAGTGGACAGAGCAGTAAGAGAAACTGGGGTGCAAGCAACCAATAGATGAATAGGGGGAAAAGTCCACTGGCCGATTTGATGTTGCTTAACCCTATTCATGCACTACAATTGAAGAGCATGGATCTAACTAAGAGTAACCAGACAGATTTATCGTCTGGTCAGCTTGTGATGTAATAGCGCCTACAGTCCCTCGACTGTAAGAGTCATTCCAACCAATGGTGAAGAAAAGTCAGAAGTCACCGAGCTCAACTTGTCAGTTGAGTTCGGTGTGTCTCTCTCTTTAGAGAGTAATTCACTTGTCAGTGAATTACTCAATTTGAAATAGTTTGAATTATGGTACAATCAAGATTGGTTTTCACACGATCTTATTGTTTTGAAAATAGGCTTGTCAGTAAACAGTAAGAGAGAGATAATCCAATTGAGTGATGTAGTGCATGAATGAGATCAAACAAATCAAATCAGTCAGCTTAGTCTCCCCCAAAATAATTTAGCTGGACATGATGGTTGGATTTAATGTAAACATGGAATTGAAATAGTGAAGTTAATGTTCAATTAAGTTGCAGAAAAAAAACAGAGCATAGGTCAAATAAGAATGTTTGTCTCCCTACTCGAGCTCTCAGAAACTCTAACTCCTGCCGCTTGATGAAGGATGCAATGTTGGAAATCCGCTCGATGTCCCACCTTTGTAATAGAGGTGTGAAATGAACTGATCTCGTACTCCAATCTGCTCCACGGAAGATGGTGAAAGTTCTTCCTGCCTTGCTCCTTGTGTTCTCTCTGATGTCTTCCCCTTTTTTCCCAATGGAAGTGTATCCCCGAGTTGTTATCCCCGCTCCTTCTTAGCTCGCAAGGAGATGCCTCTCCTGCCTCCCGTGCGTTCATCACCTAACTGAAGCCTTTGGAATCTACCCCAGTGAGTTCCCTGGCCTCCACGTGGAGCTTTCTCTTTGCCGCCCCTCCTGCGCTAGTCACCGGAGCAATTGCTCCTAACTGAATGAAAAATAATGTGCGCGTGAAGAACTAATTCCTTCCCTGGACACAGCCAATCCATGTGGCATGCTTTTATATGCACGTCACTCTCTTTCAAGTGAATTATATGTAAGCGTATCCCGCCTCCTACGACGAACTCGTGAACTCTTCTCGTGCTTTCCCGCTAACTTCTTCTTTCATAACAGCTTCAATGTGTAACTCCCCCAGCACGGAACACCAAACAAAACACACGTGAGTCGAATAAAAATAAAATGACATTTATATATATCATATATTAAATCACAGCTAAAAAATACTCATTAATATATATATATCTATATTTTTATACATTACCTAATATTAATATATATATATGTTTTAATAACTATAATATTAGTTTATTAATATATACCTATTATAATACAAAAGTAATTGAAATTATATATATATATATATATATGAATCGGTTCATGTATATTATATATTTTATTATATATGTAACCATTATTATAAAAATCAAAATAAAATAAACAATGAAAAAGAAGAAGAAGAAGGGGGAGTCGGGTTTCAGCATGGAAGCAGGGGTGCAACGACGATGAAGGAGACATGGGAGTCTCGGCTCGGGGGAAGCGTAGTGCGGTGGCATGTTAGAGCTCAGAGCAAGCAGGTGGCGACTCGATCGACTCAACAGGGGGCGACAACAGCTGTGTGGGATGGTTTCAAGGAGATTGGGGATGGGGAGGTCCAGTCACGACGATGGGTGAAACCGGTGTTCGATTAGGGTTCGTGGAAATTGGATGCGGCACCGGCGGGATAGAGGGAGCTGCTCGGCTTAAGAGAGAAGGCAGGGAGGCGTGCGGTGCGAAGAGTGTGCGGGACCACGATGAGGTCAAGGTGTTAGGGTTCTGGAGGAATTGTGGAGCATAGTTGTGGTTTGCGATTGGCGGTGGCTAAGGGATGTCAAGCCGCGACAAGTGGGGGATGCGCCACTCGGCTTAAGCAGGAAGAGAGGATATGTGGTTGTTCGAGTTCGACCGAGCTAGGGGGAGATCGCACGACGGTGCTCAGAACATGATTTTCTGTTTGAATTTTTATCTACGTATGTCTTATCTTCGGATCTGATTTGGTTTGATTTGTGAGCTCAAACTTACTGTTACAATTTGATTGTTGTGCTGCATTGTTTGATTTGTTGATGATGTGGCTGGTTAGTGTTTCTATTGTGTGAAGGAGGGTGGGAGAAAAGGAGCAGGAGGTGATTCACCGTGAGGGTGATCCCGGTGAGACAGTTTGATGCTAGGTTTGAAATGGTGAGACAGGCACCATGAGTGATTCTCACGGTGACTGTGTGTGGGAAATGGCGAGACATGATGCAGTGAAATGGTGGCAGGATATGTGGCACTGTGAAGAGAAGTGGTTGGGGGTGCAAGAGACACCGTGACAGTGAGACAGTTTCTGAGGCACCGTGAGGGTGGCTCACGGTGAGACCATTTATGAAACGGTGGGTAGAGGGGGGGGGGGAAAGAGAGTTGGAGATTGAGGCACCGTGAGTGTCACGGTGAGACAAAAGGTGTGGAAAGGCGGTGGTTGAGACACCGTGAGTGTCACAGTGAGACCGTGAGGAGGAAACGGTGGGTAAGGAATAGAGGCACCGTGAGTGTCACGGTGAGACAAGAACAAAGACACCGTGAGTACCTGCGAATAAAAAAGAAAAATTAAATAATTTAATAATTTAAATAAAACTAATAATCAATTAACAAATTAAATTTAATTAAAAAATAAATAAAAAAACAAACTCAAATAATAAAATTACTTGTGATTTATTTAAAAGAATGAATTTATTAAAAAATTATAAACAAACTTAATTTAAGAACCACTTAAAATATTTACAATAACTTGGTTAAATTATTTAACCAACTAATTAACCAAAGAATAAAGTAAATAATTAATCAATGAATAAAGATGTTAATTGAATAAAACTGGTAAGTTAAAATTAGTTGAATTATTAAATGAATTAAAAACTAAATCGTGTTATTTATTTACAGTTTAAAGAATAAATAATTAGTTAAATAAATTAATACACTACTAAGCTAACTAGAATGAAACATTATAAAAATAAAAGAATAAATAAATAAAAGTCTAATTCGCAAGACTAAGTAAATTTAAGAATTATTTGAAAATACACAAATTACTAATAAAAACAACTTATTTAAACAGAAATTTATTATTTAACACAAAAAGTACACCAACACAGTAATTACCAAATATCTACTAAAAACACTCATTTTGGAATAAAAAATTCAATAAAAATATAAAAAGAATGTGGAAAAGTGTGTGAAAACACCACCACATCAAACTCCCCCACACTTAAAACCATTTTTGTCCTCAAACAAGTACATGAATTTGACTTTAAAACAGCAAGATGAGATTTGTGAAGTTCAGCTCAAAAAGTGCATGTTTAAACTTAAATAACCAGAGGAACAAGACTGAACAATGAGTCAGGTTTTTCAAAGGTATTCAAAAATGATATCCTTCCTATCTTCAAATACTCACTGGAAGTCAAGAGCATCACAAATTCATACACTATCAAGTATGTCATGCATCCTATGTGTTTTCATTAACTTTCCTACTTCACCATCCAATTCAAGTACTGATTCAAGGAGTGATGACAAGTTAGATGAAGTGGAACTAAAAAACTTAACCAAGGGCACATTATATTCTCACCTTCCCCGGGGTTCCAAGAATTAAAATCCATTAAATTGATCACTTTATTGATTCAACTCAAATGAAAATTAACCAAGTCAATTTCTCCCTTCTTCATCTGGATTCAAAATTCCCCTCACCTTAATGAGTTCATTTTTGACAAGGGAACTTTATTTTACATTTTCCCAGCCATATTCCATGTGCAGAGCACTGTTCATAGCACTTATTAAAATGGAAATTGGCTTTATTTATTCACAGAAACGCACCCAATTCACCTTGTCTCAAATACTCACCATGGGATCCCATTTTCCCATTTTACTCCAGTTACAAATGACTTAATTAATAATCAATCAAGTTGACTTCATAAAGTGATTGAATATTATTAAATAAAAATTTGAGTCCCCTGGGTTCCAGTGATAACATCAAGATACTCTAAGTCATGATCCTTACTCCACAAAACCTATACTGTCACACTCCCATCCTCAGTTCCTAAATAGACAAATCCATAGAGACAGTGAACAATTGCACTCAGCAATCATTCATACTTAACAGTTTCTGACTTAGTGTCACTCTCAACATCCATCAAACAATTATCCACTAAATAAGACATAATTGAAGTATCAATGAACATCAATTGACCATCATGTGATGAAATAATTTTGAATTTTGAAGGAATTTTGAAGGAATTTTGAAGGAATTTTGAACCTTTTTTTTTGAAAAAATTTGACCATGTTTTTTTAAACAAAATCAGGTTCAAGAAGGGGGAATTCGACATGAAACTAGAATGACCCCTCTCCCCCACACTTAAAACCCAACATTGTCCCCAATGTTGAATCTCAAGGTGGGAGATAGTGAAAGTTCAAAACAGATGGACATTTCAGCTGAAAAAGGAAATGGAAGGGTATCAATGAAATTCAAAAAAATTCTTTGCCACATAAAAAGTGAAAGAAAAGAAAAAGAAAAAAGAAAAAACCCCCACCAACAATCACCAAAAACCAAGTGCATTTATATTCCTAAAAAGTTCATTCTTTGAATCATTTTGCGAGGAAAAAATATTTTAACAATTTACTTCCAAAATTAGCATGTTTAGCAATGATGTTCAACAACAGTATAATGAGAATAATAATAATGGGTGCAAGCATGTTTCATCAAATCAACTCAAGTACATTCTCAACTAGGTAGATATTAGCAGCTAACACCCAAGCAAGAAAATACAGTCATTACTCACAGATTGGGAGGAAGTCCCGTACACTTAGTTCACAGCAGAGAGTAAGCCATTAATTGAAAGTGAAAAAGGGAGAACGACACTTCCCTGAATTATTGTCCCTTCAGCAGTGGCTTTCATCAATAGATTCTCTTTAGAATCATTGGGTTGTTACTCCTCTTCAGTAACCTGCAGGTTCAAATAAGTAAAAAAAATCATAGTTTAAAGTTCAAGAAAAGTAACCCAAGAGAGTGAGTAGAGAGAAATATTTTCCATATGATGCAGTGGATTGCTCCCTTGGGTTTTCTAGACATGTTTCTGGCAGCAACAACTCTCTCTACCACAACAACAGATCATGAGGCACCATTAGCAGTCATGAAATTGAACCAGAGAACAAGCATCATGGATTAACTTTATTGATTAACATAAAATAAAAGAGAAACTACTAAGCAACCATGGGTTAGTTCCCATGCAACACTGAGTTTATAGTCCTCAGTTAGACTTGAATCAGCTCATTCTACCAACAGAGATATGGCAGCCAAGCCCTTTGGGTTCCCTTCAAAGAAGTGCTTTTTTCTTTGTCCATTGACTAAGTAGGGTCTATTCTCATCTACAACTAGCTCAACAACTCCATTAACCAGAAATCTAACGATGGTAATGGGTCCTGAACACTTGGACTTCAACATCCCTGGAAACAGCTTCAATCATGAATTGAAAAGCAGGACCCTCTCACCAACCATGAAATCCCTGTTTCGAATTATTGAGTCATGAAAAGCCTTTGTTCTTTCTTTGTAAATTTCAGTGTTCTCATAAGACTCTATTCAAATATCTTCCAACTCACTCAGATCTAGCAGCCTCCTCTCTCCAGCAGACTTAAAATCAATGTTAAGAGCCTTCACTGCCCAATAATATCTCTTCTGTAACTCAATAGGTAGATGACATGCTTTCCCAAAGAGTAGCCTATATGGTGACATCCCTATAAGAGTTTTTTAATCGGTTCTGTAGGCCCAAAGGGCATCATCTAATTTCCTTGACCAGTCTTTCCTAGGGCTAGACACTGTTTTCTCTAAAATATGTTTGAGCTCTCTATTTGAAACTTATTCTTGCCCACTCGACTGTGGGTGGTAAGTAGTACTTGTCCTATGGGAGCACCCATAATTCTCCTTCAAACCTTTGAACTTATATTTTTTGAAGTGAGTCCCATTATCAGTGATGAAATCTCGAGGCACACCAAATATGGAAAATATGTTTTTCTTAATGAATTTCACAACACTAGCAGGTGAATTATGAGGCAGAGCTACTGCCTCAACCCACTTGGACACATAGGCCACAACAACCAAGATGTACTCATTCCCATAAGAGGATGGAAATGGTCTAGTGAAGTCCAAGCCCCACACATCAATGATTTCGATTTCTAGAATACCTATTTGAGGTAATTCCTGCCTTCTTCCAACATTTCCCAACATTTGACATTTTTCACAGCCAATAACCAGAATTCTAGCATCCTTAAACAGTGTTGGCCAGTAGAAACCAGCCTGGAGGACCTTCTGAGAAGTCCATTCTCCTCCATGGTGGCCACCCCAAGGTGATGAATGGCAACTCTCAATTATGGGTAAAATCTCATCGTTATCCACACATCTTTTCAGAATCCCATTAGCACACCTCCTAAAGAGAAGAGGGTCATCCCAAAAATAATATTTTAGTTCAGATATAAACCTCTTCCTCTGGTTGTGTGAAAGATCCTTGGGCATGACTCCAGCTGCCAGAAAATTGGTATAGTCTGCAAACCAAGCAGACTGCTGCACAGAAGCAGCAAACAACTATTCATCAGGGAAAGAAGTATTGATCTCTTTTGGTTCCTTACTTGTGGAATTGGGAAATCTGGACAAGTGATCTGCAACAACATTCTCAGCCCCTTTCTTATCCTTAATCAATAAATCAAACTCCTGTAACTGCAAGGTCCACCTCAGGAGTCTAGGCTTTGAGTCCTTTTTAGCCAGCAAATACTTAAGGGCTGAATGATCTGTGAAAACTATTATACTTGATCCTATCAAATACTGCCTAAACTTTTCCAAAGAAAACTTCACAGTAGCCAGCTCCTTTTCAGTGGTAGAATAATACTTCTGGGCATCATCTAGGAGATTTCTTTGCATACTAAATAACATGAAGTTTCCTATCCTTCCTCTGCCCAAACACAGCTTTTACTGCAAAATCACTAGCATCACACATAACCTCAAAGGGAAGTTTCCAGTCTGGAGCAGTGATTACTTGTGAAGTAGTTAACTTCTCCTTGAGCAAATTAAAGGCCTCTAGACATGTCTCATCAAAGACAAAGGGTGTTTCCTTAACTAGCAGGGAGCACATGGGTCTAGTAATCTTAGAAAAATCCTTAATGAACCTCTTGTAGAACCCATCATGACCCAAAAAACAACTAATTACTTTGACATTTTCAGGTGGGGGAAACATTTGTATGACCTCTATTTTAGCATTATCGACCTCCAGCCCCTTCTTAGAAACCATGTGTCCCAAAACTATGCCTTTAGTGGCCATGAATTGGCACTTTTCCCTATTTAAGACTAAGTTGGTCTCTTGGCATATTTCTAACATTAATTCAATGTTTTTCAGACAGTTCTCAAAGGTATCTCCCACAATAGAAAAATCATCCATGAATACTTCAATAATCCTCTCAATAATGTCTGAAAAAATTTCCATCATACATCTCTGAAAAGTGGCAGGAGCACCACACAAGCCAAAGGGCATCCGATGGTAGGCAAATGTCCCAAATGGACATGTGACGGTGGTTTTCTCTTGGTCCTCAGGTGCAATGGAAATCTGGTTATAACCAGAATATCCATCAAGAAAGCAGAAGAATTCGTTGCCTGCCAACCTCTCTAACATTTGATCCAAAAATGGCATAGGAAGGTGATCTTTTCTTATGGAAACATTTAATTTTTTGTAGTCTATAAAGAATCTCCCTTTGTTCACTGCTCTTGTCTGGATTTTATCATTCCTTTCATTAGTGACCAATGTCACTCCACTCTTTTTGGGGACCACCTGGATAGGACTGACCGAGGGGCTATCAGAAATTGGAAAAATTCTTCCAGCATCTAGCAACCTAATCACTTATTCTCTCACTACTTCCTTCATGTTGGGGTTGAGTCTTCTTTGGGATTCTACTCTGGGCTTACACTCAGGTTCCATTGTAATTTTATGCATACAGAAGGCTGGACTTACCCCTTTGATATCAGCAATTGACCATCCAATGACAACAATGTACTTCCTCAAAACTGTATGCAAATTTTTCTCTTGACCCAATTACAGGTTGGATGAAATGATCATAGGAAGGGTGGAATTGTCTCCTAAAAAGGCATATTTGAGATGGGCAGGGAGAGGCTTAAGTTCAAGGATGGGTGGTGACTGGATTGAGGGAATACACTTGGGCATGGGTGTCCCACGGTCTTTATGCTGCCTCTTAAAAAAGGTAGTAGAAAAGGATTTTTCATCAGTGCAAGAGGTTCCAAAATATATCTCCACAAAATCAGACTCCTCTCTCGGGGAAGGAATATGCTCCAAGACAAACTCATCTAGGTTCTCCAAAAATTCACCCTCATACTCATCAACAAATTCTCTCTCCTTACTTGAGCTGATCCCCATGCAAGAGGCAACAGGGATTTCAGGTTCACTATTGATCTCAGCTATCATTCTCAGAAACTCTTCTTTCTCCTTTTCAACTGTACTCTCAATAGCTAACATCTCATCTTTTGGGAAAATTGGGTGGGTGGGTTCTTGTATTTTATTAATCACATTTAATTATTCTTTTCTGCTCACCCAAATTGAAAATCTGTTTCCCATTAGTCACATCTATCATAGCTCCCCCTATGGCCAAGAAGGGCCTACCACGAATGATAGGAACCTCCTGGTCACACCCCATGTCAAGGATAAGAAAGTCACTAGGCAAAAAGAGTTTGCCTACTCCCACTAACAGATCATCGACCCTACCCACTGGATGAGTGATAGACCTATCAGCAAGCTGTAACACCATAGTGGTGTGTTGGGGAACTCCTAATCTTAGGTGCTGGAAAAGTGATAGTGGAATCAAATTAATACTAGCACCCAGATCACAAAAATAGTTGAACTTACCACCTCTATCCCGAAATGTGCAAGGGATGACAAAGCTTCCAGGGTCCTGAAGATTAGGAGGTATCCTATCCTGCAAGACTGCGCTACACCTCTCTGTTTAGCTATAGGTGGAAAATTCTTCCAAAGTATTTTTGTTTGAACAGATTTTCTTGAGTGATTTCAGATATGATGGGCTTTGAATCAGTGCTTCCAAGAATGGGATATCAATGTTCATCTTTTTAACCACCTTCAAAAATTTCAACAGTTCAGAATCATGAATTGGTTTCTTAATTCTTTGAGGAAAGGGGATTGCAGGGGCAAAATTACTCACAATTGGGGGAATCTCTATATCTTCTTCTGCAACAATTTTCTTCCATTTATTGTCTTTCTTTTTCAAGCCATTTTCTTTGGATTTTTGAGATGGAACAGCAGGAACATGAGGGATTCTAGTGGTGCTATCCAGTTTTCCATATTCAGGTTCTTTCAGATTTGAGTTTCTAGTTTCATCCATTTTTTCATTTTCATCATTTTGGGGTTCTTTCCTAGGCTCTTGGTGGGTTTGGAGACCACTTCTTGTGGTCACAGCCATGGAATTATCCCTAGGATTGGCTTCAGTGGTGCTGGGCAGCCTACCCTTTTCTCTATTACTAGCATCCCTAGCCAACTGCCCCATTTGAATTTCTAGGTTTTTTATTCTAGCATCCATTTGGACTTTATCAAAATCATTTTTTGTCTTTTGTTCATCAAACCTCCCTATCAACTGATGGAACATGTATCTCACCTCATCTTTTGAGTTGGATGACTCAGCCTTTGGTTGGGATTGGGGTTGGAATTGCTGCTGAGGAAGTTGCTGGAATCTAGGAGGAGCAGTAGGTCAGAGGACTCCCTGCTCCCTCCATGATAGGTTCAGATGGTTCCTATACCCCTGATTGTAAGTGTTGGAAAAATGATCATCCCTAGGCTGCATCTGGGGTCCATAGCCAGCAAAACTGGCACTCTCATGAGGCTGGACAGGCATATCAAATTTTGGACAACAGGTTTGAGAGTGGCCATACATGCCACAGTGGTGACACTGCTCCTTAAGGATTTGATGTGGGTTCTCATTAAAGAACCCAGCAGCTTGGGCATCATCTTGAGGAGCAGTGGTGGTTTCCTTTCTATCAATGGTTCTCCTCCTAGAGCATTTGTGCTGGTAGTTCTGAGATAATGTGTTAAAGATCTGTTTGAGCTCCTCAGTAGTCCTATCACTAAAGTCTCGTCCAGAAGACTGATCCACCAAGGTTTGGTGGTAAGGGGTAAGACTATTGTAAAAGGTGTCCATGAGGAATTGAGATGTACATTGATGGTTTGGACACTGCCAGAGCAACCCTCTAAACCTATCCCGGGCTTCATGAAACAGTTCTCCTTCATCCTGAAGGAATCCAGTGATTTTATTCCTAATCTGAGATGTCAACCTCCTAGGATAGAATTTCATAGTGAAGGCATTGTAAAATTGATCCCAAGTGACAATGATCTCTTACTCTAATTATTGGAACCAAGACCTAGCGTTTCCCTTAAGGCAGAAGGGGAAGACTATCAATTTATTCTCTTTCTCAGTGAGACCCCTAAGTGGTAGTTGCTGGACACTACAACAGAAGGCTATAATGAAGTCTAGA
Organism: Viscum album; assembly: GCA_963277665.1. Classification (NCBI taxonomy): domain Eukaryota; kingdom Viridiplantae; phylum Streptophyta; class Magnoliopsida; order Santalales; family Viscaceae; genus Viscum; species Viscum album. The sequence continues at coordinate 1,893,534,708 of OY728119.1, forward strand.
GAGTCTTCACTAGGCATTCCATTGAAGGTAGGCAGCTGAATAATCATGGATTGTTTGCTCTCATAATTCCTAGACCTAGGAGAGAGTCTAATACATGAAGGGTTACTAGACACTGACGATATCAAGAACTCTCTCAAACTGTTCCTCTCAGCTATCTCATTCCCAGGTTGATTCATCATTCCATGTTGGTTCACATTCTCAGGAAGTGGATTGTCTTGGTTTTGATTTCTGTTTTCTTCCATCTTGACCTTGTCTTTGTTCTTTTTTACTTCTTTGAGGTGCTTATCAATCTCAGGATTACTAGGTACTAAGTCTTCAGACTTAGACCTGGTTTGCATGCAGCAGGTTCACAATTTTTTTTTTCAATTTCAATTTTCTATTTGCAGATTTTTTTAGTGATTTTTTATTGTTTTTTTTGAATTGTTGTTTGTTTTTTTTAAACTCACCTACCCTCTCCGGAAACAGCGCCAAAATTTGCACGCTTGAGCATCGTTGGGCATGGGCGACAAATTAAAATTTATACCTACTTACTACTTAGGACAGTGGTAAGACATGGTCGAACCATAGGGAGGCCTGTTGTTGTGTTGGTGTTCTAAAAAAAGACTAAACAAAAAAACACACAAGAAAATATCGAGAAAAGACAAATGGTGATGGTGAAGTGAAGTGAATGAGATTTAGTGTGTATAGAAGTGAAAGTAAGATGGTGAGTGCAAAGTGAGTGGACAGAGCAGCAATAGAAACTGGGGTGCAAGCAACCAATATATGAATAGGGGTAAAAGTCCACTGGCCGATTTGATGTTGCTTAACCCTATTCATGCACTGCAATTGAAGAGCATGGATCTGACTAAGAGTAACCGGCCAGAGTTGTCGTCTAGTCAGCTTGTGATGTAATAGCTCCTACAGTCCCTCGACTGTAAGAGTCCTTCCAACCAATGGTGAAGAAATGTCAGAAGTCACCGAGCTCAACTTGTCAGTTGAGTTTGGTGTGTCTCTCTCTTTTGAGAGTAATTCACTTGTCAGTAAATTACTCAATTTGAAACAGTTTGAATTATGGTACAGTCAAGATTAGTTTTCACACGATCTTGTTGTTTTGAAAATAGGCTTGTCAGTAAACAGTAAGGGAGAGATAATCCAATTGAGTGATGCGGTGAATGAATGAGCTCAAACAAAATCAAATCAGCCAGCTTATTCTTCCCCAAATGAATTTAGCTGGACATGATGGTTGGATTTAATGAAAACATGGAATTGAAACAGTGAAGTTCATGTTCAATTAAGTTGAAAAAAATAGAGCACATGTCAAATAAGAATGATTTTATCCCTGCTCGAGCTCTCGGAAACTCTAACTCCTGCCGCTTGATGATGGATGCAATGTTGGAAATCCGCTCGATGTCCCGCCCTGGGAATAGAGGTGTGAAATGCACTGATCTTGTACTCCAATCTACTCCGAGGAAGATGGTGAATGTTCTTCCTGCCTTGATCCTTGTGTTCTCTCTAATGTCTGTCCCTTTTTTCCTGATGGAAGTGTATCCCCGACTTGTTATCCCCGCTCCTACTTAGCACGCAAGGAGATGCCTCTCCCACCTCCCGTGCGTTCATCACCTAACCAAAGCCTCTAGAATCTCCCCTAGTGAGTTCCCTGGTCTCCACGTAGAGCTTTCACTTTGCTGCCCCTCCCGCGCTGGTCACCAGAGCAATTTCTCTGAAATGAATGAAAAATAATTCACACGCGAAGAACTAATTCCTTCCCTGGACATAGCCAATCCACATGGCGTGCTTTTATGTGCACATCACGCTCTTTTATGTGAATTCTATGTAAGAGTATCCCGCCTCCTACAACAAACTCGTGAACTCTTCTCGTGCTTTCCCGCTAACTGCTTCTTTCATCACAGCTTCAATGTGTAGAGCCCCCTACACGGAACATCATACAAAACGCACGTGAGTCGAATAAAAATAAAATAAATTTTATATATATCATATATTAAATCACAAATTAAAAATACTCATTAATATATATATCTATATTTTTATACATTACCTAATATTAATATATATGTGTTTTAATAACTATAATATTCATTTATTAATATATACCTATTATAAGACAAAAGTAATTGAAATTATATATATATATATGAATCGGTTCATGTATATTATATATTTTATTATATATGTAACCATTATTATATAAATCAAAATAAAATAAACAATGAAAAAGAAGAAGAAGAAGGGGGAGTCGGGTTTCAGTGTGGAAGCAGGGGCGCAGCGGCGATGAAGGAGGCAGGGGTGTCTCAGCTCGGGGGAAGCGTAGTGCGGCAGCATGTTTGAGCTCGGAGCAGGAAGGTGGCGACTCGAGCGACTCAGTAGGGGGAGATGGCGGCTGTGCGGGATGGGTTCATGGAGATTGCAGATGGGGAGGTCCGGTCACGACGATGGGTAAAACCAGTGTTCGATTAGGATTCGTGGAAATTGGATGCGGCGCCGGCGGGATAGAGGGAGATGCTTGGCTTAAGAGAGAAGGAAGGGAGGCATGCGGTGTGAAGAGTGTCCAGGACCACGACGAGGTCAAGGGGTTCGGGTTCTGGAGGAATTGAGGAGCATAGGTGCGGTTTGTGGTTCGCGGCGACTAAGGGATGTCAAGACGTGACAAGTGGGGGATGCGCGACTCTGATTAAGCAGGAAGAGAGGATATGTGGTTGTTCGAGTTCGACCGAGCTGGGGGGAGATCGCGCGACGGTGATCAGAACGTGATTTTTGGTTTGAATTTTTATCTACATATGTGTTATCTTCGGATCTGATTTGGTTTGATTTGTGAGATTAAACTTGCTGTTACAATTTGAGTGTTGTGCTACATTGTTTGATTTGTTGATGATGCGGCTGGTTAGTGTTTCTGTTGTGTGAAGAAGGGTGGGAGCAAAGGAGCTGGCGGTGAGTCACTGTGAGGGTGCTCATGGTGAGATAGTTTGATACTAGGTTTGAAATGGTGAGACAGGCATCATGAGTGATGCTCATGGTGACTGTGTGTGGGAAACGATGAGACATGATGAAGTGAAACGATGGCAGGATATGTGGCACCGTGAAGAGAAGTGGCTGGGGTGCAAGAGACACCGTGACAGTGAGATAGTTTTTGAGGCACCGTGAGGGTGGCTCACGGTGAGACCGTTTATGAAACAGTGGGTAGAGGGGGGGGGGGAAGAGAGAAGGAGGTTGAGACACCGTGAGTGTCACGGTGAGACCGTGAGGAGGAAACGGTGGGTAAGGAACGGAGGCACCGTGAGTGTCACAGTGAGACAAGAACGAAGACACCATGAGTACCTACAAATTAAAAAGAACAATTAAATAAATTAATAATTTAAATAAAACTAAAAATCAATAAACAAATTAAATTGAATTAAAAACTAAATAAATAAAACAAACTCAAATAATAAAATTACTTGTGATTTATTTAAAAGAATTAATTTATTAAAAAATTATAAACAAACTTAATTTAAGAACCACTTAAAATATTTACAATAACTTGGTTAAATTATTTAACCAACTAATTAACCAAAGAATAAAGTAAATAATTAATCAAAGAATAAAGATGTTAATTGAATAAAACTAGCAAATCAAAATTAGTTAAATTATTAAATGAATTAAAAACTAAATCATGTTATTTATTTAGAATTTAAAGAATAAAGAATTAGTTAATTAAATTAATACACTACTAAGATAACTAGAATGAAACATTATAAAAATAAAATAATAAATAAATAAAAGTCTAATTCGCAAGACTAAGTAAATTTAAGAATTTTTTAAAAAGACACAAATGTCTAATAAAAACAACTTATTTAAAAAAAATTGATTATTTTACACATCATGTACAATAACACAGTAATTACCAAATATTTACTAAAAAACTCATTTTGGAATAAAAAACTCAAAAAAATATAAAAAGAATGTGGCAAAGTGTGTGAAAACACCGCCACATCAAATATCATACCATGAATAAGGTTATATCTACCTTCCATGAAGATAGGATTGTAGAGAATATGAGATAGAAAAATTAAAAGGAATGGGGAGAGAGGATTCCCCAAGTGGAAACCCCTAGTTGGAGGAAAATGTGAGTGAGGCCCCAACTAATTGAAATAATGATATAAAATGTAGTAACACATTTCATAACAAACTCAACCAATTTAGATAATTAACCCCATTATAACCATAACAAACCAAAAGAAATACTATTCCACTCCATTATAATCTTTTTTTCATATAATTTTTCAGTGCCATGAAACCTCTTCTATATTTGGAGAATGTTTTCACAGAATGAAAAATTTCAGGGGGGATGATAGAATTTTTTAAAATAGCCCTCTTGTGAATAAAAACACATTAGTTCTCATAAATAATAAAAGGAAACCTCAAGTTCTTGTTATTGACAAGGATTATTGAAAATATTTTATAAGTAACAATACAAAAAATAATGAGACCAAATTCAATGAATGAAGAAGGTTATTTATAATTTAGAATGACGGTTAAAAAATATTCATTAATAGAATGATAATTGTCCTTACCAGTCTAAATATTTTTCATAATAACAAAGATTTAATGGCTGATTTTTTTTCATAAATTTGTAAATAATAATGAATGGAAACCATCAGGTCTTAGTCATTTAGCTGAATGAATATCTTTTAATGGACAAAGAATTTCATCATCTGTAATTTTATGAACATGTTCTTGGTTCATCGTGTTCATGACCACTATTTTTTATTAATGATGTGATATCATAAGAAGTAGCAGACTCTGAATATAAATATTTATTGAGGGAAAGTTTTAGTGTTATATCATTTATATCCTTATCATTAAATGTAGATCTACCATAATAATTGGTGATACAAGAGATAATATTATCATGGTTCCTCTTAGATTACTTTTAATGGAAGAATAATTTATTAGAGTGACTATTATTAATATGATATTTTGACGCACACATAGACTCGAATCATTACATTATTCTGATTACTGTATCAAAATTCACATCAAGAGTTGAGATCCTTGATAGAATTGCATCAATGGAGGTAAAGTGTAATTCTCCTTTATAATTCCTTCATATAACATCCTACTAGATGTCAGACTAGAAGATCTTGTTATCACTCCATATTTTCAACTTAGATGCTAAATAATGAATTTTACTTCAAGCATAATAACCCCCACCATCTAATATGATCCAACCACCTCTTCACATTAGTTTCTCATAACCAAGAATCATTCATGAATAAAAAGTCTCCCATGATTTGTTTTATTATAACTGTGGCATAATTAGCAAATGATATTCTAGTGATCTGATATGATGTGAGAAATATGTAAAACCCTAAAATTTTGGAAGTGATTTATCCAATCCTTAAAACCCAAAAAGATATCCAAATTCTCTATAATATGAGTTATTTAAGAATTACCATCAAACCATTTAAAGGTGTTTCTTTAATAACCTATATAAAAAAGTTACACAATCTGAATTACTAGTAAGATGTCTACCATCAAAACATAACACCTACTAGAAACCCCTATCTTCTCACTTTGAAATTATTTTCATTAATTTATATTGAAATTAAAAGAGTCTTAAGTAGAATATCTAATAAATATTAAGAATATCCCATGATTTCCATTTTCCCATATGATAAGTCCACCCATAAAAACCCACAAATGACTAAATTGGAGAACCCTACTATTAAATATAAGAGGAATTATGACTCGAAGAAATGATTTTTATCCTAACATCTGCATCCTTCATCAAGATAAGAAAAATCACTCTAGAGTTACCTCTCCTAAAAACATGGAAAATAGAAAAATGAAAACAAAAATTCCTCACAACTCCAGTAATATCATTACTATACAATATAGTTTCAGACATGAAAACTATGAGATGGAAAAAAATTCTTTGATGATGGACACTTTGAACTGGTGGTTGGTTCCCAATACCATTAAATTTCAAGATTATGGTTTTAATTGGGGTATTCATGGAAATATCACTCCTACTTCCACCTCTATATATTCATGAAAATAACTATCTATGGCTATATTCCATCTTTTAGAATATCATTTGTTATCCTATAAAACCACCATGTATATTTTGGATCTATCGGGTTTTGTGAAAAAAGGTTAGTACATTTATATCCTCCTCCATTACTCATAAAAGTTTACTGTTTTCTGGATCCATCCATAATATATTCATTAAGATCATCTCCTATAAATCAAGAGTGCATAGATAGATCAAAACATTAGAGATAACCTAGTTATGTGGGACTTAACAGATACTTTTTGGGTTAGATGAAAGTTTAAATTTCCCCTCAATAGCTATAGAAGTGATTTCTCAAGGGTTTTTTGTCACCATAATAGGTTTATACTAGGATTTTTGGGTCTTCCCAGGGTTACAAGAAATAAAATGGGTTATTTTAATCTCCCAACAATTCAATATCACATGGTTACTATGGCCTATAAAAAACTAGTGGCCCTAAAATAATGAAATTATTCTTACCAAATATTGATTTTACATAAAACACCACAAAATTTTTTCCCCTTTCCCTTTTCCAATATGAATTCTAGAAAACAGACATCCCAAAATTCTTTTCTCAAAATCCATGTTCCATAGTAAATAACAATTTAACCCCTACATATTCCTCTTTTGAAACAAAATGTTTATCGACTTGCTCGAGGAATCTACCAAAGAAGTAAAAGATAAGAAATATTTCATATTAAAAATAAATCCATACATTTGAGTCTTCTGTAGATAAGTGTGGACTGTAATATGTGGCAATAAAATTCCAACCATAACCATTATATATATAAATGGCTTCCAATGAATACGATCTGATTGACCCAATTCAAAAAAATATCTCACGAAACCTCAAATATCTTTCATAACATGTTCTGATCTTCCACAAAATTGGATTCCATTATGTCAAACTCATAATGATTTCTTAGAAAATCTCTAATTTAGAACCTCCCCATATTTTCTCATATCGACCATTAGAATGGTATTATTATCAAAAGAACATTGTTTCTGAGGAATAACTTTTTACTTTTCATTCCCATTGAATAATTTAAAAAAAAATCCCAAACCTATTTTTCTTATGGACACACCACCCTCTATAATACATATAGTTTTCAATATTTTTTTAAGGAATTTAAATTGAAGGGATGAGTAATGATGAATTTACCCATAGTTAGGATATAAATTCAATGAACAAAGAATCGATATTTATCATTCACGGTGAAAAAAGGTAGTTTCTCTTTATTACACAGCAAGAAGATATGCATTTGATTCAACATATCAATCCTCATTACACAATTCCAAGAGTACCACAAGAATAAATAAGATTCAAATTATAATACAAACCACACTCCAAATCCATGATTTTAGCGAGGATCATAAATCATATTAAATCATAGGGAAATCCTAGGAAACGATGAGAAATAATAAGTTAAGCATCGTCAGGATACGATAGATATATGGTCTATCTTAAAAAATGATCAAAGTCATAATGTCCCCACCATTAAACAAAAAAACTAAGGATAACCCTATGAATCACCAAACCTAAGGAAAATGTATGAGTATTGTCCCACCATTAGATAGAATCTATATATTTTTATAAAAAAAATTATATATAGGAATTGTTATATAATGCTTAATAAAATTAAAATTCTAAATATTTTTTTAAATATATATATATTTGTTTATGTAATTTAAAGGAAACAAATCATAATAATGGGGTATATATACATGTTCATGCATGCATTCATGCATGTATAGATACACTTTTTTTAAAAAAAATAACTCTATATATGTACTATACATTTTCACTTTATATTTATAGACACAAATAAATGTTCAATTGTATTAAGAAACATATGATTTATAGAAAATATATATGTGAAATTTTCACACGAAAATTTAGAGGAAAATTGAAAGATAATTTTCTAGTGGACACATGCACTGAATATTTTCTGTGAAATTTTTTATAGTAAATTACAATGAAAATTAACATTGTGTTATAAGTTTTAATATATTAGTGTTGTTGAATTTATAGAGAAATCTTAATTACAAATTTCATATAGAAATTAACATTTGGAATATCAGGTGTAAATTTTCACTGAATATTTTTAAAAAAAAATTAAATTATTTATCTATTTATTATTATATTTTCACATGAAGTTTAAATATGTATTTAGTTTAAACAATTAAATTAAATTTAATGGGTAAATTTTTTGTGTAAAATTTCAGTGAAAATTTTAGAGTATGTTTTAATTGATAACTATAAATTTTATAAAAATTTAAAATTTATTTATGTTTTCTTGATTATAATTAAATTAATATATATTTATATCATATATTCAAAACATTAATACAATTAAATTATCTCTCTCCACCATGGGATTATTCTTCAAAACATTTTCCTGGATTCTTCTTCCCCATGGTGATCTACATTTTTGAACGAAATCACTAACGTTAATATTTATTTCAATCACAACTCATCATATCAACTACATTCTAACTGGGATCTCAACCACTCAAATCATCACTTTGCAGCTTTCCATAGGTTTGTAGATTGGGTATGGGTTTTACCATAAATATTTTATTTTTATTGACCTGATGAATGGTATGATGATGAGGGTAATATTGTTATGAAACATGGCCCTTGTACCTATGAGATAAAATCCAAGAGTATCATTTGTTCTAGAGACAAAGAGGCATATGGATTGAAAATTACTTTCTAAGGCTCAATGTTCACATTTCAACACCGAGATAAGTAGGGTTATCATACTGGGGCTGCCGTGATTTCAGTAAATATATATTAATCATATGCATGAAAAGTTAGTGGAGAAACCAACCCCCCAATCTTCTCATCAAGAATATCGAAACACTTATTTTTTTGTAAATAAACTTCATATGGGGATGCTAATCTCAAATAATGATCTATTCTTGCTTATAGGGGAAATTATATACCACCCTCTAGTCTAAATAAAAATTTTGAAGACCCCCTAGAATTAATTCTTCCCCCAATATAAGTAATTTTCATTTTCACCTCTTAATTAAGAGAAAATATGTATATGTTGATGATTCTAGGTGCTAAGAAGCAGTGGATGTTGATGTGGATAAATAATGGGGACCCTGGTCCAGACCTTATTATTGTATAACCCTATAGATTTTAACAAATCTTGGAAACACCTCAAGTGACTAAACAAATCCTAAAATTTGGAATGTGATGGGTGATTGATTAGTTCTTTTAATTTTAGAGTTAGTGGATGAAATGACCTATCCTAGCCTATCCAAATGGAAATATTATGATATAACTTTCATGGGATTGGATACCGATGAAAATTTTGGATAACCTAGCATTGAAGCATAACAAGTATCCTTAACATTGTTTTTCTATCTAAAACCAAGTTGGAAAGAAATGATATTGGTGGTGTGGTGGCAGATATTGGATTTCATGGATGTCTTTTGTTGTCTACATAATGAAATGCTAGGAGGATCTCCTCTTATAGAAAGAGGACATGGAAATCAGAGTTATAATATTCTCCCCAAACTGCATTACAGTAGTCTAACTTCTATCAAATTCCTTGGTTTGTACTTTTATGGGATTATATGGGAGACTTTCTAAAATTAATAAAATGATATTCTAGGAGATTCTTTAGTCTTTGCAAGATAGGATGTCAGGGCCTCTCCTAATATGCAGAAACATTAATGAAATCATGTATCATCATTAAAATAGAGGGGTAATTAAGAGAACTTGAAATTTTTGTGGTGGACTTCTTGAAGGAATCCCATAGTGTAGACTACTTTAAACTAAGGTACTCACCACCACCCTATTCAGTTGGTTTCATTGGAAATTCATTTCTTCTTACATCTAAAAATGTCTTAACCATTATAGGATCCTACTCTTAGGATACTATATTCTATTTTTTCTAGGTTTCTTACCCCTTTAAATTTATTAATATTATCCTATCATCATAAATGCTTCAAAAAATAAATTAAGGGTTGGACAGGAGAATATCGTTAGTTTTGAATTGTATTGGGAATGGGGTAGGATTGTGAGATTATTTTTTGATCATTATTTATAGGGGATGAGTGGGATTCTACATTCATGAAAAATTTATCAAATGTGTCCACAATGCTATAGAAGGTTTCACCATCATGAAATTATATATGATAATATTGAAAATAAGATAACATAACTTTACTCTATCCCCCACCTCGAAAGTGACTCTTTCTGAAATATCAAGGTTGGAAGGAGAAATTGATGTAGAACTCATAATAAAGGATAGAAATAGGTAAATTTTATCATTGTATTCCTATATTAGTGAAGTTTATTAAAATACTCACTATAGATGTGATCTGAAAGGCGGAGAAAGAATCATATATTCTGGATAACTAATACCAATAGAAAATCTATCCTAAATGATTATGATATTCATGATTTTGTTTTTCATTTTTTCTAGTACCTCTATTATGTGGTAGAGTCATCTATTTCATTGTATATTTTTTCAAAAATTATTTCTATGGTCTTAGATGAAATTAGTCACAACCTTGTGTGAGTTATTTCTGATGATTAAATTCGTATGAATCTCAAACAAATCCACTCCACCATGGAACCGGGTGAAAATGTCTTTCATGCCATATTTTCAATTTTTGTTGTTGATATTATTGGGTTTCATATTTTAGGGAACATAAAGTATTTTTGGGAGTTTAATGATAATATCCATTAAATCAATGAAAATATTATTACCCTCATTACCAATATTAAATATCATTCATTAGTTTCATATTTCAGACCCATACCCTTGTGAAATTTCCTATAAAAAATCTTATAAAATATTTGTTTACAATCTTCAAACATGGATTCCCTTTATGGTTTCAATGAATTACATTTCCTTTCTTCCCAATATTTTCAAATCTAACAATTCCATGGCCCCCCATGAAATTTTACACCTTATTAAAACTCAATCTACTTCTAAGAGAGGTGACATGAAAGGGAAGACGGATATAAAAAAGGATAATATAGTGTGGAATGTTATTTTATCTTGTTTTTGTGGAGAAATATTGATTTCCACCTAAAAGGATATAGGTCATAAAGAATTATGTCACCTCAGTTTTGTTCAATATTTGATTCAATGGAGGCCTTATAAGGACCTTTTACTTATTATACTGGTCAATGACAGTGCTACAGTCTACCTAACTTCATGTTTATCTTCTTTTCAAACATTGTTTCCAATAGTTTTTCACTGGAAGTTAATTGTCACATTTTCCATGGTAAAAAGGTGCGTAAATATTGTACCCATATTTCTACCCTTTTCCTTTTGGATGAAATCATATTCTTCTTGAGGGACACCTTGGAATAATGAGAATATACATTACAAATTCTCTTTGAGTATGAGTTGGTTTTTTGGAAATTGGTCAATAGGGAGGAATATGAGATTACCTTTAGCTCAGGTGTTCCCCAAATTAGAAAATATGACCTTATTTAATCCTATGGAATCTAGGTAGTTAAAAATCATGAAAAATATATTAGTCTCACTATATTCCATTCCAATTCAAAAGGTGATGTGTTCTTAGGAATCCTGTATAGAGAGACAAGAAATATTCATTGTTTGACTGCCTATGAGATCCTTATGAAAAGGTAAAAATTCATCACCAAGTCTATGGATTAATCGATTCAAACATATGTAATTTCACTCTTCAAACACAATGGTTTTTTCATTGATCATATACATTCGTGATGGGTTTTTTGGTGGGGCACCTTGAATGGGGAGGTTAAAATGGATAGCATGGGACAAAATCTGTCTGCACAAAGAATGTATGGGAATGAGTTTTTAGGTCATGTATCTTTTGATATAATTCCTCCTTTCTATACAAGGATGGTGACTTATGCAAGACCTAGAGTCCCTTAGTGAAAATTATCTTAGGACTAAATACTTTCCTTTTGTTGAATTCAATGGGGTCTTCTCATGGCCCCTTCCCTAGGTTTTTCTACAAAATCCTCTGGAGTTCACAAGACATACTTTTAAATTAGATATACTAAGGAATTTGATATGTGATAACTACGAAAATATAGAAGGATATTTGTACTATTTATAGTGGTGGATCTTAGGAAATTTCCACTACACAAGAAGGATTGGGTAACTCCATAGTGAAATATTTGTTCAATGGGGTGGGTAATGAGTGGTGCACTGAGATGTTAGAAGCGTCATTTCATGATAGATATAGAATGACCATTAAGAGTATATGATATTTGATGATTATGGTAATAGTTCATATTTTTTGGATCAATGATGGATCTTGCAGTTATTCAATGAATATTGACAATAAGGAAGTTGTTGTAGCATGAAGCACATGGATAGATGATTTTTGTAAACCCCTATAGCACATACCAATTCCACCAAATGTGGAACATTTTTTATAAGGTCTCATCCTTAAATACGATATAATCTTGAGTTTTGATCAAGAATTTACTTTCTTTAACATTGATGATATTTTCAGGTTTAGAGTTTTAGAGAATCATTTCATAACTATTACATAATAGTCAAAATAATTACATTTATATAGAAACACTCAGTATCCACTTTTTTAACCAAATAAAACCCTTTAAACAAAATATGATTTCTATTTCTTGATAAAAATATTTTTTAATTATTCCTTTCTCTCATCCTTCCTTATACACCGTGAATTTTTTTTCAAAAATATGGGATGAGCATAAAAAGCTCAGTAAGGGAGTTAAAAATAAAGAAAACCATTATTCTAGTTAAAACATTGTAACTCATTTAATATTATTTTGAGATAACTAAAAAACGTTTTCACATTAATAACATTGTTTCACGATGAATCAGGTGGAGTTGACTGACACGCCCGACTGTCGATCTCATGGAGGGCTGAACTCCGCTCAGTCGCTCGAATCGGGTATATTTGTCTTCATTTCGAAATGCCCAATGGTTCTATATCCGATGATACATGGACCTGCTTTCCAAAGGCAGAAGTTTGCTGGGTGATTTAGCCAATGATACTTAAGAACACACATTGGTCGAGAGGTTGGGAATTCGGGCTCATCGTACCCTTTTAGGGGAGGAATTATTTCCTATTATGGGACTCTATTATAGATTTAAGACATATTCATATGTTCACGAATATTTGGATTATACCCAAGCATAGTATCCACAGATTAATCTTGGTTGGAAATGGTCAGCTGAACACAGGGATTCAAAATCATTTAGGCCCAAGGTTTACCATCCCTCATTGGATTAATGACTCCGAGGAGTTTGGAATCATTGAGATGGCGCTGGTTTGAAGCACAATAACTGGGTGATCTGGAGTTTATCATCATCTAGGGGGGACAAATAATGACTTGAGAATTTGGATTTAACCCATGATATGGGCCTCCAACGTATCATCATGAGAGAAATCAGAGTCTATGTAGTTCAGTAATGCAGTTTAACGTCATGCAGGACAAAGGATCAGGGCTTATACTTTGAGGTGGCCCAATTAGATGGTGGATGGGGCTTACACTCGGAGGCATCCCTTAGAGTTGGTGAACTGACGTAAAGGGGTCGGAACAACTGGGTGGTGTGCTTGAACCTCATGGAGTCTTCCCACATACCATTCCTTGACATGGATCAAAGTCCTCATAGTTCGCAAGAGGTGGTGTCGGAGAACCGATGTGAAGATGAACCATGGGTCCGACGGGTAATGGGCTTGAACCTTGTGGAGGCTTCCTACATACCATGTCTTGACATGGATCAAAGTCCCCATAGTTCACAAGAGATGGTGTCCGGGTCAGTGCTTACTCTAAGCCCACGTTAGTCATGCTCGGTGTGAGAAACAAGAGGTAGAAAAGACCTGACTATTACATCGTGAAATGTGCATCCGTGGGAAGCGGAGTGGGGATTATGCATGGGGTGGCCCAGGGAAATTTAGATTGGGACTTACTCTAGTATGGAGGCCCAATGGTGAGAAATCCCATAGGGAGATGGAAAAGATACCCTTATGTCCATCTCCCCTCTTGGTTCATGGCACCAGGGAAGTACGGAGGTGCATGGGTGTTACCTCCTACGAGAAAGGCTAGCGGCTTACACCAAGTAGGATGAAATTTCACTCCCAGAAGAGGGGAGAAGTTCTGACCACTTTAGTACAAGGGAAATAGAAGAGGGGTCCCCCAATCTGGTGAGTGGAGAGGCCGAAAGGGGACTTTGGGCTCAGACCTTCCATTACCGTGGGAATGTGAACCCATGAACGCTTCAGGAATCCGCTAAAGGGATACAACAACCACTTTTACCACGCTTACTGTGGGTATGTGAACTCAAAGCGGCATGCTGATGTGCCTGAAAGTTGCATCATATGGGTCCGGTGGCTTCCGTGGAGGCCTTGGCTTGGGGCCGATGAATGGGCCAACGAGGTGTTTGCGAAGGATCGGGCCGGATTGGAAGGATTTTATCTGACTCGGGGGATGGGAACATCGGAGGATTTGGTGGGCCACACAGGTGTATGAGGAGTGGCTCCCTTCACGTAGGGGGTTATCGGTGGCTGGAGAGGCTGTCCGCATACCAGGGTTGTATGCAGACTGATAGGCATCCCACGTACCAGGGTGGTACGCAGCTTCGGGTTTGGCCCGCGTACTAGGTTGGTACGCGGAAGGGTCCGTGCGAGCAACGATAGCCAAGGGAGATGTCGGTCGAGGGTTCATCGGTCCAGGCTTCACCCCTGTAGAAGGGTGCTATGTGGTACGTCAGATCAAAAAAGGGGCATAAAATCCCTGGTCCATGGGGAGTGCATCCGTGGAGGGGCAATGGTTTGCAGTCTTCTTTTTATTTTTATTTGAAGTTCGTGGTTCACCAATTTTCTATACGTTTTCTGTTTCTTATTAATTCTTTTCCAGCTTCATACCTGTTCTGGTTTGTGAATTGGAACTTCGCTGTTTGTGAAATCCAAAGCTCCTTCCTCCGAAATCCTTCCACCCATCTCTGATCGATCCCTCTCTTCTCCCCCTCAATCACCTTCTATATAGTGTGGAAAGAGATGTATCTCGGGTCATGCGTCACCTTTTGCGGAGGCCCATGATCAAAAACTCGGTTTTGGATGACTTGGTCAATCCGCTTCACGGGGGTCATTGAATGCACCTTTCTCGTGAACCAAACTACTTCGGGGAGTGCATCGCAGCCGTGCAGGGCTCCGCCTCAGTCCCGTGAACGACAATGTAAGTGGTTTGGGAAAGTTGACGCGGTTCGCGGCCGAGTCGGTTCGTGACGGTGGACCGGCCTTGCGCCCATCCTATTTCGCACCCATGGAGGGTTCCTGCCCTTATTCCGCGAATGACAGTGGTCCGTGGAGGAGGTGGATTGCTGAACCGGCTGCGTACCGTCACTGTTGGAACGGTACACGGACTATTCAGTCCTTTTCCGATTTCTTGGGTGTTCTCCACATTTTTCCCAATTCATTAAGGGAAATTAGGTAGAATCCTCTCTTTAATTTAGGGTATTCTCATTCTCCTTTGTGGATTTTTTAGGACCCTACAAATACCCCCCATCAGAATGTGGTCCGATCAGAACGAAGAGGAGACTATTCCAATGTAGATTAGTCCTAAAATGTGGATAGTTCGCGGTAGAGTAGTGGACCCAATAGGGGACCACGCCTATAAATACGGGTGACCTTCACTTGTCTTTTAAAGGAATTCTTCGCGTTCATAGAGATATCTCTTTTTTCACCACGTGATTGCTCCTTCATGAAATTCCTCGTCCACGAACCAGCATTCATTTCCGCGAACCATTCATCGTTTGCGCCGGCCTTCACCCACATACCAATCTCCCAGATACGAACTGACACTTTTAATTAATCAAAAAGTAAGTTACAATGGGCACCGTAGGAACTCGCTACACGGTTTTGACGATCCGCAAACTGAAAATCTTCCAGACTTTGAAAATTTCTTAAGTCCTCTGAACTTAAACATTTAAATCCAGGATTGAGATTCTACAGAGCAGCCTGGTTCTCGGTTTTCTGGCCAACGTCCCATAGGCCAGAGTGTCGCGGATTTCTTCCGTATAGGGTTGGTTCGTAGATTTCCCCATATACTTGGTATTTTTTTCTAGATTGTATTATTCCAGACTAACCATTTTTCTTGGATTTTATAATGTTGGGAGAAAATATGGTTCCTCCTTGTCCTGAAGTTAGGCCTACTACCGAGCCTCTTCCAATTGGTCCAGGGAGATGCCTAGCTATGATTCATAGAGCTGAGAGCATCAAAGAGGACCTTATCCAACCAACCATTTCCGACGATGGTGTTTTGAAGGACTTACTCTCCCCCGGACTTCTAGGCTATCGGCTATCGAATCGTCTTCCTCTTTATGGTTTCAGCCTTCAAGATGACGTTCTTATCCCCCATCTCTTCTCAGGTCTTCCATCCCCTTGCTTGGAAGTGTTGCCGAAGTGCGCTCAAGCGAACCTAACCCAATCAGGAGAGATGATCTCTGATTCTGACCCGAAAGGAACATTCATTTTGGGAGGCTCTGTTTGGACCCAAAGTGATCGGTACACTCAGGGCTTCTCCGAAGAGGCCATCCTCAAGAGTTACCCCTCTTTAATTAACCTTTCTTGAGTGGATCCTTACGCGGGATGGCTTCCCAGGTGGGATCTTTGCTCTCATGGGATTTTCTCAAATGTCTAGGATTGAGCCTTCTGGGTCCGTTATCATTGTTGGGAGTTTCCCGAGTCACTGGAAGTGGTAAATCTACACTCCGCAGTGTGGGCTTCCCAGTATACTGTTTACCCACCATCTTTGATCCTGCCTGACTTGCTCGGTCGTAGGTGTTCTAGCACTAACACTTAACACCTTTCCCATGGTGAAGTTGGTATTAGTTTATGGGACATATACCAACTAGGAGGGAATCCGATCATTGGTGAGATGTATGATGATTTTTTACCACCCCTGGCGCATGGGATAATGCCGAACGAGTGCCTTTGTTGGGAAGGGATCTGTTGGTTATGGTGGAGTGGTCACTAGGTCAGCCCTTGTGTGCCCACTCTCTTATTCCCTATATCACCTGGATAAGGTTATTTTTTAAGACCATTGGTTCTGTGCCGAAGATCAAGCGCCCTAGGACTCATCCTTCTCAACAGTCACGAACTATCCCAGGTTCTTACTGGGCGGTTCTGGAGGCGGGTGACTACCTTTCATGGGGTTAGGAGGAGCACCTCGATGTGCCTCCTATGCTCAGTTTGGAAGGTATTTTCACCATGTCTTTGAGCAGGTGGCTATTCCCATCTCGGGATATCAACCCAGGTGTTAGAGCTTGTACCCTGATGATGGAAGATGAGCTGGCGGGAGGCCACCCGGTGAATCTGACCATGCCTTCTTTAGCTCACATTCTCGAATTACAGAGCCACATGCAGGAGGGCGGGTCACCATATTATCTAAGTGGGCCATTGAAATTTTTATATTGCTGGGTAGTGGATCATTGCTGTTGTTATGAGTATCATCATAATACAGACATCCCCCTTCCTACTCTTCGGCCTACCTTGCTTGATATAGCTGGAGTTCATTTGAAGTCTCTCAGTTATGATGAAGTTGTCAATCTTCTGAGAGACTTTTCCTAGTTCTCTTTCACTCCCTACCCCACTTCTTCCGGCGTCACGGTTGATGACTGCAGGGGGATATTAGAAGAGTGTTCTTATATGATTTTGCTGCAGGACGAGTTTCTATCCGCGCAGATTGATGGGGTTTCTCTGTGCGAGTTGTACGCCCCAAATTGTTTTTCTCGGCAGTTCGGATACATGCAACTCTAGGTTTCCCTTCCCCATCCTCGGACCAGAAGACTCCATCCGGCCACTCTCCGTCAATGGTGGTTGATGTTGATGCAAGATGGATCTGGCACAGGAATTACCTTTCCTGGAACAAGAGCGGTTGCCAGCCTATCCTAGGAATATGCGAGAATGTGGACAATGAATATCCTAGATTGGATCTTAGGGAATGATATCCGGCAATTTCCCAAAACGGGGGTTACTACGGCTACCGTACTTACTGCACCTTCCTCTTCGTCAGTGAGGGAGTACTGACTGATGGCCCGCAGGTCGAGGCAGCTCAGGGAATCTTCCTCTTCCAACCCCTCCGCAGCCGATGTTCAGATAGATCCGATTCTTTTGGATGTAAATGAGGATGAACTAGTGACCTCAGGTCCCCATGATGTAATTCTCGAATATCCACTAGACAATACTAGGCTTGCCAGTTCAACTCCCAAGCTTGAACCAGGGCTAGAGGCTTCTGACCCTCCAATCCTGGACCCATATTCTGATACCCACATGTCTGCGCTGGCCGCGATGCCAAACTTCATTCATGTGCTATCTAGTGATGATACCAAAGACCCTCGTGTCATGGCAGACCACCGAGAATTGCGAAGGTGGTCCTAGCCCCAGATCTGTGATATTTTTTCCGAAACTCCTCTGACTGAAATGGAGACTGAGACTGAAGCCCTTCGACAACTCTTCTTAGGCTTGGCGTTAGGTGGGTTCTACTATCGACAACTACATTTTCTCGCCCGTCAGGTCATCATTGCCCGTGGGGAGGCTGCCACTAGTGAAAACCAACTCGCTCACCTTGCTGCTTCTCATTGTGGGAACCGAGCTTTTGAGGAAGCTATGATGAAGCTCCATCAGCTAATAGCACTAGAGGTGAGCTCTCAGGATCAGGCAACCACCCTATCTATCGAGCTGCATGAATGAGAAGCTCGAGCAGCGACGTTGAGGGATCAGTTGTCATCATTGACTAGTGACCTCGAAGCTACTAGGAAAGGGATCAATGATCTCCAAACGACGGTGAGGCATACTCATTCGGTGGCCGATGTTGAGGCGAGGGAGAAGGCCATGCTGGAGAAAACATGCAACAACCTTCACCGCACAGCTGTCGATCTGATGCGGAGAGCATGACAGGCCCCTTTGTGATTGTTGGAGCTATTTCTGTACATTCTGTTTTACCTCTTTTTTTGCGATGAAAGAGAGAATCCAGCAAGTGGACGTCCTTCCTTTTTTTAAAAATAGAATACAATCTATTCTCGATCTCCTGTTTCTTTAAAATTTGATTGTTATTTTCACGAATGTGGTATAAATAAAAATTCACTGAATCATAATTAATCATACTTCAGGAAAATGATAAAGTAGAAATGAGCTCTAATTTTTTCCTGGACCATGGGATCTAGCGAGCATAGTTTGACTATTTATAATTTTTTGTATAAAAACCCCACAAATTTTTGTCTTTTCTGTTAATACCCAAATTTTTTTGGGCCCATTTAGTGTGGACCCAGCGGGTATAGCCCGGCTTTTTCTTAGGTCTCCCTTTTCGGGTTTTGGGCCTAATGGGCTTTGCGCCTCTTTTTTCCAGCGGTTTAAAGTCCCACCGACAAGACTATCATTACTGATGTTTTAGGTCGAACAAATTTGACCA
This sequence comes from Viscum album, assembly GCA_963277665.1. Classification (NCBI taxonomy): domain Eukaryota; kingdom Viridiplantae; phylum Streptophyta; class Magnoliopsida; order Santalales; family Viscaceae; genus Viscum; species Viscum album. The sequence goes on from OY728119.1 coordinate 1,893,554,156, forward strand.
GATATGATGGGGTGAGGGCCCCAACAAGGATCGGTTGATTAAAAGATGTCTCATTACCCTTCAAACGCACGTGGGGGGAACCTGTTTAGATTTGAATGACATGCAGGGCATGTCTCAAGGCATAGGAGCCGTATCGGTGTGCAGAGGTAGGAAAATCATCACCTAAAAAAGACTTGACTTTGTTAGACGAGCTAGGGGTGATCAAGATGCAGATCTGCTGAGGGGATGGTATGTATAGTCATGAAAAGGTGTCCTTAAGTCAATGGTTGTCCATTTATGGTGGCCTAAGGACTTCATGGATGTCTAGATTATGAAAACCACTATGTGTGTCTTGGAGAACATGAAAACCACGAAGGGTGGCTTGTAAAGGGTGTGTGAAGTCTGAAAGGGTTTGGGAACATCTGTATTAATCAGGAGTGTGGACTCAGGGTCCCTTTAGTACACATTTAGTTAGCTTAGAGGATGGTTGGAGCTTGGCACAGTTTAAAGTCATGCAGTTGGGACATTCTTTAAAATGGAACGGATTCTCGTGGTTCTCAGTAATCTCATCAGAGACATTCCAGCGTATTAAGGTGAGGTTGTGAAAGAGGTTGGTAAACTATTGGTCAGAGGGTTTCCGAATCCCGGGATAGATATGGGGGCTCAAGGGCCAAGAGGTGTACGAAGAGAAGCATTGCCTTTGGTAGACGGGCCAGGGGCGATCAATATGCAGAGCCACTGAGGGCATGGTATTCATAGTCATGAAAAGGTGTCCTTAGGTCAATGATTGTATTCTCTCGATAGCTAGGCTACTTTGGGGAAGTTATGATTCGGGACCAACAGGGGTAGATTACAAGGGTTCAGATCCTTATGAGTACAGATTATGGTTTATGAGGAGATGGTGCCTAGATATGGGAGAAAAATCTGGGCTAAATTTCCCTGGAATGGGTGAAATCATCCCTTCTCATGCTGGTTTGAGACGGTGTTTTGCGCAAGTTTATCATGTACACTGAGGGATAGAGGAAAGACTCCATTTGTGACCGAACCCATGACAGGTTCGACCATGAAGTTTAACGTTATGCAGTGAGGACGAGGAGCATTTTTTTAGATGTTGTGCAGTTTAACATCGTGCAGCGAGGACTGGGGGATTCTTTAAACCAGTGAAAAAAGCATGAAATTGGAGGCATTTCCCTGGATGCTTAATGCTTGGTCTCTGCAACTTCACACCAAGCGGAAAAGACATGATCCATGCAGTTTTAATCGTTATGAGGTGAGGACGTAGTTGAAAAGGCCACTCTTGATCAGAATATAACTGGGCTTGAACTTCTCAGCATGTCCAAGACGTGGAGAGGGGTTTATGGTGTAAACCGTGGTTCCGTGACTTCTTGGATCAGGAGAGATGATATGGGGGATCTAAGGCCGGTAAGCGTACGGGGCTAGGAATAGCATTGCCTGAGGAAATCTTGCCTTTGGTAGACGGGCTAGGGGCTATCAATATGCAGAGCTGCTGAGGGCATGGTATGCATAGTCATACAAAGGTGTCCATGGTTCGATGCCTTTCCACTTACGATGGCCATGAATGATTATGAGGATCTGCGATTGTCCGGGCCACGAATTCTGTCATTTGGTACGGAAATATATGGACATGTCAGGGATGTTCGTCCCTGGTTGCTGTTAAAACTAGAAGAGTTCACCATGCATATTTATCTTGCGCATGGGGTACACCTCCACTCCATGCAGTTTAACATCGTGCGGTGAGGATGAAGTACTCTTAGTTTAACGGTCGTGGAGTTCAGACCATTGGGTGACTATTACTACTATTACCTAGAAGGCAACTGAGTTAGGAGGATTTGGTATAAATTGAACATGTGTAATGGAATGAGGGTGTAAACTGTAACTCTGGGGTTTTTGAGATGAGGCGGTTTGGTATGGGGGCTCTGAGGCCAATAAGCGTATGGGGCTAGGAAGAGTACTGTCTGAGGAAATCATGCCTTTGGTATACGGGCCATGGACTATCAATATGCAGAGCCGCAGAGGGCATGGTGTCCATAGTCATACAAAGGTGTCCACGGTTCGATGAATTTCTATTTCAGATGTCCATGGATGATTATGAGGATCCGGGATTGCTCATAATATAGAGTTCGGCATATGGGGATAATGGTGTCCAATCATACAAGAAACATCTTCACCACAATGGCCTGTCGAGTCAAAGTAGCCTAGCCCTAACATGATGTTTGTAGATGAAAATCGTCATGCTAACCACGGGAGGATACATATGCTAACCAGGTAGGGATACCCTGGAAACGTTTGGATGTGAGAGGGGAAACAACTTGTAAACCATTGCTCCATAAATTTTTGGTTCAGGAGATATGATATTGGGTCTTGAGGCCGGTAAGAGTATGAAGATAAGAAGAGTACCACCTGATGAAATCATGCCTTTGGCAGATGGGCCAGGGGTAATAAATATGAAAATACTCTGAGGGAATGGTATGCATAGTCGTACAATGTTTTCCATAGGTCAATAACTTCCCACATCTGATGGCCATGAATGGTTATGATGATACACAATTATCCGGGATGTGGCGTCTGATGTATAGATAGGATGCATCCAAACACGCAAGGAGTATTCCCATCTCATTTTCCCATATATCTTGGGTGGGTCACAATGATGTCCGTTCAGTTTAATGTCATGCAGTAAGAATGAAGTCCATGCATTTTAACGTCATGTGGTGAGGAAGAAGGAGAACTAGTGTGAAAAGAGGATTCTGTGCAGTTTAACGTCATGCAGTAAGGATGAGGGGTATACATACATTTTCTTCTATTGGTGGCTGGGTTGGGAGGTAAGATCCTAGCGTCACTAGGTATCATGTGAGGTCAGGAATCAAGCCTCACGTAGTTCTTTTTGGGGAATACACCTCCTGTGGGTCTGGTCCGTACGGGGGGAAATGGGGTATTTTTAGCTATATTTTGGGTGGATGGGCCAGGATGTGGAATTCTGGTGTCACAACGTATCCTACGAGGACCGGAATCAATCCATACAAAGTTCTTTATAATATAATACACCCCGTGCAGGTCTGGTCCGTACATGGGGGAAAAGGGAATGTTCAATCCTTCTTATCCGTGCAGTTTAATGTCATGCGGTAAGGACGAGGGATACACCCCGTGCAGGGTTAGTCCGTACATAGGGGAAAAGGTAATTTTTAACATTATTCTAAGCTGGATGGGCTAGGATACAGAATCATGTAGTTTCTACGTATCTTGCGAGGGAAAGAATCAAGCCGTACGTAGTTCTCTAGAAGATGATACACCCTATGTAGGTTTGGTGCATAAACGGGGGAAGATGGAATTTTTCTCTCTTTTTTTATTCTGTTTGGGGGTGGATGGGCCAGGATGGGGAACCCTGGCATTGCTATGTTTCCTACGAAGGAAGAAATGAAGCCTTACGTAGTTCTATGAAATCCATGCAGTTTAACATCGTGCGGTGAGGACTAAATACTCTTAGTTTATGGTCATAGAGTTTGGACCATTGGGACTTGGCAGTTTAGCATCTTGCAGCTCAGATGATGGGTTCTAGGGAGTTTAACGTCCTGCAGCTCGAACGATGGGTGCTTGGAAGTTTAACATCCTACAGTTTGAAAGATAACTTCTTCTGATTATGCGATATACATCTATAGAAATCTCACATTTGTAGGAGTGGTAGTGAATTGCCTGTCCATGGAGATCAGCGCATATGGTCCATTGGTGTAGACATTTTTTATAACATTTGGTCCCTCCCACTTGGGATCCATCTTTAGAGAATTCTTTCCGGTAATCATCGGTGTCCGAATGACCAACACCAATTCTCCTTCCAAGAAAGACCGAAGACGAACTTTTTTATTGAAGGATCGTACGATCCGGTTCTGATATACCTCAATATGGTGCAAAGTGTGCAACTGCTTCTCACTAGATGTTCCAATTCACCTAGTCATTTTTATGATTTCTCATCATTGGATAACTGATCAAAAATGGCAACACGGAGTGAGGGAAATTGGAGATCAACGGGCATGACCGCTTCTATTCCTTATACTAATGAGTACGGAGTAGCCCGAGTAGCGGTGTGGATTGTGGTTCGATAAGCCCAAAATGCATGGAGGAGTTTATGCAGCCATGATTTCTTTTCTTTTTCCACTATTTTCTGGAGAATGTTGGAAAAAGTCTTGTTGAAATCCTCTATCTACCAGTTGGTCGCTGCATGGTAGTGGGATGAGTGGTTAGCCTTGATACCATATTCCTGGTAAAGTTTCTCCCATTCGGCAGAGTGTAAGTTGGTGCCATTATCCATCAATATGGTATGATGGATGCCAAATCTAGTGATGATATTGGTTTTCACAAAGCTAATAAAGTTTTTTCCCCTAATTCCTTGAGGGGTATAGCTTCTGTCCATTTGGAAAAGAAGTCATTTTCTGTGAGGATATACTTCAATTGTTTGGCCGTGGCGAGAGGATATGGTCCCACGACGTTCATTACCCAGATGGAAAATGGCCAGGAGTACTTAACCTGATGAAGTAACTCCGGGGTTTGGTGTATGAAGTTGGCATGAATTTGGAATGAGTGACATTTTGTGGTAAAGTGCTCGCAATCTCGTGCCACGGTGGGCCAATAGTACCTAATCCCTCGAGCCTGATGGGAAAGCTTAGACCCTGAGTGGTGTGCCCCATATACCCCGACATGCACTTCAGCCATGACATCAACAGTTTCTTCTCCATCAATGCATCTGATTAGGACTCTGTCGAGGCCTCATTTGAAGAGGACCACTTGCTGACCAATGTAACCATATAGGACAAAGTTGATTTCCCTTCTCCGTATTTTCTCTCGTTCAACCTTTTATGATGGAAGTTATCCCCTTTGAAGGTAGTTTTCAATAGGGTTCATCCAGCCGGTGGCAGGAGCGTATGGCTCAAGGACAGGACTGACATCGTTGATTTCTTCCGTATTAGTCTGAACATATGGAAAGACCATTCGACGATGAGCAATACTGATAATTGTTTCATCCTGGTCTAGGTTAGCTAGGCCTATGGTCGCATTGGCTAATGCATCGACCTAGGAATTCTAAGACCGGGGAATATAGGTCAATGTTGGTTCTGTGGATAATTCCACCATTAACCCTTGGACATGGTCAAATAAGGGAATCAAATCCTCCTTTTTAATAGAATAGTCACATTTTACATGCTTGATGACTAGTTCCTAGTCACCTTTTACCTTAAGGTGATGCACTTGAGCCTAAAGTGCCAGCTCTAGGCCTGTAATGAGGGCTTGATACTCCGTCTGATTGTTTATACATCCTTCTGACAGGATGAAGAAATATGGCAAGACTGCCTTTTCTGGGGACATGAGTATTATCCCCAATCCCACCTTGTTAAATTTGGGATCCTCCATCCTTTCCCTATCGGGCTTCGGGATGCACCGTCGAAGTACATTTCCCATTTTGGGAGTTCCTCTTGAACCGCGAATATTTCTTCATCAGGTAATTCGACATCCAGTATGGTGGTCCCTATCGAGGGGTGCTCTATCAGAAAATCTGCTAACGCCTAGACTTTGATGGCCTTTTGAGGCACAACACGGATGTCAAACTGTTGTAGGATGACTGCCCATCGGGATAGGTTCCCGGTCAGCATTGGGCAGATGAGTATGTACTTGAGCGGGTTAATCCACGAGGCCAAATAGACTTAATGATGCTGTAGATAATGTCGTAATTTTTGAACTGCGAAGACCAAGGCCAAAAAACTCTTCTCGATGATTGAGCATCGAGTTTCAGCATCGATCATGGTTCTACTGAGGTAATAGATACTGTTTTCACTGCCGGCGTCATTTTTCTGCATGAGGAAGGCTCCCGGTGACCGCTCTAGGGCCATCACGTATAGGATGAGAGGTCTCCCTTTAACCGGGGGCATGAGTACCAGTGGAATTAAGAGGTACTTCTTCAGGCTGTCGAACGCCTCTTTGTAGTCATCTGTCCATTGGTATGTAACTCCCTTCTTCATTAACCTAGTGAAGGGAAAACATTTTCCTACTAGGTTGGCTATGAACTACCTAATGTAGGCCAGGTTTCCTTGGAATCCTCTCAAATCAGTGAGATTACAGGGAGGTGGTAATCCAAGGATAGCCTTTGTCTTTTCAAGGTCAACTTCGATGCCACGATAGCGTACAATGAAGACAAGTAATTCCCCTGAGGTGACCCAGAATGCACATTTCAAGGGATTCATCATCAGGCTATACTGTCGAAGTTTGTTGAAGATGGTTTCAAGGTCTGACAAGTGATCTGAGCACAGTCTGGATTTGACCACCAATTCATCCACATAGAATTCGATGAATCTACCCAAGAATGGTTTAATGATATGATGCATGGTGCATTGATATGTGACGCCAGCATTCTTAAGACCGAATGGCATGACTCTGTAACAGAATATTCCTTAATGGGCTTTGAAGGTAGTGGATTCTTCATCTTCTCGGGCCATCTAGATTATAAAATACCCAGAATAACCATCCATGATGGAGAGAGCCTCATACCCAGCCATTGCATCGATTAATAACTCGGTAATCGGGACCGAGAAATCATCTTTCATACAATGCTTATTGAGATATCTGAAATCGATGCAGATGTGGATTTGCCCATTATTTTTCTTGACGGGGATAATGTTGGCCAACTAGATGGGGTATTGGACCTCTTGAATGGAGCCTGCTTTAATAAGCTTATCGACTTTAGCCTCTATTTTGGCAGCATGTGAGGGGTGCATCCTTCTGGCGACCTGTTTATAGCCTCGGTGGTCTTCTGGCAGACCTATGCTATGCATCGCCACTTCGGGATTGAGTCCCGACATTTCTGTGTAATTATAGGAAAAACAATCCTCGTGATGCCTCAGGAAAGAGGTATATACCTTGTTATCCTCAGGAGACATGGATGTGCTAATGAGAGCGGGCCTAGGGTCTTCCTTGGTACCCATGTTTATTTCCATGAGCACATCCACAATGGTGGAGATACCATCCTCAAATGCAGGAGGTGCATCCATGAGATCTTCCTCCTCTTCTTCCCCCACATTCTCATCTTTTTGATCAGACAGGGGGAGAGTTTCTGGCCTTGGCTCTTGGGGGTCTAGAGGCGAGGCATCACAGACATCCTCTCTCAAGTATTCATCCCCAAATTTAGGGTTAGTGGTCATTTCTACACTACTATGCTCGTACGTTATGGCTGAAGTCATGAGGACAGCTGAGTGCGTGTCCGAACTTGAACCCCTGCTCTCAACATGGTTGATGGGCAGCACATAGTCTCTGCCAAGATGCTTGAAGGGGTCATTCGGAACCAGTTACAGAACATTTGGAGCAGGAATACAATTGTTACCATCGAGCAAAGGCTTATTTTTCATTTTTTCATAAAACCCAGAATCAATGTAGTGCGACTCAGAGAGCTTGAAAAGGGCCTTGTCAGCATGCAATGTCCCACTTTGTCTATTGATGCAATACTTGATACACTAGTGGTAGGATGATGGAATGGCGATGTGCTTATGGAGCCACGACCTTCCAAGTAGGGTATTGAATGTTGTGTTCTGCCGAACCACCCGGAATTCCGAGTAGGCCACAAGGTCACCAAAATGGGTTTTTAGCTTGATTTATCCCATTTGCTTTCGTTCACTCTTGTCATAACGTAACAGAGTTGTGGTAGAGGGTATTTGGTTATTCTCACTGTAGCACAACTTACGGAGTGTCCATAGGGGACAGAGGTTAACTCCAGAGCCATTGTCAATAAAGAAATTGCGGATCTCAACATCTTTTAGTGTATCAGACACATATAGTGGTTTAATATGTCCTGGCATGATGACATCTTCACCCTGATCATTGAAGGAAATCACCGTATTGCATTCAGCCGGGCCAGTCTCCATCCGGTAAATCTCAGTGGTAGCTACCTCGGCTTGAAACTCCTGGGGGCTGAGCAAGGCTTCTATAAGCACCTCCCTGAGATCTGCTAACAAAATCAGGGCATCCAGGATTGACAGTCTGGATGGTATTGATGCCACCTTCTTAAGGATATCATATTTCTCCTCCAGTGGTCCATGCTTCTCCATTGGCAGGAGAGTTTTAGCAGGTAGCTTTGGAGTTGGAATACGTGACGAGGAGGGACCGGCTGCGGGGTCAGATGCCGATGATGTCAACACATTTTGGGGACTCGGCCCGGCCGGTCTGTTTGTGCGCACAAGGCAGCTAAAAACTGGTTCCTCCTCTGATGGGTACCAAAGAATAACGGGGCCAGAGTGACTGCTTTTGGAGGTGGAGGGATATTCTTTCTCCTGTTGAGTCTTTTGAAGGGCTCTCCCACGGGTTTCCGCAATATTAACGGTTTGGGCCGGGGTAAAACCATAGGGTTGGTTTCGACCGCAACTGCATCTCCCCTGGTATCCCCTGCTTCTGTGATTCCTCATCCTAGCCCCTTGCATTGGGAACTCGAGTTCATAGCCATAAACTTCTCCAAGGAATGATTCCATTAGATGAATGAAATTGATGGAACCAAATATTAACTCATCATCCAGTGATAGGTCGTCCTGGTCGGTTGTCCATAATGGTGTCGTTTGTTGGGACGATGCCCATGGCACCATGTTTGGGGTCATAAAATACGAATGTTTCGAGTATAACTTCATCCTCGTTGTGGACTTATCTTCTTGCGCTTGTCTCCTGCCTTCTCGATTACTCCTAGATGACTGGCTCGTGGAGGATTGTGAGGCCGATATTGTTAGCTTCGCAGCATTAGGCGCTGTTGGTGGCAACACCGAATGTTGTAGTTGAGCTCAAAGTATGACCTGGGCTCAGTTGAAAGTCTTCATAGTAATCCAATTATCAAATTTCTACCCCTTTCTGCTGGTGACTTCCTGCCACCCGTCCCCTTTGTCAGAGTTAGTGATAGAAATGTACGTCACATGTGCTGGGGATGGTCACAGCTCGACCTTCCCAGAGTCTACCATCCTTTGAAATAGGTCATTAAAGATAAATCATTCCTAGATACTGTGCCCTAACATCCGATGGTAGGGACAATAAACAGGTCTGTCATTGCGGCTGACTTCTTCGGGCTTCCTTGGCTCTGGGAGGAAGAGCAAGTTGCAATTCATGGCGGCAATGAAGTAGCTGCGGACTTGGTCCTCTCAGAATGAGTATAATTTGTGTCTTCGTTCCTCGATCTGATTCTTCTTTGATCCTCTTTGATCGTCCCTCTTGGGAGGAGGCGGCCACTGATATACAGGGGGCCCTTGAGAATTTGGTGGAGGCCTAGGCAGTGGAGCACACGCAGGGGCTGGTTTGAGCATGAGAGAGGACACTTCAACTCTAAATGTTCTCTTTACAGGAGCCTGTGAGGCTATTCGGGACTTCAGATTGGTCCAATGCAGGGATTCTTCAATTATCTGGGAAATGGCAAAGAGATTTTGGAAGCTAGTGGTGCACTTCACTGGTGTGAGTGGTGTTCACAGCTCATCTCGAAGGTTATCTATGCATATGGACAATATCTCATCTTGGGGCATTAGCCTGTTCAGAGAGTAGGTCAGACCCTTCCATTTGGTGATGAAATCTGAGAACCTCTCGTTCTCCCACTGTTTTCAATTCATGAGGTCACTACCATTGTTTTCGGCAGTGTTGAGCTAATGTGGAACAAGAACTTCTATCTAAGGTCTTCCAATCTTTTTATTGACTGAGCTGGTTGATTCGTATACCAGAAGAAGGAAGATCCTTGCAAGGTCCGCACGAAGAATCTGAGTTTCATTTCTTCTTGTTGTTCCGGGGTTCCCATCATAGGGTCGCAATAAGATGCATAGAGCATAAAATGTTATTCCATATAGCCTGATCAATTAAAGATAGAGAATACATGGCTCCAATAATTGGATGGAAGAGGCATGTTGCTCACCCAATCTGGGTAAGGTTTCCGCTCTGGCTGTATCAGAGCGCGTCGAACTTCCATTGCTTCCAATCGAGCTGTTTGTGCCTCGATGGTGCTGGAGAGTCCCTGGTTTACATCCTGTTGGGCCCGATATTGGGTAAGTGTAGCCTGAGGCATTTCTTGAGGATCTGGCTCGGCCGACACCAAGGGTGCATATGCCGTTTGCGACACCTTCAGAGGGTTCAGACGTACTCGCTCTGGTTGCTTCCAGAGTGCAGGGATGACTTGGTAATCACCCGAATCCATGATCAGGTAGTTGGAAGGACCGGGAACCTCATTGGGCAGGTAAAACCTTGGTATTTGAGGTGCACTTGCGGGAAATCCAAGGTGGGTCTCTTCTTGGGAAGCGCTTTTAATAAGACAATTCCTCTAGAGTAGCTCGGAATTAATTCACCTCAGTTATTTCATTTCCTCTTCCTATCGAGCGAATCTCTCTTTGAGCGTAAGTGGCTCATTTTTATCGAGAGAAGGAGGTGGGTTAAGGGTAACTGGTCTTTTGTTCTTATCCTTGATGGATGCACGCAGGGTATGCTGAGGAGGGTTAGCTGGAAGGGCGGCCCTCTGGTTCTGGGTGTGCACACCTGGTTGTTCGTTGTGGGTCACAGCCTGACCAGAATCATCGTCTCCCAGTCAATCCAGATTTGCATCATGTCTGGTGTCAACCGTGGGGTTAGCCTCTATGGCGTTGATGGATTCATATCATGGGGTGGTGGAGATGTTATCTTCCAAATAGAAAGAGGATCTCATGCGCCTTTAACTGGTCCTCCCCTTCCTATCTCGGGATTGATTTCGGACTTCTTGATGTAGGGTGACATAGAGAGTTCTTTGATACGACCTTACAGTACGCCTCCCTCTTGCAGGGGATGATGATTCAAAGGATGGGATTGGGTAGAAACCTCCTCTTCTGACTGTCCTCCCAAGACGAGAAAATACTAATTCTCATGGGGGAGGTTGTTGAGGTGGTAAAAATTCCCCCAGCTCTGAGGTCTGGGGTTGGCTCCATTCCCTGGATGCTTAGTCTCTTCCCATTTTCATTGGTCTTACAGGGGAATTAATTATAAAAAATGCAACCAGCCCTGCAGGCTGGGATTGACCCTGGATTGCGGTAGCGACTACTGCTATCACTACTTTCCTGATCTTGTGTGCCCCCATCCGGGGGTGAACTGGATCTGATACCGAGTTCCCCTGTGAATCAATCCCCTCTGGGGAGGAAATCAATGATTGCTGATTGGACTCGTTTAGGTGAGAGGCATATTGTATGCTTTTGGTGTCATGATTCAAGAGTTTGTGAAAGGCTTGTTCCTATCGGGCCTGATGATTCTGGGACTTACTCAAGGCCTGTGTCTGCTGGGTGTGTTGCCTTTCCCGAATAGTAAAACCACTCGATCACTGTCTTGATGTGATGGAGTTGCAAGATACTACGCCGAATGGGTTCTTCTGGGTGGGGAGCAGAGTGAAATGCAGAGCTCCATGTTTTCCCCATCCTCTGATATAGACTGCCGTTGGAGGATCACCAATGAGGCGGCGCAACTGGTGTAGTGCATGGAGGCATGCTAACTCAATATTTCTTTTATGCCTCTCAGGTCATAGTTCACACGCTAGAGGAAGATCTTCCAGGTCTATGTGACACAGGAGGTCTGCTATTGTCATGACATGGTCTACATAGCCATTTTAGGGATGAAAGCTTGATTTCAACTGGTGGAGGGTTGTCCATATATTAGAGTGGATTTCATGCACACATTCCTCTAAAAACATTCTGGATATGTGAAATCGGGAGGTGGTTGTGGGCTAAAACATAACTGGTATATCATCTCTGGCTAGTGGTTTCCTCAGGTGCAGCATGTCGGCATACTCCTCCGCTAGTGATTCCTCTACCTGGTCGGCCCAACTAAGGCTTTCACCGATAGTGTGGTCGGAGTCAATGGGGAAGGTAGGTATTGAATCGTCATGTGGGTGATTTCGAGGTGGTTTAGAAGATGAACGTGGAAACGGACCATCTCCTGATTGAAGAAGGGTGTCGTTGGCGACTAGCTGGGAATCTGACATGCTTGATCGCATCCTTCTGCGTGCCTCGGCATATGAGGGCTTTTCTGTGCTTTATTTGGCGAAGGGAGGACCTTCCTGTCCATGTGATATGTCACAGCAGGGAGTACCTTCTTAATGGTGGTTGTGATGGCGAGGGCTACCATCACAACTATCATAGGGAGAGAACCTGTGGGGTAAACCATAGGGAGGGCCTTCAGAATGTACCACAATGAGGGTAGGGCCTTCTCGTTGATCATATTTGAGGTGGGGAGGGCCTCCGCTATCCGTTTCATTATGGTGAGGGATACCATTAAAGAAAGACACATCATTGCATAAAGGACTTTTGTAGTGAATACCCTGGGGAGGACCTCTAAGGTGTGTCGCAGAAATGGGAGGACCTTCTGGCTGTGTAGCGTTGTTACAGGGAGGGCCTTCGCAACAACCACCATCATGGTGAGGATGACCATAATGGTATGATGTTCGATGTGTATCCTGGGGAGGACCTTCAAGACACACTACGACAAGGGGAGGACCGTCTAGTTGCTTGGTTCCATTAAGGGGAGGACCATTGCAATGGCGTCCATGGTGGCGAGGAGTACCATCATAGCTGCCGCAAGGAGAATGATTGCAGGGTAAACCCTTGGGAGGGCCTTCAGAATGTACCGCAATGCGGGGAGGGCCTTCTCGTTGCTTGACGTCTCTACGGGGGGGGGGGGGGGACCTCTGTTATCAGGGTGGCGAGGACTACCACTGTGATCTGATGCCTGGATGTGCGGAGTATTGTTGCAATGTAACCCCTGGGGAGGACCTTCAAGGCAGACCATGACAAGGGAAGCACCTTCTTGTCGTGATGATATGTCACTACGGGGAGGGCCTCCATAGTTGCGATTACGATAGCGAGGACTACTATCATAATCTATGGTCCCACTGCACGGAGAGTGTTTGCATTGTATACCCCGGGGAGGACCTTCAGGGTGGACAACAGCAAATGGAGGGCCTTCTTGCAGATTGATCTTCTACTCACGTAGAGGGCTACCGTGACTCGCATCAAAATATTAGCTCTCATGATCGATCGTTATATGCCCATGGGGGATGCCCCGCGGGTGCTCTGGGGAGGACCTCCAGAGATGCTAACAACGATATTGCGGGGAGGACCTTCACAACTGCTACTGCCACTCCCACAATATGGTAATCGGTGGGTAGGGTTCTGAACCTTCGATATGTGATTATCAGTATTGGGAACCCTAGCTTCCAGTAGAGTGGAGCCATAAACTCGCTCTTTATTTTCCGGTTGCCTTCGGCGCGTTCAGGGCGCTTTCTTGCAGGTAGTGGGGACCGTCTGCTGTTGATAACGACCTTAACCTCTGGGTCCCTTTCTAATTGGGTCTCGTGATGTTTCCGGGATATGCCGAAGAACTATCTGGACTTTTAACAGGGATATATGCCTACTCTGGATCATCCACCGTGATGGACGGGTGTCCCCCAGTTGGAACGAGTGAAGCTGCTCGATCCGACTGCCCTTGTATCGCAGAATATGGATGATGACCCTCTTGGGCAGAAGCAGGGATGCAGATCTGCTCCGAGGCAGCTATCTCATCTCTTAGATGAATCACCTCAATTGGGGAGACGGGCTCATGGGCCCGAGTCCTTGTTGTTGCCGCTGATGTAATTACATTCAAGAAAGTCTCCAAGATTTGATCTGGGATTGATACCTGCACCTCCACCATTTCCATGATATGCAGAGATACCTATTTGGATAGAATGGGTAGGAAGGCCCATTCCAGTAACGGAGTAGGAATATCCTGCTCCGGTCCTCTGGTGGTCAGTGGGTACTGAGAATTCTCCTATGTCTGGGTAGGTGAACGAATCTACCCCTATGCAGGGATATTCCGGTTTATCTCTCCATTTGCCTCCAAATCGGGATGTCGGACTTTACTTGCATCCACAAAGAGCTGGCCCTTCATATGTTGGTTTTCGACTGTATCGAGTCAGTGTCCTTTGTTGGCAGATAGATGTGCCCGCCTATTAATTTCCTCCACATCTGGATGGCGGGCTTTGTTGATTCCCACCACATCGGGATGGTAGGCGTCAGGAGCATCTTCTAGGAACTGGTGCTACTGGCGCTGGGTCGCCACCATATCTGGTTGGTGGGCTTCAGGACCCTGGGCAGGGAAAGGTGTCTGCCAGGTAGGTTCCATCTTGTGTGAGTGACGGTCTTGAAAGAGCTTGGCGGGGATGCACGCCTGCCCATTTGATGCTTCCATGTCTGGATGGAGGGCTTTGGAGAGGCAGACATGTGTATGTTCCTGCTCATAATACATCTTTGTGACTGGGTAGTGGAGATCCTCCTCAAGGAAAATGGTGATGACCTGTCCATGGTTGTACATTTTCCGCCCTCGTCGGGCGGTCCGAGGGTATGGAGCTTGGGGAGCGTGGGCCTGGAACCTCTAGGCTACATCCTCCTTGGCCTGAGGATATTGAGTCGCAGTGTAACTACGATGACATCTTCTGGCGAGGGTCTTAGAGCGGAACCCTCGTTCAGCGGGAATGAAGTCCCCAGTGTCAACCTCATCTGCCTCCCTAAGATAAGGGAGGTACGCATTTTCTAGTTCCGGGGATAGACTCTCGAAACGGATTGAGACAGTAATAGGAGCTGCCTCGTTCTACTTTTGTGGGTGCTGCTGGGCAGGTGACCAGTGGGTCTTGATGGATTAGAGTGCACGCATGGTTGCCTCCACCGTCAGGAGAGTATCGTTCAAGTGGTACTCTCGGATTAACGCATCTGAAACCCAGTGTTGAAGACACTGAGTCAGTGACAGGGTCCTTCATTGGTGACGAATTCTAGTCATTGCGTAGCTTGAAGTACGCACCTATTATTTCCTCCGTGAGGCCATTGGATCGAAGAGAGTTCTGATTGGTACCTGTAAAATATTTTAACAAATACAAATAACAAACCCTTCAAAGTAGCATCTCATGATCCCATGCGTAATTAATGACCTGGCTTGGCCCTCCTTGTGAGTATAAGGTGGCACAGAGTGAGATTATGTTAAATCCTTCATGCTTGGTTAAATATTCACATCGGGTTCACCATATTTTTTTCACGACGAATCGGGTGGAGTTGACCAATGTGCCTGACTGTCGATCTCATGGAGGGCTGAACTCCGCTCAGTTGCTCGAATAAAGTATATCGGTATTTGTTTTGAAATTCCCAATGGTTCCATATCTGATGATACGTGGACCGGATTTCCAAAGGTATGCGTTTTCTGGGTGATTTAGCCAACGACGCTTAAGAACTCACATTGGTCGAGAGGATGGAAAGCCAGGCTCATCACACCCTTTTAGGGGGGGGGGATTATTTCTTATTCTAGGACTCTCTTATAGATTTAAGGCGAATTCATATGTTCATGAATCTTTGGTTTATACCCAAGCATAGAATCCAGAGATTACTCCTGGTTGGCAATGGTAAGCTGAACGTTGTGATTCAGAATCATTTAGGCCTGAGGTTTACCATCCCTCATTGGATTAATGACTCTAAGGAGTTTGGACTCATTGAGACGATGCTGGTTTGAAGCCCTATAACTGGGCAATCGAGAGTTTATCATCATCTAGGGGCAGATAATGACTTGAGCATTCCGATCAAACCCGTGATATGGGCCTCCTACGTATCCTCGTGATAGGAATCGGAGCCCAGGTAGTTCAGTAATGCAGTTTAACGTCATGCGGGATGAAGGATCAGGGCTTACATTCTGAGGTGGCCTGATGAGATGGAGGATGGGGCTTACACTCTAAGGAAGACCATAGAGTTGGTGAACCGATGTAAAGGGGTCGGAACGACCAGGTGGTGGGCTTGAACCGCATAGAGGCTTCCTACGTACCATGTCTTGACATGGATCAAAGTCCTCGTAGTTCGCAAGAGATAGTGTCGGAGAACCGATGTGAAGATGGACCGGGGGTCCGATGGGTAATGGGATTGAACCTCATGGAGGCTTCCTACATACCATGCCTTGAAATGGATCAAAGTCCTCGTAGTTATCAGGAGGTAGTGTCAGAGTCGGTGCTTACTCTAAGACCACGTGAGTCATGCTCAGTGTGAGAAACATGAGGCCGCAGAGACCTGACTATCACATCGCGAACGGTGCATCTGTGGGAAGAGGAGCGGGGATTACGCATGGGGCAGCCCAAGGAAATGGAGATTGGGACTTTCTACAAGATGTAGGCCCGATGGGGACAAAGCCCAAAGGGATAGGGAAAGGATACCCATGTGGCCATCTCCCCTCTTGGTTATTGGTACCGAGGAAGTACAGAGGTGCATGGGTGAGACCTCCTATGAGAAAGGATAGGGGCTTACACCAATGGGGGTTCCCTTTCACTCCCAGAAGAGGGGATAAGTGATCACCATCGGAGTTGAAGGGAAATGGAAGCAGGGTCCCCCAATCTGGCGAGTGGAGAGGCATAAAGGGGACTCCGGGCTCAGACCCTGCATTACTGTGGGAATGTGAACCCAAGAACGCTTCGGGAATCCGCTCAAGGTCCGTAGAAACACCTTTTACCTCGCTTACTGTGGGTATGTGATCTCAAATAGGCGCCCTGATGCGCCTGAAGTTTGCATCATACGGGTCCGGTGGCTTTTGTGGAGGCCTTGGCTTAGGGACGATGAATGGTCCAATGAGGGGGCTGTGACGGATCGGGCCGAATTGGAAGGATTTTATCTGACTCGGGGGATGGGAAAACTGAAGGATTTGGTGGGCCAAACAAGTGTATGAGGAGTGGCGCCCTTCACGTAGGGGGGTGCTACGTGGCCAGAGAGGATGTATGCGTCCCTGGGAAGTATGTGGACTGACATGCATCCCATGTACCAGGGTTGTACGCGGCTTCATGTTTGGCTCGCGTAAAAGGTTGGTACGCGGTGGGGTCCACACGAGAAATGACGATCAAGGGCGACGCTGGTCGGAGGTTCATCGGTCAGGGCTTCACCCACATAGGAGTGTGCTATGCAGTACGTCAGATAAAAAAAGGGGCATAAACACCCTAGTCTACGGGGAGTGCATCCGCGGTGGGGTAATGGTTTGTGGTTTTCTTTTTATTTTTATTTGAAGTTCATGGTTCACCAAATTTCTATGAGATTTTGGTTCCTTATTAACTCGTTTCCATCTTCATAACTGTTCTAGTTCATGAATTGGAACTTCACTGTTTTGGAAATCCTATGCTCCTTCCTCTGAAATCCTTCCACCCGTCTCTGATCGATCCCTTTCTTCCCCCCCAATCTCCTTTTATAGAGTGGGGAAAGTGATGTACCTGTGGTCATGCGGCACCTTTTGCAGAGGCCCATGACCGAAAACCCGGTTTAGGATGACTTGGTCAATCCTCTTTGTGGGGGGCATTGAATGCACCTTTCTCGCGAACCAAACTAGTTCGGGGAGTGCTTTGCGGTCGCGAAGGGCTCCGCCTCTGTCCTGCGAACGATAATGTACGTGGTCCAGGCCGGTTGACGCAGTTTGTGGCCGGGTCGGTTCATGACGGTGGACCGGCCTTCCACCCATCCTGATTCGTGCCCACAGAGGGTTCCCTCTTCTGTTCCACGAACGACAGCGGTCCGCAGAGGAGGCGGATTGCTGAACCAGCCACGTACCATCACTGTTGGACCGGTACGCGGACTGGTCGATCCTTTTCTGATTTCTTGGGTGTTCTCCACATTTTTCCCAATTCCTTGAGGGAAATTGGGTAGAATCCTCTCTTTAATTGAGGGTATTCTATTTCTCCTTTGTAGATTTTTCAGGACCCTACAAACACTCATATATTTTTCTCAAATAAAAACATTAAACTAATATCACACAATTAAATCTCATTTAGGCGACTTAGAGCATGATTTATATTAAACCGTTCCAATCCCATTCAATTGGAATAACTATATGGTAGACATCCAAATTGAAGATATTTAATGGGGATCACCCTTTGTATAAGCTATATCGAGATCACCCATGATCTATAATGGGGCTCATCTCTTAGTATAAGAAATAACGGGCTCACCCATGAGTTATAATGGGGCTCAAACCTTTGTATAACTCGTATCGGGCTCACCTGTGATATATAATGGGGCTTAACCCTTTGAATAAGATGTATGAGGCTCACCAGTTTCATATAATGCTCAAGTACCATTTCAAAAACACGTTCATCAGAAAACCATTTTGAAAATATCATCTAATCCCATATAAAAACATTCACTTACAAAAATTCCATTTTCATTTAAGAACCCATTTTTAATACCAAGATACCCAAAAAAGGAAATTTTTATTTCATTAAAATACAATAAGGAATATAGAGGGATCCAAATATAAAATAACGGTTACGGCGGCAGAGAAGTCGTTATCACCATATACAATAAAACAAAAAACATTTATTTTGTTATATTGTAAAGAAAGTAACATTATTTTTATAAAAATATTCCTTTTGAAAACATTGAATGAAATTCTATAGAGACATACTATTTCCTTTATAGTCCTTTCATATGAATATAAATAAATATATAAATTAATATCATGAAAACAAAGATTTGATAATTAAATCATTAAACGTTCAAGGTGTACCATACCACTCTAAAAATTTAAATGTTAATCTACATGAATTAATAAATATAATTAGTATAGAAAAATATGGATATTAAATTTTATAGTGGTTTCATATACATGTTATAAAATAATAGAGGTGGATATTATCGAGAAATGCCTCAATGAAAGGAGACTGAGATGAAGACTCTTACCATGATCCAAATCGTCACATACAATCATTATGTTCCTGAATAATAAAATTACGTTAATTTATACTTGATTGAGAACCATTTTAAATTTTATTATTAATTTTATATCACTTATAACCATGTTAAAAAAATTACATAATTCTTTAAGTTCATATCGGATGGAGGAAAAGATTGGGACAAGGGATGAGCCCATAAGGGGATATGAGAATTCTCCTCCCCTTGTTGCTGCTGATTAGCCACTAAATGAGGCTAACATTCATTGTTAATATTTATAATATTCATGTTATTTATTATTCATAAAAACCATTTTAGTGCATTTTACACTTTTAACATCATTTCACATTATGATTGTAATACCTTCTTAAAAGGCACTATTATGTGGTGCAATTTTTAACATCATTTAAAGTACCCAATGATTCATCTGATTTTAAGGAATACAATTATACATATTTTAATTTGATATTTTTGTAAATTGATCTACACTTAAATATGAACATGTTTGATTCAGGGATCAATGGATAATTAAAGGAGGATGATGGAGATATTTGGCAATGAAAGGAAGTAATTCTGGAGAAGGCGGATTGGAAACCAGCCCACTGATGAGATTGTGGGGCCATACATAAAGGACCAATTAATCCCAACTTTCGTGGGATGCTAGAAGATATATATAAACAAATAACTCTTCAGAATCCAATTCTATTTATGTCTCCATGGTGTCCATTTAGGCGGCCCAAGTTAGAGATAAAATTCTAGTCCAGATTCTGCGGCCAAGAAAAAAACCCCACTAATATGATCATATCCCAGAATCCACAACTCCTAATGGGACCCAATTTTGCAGGAGACTATAAGGGTTCAGTAGATCCATTTTCCTTTTCTATGGCCCACTCTGATTCTGCCATCGTGAAGGTCTTCCAAGCGCATCGGTGTGGTGAAGGAAAACTGGCTGCCACCTCGGGTCAAGGGTGGAAAAATCAACTCTCCCTTACTTTCCACCCACCTATGTCCTACCAATATTAATTGAGGAGACTTGTACTGTTGGAGGCTCGACCCAAGGGCTCAAAAATTCCTATTTAAGGTATTAGTTCTGGAGTATTGAAGAATATTTGGTGCATTGTTCAATTGTAATGTTATGCTGCAATTTTGTTGTCCCAAATTTGTCTTTCACGTGTAAGTTGTTTAATTCACTTTAGTTTTTCATAATAAAATATCTTCTTATACTCTTGTTATATTGTTCTTCATATCACATTGATACTGTTGGATCAAGGTGTGAATTTATTCACACCAAAACTTGTGAAATTATTCACACAACGGTGGAGTGATCAATTTATTTTTGTTGTTTTCTTTACTTCTCCATTTCCTCCCCCATGAGTCTACTTTCCGCTTCCATTGAAACCATGTGATCAATGGAGGGCTAAACCACTTATTGGTTGACCCAAGGGAGTATCAAGGGGCTGGATTGGATGTTATTTATCACCCCATTAATGTATAATCACTTCTTTAATTGATATTTTTATTTGATGATTTTTAAACTCCATCATCCTTGGTGTATTTAAGGCCACACACTTCAAGTGATAATACGAACCTTTACCTTGAAATGATCAAATAATTGATCCTTCAAGTGTATAGGTGATTAGTATTAAAGTGTGTAGGTATTAAACCAGTAAGTGATGATTTTGTTTTATCTCCTTAAATGAACCCATCTCAAATATAAAAATTGAAATCATTGAAAAGGTAATTCGTCCAATCCACCCTGAGCGATAACCTAGGATCAACTCATTATTTTAAATTGAAATAACTTAAGTCTCTTAGAGTTCTTTTAAACCCATCCAAAATCAACCCACGTTGGCCACCTCATATCTAAAAATATTCCATAGAATGTACTTGTCTATAGGTTACTTCATAGGTCTCTGAGGATTCGACAACCCAAGCTAAACTACAAGGACCGTCTTACCTTATTCTCTTGGGTAAATTTGAGCGAGAATCAAATTTTGGCGCCGTTGTCGGGGACCCATGTAATTCATCTAAACACCCATTCTATTCTCCCCCATTTATTCTTTTCTCGTCCAAATTCTCTTATCTTTCCCCTTTCTCGTTTTTTTTCTTTTGGCACATGTCCGCCTACACCAGTGATCAATCAAACCGTCTAGTTAGGGTGGATAGTCCTGGGGTTGGGGAGTCAAGTGCACCAAGGGAACTCATTCCATTAGATCCTAATCTTCCAAACACCCATGATTCAAAAATTTAGGCCATTTCAATGGAAGGTATTCAAAGAAACCAACTCATAAACCCGGGTGGGAACCAAAATGGAAACCCAAATGAGGCAGCCCCAAACACGGGGAATGCAATTGATCAAACCATGAATGACTACCTCAAACCTTCCTGAACCAATGCCACCTCATGCATTAGACACAATTCCCTAGGAGATGACAACTACATCTTTAAACCCCATGTCCTAAACCACCTTGCCACATTCCATGGAACGGAGTCCGAGATGCCATACCTGCACATTAAAGAGTTTAATGACATTGTAGAAACCATGTATCCCCCACATCATCTAGAATCTGCTAAGATGAGGATATTTCCTTTTTCTTTAAAGTATCAAGCTAAAAATTGGCTAATCAATATGAGACCATCATCCATAAATTCTTGGGACCAACTACAAAGATAATTCTACAAAAAATACATTCCCCACCACAAAACAATTGCACTTAAAAAGAGTATCCAAATTTGTTTTGAAAAAGAGGTAGAGTCATTCTATGAAACATGGGAGAGGTTCAAAGACACTATAAAAAAGGTTACACACCATGGTTTTTCTATTCCTGAACAGGTGAGAATTTTCTATGAAGGGTTGGGTTCGGGGAACAAACAATTCATTGACATGATGTGTAATGAAACCTTTAAAAACAGAGCCCCAAATAATGCTTATAAGTATCTATAAAGCCTTTCTGAACAAAACCAAACATGGGGAACTTCACCTTATTCTGAAAAGCCACAATGAACTACTATAATTCATACACTTAGAGAAGAGGAAAGCCTTAGGGATAAACTCGCATCACTCTCTAGGAAGTTTGAAGAGATAGAACTTAGGGAAGTCCATGAAATCCAAACTATTGACCCTGTTTGAACAATTTGTGACAAACATGACCATAAGACAGACAACTGCCCAACCATTCCATCCATCAAGGATGTTATTTTAGGAGGACCCCCAGCTGAAGTAAATGCTTTGAACTTTCAAAAACGTCAATACCAAAACACCTTGAACCCAAGGTATAACGACCACCCAGGCTTTTTCTAGAAAGATAACCAACAACCTATCCAACCACAGGGACAAAATACTTACCCCCATCAGAACTACCAAACCCATAACCAGTTCCAAACCCATCCTATCCAATACCAACATCCACCATTCCATTTTCAACAAACCATCCCACTTCCAAAATATCCCCTCGGGATAAACCAATCTTCTCAAGCACCATCCCAAACTGTTCCACAAAGCCTCCTAGAACAACTGTGCAAACAAATGGAAAGGATGAATCCAGAAGTATCATCCCTTAAACAAGAACATCAAACCATCAAAACTGGAAAGGCACCCATGCCTACTCAGGCGGTTACATCCTCAACATCAAGGGGAGAGTCAAGTTGTTCTCAAACAAATCATGAACAACTAAAGGATGTGACTGTTTTAAGAAGTGGGAAATCAATTGAGAAACCTGAACAACTAATTCAGTACCCACCTGAAGATTCAAACATGGATGAAAATTAAAATGAACCACAAGATCAAACTGAGTAAACTAATATCATTGTCAAGGAAACAAATCTTCAACAAACAACCCCACAACCTGCACCATTTCCTCAACACATGAGGGGGAAAACCAATCCTGAACTGAGTGAAATGTTGAGGGAAATATTTTCACAAGTCAAGTTGAACATACCCCTTCTCTATGCAATCCAAACCATACCTGCCTACTCAAATTACTTTAAGGACATGTTCACTTTTAAAAGAAATTTTTCACATATAAACCAAGTCCTTTTGGCTGTTAATGTGAGTACCACCATTCCTCCAATGTTGAAAGACCCGGGTTTCCCTTACATCAATGTTGAACTAGGAGAGAGAAAAGTTGTCAAGGCCTTGTGTGACCTAGGTGCTAGTTTCAATCTCATCCCATATGCTGTGTACTGCTAGATAGGCCTAGAAGTGCTCCAACCCACATCTGTCACACTTCAACTTGCGGATCGTAGCATTAGGGTTCCAAAGGGTATTCTAAAGGACGTTCTGGTAAAGGTTGAAAACTTCATCTACCTTGCTGACTTCATTGTCCTTGACAACCATCCAAACTTAATAAATAAGGAACAAACCCCAATCATCCTTGGTCGACCTTTCCTTACAACAATCAACTCTGCTATCTGAGTCCGAAATGGGAACATAACCATCACCTTTGGGAACATGAGTCTAGACTTGAACATCTATAATGCAAGCTCACAAATAGGGGATGGCGAGGACATTCATGAAGTAAACATGATAGGAAGCATTGATAATGAATCCATAGAACATCAAGGAATATTTGAAGAATGTTTAAGTCAGGATGAGATTGATTTCCTTTGTTCATATGAAGGAATTTTATCTCCTTGGCTTGAATCATTTTCAAATTGATCTTATGATGAAGTCTTAGGTCCAACAATTAGTTAAACCTTTCATGAAATCACTTTCATGGAGACCACTCCAACTTCCTTCCCTAAATCTGATCAATCCAGTCTAGTAGATGAAACTTCTACATTTGGGGAATCAATCCTATCTGAAACTCTAAAGAAAGAAATTTAACTTGATCTAATGTCCCAATCTTCTTCTAAAATTCCGAACCAAGATGATCTTGAATTAAAGGAACATCCCGTTACACTCAAGTATGCTTTCCTAGGGGACAATCAAACACATCCTATTGTCATTTATTATTCTCTTGAAGCCAATCACGAGAAGATGCTTCTAGATGTTGTTAGGAAACATAAGAAAGCCATTGGTTGGACCCTGTCTGATATTCCTGGGATTAGCCCACTTATCGGGACTCATAGGATTGTTCTGGAATCTGATTCAAATCCATGTCGTCAACCTCAACGGCTACTAAATCCTAATCTCATGGAGGTAGTAAGAAAAGAACTCCTGAAATTTCTAAAAGCTGGTATCATATATCCTATATATGAGAGTGAATGGGTGAGCCCAATCCAAGTGGTTCTAAAAAAGGATGGAATCACAGTGATAACCAATGAGTATGGAGAGATTCTTCCAACAAGGGTGAGTAGTGGATGGAGGGTCTGCATTGACTATTGGAAGTTAAACTCATTCATAAAGAAGGACCATTTCCCCTTACCATTCATTGACCAAGTCCTTGAGAGAGTGGCAGGTCATGCGTTCTACTGTTTCATAGATGGGTACTCAGGGTCTAATCAAATTGAGGTCTCCCTAGAGGATCAAGGGAAGACTACATTCACATGTCCATTCGGAACCATTGCTTTCAAATGCATGCCCTTCGGGTTATGCAATGCCCCTGGAACCTTCCAACGGTGCATGATGGGAATCTTCTCAGACATGGTAGGGTATTTTCTAGAGGTCTTCATGGATGACTTCTCTGTGTTTGGCTATACATTTGAGGGATGTCTGCAGAATGTGGAGAGAGTCTTGTCAAGATGTGAAGAAAATAATCTTGTCCTAAACTGGAAAAAATTCCATTTCATGGTTAAAGAGGGACTAGTTCTAGGCCATATAATCTTAGGTAGGGGGATTGAAGTTGATAATGCCAAGGTTGACACATTCGTCACCTTCCATCACCCAAAAATGTCAAGGAAGTGAGGTCTTTCTTAGGACATGCTGGTTTCTATAGAAGATTCATCAAGGAATTTAGTTCAATCTCTTGTCCCATTTGTTCTCTCCTAGTAATGGATGCTCCGTTTGTTTGGACAGAAAGCTGTGAGGGTTCATTATCAACCCTCAAATCGTCTCTCACCTCTCCCCCCAACATGAAATCTTCAAATTGGAACCTTCCTTTCGAACTTATGTGTGATGCCAGTGACATTGCTGTAGGAGATGTGTTAGGAAAACATTGTGATAAAAATATTTATGTCATTCTTTATTCAATAAAATCCTTAAATGATGCCCAAATCAACTACAACACCACTAAAAAGAAGTTACTTTCTATTGTGTTTTCCTTAGAGAAGTTTAGGTCCTACCTCTTAGGATCCCCCATCATTGTGTTCACTGACCATTCTGCACTAAAATACCTCTTCCAAAAACTAGATGCTAAGGCTAGACTGATTAGGTGGGTCCTTCTCTTACAAGAATTTGACCTCACAATCAAGTATAAAAAAGGGCATTGAAAATGTTGTAACTGATCAACTCTCTAGGATGGAATTCAAGGACAACTCAAATCACCTTTATGTGTCTGATTCATTTCCTAATGAACACATATACTCTGTGAGTGACTGCCCTTAGTATGCCGACATAGCCAATTTCTTAGTTACAGGAGTCGTTCCAAAATTCTTAGGGACTCCAGCTCGAAGGAAATTCATTTCTGATGTTAGACACTATGTCTTTGATGATCCATACCTTTATAAGTTCTTCCTTGACCAAGTCATTAGGAGGTGTGTCCCAGAATCTGAACAAGAGTCCATCCTTAAATTCTGTCATGGTGAGGCATGTGGAGGTCACTTTTCCTCTAAGAAAACATCTGCTAAGATTCTTCAATGTGGTCTCTTCTGGCACACCATCTCAAGGGACTCTTACACATTTTGTCAAATTTTTCCCAGGTGTCAACAAGTAGGGTCCATCACAAAAAGGAATCAAATGCCACTCACTCCCATCTTAGTTGTTAAAATATTTGACTGTTGGGGAATTGATTTCATGGGACCCTTAAAAAACTCTAGGGGATACTTATATATCCTTTTAGCTGTTGATTATGTCTCAAAATGGGTTGAGGCCATTTCCACTAAGTCCAACGATCATCATGTTGTGATTCGATTTCTAAAAGAGAACATATTTTCTCGATTTGGAATTTATAGGGCTATAATCAGTGATTGAGGAACCCATTTCGGCAACCACCCATTCTCTTCACTCATGTATAAGTATGGTATTTCTCATAAAGTGTCCACTGCATACCATCCTCAAACTAATGGTCTAGCTGAGTTAGCGAATAGGGAGATTAAGCAAATTCTTGAAAAAACTGTCAACCCCTCTAGGAAAGATTGGTCTGAGAAACTCTTAGATTCCCTCTAGGCCTATCAAACCGCATATAAAACCATTTTAGGAATGTCAACATATAGGTTGGTTTATGGAAAAGCAAGACATTTACCTATTGAAATTGAGAATAAGGCATTTTGGGCAATTAAGAAAATGGATTATGACCTATCATTGGCCGGAACAAAAAGGAAATTAGATCTCAATGAACTGGAGGAACTAAGGATGGAGTCTTATGAAAATTCAAGGATCAATAAAGATAGACTTCAAGCCTACAAATCTAAGAATATAAAGGTCAAACATTTTGAACTGGGAAAACTTATGCTCTTGTATAGTTCAAAACTTCATTTACACCCTGGAAAGTTAAGGTCTATATGGTTAGGACCTTTCATAGTGCATCATTTGTACCCCATGGGGAAGTAGAGATTCAAGATCCCACATGTGGTTACATTTTCAAGGTCAATGGTCAAAGGTTGAAACCATTCATTGAATCATTCAATAAACAGGAAATAGAGGTTGAGTTAACTGAGCCAACCTATGAACCATGAAAAAATTGATAGATTTAGGGTTCAAGTCGAGGTAACGATGTTAAAAAAAGCGCTGCATGGGAGGTAACCCATGGTTTTCAAGTTTCCTATCATTTTTTTGTTTTAATAAAATTTATATTTTAATTAATCATTTTTATATTTAAAAAATAGACTGTTGACCTATTCTTCTATTATGAGTATGGATGGGTTTGAAAGGGGAGCACCATATTCATCCGTGTCACGTGGTGTGATCCTTGAGTAATACCTTACCCAGAAATTTAAAAAGATGACAATGTATCATCAGTTTATTTTATTTTATATATATACTTATATTTTAATTATATATACATACACTCTTTTTTTTGTTTCTTTGTTTTCCTTTTTCCACTAGGGAACTTTTCAAGCGACATGGATATCAAAGGACTAAATTGGAGCAGCAAGAACTTCAAACTTCAATCACCATGTGACTTCATTCCATGAACCTCATTTTAAATTTCCTTTTTGAACATTCATTCTCTACCTCTACCCCCTTCTAAATTTTCTTTTCTTTAAACACTAGGGACAATGTTATTTTATGTTGGGGGGGAGACAACATAAAAAATTATTTTGTGTAAAAAAATTATAAATGATTTGAAAAAAAAATTGTGAAAATGGAAGGAAAAATTCATTTAACTTTAAACATGGTAATACACATTGCACACTTTGAAACTGAATATCAAATAATTTAGCATACCATTATTCTTGATTTTAATCCTTGTATAATTTCATGAGCATAGATTTTGGAATGTGTGGCTGTCCAATGTGATATTTCATCGATTATATTTTCATCCAAAAAAAAAGATCACAATGCACGTACTTTAGATATGGGGGTATTAGTTTGAGTTCAGGGGGTCCCATAAATAAATATCATATGTTCGATGATTATTTTAGTTTAATATGAATATTAAAAAAAACAATTTGAAAAAAATTGCGCGTAGAGCCATGAAATGGCCTAATGCGTGGCTTTCGGTACTTGGGGATAGAGACTCCATAGTTGTGTGGCCTAGAGTTAGTCATTTTATCTCTATTTTTGGTAATTTGAATGTGTTTTTGACTGAGTTAACTCGAGATGATGCCCGAGTATGTGGGCTTCACTTGGTGCCATAAGGCCTTTGAGCCTGAGAGTCATCGGCAAAGTCTCGCTACAGGGGTTGACTCTTTTGAGTGCAACTTCAATTACCATAAAAAATTGCAAAAACAAAAAAAAACAAAAAAAAAACAAAACAAATTATACAAAAAAATGAATACTCATCTTAATATTGAAATGTGATTCCACCTAGAACTTCCGTAATTCCACCCTTGAATAAAGATGAACCCCCATGTCTATTGTAATGCACAACACATCCTCATACTTAATTGATATTGGATGAAATATGCCAATGAATTTGAACAGAGGAATGGGCTTGGGATTTGGATCTTCTTATGAAAATATCTTGTATTAAAATATTTTTATGGGTTTCATGATTGTTTGGTATAAGTTTTTTTTGGTGATCACTGTGTATTAAAATGTTTTTGGAAAAGGGAATTTGAATTTCATATTGTTGAGATATATTTTGCTCGGGACTAGAAAAACACAAGTTGGGGGTGTGATTAGCCACTAAATGAGGATAATATTCATTGTTAATAATTATAATATTCATGTTCTTTATTATTGATAAACACCATTTTAGTGCATTTTACACTTTTAACATCATTTCAGATTATGATTGTAATACCTTCTTAAAATGCACTATTATGTGGTAGATTTTTGAACATCATTTAAAGTACCCAATGATTTATCTGATTTTAAGGAATCTAATTATACGTATTTTAATTTTATATTTTTGGAAATTGAGATACACTTAAATATGAACATTTTTGATCCAGGGATCAATGGAGAATTCATGGAGGATGATGGAGATATTTGGTAATGAAAGGAAGCAATTCTGGAGACGGAAGATTGAACACCAGCCCACTAATGAGACTGTGGGGCCCAATTAATCCCACATTTCCTGGTATTCTAGAAGATATGTATAGTAATATATAACTCTTCATGATCCAATGCTAATGCGGCCTCCATGATGTCCATTTAGGCGGCCCAATTTAGAGATACTAGTCTGGTCCATATTCTGCGTCCCAGAAAAAAATCCCACTAATATGATCATATCTCGGACTAAAAAACGCCAAATGGGCCCAAATTTTACAGGAGACTAGAATACATCAGGAACTCCATTTCCTTATTCTATGGCCCACTATGATGTGGCCATCTAGAAGGTCTGCCACGCGCGTCTGTTCGGTGAAGGAAAGCTGGCTGCCACCTCAGGTCAAGGGTGGAAAAATCAACTCTCCCTTACTTTCCACCCACCTATGGCCTACCACAATTAATTGAGGAGACTTGGACTGTTGGAGGCTCAACCCAAGGCCTCAAAAATTCCTATTTAAGGTATTAGTGTTGGAGGATTGAAAAATCTTTGGTGCTTTGTTCAATTTTAATGTTATGCTGCAATTTTGTTGTCTCAAATTTGTCTTTCACATGTATGTTATTCAATTCACTTTAGTTTCTTAATAAAAGTTTTTTTCTACTCTTATTATGTTTTTTTCATATCAATTTGATACCTTTGTATCAAGTTGTGAATTTATGCACACCAAACCTTGTGAAATTATTCACACAATGGTGGAGTGATCATTTTAATTTTTTGTTTTCTTTACTTCTCCATTTCCTCCTTCATGAGTCTACTTTCCGCTGCCATTGAAACCATGGGATCAATAGAGGGATAACCAACTTATGGGTTGATCCAAGGGAGTAGAAAGGGGCTGTATTGGATGTTATTTATCACCCCATTAATGTATAATCACTTCTTTAATTGAGATTTTTATTTGATGATTTTTAAACTCCATAATCCTTGTTGAATTTATGGCCGCACACTTCAAGTGCTAATATGAACCTTTACCTTGAAGTGCTCAAAAAATTGATCCTTCAAGTGTATAGGTGATTAGTATTAAAGGGTGTAGGTACTAAAACAGTAAGTGATGATGTTGTTTTATCTCCTTAAATGAACCCATCTCAAATATAGGAAATTGAAATCATTGAAAAGGAAATTCGTCCAATCCACCCCGAGCGATAACCTCAGATCAACTCATTTTTTTAAATTGAATTCAATTAAGTCTCTTAGAGTTCCTTTAAAACCATATAAAATCAACCCAAGTTGGCCACTTCATATCCAAAAATAGTCCATAGAATGTACGTGTCTATAGGTTTCTTCTTAGGTCTCTGAGGATTCAACAATCCAAGCTAAACTACAAGGACCGTCATACCTTATTCTCTTGGATAAATTTGAGTGAGAATCAGCTGCCTATTTCACCTAGGGTTGGTGCGGTGCATCCTTCCTTATACCTGATGGTTTTAGGGGAAGAGGATCCTTAATTGTGATGGCATCAGATACATCATGGACTTGAAGGTGTCATCATTTTGGACTGTTGCTTGCCTCACCTCACCCTACTCCTACTTCGTCATATAGGGTTTATAAAGGCGGCACGATGCCAACACACGATTGAGTTACAAATTTAGTGTACTGAGAGTGTCATATCATTTTACTCATGTGCATTGTATGGTTTTTTATGCTCTCCACATGCGATTGGGATGGTAGTAATGAGATTTGGATTTCAGTAGGTCTTAGGGTGCTGATGATGTTTTTCACATTATGTTTTCTTGAATTTATATTTGGTTCGGGTGCGGTATGATTTTTGTGTCGGATTTGATTCATGTTATAGATGAGGTTTTGGTGCTAGTTGGATGTATGTTCTTCATAATTTTCTTTGCTTCTGATTCTGGTTGTTTTGGTTGCTGATTGGGATCATCTAGTGGCCGATTGATGATAGAATATTGTCATTATGAACTTTTGTTTCTGGATGTTGTTATTCTTGGTTGAGCTGCTGGCGTTCTGTTGATTGGATATGTAGTCTGCATTGATCAGTGAAGGTGATGCTTTATGTTGTTTGGACGAAGTCTGTGAAATGACGTTGTTTCCATAGATACGATGTTCTGGTGCTGTTTGCAGTGTGAGGGGATCTGAGAGACAAGTTATTCTGAATTTTGGATTATTCTTCAAGACATTCTACTAGGATTTTATCCAGACAATGATTAGAGCAGGTGCTTTCACTATGTAGGCCCTTTATGATTTGTAATTTTGAGAGGGTATGGATTTTCCATCGGTACCAGGCTTGTGCTCTTGTGCACGGGATAGCTTAATGAACTGTCATGCACTTGTGGAGGTTCCATACTAATGATGATGCTGGAGAGGGGTATTTCTTATTAGTTTTGTTTTGGGATTTGAAATTTATTTTATGTTAATGTTTTTTGTTCTTAAATTCATTTAAGGTTCCCCCATTTTTCCTTATATGGGGTATTATCCAATATTAATAAAAATGTAAGCCTTTGGGTTTTTCATTCAGACATATCGTATGTTTTGTCGATATTCAGTACTTGAGTTGGAAATAATCTTGTTTTGACGTAAATTGTCCATGTAGTAAAAATTCAACCATCTATAGAATATTATTCATGATTTATATATCATAGGTATCTAGTATATATTTATTTATAATATCCATAACATTTGGAGATAAAAAATGAAATTAACCGTTCATGGAGATGGTAGGCCGTACGTACGCATGAACACTACTTTTATTTCATTGTCATATTATTGGAATGAATACTAAATGACACATTGGTATATTATAATTATAGTATAATATCATTGTTATAAATGTCATATAATTTTATTAACACCATAATTTATATATTCCATTTATGGCATTAACGAGTCATTTCACTTTTAGGGGGCGATAATCCATACTTCCTAAAATGAAATTATCTTATGTACACTCCATTGAAGCATAATGGTATGTTGTAAATAAAAATTTCCTAATAGTATATAAAATATAAAAATAATAAAAATAATATATAAATAATTCCATCATAATGAATCCCATTAAAGGTGGTAGGTGAAAACTGAACAATAATCGTTTCGTGAGGCAATAGTCCACCGTAGACAGAAACAATATGTTCATATACATTAGACAGAGGTGTGTGTAATTTTATTTTGAATTATTCTCATAAAAAAATCAATGTATATTGATGATACTAGTGTTTTTATGCATTCAAATAATAATAAGAGCATACAGAGTGTATAAGGAAAATAAAGGAAAGGAACTTGAGACAAGACATTACCTCTTAATCCGGTAACTTCTGCTCATTTGAGCCAAAAGGATTTCTTGAATTGCCTTATAACTATGGTAATGATTCAAGGAGGAAGGAAGGGATGTTGGGAGATTATTTAAGTAGAATTTTGATGATCCAAGGGGCTTAATAGTTGTGAGTAAGTGGGTAGAGGTGGTGTATTTTTATAAGAGGGAGGAGGGGCACTTTTGGAATGTCTTGAAATATTAATTTATTATAAATTTAATTTATATTAAAAAAGGTCCAAAACTCATTTAATTAGAATATAAGATGATTTTGGCTCACAAAACTATCATCCATTAATTTTTAGTCATGTTTTATGTAAATTTTTTATACTATTCATACTTGACTTTTTTACAAATTTATAACAATGTTATTCCATAAAAATGTATTAAATCAAATATAATATGTAAATATCATGAAAAAATTCATGTATGTGATAAAAATGTTCAAATTATATTTAGATTTATATTTATAATATCATTTATTTGAATCTTTCATTAATAAGGTAATCACTGCATCATCATTGTGTCATAAATAAATTTATATATTAAATTTATAAAAATTAAATAAAATACCATGAAGTAGGTAATAGTTTTTTTATATTTTTAATGAATATTTATAGTCCTATATATCATTTATATAAACCAAAAAAAATTGTTTTAGTAATAGATGCATGTTTATGATATAATTTTCTTTACATTAAATTAATTCTTATAACATGTCATTATCGCACTCAAGTGGAAACATGAGGTCTCTAAATCCACCCAAGGATTTCCATGGACTGAAATATCTTAAAAAATAGGATTATGACATGTTTTAGGGTATCTTGATATTATTATAATATTATTTTTTTACATTTATTTACCAGATTTACCCTTTAACCATGGTAAGTAAAAATAATTACTGAATTTACTATTCATAATTTCCAAAAATAAATGGTACCTATTTAAAAAAATTAGACCTTATGATTCCAAATATGGAATCAATTTTTCCAAATTCAAAACACAGAAGTTGCAGTAATTAGTTTAAAATTAATTCCCGTTTTCAAAACTAGAAAATGAGTTTTTAAGAAGTAATAACTATCAAAAGATTGACATGTGTTTATATACAATTTTATTGGGAAATTACATCCAATAACCAAGATTGGATTAAATGAAAATAATAATAATCTAATTACACTTTAAAACCACTTTAAAAAACAATCTTATTATGAAAATAAATTATATGAGAAGGATGTTTTGAAATAAAATACAATATTTTTCACTATTCATTAAAATATGAATTTCATTAGAAAAATAGCACAATTTAAACCAAAGTAAATTTTTATGTTCCTATTCTAAATAAGAAGTTTATTTTATTAAATATCACATATAAATGTGACAAAAAACTAGATTTAAAAATGGTTCACCATCAAAAGGCCGTAAAACGACATATTTAGAAAAATACTTCTTTTATTCGAAAAATTGAATTTATTATTAGATCATATATTAAAAACACATAATATGAATTTTAAACAATAAATTGAATACATAACATACATTTTTAAATAAATAAAAATTCATAAAGGTGGATATGATTGGATAAACACAATTATTCAATTTATAATTTAGTTTTTATAAAAACACATCCTCAAACTCAATTGGATTTTATTTCCATTTCTAATAAATTTGGTAACCAATGAATTATTATTTAAACATGTCTAAACCATATTTCCCCAATTCATTTGATATTATTAATTCCCTCCATTCTAATGGCTAGGTTTTAAGGGTAACATTTAAATAATAATATTTAGTTGTTCGTTTAAGCTCGATGTAGCGTATCATATATGCAGTTGAACATAGTGTTTTTTCTTAAAACATAGGATGCTACATCATTCCACCCTTTAAAAATTTCACACTCCCAATTTTAAAAATTGGCTCGATAACTTCATTAAAAAAAGTCCTACATTGAAATATGTTTCAATAAAATGATCACTTTAAAAGAAAGAAAGAGAAATACAAAGGTCACCTGAGATAACACATACTAGGATTCCTTATAGGAAAACATGGATATGTAAGAGAAACTAACCATCTTGTTCTGATGGAGAGTGATAGAAAACATGATTAGTATAATGTTGACAATAAAAAAAACAAAAACATGTGATGGGTCATAAAACGTTTTCATTTTAAGGTCATTTTAATAAAGACAAGGAATTTATTTACTACATAGAATAAGTACATAAGGAAATATACATACTTGACATGTAGTGTTTTTTCCATTAATTTAATTCCACCACAAACTCATCATTTTTACAAATTGATGATTATTTAAGATGACTTAGTCACTCCTACTGCACTAGAATCAACTTATAAATAATCACATAATATTAAAAAGGAAAACCATATATTTCCCCTATCTTATATAATAATATAACTAAAATGGTTAGTAAAAGATCATATAATTTCTCAAAAATGAATATTTTTTATAAGGATAAGTAATAATTTTAATCTCTAAAATTCAGCAGTAAAAACCAAGGTTTAACAAAGACCGTTCAATAAAAAATGTCCTTAAAATGCTTCAAAATTATCCAAATTAAGATTAAAACCCAAAATTCAGAAGTATTTGTTCTCATAGTCTTCCACAAAAAATCATAACATTTATCTTCAAATAACATCGACTACTCTTAAAGTGTCATACTTAAATGTAAATAACCTAATCACATGTTCTCCGAGATAGGTTAATAATTTCCATAAATAACCCAAATCGACATGTGTCCGCAATAAAAACATAGATTATTCCCAAATTAAATTCAATCATTACCCCTCAAATGAAATCCCATAGCATTCTATTTTCCATGGGCATTTAGTGTTCCCAATAGAGCTAATGTATTTCAAAAACAAAATTCACTAAATCACCAAAGCATTTTTCTATACAAACAATATCCATTTGATAAAACATAAGTTACCAAAATATATATATTATTAATCTATAAAATCATATAACTTAAAAGAATAAGTCATACTACTGAGGGACTTCACATAGGCTAGTGGTAGGAAATAAATCCCAGTCAGACTTTTGTTGTGGGTTCGATTCCCATATCATTGTATGACATGATGGGTTTCAAAATGGTTTGTATGTTATCCTCTTTCAAAAACTATATAATTTTATAAAATTACAAAAAATGAGATAAAATCACCAAAAATAACCATTAAATTTTTTAACCGCAAAGGTTATCTCAAACCTCACATTTTTCTTCCCAAAAATTAATAACCTGTAATTTCCTCAAAGATTAATGTATCCAAGAATACCAGTAATCACCTTGAAATAAAATAATCCTTAAAATGGGTTTCTATGTCATTGAAACTTATAATATGCCTTAAAATTATAAACCCGTGACCACATCCCTAACCCTTAAGAAAATATCATAATCTCCAAAGTTGTCTAAACTTTTCCACTGATACCAACTATAATGCCATAGCCTAAAACAAGATTTAATCATTAGTTTTGATCTAGAATTTACTTTATTTCACATTAGGGTTATTTTCAGGTGTATAGTTTCTATAAAATTAGTCTATAACTACTACCTAATAGACTCATATATTACATGTAGACAGTTACACTCAGTATCCACTTTTTCCACCATAGGATACCCTTTAAATAAAACATGATTTATTTTTCTTGATAAATATCAACTTTAATTCTTCCATTCTATTATAATTCCGTATACCCGGTGAAAAACAATTCAAAAACATTAAATGAGAATAAAATTTTTAGTATGGTATATAAAAAGAAATAAAACAATTAGTCTAATTAAAACATCGTAATTAATTTAATGTTTTTTGAGAGAACAAGAAAATATGTTTTCACATGAGTAAAACTAATAAATTTTGGCAAAAACAAAAAAAAAATTAAACAAGTAGAAAAAAATAAATCTCATTTAGGTGACTTATATCATAATATACATAAAACCCTTACAATACAATTCAATTGGAATTACCATATGTTCTACTTCGAAATTTAAGATGTTTAATGGGGATCACCCTTTATACAAGCTATATTAGGTCACCCGTGAGCTATAATGGGACTCATCCCTTCATATAAGCTATAACGAGATCCCCTATGAGTTATAATGGGGATAAAACCTTATTATAAGCTATTTTAGGCTCACTTGTGAGTTTTAATTGGGCCCAACCCTTTGTATAAGCTGTATCGAGGTCACCCATTTCATATAATGCTCAAGTAAAATTTCAAAAACATGTTCATCACAAAACACTTTTGAAAAGATCATAGAATCCCATATGAAAAACATTTCCATATATAAATACCATTTTCATTTAAGAGCCCATTTTCAATACCAAGATAACCAAACAAAGTAACAAAGGATTTATTTAATATACATTAAGTCTTATAGAGGAATACAAATATCAAATAACGGTTATGATGGTAGAGAAGTCATTATCACCGTATATGTTAAAACAAATAACATTCTTTTTTCATTTTGTAATGAAAGTAAAATGATTTGTATAATAATATTCCTTTTTAAAAGTTTGAATGAAATTCAAGATTGAAATAAAATGTCTTTTATTATATATTTATATCCATATAAATAAATAGTTAAATTAATATCATGAAGACAATGATTAGATAATTAAATCATTAAACATTCAACGTGTCCCATACAAATTTGATCATTTAAAACATAATATACATGAATTAGTAAATTAAATTAGTATAGATAAAATATGGATATTAAATGTCATAGTGGATGTATATTCATGTTATTAAACAATAGAGGTGAATATTATGAAGAAATTCCTCAATGAAAGGAGATTGAGATGAAGCCCCTTACCTTGATCTGACACGTCACATACAATCATTATGTTCATGAATAATAAAATTAGGTTAATTTATAATTTCTTGAGAACCTTTTTCACATTTATTATTCCTTTTATATCACTTATTACTATGTTACAAAAATTACATAATTATTTATGTTCATATAGGATGTTATGTCAATATTCAGTACTTGAGTTGAAAATTAACTTGTATTGATGTAAATTGTTCATGTAGTCAAAATTAAATCATCTCCAGAATATTATTTATGATTTAAATATCATATATATCCAGTATATTTTTTTTATAATATCTATAATATTTGGAGATAAGAAATGAAATGCACCATTCATGGAGACAGTAGGTTGTACATACGCATGAACACTACTTCCATTTCGTTATCATATTAGAGGAATGGAAACTAAATGATATATAGGTATATTATAATTATAGTATTATGTATTTCATACAGGTTATATAATTTTGTTAAATAAATCCTTTATATGTTCTATGTATAGCATGAACAAGTCATATCACTTTGAGGGGGGTTGTAGTCCACACTTCCTCAAATGAAATTCTCGTATTTACACATCACGAAAAGGAGAATGGTGTGTTGTAAATAAAAATTACAGAAGAATATATAAAATATAAATATAATATATGTCATATATAAATAAAGTTCAATCATAATGTCCACCATTAGAGGTGGTAGGAGAAAATTGACCAATCATCATTTTTTGAGGTAGTAGTTCATCGTACTCAGAAACAGTATCTTCATATCCATTTGATGGTTGTGTGTGTAAGTGTTGTTAGAATAATTTTCATAAAAAAATTCTTGAATATTGAGTATACTGGTGTTATTATGTAGTCAAAGAATAATAAGATAATAGGGAGTGTAGAAAGAAAATAAAGGAAAGAAACTTGAGAGAAGACGTTACCTCTAAATCGGGTAACTTCTTTTTATTAGAGCAAAAAATATTTTCTTGAATTTCCTTCTTTCCAAGGTAAGGCATATTAGTGGAATAGAGCGATTTTGTGAGATTATTTGAGTAGAATTCGGAGGAGCCAAAGGTCTTGAGAGGTGTGAGTTAGTGGGTAGAGGTGGTGGCCTTTTACAAGAAGGTGGAGGGGCACTTTTGGAATGTCTTGAAATATTAATTTATTATAAATTCAATTTGAATTAAAAATGGTGAAAAGATCATTTAAAATGAATATAAGATGATTTTGGTTCTTAATTCCATAATACAATAATTTTTATACATTTTTTACTATTTTTTATACTTATTGTTTTGGTTTAACCCTTATTTTAAATTTTTAATCTTAAAGTGATATCATGTTATTTACACATTCGATGTTAATGTAACTACCATATCAGGTAAAATGGGAAAAAATTTTCATTTATAATATAATTGGAATTATATTAACCATTTGGCCAAATATTAATTTTTTTTTGGAATTTAATATCATTTTAAAAACTATTTTATATTTTAATCTTTGAATTATACCAATTTTGGACACTATTAAAACTTGACTTTCTTACAAATTCATAAAAACATGATTCCTTTAAAAAGGCACTAAATCAAAGATAATATATAAATATCATCCAATTTTTTTTGGATGTCATCAAAATGTTCAAATTATATTTATTTTAATATTTATAATATCATTTATTTGATTATTTCATTAATAAGGGAATCAGTACATCATCCTTGGGTCATAAACAAATTTATTTAATTAATTTCTAAAAATTGTAAATAAAATACCATGATTTAGACTTTTTTATATTTTTAATGAATATTTTTAGTGGAAGTGATCATTTATATACACCAGAATAATATTTTTAGTAAAAGATACATGTTTATGTTATATTTTTCTTTACTATAAATTATTTCTTATAAAATGTCATCATCACACCCAAGTGGCTCCATGGGGTCTCTAAATTGACCCAAGTATGGCCAAGGTTAGAAATATCTGATCTAATAGAATTATAAAATGTGTTATGGTAGTTTTATATAATAATAATATTATAGTTCACCCTTATTTACCAGATTTACCCTTTAATGATGGTAAATAAAAATAATTATTGATGTAAATACTCATAATGTACAAAAATTAAAGGTAACTATTTTAAAAATTTATACATCATGATTACATATATGGAATCCATTCTTCCAAATTAAAAACACTAAATATTTGGTAATTAATTTATAAATAATTCCCATTGTCAATACATGAAAGTGGGTTTTAAGAAGTAATAACTATCAAAATATTTACATGTGTTCAGGTCTAATTTCAATGAGAAATTAAATAAAATGACCAAAATGGATTAAATAAAAAAACATACAATATTTAAAAATTAGAAACAATAAAAAGAACAATCTAAATATACAAATAAATGATATGAAAATGCAGTTTTGAATTAAAATGCAGTATTTTTCACTATTCATTAAAATATGTATTTTATCAGAAAAATAACAAAATTTCAACCAAAGTAAAATTTGATGTTCTGATTCTAATGAAAAAGTTTTTTTTTCAAATATAACATATAAAAGTGACAAAAAATAGATTAAAAAAGGGTTCCCCATCAAAAGGTGGTAGAACTACATTTTTATAAAAATACTTCTTTTATTTGAAAAATAGAATTTGTTCTTATATCATATCTAGAAAACATATAAGATGAATTTAAAACATTAAAATTAATATATAAAATATATTTTTTATTAAATAAAAATATATAAAGGGTGATATGATTTTATAAACACAATTATTCTCTTTTTAAATAGGTTTTCATAAAAACACGTCCTTTATATTCAATTGGGTTTTATTTCCATTTCTAATAAATTTGTAAACCAATGAATCATTATGAAAACATGTGTACACAATATTTTAATAATTCTATTGAAATTATTCATTACCACTATTCTAAATACTATTTTATAATGGTAACATTTAAATAATAATATTTAGTATTTTTTAAAGCTCAATTCATCGTATCTTGTATGATAGTAAATATTGCATTTCTTTCTTAAAACATGGGATGTTACATTTTTAATGGAATTTGTTTTGATGTATCATTACTACAACGAAATTTCTAATATTACACTATATAGTAGAGTATTTAACTTGGCTGATATTGTTTTCTACTATGGATCCCCTATCTCAAGTTGTCCGACATTTCTATGGGGCTAGGAATGTCTATATTTTTTAGATAACTGATCGAGATAATTTCTTTGATATATTAACTATCCTTGAGGTGCTTAAACAGAATTTGTTTGACCCTTACCATAGAGAAAATGATCTCCTATTACATGGTGGAATTGATTATTTGGGTTTGAATAATCAATTATTTCCTCAATCCGGTCTCCAAAAAATGATCTTTTTGGGTTGAGAGAGACAACCATTTTATGGATACCTGGATATGGTATTAATGTCATCATGGTATTCAAGGGGTTCTATGTTCCCTAGAATTATGAATTTGAGCACCCCTAGGTTCCATGAAGATTAACTTGGATGTGGATGTATCTATT
The DNA here is from genome assembly GCA_963277665.1 of Viscum album. NCBI lineage: Eukaryota > Viridiplantae > Streptophyta > Magnoliopsida > Santalales > Viscaceae > Viscum > Viscum album. Next base: position 1,893,594,208 of record OY728119.1, read on the forward strand.
AATTGTTCTTCTAGTATCAACATCATTATTCATTACTCATTTGGTTCAGTAGTCGTGTCTCTAAAAATGGATGTTTTATTAATCAAGATTCAACCAATGGAGTAGGGTAATTGCATCTTTTTGGGCTTGTAATTTTATTCAAAGATAGGTTATAATAATTTTTATTTAGGAATCAAATTTCCTTCATATTAACAATGCTACCACTTCTTTAGATGTTGTCCTCTAACCATTTGGTCAACATGTCTGGAATACCATCATTCTAATAATAAACTTTCCTATGTTCCCTCTCTCCATCATGAAAGGGGAAAAAATGTAATTCACATTTTCTTATAACCCATAACATCTCTAACGATTGTCTCACATGGTTAGAGGATTTCTCATATTGGCTTCTCCCACTTGTAAAAAATGATATTTGATTTTTTGATTAATTTTTTTTCTCCATAAAAAACATGAATATTTTGAGGATTTAGTAGGAACACAATCTTATAACTATAAATTTTCATTATAGGCCATAAATGTAATTTTTATTAGATTTTTGTGACATTCCAATGTAATTTTTCACCTGAAAATTTTAATTTCTTTCTATATTTTTATATAATCATATACATGTGCATGTGTGTGTAAATATATTCATTAAAATTATATAGTTTAAATTTTTACAATAAATTTTTAGTATTGATTTATGTCAATTGAGATTTATAGTTCAAATTTAAATCCTAAAATTCAAATATAATTTTAGATGGATGATTGGATATACATATAAAAAAATACACTTTAAATTTTTAAATGAAAATTATAATTCAATATTACCATATATAATTTATTTTTTTGCATGTATGTGTATTTTTAGTATGAATTGGAAATTCCATCACACATTGATTTTTTGGATTTTCTCTATGCAATTTATCACTACGAATTTTAAGTGAATATTTATAAGGTAAAGAATACATTGACAATTTCCATAAGATATTTGTATTGATTTTTTCACTAAAATATTAATGGAAAAATTTAAGCTAAAACATTCTATTGAAAATTCTAAATTCAAAATTTTGATGAATGTTTAAAATTTTTAATTATGTATTAATATATCTTCATTTTAATTGTATTTGTAAATTTAAAATGGAAGTTTCTAGTGGATGTTTTAACTGGAGAATTCATTAGGAAAATTTTAGTTCAAGATTACTATAAAAAATTGCATTGTTTATTTTGTTTTTAATTTATTTTTAAATGAAAATTTAATATTTTATTTATTTTAGAGTTTTGGTAATCATATTTTTCCTATTTTATAAAAAAAATTAAGTGGAAATTTGTGTTTGATATTTATGCAATGATCTATTTAAAATTTCCTAGAGGAAATATATACTAAAAGTTTATAATGAAAATTGTTATTGTAAATTCCATATTAATTTTTATTTTTATTTATGATTTAGTATATTTATATTGTATTTTTATCTAGTGTAAATTTACACTATAATGTTTTATAAAATTTTCCACTGGATATTTAAATTACATGTTTTTATTTGAACATTATTTAGAAAATTAATATTTTTATTTAATTATTATTAAAATTTTCTAAATAAATAAACATATATTTATTTTAGAATTATGGTGATAAAATTTATTTAATAATTTTTCAGTGTAAAAATTTATTGAAAATATTCAGTACATATTTCCATATATAATTGTAAAACTCATATTGAAATTTATTATTTATATTTGTATATATTCATATAGTAGCATTAATATATTTGTATATACTTATTTTAATCGTTACTATTATTGTCCATTAATAACATTAATTATTCATTTTAAATTTTCATTGGAAATTTATATTTAATTTGTGTCCATTTTCTTAGAAAAATTAATTTTTTTGTATAAACTTACATTATGAATCGAAATTTTCAGTGGAAATTTTGAATAAAATTTTCTATATGAAAATTTTAATTCATATTTTAGTTAAAACTTAAATTAATCATTTCTGTGTTAATATATTTTCTCTTAAAACATAAGCATGAATTTAATTAAATATTTTGTAATTCAAATTTTATCTACAATCATTATAAAAATTATGTTTTAATTTAAATAGGAATTTTTAGAAAAATATTTTAATAAAATATTTTACAAAAAGATTCTAACGAAATATTTTAATAATTTATTTTATATTTTTTATTGATGTATTTAAAATTTTTGTTACAATTTTTTTTGGAAATTTTATTTGAAAACTCCCCATGTAATTTGGAATTGAAATTTCCCCTTGAAAAATTTCATTGTAATTTCAGGTATATTTTCATTGATAATCAATGTTACAGTAAATTTATATATATGTGTATATGTTTTCAATAGAAATTTTCAATGTATGTCTACTCTGAAAATTTACAGTATACATTTCCAATGTAAATTTTAAATGTAAATTTTAAATGAAAAGATCTAATTGGACATTTCTATTAGTATACATTTTTATAGAAAATTTACAATATATATTTTGATTTTAATTTTGTATAATATGTTTTTGAGGTGTACAGATATATATGTATTGAAAATAAAAGGCATACACATATAAATTATATATATATATATATATTAACATTCTAGAAAATGTGTTTCCTGAGAGACGAGATGTTTAATTAGATGATAGATGATTAGGGAGGAAAATGGATAACAACCATGGAAGAAAATCATCCCACGAGTCATGAGAAACACCCGAACTATCAAGTTCTACCAATAGGTGCGAAGCCATATTACCCTCTATTTTGGTGAAAGAGACAGAAATTTTTGTGAAGAGGTGTTTAAGGGAACATATCTTCATAACCAACAATCCAAATGGGTTTAAATCAAATTCTTGTGAAGAGATAACATTGAATGTCATAATATTGTAAATTTACAAGATAAAATACCTCCATACTCTTTCACAGGTGAATTCCAAATTGACAATAATAGCTTGGGATTCTACAATCAGGGACTATCTGGGTAGAAAAAAAGAGAGTTGGAGAGGTCCAATAACTAAACAGTAAGAATCCTAAAAAAAGTCATCTACACCAATAACAATTTCATCAGAAAGAGACACATCCACCTTAATCATGAAGGATCTAGTCACAGGTGGTTTTCATAATCCTAAACATTCCATCCGGAAGGGATATCCGGTTGTTAATAGTTGTCGTTCCATGTGGTCTACCATGAAGAATCCTGCTTGACCCAGAATAAACAGTGAATATCCCTAGTTAAAAATGACTTAGTTTCATACAATCCTAGATCATCCAAGCCACTATGAATAAACAATTTACCATCTCTTCTAGAATTAAGGAAATCCATTTCATCAAAAGTGTTCAAGAGTTGTGTAGAATATTCAGAAAGGTATCACTTTTCATATTTCAGGCATGCCATGTAGCCTTGAACCTAGGTCAGTTGTAAATTGAATGCAATGATGATTTATATTTATACTTTATAAGATGGAAGAATGGGTTGTTAGTTACAATGTGATACAAAGGAACTATATGAATGATATAGTGTTAGTGCAATTTTACCAAAAAAAACAAAATATGGGTGGAATGGATTCTTTTTTGAGATTATTCCACACCTCACCATCCTCCATGAATGGAGTTACATGTTAAATTTTATTGTAAGATTTAACAGAGTAAATTTCAGATGCTTCTTTACACTTTCATAGTCAACATAAGCCTATGTCCCTCACATAAGGGATGGTGAGGTTATGTAACGACCCAAAGTTTCATTAATGGAAAATCTCTCTTGATCTAGTTAAATGTCCCTTTATGCAAAATATTTTTATAATATCTCAACTTCTTTTCTTTTATATTAAGAATTTTGACCGTTGTTAATATAGCCGTTGAACAGTGATCACATGATTAGTATAAATATATGACTTTAACAAATTTAATTTACTCAGACAAAAGAAGCGATGACCTCATCTAGTAGAATTACCCCATACGAAGCCCATTTGTCAGAGCTTGGAAAAGAGGTGGCTTCCTGGGGCTTCGCTCTTGACCAAGCCCAAGTTGAGCTTCACCATGTCAAGCTCGAACAGGACTGTCTACGGGAAAAGTGGAAGTTGATAGAGATTACCAGTCGAGCGATGTTATCCGAGCCACACCAAGAGTCTGTCACCATCGCACAGCTTACCCTTAGGTCTTATGTGGCTGTTTTAATGGGTTATGTAACAAATAAGTAGAACTATGTTCATGTACATTATTTTTTTATATAATAATGAATACAATTTCAAGTCAATTTTGATACATTGTAAATAGTTTTTAAAGTACAAATGGTGTTTTTAGTTATTATTTAATTAAGAAATATATTTTATTAAATTAAGGGATTTTTGAATTAAATAATATTTTAATAAAATAATATAATTATTATTAAATTCATTTTTATTAAATATAAATGATCTTATAATTTTATGAATGCAATTAAAATTTATTAATGTTTGAAAGCGATTTTTGTCAAAACCCATGAATTAACGATAAATGTCGGTGTTTATTTTAAAAGTGAAAATTAACATATTTAGAAAATTATTTAGATAAAATAAATGTTATTTCTAGAATCAGGACGTCGAAATTATCCAACGGTGAATTTTTCATAATTTTCTGAGACAGTCAAATTTTTGGGTAAAAATTAAATACCGTTTAAATATATAATGTGTTTTATGACATCATAATGACCCAATGGTGATGTAATAAAATACTATAATCATTATTTTAGGCCAATATATGTTTTACCATTAAAATAATGTGGTTTTGGGTTTGTTTGACTTACTTTTCAAAGCATTAATGGACCCCTCAAGACTTATTCAACACCTTGCCTTTTTAAATTAATTTCCATGGGAGTGTGAATCACCTCCAAATAAGCAACCCTAATATTTAAAGAAGTTCGGACTTTGAAATTATAAAATATTTATTTACTCTTCCCTTTTCCAAAAACCATGGGCAAAAACCATGGGATGGTTTTTTGTTTGGATTAATTTAATGTAAGGGGACCCAAACCTAAATAATAAAGAATTCCCTCACCTTTCATATATAAACCCACACAAGCTCCCACTTCCTCCTCACTAAAATCCCTTGGAGTTCGTCCAAACTCTGACCTACTCTCTCTAGAATCCACCCAAGGTTCCCCAAGCTCCCAATAGGCCTCTCTCAAGCCTCTCTCAAGCCTTTGGAAGCACACTTCCAAGTAAGGGTTTTTTTCTTCCTTTCTCATTTTTGTCAATTTTCTTTAAGTTGTATTTCCCTTTTAATTTAAATTATTAATATTTGGGTATGGTTTCTCACCTCCCCCATACTTCCCTCTTATTTTTTGAATGATGTTAGTCCCCTTTCTCTCTCATTAAATGCCTCCCATGTACACCCGTTACTATGCAGAAATTCCGAAAGGAAATTTTCTCTCTTCTTTTACATTCAAGCAATAATTTTGTATCATGAATATAAATTCCATTACAATTGTTGGGACATGTATCTATATGACCTCCTTACTTTCCATTACATGTAAATATTTTGAGGAACCCCTTTCTCTATCACTAACCCTTTTTATGAATTCTTATGTCACGCCGTTATGCTGCCGAAATCGCACCGATTTTCTAAGCCAATGCCATTATGTAGTGGATACCATGCCCATTTCTCCATCATGGGTATCCACCTTTATGAACCTTTACTTATTTATTAAAAAGTCTCATGTATTAATTCCACATTATTTTATTGTTTAATAAATGATTATTTTTTATGAATCCATGTTTTATGATCCATGTGGCACACTTATGCATGAAATGAAATGTTTAAGAAAGGTGCGCCCTTATAGCGCTCCAATGCATTGGGTTAAGTATAGTATCATGATAAGTCATGTGTAATGAGTGTTTAATCATGATAATTCAAGTGAAATGAGGGTTTACTCATGCTTCATGTGCAATGAGGATTACTCATGCTGTATGTGCAATGAGCCTTGGCTCATGATAATTCCATGTTAAGTGTTGTTGCCACATTTCCATGTTATGATTATCATACGTTATCATGCCTTTATGTTAATGTTTATTTTATGCTCTATTAATATGCCTATTGTCTAACATGTATTTTAATCCTCATGTTATTCCATGTGTACTCCCTTACTGGGCTTTATAGATCACCCTTTTCTCATGCATGTCCTCAGGTTACCCCATGCAATGCTAAGTACGAGGGAATGTAGTGATCATGTAAAGGAAGTTTTCAATAAAGATGTTGTATTTCATGTTTTAAGTTTTTATGTAATGATCATAATCCCCAAATACACCAAAAATCTAGATCTTATTTGTTGTATCAAGTGAAGTTTTATGTAATAAATCATGTTTAAGTTTGTAATAAAAGCATGGTTGTCATAGTAGGTATCAGAGGATAAGTTTAGTTATTTTTGGGATTAGGAAACCCTAGTAAATCCGTAGATACAAGACAAAGTATAATAAAAACATCCCTATGTTTTGGTAAGTACTGAGTAAGTGGTTTATCAAACAAATACATCCCTGTCTGGATACAAGCAGGTAGATGCGGCTCTGGCACATATGTATCCTAGGGGTAAAACCCGAAAACACCGCTTTGAGCTAGACTCGAACGAGAACTCGTGCATGACAACGGGACTTACTGCACTCTTGGTTACGACACTGCCGGGGGATATGTTTTGATAAATTCAAATGCATAGTATGAACCCTTATTAAGGGAATTAAAAAAATGCCCCTATGAATATATGTTAGAAAGTAGATCATGAAAATCCTAGATTGAAGCCTATAGACTCATGAGTTAAGGAAATAGAAATTTATTTATAAGTCATCAAATTTTGTCTTTGGATTACCCTTTATGTGTTACCCCTAACTTTACTTTTATTCCAGCCAATGGCCAGTAATAGGAGGACTCGGGCTAACAACCGTTGTGAAGATCAGTGTGATGACTATACTAATGAGATGCCCAATCCAATGGGAGCGGGAATCACGAACTTTGTCACGATTATCTCTCATCTAAATAATGTTTTGAATAGAAACACGAGTCAAGAGGAACGTTCAACCCCCCCCCCCCCAAGAAAGAACAAGTCACTATCGAGAGCTTCATGAGACAAAGGCCTCCTACTTTTAGTGGATCATTCGATCCCATGATCACTGAACCATGGATCAACTCGATTGAAAAGATATTCTCCATCCTCCAATGTTCTGAACAAGAGAAGGTTCTCCTGACAGCTTATCGTATGGAGGGTGAAGCTGATCAATGGTGGACATTGATCAAAAATATGAAGCCTGAGGAGGAGATCAAGGAGCTTCAATGGAATGATTTCCAGAAGATGTTTTTTGATAAATATTTTCTGCGCACCCTCTGGCTTAAGATGGAAAGGGACTTCCTTTCCCTCAAGAAAAATGATGAAGAATCTATTGGAGAATACGAGGAAAACTTCACAAGTCTTGCACGATATGCTTCCGGCTTTGTCGTTACCCTCGAATGCAAGGTTGAACACTTCTTTGGTGGGCTGAAGCCTAGCTTGCAGAAAGCATTAGCGATCCGTGACTTCGAAAACTATGAGGAAATTGTCTGATGTGCCCTCAAGGTTGAAATGGAGATCGGGGAATCACAAGGGTATCATGGGGACAAGAAGCGTAAGGTGGAATTCAATGCTAGTGGTCCGATGGATAAATCCAACGGTGCTAAGAAGATACAGCACCCCACTTGCCAAAAGTGCAGAAAGAAGCACCCTAGAAATTGCCTTAAGGGGACACGAAAATGCTTCAGGTGTGGAAGTGAAGGGCACCTAGATGTTAACTGTCGGCAAGAAAGACCCACGACTGTGACAGAGGAGAGGAACTCTCCGTTCGAACCTGAACACATTGTTCAATGCTACAAATGCAAAGAACTGGGTCATTTTGAAAATCAGTGCCCTAATCCAAGGGTTTTCGGAGACAACCAACAACCTCCAAGGCAGAAAGGAAGATCTTTTGCCATCACTTCTTTCGATGTGAACCCCGACAACGAAGTGGTGACAGGTACACTAGTTATTCATTCATAAATAGAGAACATACTTTTTGATTCAGGTTCTATGCATTCTTTTATATAACGAATGTTTAGTAGAACAATCCCAGCACCACCACAAATCATGGAAATAAAGATGTCAGTGAGTACGACAAATGTAGAAATCATTGCATCCCATGAATATATGTCCTCCCCTGTTATAGTATGTGGATTGAATTTCTTGGCGAACCCTTTCATACTCCCTCTAGTGGAATTTGATGCAATTCTTGGCATGGATTGGCTTTCCTTATATAGAGCCAACATAAATTGTCAGGAGAGGGAAATCACACTCCATATAGAGAGTTGACCCCCGATTCTTTACAAGTGTCAGGAGGAAGATGAATCTCCATTACCTCCAGAATATCAAGCATGGATATTACTGCCTTATGAGCATGCGTATCTGGCTCAGACGATTGAGTCCAAGGAAGATACCATCCTTGATGAAATGCCTATTGTGAGGCAATTCGCTGAAGTGTTTACTGAGGAACTGCCTGGTCTTCCTCCAAGAAGAGATATTGAGTTCTCAATTGAACTTATACCTGGGGAGCTACCAATATCCAAGAATCCATATAGAATGGCTGTTGTAGAGACTGAAGAGCTGAAGAAACAACTACAATAGAATCTGGATAAAGGGTTTATACGTCCAAGTGCTTCACCATGGGGTGCACCAGTCCTCTTCGTCAATAAGAAGGATGGGTCAATGCAGCGTTGCATTAATTATCGTGAACATAACAAAATCACGATAAAGAACAAGTATCCTCTCCCAAGAATAGATGAATTGTTTGATCAGATGTGTGGATCACAATACTTCTCCAAGGTGGATTTGCGGTCGGGATATTATCAAATAAGGGTGAAGAAGGAAGATATCCCCAAGACTTCTTTTCATGCATGATACGGGCACTATGAATTCATAGTAATGCCTTTCAGACTCACCAATGCTCAATCAATATTCATGGACTTGATGGATATAGTCTTTTGAGATTACCGTGACAAATTTGTGGTAGTCTTTATAGATGATATTCTAATATACTCCAAAACCAAGGAGGTTCATGAGGAGCATTTAAAAACTGTACTAGAGAATTTGCGCAAGGAGAAGCTCTATGACAAGTACAGAAAGTGTGAGTTCTGGTTGAAGGAAGTATTATTCTTGGTCCATATCATTACGAGCAATGGGATATCTGTAGACCCCTCCAAAACAGATGCAATTGAGGGATGGCCGAGGCCAACATCGGTAACGGATATCCGTATCTTCTTTGGGTTAGGTGGATATTATCGACGATTTGTGAGAAATTTCTCATGATTGTCCAACACTCTTACGAAGATAACTCTACAGGGATTAAAGTTTTCTTGGAGTGATGAATGTGAAGAAAGATTCAAGGAGTTGAAAAGGAGGCTTATCACTGTGCCCGTGCTCACTTTACCCACAAATGGGTAACTTTTTGTGGTATTCAGTGATGCTTCAAAGAAGGGATTAGGCCGTGTGATGATTCAGAATGATGAAGTGATATCTTATGCCTCAAGGCAGTTGAAAATCCACGAGAGAAACTATCCAACGCTTGATCTGGAGTTGGCAGGTGTGATCTTTGCCTTGAAAATCTGGCGGCATTATCTCTATGGAGAGAAATGTGAGATATATACTAACCATAAGAGTCTTAAATATATATTCACACAGAAAGAGATTAATATGTGCTAGATAAGATGGATAGAGCTCATCATGGATTATGACTATTCAATACATTACCACTCTGGGAAAGCGATCAAGGTGGCAGATGCCCTAAGTAGAAAGGACCGAACAATTCTATCAATGATGAGAATTGAGAAGGATCCAATCGTCTTAGACTTGATGAAGATGGACATGGTAATCATAAAGAATGGAAAATCATCAATCCTTTCACAAATGATTGCTCAACCATCTCTTTTGTAAAGGTTAAAGGATGCTCAAAAGGATGATGTGGGAATTCAGGAAAAGGTGGAAGCTATAAAAAAAGGGAAATCCTCAGAGTTTAATGTTAATGAAGAAGGAATTGTGAGGTTTGGGAGAAGACTATGTGTTCCATCAAGTCCAGAGCTGAAGAAGGAACTTTTGGATGATGCACATAGTTCAAATTTCTCTATTCACCCAGGGAGAAAAAAGATGTATCAAGATCTCCAAGAAAACCTTTGGTGTGATAATATGAAGAAGGAGATTACTGAATATACATCAAAGTGCCTGGTGTGTCAGCAAGTGAAGGAAGAGAGGAAGAAGTCTAAGGGGATGATGCAACCATTTCCCATACCAGAATGGAAATGGGAGAACATCACCATGGACTTTTTCACCGGAATTCCAAGGATATCCAAAGGCAACAATGCAATCTGGGTTGTTGTGGATCGTCTTAAAAAGACTGCACACTTCATTGCTATTCAGGAGGATTTATCTTTGGATCAACTGGAACAGATATATATCAGGGAAGTGGTAAGGTTTCATGGAGTACCACTATCTATTGTGTCTCACCAAGATCCAAGATTCACTTATATGTTTTGGAAGAGTCTTCAACATGATCTGAATACTGAACTGAACTTCAGTACGACCTATCATCCTCAAACTGATGTCCAATCCGAGCAGACTATCCAAAAAATTGAGGATATTTTGAGAGCGTGCTCAATGGACTTTAAAGGAGGATGGGATCAACATCTTCCTCTGGTTGAGTTCTCTTATAATAATAGCTTCCACTCGAGCATCCAAATGGATCCATATGAAGCCCTGTATGGGAAAAGGTGTAGAACACATGAATGTTGGGATGAGGTCGGTGACCGTAAGCTGCTTGGACTAGAAATGGTCGAAGAAATGGTGGAGAAGGTGAAAACCATTCAACATCATATCAAGGTAGCCCAGAGTCAATAGAAGAGTTATGCAGATAATCGTCGACGAGACCTTGAGTTTAAAGTTGGAGACATGGTGTTTCTACGCATATCTCCATGGAAGAAGGGCATGAGGTTTGGAAGGAAAGGGAAGTTAATTCCGAGGTACATCACCCCCTTTGAGATTCTTGATCACGTCAGGGCTGTGGCCTATCGACTAGCACTTACACCTGCCATGGCTAAAGTACAAGATGTCTTTCATGTATCCCTCTTAAGAAAGTACATACCAGACCCTTCACATGTACTATCTTCTGAGGTGGTACAATTGGAAGATGATCTTTCTTATGACGAGCATCCATTAAAGATCATAAATCATACAGAAAATGTTCTACGAAATAAGAAAATGCCCCTCGTCATGGTGTTGTGGAGAAACCACAAGTTTGAAGAAGAAACTTGGGAATCAAAGGATATGATGAAGCTGAGTTACCCACATCTGTTTTAGTGTAGGAAAAGGATAATTTCGAGGGAGAAATTTCTTAAGGGGGGAATATTGTAACGACCCAAAGTTTCATTAATGGAAAATCCCTCTTGATCTAGTTAAATGTCTCTTTCTGAAAAATATTTTTATAAGATGTCATGTTCTTTGGTTTTATGTTATGAATTTTGACCGTTGTTAATATAGCCAATGAATAGTGTTCACATGATTAGTATAAATATAGGAATTTAACAAATCCAATTTACTCAGACAAAAGAAACGATGGCCTCATCCATTAGAATTCCCCATATGAAGCCCATTTGTCGGAGCTCGGAAAAGAGGTGGCATCCTTGGGCTTCGATCTCGACCAAGCCCAAGCTGAGCTTCACCATGTCAAGCTCGAACAAGATCATCTACGAGAAAAGCGGAAGTTGATAGAGATTACCACTCGAGCGATGTTATCTGAGCCACCCCAAGAGTCTGTCACCATCGCACACCTTACCCTTAGGTCTTATGCGGCTATTTTAAGGGGTTATGTAACAAATACATAGTACTATGTTCATGTAAATTATTTTTTATAGAATAATGAATATAATTTCTAGTCATTTTTGATACATTTTAAATAGTTTTTAAAGTACATATGGTGTTTAGAGTTATTATTTAATTAAGAATTCTATTTTATTAAATTAAGGGATTTTTGAATTAAATAATATTTTAATAAAATAATAATATTATTATTAAATTAATTTTTATTAAATACAAATGTTCTTATAATTTTATGAATGCAATTAAAATTTTTATTAAGGTTTGAAAGCCATTTTTGTCAAAACCCGTGAATTTTCGATAAATGTCGGTTTTTATTTTAAAAGTGAAAATTAACATATTTAGAAAATTATTTATATAAAATAAATGTTATTTCTGGAATCAGGTTGTCAAAATTATCCAATAGTGAATTTTTCTTAATTTTCTGAGACAGTCAAATTTTTTGGGTAAAAATTAAATAGCGTTTAAATATATAATGTGTTTTATGACATCATAATGACCCAATGGTGATGTAATAAAATACTATAATCCTTATGTTCGGACAATATTTGTTTTACCATTAATATAATGTGATTTTGGGTTTGTTTGACTTACTTTTCAAGTCATTAATGGACCCCTCAAGACTTATTCAACACCTTGCCTTTTTAAATTAATTTCCATGGGAGTGTGACTCATCTCCACATAATCAACCCTAATATTTTAAGAAGTTCAGAGTTTTTCCTTATAAAATATTTATTTTCTATCCCCTTTTCCAAAAACCATGGGCAAAAATCATGGGATGGTTTGTGGTTTGGATTAATTTAATGTAAGGGGACCCAAACCTAAATAATAAAGAATTCCCTCACCTTTCTATATAAACCCACCCAAGCTCCCACTTACTCCTCACTAAAATCCATTGGTGTTCGTCCAAACTCTTCCATAATCTCTCTACAATCCTCCCAAGGTGCCCCAAGCTCCCATGAAGCCTCTCTCAAGCCTCTCTCAAGCCTTTGGAAGCACACTTCCAAATAAGGGTTTTTTTCTTCCTTTCTCATTTTTATCAATTTTCATTAAGTTGTATTGCCCATTTAATTTAAATTATGAATATTGGTGTATGGTTTAGAACCTCCCCCATACTTCCCTATTATTGTTTTAATGATGGGAGACCCCTTTCTCTCTCATTAAATGCCTCCCATGTACACCCGTTACTATGCCGAAATTCCGAAAGGAACTTCTCTCTCTTCTTTTACATTCAAGCAATAATTTTGTATCATGAATCTAAATTCCATTAAAATTGTTGGGACATGTATCTATATGACCTCCTTACTGTACATTACATGTAAATATGATGAGGAACCCCTTTCTCTCTCATCAACCTTTTTTATGAATTCTTATGTCACGCCGTTATGCTGCTGAAATCGCACTGATTTTCTAAGCCAATGCCATTGTGTAGTGGATACCATGCCCATTTCTCCATCAAGGGTATCCAACATTATGCACCTTTACTTATTTATTACATAGTCTCCTGTATTCATTCCAAATTCCTTTATTGTGGAATAAATGATTATGTTTTATGAATCCATGTTTTATGATCCTTGTGGCACACTTATGCATGAAATGAAATGTTTAAGAAGGGTGTGCCCTTATAGCGCTCCAATGCATTGGGTAAAGTATAGTATCATGATACGTCATGTGCAGTGAGTGTTGACTCATGCTAATTTAAGTGCAACGAGGGTTTACTCGTGCTTCCTGTGCAATGAGGATTTACTCATGCTCTATGTTCAATTAGCCTTGGCTCATGCTAATTCCATGTTAAGTGTTGTTGCCACATTTCCATGTTATGATTATCATGCTTTATCATGCCTTTATGTTCATGTTTACTTTATGATCTATTGATATGCCTATTGTCTAACATGTATTGTACTGCTCATGTTATTTCATGTGTACTTCTTTACTGGGCTTTATAGCTCACCCTTTTCTCATGCATGTCCTCAGGTTATCCCATGCAATGCTAAGTACGAGGGAATGTAGTGGTCATGTAAAGGAAGTTTTAAATAAAGATGTTGTATTTCATGTTTTATGTTTTTATGTAATGATCCTTATCCCCGAAGACACTAAACCATATCGATCTTCTTTGTTGTATCAAGTGATGTTTTATGTAATAAGTCATGTTTAAGTTTGTAATAAAAGCAGGGTTGTCATAGGTTAAGACTCCTAAATCTCTCTAAGAATAAGGGGTACAATTTTTCAATGAACCATCCATCACCTGCCTCCTTTAAAAGATATATAATAGTTTCACCTTAAAAATAAGGTATTGTTGGGGAGTATAAATAAGATCCCCCTTAGTCAACATGACATGTGTCCTTCCAAACCATAATGGTGACCCGATACCCAATCCACTATCAAATCTCCTTATTTAGAATCTCTCCTAAACCCCACAATATTCTACAAATGAATCTTGGGCTTGGCCCTAATGATACTTGGCATAATTCCATATGTGAATATTATTTTATCTAGAGGATCATAGAACATAAAGAATTAGGATATTAAAAAAGGAACCAACCCTAAATGTGAGAATAGAATTGTGAATGTGATGCATGTCCAAAAATTAGAACCCCTTAAATTTGTTTAGAAAACAAATAATATCTTGGGAAATTGAATATATTTTATTCCACACATTATTTATACCCCAACATAAGTTAGCTTGGAGATAGTGGAGTTAATCAATGATAAAACTGGGGATTTCAAAAAGTAAAATGATGTTTTTTGGGATTTATTGGGACACATATTTAATAAGAGTATCCTTACAATATTTATAAATCCCTTTGAAATTCCAGTCATAAATCAATTTCTACTCTGTCCAATATACCTAAACATAACTTTTTTTTGAGAATCCATTAATAGTGGGAAATAAATATAATTGTTTTTCTTTTTAACAAACAAGATACCCAAATCATGATTAAGGACATCTATACTACTTGAAATAACAAAATATATAATTTATATGTCAATTTTAGATAAATTAATCAGGTGTGAAGAATCCATTTTCATATCTACATATAATTTGGTAGATAAGAGCGTATTTATCTAGAGTGGACCTTAAAAGAATCCAACAATCATAAAAATAAATAGGTGGGAAATAGGTGGGTCCCTAAGGATCACGTTCAACACATGAGTGATATTATCAACATATTCCACCCAAATGAGGTTAGTGAACACATATTCCACGAAAATGAAGAGTAATGGAGATAGTGGGCCCCATTACAGATAACACTAATGGGAGAAAATATCTATGTGTGTACACCATTTAATTTAATATTAAAATATATAGAAGTGATAGATTGTATAATAATCTCAATCTATTTAGTTCAGAAACCCAAAATTATCATAATAAACTAGATAATGGACTAATACACTCTATTATAGGCTTTGTAATAGTCAAGTCTCTAATCCATAACACCTCTTTTATCCACTGACGGTTTTCAAAAAGAATAAAGAAAATTATTGAGTGATAATGTTATAACCAAAAATAAAAACACTAGGTACAAAGGGACTTTGGTTTTCAATAATTATAGAATGTAGCCACACTCATAAATAATTAACCAAAATAATTAAGAAGATTATATAAGTCACATTGCATAGGATGATGGGTTTAAAGTCTAACATCAATGTGAGTTTTTTAGTCATTGAGATAAGGGTAATTAAGGTGTCATTAATAGAATTAAAATTAGGTTTATCCATCAAAATATCCATTATAAGAAAACAAATATAAGGCCCCATAGTGAGTCATGATTTTTTTAAAAATAGGGCATGTAAATCACTAGGGATAGACACTTTGGTGCAATAAATTTTATTAAGGTCCATAATAATTTCATCATAAAGAATGTCACAGGCAATCAAGTGATTTATATGATTCATTATCACTGGATTAATGAAAATTATAATTATAAATAACATACCCCAAGCTGTATAAAGCTCTTGGGTGAAGTCAAAAACATGGTCATGAACTCCCTTTTTACAATAAAAAATAGTACTATTGGTATAAGTGAGGTAGGAGATAAAAAATTTCCAAGTACCTCGAGGAGTCTTTATTATGAAAATAAAGTTTAATAAATTTTCTTTTTTTGAAGTGAGTTTAAATGGTGCTCATAGACCATAATATATACCTAATCCTGAGATTTTGTATTTATATTTTCTTCCAGATTCACAATTTTGTAAATTATTGCTTCAGTGGGAGTTTAGGAGTATATCTTATTTAATCTACTTTTGATAACCAAACATTTTATATCAGGTTAGAAGAATTTATTCCTTCCCCAGTGTCTTAAATTAGATACTGCATTATCAATTTTACTTTCCATATCAGATCCACCATCATAACAAATAGTCATACCACCTCTTCACAACAACGAATGAATACTTTTGGTTATATTTCGATTTGATGATGAAGATGTCCAGTGAACTAACAATCTGATGGCATGGTGATACAAATATACACTTATCAAAATGTACTGATAAATCAATGTAATGAAGGATACATGTGAACTAATTCCCAAATAAAACATTGACGTCCAGGCATCAAACAACAGTTAGAGACTAAATCTATAATGACAACAAGAGAGGGGAGCATCGACGATATGATAATACTAAGGAAGATAATGTTCACCCAAACAAAAAAAACCCATGAAACAAGGCACCAATTTTCAAATTGTGGTGAAAACCTAGAAATAATATCCTAGTTGAGGATACCAAAACTCCATCTCAGAGGATATATACAAAATAGAAAATAAATACAATTTTATCATGCATAAAAAATATAAAATGTATAGTAATATCATTGTAATAAACATTATAACAAACATGACAATTTTAGAATATATATTCTTATTTTGCAAATATTCATATTATTAAAAATATACAACATATAAAAAATTTATATAATAAATATCACTTTAAATATATAATTTTTTTATTTATAAATTTATAGATATAATATAATTGCGATGCATCATCAAAAGTAATAATAAAGAAAATTAGTAGGCACAAGAGGTATTAGGGTTATTCAAATACAAAATTCGTTTTGGAATCATTGATGGGGTCAACATGAGAAGATAGTAATCTAGAAATTTGATGGGTATCTGAATGTTTCTATACATACAATGTGAACCACAAATCAATTACTATTGCAAAGATTTCCTCTTATTTAACACCCTTGTATTCAAATATTCCATCTACTCACACGAGCCCAAGGTCCCTGGCCTTGTTAATGGTATATGTATTTTTGATATATCCCCTCCATAATTTTCATATGCTTCATAATTTTCCCCCTCATGTCAACTATTTTTTTGTTGAATAACCATGTTAATGTGAGACATATGAGGCTTCCAATCCCACTTTCATCCCCCCCATTATTCATATTTTAAGAATTTAATGTAGGAATGTTTTCTGTTTGGATGTGCACACAGTATCAATAATGAACCCTATTCATGCTTGGATCTATATTGTGGTCCATTTTATGTAACATCTTCTATAATTTTCTGTTTGGTTTATTTATTTTAAAGTTCAAACAATTCTAAAATCATTAAACTTGACACTCTAGATTCCTGTTATTAGATCACAGAAATCATGAATTCACTTCATACCTTTTGGTAGAGCAGTTTAAGTGATGGGTTGGGAAGAATAGTGCCAGATATTTAGAAATTAATTCAGTAAAAAAAAATAGAAATAAAATATTTCTTCCACAACTGCCATGTAAATAGAGATAATTCTCAAAACCCCTACGTCATCAAAAGCATCCCCATCCACTCTACCACACTAAATGAAGGACAAACTGTTCACAATTCCTCAATCATATGTGGAAACTCACAAAAACTCCGAGAAAATCAATTACCAGCACAAGCCTGAATCAAGATAAAAAAATCCAATCCACTACCACAACCTTCCATGAAGAAGAATGGGGACATAACCCAACAGAAAAATAAGGGACACACACCTTTGATTTTAATCAGCCTCATTAAACCAAATTAAAACTCCTGTCATTTTATATGACCAGTGATTTTATATAAATATCTTAATAAAAATTAAAGACATGTATTTTCTATAATATTCACCTTAATTTATGTTAAATCTAGTCATAGATGGAAATATATAGAAAATATGGAGTTGTTTCAATGTAAAAGGTGTCACCCTTATAGAGGAAGGGAATGATTAATAAACATAAAATCAATGACCTTTCCGTGAGTTAGTGAAACATAGTACCCCATTATAAGTCATGAGAATAGTGGATTACATAATGGTGTTGAATTAGATGTCCCTATTAAAGGAGGTGACCCTTATGTGAGATTCATTTGGAACCATGATGAATAAGAAATATATCATAATGAGATAGAGATAAAGGGATCTACTATTGGGAAAGGTGGAAAGTAAAAAACGTGTAGACAATAGCATAGATAACCCATAGTGGAAGAAAACATGATCAGACAAGTGTTACAGAAAGTATATCAGATAAAAGAATATCATCTGAGAAAGAGGAGAAAACAATAAATCTGAATATACGGATCTGGAGATCATCGAAGCAATAACTAGGTGTTAAAAAATCAACGTCTTCAGAAGAAAATTGGTTGTTGATAAAATATAATCATGAAAATGAATCTATCCCTCTTAATGAAGACATCATTTCACAAGGTACCCCATAAAAGAAAAAACCCTTCTCAGTTATCTTTCAAAAGCTACATTATAATGGCCCACTTTTCTAATTCTCTCTTTCCAGATACATCATGTTGGAACCCCTTTTGGGTTATCTATTTTTAGCTACATCTTATAGGAACACAATTTAAAAATACATTAACTCATCCTATTATATAGACATCAAGTCTATATCAAAAATTAATGTAGTAAACATTAAAATTTACATCCATTAATATTGAGAATTAACCCTCTATTAATGTTAAGAGAAAATAAGTTTTTAATGTTGAGGTTATCCTCTACATTAATAATTTTTTCTCTATCCTTAATAAATGTGATGAATCCCAACACCTAACTCTATCTATGTAGGGAGAACTGACCAGTGACCCTTATATAACCCCAATATACACACAAGTGGCTTTTGAAACCACACCTACCCCAACCATGTCCTTTTACATGGAATGGGGATAAATCCATTTTAGTTTTGACCCACCATGATCAAGTCCATGAAAAATAAATACTATTCAATAAATTTCATCTCATGTTTGCACACTCGGCCTAAAAAATACACACACACTCACACTCCCAACTCATTGGGTATTTTCTCTTTTCCATTTTACAAAAGTGGGCTTTCAAGGAACAACACCATCTAAAAAATTTCACTATTTCTGTTTCACTGCCTATAGTGCACCCACCTCTGTGAAACTCCAAAATTCTTCACTCCCTTCAAAACAACAATACAAAAGGTAATTTACCTCACATAAATCTCCATATTATTCAAAAATACTAGTACCACTCCTATTGTTACGATCTGGTGGTCCTCATGATGGAAAAAACTAATATCTAGCATATCAAACACCGATGAACTCCCAGAAACATAATGGAATGGGTCTGAAACAGAATAAGAAACTCAAATTCCCACGTATTGGGTTGTTTTAAGACCTCCAAGAATTATGTACTTCCTCATGTTAATCAACCATAAGAAGAAATTCTATTAGCTCAAAATAAATACTACATCTACAGTTAAGAGGACTTGAGATATTGATTGTATGTCCTCTATATGTCTTCCCAATGGATGGAATTGGAATATGTGGAACCTACACTATCATAGAAGACAAAGATAAAGACAAACCATTGTTAACACATTATTGATTAATATCACCATTCTCAACCTTACCAATTTTTTGGGAAACTTAGGCTTATGGTGTTGAAATCAAATAAAAATAGTAGAATTAATTGGAAGAGCACATATGATATAATGTGTTTTGGAGAGTATTTCCAATTTCCATGGTATAAGGGGTATGATTATTTTATTTCATTTTATATAAATCATCATAAAATCTCACAAAATTATAGCCTAGATTATTTTCGGATTACAATTCATGGTATTCAATCATTTTGTATAGATACGAAATTTACTAGTTGTTTGGGTAGATTATCTACCCTTAAATTTTCATCCTCACCATCTTCTATTGAGATTCTGTTGTGTCTACTACCAACCAATGGATATGTCTTCTAGCTAATAGAAGACTCCGTTGAAAATCCTCCACAAATCTCTCACAAAATTGGGAGTGGCCCGCAAAAATCTCTTCCTCACAACCAATTTAGGGTAGAATCTAGATTTCCATCTTCTTAAAAGAATCCGCCTTCTTTTTGGGTAGAAACTTCATCATCATGTCTACTCTATTATCATTGATGTGTTTTTTATCTACATTCAATAATATTTCTTACAACACATTTGAGATCCAGTGATATCACACATCGATGTGTTTGGACATGGAATGATATTTTTGGTTCTTACTGACAAGAATTGTGCCCTAACTATCTCAATAGAGAATATAATTTTATCAAATCTATCACAGATCCTGTAAAAAATTATTCATCTAGAAAATCTCCTTGAAACCTTAATTATCCATGATATACTCTACTTATATGATGGATAAGGAAACAAACTACTAAATTCATGGTTTCTATTAGACTGCACCCCAACAAAAATGATATCAGGTTTCCAAATATAGATTTCCTTATGTCTAACTCTCCATCCAAATTTATATCTACGTATCATTTTAAAATTGTTTTATCACATCCAAAACAAAAAAAATGACTAGCTATACCTCGAATATAACTAAATATCCATTTAACCGCTATCAAATTCTCTTTTCCTAGATTTGATAAAAATATTCTCACAATTCCAATAGTTTGAGTAATATTTGGTTTGGTGAACATCATGGAATACATAATACTGGAAGCTCCTTTCCAATTCTTCTTTATCATCCTATGTTGATGGACATTAACATGTCATGAGCTTAAAATGAATCGAAAGTTGAGTCCTAACTCATTTTTCCTTCCTCATTTTGAGTCTACCAAGAACTATCATAATGTACCACCCTAAGATATCCAATTATTTTGATTCCTCCTATCATGATTTATTGACATACCAAGAATCAAATTATCTTCTTCCATGTCCTTTATTTGAAAATGATTGTTCAACTACTTCTTCAACATGTCAATATTGGTGATATCTCTGGAAATAATTATCATATTATCACCATAAATTAAACATATAATGAAATCACCATTAGAAAACTTTTTTATGAAATTTCAGGGATCATCAGTCATCATTTTGTACTCATATTTGTCCATGAATGAGTCAAATTTTCTATAATAGTGCCTTAGTGACTATTTCAAACCATATAAACTTTTTAATGTTTTCATCCATTTTTTTCTTTACCTTTCACCTAAAATACCTCTATCTTCTCCATGAAAATATCCTTATCAATATCACCATATAGGAACATTTTCTCTACATCCAATTTGTGGAACATATAGGTTCATAATAACTGCCAATCCAAGAACAACTCTGATAGAATACATTTTAACCACATGGGAAAATATTTCATTGAATTCAATTTCTTTGTTATATCTGAATCACTTTACAACAATTATATATCTATAACATGATTTTTATTATCATATTCTCATTTGATTTTTTACACCCACTAGTTATCGATTGTATTCATTCCCTATTGGTAACTCTACCAAATCCAATGTGTGGTTCTTCTGAAATGATCACATATCATATTAAATGAAATTATTTCATTCCATATTTTTTTGGATTCTAATTGAATCATAATATCTTTATGTATCTCCCCTCCCAGTGAGAATCACATACTCATGAGGCGAGTATCTATGACTCAGGTTTCATTCATTGGTGGATCTCCTCAACTGTGATTCAGGGGGAATTTGTTCTAGAATATCATATGATGGAGACATATCAATATATGGAGGAAAATTACCTAGTATTGATGTATCATCTATTTCATGTATCACTCTTAAAAATTATATAATTTATTGGGATGATATTGGTTCCAAATTAACCAGAATTTCTTCTTACTGAAACTTCTCTACATTTTCTAGCTTCTCAAAAACATCTATTTTCTTATTCCCAAGATACACCACATATCTTCTTCTAACGATCCTCATACTGATAAGATCCAAAATTTGACATCCAAAATCCTCATGATCATATCCAAAAAAGATAATTTTATTATCTTTTCCATCCAACCTCGCCCTATCAACTTTTAAGATGTGAAAAAATTCCACATAACTAAATATTCTGAAGTGTTTTTTATAAAACATATTTACCAGTCCAAAATATTTATGGATCATAATAGTTTAGTAGGTATAATGGATAAAGGTTGATAATATCAATTACAATACTAATTTTACCCTCCAAAACTATTTTCTAGATTTAAATTTGAGAGAATACACCTAACTCTCTCATAAATTGTCATTTTAATAATCTCAACAACACTATTATGCTGAGGCTTTTCAGTACTGATTTTTCTAGCCTATTGAAGAAACTATTTTAGTACTCCTCAAATGGACCACAATACTATCCTCCATTTTCTTCCTATAAAGACTTTGACCTTATGCATGTTTCTCTTTTAACCATCACATGAAACTTTTTGAAAACATCATACACTTGATCTTTAGTTTTCAATTAAAAGGCCCATATTTTTCTAGAATGATTGTCTCTGAAGGTATAAAAATAGAACCTCCCATCGACAATATTCTTATTATATAGATATCACTTTGAATCAAATGGAAAAAATTTTATTTTATTGATTTTAAGTAACCACAAAATGATACACTTTTTTGTTTTCCCATTATTAAATCAACAAAAGTATCCAAATGTGTACATTTTATTCTTGGTAAGAGTTCCTTCCTAGAGAGCATTCTGATTCCTCTATCACTCATGTGATGAAGCATCCAATACTAAACATCATAAAGAACATATTTTTTTCTGCATTGAATTATCCTCCAAATGGTTTAGAATCTGTGAGAAAAAGAGATGTATCTTTCTTTCCTTTTATAAATACTAAGTTACCTTTGGTAGGATTCTATTTCCCATCACCAAAGGAACTAACATATCCTTCTTTATTTTTAATTCCAGTGAATATCATATTGACGCGAACATCAAGAGAATTCCTCACATCATTCAATGGTAACCTTCATCCAATATTAGTTTCTAGAAAAAATATTACCAATACCAGTGATTTTGGATGCACCATCACTTCTTGTATTTAGATGTATGAAACCCACTAAAGTGTAAGATGAGATAAGATATCTTCAGACAATGACACAGTATGATGCACTAGAATTGATCACACATGTTGAGTCTTTTCATGAAGGACTGGCCTAATTATCCTCTTGAACTATAAATATCTCTTCATTGACGACTGGATAATAATTATTTTCGGTCTTACCAACTTGATTCCTCTACTGTGCCTTCTACCTTTTACACTTACGGATGAAGATTCTAGGCTTTCCATAGTGGAGTCACGTCATTGTTGGAATTGGTTCCCTATAACCAACTTTTATGTACTTTATGATAACATGGATTCATTGTTTTGAATGTTTATATACTAGTTATTACATCATGTTTTTTTACTATAAATGAAATAGAATGTAATAATGCCCTTGGATTAGCTGTCACACTAAAAGGTCATAGTAGTTCCCCACTATGATGAGAACCCGAAAGTGTTATGACACTATTCATGAATATATGTTCTATAGCCAGATAAAATCCTTAGAGGGACAAAAAAAGATGCAGGATATCAAGGTTGGAGACTCATAGGACATTGCGGAACCTTATTAGGGTGTACACACTTGGTAATATCATGTAGGATATAATGAGAATGAGACCCACCAGTAGGAAATCCACATTTCTATCTGTTATAGGATATTCCTATCTACAGACGTGTATATTTATCTTTAGACATTAATATTATTATTAATTAATATTATGAGTCATTTACTTTGATGTATTGATGAAAACCATGATTTCATATGTTTGTGGTGTTGTAGCATACGTTGGGTGCGTCACGAGTAATATTACACTAATAAATAATGCAAGAATTTTTTTTCTTTCTTTTTAAACAAAAATTGATATCTGAGGACATTTTATTGAAATGATATAGCCTAAATAAATCCATTGTCGTGTTGGCCGATAGGATAGTTTAGTTTATAGGAAATCCAAGAAAGAGACATTGATAATTTTGGTTGATGGCATTGAAATGCAACATACTTGATTTGAGATATCATAATAAAAGGATTATATTATACAGAAAGAATTTATATGAGGTAACATGTCATTGCGACATTAACTTCATTCTCTATGGGTTATTTGGAATTTATTTAAACGCTCTCCTTGAACATTAGGATACTTTTCCTAATGTGACTAAGAATGAGGCCTAGAGGGTCACACACTAATTTTATCCATAATCTCAATTAAGAAATATACTATTATTTGTTTTTTTACAATTTGAATAAAGATTATTCCCTCATGTAGTTTAATAATTATTCATGTTTACCGAATCACATATATTCTGTCTCCAGTTATTTGAGAGAATATTATATTAGTTGAATATGTATTAAATATATATTTTCTATTTATTGAATATAATATTTACTTATTTTTTTTGAATAATTCAGTGATTTTTATTTAATAAATATATTCTCATTATTAAAGGCTCGATAAATATTGTGGAGGAATATAGAAATGAGTTTAATGGTTCGGTGATAAAATAATAAATATTGAATATTATTTGATTAAATAATATTTAATTGACTTATCATGTTAACATCTTGTCAAGAAATAATAATATACTTATTATTTGAAATTTGGTTTTCATTAAGACAAAATAAATAATTAATGTCATTTTTGTAGTTATTTTATTTAAACCCTACTGATATATAAACCAAGTTATGTTATTTTATCATAAAAAACAATTAATTTTGTTTGGGTGTGCACAATGGAATTGGATAAATCTCTCAACCTCTTGATATCTCTCTTATCCAAGATCACTCTCAATAACAGAGAGAAATATTCCACCACCAAGTGATGGAGAACAATTTAGAATATATTCTCATAGCGATCAATGTAAGACGATGCAAGCACAAGGACTTACTGTGCCAGAACCTGGAGATTCTTTCAGTGATGTTTAGATATTTTTGAAGCATGTGTGGATCCGTATTAAAGAGAATATTCATTGATTCCAACAATACAAATCTTTTGTTATATTCATCAAAGAAGAAAGAATTCCATGAAAGAAATTTTTAATTTAATTAAATTAATTATAAATAATTTGTGATGATCCATTTTCTTGGTTCAGGTGTTCTATCCATTATCTAAATTCTTTGATTCAATTATGTAGATAATAAATTTTACCATGTGTGAATCACAGATTGATCATTGATCCAGGAAAAAAGAGAATTTGTGTGCTTCCTCTCACATGCTACAACTATGCTCAGAAACTACAAGTGGTATAAGAGAGGCCACATAATTATTTATAATTAGTGAAAGATCAATGATTGATTTACACAATTTTAATTTCATTTCCAATTCAAGATTAATATTTATTTTAATCAAAATTGAGATATTTTATTCTTCCACATTTGTTTCTCATATATCTAATATAATTGAATAATTTAATGAATGTAATAAAATTGAATATCTCATTCGGAGGTTCCAAGGAATCTTGTTGTGTAACACAAGAGTACACACCTTCTAACCGGAGTTACACATTATGTACATGTATTCAATGCACTAGGAATTAATTCAGAAAATAGTTTAAACCATGTAAATTGATGACATTCAGTCCATTTAATACTTACACCACATGTTGACCCAGCTAGGGTGGCACATGTTCAACTAGAGTACACTCCATGTAGCTGGTGTACATGGCGCGTAGTCCAATTGAGTCACAGATAGGCCATGTATGTTATACATATCCTACCTTACTGGTGACCATGTAACTCAGATTCCACACACTGTATAGTCTATTTTACATACCATGTACTCCAATTTTATGTGGTACAATTTCGAATCTGAGTCCCTATTCATTTTCCTTAGATAGAGAGTGAGAGTTATAAACTCAATGTAGCTCATATATACACACTGTGTACTTATACCAATTACATAGATTTAAAATTTATTTACTATATTTTAAAATCCTTGAGACATGTTCTCGAATCTAGTCACTATGTTGATAGGAAAAGTAATGCGATGGGTTTTAATAAATATATATATAATTAATATCTATTTAATGTTCAGATCTCCATATAATGTGTAAATCATAATACATTTTTTATTTTACATGCATTAAACCATAACAGGTGCTTGAAAGATCATATAATTCATGGGATAATTATGTTGATATTACACATCATGAAAGTACGTGATAATTCATTTATTTCATATGTTACATGAGTAAACAATATACAAATATAATACATATTAGGTAGAATCCAATGGTTTTTCATTGTGATTCCACCAATGTATATTTATGTACACAGTTAATTTAAAATAAATTTATTTAATTTGTTTATAATTTTTATGGATGATAATATAAAGGTAATTAATATTAGAATTAAGATAAAATAATTTATTAATTAAATAAAATAATTAATTAATTTGAGTCTGATTTATCTTAGATAAGAACGATTAAGATTTGAATTCTAGTTTTATTAAATATGTACTTCTTTGAATTCATGTGGATGACCATGATCATAAACGAGAACATTGTATGATATTGGTTTCATTTAATTTAATATTAAATTAAATTGTTGGACTATGTGCCTTCTTTCATCATATTATGTAAGGGCTTGTGTTCCGATTGGTTTGTTTATGAACACCTATTTCCTCTCACCTGTGTGTGAGTAAAAGAATTTTTAATATATAGATCTCCCATGATAGTGGAGGCGAGTCACATTTGGAGCCATGGTGAAACCAATCAAAGATATATACAAATGTGGATAAGTGTAAAGCTGTATCATTAATCTTAATTATTGAATCACTATTATAAAAGTGGCCTTTAATAGTGCCGAAATTTAGGAGCACTAGAAAAATGCACTGAGAAATATCATCTTTATCATCATCTTTTTTTTAGCACTGATTAAAGGTACTCTATATCAACACTTTTTTTAGTGCTAATAAAGATATTTTTTATCATCTCTTTTACATAACTGATAAATATCGATATTCATGAGAAATTTTTTAGTGTAGATAAATATCAATTTTTCTAGCACTTACCAATAGAATGCTGACAAAAGGGATCTTTATCAGCACTTTTTTGGAATCACAGTTAAAGGTTCTATAATATTTTTCAAGAACCCTAACCCATAGTCATTCATCATGATTAATAATCTCTTTAAGAGCTCCTTTATGGATGATGTGACTCCACTATGATCTATTAGAAAAATAAATAATAGTATCCAAGGTAAGTTATTTTATACTTTTCCTAAATCATTTTTTGATCTTTTAGGATCCATGTTTTTTATTTTTGTGATATTATGAACCATACTTCTCATATCCTCACTGATATTGGCTTGACTTTACTAGAGGATTATCTGATGCCACAATAAAACTTTTAAGGTAATCTATCATATCTTTCCTAAAAGTGTTGATGCTCCAAAATTACCACACAGCTGGTTATCCTCTCTAAATTCCATGCATCCTCTATGTTCCCATGGATTAAAATCAAACAATTTGTACAATTTTATTCCATTACTAGGAAGAAGAACCCATGTTCATTTGATATTGTCATTGCTGTGAACATCTAAAATAGGCATTTTGCAACACAAACCACTAACTGCATGTTCAGTCAAAAATGTCTTCTTGTAAGAATGATAAAAAAAGTGAGGGTATGCAATATAATTTTTAATATTATTTTTGATAAGTTTACCTACAATATTATCATACATGAAGACTTTAGGATTAGAAACCCTCACCTTAGATGAGTGCCAACTCAAGAGTTTCTTTTTTTGAGAATAACATGAAATGGTCTTTAGTGTTACATGGGGCAAAAAAACTGTGTTGATACATAATTGAATTCTTGATTCCAACTGAATAGACATGAAATATTAGATGGGAATATATCCATACATATAAAAATTACATTCCCTTCCATGAGAAACATCATTTATTGTGAAAAGTGAAACATTAAAATTAATATCAATATACTTCATCAACAGTTTGTTCCCCATGCTGATATTCTTAAAATTAAAACTATAATTTTGCCCAAGAAATTATAAAATATTTGAATAAATTTTTTCAGAAAAACGATGTAGAAGGTTTGAACTTCTGATGCACTTATCACACCACACATCACTAACAAATTTAATATATAAATAATTAATCACACTATCAAAATACTTTTTATCAAAAGGGGATTGTAAAATTTTAATTCCATGCGATAAAAGAAAAGCCACATAGATTCAATGACTATGGAATTTTCTTAAGATATTCCAAAATGAAGGAATCAATCAACCTAGTTTAGAAGGCTTATAGAAAAATATTTGATCTCTATAATTTTGACATAGAATAAAATCCTCCTTCTGCAACATAACTTTTGTCGACCCAATGAAGAACCAACTGTTATATATTCAGCGTTAATATTTTTTTCTCATAATAAAGTCAGTTTCCATTGAAATATAAATATATGTAAAATTACTATTCGCCCTTGGTACCTCCTTGTACTCCCTAACCAATAATAGGTTGATATTTGAGAGAAAGAGAAGGCCCTCCGAATGAATATGTGACGGTTGGTTCTTCATAGGGTCAACTATCTTAGGATTCAAAGGGATGACCAATGAATTTTTTTGAAGGGTAAATGAATATCCATAAACAACGTGCATGTTTGACCAAATGGAAGCATCATCAAGCCATTTAGGAACAATATTCCTAATATTTCAATGAGATAATGACTCCTCGGTGAATCCTATCTGATAGCCATTACTAAAAATATATGAAATTTATGAGATGAATAATATAATTTTCAAACTAATTCCTAAATAGGGGAAAATCTAAAAATGAATAAAAAAACATCCTTGATATAAAATTATATAAGATCCAGAGAGAAAAATATATAAATATCAAATAGAATATATTTTCACACCTTTCTTACCCATGATACAATTTTTTATATTACATTTCTTTGTAAAACTGCCAATGTTTTTGATTGAATCGATGATTTTTGGGGAAAACCCCTTCTTGCTATTGAAAACAAGAATAGTGGAGAAAGATCCTTTTCCCTTATGTCTCAAGATATCACCACAAAATAATTGGTTATGGGAAACCCTTTTGGGTACTCGTTATCTTTTGTGGTCTGTTAACAACACAAAGACCCTGTAAATGAGGAAGTAAATATCTTTGATATATAGTTATATTGAAAAAATCATGATCGAATAATGAAGATAATTCCTCAATAGATTCAACACCTTTTTCCTAATAGAGAACTTTTCTTTCCTCATCTTCTGAATATATACTCTCAATAAGACTTACCTTTCAAGGCCAAAAATTCTTGATACCTCCACATCCACCAATTATTTACAAATAAATTCTCCACAAAAACATAGAACTGATCAAAAAATGAGATAGTGAAGAGAAAATATATTGAAAATACAAAACTTTAGTGCATCCTGGTGTGTTTTTTTGGGATAAAATGTTGTTTTTTAATATGTTTTATTTTAATAATAGTCTAGTGTATTTTTCTAGTATTTGTGTTGTAAATTTAATTTCATTTATATTCTATATAGGGACTTTTTTTATTCATATCTAGTGTGTTTCTGGTCTATTTTTGGTGATGTGGTGTGCTGTAACAACACACTACAATATTGCCTTTTATCATCCCTTTTAAAAGTGATGATAAAATTATTTTATCAGGACTTATAAAATTGTTGATAAAGTATTTGTTTAGCATTGCTAAAAAAGCGCTGATAAATGGGACCTTGAGAAGTTCTTTTTTAGAAAAAATAAATGTACCCTTTATGAGTGCTATTTCATCACTGTTAAAAGTCAGGATATTTTAACATCGCTCAAGTTGTCAATGCTTTTCTAGAACTGATAAAGGCTATATCTAGCACTGTTAAAGGCCAGTTTTATAGTAGTGAAGGTTTTTACCCTAGGTTACTGGTCAGTTTATCAACCACCAGTTAAACTAACCATTTCTAAAATATAATGATCATACTACTTTATTATCTTATTTTTTTAAGTTTTATGGTTATTTCAATATGATTTTTTTTCATGATCACATGATTTAATGAACTTAATAGGAATGCAAGATAGAACCAAAATAAATTTTCTTATGCATAAATAATTTATAAGACAAGGTTAATCACTTAAAAAAATCCACTTAATATTAACAATCATGTGATAAAGATAATAATTGTAAATTTATGCATAAAGTATAAAATCTGTTAATTATATATATTAACTTGTTATAGCCTTTCACTGCCTTTTTTAAATCTAACATTATTTAAATGTGATTGAGCAACAAAATTTTGGGTGCTTTCAATTATCAATTAATTTTTGTATGATAATTTGAGTTGAAATAACTTAGTTTAATATAGGTATGATGACACGTGCATGAAATGGTGTAATTGAGAGGAAAGGGTTGAGAAAATATAATATATGGATTTCATGATTGAGGATTCCACTCAATAGATCAAGGAATTGTGAGTTAATCCAGTTTTAATTTGGAATACCAACCTAAAACTATTAGAGTTTCTTAGAGAACCAATAATGGGGTAATAAGAAGGGAAATATGTATCCTTTCGACTAGAATATAAATAGAAACATGATATTATAAATACAATAGTGAGTGCTATTATGTTTTGAAAAAATATTAGGAGACTAATGAATATAATATTTATTAATTTGATTGTTTTTTGAAATTTTAGAATATAAATTACTAAACTTTTTCATATCTTATGTCTTGAAACGGTAATAAAATGCCATAAAACATATCATTTTGATCCATAAATGAGAATAAAAACCTTCTCACTGATTTGTTTACATGAATGGAAAATGAATCTATGTGTCATCATTCTACACGAAAGGACATTATATGTTCTGGAAGAACCTTTTCCTAATGTTCTTGGAGATGAGGCTAGTGATGATGTTTTAAAACTCTATAAGAAACATCAAAATAATTCTATAGATATTTAATGTTTCATGCTATCATCCAGAACCAATGATATTTTGATGCAACATGAGAACATGAATCTGTATATCATGACGTATTACCTTCAGGATCTCTATCAAGTGAAGGTGAGATAAGAGAGGTTTGATATATCCAATGCTTTGTTTACAACTAATGTTAGAGAGTCTATGCCAGCTGGTCCACTTGTATTTAATCTTATTAGTTACATTGAAAACATATATATTTTAGTGATTATATTCTTGAATGAGTTCCATAAATACCTCATACCTTCATTACATCCCAAAACCTTCCCTAGTTTTATTTTTAATTATAATAACAGAAATAATGAGGAGTGTCTTTCCAAATATCTTACCTTGATTCACTAAGTGGATAAAGACATGGGTAATCACAAACCCATTATCCTTATAGTGAATAAGAAAAGGAAGAATAGGGAAAAGGAGCCCAAAAATCATAATAAGTTTAAATATCCCCAGTACACTCCTTCCAATAATAAGAAGACCCAAATGTAGGGAAAAGAAAAAGAGGAAATATGTATTTCATGTGGATAGTAAAATGACTAGAATAGGAACTTCACCTTGAAGCAATGGGAAGCTAAAGTTGAATTCGTTATCAAGAGAAATAATTCAATATCTACGCATTGGGTATTATATATATCTGGTGAGGCTCAAATCTATATCCAAATATAGGAACCAAGTATATTTTGATAGATTTCTAAAGGAAAGGTGGATCTGAGAGATTCTAATAGAGCAGGGATGGCTGCCCCATCCATTGGTGACTACCAACTTTTATTGCCAATGTGAATGATATTGGTTTAAAAAGATTGTTATTATGTAACAATGGTTACCAAGAACAAAATTTATATATCATTACTAGATGGAGTTCAGTTTTTTTTCATGTTTGGGAATAAAAGTTTTTTATTTTATAAGTAAAACATATTTTATGATATAGAAAAATTTATGTAACATTATTTATGTATTAAATTATGAAATAAATGTTTTATAAATTGATAATGAATCCCGTTCACATGACTCAAATTACACCCCATTATGTAATCAACATCAAGGTCATGTAAACGAGAATAATTTAACAATGATCTATCAAGATGGTATTTATACTCTTCTATGCTAAAAAATATTGAATGATGTCATGATTGTTAACAAGGAAAAATGATCATACCAATTTTTTTTGGATAAGGAGAAAGGTCCCTAGAGCTTCTTGGATTGAAACACAATGATGTTTGTGGACCATTTTTAATAGAAAATAGAGGTAGACATTCTTACTTTATAACTCTTTCGGATTAATTGGGTATATATTTAAATATCTACATGATGATTTATAAGTCCAATTACTTTGAAAAATTCAAGGAATTCAATAATAATGTATAGAATCAACATTGTACGAAGATAAAAAATTTTACATTGGATCGAGATGGGTTATATCAAAACAAGAGTGTATCAACTCTCTATGGGAGTTTGGGATTCTATCTCAACTCACTCCACCATACACACTATAGTGAAATGGTTTTAGTGAATGGAGAAAATGTACCTTGTTAGATATGGCAAGGTTAATAAGGAAACATGAATATATTCTATTATCCTATTGGGGTTTTACATTATAAACTATGACATATACATTAAACCGAGTAACAACTAAATTGGAAAATAGAATTCCCTTCATATTATGGAGTGTAAAGAAACCTGTTTTATTTCATACATGTGTACAGGGTTGTGTGGAATTTGTTAAAGTGTTTTCAAGATACAAACTAACTCCACATGGCACAAAGTGTATCATTATGGGGTATCTTAAGCAAACAAAGGGATACAACATATACAACCCCTTAGATAGGAAAGTGTTTATCTCCATACAAGACATATTTCTTGAGAGGGAGAACATACTAAAAAATATAGAGGGAGAAAGATTGAATTAAATTAATTTGATTCTCAAGATACACAAGAGTTGGTAAAAGAATAGATTCCATATGTCCCTATAGAAGAAGTTGTTCCTGAAAAACAAGTACTATATAGAAGTTTAATATATGTAAGAGACAAAGGGAGTTATTATTTTATAGTCAATGAAGATAGTGACCCATTATTGGTTGATAACTATGAACCACTATCCTTCAAGGAGGTAGTAGAGATCTATGAATCTACAAGATTTCAAGAATCCACAAATTATGAAATTTATTACATGTATCAAAACCCTGTTTGAGTTCTTTTCAATGTGTTAGTTGATGTAAATATTGACGGGTGAAAATGGGTATTCAAAAGAAAACTGGACATGGATAGTAAAGTAAATACCTATAATGTAAGGATAATGGCTAAAGGGTTTAAACAACATCAAGTAATTGACTACTGTGAAACCTTATCACCATTTTCCATGTTTAAATCCATAAAAATTTAAATTTTCATAGTATCTTACCAGGAATATGAGATTTGGATGATGTATTTCAAAACTACATTCCATATTGGGAATCATTTGGAATATGTCTATATTACACAATAAGAAGGGATTGTGACACTACATGATTCCAAAATTAATTTCAAGCTTCAATGATCAATTTATGGATTGAAACAAGTATCCAAGTCATATAAAATTTTATTTAATTAATCCATAAAATAATTTGGTTTCATTATGAATGAATTTCATTCTTATGTTTATTAGATGTTTAGTAGAAATTTGGTCTTTATCCTATTTGTATATATGGATGAAATATTACATATTGGGAACGACATACCATTCCTGTAGTCTGTTATGGGATAGTTAAACAAATGTTTCTCTAGGAAATACATTGGTGAAGCAACCTAAGTTACATGGATCATAATCATTTGGGATATATCCAATAGGATTCTTGGACAAAGTAAAAGTACATATATTGAACAAATACTAAAGAGATTTAGTGTGGAAGAAACCAAGATGGGATTGGTTTTAGTATCAAATGGTTTACATATTTGTTTGAAATTGTGTCCCTAGACACAATTAGATAAAGAGATAATGAGTAAGATCTCATGAACTACATTGATAGGATCAATCATGTATGCCATTCTACATACTAGATTTGATGCTGCCTACTAATTAATCATGGTAGGCCGATATCAAGAAGATCCAAGAGAAAAACATTAGATTGTTTTGAAGGATATTCTGATGTATTTGAGAAGAACTAAGGATGTGTTCCTAGTAAATATAGTAGGAGAGTGGCTAGTCATCAGGGGTTATACAAATTCTATTTTTTAAAATGACCACAATGATTTGATGTCATAGTCAAGATATGTATGGATGAGATTCGAGATGAAAGAGTTCAAAGAAACAAATTTTCACTAATATTGTAGTGGAGTCCAAGTATATAGTGGGTTATGATGTTGCTAAAGAATCCATTTGGATTGAAATATTCATCCTAGGGATTTATGTGGTACTTAATAGTGAAGACCCTATCACATTGTATTGTGATAACACTACATCAGCGGTTCTTATAAAAGAGTCAAGGTCACATCAATGGACACATACAGTACTCTAGAAGTTTCACTTCTTTAGGGATTTCCAACAGTAGTTTGAAGGTTTAGTAAGTAGAGTTCCCAAAGAAGATAATGTGGTGGACCCCTTGATTGAAGTGTTATCTCAATTGAAGCATGGGTATCTTGTGAGAGCTAGTGGAATGGAGGTTGTTAGTAGTTGGTTATAGTGAAAGTTAGAGTCTATTAGATTGAGTTCCCTAGAACCAAATTTTGTTTACCTTATGATATGAAGTATTCATCATTTTGAATATTAATAGACTACTTATAATATCAAGATTGTTCTTTAGAATGAAATAATATGTGATAATGTCCTAATAGTAGAGATCACACTTCAAGGTTATAGTAGTTCCCCACTTTGATGAGAACCTGAATGTGCTACCACACTATTCTTGAATATATATTCTATAGTCAGATGATATAATTTTTGGGACAAAAATGATATAGGTAATTATGGGTGGAGACTCATTGGAATTTTAGGCACCTTATCATAGTCTATTACCTTGGAAATATCTCATAGGATATTTTATAAATGAGCCCCGCTAATAGGAAATCACCATTTCTATGCGTAATTGGATACTCCTATCTATGGATGTGTTTATTGATCCTTATAATTTAATATTAGTATTAATTAATATTATGAGCTATGTATATTTATGTATTAATGAAGACCATGATGAAATATCTTTATGGCGAGGTAGGATGTGTTGGGTGCATCACAAGTAATATTACCTTAATGTATAATGCGAGACTGGATTTTCTTGTTTTGTTTTAATGTATGTTGATATCTCATGAACATCGATGAAAATGATATAGCCTAAATAAATCCATGGACATGGTTTTCAATAAGAAATTTCATTTTATAGTAAATCAATGAAACAAACATTGAGTACTTTGGTTGATGGCACCGAAATGCAACATACTTGATTAGAGATATTGGAATAATGGGATTATATTACATATTAAACATCTGTATGAGGTAACATGTCCTTGTTGCATTAACGAATTTCCCTATGAGTTCCTAAGAATGATGCTAGATACTAATTTGGACATTGGTATTTTTCTCTTAATTCAACTAAGAAAGAGGCCTTGAGGGTCACATACTAAGTGTATCTAGAATCTCAGTTAAATAATATATTATTATTTATTATTTAAAACTTTTAATAAATACTACTCATGTAAAAGATATAATAATTATAAATATTTAGTAGATCTCATATATTCCATCATTAGTTTTTTGATAGTATATAATTTGAGTAAAATATTGAATAAATATTTATTTTCTATTTAGTGAATATAATATTTATTTATTTGTTGAACAATAATATTGTGAAATTTATTTAGTAAATAAATTGTTACTGTTTGAGACCTGATAAATATTGTAGATGAATGGTTGATCAATTTTAATATTTCGGTGAGAAAATAATAAATATTTACTATTATTTTAATAAAGAATATTTAATTTTAATTTTAATTTTAATCACATGTTGAGAAACAATAGTATTATTATTTGAAAAAGGGTTTTTCTATATGATTAAATAAATAATGAAGGGAACTTTCAAAATTATTTTATTTTAACCCTAGTGATATATAATCCAAATTATGTTATTTTAACATAAAAAATCATTTTATTTGGGATGTGAATAAATGAATTGGAAAATTCTCTCAAACCCCTAAAATATCTCTTATCCAAAATCACTCTCAATAATGGAGAGAAATTTTACTTCCCTAGATCAAGTAAAACACTTTTGTAGAAATTATTGTATCAATCAAATGTGGATGAAATATGTGTGAGGATATTCCCTACTAGAACATGTATATTCATTCATTTATATTTGGAGATTTGTAGAACATGTGTGGATTACCACTAGAGAAAATTTGATTTAATTCCAACATCACATATATATTTTTAGATCCATCAATGAATAAATAATCCCATCAAAGAAATTATTTATTTAACTAAATTAATTATAAAGAATATTTTATGATCCTTTATCTTGGATCTGAAATTCTATACCTTCTCTATATTTTATTATTCAATTTTTGTAGATCATGAAATTTTTCACTGTGTAAATATTAGATTGATCATATATCATTGAAAAAAAATGATGAGAACCACCAATCGAATGATTTGGTTTTCCACGAAACCTATATTCATGCCATAACTTAATTGAAATTTTGATAACATTCTATTTTAAATACATTGGCTCTAGGGTTTTCTTCCAATGCATCTTCCCTATCGTTTCTACTTCCCACATCTTTTAGTGATAAAATACTATGATTCAGGTGTATATCCCTCACCTTTTCATCTATATTTTTCATTAAAAATTCCATCTTTCATCATTTCCATGGTGATAGTTCCAGATGGAGCTGAATTAATGAATGAAACAACTAGTGTACCCCACATCTTTCGTAAATAAATCAACATAAAATGTTATAGAAACTCATCATTAATCATCATTTTAATGGAATTCAACTAATAAATTATACCTTGGAACTCACTCATGTGCTCTAATATGTTGGTTTTAACTTTTTAATTAATGTTGATAAAATGACATATCTAGTTTTATTTTTTATGTGCACTTGTCCTCCCACTCAACTTTTCCAAATTTCTCCAAAGAATGACAGAATTGTTTCTGTTGGAAAAAATTTGGAAGGTAAAATTGTTGATCCACTTTCTGATTTTGGCATCACACTTCTTGTTGAGAACAAACCACTTCACATGAATTGGGGGGGGGGGTATTGGATAAACTATTCTCACCATAATGACTACTTGTCTAATATTCCATCCCTTATAATGAAATGGGTATAGTGGTCCCCACTATTAGTATACAAAAATCATCAATATACAAAAGATACTCTATTTGGGATTTCCAAATGGCATAAATAAAACCGGTATGAGTAATCCTATTACTGGTATTTTTACCATTTATTAAGTGAGAGTTTCAAAATTATAATAGTACAGATCTCTATAAAATGGTCGAAATAATATGAAATGACCCATGAAACACATAAAATGGACTATTATTGGCCAAGATATAGCCAATAAAATTTAAAAAGACTATATTGAATAATGACGTGGTGATGGCATGTCTTATTGGAATAGTGGATGAAAAACCCACCGGAAATTCACCACCAACATGAACAATACCATATTCTCTTCCAAGGGAGTATTATAGATCCTAGGGTTTCACCAAAAATTTTATGACCACAACTGGCTTCATTTAAATTCTGTTTTTATGGTGCATAAGGAATTGGAATAGACTCCTCAACCTCTTCACAGATCTATCCACAAAATAAATTTAATCACCTTATATTTTCTGGTAACTAGAAAACCATGTTTTTGTGTCACTGTTTCGAGCCTAGTGGCTTTGATAAAACTTTTTTTGGGTATCAGTGGTTCATTGGGATGAAATCAAACACAATGAAAAGGATAAATTGGAAAACACACAATATTTAATGTGGTTTTTCAAGGAGTCCCTATGTCCAAGGGAGAAGGGGGAATGTTATTTTATTTCCCTCAGGATAAATCGTTGGAGGATACACAATGTTACAATATTGATTTTTTTTTTCTGATTATAAATAAAGGTATTCAGTCCCATTTTATAGAGATGAAATTTAGTGGTTGTTTTCTTAGATTATCTACACTTAAATTATCGTCCTCGCCATGAGGTGTTGAGCTTCCACTTTTTCAACTACCATCCAAAGGATAAGTATTCTTCTCCATAGAAGACTCCTATGAAAATCCTACAAAAATATCTCCCTCAATTGGGTTTTCCCCCACAACTCTTGTATCCCATTCAATTTAAAAAATAATCAATCTATCTTCACATGTGTGGAATCATGTCACCTCTTATGCCACTAGATTTGTCTACACCAGATGAACCTCTAGTAATAGTTATTTCTATTTATTGGTAGTTGTGTGCTTATCTTTCAGTAGAGGAAACAATGAAAAAATTGTATTGTTGTGGTTATTACCTCTAAAGATGAGTGTCTCATGGAAATGGAAGGATATTGTTGTACCTTCTTGAGTCAAAACTCCTCTTGCGACTATCACTTTCTCTCAATAGATTAAACATGGATTAGAAATATTTCCACCATCAGGGAAAGCTCTTATTCCTGAACAATAGTATAGTCAACTGCTTTCACTGCTATAAAAAACTCTATAAATCATTTATAATCATGCTTCATTCCCAGTTATGCCCATTGAAACACCTCATGAGTTAGTTGTTAACATTATACTAGATGATCTTGATATAAGATTTGTGACAACATAGTCTTATTCTTGTTGTGAATCTTTAGCATCACTTTATTCACCTACTTCATCTATGTGATATGATCACTCATTTGTTCTATAAAATCTTATATAGTAACCATCCAGAACAATCACCAACGTTCCCAATCAACCTCTTCAGAACTAAAGAAGAGGAACTCAATAAAAACACCAAATTTATAGAATCATATATTATTGAGAGAATAATCAAGGGATTTTTTTAATTATAACACTAGTTTTATATTAGAATTTTAATATACGTAAAAAAGGATGGGTAACAAGTACTCCTTAGGGAACTCTGAGGATTTCTCTTGATACAACGTGGATAAATATTTTTCTAGAAAACACATAAATCAGGATATTATATCCTGATTTGGGGATGTTTTTAGATGGACATGTGTAGAACAGTTGGAATTTTCATGAATAGAGAACTCTTCATGTTTAATTAGAGGATGACTGTTTTTTGGAATGTACCTTCCTTGAAACATGTTTCCAAGAAGGTTCTATCGGGGAAATCACCCTCCCTTCTCTGTTGGATAGAATTTCTATTCTTCTGTTATGTTATATATACATATACATAAAAAATACCTTTTTTTGTATTAATTTTGATTCATGTATGTTAAATATATTAAACAAAATCTCACTGCGCCCCCTCTTAATAAAGGTGTGTCTCCTCACATATATACCATTTTGTTGAGGTGGGATAAAAAACCTATCTTCCAACTATAAATGAATAATAAATTTGTAATAACATATTAATGATAACAAACAATTAATAGTTACTCATTATATTTAATTAATTATTATTTAATAATAAAATTACTAGTAATTAATAATATAATTATTTTGATATGAAATCATAGTCGGTTATAATTAATAATATAATTAATAATAATAATATATAATTTTGTTTAATATTTTTATAACAATAATGAAACTAAAAAATAATTATAATGTAAAAAAATAAAAAATAAAAGATAAAAATAATCAATAATTATCATTAATATTATTAATAATATTGTTACTAAAAAAAAAAAATGTGTCAGGTAAATTCTTTTTTTGATTAGTAATTTTATGAATAATAGTATGATTATTGATAATTAAAGATAGTTATATGTGATCTCATATACAAAGAAAATATAGAAAACTAAAGACTTCACCATAAATAGTAATGTCCAATAAATAAAGTCATGAAAATAAAAAATTCCTGAAAAAAATTCATTATGATAAAGTCATGATAATAAATTCATGATATTAATATTATAAAAAATGATGTCCTAAACCACATGTACAGGGATAAAAACAGATAATGATTTCATGATAATTATCAAAAGATAATAAAGTCATGAAAATTAAGTCACGATAAAAATTAATGATAATAATGGCATGATGATTATTACTATTAATATAATATAAGATGATTATTACTAATGGTGTAAATAATCATTTTACTATAAAATATTATAAATTGTTAATTTAATATTATTAATTTTGACATTAAAAATATTTTTCATATAATTAATTATAATAATTATTTTCATCATTAATACATCAAAAATAATAAATATTTATATTTAATTATTTATTAAAATAAATTATTGGGTCTTTTTTTTCTAATACTTGATATTTTGGATTTATGATTTTTCTTAAATTATTTTAATTATCAATTATTTAATATGTCTTAATTACATGTCTAAATTTCATTTAAAATAAAATTATAATTAATAATTTTTGATCTTTTAAATTTACATACTTGTTTTAATGTTTAAATGCTTTATAGTAAAAAATAATGTATCTATCATTTATATTATTTATGGGAAATTTTATGATGTAAATTTTTTAATTACTAATTATTCATTATTTTGTAGTGTATTTTTTAAATTTCATCCTGATTGTTCCTATAGATTATTTTTAATTATATTTCAAAATTTATCACCTGAAAGATAAGAAAATGATTCTATTTCATTTAGGTAAATTTGAAATCCTATAAAATATATCCTATAAGTACAATATAAATGAAAAAAAACACAGAAAAAACATATAAAAAATAGTTTAGAATAAAAATATTTTCACAAATATAATTAATGAAAGATAATATACATGAAATGAACATTACTGATTAAACACATAACATTCATGATTCAATTTTTTTTTTGAAAAAAAATATTTTGTTCCATTCAAATTAATGTTACTTAAATATTTTTATTAAATTTTTTATTTTTTATTTTATATTTTTAGTAAGTGTGTCAAATTTTATTTAAATTTAATTTTTTACTTTATAATTAATAAGATTTTAAAGACAGTATAATGAAACATTATGTTATTTCAAATAGATTATTTGGAAGGAATATGAATTTAAAATTTTAAATAAAAACCAAAATAAATTTAGAACAATGACTAAACATATAAAAAATATTTCAAAATTGAAATAATTTCACAAATATAATAAACAAATGCTAATGTACGTGATGTGAACAATACTGATTAAATTGATAACATTTACACTTAAAATCATATGTTTTAAAAAAATAATTTTTTTGCATTGAAATTATTTTTAATTAATACTTGTTATTAATTTTTTTTGTTTTCAATTATATTTTATATGTTTAGTCAGCGTTTCAAATATGATTTACATTGTATTTTTACATTATAATTTATAATATTTTAATGTCACCTAAATGGAACATTATTATATTTCTAATAGGTGATTTGTAAGGTGTATGAATTAAAAATTACATATACAATCCATATTAAATTCGTAACACCAAATAAACTTATGAATAATAATTCAAATTAAAATCAATTTTATTAATAAAATAAAAGAAGAAATTTAAATGAAAAAAATTTATTTTTTAAAACATAACATTTACACTGTAAAAATTTATGGGAATAATTCTTCTTATGTATGATATTATTAATTAAATTATAATAAAGTATTATATATTATTTTATTGTTATTTACTATTATGAATTAAATTATTGAAAATTTGGATTATATTATTATTTATTTTTAATAATTACAATAAAAATTTAGAATAATGATTTTAATATTATATTTACTAATGTATCTAATAAATAATTTAAAAAAGTAGTAAATTATTTTATATTGATGCCTTGGTTAGACTCTTAGATTGAATTAATTTTCACTAAAATGGAAATGGAGGTTTTGGATCATTGAGTGTAACACCCTAGGTAAATAAAGAATATGAAATTTTCACATTTATCCATATTTGTGAATAAAATATTAATATAACTTTAAAGGGGACGCTATGCTCGATGGCGTACCCAATACGCAACAACGAGTTTCTTGGGAATCTTACGTTGCACTCTAATAATAAAATAATATTATTTTAAATTGTAGTTCACTTCTAGCCGTTATAATGGCAGAAATGAACAGAACTAACTACAAAATGATTATATATGTTTGTCAAATATTTTTACTTTTTACAATAAATGTTAGAGGATTAAAAATGCGAATGAATCCAATTTTAAGCGTAAACATTCTAATATTCTTTAAAGGGTCGATTAACCACCTTTTGATGGCGAACCTCTTTTAAATCCACTTTTTGACAATTTTATGTGTTATATTTGACAAAATAAAATTCTTCTTTAGAATCGGGACATCAAAATTTACTTTGTGTAAATTTTTGGTATTTTTCCGATAAAGTTCATTTTTTAATGAATAGTGAAAAATGTTGTATTTTAATTCAAAACCTCTTTTTAATATAATTTATTCATATGATTATATTATCTTTTAAATTGGTTTTAAAGTTAAATTCAAATATATTTTTACCATTTAATCCAATAGTGGTTGTTGGAATTAGTTTCACTTTGAAATTGGACTTGAACTAGTGTCAATCTTTTGATATATATTGTTTCATAAAAACACGCTATTTGTCATGACTGCGGGAATTAATTATTAAATTAATTAATTTAACTTATACGATTTGAATTTTGTAAAATATACATCATTTTTGAATTTGGAACATCAAATATAGCTTAGGGTGAAGTTTTGGGATTTTTCTGAAAAACTTCAATTTTTGATGAATAGTGAAACCACTAAGTGGTACTTAAAAAACTGA
This sequence comes from Viscum album, assembly GCA_963277665.1. Lineage (NCBI taxonomy): Eukaryota > Viridiplantae > Streptophyta > Magnoliopsida > Santalales > Viscaceae > Viscum > Viscum album. The sequence continues at coordinate 1,893,637,109 of OY728119.1, forward strand.
TTTTTCATTTAAATGAAATTTTAACACCTTTGTGTTTTGAATTTCAAAAATATGACATACATGGCTGTCATTAATAAGTAAAATGTGGTTCAATGGGATTAAATTTTTTTTGGTGAATAGTAATTTTTAAGTCTTAATCGCGATTAGAGGTAATTAGTGTAGTTTAAGGTAAAAATAATGCTTTAATAATATGAAATGACCTTGACACATGTCCTACCCTTATTGGATGTGTCATTCCGACCAAGAAAACCCATGGGTCGATTGTTGGGACCCCATGGAGCCACTTGTCATGGAAAATGACATTAATACCTTTTTATTTAAAGTTAAAATTAAAATGTCACAAACATGTGTTGTTTTACTAAAACATTTTTTAGATGGGGTTATACAAGTAATATTTTTTACTATAAATATTAATTAGAAAGATAAAATAATTTCCTACATCATGATATTTTTTTTATAATTTTTAGACATTATATAAATTAAATTATTTATGACATCATGATGATGCAGTAATTACATCATTAATAAGGGATTTAAATAAAATGAAAAGATAATGTTAAAAATATAACATAAACTTGTTAAAAACCTATTGAATGGGTTGATTTCGGACCCTTACCACCTTATCCTAGAAATACATCAATTTGGGACCTTTAAAATCCGAAACTCATTTGAAAATAAAGTAACATTTTGTAACTTTCCAAGAGGGCCCCTCCTCTTCTCTTATAAAAGGCCCCCACCTCTACCACCTTACCCACACCTCTCAAGCCTTTGGCTCGGACAAACCCTAATAATTTTGCCTCTCAACATCCTTATATTACTCCTAGAAGCCTAAATTTTGGCAGATGTCTTCCCAAGGAAGCCTTTGAGCTCAAATCAAAGAGAGTTACCCGATTTTGAGGTAATGTCTTCACTTGTGTTCTTTTGTTTTATTTTGATTCTCCAACCCCCTAAACTCTTTTTATTAATTTATTTTCTATAAACTCCATTATATTGAATATACTATGATGTTTTTATAAGAATCATTCGAGCTACACCTACACACACCTACATCTAATTGTTAAAGAACATACTGTTTTTGTGGATGGCGAATTTTGGCCTCACGAAACGATGATTGTTCAACACTCATATAACACCTTCAAAGGTGGCCATTAAGATGTCACTATATTTATATATGATATATAATATGTTTATGTTTTACTTAATCTTATTTATTTTTCTTTTGTGATATACCTTTATGGTTTCTATTATGGGTAAACACGATAATTTAATTTTAGGAAGTGCGGACTACCGCCCCCTCAAAGTGATTTGATTCGTTAATGCCATATGTGGGATGTATAAAGGATGGATTTAAAGTTATTATATATGATTTATGTTACATATAAATTATAAATATAATTCTGGAATTAAAATATACATACCTCTCATTTAGTTTTAATTCCATTAATATGACATAGAAATGATAGTAGCGTTAATGCTTACGTACGGCTTACCGTCTCCCTGAACGGTGCATTTCATTTATTACCTCTGAACGATTATGTAATATTATAAGTACGTGTATATTCTGGATATATATGATATATATGATATCAAAATAATAAATATCATTCTGGATATAATGAACCATTGACCACACGAACAACATGTAATTGTAAGAAGTCCACTTTCGACTTAAGAACCAAATATCGACAAAACAAACTTTATTAACTTAAATGATTACATAATGTTTATAACATTCAAATAAGTGATAATGAACTTGAAAAAGGTTCTTAAGAAAGTAGAAATTAACTCAAGTTTATTATTCCGGACGTTAATGAACGATCGAGTCATGTCGGACACGAGGTAAGGGATCCTACCCCTCTCTTTCTTCTTAAGTACACTCTTTTATGTCATTCCTTTTAGGCTCATCTTTCTTATGATTGGGATGTTATTTTATATTAATAATACTGTAATTTTTATGTTCATATTATGAGAGACCCTATTTTATCTCATCAATCCATTTTGGAAGTTTTGAGTGGCGCTGTTAGGCTGCCGAATTTTCGAAAGAGATCTAACCTCTCTCTTTCTTTTTAAGTACTCTCCTTTATGTAACTTCTTTTAAGCTCCTATTTTTTATGATGGGTGATGTTGTTTTATTTTACTCTTGCTGTAAATTTTATTGTAATATTATGAGAGACCCTATTTGATCTCATCAATCCATTTTTGGAAGTTTTAAGTGGCGCCGTTAGGCTGCTGAGTTTTCGTAAGGGACTTTTCATGTCACTTTTAGTCCCGTGAGATTTATGCTACATTTTCCCCCATTTCCTTTGAGTGGTGTATTTACTCCTCATTATTATACTCTTTGTGTGATATAATTTCATTTATCGGTATTTACATATTCATTGTATGCCCCTTCTTCAATGGGGTGTATGTTTCGAAAGTTACCCAAGTCGGTAAGGGAACCTTTCACCCTCCTCTTTTAAAAGACTTCTTTTGTTATGTCTTTTAATTCACATACTATTATGTTGGGATATGTTCTTCTATATCATTGTTGATGTAAATTTTATGACCAAGTGATGAGATACCCTTTTTATCTCTCATCAACTATTTTTTCTGAATTTTTAAGTGACGCGGTTAGGCTGTCGAATTTTTGAAAGGGAACTTCTTAACCCAATTTTGATTCTTTGGGATAAACTGGTACTCCTTGAATATGTCATTATATGAATATGTGTGAATGTACTCTGATTTTTTTTCACTTAATATCCACTTATATTTGGTATATTAATTTGTCACACATAATTTTGTAATTGATTTATCCTTAATCCAAGGATACCGTCTTTGTATGGGACTTCGTCTCAATCTCCTTTAATTGAGGCATATTTCGTTTTATACACAACCTACTTTTATATGGTGTATAAAACCCTTTGAATTTTACGTTTATTGAGAAAGAATCTTTTTATATGAAGAGTTTTACAAAAAATAAAAAAGGGAATGTTTTTGTCGTACATATGCGGTGACAATGAATTCTCCGCCGCCGTGACCATTATTTGAGTTTCGGCTTCCTCTACAAGCCCTACCCTTTTTAATGAAAAATAAATACCATGTTTTAATTTTATTTTATTTTGGTATTGAAAATGGTTTTCATAATGTTTTTATATCAATGTGTTGTATTGATATCTTGTGATTGAAAAGTGGAAATGTTATGTTTCCTTTATGCATGTTTTATGTGATACGATTATGTTATGGTTCTTGGGCATTATTATGAAGACGGGTGGTTCCGTGATAAACTAAGGTCGGGTGAGCCCAATATAGCTCTCCAATGCGTTGGGTAACACGAAGGAGTTAAACGTTAAGGTTTCTTCGAAGAGATTTAGGGGATATACTGTGATGGGTATTCCAAACGTAACCAAGAGGGTTACTCCCTACGTAAGAATGTTATGAATGCCTCATGTTACCTTTATGTATTATGATTTCTATGTTTTATTCAGGATTTGATGAGGTATGTTAAAGTGATTATGTTTTATGAGTAAAGTATGATTTCATTGATTCTTATGTATACATGTACTCATGTTTCCTTTCCATATTTTTATATCCCTTACTGAGCTTTTTATGCTCATCCCAAGTTTTTTTGAAATGTTTTACACATGACAAAAAGATGAATAGGGTCAAGGATGGGATCAAGGAAAGACATGCTATCTAAAACATTGAACTAGACATGTTTCTTTTAAGAATTTTTTTTATTTATGGAAACTTAGTAGAAGTTTCTACTTTGTAATCTTTTGAGATGTAATAGTTATGTCCTAATTCTCTAAAAATCTAAACCTGAAAAGATCTTCAATTTTAATTATTCATTTAATTCAATATTAATTAAGGTTTAAGGCCGCGGCCTTATAGTTGGTATCAGAGGTCAGTTTAGATAAATTTAGAGGTTAGGGTATTCTCTAATCATAAGTGACATTACCATAATGGTTAGGATTTCAGAAAGAGTCCTAGTTTTAGATAAAGTGAATGAGTAAGTATATCTCAGTGTTTACCTTCCTCATTAGTACATGATGGTTTTGTTGATATACTCACACTAACATTTCTGTTTTTAGTGAATGGATGGATCTTGCAGGCACCAAAGAGACAACAGGTTTGAAGGAAACTGTTGTGGTTCTCTGATTAAGATACTAGATAAAATGGGGGATTCAATGAGGAAACTCGTGTTTGTTCTAAAACAACTATCAAGGAGTCATGATCAACCACTTGAACCTTGGTATGATCTGTAATGCATCATTTATGAGATGACCAATTGATGTGGAAGTTCAGGTAATAATTATAAAGGTAACCATTACGGTTTATATGATCCTTACTTTTGAGGTAATTATGGGTTATTATATGTTATGATGGAAAATGAAAGGCATGACATAAACATGAGGTTAAAATATGTTATGATTATTTTTGAATATTTTATCTTGTTTTGGGGAATGTTTTAAGAATTATATAGTTTTGGAGAAAGGACAAAACGCAGACCGTGTGACAACCCGTCGCGTCGGACAAAGCTGCGAGAATTGAACCCACAACGAAAGTGTGACTGGTATTTATCGCCTACCACTGGACTACGTAAAGTCCCTGGTTAGTATGACTTATTATTTTTAGTTATTTTATTTTAGTAATAAAGAGTAAGTTTATTTTGGGGTATCTATGGAAATTATTAACCTATCATAGAAGATATGTGATTAGGTTAATTACTTTTCAGTATGAGACTTTAAGAGTAACTGATGTTTTTTGGAGATAAATGTTAAGGTTTATCTTGGAAGTCTATGTGATTAAATCCTTTAGAGATTTGGTTTTCAATCTTAGATTTGATTACATTGAAGATTTTTATGGACAATTTGTTTATTGAATGGTCTTTTTTGAACTTTGAGTATTATTTTTGGAGATTAAGAATAGATTTGTTTAAAAAAAAGGATCATCCTTTTAGGTATTATCTGATCTCATACTAACCTTTTCGGTTTTAGTTTTGGTTAAGGTCTAAAGACATGGGAAGTATATAGTTCTAATTTAGGAAATACATGATTCTCTAGAAGTTGATTATAGCTCTCTTAATGTGAACAAGTCATCCTAAATACTCGTCTTTTGGAGAAAATATGAGTTCCTGTAAGAAATCTAGTAAAAGTTGAAAGTCAACATGACAAGTAAGTATGTTTCCTTAAGATCAAAAATAAATTCCTCAATGAAGAGTAACTTAAAACAAAAATGTTGTCTATTAACTTTTCCTACTAGGGAATCGAATACCATTTAATCCATCACAAGTTTGTGATTTTATTATAGTTAACTTTCTCCTAGACATGTTTACTATCACTCTCCCTCAGAACATGACCCTTTCTTTTTTTCCTCCACATCCATGTTTTACTACATGGAATCCTAGTATGGGTTAACTCGGGTGACCTTTTTACTTCTCTTTCATTATTTTAATGTGATTGTTTTACTGACTCTTGTTCTGATGTGGGATTTTCAATGAAGTTTCCACGCCCATTTTTTTTAATTGTGAGGACGCAATTACCAAAAGGGGGGAAGGATGTAACACCCCAGGTAAATAAAGAATATGAAATTTTCAAATTTATCCATATTTGTGAATAAAATATTAGTATAACTTTAAAGGGGACGCTATGCTCGATGGCGTACCCAATACGCAACAACGATTTTCTTGGGAATCTTACGTTGCACTCTAATAATAAAAAAATATTATTTTAAATTGTAGTTAACGTCTAGCCGTTGTAATGGAGAAAATAAACTGAACTAACTACAAAATGATTATATATGTTTGTCAAATATTTTTACATTTTACAATAAATGTTATAGGATTAAAAATGCGAATGAATCCAATTTTAAGCGTAAACATTCTAATATTGAATAGTGAAAAATGTTGTATTTTAATTCAAAACCTATTTTTAATATAATTTATTTATATGATTTGACTATCTTTTAAATTGGTTTTAAAGTGAAATTAGAATATATTTTTACCATTTAATCCAATAGTGGTCATTGGAATTAGTTTCACTTTGAAATTGGACTTAAGCTAGTGTCAATCTTTTGATATATATTGTTTCATAAAAACACGCTATTTGTCAAGACATCAGAAATTAGATATTAAATTAATTAATGTAACTTATACGATTTTAATTTTTTAAAATAGACATCATTTTTGAATTTGGAACATCAAATATATCTTAGGGTGAAGTTTTGGTATTTTTCTGAAAAACATCAATTTTTGATGAATAGTGAAACCACTAAGTGGTACTTAAAAAACTGATTTTTCGTTTAAATGAAATTTTACCAGCTCTGAGTTTTGAATTTCTAAAATACGACATAAATGGCTTAATTAAGACGTAAAATATGGTTCAATGGGATTAAAATAATTTTCTGGTGAATAGTAACTTTTAAGTCTTAATCGCGATTAGAGGTAATTAATGTAGTTTAAGGTAAAAATAATGTTTAATAATATGAAATGACCTTGACACATGTCCTACCCTTATTGGATGTGTCATTTCCGACCAAGACAACCCATGGGTCGATTTTTGGGTCCCCATGGAGCCACTTTTCTTGGAAAATGACATTAATACCTTTTTATTTAAAGTTAAAATTAAAATGTCACAAACATGTGTTGTTTTACTAAAACAAAATTTAGATGGGGTCATACAAGTCATATTTTTTACTATAAATATTCATTAGAAAGATAAAAATATTTCCTACATCATGATATTTTTTTTATAATTTTTAGACATTAAATAAATTAAATTATTTATGACATCATGATGATGCAGCAATTACCTCATTAATAAGGGATTTAAATAAAATGAAAAGATAATGTTAAAACTATATTTTACATTTGTTAAAAACCTATTGGATGGGTGGATTTCGAAACCTTACCATATTATCCAAGAAATACATCAATGTGGGACCTTTAAAATCTTAAACGCATTTGAAAATAAAGTAACATTTTGTAACTTTCCAGGAGTGCCCCTCCTCTCCTCTTATAAAAGGCCCCCACCTCTACCACCTTACCCACACATCTCAAGCCTTTTTCTCGGCCAACCCATGCTCATTTTTTCTCTATAAATCCCACCATTACTCCTAGAAGCCTCACTTTGGGCAGAAGTCTTCCCAAGGAAGCCTTTGAGCTCAAATCAAAGAGAGCTAACCGATTTTAAGGTAATGTCTTCACTTGTGTTCTTTTGTTTTATTTTTCTTATCCAACCCCCTAAACTCTTTTTATTCATTTATTTTGTAACAAATATAGTATATTAAATATACTAGGATGTTGTTATAAGAATAATTCGAGCTACACCTACACACACCTACATCTAATGGTTAAATAACATACTGTTTCTGTGGATGGTGAATTTCTGCCACATGAAATGATGATTGTTCAACACTCATATAACACCTTAAAAGGCAGCCATTAATATGTCACTATATTTATATATGATATATAATATGTTTATGTTTTACTTGAGCTTCTGTATTTTTCTTTTGTGGCATATATTTATGGTTTCCATTGTGGGTAAACATGATAATTTCATTTCAGGAAGTGCGGACTACCGCCCCCTCAAAGTGATTTGATTCGTGAATGCCATATGTGGGATGTATAAAGGATGGATTTAAAGTTATTATATATGATTTATGTTAAATATAAATGATGAATATAATTCTGGAATTAAAATATACATACCTCTCATTTAGTTTTAATTCCATTAATATGACATAGAAATGAAAGTAGCGTTCATGCGTACGTACGACTTACCGTCTCCATGAACTGTGAATTTCATTTCTTACCTCTAAACAATTATGTAATATTATAAATATGTGTATATTCTGGATATATATGATATATATGATATCCAAATGATAAATATCATTCCGGATATAATGAACCATTGACCACACGAACAACATGTAATTGTAAGAAGTCCACTTTCGACTTAAGAACCAAAAATGACAAAACAAACTTTATTAACATAAATTATTACATAATGTTTATAACATGGAAATAAGTGATAATGAACTTGAAAAAGGATCTTAATAAAGTATAAATTAACTCATGTTTATTATTCAGGACGTTAAAGAATGATCGAGTCATGTCAGACACGAGGTAAGGGATCCTACCCCTCTCTTTCTTTTTAAGTACACTCTTTTATGTCATTCCTTTTAAGCTCATATTTCTTATGATTGGGATGTTATTTTATATTACTCCTACTTTAATTTTTATGTTCATATGATGAGAGACCCTATTTTCTCTCATCAATCAATTTTGGAAGTTTTGAGTGGCACCGTTAGGCTGCCAAATTTTCGTAAGAGATCTATCCTCTCTCTTTATTTTTAAGTGCTCTCCTTTATGTCACTTATTTTAAGCTCCTCTTTGTTATGATGGGGGATGTTATTTTGTATTCCTATAGCTGTATATTTTATTTTAATATGATGAGAGACCTTATTTGATCTCATCAATCCATTTTTGGATGTTTTATGTGGGGCTGTTAGGCTGCCAAGTTTTCGTAAGGGATTTTTCATCTCACTTTTAGTCCCGTGAGATTTATGCTACATTTTCCCCCATTTCCTTTGAGTGGTGTATTTACTCCCCATTATTATACTCTTTTTTTAAAATAATTTCATTTATGTGTATTTACATATTCATTGTATTCCCCTTCTTCAATGGGGTGTATGTTTCGAAAGTTACCGAAGTCGGTAAGGGAACCTTTCACCGTCCTCTTTTAAAAGACTTATTTTGTTATGTCTTATAATTCACATATTATTATGTTGGGATATGTTCTTATATATCGTTATTGATGTAAATTTTATGTCCAAGTGATGAGATAACCTTTTTATCTCTCATCAACTATTTTTCTGAATTTTTAAGTGACGCCGTTAGGCTGTCGAATTTTTGCAAGGGAACTTCTTAACCCAATTTTGATTCTTTGGGATAAACTGGTACTCCTTGAATATGTCGTTCTATGAATATGTGTGAATGTCCTCTGATTTTTTTTCACTTAATATCCACTTATATTTGGTGTATTCGTTTGTCACACATAATTATGTAATTGATTTATCCTTAATCCAAGGATACCGTCTTTGTATGGGACTTCATCTAAATCTCCTTTCATTGAGGCATATTTTGTTTTATACACAACCTACTTTTATATGGTGTATAAACCCATTTCTCTTTTATGTTTACAGAAAATGATTCTTTTTATATGAAGAGATTTACTAAACGAAAAAAGGGATTGTTTTTGTCGTACGTATGCGGCGACGATGACTTCTCCGCCGCCGTGACCATTATTTGAGTTTCATCTTCCTCTACAAGCCATACCTTTTTTAATGAAAAATAAATACCATGTTTTACTTTTATTTTATTTTGGTATTGAAAATGGTTTTCATAATGTTTTTATATCAATGTGTTGTGTTGATATCTTGTGATTTAAAAGTGGAAATGTTATGTTTCCTTTATGCATGTTTTATGTGATATGATTATGTTATGGTTCTTGGGCATTATTTTGAAGATGGGTGGTTCCGTGATAAACTAAGGGTGGGTGAGCCTGATATAGCTCTCCGATGCATTGGGTAACGTGAAGGAGTTAAACGTTAAGGTTTCTCCGAAGAGATTTAGGGGATATACTGTGATGGGTATTCCAAATGTAACCAAGAGGGTTAATCCTAACGTAAGAATGTTATGAATGCCTCAAGTTACCTTTATGTATTATGATTTCTATGTTTTATTCATGATTTGATGAGGTATGTTAAAGTTCTTATGTTTTGTGAGTAAATTATGATTTCATTGATTCTTATGTATACATGTAATCATGTTTCCTTTCCATATTTGTATATCCCTTAGTGAGCTTTTTATGATCATCCCAAGTTTTTTTGAAATTTTTTACACTGGACTTAAAGATGAATAGGGTCAAGGATGGGATCAAGGAAAGACATGCTATCTAAAACATGGAACTAGACATGTTTCTTTTAAGAGTTTTTTATTTATGGAAACTTAGTAGAAGTGTCTACTTTGTAATATTTTGAGATATAGTAGTTATTTCCTAATTCTCTAAAACTCTAAACCTGAAAAGATCCTCAATTTTAATTATTCATTTAATTCAATATTAAGCAAGGTTTAAGGCCGGGGCCTTATATTGAGGTTTTTGTAGTTTATAAATTTGTTTCAATAAACACTGAAGACTACTTTTTATTTAGAACAGAAATGGATTATTGAGACCGATGATGGGAATACAAGAAATTCTCTATGTAACATCCCATGATTTCATAGTATGTTATTTCTTCAAAGTAATCCAATAACTTGCACTACATGCAACACTGAGTTCTAGTGCATCACGACTTACCTAACTAGCCGTTCAAAAGCAGTTATGAATACTATTAACTGAATTTTGAACTTTATATAATCCTTATAATTTTAGAATCCATATTATGAGTTTCTAAGACAATATATAAGAACAAATTCATTTTATTCAGATAAAAGAAGTATTTTTAAAAAAAATGAAATTTTACATCCTTTTAATGGTGAACCCTTTTTAAATCCAATATTGGAAAATTTTATATATTCAATTTGACAAAATAAAATTCTTTTTTAGAATCGGGACATAAGAGTTTAGTTTCAATAATTTTTTGGTGTTTTATTGATAGCTTTCATATTTGGGTGAATAGGGAAAAATACTATAATTGAACTGAAAACAACTTTTTTCTTCAAAATAATTTATTGCATTAAACTATAAATTTTAAAGGTTTGAAAGTATAAAAAGATTATATTTTTACTATTTAATCCAATTTTGATTATTGTATGTAATTTTAAATTGAAATTGGACATAAACAAGTGTCAGTCTTTTGATAGTTATTATTTCTTACAAATACGCTTTTTGGTTTTGACAATGGGAATTAATATTAAATTAATAAATGAAATTTCTATGTTTTTAATTTTGTAAAATTGAATTCATTTTTGAAATCATAATATCAAAATTATTTTAGGGTGAATTTTTGGTTTGTTTCTGAAAACAGTCAATTTTTGATGAATAGTGAAAGACACTATGTTATTGGTTAAAACCGAATTTTCGTTTAAATAATCATTTATTTCATTTAAATTTATTTTCATTCAAAATACATACATAATACCTATATAAGTTCAATGTAATTCATTGGAGTCATTTAATAATAAGTTTAGATATATAAAAAATTTTATTTTAATTTTACCATCTTTTACCCACCTCCTAGGAGCATTTGAAAATTTACATAAAACTTATTTTTACCACTTCTATGAGTTGTATTTCAAAAATCCTAGAGACACATTTGATATCAGTAAGTAAAATGTGGTTCAATAAGATGAAAATAATTTTTGGTGAATAGTAACTTTTTACTTTTATTTACCACTATTACAAGTAAATAGGGAAATTAAGGGTAAAATGATATTATTATTACCATAAAAAATGTCTTAATTCTCTTGGATAAGTGTAATTCAACCAAAAACAACCTTAGGAATAAAATATGTACCTTTAGGTCCACTTGGATTAGATTAGGACATTTATTATTATTTAATTCAAAGAAGAGTTAAAAGTGTTAAATTTAAAGTTTAATAACTAAAACACTTTTATTATAGGGTTATACATAAGATAAATTCGACTATAAATATTAATTAGAAAGATAAAAATATTTCCTACATAATGGTATTTTATTTAGAACTTTTAGACATTAAACAATTAAATTTATGTATAACAAAATGATGATTGAGTAATTACCAAATTAATGAAATATTAGAAAAATTGAATTTATAAATATCTAAATAAACGTAATTTGAGGCTTTTTATGAATTACAATAATTTTATAGGTTAATATTACTTGTTAGGGGTTTTTATATGAATTTTTTTCGATGCAATAATTCTGTTATGAATTTAGCAAAAACAAAATACCAAATAGTGTCAAAATTCACATAAAAACGTTTTTGAAACAAATATTATATTATTAATTGATATTATATTCCTAAAAATAATAGGATCATAAAAAAGACTTATATAATTATATGTGTGTCATTAATTAACAACTTTTGGTTCTCTTGGATGTATATAGTATGTTTATTAACCATATAATATAAAAATACAAAGAGACATGGTAAATGTCAAACTATTTAACTAAGAGTCAAATATAAAAGATAAGGTTAATATAGTGAACAAAATCTACCTAAAACCTATTGGATGGGTGGTGTTTGAAATATACCCACCTTATCCTTTAAATAATTCCTTTTTTAGACATTATAAATCGAAAATGACTATATTATAAAATAATATTTCTAGCTTTTCCTAAGGTGCCCCTCACCCCTCTCACAAAAGGGCACTCCCCCGTCTCTCTAATCCACACCTTCAAAGCCATTTGGCTCGGCCTAACCCTACCCAAATACCCTCTCAAATATCCTACCTTCATTCTAGAGGCCTTTCTTTAGTCATAAAACCAACTTAATGAGCCCTTTTGATCAAATAAAAAGGAATAACCCGAAGAAGAGGTAAATATTTCATCACCCCTTTCAAGTTCCTTTCTTCTTCCACTTCCTCTTTCTTTGTTGTTTCGATTATAAAATAATAAGTCTTGTATCTTATATATAATGTGATATTAGTATAAATATCATACAACCATATTACTTATTCTATCCATCCTTTGAATGACATGTCACCATACATGCGTACGTACGGCTTACCATCTCCACGTCATGGCATAGTTTTTATTCAATACATTATTATTTGGATGGGTATAATAATGATGTGTAATTGATATAAACACTAAATATAACATGATAATGATTATTTATATATGATATACCATCCAGTTATATATTATTTTAAAATCAAAAGAATGATATTGTCGCTTGTGCATACGTACAGATTACCGTCTCCACAAACGCGATTAAATTCATTCCCCATTGTATCCATTCAAGAATAATTTTCAGTAGTTGATTAAAAATAATTTTTAAAGACTTAATATAATTGTGAATATGAATAAGATACATCCAATATATAACAAACATTACTTATGAAAGAATTCATATAAAGGAAAACAAATCAGTTAACACGCGAAACGACGATAATACTAAGATATTATTTACAAAGCAGTGTTAAAAGATCATATATGGCCTTCATTTTTATTGATTTTTGATAACCACCATTTCTAGGGATGGGGGGGGGGGGAACCCTTACAAGGCCCGTAGGCTCAGAGATGACAAGGCCCATAGGCTAAGGAGATTACATGACCCGAAGGTCTTGGGGAATTCAACCAGACTATCTACAAGGAACTGCCCCTCCCCAGCATCTGCATCCTGATATTAGCTCTCCACCTTCGCATGGTAGTCTGGCTAGGATTTCCATGCATGCACAGGCTGGTCTCGATGGCATAACCATAAGCTCTCATTCTGAAAAATCTATTTGGTTTTGTTCTAGTAAGTGCACCAACTTTGAATCCTATTATGGGGCTTCTCCTTTTTTGTAGTGTGTCTGGGGAAACTGCATGTGGCCCAAAGGCCTTGAGGTGACCTGATGGCCTTAAAGGTGGCCCAAAAGCCCAATAGACCCGAAGGCCTGGGTGGCCCAGAAGCCTTAAGGAATCTAAGACCAAACTGGTGGCCCAAGGTGAATAGTTCCAGCTACCACAGTACCGAACAATACTTTCTACAGGAGGTTAACTTACCCTCGACCAAAGGAAAAGTACAAGGTAAGGGATAATATCACAATCTCATTATTATCCGAGGTTGTTTTTATATAAGTATCTCTTGAGACCTCTTTATCATCCACATCGATTTTTCTTAAAAATATATTTCAAAACATTTTTACTATTTAGTAGACAATGTGTTAAAGTCATTTATACCCTTATTTGAACTTGTATGTTTGTAAAGGAATCTTTCAGTCGTTTTCCAAACAAGGTACTTTATGAATTTTTTGACAAAATTAAGGTAAGAATGTATTTTTTTATCTTATACAGTGGGTGCAGTTATTCTCCTCCATTATTACATCGTCAAAGCTTCCCTTACAAGCTTATAAAAATATTTTCAAAACAAATGTTTTCTTTTATAATTATGTAACTTTAAATTATTTCAAGGAAAAGAAAGAGATATTTATCTCAAATAGTTTTGAATTCATCTATTTCAACATCCTTTGATGGATGTTATACTGGTTTGAATTCGATTCATTATGATACAAATATTCTATATTGAATTGAAGGTTTTGTGATATGTTTGACTGTGGATGTGTTATTTTTATACCATTCATGGTTTATGTTTAAAGTATTGACATTTCATATGCTAGTTTTAATACGAATGCTTATGTTATATTTCAACATTTTCATATGAGAAATGTTTTGGACTTAGTAAGTGATGGGTAGAGCCCGATATATCTCCTCGATGCATCGGTTGGTCTAATGAGACAACTAGACGTGTAATTGGCCAAGGACGTTCCCAATTTGATATATGGTTTTGGATGAGGACATAATCCTTTTTAGACGTCTTGGATGAGGCCTTGACTAAATGTTTCAGAATGTCTGACATTATACATTCCCTCATTATGAAAATAATATTGATGGTACATGTGGTCATTCGACTAGTAGAATACCCATGATTATGTTTTATTGTGGCATTATTTACTCAGCTCATATTCCTTCCATAAAATTATTCATGTTTAATATTGGTAAAGGCATGTGGTTTCAATTGTTCACCATGCTTAATATTTATGTTATCTTCCGCTATATTTCTTACCCTTACTGAGCATTTGAGCTCACCCCTTTCTTATATTTCATTTTCCCAGGATATGGAGAAGTTAGTTATGAGTGACTTGCATGCATAATCGAGGAGGTTTGGATGTTTCTAATGGAATAAATTAGTGTTGTATTTCTTTTCAAGTTTTCATGTTGATCTTATGTATGAATATTGTTTCCAATAATACTAAACTGATCAGTCATTCGATACATGATTTCCTTGTGATCTTTCCAATGTTATGAAATAATGCACTGACTCTAGGTAACTAGGGTAGGGGCGTTACAGTTGGTTTCAGATGAAGTTTAGTACAAACCTTGGAGACTTTATTTAGATAAACTCTGATTAGAGCACATATCCCTAAGATAGACTTTGAGGATTAGTATTGAAGAAGTTCCTAGAATTTTGGTATTGTAGATATTTTGTGATTTTTCCAAGAAATACATCCCTGTCTGGATACGAGCAGTTAGACGCGGATCTGGAACATATGTACCTTCGGGTAAAACTGGAAAACACCGATGTGAGCTAGACTCGAACAAGAACGGGTGCATGACAATGATCCTTGCTGCACTCTTGGTTACGACAATCCTGAGGGACATGCTTAAGATAATTAAGATTTTCATTACAATCCATTATGAAGGATTTAGGAGTAAATACTTTCTCAAAGAAAACATTTTTATGATTATGGATTATATCCATAAACTGTGAAATTTACGTTAGGTATTTTACATGTTTGAAATTCTTCATTGTGATTCATAAACTGACTTAGTGTATGCCATTGTTAAGAAATGGTGCCCAGTAGAAGGAATGGTAACTCCAACAATATGTATGATCAAAAGAGTAAGAACGATAAAATCTTTCATGGTATTAAGACAACATTTATAAGGGAAATACTCTTCGAAATATTATCAAAATATAAATAAATAGTATCATGTGTTAATAAGATAAGTAAAGAATACTCCGAGTCCTATAGCTTTGAAGGGAAGCAAGAGATGAAAAGGATGGTAGAGATAAAGATGGATAAATAGAATAATGGAAAGAAGGATTTTCCCATATGTGATAAATGTGGAAAGAATCACCTTGGTAAATTCTTAAAGGGAATGGGAGTTTGTTATAAGTGTCGAGAAAAAGGACACCGAGTACATGATTTCAAGGGTGAGAAAAAGGATTAAATTGTACATTAATTCATCTGTAAGGAGTTGGGACAGTAGACGAATCAATGTCTAAATCATCAAATTATACCCCAAATGCTACTATTGGATAAGAATCATGTTATGATACTACCAAAGATGAAGAGGACTGATTACGTGTTCTTATGTTGTTATTACAGTATTGTGTCATTTGAGTGCTGTATCAATGATTTACTGGTTATATGAATTATAGAAATGAATAAGGATTGTACTGTAGTACTATTTCATTGGGAATTTGAGATTATATAGTCAGGATACTAAGGTAGTAATTTCGGAATAAGGGATGGTTGATTTGGATAAACTATATTGTATATTCCTGACTACCTTAGAACTGATTAATAGTTTGTCTATTTCATTATTGTTGGAATATTAATTTTTTTTGGATATAATGAATACATCTAGTGTTATATAATGGATAAGGGAGAATGAATGTACTCTATATGTTTTTATGGTAATTCATGGTGTTACCATATTTTAAAACAATACACGATGAAGGTTTTCACATGTTATTAGGTAGAAAAATGGATCTTCATTGTGTTTAAATTCCTTATAAATTTTGGATTGTGAGTTTGGATAGAAGTATTTCAAATAATTATAAAGGTTAAAATGGATTATTTTTGAAATTGGATACTATTGTTAATGTAATTTTTGGATTTTTATAAAAGGACAACATGCAGACCATGTGACAATCCATCACGTCGGACAAAGCTGCTGCAATTGAACCCACAACAATAGTGCGGTTAGGATTTATCTCCTACCACTAGACTACATAATGTCATTGGATTGTATAATAGAGTTTTTAAGGTCTGATAGATGAATTATAAATTCATTTTTTGAACCATATGCAATTTGTATAAAAAAATATTTTTATGGTAAAAGATGGGTTTGTGGTAGGAATTAGTTGATGGATGAAACTATACATGTCAAGTATATATATATATATATTTATATATAATTTTTTCCCTCTTATTCTGTGGGTAAATTAATTATAAAACTTCATGGAAGGGATCTTAAAACCAAAAATGTGTTATCATAATACCTTATGTTTTGTTGAACTGGTGGTATTTCAAATAATCATAGATTAATAGATTTGGGGCCCTCAATTTTACACTTGTTTCTGATTGATGACCACAATCACTCCCTATAAATATTTAAATTTTCCTTCCAATTATGTTTCTATAATTTCCATCAATGTTCTCCTAATAAAGATCATAATTTGATGTTGACCCTTTCATTTCCCTTTTCCTCTTATTAAGACTAAATTTTATTAACCCAATTTCCGATGTGGGTTTTCCCACATTGGTATTTTCTATTTTCAGCATTTTATTTTTGAAAAACAATTTCAAATTTCAAGGACACAATTTATTTAAGGAGGGAAGAATGTAACACCCCATGATTTCTTAGTATGTTATTTCTTCAAAGTAATCCAATAACTTTTACTACACGCAACACCGAGTTCTAGCACATCACGACTTACCTAACTATCCGTTCAAAAGCGACTATGAATAATATTAATGGAATTTTGAACTTTATATTATCCTTATAATTTTAGAATCCATATTATGAGATTCTTAGACATAATGTAAGAAAAAAAATCGTTTTTTCAGGTAAAAGATGTATTTTTCAAAAAATGAAATTTTACCGCCTTTTAATGGAGAACCCTTTTTAAATCCAGTATTTGAAACTTTTAAATATTCTATTTGAAAAAATAAACTTCTTTTTTATAATCAAGACATATGAGTTTAGTTGCAATAATTTTTTTGGTGGTTTTCTGATAACTTTCATATTTGGTTGAATAGTAAAAAATACTATATTTTAACTGAAAACAACTTTTTTAATCAAAATAATTTATTGTGTTAAATTATAAATTTTAATGGTTTGGATGTATAAATAGAATATATTTTTTACCATTTAATCCAATGCTAGTGATTTTATGTAATTTCACATTGAAATTGGACATAAACAAGTGTCAATCTTTTGATAGTTATTACTTCATAAAAATGCACTTTGGTTTTGACAATGGGAATTAATTTAAAATTAATAAATAAAATTTCTATGTTATTAATTTTGTAAAATAGAGTTCATTTTTGAATTCATAATATCAAAATTATCTTTGGGTGATTTTTTGGTATGTTTCTGAAAACATTCAATTTTTGTTGAATAGTGAAAAACACTACATTATTGGTTAAAACCGAAATTTCCTTTAAATAATTATTTATTTCAATTAAAATTATTTTAGGTCAAAATAGATACAAAATACTATATTTTTTCAATGTAATTAATTAGAGTCATTTAATAATAAGATTAGATATATGAATAATTTTATTTAAATTTTATCATCCTTTACCCAGCTCTGAGGAGCATTTGCAAATTTACATAAAACATAATTTTACCGCTTCTGCGGGTTGAATTTCAAAAATCCGAGAGACATGGTTGATATCAGTAAGTGAAATGTGGTTCAATAAGATGAAAATATTTTTTTGTGAATAGTAACTTTTTACTATTATTTACCACGGTTAAAAGTAAATAGGGAAATTAAGGGTAAAAATGATACTATTATTACACTAAAACATGTCCTAATTCTATTAGATAAGTGTAATTCAACCAAAAACAAGCTTAGAAATAAAATATGATCATTTAGGTTTACTTGGATCAGATTAGGACATTTATTATTATTCTATTCAAAGAAGAGTTAAAAGTGTTAAATTTAATGTTTAATAATTAAAACATTTTTAAT
Organism: Viscum album; assembly: GCA_963277665.1. NCBI lineage: Eukaryota > Viridiplantae > Streptophyta > Magnoliopsida > Santalales > Viscaceae > Viscum > Viscum album. Next base: position 1,893,655,773 of record OY728119.1, read on the forward strand.
ATAGGGTTATACATAAGATAAATTCAATTATAAATATTCATCATAAATAAAAAATTATTTCATACATAATGGTATTTTATTTTATGCTTTTATACATTAAATAATTAAATTTATTTATGACACAATGATGAGGTAATAACAACCTAATTAATGAAATATTAATATAATTGATATTATAAATATCCAAATAAATGTAATTTGAGACTTTTTAGGAGTTCCAATAATTTTATAGGTTAATATGACATGTTAGGGTTGGTTAGATAAATTGTTTTCAATGTAATAATGCTGTTATGAATTTAGCAAAAACAAAATACCAGATAGTGTCAAAATTGACATAAAATAGTTTTTGAAAACAAATATTATATTATTAATTGATTTTTTATTCCAAAAAATATAAGGTTCTGCCAAAAGACATATATAATGGTAGGTGTATCATTAATTAACCCGATGGGGTTCTCTTGGAAGTATATAGAAAGTTTATTAACCATATAATATAAAAATACAAAGAGACATGGTAAATGTCAAACTATTTAACTAAGAGTTAAATATAAAATATAAGGTTAATATAGTGACCCAAAACTATCTAAAACCTATTGGTTGAGTGGTTTTCGAACCATCCCCACCTTATCCTTTAAATAATCCCTCTTTTATCCATTAGAAACCGAAAATGATTTTATTATAAAATAATATTTCTAACTTTTCCTAAGGTTCCCCTCACCCCTCTTATAAAAGGGAACTCCCCTTATCCATAATTCACACCATCAAAGACATTTGTCTCAGCCAAAACTTACCAAAATATCCTCTCAACTATCCTCCCTTCATCCTAGAGGCCTTTATTTAGTCATAAAGCCAACCTATGGACCCTTTAGATCAAATCAAAAGGAAGAACTCGAAGAAAAGATAAATATTTCATTGCCTCTTTCAAATTCATTTCTTCTTCCACTTCCTCTTTATTTGTTGTTTCCATTATAAAATAATAACTCCAGAATCATATATATAATGTGATGTTATTAGAAATATGGTACAACAATATTCCTTATTCTATCCATCCTTTGAATGACATGTCACCATATGGGCGTACGTATGGCTTACCGTCTCCATGTCGTGGTGTAGTTGTTATTCAATACATTATTATTTAGATGGGTATAATAACGATGTATAAATGATGTAAAAAATAAATATAAAATGATAATGATTCTGTATATATTATATACCATCCAATTATATATTATTTTAATATCAAAAGAATGATATTCTCGCTCGTGCATACGTACGGATTAGCTTCTCCAGGAATGCGATGAAATTCATTCCCCATCGTATCCATTCAAGACTAATATTAATTAAATGATAAAAATAATGTTTGGAGACTTAATATCATTATAAATATGAATAAGATACATCTTATCCATAATAAATATTACTTATGTAACCAAGCATATAAAGGAAAAAATCAGTTAACACCCGAAACGACGATAATACTAAGAAATTATTAACAACAAAATGTTAAAAGATCATATATGATATCATATTAATGTATATTATTCTTGTATAATTTAATAACAATTATTTCACCATTATACAAGAGGTTAACCTACCCTCGACTAAGGAAACGTACAAGGTAAGGGTTAATTTCACAATCTTTTTATTATTCGAGGTTGTTTTTACGTAAATTTCTACTGTGACCTCTATATCATCCACATCCATGTTTCATAAAAATGTATTTAAATTTTTTTACTATTTACTATTCAATGGGTTAATGTCATTTATACCCTTATTTGAACTTGTATGTTTTTAAAGGAATCTTTCAGTCGTTTTCCAAACAAGGTACTTTACGAACTTTTCAACAAAAGTAAGTAAGAATGTATTTTTTAAATTATATGGTGGGTGTTGTTATTCTCCACCATTATAAAATCATCAGATTCCCTTACAATCTTATAAAAATATTTTTAAAATAATTTTTTTCTTTTATAATTATGTAACTTTAAATTATTTCAAAAAAAATATAGAGATATTTCCCTCAAATTGATTTGATTTCATCTATGTTAACATCCTTTGATGGATTTTATACTTATTTGAAGTCAATTAATTACGATACAAATATTATATATTTTATTGAAGGTTTTGAGATATTTTTGACTGTGGATGTGTTATTTTTATACCATTCATGGTTTATGGTTAAAGTATTGACATTTTGTATGCTAGTTTTAATATGAATGTTTATGTTATATTTCAACCTTTTCATATGCAGATTTTATTGGACTTAGTAAGTGACGGGTGGAGCCCGCTATAGCTCCTCGACGCATCGGTAGGTATCATGAGACAACTAGACGTGGAATTGGCCGAGGGATTTCCCAATTTGATATATGGTTCTGGCTGAGGCCTTAATCATTTTTAGACGTCATGGCCGAGGTGTTGACAAAATGTTTCAGAATGTCCGACATTATACATTCCATCATTATGAAAATAATATAGATGGTTCATGTGGTCATTCGACTTGAAGAATACCTGTGATTATTTTGTATTTTTGCATTAATTACTCAGCTCATATTCCTACCATAAAAGCATTCATGTTTATTATTGGTAATGGCATGTGGTTTCAATTATTCACCATGCCTAATATTTATGTTATCTTATGTTGTATTTATTACCCTTACAAAGCATTTGATCTCACCCCTTTCTTATGCTTCATTTTCCCAGGATATGAAGAAGTTAGTTATGAGTGACTTTCAGGCATAATCTAGGAGGCTTGGATGTTTCTAATGGAAAAAATTCATGTTGTATTTACATTGAAGTTGTAAATTTGAACTTATGTATGAATATTGTCTCCAATAATACTAAACTAATCTGTCTTTTGAGATATGATTTCCTTGTGATCCTGCTAATGTTATGTAATAATGCACCGACTCTAGGTAACTAGGGTCAGGGCATTACACTCTATTCTAGAGGACCACTCTGACTCTTCATCAGATGATGAACATAATCCTCTTCAAAGCACCAAGACATGGTGTGGAGGAAAGAACCCAATGTTCAGTGGTCCTTATCCTATGAATGTTCATTCTTGAGTGAATAATAGTAAAATGAACTTCCTTGGTCCCTTTGTTACATTGATGAGGGTTTCATTTTCATTTTTTGGCTGTATCACTTCTCCTTTTGTATTTTTGTTCTTTTTTAACAAAAATTAGTGTTCAAGCCTTCAGATATACCTATAAACTATTTTAAATAAAATATAATTTAAATTAAATATAAGTTAAATTAGTAATATGGGAAAATAATTAATTGTTATATTGTTATTATTAATAATTAATTATATGATCAATATTCATTATTAATAATTATAATATAAAATAACTAATATTTAATAATAAAGTAATAAATAATTACTAAAAATCATACAGATAATATAATTATTTAATAATTTAACAACACATATTAAAAATTCAATTAATAATATAATTAATTATAAATATTTATTAAGTCAAAATGATATTTTAAAGTAGAAATATTATTATCAATAAAAGAAAAATTATAAACCTCTAAGAGAGAAGGAGAAAACCATCAAGAATATCCCTGAAAACTCTTAACAATGACCATGAAATGTGGGGCATGGTTTCAATCCCTCCAAATAATGGAGAAACCACAAGGAGAACCCAACATGCCCAATTATCTGATATTATCAGTAATAGATCTGAAAAGTTGGCTACCACATTCATCCTTCTCCAAATTGTTGATAATATTTCACTGTTATATTCGACTATGATATTCCTATATCAATGCGGTGAAATGAATTCAATACCATTCAAAATAGTCATTGCTTCTTCCACAAGGGATGTCCCAACCTACAATGACCGTTGAGTGTTGATCTATGACCAGAGAACCTGCATGATCTTGAATAACTTCTTCGAGGCCAATAGAGTTGTCTCCATGTATAACGAAATCCGTATTAATCATGATTATTACAATAGGGGGACGAATCAATATAGTTGGAGGGGCATGTATCACTGAATAAAGAAAATACCCCCTTTATCAATTCACTAACTACTTCATCTATGAATGCTGGCCAACCAAACCTTATCAACGATGGATGTTCTGTTGAAAACAGTTGAAATTTAGAATAACCTAAGAATATAAACTCAAGGACATAAACCCGCCATCATTTTCATTAGAAATAATAAAAAACATTCCCCCCCATCAGAGTAACATCCTTGAGAGTTCTTTGAATTATTTAGTGATGCACATCACATGTCAAACATATCCTAGTCACATAAGGGAAAGAGAATATCACATAAAAATCCATTTCTTCATTATTTCCATAGAGACGGCACAAGGTGGTCCTAGAAATATGTTGATCCGAATGGCAGGTGTAGGTGGGAAGGATACATCTACAAATTTTATAGTATAGTAGTTTTTATTTTGATATGGATTTTAACTTTCAATGATACATCCACATCAGAGAATCTATAATATCTCCATGTGAGAATCTATTCATGTAGCTATATAAGACTAATTTACTAATAGAACATTCTAAAAACTAGTATAGATAACTTATTCTGGTTACATGTCCCAATAGAACTGTTAAAATTTCCTTACATTCAAGATCAATGAAGAAAAGATAAAATATATAAGGATCCTGCCTACTGAGAATGAAAACCAGATGATCTCTCACCGAAGCATGAAAAAGAGCTGGTGTTGGCATCACGATGGATTTCATACAATAGGCACCAAGAAACCAAGGGGGGATCCAGATATTAACTCTAGAACTACTATACATTACACAGTAATTCCTACATTTTAGAATAGATTTAGACCCCAAACGCACCACTAAAATAATCTTATAAGAGGTCTTAGAAAAAATAAATGAAAATCATTATGAGTGAAATAATTTTCATTGATAATGTTTTCACTCAAGTTGTTCAGGTCCAATAACAATTGCTAAACATTATTAGATAGAAGGGAGTTCTTCAAAATATTCATGTCCTCAAATCCCAATCCTCTATGATCCTTTAGTTCAAAAATATTATCCCATCATACTTAGTGTAACTTGTTTATACAATTAGAAACCCCAAAAAAACAATTATGAATGGTTGAGTGGAGTTTAAGAATGATGAAATATATGATATTGAAGAGATACATCACGTAAGATGGTAGTAAATGGAACACTACATTGATAAGGACCCCCTTTTTAAACCTAGATAGATTATTACTAGACCATACATAATTTTTTCAATGATATTTATCGATGATGAATGAGAATAATTCTATTTCATATCACCCACGAACATCAGAAGGACAAAATAATTTTTATACTTCTCTACTACCGTGATGCTTCTTAATGCAAGAAGGGTATCTCTCATCCCATTCTTCCAACTCCTATTAAAGGAATTATTAGAATTCTAAAAGTTTACACATTGGCCCAATTCTTTGGTGACATAATCCATATCATTAAGAACTCGTGGAATTATCGAATTGTAACTGTTGAAAAATTGGGCAATCATTAGTGAAAAATAACTGAGTGATGGGAATGTTATGCCAAAAAACCTTACTCAGATTAAGGGGTCACTCAAATGATACCTTATTTATGAGATGAGAAAAAACATAATTAACCAAGAAAAATAATTAAAGGTAAATAGGGGAACCCTTCTATATTCATCTTGATGGTTTGAATCTTTTTATGTTAGAACCATTGAACTTGATGTTGAATGAAACTATCTTGACACAAATCATGTTCACTCTCATAAATTGCAGGCCAAAACCCAGTCTTATCATGACCAATTCCAATAAATATCAATCAAACCTATCATAATATTTAGTTATATCCAATTTCATTTTCAAAATCCCCCTCTTAGCAGTAGAAATAGATTTCCTAGAGTAGAATATCTCATGGTGAAAAATAGTTTTTCTTTAAAAAGTCTATTTTAAATAAAGGGACTCTGATTCCCAAATTTAATTGAAGGGAAAACCATACCCAAATTGTGGGTAATACTTTTGAGAAAATATTACATACCATAATACCCAAGAATAGAGGCCTGAAATTCAAAATTTTCACTCAAATAGAATGTTTTGTAATAAAAAAAGGTTTATTAACCTTTTACTTACATATGGTGTGAGGCCATATCCCATGACAAAAAATAATAATGTACTTACCCACAATATTTTAATGTTTCATAATAAATAATTATTTGAATCCATATGGACACAGATCCATTGATGAGAGAATTCTCTTAAGTGATGTCAGAATCTCCTCACAAAAAATGTCAAGCTCAAAGTCCAGCCAAATGGGCTTGAAAACATTAGACACCCAACCACTTAGTGGTTCCTCAAAATATATTCCTATCTCAAAGATAATCAGATCTTTTTATAAGGACCAAATCATCTATTGAATCAAAACCCCATCAGTATAAAAGAAACCTCACCGGACCTCAAATTTATAAATGAATTTATTTCATCTTTTGGGTGATTTATTTTTACGAAAATAGCTGGGTTTTTTATTTCACTATTTGATAGAGGCCACCCTTTATCTATAGATACAATATATTTCATTGAATCTCATAGACCCATCTAGCAGATTTTTCATAGAAATTTCCTCCATGTCAAAATCAGATGTGGGATGCTTGTAACACCTCCAAATAGATTTATCAATCATGGGGATTCTATGATTAATTCTCCTATAAATTTTCCTACACTAGTGATGTAAGTGAGAATACACTACATTAATATTTTCCCAAAACAATTCATGATAGGATGGCCAATAAGATTTGATAACTTTCATAAATTTATTATTATTACACCACATGCATTCAAAATGAAAGCCCAAATGTTGGGCTAACATACCAAGAAATGTCTTACGGATTGAAGAAAAAGGAAAATAGTCATACAAAACTAGAGGGAAGTGGGAGTCCTCGAAACATGGTAAAGTATTCATCTATTCACTATATTTTTTAAACCTATCAATCCTTTTAGATAACTTGGAGTTGATTTCACCTCCCCTGAAGCATGTAAATGAGTTCTCTATGAATCCAAGATTGGAGAGACTTGATTAAAGGAGGATTTCCCAGAGTTTATGCATAGAAGAAACATTTAATATGGATCCTCATTTTCTTATATTGTTCTAGAGTATCTCATTTAAATCCCTAATAAAAATAATGGGTCCTTGGTGTTAATTTTTTATAGATTTAATCATGTACCAAGATCTCCACTTATTTCTTGAACCCATCTAGCCAAATATCCCCATAAAATGCCATTTAGGCTCTCGTGGTTTCCAAACCATAAAAGAAATGTGGTCATGGGAGAATCCAACCTTTGACGTCTTCAAATACACTTTCCATATGAGGTAATGCATACCTACTTTTCCCAATAGTTCCAATGAGGAACAATTCTGGTACCCAGACATCAAATCAATACCTATCACGTACATTATTTCCATCATGGTATCAGAAAAAAAGACCATATCAGGGATAAAAATGGAACTCTATTGAAATATAATAATAATTGATCATTTTTTACTATTTCCACATTAGTTCTGGCATAAGACTTTTGTCGTGTTATGAATGGAGGATCTCTATATCTTCATTTCACCGAACGTCTATAGATTCTACCTTCCTAGATCACCTATGTGTTTGTTTTTATCCTTATAGATGTTATTTTTTTCTACTTATCATTTGTGTCTTTGGCTCAATAGTAATTCAAATTCATTGTATTTGTAAACCATTATATTCTATTTAGATTTCAGCCACACTATACAATGGGGGAGATGTGGTTAATAGGTGGTTGAAAAATTCATTAACCGAGAAAGAGTACCTGATAATCCATCCCAAAAATATGATTATTCATTTCTGGTTCATTGGATGTCACTTCTCATAGTCAGTAAAGCTATCATTAACTGACCATTCAATATGAACTCCCTAATAAACACACTAAAAATGGTTTATAAATTAATAAATGATGTGGCTATTAGGGTAATAGTATTAAAGACATTTATTTTCTAAATATTCATTGGAAAATATAAAAAATGGAAGTCCTAGGGATTCCATGGACTTTTGACTACCACGTCATACCAATAGAGGATTTTAGTAATGATGGGGATATAAAAAATATTTTTTTTTTCAAAATCACCATTCTAAATCTGTATAATGGTTATTCCCTGTTCAAAATATTATAATGAGTTATGCATGGCATTGGATGGTGTATTAGATATTTTATTGAATGGTACCTCTCAAGTACTATTCACTGGGGAAGAAATATATAGATAAGTGTTTTGGTCAGCATCACCCAACCCATTACGAGTGTAACATTCCTATTAATAGAGGAATCAAATTTTTGGATAACCTTTGATTATGATATTCTTCTAATTTTTTCTAGTTTTGTGGTTGTCTTGGATACACTATGTAAGAATGTGGTCAGAATAATGTGGACGGCAAAAGTAATTTTGTCATTAAATATGGTTCATGGATATGTGAAACTTTTTTAGAAGGTCTTTTATCTCATAGGTAGAAAGAATAAGGGAAAATGATATTTTCTCTATGAAAATATATGCACAATATTATCAGAACCATTACAAGATCATTATGCTTAGGCCTCCAGCTTTTGGCACTATTTGTTTCAACATTCTATGGATCGAGGATATGAAGACCAAGGACACCCATGATTTCATAGAGTATACAAGGATGTTTTATGGTCCACAAATTTTTTAAAATAGGTAAAATTTTTCCTCTTACCTATTCAACCCGACAACTTCATATGGCTTCCCTAAACCACCCCAAACCCAATGACTAGTTATTATTATCCAGCATACTAGTATTCCCCTCTAGTTATTAATCCTACCTTTATCTCTTCAATCCTAGGAAAGGAGAAAGTTGATGTTATAATGGTGAAATCAATATTATATTGGGCTTAGTGGAGGAAATAATAGAGGAGATATGTATTGATCCCCATAATCTAGATATTTCTATCCCCAAGAATGGTATGGAAGTTTTAGTACTGAAAAAGTGAATTTATAAATGTTGGAAATTTGTCTGGGGTGGTTCCCTTTTTTAGTATTAATAGGTGGAGGATATAATCTACCAACCCAAACTATCCCCATGAAATAATTATTGTAAAACTATCATGGGCTTGGAAACCCATGAAAAATTCGAATGCTCCAACATTAGTGAACCCAAAGTGGCCCCGATATGGTTTTATTTTCTCAAACCTTGTTTGATAGAATAGACATTTTTAGAGTAGAAATATAACAGGGACATCCTGTATTCCATCTGATGAAATTAAAATGTCACTTTGGGGTATTTTTTCTTATCTATAAAGATCATAAGGATATCAAAATCTATAAATTCTCATCGAATCATATTTTCGTTCCCATTTACCATCTAAAAGATTATGTATTGGATTTTGTGGATTTCTATTGGAGGGATTCTTATAGGTACAAGTTTAGATCATGGGATCTCCTAAATGTTTTTCAAAAGGGTTTTCTGGGATCCATATTAATCAACAGTTACTTTATTATAATTATGTTTCAATATGGGAAAAAAGGTGGACCCACCAGAAAATGTGGCATGATGAGGGATTTTATTTGATGCAGCACATGAAGAAAATATTTCTGATATGGGGTACTCATGTAACTCTTTAACATGGTTTCATGGAAAGACAGGGTGTACTAATATTTTTGGAGAATATTATAAACTATTTATCTCACATGATTGGATGGATATATTCAAACTACTTAAGGGGTTTCACCTCGGGATGGTGATGTGAGACAACAGTCCCATTCTTATTTCCTTTTCCCTAACTACTATAGTTTGAATCAAAAATGTCATTTTAGCTTGGAATGATTTTGGGATAGGGAAAAAAATGTAAAGTTTTCTTTTAGGGTCTCTATAGGGATGCAGAGTTTTTGGTTAGAAAAAAATTAATTAGGTGGTGATGAAGATAAATATTTTAAGTTACAAAACATTTATCTATCCTTACCACTAATGTGATGATATAGTGGGAAAATTGAATAATAATAATTCCCACCATTCCTATGATGTGACCATCCCTATAATTTCAAGCCTTGAAGAAGATCTCAATATAACACTCATAATCAATAAAATATATATTTTTAATGTTTGTGAATGAGACTCATATTCAAAATGGAAACTCCAATATGCTTCACTTTCACGAAAAAGGATTCTACTCTATGTTGGAAGAATTTATTTTCATATCTTACTTCCACAGAATTGAGATCTATATTGAATTACAAAAAAATAATGGAAATTATTATTTATTTATTTTTTAATCTCTATTTGTCCGAGGAGACCTAAATCACTTCAGATAATGATTCATGTATTGTGATAGTGATCATGGGGACCACGAAGTTACAACTTTTTTAGGATATCACAAATGATGAAGTTCATTTATAACTCATTAAAATTTATTCTACAAATGTTCCTACCTATATGGATTTTATGATTTAAGTTAAATTTTTTTTATATCATCGAACCAAACATTTATAGTATCATGAGAGACCATTGGACCAGTACTGTATTTTTTTCACTAATGAAACCTTTAATAATAATTCTAGTGTGTTTAATTATCCTTCATTGGATTATAACTTTATTCCTATTGGTATTTTCAATTTCACGTAAAAATATTCTCTAAACTTTTGGTCAACCAGTTACATAGTATGCTTCCTTTTATTAGTTTAGAAAATAAAACTTTATTTTTTCTTAACTGTATTATTTCTTATAATTCTATTCTCACTCATGAAATTTTTCATTATATGAAAATGTGGTCCATAACTAAAAAATTCTAACACAATGAATAATTGATTTGAAAAAAGTGTACAAAATAAATGTGTGGCCATTCCTCTAGTTTTTGATATGTAAAATGCGACCCTTCACCCACTGGATTTAAATTATCATGAAATGTTTCTCTATGGTCTCTTTTAAGATTTGGATCAACGGAACCTCACTCTAGGTTTTTCCTATTTAGGGGAATCATTCATGTAGATCCCAATTCCCATTTCTTTTTTAATTTGGTAGATGAGGTTTTTTTAAATCTTTTTTATATAAAATATAGGGAAAAACTTATTCTAGTGGAAAAGGTTTTCAAGAATGTTCCACCCATTTCCCATATCATTTTTACTGATGATAGTGTACTCTTTACAATGACAACCATGGAGGAATATGGTTCTATTTTCCAACCTATTCACTTCTACAAAAATTATTTCGTACTGGAATTTAATATTTACAAATTGGAAATTTTCTTTTTTGTCATGTGTCCCCCTCCACCTAGGAAGAAAGTATGTTCACCATAAACCATATTATATTTGGGTGGTTGAAAAGAATCATAAATACCTTGGTCAACCCAATGTTTTTGGATTTTCAAAACAATAATTGATCGCTATAATTTTAGATGGGGTTAAAAAAAGTAATGGTTGAATAGAAAAAGGGAATATAAAAAAGGAAAATAAATCTTCATAATAAATTTGGCTTAGTCAAGATCATCATATGTTATATCATTTTTGAACATCATTGGTTTTATAATTGACCTATTTTACACCCGTATAGAATCTTTTGGTGGGGATCCAATATTTTTATGAAGACAATACACTAGATGAATTGAACAGAACTATGGACCCCTAAAGAGAGTCGGGGTTTGAGGTTTTGAGACATTCCTCATTTAATGAATCCCATATTACCAAGAAGGGTTATAGACTCATTGATAACCCTACATCATTAGTCTCTTCGGTATTTTATTCAAAATATTTCCCATAGTTGGATTCCAATGGACTAGATTTAGGACCCCACCACATATTTTTCTAGAGAAGCGTGTGCGATTCAAATGAGCTGATAAATAAGCATATCTACTGATGTATTGGGGATAGGTAAAATGTATAAATTTGGTAGGACCATGGTTTGTTGATTATAGTGGATCTATGTATTATTATCAAGTCATTATTGGTTTAGAAAATTCAAGTGTCTTGTTCTTATTAAATGATAAAAAATGAATTGTGTGTCAAAAATCATGACTCATAGTTTAATGAGAGAGAAAGAAATATCATCTTGAATATTTATTATGAGATAAACATGGGAGGGGATCTCCTCTTCAAGATTTAATATTTTTCTTGTTCTTTTACGATATAGAATGTCTATTGTCTTACACTAGAATATCTAAACATGGATGATTTAGAACTCTAGAAAATTATTTGAAACATCTAATCGCTTCAAAGACACATTATTTATGGTGAATAGATGGAACTGGTACAATTCCTACTAATGTATTCCTCTTGTATAGTCATACTTCAAACTATCTAAGTTTTCCCCTCTACATGGATTCTATAAGAACTCCCAAAGATGTGATTTTTGATTTACTATGAGCTAGAGAGGTATTGATTTCTTATGATATTGATGTTTGTTTTCTCCTAGAGTTGAGTTTTGGATTCACTAAACTTCTAATGAAGTGGTCGATATGTCTTCCCATGGAGTTGGTAAACACTCTTTTTTACTTTTACATGGATGATCTGATTAAATATATATGATTTCATTTTTAATCACATGGTTTGACTGAGATTATTCTGGTTTCATTGATCCATATCCTTGATGGATACATAGAAACACAATGAGGTATATCTTGATACAATCCATGAATGATCATGTTCTTTCTTCTTGAAATGCCCTCCATCTTTTTTTTTTGGAAATTATTATTTATGCTTTTGTCTTGGGTGGAGTATACTGCAGAGTTGGGATAGTCCTATGGGACTCATTTGGTTTGATTGTCGCAGATCATCGACATTCATTCTACAAAGAATGTTTTCCAAAGGTTGCTAAATCCCTAACCGTTATTTTTGGCATGAAATTTTCTCTTAACCAGAGGTGGAGTTCAGTAGTCGTAGAGTCTAGTTGTGTTATGATTCTCATCTGAATTGTTTTTCTTAATGATGAACTTCAACTATTTGGTTTGCTTGTGTGAAGGATTCAGTCTTAATGACACCACTTTTCTTCTTTATATTTCACATTCATTAAGAGATGGAAATATGTCATGTCACCTTTTAATAAAACATTATCATTTTAGAAATTCATATATTTTATTGGATGTTTTTACTGTTTGGTTGAATTCTATTGTACTGATATACCTTTGACCATTTAAACAATTATGTAGTTTCTTAAAAAATAAATATAAAAAATAATAATTTAAATGATAAAAAATATTATATCTGAATAATAACTTTTAAAAATAAGATTAATAGTTATTGCTATTTTTGTTGAAATTTAAATTATTTATATTATTAAATATATTTTTTATATTCGGTATTAGAAATTATTCAGTATTTATAAGTAAAACTCCTCGACCATTTAAGGGATTTCGAATTTTTAATAATTAAATATTTATTATTAAATACATTACTAATCAAATAATTTTAAAAAATTATTTTTAATTATATTATTTACAACATTAATGACCATGTTAGTTTTCATTGTTAAGAATTTAGTACTTACTATTTATTATATTATTATATAATTATTATTTATTAACAATATGTTTTTAATAATAAATTTTTATTATTACTTTGTTATTATAAATTATAAATTAATTATTAAATAGTTTAAAAGTGTTGTATGAATCCCACTTCAAAAATTGTGAAAGGATATGCAATATCACACCAATATAAAAGGGGATGTTGGTTGGTATTTTTTTGAAATAAATTAAGAATACTTTTCTTAAAGTAATACAGAATATAAAATCACTTAAATACAATTTAATTTTAATAATTTAATTTTTTATATGTATATATATACATTTAAATAACAAAAAAAACATGGCGAGCACAATCTAGGAAGGATCCTTTATAATGAATATCACAAAGAGGGTGTTTTCTTGGATAACACCTTTCTCAGAAGTTAAATTAATAAGGAAAATCCTACGGTAGTTACTTTATCATAATATTTCTATTGAAGGCACTGTCTTATACATTTCCCATCCTTAAACACCATCCCCTCTGGGTTCTATTATTAGACTGGGAAATAGTTTCCTAGTTTAATTAATTTTGGAATTTTTTCCTCTCTTATATAAGAAAAGTTTCCAAAATTTCGGCCACAATTCCTTTATATTGTTACCAAGAAAAAACCAATGGTAAATATCTATATCCCCTCAAAAAAGCATCAACTCCAATTAATACACCCCCAATAGACAAAACCAATACCCCATGATAATTAAATTACTACCCTGTCATTTTTTACCCATCCCACCCTTATAACACCAACCCCAGACCCCTAAAATAAAAAAAATGAGTAACAATAATTTTTATAATGTTCTAATCATCATTGACTTTTCTTGAAGATATCTTGGGGAGTGTAAAATTTGGATTGATGCAACTTCATGTTCTGGTCCAGAATGATATTATTGCAGGTTTATTTATTACATTGTATATTAATGTGCAAGGTTCCTTATATATTTTTATATGCACTATTGTTTTTTTATTTTGACATACGTGATAGTTGTTTGAATTTTGATATGGTTGTTTGTGATTTTCTCACTAAACATTAAAAAAACTTTATGAAAATAATACAATCCAAATCACAATAGTGATTTGTCCTATATATGGGTACAAATGACATTAAAATTAGAGTAAATTTTCCAAAACATCCCTAGTCCTCCTCCATCACAATATGTACTCTTGTTGTAATATATTGATAAATGTTAAGTTAGTATTTGAAATTGGGGTTTTATAATTTAAATTTTTTATTTTCTTGATAAATTACTCTTTCGTCACAATTAATGAAAATCAAATTGTTCAAACTTTTACGGTTTAAAAATAGTATCTCATATATACTATTTTTACAATGCTTCAAACCCATTATACATGTAAATTTTTTAATATACATTTTATGATTTAATGCGATCTTTTTTAATCATATGTTTTAATTATAAAAATATGATATTTATCAGACACACAGACCCACATATATATATATATATATATATATATATATATACTTTTTAAACATATTTTTTCATTATATTTTGTTAATTTTCAATTTAAATGTTACAATTTTGATAATATGTCTATTTATAATATTTTAATAAAAGTATATTTACATATTTATTTATATGTATATATAAATGCATATATTATTTTATGTGATATATAGTATATTTATGTATGTGTTTATAAAATTCTTCCTCTTGGAATAGTATTGTACCTTTTTGTTCTAATAGATGCATCTCTTCAAACTATAAAAACATCTTATATTTTCTTATGAATATCCAGAACACCTGATCAACTTCACTTCAATAATAGATTTCCTTGTTTGACGATGAATCTTTGTTTATATCCATAATAGGGAAACCCTCCACTAACCCTAGCTTAGCTCCTCATCTTTAACACTATACTACATCATCACCACAATGATTTGACTGGTTATCCAACATAGCATCCCACTAACCTGATGCTATTTCCCAGTTTGACTACAATGGAATCACAACATCATCTCATGCATATCACCTTCATCCTACTCCCATGTTATCTTCTTAATCACATCAAAAATTACATCAGTATAAAATAACCTATTACATTTTTTTTGAAAATATTTATTTAAAATATATAGGTTTCTGATTGGTAAAAACACCCTATGATTGGGTTAACTTTTCTTCAATATGTGAAATTCTTCCAAAATTATCCCAGCATCTACATTACAGGGATGTTGAATATTGGTGTTTCTATTTTCCCAAATCATAGTGTAATCCTTGAGGGAAACATTAACTAAGAAACCAACACCATCAATGTGGGGTCAGATCAAATCCTTTTGGATAGTGAATTAAATTTATGTATCAAGGTTCAATATGAACTCTTCATCTGCCTACTTAATTTCCAAAAATAAAAAGTTTGATAACCAAGGAAGAACCGGGAATATGGATTCTGAATCTCTAATGTGATGAACCAAGAAATCTTCAAACATTACCATTTGGATGTCTACAACTTATTCTGATGGAAAAATATGATGATGTTTCTTCTTAAAGGGTTTATGATTTTTTACATTATGTAACTGAATCTTCCTCATATTCTTGAAGAACCCACTTAATATCTTGAAGGCACACCCGTTGATGTGACTCATGTCAAGGAAATTCATCCAATGGGGAAGAAACATGAAGAAGATCATGTTTTAAATCTAGGACATATTCTCATTACCCAATGAAATAATCTATATGACTATTCTCTCTAAACAAATACTCCTCAAGAGATATGTGATACACTCGAGTTCTAGTATAAATTAAATGGAGATGGTTCAAATAAATGTTTTATTTCAAAGTTTCTAAATTACAATATGGTTGATGACAATATAGTGTTGGATAAAGTTAATGAGCTTAAATTTATATCAAATAGACTACATTCCCTTATAATTAATATACTATAAAATTTCCATGTTAGTGATATGAATTCTTTTTTTTATCCAATATGGAATGATTTTGGTAAATCGCTCATTAAAAAGAGGAATGATATTTCCTTAGATCAACTGAAAAAGATTATTTTCATTGAATAAGAATCCATGTTGATAGACATAGGCATAAATTCAAAATTTTATACCAAGATTAATATCATTTAGGTAAATTCACAACCATACTCTTCTTTACATATCAAAAAGAAAATTCAACAATTGAAGAATATTTTCAATCCTTATAATACGAAAGGAGGTCGCTTTGTTGGTTAAAAACTGAGAAATTATGAAACATAATTTCTCTACTTAAATAAATTTTATAAACCCACTAAGAATATGATTACCTAAGTGAATCTATTCAAAATGATTTCCGAAGACAATATGACTCCGATGAGGAATATATGGGGTCTTAATTTTTAAGCAATGATGAATGTGTTCAAGGATCATTTGATGTTCAAAAAATTTGATGATTGTATTATAGAAAAGATAATACACCTTGGAAATAATGCATGCATTAATTTTAATGGATAAAGAAGTGGTGAGATATACATTAATTCTATAAAGAATTTGACTCTTCTTAATGTTCTATATATTAAAATAATTCTAAGGAACTATATTTTTTTATCTTCTATTTTCAAATGGATTTTGTTTTTCATTCAAATCCAACAAGGTTATCTTGTCGAACGAAGAAGTGTTTATTGGAAAAAGGTACTCCAATGAAGTTATGTATAGACTATATACTAATAATATGATTGAAACATATTCTTACTACATTTATCCCTCTAATTTATTTCATGATGATTTAGAACAAGTCATTTATAATTCCTTAAAATTAAATAAGAATTTAAAATTAAGTAACATTGGAAGTGATTTTAATATATGTGAATATTTTTTATTATGTAAAATAGATATGAATCATTTTATTTGTGTTGAATGAAATTCTGATATATTACAGTTAGTACAATATGATATTTCTGAATTAAGTGGATTACTAACTCATTAATGTAAAATATATTTTATTTTATTTGGAAATGAATGTAGTATATATTTACATATATATCTTCTTAGAATAGTGGATGGAGCCTTTAATACGTTTAATAAGTATAAAAGAGAAGTTAAAAAAATAATTAAACAAAAGGATTAAAGTATTAAACTCATATAGAGGTGGCGAATTCTTTATGAATGAGTTTAATGATATATTTGAATAAAAAAGTATATTTAATCAATGTACTTCTTCATACACACTTTTGAAAAAATGTATTAGCTGAAAAAAATCCTAATTAATTTGAAATGGTAAATCTCCTAATTAATACATCGAGGTTTACAATAAATGTATGTGTTAAATCTTTTACTGGATTCATGTGAAATTCATAATAGTATTTCCTTTATGAAAACAATGTTAGTCCCTTGTGAAATTTGGAGAGGTATAAGACCAAATATTTCTTATTTTAATGTGTGCATGTTTTTAGTATACTATAGAGTTCTTTATCCTAATAAAACAAAAATTATTCAAGAGAAATGAAAGGTTTTTTAGTTTGATATGCAGAAAATAAAAAAGAATACAGAATCATGTATTTGGGAGCTAATATAATTATTGAATCAATGTATGTATTGTTTTTTGAAAATAAATTTAATAAATCTAATATGTATGATGTTATTCCCCATACCCCAGTCGCATGCATTCAATCTAGTTAAAATACAATTGTATATAATAATGATTATTCTTGAGTTAAACCTAAATATAGTACAATACTTTGGAAGGAGAAACATCTACATCTAGATTTTATATCTCCAGATTCCATATCTTTCTTATTGAAGGAAATAAAAATAACCACAATTTGAATAATTTTCCTATGATATTGACTATATATGATTACCCAGATACTTATAAAGAGGCTATGAATTATAGAGATTTTTATTATTGTAATGAAAAAATTAATGATGAAATGGATTCCATTATGGGGAATAATTCATGGGTCATTATGGATTTTCCAAGAGGTTCAAAATTTATTGATTCTAAATGGGATTTATAAAAAAAGTATGATTCCAATTATATCGTTCATGATTTTAATGCTATATTAGTTTCCAACGTTTTTAGAAAAAAATAAAAGGGTATTGATTATTTTGATATATATTATCCTGTATTTATATTTACTTTAATAAGGATATTATTTTCATTAGCTTAAATTAATCATTTTCATATCCAATAAATGGATATTAAAACATCTTTTTTCAAATGGATACTAAAATAAATAGAATTACATAAACAATAGATGGTTTTATTACTATGTAATAAAAATAAAGCATCTAATATAGTTAAATATCCTTAAAGTCTTAAACATTCTACGAGGCAATGAAATGAGAAATTTGATTCTATGATTTCATCTAATGGATTTAATCGTAAAAATATGGGTAAATGTGTTTATTCAAATTTTGAAAATGAATATGGAGTTATTATGTGTCTATATGTGGGTGATATGATAATTTTTTGACCCAATATGATTGGTGTAATTGAGATAAAGAATTAATTATATTTTTTGTTTAAAATGAAGAATCTTGGAATAGTAGATAATATTATAGTTATCATAGTTATAAAAAATATTGGGGTTTATTTTGTAATTTAGTCTCATTATATAGAAAAAAAGTTGCATAAATATTATTATCTAGGTTTCAATGATTAAAATTATCTATTTGATTCTAGTGTTAAAATATTTATAAATATGGGTAGTGCTATAACAAAACATGATTATTCTAGTGCAATTGGTTCCCTAATATATGAAATGTATTTCACTAGGAATGATATTTATTTTTCTATATGTGAAATGAGTATATATACTAGTAATCCATGTGTGGGTCATTGTATATGTATAATGAGAATATTTTGATACTTAAGAAAGACCAAAGATTTATGTTTATACTATATTGATTATTAATATGGATCAGAAGGATACACTGATGCAAGTTTGATTAACAATATTTGTGATAACCGATCCACATATGGATGGTTGTTTACTCATATAGGATGTTTTTTCTTGGGAAAGCAAGAAATAGACATATATTTCACATTTGAATATGAAGTTGGTGCTTATTGCCTGAGAGGCATGTGGAAAAAATGATGAATAGATTAAGAATATATTATTGGATATTAGATTGTGTCTTAGTCTGATGCCTCCTATATCTATCAGTTGTGATGGTGAAGCAACATTATCAAGGGGATATAGTTTCTTATACAATGGAATGTCTAGACATATAAGTTTGAGACACAATTATGTGTGACAACTGGGTCAAGAATATACCTTAAAAATTTCTATGTGAGATCATTTTAAAACCTTGTAAATCCATTTACACAACCTATACAGAGAGAGATCATTCATGAATCTAATAAAACATATTTGGTTAAATCCCATATAATAAACCATTTTTTAATGGAAACCCAATACTTTATTTTGGTAGATCCTAATCAAAGTGTTTCGTGGGTAAAAATAAGTTTCAAAGATGACAGTTGATGTTTAAAATTATAACCCCAACTACTTGCTGTCAATATTATCCATTATGATAAGAGGATGAGTTATAAAATCCATAGAAGATATTAAGACTCAATGAGTTATGGTTTCTAAGAAATAATCATATTGCAATATTTTTCCTATTTGAAAATATAAATTGTTATGATTCTTATATAAGTTAATGGATTTACTCCTTATAGTGTTCATTAAAAGGATATAAGATCATTTCCATAAATGTTTTACAAAATGAGAAGTTGGATGGAATGATCATTGTTTGTGTGATATCATTATTTTATCTTAATGATTTACATGTTTAAAATTTTGAAAAATTATAAATATGATAAAAATATGAGATATTGATAATAATTAAAGGTTTAATTCATAGGATACATATATTATGTATAATGAATCACTTGTGGTTTATAGAATTAATATTTATAAATAAAAGTGTAGGATAAATATGTTTTTATTCCAAAATATTAGTAAAAAGAATTCAGTTTTTTGATTGGTAAAAACACACTATGCTTGGTTTGATGAGGAGTAATAAAAAAGTTAGAATCCCCCATTTGAAATGTGGGTAGAATTCCCATAGCTCATTCCCTATAATGATCCTTGGGAATTGGTTTTTTCAATAAAAATATATATTTTTCAAAATGATATTAATATGTTTTAAACATATATAGTTTTTAGAAAGTTTTGATACACACACACATAAATATATTTTATAAATAAAAAAAATATAAAATATAATATAATATAATATTTTCAAAAATAATAAATATTTTGATCAATCATAACCATTGGATTACAAATTTTCAAAATCTCAAAGGGTTCCCCTCATCAACAATTATCTCATTTCGGTCAATCCAATGTGTTTTTTGACCAAAATGGTGTGAAAAAACTGCTTTGATTCACAGTAATTCGATTTATAAATAAGAGATGGTGAAAAAAAGAGATGATGAGATAACTATCGGGTTAAATCCTCTTCAAACCAATAAATTCTCCAAAAATTATCCCACCATCTACATTGTAAGGCTATCATATATTGGTGTTTCTATTTTCCAAATTCATAGTGAAACCCTTGAAGGAATATTCAACCAAATCCCATACTCCATTAATTAGGGAGTGGATCAAACCCTTTTTGATAGTGGATTAAATTCACACATCAAAGTTCAATCTATATTCTTCATTTGTATACTTATTTTCCAAAAAACATCCTTAAGAACAACTTCATTCATTTTATAGTTATCATTTATGATATAGGGTAAGTGACCATGCCATAAAAAGATAAAAGTCTAACCAACCATGAATAGGAGGACACCTTACCATAAGTCAATATCCATCTTATAATGAGTTTTATTTCATTATTTATTTTCTTTATAGGAATTTTTTTTTGATTAAAATTATCAATTATATTTATTTGAATTATTTTTTGGAACATTATATTTTATATTTTTTTCTTTTTTTATTGACCACATGTTCATTTATATTGATCTGATGTGAAAAAATGTTCACATGGTTAGTAGATAGACAAAATGGCCAATTGGGTCACAAACTCAGCATACTGACCATGCGTGTAAATATAGATACTTAATGTACACTAGTACACTCTGAGAAAAGAGACAATGGGGCTTGATATTTTCATTTTCAGTAAAATAGTTAGATTATTTTGAGAGAAGATATATTTTCTTATGAAACTCTATTTTTTGTGTTATTTTCATATAAATTCTTAATGAAAAATTATTTAGAATGTTTTATATTTTTTATCTGTAAAATTAATAAATATTATTATGAAATTATTAAAATATGTAGAAATAAAATTATAAGATAAATTCCCATGAAATTAATAATTTTATTATTTCTCATTTAATGCTATGGATTTATTATATTTTAATTATTATTTTATTCCATAATTAAAGAGGAAATATTAATTTTTTAAATTAGTTTAAATACTCTCATTTATTTTATCAAATATATTAGAAATGGTTTTAAACATTTTAATGAAAAAATGAAAGAAATTAAATATTCTTATTGATACTGGATAATGTATTCATAGTTTATGACATGTTTTATTATTTTAAATATCTCTAACCATAATATGGTGGTGATAAGAAAAGGAAGCCCACACACGAATGAAATAAAATTGACCATTTGTGTTTTATTGATAAAAATATATAAAGAAATATAATGTAAATACAATTTAGACTTCTTCTTCAAATATAATTAAATTTTTTATTTTTTAAAACTAGGCCAATCCTCTTATTAAATGAAACAGTTCATCTGTGACATTTATTTTTTCTTATGTGAAGATGATTTAAGTTTAACTAGACAATCATCCATTGTTGTTATGATCAAGACCATCAAACTACATCATCCAAATTAATTTGATCTTTATGATGGTTTTATTTTTATCTGTTTTTATTCTTGTAATCTTTTATTTTTCAATATTTATTTTTTTAAATTTAGTTTTATACTTTTAAAAATCAAAATCAAGTCTTCCATTTTTGTATTTTCCACCACAAAAGGTTGTATCGGTTGTGACTTCCACTCAAAAGTTAGGTCATATACTATATTTGAACTACTATAAAAATAATAGGTTGTACCACCATGTATTTGAAAAGGGTAGAGTCTGTGATATACAATCACACCTTTAAAAGTGAAGTTCATAATGGGTACCACTATTATCATGGAATAGATATGGTTGAGGATTAGAATATGAACTTGGTGATCTAAACCACAATAAAAGTTTGTGTTTTATCTTTTTATTTTTTGTTTCTGCACATCATTTCAGGAATAGAACAATCACTAAATATCTTATTTTATAAACTATAATTGATTTCTAATAAATGATTTTTAATGACTATTCACCTCCTCTAGTCATATATCCATCAATATAATTTCATGAATTGGATTTAGATGGATGGAACTTCCTTAAATGGCTGTTATCCTCTCTAATTATTTTAATCTAATACCAGACAAATTTTTTTAGAGAATATTATTTATTAAAAGGAATTTAGGAGCCCATATTTTTCTGCTTTTTAATTTGAAAACTTTTCTAACATAATATCATAGACTTAACACAATATGTAATATAAGAAACGTTATCTACGGAGATGGTAGCTGTAAATTCCAACAATTCATGAATTCTAAAAAAACTCATCCCTTGATGTAAGTGACTATTGCTACTAGAATGATAGAATGAGAACCAATATTAAATAGTTAAGTGTGTGTCACTAGACTATCATGGATAATATATATGATCTAACCAAAAATATTATCTCTAATAACATGAAGGTAATGACATGGTAAAATATTTTTTAACTATAATGTTAATAATATTTTTTACTATTCTAGATATCGAAGTATCTATAGCAATGTTTTATCTTGTAAGACAACCCAAGATTCTGTAGATTACTTCAAGTTACTCACTTGAGGAAGGAAAATATCAGGAGAGATAGGTTATGAATTCTTCAAGAAGAATACAAAGACATAAATATGAGAGATGAAGAATCCATAAACTAGATGTTACATCAAATACAAATATTAGTAAGGGTATGAGTCCTCTATGAAATTTTGGGAATCATAACACGAGTTGACAGTATACTGATAGATCTTCCAAAAATATGGCATGAAAATAATGTGGCTATCCATGAGTGTAATTTTTTTAGATAATATAGATTATATGAAATAATAGTCTCTTTACTATATTATTAGTTAAATATTAAAACAATACAGATGAGGATTCTACAAAGAGAAATGGTATTTTATTAAATTACAATGTTATGGATTCCACTATTACCTCTAAATCTGAGTTCTTGAAATGTTACAAGGATATGAATGAAATTAGTATGAATTTTTTCAATTTCATGTAAAACAATGATGGAAATAAGCAGTTCAAGAGAATTTTTAGAAAGGACTATAAGAAATATAATACTAGAGACTACAATTATGTCCCTAAATTATCATGTTATTATTAAAGGAATAATGTTCACATAAGGACTAAAAACCCTAAACTCAAACACCTAGTTAAATTATATGGTATAATAATAATTGAAAAACAATCATTTATTATAGGTTTGGAAAACTCATACATTTTTTACTCCAATAGTGATTCAGGAAGTAAATAAGAGATAAGAAATCATACCCTGATCGGTAAACTGTGTGGGGTAAATGATTTACTCATTACTCAGTTAGTTGATCCAACTAATATTTATCATAATTATATATATGAAAATAGAAATGACATTGATTCTGAATCATGTTCTGATCCTAATTATGTGATTTCTAATGCTAAACATCATCTTATTAAAATAAATAATTAAAAAATTATTGTGTTTTGATACTAGAAATGTACAACGATTAAAAAATATAAAATAATAACTTTATTAAATTTAATGATAAAATAAAAAGGGAATGAGAAAACCAGTTTTTTTTTTGAATAATGATTGAACTAAATAGAATTATTATACAAAGTTATTTAAAATATAATATGAAAATGATAATTTTAAAAACCTAATTGAAATGAATGATAAAGATCATGAAAGGATATTTTATTTATTTTTGGATTATTTAAGTTATTTTGAAAATAATATAATAAATGAAACAAAAAAAATTTTAATTAAGAAAAAAAAACT
The DNA here is from genome assembly GCA_963277665.1 of Viscum album. Lineage (NCBI taxonomy): Eukaryota > Viridiplantae > Streptophyta > Magnoliopsida > Santalales > Viscaceae > Viscum > Viscum album. The sequence continues at coordinate 1,893,680,313 of OY728119.1, forward strand.
TCAAATATAATGGGAAATTTTATTCATATTTTGAATCATTTAAATAAGATAGCATGATTTTGAAAAATGAAGTTGTTGATAATAAATGTAAGTTATCAAAATTTTTGAAAGGAAAAGAAAAATATGAGAAAAATTAAATTAATAACGAAAATAAACACAATGAATAATGGTTTTGGGTATAATATTTTATAAAAAATTTGAAATAATAAAAAATTTGGTTAATGTAATAAAGTGAAGTACTTACTGTATGAGCTGTTTTAAATGTTGAATGAAATGGAATTATTCCAATGAGATATCATTGAGATTTACATAATCAATTTTACATAAAAACATTCATTGGTAGAGATTATAATTATAAACAACACACTGATAAATTCATTAAATTAATTTGGGTTCTAAAATATTCTGTTACTATTCCATTTGGACTCATGTAAGCATAGTTACCAAAACAACATATTTGAATTTTTTAATTTCTTAAAATAATACTTATAAGTCTCAAAGACTCAATGTATTTAGATAGTGGATACTCTAGAAACATTCTATGTGATAAATCAAAAATTTCAATATTTTAATTCATATGATGGTGGCTTTGTCACATTTATAGATAATTAAAATAGCCAGATAAAAGGTATTAGTGAAATTGGTTCATCAAAAATTGTTATTATTTTGAAAGAATTATATATATATATATGGTTTAAAACATAATCTTATAAGTATATAACAATTATGTGATGATGGATTAAATGTTATTTTTAAAAATGATAAATATACTATCTAAATAATAAATTGATTTTATTTCCTGTAAATAGAGATGAGACTTTCACAATTCCAATTTCTTTGATCTTAACAAACAAAAGAGAAAGTGTTTGAATTTTATAGATGAAAATATAATTCAATGAAATAAGATTATTATTCCTAAAAAATTAAACTATTTCATAAACAATCTATGAATAACATGTTCTTCAACTACCCTAGTTTCAAAAAACTAATAAATTACTCCTGATTCGTTTTTAAAAGGCGAGTAACGTAAAGAATTATTTAAGTCTGAATATGATATTACTACATTATGATGTTTAGAACTATTACATCATGAGTTGTTTGTGCCTATAAAACCTGAATTTTTTTTGTGTTAAAAGTATGTATTTTTTTATTTGAATATGATTACAATTTATTCTCCTATATTTATTTATTATCCCATATAAATGAAAATTTAACAAAATTTTATGAATTCTATTTTCTTGATAAAAACTATTAAAATATGCCGATATTATATATTATAAAATAAATAGGTGGAGAATTTTGTAATTATATTTTTATAAACGTTTCGAATCAAATAGATATAAATAGAACCTTTTAACCCCTAGGACCCCACAATACAATAGTGTGGTTGAATGAAATAATAGATATATTCATGAAATGGCTAGGTCTCTGTTAATGGACTTATGTGAACAAAAATACTTTTGGTAAGAGTCTATTAATAAATCATTGCATTCACAAGATAATGTTTTTATTTGATCTTTTTCAATAAGACCCCTTATGAACTATTTAAATTTCTTAAACCTAATGTTGGATATTTTAGGGTATTCAGTTGTAAAGTCTATATCTTTAAAACAAAATATAATTTTATATAATGCAATTCTTAAAGTGATGATGGGATATTTTTAGAATATTTAAATACTATATAAGATAATATAGTCTTCAATGAGAAAACTATAGTTGTTGAAGAGTCTATTCATGATATGTTAAATTAAAATATAAATAAAAAGTAGGATTCTGATTCAACTAAATATAATAATGAATTCATGATATTTAATTTTGTTAAATATAATGACCAAGATAATATAGATTCATTAGTTTAGGGGGATAAAATATCATCTCTAACTAATCCCAAATAATGTATAACACTAAAATATCATAAAATAAAATAAAAACTAATTTAAAATTTTAATTCTATTATAAAAACCATAAAATATGTTTTACATTACTATTTAAACTTTTCTTTACATGATAATTTTGTTCCAATCAATATTGATAATTATTTAATTAATTAAAATTGGATACATTCAATGCATAATGAATTAAATAAATTTTAAGGAAATAAAATGAGGAATTTAGTTGACTTACAAAATAATAAACCATTAATAGGAACTATATGAATTTTTCGTAAAAGTATTGATGAAGCTGGAATCATTGTTAAAAATAAATAATGACACGTAACTCACAGTTATTCTAAGAAAGAAGGAATTGAAAATAAAGATTAATTTTCTACTATTTCTCCATTGAAGTAAATTATATTTCTATTAGATTGGGATTCTTTTCAAAATATAAAATTATTTAAAATTAATGTAAAAAGTTCTATTTCGAATAGTATAATCTTAGAAGATATTTATGTTAAAAACCATGAATATTTGAATATGAAAAGTTTCCCAATCACGTTTTTAATCTAAATAAAAATATACATGGTATCAATTAATCTCCAAGAGATTATTATGAAATTATATCAAATTTTTTGTTGTAAAATGATTTTGTTAAAGGTAAGGTTAATCCAACCTTGTTTAAAAAAGAGTTTCAATTGATATTATGATTATACATATTTGTGTTTATGATATAATATTTTTATCAAAAAATGGTTTAATGTGTATTTATCTTTTTGAACTCGTGAAAAGTTAGTTTGACATGAGTTTAATGAGAGAACTAAATTTTTTCCTTAGATTAAAAATTAATCATTTAAATGATGGTATTTTCATGAATCAAGCTAAATATGCTAAATAACACATGGAATGATTTTTCATGATTCTAGTAAGACTATGAAATAACCAATAATTACTAATTAAAAAATGAAATATAAGATTCTAGAAATTAAGTTTATATAAAAATTGTATATAGGAATGATATAAAATATATTATATCTCATTGAATTTGGACCAAACATAGTGTTCCTAGAATGTTTATGTGTTATATTATAGTGAAACCCTAACGAAATTCATCTTAAACCCTTGAAGAGACTAATTATACATAATAATGGTACTATTATTACTCGACTAATCTATTATAATCATATATTTTTTGATTTACTATCTTACTCTAACTCTGAATTTAACTTTGGATATTGTTATCATGATCAGAAAATCATAAGGGGTATGTGTCACTTTTTGGGAAAAAAATTATTTCTCATCGTTCTAAGAAACAACTATCAGTTGAATTATCAATAGTTGGGGATGAATATATTGCAATTTCTAGTTACTATTAATTTATTATAAGTATTATAAAATCATTATTTTATGTTTATGTTAGTTTTGATAAAATTCAAATTTTATGTGATTATTCAAGTGCTAGTTCAATATCTAAAAACTCACTTCAACACTCTAGAAAAAACACATATATTTTAGATTTAATTTTCTTTCTGATCATGTAAATAGAGGTGATATATTATCAGTATTCTTTCCTAATAAAAAACTATCTAAACTATTAAAAAATCCTTTAGATTATGTCAAATTATAAAAAATGATGTTTGAATTTGGAATGATAGAATCTTCATATTTTTTAATATAGTTTTTTTTTGATAAATTTAAATTTTTTAACATATGTTTTATAACTAAATAGGATAATTTATAAATACAATTATCTAATAATTTTGGGTATTTTATACTGTGTAAAAGGAATATTGGATTAAATTTCAAAAAAGGGAAGATTACTTTTGAATTCTTATTAAATGTTTATTTTTTTTAATTTTAAAAAGGGGATTATTTTATTAATTTAAATTTTGTTTTATTAATTTAATGGGTTTATTTTTTATGATAAATAATTATTTCATTATATTAAATTAAATTAATTTTTTTTAAACATTTACATTTTTTAAATAGTATTTAGAAGATTTTATTTTGTAAAAATATTCTATTAATTTATATGAGTGCATGTATTAATATTCAATTAATGATTTAATTTTTAATGTTATTACACATATGTTTTATTCTTTGAAAAATACTATTTATATTTCTTATTCTAGGGATGATGCGCTGCCTCAGTTCTGGTCTCGCAATGAATCCCTAGCTAATGAAGGAGGATGATTTTGCCCCCCCACCCTTCCTGGAAGAGGAAGGGGTGGATGATTTTCTCGTACCGCCTCCGATTCTGCCAAAGCCGTTCACCCCGTTTTCAGACCCTAATTTTCTTCCAGATTTTCTGGCGATCTTGCTTATCCCGAAGGCCCCTGATCTTCATCTTGGTGATCCTCAGCTGCTGATCTCAATTCTGGAGTTCTTTGAAGCGTCGTGCCATCTCAATGTTACACCGGTGGCTCGTTTCAGTCACATGCGGCCCTCGGTTGATGATTTCGACCGTTTACCTTCAGCAAATGGGACTTTCAAGACTATTCACTCATCGGTCTCCTTAATAAGCATCACTTTGTGGTTCAGCTTACTTCAGAAGGGGATTTGATCTGGGATTGGTCCAGTGCCCCTCTTCGTTGCAATGGTTGTAAGCTTTCCCTCCTTCGCTGGCCTTTTGATTTATGTATGAATCATTACCCTTCCATAATCGCGGCATGGGTGAGGTTTCCACACCTTCCTCTTCCGTTTCAAAACCCTGCGATTATTCGCGTGATTGGAAGCATGGTGGGCCTCTACCTCTGTTCCAATGTCCAAACCTCAACTGTATGTCATCCGGTTAATCCCCGCATCTGTATTGAGGTGGATATTGCGAAGCCTACGGTGGAGTGGATATGGATCGCCATGGGTGAGGAATTCCGATGGAAGCAGGCCATTTTTTTTGAGACATGGGTTGACTACTGGTCCAATTTTCGTCGTATGGGTCACCTTGCTTCTGAATGTAAATGTGAGGCAATGGTTGAGAAGATTTCTGGTCCGAAGGTGAATCCTGGTAGGTCTCTTGGTCAGGGACCTACAACGGACCCCATGTCTGGAAAGGTGAAACGGAGTGCACTGAGTGAGGGGGCCTCATTACCTAATCCACTAGTTTCTTTGGTGTTTAATCGCCTGAGGAATGATCTGGTTTTAGGGTTTGAGCAGAAGCAGTTTACTAATGGTCATGGGAATGGTGACTTGGGAGAGCCTTCAGGTGTTAGTGTGCTCAAGACCTCTCAATCCGATGTTCGTCCGTTAGTGGATGTTGGTGGGAAGGATGTAGGTAACTGCAAGGATCCAAAGCTTGTGATTGAGGATCTCGCTGCAAGCTGTGAAAACTGTCCTGTGGCGATATTGGAACATTCTGAGAGGTCTCAACGACATGAGGTGTGTGATGCTGCTATGGGGAATGTAATTGAGGCTGAAACCCGATTCCATGGAGTGGAACTAGTGAATGCAAGGGAGGCTGTGCAAATAGATGAAGGTGTCATTGTACATCTAGGGATATCTTCTCCAGAGGATGGATTTGGGAAGGATGCCTTGCAGCAGGGGACTCTGGATAGTCTTGAATTGTGGGAACAACCTAGGTGTCTGGCTCTGATTGACCCTAATCGTCAATCTCATGATGGCCGCAGAAGGGAAGATGGCTCCTATAAGGTTAATATTTCTGTAAAGTGGGGGGGGGGACTACTCAGATAGTGTCAAGGAAAATGGAAGAGGCTTGATCAAGGCCTCTTTTAGTGAGATTGTTCAGGGCGGGGGGGGGGGGGGGGGGAGAGATGCCCGGGATCAGGGGATCATGAATACTCAATCACGACGTAAGCAGAAGAAATACTACTCCAACTTGCCTAAGCCGATGCCCACCAGGTCATCGATTGGGAACACATAGCTGCTTTACTTGGAACAGATGAAACTGTGAAGAAAGTATGTGAAGGTTCTCAAACATTATGATAGTTCGGAATGGGAAACAACTACTGCGGATGAGGCATATCAGCATGGATGTGATAGCGAGTATGGTTTATTTTGATATGTAATCTTCTATTTCACTTGTGGTACTTGTTTCATGTCATTTTATTTTATTTAATAAATGGTCAGAGGGTTATCCTCTGACAGCTTTTCTGGGTATATCATTTAGTAAATATGCATATATTAATAATCTTTACTTTTTATAACGTCACTGTTTTGATAATATTTTTTGATATTAAAAATTTATAAACTTATATTTATATATTCATATATATATTTATATATACTCATATATAGATTTATATAAGATATAGTGTATATACATATGTAAGTGTTTCTATTTTTCTTCTTCTTCATTAAGGAGTATTATAACTCATTGGCTGAATACCTAATCCTCTAGAAAATACAACATCATATTTTCTTTTTTTTGAACTTCAACAAAAATGGTATATTTTCCCTTTAATTAATATCCATTCTTAGATTATTCATATTAGTTTTTGTTGAAATTTGAAAAATGTTCCATCAACTCCATATCAACACCTATTGTTTAACAAGACTCCACTTCATCTTCACCACAATATCTCGATTAGTTCTACAAGGTAGTATCATGGAGGCTGCACCCAATTTATCTATTATACTTCACTAGATGAGTGACATCAGCTCTTACATATTGCGCTCATCTTACTACCATGTTTTATTTTCATGAACATCATCAATAACATCATAATACAAACACCTCTATTAGCACAATGTCATTCATTTACTAGTTACCATCTGTGAGACACAGTATGTCACCTTACTGTAATGATACGGTTACCTTACTATGTATAGTGAGTAATATGTAAATTTACATTTTCCTGAAGATGTGGTCACCTTAAAATAAGGAAATATCCAACTTTCTCTGAGTTTTGTTTTTTCTATTTACTACAGTTATATATATATATCATTTATAATTAAATGAAGTATTTTTTGGCATGTTATACTTTATATTTATTGTTTATTTTTTTTACGTACCACATGTTCACTTATACTTAACATAAGTTAAAAAATGTTTTCACAGTTAGTGGAAAGATTTTATAACCATTTTAGTCATAGGGTTAACATGCTAACCATCCATGCAAGGTTGTAAAACTTACCACATGGCAGCACATAGTGTGGATACAGGCCATGAGGCTTTAACTTCACATAGTCAACAAAATGATTTATTTATTATTAGAAAACAATATTATCTCAAGACACTCTATTTTTGTATTATTTTATTAAAAATTCATAACCAAAATTATTTTTCAATGTTTGACCTATTTTATTACTTTGTAAAATCTATAAATATTTTAACTATGTTTTAATAATATGTCCAATTTTATTTAGAAACAAATATCATGAAATAAAAAATTTATGAATATTCATTTAATGGTATATTTTTATTATAATTTAATTATTCATTTAATGAATGTTTATAGGGTAAATTTAGTTATTTTTAATTACATGAAATAATATCATTTATTTAATCTAATATATTATAAATTTCTTTAATCGGTTTAATCCAATAATGAAAGAGATTCAGTATTATTATTGATCATGAATGAGGCATTAATTGGTAATGATGTGTTTTATTAGCTTAAATATTTAGAACCATTGTATGGGGTGATAAGTATAGAAATACCCCCACACAATGGAAAGAAACTACATTTAGAATTTCATTGATAAAAATAGATTAATGTAAATAGTGACAATAATTTTGCATCTTCTTCAAAAACTCTAAATGAATTGTTGATTTCTTACAAATTTAATTATATTCATGAAGAGTGACACAATTATACTATTATATCTATTTTCCCTACAAAGATCATAAATAAACATCAAATTTTTTTTTCCATTTCTGGTTTGATCAAGATCATTAATCAACATCATCTGTACCAATTTTATCTATATAGTGGATTCCATTTTATCTATTTTTGTTTGTTTGATATTTTATTTATTATATGTATATTTTTTTCATGTTTGGTTTATTATTTTTCCAATAAAAATAATGCCTTTCATTATCTAGTTTTTCTACCACCATAAAGATGTATGGGTTTTAACCATTGATCAAAATTCTGGTCATGGACAATGTTTTGAATCCTTAAAAAAGACTGGGTTGTACCTATGAGAATTTTTAAAATATAGAGTCTATAACATGTTATAATACCTTTAAAATTTATGTAATTATTGGTTATTAATCTTATCATTTATTACAGAAGTTTTAGAAAAGGACTAGGATCTTTGTGGTATAAATCAATATAAATCTTTGTGTTTTTTATTTTTATTTCATCTACAACTTATCTTAATAAAACATCACTCACAGTAAATATTATTTAATAAACTTCAATTGAATTCTATGAAATATTTTTAAATTTATATTCACCCCCATATAATAATTATTTAGGTCACTATTAATTTTCCATTTCCAACCTATCAAAATTATAGACCTTAAATCAATTAATATCCTCTAGAATCATGGGCATCTATCTCGATCATCTGTACCCTTCCCCATGTGAATTTTTTATTTCCGAGTCTACAACCTTTTTTCATTTCTTAGTATAAGTCAATAGAACGAATTACCCTTAAATAGCATAAAATTATTTTTGGGTCGATATTGATGGAAATATATAATATAGGGGGATTTCAGTATGATTTTTAAAATGATAGAATAAATAATAATTCATTGTAAGATTATTGAATAAATAAATAGTAAATGTAGTGTTCAAAATACAGTGTTGATGAATTTTAAATATGAAAGCCATAATATTTAATGTTCGCTGGATGTCAAATATTTTATTCCAATCCCTTTAACCTTCTTTACTCAATGACAATATTGAAGCCCACTATGGAACAAATCAAATTTAGAGGTGTGATAACCTATTACAGAAACTTTATTTTACCTTAATTGGATGTAAAACCTAGACTTTATTTTAAATTCAAAATCTTGTATATATGTAATTTAACTTCATTAGTCAAAAAAAAGATCATACATATAATATACAAGGACCCAATCTACTAGATCCTATGTTGAAATCTATAAAATTATATTTGAGGATTTGATGGAAATAAATATGATCCAAAATTTTCATCTAAACCTTACAACATAAAAATAAAAAAATGGATCACATACAACCTTGGAGACCTTTTAGGATTATAAATGTAGAGAAATAGGACAGACTCCAATATAAACAACTCATATCCACTTAGACTCATAAACTCCTAGTTTATAATTCTGAACATCATCTCTCATTATAACCGACTATTATTTTCCCACATTTTGTTATCTACACCGTCCTTGTGAAATCCTTTGTAGACATAAATAATTCAACCTCATTATTTATAACAAAGAGACAATGAAACAAAATAAGAGTGAGCTCAAAATCTTATCCATGGTAAACATAATTATTGAATATTAAATGTAATCAATCCTAATAAGAGTCCATAAGGGTATGGTGAAATAATAAACGTGATTGACAAAATCATAATAGAACACATAAACATTAATAATATGCTATGTCAAGTTAGTCTTAATAAAATAAAACATCACAATTCCATAGAAAGAGTATAACAAAATTACTATTATCATTGAATATAATCTCATTTAACCCTTATAAAACCATTTTATAACTATTAAAAATTGTAATGAACATATAGAAAACATCCAATATAATCATTACCCAATGAATTTGAGAGCTATAATGGGGCTTACCCTTCATATAATCTATGTGGGGCTCACTCAAGGCTATCTGGGAACACCCATCCTTTATAATTTACAAGAATCGAATATAGAATAAATCAAATAGAGAACTTGTTTTATCATAAAACAATTGAATCATAAATTATTCCATTAAAAAAATGATTAACCCATAGAAAGTAAATATATTCCATAACAACATTTTTTTAACATAGTTAACAAATAAAAGAGAAATGGGTTCTGTAACACTCTATTTGTAGCATGATTAATCCATGGTAAAGAAACATGTTATATAATAATCATTATGAATCATGATTAAAGAATGGAAAGGAAACGAGATCGATAGAATCTATTTGAAACATGAATAATCCATTGAAATAAAATTATTTCCGTAAATATATCTTTGAATCTCCACTAACCCATGAAAATGAAATGGGTTCTATAGCAATAACTTTAACACATGATTAACCCACAAAAAAGATATGGGTTCCATAAAAATATATTTGAAACATTATTGACCCATGTAGATGAAATGGGTAGTATAAAAAACTATTTGAAACATGGTTAACCCATATATATTAAATGGGTTCCATAAAAAAATCCTCAAAACAAGATTTGTAATGCCCCGACCCCAGTTTCCCAGAGTCGGTGCATTATTACATAACATTTGCATGATCACAGGAATGATCAAGTCTAGAAAGACCGATTAGTTTAGCAGCCTTGGAATAACAAGATACATTCATAAAGAATACATTACATCATAAAGTGAAAACTACTACAACAACATCTTGTCTTCATATCCCCTCATATTATACCTAATGGTCATTCATAAATTACTTCTTCACATCCTTGGAAAAATAATACATTGAAAGGGGTGAGCTCAGATGCTCAGTAAGGATAACAATATAGAAGAAACATTCATAAATAAGCATAAAAATATAAGGAAATGTATAGCTAAAACAAAAGACATTTAAGATTGAACATCATCATAATATGGCAAAGATAAAATGAAATAATTCCATTTACTTATTCACATGGATATTCTACTAGTCGAATAATCAAATGCAATATCAATAACCACTTTCATAATGATGGAATGCATAATGCCAGAATATCATAACCACATAGCCAAGGCCTCGTGCCAAGACTAAAAATAATATTTTGTCAAGGCCTCGTGCCAAGAAACTAGTTTTTTTCATGAGACCTACGGATGCATCGAGGAGATAAATTTGGCTCCACCCGTCACTTATTAAGTCCAATTCATTCCTCATATGAATAGGATTCAACAAAACATAAACGTTCATATTAAAACTAGCATACGAAATGTCAATACTTTCACCATAAAACATGAATGGTATAAAAATAACACAACCCCAGCCAAACATATCACAAACCCTTAAATACAATATGGATGTTTTTTATCATAATAAATCAACATCAAATAAGCTTAAAATCAATCAAAGGATGTTGACATAGATGAAATCAAAACTATTTGAGAGAAATATCTAATTTTTTAAAATAATTTAAAAGTCACATAATTATAAAATAATACATTTACTTTGAAAATATCATTATAATCTTTTAAGGGAATCTTCTAATATTTTATAATGGTGGAAAATAGCCACACCCGCCGTATAAGTTAAAAACCATTCTAACCTTAATTCTGCCAAAAAGGTTGAAAATGACCTTGTTTGGAAAATGACGGGAAGATTCCTTTATAAACGTCTTATAAAAAGTCAAACAATGGAATAAATGACTTTAACCCATATTCTGTAAAATAGGAATAATGTTTTGAAATACATTTTTAAGAAAAATGGACGTGGATGATAAAGAGGTCTGAGTAGATAATTACGTATAAACATCCTCGGATAATGAAGATATTGTGAAATAAACCTTACCTTGTATTTTTCCTTAGTCAATGGTATGTTAAACTCCTATATAATAGTTAAAAAATTTGTAATTAAATTATACAAGAACCATATACATAATTACGATATCATATATGATCTTCTAATAATGCTTTTTAATAATACTTTAGTATTATCGTCGTTTCAGGTGTTAACTTACTCTTTTTGGTTTATATGTTTTTTTACATAAGACATGTTTTATATGGATAGGTTGTATCTTATTCATATCCAGAATTATATAAAGTTTTTAAATGTTACTTTTAATTATCAAATGAGAATTAGTCTTGAATAGATACGATGAGTAATGAATGTCATCGCATTTGTGGAGACGGTAGTCCGTACGTACGCACGAGCGACAATATCATTATTTTGATATTAATATAATATATAATCTGATGGTATATCATATATATAGAATCATTATCATGTTATATTTATTATTTACATGAATTACACATCATTATTATACCCATCCAAATAATAATATATTGAATAACAATTACACCACGACGTGGAGACGGTAAGCCGTATGTACGCACGTATGGTGACAGTCATTCAAAAGATGGATAGAATACTGAATATGGTTGTACCATATTCATAATAATATCATAGTATATAGGAGATACTGGAGTTATTATTTTATAATGGGAATAACAAATAACGAATAAGTTTAAGAAAAAATGAACTTGAAAAATGGTGGTGAAAACATTACCTCTTAATCGGGTTTTTCCTATTGATTTGATCAAAAGGGATCCATAGGATGGATTTCGGATCAAACTAAGGCCTCTAGGTTTAAGTGAGGGAAGTTGAGAGAGTATTTGGGTAGGGGTTGGCCGAACCAAAAGGCTTTGAAAGTGTGAAAAATTGGTTAGAAGTGGTGTCCTTTTATAAGGGGGAGGAGGGGCACCTTAGGAAAATCTAGAAATATTATTTTATGATAAATTAAAATTCGGTTTATAATGGCTCCAAAGTAGATTATTCAATGTATAATGTGGGTATGGGTAAAAAACCACTCATCAAATATGTTTTAGATAGGTTTGGGTCACTAAATTAACCTTATCTTTTAGTTTCAACTCTTAGTTAATTTGTTTGACATTTACCATGTCACTTTGTATTTTTATATTATATAGTTAATAAACATACAATATACATCCAAGATACCCCCAAGTGGTCCATTAATGATACAACTATAATGATAAAATTCTTTTTTCCGAACCTAATACTTTTAGTAATAGAATATAAATTTATAATATAATATATGTTTTAAAAACTCTTTTATATCAATTTTGACATTATTGGGTATGTTTTTTTGATAATTTCATAACAGCATTATTACTTAGAAAAAAAATTATATAAACAATAATAATATGTCATATTAATATAGAAAATTATTTTAATTTATAAAAAGTCTCAAATTAAATTTATTTGGGTTTTTATAATATCAATTGTCTTAATCATTCATTAATATGGTAATTACAACATCGTCATTGTGTCGTAAATAAATAAAATTATTTAATGTCTAAAAATTAAAAATAAAATACCATTATGTAGGAAATATTTTTATATTTCTAATTATTATTTATAGTAGAAAATATAACATATATAACTCTATGTAAAAATTGTTTCTCTAAAAGATATTTGCTTATGTCATTTTTTTATTTACTTTAACTTAATTAATATAAAGTGTCCCTATCACCTACAAGTGGATACATGGGGTCCCAAAATCGACCCAAAGATGCCCATGGTCGGACATGTATCCACAAATAAGGTTACGACACGTTTTAGGGTAATTTATTGTTATTATAATATTATTATTTAGCCTTATTTACCAGATTTACCTTTTAACCATGGTAAATAAAATATTTACCGAAGTAATTATTCAAAATGTTTAAAAATGAATGTTACCTATTTACACAATTTGGACATCATGATTCCAAATATGGAATCCATTTTTCAAAATTCAAAACACAGAAGTGGCAGAAATTAATTTAAAATTAATTCCCACTGTCAAAACAAAAAAAATGTTTTTAAGAAATAATAACTATCAAAAGATTGATACTTGTTTATGTTCGGTTTAATTGTGAAATTATGTCCAATGACCAAAATTGTATTAAATGGTAAAAATATATTCTAAATATACTTTAAAACCACTCAAATCCATAATTTATCACTATTAAGTATTTCGATTAAAAAAGTTGTTTTTAATAAAAAATTAGTAATTTTCACTATTCAACAAAATATACAAGTTATCCGAAAAGTACCAAAATTTTATCCTAGGATAATTTCGATATTAAAAATCAAAAAATGATGTACATTTTGAAATATAAAATGTATAAAATTTCACAAAGTGGGTATTACTATTCATAACGGCTGCTTTGATTGGTCGCGACGTGTTAGAATCTAGAAGTTGCGTATGATACACGCTACTCTATTATTCAAAGAGAAGCATACCGTGGAAGCTTGGGGTGTTACATTCTTCCATCCTTCAAATAATTTTTTTCTCGAAATTTATAGAATATTATATCATAAAAAGAATCGGGTGGTTCTACATCATAAGTTCCTCGGGTTCCCACGTTGCCTCTTCCATTTTATGGTTTCTCCATAGAACGTTTACCTGACGAGTCATCCGGTTTCTCAACACTTGTTCTCTCGTATCAAGAATCATGATGGGCTCTTCCCAATAAGAGAGATCAGGTTCCAGTTCTAATTCCTCATAGGTGAGTACATGCATTGGGTCAGGCATGTTTTTTCTCAATAGTGATACGTGGAACACATCGTGAACATTGGAGAGATTTCGCGGCATTGCCAAACGGTAAGCTACAACCCCAATTCGTTCTAGAATTTCGAAAGGATAGATGTACCTGGGACTCAATTAACCTTGATTTCAAAAAAGTATTACTCCCTTACTTGGAGATACCTTCAAGAAAACATGATCTCCCACCTGAAATTCCAAATCCTTTCTCCGGTTTCCTGCATAGCTCTTCTGCCTACTTTGAGCTGCTTTGATGTGGTTTTTTGATTACCTTCACCTTTTCCATCGTTTTCTCCACCAGTTCTGGGCCTACAAGTTTTCTTTCACCAACTTCATCCCAAAAAGTCAGTGTGTGACATGTCTTTCCATATAACACTTCATATGGTGCCATCCGAATACTTGAATGGAAGCTATTGTTATATGAAAATTCTAATAGAGGTAAATACTGATCCCACACACCCTAAAAGTCAAGTTAAAAAGATATAAACATGTCTTCTAAGGTTTGAATAGTCCGTTCTAATTGTCCATCTGTTTGAGGGTGGTAAGTAGTGCTCAAATGAAGTTCATTATCCAAGGCCTTCTGAAGACTCTACCAGAATCTCGAAGTAAAACAGGGATCTCAATCCGAAACAATTGATATGGGTACTCCAAGAAGTCTCACAACTTCATTAATATATATTCTTCCTAGACATTCAAGTGGTAAATAATCCCTTATAGAAAGAAAATGTACTGACTTGGTAAGACGATCAACAATGACCCATATTTCATCTTTCCTTCTAGGAGTCTTTGGTAGTCTCATGAGAAAGTACATAGTGATATTATCCCATTTCCACTCAGGTATAGGAAGAGGTTGCATGACTCTTCCAGGCTATTGCCTTCCAGCATTCAGTTGTTGACAAACCATATATCTTGACACAAAATCTGCAATCTCCCTCATCATATTGTCCCACAAAAAATGTTCCTTTAAATCTCTATACATTTTGGTGCTCCTAGGGTGTATAGAGAAATTGGAAATATGAGCATCATCTAACAATTCCCATTTTAAATCAGGTATATCGGGAACACAATGACCCTTCCTGAATTTCAAAATTCCTTCTTCATATAAACAGTCTCTTAATCTCCCATCATTCACAACTTTAATCTTCTTTTGAAATTCTTCAGCATCGGTCTGAGAACTCTTAATCCTTTATAGTAAATATGGTTTGGAAACCATTTTCAAAAGCACTGATGTTTCACCTTCCATGGTTATTCCCATCTCCATCTTCAATAGATCCATGAAAATTTGATCTCTTTCAATTCTCATATTGTTCAAAACTCCATAATCTTTTCTTCTCAAAGCATCTACCACATTATTTACCTTCCCCAAGTGGTATTGTATCATACAATCATAATCCCTGAGTAATTCAATTCATCTCCTTTGCCTCATGTTGAGTTCTTTTTGTGAGAAAATATACTTCAAACTCTTAAGATCAGTATAAATCTCACATTTTCCACCATAGAGGTACTGTCTTCATATATTAAAAGCAAATATCACAGCTGCTAACTCGAGATCATGAGGAGGATAGTTTTTCTCATGAATTTTCAACTTTCGTGATGCATAGGCAATAACCCTATCATTCTGCATAAGCACACAACCAAGTCCTTTATTCGATGCATCACTATAAATAACGAACCCATCATTCCCCGATGGTAGAGCCAATATAGGAGAATTGACTAATCTTCTCTTCAGTTCTTCAAAACATTCTTCACACGCTTTTGTCCAAACAAATTTAACCCCTTTGCATTTGAGCTTTTTTAATGGGTTAGCCAATCAGGCAAAATTCTGGACGAAAAGTCGATAATAACCTTCTAAACCAATAAAACTGTGTACCTCAGTTATAATCATAGGTGTTGGACATTCTTGGATTGCCTTGGTCTTAGAAGGATCAATAGAGATTCCATATTTAGAGACAATATGGCCAAGAAAAGAAATCTCCTGAAGCCAGAATTCACACTTGAAAAACTTCCCATATAATTCATGTCTTTTCAGAGTCTTTAGGATAATGCCCAAGGTATTTTCATGATATTTGTAGCTTTTGGAGTATACCAAGATATCATAAATAAATACCACCACAAAATCATCGAGATATTCCTTGAAAACACTATAAATTAGATCCATGAATACAGAGGGTGCATTAGTCAGCCCAAAAGGCATTACTGTAAACTCGTAATGCCCGTACCTAGTTTGAAATGCTGTCATAGGAATGTCTTCCTTCTTCACACACAACGAATGGTATCCAGATCGAAGGTCAATCTTTTAAAAGTATTGATCTCCATGCAATTGGTCAAATAAATCATCAATGCGAGGTAGGGGATACTTGTTCTTTATTGTTATATCAATGATCTTCTTGTAGTCGATACATAACCGTATAGATCCATCTTTCTTTTTAATAAAAAGAATAGAGGCTCCCCATGGAGAAACACTAGGGAGAATAAATCCCTTATTACTCAATTCCTCTAGTTGTTTCTTTAGTTCCATTAATTATACAGTGGACGTTCTATAAGGGGTCTTCGATATAGGCCTTGATCCAGGAATTAAATCAATGGAAAACTCAACTTCTCTTTTTGGAGGATGTCCAGGTAAATCTTCCCGAAACACATCTAAATATTCTCGAACAATAGGTACATCCTCTATTTGGAAATTCCTTTCCTCACCCACAGTTATTTCATTCTCTTCCTCCCAGATAATTGAATTTATTTGAGCTACTGGGGATGGATCTAGATAAGAATTAGGTGGTGACGATTCTGCTCTAAAAATATGGTGTTCTTTATTATCATCATCAAAAATTATAACCTCCTTCTTCATACAATAAATCGTCGCATCATGGTCCGAAATCCAATCCATACCGAGGATTATATCAAACTCAATCATAGTTATGACAATGAGATCAGCGGATAAACAACAGTTATGTGCTCTAATGGGGACTGATTAACAAAACATTATTGCAATGATACTTCCCTTTGGAGTTTTACCTGACAAATAATTTGTTAAATCAAATTGAAAATATAAAATTTTCTTAGAAAACTGGGAAGATATGAAACAATGCGATGATCTAGAATCAAATAAAGCATTTTATAAACTTGAGGAAGCCATTAAATTACCTGCCACCACATCATTCGAAGCTTCTACCTTAGCAGTAGTGATGGCTTAAGCTTGACCTTGATCCCTTGGCCTTTTATGAGGCAAGTTACCCTAACGCTTAGGACATTCATTTTTATAATGTCTCATCTCTTTACAATTATAGCATTCCACGTTGTTAGCAACTCTCTTTCCCTTGCAATCATGATCTTGGTGGCCTTTTTCACCACACTTGTAACAGACTCCCTTTCCTTTTAAACAAGTACCAGGGTGTTTCTTCCCACATTTACTACAGGATGGATTTTAAAATTTTCCCTTCTTCCCCTTATTTCCATTTCCAGATTGATCTTCAGATCTCTTCTTCTCTTTCTTTTCTATAAAGTCATAAGACTTAGGGAATTCCTTTTCTATTTTGATAACACATGAGACAATGTCTTCGTACAACGATAAGGATTGTGAGAATAATGCTCAACGATGAAATGGTTTTAACCCAACAAATAAACAATCAGTATTACTTCTTGGGTTACATATATAATCTCCAACATACCTTGCTAACCTTGTAAAGATTGCCTCATACTCTGTGACATTATCATCCTCCTTTTTCCTCAGATTCAGAAATTTCCTTTCCATATCTGCTCGATGGTCACAAGGAAAGTATTTTTCTAAAAACATATCTTTGAACTCCCTCCATTCCATATTTTATACTTCATAATCTTACTTCATGTTTTGAATCAATGACCACCATTGATCAGCATCTCCAGTGAGGTGGTAAACTGCCATGATAACTTTTTCCCTTTCACTACTCCCCAAAGCCAGAAAAAGTTTCTCTAGAGAACTTATCCATTGCTCAGATACCAATGGATTTGTACTCCCATTGAATGTTGGTGGTTGTTGCCTCATGAAGTGATATAACATTGATCCTCCATGTTGTGGATCAGGGTGCTCCATACGGGTAAGGTTATTATTCATAACCTATGTTAGTTGTCTCAGTATGCTGATAAGCTGATCAGCACCAGTTACATCACCAGCTCCACTATAATTATCTTGAGCAGGAGGGAAATCCCTACATGGAGTGTGTGCATTGATACAGTTTCCATTTCTTTCACTGGGCGCCATTTCTAAACAATGGAATAAACTAGATCAGTTTATGAATCAGAATACATAATTCTATACTTGTAAAACACATAAAATAAATTGAACAGTTTATGGATATAATCCATAATCAAAAAAATGTTTTCTTTGAGGAAGTATATAATCATAAACCCTTCATAATGGTTTGTAAAGAAAATGAGAATTATCCTAAGCATATCCCCCAGGAGTGTCGTAACCAAGAGTGCAGCAAGGCCCGTTGTCGTGCACCAGTTCCCATTCGAGTCTAGCTCAAAGTGGTGTTTTCAAGTTTTACCCCTAGGTACATCTGTGCCAAAGCCGCCTCTACCTGCTCATATCCAGATAGGGATGCATTTCTCAGAAAACTCATAAAATCTCTACAATACCAAAATTCTGGGAAGTTCTTCTATACTAATCTTCAAAGTCCATCTTAGTTCTATGTGCTCTAATCAGAGTTTATCTAAATCTAGCTTCCAAGGTTTGTACTAAACTTCCTCTGACACCAACTGTAACACCACGACCCTAGTTTCCCATAGTCGGTGCATTATTTCATAACATTGTCATGATCACAAGAAAGATCAAGTCTCGAAGGACTGATTAGTTTAGTAGCCTTGGAATAACTAGACACATTCATGAAGTTTACATTACATCATAAAGTGAAAACCACTACAACAACATCTTGTCTTCATATCCCCACATATTATCCCTGCAGGTCATTCATAAATAACTTCTTCACATCCTGGGAAAAATAAAACATTGAAAGGGGTGAGCTCAGATGCTCAGTAAGGATAACAATATAGCGGAAACATTCATAAATAAGAATAAACATTTAAGGAAATGTATAGCTAAAACAAAAGACTTTTGAACATGAACATCAGCATAATATGGCTAAGATAAAATGAAATAATTCCTTTTAATTATTCACATGGATATTCTAGTAGTCGAATAATCACATGCAATATCAATAACCACTTCCCTAATGATGGAATGCATAATGCCAGACTATCATAACCATGTAGCCAAGGTCTCATGACAAGACTATAAAAAAGATTTTGTCAAGGCCTCATGCCAAGACACTAGTTTGTCTCATGAGACCTACAGATGTATCAAGGAGTTATAGAGGGCTCCACCAATCACTTATTAAGTCCAATGCATTCCTCATATGAACAGGTTTCAACATAACATAAGCATTCGTATTTAAACTAGCATACGAAATGTCAATACATTCACCATAAACCATGAATGGTATAAAAAACACATCCATAGTCAAACAAATTACAAAACCATCAATACAATATGGAAGTTTTGTATCATAATAAATCAACTTCAAATAAGTTTAAAATCCATCAAAGGATGTTGACATAGATAAAATCAAAACTATTTGAGAGAAAGATCAATATTTTTAAAATAATTTAAAAGTCACATAATTATAAAATAAAACATTTACTTTGAAAATATCCTTATAAGCTTGTAAGGGAATTTTATAAGATTTTATAACGACAGAAAATATCCACACCTGTTGTATAAGTTAAAAAAACATTCTTACCTTAATTCTGTCGAAAAGGTTAAAAGGAACTTGTTTGGAAAACGACGGAAAGATTCTTTTATAAACCTCTTATAAAAATTCATACAAGGGTATAAATGACTTTAACCCTTATTCTGTAAAATATCAAGAATGTTTTGAAATACATTTTTTAAGAAACATGGATGTTGATGATAAAGAGGTCCCAGTAGATAATTACGTATAAACAACCTCAGATAATGAAGAGATTGTGAAATAAACCTTACCTTGTACATTTCCTTAGTCAATGGTATGTTAACGTCCTGTTTAATAGTAAAAACATTGTTATTAAATTATATAATAACCATATACATAATTTTGATATCATATATGATCTTATAATAATGATTTGTTAATAATACTTTAGTATTATCATCGTTTCGGGTGTTAACTTACTCGTTTTCTTTTATATGTTTTGTTACATAAGTCGTGTTTGTTATGGATAGGTTGTATATTATTCATATCCCGAATTAAATAAAGTTATTAAACATTAATTTTAATTATAAAATGAGAATTAGTCTTCAATGGATACGATGGAGAATGAATCTCATTGCGTTCGTGGAGACGGTAGTCCGTACGTACGCACGAGCGACAATATCATTATTTTAATATTAAAATAATATATAATTGGATGGTATATCATATATACAGAATAATGATTATGTTATACTTATTATTTACATGAATTAAAAATCATTATTATACCCATCCAAATAATAATATATTGAATAACAATTACACCACGATGTGGAGACGGTAAGCCGTACGTACGCACGTATAGTGACATCTCATTCAAAGGATGGATAGAATACTGAATATGGTTGTACCTTATTTATAGTAATATAAAATTATATAAGAGATACTGGAGTTATTATTTAATAATGGGAATAACATAGAAAGAAGAAGTTGAAGAAGAATTGAACTTGAAAAAGGGTGGTCAAAACATTACCTCTTAATCAGGTTCTTAATTTTGATTTGATCAAAAGGGATCCTTAGGTTGGCTTTATGATCAAACTAAGGCCTCTGGGTTGATTTGAGGGAAATTTAGAGAGTATTTGGGTAGGTTTTGGCTGAACCAAATGGCTTTGAAAGTGTGAATAATTGGTTAGAATTGGTGTCCTTTTATAAGGGGGAGGAGGGGCACCTTAGGAAAATCTTGAAATATTAATTTATAATAAATTAATATTCGGTTTCTAATTGCTAAAATGTGGATTATTCAATGTATAAGGTGGTTATGGGTCGAAAACAACTCAACCGATAGGTTTTAGATAGGTTTGGGTCACTAAATTTACCTTATATTTTAGTTTTAACTCTTAGTTACTTAGTTTGACATTTACCATGTCACTATGTATTTTTATATTATATAGTTAATAAACATGTTATTTACATCCAAACGACCCCAAAGTTGTACATTAATGATAAAAATATTATTATAAATGTCCTTTGTCCGAAATTTATATTTTTAGGAATAGGCTATAAATTAATAATATAATATTTTTTTAAAAAACTATTGTTTGCCAATTTTGACACTATTGGGTATTTTGTTTTCGATAATTTCATAACAGCATTATTACTTCAGAAACAATTTATATAAACACTCCTAATATGTCCTAGTAACCTGGGAAGTTATTTTAATTTATAAAAAGTATCAAATTACATTTATTTGTGTATTTATAATATCAATTATCTTAATCTTTCATTAATACGGTAATTACTGCATCATCATTGTGTCACAAATAAATTAACATATATATTGTATAAAAATTATAAATAAAAAAAATTATGTAGGAAATAGTTTTAGCTTTCTAATGAATATTTATAGTTGAAAATATAACATATATAACCCTATGTAAAAATTGTTTTACTAAAAGATATATGCTTATGTCATTTTTATATTTACTTTAACTTAATTAATATAAAGTGTCCATATCACCTAAAAGTGGCTACATGGGGTCCCAAAATCGACCCAAAGATGATCATGGTCGGACATGTATCCACCAATAAGGTTAGGACACGTTTTAGGGTAATTTATTATTATTATAATATTATTGTTTACCCTTATTTACCGGATTTAACCTTTAACCATGGTAAATAAAATATTTACCGAAGTAATTATTCAAAATGTCTAAAAATGAAAGTTACCTATTTACACAATTTTGAAATACTGATTCCAAATATGGAAACCATTTTTTCAAATTCAAAACACATAAGTGGGAGAAATTAATTTAAAATTAATTCCTTCTGTCAAAACAAAAAGCCTGTTTTTACAAAATAATAACTATCAAAAGATTGATACTTGTTTATGTCTGGTTTAATTGAGAAATTATGTCCAATGACCTATATTTTATTAATTGGAAAAAATATATTCTAAATATACTTTAAAACCACGGAAATTCATAATTTATCACTATTAATTATTTCTATTAAAAAAGATTATTTTAATAAAAATTTATTAATTTTCACTATTCATCAAAATATAAATGTTATCCGAAAAGTACCAAAATTTCATCGCATGATAATTTTGATATTCCAAATCCAAAAATGAAGTCCATTTTGAAAGATAAAATTTATAAAATTTCAAAAAGTGGGTATTACTATTCATAACGGCTACTTTGATTGGTCGCGGCGTGTTAGAATCTCGAAGTTGCATACGACACACACTACTGTATTATTCAAAGAGAAGAATACCATGGAAGCTTGGGGTGTTAAAAGATTTAACCATGGAAAATGATTGGGTTTTATAAAATTATTTCTGAAAAAATTATAATCCATCCAAAATATGGAATGAGGATGGTATCAATACAAAATATACCATGTTTAGGATAAGTAAAAAATGGGGTTTTATATTGATTAATTGAAATCCCGTAAATATATCATTATAAGTAATCATGATGAAAGAAATCATTAAAAATTCCTTAGAGTACCATACCACATGAAAACATTTAAATCAAAAATCCCAAGAAGGAATAACATTCAAAAAACATTAAATAATATGAAAATCAATAAATTAAAAATATTATAGGTCAAATGGGAGGTATGTACACCTAATAAAATAATATAGGTACATAAAATTAAAAAAAATCCTTAATTAAAGGAAATTGAGATGAAGTCCCTTACCCTTTTGATAACATTGATATAGTAAACCCCATGAATGTGAGATCCTAAAATGGATTTATAAAACCCCATAAATTTATTTATATGAATCACCAAATATATTAATTGGAATAATATAAACCACATAAAAAATAAGTCGGGAATATGGAATATATATCACTAAAATAGAGGTGAGACAATAAAACCCCTTAAAACTTGAGTAAATTTTCAACTATGATTCTCATGTCCGAATAACAGAAAAGGAAATATTGAATATGATTATGTAAATGAAATTCCTTTTTAAAATTTAAATAGGGTATTATATACTCCACACAAAATAAACTAGTAGTAATAAGGCATAAGTTTCACAAAAATAAAAGGTAGACTAGAAACCCCCTTACATTGAGTCTGATTTTTCACACTTGATCATTATATTCCTGAATAATAAAATTATGTAAATTATTTAGTTCCTTGATAAACATATCAATGTTTATTGTTAATTTTATTTAACATATGACTATTTTATATATCATTACTTAATTCATTAGGTTTATTTGGTATGTTTGGGCCATACTTGGCTCTTATGTCAAAACTAACTTTGGTAGGTCAAATAAGGGAAATGAGAATATTATTTAAAAATATAAAGAATAATAATCATGAAATAATAATCATAATTATACCCCAATTATTATTTCAAAACCAATAATTTTATATGGTTATGAAAAATGAAACAATGTTATAATAATGGAGATGGTACGTCAAATGTACAAATGAGAAATGTTCCCATATTTCAATGATTATTATGCATAAAAGGTATGTAACATTTAGATTCTTATAATTACTGATTTTTTAATAAATAAATTTTTTTTCATTATAAAAAATTATATATAAATCAATCCTGTGATGTGGTGGTGAAAAATGAATAATCACATCACATTGAGGAGACAATTGTCCACACATCCACAAATGAAATTATAACTTTTCTAGTGTGTGAAATGGTAAAAAAAGTAATATAATATATTTTTAGAAACATAATTATTTCAAGAATATCATATGGATTTTATGTATGTGAAATATATTTATTAAACCAATCATTAACACATTCTATGTAAAGAATAATCAAATCACACAACTTTGAGGAGTCGGTAGTCCACACATCCACAAACGATGTTATCATATTATCACAAAATTGAAATTGTGAAGGTATGTGTTATATAATAATTACATAAGAATAAATACATTATAAATCTCATATAAATAAAATATTATCTATGAATCCATCATTATTTTCACACTAAATAGGTGGTAATGGAAGAATGAATTACATTAGTTTGTAAGGTGATGGACCGTTGTACAAACAAACGATGTCTGTTTATCCCATTTTATGGGAGTGTATGAAATTTGAGTTCATAACCATAAAATAAAAGCTTATCAATATATTTAACATACTTAGGTTATTATATAAGTATGATATAAAAACAAATTAAGGGATGGAGAAATAAATAAAAAAAGTGTTCATTAATGAACATTACCTCTTCTTCGGGTAACTACTTTTGGTTTACACCAAATGATATCCTTTTCATAATTTCTGGAAAACATTAAGCTTATAATATGAGATAAGGGATATGTGTAGTTTATTTTTTATGGGTTTTAATGTGAAAAAAGGATTATGAAGGGTAAATAAGTAGGTAGGGGAATTTAGTGTCCTTTTATAGTGGATTAAAAGTGACATTATTGTAAATACAACAATTTATACTCTATTTGGAGGTATTACTTACATAATGTTACTAAAACGATGACCAAATTTTGATAGAATAGGTGTAAAATCATTTTTATCTTAATCATTGTAATTTAATTTAATTCCATTCAATAATATTTTTAGTAAATAATTAATTTTATATTACTAGACATTATAGATTATTTTTATTCCAAATATGGACAAAATATCTCTTAATTATAATCAATTAAGTGGTATAAATTAATCAAAAATTAATCATTGGGATGAGATGAGACAAAAAGATTTTATATAGAAAAGTTCAAATGATTGAAATTTTTTTAAATCATATTTCAATATAAAATTTAGTCTAACGATTGAAATTAAATTTAGTTATTTATAATTGATATAATTATACATAAAAACTAGATTAACATATAATTTATCAATATAAATAATTTTTTTTAAAAAAAATTCAATTAAAATTGTGTATATTTCATATTCATCCAAATTAAATTTCAATATTACTATTTAAAAAAGAAGTTTATTTTTTAAAATAAAAAGTATATAAAAATAATTTTTTTTAAAAAATATGTACGCCATTTAAATGAAAAAAACTACCTTTAATAAAAATATAGATTTTTTGTAATTGAAACTTGATTTATCCTTATCATAAAACTATTAGACTAATTGAGTTAATTTCAAAAAATATTATTTAATATACAACATATAAATTACATTAATATAAATCATTAATTGGGATCAATTTAATTTTTTATGATAATATTTCATTCTGGTCATAAAGATCATTTTTCAGAAAAATATTTTCAAAATAATAATATTATTATCTTATTGTATAGTAAGACTCGACCTTGTTTATTACAAAAGTTATCAGAGAAAATTTATGTTTCAGGAAATAAAAAAACATGGTGCTGCATATAATGAAATCTAAAATTTTCATTGTCTCTAACATAATCAATAAATGAATTTTAAAGAATGTATTTCATATAATCTCATGATGTTACATCCTACCCACCTTAAAATCAATTTCCCCAGCAAAATAATTCTTCTTTATCAAGTAATTATCATTTATTTTCTGTAATTGCTCTATTGAATCCCATATCATTCAAATTAAATAAAAAAATTCCTATAAAAAGGTAAGTGTGAAACATTAAGGAAACATTAAGTTATGCACCACTAGGATTCCACATATATAGAACATTATTGTAAAATCAAATGGTGGATTAAGAATAGAAAATGTACTCCCAAAGAATAATATATAATTTGGGAAATATAATGTCAATGAAAATAAAAACACAATCCAAATAGTTGAGGAAAATATCATTAATATCAAAAAAATATGGAAATGAGAAAACATTTATGTTCAATATATTTTTCATAGTGTTAAAGAATTATCATTCAATCCATACTAATAGAATTCAAAAATATATATAATCAAGGAAAAAATTTTTATCCATTAATAAATTTCCCACAAAATATCATTGTTTTATCCAAACTATGAGTGTTAAAAATAACATGTTCAATCATGAAGCAAAAAAACTAAAATATAAAGACCATAAGACAATGAAAGGGATAACATGCTATTAAGTATATACGTAAACGTTAACCAAAACCAACAATGTTAGCGCATAGTAAGATAATTTTGAAAAAGGATAAACCTTCACATGATAAATTATTCTCCATAATTAAATGTTATAACCAAACATTGAAACTATATTATTCCATAAATACCTATACTTAAATTTCTTCAAACATTTTATGACTATGTTGGAAACCCAGGATCATAAGGATTTGATCATATATTATTCACAGATAATTATTACATTATTCCTCAAATAAAATCCCATATGTTTCAAAAATAATATTATTAATTTCATAAAAATACAATACAATCTAGAACATCATATAGGCTATTGTAGGAATGAAACCCTTATCATCCATCTGTTTTGGGTTCATGCACCCCCGCCTAACCAGATGTGATAGGTTGTAACTCAATATATGTGTTGTCATCTTTTTTATTCTTAAATCCATGAAAACAAATACTCCCAAAAAACAATTCATGGTTATCATATGTGTTAGAAATACCACATCCCAAAAGAATATATTAAAAAAATTTAATAATCCCTTTAAGATATCATCACTAAAAACCTAAATGGGTTGTTTATTATCTTTAACTAATAATCATACATAAGCTTAAATACATATGATGGTATCCATAACTCTTAAGATAACCTCACTTGAAAAAATAAATATATCAAAATTAATCTAAATAAACATTTGAGCCCAACTATAATAGACCAAGACCTCAACTCCCAGATCCAATACTAAAATCCATAACATTATATTTCTAGATTTGATGTATATTACTGTGACTGAATTTTAAATCTAAAAATTACAGAAGAAAAAGGGAATCTCAGATAACATACAACCATGTAAACCTTATTTTTAGAGTTTTAGATAATCATGAAATACTCTTACATGAAAAAATTATATCAACTTCGACTCATAATTTTTTTATAAAGATGAAAATCATATGTCATTATACCCATAATTTCTTATTTCACATTATCTTGTCAAAATTATCATTGTGAAATCCTCTATAAAAATAAATAATTCTGCCGTATTATTTTTAAATTGTGTTAAATGAAATATAAAAGCATGAGCTCAAATGCCTAGAAAGGGTTAAAATAATAATTAATAATTGAATTCCATCATTGAGCATAATAGTTCATAAAGGTATGATGATATAATCATAATATATGATCTAATCATAAAGGAACTCAAACCCAAAAATAAATGGATCATCAAATATGAAAACATGTTAAAGGAAATAGTCATTATAACTAATAATATTATGCCATTTGATATCAATCATGATCTAATGAAACATCATTAAACGATAATAATCATAGATAAAACATATTAGTATATTATATTATCATCTCATTAAACACTTTTCTGAACCCTTACATAACCCTTTTAGAACCCTTAAAAATTAGAATAACCATACGTCTAACATTTAATATAATGATTAACCAACTCATTTGAGGGAATAAATGGGGATCAACCTTCTTATAAGCTATATAGGTTTCACCGATTTCTATCTTGGCTCAGCCATAATTTATAATTTCATAGAACTGAATAACGAATAAAGCACATAGGTAATATAACAACCTCAATATTTATTACATATTTAAACATGATTTATTACATAAACATTTACTTAAGACAACTCTCAGGAACAAGAGGTCTATCATCTCAGTAAATTAGGAAAATTACATGAAACATTAAGAAATAAAATACAACATTGTTTTTGAAATATTATTTTACATTACCACAATATTCCTTCGTGCTTAGCATTACATAGGATAACCTAGGTAAATACATAAGAAAAAGGTGAGCTGTAAAGCCCAGTAAACAAGTAAACAAGGCATAACATGAAGAATAAAATAAATTATAGGAAATAGGCATATCAATGGATAATAAGAGAAAAATGAACATAAAGGCTTGATATAACATGATTATCATAACATGGAAATGTTTCAACAACATACAACATGATATTAGCATGATCCAAGGCTCATTGGACATAGATTATCATGAATAAACCATAATTTCACTAGAATTAGAATGAGTAAAACCAAATTTCACATTAATTATTATGAGTAAACCCTAATTTCACACGATAAAAAACATTACCCAATGCATTGGAGTTCTATTAGGGAACACACTTCACAATCATTTAATTTCATGCATAGGTGTGCCACATAGATCATATAACATGGAATCATTCAAAAATAAGTTATTTCATGATTAAGGATTTTGGAATACATACATGAAAGTAATATTAAGTAAGAATATGTTTATAAAGGTGAATATCCATGATAGTGAAATGGATATGGTATTCACTACATGATGATTATGTCTTGGAAAAATGCAGTGCAAATCTGATAGCCAAAAGGCATGACATAAAAATTCATAAAAATGGTTGATGAGAGAGAAGGTGGTTTATGATCATATGTACATGAAATTTAAATCAACGGGTCATATATATATACATGTCCCAATGTATAGAATTTCTAACTAGAAGGTGTAACATAATAAAGAAACTTGAAGAAATAGGAGAAATGGAATAACTGTTACGAAATTCTGGCATTGTAACAGGTGTACATGGGAGGGATTAATAAGAGATAAATAAATACATCATCATTCAAACATAGATAGGGTAGTGTGTGGGAGGTGTTAAATATACTCCAAAATTTTTAATTGAAAATAAAAGTGCATAAAAACATAATGAAACTTGGACAAAATGAGAAAGGAAGAAATCTCTCACTTTAGTGTGTGACTTCAAGAGCTATAGGAGGGGATCCTTAAAAGATTAAGGAATAATTGGAGGATTATAGAGAGAGGAGGGAATATTAGAGACGTTATCATAAGATTTTTACTGAATATAATTGGAATATTGGGTGGGTTTATATAAGAGAGGAGAGAAGATTTCTTTAATATTTTACAAACTTAGGTTTTGGAATCTATATAATTAAATATTCAAAAAGAAAAACCATCCCATGGTTTTTCCCATGATTTTTTCCAAAGGGGAGTGGAAAAAATTATTTTATAATTCCAACATAAAAAATTATTATAATTTTAGGCTTGCTTATGTGGAGGTGAGTCACACTCTGAAGGAAATCATTTTAAAATGTAAAAATATTTTATATGTCTTGGAGGGTTATCTAAAGAATCATAAAATTAATTAAAAAATTGCAAAATCACTTTATTTTAAAGGAAAAACAAATACTGTCCTAATATCCCATTTATAATGTTTTATCACATAACAATTGGGTCATTATGATGTCATAAAAGACATTATATATTTGAATGATATTTAATTCTTACCCAAAAATTTGATTGCCTAATAAATGTATGAAAAATTCATAGTTAGATATTTTAGATGGTCAGAATCTAAAATTAATATTTATTTTATCAAAATAATTTTCAAAATATGTGAATTTTTACTTTTTAAATAAAAACAATCATTTATTGAAAATTGATGGGTTTTAACAAAAACAATTTCTAAACCGTAATAAAAATTACATTTGACTTCATAAAAATTTTATGATCATTTATATTTAATTTAAATTTTATAATAATATTATTTTATTAAATTATTATTTATTCGAAAAATTAATTAATTAAAAAAAATAAATTAATTAATTAAAATAACAATTTCAATTTTATCACATGAAAATGAAATTATTATCAAACTGAATACATAATAATTTATAGAGTAAACACAATAGGGAATATCATGACTAATTATAATAAAAAGGAGTGTTCTTATAAAATTATTATAATAAAAAAAGTAAAAAAACCTTAGTTTAATGAAATGATTTATATATTTTAAAAAAGTACCATTTTACCCAAATATCAATTTATCTAATTCATTATATTTTTAGGAAAAACTATTCTGATATAAGAATTGATAAAATAAAAATTTTACATATAAAAGGGGTTACACAAAAAAGTAACTAATGACTTTTTACAGAACCCCTTAAAATACCCTCATAAGACCTAAGGGTAAGGTGTGCGATGGTGATAGACTCTTGGGGAGACTTGGATAACATCGCTCAGGTGGTAATCTCTATTAAAATACACATCTCTCATAGGTGATTCTATTAGAGCGTAACATGTTGAAGCTCGTCTTGGGAATGGTTAAATTAAATCATACTGATGTTACCTCCTTTTCGAGCTCTGAAAACTTAGCTTCATATGGCTCGAGTCTACAGGATGTGGTCATCCTATCTTTTGTTTGTGTCAGAAGGATATTTTAAAAAACCTTATATTTATATCAGTAATGTGATCACTGTTCAATGGATATATTATCAACGTTAATGATAATTATTGTTCATTTAATCCTAATAATAATAAATAAAAAATTCACGTGTATTCTATATTCGTAATACATTTAATTAAAAAAAATGGAATTTTATTCATCAATGTTTGGGTCGTTACAACATTACCCCTTCAGAAATATCACCCTCAAAATTTCCTTTTCCCACACTAAAAAAGATGTGGGTAACTCTGCCTCATCACTTCTTATGGTTCCCACATTGCTTCTTCAAACTTGTGGTTTCTCCACAACAATTTGGCGATGGGCATTATATTATTTCATATAACATTTTCTCTAGGAACTAAGTTCTTCACTAACAACTCTTCATAGGATAGGTCATTCTCTAATGGTACCACCTCTAGATTGAGTACATGAAATGGGTCAGGTATATATTTCTTTAAGAGTGATACATGGAATACATTATGTACTTGGGGCAGGTTCGGTGGGAGTGTTAGTTTATAGACCAATTCTCCAATGCGATCAAGGATATGAAAAGGGATAATGTACCTTGGACTAAGCTTTCTCTTATTACCAAATCTCATAACTCTATTCCATGATGATATACAGTGGAATACCAAGTCTCTGACATCAAACTCTTGGCCTTGTCGATGATTATCAGCATAGCTATTTTGTTGACTCTTAGGAGCATTAATGTTCCACTGGATGGTCTTAACCTTCTCCATCATTTCATCGAACATTTCTAGACCCAGATGTTTTCTCTCCCCAAATGCATCCCAGCATGTTGGTGTTCTTCACCACTTCCCATAAAGGGTTTCATAAGGATCCATTTGGATGTTTGAGTGGAAACTATGGTTGTAAGATATCTCAATCAAAGAAAGATGTTGATCCCATCGTTCTTCGAAGTCCATTAAACGTGTCATCATCATGTAATCAAGTGTTCAGATTGTCTGCTCAGATTGTTCATCAATTTGAGGATGATAATATGTACTGATGTTCAGATCAGTATTTAGAGCATGTTGGATACTCTTCCAGAACATAGAGGTGAATATTGGATATCTATTGGATACAATCGATACTGGAACACCATTCAGCCTTACCACTTCTCTAATGTATATCTGTGATGGTTTATCCAATGAGAAATCCTATCAAATTTTAATTAAGTTTTTAGTATTTGTAAGATGATCCACAACAACCAATATATTATTGTTTTCTTGGGATGTCTTCAGATGTATGGTAACAAAGTTCATGGTTATGTTTTCCCATATCCACATTGGTATTGGTAATGGTTGCATCATCCCCTTAATCTTCTACCTCTCATCCTTCATTGGCTAACATACCAAGATCTTTGATGTACACTCAGTGATCTCCTTCTTCATGTTATCCGACCAATAATTCTCTCAATAATATTGATACATGTTTGTGTTTCCTAGGTGAATGGATAAATTCAAACTCTATGCATTATCCAAAAGTTTATTCTTTATCTCTGGATTTTATGGAACATATAGTATTGTCCCAAATCTCACAATTCCTTATTCATTAACTTTGAACTCTAAGGATCCCCCTTTTTTGAAAGTTTCCACTTTCTTCTAAATTCTCACATCATCCTTTTGAGCATCCTTTTACCTTTCCAAAAGGGATGGATGAGAAATAATTTATGATAGGATTAATGATGTTCCCTTTTGATGATTCCAATGTCTATATTCATCATATCTAAGAATATTAGAACCTTTTCAATTCTCATCAATAATGGAATTTATGGGATATTTCTACATAGAGAAGACACCATATTGTTTTCTTTCCCAGGGTGGTAATGGGTTGAGGAGTCATAGTCTTTGACCATATCTAACCATATTCATTGGCGCATATTCAACTCTTTGAGTGTGAATATATACATAAAGATTTTTTTAACTGTATATATTTCATAGTTCTCCCCAAAGAGGAAATGCCACCAAATTTTCAAAGCAAAGATTGTTGTAGCCAACTCCAGATCACGTTTTGGATAGTTATGCTCGTGAACTTTCAATTTCATTGAATCTTAGTCAATGACTTTTCATTTTTCATCAACACAAATCCATGGACCTTTTTTGAAGCATCACTGAATACCACAAAAAGTTCTCCACTTGAGGATACTGTGAGAATGGGTGTAGTTATAAGCCTTTTTTTCAACTCGTTGAAGCTATATTTGAATTATTCACTTCTAGAAAACCTGACTCCTTTATGAGTTATCTTGGTTAGTGGGTTTGAAAATTGTGATAAATTTTTCAAAAACTGGTGCTAATATCTAGCTAACCTAAGGAAGCTGTGGATATCCGTCACATATGTTGGACTCATCTGTCCCTTGATTGCATTTTTCTTGGAGGTATCCACAAATATCCCATTCATTGTGATGATATTCCCCAAGAATGATTCTTACTTTAACCAAATCTCTCAATATTTTTAGTTTTCATAGAGATTTTCCTTTCACAAGGTCTCCGGAACAATTTTTATATACTCTTCATGCTCCTACTTTGTTTTGGATTATATTAGAATATTGTTGATAAAGGCTACCACAAATTTGTCGAGTTAATCTTTAAAGACTCTATTCATTGAGTCCATAAAGATTTCAAAATCATTAGTGAGTCAAAAAGTAATTACTATGTATTCATAGTGCCTGTA
Organism: Viscum album; assembly: GCA_963277665.1. Taxonomy (NCBI): domain Eukaryota; kingdom Viridiplantae; phylum Streptophyta; class Magnoliopsida; order Santalales; family Viscaceae; genus Viscum; species Viscum album. The sequence continues at coordinate 1,893,713,635 of OY728119.1, forward strand.
CCTTGTATGAAAGCAGTGTTGGGTATATTATCCTTCTTCACCCTTACTTAGTGAAATCCAGACTTGAGATCCACCTTGGAGAAGTATTGTTCTCCACAAAGCTGATTGATCAAGTCATCAATTCATGGTAGAGGATACTTGATCTTTGTCATGATTTTTTTGATATCACGATAATCAATGCAATAGCACATTGAACCATCCTTCTTCTTGAAGAAGAGGAATCGTGAATCCGTTGGTGATGCGCTTCTGTGTATAAAACCTTTATCCAGATTCTTTTGTATTTGTTTATTTATATCCTCAAGTTCCACAACATCCATTATATACAAATTCCTGGATTTTGGAAGTTCCCCACGTATAATATCAATCGATAATTCAACATATATTCTAAGAGGAAGAACAAAAAATTACCTAGGAAACACTTTATCAAATTCCCTTACAATAGGCATGTCTTTGAGAATGGTTCCTTCCTTAGAATCAATCATCTGAGCAATATACACATGATAATAAGGTTGTAATATCCATGCTTGAGATGACAGTGCTAAATACGATTCATCATCTTCCTTTCACTTGTATAGAATCAGGGGGTGATTTTCAATATGGAGAGTGATTTCCCTCCCATGACTATTTATGTTGGTTCTATATAGGGAGAGCCAATTCATGCCAATAATTTTATCAAATTCGATAAGAGTGAGAATGAAGAGGTTCACCTATATGTTCAATCCACAAATTTTGACATGGGTGGAGTTATATAATTATGTGTGAAAAATATAAATACACTCTATATGAATGGATATTAAGTGTAAAAAAATCATTGATCATTAACACATATTTATATCATGACATAATCAACAAGTATAAGTTTAACCCAAAGAATTGAAATTGGGTTAAAAAGTACCCTTAATGAAATTTGACAGCTTAACATCGTCACATTAAAATTTAAAAAAATGAGTTGATGATAGAGAAAATATTATCTCATCACATGGACATAAAATTTACATCAATAATTATATATAAGAACATTTCCCAACATAATAAGTTATAAATTAAAGACATAACAAAAATATGTCTTTCAAAAAAAGAGGGTGAAAGGTTCCCTTACCGATTTGGTAACTTATAAAACATACACCACATGAAAGAAGGATCATACAATAAATATTTAAATACCAATAAACTATGTTATATAACACAATTAATACAATCATGGTCAGTACTTACACCACACACAAATAAATAGTGGTAAATATATCATGAATCTCACATGAATAAGATGTAAGATGAGAACCCCTTACCACGTTCGAATCAATTGAGTCATATGAACAAAATCTAATAACTGCCAAATGAATCACAGAATACCATGAATATAAATTTAATCATGATAATATATATCAAATGGATGTTTAAAATACACCACATGCAATAAATAAGTGGTGAACAATGGAAATCTCACGGAATTAAAAGTGGGATAAGAAACCTCTTACCTCGTGTCCGACTTGACTCATTTGTTACCTAAACTTCATAAATAATAAACCCAAGATAATTTATTCATGATTAAAAACCTTTTTTAAGTTTATTATTCCTTTTATATCACTTATTACCTTTCTATAACAATTAGTTAATTATTTGAGTTCATATTGGTCATTTTGTCGATGTTTGGAAGTTGAGTAAAAAATAAACTTGTTATAATTACAAGTTGTTAATGTGGTCAAAATTCCATTGTCTCTGGAATTATATTCATGATTTAGATATCATATATATAATATATATCCTCTATATTTATGTATTTATAATATTACATAACATTTGGAGATAATAAATGAAATGCACTATTTAAGGAGATGGTAAGCCATACGTACGCATAAATGCTACTTTCATTTCTATTTCATATTTAATGGAATGAAAAATTAATGATACATAGGTATATTATATTTCCATAATTATATAATATGATATATATGTTAAATAATTTCATTAACCCCATCCTTTATATGTTACATTTATTTCATTAACGAATCATATCACCTTGAGGGGGCGGTAGTCCTCACTTCCTCAAATGAAATTATCATGTTTACACATATTGGAAAGCATAAAGGTATGCTTGTAAAATAAAAAATCATATAATAATACATAAAACATAAACATTATATATATAATTTATAAATATAGTTCCATCATAATGGGAACCGTGAGAGGTGGTAGGAGAAGATTGAATAATCCTCGTTTCGTGAGGCAGTAGTTCGCCGCCCACATAAACAGTACGTTCTTTACTGATTATATGGGGGTGTTTGTAAGTGTAGTCTGAATCCTTCTCATAATAAAAATATAGTTTATTTATAATAATTATGTCGTCATAAAATAAACGAATTAAAAGATTTTATGGGGTATGAGAAGTAAAATAAAATAAAAGAACTTAAAAGAAGACATTACCTTCAAATCAGGTATCTCCCTTGAATTTGAACCAAAAGGTTTACTTAAAGTGACTTCTGCCTAAGGTAAGGAATTGAGAAGGAGTAAAGGGATTTTGGGAGCTTATTCTGGTAGATGATGGATGTGTAATAGGGATTTAGAGGTGTGAGGAATGGTTTATAAGTGGTGTCCTTTTATAAGGGGGAGGAGGGGATCATTAGGAAAGTTTGAAATAATTATTTTATTATAAAATAATATTAGATTTCAAAAAGTAAAAAATAATTAAAGTAGAAGATAAGATGACTCGTGTTTGAAATAAAATCATCCAATAATAATTGTATAGCGTTTTGATATTTTTTTAGTATTTATAATCTTATTTTTTTAAATCATTTATTAATTGGGTAAAGACTGCATAATTATTGTGTCATAACTAATATTATTTATTTGATGTCTAAAAATTATAAAAAAAAAACAATGATGTATGAAAAAAATTTATATTTTATATTAATATTTATTGTCAAAGAGATAAATTATATAATTTCATTTAAAAAATGATATACTAAAAGATATTTATTTAGGTCATTTTTGTCTTTACTTTAAATTAATTAATATAAAGTGTAATTATCACTCTTAAGTGGATCCATGGGGTCCCAAAATCAGCCAAATGATGCCCGGGGTCAAAACCGTATTACCCAATAGGATTAAGACATATTTTTGTGTAATGTAATATTATTATAATAATATTTTGTTACCCTTATTTACCAGATTTACCCTTTAACCATGGTAAATGATTTTTTTACAGAAGTAAATATTCATATTGTCTAAAAAAAGTTACATATTTAAAAAATTTAGAACTCATGATTCAAAATATGGAATACATATTTCCAAATTCAAAACACAGAAGTGGCATAAATTAATTTAAAATTATTTTCCGCTGTCAAAATAAAAACGGCTTTTTTAACAAATAATAACCATCAAAAGATTAACAATTTTTTATGTCCAATTTCAAAGTGGAATTACTTAAAATGAACAAAATCGGATTAAATTGTATAAATATATTATAATTAAACTTTATAAAAAATTATAAATATAATATAACCATATAAATAAATTAGATTAAAAGGCATTTTTTGATTAAAATACAGTATTTTTCACTTATTAATTATAAGAAATAATTTTATCAGAAAAATAATAAAACATTACCCAAAGTAAATTTTGATGTCCCTATTCTAAAGAAGAATTATATTGTTTCAAATAGAATATATAAAAGTGAACAAAAATATATTTAAAGAGGGTTCTACATCAAAAGGAGGTAAATTGACAATTTAATGAATATTAGAGTATTTATGATGAAAATCGTGTTCTTTCTTATTTTAAGCCTCTAAAATTTAATGGATAAAGGTAAAAACATTTAAAAAACATGTATATTTATATTTTAGTTACTTATGTCCTTTCCCACTAATATAATGGCTAGGAGTTACCTAGAATTTAAAATAATATTATATAAATATTTTTCAGTATGACCCAATGTTGTGTGCACCAAAAGATTTCAAAGAAACATGTTGTTACTTTTTTGGTATGATATTGAACATAGAATCCTTTTTAAAATAAAATTAATATTAAAATCAAAAATATTAATAAATATGAAAATTTCATATGCTTTATTTTCCTGGGATGTTACATATTGAGTGGACGGGCATAATATTTATAATGGGTTATACTGTGAACAACCCACACAAATACAATCCATATATAAGAAGTATTAATGCATGAATATTTATTTCCATCATATAAATACAAATTATTATGAAAAAAATTTAATACTATATAATTCAAATATAATAAATTATTATATTTAAAATAATTCTTTGTATTTGTTTTCTCTGAATAATTTTTGGCCCATGTTTTATTACATTCTCCAATTTTGTTCCAAAAATTCAATGAGGAAAATTCAATCTCCATAATTAGAAGGAATTATAATAAATGAATAATAGAAATATTTTATCTAAATAATTATTATTAAATTTAATGTATCATAATGTATTATATATCCTAAATAACTATCTGAATAAAACATAACCACATGGTTTATTTGCACTATGAATAATCCTTAACCATATAGTTTACTTTATTGGCCAGAAATATTTATCAATTTATGAATGTTTACATCTAAACTAAAGGGAGAAATTATTAAATACATTTAGATTCAAGTAGAATTTTGTTTATTTAATAAATATCCAATGTATAAAATAATACCATAAATATTACATGATTCTTGAATTTAGATAGATCCACTACTTTAGTAAAATTATATAGAATCGTTAATTTGGTGTTGGTATTCTTATTGACCAACCATTTGTCTTCCAAACATTCTCCTATGGACATGTACTTAATGTCGATGTTATTTCTTCATCTCCAACATTTGGTATTCTTGTCTAAAAAGAAAGTGGTTGAATTTTCAAAATATTTAACTACACAATGGAAAAATAAACCATACCATTAAGGTTTTAAATTAAACTCTTTGTCCAAAAATCAAGATAAGAGGGACTAAAACATGAAACAAACCTATCTTCCATTTTAGAAGTCAATATTAGTGTCTTTTGACACTTCTTCAACACATAGATCTTCTGATCATCATAAAGACATACCCTAAAGTTTATTCTTGAGAATAAAAAAACATAGAAATAAAAATATGATTATCCCATGAATTTTAAATTATGAATGAGATTATATATATGCATGCGGTATTTGGTCCCATCAAGGTATCTCAATACATTTTTTATGACCTTCCAATGGTCTTATACATGGATTATTCTAATATTTCCCAGCAATTCCAACTAAAAATGAAATGTCAAGCATTATACAGAAAAAACCAAACATTAAGATTACAATAGTGGAAAAAAATGAAATTGATTCATTTTTATCTCATTTAAAATCATTTTATGGATTTTTTTCAAGTTTAATTTATTACCATTAGCAGTGGGTGTTATACATGGTGTGTGGTCTTTAATACAAAATATCTCTAAGAAAATATTAATATATGTTTCCTGATTGAAGGTTAGAATAACTCTCAAACCATCTATATAAATATTTTAGAAAATGAAATAGGATGAGCAACCACCATCACTCTTGTCAAGTGTTTATGGTAGAAACTGTTCAACCCCTTAATGAAAACCCTTATATTTAGTATAAGGTAAAATGTACTTTACATAATAAAATATAAAACATATTTTACTCCGACTTATTTTATACTATATACATTGATACACATATTTTTATTTTAAAGAAAACTATGTAATTACATCATGAAATTGTTAATTCCACTATCTCTATTCTTGTTTTAAGGCATAGATAGGACTTTTGAGATTGAACACCAACTTATCAACATTACTAGAGAGGAATCCATCATGTTTTTTCACGTAAAACTCATCGACTATATTTCCATTTTGAAATAATGTTTCCACATCTGTTTGTTTTAGTTAAAAGTAAAAATTAGATATTAATTCTAATATAATGGGCATGGAATACTTTTTGGATACTCGAGAAAATGTTTCAATATAATCAATACCTTATTTATGAGTGACCAATTTAGTAAAAATGTGGGCCGTGCATCTCTCAACTATCCCTAATGAATTTTTCATGGTTTAGAAAACCAATTTACACCCAATATATTTTACACCAAGTCACAGTTGAACAAGGTCCCAAACCACATATCTCTCTATAGAATTTAACTTCTCTATCTGGGAATCATACCACATATTTGAATCCTTATAAATCGTGGAATGTGGAAATGTTTTGGGATCATTCATAACATAAATGTTATGGTAAGATTATTAATGAAAAGCTATATAATCATTGGAAATTGATTGATTTTTCATCGCTACGGGTCTTCTAATTTTTAACCATCATTTTATTCTCGAGATTTTTTTTCAATTAGTTGTTCAAGAGTATCTAATTCTTGATATATTTTGTCCAACGAATGATTATAACAAATTTTTTGGAATGTAATTTGTTTGAATTTGAATAATGTTATTAAAAATTATAAATCTATCATGTTATATTATTATGAGATTTTAAATGTACTTTATTATTAATATTTTTGACATAATCACTCTCACAAATTGGGTCATTTATAATAAAATTTTCATTTCTTGATTCCAAAATTATAGTGTTCAATGATGGATAATAAAAAAAGAATCTTTTAGTACTATTTGATTTATCCAATGAAGTAACCACTAATGGTACTTTGATCTAACTTACATTCATTTGGATTATAATGATGCCATTTTTAAGGAAATACCATGAAATGTACAATATATGAACTACGTTTCCAACCCCTAGACAATCTTCAAAGTATTTTCGAAACATCCTTTTATGGAACCTGATAAAAAATATATGTTTCTAATTTTTGTGAATAAGTATAGAAGTATTATTTTAATATAGAGTTACTATGAATATATACCATACCCATTAAAGTATGGTTTCTTCTTTGATCTAGAAAATTTTGGTTTGGGGAACCTATCATAGTGTATTGTTGAATAATTAGACTCTCTTGAGGAATCCTTGAAAATAGACCTAGAAATTGTCCATCATTATTGTACCTCCAATAATATTCTCCACCTCGATCAGAAATCATGATCACAAATTCTTTCCACATTTGTTTACTACTTCAACCATAAAAAATTAAAGGATTCAAGTGATTAATTTTTTACATGGATGAAAATAGTTATTCATATATTGTGAATAGTCAGCAATGAATGAAATATTGATTTTTTATGTAAATCCATATCCATGATACATATATATGTATGTATGAATTCTAATAAGTATGATATTCTATTAGAAACTTACAATGATTTATTGGTTTTGTTTTCATTAATGGAATCCACACATGTATCAAAATTAGTGAAATCAAGAGAATTATGTACAAGATACAAAACTCATTTTTGAATATTTTCTTTTGAGACCTGACCTAATCTGTTGTTACATAACACAAAATTACTATCATTTATTTCACATCATCTAATACATCTATGAAAATTAATGTTATTATTAACAATTTACTTTTCATAAAAATAGAAAAAATTCAATTCTTTATTGTATATCATTTAATGATGTCATTTCCTTATATCAAGGGAAGGAAATTTCAAAAACAATGTAAAAACAATGGTACAATTTTGGAAATTTGAATCATCTTTCTAGAGGAAAATGGAATAGAAAATATCTTTTCTAAATATAAATTAAAACTAGTGAGTAACACTAAAAAGCATGTCCCCATGACTTCCACATGTGAGGTAATCTTGTTTCCTGAATAAATGCCAAGATCAATGTCCACTAGTTTTCGTAGGACTTGTAAACCCTGAATAGTGTTCACAAAATTTATTATAGATCCGAAATTAGTCCACCAAGTGTAATAAACTGTGCCAACCATATTTTATTCAGTCAAAAACAATGTGACTAAAATATTTTTCTTTTTAATCAATTTATGAAATCTCCGAAAACATTTCATTTCATTAACTTTTACATTTAAAAAGAATCAAATATCATACTTTTTAATATTAGGTCAAGGTAGTAATTCCCATTACCCATTTCAATTCTCATATCATTTATAATTTTTTTTCTGGTATACATTCAACAAATTGGTTTCACCCATTTGTACCATAAGACATTCTTCCTCTTGAACACACATAGTAATTAATTTATCAATTTGAGCTTTTAAACAATATGTGTGTTATAAGAGATTTTTAATTTCATATATTTATATGTTAGACTGTTGAGAATATCATGATCTAAAAATGCCTCAGATATGTTAACCTCAATAATCTTATAATGAGTGTAAATATCCCCCTACTCATGATGTACTCTTGCACACCATTTATAGTGGTTAGTCTTATGGAAAATAACATCATGATTAATGTTCTTATTACTGCTTAATCTAAATATATGAGTTGGTCATCTATAAATTTTAGAAATTAAAAACATTATTTTTCACATCAGATGAACCCTGAATGAAAAAAACAGTTATGTTTTTTTTGAACATCCTACTATGATGGGTTGAACCGTAAAAATGTTCATATTTTGTAATATATTGTATTTTTCTATCATTATTAACTAAAAGAGGCTCATCATTCAGAATATAATAACAAATTCCCACACCTCCCAGATAATGAATAATTCACTTCATTAAAATTTGAATGTTTCCACACATTAATTTTAGAAATGTAACATTGAATAACCTAAAAACTAAATAGGATAACTAAAAAATAAATATTTTTTTATTCCAAATCACAGAATTTTAATAGTAAATTCCATTCAATAATCTCTTATTCCATTGTAGATATATTTCTGGTCCTCTTGGAGGATATCCTAAATAATTTTCGAGTAGGAATATTCCTGATAGAAGTTGATCTCAGGAGTAGGGAAAGCCATAAATCCAAGTCTCGTACCTCAACAGTTGCCTTTCCCAAAAGAGATGTCACCTCTTCCCACTATCCAACGAATGTGCTTCTATAGGTTCATAATGTATGGTTGAACCATGAACCTGCTTGTAGTAGGTATCCCACTTTTCTTGTCTATATCAACTCCATACCTGTTCTTTGGGAACAAACACCAACACTTCTTCCATTCAATAAGCTCTCATGCAAGTTTGGCATGAAGGGATTGAATCGAACTTGAGATGCTTCTAGCATTGTTGCCTCCCACTAGTATAGGCTTCCCCAACCTTTCCCAAGCCACCTAGTGGTGTTTCCATAGAGATTGGGCATCACAAATAAATGATGCCATTATTTTCTCTAGTCTATAGATAACCATTTTTCGCAACTTGAGAACCGAGAGGACATGAAGAGGAATAGATGAGAGTACAACATTAATGACAGTGATTCTGCCTCCAAAAGATAGGAACATTTCTTTCTAATTCATGTCTCTCCTTGAAATTTTGGAACTTTTCTTGTCAAAGTGCAGAATTCTCAGGTATCATGAAGAAATAGAGGAATCTATACACTCCAGGGGGACGGTTCCCTTATGCATCTCCAATCTGTTTTCAATTTCCCTAACCTGCCTTTTTGAGAATTTTCATGAAATATATATTGTGATTTTATCTCAATTGATAATTCATCATCTCCACTTGGAGTACCCCTCTAGAATTCCATCGGTCCGTCAAATGGTTCTCTTACTACCATTCATAAACATCATTGTATCATCAGAGAACATTATGTGAGAATTTTTATCTGAGTAATCTTGGGATTGAATGGGAGAAATGATGCCCATCACCTTGCCTTTGTTAATAGGATTTCTTAAAGAGACTTGGATGAGGATAAAAATAGTGGGATAAAGTGGATCTCCCTTTCACTTTCCACCACCACTGTAAGTCACCAGAAATTGAGAAATGAAAACTTGAATGTATTCTGTACACTATAGTAGGATTGTATATGGTGTAAATTCCCATAATCCACTATGTTCATGGGGATTAATATTTATCGTGGGTTGGACTACCAATAACCACCACAATTTACTCTACCGACAAATAGTATTAATGAATAGATAATGATTTCTATCAAATAACAAATAAATATTATGGATCAAATTTAATACATTAAATTCATCGATAATAATTTTTCAAATTTAACATAATTTTCCATTATAATATTATGTTTTATAATTTATTCTCAATAATTTATTACATTCTTAATAAATTCATGTATGATTTACTACATTAACTTTTGGATAAATTAATACAAAAATGTAATATGGTATATTATAATAAATATAATAAATTATTTTATACGAATTATAAATTATTAAACTCTTCCCATAATATTTAATTATAATTTTATGGAAATCAATCTATGAAATAAAACTCCTTGTTGGTATAGTAAATTCGGGTGGTTTCCTAATAGTATAAGACACTATAATAATGAAATAAATAGTCCACCAAATAATTAATAATGAAATAAATTTAGGGATAATAAGTTATAGCACAAAATATTAATACATTATGTTATGATACACACAATAAATTTTTGTTTATGAATATAAAGTATAAAATTTAATGCAAAATAATTACTGATTATTTGAAGGAAATCAATATCCATTAATTCGCACTCTATTTAGAAGTAGTAAATTGGGATGGTTTCTTGATAGAAGAACTTACTATAAATAGTAATCCCCCAACAGTAAATGATTTATGGTAACATACACAATATATATCCCCCAGGTATAATGTAAATGTCAATTAGTTTTTAATTTCTCAATTTCATTCAGTTTACAATGGTTGAATTTAATTGACTTTTTGTTTTCATTAATTAAATTTAATGATTCTGGAATTATTTATTTAATAATATTTCTAATATATCGCATCATAGGGAGTTATACATCTAAAAAATAATAAAAAATCATATCTATAATTTTAGAAAAACCCATTTCAGCTTTTTGTTTTTTTGAAATGACAAAATATTTGTCTATCTTCATTTTATTAATTTCTTCATTTTATTTATTAAATATATTTACTACACATACTTAATTCTTTAGTCAGTATTTTTAGTAATTTTTTTTAAATAAGAGTTTTGAAAAACATTCCTAATTTAATAATTTTTATATATTCACTAAAATCGGATTAAACAGCTCCTGAACCTGTTTCAATTTCATCAATTAAAAGTTATTTATATATCATTAATTGTGATACAATAAAATAATTATATAAAATTTATTTTTGTAATTTTTTTAAAACCTAGTGGTTTTAATAAAATTCTAAATTAAATAAAATTTACATATTCAATTCATAACATTAAATAATATCGATATGTTTTAAAAAGAAATTTGACCTATATGAACTTTTATTATATTTTAATTAGATGAAATACTAAATATAATTTTGACAATTATCCGATAGGTATTTTGGATATGAAAAATTTAATATTTTCTCATGGGGTCTATTATATTTTCAAATTGTAGTTATTTTATTTTGGAATCTAAATAGTAACTTACAATTTAGTGATTTTTGAAAATTTTATTGAAAATTTTATTTTTCCACAACATTTCTACTAAAAGAAAATTTCCGTTGTCATTAAATCACCTGAAATATAAATGAAAAATATAATAAATATTATCCCTTCGGAATTTTTATTATATTTTCATTATATGAAATGGTAAATTTAATTTTTTATGTTTTCCCACAGGTATAATGAATAGAAAAAAATATTTTTTTAGATGGTTTGTTGAATTATCAAAATATAAATCATGCCTTTTTTTAATTATAATATTACTTGATAAGTATTAATTAATTTTATGAATCTATTAAATTTAAAATATGGAACATAGCCAGTTTTTTATTTTTTACACTGTTGTTTATATAATTAACTATATAAATTATTTGTCATTGAAAAGTAAGAATTTATTTAATTTTCTAATATACCATTTAGTTTTTCTTATATTCAATGTAACATTTTTGAATTAATTGGTGAAGATGATAAAATTTGGAAGGATATATTTCTTGTACATTTGAGATAGATGGAAATCGATTATGGAATTCATAAATACTTACTTCCTAAAGTTAATAATGATAAAAAATGGATGATATATCATTACATGAACATCAGGAGTAACAATAATTTTCATGAATATCTAAAACCAATAGATAAATATTTTATCACTTTAGATATTTAATTTGAAATAACATTAATAGAAAAAATTCATCTTTGAAACTCACCACCTTGAAAGCTGTGGGTGAGAACTTCATGCATGTGAGGGATATTGTGGATCAACATAATAATGTCAAGGTTGATATATCTGAGATTTATTTAGATCATTATATTCTCAACACTCTTCCACATCAATATACGCCATTTAAAATCTATTAGAACCTATACAAATATCAATGTTCAATTAATGAATTAATTACCATGTGTGTCCAAGGGGAAGGAAGGATAGTGGTTGAAATGGGAGAATATAATATATATGAAAAGAAAGGAATTTCAATCACATAATTTTTTATAAATCTAATATCATTAACAAATTTTAAAATGCATTGTGAATGGACTATGGTTCTACAATTTTTATTGAGAATACCTTTTAGGGTATGACATACATTAGGATACTAGTGGATTGTGATCTTAGAGTATATTTATAAAGAAAGATGTTATCTTATATAGAAACTATAGGGAAATGTGTTTTTTAATAACATGGTTTACTTTGATTTTCAAAAAGTAATTTTATATTCCATTTTTATTTAGAAACATTATTTTAGTTTAAAAAACTTATACAATTTGTGTTACATTCAGTTTTTTTAAAACTAATTTTTCCTTGACATATTGAAATGACATCCTTGGATGAGCTGCATTACCAGATTATATTTTTTCCATTGATTTACAAAATAAAATTGATAATGATAACATTATTTTTTATTTAACACCCCAAGCTTCCACGATATGCTTCTCTTTCAATAATGTAATAGCTTGCATTGTACGCAAGTTCAAGATTCTAACACACCGCAACCAATCAAAATAGCCGTTATTAATAGTAATACCAAAATTTTGAAATTATATAAATTTTATATTTCAAAATGGACTTCATTGTTGGATTCAGAATATCAAAATTATCCAATGTTGAATTTTTGGTATTTTTCTGAGAACTTCCAATTTTCGATGAATAGTGGAAAACACTTAAAAACAACTTTTTTAATAAAAATAATTTATTGTGATAAATTATATGATTTAGTGGGTTTAAATTATAATTAGAATATATTTTTACCCTTTTATACAACGGTGGTCATTATAATTAATTTCATTTTGAAATTGGACATAAACAATTGTCAATCTTTTGATATATATTGTTTCTTAAAAACACACTATTTGTTGTGACAGCGGAAATTAATTATTAACTTAATTAATTCAAATTATATGTTTTGAATTTTTTAACAGATACATCAATTTTGAATTAGGAATATCAAATATAGATTAGGGTGAATTTTTGATATTTTTCTAAAAAACACCAATTTTTAATGAATAGTGAAACCACAAAGTGGTAGTTAAAAAACTAATTTTTCTTTTAAATGAAATTTTACTACCTCTGTGATTTGAATTTCAAAAATCCAACATACATCATTTTCATTAGGAAGTAAAATGTGGTTCAATAGGATTAAAATAATTTTTGGTGAATTGTAACTTTTAAGTTCTATTAATCGTGATTAAAGGTAATTAGTGTAATTTAAAGTAAATATAATGTTATAACAATATGAAATTACCTTTACACTTGTCCTGACCTTATTGGATGATTCATGGCCGACCACGAAAATCCATGGGTCAACATGGGGACCCCATGGAGCCACTTGGGTATGAAAATGACATTAATAACTTTTTATTTAAAGTAAAAATAAAATTGTCACAAACATGTGTTGTTTTACTAAAATAATTATTAAATAGGATTATATATGTTAAAATTTCGACTATAAATATTCATTGTAAAGTTAAAAATATTTCCTACATCATTATATTTTTTTTATAATTTTTATACATTAAATAAATAAATTTATTTATGACACCATGATGATGCAGTGATTACCTCATTAATAAAAAATTTAAATAAAATGAAAATATAAAGTAAACTCTAAGACTTAAACTTGTCTAAAACCTATTGAATGGGAATATTTCTAACCCCTATCACCTTATACTTGAAATATATCATTGTGGGACCTTTAAGATCCGAAAATCATGTCATAATAAAGTAACATTTCATGACATTCCAAGAGTGCCCCTCCTCTCCTCTTATAAAAGGCCCCCACCTCTACCACCTTATTCACACGTTCAAAGCCATTTGGATCTTCCAAACTCTACCCAAATACTCTCTCAACTTCCCTCTATTACTCCTAGAAGCCTCGCATTGGGATGAAGTCTTCCCAAGGAATCATTTGGCTCAAATCAAAAAAAGTTACCCGATTTTAAGGAAATGTCTTCTCTTTTGTTCTTTTGTTTTATTTTGCTTCTCCAACCCCCTAAAATCTTTTTATTATTTTCTTTTGTAACAAAACCAGTATCCTTAGTATACTTGGATGTTATTATTAGATGGATTTTCTTTACACTTACACCCACCTTCGTCTAATGGTTATAGAACATACTGTTTCCGTGGGTGGCGAATTACAACCTCACGAAACGATGATTGTTCAATATTCTTTTAACGCCTCTCATGGTGGCCATTATGATGACAACATTTTTATATATGATATATATAATTTTTATTTTTTCCTTATGCTTATTTATTTTCCATTTATGGCATACCTTTATGATTTCCATTATGGGTAAATGCGATAATTTAATTTTAGGAAGTGCGGACTACCACCCCCTCAAAGTGATTTGAATCGTTAATGACATATGTGGGATGTATAAACGATGGAGTAAATGATATTATATATGATATTATACTGGAATTATAATATACCTCTATATAATTATGATTTAATTCCATTAAATACAAACTAGAAATGAAAGTAGCGTTCTTGCATACGTACGACGTACCGTCTCCATGAACGGTGCATTTCATTTCTTACCTATAAATGTTATGTAATATTATAAATTCATGTATATACTGGATATATATTATATATATGATATCTAAATCACTAATATAATTCTAGATATAATGGATATTTTACCACATGAACAACTTCTAATTATAAGAAGTTTATTTTTGACTCAAGTACCAATGATCGAAAAAATGACCGTTATTAACTTTAATAATTACATAATGTTCATAACATGGTAATAAGTGATATAAAAGGAATAATGAACTTGAAATTGGTTCTTGAGAAAATATAAATTAACTCTAGTTTATTATTCAGGAGATTAAAGAACGATCGAGTCAAGTCAGACATGAGGTAAGGGACTTCATCTCAATCTTCTTTCACTGAGGCATATTTTGTTTTAATACAAGAAATTCTTTTATATGATGTATAAATACCTTTGACATTTTTGTTTATTCAAATGGAATATTTTTATACGAAGCGTTTTACTAAACGACAAAAGGGAATTTTTTTGTCATACGTATGCGGTGACAACGACTTCTCCGCCGTCGTGACCATTATTTGAGTTTTGGATTCCTCTACAAGCCATAAATATATTTAAAATGAAAAATAAATACCATGTTTTACTTTTCTTTTATTTTGGTGTTGAAAATGTTTTTATTATATCAATGTGTTGTATTAATATATTGTGATTGAAATGTGAAAATGTTATGTTCCCTTTATGCATGTTTTATGTGATATGATTATGTTATGGTTTATGTTATGTTTAAAATTTTTCATATAAGGTATGCATTGGACTTAATAAGTGACGGGTGGAGCCCGGTATAGCTCCTCGATGCATCAGTAGGTCTCATGAGACAAACTATTGTCTTAGCATGAGGCCTTGACAAAATCTTATTTGTAGTCTTGGCACGAGGCCTTGGCTACTTGGTTATGATAGTCGGGTATTATGCATTCCATCATAATGAAAGTGGTTATTGATATTCAATGTGATTATTCGACTAGTAGAATATCCCTGTGAATAAGTAAATGGAATTATTTCATTATTTTTTCCATATTATAATGAAGTTTATGTTTAAAAGGATTTTGTTTTAGTTATACATTGCCTTAAATGTTTATGTTTATTTATGAATGTTTCTGTTGTATTGATATGCTTACTGAGCATCTGAGCTCACCCATTTCTATGTTTTATTTTCCCAGGATGTGAAGAAATATTTTATAACTGACCTACAGGGATAGTCTGAAGGGGATAGAAGTGTGGACTATAGAGACTATGTTATTTTTATTTTTCACTTTATGATGTAATGTAAGATTTATGAATTTATCTAGTGTTTCCAAGGCTACTAAACTAATCGGTCTTTCGAGACTTGATCTTTTGGGATCATTCCAATGTTATGCAATAAGGCACCAACTCTGGGTAACTGGGGTCGGGGAGTTACAGTTTATATTGGTATTAATATATGTGAAATAAATTAAAATACTTCTATTTTACAGATCCATAAATGAGGTAATAACTCAAAAAAACACTGAAATAGTAGTTCAGTATGGAGTACTTATTACTCATGATTTGACAAATCTTGGATCATCTGTGGATTTAATTTATTGAATGTAAACTAATTATTTAATTAAAATTTTAATATAAGTTCGTCCTTATAATAAAAAATAGATACATATATATATTTATCTCAAATATGGATTTACATAACCCAAAAAACATCATTTCATCCATTGATGACTATTCAAAAGATACGTATCTCTATTTTTTTCATTATAAAATTGAAGAACATGATCCCTTAAATGTTTTTAATGATAAAATAGAGAAAAAAATTGGTAAAAAAATTAGTATCATGATGTTTGATTAAGGTGGAAAATTTTATGGGAGATACACAGAGGATGAGCATTTTGCTGTTCCATTTTCAAGGATTCTTCAGGGAAATAGAAAAATTGACCAACACCCTATGCCAGGTTCATCAGACCAAAATGGTTTAGATGAAATAAGGAACTTAAATTTAATTTTAATGGAATGAATCATTCATAGTTACTATAATTCACCTAAATACTTATGGAATTATGAAATTAAATTTGAATCATACAATTTGAATTGGGTTCAAACAATTTTGTTTTTAAAAACACCTTGTGAATTATTTATGTGTTGGAAACTGAGTTTGTGGCATATATTGATTTGGGGATTCCTTAATAAATGTGTGTTTATAATCCAAATTCATGTAATTTAGACAAAATTTATATTATTGGATACATCATTTTATATTTTAATGGTTTACAAAATACAATTTTTATTTTTCATTATTAAATAGTTTAATTTTTGGAATTTAGAATTAAATATTTTCTTAAAAAAACTTAATTTTTTAGGGGGATCATATTTATTTTTTTGGATACAAAAATTCAGAGGCTAATAACACTACCTCAGATGATATATTCACAATTGACCATAAAAACCCAAAAAATTTAAAAAAATATCATTCCACAATTTTATAATAATCACCCTTTAGATAAAATTGCTCAAGAAAAATAAACTCTAGTAAATCTAGTAGAAAATAAATTTCATTAAAAAATTGATGGTAAATCACTAACAAGATCTTTATAGATTATAATTCCATCCATTTACTATTATTATATATCATATCTATAAGTATTTAACTATAATATTGGAGGAAAAAAGTTCTTGAAAGATCTTCACCATCCTTGAGTTTTGAAGATTCAAATATGATGATTGATTATATGATTGGAGAGTTCAATTACATGAATATTGATGATTTTTGGGACCTTTTTGAGTGTCCACTTATAGTAAAACCTATTGGATATTAATGTGTCCTTAAAAACATGAAAAATTCATTACTCAACATTGAGAGACACATGGATCGACTAGTTGCTATACAGTTTACTCAAAAGGAATGAATTGATTATAATGATATGTTTTTTCTGTTATCCAAAAAGGATTCCATAAAAATTATATTAAAATTAGTAGATCATTTTGATTTCAAATCAAAAGAAATTTTTAATAGGTCTATATTTTTAAATTTTAATCAAGATGAGGAGGATTATATGAAACAACCTGAAGGATTACTCTCTAGAAATGTTGATCATTGTGTGGGAACAATCCAAAGGTCTATCTATGGTTTGAAACAAGTATCCCGATAGTGGTATTTAAAATATATTAATTTGATTAGAGCATTTTGTTTGGGAGAAACATTATGCATTTATGGGTATACCATATGGAAAGTTTGAGTGAAATATATATCCTTATTTTTTATATAGAGGGAATTTTACTTCCCAATAATGATAAATGATTTCTATATGTGGTTAAAGAGTATCTACCCAAAATATATTACAAGGAAGATATGAGTGATGAATCCAATGTAAATAGAAAAAAGGTTTGTAGGGATAGTATAAGTGTTTTTCTATGATTGTCTAAAGAAACCTATGTTAATAAAGTCATATAGATATTTCATAGGAAATAGTGTGCACAAAGTATAGAACACATTATTTAGGGTGGTATATTTAGCTTGATCTGAATAACTAAAAATGATTTTGGATAAGACCAAATAGAATCTATAACATTTTATCTAGTTTTCGGTATTTTAATATATTATTAGGTTCCCATGAGTCATGACATTAAATTTTTAGTAGGATTGTTTCTGTGATATAAGAGTAACCCAGGTATAGACCATAGAATGTCCATAAAGAATGTATTGAGATATATTAAGAGGAATAAAGACTAAATGGTAATATATAAACACACTAATTATATAGAAGTTATTGGATACTTAGGTTGGGATATTTTTGGTTTTTTTGATTCATGAAAAGAATCTTTAGGGTTCATCTCTATAATAGTTTGCGGAGCTGTGTCATAGTGACATGTCAAATAGACAGAAATCATGAAATTTACTATGAAAGATGATTTTGTTTCATAATTTGATGCCCCTAAACAAATTTTATGGCCAAGGAGATTCATTTCAGTACATAAAATAATGAATGTGTACATGTAAACTAAGGATAGAAATACTTAAATATATAGAGTTTAAAATAATTTATCTATTAAACATATTTAAATAGTTCAACATAATCCAATAAATATTACATGATACATGAATTTAAATATAGGAATTTCATTTGTAAAATTATATGACATCATTAATTGAGAACTAACATGCTGAATGAACACCCTTTTATCAAAATACATTCCCTTATAGTGAAGTTCTTAATGTTATTGTGATTACTACAACTCCCACTTTTGTTAATCGTATCCATAAATATTGTAGCTAAATTGTCAAACCATAGAATCAATGGCCTCGAAATATAATCCGTAAATTGAAGGCCCAACAAGAATTTCTTTATCCATAAAACATAATGAGTGTCATGAAATCATAAAATTTTGCCAACTTCTATATGATATGTCATGATTTGTTTTTTACACTTTCTTATTAAACAAACCAAACATCCATCATGAATAAAAATCCTAATATTTATTTTAATGAATCAAAAAAAATCCAACAAAGTCTGCATCTGAGTATCCACTGGATTATAAATTATGTGTTTGTATATATATAATCATGTAGTCTTTATTCTCTTTAAGGTTTCTCAATACTCTCTTCATATATTTCTAGTGGTATATACCTAGATTACTATGATATCATTCAAAAATTGCTAAAAATAATGAAATTTTATGATTTGTGTAGAAATGAGAATACATTAAAAAACCAAAAACAAAAGTAAATGAAATAGATTATATTTTTACATATTTAAAATATTTTTGGGGATTCAGTTTTATATGAATTTTTCACTCGAATAATGTGTGTGGTACTGGGTGCATAGTCTTTCGTACAAAATATTTGTATAAAATTATTAATAAATTATTATTAAGATAATACTTGATTGAATCTCAAAATACCCCTATGAATCATTGTGATAATTATATACTATTAATGAACCATATTATTAAATGAAATTATTTTTTGAGAGAAACTAGTTAACCTCATATTGAAAACCCTTATCATTAGTGGTGAGTGAATTTTCATCTACGTATAAATTAAGAAAATATATATTACTCCCACTAAAATTCGGGTATATTAATTGATAAATAATGTGTCTTCTAAATCCCAATGAATTAATTAAATCTTGAAATTGTAAAAAAAAACATCCAATATTCTAGTTTTAAAGCATAGATGTGCCTTTGGAGCTTGCACATTGAATTATCACCATTATTATAGACAAATCATTTATGTTTTTTCATGTAAAACTCTTCATTATGATTACCATTTAGAAATTAATATTTCACATCCAATTTTTTTTTAATTCAAAGAAAAAATTATATACTGATCTAGATAATATATATAGGGAATCCTTTTTTGATACTATATATGACATATCTGTATAATCAATACCGTACTTTTGAGTGAAACCTTTAGAAAATATAAAGACCAAGTATCTATCAACAATACCTTATGAATTTTATGGTTTTTAAAAACCCATTTACATAAATTTTGTTTTATAGCAAGTTGAAACCCATCATGTTCCCATACATCATTACTCTTTAGGACTCATAATGACCTGTTCATACATTAAACTACCAATGAAGGGAAAAAAATGATATATTCCATTTGTTCTTATTCAAAATCATTTAGGGATTTGGTTCATGATGAATTTATTACCCTGGACAATGGGTTATACAATTATCCAATAGACGTTCATTTGGGATCTCCCTAAGAATTGATTATTATAGGTGTCTTGAAGAAATACTACAATGCCTCTCAAACAATACCTATGAAAATTTTGTCCAATAACATATGAGTAATCACTAAAATATTTCATGTCAATGAATCTTTTGAGAAATTCTTTAACATCATATAAGAAAACCCTTATATTACTATTAATCAAAATTTCCTCCATATATAAAACCATAAAAATTATTTTAATACCATTTTTCTTTCTGGAATATACATTGATCTCTAATATTTTTTCAAAACTAAACAATGTAATTATATCATGAAATCATAAATTATACTACCGCAATTCAATTTTGAAACCTTGTATAGTATGTTTGAGCTTCAACACCAAATACTAACCATATTTAGAGAGAAATCATTTACATAGTTCTATGTATACCTCCTCATCTAAATTAAAATTCATAAATGAAGTTTTCAAATATATTTATTTTAGTTAAATGTAATAAATATATAATAATGGAAATATAATGCATAATGTTTTTTTGATATTGGGGAAAATTTATCATTATTATAAATCCCTTAATTTTTATATGAACCCTTTAGAAAGAGGTTGGGACTTGTAACTCTTAATGTTTCTAATGATTTTATCTTAGTGTTAATAACCCATTGACAAAAAAAATATTTTATAGCCTTTCAATACTCAACAGGTTTCCAAAAATCATTACACTATAAGGAATTCAACTACTCTATCTTGGAATCATACCACATTTATTACTAATTACAACTAATGGCTTGTGAATATGTTTTAGGAAATTTTTATTCCCTATATTATTATCAAATTCATGTATAAAAATTAAATAATCAATTAAAATGATGGATTTATTATACTTTCTAATATAATTATTATTTCACCATTATATTCTTAAGGATTTTTTTTCCAAAAAAGTATTTCAAGAGGTTGTGATTCTTGATTTTTTTGATCTAATAGATGATTATCAACTATTTACGGAATGTTCTGTGGTAAAAAATTAGGTTTTTTATTAATTTTATTTAATATATCACATGATCTAGAGGGTTGATATTCTAAATTATCTTTATTATAAATTTTGTTGATAAGATAACTTCAACATATAAGGTCATTTTTAAGAAATATTTCATTTATTTATTCTAAATTTCGAATGTTCGATGATGGAATATTCAAACTACGTCATTTATACATTTTGGAAAATCCAATGAAGTATACTCTAATGAAACTAGGATAAAAATTAAATTCTTTTGGATTATAAACATGCACCTATAAAGGGCATTCCCAGATGCGTACATACTATAAAATCAGTTTACAACCAGTCAAAAATTATTCTTTTAGGAAACCTCGTTTATTAAAACCTCATTAAGAATGTTTGATGACTATTTATGTTCATTCGACCACTATATGTTAGGTAACATAGAGTAATTAAGAATTCAGCTTTCCATGTCTATTAATTTTTAGCTTCATATTTCTACAACACCAATTTGGTCTGGTTAACTGGGAATAGTGTATTTGTGCACCAATTCTATTTTCTTGAAGAATGCATTCAAAAGGACCATGAAATTTTCCATCCACTATATATCTCCCATAATATTCTCCACATGATCTGATCTCATGATATTAAATATTTTACCACATTATTCCATTTATATATTCTTAAGACAATAAAGGTTTTATGTTATTCATTTTTATTTTGAATCAAATAGAGATAAATATATCATGAATAGTCATGGATGGATGAAATGGTGAATCTGTGGTTATTTAAATCCATTTCTAAGCTCCAAATATATATATATTTATGATTTCTAATATAGATGAGCTTAAATTATTTATTACATGTCGTTACTCATATGATAGGTATGTTTCAAACCCTCTCATGGTTTTCTTTTTTCGTTGTCTAGTAGGGGCCAAGATGGAATTGGGAGGATACCTATAATGGTGAAGTCACAGATCTTTCATATTGATAATATAAAAAACTATTTGTTCTGTATTATATTGAATAATTAAATGACATTTATTTTCGTTACACAACATTTAAGTTATAATATAATAAAAAATATATTTTTATCAATAGGTGATGAATTTTTTAGAGAATCTAGAATTTTTTCAATTACACATTATTTTATTGTTTACACATCATATATAGTCCCTACTGTTTATTTTAAAAGGAATCCTGGCAAATTTACCTATTTACCCTTTTCATTTTTCATTTCTCTCAACCCAATAGCCATTCCTCGGTGACATGGGATCCCCCAACCCTTTGCGATTCATCTCGATCAATGATTGATCATTGTTACAGTTGTATTATGACTTTATGTGTAAGAGTTCTACATATCTCTCCATCTTTTCAATTTTCATACTTGTATGTTTGATATATCATCATGATATTGATGGATCTAAAATCCATGTTGTTTAATGTTTTTTCTAGGTTGATTTCTCATATCTTATGTGATTTATTTCTTGCCTGCAGTTCCTGTTGTGGGTGTTTTGATTATGTGAAAGGTAGATGGTTCATTTATTATGGCCAAATTTTATTTAACTTGAATTTATTGATTTAATTTCAATTATTTTATTTAAATTCATTTTATTGAAACTAATTTCATTTGTTAGAAAAATATTTCCCACAATATATTCAAAATACTTATTTATTTTCTCGAGTATTTTTATTACTCAAAATACATACTGTAAAATCAAAATATATTAAAAATTACTCCTTTTAAATGAAATTCATAAGAAGTGTGTCGTGGTTTTAAAAAAATAATAATTTCATTAATTAAAAAATCTATAAATTTTTTGAAATCACAAAAAAACATAGCTAAAAATTGATAAGTTCAACTAAATCAAAAAGAATCTCATAGTATTTCTAAAAAAGTTATTATCTCCTTAATTTTCTCGAAATAATTCAAAAAATTATTTTTCATAAAATAATATAAAATAACATTATCTTTCTCATCATTCAATCTAATTATATTCATAAAATCAAAATAAATATCTTTTACTTCTACTGCAATTGTTATTATTAAATGAAAAAAGGAAGCTAAATAAATTTTAGGAAACCTATCAAAAATAATGTGAGTAAATATAATTTTCTTAAATTTTATCAAAGAAAATAATTTTCTATTTAGTCCCATAAATCAATTCAAATAAAATATTTTATAAAAATCCTTTTAGAAACATTTATCCTCTTTATAGAATTGTAAATACTCAGGTTGGAATTAAAAAAAAAATATCGAAGCTATAACGACAGAAATAACTTTTTTATGTTATCATCCAATTCCAATGGATGATTATCCTCCTATGAGTATGGTTCTAAGAAATTGTTTACATTGAAATTTATAATCTCAGATAGAAATATGATTTGAAGTTAATAAAATATTTTTAGGAAACTATATATATATATCAGATGAAATAAATATTCCCTTCCCTTATATTGAGGTGTCATTCCATGATAGAAGATCAGTTCAAAAAAAGTGAAATAATGATCACCATAATTTTATAGTTCATATATTCATGTTTATTATTTTTTGAATATATTATAATTTAATGGACTTCAATAAATATCATCATGATGGATATCAATTATGATAAACTCATAAACAATATACTCTTTTTGTATATATTCCCTAAAGAATTGGTGTCTAATATTTATATTCTATTATAATGAGTAATGTGATGGGCTCTTATAAAATTATATTACAAAAATATTATCACAAAGAAATATATTTTGAGTAAAATTAAAATAATAATACGTGACTATGTTTTGCATCAACAACACCTGAGTATAACAACTTCCAAAATTAATAAAATCTTATTCAAAAAAATGATGAGTGAAATTTGATGTTCCTTATTTATAGACCATGTAAGTAATGGTTCTCCTAATAAATTATATAATATAAAATTACTTTTTTTTCTAATATAGAACAATTAATTTTTTCATCTCAGATAAATTTAAGAACAAATTCATTTCATGTGGAATAAAATATTCCATTTTTATGATTGATATTGGTATTATAAAATGAGTTTTAATACCATTAAATGTATTTACTTTGTATTTTCTTGAAATCTATTGCATAATCATTTTGAAAATGGGATTTTAATTAAAAATTTTGTATGATATAGTATAATTTTATTCATATATCTCTAAATATTTTCATCAATCAATTTACTAGATTCATAAAGATCATGTTTAATAATAGCTACTTCTAGAGTAATTTAATTGTATTAATTATCAGAAATACAATGTTTTATCAGGCCTCTAATGTATTTATTTCCTGTTAATAGGTTTCATTCTATTTTTTATGATATTTCATAACCAAAAATAATATCATCAAAAAATGTTAATACTTTATGTGGTTTTGATAATTTTATTTATAAAAATTGACAGAGTAGCACCTCCTTGAAAAAAAAATTATTTTAAGTATTTCTTATTAATATATCACTACAGTCACTTGGAGATTGATTGATTCTATTGAGTTCTTTATTATGTTTTAAAAAATACCAATGATTTTTTATCCCTAAAAATATGTGTTTTTCAATATAAACATCCACATAAAAATATTTATTAAGAATACACCTTTAATATCTATTTTAAATTATGTAAAATTCATAAGTGATAAAAAGGATACAAAATTCATGATAGTTTCAAGTATTTAAAACATTGAATAATTATTAACATATTCTATAAATTAATCTATGTTTTAATCAATAGATACAAGAAATAATTTATATATAAAAAAGTTCAATATTTATTTTAATTGTTTCTTGAAATTGATTTTACCCAACTTATGATAGATCTTTTGGTCTTTCGAATAAATTTCTAAATTTGGTAATTACTAATTTTATCATCACTATTTCCATGGATCTTACTTAGTTTATATCACCTAAGGAATCATATGTTTTTTATGTTCAAATTAGGATAAGTATGCATGACGCTCAAAATGAATTGTGAACTATTATTTTTAACTAGTTGAAATACAATGAAAATAATATTATCATCAAGATAAATCTTCAATATTGACCAGTTCATAAGTAAATTTGTATGTTGATTCTCACATAATGATTTTATATATTCCATTGAATTGACTTAAGAATTATAAAAAATCCCTTTTTCTTACTTTTAGTGGAATTATAATTTTTTGTTTTGAATAATTTATGGTAAAAAACATGTTGATTTTCAAAAAACAAAATATAGAGGATTAATTTTTGGTGTTTTAAAAAAAATAATTGTTTCATAAAATATTATATGAATAGTTTATTCAAAAGGATTGTTTAGATTTTTAAAATAACTCTATATTTATAGTGGTATTGTAACTAAAAAATCCTTCTTTATCTTATGAACATTGTATGAAATTGTAATATTTATTATGGTCATAACTCATAATATTTTTAATGAAGTAAAATTTAAGGGAAGATATATTTATTCTATAACTTCATATACTCACTAAATCAACCCAAAAATATCATGAAATTAAATACTCACTTAGTAATGTTTAATTAATTTAATAAATAATTATATTTTTCGTTATACTCATCCATTTGTGTGGTTTTGTAGGTATTAAAAATGATAAATACATTTCATACTATAAATAGTTTAAAATTTAGGATTTAGAAAACTCACAACCATGATTACTGCAAAAATTTGTTAATGGTTGGATTTTATTTTTATAAATGAACCGTGAAATGTTTTTAAAATGAAATAGAGTTGTATTTTTTCCCCTCTAACCAAATTCTATATAGATTATAGTAACTTATATTTATTGTGTTTAATATTAATAAATTTATAATATCATCATAATTATTCTTCTATGTGCCACTAATGTGATAATGTTATATAATTAATTATTGCACTAAAATTCCATAGTAGTACACTATAATAATGTGTACCTAGAACTGTCATGAAAAAATTATTGAATATTGTCCTATAGATCGAATAATTCATTCTATGAGATGAAAATGAAACAATATATCAAAGGTGGAGACTCATAGTACATTGACACAATTTCTAATGATAAAAACCCTTAGAACTCTTCAGATAAGGAGATTGTGTGAACATGACATGCCAGTAGGAAATTCACATTTATGCATGTCATCAAATGTTCTCATATATGAATGAGTGTAATTATCCATAAACATTGATATTATTATCAATTAATATCTTTAGTTTTTCTTTTTCATGACCGAGGCCTCAGTGCTGGTGGTCGAGATCTCTATCGGCGAACCATCCCCCTTCGATGAAGTGACGCTCGAGGTCGTCGATACTACGATTCATGCCTCCTTCGCTAGTATGCTATTTTATTTCTTATTTTTTCACTCTAGTATTGATGTTCAGGTTCCTTGGGTTCATAAAGGAAGGGATGAAGTTCTTGTGTAGGCATAGACCTCTGCCAAGGCCCTCATCAGCTCAAATCTACTCTGACCGTCTAGTCCATCACTTCGTCTTGTTCGGTCTGGTGCTGTGGCCTCTATAGTGGATTCGGGATGTGATGTTTGAGTCGTCAATGGTATCTTGGAGGTGTTTCCAGCATAGGATTCCCCCCCATTGGTCCCTGTTGGTGATTATTATTAAATTTTCATCATTGAAGATGGATTTTTAGGCGTTGTTTGTTATGGATAGTTCTATTTACTGTTTGATCGATGTAGTTTCTTCAATATATAATTATATTTGATATTAGAGATTTTCGTTATCCATTTTCGTTGGTGCTGTTTCAATGGTGCTTTGATGACTTCTACAACATAGTGGCTGTTTCGAGGTTTAATGTGATGATGGTGATGACTTTCTTCAACATCGACCATTCCAGGAGATTCTTTCCAATGTTTCGACATGGAATTTTCCTTTTCATTATCTACTATAGATCCAAGTTTACCAAACTCTTTCTAAGGTGAAGATTCATGTAAGAAATTATGGATTATTGGTATGTGTGATTGAGAGGGTGGATTCAGGAGGAAGATGGGGATGATTTCTTGATCCTAGACGGTGAGGATGAATTTAGCTCTAGCAATAATGATGGTGGTGGTCGGCAGTGATTCAACAACTGTTTTATACCTGATTTGGGTTGGAATGTTGTCCGAGTATGATGGTGTTGATCTGTTCAAATTTTTAATTTTGTACATTTGAGGGCAGTTCTTTGAAAAATGAATCTGAAATTTGGATTTTTTGTGGGTCGGATCTTACAGTGGCTGAACTTGTAACCATTTGGATTTTTTTTGGTTCACACATTCCCTTCAAAAGTATCATTAGAAAAATAAAAATATGGATTGTGGGATTTTGGAGTGGGTTAGTTTTTGAAAAAACCACGAAATAGACATCAAGTAAATAAGTTGATGACATCATCATGCTACCTAATTCATTTGAGATATCTTGATAAATTTATTAAACTATAACTTAATATTTTATATAAAGTTTTAATTCAATATTATATTTATATCATTATATGTGGTTGTCTATTATTATTTATAGATGCTCACCATCGAATCTAGGTGGCTCCACATCAAGTTGTTGATAAAGGGGAGACAACGGTCCGAAATTAAGTGTATCTAGAGTATAAGTTAAATTATATCCCGAATTTAAAAATCAAGAGTAAATATTTTTCTCTCTATGGTTTAATAATTATTCTAGGATGGTTGATTGACATGATTTAATCCCAATTTATTTGGACGAATAAATAAGTTCTTTAAATGATAATAAAAATTGATTCTCACATTTTAGTTAATATAATATTTAATAAATTTAGGGGTAAATAATACAATAAAATTTTACCAAATAAATAAGTAGTCATTATTCATGGTTTTCTAAATAATGAGGATGATAAAATAGTTTAGTATAATCGTTTGACTGGAAATAATTTATAAACTATCATTTAAATGAATTTTAATTAAATTTATTTAACAAATTATATTAATTTATATACAGGAGTTTCCCATTTCAAGAAAATAATAATTTTATTTATTTTATTATTAGAATTGGGGTTCACCTTGGAATATAGAATTCGACAAGGACATATGTGCAATAACCAACACTATCACATCTCTATAAATACCCAGTTATATTAGTTTATAGGGTTTTCTTCTTTTTGTGTACAACCAACCTAGAGGGATTCTCAAGACTAAAAAGGAAACCACTTAGGAAAATTCTCATAAAATATAGTTTCAATTAAAACAACCCTAGAATTTATACATTTTTTGAAAAAAGTTTATTTAATTATTAATTATTTATAATTTGGACAGTATAATGTATTATTTAATATAAACATAAATGGTTTTATTAATAAAAAGTTGTAAGTTTATAAATAATATAATTAATTTATTCTATTAAAGAATATATCAATATATCAATATGTTTTTCATTGAATAAATGCATTCATAAATTAAATTTAATAATATGTAAATAATTCCTTTAACGTTATGAGAGAAATAGGGGACTGCATTGGTCAATTCATTGATTGGGACTGTTCGGACCCTATCCAATGGGGACCCGAGGTTCGGATCAGATCTGGTAATGATGTGTCAGAGCCATTGATGAGGGGCATGTTCTGAAACTCGGCGACGCAAACGACTGGATTTCTTTCATATTTGAGAAACTCCCAATCTTCTTCTTCTGATGTAGACGTCTCGGCCATCAGGAAAGATCGTCTGTATCAAAGGAATATAATGGATCAGGTAATATCATTTTACAATATGGCCCATGGCTCCGAGACAGAAAACCTAGATTTTCATTCATCTCTAATTCGTAAAAACAAAAGGACCATGAACATCTCACGGTGGCCCACACAAGACAGGCGAAAACATAACTTGGAAAAATCATCATGCTTGGACCACCAGAATTCCCTAAAGAGAGCGCAACCAATCAGGGGAAAAAGTGATTTCATCCTTCCCCCCTAAAGGACACCGTATCATCCTTTTTAGAGCCGATGAATTCACCAAAAGATCTTCCAGAGAAAATCCCTAGACCAGAGCAGATGCATACCGAACCACCAGATCCCGACCCGGATCCAGAAATGACCATGGAAGACATCCCAAAATAGGATAAAGATGGAAATAAATGAACCTCAACACCAGGCTCAATCACCTGTCGAACCTGATAAGGGTGCAGCTGGATGAAATAGACAGCACACTGGAAGACACTAAATCCAGGATACTGAAAAGAAAAACTGAAACAATCCTTTTTGTGGGGAAATCCTCTAAAATATGGAAACTGGCGGGTGAAAAAACTAGTTCAGAGGTCTCAAAGGCGGAGGCAAGTAAGACCTATCCCCTCCTAGATTAATGATCATCTTATGATAGAACTATCATGGGCTTGGAAACCCACGAACAATCCAGATGATCCAGCGCAATTACGCCCAAAGTCACCCCAATATGGTTTTCCTTTCCGAAACCATATTGGAAAACAATGAAACCACACACATTGCTCTAAAATACAGCTTCCAAGGATGCCTCCCGGTCTCCCGACATGGCCACTCCGGGGGAATCTGTCTCCTCTGGAAGGATTTTGTCGACGTCAAGATCTTGTCCTTCTCCTCACACCATGTGCCTATGGCCATTCATGCGGACCACACCCCACCATTGAATTTCATGGGATTCTATGGATGGCTGGACCAAAACAAGAAGTGGAAATCATTGGAGCTCCTCTGAATGTTGCGTCACGATATTCCGAGCCCTATTCTCTTTGGAGGTTACTTCAATGAGATTTTGTTTCATAAGGAAAAAAGAGGCAGAACAATCCGAACAGCTTCGTCGATGTCAAGTTTTAAGGATGTGTTCTCCAGGGCGGACCTGACTGATCTCGGTTATGCGGGCAACTATTTCACATGGTTCCGGGGCAAGACAGATGGCACACGCATCACCGAACTACTTGATAAATTTCTGGGATCAACAAATTGGACAAATCTCTTCAGTATGTTGCACATCGGTCAGCTGACGCTCAACTGCTCAGACCACTGCCCAATTGTCATTGATTGCAGTCAAGGAAAACGGAACAAGCACTCCAGCATACCCTTTAGATTTGAAATCTTATGGGGGAAAGAATAGGAATGCGAAGATGTTATCCGGTCAAGATGGAAGAGTAATCACACAGACGTGGGAGTCAATATCAAGCAGGTCACATCAAATCTAATGTCTTGGAGCGACATGAAATTCTGTCATCCCAACAGGCACTGTGATTTCCTTGAAAGGAAACTGAATTACCTTCTAAAGAAACCCCCATCTAACTACGATCTATCTTATATCAGTTCCACTCAAAAAGATCTGGATGTGACCTTGCACGTCATGGAATGATTTTATACTATGCGGGAGCGAGACACCCACAATACCAAAGGGGATGCCAATACACAATATTTTCACCAGAAAGCTTCAGCTAGGCACGAAGTAATTCTATCACTTGCATCTCTCAACCAGACGGTAGTAAAGTCTCTGACAGCAATGGAATTCATGATGCTTTGACATATTTTTTCCAAAACATCTTCTCTACAGGAAATCCTTTCTTTTCTCCAAAAGTGGAGGATTGCATTAAACCTATGATCACCGATGAGATCAATCATCAACTCACCAAATATGTGAAGGAAGAGGAGGTTTGTATGGCTCTGAAACATATCCACCCCACTAAGTCCCGGGCCTAGATGGTTTCCACGTCCTCTTCTTAAAACAATACTGGCACATTTTCTATCCTGACATCTGCAATTTGATGAGGAATATTTGGGCTAGGAAAACATGCATTTCCGCCATCAATGAAACTATCCTCGTCCTCATTACAATAATAAAGAAACCTCTAGTGGTCCCTGATTTCAGAGCCATCAGACTGTGTAATGTCTCTTACAAAATTTTCTCAAAGATCATAGTTAATCGGCTACGCCCTTGGTTACCTGACATCATCTCCGAAAACCAGAGTGATTTTGTGGCCAAGAGACTGATCACTGATAATGCAATTGTGTCCCATGAAGTGTTCCACTCCATGAAAACCTGCTCCACTGTGGAAAAAGGAACTATGTCTTGGAAACTTGATATGACCAAGGCCTAAGATAAAGTGGAATGGCACTCCTTAGAGTCATTATGCTGAAAATGGGATTCTGTTCTAAATGGATTGTTATGGTCATGCACTATGTCTTGACCGTGTCTTTCCGAATCAAGGTCAATGGGGAGATCACCTGAGGCTTTGACCCATCTCGGGGCCTACGACATGGATATCCCCTCTCCCCATTTCTCTTTATCTTAGTGGATGATGTTTTCTCTAACCTTATTTCTAGGGCTACATCCTAAAACTCCTTACAAGGGGAAAAGGTATGTTGTGGTAGTCCGCCGGTTTCGCATATTTTCTTCGCCAAAGACTACTTCCTTTACTCCAGAGAAACCACTAATGAATTCCGGGTAATCATCCTTGCGATCCAACTGTATGAGAGGGCTTCCGGTCGGTCAATCAATCATGGAAAGTCAGAAATCTCTTTCAGCGCAGGGGTACCTCCTTCTAAGAAAGAAGAACTCTATGATTATTCAAGAATCCAATTGGTCAAGAAACACCAAAAATTCCTCAGGCTCCCCACAGTTATCATCCACTCCAAAAAAAAATCTCTGCATCCTTGATGGACAGGATTGAGAATAAAATCCAAGGCTATACCCCAAAAAAATTTCA
Organism: Viscum album; assembly: GCA_963277665.1. NCBI lineage: Eukaryota > Viridiplantae > Streptophyta > Magnoliopsida > Santalales > Viscaceae > Viscum > Viscum album. The sequence continues at coordinate 1,893,745,875 of OY728119.1, forward strand.
ATATCGGGTAAGGAGATCCCCGTTAAATCTGTCATCTAGTCTGTCCCCAGCTATTTTATGTCCATATTTAGGCTTTTGTCGACTATTGTAAACCTGATCCAGTAACACACAACCAAATTCTGGTGGGGGAAAATGATGGAAGGAACCGAACCCAGTAAATTGCTTGGGAGATACTATGCAACCCCAAGTCTGGGGGAGGTATGGGATTCCGGAATCTATTTCACTTCAATGATGCTCTGCTGGATAAGCACGTTTGGTGCCTGATTAACCGTTCTTCGTCTCTCTGTGCACACGTTCTTCGTCTCTCTGTGCACACATTCTTCATGCTAATTGTTTTTCCCACACAGACTTCCATGCCTCCTCTCTTGGCACCCATCAAATCATCCCCTGGAGAATCATTTGGGGGGACCGTTTCCTCATGGAAAAAGGGCTGGGCTGGAGGAATATGAATTTCCAAACTGTTAACATTTGGACCGACCCCTAGTTGATTGATATGGAAGGTGTTCATGCCTCATCCCCTTCCCAACTAGGGTTCAAAGATGCCACTTTCATGTGCCTATTTTCCAATCAGGGTCCTGGATGGTGTCTGGAAAAGATCCTTGCATGGTTCAATGATAGAGACAAAAGAATTATCCTGAGTACCTCCAAGGTCCCTGATGCAGGATCCGACTATCTATTCTGGATCAAAGACCTATCGGGAGCCTACACAGTGATGTTCGGATACTGGATCACCATTGGAAACCATTTAGTCAATTGGGATGGGGGACCCTGGAAATAAATTTGGAAACTCAACATTCCCCCAATAATCCTGCACATCTGGTGGAAGGTGTGCATGGGAACCCTTCCTACCATGATCCTTCTCACCTTCCGGCACAAGTCCACTGACGATTCTTGCCTCTTCTACCCGAACGTCCCAGAATCTCCCTTGTACGCCATCATCAAGTGCCCAGGGGCTAAGGAAATTTGGCACAAATGGGGCTCTGCTGCAGCCACTTCACCGAACATGACCGCTGACCCCCCAAGCTTCCTGATGCAATAGTGCTCATTCTTCTCATCAGCCAAAGCATGATCACTTTTCACCCTGGCCTGGATCATCTGGGTCCATCGTAACGAGGCAGTTTTCAACCATGTGCAAAGAACCCCCGAATTCTAGATTGAACGGGCCTCTTTGTGGATTGAGGGCTGGAAACACCACAATGGAAAAAATATTCCCTTTGGAACCTCTTCCTGCCCCTCCCACTGATGTCTGCCATGTGAGTGGATTCTTAAGATTAATGTCGATGCATCTATACCCAAGGATGGGCCTGTCACCCTCGACATCCTGGCCCGGAATCATTAGGGGAATATCATTGCGGCCAAACATGAATCACACTCCGCTGTCTAGGAACCTGTGGTGGCTGATGCTACTGCCATCCTTGTAGGTATGATGCTCTCCAAGGACCACAGATGGGATAAAATCAACCTCGAATCAGACTGTCTCACCATTATCAATGCTATCAATTCCAAAGATGGTGGCCTCAAGTCTTTTGGATCCTTCATCAGGAGAATCCTTTCACTCTGTCAAGGCTTCTCAATTTGTACCTTATCCTTTACTAAAAGGGAAGGTAACAATGCTGCCCATCAGATGGCAGCCTCAAGCCCCTTTGATGCTAAACAGCTCTGGCTGGACTATTTTCATTCATGGATTTTCAATTGTACGTTCTCTGATCTCTGACATTAATGTATATGTCTTTTCAAAAAAAGGGTAACAATTATTACTTATATAAAAAAGGGACCATCAAATGTAAGTGGTATGTTCGAATAAACTATAGTGGGATCCCAAATACAATGGTCGACCACCATTAAGAGTTATCCTAATAATTTTTTTTTGGTGGAATAGATCATAAACCCACATATGAGATGCATTGGTTGGGAAGATCATGCCATTATGGCACATGTGTAAGGTCTGATTTAAACATCGGTTAGGAATAAGTAATACTATTCCAATGTATAAGAACCTCAGGTGATGACCCCATTACTACTATTGAACGACTATCAACACAGATTTTCTATTGTGGGAGTGGGGATCATTGTTTTCTTTTCTATGTGGGATATGTAACTGGAGGTACTATTCACACGTTTAAAAATAGTCTCTTAAATTGGGACCATTGAATGAAATCACAACATCAATTGGATATTACTCTATGCCATCTTCTTCCTCTAAATTATCATTGTTGATCCCATCTCAAGCATGCTAGACCAACCATCTTCACCTTTATCCCACCTTGATAGATTTTCCTCTTCTCTGCCTTCCAGTATAAGGAATCGACAGTAAAATAGACCTAAGCATAGTGTACTACCATTATCAATATTTCCATGATGATAAGACCAGCCCCTTAAGTTTACTTCATAGGTCATGACCCAGGTGAACAGAATATCCCATCTCCCTAAGGTAGCTTTGAAACTTTCCCATGAAAGCTTAGGATAATTCTAATTTAAATAGGAATTCACATCAATATAAACAATAAAATTATAGTTTTTATATTTAGATATATAGATAAATATATAAATCTAAAAATGAAAATGTTTCTTCAACATTCCCCATAATCTATGGATTTGACCGTCAAATATGTTCAAATCGTCGAGGAAGGATTATGTTTATTAATGAATTCTGTGTACACTATCGTTTTTCTCCCACCCTCAGACCTGAACCTTCATGTATATATATATATAAGCCACTAATTTTAGGTATAAACCCTCTCCCTCAATGAAAGACCCAATACCTGTTCTTTATTTTCCTACACTCCTTCCACTGGTTCATGTACACCAAATAAGCAGATGTACATCAATTTGGTTTATAGTTTCAATGAGTTAAGGGTGTATTATAATTACTAAAATTATATTTCCAATTTTATATTATTTATATATATATAAATATATTCATGTACATACAATTTATAATGTCCACGTTTGTATGTATATTATAATTACTTTTCAGTATTCTAATTATGAATGAAAGGGTTTTTAATTTAATTTAAGGGGATCAATATACATATATATATATACACATCATTCTGAAAATATTTATTTTTATATTTGTCAGATATAAATTCATTTTTAGGGATACATCAACTCTTATATTTTGAAACCCCTTTATATTTTAGTTACTAAAGAAAATTATTCTCAATGTTATTTGGGTTTTTATACTTATGGTATTTGTGTGTATATATATATAAATATTTACCTATTATTTCATGATTTTAATGAATAAAAAATACATTTTAAATAATTATCTTACTAAATTCAATATTATTTAATTATGAAATGATGAACATACTGTTTCAATTTTTTTAATTTTTATAATTTTACACGGTTAATATTTTTTTAAAATTATGTTATGTGAATAATTGTTAATTATACTTTGAATTTTTGTATGGAAACAAAACTATTATAACTAGTAAGTGTAATATTCTATTTGATTAGTAATTTTACTACTACTATTATTTTATGTGTGATGGATTCATATCATCACATCATTAATTTATGTATAAAATCAAAATTTAAACTAAGTATGTGAGTATCTAAATTATATATTCAATGATTAATTTTAAATGATAAAAGTGATCATATTATGTATTATTTTAATAAAAATTTATTTTACTGGTTTATGAATGAAAAATTAAATATGTGGGTGTAAATCATTCACTAAATAACATATCATGTATTTATGAAAAGGCTATTTTTTAGGAGAGTTGGTTATACCAAATTAAATAAGAGAATCTTTATAAATGTTCATATATATATTTATATATATGTATTTATATGTGCGTGTGTGTCTATATAAGAATATGAGTGTCTATAGATTATTATGTTTTTATAGTGAAAAACTCTAGTGAAAAATATATATATATAAAGAATGTTCCAAATGTTTCTATAAAATTCGGCCCTTAAACTCTGTAAACATGATAGGGAACATGGGAGTGAACCCCACCATTAAGAAGTGGGTATTCCAAAACATACTTCAATGGTTCAATTTTCCCCATGTTTTTGTCTTCCAAATCATTCATAATATGTTATGAAAATAACTAGAATTTTTTTATTAAGAAAATATTTTCCAATGAGTAGGTATTTTCAATGTTATTATAGAATTTTTGAAATCATAAGTATTTTCTAATGTATTATAGAATTTTAAATTGTGAATGTATTTTAAATGATATTTTATTATTTAAAATAGAGTGTGTATTTTAAAATTCATGATCAAACTCAAGTTTTTAGATGATTTTTGAATGTATTTTTAATGATACTATATTTTGAAAATGTTTTCTCAAAATATGGTTTCCATAATTATAAATATTTTAGAAGGATTTTTATAATATTTTTCCAAAGGAATATTTTGAAAACACAAAATTTATATTTTCAATAAGTATATATTTATATATATATATATTATCTAATTTGATGTAAATGGAAAAATTATTTCAAATAGGTTTTCAAAAGTATTTTCAAAATGATTTTTCATTGGTTTTAAAAAAACCCTTACTAGGTAATTATGCTCACCCTATATTTTGTTAAATGTTTCTAGGATCATTTAAATGTTTCAGGGAGTTTAGTTATAATAAGTAGATAATTTGATAAAGCATCAATCACTTACTTTTAATTCATTATATTAATTTTGATAATTTGTAAGAGTGGTCCCTCTACTCTAAATCCTAGATCAAAAAATATCCTCAAATGTAAATGAATGTATATTTTAAGTTAATTATTTTTAAAAAATAAATATTATTATACTATAATGAATCTGGAGGCATGAGTCTTAGAGCCTTATAATTGGTATCAAAATAATGGATTAGATATATTTTTAGATTATTACACTTAGTTAAATAAATGTAAAATGTAAAATTATATAATTTTAGTAAAACCTTTATTTGATAACATTTTATATTTAAAAAAATATATGATTTTTAAATATAATTCTAAACTTTTAATAAGTTTATTTACTTTTAAGAATATATAATTTCAATGATTCTTTTTTTCTAAATTCTAAAAATATAATTTCATATGTTTCCTTAACTATGACAAATGAATTTCGATGGCTAAATTCAATTTAACGTGGGTAAAATGTAACATCCAATTAATTTACACATTTTAATAAATGTTTAATTAATTATTTGTTTTATAAAAAAAATAAAGTATAATTAAATATGAACATAAATTTTTTCCTTAATAAATTTTTTTTTTGATTAAAAATACGGATAATATATTTATAATATTAAGAAATATGTAAGTATATTAATATTTTTTTACATTGAATAAATGTATTGATAATTCAAATTTATTAGTATGTTAATAAGACATCATACTCTATTTCATAAATTAGAAGATATATTAATAACTAAAAAACAAAATTAATTAATATATTATTTTAAATTATTTTTTATATGAATGACCCAGATTCTTATACTAATAAAAGTGTTTTAAAAGTTAAGATGATTATAAATATTTTATTATATTTTTCAAAATATTTCCACTTTAATATATATATTCTATTAAATAACAAATTTTAAACATAAAATAAATTTAAACATTAATTAAGTGTTATGTTTTTTTAATAAAGGAAAAAAGTGTTTTAGTTAAGTAATATTATGTAATAATAATTATTAAAACGTTTATTATAAGTTGTTGTAAAACAATGACTCATTAATACTTTTTTTATTTTTTATTTGAATTTATAAACAAAAAAATAAAATAAAAATAAAAAAATTAATAATAATAATAATACTTAGAAATTAGTAAATGTAAAATGTTAAGTTGAAACATAACAAAAATAATAGTTTAAAAATTAAAATGACTAATGTTAAAGAAATTATATTATTTTTTTATATTCATTCACTTTTGAGTAATAAATATTTCTTATAAATATAGGTTCAAACCAAGAAAAGTGGTCTGCAATGTCAACTATTGTTGGAGTATACTAAGGAAGCTCAACCACCAGTAGTAAGCTAACGCAAGAAAGAAATCTATATGGTAGGAAGCTTCGAGCTATGTAGGATACTCATAGGTTGGGAACAATGAACACCTAAGGACCGTGTGTATAGCCCAAGAAACACATATGTCAGGTCAAAGTATTGTCGGGCATGTGTATAATGTCCTCAAGAGATGACCATGTTATGGGTTTTCTCAAACAATCGACACTACTTAACATATGTGCGAGCAGATATCAATATTTTTTTCGATGTGGGATTGGTGAAGATGTGAATTGTTAACAATTTTAAATATAGCCACTTAAATTTACACTATTTGATCAAATCACCACTGTCATATAATCCTCCTTTACATCACCTTCTTCCTCTAACACATCGATGTTCATCCATTCTCAAGCACACCATACCACTATCACCTTTGTCCCACCTAGCTCGATTGTTCTATTATACACCATGTTGTGTATGGAATTGGTAGTAAAATCTGCCTATGTATGTTGTGATACCAATATAGATTTCTCCATGATGGCAAGATCAAACACATGAGCTGTCTCCATAGGTCACAACCTGGGTAAATAGAAAACTCCTTCTCACTAATGTAGCTTTGAATTATTAATATAGATGCTTGGGAAAATCCAATATAAAATAGAATTCATATAAACTTAAACAATATATTTAATGTTATTATATTATAAATACATACATATAAATATATATAATATAAATGAATACATAGCGACAAATTTAGCCACAAGCCACAGATTCAACCCATACTATGTCCAAATCCTTGAGGTAGACTTATTTTTGTAAATGAATTTTGTGTAATATTTACCCCTCCTTCAAACATGATACTCCATGAATATATATTTGTGATACTATTATTATAAGGTAAACCCCTCTCCCTAGATAGATTACCCATTCCATATTATTTTATTTCTCTCTCTACATCTACTGGTTTGTGTGCACCTCGTATGTAGAAGCCTTTAAATTTTATTTCCAGTTTCAATGAGTTAAGAGTGTATTGTATTTTTTATATATATTAATTATATGATTATATTTTTTATGTATATATATACATGTATATATTATTTCTAAATTCTATGATTATATATGTATTACAATCATTTGACAGTATTATAATAATGAAATAAAGTGTTTTTAAATTTATATGAGTGGAAGAGTATACATATATAAACACATAATCATTGAAATCTTCATGTTTTTATTTTTCGGATATAAATTCATGTTAAGGGATAATTCAAATACTATATTTTTAAAACCCTTTATATTTTATGTAATAATGAAAATTATTCTTAAGGTTATAAGGGGTTTTTATACACACGATATATGTGTATATATAGACACGCACCCACACACACACACATAGATATATATATATATATATATAAATTTATCTATTATTTCACGATTTGAATGAATAAAAAATTCATTTAAAATTATGATCTTATTTAATTTTTTATTTTCAAATTTTTCAAGAAAGGGATATTTGATATAAAATGATAATTTTTACAATTTGATGTGTGTAATATATTTCTTTTCAAATTTATATGTTATAGGTAAATTAAAATTTTTCCTTTAAATTTTTTATGAAAAAACTATATATACTGTTGACAATATTATTTTAGTTGAATAGTAATTTTAAATTTAATATTATTTTATCTGTGAAGGATTTAAACATTCAAATCATTCTTTTATATATAAAATTGATTTTGGAATTGGGAATGTGAGTATTAAATTTCTCTAATCAAGAATTAATTTTAAATGAAAAAATATATCATTTTATGTTCTATTTCAATAAAAATGGATTTATCGGTTTATGAATGAAGCCTTAAATACAATGGTGTAAATCATTCTTCATTATCATCCCTTGTGTGTGTGAAATGTCTATTGGTCATGATATTTGGTAGTACCAAATTAAAAAATAAATTTATAATGAAATTTAATATATATTTATGTGTGTGTGGGTGTGTTTTTATAAATATAATTATTTATATTCATCTTCATGTTTTTAATGTAAAAAACCGCCAAGATGTATATATATATATATAAGGAATGATTAAAATGTTTTTATAAAATTAGTCACATGAATATTTTAGACATGACTGGGAAGTGGGGAGTGAACCCATCCATCACTATGTGGGTAAATCCATAAATCCTTCACTGTTTCATGTGGCCCCGTGGTTTTTTAAAATCATTCATAAACGTTTCGGAAAAAAACTAGACAATTTACAAATAAAATCACTTTTAAAAGCGTAATTCTTTTCAAAGGTATTAATGTATTTTTAAAAGTGTCATTATTTTCAAAGGTATTATATCATATGTATTTTTAAATTTATTATAGTATTTTAAAAATTATAATTATTTTCATTTTAATTATAAAAAAAAAATTCAAAGGTTTTTTTAATTTTTTTAATGTTATTACAACATGATTTTTTTTCAATATGATGTTTTCTAATGAATACATATTTTAAAAGTATTTTTAAAATTTTATTCCAAATTTTTATTTTTAAAAAACTAGAACTATATTTTTGAAAAGTATATATATACATATCAAAAATATATTTTGATATAAAAGGAAAAATAATATTCCCAAATTTGTTTTAAAAAAAAATTCAATTTTTTTTTCATTGGCTTCTTAGAAACCCCTTACTGGGAAATTATTCTTTTACTTTGTTTTATAATTTATTTGGATCATTTATACTTTTCATAGAGTTTATCTTATATAAGGATATAGAATGATAAAAGTTCAATATATGCTGTTTTATTCATTTTTTCAACTTTAATAATTTGTAATAGTTGTCCTTTTCCTCCAAAGGATATGCTGGAAAATATCCTGAAATGTAAATAATTTTTATTTTCTATTACTTTTTAAAAAATATATACCACATTAATTTTTATCGGATCCCTAAGACTAGGTCTCTTGGTCTTACAAATACCCTCTTCTACTCTTTCAAACCTTTAAAAGAACCTAAATAATATTTTCCCAATAAATAGATTCTTTTTATGATCATTGAATGATGATGCATTGGATTGATTGTGGTAGCACCTAATTATTCTACAGTGAAATTTTGAGACTTAATAATACATGTGGATCACCAATATAGTAGTTATACCATTGGATATGACTAATATATAATGGTATTTTGAGAGTATTAAATCATAAAATCATTGAAAAAGGAATAAAAATATAATCTAATTATAAACTGATCAAAAAATTAACTATAAATTATAGATGATGATCCTTATTTCTTAGTAATGATGTTCTAAAGTAAATTATTCCTCAATTTAATTTCATATTTAATGATTTTATTCATCATGTATATATTATATTATTCATTTATTATGAAAACATATTGAGTTATAAATTCCCGATATTCACTTTTGATACACCTAGAAACTTCAAGTGATATGAGAGAAGTCACATAATTAATTTATAATTATTTTAAAACAATTGATCAATGATACATAATTACTATTAGTTTTACTTATAGGTTGCTCATTCATTAAATCAAAACGAGTAATTATTATATTGGCTTATTTTTTATGGATCATATAACCAAGAAAATTGAAAATTAACCTGAATAATTTATGATGACTCTATCATAAAATTTTGATGGTTATAGATTGATAAAACATGAGAACATAGTTTATATCCTAATTGTACCTTATGTGTACCCTTGTTCAATGAACCAGGATAAATCGCATTAAAAATGGGTCTCGATTCATTAAATACATGTGGAACACATTTAATAAACAAAACATATTGAATATTCTAGTTTGACATATGGGTTTTCAGATAACACACTATGTAAAATTATTATATAGCATGTAGTACACATGTTTTCATATCATAAAATACATAGGTTCAAGAAATTTCATGTGTTTAATACATTACACAAGTTCTAAAGAACCATGTAACATAATTTTTACAACAATTATAGTTGGTGTAATCATTGGGTACCTCATTCACGGTCATAAATAACAAAAAAAAACATAGTCCCTTAGAGTGTGTAGTGGACATGTGAAGAAGTTGTTATGTGATGTGAAGCCCTGGTACACACTGTGTAAGCCATTGTTTATCATTGAATTAATATAACACATAGATAATAACAGATTATATAATTAAGAATATTTATATTCATTTAATTTATCATTCATTGATCATACACCCTTTGTTATATGATTATTAATTTTATACTAAATTAATTTCAATGACAAATTATGAACATAAAGAAGTGTATGGCCATTAATTATAATGTATTCTATGTTCATTAATAAAATCACATGTTGTATAATATAAATATAATTGTTCTTAATTAATTGATAAATTGAAACCTTTTAATTATGTTCCATGAAATGTGTACTGAATTCCATGTTAATACACATTACAAGGACAATGTCATTACATTCTTCCAGATTTTAGGAATTTCTTAAAAAAAATTCCAATCAAATTCATGATTAAGAATAGATGATGGTACTTTTGTTCCATTGTTTCCTCATGATTGAATATATGAAATTCTAATTTAGGGTGCTTCCATAACACTATTATACGGTGAGTTTCGTTAATACATAGAACATTGTCTCTATGATCCTATATATTCAATGACTACTCCTCATAAGAGTGGTCATTCTCATATTTTACCACCTCATGGTTCAATGCTCATGATGTATTAGGTATGTACTTCCTTAGGAGAGATATGTGGAACCCATCATGAACATGAGCTATGTTTGGGGGATGTTATAGTTGATAGTTTACTACACTTACATGATTAAGTATCTGAAAGGGTCCAATGTACCTAAGAAAAAGATTTCCATTCATTCTAAACTACATGACTCTATTATATTTTGATAATTCAAGGAATATTTTCCCTCTAACATCAAACTAAAATTCCCTTAAATTGTTGACATCATATCTCTTATGATGACACTAGGAAGGGTTTATATATTTTTGGATGGATTTATCCTTATAGATCATATGTTTCAGGTGTTCCGGTCTATGTATCTTATGTTCAAAAAATTATCACAAATTTTTGGTGATATATATTGCTTTTTATATAGTGATTATTGTGGACACAATTGAATAATTTATTGGAATATTTGTTTTCATTAAAGCTAAACTAATATTTGATGTTGATCCCATATTTCTTTAAACTATTTAGTAATAAATAATAATTTCCATGAGAGTCTGAATGATTATTTATGAATGAACATTAGTTTGGGGATGAAAGGTCAATTTGATGTTCAATTTATTACTTTGAGAATGTGAGATACTTTTATATAATTTATAATTTAATCATGAATCATGATAAAAAAAGATACAAATTCATTCCGCATGTAACATCACTAATTACATTACATATATCTTGGTATATTGTCTAAGACATAACACTTATCAAAGAGTGGTCAAGTGGGAATTCACAGTGAGTCGATAAAGCATATTATATATCACATTTATTCCTTTTGATGTATTTGGGATACTTGTAACAAATTACTTGATGATGTTTCCAATTTAATCAAGGGTATAGGAACGGGTTTCATCTTCCCCGTAGACTTCTATCTCTCTTATATAACATTTAGACATTTGAATCACATTGAGGGGTATTTTGCTATTATATTCTTTATGTTGTTACACTAAATGTCACATTACATATTGTCACAGGCAATATTTTCTAGAGAAATATGAGTTATGTGCATAATTTATTAGCTATGTATTTATCTCATGTAATGAAGTTAAACATTTTCTAGTTCCAAAACGAATTACACCATCATTATCAATTTTGAATTCATGAATTTTTTTTATCATTTAATAGTTTCACCATATTTTTATGATCCAAATAATCCATTTTATCTTCTTGATCTTATATCGGATATATTTTTTGGAAATAATGTAAAACCCCAAGATTTCATTGTACGTTTTTTCTACAATGTAATTCAATAAATTTCACTACATGCAACACTGAGTTCAAGAGCACAAAGACTTACCATACTAGCCATTCAAAAGAGGTTATTAATTTTATTAACTGAATTTTGAATTTTATATAATCCTTATAATTTTATAATCCATATTATGAGTTTCTTAGATATAATATAAGAACAAATTCAATTTTTTAGATAAAGGAAGTATTTTTTTTTAAAATGAAATTTTACTGCCTTTTAATGGAAACCCCTTTTTAAATCCAATATTTGAAAATTTTATATATTAAATTTGAAAAAATAATCTTCTTATTTATAATAGGGATATAAAAATTTAGTTTGGAATATTTTTTGGTGTTTTTCTGATAACTTTCATATTTGGGTGAATAGTGAAAAATACAAAATTTTAACTCAAAACTAATTTTTTAATAAAAATAATTTATAGTGTTAAAATTTACATTTGAATGGTTTGGAAGTATAATTAAATTATATTTTTACCATTTAATCCAATTTTGGTCATTGGAAGTAATTTCACTTTGAAATTGGACACAAACAATTATCAATATTTTGGTAGTTATTATTTCTTAAAAATATATACTTTTTGGTTTTGACTACGTGAATAAATTTTAAATTAATAAATGAAATTTATATGTTTTGAATTTGGTAAAATAAAATTAATATTTGAATTCAGAATATCAAAATAATCTTAGGTAGAATTTTTGGTATGTTTCAGAAAACATTCAATTTTTGATGAATAGGGAGAAACACTATTTTATTGGTTAAAACAGACTTTTCATTTAAATAATTAGTTATTTTATTTTAATTTAGTTTATGTAAAAATAGATACATAATACATATATATGTTCAACTTAGTTCATTAGAGTCATTTTATAATAATTTTAGATATATAAAATTTTATCGAACTATTTACCGTCTGTTACCCACCTCCTAGGAGCATTTGCAAATTTGAATAAAACATAATTTTACCGCTTCCATGAATTGAATTTAAAAAATCTGAAAGACATGGTTGATATAAGTATGTAAAATTTGGTTCAATAAGATAAATATAATTATTTTTGAATAGTAACTTTTGACTTTTATTTAACACAGTTAAAAGTAAATATGGTAATTAAAAGTAAAAATGATATTATTATTACCCTAAAACATGTCGTAATTATATTGGATAAGTTTAATTCAAGAAAAAATAATCTTAGTAATATAATATGATCCTTTAGGTACACATGGATTAGATTAGGATATTTATTATTATTTTATTTAAAGAAGAGTTAAAAGAGTTAAATTCCATGTTTAATAACTAATCCATTTTTAATATAGGGTTAAACACAATATAAATTCGACCATAAATATTCATTAGAAAGATAAAATTATTTCCTACATAATGGTATTTTATTTATAAATTTTAAACATTAAATTATTAAACTTATTTATGACATAATGATGACACAGTAATTACCATATTAATGAATGATTTAAATAATTGATATTATAAATATCCATATAAAAGTAATTTGAGAATTTTATGAATTAAAATAATTTTATAGGTTAATATGACATGTTAGAGTTGGTTAGATGAATTTTTTTCGAAGTAATAATGATGTTATGAATTTATTAAAAACAAAATACCAAATAGTGTCAAGATTTACATAAAATAGTTTTTAAAACAAATATTATATTAATAGTTGATATTCTATTCTTAAAAATAAATGGTTCAGAAAAAAGACTTATATAATTATAGGTGTATCATTAATTAACCAATGGGGTTATCTTGGAAGTTTATATAATGTTTATTAAGAATATAATATAAAAATACAAAATGACATTGTAAAGGTCAATCTATTTAACTAAGAGTTAAATCTAAAAGATAAAGTTAATATAGTGATCCGAACCTATATAAAACCTATTGGTTGAGTGGTTTTCGACCAATACACACCTTATCCTTTAAATAATTCATTTTTGAGCATTTAGAAATCGAAAATGATTTTGTTATAAAATAGTATTTCTATCTTTTCCTAAGGTGCCCCTCACCCCTCTTATAAAAGGGCACTCCCCCTTATCTCTAATTCACACCTTCAATTCCATTTGGATCAGCCAAAAACTTCTCAAATAACCTATTAACTGTCCTCCATTCATCCTTGAGGCCTTAATGTTTTCTTAAATCTAACCTAAGAAGCCCTTTTGATCAAATCAAAAGGATGAACCCGAAGAAGAGGTAAATATTTCATCACCTCTTCCAAGTTATTTTCTCCTTCCACTTCCTCTTTCACTGTTGTTTCCATTCTAAAATAATAAATTCAATACCTTATATATACTCTTAATTTTTTATAAATATGTTACAACCATATTCATTATTATATCCATCCTTTGAATGACATGTCACTATACGTGCGTCCGTACGACTTACCCTCTCCACGTCGTATCGTAATTGTTATTCAATACATTATTATTTGTATGGGTATAATAATGTTGTGTAATTAATGTAAATAATAAATATAACATGATAATTATTCTTTATATATGATATACCATAATATTATATATTATTATAATATCAAAATAATGATATTATCACCCGTGCATACGTATGGATTACCATCTGCATGAACGCGATGAGATTCATTCCTCATCGTGTCCATTCAAGAATATTTTTCAATAGATGATTAAAAATAATATTTAAAGACTTCATATAACTCTGAATATGAATAAGATACCTCTTATCTATAAAAAACATTACTTACACGACAAAGCATATAAAGGAAAACGAATCAGTTAACAATGGAAACGGTAATAATACTAAAATATTATTAACAATGCAATATTAAAAGATCATATATAATATCATATTATTGTATATGATTATTGTATAATTTAACAACAATTATTTTACAATTATATAGGAGGTTAACCTAACCTTGACTAAGGAAATGTACAAGGTAGGGGTTAATTTCATAATCTCTCCATTATCCGAGGTTGTTTATATGTAATTATCTACTAGGACCTCTTTATCATCAACATCCATGTTTCTTAAAAATGTATTTCAAAATATTATTACTATTTTATAGAATATGTGTTAAATTCATTTATACCCTCGTTTGAATTTTATAAGATGTTTATAATGGAATCTTTCCGTCGTTTTCCAGACAAGGTAATTTGTGACCTTTTCGACAAAATTACGGTAAGAATGTTTTTTAACTTATACGGTGGGTGCGACTATTTTCTGCTATTATAACATCATAAAACCATCCCTTACAAGATTGTAAGAATATTTTCAAATATGAATGTTTTATTCTATAATTATGTTACTTTTAAATTATTTCAAAATAAATAGATATATTTCACTAAAAAGGTTTTGATTTCATCTATGTCAACATCCTATAATGGATTTAAAGTTTGTATTATGTTGATTTATTATGTCACAAAACATCAATATTATATTAAAGGTTTTGTGATATGTTTGACTATGGATGTGTTATTTCATACCATTCATGGATTATGGATAATGTATTGACATTTCATATACCAGTTTTAATACGAATGTTTATGTTAGGTTTAATCCTTTTTATTTGAGGAATGCATTGGACTTAGTAAGTTACGGGTGGAGCCCGCTATAGCTCCTCGATGCATTGGTAGGTATAATGAGACAAACTAGTGTCTTGGCATAAGGCCTTGAAAAAAATCATACATGTATTGTTGGCACAAGGCCTTGACAATGTGGTTATGAAAGTCTGGCATTATGCATTCCATCATTAGGAAAGTGGATTTTGATATTGCATGTGATTATTCGACTAGTAGAATATCCATGTGAATAAGTAAATGGAATTATTAGATTTTATATTTGTCATATTATGCTAATGTTAAATTTTAAAAGGCTTTTGTTTTAGTCTTGAACATTAACTTAATTTTTTATTCTTATTTACGAAAGTTTCCTCTATATTGTTACCCTTACTGATCATCTGTGATCACCCCATTCTAGGTTTTATTATTCCCAGGATGTGAAGAAGTATATTATGACTAACCTATAGGGATAGTCTATGTGATCTCAGTTTTTTCTATGGAAACAATTTTGTTGTAGTTTTCCATTTTACGAGGTAATGTAAACCTTATGAATGTATCTATTATTTCTAAGGAAACTAAACAAATTAGTCTTTCAGGACATGATTTTCTTGTATCATGCCAATGTTATGCAATAATGCACTTACTCTGGGTAACTATGGTCGGTGAATTACAGTTGGTATCAGAGGAAATTTAGTATAAACCTTGGAAACTAGATTTAGATAATCTTAGATTAGATCTCATATACCTAATATTGATTTTTAGAATTTGTATAGATGAACTTCCTAGAATTTTGGTATTGTAGAGATATTGTGAGTTTTCCAAGAAATACATCACTGTCTGGATACGAGCAGGTAGAGGTGGCTCCGGCACAGATGTACCTAGGGGTAAAACCTAAAAACACCGCTTTGATCTAGACTCGAACGAGAACTGGTGCATTACAACGGTCCTTACTACACTCTTAGTTACGATACTCTCAGGGGATATGCTTTGGATAATTCTCATTTTCATTCCAAAACATTATGAAGGGTTTATGAGTATATACTTCCTCAAAGAAAACATTTTTTATTATTATGGATTACACCCATAAACTGATCAATTTATGTTAAGTATTTTACAAGTTTGGAATAATGTATTTTGATTCATAAACTAATCTAATTTATGCCAATATTTAGAAATATGGCCCAATATATGGAATGAGCCCTCTAGTAATACACATGATCCAAAGATTAAGAAGGATCATATATTTCATAGTGTTAAGACAACATTTAGAAAGGAAATAGTTTTCCACGTATTATCATCATATGAATAAATAGTATCCTATGTTAACAAGATACGTAAAGAATTTTCTGAGTCCTATGGAATTGAAGGGAAGACATAAAATAAAAAGATGGTACAGAGAATGATGGATTAAGGGAATAAGGGAAAGAAGGATTTTCCCATATGTGACAATTAAGGAAATAATCACCTTGGAAAATTCTTGAAGGGAATGAGAGTTTGTTATAAGTGTAGAGGAAAATGACACCATGTACATGATTTCAAGGGTGATAAAATGTTTCAAATTTACAATGCTTCAACTACAAGGATTTGGGACACTACACAAATCAATTTCCAAATCATTAGAGTATACCTCAAATGATGCTATTGGATTATAATCATGTTATGATACTACCAAAGATGAAGAAGAATGGTAAAGAGTTCTTATGTTATTATTAAAGTATTATTTCATTTAAGTATTACATTAATGATTTACATGTTATAAGAATTATAGAGTATATAAGGATTATACTATAGAAATATTTCATTAAAGAATTGAGATTAGTATAACCAAGAAAAGTGACTTAATGGCTAGTTAAACTTATAGGAAAATAGATGGTTTAAAAAATTTAATAAGGTCATGATACTGAGGTATTTATTTTGGAATAAGAGATGATTGATTTGGATAAATTCAATTGGATATTATTGACTACCTTGGAACTGATTAATGGTTTGTTTGTTTCATCATTGTTGGTGTATTCAAAATTTTCGGATATAAGGAATATATCTAGTATTCTATCTGTAATAAGGGAGAATGAATGTAATCAATAATGTTTTATGGTAATTTTGGGTGTTACCGTCTTTTAGAAGAATACATGATGATGGTATTCACATGTTATTACGTGGAAAAAAAAGATCTTCATTGTGTTTTAAATATTTATAATTTTTTGACTGTGAGTTTGGAAAGAAGTATTTTGTATAAGTCTAAGATATGGAATGGATTATGTTTGAAATTTGATTATATTATTATGGTAAAATCATTTCTTAGTATTTTATTGCATTTTTTATAAAAGGACAACCCAAAGGTCAGGTGACAACAAGTCGCGTCCAGTAAGGCCGCGAGCCTTGAACCCACTACTGATGGTCAAAAAGGCTGAATTACCTACCACTGGCCTAGGTTATGTCCTTTATTATATAATTTATTTTTTTAAAGGTCTGATAGATGAAGTATAACATCATTTTTTTGAAACCATATAAGATTAGGATAAATAGAGTATTTTTATGTTCTATTATCTTTTATAGTGAAAGATGAGTTTGTGGTAGAAATTTTTTAAAGGATGGAACTCTACTTGTAAAGTATATTTTTTCTCTTATTCTGTGAAGAAATTAATTCCTAAAATTTAGTTAAGGGATCTCAAAACCAAAATTGGGTTAACCAAATACCTTATTTTTTGTTGAACAGATGATATTATAAATCATCATAGATTAATGAATTTGAGGCTCTAAATTTTACACTTGTTTGTGATTGATGACCTCAATCACTCCCAATAAATATTTATGTTCTCCCTCCAATTATGTTTCTCTAATTACCACCAATGTTATCCTAAGAGCGATCATAATTTTGTGGTGACTTTTTCATTTCCCTTTCCCTCTAATTAAGACTAAATTTTATAAACCCAATTTCCGATGTGGGTTCTCTACAATGGTATTTTTCTATTCCTAACCTTTTATTTTCAAAGAACAATTTAAAACTGTGAGGATTCAATTTATTGAAGGAGGGGAGAATGTAACACTCCAAGAATTCATAGTACGGTATTTATTCAATGTAATTCAATAATTTTCACTACATGCAACACTGAGTTCAAGCACACCACAACTTACCAAACTAGCCGTTAAATGGAATTTATGAATGTTATTAACTGAATTTTGAATTTTATATAATCTTTATAATTTTAGAATCTATATTCTGAGATTCTTAGACATAATATAAGAACATATTCTTTTTTTCAGATCAGCGAATTGATTTTCTTTAAATGCAATTTTGCTGCCTTTTAAATGAAAACCCTTATTAAATCAAATTTTTGAAACTTTTATTTATTAAATTTGACAAAATTTGCTTCATATTTAGAATCGAGACATAAAACTTTTGTTTTTGTAAATTTTTGGTGTTTTTCTGAGAACTTTCAAATTTGGATGAATAGTGAAAATAAAAAATTTTATCTTAAAAGAAATTTTTTAATAAAAATAATTAATAGCGTTCAACTGTATATTTGAATGGTTTAGAAGTATAACTAAATTATATTTTTACCATTTAATATGATGGATGTCATTGGAAGTAATCTCACTTTGAAATTGGACATAAAAAAGTGTCAATCTTTTGGTATATATTATTTCATAAAAATACGCTTTTTTGGTATTGACAACGGTAATTATTTTTAAATTAATAAATAAAATTTATATGTTTTGAATTCGGTAAAATAGAATTAATATTTGTATTCGGAATATCAAAATAATATCAAGATGAATTTTTGGTATGTTTCTGAAAACTTTCAATTTTTGATGAATAATGAATAACACTACGTTATTAGTTAAAACCAAATTTTTATTTAAATAATTAGTTATTTTAATTTAATTAATTTTAGGTGAAAATAGACACATAATACCTATATATGTTCAACATAATTCATTGGATTTATTTTATAATAATTTTAGATATATAAAATTTTATCTAACTATTTACCGTCTTTTACCCACCTCCTAAGAGCATTTCCAAATTTGAATAAGACATAATTTTACCGCTTATGTTAATTGAAATTAAAAAATCCAAGAGACACGGTTGATATCTGTAAATAAAATTTAGTTCAATAAGATAAAAATAATTTGTAGTGAATAATATATTTTGACTTTTATTTACCACGGTTAAAAGTAAATATGGTAATTAAAGGTAAAAATGATATTATTATTAACCTAACACATGTCCTAATTCTATTGGATAAGTTTAATTTGACAAAAAACAACCTTTGGAATAAAATATGATCCTTTAGGTCCACAGAGATTAGATTAGGACATTTATTATTATTTTATTTAAAGAATAGTTAAAAGAGTAAAATTCAAAGATTAATAACTAAACCATTTTTAATATATGGTCACACACAATATAAATTATACTATAAATATTCATTATAAAAATAAAAATACTTCAAACATAATGGTATTTTATTTATAATTTTTAGTCAATAAATGTTAAATTTATTTATGACACAATGATGATGCAGTAATTACCCTGTTAATGAAAGATTAAAATAATTGATATTATAAGTATCCAAATAAATGTGATTTGATGATTTTTATGAATTAAACTAATTTTATAGGTAAATATGACTTTTTAGGGTTGGATAGAAGATTTTTTTTCGAAATAATAATGCTATTATAAATTCAGCAAAAACCAATTACCAAATAGTGTCAAAATAGACATAAAAGAGGTTTTAAAACAAATATTATATTATTAATGGATATTATATTCCTAAAAATATAAGGCTCGGCTAAAAGACTTGTATAGTGATAGGTGTATCATTAATGAACAACTTGGAGTTCTTTTGGAAGTTTATAATAAGTTTATTAACCATATAATAAAAAATAATACACCTATCACTATATAATTTTAGAAATCTAAAAATACTTCCTACATAATGGTATTTTATTTATGATTTGTAGACATTAAATGATTAAATTTATTTATGACACAATGATGATGTAGTAATTACCCTATTAATGAAAGATTTATATAATTGATATTATAAGTATCCAAATAAATGTAATTTGAGTATTTTTATGAATTACACAAATTTTATAGGTTAATATGACATTTTAGGGTTAGTTAGATTAATTGTTTTTGATGTAATAATACTATTATAAATTTTGAAAAAACCAAAAACCAAATAGTGTCAAAATTTACATAAAAGAGGTTTTAAAACAAATATTATATTATTAATTGACATTCTATTACTAAAAATATAAGGCTCATCCGAAAGACTTATATAGTTATAGGTATATCATAAATGAACCACTTGGGGTTCTCTTGGAAGTTTATAGTAAGTTTATTAACCATACAATAAAAAATAAAAAGAGACATGGTAAATGTCAAACTATTTTACTAAGAGTTAAATCTAAAATATAAAGTTAATATAGTGACCCAAACTAGTCTAAAACCTATTGGTTGAGTGGTTTCCGACCCATCCACACCTTATCCTTTAAATAATTCATTTTTCAGCCATTAAAACCGAAAATTAGTTTATTATAAAATAATATTTCTAGATTTTCCAAAGGTTCCCATCACCCCTCTTAAAAAAGGGCACACCCCTTATCTCTAATTCACACCTTAAAAGCCATTTGGATCGTCCAAAACCTTCCCAAATACTCTCTAAACTATCCTCCCTTTATCCTATAGGCATTACAATAGTCAGAAAGCAAACCTGTGGAGCCCTTTTGATCTAATCAAAAGGAAGAACCCATAGAAGAGGTAAATATTTAATCACATCTTTCAAGTTTTTTTCTTCTTCCACTTCCTCATTCTTTGTTGTTTCTATTATAAAATAATAACTCCAGTATCTTCTATATACTGTGATGTTATTATAAATATGTTACAACCATATTCATTATTCTATCCATCCTTTCAATGATATGTTACCATACGTGTGTGTGTATGGCTTACCGTCTCCACTTCGTAGCGTAATTGTTATTAAATACATTATTATTTGGATGGGTATAATAATTATGTGTAATTGATTTAAATAATAAAAATAACATGATAATCATTCTGTATATATGATATACCATCCAATTTATTTTATTTTAATATCAAAATAATGATATTTTCACTCGTGCGTATGTACAGATTACCGTATTCACGAACGAACTGAGATTCATTCCCCGTCGTACCCATTCAAGAATAATTTTCATAAGATGATTAAAAATAATGTTTAAATACATAATATAATTCTTAATATAAATAATATACAATCTATCCATAATAAACATTACTTACGTAACAAAGCATATAATGGAAAACAAATCAGTTAACACCTGAAATGACGATAATACTAAAATATTATTGACAAACCAATATTAAAAGATCATATATGATATCATATTAAAGTATATTAATCTTGTGTAATTTAATAACAATAATTTCACCATTATATAGGAGGTTAACCTACCCTCAACCAAGGAAAATTACAAGGTAAGGGTTAATTTCACAATCTCGTCACTATTCGAGGTTGTTTATATGTAATTATCTATTGGGACCTCTTTAATATCCACATCCATGTTTCTTAAATCCATATTTAAAAACATTCTTAATATTTTATAGACTATGTGTGGAAGTCATTTATACCCTTGTTTGACTTTTATAAGATGTTTATGAATGACTATTTCTATCATTTTTCTAACAAGTTACTTTTTGGCCTTTTCAACAAAATTACAGTAAGAATGTTTTTTTAACTTATACGATTGGTGCCACTATTTTCTTCCATTAAAACATCATTGAAGCTTCCTTTAAAATATTATAATAATATTTTCAAATATAAATGTTTCCTCTATAATTGCATGACTTTTAGATAATTTGAAAATAAATAGTGATATTTCACTAAAAAGGTTTTGATTTCTTCTATGTCAACATCCTTTGATGGATTTTAAGTTTTTTTGAAGATGATTTGTTATGATTCAAAATATCCATATTGTATTGAAGGTTTTGTGATATTTTTGATTGTGTATGTGTTATTTAATAACATTCATGGTTTATGGATAAAGTATTGACATTTCATATGCCAGTTTTAATACGAATATATATGTTATGTTTAATCCTTTTCATTTGAGGAATTCATTGGACTTAGTAAGTGATGGGTGGAGCCCACTATATCTCTTCAATGAATTGGTAGGTATCATGAGACAAACTATTGTCTTGACACAAGTCCTTGACAAAATCTTATTTTTAGTCATGGCACAAGTCCTCTACTACGTGGTTATGAATGTCTGGAATTATGCATTACATCATTATGAAAGTGGTTATTGATATTTCATGTGATCAATAGACTAGTAGAATATACATTTTTATAAGTAAATGGAATTATTTGATTTTTTCTTTGTCAAATTATGCTAAAGTTCAAGTTTAAAATTCTTTTGTTTTAGTCATATACATTGCCTTATTTTTTGATTATTTATGAAAGTTTCCGCTATATTGTTATCCTTACTAAGCATCTGAGCTAACCCCTTTCTATGTTTTATTTTTCCCAGGATGCGAAGAAGTGTTTTATGACTGACCTGCAGGGATAGTCTATGGGATCTATATTTTTTCAATGGAAAAAATGTTGTTGTATTTTTCCATTTTACGATTTAATATAAACCTTATGAATGTAACTAGTATTTCCAAGGCTACTAAACTAATCTGTCTTTTAGGACATGATTTCCTTGTATCATGCCAATGTTATGTATTAATGCACCGACTCTGGGTAATTGGGGTCAGGGCATTACAAATAATTTTTGTAAGGTAAGATGTTATTCACTATTTTTTAGGATTTATCAAATCCATCCTTTTCATAATATTAAAGATATGGTCTTTATCAATACAAGTCATGAATATTGAAATGTGTTCTTTTATTCTAAGAGCATAATCTACCTTGGTCAACTTTTCAAGAATATAGTGAATAGATTAATCATAGTCAATGATAAGATCTAACCATTTTAACTGATTATTTTTTATATATTTTATGTTAATATATATCTTAGTCTCTTGTGATATGTCTATATAAATATCACTTTTATCACTCTAGAGGTAGTGCTACCAAATTTTCAAAGTGAAGATCATAGTTTCTAAATCCAGATCATGTTTTGGATAGTTATTCTCATGTGTCTTCTACTCTAGGGATTTATAGGGTATCAATTTTCAGTTTTCCATGAGTACACAACCCAAGCCTTTATTTGAATCATCATTTTATATCACAAACCATTGTACATTTGAGGGAAGATTTATTATAGGTATAATGCTTGGCCACTTATTTATGTACATAATTATTTCTAATCATTCTTCCATCCATACGTACATTACCACTATTAATGTTAAATTAGTTATTAGGAAAATGATTAATATGAAATTGATCAAAAATCGTTAGTAGTACCTAGTTAATAAAAAAATATTAATCTATATGAAACCTGTGGATTTTTTACATTTCTGAATTGAAAAATTATTTTATGTGTCCATATAAATCCCTTAACTTTTGATTATATGCACCATGGTCTCACTTGATGCATCGATAATTTTCACTTACTGAACAGAGAATAAAACATATCCATTATAATTTTTTCATGTATATCCCTTATAATCTATTTAAGATCCTCTTTATTCATCATGTAAGTAAGAATATCATCAATAAATAATATAATAAATTTATAGGTAGTTTCTATGGACTCTATTCATGAAATACATGGATATTTCTGGGGAATTGGTATGTCTTAAGGGAGTCACAATAAAATAATAGTGTCTATAAGTTATAGAAAGGTTTTCTTCTACATAACTTTATTCTTCACATTTATCTAATGATATACAAAATGGAGATGCACCGTTACAAAGTAGTTATCTCCTTAAAGTTGATAAAAAAATAGCAATCCTTGGCATGGGTTATTTTTTTTATGGTGATCTTAATATAATTTTCGGAATAAAATTAGAACTATATTGATCTATCATTTTTATTGAAAAATATGAATGATGCACCCATATGTAGTGCAGTAGGTCCTATGAAACCTTTTTCAATATGATATAGAAGGGGACTATCTGACTCCTACAGTTCTATAAAGGCCATCATATAAGGGATTTTTATTTTAGAGTGTCTTCAGGTATGAGTTTTATTAATAACAATATCTCAAAATATAGGGTATGGTTGGAAAACACTTCCGTTGATAGACGAATATTGTTCCTCATAATTGTTATTTCTTCTAGTTTGATACTTTTATTTAACTAAAAAAATTATGAAACATATTGTTCTTATTTTTTATCAAAAGGCACACCATTTAGGGATTTAAAATGTAAATTCAAAATATTCTTACATTTTTATTGAAGCATGTGATATTTGGGAATATCAAAATTGATTTCCCTATCTTGAATTTTATATAGGCTATATCTAATGAGAATTAATCCATGAAAATTATATCATCATATTATAAAAATTCAAGGATTATATGATTAAATGGAAGTATCTTCACAAATAATATAATATGAGAAGTGTCTAACACATGGGATGCATTGATTGTGCCACTAGTTCGTTTCTCATATAACTATTCTTCAAGGTGTCGTGTTGGGATTAATTTGTTCAATCAAACTATCTTGATATAAAGGAATAGGTAAATCCAAAATCAAATAAAACATTTTATATTATTGAATTAATTGTAATTTTACCTTTAAATATATCATTTTGATCTTCCACCATAGTGGTATAGATGGGATAATATTTCCCTAGCTCTATTGAGTTTGGTGGGTGATGATGGTAATCACCCTAAAAGTCTTATGGTTTAATGAAGTGGCTTTAATCATTACCAGTCTCCTTATAGTGTAATCATTGAACCATGGTTGGTGAATTATGAGGTAAATTATTTTCCTCCATTACATTGGATGACCTCTTCATATCAATTAAAAATGTGTTATATTGGTTTCCTTCTCTTTTATATATAACGAATTTCTATTTCATGTTAAGGAAACTCCCATGATGCTTCATCCCTCATATATGATATGTGTGTGGTTGGATAATTATTCCCCTTTTTATATTTTATCTTCCACCTTGGTTATCCATTCTTCTCTTCTTATCTCCATATCCTTAGTTCCATTATAAAATCTACTTCTCTACATTGAGAGAATATCAAACTAATTATTTATAACTCTGAAATTATTAGATATAATTATCCTTATAGGGATGTGTTTTTAAGTCACTAAAGAGGAAATATGTTTTTATAACATTATTGATGACAAAACATGGGTCATATCATCCATCCCTAGAAAATTTTTCTTCATAATCCATGATATACTGATATTCATTTTTCATAAGCACTATGAGTTAATTCCCAATAATTTTTTGATGAGTTTGAGGGAAATTATTGTAAATAAATATATTATAAATGTATTCAAACTCCATGTTTTCCATTTAATATTTCTTATTTATATTCTTTATCAAAACCCACTATTGATCAAAAAATCAATCTTAATAATAGATATTAATTATGGATTTATCCTTCTCAAAATATACGATAATAAAAAATAACTTCCACATTAACATAATCAACTCTTCCATAAAAAGCATATTAGAATATCCATTAAATGTCATTGGTCACTGTCACATAAAGGTTCTCATAACTAATTTCTAATTCTTGGGTGAAGTAATATGATCTATTTAGATCAGGTTATTGTT
The DNA here is from genome assembly GCA_963277665.1 of Viscum album. Classification (NCBI taxonomy): domain Eukaryota; kingdom Viridiplantae; phylum Streptophyta; class Magnoliopsida; order Santalales; family Viscaceae; genus Viscum; species Viscum album. The sequence goes on from OY728119.1 coordinate 1,893,772,042, forward strand.
TATAGAATAATATATCTGGGTAAAAATTTCAATGATTTTTTAAACACCGCCACCTATTGCATTGGGAATGTCATTTGTATATGTTAGTATCCATTAATGTTTCATGAATCACAGATAGGGGGAGGGTTTGAATCTGTGATAACTTCTTCATTTAGGTTTCTTAACATTTGAAACAACCTTCACCTCCAATTAAAAATTTCATTCCCTATTGAAAACAAGTTAAAAACAAATATATATGAACATACGAATCTATAAGGTTCACAACTTACCAATAGTATCTGCATCCTTGGTATGGTTTGAAAATAATCCAATACAAAAAAATTCACAAGAATTTTTTTTTTGGAAAATAATGAGTAGAATATTACCTTAAACTCATTTATCACTATGTTCAATACAATAGTGAAAGCAATTCTATTAGATTGAAATTATTTAATACAAATATTTTTGTAACAACACATGTTATTACGATGCTTTATCAACTTTCTCAAATAAGAGATTCAAAATAATTCTTCACATTATTATACAGTAATATGTAAGATCTTCCTCTGTACTTCCAAATGTACCTTAATTTGATTTAAATATATGATTCCAATGTATGATTACTCAATATTGAAAAAGGACTTTTTCAAAAAACAACTAATTTTTTTGAACTTCTTCTGTCTCAGTTCGGAAATCCCATTCTGATTCCCAATTAGATGATCAAGCCTAATACAACAATTAGCTGAACATGATATTATATCTTCTTTTTTCTTTCCTCTATCTGGAAAACTTCACCAGGTATGCTAAATAAAGAAACTTCTTATCTCTAAAAATATTCAGTGTTCTACCTTATCTATTAAATAGTAAATGTTTCAGGAATGTTCAAATTACATCCTTCTTTTATAGGATACAAAATTTTGGTTTGTGTGGGATTTTTTAAATATTTCCTGCTCAAACAAAATTATCAAATCTTAAATTCTCTTAAATTTTAGTTGAATCATTTACATCTTCAATACTTTTTTACAATTTTTTTGAAACCTCTCAAATCTTCTCACAATATTAGCTCACATCTGAATTTCTTTACAAATATCAGTCCAATTTTGTTTCTCCACTATGATATCCTTATTATGATGATTCCTATCCAAAGTAACATGTGTAATACACTTGTTTTTTCATTATGATTTTCTATTACAATTAAAAGAAAATATATTCCCCATTTTTATATCTTCAATACATAGCTATACCCCAATTGAAAAATTAATTACAATACATATAATAAAAAACATTCTCATTACGATGCTCTGTATCAACTAATAGAAACAAAAAAATTTAATCAATTATTTGTTCTTCAAGTTCTATTTGAAAAAACTTCAAAAAATCACTAGAATCAAATTCATTCAAAATACACCTTGACCAATTATTTTTAGCTACTTAAAACAAAATTTATTTTTTTCTTTTCTTCAAAATAATGATCCTTTATCTGATAATGTTTTCAGTGTTAGCCTATATCTATAGTACAAGCCTCGAATTCACTCTGATAATCCATATCATCTCAAGTCTAATTATATTGAATCAATTTGATAAACATATCACCGTTCTTCTTTTTCTTAACCCAATTGTTAGATAAAATTAGAAATTATATTTCTTTTATTTTTCATTAGTCCCAAAATCTCTAAATGTTATCCATATTTATTATCCCCAACAATTCTCAATCAAGATAGTTTTGACTGTGACATATAGTGTCACATGGACCGGTTCCAGAAGCTTCGACTTCATTAAATTATTTTCTTTTAAGAAAAAAATACAAATGAAATTTCATCACTTAACTTGTTTCTTTAAATAATTTTTTCTCATATATTATTGGTCAAATTAAAAACCACAATATTCATCTTCATCTATATTTTTATCCAATTAAATATTATGAATTATCATGGGTCTAGCTTTGTACTAAATTAATGATATCCATTAATGAAGTAAATTGTTATTGGTTTTTCTTTGCGTTGTATATGTATAGAACTCTCAAATACAAAATTACACAGATTTATGTTGGGGAAAAAATATTATTTATAATTATTGGGTTATTAAAATGTAGTCTATGTAAATTTTTTACAAAATTTCATTTTCTTTTGGAGAAGAATAGTTTTCCTGAAATAATGGGAAAACCTGATAGTAATGAAATATCACTAGTTAGAAATTTTCCATATAATCCACTAATAATTCATGAATCTGAGGTATAATATCTTATGACTATTTCTCTCTTCAAAAAAATAATTTTAATAATTTTTTTCTTATTATATGATATAATTTTATGAGAATTGTAGTCCCTTATGGTATATTATTGGAATGTGAGCGTTTATGATTTAATTCCATACAGTGTTTGAAAAGTTAAATTCCATATTAAATTGTACATTTCATATGACTGAAAACATGGGATTATTGTGTTATGATATTTTTAATTTTTTTAGAGTGTATTAATGTGATATATATTCATAATTCATAAATTTTTATAATATAGACCCAAAATGCATTAATGGAATTATTGGATCAAGGTAATGTTTAAATCAATTATACTAATAGTTATAAAAAAATATGAACAATTTAATGAGATTATGAGAGTTGTTGTAGACCTTATTATATAGGCTCATGAAATTTATGGAGGTCTATCAATAATTACATTACACATAAATAATTCTTCTATATATTTGGAGTCCATTTAGAATGGGAAATTGTCAAATATTTTCAATAAAAATTAAATTCAAAGTTTAATGGTCATTGATCTTTGAAAAAGGATTTCTAATAGTTGGAAATCGTTTGAAAAGATCATTGGATACATCACATAAAATTTTAAAGTTAATGAATATAAAAATATTTACTCCAAATGAAATGAAAACTATACGACACATTAAATATTATGAAAAAAATATTATATTGGGTTTATCTACCAATGTAATTTAATATATAAAGAATCTTGTATACATAAGATACCAGAGAACAATACCAAATATTGATTATTACCATCAATTGAAGTTATTTCTTGGTACATCCCTTATTTTTTTTTGTGTTTTATAATTTTAATTTTTTATATGTAATGATTTTTTGTTAATATATGTTAAATTTTTGTTCACATAGAGAAATAACTTTTAAATCACTAAAAATGGTATTTGTGTTGTAGTGAAAATAATATTCTATGAAAACCCTCAAAATATATCCCAAAAATAATTAAAAAGCTCATAAATTATTATAACTAGATAAAAAGTAAAAAATTACGATGATAAACAATATGAATTATTTTCCAAAACGTGTAAAAGAATATTTTTCTTTAACAGAATAAATAACTTGATTAAATTATGTAAAGATATTTGTACATCATATAAACTCTATTCATATTAAACTTTGGTACTCGAATTTTTTTAATATTAATTTCATCACAATTATCTAAGAAATAAACTAAACGGTTATTATGATAATATCTTTCTCAAATAGAAATTTCACTTTTTAAATTAATATCTTGTTTAAACCACATGAAAAAAAATTATTATTTTCAGGAGATAGAATTCATATATGAAGATGTGAAAACTAATACATAATTAAACATTTCAAAAATATTTATTATGTTCTCAAATAGATTCCATTAAAATTTCTCACTTCAATACGAGTCTAGATCCACAAATAGTCATCAAAAAAATCATCTTAAACTAATAGCATTCATAACTAAATAATTACCACATTTTAATATTTAAAAAATATATTTTTTTAACATTGAAAACTTCTAATCTTTAATATTGTCTCACCAAATTTGAATTGATCACTTACCCATTTCTAATAGGAGTGTTATAATCATATTATCATGAGATTAATAACATTATATTGATATAAAATATTTCATACTTCTATATAAAAAATATCTCTTGGATGTAAAAAAATATAGTGATATCTTGAGAAAGTATATCTAAAACCATTGGGTATGCACAATATAATCACAAGAAACATGATAGTGAAATAATTAAATTATTAGGATATATTAACAAAAATCATGTATATGATAGAAGGTTACGATAGATCTAGTGGTTTCCATGAAAAGATGTACAATTATTGATACCAAAACCTGATACCCATTATTTTATTTTACCTATAACCCTTCAAACATGAGACACATTCACTCTTATTCTCACTTATTCAATATAGTCTAAAATAACTTGAAAAATATAAAAAAAATATTTGTTAAATAATTGATAATAATATAAATAAAATATACACAAACTATAGACAATTAATCCAATAATAATGTGGAACGAACATAATTGATATACATGATGGATCCTTAAAACATAAATAACAATAAACATTATTCATTCATATATGTTAGTAATGTTTTTTTGAGGATGAAAATTAAGTAGATTTCATCAATATGTTTGGAATTTGTTCTGAAAATCTTAGTCATATCTAGATCCTATAGTTTAATTCCATCATGGAGCTTCAAGTAAAAATAAAACAACAATTGTGCCAATAAAAAATTCATAATAGCCTTGAAAACCCAAATACTTGGACACATACTACCCCTAAACCAAATGACATTAACTCAAAATTGGATCCCTTATAAACTATGTGATTATCTAAAAATTGATCTGTCTCAAGACTCTCAAAATGTTTCATAAAATTGCTGTCATGCCATATTGGCCATACATTTAAATGAAGCTCTGTATTTGGTGGAATATAATACCCATTGATCTTGTATATCTCCCTACATTTTTTTTGATATAGTAGTAAAGATATTTGGTGCAGCCTCATGGCCTCATTGATTAATGATTTTAAGTATTTTATTTCATAAATCCCACACTATTTTGAAATTATGTTCCCCTAAATGAAACATCTCACTTCATTTTATAGGAAACCTGGAAGCAGAATTATTGATGATGGATTTAAGTGTTTTGGACAACATGATCATGATGAACAGAAAAGAAAGGATGGACGAGAAGAATGGGACCCAAATTATTATTATTACGGTGAGGGAGATGCATTTTCTGATGGTTTAGAGTAGATAACCATTAGTTGAGATGGACAGGGTAGAGGGACATGTGATTTATATTATTCATGGAATACAACATTCAATTTTTTTTTATTTTGATGGTTTTTGAAGGGTAGCGGTATAAGGACCAAATTGTTTTTGGTAAAGTTAAACCTGATGTTTCTTGTTAGATATAGTTCATTATATCATTAGTGAAACTTTCCAAAAACCCATCACTGGATAATCGATTTACATGATACTATATTTGGATCATTTATTCCTTAATACAGGTAACTTTTTTTATATAAAATCATATTATTCTTTAAAATTATAATAATTTAGAATTTTCATCATGAAAGAGAATTATCATCTCCATGAACATTACTATAAAATGCAGCATATTGAGTTTTTCTCTTTATAATCACTAAAGTAATAGATAATGGGTTACAATTATAGGTGATAACAAAAAGTAATAACAGATGGAATATTTATTAGAACTATGAAAAATGCTGACAAAAAGTTCTCCTCTCACGGTGAATTTTTTATCATTGAAAAAGGATACTTTTATCAGTGTTTTTTTAGTGTATATAAAGGTTTCATTTTATCAGTATTTATTAGTATTTATTAGTTTTATATTTAATAAATTAAAGTAAATATCATTTAAATAAAATATATTATTATATAAATATATTTATGCATATATGGTTTATATAAGACTAAATGGGTATTTAAACTTAATATTTATGATATTAGTGAAAAATGAATAATAAAATAATTTAAAGATACTATTAATTAAAAATTAATTACAAATTGTTGGATAACATTAATTTAATAATAATTGAATGAAAAAAATAAATTAATTATTGAACGATATATGATAAGTTGAAAACATGGCATGAATTTCAAAAGGTCATAATTTTTTATTTTTCTATCTGTTAGAGCTCTACTGCATATCATATTGATGCTTTCATATATATCTATGATGGGGTAATGTGATGAAACCCTATTAAGTAAAATTTCAAAGCCAAAAGTTCTATATAAGGCCTTCAGAAATGAGGTTTTTTCGAGGAACCTCAATATTTGAACATGTTATTGAATTTCAATATCATTATGGGCTGCTTCATTAATTGTGTTAGTAGAGACAAAATGTATTCTGTAATCACACAATCATATTCATATTATAGTGTTTAAATTTTACCATTGGTAATATTTAACTATAATTTATAATTAAATTAATATATATTTTATTATTTATAACATATAATAAAATATATATTTGTTGTTGGGGGTGCAATTAAAATCAAACAAACACATACACACTCTAAGGGAATAACCATTTTTTCCCTTATGGGATAGTCTGGATTAAACAGTAATATTTTATTTAATATAAATACATATAGAAAGATGTAGGCCACCCACTTACTCTATCACCCTCGATAATAAGAAGTCCCCCTTCCCTATTGTCAGGTACGTAATGTGCAACCTAACCATCACCATCCCCTGAAGTAGGACAAGGAGATCCTACCAACATTAGTGCCCATATAAATTAGACGATTGTTCCAACCCCATAATCATGGATCCATCTCTATGCTTTCCTTACTTGTGTTTCACAATACCATCTCCAGCTTCACCATCGGGTGGGGATCTACCTCATGCTATGGTCTAGCGAAACATGTCAATTGTTCCACTATTTCTATTGAGTGAGCATCTATTATGTTATAAAAATTAATTAATTTATACACACATAGACACACACACATATATGTATAACCCTATAAAACCTTGAGAGGGGAGGAGTGAATTAGAGTGTCAAATTTTTCTTGTAAAGTGACGGATCTTGTTTCCACATTAGTAACAACATGATAAACCAATATATTTGAGTAGTGATGTACTAAAACATTCATATGAAAATAGAGACAAAAAAGAAATATTATATGGTTTACCACTAAGGGCTAGTCCAAGGAGAAAACATACACAGTGTTTCAGTCATGCCTAAATTCACTAATATTTACTATTTGTGGTGTGAAATAGTTCAAATATAATCAATCTATTCCATGCAAACTTCATTTTTATCTTTTTAAGGATATCACACATTTTCCCTCAGAACACTTCTGTTGACTCACCCTTTCTCACTACTGGCAGTGAATTCTTAGTCAGTTTTTTGAATTGAAGGTATTTTCAATAGATTTTAATTGAATACATTGTTTCTGTCAAGCATGAAACTCTTCTTGCATCGATGTCCTTAATTAATTCAATTCGAATCACTAATCAATCAAAATGGATAACCATAACTCACTTGGAGTATATAATGGAACTTGCGCACAACAACTACCACTTGAACGTAAGATTTGGATTTTTTGGTGAAGGAAAGATTTCACAAAACCCTTATGTTTTATTCACAACTTATCTTTCATACAGCTAGACCGAAAGGTTTGTATTGGCTTTTTAGTCTAAAGGAAAAATTTTCATGCAAGTTTCTTTCCCTAATTTTCTACCACATGCAAGTCACTAACTTCACAGAGGAACCCAATCTTCAATGAAAATTTATATGTCTTGATTAGGGGTATCCACCAATTTATAGTATTCGACGAACATGTTATCATGATTTTGATGTGTCTTCTTAGGTGCACATAAGTTTCAATTCTAGCACGTAAAACCCCTTTGATGTCACACTGGGTGCATAAGACTCTTCCACACAACCTTATCTTTCATGAACATTTAAAATTTTTAGGCACTTTATTCTTTTCCATATTTTTATTCAATGATCCCAAAACAAGCCTTGCGAGCATGTTTCTAAACCTCCTTCAAAATTGTGTGCACCACCCTTTTCAAAAAACATGTTCCTCCATTTTCCAATTTTAGAAAAAAAAATATGACAACCACTAGGAAATGATTCCACCTTAAATAGTGATATCTTTATGAACTATATGATCTATTTCCTTGAAAAAATACAGATCTTACAGAGGATTGAAAAAAAACACGACCCCTACACAAATTATAACAATGAAATGACTTGGATCCAAAAATCTCACCCTTTGGTTTTGTTAACAATCTACAAATAAATTCAATAGAGCACCAGTCGCAATCAAAACCTAATATGAAAGAAACAAATCAACCTATAATTTAGGTCTTTGTGAGAAATTCTCGAGGTTTGAAACAAGAGGGGAATCTTGAATTGGGTTCCCACATTTTGGAATTCTTAATGATGTATATGCTATTCTCTCACCATGTCCCAGATGCATTACATGCACTCAATGGATCCCTCCTAACACTAAATTCTCTTCATGAAACATTCAATATTATCAATTCTCATGTAACCAAAAAACTATTTCACCCTCCCCATTTGTACCATTGAATTTATTCCTAACCCCCCATTATAAATAATCCAAAACACCAATATTTTTACATTTTGGAGCTCAAAAAGCACTCCCCCCAAGTATGTACCTCCCGCATAAACCAACACTATTTCCAAAAATAGATTGAGAAGTAGCTAATATAACTTCTATGAAGGGAACAACCATAACCTCCTCATGCACTGGTAATATTTGAACACCGAGGTTCAACCGATGTTTCTCAAAAAAGATACTTACAATGACTTTTTTAGAATATTGGTCACTTCCTCATCAATTCCCACATGATTTATTTTAACCACAACTTGTTAAACCTTTTCCATGATGAAGTGATATCTGATTCTAATATGTTTTGTAAGGGAATTCTGAATAGGATTCTTTTCAAGATCAATTTCACTCTTATTATCATAGTGAATCATCATTTGTTGTTTCATGTTATCTTAAATATTTGTTAGTTGTTGATTCATCCCAAGTAGTTGTGTGAATTCCTTTATAGCTGATATATATGCTGATTTAGCAATACTAAGAGAATTACTTTCCAATTTTTTACTCAACCATCCCACACATTTCATTCCAATAAATAATGCTCCACCATTTGTGGAAATTCTATCAACCACATAACCAGCCCAGTCAGCATCAGAAAAAATGACATTTCATTATATCTTTCCGAAGCAATGTATAACCCAAAATTATGAGTAACTTGAAGGAACCTCAAGATTTGTTTCCCTATATCCATGTGTTCTTCCTTCAGAGTACTTTGAAATCATCTTGCTAAGCATATTGCAAAGATGATATCTGTCTTTGTTGTAGTGAAGTATAATATGCTTCCAATTATTGTCTTGTACATAGTGGGATCCATAGAAGTATCACCCCCAAGATTTACATGTTTTATTCTATCTTCCATCAAATTTGACATTGATTTGGAGTAATGAATATTAAATTTCTCCATTAGCTCTCTAGAATATCTCTCATGTGAAATGAATGTGTAATCCATCTTCTGTATCACCTTATGCCATTAGAAGTCTGTGAGTTCACTAATCATGGACATTTTAAATTATAATTTCATGAGGTGGGAAAATTCATCCACTGATCCTTTCCTTCTTCCACCACTAATAATATCATCAAAATACATCAGTACTATGAACTGATATTCTTGTAGAATTCCTCACAAACGGGCTATGATCCAATACTCATCTTTTGAATTCATATTTTCATATAAGAATCTAGTTAAGAGTACCATGCCTGTGGTAATTTCATCAATCCCTAGAGAGGTTCCTTTTGTTATAATCCCTTTATTTCTTCATTTCTAAGAAAAAAACCAATGGCTGTTATATATAAACATTTTCTTCAACAACACCATTTAAAAAACAGTTTTGAAATCCATTTGATACACTTTGTATCCAATTTTAATTTTCATGGAATGAAAAAGTATGATTGAATCCATTATAGCAGTAAGAGAAAGTTTTATTTGACATCTACACCTTCTATATATGAATTTACATTACACACCAACAAAACATTATTTTTTGTCACATTACCATGATCATTGTATTTGTTCGTAAAAATTCAATTCAAACCAATCACATAGTGATGTTTGGGTCTCTTGACTAGATCACATGTTTGGTTATTATCGATCTGGTCGAATTGGTCATTCATGGGTTAAACCAATGATTTATCCTATGTAGGTTCTTCAAAATGAAGATGGTTCCATAACTGAAAATAATGCATATTATGCATTATTATTCATTATCCTTTTTGTGTGGGTGCATTCCAATCCTCGGTGATTTTGGACTGATGAATTTATGTTCTTCAATTTCTCTTATGAGGTTTAGTAGAATTATCTTATTCCAGAGTTTCCTATTCTGATTCTTCATCAAAGTAAACATCATGATGGGACTCCTAAGAGTGTTTTATGCCTTACTTAACTTCTATATTTGGATCCCATCCATTTTCACATTATTCCTCATATTTTATCACATCATCAAATGAATTCTTTGAGGTATTTGTAGTCTTAACTTCAATAATCATTACATTAATACTTTCCAAAAAATATCCAATATTCTTATTGATGAAATTCTATGATTTTATATTTATTTAATATCCAAGGAATATTCCTTCTTCTACCACATCAACATACTTTCCTTGATTTCATTATTTGTTTCTGATAAAACATTTTTTTCTGAAAACATGGAAATTCTACAAAGAGGGATTCCTTCAATGCCACAACTCATACAGTGTCATGGTTTCACCCATATAAAATCTCGATCAATTTGGAATACGCACTGTTGCTTGAAATACCTATTTCAAATAATGTAGAGAGATATGACTCTCAATTAGCATCGTTATGGCCATATTGTCTACCTGTCGATTCTTGTGATCAACAACTCTATTTTTGTGGGGATGTGACAACAAACACCTCATTTTATATTTGATGCTTCTCTAGATAATTTTAAAATATAATCTAATTGTGTTATCATACCTTCTAAGATTTTATAACTTTGATTGTCCATCTAGTATCATTCTATGCGATTCAGTGACAGTTTTTCATGCAATTAGGCACTTGTCGTTTCCTGTGTATAACCATAACACAAGCCATTATACTATAATCATGAATGAAAAATACAAATTACCATTCTCCATGTATTCCATCAACATTTATCAAGCCACTTATTTATGTGTAGATGAGATCTAGAATATTTTTTTCCCTTTTCTTACTCATCTAATTTGAACTATATTCCGAAACTGCTCATATGCAGGAATAATATGTCTTTTTATCATTCATTCTTCAGATTTGGAATATCCATAACTATCTTTATCTTATACAATTTTTGAATGTCTAGTTGGTTAATGTTCCCATACCTCTGGTTCCACATGTAATTTTCTTCTTCAATGGTTAGGTATATATATTCTATCTTCTATCAACAGGGTATAATTTGTCATCTTTTCTACATCCTTATATCTATGAATTTGATGTCTTCCCTTTTATCGAGCACCCCTTTTGATTGAACATCACTACCTGACCTAACTCATAGAGTTGGCTCACACTAAGAAGATTTTGACACAAACCATCCACATAACTAACACCACATTTCTTCATCAACCCATTAGATAGCTCAGTACTTCCATTATCTTATATCTTCAATGAACCATTATTACAAAACCTTAATATTCCATCAACCATTTTCTCAATATTCACTAATAGTTCTATATTTCCTTCAATATCTTATAATCACCCAATATCAAGAATCATAGTCATTTTGTTCTTTGTAGCTTAGAGATATAATTCCACAAGGATGGATATTTCATTTTCCTTCTTTTTCTTCCACAATATATTAGATTGAGTGGAGGATAGGGATTTCCTTTCAGATAATATTTCCTCATACACAGGGTCATCATATTCATATTAATATTCTAAAGGAGAAAAATTTTTGTTACAGAAACACTATTTGGTTAGAGAATATTGACCTATATCCGAGTAATGTATGAATTTATAATGTCATTCCTCATAGTGAAATATTATTCTTTATGGCCAATGTTTGAAAAATTGAAACAATATTTATAGAAATTATTTCTTCTATAAGATTTAAGATATGAATTTATTCTAATTTTTTGAACTTATATCACTTACCATTTAAAATAGATCCTTTAATATTTACAATATGACATTGTATTCCCCATATATCCAAAAAAAATAATGCTTTTAAGTGTAAATATATTATCATTTCAATTCCTCATCATGCCTCCATCATTAGGAAAAAAATTTCGGCTGCCGATCAACATGTCCAAATTCCATCATGCCTTTATTCTGACCTACTTTATTTACAACTTGTTATGTTTTGACATCACAAATAATTCCATTTTTTCCCATGCATGTTGGTATTTTATCATTCAAAATATTTTAAACTCCATAAGGTCCATGTTTTTCTCTCTCCAGTATCTCAGTATTTGAGAACCTTAAAAAATCTATTTTCATCTTTGTTTCTTTTGAAATTGATTCACTTTCAAGTTTACTCTTAAGAGTAACTACTTATGCTTCAATTCCCTTAATAGTCTTGGACTTATATTCTAGTCTAGAGTTGAGTTCATTGATTACCTTTGAATGTTCTTCATTTCTCAGATTTAGTAACACTATATATTGTGATCTTTCATGGGGGTTTTACAGTATTTTCACTACTTCTTCAAGTTGTTCAATCTCATCTTTAATCTGATCAACATATTATGACTATTATTCCACAACTTCTCTCTATTTTTTTAATTTTTTTACTTTGATATTAAATCTCACGAAGATAATCCTTAAGTTATAACTTCAGATCAACATTGTAGAGACCCGAATCTTGATGTACATGGACATTACATTACTTTTGCGGAATACTTAATACATAACAAAAACAGACACACAAGGACCGTAATTGTTTAGTGTCTTTGGAAACTCGGAATATAATCTTCTAATCGTGGTGAATGATATTCAACATATCCCATAAATATCTTCTTTTAAAAAAAAACCTAAATCCTTTATTTATATCCTGAGGGAAAAGAAAACATAAAAGGGTGAGCTCAAATGCTCAGTAAGGGTAAACAAAAGAAATATCAATCACATCATATTCATAAGAACATAACATTTTGGAAATCATAACCTACAAAAGAGATCATAATATCATAACATGGGATAAATCATAGTAGTGAAATGTCATCCCAATAATCATAACTTAAAACATGAAATTTTGTGGCATACACACATAATCATAGAGAATCATTTCTTATTAGTCAAGACATATTGCCAAGACTATCTTAGTGGACAAAGTCCCTTTCTGAACCGAGTTCACTCCTCGTTTCAGTCCTGTTTCACTGAACCGGTATAACCTACCGTTCCATCCATGTCTATCTCATGAGATATAAAATATTTACCCAATGCATTGGAGGGAGGTATATGTCTCACCCATCTCATAATGATACCATTCTTATGTGTGCCACAAAATCATAAACCATACATCATCGCATAAAAAAATGGGAGTCTTAAACATCGTGACATCATAAAACAATTCATATAATATAAAGTAATTCATCAAAATAATCACAACATAATCAAATCAATGTAATAATAGGGATAGAAACAGAACCCTTTATTATCTTAGATGGAAAATAAATCTGATAAAACACTTGAACTCCATTCTTGAGGAAAATATCCTTTCTATTTCAAAAACATTTTCCTTTCCTAACATGTCATACAATTTTAAACTAAAATAAGTTGATTAAAAATAAACTTGAAAACTTTTAAAGGACTCTTCTTGTAAATAATGTTTTAAAAATCCATTCATGCCGTATAAGTTAAAAAACATTCTTCTCGTACTTTTGTAGGAAAAGTCAAAAAGTACCTCGTATGAAAAACGACAAAAGATTCCTTTCATATCTTTTACTAAAAACTCACCAAAGGTTAAAATTGGATATAAACTATTGTATAAGGATATAAATATTACATGTTGAGGAAACATGGATGTGGATGATAAAATACACCCTAGTAAATACCGAAGTATAAATAATCTCGGATAAAAATGAGATTGTGATATTTCCCTTACCTTATGTCCGATTTGCTTCGTAAGTGTCCAACCCTCCTGTATAATGATTTAAATAATGTCATTGACTTATTACAGAATCATATTAATTTTTATGATATCATATATGGTTCACTTATGACTTTGTATTACCCGTTCTTTTGTAAATTCCATGTTAAAGAGTGTTTTGGGTAAAATTGTTTCATTTGTCGTCCGTGTTATTCATATGATTACATAGATCATGATTACTTAATAAAACATGATTTATATATAATATATATTAATAATATACATATATTTAATAAATCAGTAAATGGAAAGAAATACACCGTTCATGGAGACGGTAGGTCGTACGTAGGCATGAACGCTGTTTTTGTTTCCTTATTGAGTTGAATGGAATTAAGTAGATGACATTAATATATATAAACATAAATAAAGTATCATTATTATGTCATATATTTCATGATTACTTATTATATATACTTTATAATCATTCATGAATGGTTAATCATTGAGAATGAATCTCATCGCGTCGTGGAGACGGTGTTCCGTACGTACGCACAAGCGATGATATCGTTCCCATGATCGTGGAATTTTATTGGAGTGTATGTATACTATTATAGAAACAATATCACTTTACAATAATCATATATAGTTATTATTTACACAATTATACCCATCCAAGTAAGGTGGTGGTGGAAAATAGATTACACCACGGCGTGGAGACGATATTCCGTACCTACGCACGCGCGGTGATTTCGTTTTCCGTAGGATGGATAGATGGTGAAATAGGTTTGTTTCATACTTATAATAACATATCATTATATGAGTGATACTGATGTTATTACTTCATAATGAAAAAACCTTAGAATAATAAGTGGAAGAAGAAATAAATGTGAAAGAATCGGTAACGGAAATTACCTCTTCTTTGAAGCGCGTCTTTGAGACCTCCTATTAGGGCACTAAAATTGGTCTTTGAGGAAGACCAGAACCTCTAGGATGTTTCTAGGGAAGTGGAGAAGAGAATTTGGCAGAGGTTGGCCGAGCTTGAAGGCTCAATGTGGTGTGAGTAAGAGAGGGAGGGGGTGCCCTTTTATAAGGGAGGAGAGGGGCACCTTTGGAATAACTAAAAATATTATTTTATTATAAAGTCAAGTTAGGTTTTAAATATCTCTAAATTGATTTATTTAGAAGCTAAGGTAGGGATGGGTCGAAAGCCTTTCATCCAATAGAATTTAGACAAGTTTAGGTTCCTATTTTAACCTTATCATTTAGATTTAACATTAAGTTAAATAATTTTACTTTTACCGTGTCTTCATGTGTTTTTACAATATAAGGTTAATAAACATACTATAAGAATCCAAACGAACCCCTAGTTGTTTATTATTAATATATATAACCTTATCTAAGTCATTTATCCGAACCTTAGATTTTTTGGAATAAAATAACAATTAATAATATAATATTTGTTTTAAAAATGATTTTATGTCAATTTTGACACTATTTAGTAATTGATTTTTTTGAAACTCATAACAGAATGATTAGTTCGAAAAAAGTTAATTAAATCAATACCAACATGTCATATTAACCAATAAAATTAGTTGAATTCATAAAAAGTCTCCAAATATATTTATTTGGTTATTTATAATATCAATTATTATAATATTTCACTATTATGGTAATTACTGCATCATCATTGTTTCATAAATAAATTAATTTATTTAATGTCTAAAAATAATAAATAAAATATCATTATGTAGTAAATCTTATTATATTTCTAATGAATATTTAAAATCGAATTTATCTTATGTATAACCCTATATTAAAAATGTTTTAGTAAATAAACTTTGATTTTAACTCTTTTAACTCTTCTTTGAATTAAATAATAATAAATGTCCTAATCTAATCCAAGTGGGCCTAAATGGTCATATTTTATTCCTAAGGTTGTTTTTGGTCGAAGTACACTTATCCAATAGAATTAGGACATGTGTTAGGGTAATAATAATATCATTTTTACTCTTAATTACCCTATTTACTTTTAACTGTGTTAAAAAAAGTAAAAAGTTACTATTCACCAGAAATTATTTTCATCTCATTGAACCACATTTTACTTACTGGCATCAACCGTGTCTCTCGGATTTTTGAAATTCCACTCACAGAAGCAGTAAAATTAAGTTTTATGAAAAAATTCATTTTTTTTACTACCACTTAGTGGTTTCACTATTCATCAAAAAATGAAAGTTTCTAGAAAAATACCAAAAATTAGGCCTAAGCTATATTTGACATTATGAACTCAAAAATGATATCTATTTTACCAAATTCAAAACATATCAGTTACATTAACTAATTTAAAAATTAATTCCCGTCGTCAAAACAAATGGCGTGTTTTTAAGAGATAATAACTATCAAAAGATTGACAGTTGTTTATAACTGGTTTAAATGTGAAATTACATCCAATGACCAACATTGTATGAAATTATAAAAATATATTCTAAATATACTTTAAAACCACTCAAATTAATAATTTATCACTATTAATTATTTCGATTAAAAAAGTTGTTTTTAATTAAAATTTCGTAATTTTCACTATTCATGAGAGTATGAAAGTTATCCGAAAAGTACCAAAATTTCTCCTTAGGCTAAATTTGATACTCCGAATCCAAAAATGAAGTCCATTTTGAGAGATAAAATTTCTAAAATTTTAAAAGGTGGTTATTACTATTCATAACGGCTAGTTTTAATAATATTTTAATAGCATATCGTTGTTTAGTGAAACTCGGTATTGAGTACTACACACGCTATCGAGGAAGGTCACGATTGCGTGTAATGAAAGGAAAGTCAAGGATGCGTGTTGAGAAAGCTCCTTTTGGTGTAGCATACAACACAAGACATTAATGAAATTAAAAAGAATATTTTTCATAAAATCTCGGGGTGTTATATTCTACCCCACTTAAAATGAATTTCGCCCTCGAAATTCGTCGGGGTTATAAATGGTTTACTATTCAAAAGTTTCGTCAATAGAAACCCACATAATAAAAAGGAATACCAAAACAAATCTTTAAAAACAAAAGTATGAAACGTAATGGTTACCCAAATAAACTAATCACTAGGTTTCCACATAGGTGAAAATATGGATATGGAAGAGAAATCTAACCATCATGTTCTGATGGAGAGTGGTAGAGAACATGGCTATGGAAAAGCCAGAAATCACAAAGCCATAAATTTGTGATGATCTAAGGTACCATCTGATTCATCAAATATATGAGCACTAGGAAAACATTTTTGGTTTTCAAGATCATTTCCTTAAAGTTGATGAAATTGAAATTAGAAGAAATACTTTTGTGATTTCGGTATAGTCTCACCGTTGGACAATTTCCACTTCATCTCTTAATGAAATGAAGTCGAATTTGTCATTCATGATGTGTTAACAGATCATGTGATAGAATGATTGGTCATTCCACCTGTCTCAAACAAAAGGTTAGAAATGTTATCAAAAAAATACATAAGTCCATCTATAGTGAGATTAATGATATATGGTTCCTAAAATGGAATTATACTTCATATATCATACTGCTTAATATAATAAAACTAGTTTCTACAAAACAGGGACTTCCTGTAGTCTAGTGGTAGACGATAAAGGCCAGTCGCACTTTGGTTGTGGGTTCTATTCCCACAGCCTTGTTCGATGCGATGGGTTGTCGCCCATCCTGCAGGTTGTCCTTTTTCTAAAACTACATTACTATAACATCCCATAAATAATATCGAAAAACTTCTATCCTTAAACAATACTTACTTATGCCCAACATAATCTATTCCAATCTTTAGGCTTATCCAAAGCACTTCAGTCCAAGATCATTGTATAAAGAAAACGATTACTTGAAATATCGTTAACCAAGCATGTGAATACCATCATTTATCCCCCATATATTTTGTTGGTCACATTCCAATCATGTGAATACCTTAATCATGTATTCTCTTGAAAAATGAATACCCATTAAACCTTGGTGAAAACATGAATGCTCTAAAAAGTTAACTCTTTCCACATACCAAAATCCAAAAATTCAATATACTTAAACCATGATATCACTTAGTCCTTATATCAATCATGAGGTCATGAATACAATCAAACATTTAATTTTCTCTTTATCCCTTCATTATGCACATATCATCTACATTCCAAAAATACATGAATAACCTTTCATGGATACTGGTACCATTAATCATACACTTTCAAAACACAAGGAAAGACAACAGTGTAACAATACTTAGATGTCTCTTTATTCCATAGTACCATGAGATTACTTATACAACATTACACATGATAAACATGTAATCATTCCACTACATTCTTAAACCATTGACCAAGCTTCAACAATTCTTTCATCTCACATATCATTTGTAGTCTCTTCATCATCATCAACATAAATACTACCCATATGACCATACTGATTCTCTTCATGAGACTTTACCTTAGGGAATTTGTTTGCATAATGCCCGTACATTCCAAATTTAAAACATTTAACCATTGTTGATGTCGTAGAAATACCATTATCCTCATCCCTGGTGTTAACTGAACCTTTTCCCTTGCACTTACTGGCTTTATGTACTTCTTTTCTACACCCAAAGCATCTTCCAGTTCCTTTGAAACATTCTCCTTGATGCCTCTTCCCACATGATTTACAAAGGGGAAATTGAACTTTCTTTCCTCTATGATCATCATGAAACTCCATCTTTCTCTTATTAGCCGAGCTAGGAAACTTAACAAATTTTACTTTATTGATCATATTATGAAATTGCTGATTCGGCATAATAATGATTTTTGGACATCCAAATCCCATTTCATTTGGTTTCCCATGAATAATATCATTCCATTGTCCATCATATCCTCCATTATCGTGAATCATCTTGTTTCCATCCATTTTCTAAAACCCAACAAGAATAGTGTGAGAGGCAACAATCATAATAAAGGGGGAGTAACTTCAATATCTAACATCTTTAGTTTAATCTAATATCGTTACCATAGTTCTAGGACTATATCCTATACGTATAAATATCCTTAGAGACATCCCTAGACATACCATAGAAATATCTCTAGGGATCTCACTAACGTTGTCGCATCCTAATTTCCAAAGGATGACTAAAACTTTCCTCTGATACCAACTGTAGAGACCCGAATCTTGACGTACATGGACATTACATTACTTTAGCGGAATACTTAATACATAACAAAAACACACACACAAGGACCGTAATAGTTCAGTGTCTTTGGAAACTTGGAATATAATCTTCTAATCGTGGTGAATGATCTTCAACATCTCCCATAATGATCTTATTTTTTTTAAAAACCTAAATCCTTTATTTATATCCTGGGAGAAAATGAAACATAAAAGGGTGAGCTCAAATGCTCAGTAAGGGTAAACAAAAGAAATATCAATCACATCATATTCATAAGGACATAATTTTTTTGAAATCATAACCTGCAAAAGAGATCATAATATCATAACATGGGATAAAGAATAGTAGTGAAATGTAATCCCAATAATCATAACTTAAAACATGAAATTTTGTGGCATACACACATAATCAAAGTGAATCATTTATTACTAGTCAATACTCATTTCCAAGATTATCTTAGTGGACAAAGTCCCTTTCTGAACCGAGTTCACTCCTCGTTTCAGTCCTGTTTCACTGAACCGGTATAACTTACTGTTCCAGCCATGTCAATCTCATGAGATATAAAATCTTTACCCAATGAATTGGAGGGAGATATAGGTCCCACCCATCTCATAATGATACCATTCTTATGTGTGCCACAAAATCATAAACCATACATCATAGCATAAAAAAATGGGAGTCTTAAACATCGTGACATCATAAAACAATTCATATAAGATAAAGTAATTCATAAAAATAATCACAACATAATCAAATCAATGTAATAATAGGGATAGAAACAGAACCCTTTATTATCTTAGATGGAAAATAATTCTGATAAAACACTTGAACTCCATTCTTGAGGAAAATATCCTTTCTATTTCAAAAACATTTTCCTTTCTTAACATGTCATACAATTTTAAACTAAAATAAGTTGATTAAAAATAAACTTGAAAACTTTTAAAGGACTCTTCTTGTAAATAATGTTTTAAAAATCCATTCATGCCGTATAAGTTAAAAAAACATTCTTCTCGTACTTTTGTAGGAAAAGTCAAAAAGTACCTCGTACGAAAAACGACAAAAGATTCCTTTCATATCTTTTACTAAAAACTCACCAAAGGGTAAAATTGGATATAAACTATTTTAGAAGGATATAAATATTACATGTTGAGGAAACATGGATGTGGATGATAAAATACACCCCAGTAAATACTGAAGTATAAACAATCTCGGATAAAAATGATATTGTGATATTTTCCTTACCTTAGGTCTGATTTTCTTTATAAGTGTCCGAACCTCCTGTATAATGATTTAAATAATTTCATTGACTTATTACATAATCATATTCATTGTTATGATATCATATATGGTTCACTTATGACTTTATATTACCCGTTCTTTTGTAAATTCCATGTTAAAGAGTGTTTTGGGTAAAATCGTTTCATTTGTCACCCATGTTTTGACTTGTAATTATTCATATGATTACTTAGATAATTATTACTTAATAAAACATGATTTATATATAATATAAATTCATAATATACATATATTTAATAAATCAGTAAATGGAAAGAAATACACCGTTCATGGAGACCGTAGGTCGTACGTACACATGAATGCTGTTTTCATTTCCTTATTGAGTTGAATGGAATTAAGTAGATGACATACATATATATACACATAAATCCAGTATCATTATTATGTAATATATTTCATGATTACTTATTATATATACTTTATAATCCTTCATGAATGGTTAATCATTGAGAATGAATCTCATCGCGTCGTGGAGACGGTATTCCGTACGTACGCACGAGCGATGATATCATTTCAATGATCGTGGAATTTTATTGGAGTGTATGTATACTATTATAGAAACAATATCACATTACAATAATAATATATAGTTATTATTTACACCATTATACCCATCCAAGTAAGGTGGTGGTGGAAAATAGATTATACCACGGTGTGAAGACGGTATTCCGTACGTACGCACGCGCGGTGATTTCGTTTTCCGTAGGATGGATAGATGGTGAAATAGGGTTGTTTCATACTTATAATAACATATAAGTATATGAGTGATACTGATTTTATTACTTCATAGTGAAACAACCTTAGAAGATGAGGTGGAAGAAGAAATAAAGGTGAAAGAATCGGTAACGGAAATTACCTCTTCTTTGAAGCGCCTCTTTGAGACCTCCTCTTAGGGCACTATAATTGGTCTTTGAGGAATACAAGAACCTCTAGGATGTTTCTAGGGAAGTGTAGAAGAGAATTGGGAAGATTGTGGCCGATCTTGAAGGCTCAAAGTGGTTTGAGGAAGAGAGGGAGGGGGTGCCCTTTTATAAGGGATGAGAGGGGAACCTTTGGAATAACTAAAAATATTATTTTATTATAAAGTCAAGTTCGGCTTTAAATAGCACAAAATTGATTTATTTAGAATCTAAGGTGGGGATGGGTCGAAATCATTCCATCCAATATAATTTAGACAAGTTTAGGTTCCTATTTTAACCTTATCATTTAGATTTAACATTAAGTTAAATAATTTTACTTTTATCGTGTCTTCTTGTGTTGTTACACTATAAGGTTAATAAACTTACTATAAGAAGCCAAACGAACCCCAAGTTTTTTATTATTAATATAAATATCCTTATCTAAGTCATTTGGCCGAACCTTAGATTTTTAGGAATAAAATAACAATTAATAATATTATACTGGTTTTAAAAACTATTTTATGTCAATTTTGTCACTATTTAGTAATTGATTTTTGTGAAAATCATAAAAGGATGATTAGTTCGAAAAACGTTAATTATATCAATACTAACATGTCATATTAACCTAGAAAATTAGTGGAATTCATAAAAAGTCTCACATTATATTTATTTGGGTATTTATAATATCAATTATTATAATTTTTCACTATTATGGTAATTACTGCATCATCATTGTGTCATAAGTAAATTAATGTATTTAATGTCTAAAAATTATAAATAAAATATCATTATGTAGGAAATCTTATTATATTTCTAATTAATATTTAAAATCTAATTTATCTTATGTATAACCCTATATTAAAAATGTTTTAGTAAATGAACATTGATTTTAACTCTTTTAACTCTTCTTTGAATTAAATAATAATAAATGTCCTAATCTAATCCAAGTGGGCCTAAATGGTCATATTTTATTCCTACGGTTGTTTTTGGTCGAATTACACTTATCGAATAGAATTAGTACATGTGTTAGGGTAATAATAATATCATTTTTACCCTTAATTACCCTATTTACTTTTAACCGTGGTAAAAAAAGTAAAAAGTTACTATTCACCAAAAATTATTTTCATCTCATTGAACCAAATTTTACTTACTGACATCAACCGTGTCTCTCGGATTTCTGAAATTCCAATCACAGAAGTGGTAAAATTAAGTTTTATGAAAAAATTCATTTTTTACTACCACTTAGTGGTTTCACTATTCATCAAAAAATGAAAGTTTCCAGAAAAATACCAAAAATTAGGCCTAAGCTATATTTGATATTATGAACTCAAAAATGATGTCTATTTTACCAAATTCAAAACATATCAGTTACATTAACTAATTTAAAAATTAATTCCCGTCGTCAAAACAAATGCCGTGTTTTTAAGAGATAATAACTATCAAAAGATTGACACTTGTTTATAACTGGTTTAAATGTGAAATTACATAGAATGACCAACATTGTATTAAATTGTAAAAACATATTCCTAATATACTTTAAAATCCCTCAAATTAATAATTTATCACTATTAATTATTTCGATTAAAAAAGTTGTTTTTAATTAAAATTTAGTAATTTTCACTATTCATCAGAATATGAAAGTTATCCGAAAAGTACCAAAATTTCACATTAGGCTAAATTCGATACTCCGAATCCAAAAATGAAGTTCATTTTAAGAGATAAAATTTCTATAATTTTAAAAGGTGGTTATTACTATTCATAACGGCTAGTTTTAATAATATTTTAATTGCATATCGTTGTTTAGTGAAACTCGGTATTGCGTACTACACACGCTATCGAGGAAGGTCATGATTGCGTGTAATGCAAGGCAAGTCAAGGATGCATGTTGAGCAAGCTCCTTTTGTTGTAGCGTAAAACACAAGACATTAATGAAATTAAAAAGAATATTTTTCATAAAATCTCAGGGTGTTACAAACATCAACACTCAAATAATGATACCTATATTTATCTTTTGATGGTTCTGAAACATCAATAGAAGCTATAATGGACACTTTATTTCCATATTTAAACATTGATTATTATTCCTAAAGGAAATCATTACCATCATCATTTTTTTCAGATAAAAAACATTTTTCTATAGTTTCATTTCATATTTGATGTTTTCCTTCTGAGAAAACCATTTCTGAGGCTTTTGTAAGTTTCTAGCATGACCTTTATCATCATCAAAATTCCTTGAGCACTAAGAAGAAATTTGACTAACTCTACCATAATGAAATCATGAAAATGGAATATTTCCTTCGAATATCCATTTTCATATCTAGAATTTCTTGGGAAAGAGGGAAAATAATTCGTATTCCATTCTGTATTAATTTACTCTATCAACTAAAATATATACTTTTTCTATGGATTTGAATGTCATTTATTTTCTGACATATGTCAGCACATCATATAGCTTGACACTCATTTCATCAGTGACTAGACTATATAGAATATCATCCAAAAATAGTTTAGACAAGTCCCTTTCCTTAAGGGATGAAACGTTTGTAATATAAAGAGGTGGAAGTCTTCAAAATACATTATTCACTATATCGATGTCTTTGATTTCTTCATAAAGACCTAGAATTGATCCTACATCATGAATAATTTGATTGAGGATGAGATTTTTCAATTTCAATAAGATAAATTTTTATATCATCAAACCTGTTGAAAAAAACATAGAGTTTCACCTTCTTCTCATCAATATCACCTTCATAAATATTTTTGAGTAATTCCCACAAAAACATTATTGAGTAGAAACTCATCACTTTAAGATAGATCTAATCAAAAAGTACAGGAGTGAGGGAATTATATGCTTTAGCTTCCTCATCATGTAGTGTTCTATCTAAATCTCTCATAGACATTCCTATAGGATCATTGACCTATATTCCTTATGCAGTAGCAAAAATGAATTCCATTCCATGAGATCATTTATGAGATCTCATCCTATTATTCTAGGTCGGAATGTTGCTTTAATCAAAGAGGGGTAATCCCCTAACGTTAACTATATTCTATATTCTAGAAAATAAGAACAAATTTAGGACCATAAACCATTACCCTCTAATATAACTTGTAGCACCCCAAAGCACCCTGAGAGGGGAGGGGAGATTTAGGGTGTAAGATTTTTCTTCTAATTTTATTGATGTAGTTCCCAAATTATTATAAACATATAAACCTATCTATTGGAGTAGTGTAGTTACAAAAATTCATATTCAAAGAGTGAAAACAAAATAACTTTACATGGTTTACCACAAAGGGATAGTCTAAGGAGAATACACTGAATTTTTTTTAGTCATACCTAAATCCACTAATATTTAATAGTTGTGGAGTTAAAGAGTTTCGAAACATTCACTTTGTGTCATGAACACTACCTTCACAACATTTTTGTGATAACACACTACATCCCTTAGAACACATTTGTTTGAATACCGTTTCTAACTACTGGGAGTGAAGACTTACTCATTTTATTGAATTGAAGGACTTTTTAGTAGACCCTAATTGATTTCCTTGTTTCACTCAAGTATGAGACTCTTCTTGCATCGATGTCCAGAATTGATGCACTTGGAATCACTGAACAAACAAACTGGATAATCAGAACTCCCTAGAAGCACACACTGGAAGATGGGCACAACACCTACCACTAGTATGAAATATTTGGTACTTGTCATTAAATATGGATTTCATGCAACCCTTTTGTTTTTTTCACTCCTTATAATTCATGCAGCCACACCATAAGGTTCACATGTTCTATTTAGACTAGCAGAACAATTTCTATATAAGTTTATCTCTCTACTTATCTTCCACACACAAGTAATTCACATGGAATAAGAAACTAGATATTCCATGAAATGTTATATGCCTTGAGTGGGGTTAACAACCTATTTATACAACCAAGTGACCATGCACAAAATATTCTGATGCGTCTTCATTAGTGCATGTAAGATTCATTCTTATCATGAAAAACCCATTTAATGTGATATTGGTCATTTAAGACTATTCTACACAACCTCATCTCTCATGCACATTCCAATCATTCGTGATTTTTTTTTTATTTTCCATATATTGATGCAATAATCCCAAAACAAGCCTTGAAAACATGTTTTCAAACCTCCTTCAATCATATGTGCACCACCCTTTACAAATAACATGTTCGTCTATTTTCCAATTTTTGACCAAAAAATATGACAAACACTTGGAAATGACGCCTCCTTCAATACTATTTTCCACTTGAACTGTATGATCCATTTCCTTGCAACCATCCTGATATTCAAACATGGATTGACAAGAAAAACCATACACCAGTTACAGTATATAATAGCCTTGGTTCTAGTACTATAATGTAATGTTTATATATAAATATGTGTGTTTCAGTAAATAAATATATTTTTGATTATATATTCTAATATATGAAAAAATGAATATATATATATATATGTGTGTGTGTGTCTGTGTGTGTGTGTGTATGCATGTGAGAAATATAAATTGTTATCATTTGTTTGTAAATATATATGTTTGTATATCAATATGCTGTAAACACATCATCTATAAATTTATTCTTATAAATATATCAACTTCATTAAATATAGAATATAAATTTAATTATTAAATACATTTAAAAATAGAATATAATAAATGTTTATCTAAATATACAGTGATACGAAGATATGTATAAATACATATGTAAAAATATATACATATAAATATATATTTAAATATGTACAATAATTATATTAAAATATACAATATATAAACTGTATTTAACGATATTTAAAAATAATTTTCTAATTGTATTACATTTTATGAATAAATATATAAATAAAATGAATTATATATATATATATATATATATATTAAAATATTAAACCAATCCCTATGTTATGGTGGTAAATAAATTAGGCTTGAAAGAAGAGGCCAGAGGTTCTAATCCTAAATCTAGCTAAGATTAAAGGGAATAATAAGAACACATAGAGGGGGTAGAAATCACTAAAAAAAGGGGTGTGGGATAGAGAAATGTATTGGGTGGGTGTATAAAGTGCATAACACTGATAAAGGTCACCATATTTTAAGGTCACTTAGATGGTGAATGTTTTTTTTAATACTAAAAATGACTATTTCTAGAACTAACTACAGATGAATCTATAATAGTGGGAGTGTTTTCATGGAGAGTAAATCTATTTTATTAGATTATTTCATATTTTTTCCTTCAAAAGAATTAAATTTCATAGCATGTGACCATGGGACAATATCAATTAAAACATTTATATTATCAATTCAAGATTTATATATTATTTGTAATCCCTTTAAACATTTGAATTCCATGGTATAAGTATTTATTAGGATTATAGGACTGAATTTGATTCTTCGACACCCACAAATCCTCTATGATGTGGAATCCGAATTTAGAATTATGATTTATATGGATAGATCTAATTAAGAATCTATTTATGGTAACATTTCAATTATCATTTTGGAGGTTTAACTTAGAATATATTTAGTTAAAAAAATATCCTAGAAACTTTTGATGATGACATTGAACATTTAATTACGCATGAGAAGAGTCCTCCATTTTTTGTTTCATGTCAAAATACAAGTAATTTTAAAGAACATTCCTATAGAGATTCATTTTTATCATTCATTTCACAAAAAGGGGAATGATTAGAGTATCTTTTGGAAAAATAGAAAACTAAATAATACCATGTAGTAGTTTATTGTGAAAGAATAAGAAACTAAATGAGGAAAACAAAAAATGAGACATTGAATGATCAAGGGAACCAAGTGGGCATGTTTCCATAAAATTCAATAGAATACTGTTGTTATTAAGAAGATAATGAGTTTTTATAGAATATAAAGGGTGAAATTGTATTCACTGATGAAGATCCTCAACATCCTATTTATAGGTGTGAGGTAAAAGTTATATCATTTTATCCCTTACTCAAAATTAGGGGAATAACTTTCCAATAGACTTATGAAGATGAAAAAACAAATTGCGTCCTGGACAAAGCTGGAAAATGAAATCATGGAACCCGATATGGGGAATTCCTTTTGGGATGCACTCGCAAAAGGGGTGCAGGGTGGGCAGACTGGCCTTAATTCTAAGGATGAACTAACTAAAAGTTAAATAGTTATATATGCTAATGTGTATCATGATATTTGGAAGGAATATAATGTAATCAATAATACTTGTATATATAAAATGAAAATGGTCATGGAATCATCAAGGAAATTGAAATTCTAAAGGTCCCCCCTTATAGATTTGATAATTTGGGAATCAGAACTTATTTATATATATATAAGGGGGTGGATGAAGTTGGGGATTAAATTATAAAACCATGTTTCGATAAAACCATCTAGTGGTATTAAATCTAATAATGTGGAAAAAAGGTAGATATGAGTTAAAATAGAATGTTTGTGGGTTCGTGAAAAAGATAGATTGTGATTGGAAATCCATAATTGAAATCATTAGATAATATGACACATATCCATAGTGTGGTTAATTATATAATGGTTTCAGTGAATGAATCTGGAAAATATAATGCTTGATGCTTTCCCATTTTCTTAGATTTTGATTTGGTAGATACTTGAGGCTCACTAATGATGTTGATTTGGGAACCCTAACTACAAAAATCACATATTCTCCAAAATTATTGGTGTTAGGGAATGGATATGAAACTGTTTTAGCTAAAATGAAATTTTTTCTATGGGTAATTAATTTTTGGAATCCACTAGATTAAATAATGATTATTATATTAGTACAGTATATTTTGGTAATGTAGTATCATCCAATAGAAAAGAGGGATGTCAGCTATCGACATCAAATTCCATTTCCATAGTAGATATCATATATGGTTTTGTCAATATGTTTGGTAATCTAGAGCTAAATAAAGGTAAATAATCTATAAAATAGTGAATTGATTGTCGTGATTACATCCAATAAAAATGTTACTTCAGATGAGGAATATGGTGTTCATATAAACTCATAGAAACCTACTAAAACATATTGAAGGGGACAATGACTGTGATTTAGTGGAGGTAAAGTGTATCTTAATAATATTGGTAACTTTGCACAAACATAATATTATAAACAGGATTATCTATACTGGTATTTATTTACCCTTTGGTTTATATAGATCTATATACATTTCCAATAAAAGGTATAATTGTTCCTTGGGTTAATTATGGCATCTAGGATGAACAAAAGTATGGTTTAGTTTATCCACATAATAAAGGCCAAGAATTATTTAATATAAAAATCCCACATCTCAAGTCGATGACTGATATAGGAGGATTTCACATATTTGGATGGCTGTTATTCGCAGCTATAATTTCATTAGTTTTTGTTACTTGGATCATGTAAATTTAATTTTGGGATACCTCATAGTAGGCTCTTGAATCAAAATTCTCTCCAATATAAAATTTTTCTATTTTTAATTTTATCGTGGTATCCTAGATTCCTGAGTTCAATTATAATTATTTTCTACAATATATATAAAAATATATTAAAAATTGTTTATATTTATGTGTGTTTGTGTGTTTTTATTTGTACACACCATATACAAGTAAAAAAAAATATATTTGTTTAAATATATGTATTAAAATATATTTAAATATATAATTTAGAGGTATTTGAACATAGATAATATATATAAAATAAATGTATATTATATAAGTTATGTTGAATTCATTAATATAAATTTACAAATAATGATAAAGGAATTAAATGTAATTTATAAGGAAGTAGAAACAACTGGAGAACTAGAAGTAAAAAATGTATATAAGAATTAAATCATTGATAAAATATTCAAAACAAAATTAAACAGAGTATTATTTTGATTTAGAACACTTTTTTCCTATGTGTAAGAAAATAAAACCACCATTTCAATTAATTATTACACATAATGAAAGGTTTTTTTTGCAAACATAGAATAAGAAACAGAAAAAAAAAATAATACCATATAACATTTGAAGGGATCAAGTATTACATCACCAAAAAAATTGGGGAAATCAACAAAATGGTTTGACAAACACAAGACTCCTCGAAGAATATAAATATAAAACCACACAGTTAAAGAAAACAAGAATCTAAAAATTGTGAAACAACAAAGAATAAAATATATATTCATGATTTCCATCCCAAACATGAACCAAGAGCCTAGAGGAATTATAATTGGAATAGATGGTGAGAGCATCTAAGACTGAGACACACATTCAGTGGATATCGACTGTGGTGTCTAACGAGAATTGTATGGTATAACAACTTCATATGACATTGAGGAGGCACAGAAAAAGTGGATTGGAAGGGAGAAAAATGATGTGGATCACCTAAAAAGGTGAAAACATACATGTATAGAATCACAATGCATGCACCATGAAACATAAATTGATGAAGAACCTAGAATAGGGTATAGAAACAATCATGATGTGGGAAACCAACCCACAAAGTGCCCCAAAATCCCAAACAACATCCTCGCACCGACACATGGGCATGCGCAATGAACTCCTAGACTTGGGAAACCACTGGGTAGGGTAAAGCGACCATTACCCATTGATTTCCTCACACATATATTCCTCCCAGCGGCGCCTCATTATATCATGCCTCCTTATAATGTCTCTATATTAGTAAATCGATCATTATTTTAGGCTAGTAGGGAAAAATTATTGTCACTTCTCATTGCATCCAACACACTCTGATTCCTCCCAACTATGATTCAATGTGTCATGAATCCCCACCATAGAACCAAGGCCCCAACATAATCAATTTCTATTTTTCCCTTACGCCTTCCCATTCCCTCTCCTGGTTACCATTTGTGTTATAAAAAATCAAATACATTGTATGATAATAGTTCTATTGTCGATGGTGGAAACTAGTGATGCAGCTGACACTGCTTCCCCTCTACTGCGTACACATTGGATTAGGTAAATACAATATCTTATGATTTATCAACATTATTATTATTATTAATTAGGGATTATTTTATATTATTGTATATTTTATTTGGTTTCAATGTCACATTTTTTATTCATGAATTATTTTGATTTTATTTTTGAATTTTAATCTTGTGGGGAAAGAAATTCATCATCGGTCTTGGGAAATCCTTTTTCACATGTTGGCCATATATATAACAAGGTATGGACCAAAGTAGAATATCCTAGAAAGAAAATGTCCAATGATTAAGTGAAAAAATTGAAAGGGGAATGAGAGATACCTACACATAACATTTCCTTAATAATAAACTTATATTTATTCTTTATATTTAATTAAATAAATTAATACTTTATTTGAAAATTAAAATCAACAATATAGTTATTGTTATATAAATCAAATTTCAAAATGTATACATATTTATGGATAAATTTAATTATTCATGATGACATTTATCATCAATAACTAAACAACTGATAAATGTAAAACAGTGACATTTTATAGAAACATTTTTTAGTAAATATAAAGGTTTCATTCATTAGTGAGTTTAGTAAAAAATGATACAATTTCCCCCTTTAGCTGCATTTTTTTAGTTTTGATAAAGGATATTTCTAACTAAACACAAAATTCCATTAGATATCTAACTAAATGAAATTTTAACTCCATGGAACCCAGCTATGGTGATAATAAATATCATGCATGTTGATTACTTTTATCAATTATAATTTTTTTCATCATGTGGTTTATTAAAGAACAAGTCACTGGTATGACAGAGGGGCCCCGAAACTATAAACCCTAAACACTGGAACTTATTCTCCAAACCAAAAAACCTTATAAAAAATCCCTATTTCATTATCTCTAAACAATAAACGATAAATAATATACCATTAACCATATAAAATCAGCCCTAAACCCTAATTAAAAAGACTCATGACTTAATAAGCCAAACCTCATGCAGAACTATGCCTAAAATGATTATTCACTTCGCTTATCACTAACACCATCACCCATTGAAAACAATCAAAATGAAAAATGATGAAAGTAAAAGGAATGATAAATATCCCAATCCCCAAATAGATGTCATGTACCTTCAAGTTTTACTTCCCAATAAATAGAAATCTTCTAAAATAAAATTACACACTCATCTCCCTCACCCTAATTATAGAGGTTTTTTCCCATTATTATAACCCTTTCCATTTTGTTATTCTTATTCATGTGGGCCAAAACACTAAATTAAACCACCAATAACTCAGCTCCCATGATTCATCCAGGACCATACAATATGCCCCCACATAAACATATGGGGAAATTTACACATCTTTCAATAATATATTTGGCCCAGAAATATGGACCACTAATGAATATGCATATGGTAAAGGTTTCCACTTATGTTGTTTCTTTGAAAAATACATCCATGGATGTGGAAAGAAATTACAACACCCACATCATAAATAGTACTCATCTTGATTGTATAAATACATTAAGTTAGGCTGTATTTACATTTCCCTTTTAGCCTATAGTGACCATTAGAGAAGGATGTGTAAATTCTATCAATCTTAACTTCTAATCATAAATTGTTTTCTGTAATTTCCACCAATAAGATAATATACAGTATCTAATTTCATCAGGATGCTATCCATGATATTTAAAATATCACCTTACTTTAATTTTGGTATATATTTTTTCCCTTAAATTATGGCATTATAAAAATAATAAATTTTGGTAAAAATGTCAAGGGCCATGATGTATATATATCAACAATATGAGAGTTTTTATAAAACGTATTTGTAATTAATGTGCCTAATTTATATCCATTATTGATATTGTACCTCTATATTAATTGTGTTATGTCATATATGGTATTTTCTCACCATATATGATATTTTATCCAAGAAAAATTGTTTTATAACACAAATAACATAAAAATGTGAAGAGTAATTATAAGGTATAATGAGATCTTGTGGATTCACGTTTGAAAATTTGATAAAATGGAGGAGGGCTTGAAATTAATCGATAAAAACATCCAAAAAACAATCAATGTATTTTATATAGTATACTTACGTTCGTGGTACAACTATAATTTTTCCATGGAAGCTGAAACTCAAGACAATGAAAGTAGCCACAAATTGAGGGAAATCAGAATAATGAAAAAAATAACATGGTTCGTAATGGGTTCCTACTTCCTTAGGAGAAGGGGTATAGTTATTTTATTTTATCAAGATGAAACGTTTGATGATAAAATATAGATAAAATTTAATTTTTCAGTCATAATTTCACAAGATTCGATCCCATTTTATAGATGAAGAAAAATAATAATTTTCTTGTTTGATTGAATAGTTTATCTACCTATAAAATCATATATTCCCCTAGTTATGTCCCACGTTGGATGAATCAATGATCCATTAGTTGGATACCAAACCATATGAGAGGTTCCTCTTTCCAAAAGAAGTATCTAGTTAATAGTTTTAATAATTTGGACCAAACCCCCAAAATTCGCCCCTTAGGGATATTTTGGGGTAGATTTTAGACCAATGGTCACCTTATAGGCTTCAAGATTTTCTTTTTGTAGAACCTTTTTCAACATCTTTTCCCCGTTATCATTAGTGTGGGTATACTAAACATTTAATATTCTTTTAGCCAACACATTTTAGATCAAGTGATATCATGTATTGATGTGTCTAGACATATAATTAAAAGAAGGGTTTTTACTAATATGAATAATGATATGATTATATCAATGAAAATATAATTATCCTGACTCTATCTAAGATCATGTAAAAAATATTTTATTCACAACATCTCCTTGAATTATTCAATAACCATAGTATTCTATACTTATTTGGTGGAAAATAAAACACACATCACATGTTGTGATTTCCCCAAGAATTGTCCTCAGGTAAATGTTTTCCAGTTCTTAGAAATATATTTCCCCATTTCTACATCTTCACTCATATAGGAATATATGTATCCATCCAAAATAGGTTTATCACCTCAAAATCATAAAACATGACTAGATTTACATCCAAGATACCAAAATATCCTTTTAAATACTATCTAATGATCCGTTCAGGTATTAAATAATAATATACACATAATTATAATAGTGAGATACATATCTAGTTTGGTGTACACGTTTGAATACTCAAGTATACCAACTACACACTGGTATGTGAATTTTTTGTCTCTACATTCTCCTCCTTATTTGATGGACTCTAACTTGTGGTAAAGAATTAATTGAATTTCATGTGAATTACTAACTGATTTCTCCATTCTCTTGTCAATCAATTCAAGATCCTCCACAATGTACCACCACTATGATAGAGAAAACATTTAAATACACTATCACATTTAATCATCATACAAAGAATATGAGTATCATCCCCCAATTCCTTTGTTTTAAAAGACATGTTAATATCCTTCTTAAACTTATCCCTCTTGGGGATATCTTTACCAATAATTAATACATCATCAAAATAAAGAAACAAGATATTAAAATAATTATATAAAAACTATTTTTTGAAAACATCGTGATCAATAGTCATCCTCCTTTACTCATTTTTGTCCTTGAATGAACCAAATTTTTTGTTCTATTTCATCCATGTTTATTCCAAACCATGTTTTTTCTAATGTTTTCATTCCATATTTTTCAACTTTTACCTAAAATCCATTTGACAGTCCATGTAAATATCCTCATCAATATCACCATGTATGGATGATGTTGTTACATCACTTTATTGAACCTCCATGTTTATGATGAATGACAATCTATAAAAAACACTGATATAACAAATTTTTTCCATATGAGAAAACAATTTCATCAATGTTAATACCTTTCCTCTAACTGAATCCCTTCATAACCATTTTAAATCAGTAGCATGACTCTCTTCTTCAACATTTTCCTTTGATTCTATACACCCACTTGTTCTTAATGTAATTCATTCCTTTTGATATCTCTTCGAAATCATATGTGTGGTTCTTGTTTGAGGATAACATCTCCCCTTTCATGTCCTTTTTTCATTCTATCTTTTTCGGACACCTGATTGCTTCACCATAACTATCTATATCTCCTTCAGATATAAGAATCACAAAATCATGTGGTGCTTATCTATGACTCTGTTGTCATTCTATGGTGGATATCATCTAATTAAACTCAATTTAAATATATTTTTTAATAAAATATTAAACATATATATCATCTTATAAAGACAAATTACCTAGTAGTAATGTATCATTAGTTTCACATATCTCTCTCACACTAGATGTAACTAATGGAGGCGAGGATAGTTCAAAAATGACTAGAATTTCTTCAAACTAGTATATCTATTCATATTATAAATATACAATCATGAAATCTTCAAGAGAAACCATATATAATCTTCTGATGATACTCCTACTAATTGGATCCCAGATTCAGTATCAAAACTCCTCATGAGAATATCCAAAATGATACACTATATTATTTTTTCTTTCTAACTTCACTCATTCATATTTCATGATGTAAAAAATCCCATATATCCAAATAATTTGATGTGTTTTTATGAAACATATTTACATTTCCAAAACCATTCAATAATATCATATTTTAGTGGATGTGATGTTGAATGGTTGATAATGTAAATTACATTCCTTATTACCACCCACAAAATGTGTTTGGAAGCATTTAATTAGAATGAATACATTTAACTTTATCACAAATTGTCATGTTCATCCTCATAAAAAAATCATTATGCTGAGGCATCATTGGTAATTATTTTTCCATCCTGATGATGAATATCCTATAGCATTATACAAATACACAATGATACACAACTACATATCAGATCTCCCACAATTTTACCATTTATATGATTATCCTTCCACCATCAAAAGAAACTACTGAAAGATATCCAGAAATTGTTCTTAAGTTTTCAAATAAAAATATCACACTATTATAGAGTGATCATTTATGATGGTAAAAAAGTAAATAGAACCTCTCATCGACTTAGTGCTCATCTTGTATTCAAATGTGCAAATCAAATCTAAAATATTTTCATTTTTGGATAGTAAATAACAATGAAATTACTCAGTATGTTACATTCCAATAATTAAATAAACATATATATCCAAATTCTCTCATTTTAATCATGGTAGGAGACTATTCATAGAGAGAAATATGATTCCTCTCTCACACATGTGACAAATACAACTATTCTAAACATTATCCATTTTTTGCGGCATCAACATCTCCTACAAACAGTTTAGAATCTTTGAGGTAATGGGATGTGTCTTTATTTCATTCATAAATTACCATGTTACCTTCGGTTTTCATACATTTACCATAACTGAGGGAAATGACATACCCATCATCATCATCTATAATTTCGTAGGATATCAGAATAAGGATAATATCAAGAACATGCTTCCAATCCTTCAATAGTACATGCATTCTATATTAGTCTACAAAAAAATATTACCAATACAAGTGATTTTGGTTGAACCATCATTTAAAATCGTCACATGTAGAAAACTCCATAAGCTATAAGACAAAAATAAATATCTTTTAATGGTGGAATCAAAGTAGGTTCCCAAATCAATCAGCCATGTCATTTTTTGGCATGAAATACTGACCTCATTATCTTCATAAATAATGATATATATTTATATAGAACTAAAGAATAGTTATTATTTTACTTCCCTATATATTCCTATACACTACCTTTACCCTCCTACAAACCTGAATGATGTTTTTGGGTTTGTCATCGTAGTGAAACTTTATGTCATATCTCGACCAAGATTTTTATCTCTATATCATTTGTAGTTATCAGTTTTGGGGTTCTATTATCCTATTTCTTCCCTTACTTTTCTCATTTAATTTTCATTTAGTGACAATATCCTCTAATTCAGGTGTATATGTCTCATTATTCCTTAAGAATTCATCATTAAAATTTATTTCTTTAACTATTTCCATGGTGGGAGTTCAATATGTAGTATAATCACTAACCAGCATAGCTATTATGTCACACGTCTTCTATAAAGAACATAACATCAATAGTTAATGAAAATAATAATCAAACATAATTTAAATATGATTCAAATGGTAAATAATACCATGTAACTCACTCATATCTTCTGATACATTTTTCCCATACTTTTAATTTAATGTGAAGAGTCAGAATATCAAATTTCTCGTTGTTCTCTGTGGTTTTCCATGAATAAATATTTTTAAATGTTTCTTAAAGAGTGGAGGCATCATGTTCATTGTAAATAATCTAGATGATAAACTGGAAAATCTACTGTCTTCTTTAGGTATCACACTTCTTATTGAGATAGAACCCCACCACATCAACATGTGGGGTACTCATTAACATCTTCCAACTGCATTGACATCTTATTTTTGATTATGCACTTTCACTATAACGGTGTTTTCTGTCTCATCTATTAGTTTCCAAAATTTATGAATTTTAAAGTGAAACCCCATTTTGGGTTTCTAGATGTTGTCATTAAAATTGTGAGATAAATCATATTTTTGGTATTTTAATCCATTGATTCATTGAGAATGATGAAAATCAAGCCATATGATGCATCTATAATGTTTGAAATTGATGCAATTAACTCTTGGATCACAAAAAATGGACTCTCACTAACTATGATATAACCAAATCTATTTCAATAGTCTAGATTCATCCAAAGAGGTGGTGATTTCATGGGTCATCAAAACAGTCTCTAGAAAACACCCCTAGGATGTCTATGCCCACATGAAATGTTATGTTTTCTCTAGGATGGGGGTATTGTAGCACATCTGGTTTGATCAAATCATTGACTGATTCTACTATTTTTATCACTATTTTTTATATTATTCATACCATTAGAATAATCTCAATTAGATCATCATGAATCTATATTCAAAATATTTATCCAACTAACATAAATTTCCTGGTCACCAAAAAACTCTCTCCGCCACTTTCTTTTTGACCTAGGTGCCTCTTATTCCACTTCATTGTATAATCATAAGCTACATATGAATAAAATCATAAATAAAAATGGGGAACCATTTAAGACCACAAAAATTTAATATCATTCAAAAATAATTTAATATATATTTGGGAGTAGTGGGTCAGTTATATTATTTTATTTTGATGGAATATTAAGAAATCACATAGATTTATAAATTATTTTATCAATTACAATCTTATATTATTCAATGTTTTATAATAGATTAAGAAAAATCCAATTTTCTATAGTTTTATTGGTAGTTCATCTATAAATGATTTCATGCACATCCCCAACTACTTACATGTTAGCTACATTAATGATTCATGGGTTTGTAGCCAAACTAGATAATTCTACTTCTTTATTCCCCGAAAGACTCCCAAGAATATCTCCCAAAACTCTGAGTGACCCCACACTTTCCATTATATTATCCAAACAATTATTTTACTCATCATCTTTAGTTAATTTAAGGTCACATTTTCCACATTAATATAATTTGAAATATTGGAATTGTTAATAAATCCTTGCATTATTGAATAGTATTTGGGAGAGAGGAGAGAGTGGGTTCTGAGGGGAAGAGAAATTTAGATGAGATAAGGATATATGGATTAAAATACTTGATATCTATAATAAATGATACCATGATGCTACACCTATTAGATTCACTTGTAGTTACAAGAAAACATATGGAGATATGCAAGATCAATGGGTATGAAATTCATCCAAATACTAGGTTTCTTGTGAATACAAGAGGGATTTGGATCGACCCTGAGTGCTGGGAAGATTTTAAAAGGTTCTAGCCTGAAATATTCTTAAATAGTTCAATGGATTGAAAGGGAAAATATTTTTACATCATACCATTTGTTTTGGGGAGAAGGATATGTCATTGGATTGTGTTTCTTATTGATAGTATAGAGTTTTGTTGGTGAAACTATTTTTTATTTTTGATAAGAAACTCTGAGATGAAATAAAACCTAAAGAAAATGTTATGATTGAGAGTTTCAACACTATGTAAAAAAGAAAAGAGGATATATAATTAGTTCCCATCCAACATAAACATGAATAAACTATATGAGTTTTTTATTTTTATAGTGTTGGATGTTTTGATGATCCTTAATGTATATTTTTTTAATGTAATAGTATATTTTTAATTACATAACAATGTATGAAAAAGAAATTTCATGTTGGAAAACATTTTTTCTTATAATCACTAATATTGGATATATTATAAAGTTATGATTATGAAAATTTTATTAATTATCTAATGTTTTGAAATGATTCGATACTTGGTTGAAGAAGTGAGGATATGAGAGAATGAAACTCCTTGTGTGAGTGGTGCCTGCTACCCTCTAAAAGCGAACAATAAGTGTCGAGCGACCATCCAACAAGTATTTGAAAGTAGTTGATGTATGTTGATAAATATGTATTTCACTAGAGGGTACCCATTGATTGTGATGTTTGAATAAAAAAACATAATTTTTTTTAATTTTAATATTATACATTCAATATATGATAAATTGTATTATTCTTTTCAGATTCTACTAATTATATTATTTGTTATACGATAAATTATTTTATTAATGATTATATTGTAATTTTATTTTAATTATTAATTATTATTTATATGAATAATTAATAATTATATTATGTATTAGTTATTATATTTATCATTAATAATCTATATAAAT
This sequence comes from Viscum album, assembly GCA_963277665.1. Classification (NCBI taxonomy): domain Eukaryota; kingdom Viridiplantae; phylum Streptophyta; class Magnoliopsida; order Santalales; family Viscaceae; genus Viscum; species Viscum album. The sequence continues at coordinate 1,893,810,908 of OY728119.1, forward strand.
TATATTTTTAATTAATTAATATATTAATGGTAGAATAAGAATTAATTATATTAAACACACAAATAGATGTTAACAATTATATCATTACATAACTTTTTTTAAAATAATTTGAGACTCTATTGAAGAACTTATATGAGGAGGGAATGTAGTTACCAATGTCAGTGTTTCCTAGTACCCTCTCAAAATCAACAATAGGTACCAAACAACCTAAGATCGTCATGTATTGGATTAATATTTGGTCAATTCCTACACATCACGAATGATTTATGGATTATTTTACTATTTTTGGAAACTATTAGATCTTATTTTTCATAGTTTTGAAGATTTGATGAACATTTTAAACTAAAATTACACTTATCTTGACAACACACACATTGAGTCATAACGAAAACATAGTGTGTCATATTGATGTACAATAAATTCCTATATTCTGAAAAATAACTTTATATTTTTTCACTAATGTAATTAGATAATTAGATCTCATTATAACAATTTTTTTATATATGATACATATCTTAAACAAAAAGTTAAATTTTAATGTGAAAACACACACTTTGATTCATACTTACCCAATCAAGTGTCGTATTGATGTGTGATCTCTGTGTCAAATTGATGTGGGATCAGTTCCTACACTCCAAAAATGAATTATGGATTAATTTAGTAATTTTTTAAGACTATCAGGTCTTGTTTTATTGTTTTTTAAAATGTGATTCACAACATAAACTAAAACAAAACCTTAATTTTGATAGCATTCCCTTTGAGTCATATTGGAAACATCATGTGTCAAATTGATATGAGGTCAATTCATATTGGGCAGAAGTTAGTTACGGATAATTTTCCAAATGTTGGATGAAATCAAATATTCTTTACCTATAAAGTCTATAAGAAGAGTTTTTTTGAGTTAAATGGTACTTTTAATGAGCAAAAACACCTTTTTTCATAATACTAGATACATTATCTATCATATTAATGTTCGGACGATTCACATGCATCACTCATGAATTATGGACAATTTCCATCAATTTAGAGATCAATCTATTTTTATTTTATTATATTTGATAATGTGATTAAGGTGTTATACTAAAATGAAAGTTTACTAATAATATCATGAACTTTGAGTCATACTAATAACATCATGAGTTATATCGAAGTGTGGCTGATTAATAGGAGTTAAAAATGTATTATGGCTCATTTTACAAATTTTTTAAAGTAATTAAATACGGATTTCTCAATTTCATTAATATATGACATGTTTTAAGATAAAACGACATTTTTATGTTGAAAAAATGAACATTTAGTAATATATGAAGAATATTTTTTAAAATTTATGTGCGGATAATTAATACAAATCAAAAAAGAATTATAGAAAATTTTCATAATCTTGAACACAATCCATGCTTTATTTTTTGGTTTGAAAATATATATTTTTTGGAGAATGAAGACAATATGACTCTATAGGGGGGCTGGATGAATTGATTTCTTGAAAATTTATTTTCTTAAAAAACCAAACATCATATGATATATTAACTCATGATCATTTCATCCCAAAAAAATAAATCATTGAATGTGAAACAATAATAAAAATAGATGATATTGAGGATCTTATTGTTTTTTGGGGAATAGAAATCTCCTAGTCCACTCCACCAACACTCAGATCTAAGAGCTAGTGGATTTTCACTAGATGAGTTCATTTATTTGGTCCACCAGTCCCTTTTTTAGGTACTTTATGATGGTGTTGTCCAAGAATTCAACACAATATATAACAGTATTGATCTTTCATCAGCCTCTAGAAATGCTTTATAAACACAGACTGTAAGGTACCAATCTAAAGATACCTTAAAATGAAGAGAAAATAAAAAATAGTTTAATGATGAGGATATGTTTTGTAGATTATAACTAAAAGATTGGAAGAAATATCTTGGATATAATATATGGAAAAAAAGAATATCATGGAGAGTATTATTATTTTTCTAGAGAGATTTTTGATACTATGACTATAGATAAATTGAATTCACTTATTCTTCTTGAAAAAAAACATTAGAACTCAGAGTTTTAAAAGAGGGTGTAAATATTGATGTATAAAGTGATTATAAATTTTTGTATTATCTAATTCACAAATATTACACTTTATTAATAATGAAAAATTATACTATAATTACAAAAAACATTATATCCATAAAATCTATGATTAAATTTAAAAAACAATTCCTTGTTTTCTTGGAAATTACTCATTAACATTATAGACAATTAAATTTTCCTTGTAAGTGTTTTCACTCTTGGAAAATTGAAATTTTTATATTAATGTTTATCATAAATTAGTAATAAAACATTAAAATTACTTTGAAAAAATCAATTACCCCCGAATTTACACAAATGATAATAATAGTTTGTTTAAAATTAATGAAGTAGATTATAGATCACCATGCAATCAAATTCAAAAAAAAAATTAATTCATGTAAATGAATTGAACCACATTTTTATTCTTCACAAATATGATTTATCAACAAAGATGATTTTTCATAGGCATTCTTCACAGAGATGATTTTCTTCATGTAGTCTTTTTCTCTGGTAGTTGAATAAATTACATGGTCAATTGGAACCTTATAGGTTATTTCACCACATATCCAAATCACCTAGATGATTAATCCAAGTGAACAATTAATGTTTCACTAGTAGAAATATTAGTTTTTAGGAGAGGCAGTTAGAGAGACCACTATTTGGAGGTCAGTGTATTTCTTAACCCCTACCAAACTTTCCCTTCTCCCCCTCGTTTACCCTCCTCGACGCTATGACCCACTCCCATATTCACTCTCCTTTGACATCGAGACACCCCCATAACCCAGAGACCCCCACCTACATACTGCGCCTTTGGACACCCATACCACCATTGTTCCCTCCCAGTCCGACTACACCCCGTCGTTGAGTCATCATATCTCGCCTCTATTGAACCGTCCCAAACCGTCTTACCCCATGGTAAAAACCTATCGTGCTTTATCTAGGAATCACGCCTCCTATCAACATGTTCCACCCCCTGTCGAGTCCGGCTATCAAATCCCTTTCATCGCGCCACTGCATCGTTATGGATCTTCAATCAAGTCGCACCCCTTTTCCTATGATCGATCCCTCTGTAGGTAAGTCATTTTTTGAATTTTTTAATTAATCCAATACGTAACTCAATCATGAAAATTTTATTAGCCAGAGATACCTCTCAAAGAGGGAATATTTTTTTATTCAAGAAACCCATGAATTTATTGAAAAACGTGGAAGAATTAGATATCTTTTGTTCAGGTAGTATATTCCTCTTGAAGCATGGGTAACAGGAAAAACAATTTAAACAGATTCCATTATATAGCACCATGGGTTACATTGGTTCTACTTGGTCATATTTTGGACTATATTTGTGGGCATACAAGTTTTGTTGGGATAGAAATATGAGTTTCAATTCTACATAGATATTGGAATATTTCCATGGATCATTCAAATTCATAGGTTTTGGATTTTGGGCACTTGGATTCAACTTAAATTTCCCTGAATTAGGAATTTAGTCATAATTAATTTGTGTTCTAATGACTAATGAATCAACTAAAATAATCAACATTGAATCAAAAGGAACCAACTTTAAATGAATTTCCATATATATATGGAGAACACTCCACACACCTTTTTCAAGTATTGTTCATTAATAAATACAACAAAACATACCCTAAAAACCACTTATGTAATATGAATGAACCCCATACCAAGCCTCTATCATCATTAAAAAGAATAAAAATACAAATTTTCAGAAATAATACCATTCAGAAACACAAAATTGATAATTTTGGGAAGAATATAACCTCTATATCCCTTTTTTGGCATTGGACACAAATATACCCTAATAAACACAAACAACCCCATGAGACAAGTCCTCGATTGATGAGTATTCCTCTATATAAATTTATAGTAGCCACAATGTATCTAGACACCATCTAGATCAGTCTCTCGAGTAGCATGAAATCAACATCCCGGTGTAGCAGTGGTAAATATCCAAAATGGTCAAACATGCAAATCCCATGGATCCTTGTAGTACAGCACATACCCTACCTTTGATTTCAGTTCTATTTTTTTTAAAAATAATGATAAAATTCTCTCTATGATCCACCTCCCATGTTATTAACTTAATTCATCTTTGTCTAAGTAGATCACAATATATATAGATAATTCACAATATCTTTAAAAGTAAAACCCATCCAATTTATTTATTTGTCCCTAAAAATAGATTTTACCTCATTGGTTTTTATGTTTTAATGATATGGGTTTTTTTAGAATTTAAATAAGTTATTTCAATTATTTGGTTTCTATTATATACAGATAAGGACAAGAGATGGTTTGATATAAAAAATAGTGTTTATGCTAAAAATTATGATGGAATTATGAGATGTATAGATTTTACCAGTGGATTTCCAAGATATTTAATTTGTTTTCCATGAAGAAAATGTGAAAATAGATATCTCTTCAAATGAGATTATGTTAGAGAACAAAGGTTTTTGAATGGGTTTTTGAAAAACTATAAGATATAGACATGTCATGGAGAATAGTCTATTTTATGTCATCAGTTAGAAATTATTCATATCGATATTGATTCGAGATTAATAGATCTAATGAACATAATGCTCAATGATATGATACGCCAGTTTTAACTTGAAGAAAATAATGTCGTAAATGACAACATTGGATTGAGTAATCCCCATTCTTCGGTAGATGGAGAAGCATTGAAATTATTTAAAATTCATGATGATGCACACACTAAAGTATATCATGGATGCACTAAATTTAGTAATTTTCCATTCATTGTTGAATTGTTACACTTGAAGGGCTTGAATCAGTTGTCAGTCACCTCATTCGACATGCTGTTGGTATTTTTGATGAAGGTAATACCAGCTAGAGTGAAGAATACAGAGTCATTCTAGCTAGCTCAAAAATTTACCAATAAACATGGTTTTACATATGATATCATTGATGCGTGCTGAAATAATTTTATGTTGTTTAGAAAACATAATTCACAATTAAATATTTGTTTTGTTTTATATACATCAATGTGGAAGGCTAATGAGATTAATCAATGTAGTTAGATTCTTCCTGGCAGAGACTTGAATCAAGGGAAAAAAGTTGCTGCTAAGTAGATGAGTTATTTCCCATAGAAACTAAGATAGGAGATATTTTTCATGTCAGCTAATTTTTCTAAATTAATGACTTGTTATTCCCAGAGAAACAAAAGGATTGATAAATTAACTTACCTGATAGATTCTTTATCAGGGAAATAGTTTGATAATAGCAATGCAATATTTTCCCAAGATGATCATAATTTTCAACTAGGTTTGTCACTCTATGGTTTTAACCCATTTAGGTCCATGGTTGGTGTGAAAAATAATATGTGTCCAATGGTGTTGGTTCTATAAAACCTTCCCACATGGGTATGTATAAAGAAACCATTTTTTTCCCTGTTGACTCAAATTGATGGACGGAGAGGACCTGACGAAAAAATTGATGTTTATATGAATCCTTTTATTGATTATGTGAAATAATGTTAGGCTAAGGGTGTAATGACTTTTGAATCGATAGTTAATAAAATGTTTAGACTTTGGGCCTCTTTGTTATTGACAATTAATGATTTCCCAGTGTATGATAACTTATAAAGTTGGAGTAAAAAAGGAGAATTCACTTTCCCTAGTAGTAATAAAAGTAAGAAATAAATTTGGCTTAAGCACTGTATAATATGGGAATATCTTGGTCACAAACTCTTTATTCCTATATAGAACATTTTCAGAAAAGACTGTGCATCATTTGATGGGAATATAGAGCATGACCCATCACCACAAATTCTACTTGTGGTCCAAATTCATGCACAACATGATCAAGAAAACAAATATACATTGTTTTATTTTCAAGATTTATTGTATCCTTCATTGCCTTATATTTTAGTAGAAAATATACAATGCGGTTATAATTGGAAGAAATAGAGTAATTTGTTTTCAAATTACGTTTTAGGAAATATATTATTTTAAGACAAATTTGGGATGTGATGCACATTGAGAAAATTTTATGTGATAATATAATGTGAACCATTTTAGTATTCAAGGGGAAATAAATGGACAATGTTAATGATAGAAATGAATTACAATAAGTGGGATTGAGAAAACCATTACATTTACAGCTGGGTGAAGGTAATAAGGCATACATTTCGGTTGCATAGTACACAATTAGTAAAAAAGAGAAACAAACATTTCTATCTATTTTGAAGATTGTCATGTTTCCAAATAGTTATTGCTCTAATATTTCCAAGAACATTAATATGATGAGCATGAAATTACAGGGGTTTAAAAGGAATGATAATCTTATTCTACTTCAATAGTTAATTCCTATAGCAATTCATGATTACTTACTTACCCGGGTTGTTGAGCTGTTGACTGAAGCTTCAAATTTTTTCAGACAGCCCAGCTCAAGGAATCATCACATGAGTGATTTAAAAAAGATGAAGAATAATATTGAATATACACTATACAACCAAGAGAAACTATTTCCACCAACTTTTTTTGATTTCATGGTTCACTTGAATGAGAATTTAACAAGAGAAGTCATTTCTGGAAATCCCATGCAATTTAGGTGGATATATCCAGTAGGGAGATACTTAAATACATTGAAATATTATGTGAACAACAAATATTTTCCATAAGAATCAATTGAAATAGGATATTTAAAAGATTAGGGTATTAATTTTTGTCCTTAACATATTGATGAAGTTGAAAAAAAGTTAGATAAACCCTCCCAAAATGATGAGGGTCCAATTGGAGGAGGAATAATGTTTGAAATGAATAATGATGAGTGGGTTCAAGCTCATTGATATTTTTTGTTCAACACTCCGTCATTTATGACATTGATATAGTATGTTTCATAGTTGATGTGTCTTATGTTTATTCATTTATTTTATTACATTACTATTATTTTTTTGTGATTTAAGATGCATATCATTGATTTGAAATGTGAAGGGCCCTGTGCAACTGACTTTCAAACCCGAAAACAACATTTCAACACATTTAATGAGTTCTTAAATACTCAAGTACTTATAAATAATTGAATTAATATTTTTATACTGAAACATATTTGTATTTTCACAATAATTTATCAATTGAACTATGTGATATTTTCATATTAGAAATATATGTGATTTGAGTACCCATACTGTGCGTGAAGAACACAACCAACTAGCTGATGACCCATTTGTTACCACACATTGCTACAAGTATTTGGATGCTATTGGATTTTGATTTCACATTAGCGATGTTTATATTAACTACGCCACACAAAAAAGTGTTGTTGGTTGTTCTTTTTTTAATGCGGGTTATTATTATGGTTTTTTGAGGGATATTATTGAGGTAATTTTTGGTTGTGTATTAAAATACCTATTGTTAAGGTGTGATTGGGTCGATTAGATTTGTGGAATGAAAGTTGATAACATCCAATTTACATTATAAAATGTTACAAATATGCTATATAAAGATGACCGAGTAGGCAACGATCCCTTCAAACTCTCACCACAGGTAGAAAAAGTTTACTTTGTCAGCATTAATTCCGATTGGAAAGTTGTGGTGAAAATTTATAGAAGTGGAGTTTTTTATGATTGATTGACAGGAACCTAACTTTGTTGAATTTCTCGATCAAACACTTGACCAAAAAATAGTAGTTGTATGATATAAAGAAGGAAAATGGGATAGAAATACAATTAAACAAGATATAATATACTTTCATAAATAGTAAAATTTTTAATTATTTACCCAGTTAATATTTGTAAAAATATTTATCAGTTACATATGTAAAAAAATTGGTTGATTTAACTATAATTTGTTTATTGAAGGTATGTCATAGGGTGGTCAGAGTGGGTCACCAGATGTTTTTGTTATGTATGTTGTCATTTTTTTAAATTAATTGACTATAATTTTCTGTTTCTATTTAACTAACTATTTATAAATTTTAATTAATAATTCTGTTATATAATTTTAATTGAATTATGAATTTATGTTTATCTGGATTCAGTGCATATTCTAGGAGATGCAGGTTCTTGGCAGTGGGGTTCGATCCCAGAACTTTGGAGCCGGATTGGATGTTTTATTTGATGACACATTTCATCTAATCGGAGAAGGTCCAAATATATTTATTCGTCAGTTTGGAAATATGACATGAGACCAACATAGATTCCCTCTGATGACTCATGCTTTTACTGCTTTCCCCAAATATATGATTGATATATTATGGAGGGAGGTTCTGGTAAATTCAATGTTTAATACTTCGTGATATTATTTTCATTGCTATCACATATAATGACAATTTTTAATAGGATAATTTGAAATTCTATTCAGTTGAGTTTCGGGAAGTATGTATCACCATATTAAAAAAATTATGGAAGGATTATAAGGTAAGGGAGAAGAGAGATCACTAGATACCATTTGCGATTGTGCCAGACATTCAATAGGGAGTCCTTATGAGCATTCTTCCCGTGGAGTTGCATGAGTTGGTTGCATTTTGGTCGAGTGAGGTGATGATGATAAGATTTATTTCATTTAATCTATAAATGAATATTTTTTATATTTATATTTACTGAATAGATTGATTATAGACTAAGTCTACTCGTCATTTATGTAATCAGGCGATGTAGGGCATGCCTTACAGACTTGGCACGCGACACATGTCACAGGTCAAACATGATGTATGTTTAGAAATCACTATTCATCCAAATATTAAAAATATTGTATTATAACATGGTGAACCCCTTTATTATAGTTACACATAAAAGGTGAGATGATCGATCAAATGTTCATATGAGTGACGAATCGTAGGGTGGGTGATCCCGATGTTGTCGATGTTATTGTAAGCAAATTATTTAGTAACAAATGTATATTTATTTCATTGAAATTATTCATATTTGTTCATTAATTAATTATGTATATGTTTCAAGATCAATTTGATTCTCAGTTAGCAGAGTTTCCAAAGGATAAACATTGTAGTACTGTGCGTAGAGATGAGGCATTTCAGCGTGTCGTGGGGCATAACTATCATGGTTATTATTTGACTTATGACGATGGTTCCCCATGACTTGGAGTCGTTGGTGAAGAGGTGATGGGTGTATATAGAGATACAGGGATGCGTACAAAGTCTGAGATAGATGAGGCCATGAAGTCTATGCAGCGTAATACAGATGAGAAGTTTCAATAGTTACGTGTAGATTTTGAGGAGAGATAATCACATATGTCAGCACGTATTAATGAAGTGACGACGCAACATCCTGTTGATGGTAAACTAGTGGCGCCATAGGTAAAACATAAAATTAACCATACTCATATTGACTTATATTGATATATTTAAGATACATAATATTTATATATATTGTAGGCACATCAATTAGATGTACAATGTGCACAATACGAATGAATATGTGTTTTTAAAGTGTCGGGCGCACTTCAAAAAGGAACGTTGGGAGGTCAAAGCCATTTGAAAGACATAAAAAGGAAATGAAATCAAACAAAAACAAATTATTTATCAATTTTGAAATGGTTGGGAAGACGATACATCAATCAGTTGCGTCCTATGACCACGATGACAGAAAATGCTTTTATGGTGCAATAAAGCACCAAAACGAACCTTTAACAGTCAGATCCATAGAAAACATGCTCATAATGTCATGAAATCATAATAAAACAATCTAATAATTATTAGTTACATGTATGTGGATACGTAACATCTATCATACATGTGGTGTACACGGTACAACTGAATATGTGGTTTTTACCTTTTTGGCGCGCTTCAAAAAGGTGCATCGGGTTGTCAAAATCGGCTGAACGACATCATAATGCCATGAAATCAGACAAAAACAACCAGAGAGTGAATTTTGAAATTTTTGGGTAGAAGGTATGTTGATCGGAGGTGTCCTGTGATGGCGGTGATGGAAAACACACATTTCGTGGTATAAAAGATCAAAATAAGAATTTAACAATGATATGCATAGAGAACGACATCAGAATGAAATTAAGTAACATGAAAACAATTTAATTATTATTTTTAATGTATAAGTGGAGATATAATGTCAATAGGACTTGCAATGTGCACGGTATGACTAAATATTTGTTTTTAAGTGTTTGGAGCACATTAAAAAGGTGTGTGGGGTGGTCAAAACCAGGAAAACTGTCTCATAATTCCAAGAAATCATTCGAAACAATTAGTGAGTGAATTTTGAAATGGTTAGGTAGATGGTAAATCTATCAGATGTGTTAAGTGATTATGGTGTTAGAAAACATAAATCTAGTGACATAAAACCCAAAAATGAAAGTTCAACGGTCAGATTTACAGCAAACATCCTCATAATGATTTGAAATCATAAGAAAACAGTATAATTATTATTAGTGATGTTTAAAAGGTGATGTAACGTTGATCAGACATGTGGTTTGTGTGGTGTCGCTGGATATTTGGTTTTTAACTATTAAGTGTGCTTCAAAAAGGTTCATGGGGTGGTCAAAACTTCCCGAATGAACTCAAAATGAAATGAATTCTGACAAAAAAACCTGTGAGAATATTATGAAATAGTTGTGTATACAGTATATGAATTTATGGTTTCGTGTGACCACGATGTCAAAAAACACATATATGATGCCATAATATACTAAAAATGATTTTTAGCAGTCAGATCCAAAACAAACGTGCTCAAAATGACATGAAATGACATGAAAACAATATAATTATAATTAGTGAGGTGTACGGGGAAAAAAAACCTCAATCAGACATTTTGTGTGCATGGTACAACTAAATATGTGGTTTCTAAGTGTTTAATGCACATCAAAAGCTGTTTCGTGCTGTCAAAATTAGCCGAACATCCTCAAAATTTCACAAAATTAAACAACAACATTCTATGAGTGGATTGTAAAATGATCAAGTAGACGGCACACCAATTAGAGGTGTCAGGTGACTATGGTGACAGAAAACCCCAATTTGGTGCCATAAAACACAAAAAAAATGTTTAATGGTCAAATTCATAGAAAATTTCCTCAAAATGACCTGCAATCCCCAAAAAACATTCAAATTATTATTCATGAAGTGTAGGAGGATACGACTTGTCAATCAGATCTGTGGTGTGCACGGTACGACTGAATATGTGTTTTTAAGTGTTTTGATCACTTTAAAAAATGCATGGGGTGGTGAAAACTAGCCTAAGGACCTAAAAATGACATTAAATCCAACTACGAGAACCGGTGAGTGAATCATGAAATATTCAAGTACACGATAATTTAATCATAGGTGTCGTGTGACCGTAGTGATAGAAAATGCAAATCTGGTTCCATAAAAAACCAAAACAAATGTTTAATGGAAAAATATATTGAAAAAATGCTCAGAATTACCCTACATCACAATAAAACATTCCAATTATTAATCCAGACATTTATGAGGAGATAGAACATCAATCTGATGTGTCGTGTGTGTGGTAAGACAGAATATATGTTTTTATGTGTTTAGCGCTCTTCTAAAAAGTGTGTGGGGTGGTCAAATGAAGTTGCATGACCTCAAAATTCCATGAAATCAGAAAAAATAACCGGTGTGTGAATTTTTAAATGGTCGGGAAAATGGTACATTAATTAGAGGTGTCGTGTGGCCGCGATGATAGAAAATGAAAATCAGGTTCCATAAAACACCAAAACGAACATTTAACAGTCATATCCATAGAAAACATCCTTAGAATGACTTGAAATAATAGGGAAAAAATATAATTATTATTCTTTATTTGAATGAGGAGACAGAATGTCCATCGTACATGGAGTGTGCATGGTATGACTGAATATGTGGTTTCAAAGTGTTTGGTGTGCTTCAAAAAGATATATGGGGTGGTCAAAACCAGCTGAATGACCTCATAATTCCATGAAATCAAATAAAAACAACCAGTGAATTAATTTTGAAATGGTTGGGTAGACATTACATCAATAAGAGGTGTTTTGAGACCACGGTGATAGAAAATTCCAATCTGGTGACATAAAACACCAAAAAAACATTTAATAGATAAATTTAAAGTAAACGACCTTGGAATGACTTAAAATCACTGGGAAACAGTTAAATTATTACTCATGACCTATACGATATGATGTAACTTCAATCAGATGTCTGGTTTGGGCATTACTACTTAATAAGTGGTTTTTAAGTGTTTGACATGCTTCAAAAAGGATCCTGGGGTGGTCAAAACTAGACAAACGACCTTAGAATGACATGAAATCAGAAGAAAAAACATGTGTTTAATAATAAAATCTATAGATAACTACCTCAAAATGAAATTAAATCAAATGAAAAAAATATAATTATTATTTTTGATGTGTACGAGGAGATGACAAATCAATCGGATGTGTGCTGTACGCGGTACGGCAGAATATGTGTTTTTAAGTGTTTGACGAACATAAAAAAGGTGTGTGGTGTGTTCAAAACTAGAAAAAGAATCTAGGAATTCCATGAAATCAGACAACAAAAACTAGTCAGTGAATTTTGAAATGATCAGGAAGACAGGTTTTCAACTAGATGTGTTTTGTGACTGAGGTGATAGAAAACACAAATTCAGTGCCATAAAACACCACCATGAATATTTAACAGTCATATCCATAGGAAAAAACTTTTTTGTAACTTGAAATCATAGTACAACTATCTAATTACTATTCTTCATCAATAGAAGGAGACTACATGTCAATCTGACGTGGGGAGTGCATGGTACGACTGAATATTTGGTTTTTATGTTTTTTTCACTCTTTAAAAAGATGTGTGGGGTGGTCAAAATCAGGAAAATGACCATAGAATGCAATTAAATGTGATTAAAACAACTGGTGAGTGAATTATGAAATGGTAAAGTATACTATACATTAATTAGAGGGGTTGTGTGACCGCTGTGATGGAAAACACAAATCTGATGCTATAAAACACAAAAATGAACATTTAATAGAATGATCCCTATAAAATGTTCTCAGAATGACTTGAAATCTTAAGATAACAATCTAATTATTATTCATGACATGTATGAGGAGATGACACAATAATCAGATGTGTGGTGTATGCAGTAATACTAAATATGAAGTTTTTATGTGTTTGGCATTCTTTAAAAAAGTGTGTGGGGTGGTCAAATCCAGCCGAACAACCTCGCAATTCCATGAAATGGTCAGGCATATGGTACTTCAATCAAAGGTTTTGTGTGTCCTCGGTAATCGAAGTCACAATTTTTGTGTTATAAATGACAGAAACATGCATTTAATAATCAAATGCATAGAGAACGACATCATATTGAAATAAAATCACTCGAAAGATGACATATTATTATTTATGAGCTGTGATAGTAGAGGGCACATCAATCAGACCTGTGGTCTTATTAGAAAGATATAATTAAGTATTTTATATATGTAAAAAAGGTATTCAAAATTATTAATATATTTTCTAAATAAAATAATTTTGATCTTTTATACTATGATTGAATTGAAATATGTCATTGCATTTGAATTATTTTTTTGGAAATTTTTTTCGGTACTAATTTTTTTATTAAATTTTTCATGCAGTTATATTAAAAGATGGATGTAGAGCTTGAAAGATAACAAAATGAAAATATACATGTGTGTATGTGTTTAGATATTTTTCAAAGCTTTTTTTATTTTGAAATACAGGATATTTTATTGTATTTCAATCATTTAAAAATAAAATAAAAAAACTAATAGCAATGGCCATTTGGCGGTCACTATAAGTTATGGGTTGAAGAGATATAGCGACCACTAAAAGGTGTTCGCTATAGGTAAATATGACGAACCCTATAGGGACCTCCAAACAATGATCGCTACAACCAAACCCGAACTAACCTATAGTGACACAGTTTGGTGGTCTCTATTGACAATTTTCGTATCGTCTAGAGCATCGACCCTTTAGAGGATGCTATAAGAAATGCCGATGGGCCTACATAATTTTCCATTTTGAATACATAAGGTGTCCTTTATATACCTTTAGCAGTGATATTTTTTCGAATACCTCACATAAAATATTTTGTATATTTTGGAAAATTTTTAGAAAAAATCCATAATTTCCAACATTAATATATTAATAGTAAAATTCATTTAAATATTCTTACAATCAAATACACACATATAAAAAGAGATGTATAATAACATATGTTGGTTATTTGAGATCATAAAAATGTAAAGTACATGAGATATGTTTGAATAAAATTATTAATCACGTAATGTTTCACTTTTTTATTATTAAAAAATTCTTTAAAAATTAAACATTAAAAATGAAAAATTAATAATTTTAAATAATTTTGGAAAAAATGGTAAATTATATAGATTTATGGTAAATTTTTTGTAAATTTATTTTATCAAATTATTCTCCACATTTAGGAGAAACTTCTACAAAGAAGGGTACTTTAATCCCTTTACTACATAGGCAATCTTCAACCCCCTTTTTATCGAAAAAAGGATAGAAAGATGATAAATAGTTTAAATAATCAGAGTAATGAACTATTTAAGTATATTTTTAAAAAATAATTTGAAATTATGGAAATATTAGAGTTTAATAATCAAAATTAAGATCTTAAGAACAAAAATTAAAATAATCAGGAAAACAAAAATAAGAAATTTATAAATAAGATTTTAATTAATGGACAACATCTGTACAAAAAAAATCCACCCAACACCGACATAAGTACAAATTGAAAATACTAGTTAAAATACTTGGGCTTATGGATAGGAAAAAACTGACACGGTGGTTTGGGTTGAGGTAATTTGAAATATGGAAAGGATCGAGAGGTAGTATAAGGGTCCAACACTTGTTAAAACACAACTTCCCCAGTAATGACCATATCCCATTATATTGAGTAATATTATCATTCATATATTAGATCTTGATAAGGGGTGATAAAAATTCCGACAAGATTTAATAAAGAAACAACGAATTCATATGATCCTACAACTACATTTTCGAAATTTTATTTTGGTAAAGAAGATGTAGCCCCTTGATCCGATCTATCAGTAGTAAGAGAAAGATCTACCATAGATTGTTCATTCCTTTAAATATAGTATGGATAATAAAAAAATGAACACATTGAATGGTGACCCTAAAAGAATGATGATTATTTTTTCGTAGATTCCTTCTTAATCTAATTTAAAATATAAAATCTACACTCATTTAAATTCTCCAGAGGGTATCAGTAATGAAAAAGTATCCAAGAGCAATAAATTCTTATCAATGCATTTTGGGAATTGATGGGAGAACATTATTCATAATTCCATTAATTAATTTAATATGACTATTGTACAATTTATATGGTTGAAAAATAGACTATTGAATCATTCTAAAAAGATAAAATAATATAACATTTTAAATCCAACATCCTTAATGTACAGTTGATTGATCCTAGAAAAATGATCATTGTTTCATTCAAGGATTGTAGGATGTCTCCAAATTGTATAATTTCAAAACAATCCCTTACGAAATCACATGAACACAAAATTTAGTATAATGAGATGTTGGATAAGTATCTTATGTTGTATATACAACTGGAATAGGTATTTAAAGTCCTTGAACTGCATCATGTTGAATTAAAGGAGAATATGTGAGGGTCTTGTAAACATTAATCACTTTTCGTGTAGTGACAACTAAAACAACTACTGATTTCTTAGACACTGTGGAAATGAAATACTCTTATGAGTATAACCTATCATCTTACTCATATTTCATTAATATAAAGGATGTTATTTTGTGATGATTTCTGGTCATAGGTCTATTTTACCTTGAAATCATCGCCTTAATATCTTGAGATACTTCTAAGATCTATTGATTCTTTAAAAAATATATTCATCATCATTACCCTCAATGTCATTAAAATACATAAAAATATCAACTCAATGATTTCTAATATATTCTCATGTGACATTAAACTCACACCAAATATCATTCTTGAAATCTTGAATTAAAATAGGGGTGATCATGTCACAATGTAGAGTTTGAACTTCGGAAGATACAAAGCTAAGATCTAAAAAGATATAATCAAAATACTAAAGTGATTATGATCCAAAAAAATTTCTATAATGACCATGATAGTGGTATTAAAATTCTTTATATATTGAAAATAGATATTGACAACACTCTATTGAGTTTTTAGGATATAGCTAATTTTAAACAAAAAAAATTAAATTCCCTTAGATTCATCCTTAGATGTATTAGATTAAATCAATGGAAGACTATGAGTAATGTATCTTTTTGTTGAAAAAACCCTAAGAGAATTTAGTTTATACTTTGTAGAATATAATTCTCTATTTCAATCTTCTTGATCCTATAAGTATTCCAAAAATTTATCACACATATCTTAATAGACTAATTTCATAGGAGGTATTGGATAAATATTCTTGATCATATCAGTTGGGGTTTCCATGTTCCCAATAGACTTTTCAAAATGAGATCTTTATTTAGAAGTATCCATGAGCCATATGAAAAAAATATGGATTATATTAGAAAAACTTTTATCTCATCATTGTTATCTATGAAATTATCAAACTCATTCAATATGAAAAACAAAAAAGTATATATATACTTCTCTAAAAATGTTTTTTCAAAGAATATTCTCATAGAATTTGAATTTTCATACACTCAAGGAGGTGAAGGAATAACCTATGGAGTAGTAAAAGGAACTAAATATTCCTATAACACATTATTTGTAGATCTATCTCTTTCATAATGTGAAAAATGAATGATTGGATCAATTGTATGGTGTTTAACCTCATATTACACTATTTGATTAGTAGAACACCCACTAGGCACAGTTTCATGTATCCTTTAATTTGGTTAAATATCACCTATCTCAATTTCTATCACAACATGAATAATAGATTTAGTAGCTCTATAAAAATTTGATTCATAGCGTTGGAATTTCCCAACATCAACGGGTCTAATTTCTAGCAACAATGGTTCTAATATGGAAGTTACTATCAACTGCACCTCCCTTAAAATAACCACTTATATAGGTGTTATATCGATAAGTTATGAGTTTTGATATGGACTGCCCTTAGACACACCTCCATCACAAACTTTTCATAGATAATTTGAACTTTTATACTCGAATGAAAAACTTTTCTTCAAAACCATGGAAGAATGATTATTACTCTTATAGAATTTTACTACATCACCCTCATTGAGAGCCACCTCTTCATCTTTATAACAGGGGAGATAATCCCACCAAATGGATTATTGTTCAAATTTACTTTACCTTTATAGAAATGATTCATAAAACACATCATATAAATTTAAATATTTATCTTATAATTATTAATTATGATATAAAAGATACTAATTTTTGGAAAAAATAATTTCTCCATTTCTCCAACTATATGAGAAATCATAATCTATGAAACATATAAATGACAATACATTCCTACTCTTTTTCTTTCTCAAGATTTTTATTGAATGCATATGATTGAATAGAATAATGAACATGTCTATTAGTATCAGTAAACACATACCAACAAGAGTCTAACAACAATTGAACTCCCTTTATGGAGATAATCGAAGAAACAACTATCTTAATCGAAAAAACCAACACTACTTTACAACTAAAACACAATAATTGGATACCCACTATTCATCTTAAGAAGAAATATATGTTCCTTATAAAATCATTTATATCTTAAAAAATAAATCCTCATTTCCCTTGATGAATTTTTTTCACATCTTTGGAACTGATTAACTGTCTCCAACATCATCACAATAGATTTCATGAAACATATATAGACACCCTATCCAGCATGTACCTTTCACGGTGAACCACTTAAATTAGTTTTCATAGAAGAACTAGTGCTTATGTCATATATATTATTGTACTTTCCCATGGTTGAAGGTTGGTTTATGGTCAAGAGAGAATTCAGAGAGATGAGGTTGGAAAGGTGTGACAGTTTGTCTTCTATGAGAATTGATTTATAACAATGGTAAATGGGTTATGGGATGAATTAATGTTATGTAATAGACCAAAATCAAAAAAAATAGTACAAACCAAATTTAGAATTTAGGTCTTTAAAATACTAAAATAAAACTATTAAAATTAAAAAACACAATCTATTATTGGCAAATAAAGATAACGGGAATATTAAAAACAACATTAAACAAAGTAGGTTCAGTAATTTATTATAACACATTAAATATAAAACATTCATAAATTAAATAATGAATTAATAAACAATAAAATAAAAATAAAATACACTTAATTAAATTAAATTTTGATAACCTAGATCACTTATGGTAAAACCATATAGATCACTAACAAGGGACTTAGTAAAGACATAAGTTAAGTAATACTCAATATAGGAAAATTCAAGAGAGATATCACCTTATTTTATGCCCGATCTATCATGAAATGTTGCCTTAAATATATATAATTCATTCTCAACTGATTTATTAGATTATATAAAATTTTGATAGAATTATTTATATCACAATATTTCCATACTTGATTATAATTAAACCAAAAATCAAATAAGTTTTTTTTCTTCAAAAAATATTATGCATAATAATTAAATGTGACTATATATTCTTATTTTTCATGAGATAATTCAACAAACTATTGTTTATTAGAAGTCGAGAATACAATATATTTTCCTAGAAAATTATTATTTTCTAAAGTTATATTCTTATCTAGTTTACATCCACTAAATTCGATGATCGAATATGATGTTAGAATAAAATTGTGGTTTTTTATAAAAACAATGAATAGTTAAATTGTTCTATTCCAATATTAAAAAATTATTTTTGAATCCTTTTAATGGGTTTCATTTGTATTAGAATGGAATCATACAAATAAGCATACTGCAAACATAATTTCTATTATACCAGTAGTCAAATATAGTAGAATATTAATCATTCCTTTATATATCTTTTTGTCAACTTACATCCTGCCTCCATCCAAGATTATATTTTCATTATAACTCATAAGAGTTTCATATACTTTAATTTTTTTATTAAGACAATTTTATGTAATATTACAGTACATTTGATTTGTTTTATTAAATTACAAAATTCTTTATAATAAATTTGTATACTTATACAATAAATTAACTCATCCATAATGCTCATTTAAAATTATATTTTTAATAGTTAGGAAAATTCATTAAAGAATTTTCTATTTATAAAACTAAAAATAACATATTTAACATAAACATAAACAAAAAACATAAAAATATAGTGTTCTCTTGAAACAAGTTCGACCTTCCACTCCCATGGGATTACTTTTGATAAAAAAATATTCAATATTCTTGTAATAAGATCTAGGTTCATCATTAATATCATACGAAGAATTGTTATGTTTGAAAACTAAATTCGGAAAAATAAGTTTTTTCAAAACAATGATTTTGTTTAACATAAAAATACTCCATATGAAATTAATTTAGAAATAAATATTTTACATCTATCATATATGATTTTAATGTCATGTGAGATTCATATAATAGAATAATCCTAAGGTCTTTTACTATAGATATAGGTGAAAAGTTATCTTCATAATCTATAACTTCCTCTTTGTATTAATCTTTTGTATCTAGTGTAGAATTATTCCTAGTGATCACAAAATTATCAGCTTTTTAACCTTATTTTTTTCATATAATATTATCTTCGTAGAGTCTATCAACTAATTTCCATAAATTTTTCCTCTTAAATTGGTTTAATTTTTCTTTTATTAATAAATCCCAAATTTTAACTACTCTGGCCACTTATATAGTTTTTGTTTCTAATTGGGATAAAAAAGAAATAAAATTATACAGTATATCCTACAATCCTTCTAGTACTAATACAATCAGTTAAACATCCTATTACAGTTTATAGGGGATGGTTTTTAAGTGATATAGGTAGTATAAGAAACACTTTTTTGGTATCCTACATTTCAATAATTGGTTCACCAAAATCAAGTTCAAAATCACCATCCTTTTTATTATCAAATATAGTTACATGAGACATGTTTTTAGAAGACATTTTTACTTTATAATAATAATCATTTTAAAAGGATTCATTTGATAAAAATTTCACATGAGTTGATTCTTAAAATATAAACAATGATTTGTAGAACACTCTATATACCTTAAGAAGTTTTACAATTTCAATGGAATATTCCTCTATCAAGGTTTGAATCCAATTTTACATGACCATCCATTGTGTTTCAAAATAAAACATGCATTCAAAAAACATTAATGTATTCAAATTTCTTAATTTTATTAATCCATAACTCATATGGTGATTTTTTAAACAAATATGATTAATGGGAACACTTTTAATAACATAAAATGGTTTATTTATAGATTTATCAAAACAATGGGTAGGCAAGTTATATTAACAAAGAAATATTCTAGTAATTTATTTTAATTTCCTAAGGCTCCTTTCAACAACACTATTTTATTGCGGTTTCCTTGGGAAAAAACAAGTAAAATTGATTACATGTAATGAACAACATGGATTGAACTAATTGTTTTCAAATTATCTTTCATGGTTATATCTTAAAGCAATAAACATCAAATCCTTTTCTTTTTAACAAAAATTTCAAAAAAATTGAAAATAGAACAATATTTACTTCGTAAAGTCAAAAATAAAACCCCTAAAAATGCATAAAACTCATTAGCTAACCTAAAAAAATGATTTTCCTCATAGTATTTCTGTTTTATATGGACCAAAAAATCTATATGAATATGTTATATTGGTTGAGAAGTATAAATTTGTTTAATTAGCTTAAAATATGGCTTTGGATTCTTTATCATCTAATATGAACCACATAATTTCATTTTATTAAATTTATGTTGATGTAGATATGAAAGTAAATTTCTTTTAGAAATTGTTTTTAAGGAAAAGAAATTAAAATGTTCTATTTTTCTATTCCAAATCTGTGATTAATTTGTTTCATTATTTGTGTAGTAAATTTTTGGTACACTTAATGAAATAAATATAGAGTATAGACATTCCATGTTCATGGATATTTAAATTAATCAAATTTATATTTGAAAATAGAACATGCATTATTAGTTAAATAAATAAACAACCTTTATCACAATTTTTTGAAATAATCATTAGATTGTGTTTTAAACCTTCAATATAAAAAACATTGTTGATGACGTGTGATTTTGTATTACCAACTAATCTAACTCCTATAATAATTATTTTGTAATTTTTCCAAAAAGTTAAATAGCCGCCAAAAATTTATAATAAGGTGTGATAAATATAGAAATTTACACTCATAATTCACGAGAGTTTTCTATCCTTATACAATTTATCATTGATTCTATTAGAGCCTCTTCACTAGAAAGACACATAAAAAATTATTTTTTGAGTCACCATAATCTATTGGTTATAACAATGTTATAACCTAATGATTTGAGAAACCAAATGTTTTTTTCTACCCAGAAAACCCCACAGTAAATTCATCAATAAATTTTGAATTAAAAGAATGTTTGACTCTATAAATTGTTTCTTAGAAAATAATTATTAAAATTGTTCACAAATCCTCTATAATGAATATGATTAATTATGGAGAGATTTTTGTTCATAGAACATGGAAATAAGTAGTTTTATAAAAATTAGTTTTTCACCATGACATCATATTATATATTTATTATTTTGGGTTTTTGAAAAATATATATTCAATTAATTTTTTCCATTTCTGGAATCAAATGTAGGATATTTAAAATCTGTAAATTATTTTAGAACTATTTTAATTTCAATATAATTTTCATAACATGAAATAATTGAATTGTCCATCTTGGATTAAATATATAATATTTTGTAATGTTCAATTTTTTTATTTACGAAAACATTTTGTGACATATTTAGAGTTTTAGTTTTATTTTTTATAATCTTCTTGTTTGGTTTCCATCACAGTACAATATTTATTTAGATGCTCATAAATGAAATTGTCATTTTATTATTCATATTTATGTAATGAATAAGAATAATAATGTTCCTCATCTAAATTTTTCTTAACGAACATATTAAAATGTTTCTTTGGAATTTTATCTTTTTAATTTGAATACGCATCATCACTTGAATATTCTGAATAAATCAGTATTTGATGCATGGATTTCCCATATTTACTCTTCTATAAAACCTTACAAAATTAATACTTCTTGTAATTTTTATTATATTGTAAATTTGGAAAAATGTATTTTTATGTGTCCAATATTTTTCACTCATATCATCATACCACTTTATAACTTCCCTCATGTTTCTGGAAATTACTAAGAAGTAATCTGAAACCTCTTCACGTATTGTAAAACTTTTTGAACATCCTTGTGAAATGAGAAAAATCACCATCTAAAGTATAATTTTTTGAAGTAACATCTTCTGTTGTCTTAGAAATTTGTTTTTATTAACTATTACTATAATATTATTTATTGAAACTAATAGTTAATCATTATCTTTATTAATCATCATATTCTCAATAATATATTAAATTTATGATGAATACTTCATAAGTGTTCAAATAATATTTTTTATCTTTATATATTTTAAAATAGATGATTTCCAAATGGAAGCTAATTTTACACTCTACTTATATGGTTGAACTTTATGAACATTAAGAGATTGTTCTTGTTTAGTAATTGGTTCTCAATGAGAAGAAATATTATTCAAAATCTCAATCAACTATGCTATCTGTTGAGTAACTTTTTCACTATCAATCATTATAAAAGTATAAAAATTTATATTGGTATATTTATGTCGTATATTTATAATATTATCAGTATCATCATAGACTACTAACATAGTTTTCCAAATATCATAAATTATAGTACACTATGAAATTCAGATGAACTCATAGGAACAAAGTCCATATATGATAGAATTCATTTCTATGGTAGTCGTATTATACCTACATTCAGTATCAATATCCCATGTTTTAGTTTTTTATTATAAATTTCATAAATAATCATTTGTTTAATAAAAATAATCAAACCATGGTTCCTAAAATAGATTAATTTTCACACCTTGAAGTAACAGTAATTATCATAATTAAAGTAAGGAGGTTTTAGTATTGAAATAAATTATATCTCATTAATAATTTCAGTTATTTTTTGGTCAATTTTATGACTTCAATATTGGAATCTTAGAACTCAAAATTCAAAACCATTGATACTAATATTTAGTGAGATAATGACTACACTATGACTTAATAAGCCTTGAATTGAGTTCTTTAAATTTCTTTAACTTAGAAAACCAACCTCATTAAAATACATACACTCATATTATTTTCATTTTAAACATAAAAGAAAAATAATGGAATGAAAAAAATGAAATGAGATTAGTCATATAGATTTGTAGTGGTTTGGGGAACATAAATCCCCCATTTGACCACACAAATGATGAAGTCTAAGTGGTAATTGATTTTCACTCATCCATCTCATTTAATAGGGACTTCCAGTCCTTATTCCATTGTCATAAAATATGACTTAAATCCATCAACACTTAGTATAATTACAAGTAGAACTTAATTTGGATCTAATAAGGCTTTACAAACACAACCTTCATGGTTATGTTTTTCGGGACATTAAAAAAATGGGAGAATAAACATAGAGTTTATAGATGAGTAACCCAGTTGTAAGATACAGATATCTCAATAGAATAAATATCTATGATATTTGACAATAATTAAAAGTATCTCAAAAATATTTTATTTAAATTAATAGATAGATCTCTAAAATCACAACTGTGTATCATTTTACTATTCTTCACTTTATTGAATAAAATAAATCATCAATAATAGATTTAAAAGATATTATATAATTTTGATGGTGAAACTTCTTCTATTATTTTCTATTCACTTATTCACCAATGTTTCACTCAAAAAATGAAGAAAAGACTATTTTAATTACCCAACATCAAATCCATAAAATATGGACTTAAATTAAAAAAAGACACATTTTTATCTTGGAAACATCTTATAAAAAAGAATTAAAAACAATTAATAATTTCATTTTTTCTACTATTAGTTCCTATAGTATTTCATATTCATTTTTAACATAAATATGGAATAAAATATATATGTAATTTAGGGATTCATTAACATCTACTTGAATTACATCAATTATAACAAATAGTAGGTTTCAAAATTACATATAAGATTGAATATCAACATGAAGTTGAATTAAAAAAATTGAATTCATATATCCAAATACACTCATATAACTATTAAAAAATGATGATTTATCCATGTATCTATATTTGAGTAGGCCTTCTATACACAACCTATTTTCTTTATCTAGCATTCTTTCTCAAAGATCCACATTTGATGCAGTTACATCTATTACATAGATGATTGGAACCAAAAATCCGATTTTGCTGCATATCTAAATTATGTAGCTGATTACTCATCATAACCGATTCATGTATCTATTTGATCAATATATGAAATCCATATAATAACGATTTCAGGATAAAAATGATTCATTTAAATTATTTATTCCCATTTATGATCTATATATATGATTTCTTGATGCATTCATTTTTCCTATGAAGTTGAATGCCTCTCACAGCCAATTTTATATATATGGTAAAATTTTAAACATACATAGATAATTTATAACATTAATAGTTTAACAGAATACTTAATTTCAGTAAGGATAGAATATAAAAAACATTATTAAAGACAATGTTGATTAATAACATTAGAATTGTACTTGAGATCATCAAAACAAAATGTACATGGGATATGTTAGAGAAAAATTATTATTCCTAAAAATATAACTTGTTTTTAAAGATATATATTAAAATATAGTGATCAAATTTCATCTCAATGTTTTCAACTTTCATTCTTGGTTCATCTTACCTCATTTTTAATTCATTTTTTTACAATGATAATTGGATCATGGTATGGGTGAGGAGTTTATATCAGTATTTAATGCACTATTAATTTTTTTTCATCGGACAAATAAAAAATTAAAGTAATGTTATATATCTTAATTCTATATCTGGGAGGTGGAAGTAACTGTAATAAGTCCCAATATAATTTTATAAACACATCAAAAGGAAAAAACACACACAATAGAAATGTTTAGGATATGAGTATGGATTTACCTTTCCCAATAGTTTTTAATATGTACTCATATGTTTGGGTAGAAAGATCCTTGAACCATTTCCAACACTCCATTATCATAGCAATTACCATGATGTAAAACATCTCATGATCATGAATAGTTTCATACATATCACTATATCATCTATAACCTGTAGAGTATAACCCTCCATGAAAATTCTTCTTGAGAATGAACTCTAATTTTTTTTACAATATAGGGTCATTAGAAAAACGTTTTATAGTCTATAGTAACACATAATAACCCCTAGATGAAAGAGTTTATTGAATAATTGAATGTAAATTCCTGGTAAATTAGTGAATGATCCTATAATAATTAAAATTATTCAAAAACTATAGCATCAACAGTGATATTTATGTACTCACATGAGATTTATGTTTATTAAATGTATCATAATTGTTTAATTGAATATAAATTTTATCCACATATATATATATATATATTTCAATGTATCTGAAATTTTTTCCCATCAGAATGTGTCTTGTTAATGATATTATTTATATGTTTCTCTCAGATGTAACATCATGAATCAAAACAATCATATGATTTTGATTAGTAATAGGAACCATTAGTGGGGGAGGATCATGATCTTTGTATACATGGTTATAGGGGAAATAAATCCCATGATGGGGTTCAAATTCCATAGGAATGATGGGATGGTGAAATATGAAAATAATAGTATGACAACTAAAAATGTAAGGTTATAATAAAAATTAAACTAATATATTTCAAATTCTACATGAATTTTATTTAGAAAAAATAATATCGTTGAATTATGATTGTAAATTTTCACACCCCCAATGTATCTGAATGGTCATAACTTGTATTAGATCAAAAACATAATAGGTTATCAACAAAAATTGATGTTTGAAAACATTATGACACAATGTACTCTACCCACTCATCTATAAGAAAATTTAATTCTTTTTTGAGTACATAAAATATTGTAAATCCTATAATATTAATAAAATAGATAAAAATGAATAACATATATTTGAAATAAAATTTTAATTTCCTTCAAGAATTACATATTCATGGATGATAGTTTGTTGAATGTATATGATATCTTCCATAATTTTTCAAAAGTAATACCCTCTATTGTTATTATTATTTTGATTCTGAAAAATCATAAAAAATGAACAAAATAAGAAAAATATATTGAAATATATTTTTACAGATAAATATTACAATATATACATTAATCTATTTCAATTTGAAGAAATATTTATCCTTCTTATGTTTATTCACCAACATCATACAATGATTTATATGTTATTTATAAATCAACCTATCATAATAAAATATGTAATATGATACAAAATAAAAAATATATATTTTTATTTTTATTTATAAAAATTAATTGTAGTGAATTATAAATTCACAATGTACATTATGTTTTTATGAATTTTTGTAAATAGATTATTTTAATCCAAAAAAATATGCATTTTGGGTATCCAAAATTGACTAGGATTATAATCCAGCTCCTTATAAAATAAATAAGTAATGAATAAAAGAAAAATAAATTTCATATGACTATATTTTAGAGTTTTACCGCTTTATTGATGGAAAAACTGGAGTTTGTAGTGTTTTATTTTCTTTTCAAACATAACACTTAGTTCAAATTTTTTCATTTCAATATCTTCCTATTATAGAATAAATTTTTACATAGAAATGATATGAAGATTAACTAGTCTGTTACATTATATATAGGGTTCTCTCATTTTTTAAAAGTAATATACATGCATGTAGAAAATATGAATCATTATTAAATATAAAGAATATAGGGGATATTTTTTTTATAAATAGTTTACAAAAATGTACCTCATGTATTTAATCAAAACTAATACAACCGGTTGTTCAATCCTAAAAAATTAATTTATACTCTCAAGACCAACTATGTATATAATAGAATATAAAAATACATATTAATTCAATTCAATATATGATATTTATTTATCATTGATTGTTGTATCTGTATGAACATGTACTCGTTTTATATGTGGAAGTGAGACAAGTGAAGAAAAGGTATTATTAGAAGGAACTTTGGATTTATTGGTTGATAAACTTTATTCTCTTGATATAACCATTATTTTCACATATTTTTCTCCATATGAAATTATTTTCACATATCAATCCTTTTTTACAAATTTCATGACCCGTCCCCTGGGGCCCGTATCATGACTACCCTTAGCCCGCCTTCCATAGGCCAGGGGATGGCGACTACCACCAAAGGTGTAAATCCCTAAACTGGGAAGGTATTGCCTTTATAATTATAAACAAACACATTAGAGTACACAACTGGATGCAAACCACTAAGTAAAAACTATATACAAAGGAAGTGTTGTAAAGTAAAAGGGGTCAGAAATACAAGCCCAATAGAAAAGTACAAGTACAACCGAAATCAAGTACAACAGAAGAAAATTATAGCATCTACTGGGTCATCCTCTGGGTTTTTACCTGAAGGGTAGGTACATATGGACTCCATAGCAGTACACGTCCATCCATATGATTCGTGTACCGTTACGCCGAGTTGTCCACCTCAGGGTACTATCCAGTCCTACTACTCTATGCCTCAGTGAGCGCGGTCCGTCATTTACAACCAACATAACGAGGTGCAGGCATAACCTATGTAGGGGTGTGTATAATGATACTCAGTGGGGACCCTGAGACCCTCAAGGTCTCACTAAATCAAATAACGATAGACCAAAAAGCATGTATTCAACGGATAACCATTACTTAGGTATATTCTCATACATATACCTATGTTATCTTATAACCCATCTCAATCATGAGGAAAACTCAAAAGTCATTGACTCAGCTTAAACCAGGATTTTATTCTAGGGGTAGTATCATGTAACAACCCCAGTCACATTTTCAGAACCGTAGTTGATGGGGTAATCCTCCTCTATCAAGTATTATGGGTCTGCCCCATCACACAGAGGCGCTTTCCACTATCCTTGGACTGCTATGGTACTCCTCCTATCGAGTACTGTGGGTCTGCTGTGACACAAAGAGGTGCTCCCCATCACAGGTCTGCCACGCTCACACAGAGGTGCTCCCCCTCGTAGCCAGCTGAGGTACCTCTCCTGTCGAGTATAGTGGGTCTGGCATTCTCACATAGAGGCTCTCCCCCCCATAGGTCAGCCACGTCACACAGAGGTTCTTCCCACTGGGCCAGTTGAGTCACTCCAAGTCGAATTAGTCAAGCATTCATCAGGTCTCATCCAGCTACTCGGTCTTCATACTTCGTCTGCTCGCCTTGGGAAGGATCCACTCCACGAGCTACAGTTAAATGCTCCAACGTTCATAAAAACCCTTGTAGAAGTATCCCAAAGGTCCACCTCATCATAGGGGTCTTGATGCAATAGACAGTGCATCAATCGGACGCCCGGTCTGTGAGTAATTGGCATTTCCATCCCGGGGCCTGGTTGGATTATAGGTTCAAACCAATTCGAACATATCCCAACTATGTCCAAACCTCATGTGGGGTATTCCAAAAGAACCATTGCGCTCAATGATTCCCGTTTCCGAAGACGGTTCGTCTATCAGACACACGTATCCCAAGATATAGTCAAAAAGGTGTATTCAGGTCAAATGGGTTCTGATTAGTGTCAGACCCGGCCCGAGGGCGGCCTTTCCCGAGGGTGTGGCCCGTGTGGCCCGCGTGGCCTCGCTAGCGGCCCGCGTGGCCTGCTGGCGGCCCGTTTGGCCAGCCAGTGGCCCGTGTGGCCTCAACGGCCAGCATCAGGCTATGCCCTGCGGGGCCCATCCTTTTCGCGTCTGGGGGGAGGCGTGTGCCCCCAGGAATACCGAACGGTTGAACCGTTTGGGTGGAACCAAACCAGCACTAGGTGGCTCCGGTCCAGCTCATGCAGGACCCAGCGGGGTCCCTCTTCTCCCGGCTGGCCGAGCGGCCAGCCGCTCCACACTGCCGGTGGCCAGCCCGTCATTGGCCGGTCCTGTTCCTCATCTACGACCCTCCCTGTCCACGTCACTGCTTCTCCATGCAGTGTGATGGTGGAGCACACCTCCACCGTGACCCACCCTGGCCGCGACTCTCCTCCTCCGCGCGGCGCGACAGCACTGCACCCTTTTACCGCGGCCCGCCTTGGACGTGGCCCCCATCTTCTCTGCGCGGTGCGACGACACTGCACCCACTCTTCCACACGACATGAATGTGTTGCGCCCTTTCAGTGACTCGGCAGCCTTGCGCCGCTGGTTTCTTCTTGGTCGTCCCTTCACCGGCTGCCATTGCTCTGCTGTGGTCCACTTTTCCGGGGGCACCGTTGTGCCGCTGCCATCGTCAACAAGCAAGGTATAATGAAGGGGGAGGGTCGGGCCATGTTCGAGCGGTCTGAGCCCTCCTTGTTATGTTGATATCAATCAGCAATTCACATTGCATAAATTGAACGATGTAGAACGGGAACAAAATCAACTCAAATCCCCTACCTCGTATTTTCGATCATTGACGGAGTCATGGAAAGCAATTGTCATTCTGTTGATGTCGGAAAGAAGATGAAGAAGTCGAGGACGGCATCATAGGCATTCTTCAAGGATGACACTCCCTCCTTTTTCCTAGTTGAAGAATAGGAATATATCCATCATTCTTCGTTGGAGAGGGCTGTTCTTTGTTGGAAGATGATGTTCTCCAAGTTCTCTTCTTCTCCCAAAGTTCCAACAAAAGGATATTTCCACAAAATAATAATGTGACAATCTTATTAATTTCTTTCGCACAATATTCTAATTGGACTCATTAATAACCCGACTCTACCAAATTAATACACAAGTGTTCACATAATTAAAACTAGAGGAGTCAAGAGGCTATCCCTCATTAATGAGGGGGAGTTGAGAGGTTTCATCCCTGGGTGGTCCCCACCACTTTTAATCATCTCGTAGGAGGTAATGCTTGGGTGGGCCCCAAAACCATAATATCTCATGGGAGGAGAGGGTGCGGTGGTCCTACCACCAACTCCCATGGGGAGGTTCTAACTACCACCCAACACACACATGGAAACGTAGAATAAATTAATGTGTTGAAAACATTAATTTATTTTTTTATATAAAGACGAAAACTAATGTTTTTTCTCGACCATCTGTTGTCGAGGTGAAAGTATTCTTATGAAAATACCAGCGCTGTGAGTTCATCAATGCCCTCAGTTTTCAATTCTGAGCACCATTTAAAAATTTATAAAATCATACTCATATGTTTACTGAACGTACCTGAAAAAAACATCAAAAATTGATTCCGGGCACACCGGGCCTCAGAATCAAGTGTCGTAAATTTTTTGAAGACTCGTAAAAATCCCATGTATTTAAGAAAAAATTTTCCATGGAATTTCTATGTCTTTAAATTCTCCCCACCTCAGGGCTTCACGCCCCCATAAGCTAATACTCTAACTATGGAAACAAATGGGGGTACTAAGCATGCATCTGAGCCTCCCGCTCCCACGTGCTCTCCTGTAGGTTTCCGTGCTGCCGGTGAATGTGCACTAGAGATATCAACGGTCCTTGTAGGACCCGCTCTTGTCGATCCCAAATCTCCACTGGAACCTTCATAAAAGTCACACCATCGTCGACATCCATCTCCTCATCATTGATGATGTGGGAAGGGTTATGCACATAACTCAACAGCTGAGACACATGGAAGATGTCGTGTGCCCAGTCAAACTGAGGTGGAAGAGCTAAGCAGTAATCCACCTCACATACTCTGTGGAAGATCAAGAAAGGTCTGATGAATCTCAGAGATTACTTGACACCTCGGCCAAATCTCCGTAGATGTCATCGAGGTGAGACCCGTAGAAAGACGTGGAATCCATCCTCGAACTCTAGAGGTCTCCACCTCCTGTCTGCATACGAATTCTATCTACTCTGTGCAGTCTTCCTCTGCTTCTGGATGATCTGTGCCTTCTCCATGGTAGCACGTACCATCTCTGGTCACACTAGTACGGACTCCCCTAGGTCTGTCCAGCATAGTGGGGATCTGCATGGTCGACCATACTAGGCATCAAAAGGTGACAAACCGATGGTGGAGTGATAGATTTTGTTGTATGAAAACTCTAACAATGGTAAGTGATCCTCCCAGAAGTGACCAAAGTTGCGGAAACAAGCACAGAGCATATCCTCAAGGGTCTGAATGGTCTACTCGGTCTGGCCATCTATCTGAGGATGGAAGGCCGTGCTCAAGCAAAGCTGTGTCTAGAAAGCCTCTTGAAACCCCTTCCATAGCCGAGAAGTAAACCGTGTGTCATGGTCGGAGACAATAGAAGAAGGTACTACATATAAATGCACAATCTCCTGCACATAGAGGCATGCCAAGATCTCTAATGAGCACTTCTCTCTAATCGGTAGGAAGTGGGACAACTTGGTGAGTCGGTCAACGATCACCCGTATCGAATCTTGACTCCTGGATGTACGTGGAAGACACGTCACAAAGTCTATGGATATCCCATCCCACTTCCACACTCGGACCTCTAAAGGCTAAACCAAGCCTACGGGTACCTGGTGCTCTGCCTTCATTCCATGACAAGTGATGTACCGTGAGACAAACACCGCTACTGCCTTCTTCATACCAGGAAACTAGTGTTATCGTCGAAGGTCTTGGTACATCATCACCACTCCTAGATATACCGCTAAAGGGGACATGTGAAACTCCCACAATAGTTACTCCTGAAGTGACAATGGCACCATAGTACTTCTTCTGCAGGGGATGACATGATCCCCACCTTCTGAAAATCCATCAGGTGCTAGCCCTGTGGATATCTGAGCACGTCGCGTCTCACAGTCAGCGTCTCCATGATGTGCCACCCAGACTTGCTGAAGAAGTGGAGGAGTGACTGTAAACGACTGTATGAATGCTGATCTATATCTATCCACAAAGGATATCT
Source organism: Viscum album (assembly GCA_963277665.1). NCBI lineage: Eukaryota > Viridiplantae > Streptophyta > Magnoliopsida > Santalales > Viscaceae > Viscum > Viscum album. The sequence continues at coordinate 1,893,842,925 of OY728119.1, forward strand.
CTAAGGCATCCAGCTACTCTTTCCCATCTCCTAGAAGTTGTATACCAGTCCTCCTGCTGAGCGCATTTGAAAAAACATTCCCCTTACCATGAGTATAGACTATCTAGAAGTCATAGTCCTGGAGGAACTCAAGCCATCGCCACTGTCTCAGGTTCAGGTCCTTCTAAGAGAAGATATAACTGAGAATCTTGTTATCCGAGTACATGGTAAAATGTTCACCCATCAGATAATGCCGACACATCTTCAAGGTGAAGACCACTGTTTCTAACTCCAGGTCATTGGTAGCATAGTTCTACTCATGTTGTCTCAGTTTCCAAGAACCATATGCAATAAAAGATCGCTCCTACATCAGGGAAAAACCGATTCTGTTCCCTGATGTTTCATAGTAGAATACGTACCGTAAGACTTCCTTTGGAAGCCTCAATATGGGGGCACTAGTCGGCCTCTTCCTCAGCTCCTGAAAACTCTATTGTCACCTCTCCGACCACATGAAGGGTTTCCCATTTGTCATCAAGGCTGATAGTGGTGCTGCAACTGTAGAGAACACTGGAATGAATCTCTGGTAGTATCTAGCCAAACCTAAGAAACTTCGTAACTCTGTCACACTCCTAGGTGGCTCCCAAGCAAGTGCTACCTCGATCTTCATTGGATCCACTACAAATCCAGCCTCTGAGATGACGTGTACCAAGAAGTGAACCTCTTGAATCCAAAATAGGAACTTGTATGTATTACCATAAAGCTGGTGCTCTCACAGTGTGTCCATTACTACCTGCAAATGGTAGGCGTGCTCCTCCTCAGTAGTCGAGTAGATCAAAATAACATCGATAAAGACCACGACAAAGAGATCGAGGTAAGGATGGAATGTCCTGTTCATGAGACTCAGGAACACTACTGAAGCATTGGTTATGTTGAAGGGTATAACCAAGAACTTGTAGTGGTCGTATCGACACATGAAGGCCGCCTTCTGCACATCCTCGTCTCAAACTCGGAGCTGGTGATAGCCTGATCTAAGGTCTATCTTCGAGAACCACCACGCTTCCTTATGCTGATCAAAGAGGTCGTCAATCATCGGGAGTGGGTACTTGTTCTTCACAGTCACCTAGTTTAGGTGATGGTAGTTGACACAGAGCCTCAAGCTCCCATCTGCCTTGTTGGAAAACAGAATCAGGGCTACCCAGGGAGAAACACTGGGCTAGATGAATTCTTTTCCCTGTAAGTCCTCTAGCTATACCCGAATCTCACGAGGATCAGTGTGAGCCATCCGATATATTGGAGTAGATATCAGTGTCATCCTAAGGTATAGGTCAATGTAGAAGTCCACCTCTCTGCAAGGAGGTAGTCCTCGAAGATCATCAAGGAAAACATCCGCGTACTGGTCCACCACTATAGTATATGTCGGACTCTCCACATCAACTACTCAAAGAGTAAAGAAAGCCAACAGGTGAGTGATCAGCTTCACCCTCCTCAGAGTATGTCTATCCAATGCTGCAATGGTTCCCTTATCACCTGTGAAGGTGAAAATGGTCCCATCTATATATACACACCACACATTTCTCCTAATATAGTCAATTTGTGTTTGGACTATAGAGAACTAGTCCATACCCAAGATGACGTCGTAAGTCCTCGACGCTGCTATGAGGAGAACCCAACCGTAGCTCTCGCCTCCTAGAGTAAGCTCACACTACCGACACCAGTGCATAATCATCGAGTCTGCTCCTGTAAGAGTCTCTAGTTGTAAGGATCGAGCCAATGACTCCGTCATAATCTCCATGCTCCGAACGAGGGTAGTGGAAATGAATGAGTTACAATCACCTATGTCTATATTAACTACAGCTAAGGTAGAGTAGAAAAAAATTGTACCTTGAATCATCACCGGAGTGTCATGATCGTAAGCCTCATATGCTTGAAGTTGAGCTCTCCCATGTCCACCTACTTCCTGCTGTCAGGGTGGACCTCCGGGTGGTGGTTATGGTAACACCTCCAAACGTCGTCCACCACTAGCTTCATGACCAGCTCCTCTGCAACGTCCACATACTCCCTGCAGACTACCTCGATCGAACCCCTTCCTATTCCTAAGAGGTCCCTCAACTATCTGTTGATCATCAGAACGGTGGGTCGGACAGTCATGAGCCATGTGACCCTGCCCACTGCATGAGTAACACTGCCTACTCTTGGCTGGTAAGTCACTAACCCAGGTGGCCCGCATAATAGATCATGAGTCATGCAGTCTTTCACTTGTGGGTCTAGTGCTCTTGGACCTCTGCGTCATCACTTTACAGCCAGCTGTAGAAGACTCCACTACATGTCAACTAGTAGTGGGTCTCGCTGCTGGTGACTGCTCATCAATGTAACTTTCCACTATGAGGGCTCGCTCCAACATTCCGGACTGTGTCGTAATGCTGAGGGAGATCATCGATTACCCGATGTCTTTCCTGAGCCCCTGATCGAAGGTCTGGGCCTGAAAGAATGGGTCCCACACCATATTTGTGGAGTATCATGAGAGGTTGGTGAACCTCCCTGATTACTGTGCCACCGTCATGCTACCTTTCTATAGATGCAGTAGCTCGTGTATCTGTACAACTCGTAGGGTCCCTGGAATAAAATCCACCCAGAACAGGCTCTCGAAGTATTCCCAGAGAAGTTTCTCGTCGTCATAGACCTAGAGCATTAGGCTCCCCATCTTCCTGTTGCTACTTTAAGGAGGATTGAAGAAAGTATCACCATGAAGTATGCTGGTGTCCCTACTAGCCTGGAGAATCTCACTATAGCCTCCATCCAATCCTCAGCTTCTAGTGGGTCCATCTCTCCCCGGAACCATAGTGGCCTCTGGCGTTGGAACTCATGAAATGTGCTCAAGCGGCGTGCACCGCATACTACTGAGGCTGGTGGCATCGGTGGCACAATGGCGAGTGGTATTGATGGTGCCTCTACTGGTAAAAGGACCTACATCGAGGCCTCATCACTTAGTGGGATTTCAGAGCGTAGGACTCCTGGGTCTTTGTGGGGAGGCATCCTAAAAGAAAAAATGTGACACTATCAAAAGATTATACCTGGTGGGAAGACCTGGTTGAGCCATCTTAAGAAAACTTTTAAAGACATGCTCAAAATCAGTGTTTTCGTGCACTAAGTTGGAAATCAGTAGTCAGGGTCCAAGTGTATGGATATGTCTGCCACCCGTACCAACACTGGACACCCTGAACTGAAAACCACACTTAGTACCCTTAACACTATTTCTTCACAAAAAAATGATCAAAGTCCTAAGTTCTATGGTATAACTGACCCCTTTGAATCTAATTTGTCATGACCCGTCCCCTGGGGCCTGTATCGTGACTACCCCAAGCCCGCCTTCCATAGTCCAGGGGCTAGGGACAAGCACCAAAGGCATAAATCCCTAAACTGGGAAGGAATTGCCTTATAACTTTATAAAAACACATCAGAGTACACAACTGGAAGATAAACACTAAGTAAAAACTGTATACAAAGGATGTGCTGGAAACTAAAAGGGGCTGGAAATACAATCCCAATAGGAATGTACAAGTACAACTAATAGAAATTAAAATAAAAGAGAAGTAAAGAAACTACTGGGTCATCCGTCGGGTTCCTACCAGAAGGGTAGGAACAGATGGCATCCTCAGCACTCCACGTTTTTCCATCTGCTTGGTGTACCGTCATGCCGAGTGGTCCACCTCCGGGTACCATCAATTCCTGCTACTCTTTTCCTTAGTCAGCATTGTCCGTCGTCTGCATCCAACACAAAGAGGTGTGGGCATATCCCATTCAGGGATGAGTATAATGATACTTAGTATGAACCCTGCGACCCTCAAGGTCTCACTAAATCCAACAAGAATAAACCATAAAGCATGGGTTCAACGGATAATAATTACTTAGGTATTTTCCCATATATATTCCTATGTTATCTAGTAACCCATATCAGTCATGTAGAAAAATAAAAATTCATTGACTTAGATCAAACCACAATTTTATTCTAGGGGTAGTATCAAGTAACAACCCCAGTCACATTTTTGGAACCTCAGCTGAGGGGGCACTCCGCCTCTATCGAGTATAGTGGGCCTATCACATCACACAGTGGAACTTCCCACTATCATGGGATTGCCGAGGTACTCCTCTTGTCGATTACTGAGGTTCTGCTATGTCACTAAGAGGTATTCCCCATCACGGGTCTTCCGCGCTCACACAGAGGCGCTCCCAATGTAGCCTGCTGAGGTACTCCTCATGTCGAGTACCATGGGTCAGCCATGCTCACACAGAGGCTCTCCCCACCATGGGTCTACCACATCACAAATAGGTGCTTCCCACTAGGCCAATCAAGTCACTCTGAGTCGAATCAGTCAAGCAGTGGTCAGGTCTTAGCCAGCTACTAGGTCTTCGTTCTCTGTCTGCTAGTCTCTCGAAGGATCCTCTCCACGAGCTATAGGTCGATAATACTGCTATCACGAAAATCCATGAAGAATTATCTCAAAGGTCCGCCTCGTCATAGGGGTCTCAATGCAATAGACGATGCATCAATCAGACGCCTGGTCTGGGAGTTATTGGCATTTCCATCCTAGGGGCCAAATTGGGTTTTAGGTTCACACCAACCCTACTATACCCCAACAGTGTCCAAACCTCAAGTGGGGTATTCCAAAAGAACCGTCTCACTCTAAGCCTCTCTTCGTCGTAGACGGTTCATTGATCGGACACGCGTAGCCCATGATAAGGGAAACATGTGTATTCGGGTCAAATGGGTTCAGATTGGTGTCTGACCTGGTCTACAGGTCCGACCAAGCCCGAGGCGGTGGCCTGACCTGAGAGGGAAGCCTAGTATGAGGTGGCGGCCCGACCCGAGGAGGCGGCCCGGTGGCTCGCGTGGCCTACCGTTGGCACACGTGGCCAGCTAGAATCCCTCATGGCCTGACCGACCATCGGCTGGTGGCGCCCTACGGGGCCCACCCTAGCCTCGTTCAAGGGGAAGTGCGCACCCCTGGAATCCCAAATGGTTGAACCATTTGGGTGGAACAAAACTGGCACTAGGTGTCACTGGTCTAGCTCACGCGGGACCAAGCGGGGTCCTGCTTCTCCTAGCTGGCCGAGCGGCCAGCCGCTCCGCACCACCGCCGGACGGACCATCGCCGGCTGCTCATGTTCCTCTGCCGCGGCCTGACCTGGCCACGTCTCTACTTCTCCACGCGGAACGATACCGCCGCACCCCTCTTCCGTGGCCCTCCACCTCCGCGAGGTATGACGACTTCACGCCCTTCCGCCTCGACCCGCCATGGCCGCAGCCCCCTTATCCTCTGCGCGGAGTGACGACGCCGCGCCCTCTCTGCCGCATGGCACAATGGTGTCACGCCCTTTGGGCAACCTAACGTTCTTGTGCTGCCGGTTTCTTTGTGGATGACCTTTCGTCGGCCGCCATTGCTCCTCCACGGTCCAATCCTCCGATGGCGCCATTGCGCTGCCGCCATAATCAACAAGTGAGGTAGAACGAAGGGGGGTGGTCAGTACGTGTTTGAGTGGTCCGAGACCTCCTCGTTATAGTGATATCAATCAGCAATTCACATTCCATAAATTGAACGACTTAGAATGGGAACAAAATCAACTCAACTCTTATACCTCGTATTGTTGATCGTAGATAGAGTCACAGAAAACGTATGTCATTACGTTGAAGTCTGAAATAAGATGGAGAAGTTGAGGATGGCATTGTTGGTGTTCTTCAAGGACGGCGATCCCTCCTTTGTCCCGATTGAAGAATAAGGAAGATGTCTATCATTATTCATTGGAGAGAGGCGTTCTTTGTTGGATGATGATGTTCTCCAAGGGCTCTTATTCTCCCAAAGTTCCAACAAAAGGGTATGTCAACAAAATAATAGTGTGAGAATCATATTAATTTTGTTGGCACAAAATTTGAATTGGACTCATTAATAACGTGGCTCCACCAAATTAATACACGAGCATTGCCATAATTAAAACTTGAAGAGTCAAGATGCTCTCCATCATTAATGAGGGAGAGTTGAGAGGTTTTATCCTCGGGTGGTCCCCACCACTTTTAATCCTCTCGCGGGAGGTTATGATCGGGTGGGCCCCACCACCATAACCTCTCATGGGAGGTTAGGGTGTGGTGGTCCCACCACCAACTCTCATAGGGAAGTTCCAACTACCAGCCAAAAAGGCACATTGGGAGGTCAAAGCCATTTGAAAACCTCAAAATGAAATGAAATCAGACGAAAACAAAGTATGATCGAATTTTGAAATGGATGGGATGATGATACATCAATCGGATGTGTCATGTGACCATGATGATAGAAAATGCTCGTATGGTGCAATAAAGCACCAAAATAAACCTTTAACAGTCAAATCCATTGAAAACATGCTCATAATGAAATGAAATCATAGGAAAACAATGTAATAATTATTAGTTACATGTATGTGGACACATAACATCAATCAGACATGTGGTGTACACGGTACGACTGAATATGTGGTTTTTACCTTTTTAGAACACTTCAAAAAGGTGCATGGGGTTGTCAAAACCGGACGAACGACCTCAGAATGCCATGAAATCAAACAAAAACAACTGAATAGTGATTTTTGAAATGGTCGGGTAGACAATATGTTGATCGGAGGTGTCGTGTGACCACGGTGATGGAAAACACACATTTCGTGGTATAAAATATCAAAACAAGCATTTAACAATCATATGCATAGCGAACGACATCATAATGAAATGAAATAACATGAAAAAAATTTAATTACTATTTTTAATGTATAAGTGAAGATATAAAGTCAATCAGACATGCGGTGTCCACGTTATGACTGAATATGGATTTTAAGTGTTTGAGGCACATTAAAAAGGTGTGTGGGGTGGTCAAAACCAGGAGAATGATCTCAGAATTCCATGAAATCATTCGAAACACTTTTTGAGTGAATTGTGAAATTGTCGGGTAGATGGTACATCTACAAGAGGTGTTATGTGATTGCGGTGATAAAAAACAAAAATCGGGTGCCATAAAACACAAAAACGAAAGTTTAACGGTCAGATCCATAGCAAACATCCTCATAATGATTTGAAATCATAAGAAAACAATATAAATATTATTATTGACGTGTAAAAGGAGACGTAACGTCGATCAGAAATGTGGTGTGTGCGGTATAACTAGATATTTGGTTTTTAACTATTTGGTGTGATTCAAAATGGTGCGTGGGGTGGTCAAAACTTGCCGAATGACCACAAATGCCATGAATTCTGACAAAAAAACCAGTGAAAAAACTATAAAATGGTTGTGTAGATGGTATATGAATTAGAGGTTTCGTCTGACCACGGTGACGTAAAACACATATCTGATTCCATAATACTCTGAAAATGATATTTAGTAGTCAGATCAATAGAAAACGTGCTCAGAATGACATGAAATCACTGGAAAAAAATATAATTATTATTTGTGATGTGTAAGAGGAAACAAAACCTCAATCGGACATGTTGTGTGCATGGTAAAACTAAATATGTGGTTTTTAAGAGTTTAGTGCACATCAAAAAGGTGTGTCGGGTTGTCAAAATTAGTCGAACGTCCTCAAAATTTCACAAAATTAAACGACAACATCCTATAATTGGATTGTAAAATGGTCGAGCAGACGGTATAGTAATCAGAGGTGTCATGTGACTATGGTGATAGAAAACCCCAATATGGTGCCATAAAACACCAAAACAAATGATTAATGTTCAAATTCAAAGAAAACATCCTCAACAAGACTTAAAATCACCAAAAAGTTTCTAATTATTAGTTGTAAAGTGTACGAGGATACGACTTGTCAATCAGATGTGTGGTTTGCATGGTATGGCTGAATATTTGTTTTTAAGTGTTTCGCTTGCTTTTAAAAAGTGCATGGGGTGGTGAAAACTAGCATAAGGACCTAAAATGACATGAAATCCAACTACAAGAACCGATGAGTGAATCATGAAATATTAAAGTAGACAGTAATTTAATCGTTGGTGTCGTGTGACCGTAGTGACGGAAAATGCAAATATAGTGCCGTAAAACACCAAAACGAACGTTTAATGGAAACATACATAGAAAACATGCTCATAATTACCTTAAATCACAATAAAAAAGTCCATTTTTTATTCCAGACATGTATGAGGATATAGAATATCAATCAGATGTGTGATGTGTGTGGTACGACAGAATATGTGTTTTTAAGTGTTTGGTGCTCTACAAAAATGTGTGTGGGGTGGTAAAAACCAATTGCATGACCTCAAAATTCCATAAAAGAAGACAAAAATAACGATTGTCTGAATTTTGAAATGGTCGGGCAAATGGTACATTAATCAGAGGTGTCGTGTGACCGTGGTGACAACAAATGAAAATCTTGTTCCACAAAACACCAAAACGATCATTTAATAGTCATATCCATAGAAATAATCCTCATAAAGACTTGAAATAATATGAAAAAAATATAATTATTATTCTTGAGTTGTATGAGGACACAGAATGTCAATCGTACATGGAGTGTGCATGGTACGACTGAATATGTGGTTTCAAAGTGTTTGGTGCGCTTCAAAAAGATGTGCGGGGTGGTCAAAACCAGCTGAACGACCTCATAATGACAAGAAATCAAACAAAAACAACAGGTGAATGAATTTTGAAATGTTTTAGTAGAAGGTACATCAATTAGAGGTGTTTTGAGACCATGGTTATAGAAAATTCCAATCTGGTGCCATAAAACACCAAAAAAACATTTAATGGTTAAATCTGCAGTAAACGAACATGGAATGACTTAAAATCACAAGGACGCAATAAAACTATTATTCATGACCTATAAAAGAACATGTAACTTCAATCAGATGTGTGGTTTGTGCATTAAGACTTAATATGTGGTTTTTAAGTGTTTGACATGCTTCAAAAAGGATCCTGGGGTGGTCAAAACTAGACAAATGACCTCATAATGCCATGAAATCAGAAGACAAAACATGTGTTTAATAATAAAATTTATAGAGTACTTCCACTAAATGAAATTAAATAACATGAAAACAATATAATTATTATTTTTGACGTGTACGAGGAGATGACACATCAATCGGATGTGTGGTGTACACGGTACGACTGAATATGTGTTTTTAAGTGTTTAAGGAACATAAAAAAGGTGTGCGGGGTGTTTAAAACCATCCAAATGATCTAGGAATGCCATGAAATTAGACAACAACAACCAGTGAGTGAATTCTGAAATGATCAGGAAGACGGTACGTCAACTGGAGGTGTTGTGTGACTGAGGTGATAGAAAATGAAAATTTAGTGCCATAAAACACCACAATGAATATTTAACAGTCATATCCATAGGAAAAAAATCATGTAATGTCTTGAAGTCATAGTATAATTATGTAATTATTATTCTTCATGTGTACAAGGAGACTACATGTCAATCAGACATGCAGTGTGCACGATACGACTGAATGTTTGGTTTTTAAGTGTTTGACACACTTCAAAAAGATGGGTGGGGTGGTCAAAATCGAGAGAATGACCTTATAATTCCATTAAATGGGATAAAAACAACTGGTGAGTGAATTTTGATATGGTCAAGAAGACTATACATTAATCGGAGGGGTCGTGTGACCGCTGTGATGGAAAACACAAATCTAATGCCATAAAGCACCAAAATGAACACTTAATAGTATGATCCATATAAAATGTTCTCTGAATGACTTGAAATCACAAAATAACAATCTAATTATTATTCATGACATGAATGAGGAGATGACACCACAATCAGATGTGCGGTGTGTGCGGTAAGACAAAATATGTGGTTTTTATGTGTTTGGCGTACTTCAAAAAAGTGTGTGGGGTGGTCAAATCCAGCCGAACAACCTCGCAATTCCATGAAATGGTCAGGCATATGGTACATCAATCGGAGGTTTCGTGTGGCCCCGGTAATGGAATATGCACTTTTTGTGTTATAAATGACAGAAACATGATTTTAATAATCAAATACATAGCGAACAACATGAGAATGAAATGAAATCACTAGAAAGATGACTTATTATTATTGATGAGGTGTGATAGTAGAGGTCACATCAATCAGACATGTGGTCTTATTAGAATGATATAATTAAAGATTTTATATACGTAAAAGGGTATTCAAAATTATTAATATATTTTCAAAAATCAAATAATTTTGATCTTTTATACTATGATTGAATTGAAATATGTCCTTGCATTTCAATTTTTTTGGAAATTTTTTTCGGTACTAATTTTTTTGTTAAATTTTTCATGCAGTTATATTCAATGATGGATGTGGATCTTGGAAAATGACAAGATGAAAAGATATATTTGTGTATGAGTTCAGATATTTTGGAATGTTTTTTTTTATTTTTAAATAGAGGAGATTTTATTGTATTTCTGTCATTTAAAAATAATATAAAAAAACTAATAGGAATGGCCATTTTTCGGTCACTATATGTTATGCATTGAAGATACATAGTGACCACTAAATGGTGTTCGCTATAGGTAAATCAGACGGCCCCTATAGCGACCTCCAAACGACAATCGCTATAACCAAACCCGAACTGACCTATAGTGACACTGTTTGGTGGTCCCTATTGACAATTTTTGTATCATCTAGAGAATCCACCGTTTGAAGGATGCTATAAACAAGACCTACGGGCCTAAACCGTTTTCCATTTGGGAGACATATGGTTTCATCTATAAACCTTTAGCAGTGACTTTTTTTCAAATGCCTCACATAAATTTTTTTGTATATTTTGGAATTTTTTTCATAAAATCCACAATTTCCAACATTAATATATTAATAGTAAAATTCATTTAAATAAGCTTACAATCAAAAACATACATAGAAACAAAGATGTATAATAACATATGTTGTTAATTTGAGATCATTATAATGTAAAGTACATGATATATGTTTGAATAAAATTAGTAATCCAATAATGTTTCACTTTTTGATGATTAAAAAATCATTTAAAAATTGAACATTAAACAAGATTATTAAAAAAATTTAAATCACTTTGGAAAAAATGGTAAATTATATAGATTTATTTTAAATTTCTTGTAAATTTAATTTATCAAATTATTCTCCACCTTAAGTAGAAAATTCATATAAGAAGGGTACTTTTATCCCTTTACTACATAGGGAATCTTAAACCCCCTTTTAATCAAAAAAATAAAGGTTATAAAGATGATAAATAGTTTATATAATAAGAGTAATGAACTATTTAAGTATATTTTTAAAACATAATGTGGAATTATGGAAATATTGGAGTTTTTTTATTCACAATAATGATGTTAAGAACACAAATTAAAATAATCAGATTGATAAAAATAAGAAATTTATAAATTAGATTTTAATTAATTGTCAACATCTATACAAAAAACATCCACCCAACACCCACATACGTACAAATTGATAATACTAGTATGAATACTTGGGCTTATGGATAGGGAAAAACTGACAAGGTGGTTTGGGTTGAAGTAATTTGAAATATGGAAAGGATCGCAATTTAGTATAAGGGTCCAACACTTGTTAAAAATCAACTTCCTCAGTAACGACCATATCACATTATATAGAGTAATATTATAATTCATCTATTAGATCTTGATTAGGGGTGATACAAATTCCCACAAGATTTAATAAAGAAATAACGAATTCATATGATCCTAAAAATACATTTTCTGAATTTGTTTTAGGTGAAGAAGATGTAGCCCCTTGAGCAGATCTATCAGTTGTTAGAGAAACATCCACCATGAATTGTTCATTCCTTTAAATATAGGATGGATGATAAAAAATGAACACATTGAATGGTAACCCTAAAGAAATCATAATTATTTATTCCTAGATTCCTTCTTAATATAATTTAAAATATAAAATATACACTCATTTAAATTCTCTTGAGGGTATCTGTCATGAAAATATATCTTAGAGCATTAAAATCTTATCAATGCATTTTGGGAATTGAGGATAGAACATTATTCAGAATTCTATTAATGAATTTAATATGACTATTATACAATTTATATGGTTAAAAAATAGACTATAGAATCCTTATAAAAATATAAAACAATATGAAAATATGAATCCAACATCCCTAATTTTCAATTGATTGATCCTAGAAAAATGATCATTTTGTCATTCAAGGATTGTAGGATTTCTCCAAATTGTATAATTTCAAAACAATCACATAAGAAGCCACATGAACACAAAGTTTAGTATAATGAGACACTGGATAAGTAGTTTTTTCTGTATATACAATTGGAATTGGTATTGAAGGTCCTTGTACTGCATCATGTTGAATTAAAAGAGAATATCTAAGAGTCTTGTAAACATTAATCGCTTTTCGTGTAGTAACAACTAAAACAACTCGGTATTTCTTAGACATTGTGGAAATGAAATACTCTTATGAGTATAACCTATCATCTTAATCATATTTCATTAATATAAAGGATGTTATTCTGTGATGATTTCTGGTCATAGGTCTATTTTACCATGAAATCAACCCTTTAATATCTTGAGATACTTCTATGATCTATTGATTCTTTAAAAAATATATTAATAATGATTACCCTAATCATTAAAATACATAAAAATATCAACTAAAATATTTCTAATATATTATCATGTGACATTAAACTCACACCAAATATCATTCTTGAAATCTTGAATTATGATAGGGGTGATCATGTCACAATGCAGAGATTGAACTTCAGAATATTCAATGATGAGATTTGAAAATATATAATCAAAATTCAAAAGTGATTATGATCCAAAGAACGTTATATAATAACCATTATAGTGGTATGAAACCTCTTTATATACTCAAAATACATAATTAAAACAATCTATAGTGTTTTTAGGATATGAATAATTTTAAACAAAAAACATTTAATTTACTTAGATTCATCCTGAGATGTATTAGATTAAATCAATGGAAGACTATGAGTAATGTATATTTTAGTTGAAAAACAAACCCTAAGAGAATTAATTTCATAATTTGTAGAATATAATTCCTTATTTAAATCTTCTTGAGCCTATAGGTCTTCAAAAAATTTATCACACATATCTTAGGAGACTAATTTCATAGGAGGTATTGGATGAATATTCTTGATCATATCAGTTGGGGTTTCTATGTTCCCAATAGACTTTTCAAAATGATATCTTTATTTATAAGAATCCATGAGCCATATGACAAAAAATATAGATTATATTAGCAATCATATTATCTCATCATTTTTATCTATGAAATTATTAAACTCATTCAATATGGAAAACGAAAAAGTATATATATACTTCTCTACATATGTGTTTTCAAAGAATATGCTCATAGAAGGTGGATTTTCATACACTCGATGAGGTGAAGGAATAACCTATGGAGTATTAGAAGGATCTAAATATTCCTCTAATACTTTATTTCTAGATCTATCTCTTTTATAATGTGATAAATGAATGATTGGATCAACTGTATGGTGTTTATCCTCATCTTACACTATTTGATTAGTAGAACACCCAGTAGGAATAGTTTCATGTATCCTTTCATTTGGTTAAATATCACCTGTCTCAATTTCTATCTCATCATGAATAATAGATTTTGTAGCTCTATGAAAATTTTATTCGTAGCGTTGGAATTTCCCCACATCAAAGAGTCTAATTTCTAACAACAATGGTTCTGATATAGAAGCTACTATAAATTGTGCCTCCCTTAAAATAACCACTTATATAGGTTTTATATCCATAATTTATGAGTTTTGATATGGATTACCCTTAGACACACCTCCATCACAAATTATTCTTAGATAATTTGAACTTTTATCACTGAATGAGAAACATTTCTTCAAAACTATGGAAGAATGATTATTACTTTTATAGAATTTTAATACATCTCCCGTATTGAGTGCCACATACTTCTTCTTTATAACATGGGAGATAATCCCACCATAGGTATTATTGTTCAAATTTAATTTACCTCTATTTATATGATTCATAAACCACATCATGTACATTTAAATATTTAAATTATCATTGATAATTATGATATAAAAGATACCAAATTATGGAAAAATGAATTTCTCCATTTCTCTAACTATCTGAGAAATCATAGTCTAAGAAACAAATAAATGACCATCCATTCCTACTCTTTTTCTTTATCATGATTTTTCTTGAATAAATATGTTTGAATAAAAACATGAACATGTCAATTGGTATCACTAAACTCATACCAACAAGAGTCTAACTACAATTGAACTCCCTTTATGAAGATAATCGAAGACCCCAACTATCATAATCGACAAAACCAACACAACATTACTACTAAAACACTATGATTGGATACCCTCTATTAATCTTAACAAGAAATATATGTTCCTTATAAAATCATTTACTTATTAAAAAATAAATCCGTATTTCCCTTGATGATTTTTTTTCACATCCTTGGAACAGATTAACCATCTCTAACATCTTCACAATAGATTTCATGAAACCTATATAGACACCATGTCCATCAAGTACCTTGAATGGTGAACCACCTAAATTAGTTTTCACAGAATAACTAGTGCTTATATCATATATATTATTGTACATTCCAATGGTTGATGTTTGGTTTATGATCAAGAGGGAATTCAGAGAGATGAAGTTGGAAAGGTGTGACAGTTTGTCTTCTTTGAGAATGGATTTATAACAATGGTAAAAGGGTTGCGGGATGAATGAATGTTATGTCATAGACCCAAATCACAATAGGATTACAAACCAAATTTGTAATTTAGGTCTATTAAAAAATAAAATAAAACTAATAAAATTTAAAAACAAAATCTATTATTGGTAAATAAAGATAATATGAATATTACAAATAACATTAAACAAAGTAGGTTCAGTCATTTATTATAACACATTAAATAAAAAAAATTCATAAATTAAATAATGAATTAATACACAATAAAATAAAATAAAATACACATAATTAAATTAAATTTTAATAACCCTAGATCCCTTATGAAAAAACTATATAGATCACTAAAAAGGGGCTTAGTAAAGACATATGTTAACTAATACTCAATATAGGTAAATTCAAGGGAGATATCACCTTATTTTTTTCCTGATCTCTCAAGAAATGGTACCTTAAATATATATAATTCATTCTCAAATGATTTATTGGATTCTTTGAAATGTTGATAGAATTATTTTTATCACAATATTTTGATACCTGATTATAATTAAACCAAAAATAATATAAGTTTATTTTTCATCCAAAAATTATTATGCATAATAATTAAAAGTGTATATATATTCTTAATTTTTAATATATAATTAAATAAACTATTGTTTATTACTAGTTGAGAATACAATGGATTTTCCTAGAAAATTATTATTTTTTGAAGTTATATTCTTGTCTAGTTTACATCCACCAAATTCGACGATTGAATATGATGTTATAATAAAATTGAGGGTTTTTATAAAAACTATTAATAGTTAAATTGTTCCATTCCAATATCAAAAATTTATATTCGAATCCTTTGAATGAGTTTCATCTGTTTTAGAATGGAATCATATAAATAAGCATAGTGCAAACATAATTTATATTATACCAGTAGTCAAATGTAGTATAATATTATTTATTCCGTTATATATATTATTTTCAACATACATCCCACATTCATATAAGAGAATATTTTCATTATAACTCATAAGAGTTTCATATACATTAATTTTTTTAGTAATAAAATTTTATGTAATATTACTATACATTTAATTTGATATATCAAATAAAAAATTTATTTTTAATAACTTTGAATACCTATAAAATAAATTAACCCACCCATCATGCTAATTTAAAATTATATTTTCAATAGTTATGAAAATTCCTTAAAGAATGTTCTATTTATAGAACTAAAAATAACATATTTAACATTAATTTTAACAAAATAAATATAAATATAGTTTTCTCTTGAAACAAGTTCGACATTCCACTCCCATGGGAAAACTTTTGATAAACAAATAACCCAAATTCTGGTAATAAGATCTAGGTTCATCATTAATACCATATGAATAATTATTATGTTTGAAAACTGAATTTGGAAAAATAATTTTTTTCAAAACAATGATTTTTTTCAACATAAACATTCTCCATAAGAAAGTAATTTAGAAATAAATATTTTACATCTATCATATATGATTTTAATGTCATGTGAGATTCATATAATAGAATAATCCTAATGTCTTTTACTCTAGATACAGGTGAAAAGTTATCTTCATAATGTATACCTTCTTCTTGGTATTAATCTTTTGTAACTAGTCTAGAATTATTCCTAGTGATCACAAAATTATCACCTTTTTTATCCCTAATTTTTTTCATATAATATTATCTTTTCAGAGTCTATCAACTAATTCCCATACATTTTTCATCTTTAATTGGTTTAATTTTTCTTTTATTAATAAATCCCAACTTTCAACTTCTTAGGTCTCTTATATAGTTTTATTTCATTATTAGGATAAAAAAGAAATAAAATTATACGATATTTCCTACAATCCTTGTAGTCCTAATAAAATCATTTAAACACCCTATTACAGTTTATAAGGGATGGTTTTTAAGGGGTATAGGTAGTATAAGAAACAAATTTTTTAATTTTATATCCCACATTTAAAGAATTGGTTCACCAAAATCAAGATCAAAATCATCATCCTTCTAATTATCAAATATAGGTTCATGTGACTTGTTTTTAGAAAACATTTTTACTTTATCAAAATAATTTTTTTAAAAGGATCCATTTCTTAAAAATTTCACATGAGTTGATTCTAAAATATATGTTTTGATTTGTAGAACACTCTATATTCCTTGAGAAGTTTTATAATTTCCATGGAATATTCCTCGATCAAGGTTTGAATCCAGTTTTACATGACTAACCATCGTGTTTCAAAATAAAACATGCATTCAAAAAACATTCATGTATTCAAAATTTGGAATTCTATTAATCCATAACTCATATGGTGATTTGTTTAACAAATATGATTAATGAGAACACTTTTTATAACATAAAATGATTTGATTATAGATTCATCAAAAAAATGAGTAGGCAAGTTATATTAATAGAGAAATATTCTAGTAATTTATTTTATTGTCCTATGGATCCTTTAAACAACACTATTTTTTGTCGGTTTCCTTGAGAAAAAACAAGTAGGATTGATATGAACTGAACAACGTTAATTGAACTAATTTTTTTTATTGCGGTTTCCTTGGAAAAAATGAGTAGGATTGATATGAACTGAACAACATGAATTTAACAAATTGTTTTGAAATTATCGTCCACGGTTATATCTTAATGAAATAAACATCAAATCCTTTCCTTTTTAACAAAAATTCCAAAAAAATTGAAAATAGAACCATATTTACTCCAGAAAGTCAAAAATAAAACCCATGAAAATGAAGAAAAATCATTATTTAACCTAAAAAATGATTTTCCTCATAGTATTTCTGTTCTATGTGGCCCAATAAATCTATATGAATATGTTATAGGGGTTGAGAAGTATTAATTAGTTTAATTAGCTTAAAATATGACTTTTGATTCTTTGTCATCTAATATGAACCACATAATTTCATTTTATTAAATTTTTGTTGATGTAAATATGAATGTAAATTTCTTTTAGAAATTGTTTTTAATGAAAAGAAATTAAAATTTTCATGTAGTCTATTCCAAATATGTGATTAATTTGTTTCATTATTTATATAGTACATTTAGGTCTACTTAATGAATTAATATATAGAGTATAGATATTCTCTGTTCATGGATATTTAAATTAAAGAAATTTATATATGAAAATAGAACACACATTTTTAGTTTAATAAATAAAAAAACTTTATCCGAATTTTTTGAAATAATTACTATATTGTTGTTTCAAACCATCAACATAAAAATCATTGTTGATGAGGTGTGATTTTGTATTACCAACTAATCCAATTCCTATGATAATTATTTTTAAATTTTCCTAAAAAGTGAAATAGCCTCCAAATATTTATAATAAGGTTTGAGAATTAGAGAAATTTACACTCATAATTCATGAGAGTCAACTATCCTTATACCATTTATTAATGATTCTATTAGAGCCTCTTCACTAGACAGACAAATAAAAAAAATTATTTTTTGGGTAACCATAATCTATTGGTTATAACATTGTTATAACCTAATGATTTGAGAAACCAAATATTTTCTTCTACAAAAAAAAATCCACAGTAAATTCATCAAAACATTATGAATTAAAAGAATGTTTGACTCTATATATTGTATCTCAGAAAATAATTATTAAAATTGTTCACAAATCCTCTATAATGAATATGATTAAATATGGAGATATTTCTATCCATAGAACATGCAAACAAGTATTTTTATAAAAATTTGTTTTACACCATGACATCAGAATATATATTTATTATTTTGGGTTTTTGAAAAAAATTGATTCATTTAATTTTCTCTATTTCTGGAATCATGTGTACAACATCTAAAATCTGTATATTCTTTTAGCATGATATTAATTTCACTATAATTTTCATAACATGAAATAATCGAATTTACCATCTTGGATTAAATATATAATATTTTTTAATTTTCTATTTTTTCTTTTACAAATACATTTTGTGACATATTTAGAGTTTTATCTTTCTTTTTTACAATATTCTTGTTTGGTTTCCATCACAGTACAATATTTATTTAACAGCACATAAGAGAAATTGTCATTTTATTATTCATATTTATGTAATGAATTATAAAAATAATGTTCCTCATCTAAATGTGTCTTAAAGAACATATTATAAATTTTCTTAGGAATTTTTTCTTTTTAATTTGAATATGCATCATCACGTGAATATTTAGAAGAAATCAATAATTGATTCACGGATTTCCCATATTTCCTCTTCTATAAAGCCTTCAAAAATTAATACTTATTGTAATTTTTATTATATTGTAAATTTGAAAAAAAAAAATTTATATGTCCAATATTTTTCAATCATATCATCATAAAACCTTATAATGTCCCTCATATTTCTTGAACTTACTAGGAAGATCTCTGAAACTTCTTCACTTATTGTAAAACTTTTTGAACATCCTTGTGAAATGTGAAAAATAACCATCTAAAGTATATTTTTTTTAAGTAAATTCCTATGTTGTCTTAGAAATTTTTATTTATTTATTATTCCTATCATCTTATTTAATGAAACACATAGTTATTCATTATCCTTATTAATCATCATTTGCTCACTAACATATTCAATTTATGAAGAATACTTCATAATTTTCTGAATAATATTTTTTATCATTATATATTTTAAATTAGAGGATTTCTAATGGAATATAATTTTACACTATACATAGATGGTTGAAATCTTTGAAAATTAAGAGATTGATCTTGTTTAGTAATTGGTTCTCAATGAAAAGAAATATTATTTAAAATCTCAATCCACTATGCTTTCAATTGAGTTATTTTTTCACCTTCAACTATTATAAAAGTATAAAAATTTATATTGGTATAGTTATATCATATATTTATAATAATATTAGTATAATCATAGACTACTAATACAGTTTTCCAAATATCATAAATTATAGCACACTATGAAATGCAGATA
Source organism: Viscum album (assembly GCA_963277665.1). NCBI lineage: Eukaryota > Viridiplantae > Streptophyta > Magnoliopsida > Santalales > Viscaceae > Viscum > Viscum album. The sequence continues at coordinate 1,893,862,531 of OY728119.1, forward strand.
AAATCATACGAACTAAGTCTATATATGATAAAATTCATTTCTTTGGTAATCATATCATACCTATATTCAGTATCAATATCCCATGTTTTAGTTTTTTTTATAAATTTAAAAAATCATCATGTGTTTAATATAAATAATCAAACCAAGGTTCCTAAAATAGGTTAATTTTCACACCTTGAAGTAACTATAATTGTCATAATTAATGTAGGGAGGTATTAATATTGAAATAAATTATATTTTTATAGTAATTTTAGCAATTTTTGGACAATTTTAGGACTTCAATATTGGAATCTCAGATCTCAAAATTCAAAATCATTGATACTAATATTTAGTGGGAGAATGACTGCACTATGACTTAATAAGCAGTGAATTGAGTTCTTTAAATTTCTTTACCTTAGAAAACCACCCTCATTAAAATACACACACTCCTAATATTTTCATTTTAAAACATAAAAGTAAAATAATTTAATGAGAAAAATGAAATGAGATTAGTCATATAGATTTGTAGTGGTTTGGGGATCATAAATCCCCCATTTGACTACACAAATGTTAAAGTCTAAGTTGTCATTGATTTTCACTCATACATCTCTTTTACTAGGGACTGTTAGTCCTTATTCCATTATCATAATATCTGACTTAAATCCATAAAAACATGGTATAATTACATGTAGAATTTAATTTGGATCTAATAAGTCTTTACAAACACAACCTTAATTGTTTTTTTAGGGACCTTAAAAAACGAGAGAACAAACATAGAGTTTATAGATGAGGAACCTAGTTGTAAGATACAAATATTCAAATAGATGAAATATCTAGGATATATGATAATAATGAAAAGTATCTCAACAATATTTTAATAAAATTACTAGATAGATCTCTAAGAGAACAACTATGTATCATTTTAATATTCTTCACTTTATTGAATAAAATAACGCATCAATAAAAGATTTAAAAGATAGTATATAATGGTGATGGTGAAACTTCTTCTATTATTTTCTATTCACTTATTCACCAATGTTTTACTCAAAAAAATGATGAAAAAAAATATTTATTTACCCAACATGAAATCCATAATATCTGTACTTAAATTAAAAAAAGACACATTTTTATATTGGAAACATCTTATAAAAAACAATTAAAAACAATTAATAATTTCATTTTTTCTACTATTAGTTCCTATAGTATTTCATATTCATTTTTAACATAAATATGGAATAAAATATATAAGTAATTCAGGGATTCATTTACATATATTTGAATTACATCAATTATAACAAATAGTAGGTTTCAAAATGACTTATAAGATTGAATATCAACATGAAGAGGAATAAAAAAATTGAATTCATATATCCAAATACACTCATATATCTATTGAAAAAATAGGTGATTTAACCATGTAGATATATTTGAGTAGTCCTTCTATACACATCCTATTTTATTTATCTATACTTCTTTCTCACAGAGCCACATTTGATGCAGTTGAATCTATTACATATATGATTAGAACCACAAATCCAATTTTAATGCATATCTAAATAATGTAGCTGATTACTCAACAAAACTAATTCATGTATCCATTTGATCAATATATTAAATTTATATGATGACGATTTCATGATAAAAATGATTAACTTAAATTATTTATTCCCATTTATGATCTATATAGATGATTTCTTGATGTATTCATTTTTCCTATGTAGTTTAATTCCTATCACAACCAATTTTATATACCTGGTGAAATTTTCAACAATCATATATAATTTATAACATTAATAGTTTAACAGAAGACTTCATTTCAATAAGCATAAAATATAAAAAACATTATTAAAAACAATATTGATTAATAACATTTGAATTGTACTTGAGATCATCAAAACAAAATTTACATGGGATATGTTAGAAAAATATTATTATTCTTAAAAATATAACATGTTTTTTAAGATATATATTACAATATAGTGATCAAATTTCCTCTCAATGTTTTCAACATTCATTCTTGGTTCATCTTACGTCATTGTTAATTCATTTTTTTTACAATGATAATTGGATCGTGGTATGGGTGATGAATTTATATCAGTATTTAATGCACTATTAATTTTTTTCATCGGATGAATAAAAAAATAATGTAAAGTCATATATCATAATTCTATATTTGGGAGGTGGAAGTAACTGTAATTAGTCCAAAACTAATTTTATAAACACATCAAAAGGCAAAAATACACACAATATAAATGTTTAGGATGGGAGTATGGATTTAACTTTCCTGGTAGTTTTTAATATGTATTCATATGTTTGGGTGGAATGATCCTTGAACCATCTCCCACTCTCCATTATCATTTTAATTGCCATGATGTCCAACATCTCATGATTATGAATAGTTTCATACATATCACTATCTCATCTATAATGTGTAGAGTATAACCCTCCATGATTATTCTTCTTGAGAATGAACTCTAAAATTTATTACAATATAGGGTCATTAGCAAAACATTTTATAGTCTATAGTAAAACATCATAACCCCTTAATGAAAGAGATTATTGAATAATTGAATATAAATTCTTGTTAAATTAGTGAACTATCCTATAATAATTAAAATTATTCAAAAACTATAGTAACAATAGTGATATTTATGTACTCACATGAGATTTATGTTTATTAAATGTATCATAACTGTTTAATTGAATCTAAATTGTATCCATATATATATATATATTTGAATTTATTTGAAAATTTTTCCCATCATGTTGTGTCTTGTTAATGATATTATTTTTATGTTTCTCTCAGATGCTACATCATGAATCAAAACACTACTATGATTTTCATTAGTAATAGAAACCATTAGTGGTGGAGGATCATGATATTTGTATCCTTGGTCATGGGGGAGAGAAATACCATGAGGGGGTTCAAATTCCATATGAATTATGGGATAGTGAAATATGAAAAAAAATAGTATGACAACTAAAAATGTAAGGTTATAATAAAAAATAAACTAATATATTTCAAATACTAGATGAATTTTATTTAATAAGAAATTATATCTTTGAATTATGATTGTAAATTTTCACACCCCCAATGTATCTGAATGTTCATAACTTGTATTAAATCAAAAACATAATAGGTTATCCCCACAAATTGATGTTTGAAAACATTCTGACACCATGTACTCTACCCACTCATCTATAAGAAAATTTAATTTTTATGAGTACATCGAATATTGGAAATCCTATAATACTAAAAAAATAGATTAAAATGAATAACAAAAATTTGAAATGAAAATTTATTTTCCTTCAAGAATTACATGTTCATGGATTATAGTTTGTTGAATGTATATGATATCTTCCACACTTTTTCAAAAATAATCCCCACTATTGTTATTATTATTTTGATTCTGAAAAATCATAAAAAATGTCCAAAATAAGAAAAATATATTTAAATATATTTTTTAAAAATATTTATTAAAATATATACATTAATCTATTTAAATTTGAAGAAATATTTATCCTTCTTGTGTTTATTCACCAACATCATACGATGATTTTGATGTTATTTATAAATAACCCTATCATAACAAAATTCGTAATATAAAACAAAATAAATAATATATATTTTGATTTTTATTTATAAATATTAATTGTAGTGAATTAAAAATTCTCAATGTACATTATTTTTTTATGAATTGTTGTAAGTACATTATTTTGATCAAAAAAAATAAGCATTTAGGGTATCTAAATTGACTAGGATTATAATCCAGCTCCTCATAAAAAAATAAGTAAATAATAAAAGAAAAATAAATTTTATATGACTATACTTTAGAGTTTTAGCCTTTTATTGATGGAAGAAGTGGAGTTTTAAGTCTTTTATTTTCTTTTCAAACATAACACCTAGTTCAAATTTTTTCATTTCAATTTCTTCCTATTATATATTAAATTTTAACATAGAGATGATATGAGGATTAATTAGTCCGTTACATTAAATATAGGGATCTCTCATTTTTTAAAAGTAATATACATGCATGTAGAAAATATGAATCGTTATTAAATATAACGAATATAGGGGATAATTTTCTGTATAAATAGTTTACAAAAATGTACCTCATGTATTTATTCACAACTAATACAACCGGTTGTTCAATTATAAAAAAATAATTTATACTCTCAAGACCAAATATGTCTATAATGTAATATACAAATATTTATTCTTTCAATTCCATATATGATATATATTTATCATTGAATGTTTTATCTGTCTGAACATGTAGTCTTATTATATGTGGAAGTGGGAAAAGTGAAGAAAAGGTACTATTAGAAGGACTTTTTGATTTATTGGTTGATCAACATGATTCTCTTGATATAACCATTATTTTCTCATTTTTTTCTCCATATGAATTTATTTTCATATATCAATCCTTTTTTACTAATGTCACGAACCGTCCCTCGGGGCCCGTATCATGACTACCCTAAGCCCAGCTTCCATAGGCTAGAGGCTGGAGACTAGCACCAAAGGATTAAATCCCTAAACTGGGAAGGCATTTCCTTTATAACCATAAAAAAACACATCATAGTACACAACATGAAGCAAAACACTAAGTAAAAACTGTATATAAAGGATTTGATGGAAAGTAAAAGTGGTTGGAAATACAAGCCCAATAGGAAAGTTCAAGTACAAATGAAAGCAAGTACATCAAAAGAAAAGTAAAGAATCTACTAGGTCATCCTCCAGGTTCGTACCTGATGGGTAGGTATAGATGGACTCCATAGCACTCCACGTCCTTCTATGTGCTCCATGTACCGTCATGCCCAGTGGTCCACCTTAGGGTACCATCCAGACCTTCGACTCATTGCCTCAGTCAGCGCTGTCCGTCGTCTGCAACTAACAAATCGAGGTGTGGGCATAGCGCGTGCAGGGCTGAGTATAACGATACTCAGTGGGTACCCTGAGACCCTTAAGGACTCACTAAAACCAATAAGGATAGACCACAAAGCATGAATTCAATGGGTAACCCTTACCTAGGTATATTCCCAAACATATGCCTAAGTTATCTTATAACCCATCTCAATCATGAAGAAAACTCAAAAGTCATTGACTCATCTCAAAAAAGAATTTTATTCTAGGGTTAGTATCATTTAACAACCATAGTCACATCATCAGAACCTTAGCTGATGGGGGTACTCCTCCTCTCTCTCAAGTACCGTGGGTCTGCTGCGTCACACAGAGGTGCTCCCCACCACTGGTCTGTCGTGATCACAAAGAGGTTATCCCCCTCATAGCCTGCTGAGGTACTCCTCCTGTTGAGTACAATGGGTATTCCACACTCACATAGAGGTGTTTCCCACTATGGGTCTGCATCGTCACTTAGAGGTGCTTCCCACTGGGCCATTCGATTCACTCTGAGTTGAATTGGTCATGTAGTCGTCAGGTCTCAGCCTGCTACTAGGTCTTTGTACTCCACCCGCTCTCCTCTGGAAGGATCTGCTCCATGAGCTACTGGTCAATACTCCAACTATCACGAAGACCCATGTATAAGAATCTCAAAGGTCCGCCTCGTCATAGGGGTCTCGACGCAATAGACGACGCATCAATCGGATGCCCGGTCTAAGAGTTATTGACATTTCCGTCCCGGGTCCCGGTTGGATATTATGTTCAAACCAACCCGAACATATCCCAACTATGTCCAAAACTGAAGTGGGTTATGCCCAAATAACCATCCTGCTCTAAGATTCCCGTCGCCGTAGACGGTTCGTCGATCAGACATCCGTAGCCCATGATATTGGCAAAAGGTGTAATCAGGTCAAACGGGTTAAGACTAGTGTTCGACCCAACCCGAGGGTGGCATGGCCTGAGGGTGCAGCCCGGCGGCCCGTGTGGCCTCGCTGGCAGCCCGCGTGGCCTACTGGCAGCCGGTGTGGCCAACCGGTGGCCCGCGTGGCCTGGCCAGCCAGCGGCTGGCTATGCCCTGTGGGGCCCTCCCTAGCCTCATCCGGGGGGAGGGACGTGCCCACTGGAATCCCAAACAGTTGAACCATTTGGGTGGAAGAAAACAGGAGCCAGGTGGAACCGGTCCAGCTCACGCGGGACCCAGCGGGGTCCCGCCTCTCTTGGATGGCCGAGAGGCCCGCCACTCTACACCATCGGTGGCCGGCCCATCGTCGGCCGCTCCTGTTCCTCCGCCACGACCATTCCTGGCCACGACTTTGCTTCTCTGTGCGGCACGACGACACCGCACCCCTCCGCCGTGGCCCACCCTGGCCATGGATCTCCTCCTCTGTGTCGTGAGACGACACCACATTCTTCTTCCATGGCCCGCCCTGGCTGTGGTCCCCTTCTCCTCCACGCAGCGCGACGACGCCACACCCTCTCTTCCGCACGACATGACTGTGATGCGCCCTTTCGGTGACCCGACAACTTTGCACCGCCAGTTTCGTCATGGCCAACCCATCACTAGTCTCCATTGCTCCTCTGCAGTCCACTCTTTCAGCGGCGCCGTTGTGCCGACGCCATCGTCAACAAGCGAGTTAGAATGAAGGGGGAGGGTCGGGCCATGTTCGAGCGGTATGAGCCCTCCTTGTTATGGTGATTTCAATCGGTAATTCACATTCCATAAATTGAACAATGTAGAACAAGAACAAAATCAACTCAAATCCCCTACCTCGTATTGTCGATCATTGACGGAGACATGGAAAGCGATTGTCATTCCGTTGACGTTAGAAAGAAGACGAAGAAGATGAGGATGGCGTCATCGCCATTCTTCAAGGACGAAGCTCCCTCCTTTGTCCCGGTTGAAGAAGTAGGAAGATGTTTATAGTTCTTCGTTGGAGAGGGGAATTCTTTGTTGGAAGATGAAGTTCGCCAGGTGCTCTTCTTCTCCCAAAGGTCCAACAAAAGGATCTGGCAAAAAAATAATAGAGTGATAATCCTATTAATTTTGCTGGCACAAAATTTGAAATAGACTCACTAATAACATGGATCCACCAAATTAATACACGAGCATTGGCATAATTAAAAATAGAAGAGTCAAGAGTCTCTCCCTCATTAATGAGGGAGAGTTGAGAGGTTTCATCCTCGGGTGGTCCCCACTACTTTTAATTTTCTCATGGGAGGTAATGCTTGGGTGGGCACCACCACCATAACCTCACATGGGAGGAGAGGGTGTGGCGGTCCCCCCACCAACTTCCATGGGGTGGTTCCAACTACCAGCCAACACACACATGGCAACCTAGAATAAATTAAAGTGTTGAACAATTTTATTTATTTATTTTATATAAAGCCTAAAACTATCTTTTATTCTAGACCATCTATCGTCGATGTGAAAGTATTCCTAAGAGAATACTAGCACTGTGAGTTCAACGGTGCCCTTGGTTTTCAATTCCGAGCACTAGTTGAAAAGTTATAAAATCTTGCTCATACGTTTGCTGAACGTAACCAGACAAAACTCCATTTTATTTTCTTTTAGCAATAATAAAGGGGTCCTTTATCATCAACTTTTTATATTTGATAATAGTCGCATAGGACTATTACTTAGATACTTCAATGATGAAAAAACATAACAATTAAAAATAATAGAAATATAAAATCTAATTACAAGGAAAATTAATTAAATAAATATGAATGTCATAATAATGCAGTAAGTAAACAATACTCATTATTTCACAATATATTTATTCATTCAGATATTTTTACATCATTACTAAACACAACATTAATAAAAAGTGAACATTTACAATTTCATATCAATGAAAAAAAATTACTTGAATTATAATCAACCAAAAAATTGTACCTATAATTAAAATGATTAATATATTAGAATGAATAAAATATATATTTTCTTGACAACTATTAACAAATTTACAACAGAATAGAAATGAAAAATACTTTTTTTCATTCCAACCAGAAAAAGAGCTAGAATGATGAGAGGTTAAATCATAAATTTTAAAGAATAATAAATTATTATTTTCCTTTAATATAATATCAATATAATATAATTTTTATTGAACTAATCATGCGCCATACATTTGAAACTCATATGTCATTTATAAATTGACAACATATTTTTTTCATTCTGATAGCATAATTGAATATAATGATATGAGGCTTATTCCACCATGTCAAAAATAGATAAAATATCAATGATATAGAGTTAAATGAAAATTAATGTGAGTTTATTTAGTTTTAAAGTATGAGACATGTGTTTTGTAACACATAAAAGCTAAAAACATAAAAATATAGTTTAGGTCGTTCTAATCACATCACATGTCATAATGAGGTGAGGTTAATGCCTTTATTCCATAAATGAATAAAATTATGTTTCTCTACAGGTTATCACGAATTTTATCATGTTTTATTATATCTAGTTTTTTGAAAAAAGCTTAAGAAAAATATCACTTTTAAATTGAAAATGACCTGAATTTTTTCATTTTAACTACACTAAATTTCGGAATTCCATAAGGTTTATTCATTCATTAGATAAATTAATAAATAATTATTGTATTATATTACATGAATAATTTGATATCATTTTCTTATAATTAATCAGGTGATGAACATTTTGAACTCACATGAAAATTTTGATTTAAAAAAAAGTTTTTTAGTCATTCCGGCCACAACGAGCATCAAAATGATGTGAGTTTCATTCATAAATGAAAAAAATAATTTAATATCCATTCTCTACTAAAATCATGATAATATAAGTAAGTGTAATAATAATTGAACATGTGATGAATACATATAACTAATATGATTATTTTAAATTGTAAAAGGAATATTGTTTCATCTAGACATATTAATATAGTCTCATTTTATTATATTTCAACCTCTAAAGCATGATTTAAACAAAATTGTAATTTTCAAATTGAAAACATGTATTTTTAGTCATTCTAACCACACAAAACATCATATTGATGCGATATTCAGTAGTACATGACAGAAAATAATAAATATTAATTGTAATATATTTTCATAAAAAATTGAGGTCCTGTTTTCTTGAAACTGATCACATGATGCAAGTTTTCAACTAAAATGTCGCTATTAAAATAAAGAAAACACACTTTCACTAATTCAAATCCCAACATGATTTAAAATTATGGGTGATTCTTCAAAATTTATAAACAAAAATTAATAATTTCAACCAACATATTTATGAAAACATGATATCATTTTCACATAATTAAGGATGTGACACATTTTTTAAAACCAAAATATCAATATTAAAATAAAATATTTGTGTTTTTAGTTATTATGAATACATAACATGTAAAAATATCATGAATTATATTTAAAAATATCAAAAAATAGTGATATAATATTAACATAGAGTATCATGATAATTTGAGTATATATTCTATGTTTTGAGTATGTGGCATGTGTTTTCTCCTCCTAAAATCCTAAAATAGTTTAATACACTATATACCATTTCGAACACATTGCACGTAATTTTTTTAGGTTCAATAATACATGAAAACAATTAATAGAAATTAATTATATTATATTTTTAATATAATATAAGTATGTTTCCTAATAATTGTGTATAAACACATGTTTTGAACTAAAATCCCCAATTAAAATTAAAAAAGTCACACTTTATGTCTTTTTAAATGTACTAAGAGTAAAAATGACTTAACAGATATAATTTTATGTCATAAATTAATCAAGGATTTCTTCCTAACCTTTAATTACATCCACAATCATTTTCTTGGAATAGGTCATGTGGCACCCATTTTGAACAAATATTCCATATTTAAAAATAAATCACATGTTTATGGTCATTCCGAACAACACTTATTGTTAGAATGGTGTGAATTTTATTATTACATATTGAAGGAATTAGTATTTTTTGTTCTATAATTTTATGATAATATGAGAACATTTTCTTTGAATTTTTCACCTAATGGAAATTTTGAATTGAAATGTAACTTTTAAATTTTATAAGACATATTTTTGGTTATTTCCAACTAATAGAGAGTCAGAATAACTTCTCATTCATTCCTAAATAGAACCCATAAATCATTTTTTCTTATAATTTCCTAAAAATTCAATCTCATTTTATCAAAATTGATCATATGGAACACATTTTCAATTATAATATAAAATTTAACTGAATCAAGAATCATTTTTTCCATTTGGACCACACCACACATCAAAATGATATTTACTTCATTAATATATATAAAATAATAATAAAACATCATTAAATATAATTTCCTAAAAATTTGTGAACATTTTCTTAAATTATGTCATGTGATTTAGGTTTTTTATATTTCGGAACCTCAATATTGAAAAATATTTTTTTTTATTTTAACTACACAATGTATCAGGATAACATATATTTTATTCCTACATGACCCAAATTATTGCACAATTATTTTCCTAGAGTTTCATTAAAATTTGATATCATTGTATCAGAATTGGGAATATGACCGAAGTTTTGAACTAAAAATTAAATTTCATGGATAAAATCTATACAGAAATACCATATCAAGAATACATTGAAAATAATAAACTAAAAAAACATTCCCATTCATCCTTGAATTCATCGATTTGATCTTATTAACATTAATAACAGACATATTATATATAATACTGACAAAAAAATAATGTAATTATAACAAGGATATCAAAAAAGTATATATATTATAAAATAAAAGCATAAAATAGACAATATTGTTGGTATTTTAATAAATTTGAGGGAAAATTCATCATTCATATATCTACTGATGTAGTATCCACATTACTTTATATTTAGGTATTTTTGACATTCATGGATAAATGAAAAATATTTGCAATTTTGAGGACATATATTTCAATGATAAACAATTAGTATATTTATGAAACTATGTTTCCAACTATATCAGTCCATATACATCTTCATGTGGTTCGTTTTCCTTGAACCTAATATTTATTGATACACTACCACCACACTTCTAATGAGGATATGAATTTTAGTACATGTTATATAACATATAATCGAAAGTGTCATGACTTGTCCCCTGGGGCCCATGTCGTGACTACCCCAATCCTGCCATCAAGAGGCCAAGGGTTGAATACTAGAACCACGAAGGCATATCCCAAAAAGGGAATGAATTTCTATTGAACTTGTACACACACTCTTTCGCAACAACATCCAAACACACTGAAAAGGGAATCAATTTTACATGTAAAACAAAGTTGAGTTTAAGTAAAAGTGAATGTAAGTGTGCCAGAATAGAAACCCAACAAGGAATTAAAAACAACAAAGTACAAAAGGGAACTCTGATAGTCACCCGCCAGAAACCCCACTTGATCGTGATAGTAATGAAGATACTAGAATCTGAAGTATAATGTCCTGTATGACCTGTCCTACTGGGCCCCACCTGGTCCTTGGCCATCATGTCCAATGTCGTAGAGTTTATATGTTCCATCTCCCTGAGCACCCCAGTCGAAACAGTGGTCCAATGCACTAGACACAACATGTACGGGCGATGCCTGTGTAGGGGTGAGTAAGATAGTAATCAATAGGGACCCCAAAAAAATGAAGGACCACACAAAAATTCCTCAAAGTAAAACATGAAACACAAGACAACTGACACCAGATATATTCTAGAGTAGAAACAGTGGCATCATCAGTAACATCATCGAACTTCACAGATTCTGGAAAAATCCTCCTCTAACGAGTACAGTGGTCCTGTGAAGTCGCGAAGAAGTTTGTCCCACTAACCCTAGAATATTTAGGTACAACTCTCCATCGCGTACCGTGGGCCTGCAAAGTCACAAAGAAGTGCTTCCCACTAGTCATGGCCAACAAAGGTACTCCTCCTCCTCATGTATTACAACTTCAAAAGTCATAGAGAAGTTCTTACCACCATGGGCCTACAAAGTCACATAAATGTTCTTACCAATGGGCCATAGTTGAGTCTCACAGAGTTGAAAGTCCATTGTCCTTAAGTCTCATCCAACTGCATGGTTCTGTATGTAGTGTGCCTAAGAGAATCGCTCCTCAAACCATCTGTTGCATCTCAAATTCCACGAATGTATCCTTATGGCATTCTAAAAGATCCTCCTAGTCAGTAGGGTCCCATCGTTGAAAGAATCTTGTCAATCAGACGCTTGGGTTGCATGTTATTAACATTTTATTAAACAGGGGATGGTTACATCTGTGTCCGGTCTGACCCAGTTAGACCGACCTAAACAACTCGGCCTGGGGGTGCCACATACCCCTGTTTAATATTGACTGACTTGACCTGACTCTGTTTGGGTCTGGGTTGGTCCGGTTTGGCATGGATTGTGGGCCCGACCTAATGGGCCTTACAGGACGCAAGCCGATTTGGATGAGGGTCTAGCCCACCACGTCACCCGGTGACCCGGTCCAACTAGGCATGGCCTGGAGGGCATGGGTTCATCCTGCTGGCGCTATTCCGACCCACTGAGTCTGTTCCCAACCCGCCGGTGTAGGTCTGGCCCACCGGGTGGGTTCATCCCGTTGGCTGGGGCGCGGCCCACCGGAGGCCCAGTCACATAAGGCAGCCGAGTTTCATCATCTAACCGGAACATAGTAGTCATTTTGTGTTTTGCCTACTCAGTTGGCCCCATGGATGGAGGGTCCCTCCAGCTACGGTTGACAGACCATAGCTCGCAGGTGCCTGGGTGTCCTAGACACGAGACACCCTACTTCATGTGGTGCCTGTCTGATGTTGTGCATGTAACACCCCGAGATTTTATGAGAAGAATACTTTTAAATTTATTTGATGTCTTGTGTTGTATTCTACACCAAGATTATCTTGCGCTATACACAACATCGTATTAGCTTGCCGTATATGCAACACTATTCTTGGATCGTGTTACCAAAAATTTCAAGTTTGTTTGATAGAAGTTATTCTAAGAAACATTGAGTATATATATATATATTCAATGTATAAATGAAATATGGTTGGATTCTATTATACAAAAAAACAAGGGAATCTTTCACAACAAGCAACTCGGGCTTGGCTTGCTTTAGACGCAATCACAACCATCTACGATAGCATGTGTTGTACGCAATACCAAGTATTACTAAACAACGATACGTTATTAAAATTTTATATAAACTATTTGTTATGAATAGTAATACCCACTTTTTTAAATTTCATAAATTTTATCTTTCAAAATGGACTTCATTTTTGGATTCGGAACATCAAAATTATCCTAGGGTGAAATTTTGGTATTTTTCTGAATACTTTCAATTTTTGATGAATAGTGAAAACACTAAGTTATTGGTTAAAACCGACCTTTTATTTAAATAATAATTTATTTTATTAAAATTTAATTTAGGTCAAAATTGTTATGTAATACTTATATAATTTCAATGTAATTCATTGGAGTCATTTTATAATAATTATAGATATATAAAAATTTTATTGAACATTTCACCGTCTTTTACCCACCTCCTAAGAGCATTTTCAATTGTACATAAAACTTAATTTTACCGCTTCTGTGTGTTGAATTTCGAAAATCCGGGAGACAGTTAATTTTAAGGAGTAAAATGTGGTTCAATAAGATAAAAATAATTTTTGGTAAATAGTAACATTTTACTTTTATTTACCACGATTAAAAGTAAATAGCGTAATTAAGGGTAAAATAATAACATTATTACTCTAACACATGTCCTAATTCTATTGGGTAAGATTTATTCATCTAAAAACAACCTTATTAATAAAATATTACCCATTAATTCCACTTGGATTAGATTAGGACACTTGTTATTATTTTATTTAAAGAAGAGTTAAAAGAGTTAAAATCAAAGTTTAATAACTAAAACATTATTAATATAAAGGTATACACAAAATAGATTCAACTATAAATTTTAATTAAAATGATAAAAAGATTTCCTAATTAATGGTATTTTATTTATAATTTTTAGTCATTAAATAATTTAATTTATTTTTGTCACAGTGATGATGCAGTAATTACCTTATTAATTAAATATAGACATAATTGATGTTATAAATACCCAAATAAATGTAATTTGAGACTTTTTATTAATTCCACTAATTTTATAGGTTAATATAACATGTTAGTATTTATTTATTTAACTTTTTTCGAACTAATCATGCTTTTATGAGTTTTACAAAAATCAATTACCGAATAATTTCAAAATTGACAAAAAATAGTTTTTAAAACAAATATTATATTATTAATTGTTTTTATATTCCTAAAAATATATGGTTCGGAAAAATGAATTATATAAGGTTATATATATTAATAATTAACCACTTGGGGTTCATTTGTCTTGTTATAGTATGTTTATTAACAACATAGTGTGGGAAAACAAGAAGACACGGTAAAAGTTAAATTATTTAACTTACAGTTAAATCTAAACGATAAGTTAAAATTGAAACCTAAACTTGTCTAAAACCTATTGGTTGAGAGTATTTATACCCATACCAACTTTGACTTATAAATTAATTAATTTGTAGCTATTATAAACCGAATATTACTATATTATAAAATAATATTTTAAGTTTTTCCTAAGGTTCCCCTCTCCTCCCTTATAAAAGGGCACTTCCTCCCTCTTCTCTTTACACAATTTTGAGCTTTCAAGATCGACCAACCCCTGCACATTTCCCTTCTCAACATCCCTAGAAACATAATAGTGGTCTGAATCTCCCCAAAACACCAAATCTAGAACCTTAATAGGAATCTTAAAAGAGGTGCGTTGAAGAAGAGGTAATCTCTTCTACCGATTCTTTCAAGTTTTCTTTCTTCTTCAATATTTTCTTCTTTATCTATTTAGTTATAAAGTAATAACATCAGTATCACTAATATACTGATATTTTATTATAAATATGAAACAACCCCATTTCACCTTCTATCCATCCTACAGAAAATGAAATCACGGCGCGTGCGTACGTACGGAATACCGTCTCCATACCGTGGTGTAATATGTTTTTCCACGACCACCTTACTTGGATTGGTATAATGGTGTAAAGAATAAATATATAAAGTTATTATAACATCATATGGATGCTGAGATATTATATCATCCACTCCAATTCAATTCAATAATTATGGGAATGATATTATCCCTCGTGTGTACGTATGGATTACCGTCTCCACGACGCGATAAGATTCATACTCCATGTTAACCATTCAAGAATGATTATAAAGTATATATGATGAATAATAATGAAATATATGACATGATAAAGCTACTGAATTTATTTATATATATATTTCATCTACTTACTTCCATTCAAGTCAATAAGGAATGGAAAACAACGTTCATGCGTTCGTACGGCCTACCGTCTCCATGAACAGTGTGTTTCATTTCATTTATCTATCTATTATATATATATATACTGAATAAATATGATATATAAATCATTATTTACATTCTGGAAGTAAGTAAATTATTATATAAGTTATAATAATACCAAGAACAACAAGTCCAAACACGTACGATAAATAAAAAGATTTTACCCAAAACGCTGCTTTAACATGGAATTTACGAAATAACGGGTAATATAAAGTCATCATTAAACCATATATGATATAATAACAATGAATATTATTCTTTAATAAGTCAATGACATTATTTAAATCATTAAACAAGAGGTTCGGATACGTACGAAGCATATCGGACCTATGGTAAGGGATAATTATTCCAATCTCGTTCTTATCTGAGATTGTTTATTCGTAAGTATTTACTGGGGTTATGTTTACCATCCATGTCAACATTTTCTCAAAATGTTGTCATGAAATATATACTATTATTCCATTCATGTTTAAAGTAATTTGAACCCTTTCTTACCACTTGGTATGGAAGGAATCTTTATTTTGTTTTCCATATGAGGTACTTTTTTACTTTTTCGTCAAAAGTACGAGAAAGATGTTTTTTAAACATATAAGACATGAATGAATTTTTATAGTTTAATAAATATTTATTTTCATGAATATTACTCTACAATATTTCAGGATTATTTTCAACAAAATCCTTTTCTTTTAAAATTTCATGGAATTTTGAGAAAAGAAAATTATTTTTAAGAAGAAATTATATTTTCCTCAAGAATTAATTTCAAGTGTTTTATCAAAACTATTTTACATCTAAGATGACATTATTTAATATGTTTATATTTCAAGTATAATGTCTATATTATTTGAAAGGTTTGATTTTTATTATGATTAAATGATATCCATTTGTTTTATATGGATTATGTTATTATGGATGATGTTTATGAAACCGATTTTATTCTTTGGGTTATGATGAATGATTTTTGATTATTTTGTGGAACACGTAAGAATTATTTCATTATGAGATTTATGGGACCTATATCTCCCTCCAATGCATTGGGTAAAGATTTATATCTCATGAGATAGACATGGCTGGAAAGGTAAGTTACTCTGGTTCAGTGATACAAGACTGGAATGATGAGTGAGCTCGATTCAGAAAGGGACTTTGTCCACTAAGATGGTCTTGGAATAAATGCCTTGGCTACTATAGAAATAATATCATGTGCTTAATGGATTTACACAAATAAATGTTTTATTCCCATGCTATTTTATCAAGATTGATGTTCCTTTATCGCTTATGCCTTACTTACTGCCATGATTTATTTGACAACACATGATTTTGATGTGTAAACATTATGTTCATGTATTGAAGTTAAAATTTCTATGGTTTGTTTTATTTTCCCCATAATTACCCTTAATAATCATTTGAGATCACCGATTATATGTTTTCTTTTCCCCGAGATATAAAGAAAGGTTTTTGGTAAGAAAAAAAGGGAAGATCTTTATGGGAGATGTTGAAGATCTTTCTCGAAGATTAGAAGATTATCTTCCGAGTTTCCAAAGACACTAAAACATTACGGTCCTTTGGTGTCTATTTTTGTTATGTATTAGGTATTCCACATAATTAATTTAATGTCCATGTATGTCTCGATTGGGTCTGTACAGTTGGTATCAGAGGAAAGTTTTAGTTATACTTTGGAAACTAGGATGCAAAAACTTTAGTTAAATCCCTAGAGATATTTCTAAGGTATGTCTAGGGATGTCCTTAAGGATAAGTATACAAATAGGTTATATTCCAAGAATTATGGAAAAAATTTTATAATTAAACCTAAGATGTTATATATTGAAAGTAATCCCCCTTTAATATATTGTTTTCTGAGCAGGATTTTTGCCTCTCACACTGTTCTTTTTGGGTTTTAGACGATGGATGGAACCCAAAGGAACCGTGTTGATAAATATAATAGACAATAAAATGATTGTTCTCATGAACAATCCTATGTTATGGGAGATGGAGTGAAAAATCTTTTTATTATACTTACACAAGCTATGTATTATTCTGGACTTTCAAATGTGGAGAGAAAGGAACAATATTCTACTGAGTCCTTCATGGGGCAACGCCCACCTTCTTTTAGTGTGTCTTCTGATCCACATGTTTCTGAAAAATGGGTTAGTACCATTGAAAAGATATTTTCGATACTTCTCTTTTCAGAACATGAAAAAGTCATTTTTTTTGTTTACCGGTTAGAAGGTGAAGCAGACCAGTGGTAGACTCTAATTCAGAATACAAGGCCCCAAGATGAAATTTGATCCATGGAATGGGATGAGTTCAAGAACTTATTTTTCAATATGTACTTCCCTCGTATTCTTAGAAAAAAGATGGAAAAGGAGTTCCTTGAGATTAAGAAAAAGGATGATGAATCTGTTGGTATATACGAAGCAAATCTTACAAGGGTTGCAAGGTATGCATCTGGCTTTATCATCCAACCTGAAAGTAAAGTTTATCGATTCTTAAGTGGATTAAAACCAAGTCATCTAATGGAATTATCTATAAGAGACTTCACTACCTATGAAGAAATTGTGCATTGTGCTATCAAGGTAGAACTGGAAGTTGGTGATATATATCCATCTCATTTTTTTGACAATAAACAAAAGATGGAGTTCAAGGAAAAATATCAGAACAATGGTGAAAAGAAGGTGAATGTTTCTTTATGCTCAAAGTGTGGAAAGAAGAATAGTGGAGATTGTTTAAAAGGTACAAGAAAATGTTTGAAGTGTGGAAATGAAGGTCATCAAGCAGATGAGTGCCGAATCAATGGGGAAAAGGTTTCTAATAATGTGGATAGAGAGAAGACTACATGGAATCCTCCACCAAAAATTCAATGATACAAGTGTAAGGAAATGGGGTATTATTCTAACTAATGCCCTAATCCATGGTTTAATGATGATCAACCTCAACAACATCTTAATGTAATGGACAATGGGATGTCACATGTGATCACTGTTCGCAATGTTGAGAATGATAACGATGTAGTGGATTGATTATGTGTTTATGTAATGGGATTTCCAAATAATGTTGTGGAATCTCATTTATAGAATTGTGGAATATTGGAATATCTATGTATTGTTTTATTGTGGTTTTCAATAATTATATGGTACCTGTAACCATGAAAAGTGATTAAAATATTTTTTAAAGCAGATTATACGCACATAATGAAGGGATAAGGAGAAAATGAAATGTTTGACAGTATTCATGAGCTCATTGCTGATATAAGGAAAAAGTGATATCATGGTTTGAGTATATATAAATTTTGGAATTTTGGTATTTGGAAAGAGTTAACTTTTAATAGAACTCATTGTTTCACTATGGTTCTATGGTAATACATGATTAAGGTATTCCCATGTTTGGAATGTGACAAAAAAGATATATCATAGGATATATGGGGGATAAATGATGGTATTCAGGTGCTTGTTATGTGACCTTTCAAGTAATCATTTTCTTTATACTATGAGGTTGGACATATGTATTTTTGATAAGCCTAGAGATTGGAATGGATTATATTGTACATCAGATAGTATTGTTTAAGGATAGAATTTTTTTTCAGTATTATTTTTGTAATGTTATAATAGTGTAGTTTTAGAAAAAGGGACAGCCTACAGGGCGGGAAACAACTCGTCGCGTCAGACAAGGTTGCGGGAATCGAACCCACAACCGAAGTATGACAGGCCTTTATCACCTACCCTTGGACTATATGAAGTCCCTAGTTAGTATAAACATTTTTTATTTTATTAAGCATTATGATAGATTAAGTATAAGTCCATTTTTGGAACCATATACGATTTATCTCATCATAGATGGACTTATGTATATAAATTTTGCTAACCCTATGTTTGAGACAGAGGAATGACCTATAATTCTATCACATGATATGCTAACACTTTTCAAAAGACAAATTCAACTTCATTTCTTTAAGTTGTGAAGTGGGAATTGTTCAAGGAAAAAGCAATGGTAAGATTTTACCAAAATCAAGTATGTATTTCTTTTAATTCAAAAATTCTATAACATTTGTGAAATGATCTTGAAATCCAAAAATGTTTTCCTAGTGACCTCATATCTGATAAATCAGATGGTACCTAAGATCATCACAAATTTATGGCTTTGTGATGGTTGGATTTTTCATAGCCATATCCTCTACCACTCTTTATCAGAAGTTGATGGTTATATTTCTCTTCCATATCCATATTTTCACCTATGTTCTCCTATGTGGAAACCCAGTGATGAGTTAATTTGGGTAACCATTATGTTTCATACATTATTTTTTAAAATTATGTTTTAGTATTACTTTTTACGACGTGGGTTTCTATGAAAGAAACTTTCAAGTAGTAAACAATTTATAACCCTGATGAATTTCGAGGGCGAAATTAATTTTTAGGGGGGTAGAATGTAACACCCCGAGATTTTATGAGAAGCATTATTTCTAATTTATTTGATTTCTTGGGTTGTATGCTACACCATGATTATCTTGCGCTATACTCAACACCGTATTAGTTTGTAGTACACACTACACTATTCTTGGATCATATTACACAAAATTTCAAGTTCGTTTAATAGAAGTTATTCTATACAAAATTGAGTGTATAAATATATATATATATTTAATGTACGAATAAAATATGGTTGGATTATATCACAAACAACAACGAAAGAATATTTCACTACATGCAACCCTGACTTGACATCCTTTACGCACAATCGAAACCTTCCACGATAGCGTGTGTTGTACGCAATACCGAGATTCACTAAACAACGATATGTTATTAAAATATTTTATAAACTAGCCATTATGAATAGTAATATCCACATTTTGAAATTTTTGAAATTTTATCTTTTAAAATGGACTTCTTTTTTGGATTCATAATATCGAAATTAGCCTAAGGTGAAATTTTGGTATTTTTCTGAAAACATTCAATTTTTATGAATAATGAAAACACTTAGTTATTGGTTAAAACCGACTTTTTATTTATATAATCATTAATTTTATTTAAATTTATTTTATTTCAAAATAGATACATAATACTTATATAAGTTCAATGTAATTCATTGAAGTCATTTTATAATAATTTTAGATATATACAAATTTTATTGAACTTTTCACCGTCTTTTACCCACCTCCTAGGAGCATTTGCAATTGTACATAAAACTTAATTTTACCGCTTCTGTGAGTGGAATTTTGAAAATCTGAGAGACAAGGGTAATATCAATGAGAAAAATTTGGGTCAATAAGATAAAAATCATTTTTGTTGAATAGTAACTTTTTTACTTCTATTTACCACAGTTAAAAGTAAATAGGGTAATTAAGGGTAAAAATGATATTATTATTACCCTAACACATGTTCTAATTGTATTGTATAAGTGTAATTTGACACAAAAACAGCCTTAGGAATACTATATTACCCTTTAGGTCCACATGGATTAGATGAGGACACTTATTATTGTTTTATTTAAAGAAGAGTTAAAAGTGTTAAAATCAAAGTTTAATAAATAAAACATTTTTAATATAGGGTTATACATAATATAAATTCGAATATAAATATTTATTAGAAAGATAAGACGATTTCTTACATAATGGTATTTTATTTTTAATTTTTGGAAATTAAATAAGTTAATTTATTTTTGACACAATGATGATGCCATAATTACCTTATTAATGAAATATTAACATAATTGACGTTATAAATACCCAATTAAATGTAATTTGAGACTTTTTATTAATTACACTATTTTCATGGTCAATATGACATGATATTATTTATTTAATTAAATTTTTTTCGAACTAATCATGTTGTTCTGATTTTCTCAAAATTTAATTACCAAATAGTTTCAAAATTGACATAAAATATTTTTTAAAACAAATATTATATTATTAAGTGTTATTATATTCCTAAAAATCTATGGTTAGGAAACATGACTTAGATAAGATTATATATATTAACAATGAACCACTTGGGGTTCGTTTGTCTTGTTATAGTATGTTTATTAACCATATAGTGTAAGAAAACAAGAAGACATGGTAAAAGTTAAAGTATTTAACTTAGTGTTAAATATAAATGATAAGGTTAAATTATTAACCTAAACTTTTCTAAAACTTATTGGATGAAATTTTATCAACCCATACCCATTTTATCTTAGAAATAAATCAATTTGGAACTATTATAACCCGAAAATTACTTTATTATTAAATAATATTTTATGTTTTTCTTAAGGTTCCCCTATCCTCCCTTACAAAAGAGTACATCCTCCCTCTTCCCTTTACACAATTTTGAGCTTTCACGTTCGGCCAAACCCTTCCCAATTCCCTTCTCTACTTCCCTAGAAAAATTATATAGTGTCTGGTCTCCTCAAAATACCAACTCTAGTGCCTTAAGAGGATGCTTAAAAGAGGTGCGTCGAAGTAGAGGTAATCTCTTCTATAGATTCTTTCATGTTTTCTTTCTTCTTAAACTTATTATTATTTAGTTGTTTCATTATAAAGTAATAACATCAGTATCAATAATATAATGATATGTTATTATAAATATGGAACAACCCCATTTCACCTTCTATCCATCCTATAGAAAATGAAATCACCGCGCGTGCGTATGTATGGAATACCGTCTCCACGCTATGGTGTAATCTGTTTTTCCACTACCACCTTACTTGGATGGGTATAATGGTGTAAAGAATAAATATATATAGTTATTATAAAATCATATGGATTCTGAGATATTATATCACCCACAGCAATTGAATTCAATAATTATGGGAATGATATCATCCCTCGTGCCTACGTACAGATTACCATCTCCACGACGCGATGAGATTAATTCCCCATGTTAACCATTCAAAAATGATTATAAAGTATATATAATGAATTATAATGAAATATATTACCTGATAATGCTAATGTATTTATGTATAAATATATTTCATCTACTTACTTCCATTCAATTCAATAAGGAAAGGAAAACAACGTTCATGCGTACGTACGACCTACTATCTCCATGAACGATGTATTTCATTTCATTTATCTATCTATTATATAAATATATATACTAAATATATATGACATATAAATCATTATTTACATTCTAGAAGTAAGTAAATAATTATATATGTAATAATAATATCAAGAACAACAAGTCCAAACATGTACAACAAATAAAACGATTTTACCCAAAACGCTTCTTTAACATGGAATTTACAAAAGAACGGGTAATATAAAGTCATAAGTGAACCATATATGATATACTAACAATTAATATGATTCTTTAATAAGTAAATGACATTAATTAAATCATTATATAGGAGGTTGGGATACGTTAGAAGCATACCGGACCTAAGGTAAGGGATAATTATTCCAATCTCATTCTTATCCGAGATTGTTTATTTGTAAGTATTTACTGGGGTTATGTTTACCATCCATGTCCATGTTTTCTTGAAATATTTTCATGAAATGTTTACTATTATTGTATTTTTATATAAAGTCATTTCTACCTTTTTTTACCACATGTTATGGAAGGAATGTTTTTTTTGTTTACCATACGAGGCACTTTTTGACTTTTCCGTCAAAAGTACGAGAAGAATGTTTTTTAACTTATACGGCATGAAAAGATAATTACGGTTTCATAACGCCTTATTTTCATTAATCGTACTCAACACGAATTCATGATTATTTCCAAAAAAGTCGTTTTCTTTTAAAATTTCATGGAATTTTGAGAATAGAAAATGATTTTGAAGAAGAAAGGATATTTTCCTCAAGAACTCATTTCAAGGGTTTTATCAAAACTATTTTCCATATAAGATGAAATTATTTAATATTTTTATTTTTCATGTATAATGTATCTATTATTTTAAAATGTTTGATTTTTCTTATGATGAAATGATATCCATTTGCTTTATATGGAATATGTTATGATGAATGATGTTTATGAACCCATTTTATTATTTGGGTTATAATGAATGATTTATGTTTATTTTGTGGCACATGTAAGAATGCTTTCATTATGAGATGGGTGGGACCTTGATCTATCTCCAATTCATTGGGTAAAGATTTATATCTCATTATATAGACATGAATAGAATGGTTAGTTATTCCAGTTCAGTGATACAGGACTGAAATGAAGAGTAAACTCGATTCATGAAGGGACTTTGTCCAC
This sequence comes from Viscum album, assembly GCA_963277665.1. Classification (NCBI taxonomy): domain Eukaryota; kingdom Viridiplantae; phylum Streptophyta; class Magnoliopsida; order Santalales; family Viscaceae; genus Viscum; species Viscum album. The sequence continues at coordinate 1,893,885,959 of OY728119.1, forward strand.
TATGATGGTCTTGACAGCAATGCCTTGGCTACTATGGAAATCATATCATGTGCTTAATGGTTTTACAAAATTAAATGTTTTATTACCATGCCATTTTATCATGATTTATGTTCCTTTATGACCTATTCCTTACATACTTCCAAGATTTATTTCACAACTCAATATTTTGATGTGTAAAATTTATGTTCATGTTTTGAAGTTCAAATGTATATGGTTTGTTTTATTTTCTCCATTCTTACCCTTACTGAGCATTTGATCTCACCCTTTATATGTTTTCTTTTCCCTAGGATATAAAAAAAGGTTTTAGGTAAGAAAAAAATGAATGATCTTTATGGGAGATGTTGAAGATCTTTCACTAAGATTAGAAGATTATATTCCGAGTTTACAAAGACACAAAAATATTACGATCCTCTGGTGTCTGTTTTTGTTATGTATTGGGTATTTCTCAAAAGTAATGTAATGTCCATGTATTTCTTGATTGGGTCTCTAAAACAGCACACCGTTATTGTCCACCGTGGCGGGCGAGGGTTGGCTATCTTGGCAACTACCACGATGCCAGGAGGTGCCACCGCATCGGTGGTGCTGCACCAGGAACCCCTACCACAGACCACCAGAGCCACTCCAGAGGTCTTTTTTTCTGATTCTTCTATGCCTATGTCTAAATTTTCAACTTTATCCTTTTATAATTTTTCTGATAATTGAATATGGGGACAAACACTTCATGTTTTTATTCATAAGTCAACAATACATTTGAAATATAAATATCTAAATAATATTAATCTCTATAAAAAACTATAATAGAAATTGAAAATTAACAAATAAAAATATTTAATTTGCTCCACACACGTAATATATTCATGTACAAAAAATACATCCAACCATTCTCATTTTATAATTTCTTTAATATTATTGTGTGTGAAAAAATCAAAATACTCTTGGATATTCATTTTTTTATTTTCTGATTAAGTTGTATAGAATTATAATCTTTAAAATAAGAATTTAAAGAGAACATTAATATTTATTTTTGAGTATTTATTGTGGAAAAGAAAATTTTGGTTCGGTTTTCAATCATGATACAGTAACATAACACGTTTACTTTATTAATAAAGATATATGTTTCACCTTTTATAATTATATATAGTAGTCTTGAAATTTGATGGTAATCATAAAAGTTATAGTATATAACATAATATAATAATTTCACACCCCATTCATATTGTGTTTTTTGAAATGACTAATCATCTATGGGATTATTATTCCATTATCTCTTTCAATTTTGTAAAACAATATCATTGTCTATGGGCATAGGTTTTTCAGATATTTTTTATGATAAACTAGATTTTAAAATCTGATATAATCTACGAGTAGTTATGTAATTTGAATGGTTTTATTGTAAATATTCTACAAAAAACCTCACACAACAATTTAGTGGGTGTGTTATGATATATATAAGTCACAATTAGTATCATTTTAAAAAACATCCAAATGACTATGCAATGAATTATTAGATACTACACATATATTAAAAAAATTTAATATATTTTTCTACTCATGTATGTGGAATATTTTAGTGGATAAATACACTCAAAACATGTTTTTGCGGGTTAGGTTATGTTTTTTGGTCGTTGGTTCAAGGATTTCTTCACTTCCATCAATTTCATACGATATTTATTTTATTCATATAATAAATCTTCTTGTTTTACAATATTTATCTCTATATCTTCATATTATTTATCAATATAGTTCCTTGTTTTTATTTTTCAAAATTATTATATTGATTTGGAATAAAATTAATCCCCCATATCCCATACATAAAGCCCTAGATGATGCAAAACTATCAAAATTTATTATTTTTAATCATGAAGTGACGATTCAACGTTTTCATAGTGTAGATAAATAAAAATTAAGTATATATTATTTGTAATTAAAATATAACCTAATAATAAGTTTCAATTTTTTATAATTACAATCTTATCCTTTCTTTTTGAATGTTTCAATTTCTAGTTGGTCCTTATTATTAAAACGAGCTTCCTTCCACACCACATGATAAAATATTGAGGTGATGGGGGATGCAATTTATCCATCAACATCTCAATATTGATATGATGATATTTTTTATATTAACTATTTTATTATAATTTCTAATACTCTGGAATTTTTTTTTCAACTGAAGCATACCACATCCATGATTTTTATGTATATTGTGACATTATTATTTGTTTCTTATTCTTTGCACTCATTTTTTATGGAGTTCAATATATGTAAATGAACCTAGCATAAAATTATTAGTAAATTGATTAAAATAAGTTATAATTTACCTTTATATTTTCATTCTAATTATTATAAATGAAAATAACATAATATTTATTAGAGATGATGCAGGTATATAATGTATGTGGGTTTGAATTGACTTTAATATTTTCATCTCACAGGTAATTTGTGGTCTATATTCTTTGCAATCCTCTTGGGGAATTTCTAATAACATTTTGAATGAATTGAATACTAAAATATTTTAGATGATATTAAATCTTCCTAAGAAAAAAGAGTCAAATTTTAATGATATAATTTCAATGGAAGATAATCGAAAGTGAAATAGTATGGTACCACAATAGCCTCCAAAACAATATCTTGAACTGAAGGTAAGACACTCTCCCGTCATTCTAGGATAATAATCCTATTTAGTCCAGTAATAAATCAAATATATTTATTGAATATTGATTTATTAGCTTAAATGGGTTGACCACATATAACCATGAATTTTTTATTTGATTATTACATTAACTTCTTCTATAAAAACCATCGTCTGATGCCTCTCCTTTTCATGTAGTTTCTTTTTAGATATAACTTATACTTTAGCCATAAGATCCCTATGATGATCCCTATTTGGGTGAGTAAATTTGTAAGGAAGATAATGAACATTATTCATCACATGTTAAACATATAATGTATAATACATAAGCTTCTTATTGACTATCCACATTTTCTCTTTATGATCAGCCATAACATAAAAGACACCACATACATTAACATGTTCAAAATGAAATTATTGGGAAAACTCAATGATTAGACACCAATGATTTAATGCTCTATTCAATATTTACATTTGTTAAAAATGTATAAGGAACAATTATATTCTTCATAATATTAATATTGATAAAATATATGCAAGGTATATACGTATTACAAATATACAAAATTATTTTACGAACATTAAAACTGTGAAAATGTATATTTATATCAAATACAAGGAGTATATATAAATAAAAGATTATATATATTATCTACAAAAATATATTATAAACACAATATAAAATTATGCACACACACAAACCATAAATGAGAACACTATATATATAATGACGCACCTAACATTATTAACATATATATTAATATGTATGAATAAATACCTATTATACGTATGAATAATATAAATAAAAATAAAAATATATAGATATGTATATATATATATGTGTGTGATTATGTGTTTGAGTGAGTGAGTAAATACCAATATATTTATATATAACACACAAAAATATATATTTGTTATTGTATGCATAAAAATCGTATCATATATAGCACACAAACACATATATATATACCCATATATATATATATAAATAACATATTTATATATAAATTTATATATATATATGTATATGTGTGAAATTAAATATATAAATAAATATACGTTTATAATATAAAAATAAATTTGTCTTTGTGTTTTTGTGTGTAATTATTTAAATGAAATCATATATATATATATAACATGTAAGTATATAGATATATTTTTACACACCCACATAAAAAATATCAACAAGTATATATATATATAAGAAATGTTATTGTGTGTGTGTCTGAATCCACACACACACACACACACACACACATATATATATATGTGAAAACCTACAAAATATTCATATAATTGAAGATAATGATGATGAATGAAGAAAATTGATGAAAAATAAATAAAACCCCAAACACAAAATATATTTTCATAAAAAAATATCAATATTAATATATATGAATTGGGAATCACATAACATAAAAATTCCATGTTATTTTTAATAAATTCATGTAATATGAAAAATTAATATTAGTTATTGCATTATGGAGCATGAAAGAAGATGGGGGGATAGAAGAAGGGCTAATTGAGGTTAAATAAGAATATCATTTCATAGCACTATATAAAAAATCATAGAGAAATGGGAATTTTATCAGTTCTTTTAATAATCCATTAGAAAACATGTATTTTAATAGAACTCTTTTCATAGTGCTCAATATTATACTACAAAAGACTCAATTTCAGAGTTTTTATTATATTTTTGGAGAAGTAAACACTCAATATATATGTTGTTTTCATATTTTTTCCTAAAACAAAGAAGAAAACAATACAACCCTTTGTAAAAAATAATTTTATTATATTTATCAAACTAAATATAAATATTTAATGTTTCTACACTTAGTTAATTAGTTACGAAAAAACATGTAATATTATAGGAAAAAATAGTAATGAACTAGACCATTATGGACTTATGAATGTGTAGAAGTTTTTTTAATTTTTTTTGATTTAGATTGAGGAGAGGGAGTATTTGACATGTTTTTATGGTTAATGGGATGTTTCATAAGTATTAGTTTAGTGGATTAAAACACGGAATGGGTTATTAGGTGTTGGGGGATGATACACCATAGTTTTGTAAATGAAAATGGTGGGGATTATTGTATTACAATGAGATTTTGGGTTAATGTTGAAGACTATGATGTAGTAGGGATGGCTATATCTTGGGGAATCCATGAGGGTGGCTTATGGGGACCAAGACATCAACCATTAAGGGATAAGTTGCACTAAATACAAGAGTTTGTGCGGAAATACCTCTTAGGTGGGGTTTCATGGAACTTAACCCATAAGATATTCATCATAGAGGAGTTTGTAGTAATCTGATGACTCTATAATTTTTGGAGTTGATGTGTCATCTTCCAACGAACACACTACAATGTTTATTGGGCTATGAATCCACTTTGTATGTGGGGGATCTTAACCATTTCATGAAATGGGATACCCCTCCGTGGTGTTATTTCTGTTCTATTTGGGGCGGTCTTGATAAATTTTAGGGACCCCTATTAGGAACCCGCTCAAGTCTGTAACATTCCATTTGAACAGAAGGAAACTTAGATCATTATTTGTCTCTCTCATTCAATCCATTGATCATCCTTCATTAGATATTTATAAGTTTTTTCATCAAATTTATCCACTATAATCCTTATTTGACTAATATTCCTTTCTCTTATCCCTAGTTTCGTTCCAAATATCCATTGTCTGACTTTAGATAAGGGTTATTGATTTCACCAAGTAATGGATGAATAATTATATTCTTAAATATTTGATTATAATTTTATATAGGAGGTCCTGAGAGAGGATGGTATATCCGTCTTTAAAAATTTATCTTGATTTAAGTCTCTATGTGATATTGTTTAGGTATACGATTGGGGATTTTTATGTGGTTTAGTTGTAAGTTCACGTTGGGAGTATATTATACTTTTTTTCTCTTTGTTTTGAAGTTGTTATTCTATTTTGTGAGTTTTGATCAGAATTAAATATTATGGGTTTTTTGTTTTAGATGATTTATTTAATTACGAAATAATTTTTTAGTTTAGTTAGTTTCACGTGGACATGAAGGAGGTTTCTATGTCCTCAAGATTATAGAGTAAGATATTGGTTGAGGTAGGTAGCTCTATGAAACTATATAAATTTAAATTGTTTATTTCCTGAAAATTTCAATCTATATTTTAAATATATTGTAGAGAAATGAAATATCATATATCTATAATAGTTGTAAAAATTTTGTATGATATATTTAAATATAAAATTCATAATTAAAATTATTTCTTGGTTATTTATGATTGAAAAGGAGTGGAAATTAATATTTTAGGAAATGGTTTACCAAATAAAGCTAAAATTGGAAACTACAAATGTTATTTTGTTTTATAATTATGGATTAAGTCACTTTATTAATATTTTCTTGATACTTGGATTTTAATGGGATTACCTGATTCTCACGAGAAGATATGATGATTGAAAAATATTTTCAAAATTTTTTATTTTATTATTTCGTTTTTTAGGTGAAAACATTATAGGGATATTTTCTAAATGTGGTTACATAGTCCTGATTAGAACCACATATCAAAAGGGTTTTCTATTGAATTATACACACCATTGATTTTCACACATTGATTTGTCTCTTAATTATTCTTGGGTATGTTTAGATTTAAAAGTTTTTATCAATATTTATTTATGTAACTGAGAGTAAATTAATATTTAAAAGGGTTATATGGGGTGGTATAAGGACATTCATTGATATACCTATTTATGATTACTATGGATATGTTATTTTATGTTATTAAATGTTACACCACCCATATGAGTGACTTCTTGGCATATCCCATGTGATTTGGTGGGAAGAAATGATAATATGTGGTCGTTTCCAACTAGCTATGTGTGCCACCCTGAGTTGTGGAATATTCTGTGATTTATCCCCACTAGCAGGTGATATAATCAAATAATCAACCAATTATATGAGGGTATCATCCCAACTAGTGAATTAGTAATACTATATGACACTAACCTCTATGTCCTTAGTAGGTTCTTTAATGATATTAATTATTTTTATTACTTTTTTTGAGTGGTGGTACTACTACATATAACTTATCATTTTACATCATGTAACATGAGAGGATGGTCTATTTTTTATTTATAGTTGCCTTTATTTATTTAGTATTATCCTCTTTTCTTATGATCAGAATTATTTTATTTGTATAATTTAATACTTTAGTCCATCAATTAATTAAGAATGTTAATAGTGAGTAATAAATTCCATCAAATGAATTTTTCAAATGAATATATTGTTATCATTTTAAAAGGATTGTATTTTCTTCTATGATGTGTCTTTGGGTGATTTAAAAAAAGGGAATTTACAAGTAGATTGATACCTTATTGAAAACTACATTTAAACAATGTCCCATTGTGACATGTTTTTAGTTAAATTTGAAACATTGTTTTATCGTTGTATTTTAAATAAGAATGAAATTGATATATTTTTAAAACAGTAAACATGTGGTGTGGGGAGTTCGACTATTGGGATATGTGCTCGTGAGTATATTTTTTAGTTTTGGTTTAGGTTCACATTGGATAATGGTTGGTCTTGGTTTCCAACTCAAATATGTTGCTGATATTGTGAATTAAAGGTGTATTTGATTGACATAACAAGTTTCAAGTTTGTAGTATCTTCTTTATTTTGGATTTTATTAATCTATTGTATCACAACACACTAAAATTTCTATTTTATCTTAATGATGCCTATTGATTTTTTATTAATAAATTTTTAGATATGTTTTATGGTATACATTGTTTTGTTTTGGTTATTAATAAAACTAAATAATTTTTATCTAAATTATCCCTCGATATATGGAATAGTCATGGAGGAATTCCACATGTACGTTTCATTCCATATTTTCTGATTGAAAGGTATATTTCCCAACAAGTACATTTGTTGACTAGGAACTAGTTTCCAGCCTATGGGGATCATGAATGCCCTTTGAGCCATACCATGTCCTAGATCAGGTGAACATAGATAGCCGGGGGTGGTTCATGAAAAAAACTATTAAAACCTATTTCCCACTAGATCCAAAAATTCTTTCAATTTAATTAAAATACAAATTAATAACATAATTTTTTGTGTATAAAGGTTTTATGATTCTTTTATTTCATCACTATGGTTGAATACGAATAAAAATTAACATATAAATTAATCTCTCCTCCTATAGAAATAATTTATCCATTATAAATATCTAAAATCATTGTAAAAATACATCTATTCATTTTATTATTCGAGAATCTTAGTTAAATATTAATAGATAAACAAGATTTCCAGTTCAATAAGATTCACTATGATCAAATTATAGCCTCTAAAACATTAATTTATCATGGATTGAACCAATTTATATATCCATACATGGAAACTCATTTTAACTCAAAACTACAAAAAATATACTTCTATGAATGTTAAATTTCAAAAATGTTTCACGTCATTACAGATCTTTGTAACATTCGGCCCATCATTATGTTTAATTATTTAACACTATTTTTTTCAATGTGTAAACACAATTAATTATCATTATATGATATCTTTAATGAATCAGGATAAGTATTTAGAATGAAATAACATGATTCATTCAATATCATACAAATCAAGTGTTTTCAAGGAAATAAATTCATCTTAGAAAGTCTCCCTTCTTCATGGATTATCTTAGCACAAACCATGACATAGTTAATACCACCACATCTTGGTTTTCTCTTTAGTGGTTATTTATATCAACCAGGCACATATATGAAATCCTTATATATTTAGTAGAATTTAACTCTATGTCATTTCAAATATAAAAATATGGGAGACCTCATCCAAAATACCTTTAGGATATCATCTAAAATGAAGTATTTTAATAAAAAAGTAATTATCAACACGATAAGGAAAAAAATTTAAAATAAAAAAATCCGGACATCCCAAAATGTGGTTAAACATCTTGAAAGTGATGAAAAAAATTTTGATTTATTATTTTAAGATAAAAAATAGATAATAAATTTAAATAAAGTTGATTTAATTTTATACATGATAAATAAATAAAATTATTAGTTCTAAATGTGAAATATAACATTAACATAATTCCTCATTATATCTTGCAATATGATTCACTCAATGATAAGGATAAACAAGAGACCAAAAGGATGATAGAGCAAGCATATGATAGGTAAATTTAAAAATATATGAAATAGTAATAATGGTAATGTATTTTCATTATATTTTAGAGTAGCCATCTACATTGAAATACATGAATTTAAAATTTTTATGATAAGTGTTATATAAAGAATTAGGAAAAGATAAACAGTATTCATAAACATAAGGTAGTATCCCCAATTATGATTGAAGTTGATTATTATCATCTAATAATATGTTTTTTAGTGAACTGTGGTAATTGATTGTTCTTAATATATTGTTTCTCTAAGATGGGTTGTTGGATGGTATATAAGACTTTTGACTAACATTGGATACATTATTAAAAGAAAAACTATTGTATATTTCATATATATGTTTTAAGTGTCAGATTTTATCAGCATATTAGGAATTTTTTGAAATTTACATATATTAATCTATAAGAAATTATTAGAATAAAAATTGTTGGAACATTGGAGATGTGTCTTCAATAACTTATTTAAGATCAGATATTGGAAAACATGTATATTTGTCCATATTAATATAGAAATTTAAAACTAAACCTATTAGTAGTAATTAGGGAAATATGTGATTTTTTTTATCAAATTACTTATAACTAAGTGGGAATATTCTCATTAATATTTATATAGTAGAGGAAGTTGCATTAGTAAGAATATGCATTGGTTAAAATTTATTAATTTTTTAAAAAACAAAAATATATAGTACTACTTCTCTATTATTTTATAACACACACACACACACATATATATACATACATACATACATATATATATATATATATATATATATCTGTGTGTGTTTGTGTGTGTATCAATATGTGTGTGTGTGTGCTATGTTTTATAGGTAGGGGATATTGTATTGTCTTTGTAGATAAAACATTAAATTCATGGAATTTATTAAAACAACATGAATAATAAGAAAATTACAACTAATAGAATTACTGCATATTATATTAATTTCAAAAAATAATGGATGTGATATATCACTGCATTTTCGATTCCAATATCACAGTTTACTATATAAATGACATTTCATCCACACCAAAAATCTCCCATCCAAAATAGAACCATTCTACGAAGATGAATTCACACTAAATGTGGTGTTTATTTTTTTAAATCACTAAAAACACTTATATTCTAACATAAAAATCAATTATAATATTATAGATGAGGAAAATCTATTATGATTCCATATTTTTAGAAACATAAAATATTTATGTAATACTTATGAAATGACAATCAACCCTTATTTTTGTAACAATTATCAGTTGAACTAAGATACCTTTGCGGGATTGAATGGCCGAATGAAATTAGTTTTTTATGAATCATTATGACATATATAAATTACAACATCAAAAATTTAATTATAGTATACTAATTAATTAAATTTTAATGAAACATGATATAACTGAATGGAGATTTAAAAAATTCCAAAAAATTACATTGAAATATAATGTAAATTGCATTAGATAAATTTTAATAAATTATATCCCCATGTACCATTTAATAAATAAAAATATATAAATGAAAAATATCCATGAATTATGGGATATAAAATGTTCATATACAATGGTATAAACTCTTTACATGCCTCTCTATTTTTCTTGAAAGGAGATTAAAACGAATTGTGATTCAGATTTTTATTATACCACTACTCGATAAGTAAAATAAATATTTAGTATTGATATTAGATGTACTTTCAACAATTGTAATCAATAGTTAAAATATATTAATCTTAGATAAGCTATGGAAATTGTTTTTAGCCAATATTGACTAGTTGTTATTCAATATGTCATTATTTTGATTCAAGGCTGACACAAAAAAAATATGAAAACATAAAAGTAACATACATCAATTAAATATAACATCATATAAAAAATAATAATGTTTAAAATAATCTAAAATTGATTATCTGTGATAGATATTAGATGTATATCCTTTAGTAACAGTCAGTTGGGAAAATCAATGAGCTCGGCTAAGTTGTGGAAATTAATTTAGACTATTGATGTCTAATTGAGATTTATTCTCCCTTTATAGAATTATATGTATAACATAGAAATATTTTTATTCTACTAAAAATGAATAAAAATCGACAAATATATGAACCTATCAATATTAATATTGTTAAATATAAAATAGAAATTATTATTTGTGATAAATAGAAGATATATTTTCATTATTTATAGTCAAAAGTGAAAATCTATTACTTTGGCTTTGCAATGATGGTTACTTTTGGCCATTAAATTCTAGTACTAGTTAAATCCCTAATTATGTGAATGGGAGTCCAATAGAGAAATATTATTTGTCAACAGATATGCAACATACCATAATAAAAAATATTAAATGTAAAAATTTATTATTAAAAATAAATTAAAAGAAATAATTTATCAATTGGTTTGGTTTAATTTTATTCATTTATATTCAAAAATGAAAACATTTACCTCTTTTGAGACATGGAAATTATTTTAGTCCATTGAATTATAATTGAGGCTTAATCTTCTATTATTAAACTAGAAGTCTGAATCTGAAATATTGAGAAAAAACAAAAAAATAACATACATTAATAAAGAATATAAATTTTTGAAAATTAATATTTTTAATCATTAAATATAAATATTAATTTAATAAAAATATTACATGTAATATTTTATAGTTTGAAACAATATTTTTCCTCATCTATGAAATGAAAATTATTTTACACCCTTAGTGTATGTTTTTTGTTTTATATCCCATTATGAAAAAAATTATGATGATGAAATATTCCATGAGAATAGAAAAAAGAACATAAATTAATAGAAAGAATAAACATATCAAAATTAATATGTTTCTAAACTAAATAAATAAAATTGGATGTATTTTTTTATTTATATTTAGAAATGAATTTCCATTACCTTGAATGAATCATGGAAATTATTTTTCACCATTAATTTTTTGTTATAGTTTAATATTCTATTATTTAATTAGATGTATAACTTTTAAATACAATGTGTCTGCTAAAAAAATAAACATATGATAAAAAAATAAACATACCAAAATTAATATTGTTAAAAATTAAATAAATGTGATTATTTAATGAATATATTAGATGTATTTTCTTCTATTAGTGTTAGAAATAAATATATGTTACCTCAGCTGAGGTGTTGAAATTATTTTAAGCCATTAAGGTATTGATCTATTTCAATGTTCTATTCTCATTTCATAAGTATAATGTAGAAATATTATGAATTAATTTAATGGGAACACACATAAAAAATAAACATAATCATATTAATAATTATGATTGCTAAACAAAAGAACTTTGATAAATTATTGTATAAAAACTCAATCACTTTAATTTTTCTCATCAATCCTCGATATTGTTCATTGATACCTTAAATTTAATTGATTTATTATACATAAAATGATATGTGTTTAGATATTTAAAATAATAATTTTTCCAAATCATTAATAGAATATATCATTACCATTGTAGTATTAGTAATTATTTTTCAATACGTAGATTATTTCTCATTATTTGAGATCTTCAATGTACTCTTTAAATAATCAAAAAATATTTATAATACTTTTTTTTAATTGAAGTTACTTTTAATTTCAAACTATGTGAGTTATTGGAATCATTTTATATGTTCTCATGATGAAGGGATCTAAATTTTAATAAACATTATTATGTTTTGAATTTTTATTTTTAGACCTCTTTAAATTTTTTGAGGTTGTATAATTCGATTAATGGTTGTTCTGGTAATGAAATTTAAATTATTAGATTTATTTTTAACATTATCCACCAAATCCTATGAATAAGTTACTTAATAATATGATTACATATGAGGATTTTGATTATCTATTCTCAAAATTATATATATTAGGTATTAAAATTACATTAATTTATCTTAACATATTCAAAATATGAAATTACAACAAACCCACATTATCAAAAATCTGACATATGTAAATCATTATGAAATTTAACTAATCGAACAAAACATGTAATCCATTGTTAGATTATTCAATTCTCAAGAAGTATCATAGGGTAATTCAACTCTCATAAAACATTTCACATAACATGAGTAATGACACAATATTTTATGAATGGAATTTCCAATCTTATAACTATTTCATAATACACTTATATCACCTAGATAACACAATAAAAACATTATTCTCATTAATTAACAGTTAAAAAAGTGATAGAAAATAAAGAACCTATAATGATGGAATACTAACATGATTGTTGGAATAATAACATGACCATTATAAATAGTAATTCTGAAATTAGAATAGTATCATCACCTATTAAAGTATATATAAAATTAAGTTATAATAGGGATTAAAATATGACATATTTATTTAATGGTATAAGTAAACAAATTTTTTAAAAATGAGAAATTAAGTTTTTGTATTATTGAAAAACATATATGTTTATTTACAATTTTATAATAAATATATATTTTAAAATTAAAATAAATTTTCATAAAATATGTTCACATATCAATATTATGTTGTAATTCAAATATATGTGGATTTTATGTTACCTTAACTAATTTTTCAATTGGTCAATAAAATCAATTATAATAATAAAATTGGTATTATTTGAAAATATGATGATTTTATTTGGAAAATATATTTCTTGTAATTTAAAAATTATTTTCATAAAACAGAGTCCATTTATGAATTATAAACATTGAAAAATGGTTAGGGTGAAATTTTTATATTTGTCTAAAATAATAGGTCTTTTTTTGTTCAGTGAAATAGGATAATTTAGGATATAACTTAATGTTACACCCTAAGGTTTTACGAAGGAATTTATTATAGAATTAATTCAACACTACATATATGAAAAAAAAAATCACTTTGATATATATAATAGATATTTATAACCTACCCGTTAGATATAATTTTTCTGGTACTCTGTTTTGAATTTTGAAAAAATGACATACACAACTGCGATCAGTAAGATATTTTGAGTCTGATAGGATCAACATATATTTTTGGTGAATAGTAACATACCATTATGAATATTAATATGAAACATATGAATATTAAATAATAATATTATTATATTTTCTCAAGTTTATAAGTTAATGAGATCTTGATTAATTTTTTAGGGTTATATAATATGCATTATAGTTTTAAATTGATATTTTTCAAATAAAATCTGATTTTATGTAAAAATAAAATTAATTTTATTTATATATTTATTTTTTAGGAATTATTTTCAATTTTTAATTCATAACATCCTTATTTGGATATTCTGAATTTATTAGAATTTTATAAAATACTTCAGTTTTTCATGAATAGTAATAATAAAAATTTGACTTTTCGGTTTGTTAAATGAAATTATAAGGACGTAATATTTAATATAAAATTATGATAGACTTTTATAAATTAAAATATGATATGAGGTTTCCCATGTTTTCAATACCATGGGAAAATACCATGGTAATGCCAATAGTTTTGCAAATACCACTAATGAGTTTTCCTTGAAAATTAATTAAATTTCCCTCCCTTTTACTATAATTTACCACCCATTACTTCATTTTAATTCATTAAAAATTAATCACACTCGAATATATTGTAGTTTTACACAATTATGAGTCCTCAATCCCCCAAAATCTAACCCTTCATGTTTTAGTATTTACTGTACAATGTTTGGGAATCTACCACCCTCTTCTTTTTCATGAACTCCTTTTTATGTTATTATGTTTTAATTTCCTTTGGTTTATGTTATTATATATCATTATATATCCACCATACTGTCAATATTATGTAAAAAGTATGAGAGATCCTTTTTCTCTCTACAAAATATTATATGTATTTTTAAGTGATCCCATTAGACTGCCGATTGTTCGTAAGGGATTTCCCGACTTCCCTTTTTTCATTCAAGTTCCTTTCTTTCCTTTTTCTCTCCTAAATTCCCTCATGCAAAATTTATGATAACTAAAATACCTTAAATATACTTTAAATTTTTTATTATAATTTAATAATTCATCATCATCTATCATTTCCCCATCCCTTTATACAATAATTGAAAACACCTTCTCGGATGTGTTAATTTATCGCATTCAAGGATGAGGAGTTTTCAATTTATATTACCATATTCATGGATTGTCATAAAACCATTTTTACTTTTAAGCCATTATATATTATTTTTATTGTTACATATTCATTTTTTTGGTACTATTATATAAACATAATACTAATTCGAACAACAAACTAGTTTGTAACAATCGAGATATCACCGAAATAATCTAATCATTTATCACTAATGTTCTATCAAATAATTATTATTCATAACATTTAACAAAATGATATATATAAATATTTACACTTACAAATTTTTAGAAATAATATATAACTTCAATTCTATATAATTTAATCCACTCCACATAAACTCCATTTCTTATAAGCAAGCGGAAGGAACATGAAAACAAGGAAAACAAGCACTCTACGATGATTGAATTCAATCATATAACTTAACAATAAGAACATAAATGAAATTAATAAAACTATAATGAATATAATATATTTATACGAGGTTATTAATTACTTAATTTATGTATTTAATTTGATTATCCAAGACATAAGGACAAGTGAATAATACATTTGGACATAAAGTAAAGATATTCTACCCGAACACCCACTTTCATTCAGGTGACTCTTATCCTCTACTTACCTCAATGATTTGTGTATTTATTATCTTAGATCCTCATGAATTATGTTTTAATGTTTATATATAAGTACCAACCATAATTATTCTCTATTTTTATGGTGAGTTAAATTTTTTTAAATGATCTTTCCAAAAATCATCCCAAAATACAAGCCCCTTACAATGGAACTTCTCAAATTATTACATATGACAAAGTACATTATATAATATGTTTATCACCAAAATTAATTTTTAAAACTCACGCATTATATTATTAGGAACCTATATTATTGAGTTATGGGTTTATACAAATATTTATCAAGGATAACTCTTCTTTTCATAGTAAAAAGAGTATTTATCTCAAGAATTAATCGATGATTTTATAAGAGTAATTTTATCTATTTCAACACTATTGTTGATTATAATTGGGAGTGATATTTTATGATATAATATAAAATATTTTATTTAATTTTCTAATATTAGTTTGATTATGGATGTGCTATCTTGAAATAATTCTCCTTATTAATCAAAATGGTTAGTGATTATTTGTAGAGATTGTGAAATGTTATTTCATATATTCATGTTGTTTATGTTTGTACCCTTTCATATGAGGAAATAATTATAGTTAGAACATGATATATGGGGGCCACTATATACCCTTGATTCATCCATAGGTATCATGAGAAAAAATATTTATCTAATTGGTCGAGGCCTTTCCCATTTTTAGATTATGTTTTTACTGAGTCTGAAATCATTTTCAGATTTCTTGGCCAAGGCCTTGACAATATATTTCAGAATGTATTACATTATGAATCTCCTTCACTATGAAACAATTAATTTATAATCCATGAGGTTATTATACTATTATAATACCAGTGATTAATCTTTATTATGGCATTATTTACTAATCCCTTATTCCTTCCATATTATGTTCAAGATCATTTCTAAAGGCACGTTTTTTAGTTATCCACTATACCTAATGTTTTTGTTTATAATATATAATATTGTATTTCTTACCCTTACTAAGAATCTAATCTAACCCCTTTCTTATGTTTTATTTTCTCTGGATCTGAATAAGAAAATTATAAATGACCTAGAGGGGTAACAAATGAGTTATTGATATTTTTAGAGGAATTTACATGTTATATTTAATTTCAATTTGTAACGTTAAAAATATGTTTGCTTCTAGTTTTCCAAAACTACTAATGAATTTTTTTCCTTTGGGATATGAATTTCTTGTAATTATTCAATTGTTATAAATAATGCATTGGCTTCGGGCAACTAGGTTAAGGGAATTGTGGTTTGTATCATAGGAAGTTTATTAAAAAACATGGAAACTAGATTTAGAAAATGAAGATTAGTGTAAAATACCCTAAGATAGATGTTTGTGATAGGTATACCAGAAAATCCTATAATTATTCTATGTAATATATTACATGGGTATTCTTAGAAAATAAATCCTTGTCTCAATACAACAAGTTGTCATGGTTCTTGTACAAATGTACCTAGGATTAACAACTCTGATAAGGAGTTTCAGTCTTGACCAAGGATATCATGGAATATGAAAATGGGCCTTATTATGCACTTGGTATGACACTCCCATGGGATATACTTTGGATAATTATATTTTTCCTTCCAAACCATTATTGAGGAATTAAATGTTAATTTTTCCTCAGAGAAACCATGTTTATGATTATTATATTAGCTATGAATTGGATTTCAATTTTGGAAAAATTATTTTTCGTAGTTGATATTATAAATTATGATTATTAACACAATATAATGTATGCCATTATTTAGGAATGGAACCTATTTGAAGGAATGTAAATTAGAAGAATGTGCATGTCCCATGTAGATATTTCCTTCCAATGCATGATAATGATGTTGTATTTAGTTCTATGACTGGTGCTAAGAAACATATAACTATACAAGGACATTTTACTCAGATTATGACCAATAAATTTAACCATACAGAGCATCCAGATCCATAATTTAAAAGTGAAATGTTAGACCACCTTATGTGACAAAATCCTCCATCATTAAATGGTACTACAAACCCATTTTTAGATGATAAGTGGATAAGTTCTTTATGGAATTTAGTTATCTCTCTAGGATGTAACTAAAGAGATAAGGTTGTCATGGTAGTTTATCATCTACTGGGAGATAGAGATCAATGGTGGTTGTTGATTCAAAACAAAAATGGGAAGGATGAAATATAATAAATGGAATGGAGGGACTTTAAGGAAATATTCATAGAAAAATATTTTCCTCAAGAACATCGAGAATATATAAAGAGGAAATTATTAAGATTGAGACAAAAAGAAGATTAAAATGTTTTGAAGTATGAATCCAATTTTACAAGTCTATAAAGGCATGTAGTGAACTACATACGTAATCCAAGGAGCATTATTGGTCGATTCATTAATGGATGAAAACCATTTATCTGAAGGGTACTAGTCTCCAAAAGATTTTATTTATTCGAAAATGTTTTCTCATGTGCTATCAAGACAGAGGAATAATTCTATAAATAATATAACTTTAAGGGAGAATAAGAGAATGAGAGGGTGGAATAGTATAGTATGGATAATTATAATAATAAAAAGGGGAATTTTCTAACATGTGATACTTTTGGAAGGAAACACCATGATGCTTTCTTTAATGGAAAATGTGTGTGCTACATGTGTAGACACAAAGGCCATAATGCTGGTGATTTCAAGGGAAATAAAGAAGATATCAATGCTCAATGATATAATTTTTTGGATATGGGGCACTATGATAATGATTGTCCAAATCATCAAGGAAACAATCCTTAGAAAAAGACAAGGAAGAAAGGGCAAGCTTCTGTGATCACAACTACTAGGATTAAAAATCAAAATTATGTGGTTGTAGGTATGTAAATAATTTCCCCAAACATAGAAAATGAATTATTTTATTCTAGATCATCTCATACATTTATATCATCATATTTTTCAAAGAAAATTAGATATTTCCAATTTTATTTATTAAATTATTTTTCAGTCAATACTATTTTGAGAATTATCATTGCAACAAAGATGTGTCGATCAATACACCGTATGACATATAAACATGCAATAGTTGCAAACAATATTATCATACCCATAAACAACTTTGATAAAATCCTTTGTATGGATTGGATTTAAAATTATGATGTGAAAATATATTTTAATAAGAAGGATGATACAATTTTTGAGAATGATGTAGAATCCCAGGTCTTTTTGGGAAAATATTCCATTATCTGATTCTTATCTTGATCCACCCCAACAGTTGTAATTAATGAATTTATTGGTGAGGATGAGAACCAAATATCATTGGGTGAAAATATAAAACTTCAACTTGAAGAAGTTCTTATTTTGGAATAATATATTGTTGTCTTTTAATAGGATTTACTTGGACACCCTCCAAAGAGAAAAGTTGAGTTCTCTATTGATTTAATTCCTAGTTCAATGCCTATATCAGATAATCCTTATTGAATGGAAAATGTGGAATTCGTAGAACTGAAGAAATAACTAGAGTATTTAGTTGATAAAAGATTTATTACCCTGGTGTTTTAAATGGGGAGCACCAGTTATTTTCATTATGAAGAAAGACAGATCTATGAGGTTGTGTGTTGTCTATATATAGATCAATGCTATTAAAATAAATAACAAGTATCCCCTACTTCACATTGATAATTTATTTGATAAACATCATGTATCCCAATATTTTTGGAATATTGAACTATGATCTAGATATCATGAGTTGTTCATGAGGAAGGAATATATTTCAAAAACAAAATTTCAAACCAGGTATGGGCATTATGAGTTTACAGTAATACCTTTTGGACTAACTAATGCACAATTTGTTTTCTTGGATCTAATTAATAGTGTTTTCAAGCATTATCTTGATGAATATGTTTCTATATTTATTGATGATAAATTTTTGTACTCTAAAATCTATGAAGATGATGATAATCGCCTGTGCATTATTCTAATGACTCTTAAAGGAAATGAATTATATACGATGTTTAGGAAGAGTGAATTTTGGATTCAGTTAGATTCCTTTCGTGGCCATACTATCTCCAAGGATGGAATCATACTTGATCCTATAAAGACAAAGGATTTCTAGGAATGGACTACTTCAATGAACATAACCAAGGTACATATTTTTATTGGTTCATCAGGTTATTATCGGTGTTTCATTCCATGCTTCACTTGTTTAGCTGGCCCGTTGACCAAGCTTACTCATAAAGGTGTTTTGTTCATACGAAAAATATAATGTGATGATTTTTTTAAAAATTGAAGAAGAGGTTAATTAATGGTCCAATATTATGTCTACCATCAAGAAATAGTGGATTAGGTATCTATAGTGATTCATTGAAGGAAAGACTTGGCTGTGCCCTAATGAAGAGTGATAGAGTTATAGAATGTGCATCATGGTAGTTAAAAAGTCATGAATTGAACTATCCAACTCATGATCTTGAGTTTGAATCTGTAATACTTGATCTAAATATATGGATACATTATCTCAATGGTGAATGATGTTAGATATATACTAATCACAATAGATTGAAATACATATTCTCACAAAAAGGAATCAACCTAAGGCAATTGTGATGACTCAAGAAGCTGAAGTATTATGATTGTTCAATACAATACCACCTAGAAAAGGAAAATAAGGTAGTTGATTCATTGAGTAGGAAAGAAAATTGAGTTATAAAAAAATAAGAATTTACAAGGATATTTTATTCATGGATCTAGAGATGATGGATATTGGAATTATCAAAGAAGTCGAAAACATCATTACTTTTTCAATTTATTTCCCAACCATCTTTATTATAATGAATTAAAACATCTCAGTCTGATGATGAGAATCGTGAATATAAAATTAAAGAAACAAATGATGCGAACATGGAAGAATTAATATATGAAGATTTAATTCAAATGTTTGGGAAGAGGCTTTGTATTCCCATTATACCTGAGATGAAAAGGGAGTTAATGGATGATTCTCATAGCTCAAATTTCTCTATACACCCTGGTTTCACTAATATGTATAGATATTTTATGGGACATTTATGGTGGGAAAACATGAGGAGGGGAATTTATAATTATGTATCAATATGTGTAGACTATTAATAGGTGAAGGATGAAAGATAAAATCCTAGAATATTTGTGCCACCTCTACTTATTCATATATGGAAATGGGATGACATAACAATGTATTTTGTCACCGAATTACCCATAACTCGAAGAAAAAATGATGCAATATGGGTAATTGATGACCAATATACAAAATATGCACATTTAACCTCTATAAGGGAGGATTTTCCATGGGAGTGCCTTACACAACTCTATATCAACGATATTTTAAGACCTTAAGGATAAGAACATTCAATAGTGTTTGATTGTGATCCTTGATTTACATCGACAATTTGGAAAATTCTTCATACTACATTGGACACAGAGCTTCATTTGAGTACTGTTTATTTCCACCAAATTGATAGGCAATCTGAATGAACAACCCAAACATTAGAAGACATGTTTAGATCATGATTTCTAGACATTCAAGGTATGTGGGATCAGAGTTTACCTTTGTTGTAATTTTCTTTGAATAATAGTTTCCATTCCAGTATTCAAATGGAACCATAAGATGTGTTCTACATATTGATATGTCATACACCAACTTGTTGGGATGAATTTGGTGAAGGGAAGCTTGTGGGGAAAGATTTTGTGTTGGAAACAATGAAAAAGCTAAAGAAAATTCGAAACCATATTCAAGCATCAAAAATTATGAAAAGATATATATTGATAATCAGAAAATTGTTTTGGAATTTCAAGGGGATATCACATTTTTTGGAAAGTATCTCCATGGAAGGGTGTTATATGATTAGGAAAGAAAGGGAAACTAAGCCCCAAATACAAAGGCCCTTGTGAAATTATAAAGAGAATTAGAGCTTTGGATTATTGTTTGGAAATTCCTAATATCCTTTTTAAGATACAAAAATTATTTCGTGTCTCATTATTGAGAGTGTACATGACAGAGTCAACACATGTTCTCACTTCTGACGAAATAGAATTGGAACCTATCCTATATTACGATAAAGATCCTATCTAGATTATAGGAACTAAAGAATATATATTGAGGAATAGAATGATTGGTCTGGTAAACGTACTTTGGTAAAATCATAAAACTGAAGAGGTGATGTGGGAGACTATTGAACTTATTATGAAGACCTCCCCAAATCTTTTTATGAGGTAACATTCTGGTAATTTCGAGGATGAAATTTTGGTAAGGGGGGAAGAATGTAGAACCCCATGGTTTTACAAGTGAATTTATTATTGAAGTCATTGAAATCTATGTCTATTTGAATGAAATACTTTGATTCCTATAGGATATAGTTATAAAGGGAAATTATAAAAAAAGTTTCCACTTATGTGTTTTGAATTTCTAAAAACTGACATACACGGTTGTGATCAGTAAAATATTTGGATTCGGATAGGATCAACATAAATTTTTTGGCTAATAATAACATACACTTCTGAAAATTAATATGAATATTAATATTAAAATTATTAATATTAAATAATATTATTACATTATTTTCTGAATTTTGTAATATAATGAGACCTTGATTAATTTTTCCGGATGGTATAAAATGAATTATAGATTTTAAATTGTTTTTTTAAAATAAATTATTATGTTATTTAAAAATTAAATTAATCATATTTATAAAATTATTTTCAAAAAATTGAGTTTATTTTTTAATTCATAACGTCTTTACTTGGTTACGCTGAATTTATGAAAATTTTATAAAATACATTAGTTTTTCATGAATAGTAAAAATACAGTTTTATGTTTTCATTATGTGTAATGACAACATAATGATATAATAGTTATTATAAAATTCTGGTCTACTTGTGTATATTTCAATATGATATTTTGGTTCCCAAGTGGCCAATTCCATTGTAAAATACTATGGTCAAAGCAATGGTTTTTCAAATACCACTAATGAGGTATCCTTGGAAATTAATAAAAAAACTCCATATATTTTAGTATAAATACCCACCCATTCCTTCAATTTTATTGATTCAAAATTCATAATACTTGAATATTTGGTAGTTTTAACTCTCTAGGATTACTCCCAATGTATCCTCAATTCCCCAACTTCCTAACCATCATTTTTTAGGAGTTACTTTACATGTAAGTGAATCTACCACCCTTTACTTTTTTGAGCACTCCGTTTATGTTATTACTTTTTAATTTCCATGGTTTTATTTTTGAAATATGTAATTAATTGACCCTTTAGTGTACATATTATGTGAAAATTACAAGATACTATTTCTTACCTCATAAAAATATTTTATTAATTTTTAAGTGACACAGTTAGGCTGCCAAAGTTTTGTAAAGGATTTCCCAACTTCTCTTTTCCTTTCAAGTTACTTTCTTTTCTTTTTATATCATAAAATAACCTAAATAAAAATGTATTATAACTAAAGTAACTTAAATATAAATTAATTTTATTATTATAATGAAATAATTCGTGATCATCTCCCAGTTACCCACCATTTATAGAAAATGAAAACGTAGTCTAAGATGTGTTAATTTATTGCATTCAAGGATGACGATTCTTAAATATGTATTACTATCATCATGGATGGTGAAGAAAAATTTTTTAGGGTTAATACAGACTAAAATTTTTATATTATAAACTATTAAATGTTCTTGAACAATTATTTATACATAATAATAATTCATACGACAAACTAGTTTGTGACAATTGAGATATCAACAAAATAATAGAAATGTTTATCATTAATGTTATATATAGTAAATCATCCTCATACCATGTAACAAAATGAAATATATAAATATTTACACATATGAATGTTCATAAATAATATATATGTTCTATTCTTTTTAATTATATCCATTCCATATAATCTCCATTACTTATAACCAAGCGGGACGAACACGAAATCAAGGAAAATAAAACACTCCAGGACGATGGAATATATTCCTATAACATAGGAATAAGAACATAAATGAAGATAATAAAACTATAATGAATCATATATATGTATTTTAGGTTCTAATTTAGTTATTTTATGGATTTAAATTCAATATCCAGAACATTAAGGAAAAGTGAAGAATATATTCTCACATGAGTTAAGGATTTTCTACCTGAACCCCAACTTTCATTTGGGTTATTTTTATCCTCTACGTACATAAATTAAATTATTATTTATTAATACATTCTTATCATTAGTTTTAATTTAATTTTCTATATATTCTTAAAAACTATAATCCTTCTTTATTTTATGTGGAGTTAGATTTTTTAAATGGATCATTCAAGAATTCTACCTGAAATGTGAGCCCATTTAAGGGAACCTCTTTAATTCTTACCTATGATAATGTAAAATATATAATAGGTTTTTAACCAAAAATATATTTATTAAATAAAAAATTTTATTATGAGAATACTATTTTATTTTAGTTATGGTTTTATAGTATTTTTTTTCAAAAAGAACACTTCTTTTCAAAGTAAAAGACTATTAATCTAAAGAATTAATAAATGATTTTCTAAGAGTAATTTTATCTATTTAAACACTTTTTTAGTCGTATTTAGAATAATATTTTATTATATCATATAACATATGTTATTTAATGGCCTTTGATTTTTTTTCTATGGATGTTCAATCTTGAAACCATTATCTGTATTACATATAATGGTTAGTGTTCATGTGTACATATTGGGGAAAGTTATTTCACATGTTCATGTTGTTTATTTTTATAATGTTCCATATGACGAATGAATTAGACTTATAAAGTGACTTATGGGCCCTCTATATTAGATACTCAAACTTGAAGTACATGGAAATTACATTACTTTTGAGGAATACTAAATACATAACAAAAACAGACATCCAAGGACTGTAAGAGTTTATGTCTTTGGAAACATGGAACACAATATTCTAATCATGGTGAATGATTTTCAAAATATCCCATAATGATCATTCCATTTTTTTCTTACCGAAAACCTTTATTTATATCTTGGCGAATGGAAAACATAAAAAGGGTGAGCTCAAATTATTAGTAATGGTAAGCATGGAGAAAATAAAACAAACCATATACGTTTGAACTTAAAAACATGAACATAATGTTTAAACATTAAAATCATGAGTTGTGAAATAAATCTATGAAGTACGTAAGGAATAGATCAAAAAGGAACATTAATCATGGTAAAATATAATGGTAGTAAAACATGTAATTGTGTAAAACCATTAAGAACATGATATGATTTCCATAGTAGCTAAGGCATTTTTTCCAAGACCATCATAGTGGACAATGTCCATTACTGAACCGAGTTTAATTGTTTTTCCAGCCCTATATTACTGAACCCGATTTACATTCCATTCCATCCATATATATCTCATGAGATATAATTCTTTACCTAATGCATTGGAGGGAGATATACGTACCAGCCATCTCATAATTAAATCATTCTTTCATGTGCCAAAAAATAAACATAATCATTCATCAAAACCCAAAGAATAATATGGTTTTCATAAACATCATCCCATAATTTCATAATCCGTATAAAAAAATGGATATCATTTCATCATAAGAAAAATTAAACCATATAAAAAATAGATAAATTATACTTGAAACATAAACATACTAAATAATGTCATCTTTGATGGAATATAGTTTTGATAAAACACTTGAAGTGAATTCTTGAGGAAAATATCCTTTCTTCTTCAAAATCATTCTCTATTCACAAAATACAATGAAATTTAAAAATAAAATGATTTTTTTTTAAAATAATCATGAAATTTTATAGAGGAATCTTCATTGAAATAAGTTTTTATGAAACCGTAAAAATCCATTCACGCTGTATAAGTTAAAAAAACATTCTTCTTGTACTTTTGCAAGAAAAGTAAAAAACTACATAGTTTGGTAAACAAAAGAAAGATTCCTTCCATAGTACATAGTAAAAGTAAAAAAAGGTAAAAATTACCTTAACCATACATGTAATAATATTAGATACTTTTTGAAAACATTTCTCTAATACATGGAAATGGATGATAAATATTACCCCAGTAAATACTTACGTATAAACAATCTCTAATAAGAATGAGATTTCAAAATTATCCCTTACCTTATGTCCAATTTCATCCATGTGTGCCTGAGACACATGTATAGTGGGTTTAAATATTTTATTAACTTGTAATAGAACTATAATAATATTTATGATATCATATATGATTCACTTACAACTTTATATCACCCGTTCTTTTGTCAAATCCATTTAAAACCAACGTTTAGGGTAAAATCGTTTCATTTATCGTACATGTTTGGACTTTTTGTTCTTGATATTATTAATTATAACCTGATTCAATTATTTAAAGAATGTAAAACATGTTTTATATATAATATATATTCAGAATATAAATATGTATGATTGATCAACAAATGGAATGAAATACACCATTCATGGAGACGGTAGGCCGTACGTACGCACGAACACTGTTTTCGTTTCCTTATAAAATTTAATGGATGTAAGTAAATAATATATAAATAAATCCAGTATCATTATCATGTCACATTTTTCATGATTATTTATTATATATACTTTATATTCATTCTTGAATGGTTATCATAGAGAATGTATCTCATCGCGTCGTGGAGATAGTAATCCTTACGTACACATGAGCGACATTATCATTCTCATAATTATTGAATGGAATTAAAGTTGATGATATAATATCTCAGAATTAGTATCATGTTATAATAATCATATATAATAATTATTTACACCATTATACCCATCCAAGTAAGGTGGGGGTGGAAAAACATATTACAACACATCGTAGAGACGATATTAAATACGTACGCACGCGCGGTGAATTCGTTTTTCGTAGGATGGATAGAAGATGAAATATGGTTTTTTCATATTTATAATAAAATATTAGTATATTTTTGATACTTATGTTGTTATATTATAATAAAACATATAAATAATAGGAATAATACGAATAAATAAATTTGAAAGAATCGGTAAAGGGTATTACCTCTTCTTCGATGCACCTCTACTAAACCTACTCTTAGGGCACTAAAGTTGGTCTTTGATGATAAAAAGGACCTATAGTATGTTTCTAGAGAAGTGGAGAAGATATTTTGTCAGGGTTTTTCCAAGCATGAAAGCTCAAAGTTCTGTGAGGAGGAGAGGGAGGAGGTGCCATTTTATAAGAGAGGAGAGGGGCACTTTTGGAAACCTCAAAAATATTAATTTATAATAAACTCAAACCACATGTAAAAACCTCCAAAAACGGATCAAATCAGAAGATTAGATGATATAGGCTTCCAATATCATCAAAAAATAAGATTTAGAAATGTTGGGAATTTATTGTAAACCTTATCAAGTTGATTTATCTTTATTTAATCTATTTAATTTTATTTTTGGTATTAATATTCTAAATTTTAAATTTTTATAAATAATTACCTATGTGTTGAGAATTTTCCATAATTGGATACTTTATGAAATTTCAGACCATTCAAATTTCAATTTAAAAATTTTAAATTTTTTTGTGATTTTTAATCAATTTTATAATATGTTATTTTAATAAAATAACAATAGTGTCAATTTTTACACTATTCATTTATTTGAATTTAAATAAAATCCCAAAAGAGGATATATTCGAAAAAAATATTTAATAGACTCCTAAAATTTCATATTCATCTTGAAAATTTATGTAGAATATTAATTAGTTAATAAAATATTTATTTTAATATTTTTAAAACCATTTATTTTATATTTCAATCAATAAAATAATGTCTACATCACTATTGTGTCATCATTAATGATAATTATTTAATCCCTAAAAATTAAACATATATTCTCGTGATGTAGATAATTTTATTAGATTCCTCTATAATATTTATATTTGATGTTTTAGGCGGTTTATCACTAAATTAAAATTGTTACACTTATAATATATAAGAGAGTGACATGTTGTCTCGTTCTTTGGTTTTAAGAATAATTATATCATTTTCATGGTCAAAATTCCATGAAATGATTATATTATGACCCTTAGGTGATATGTCTCTAATTTTATTTATCCAATAAATTTTTTTCAGGTGTTAGGGTAATTTTATAATCTTATTTTTGCACTTAATTGCCCGATTTACCTTTAATGGCAGTAAATAAAATTTACCATAGTTACTATTCATATTGTCTTAAAAAAATAAAAGTAGCCTATTAGAATAATTTATACATAATGATTACAAATATGGAATCCATTTTTCCAAATTCAAACCACAAAAGTGGCATTATTTAATTTAAAATTAATCACGATGTTGAGAAAATGAGTTTTAAAAGTTAAAACATTGCAAAAGATTGAAATGTTTTTACCTATGAATTCAGTGTAAAATTAATGCTAATGAATTAAATTATATTTAATGGTAAAAATATATTCTATTTATACATTAAAAACACTAAATATTATAATTTAACCCTATAAATTATCTCGATGAAAAATGTTGTTTTTAATTAAAATTTAGCGTATTTTTACTATTCATCAAAATATGAATGTTAACAGAAAAATAATAAAAAATTATCCAAAGTTTTTTTATATACTTATTGAAATGAATAAATTTATTTCATAAAATTGAAATTATAAACATTTAAAAAACTAAATTTAATGTGGGTGCGCCATTAAAAGGCAGCAACACTACATTTGTTTGAAAAATACTTATTTTACCCAAAAAAATTATTTTGTTCTAATACCATGTTCTATAAAATTTGTAGGATGAATTATAATGTCATAAAATTAAAAATGTAGTTACTAATATTCATAATGGATTTTTCATAATAATATTATAACTATATATCGTTATTTAGTGAAACACTGTATTTCATACCACACACGCTATCGAGGAAGGTCACTATTGCATGTAATGCAAGCCATGTCAGGGTTGCATGTAGTGAAAGCTTCCGTTTGTGTTGCGTATAACACAATCAAAATATAGTTCATTTATACAATGATCAAAATCAATACATGGTGTTGTGTATAGCTCAATCTAATTTTTGTGTAGCGTACAACACAAGACATCAAAGAAATTAAAAAGATTATTTCTCATAAAATCTCAAGGTGTTACATTCTACCCCCCTTAAAATGAATTTAGCCCTCGAAATTCGTTCGGGTTATAAATCGTTTACTACTTGAATGTTTATTTCATAGAAACCTACATCGTAGAAAGGAATACTAAAACATAATTTTAAAAAGGAAAGTTAGAAACATAATGGTCACCCAATGTAACTCAGCACTAGGTTTCCACCTAGGAGAATATAGGTGAAAATATGGATATAGAAGAGAAATATAACCATCATGTTTGGATGAAAATTGGTAGAGAACATGGCTATGAATAAGACAACAATCAAAATACCATAAATGTGTGATGATCTAAGGTACCATCTGATTCATCAGATATGAGGGCACAAGGACAACATTTTGGGGTTTTAAGATCATTTCCAAAATGTTTAAGAATTTTTGAATTAAAATAAATACTTACTTAATTTTGGTACAATGTCACTATTGTTTGTAACTTGAACAATTTCCACTTCATCTCTTAAAGAAATGAAATGAATTTTTCTTTAGTGAAGTGTTAGCAGATCATGTGATAGAATGATAGGTCATTCCATCTGTCTCAAACATAAGGTTAGAAAACGTTATATACATAAGTCCATCTTTTGGCGTGATTAATTGTATATGGTTCCAAAAATGGAATTATTCTTCATCTATCATACTGCTTAAAAAATAAAATAAGTTTCTACTAAACATAGAATTCATGTATGCCAATGGTAGGCAATATAGGAATGTCTCACTTCAGTTATTGGTTATATTCCCGCAACCTTGTCCGACGCGACGGGTTGTCACCTGTAATGCCCCGACCCCAGTTACCCAGAGTTGGTGCATTTTTAAATAACATTGGCATGATCACAACAAAGATCAAATCTCAAAAGACCGATTAGTTTAGTAGCCTTGGAATAACTAGGTACATTAATAAAGTTTACATTACATCATAAAATGAAAACTTCAATAATATAGTATCCATAGTCCACACTCTTATCCCCTCATACTATCCCTGTAGGTCATTCATAAATTACTTCTTCATATCCTAGGAAAAACAAAACATAGAAAAGGGGTGAGCTCAAATTCCCAGTAAGGATAATAATATAGAAGAAACTTCCATAAATAGGAATAAACATTTAAGGAAATGTATAACTAAAACAAAAGCCTTTTAATCAGGAACTTCTACATATTATGTCAAAAATAAAATGAAATAATTCCATTTACATATTCACATGGATATTCTACTAATCTAATAATCACATGCAATATCAATAACCACTTTCATAGTGATGGAATGCATAATGCCAGACTATCATAACCACATATCCAAGGCCTCGTGCCAAGACTACAAATAATATTTTGTCAAGGCCTTGTGCCAAGACACTAGTTTGCCTCATGAGACCTACCGATGCATTGAGGAGCTATACCGGGCTCCACCCACCACTTATTAAGTCCAATCCATTCCTTATATGAACAGGTTTAATCATAACATAAACATTCGTATTAAAACTAGCATACGAAATGTCAATACTTTCTTCATAAACCATGAATGGTATAAAAATAACACATCCACAGTCAAACATATCACAAAACCATAAATAAAATATGGAAGCTTTGTATCATAATAAATAAACTCCAAATAAACTTAAAATCCATCAAAGGATGTTGACATAGATGAAATCAAAACTCTTTTTAGAGAAATACCCCTTCATATTTTGAAATCATTTAAGAGTCACATAATTATAAAATAAAACATTTACATTGAAAATTTTCTTATAATCTTGTAAGGGAAGCTTTGAAGATTTTATAATGGAGGATAATAGCCGCACCCGCTGTATTAGTTAAAAAAAATCTTACCTTAATTCTGTCGAAAATGTTAAAAAGCACCTTGTTTGGAAAACGATGGAAAGATTCCTTTATAAATGTCTTATAAAATGTCAAACAAGAGTATAAATGACTTTAACCCATATTCTTGTAAATAGTAAAAATGTTTTGAAATACATTTTTAAGAAACATGGATGTGGATGATAAGGAATTCCCAGTAGATTATTATGTATAAACAACCTTGGATAATGAAGAGATTGTGAAATAAACCCTTAACATGTACTTTTCCTTGGTTTGGGGTAGGTTAAACTCCTTTATAATGGTCAAATAATTATTATTAAATTATAAAAGAATTATATACATTATTATGATATCATACATGATATTTTAATATTGCATTGTTAATAATATCTTAGTATTATCGTCGTTTCAGGTGTTAACTTACTCGTTTTATTTTAAATGTTTTGTTATGTAAGACATGTTTTTCATGGATAGGTTGTATATTATTAATATCCAGAATGATATCAAGTCCTTAAACATTATCTTTAAATCATCAAATGATAATTATACCTGAATGAATACGATGGAGAATGAATCTCATCGCGTTCGTGGAGACGGTAGTCTGTATGTACGCACGAGCGACAATATCATTATTTTGATATTAAAATAATATATAATTGGATGGTATATCATATATAAAGAATAATAATCATGATATATTTATTATTTACTTGAATTAAACATCATTATTATACCCATCCAAATAATAATTTATTGAATAACAATTACACCATGACGCGGAGACGGTAAGCCGTACATACGCACGTATGGTGACATGTCATTCAGAGGATGGATCGAATACTGAATATTGCTGTACCATATTTATAACAACACCAAATTATATATAAGACACTGGATTTATTTTTTTATAATTGGAATTACAATGAAAGAAGAAGTTGAATAATAAATGAACATGAAAAAGGGTGGTGAAAACATTACCTCTTCTTCGGGTTCTTCCTTTTGATTTGATCAAAAGGGCTCCTTAGGATGGCTTTCTAATCAAACTTAGGCTTATAGGTTGAAGTGAGGGAAGTTGAAAGAGTATTTGGGAAGGGTTTTCCCGAGCCAAAAGGCTTTTAATGTGTGAATTAGTGAGAAGGTGAGTGCCCTTTTATACGAGGGTGAGGGGCACCTTTGGAAAAGCTAGAAATATTATTTTATAATAAATTCATATTCGGTTTCTAATGGCCCCAAAATAGATTATTTAAAGGTTAAGGTGGGTATGGGTCAAAAACCACTCAACAAATATAATTAGACAGATTTGGGTCATTATATTAAACATATCTTTTAGTTTTAACACTTAGTTAATTAGTTTGACACTTACCATCTCACTTTGTATTTTTATATTATATAGTTAATAAACGTACTATATACCTCCGAGAGACCCCCAAGTAGTCCATTAATGATACAACTATCATGATATAAGTCTCTTGGCCGAACCTTATATTTTTAGGAATTGAATATCAATTATTAATATAATATTTGTTTTAAAAACTCTTTTATGTCAATTTTGACACTATTTGGAATATTGATTTTTGTGAAAATCATAACAGAATTATTACTTAGAAAAAAGTTAATTAAATCAATACTAACATTTCATATTAACCAATAAAATTAGTTTAATTCATAAAATGTCTCAAATTAAATTAATTAGGGTATTTGTAATATCAATTATTTTAATTTTTCACTATTATGGTAATTACTACATAATCATTATGTCATAAATAAATTAACTTATTTAATGTCTAAAACTTATAAATAAAATACCATTATGTAGAAAATCGTTTTATAATTCTAATGAATATTTATAATCGAATTTATCTTATGTATAACCCTATATTAAATATCATTTAGTAAATAATTAATTGATTTTAACTCTTTTAACTTTTCTTTGAATTAAATAATAATAAATGTCCTAATCTGATCAAAGTGGACCTAAATGATAATATTTTATTCCTAAGGTTGTTTTTGGTCGAGATACACTTGTAAAATAGAATTAGGACATGTTTTAGGGTAATATTAATATCATTTTTATCCTTAATTACCATATTTACTTTTAACCGTGGTAAATAAAAGTAAAAAGATACTATTCACCAAAAAATATATTCATCTCATTGAACCACATTTTACACCTTTATAGTAACCGTGTCTCTCGGATTTTATAAATTTCACTCACAGAAGGGGTAAAATTTTGTTTTATGAAAAATTCAGTTTTTTACCTACCACTTAGGGGTTTCACTATTCATCAAAAAATGATGTTTTTCAGAAAAATACCAAAAATTCACCCTAGGCTAATTTCGATACTCTGAATCCAAAAATGAATTCCATATTGAAAAATAAAATTTATAAATTTCAAAAAGTGGGTATTAATATTCATAACAGCTAGTTTGATAGGTTGTGGTGTGAGGAGGAGAGGGAGGAGGTTCCCTTTTATAAGAGAGAAGGGAACCACTTTTGGAAACCTCTAAAATATTAATTTATAATAAACTCAAAAACCCACTTAAAAACCTCAAAAAATGACTCAAATATGAATCTTAGATGATATAGGGTTGTAATAGAATCAACCAATATGATTTACATATGTTTTTATTTTATTTTAAACCTTATCAACTTGATTTATCCCTATTTAATATATTTAATTTTATTTGTGGTAATAATATTTTAAATTTTGAATTATTATAAATAATAACTTATGTATTGTGAATTTTTCATAATTGGAAAGTTTATGACATTTTAGACCATATAAAATTTTTTAATTAATAATTTTAAATATTTTTGTGATTTTTAAACAATTTTATAACATGTTTTTTATAAAATAATAATAGTGTCAATTTTGGCACTATACATTTATTTTAATTTTAATAAAATCCACACAGAGGATATATTTGAACGAAAATATTTAATAGACTCCTAAAATTTCATATTCATCTATAAATGTTTTGGAGAAAACTAATTTGTTCATATAATATTTATTTTAATATTTTTAAAACCATTTATTTGATATTTCAATAAAAAAATAACTTCTACATCACTATTGTGTCATAATTAATAAAAATTATTAAATCCCTAAAAATTCTATAAAAATTAGGATAATGTAAATAATTTTATTTTCTTTCTGGAGACTATTTATATTCTACGTTTTATGTGGTTTATCACTAAATTAAAATTATAACACTTATAAGATATAAGAGAATGACATGTTGTCACTTTCTTTGGTTTTAATAATAATTATATCATTTTCATGGTCAAAAGTAAATGAAATGAATCTATTCGGACCCTTAAGTGATATGGGTTGAATTTTATTTTCTTTCTGGAGACTATTTATATTCTACGTTTTATGTGGTTTATCACTAAATTAAAATTATAACACTTATAAGATATAAGAGAATGACATGTTGTCACTTTCTTTGGTTTTAATAATAATTATATCATTTTCATGGTCAAAAGTAAATGAAATGAATCTATTCGGACCCTTAAGTGATATGGGTTGAATTTTATTAATCCAATAATTTTTTTTTCAGGTGTTAGGGTAATTTTAAAATCTTATTTTTAAACTTAATTACCCGATTTACCTTTAACTGTAGTAAAAACAATTATCATAGGTACTATTCATAATGTCTAAAAAACGTATCCTATTAGCATAATTTGAACCTAAGGATTCCAAATATGGAATCCATTTATCCAAATTCAAAACACAAAAGTGGTAGTATTTAATTTTAAATTAATCCCGCTATTGGGAAAATAGGTTTTAAAAGTTAAAACGTTGCAAAAGATTGAAATGTTTTTACCTATGAATTTAGTGTAAAATTAATTCTAATGAATTTATTTATATTAAATGGAAAAAATTTATTATATTTATAGTTTAAAACCATTCAATATTATAATTTACAAATATAAATTATCTCGATGAAAAAAGTTTTTTTTTAAAATAAAATTTAGCGTATTTTTACTATTTATCAGAATATGAAAGTTAATTGAAATATTAAAAAATTATCCAAAGTTATTTTTTATATCCTTATTGAAATTAATAAGTATATTACATCATATTTTACTTATAAATGTGTAAAAAACAAGATTTAAATTGGTTACATCCTCAAAAGGCAGCAAAAGAACATTTTTTTTGAAAAATAATTATTTTACATGAAAAAATTATTTTGTTCTAATACCATGTTCTAT
The DNA here is from genome assembly GCA_963277665.1 of Viscum album. NCBI lineage: Eukaryota > Viridiplantae > Streptophyta > Magnoliopsida > Santalales > Viscaceae > Viscum > Viscum album. Next base: position 1,893,920,577 of record OY728119.1, read on the forward strand.
AAAATGTGTAAGATGAATTATAATGTCATAAAATTAAAAATATAGTTACTAAAATTCATAACATCTAGTTCATAATAATATTATAACACTATATCGTTTTTTAGTAAAACTCAGTATTGCGTACAACACACGCTATCGAAGAAAGTCAATATTGCGTGTAATGCATGACAATTAAGGGTTGCGTGTAGTGCAAGATTCCTTTGGTATTGCATATAACATAATAAAAATTTAGTTTATTTATACATTGATAATAATCTATAATTGGGTTTGTGTATAGCGCAAGCTAATTTTGGTGTAGCGTACAATACAAGGCATCAAACAAATTAAAAAGATTATTTTTCATAAAATCTCATGGTATTATATCTACAGACTCTTGATGCCAAATTAGGTCTCTTAAGACAAAACATATGGGAAATTGGCTAATGCCTTGCCCATTTTTAGATATGGTTCTAGCCTAGGCCTTAATCATTTTCAGATTTATTGAATGACACCTTGCCTATATATTTTAGAATGTTTGGCATTATGAATTTACCTTATTATGAAACAAGTAATTGATAGTCCATGAGGTCATTTGACTATTAGAATACCCATTATTATGATTTTTATGACATTATTTAATTATCCCTTATTACTTCTCTGTTATGTTCATGTTCATTGCAATTGGAATGTGTTTTTATTTATACAACATGCCTAATGATTATGTTTATGGTATATTACTATGTATTTATTACCCTTATTAATAATATAATCTCACACCATTGTAATATTTTATTATCCCGGGATCTGAAGAATTCAATTCTGAATAACCTATAGAAGAAACCAATGATTTATAGATATTTTCATAGATATTTATATGTTGTATTTCATTTCAATTTCTAAACATTGACATATGTATGTTTCTAGTTTTTCAAAACCACTAAACATTATCATTCCTTTGGGATATGACATTCATGAAATTATTCCAATGTTATAAATAATGCACTAGCTCTCATAAATTGGGGTCAGAGCTTTAAATCTAATACAAGAATTTTTGAGTCATTATTATTGTATAGTTTATGTAATAATCATTATCTTAAACACCAATTATATTTTTAATGTATATAGTCATGGTCATAGAAAATATTTAAATTCTTTAGAAAAATAATAATCTGATGAAAAATAAAAATAAAAAAACCCCTCTCTCCTCCCTTATAAATACCACATATATTGACCTATTCACCACACACCTTATAATATTTTTATCTTGTTTAAATTATTACCAATTTCCTTCCCAAGACACTTCTCTTTGTATGGGGTATTTTGGTCTCAAAAAAATACCAATCCCAAGTTCCTTGAGGAGGTTCTCAAGGAGACACCGTTCAAGAGGTAAAATCCTCAAACCCTATGTATTAATTTTTTTTCATTTATTAACTTATACTTACCTCCACTATCTGAAGTGGAATGAAATATATCGTATATTATATAGAATTTAGTTTTATTATCTTAATTAAATTTCCATCATCAATCCTTTTTCCCACTCTATTTATTCTAAAAATGAATACATTATTCAAGGAGTGTCAATTCACCACCTATGGGGATGATGAGTTTTTGTTTTCCTTTACCTCCCTAAAGGATGGTCATAAAAACATTATTATGGATATATTAGTTTTAATATACATAATATAACAATTATCATCTATTGAAACTGATATATGAGCATGATATTAAATTAAATGACCAAACGTCATGATGGTTTTACAAAGAAACAAAATAAATTGAACCATTTTCATAAATGTTATATAAAATGAATGATCCTCATACAATATTATAAAATGATATATGTGACCATTTAATTTTTTTAATTTCTATAATATAGATTAATTTGACTTCTAGAGAATTTACTCCAATTTTACATGAAATCACATATTTATATTCAAGGGAACTAACCATAAACCATAAAATAAACACTACTAGCATGATGAGATTGAACTCATTAACTCACCTAAATGGCCGAAAATGAACTTAAAAACTATAATAAATAAAATAAATATAGAAAATTTCCTGGATTTAGAAACTAATGAATCTAATTTTGTTATCTAGGATATTAATTCTTAGTCCATAATGCATCTAGACCTAAGGTAAGTGGATTCTAGAACCCAACTGTTTTTCTTTAGGTTGTCCCTCATTCATGGAAACTTTAATTTTTGTATTTTTTACAGATACTTACATTGATTTTATTTTTCTACCTTTTTATTTGTTGTGATTTACATGTTTCCAATATTATTTATGGAAAATACATTGATTTTCAAAAATTACTATTCATTCATAAACACATCTTGACTTCCCTTGAATTCTTTATTCTTCTCTAATGAATAATGATTATTATACAAAACATGTTTTTTAATTTTTCATTTTGGAAATCTTATTTTAATTCATGAAATAATTATTTATTAAATCATTATGTATCCAACTACTATATATGTTTTACATCATGGCATTGATTGGTATATGATCTATATGGCATGCATGACTATGTAAATGTTTTTATGTGATGGGTGGTCCCAGAATTATATAGCCCTCTAATACAGTGAGTGATGTGACATATCTCATTAGATAATGTGGTATATCAAAGAACCTGATGATATATTTTTTTCACAATTATGACATTATGATTATTCCCATGTGCTATACATGAACATAATGCTAGATTTTGTAAAAATTATATGTGATAATTGACCACTAAGACATGGGATTTATTTTTTATTCATTGCAACATTCCATTCCTTTATCCAATATTTCCCTCATAATCTTGATAATGATACAATTATTATGTTATGATAATGATGATTATGCTCACTCATGTTTTATTGATTCATTTCCGTTTTTTATCCTCTTAGGAGGCTTTTATCTCACCCATTATCTTTGATGTATATCCCTGGGAGTAAAAATGTACTATAAAAAGATAGGTTTTAATGTGATAAAGAAGAACATTTTAAATAAATGTTTATGTTTTATTATTGTTAATTTTTTTTATGTGCCTAAATTTTCCATTAATCTAAACCATTGGATCCTAGTTTTGTAACATTATTCTATTTTATATATTTAAAATGATGTAATAGTTATGTAATGAATATAGGGTCTCCATATTTGATATCAAATTAGGGTATAGTTGATTTGGGATTTAGGATTTGAGAATGTCAGTGAAATCCCTTAGGATAAGACTATGTATTTGTAGACATCAAAGAATAATAGTCTTAAAATAATGATAAGCATACATATATCATAATGTATTCTTTTGGAGTTAATTTCACAAAAAAAATTAATTATTTTTTCATGACTTATTGAACAATTTTTTCTCAATAGTTTTATATTTTATTAATTGATGGGAAGTAGGAAAATATAGGAAACCCCCCCCCCCTATGAGGTAAAGTGAAATGATTTCCCAAACAAAATCCTTAATTCCTAGGGAGGAGGGGTTCAAAATTTTATGGCGATGCATACCCAGCTATTTAAGGTAATGAACAACAACCTAATTTTTTTTGGAATGTCCAACTTCACTAAAGGGGAAGAAGTTTGGTATCATATCTTTTATGCAATAATGAACACTGAATTTTAGTGGATCTTCTGATCAAATTGTTGCAAAACTATGGGTTATGTTAATAGAGAGTATCATTTTGGTGGTCAACTGTTCATTTAAGGAGAATGTGACTCTAGATGCCTATCATTTAGATTGAGATATTTGTAAATTATGGGTGTTAATAAATAACACCATGTAAAAGGATGAAATACAACATATGGAGTGGGAATTCATTAAGAAAAATATACATTACAAGTATTTCACCTGAACTCATCATAAAATGATGGTGTGTGAATTCACATTGATGAGGAAAAAGGATGGTCAATCATGAACATCTAACGAGGAAAACAACCCAAGAATTGAAATGTTCGCCTCAGGTTTTTTCTTTCCATAATGATAGAAAAATATATAGATTCATTATTGATTTAAAACAAAACCTTAAAAATGCTCTATCTACCTGAGGCTTTCTGAGTTATGATGAAGTGGTTCCATGTTCTCTCAAAGTAGTTATTAGGTTTTAGGAATAGTAACATGGTTATCGGGATAATAAGAGTATAATGTATTTTAATGTTGGTGGGTAAAATTATAATGGGGGAAATATGATACATCCAACCACATCTCAAAAATATTAGAATAATCAAAATGGGAATAACCTATAAGGGATAGGTAAATAATTAACAAGTGGTTGAAAATAACACAATGATCATAAATGCTGAAGAGACATGAATAATCCAAACAAAAATATTATGGAAAGGAGAGAACCAAAAATGATTCAATGCTTCAACTATAGAGAGAAAGGGAACTACTAAATCCACTACATTGTGTTGTACCTCTCGTACCCCTCGTGGTTTAATTTTCATGATCACAATCACTCTCTTATTTATCTAATCTTGTTTTAAGTGTTTTTGGATGATAGGCATGATTTCAGGTGGCCAAGGAATTGGGCCAAGAAAGAAAGAAGCCAAAGTGGACTGGTTTTCAGTCCACCGGCCAACCGGTGGCTTCACCACCGGCAAGCCGATGGAACCCAGACAGAAGGCTGAGCCACTGCCTCAGCACCGGCCAACTGGTGGCCTCAGCACCGGCCAGCCGGTGGCACCCAGCCAGAACAGTGTCAGCCACTGCCTCAGCACCGGCCAACCGGTGGCCTCCTCACCGGCCAACCGGTGGTGCCTGAGCCCGAAGGCCTCTCCATTTTGCAAGCACCGGCCAACCGGTGGCCTAGCACCGGTCAGCCGGTGGATCCAGTCAAACTAGCCGTTGGGCTTTGACCAGACTTGTCCACTTGCCTCCCAACGGCTCCGAAGACCTCTCCAACGGCTCCAAAGCCTCCCAAAGGCCATTTGAGGGTTCCCCCTCCATAAATAAAGGACTAGGAAGCCCCGGAACACAAGTAAAACATAAGGAAGCCCACAGGACACAATTTACATCATTTGGCGAACCTCCGGCGAATTCCTTCCAAGGAACCCCACTTGCTCCAACTCACTTCCACATCCAAGGAGCACCACCATAGAAGCTTGGGAGCGCTCTTCATCAACTCCATCAATCCTTTGGCGCCCAAGACTTCTCTACATTACGGTTTTTATCGTTTTATCATTTTTGAGCTTTATTTTGGGTTTGTGCCTACAAACCCCATCTCTTTCTCTTATCCTCTCTTTTGGGTTCTCACACCACCTTCAAGGTGTGAAGAGGTTAGTCAAGCCTTCCCTTTAAAAGGCTTGAGACATAGGTGAGCTAGCCTTCACCTGTAAGAAGGCTAGTGGGTTCTTGCTCAACCATTAAAAGCAAGTGGGTTCTTGCATAACCATCAAAAGCAAGATGTAATAGGTTCTAGGAAAACCTTCAAAGTCTGGTGGGTTTCTTGCTAAAACCATTGAAAAGCAAGCGGTTGTAAATCTCTCAACGGTTGAGTTGGGAGCGGAGACGTAGGCTTGGGTTTAAGCCGAACTCCGTTATCAAGTTTTGTGTCTTGCCTTTTTTATTTCCTCTGCACTTTTAACTTTGATTTTAAATTGTTAATTTATTTTTAAAAGGCAATTCACCCCCCTCTTGCCATCACTCCTTTCTTCTCCGTCCAACAATTGGTATCAGAGGCAAAATTTGAGTAATACCTTCACCGGTTTCAAATTTAAGATCTATTGTGATGGATTTGTCTTCTTTCTCCCCCGAAGGCTATTCTTTGGGTCATGCTCCATTCTTTGATGGAACCGACTATACATATTGGAAAACCCGCATGACCACATTTCTTAGAAGCATTGGTTATCCTATATATAAAATTGTCATGCATGGTTATTCTTTATCTTCTCCCGATGAATCCAAATGGACTCAAGCCGATATTAAAAATTTCGAGCTTGATGGCAAAGCCATGAACGCTCTACATTGCGGCCTTGATCGTAATGAATTCAATCGAGTTTCCACATGCACCTCATCACATGAAATCTGGAAACTATTGGAGGTTACCCATGAGGGGACCAACAAAGTCAAGGATACTCGATTGGACATGTACCGTCAAGATTTTGAGTCTTTTACCATGCATCCATCTGAATCTATTTATGAAATGTTTACACGTTTTACTGATGTTTGCAATGGGAGAAAGTCCCTTGGTGATGATGTTTCTGCAGAGACGATGGTCAAGAAGATCCTATGGATCCTACCAAGATCATGGGCTCCAAAGGTAACGACAATTCAAGAAGCAAAAGACATCAGGAACATGCCGGTCGAAGAGCTCATCGGATCTCTCATGACCTATGAGATCACCATGAGGAGGCAAGCTGAAAAGGAAGGCAAACCGGTCAAAGTTCCAAAGAAAATCGCCTTCAAGGTTCAAAAAGAAGAAAGATCCTCCTCCTCATCATCTTCCACTTCAAGCGGCGATTCCGAAATGGAGAACCCTGCCCGCAAAATGCACAAGTTCATGAAGAAGCACAAGAATAAGAAATCCTGCAAGGCTCGAAAGGAAAAACACGATGAAAAATCCGAGCCCGAGGTAACATGTTATGAGTGTGGCAAGAAAGGCCATTACAAGCCCGATTGTCCACTCAAAAAGAAAAAGGCCAAGCAAAAGGAGAAGAAGAAGGCATTCAAGGCCACATGGAGTGATAGCTCCACATCCTCCTCCTCCTCCTCCCCAAGTGACAACGGTAAAAAATGCCTAATGGCATTTCATGAGGTAACTTCTTCTGACTCCTCATCCTCCAGTTCTTCAAATTCAAATTCTTTCAATCATTTATCCTATGAGGATCTCCAACATGCTAGAGATCAATTGGAGGAAGGTTTTCACAAACTTTCTTCCAAATTTGTTGCTTTAAAAAAGAATTTCAAAAAACATTCTTCCGAAAAGGAACAACTTCTCAAAGAAAAGGAGGTGTTGTCCCACAAGGTCCAAAACCTTCCCGATGTTGATTCTATGGAATCAACAATCAAAGATTTAAGGGAATCCCTAGCCAAGTTCACCCAAGGGGAACAAAATTTGACCAAATTACTAGGTTCCCAACGCATATCTAGAACCACCGAAGGGCTTGGCTTTTCCAAGCAAGCTTCCTCTTCCCATGCTCCAACTATTTTTGTAAGGGGGAGCTCCTAATATAAATTTTGTAATTATTGCAAAAAACCCGGGCACTTAATTTATGAGTGCAATTGCAAAAATGCCCGGTATGGAAGACCCAAAACCATTTTCTTAAATGATGAATTTTATAGGAGAAGACCCGCCACTAGACAAGTATGGATTGAAAAATCCCTTTTAGCGAGTCTCACCGGACCAAAATTTGCCTCGGTTCCAAAATCCTCTCCCCGGTGATTTTTTGTTTTTATTTAGGGGGATTTAGGTTTGTTTAAGCTTTTTTGTTTCATTTTTCAAAACCTTTTATTTCAAAATTTTCAATTCAAAATTTTCAATTCAAAACTTTCAATTCAAATTTCAAAAATTTCAATTGATTTAAAATATCTATCTTATTTTTCAAACTTATCCCTCAATCAAGTTTTATGCCCCGTGCTATTTTGCTAATCACAAAGGGGGATAAATTCTTGGTTGATTGGGGGAAAAATCTTTTAAAGCATGCCTCTCATTTCAGTCTTTTTACATTACTTGTTTTGGTGATTGTGATCATCAAAATAGGGGGATATTGTTGTACCTATCGTACCCCTCGTGGTTTAATTTTCATGATCACAATCACTCTCTTATTTATCTAATCTTGTTTTAAGTGTTTTTGGATGATAGGAATGATTTCATGTGGACAAGGAATTGGGCCAAGAAAGCAAGAAGACAAAGTGGACTGATTTTCAGTCCACTGGCCAACCGGTGGCTTCACCACCGGCCAGCCGATGGAACCCAGATAGATGGCTGAGCCACTGCCTCAGCACCGGCCAACCGGTGGCCTCAGCACCGGCCAGCCGGTGGCACCCAGCCAGAACAGTGTCAGCCACTGCCTCAGCACCGGCCAACCGGTGGCCTGCTCACCGGCCAGCCGGTGGTGCCTGAGCCCGAAGGCCTCTCCATTTTGCAAGCACCGGCCAACCAGTGGCCTAGCACCGGTCAGCCGGTGGAGCCAGTCAAACTAGCCGTTGGGCTTTGACCAGACTTGTCCACTTGCCTCCCAACGGCTCCGAAGACCTCTCCAACGGCTCCGAAGCCTACCAAAGGCCATTTGAGGGTTCCCCCTCTATAAATAAAGGACTAGGAAGCCCCGGAACACAAGTAAAACATAAGGAAGCCCACGGGACACAATTTACATCATTTGGCGAACCTCCAGCGAATTCCTTCCAAGGAACCCCACTTGCTCCAACTCACTTCCACATCCAAGGAGCACCACCATAGAATATTGGGAGCGCTCTTCATCAACTCCATCAATCCTTTGGCGCCCAAGACTTCTCTACATTACGGTTTTTATCGTTTTATCATTTTTGAGATTTATTTTGGGTTTGTGCCTACAAACCCCATCTCTTTCTCTCATCCTCTCTTTTGGGTTCTCACACCACCTTCAAGGTGTGAAGAGGTTAGTCAAGCCTTCCCTTTAAAAGGCTTGAGTCATAGGTGAGCTAGCCTTCACCTTTAAGAAGGCTAGTGGGTTCTTGCTCAACCATTAAAAGCAAGTGGGTTCTTGCATAACCATCAAAAGCAAGTTGTAATAGGTTCTAGACTAACCTTAAAGTCTAGTGGGTTTCTTGCTAAAACCATTGAAAAGCAAGTGGTAGAAAATCTTTCAACGGTTGAGTTGGGAGCGGAGACGTAGGCTTGGGTTTAAGCCGAACTCCGTTATCAAGTTTTGTGTCTTGCCTTTTTTATTTCCGCTGCACTTTTAACTTTGATTTTAAATTGTTAATTTATTTTTAAAAGGCAATTCACCCCCCCTCTTGCCATCACTCCTTTCTTCTCCGTCCAACACAGTGAACATCAAATATTTAAGGGTAATCAACATCAATAGAAACCAAATCCAAAGGAGAAAGGGAATTCTAATGCCACAACTACTACAGATGTTGAGCAAGAAAATGAAGTCATTCAAGGTAAACTAACTATTCACTAAGGAATGGAAATAGTATTATTTGATTTTGGTTCTATGAATTAATTTATATCATTCAAATTTACCAGAACAATCAAATCAAATACATGATTCCATGAAAAAGATATATTTTGTCAAAACGCTTGATGGTGCTATAATTGCATCCCATGTGTTGTAATCTTCAACTATTGGTGTATGTGGGATGATTCTTCTATGAATATCATTATAATTCCATTCATGGAATTAGATTCTATATTGAGCATGTATTTTATCTTATTATATAGACCACACATAAACTATCAGAAAAAGTAACAATCTTTTCATATTATGAACTATTCCATGATTCTAAACACTTAACAGGAAGACTATTAATATAATTTTGAATATCGATCAATGAAGATGGTGTTTATTACATTTTAATTAAAACACCTAAATAAAATGGTTGAGTCAATGGAATGTATCTATTTGGAGGAAATTCCCATTGAGAGTTAATATAGTGATTTATGTCTTGAAGAGTTACTCTAAAATCCTTTAGATCATGAGGTAGAGTCTCCAATAGAACTCATATCCAAATATACTCTTTTATCATAATTCTATTACTTAATGCCCCTGATCGAATATGGGGATTTAAAAACCAACAGCAACAATATTTAGAAATAGTGTTCATATGACCTATTGCATCACTATGGGATGTGTGAGTACTCTATTTAATAAAAAATGATGGATCAGTGGATCTATGAATCAATTTTAGGGAATAATAAAATATAATCAGAAAGAATAGGTATCCTCTTCCAAGGTTTGATTACTTGTTTGATCAACTAAAGGGATCTTAATACACTTAAAATGTGGATCTTCATTCTGGATATCATTATCTAAGGGTGATGAAGAGATATTTTCAGAAGATTAAATTATGTACAAGGTATTTCTACTATGAGCTTCTAGTGATCCTATTTGGGATTACTAATTCCCCTATAATTTTGATGGATATTAAGAATAGAGTCTTTATAAACAATATTGGAAAATTTGGGTTAGTGTTTATCAATGATATTCCCATTTACTCAAATAGAAATGATAAACATTAAGAACATACATTTATTATGTTGGAGACATTAATGAAGGATAAATTTTATTACAAGTTTAGAAAGTGTGACTTTTGATGTATCAAGTCACATTGTTAGGACACACGATCACATGAGATGGAATTTCTATAAACCCTAAAAACGATGGCAATTAACAAATGGACCAGACTTAATAGTGTCACAGAATTACATTGTTTTCATAGATTATTAGGGTACTGCTGATGTTTTATGAACCAATTCTCATTATTTTCTAGCATCATAACTCGGTTTACAAGGAAAAGAGAAAATTATGTCTGGATAGAATAATGTGAAGAATTCTTTAAAGAGATATGGAAGAGGCTAATCACTACAGTTGTACTCACACTACCAACAAGTGGAGAGTTTTTTTTGATATGTAGTGAAACTTCAATGAATTGTTTGGGTTTTGTACTCATGGTGAATAATAACGTGATAGCCTACATCTCACGGAAGTTGAATATCCATTTACAAAACTACAAAACTCCAGGTCTAGAGCTAACAACTCTGATTTTTTCATTAAAATTATGGTTGCGCTACCTCTATTGTGAGAAGGGTGACATATATATTGGTCACAAGAGTCTAAAGTATATATTCACACATAATGAGCTCATATTGTGTCAAATAATATGGTTTTAAATAAACAAGTAATATGATTTCTCTATTCCCTACCATCCCGGAAAGGAAAACAAGGTAGTGGATTCTCTTAGAAAAAAGAACCTACTACTCTATCCAGGATGTTGAATGAGAAAGACCATAACTTCATAGATATTGAAAGTTTGAAATTTGAAATAATAATATTAGGTAATACATTATACCATTCCAAACATTATTTCCCTAACATCTATCTAAGAACAGATTCTTGAGGCACAAATGGATGATTTGAAGTGACAAAGTAAATTGATTGTAATAATGTAAAGACTGGTATAAGAGTTCTACATTGATTATGATGGTGTGATAAATTTTGGAAATAGGATTTTTGTACCATAATGACCTATTATAAATAATTAGATCTTTGAAAACAAACATATCTCACCTTTCTCTATCCATCAGAGAAGTACCAAGATGTATCATGATCTTGGAGAACACTTATGGTGGATAACACAATGAAATATATTGTAGAGTGTATCTCATGGTTTGTAATATGTCAGAAAGATAAAGAAGAACATCATAAGTCCAAGGGGATGATGCAAATATTCACAATACTAATATAAAAATGGGAGAATGTCATTATGGAGTTTAACATTGGTCTCCAAAATACATACAAAGGAAACAAAACGATGTGAGTTGTGGGGGATAGACTCACCAAGACAACCCACATTGATGATAATCGACAAGAATTATTTTTGGAACAACATGATGTGATATATGTGAATAAAGTGGTGAGGAAACTTGGGGTATCACCATCGATCATATATAGCATGATCCAAGGTTCAAATCTAAATTTTAAATAGGCTTTCTATGTGATTTGAGAACTGAATTAAATTTTATCATGGATTATCACCACCAAAAAGATGTCCAATCTGAAAAGACTAGGATGAATCTTGAAGATATACCAAGAGATTAATAAATGTTATTTAGAGGATGGGATCAACATCTAACATTGGTTGAGTCCCCATACAACAAAAACTTCCACACAAATATTCAAATGTCTCCTTAAGAATCTCTGTATGGGAATTGAAGTAGAACTCCCACATGTTTGGATGATGTTGTAGAATGGATGGAAATTGTACTTGATCATGTGAATGATATGAAGAAGAAGGTTTAAGACATCGAAAAACACCTAAAGGTTTCTCAGATTCATCAAATGATCTATGATGACAACCAACGAAGGGATTTGGAGATTGGTGTTGGAGATAAAGACTACCTTTTAATATCGCATTCGAATAGAGTCATGTGGTTTGGAAAGAATGAGAGACATATACTAAGGTAAATTGTCACCTTTGACATCAATGGTCACATAAGAGGTATCTACTATTAGTATTCACTTCTACAAATTTTGGATCATGTTCATGACATGTTCCATGTGTCACTTCTGAGGAATTACGTACCTAACCCCTAGTATGTACTCAATCCATAGGAGGTATAGCTGAAGAAGGATGTCTCATCTGAGGAGAAAATGATAAAGATCATGTACCAAAGAAACAAATTCCTATGCCAAAATACTATTAACCATTTCAATGAGTTTTGGAGAAATCATCTTTATGAATAGGAGACATGAGAACTATAGGAATCAATGAGGGATAAGTGTAATCCATTTTAACCGTATTGTGTAAAATGAAATTTTGAGGGTGAAATTTCAAAATGAGGGAAGAATTTAATGACCCAAAATATTATAAATCTAATTTTCATTCTTATAATTATTTCATAAAACATAAATATCACATTGATAACTCAATAAAAACAGTATTCTCATAAAATATGAATGAAATAAGAGAAAGAAATTATAGAATCTATACTGATAAGAAAGTAACCCAACCATTGGAATAGAAACATGGCCATTAAAAAATGTAATTCAGAAATTAAAATAGTAAACTAAAACATGAATGCATAAATATAATGTAGATATCTGATAAGTGAAATTATCATATATTTACATCATCATACAAGTAAATAATTTTTTTAAATGATAAATTAACTGTTGGTTTTTTTGTAAAACATAAAGGTTTATTTAGAATTGTATAATTCATATAATTATTGAAATGAAAAATAATTTTCATAAAATATGTTTATAAATTAATATTATGTTTTATTATAAATATATTATTATTTATCTTACCTTAATTTATTGTTATAATGGTCAACAAAATCAATTATAATATGCAAATCTATATTTTTTCGAATAAATGATAATTTGTTTTAAAAAATCAAATTTTCATATTTAGAATATTATTTTTATAAATTTGATGTAATTATTGAATTATACACATCAAAAAATAGTTTGTGTTCATTTCTATAATTTTTTTAAAATAGTGGAATTTTTATGAATATTGAAATGCGATAATTTATGAAGAAGTTAGATGCATGTTTTTTGAGTTTTTGTTGATGTATGTATGATGTAAGAACCATTATCTCAAAATATACATGTCCCTCTTTACTGTATATAGTTATTAGAATCAGCACTATTTATATTATGTACCCAAAATAATAAACTAATGAATAAAATAAAATAAAACACCGCACTTCTCCCCTATAAATACCACCCCCACCACCTCTTCTCATCACACCTTTTAAGCCTTTTATCATTCCTATACTATTCCCAATTACCTTACCAAGACTCCTACCCACATCTAAGGGATACTAGTATGAAAATAAGAACATAATGAAGTTATTTATGGGGATTCTCAAGGATACAACATTCAAGAGGTAAACTCCTCAATCCATCCCTTTAAATTTCTTTTCTTTTTTTTATCATATTCATTCCTCCACTATCAAAAGTTTCCTGATAAATAAATTATATTATATATATATTAATTTTATTATATGATTGGAATATTCATCATCTATTATTTTATCCTCTCTTTTATTTCTAGAAATTAAAACATCTTCTAGGATGTGTCAATTCACCACCTTCATGTATGATGATAATTTGTTTTCCAATACGTTATTCAAGGATGGTCATAAAAAATTGTTGTAGTTAAATAATATTTTAAAATAAATTTTAAAAAAATTTCAAATACTAGAACAAATATATAAGAATCATAAAAAAATTAAACATGTTCTTAATGCCTGTAAGGACCGAAAAAATAAATTAATCCATTTTCATCAACGTTTTATATAATTAATCATCCTTGTACCTTTTAATGAAATGATATAAATGAAAATTAGAAAAAATTTATGTCCCTTAATAATATATAATTTCATTTTTTGATGAGTTATTCAAATTTTATCAAAAGTACAATATTTATACTCAAGGGAACTGACTATAATCCATGGAACATACACTCCTAGAATGAATGAATTAAACACCATAACTCCTAAAAATATCAAAAATTATCTTATTGAAATTACTATAAATAAAATAAATTTATAATAGGTTTTGGATTTAGTAATTAATTAATCTAATTTGATTAGTCAGGATTTTAATTACAAGTGTAGAACTCATCTAAATATATAGTAGAGGGATTCTCAAATCCCACCCTCTCTTGTTGTTTATCCCTCTTTCATGCCAAATTTTAGAATGGGTATTATTTTAATGAACCATAAATATAATTTCATTGTTATTAAATTCTCTTTTCAGGGATATAATTGTTTCAAATATGACTTTATAACAAATATTAATATTTTCTAAAAAGCAACATTTTTCAAAAATACATCTTAACTCCTCTTCAGTTGTTTCTTTTTTCTCAAGAATAATGATTCTTATGACAAATATTTTTCCCATTTTTCAATTGTAAAACAAAAAAAGTTTTTTATGAAATAATTATTAGTGGAATAAATATTAAATACACGGTTATATATATTTTACAACATGACTTTGGTTTAAATATGTTCTATCTGTCATGCATGATTATATAAATTTTATGATGTGATGAGTGGGAATGTTATTATATTCCCAAAAATGAACCAAGAAATGTGGTGTATCTCATGATATAATATGAAATATGTGTAAAAAATTATTCTAGATTCATTCACAATGTTGATGTTATGATTATTCACATATGTTATGCATGAACATGATTCATGATTTATAGATAACAATGCATGGTATTTGACTAATAAGAAATGATTTTTCATTTTTATATATTTCCTCATTCCATGCCATTATCCATTGGTTCCATCATGATGTTTATAATTATAACTTGCATCTTGATGTTAACCCAAAAAATTATGCAAGTAAGGATTTTCCTGCTTTATCTGTTAATGTAAACCAAGAAGTAGGAGAAAGGGACCAAAAAGATGACTCTGACTTTTGTGGATCATCGGTTGAGAAGGATGATATCCCTGGGAATCTAGAAGAAGATTACTTGAAAGCCATGGCTAAAAAAGGAAAAAAACCATTAGTCGATGCTGATGGTTTCATTACCCCATATCCAAAGAAAACTAGAAGACGTAAGGACTACTCACACGTAGAGAGAACCATCTCTACTAGGTCAAAACATGTCAATAAAAAGGTCTCTCCAGAAAAAGATCTTGGGAAAACATCATTTGAGGAATCCATAATTCTCTTATATTATTTCTGACCAATTTTCATAGAAGAAGATATTCAAAAGTGGATTTCTCATATGGAAAAGCAACAGGAAATTGCTCATCAGGAGCTACAACGGGGGATTATTGATTCTGAACAATATATAGAAGTTAAGAGATTCATTTTAAATGAGAAACTGAAAATGAATCTAAAATATTCTGGATGATTTTGTTTGTGGATATTCTTCATTGTCTCTATTTCATACTATCTAGAGTTTTATCAGTGTTTTATTTCTGAAGTCTTGAGGGTGTGTGTCCGGACCTACACTGTTCTATTTGATTATATTTTTTGAGAATCTTGATGCTGGATGGAAAATCTTTTGTGAATTCTGAGCTTCTGGATCTGTTTGACATGCTCTGAAATTTGGATGATCTTCTCTGGTGGATGATGGAAGATCCATGTCGTCTACTCATGAAAATGGTTTGAATTCTGGAATTTGATTTCTAGAGTTGATCTTGCTGCATTTTATTTGGTTTTTGAGAGATACCTCTTTTCTGTTGGATCACTGCTTAGTTGGACCTACTTTTTGCTGCTTTGTTCTGCTCTATATGCTTGGCTTCAGCCCTCAGATGCTTTGAAACTCTTAATGTTTGGACTAGTTGTGCTATTATCCTGCTCCGGAATATGAGCACCGGGCTGCATCTTCTTCTTCTTTGCCTTAGTCTTGAGGGGGGTTTCTTGCTTCTGGCCGAATCTGGTTTATGGGAATTCTTGCTACTGCTTTTTTGTCTCTGCTTCCTCAATTGAGAGACTTGGACTGAAGCTGTTTTTGGAGGAGAACCTGTCTGATATCATTTTCTCTTCTCCAAGCTGATTGAAGACTGTAGTTTTTCTGCACAGTGATGATTACCCTGATTTTGCGCTTGTATTCTGGTTCTGGTTTATCTGGAAGATAGTCGCACTAATGTAGTTGGGGTTGGGAACTCGTTTGGAGCAGGAAACCCAGTTTGGATGCTTCACTATTTGATCTCTCTTTAATATTTCACTTGTATCGCTGTTTTCCTTTCCGATGGTGTAAATGCATTACACCTCGAGATTTCATTGTAAAACTTTGATTTAATAAATTTCTTTGGCATGAATTGGGAATCCAATTCATGTCACCTTCTTCAAAAAAAAATATTAATTCCCCTTATCAATCTTCTTTCTAAGATTTCAGCTCACCCCTTCTCATTTATGCATATCCTGTGGTGACTATATTAAATAAATGTGAATTTTATTGGGATATAGAAAAAGATTTTAAATAAATGTTTATATTATATTATTGTGAATGTTTTGTATGGTTCTAATTTTCCCAATACAATAAACCTTTGGGACCTAGATTTTCAATTTTATTATTTTTTTGTAATTAAATTTTCTTATAATATATGTAAGATAAGTAGGGTCTATATAACCAGCACCGACGAATTTATATTATTTTTGAATGTGTTAAAAATACTTTTTGTAGATATCATAGATTTTTTAATCAATATATAATGCTATAAAAAAAATTTAATTGAGAATTTTTCTTTTTTAAAAAATTATTCCACTATTTTTAAATGTATATTATTCTACAATGGACACTAATTTTTGTAAAATATTCCATAATATCTGTCTTATGATTAATAAAATCTTTAAAATATCCATTAAATCTCTCACAAATGTATAGACTCTTTAGGCCCTAAATCAGTGTACTATTCAATAAATAATGGGCACACTTCTATTTAAACACATAAAAGTTTTCTAAACAAGATGATTTTCCTTGTATATGCATTTTTATCATTGATCCCTAATCTTCTTTAAAATCCTCCACTTTGGTATTTTTATTTTTGGACCTCTTGAACTATATTAAAAAAAATTCCTCCTCTACCATTGAACTATAATGATGTTTAATCTAATTTTTATTAAATATTATACACATAAAGAGTGAATTATTTATATGGGAACCATAGATTTATAATTTCCCATTACTGCGTCCAAATTTATAAAACAATAACGAGGTAATTTATTTAATTTACCAGTATGAAGTAGTGAAATAAATAATAAATAGTCTCTAATATATCATTATATAACCATAATACATCAAATATGATAATTTATCAATAATGAATAATCACAAAAAAACCAAAACGGCTAAATCGTCTATTTATTATAAATTTTTTATTAAAATTCAACCAATTTTCTAAAATTTACATAATCCTTAATTGTTCTTTGATTATCCAATACTATGTTTTTTTCTTGACATAATTAAAAATTTTAAATTATAAAAAGGAGTTTTCAATTTATTATTTTTAAAAGTAATATAGCATAGTTCCCTCTTTTCAAAAATGAAAAGTAGATATTTTTTAGTCTAAAAAAATTTGTTTGGCCAAAAATTATATAACCAATATAGTAATGTCTTCTGAATCATGTCAACATCAATTGAAATAAAAAAATATCTCTAATTAGATATAAAACAACTATTTTTAGCAATGTTTCTTTGGATTTCATAATATTTTGTTGTTACCTAATCATATGTCGGGGAGATGGTGTATGGAATAGGAATGTATTACATTAATAGAGATGGAATGTCATTATAAATACCTTGATTCAATACATATATCCAATGTGTATCTATGTATGATGATGTTTTACCTTGAAATACTTTTTATATTCTGTTTGGAACCCTTGGTTTCTACATGCATACAATGATGATGTAATAATAGTTTTATCCTTATAAATTTTACTGGAATACTATCTTCTCACATTAAATCATTTATTTCCACCATATTCAACATAAAATTAAGAAGTGGGTACTTCTAAATTAAATATCATAATAAAAATATATATATTTCTATGGCTATATTTATCTGTATAAATTCCATCCCCTATGGTCCATCTAACAATATTGGATACCTTTGAACATATTCTTACCATTTTAATTAATAATATTAAACCGAAAAAGAAGCATTCTAATATATTATTCAACCACTAAAAAATAATTATAATATATTTTTGAACTTATAATAAAAATATTAACTTCAGATTATATTTTGTGATTTCTCTAAAAATAGTGATCTTTAGGTGAATAGTAAAAAAATTATTTTTATAAATAACATCAATTTTAGGACATTGTTAGTAGTTTTTTATCAGTTGGATATTCATGAAGAATTTTTATGTAAAAAATATTTATTATTTAGGTGAAAATTAATTTAAAAAAAGTGTCCTAATTTATATACTAATATTCGAAAATATAGAACATAAGATATATTTCTGAAAAAATTATTTATAATACATTATACATTTAGTATTTTAAAATTTATTTTTATAAATTTCTAAAAATTAATATAATAAATTTTTTATAATATATAGAATCATTAGGTCCAAATTATTCAATAATTACCATTTTTATTTTCAAGTAGAGATGGTTAATTAATTCGATAAAAACTTCTTACCTTCGTAAAAATAAAAAGGGGTAAAAGGGTTTAACCAAGCAGGGAGGAACACATTCATGATAAAAACATGTATTAGGATGGATGGAGGAGCAATAAATTGACTTTAACACTTAAATCCCTCATTATTTACAAATTTTGGAGCTACCTTCCATGAAAGTGACATCCCATTACTAAACAATCATTTAATCAAGTGACAACCTTTTTCACTTATAAAATGGGAACTCCTATCATCACATAGCCTAACAATGAAACCCAATTAGTTCAGCACAAAATATGATCAAATATATCCTTAACATTCATATACACCTTCATGTAATTCTATTACTCTAAAAATACTATCCCATAAAGGCTTAACCCCTTTGTAATGTATATGTTCCAAGATGTGATGTATAAATTCAAGACTGATACTTTTGAATTTTAATTTCATTATATGCACTTATTATTTATGATATTGAATGAGATAATATTAAAGTATAACATCAGTATTATTATTTTATTGATATTTATTTATATTTATACTATAATAAATAAACTCCATTCCCTTTTTCTTTAAGAAAAAAAATGTGAATCATTTGTATGTGTAGACTACCGCCTCCCCATAAAAAACGTGCATTATTTCCTTCACTATCAATAGTTTTTGTTCCAAAAAAGTAATTTTATAAATATTTATGATATATATATATTATTTAATTTCTTATAATTATAATCCACATTAATTATTTCTTTATCACTTTGATAAATGAAACCATCATCCACGTGTATATGCAGATAATCACCTCTGTTAAACAATGCAATTTTATTTTCACTACATCCTTAATTGATTATTTTATTTTAAATTTATTTTTTATTATTATTATATATATATGTGATATAAATCATGAATATGGTTCATTTTAAATACAAAATTCATGATTTTTATATGTTAATCCATCGATACCGATGAATAACTCGTAACTTGTGCATCACAATTTTCATCATTATGAAACATTTATAAAACACCCATGAAATTGAATTATAACATTACAATTCATCATAATAAATCAATTGTAAAACATATAACGGTTTTCATATGATGAAAATTTTGAATATAAGGATTATGGATGCCTCTTTTACAAACCCAATTCAAAATGGTCAACATTACTAACACCTGATGTTGAATGGAGATTATAAAAATATTATAAAATGTGATTATTGATTTTAATAAAGTATATAAATTTAAATTTTTTAATATGTTTATAGGTAATTATTATGGTTATATTTATAATATAATTGTGTAATACTGTTTTGTTGAAATCAAGGATAAAGGTAAGGGACTTAGTAACTCAAACTCCATTTAGTTATACATTTTCCTATTGAAAATAATTTTCCCAATAATTCAAATTTTGAATGATATTATCTATTTTATTTCATGGTGAAATGATTTGGTGATCCAAATTCCTTTCAATGACTTTTTATTTAGTTTCAAAAAAACATTCTGAAAAGTGACTCATATCAATGGATTTTAAATGATGAATACAAAATTGTTTCACAAGCCAACTCATTCCATGATTTTATTTACATTATCATAAATATATTTACATCCAATGGATATATAATTCATGTTATATTATATATTCATATTTTATTATGTTATTATTTTGAGTGATTAGTTTTTCGGTGTTAATTGATTCAATTAAAGATGTTACTTTGTAATATTTTTTATTATATTAAACCCATTTTTTCGTGGGTTCTTTAGTAAAAGAGAATGGTTCTCTTTTTGATGTTTTATAAAACCCAATTTATTTCTATTATTTCATTATAAATTTTAAATTGAACGATGTTTGAGTTTCCCAAAAAATTAAGAATGAATAATGGGTGGGGTTCTATATCATCCTCTATCACAACCCCTCCCACGGGGCCCATACCGTGACTACCCCAAGCCCTCCTTCCATAGGCTAGGGGCTGGCAACTAGCACAGAAGTGTATTCCCAAAAACTGGGATGGAATTTCCTTTATAACCTATAAGCACATGTAACCAATCACACTGCAAGATAGAAACACAAGTAAACTGAACTGTAAATAAAGTGAGTGTAGTAAGTAAAATGGGCCAGAATACAAGCCCAACTGGAAAGTACAAGTACAACTGTGATAAAATAAAAATGAAGAAAAGGGAAAGTTAGCTATTGGGTTGTCCATCGAGGTTCCAACGAGAAGGCTAGGTACATATTGCCTCCTCCACATCCACCCGTCTCCTTTACGTACTGACACGCCATATGGTCCACCTCCCGGTACTGTCAAGTCCTGGTACTCTCAACCTCAGTCAGTGTTGTCCATCTTCGGCATCCAACACAACAAGGTGCGGGCATAACCCGTGCAGGGGTGAGTTTAACGATACTCAGTGGGGACCCAGAGACCCTCTAGGTCTCACAAAATCAAAGAAGGATAAATTACAATGTATGAAATCAACAGATTACATTACTTAGGTATAGGCCCATACATATACCTATGCTATCAAGTAATCAATCTCAATCATGAGGAAAACATAGTGTTATTGACTCAGCTCACACCAGGATTTATTCTCGGGGTAGTATCAAGTAACATTCCTAGTCACACTATTGAACACCTCAGTTGCGGGAGAACTCCTCCTATATTGAGTAAAGTGGGCCTAGCACGTCACACAGAGGCACTTCCCACAAACCTTGGACTACTGAGGTACTTATCCTGTGGGGTACTGTGGGTCTACCACGTCTCCAAAGCGCTCGCCACCGTGGGTCTGCCACATCACCACGGCGCTCCCCCTCGTGGCCTACTGAGGTACTCCATCTATCGAGTACCTTGGGTGTACCGTGTCACCAAGGCGCTCCCCACCATGGGCCTGCCGTGTCACCATGGTGCTCCCCACTAGGCATGTTGAGTCACTTCGAGTCAAAACGGTCAGCAGTCGTCAAGTCTCAGCCAGCCGCTGGGTTTCCACACTTTGCTCACTCGTCTCTGGGAGGATATTCTTCACTATCTACTGGTCAATACTCAAATTTCCATTAAATCCCACAAATATGTATCTCAATGGACCTCTTAGTCATAGGGGTTTCAATGTAATAGACGGTGCATCAATCAGACACCCGGTCTGTGAGTTATTAGCCTTTTAGTCCCGGGCCACGATTGGATTCATGATCGGTCCATCCTCACTGTTCCTCATTATAATCCAGAACACAGTGGGGTATCACTCAAAGGGGCCTAATCACTCCAAGGTTCCCAATTCCCATGAAACTTCATCTAACAGACATATGGTGACAATGTTATGGTCAAAAGAATGCAATTGGGTTGTAATGGGCCCGGGTCCGGTCCGACCCGGTCCGACCGACTCAGTTCGGCCTGCTAGGCAGCCCGGTCCGTTGGGTTCAGCCCAACCTACTGGGGGGCCTAGACTACTAGGTCTAGCCTTGGAGGCTACGAGGGGCCGCGGATGGCCGTGGGTGGATGTGAGGCCGCGAAGGGTGTCGCGAGGGCACGAGGCCGCGGGGATGCTTGGCCGGGGATAGCGGGGCGGTGGTCCGGCCATGGGGCGGTGGTCCAACCCTAGGGTGGCGGTCAGGCCACAGGGTAGCGGTCTGACAACCCGAGGGGGGGGGGGGGTTTGGCCGCGGGGCAGCGGTCCGGCTGGCCGAAGGGTGGCGGTCCTGCCGTGGAGTGGCGGTCCATCTCTGGGGCAGCGGTGGTCGTAGTCGACGCAGAGGCTGTAAGGCGTCGGTGGTGGCCACGGGGTGGCGGAAGAGGCCATGGGGTAGAGCCATTTTCCGTCACCTTCATCGGAGCCAGAGGTGGTGTCGACCACCATTCTTATTCCCCAACCATGGATGGTTTCTGTCCTTCTCTATCGCGATGAACACCACAAGATTTTCAGAATGGCGGGGCCATGTTTGATTAGTACATACCCTCCACATTAGGGTGGTAGCATATGGCTCATCAAGAACATGAACATGAACGTGAAATCCTATCCTCCTACAATTATTGTTCCCAAACCGCAAATTAAATAGAAGTGGTGTACATGGGAAGTGATAAACAAATCGAAATAATCCCCAACTTCGTTCGCTTGATGATGTCGACGAGGTCACAAGGAAGAAGACAAATCATTGGGAAAAGATGGACGTCAGTGTCATTGTCATTTTCGTTGATTGTCAGTTCATGCGTCATTGGAGATCCTTCCACAGAGTTTGGAGAAGAATTAGTCGAAGGAGAGGCGTTCTTCTTTGGTGTTCTTCTTTGGAGATCTTTTCTCCCAAAGCTCCTCCTCCCCCAATTCCACAAAAAAAGGTAGCCTCAAAATAAAATATTATGTGATATATTATATTTCTTTGCATAAAAAAATTAAAATTGTTTTAATTAATTTGGTGCATTGGAATAATTAATGTGGAGGATGCTCAAGAGGATCCTCCACATTAAAGAGGGAGTTGAGATGTTTCTCCCTCATTAAGAGGCAGTTTCAAGAGGTTTGGGCCTCAAGTGGTCCCCACCACCATACCCTATCATGGGTGGTTATGCTTGGGTGGTCCCTACCACCATAACCTCTCATGGGATTTTAAGGCCTGGTGGTCCCCACTTCTCAAATTCCACATGGAGTTGTTACAACAAATAAAATAAAAAGGGTGATTATTTTATTTTATTTTTTCCATAAATAATACTAAAATTATCTTTCACCCTCGACCAACTGCCTTCGAGGTGAATGTCTCCTTAAGCGAATACAAGAACTGTGAGTTCAATAGTTTCCTTAAATTTCAATTCCGAGCACCAGTTCAAAAGTTTTAAAAACTCATTCATATGTTTACTGAACGTACATGAAAAAATGTTCAGAAATTAATTTTGGGAACTCCGGGCCTTAGAATCACGCGCCGCCAATTTTCACGGACTCATAAAAATCCTATATATTTTATAAAAAATTACATGGAAATTTCAGATCTTTACATTCTCCCCACCTTAGGTCTTTACGTCCCCATATTCCATGACTCAAACTAAGTGAACAAGTGGGGGTACTAAGCACATATCTGAGCCTCCTGCTCCCATGTGCTCTCCTGGAGGTTCCTGTGCTGCCAAAAAACATGCACCAGTGGTATCGACCATCCATAAAGTAACCGCTCCTATCGATCCTCAATCTCAACTGGAACCTCCATAAAAGTTGCCCCATCGTCAATGTCTAGCTCTCCATGGTCAATGATGTGAGAAGGATCATGCACGTATCTCCTCAGCTGGGATACGTGGAAGACGTCATGCAACCGGTGCAAATGAGGTGAAAGAGCTAGGAGGTATGCCACATTTCCAACTCTACTGTGAAACTGAAAAGGTCCAAAGAATCTCAGAGATAACTTGCCGCCTCGGCCAAATCTTCGTAGACCTCATCAGGGTGAGACCCCTAGTAAGATGTGGTCGCCATCCTCAAACTCCAGAGGTCTCCTTCTCATGTCTGTATATGACTTCTACCTTCTCTGTGTAGTCTTCATCTTCTCTTGGATGATTTGTACCTTCACTGTGGTATCCCATACTATCTCTGGTCCCACTAGTGCTGACTCCCCTAGGTTGGTCCAGCACAAAGGTGATCTGCAAGGTCAGATGTACAAGGCCTCAAAATGTTCTATCCCAATGGTGGAGTGAGAGATATTGTTGAATGAAAAATACACCAATGTTACATGATCCTCCCACCTACGACCAAAGTCGAGGACACAAGCACGCAACATGTCCTCGAGGGTCTAAATGGTCCGCTCAGTCTGACCATCCGTTTGAGGATGGAAGACTGTGCTCAAATGAAGCTGCATCCTGAAAGCATCCTGCAACCCCTTCCATATTCGAGATGTAAAACGTGCATCATGATTGGAGAAAATCATCAAGGGTACTCTATGTAACTGCAAAATCTCCTGCACATAAAGGCATCCCATGATCTCTACTGAACTTTTCTCTCTGATCGGTAAGAAGTGGGATGACTTGGTGAGTTGGTCGATGATCTCCCAAATCAAGTCATGTCTCCTCGATGTACGTGGAAGTATTGTCAGGAAGCCCATGGATATCCCATCTAACTTCCACTTTGGGACCTCTAAAGGATGAGCCAGGCCTACTGGTACCTGATGCTTAGCATTCACTTGCTGACAAGTGAGGCACCGAGAGACAAACTCTACTACTGATTTCTTCATTCCCAGGCACCAGTGCTGTTGTCGACGATCCAGGTACATCTTCACCACTCCTGGATGTACCTCTAGAGGGGATGTGTGGAACTCCATCAACACTTCCTTGTGAAGTGACACTGGCACCATGGTATGTCCTCTGAAGAGGTTGATGTTCTCTACACCTTCATAAAATTCATCATGTTCCTTTCCTGTGGATATCTGAGCACGTCTTGTCTTGCAGTCAACGTCCCCACACTGTGCCTCCCTAACTCACTGAAGGAGTTGGGGAGTGACTGTAAGAGACTGAAGAAAAGATGCCCCATCTCTAACCACAAAGGGTATCTGTAAAGTATCCAGGTGCTCTATTGCCTAACCGAGCAGTTGTTTACTAGACCTTCTACTGAGTGCATCTGCAATAACGTTCCCCTTCCCAGGAGTATAGACCATCTCAAAGTCATAGTCCTGGAGGAACTCAAGCAAATTTCATTGTCTCAGGTTCAGGTCCTTCTGAGAGAAGATATACATGAGTCTCTTGGGATCAGAGTACACTATAACGCACTCTCCCATTAGATAGTTTCGGCACATATTCTAGGCGAAGAAAACTACTGCAAACTCCAGGTCATGGGTAGCATAGTTATTCTCATGTTGTCTCAATTTTCGTGAACCATATGCAATCACTACTCGATCCTCCATCAGGAAACATCAGATTTTGGTCCCTGATGCATCGTAATAGACTACATACCCTTGGACCTCCTCTAGAAGCCCCAGGATGGGGGCACTATTCAACCTCTACCTTAGCTCTTGAAAAAGCTACTGGAATCTCTACGACCACATGAAGTGTTGCCTATTTTCGTGATGGCTGATAGTGGTGTTTCAACCCTAGATAAATGTGGTAAAAATCACTAGTAGTATCCAGCCAAACCCACAAAACTTTGTATATTTGTCACCCTCCTGGGTGGCTCCCAAGAATGTACCACCTCAATCTTTGCTGGATCCACTGAAACTCCACCCTCCGATATGATATGTCTTTGAATGTGAACCTCTCGGATCCAAAACTAGAACATAGAGAGCTTACCATAAAGCCGGTGCTATCAGTGTGTGTCCAGTACTATCTGTAAATGATATGCATGCTCCTCCTCAGTAGCCGAGTAGATCAGAATCTCATTGATGAAGACTACTACGAAGTGATCAAGGTATGGCTGAAATATCATGTTCATGAGTCCCATGAACACTGCTGGAGCGTTGGTCACGCTGAATGGCATAACAAAAAACTCGTAATGGCTATACCGACATCTGAAGGTCGTCTTCTGCACATTCTCATCTTGCACTCTGAGCTGGTGATAGCCTAATCTAGGACTATCTTTGAGAACCACCATGATCCACTCAACTGATCAAAGAGGTCGACACTCCTCAAGAATGGTTACTTGTTCTTCACGGTCACCTGGTTAAGGCGCTGATATTCAACACTAAGTCTCAATATCCCATCCACCTTCTTGGCAATGAAAATCTAGGCTTCCCAAGGAGATACACTGGGAAGAATGAATCTCTTCCCCTGAAAGTCCTCCAATTGTACTCACAACTCACTATGCTCTACACAATCCATATGATATTCTTGTGTAGATAATGGTGTTGTCCTAGGGTACAATTCAATTTAAAAGTCCACCTCTCTGCAAAGAGGTCAACCTAGAACATCATCATTGGAAACATCTACGTACTGGTCCACCACTACAGGATATCTCAGACTCTCCACATCAATTGCTCTGAGGGTAAGGCTAGCCATCTAATGATGATTGGTTGCACTCTCCTCTAGGAAAGTCAATCCTGAGCTTCAAATGATCCCTTCTCACTGGTGAAGGTAAACCTGGTGAACTGACTTAAGATATAACAAAGAAAACTCTTGAAAACACACACGCAATCTGTGTTTTCATGAACTAAGTTGGAAATCAGAAGTCACCGTCCATGTGTATGGATACGTTTTCCTCTGCACCAACACTAGATTCCCTATACTGATAACTACACTCATTACAGTTAACACTATTTCTATTAAAGAGACATATCAGAGTCTTAAGTTATGTGGTATAAATTCCCTCTGATACCAATTTTCCATATCCTATCCCCTGGGTCCCATGTCGTGACAACCCAAAGCCCGCCATCAATAGGCCAAGGGATGGAGACTAGTACCGACGACATATTACCCAAAACTGGGAAGGAATTGACTTTATAACATGTAAGAACACGTAACCAAGCACACAGAAAGATAAGAACACAATTAAACTGAACTGTAAATATAGTCAGTGTAGTAAGTAAATGGTTCCAGAATAAAATCCGAACTGGAAAGTACAAGTACAACTGTGATACAATAAAACTGAAGAAAAGGGAAAGTCAGCTACTGGTTCATCCTCTGAGGTTCTTACCAGAAGGGTAGGAACAGATCACCAACATAGAACTCCATGCCCACTTTTCACCACTATATACCAACATGCCATATGGTAGACCTCTAGGTACCGTCCATTCCTGGTACTCTCAACCTCAGTCAGCACTGTCCGTTGTCTACATCCAACACAACAAGGTGCGGGCATATCCCATGCAGCGGTGAGTATAATGATACTTAGTACGGTCCCCAAGACCCTTAGGTCTCACAAAATACATCAAGGATAAAGTAAAAAGTAAAAAATAAACATATAACCTTACTTAGGTATATTCCCATAAATATACCTATGTTATCAAGTAATCCATATCAATATTGAGGAAATCATAGAGGCACTGACTCAGCTCACACTAGGATTTATTCTAGGGGTAGTATTATTTAACATTCCCAGTTACAACGTCGAACACCTCATCTTCGGGATAACTCCTCCTCTATCGAGTACAATGGGCTAGTTGCGTCACATAGAGGCACTTCCCACTAACCTTGGACTACTGAGGTACTCCTCCTGTCGAGTACCTTGGGTTTGGCGCATCACCAAGGCACTCCCCACCGTGGGTCTGTCGCGTCACCAAGGTGCTCACCCTCATGGCCTGCGGAGGTACTACTCATCTCGAGTACTATGGGTTAGTCACATCAATAAGGCGCTCACCACAGTGGGTTTTCCGTGTCCACAAGGCCCTCACCACTGGGCCTCTCGAGTCACTTCGAGTTGAAATGGTCAGCAGTCGTCAAGTCCCAGCCAGCCATGGTGTTCCCGCACTATGATTGCTCGTCTCCGAGAGGATCTGCTCCACAAGCTACTGGTTGATACTAAAAATACCACGAAGTCCCACAAATAAGTATCTCAAAGTTCTACCATATAATAGGGGGTTCAACGTAACTAACAGCACGTCAATCAGATGCCCGGTTAGTGAGTAATTAGCCTTCTAGTCCCAGGGGCCCGCTTGGATTCATGTTTGGTTCAACCTGACCATTCCCCATCTTAATCCAAAATATATTGGGGTATTAGCCAATGGGGCCAACTTCCTCCAAGGTCCCCAATGCCGCTGACGGTTTGTGTAACGAACATCTGGTGCCAAAGTTATGGCCAGAAAAATTTAATTGGGTCGTAGTGGGCCCGGGTCCGGTCTAATCGACT
Organism: Viscum album; assembly: GCA_963277665.1. Classification (NCBI taxonomy): domain Eukaryota; kingdom Viridiplantae; phylum Streptophyta; class Magnoliopsida; order Santalales; family Viscaceae; genus Viscum; species Viscum album. The sequence continues at coordinate 1,893,949,014 of OY728119.1, forward strand.
CGTCCCGAACCGGCCAGGGCTGACCTGGTTTGGGTGGGCCCGACCTAGTGGGTCTGGCCCGGCAGGGCTAGGGACAACTGTACGACCATGGGGCGGTGGTGCGGTCAGGGGTGGCGGTGTGGCCGCGGGGTGATGGTGCGGCCGGGGGGCGGCGTTCCGGCAGTGGGGCAGCGGTTAGGCCGGCCGCGAGGCGGCTGTTCGACCGCGGGGCAGCGGTCCGGTTGCAGGGCGGCTGTCCAGCCGCACGGGGCTGTTTTGGACACGGTTCGGCGTTCCAGCCGCGGGGTGTATAAGGCCGCAGTCGGTGAGGAGGCCGTGGGGCGGCAGCGGGGCCCACATGGTGGCAGTGGGGTCCGTAGTGCGACAACGTGGTCCGCAGGGCGACTCTGTTGCACCGTCCCCTTCATCGCGGCTGGCGGCGGTGCCAACTGCCATTCTCTTTCCCCAACCTTGGATGGTTACCGTCCTTCTCCATCGCGAAGAACACCACAAGATTTTCGGAAGGGTCGAGCCATGTTGGTTTATCCTGTTCCATCCACATTAGGATGGTAGCATGTGGACAATCAATAAAATGAACATGAATGTCAAATCCTATCCTCCCGCAATGATTTTTCCCAACCCTCAAAATAATAGAAGGGGTTTACATGGGATGTGATAATCAAACAGAAATAATTACCGAATTCATTCTCTTGATGACATCAATGAGGTCGCAAGGAAGAAGACGAATCATTGGGAAAAGAAGGACATCAGTGTCATCGGCGTTTTCCTCGATTTTCAGTTCGTGCGTCGTTGGAGATCCTTCGATGGAGTTTGGAGATGAATTCTTCAAAGGAGAGGCATTCTTCTTTTTCCTTCTTCATTGGAGAGCTTTTCTCCCAAAGATCTTCCACCCCAATTCCACCAAAAAGAAAATGTAGCCTCAAAATAATAGATTATATGTTCTATCATGTTTGTTGGGATAAAAAAAAATCAAATTGGGTTAATTAATGTGGTGTGTTGTTATAATTAATGTGGAGGAATTTCAAGAGGCTCCCCCACATTAAAGACGGATTTGAGTGGTTTCTCCCTCATTAATAGGGTAGTTCAAGAAATTTTGGCCTTAGGATATCCCCACCACCATAACCTCTCATTGAAGGTTAGGCTCAGGTGGTCCCCACCTCCATAACATCTCATGTGAGTTTAAGGTCTGGTGGTCCCCACTTCTCAACTTCCACATAGAGTGGTTAAAACAAATAAAATAAAAAGTGTGATTATTTTATTTTATTTTTTCCATAGAAAACCCAAAAATTATCATTCACCCTCGATCAACTGTCATCGAGGTGAACGTCTCCTTAAGTGAATATCAACGCTGTGAGTTCAATGGTGTCCTCATATTTCAATTTCACGCACCAGTTCCAAATTTATAAAAACCCGCTCATATGTTTACTGAACGTACCCAAAAAGAATTCAAATATTCATTATGTGCACTCTGGGCCTTGGAATCATGCGACATCAATTTTCACAAACTTGTAAAATTCCCATATATTTTAAAAAACATTACATGGAAATTCAGGGTCTTTTGAGCCTCCAATTAAATGGGTAAGAGTTTATACCTCATGTTATCTATATACTCAGGTAATAATTGGTTTCTCATAAGCATGAGCCCTGATGGTGTGTCTCACGAATGTAATGCTTCCTTATGATAATTTTTATCCCACATTTAATGGATATTATTCATTATTATCTTATGCGTTCATGATTCAATGTTCTTGTTTAATTATTTTAATCCATGCTATAGCTATTACACTTCCATGTCTATTTTTTGAAGTTATGTTATTATGCCGTCTATGTTGTATCACACTTAAATATTATTATTATGACACATGGGGTTTTTTAATTTCTATTATTCTTATGTTTTTAAAATATTTTAATGAACTCATCCTTGATTAAAAATTTATTCATCCATTAATGAACATTTGAGTCCACTCCCTTCTTATGTTTTCAATCCCAATGTTATAAGATGAATATTACTAATCTGATGTTTAGAATATGGTATTGTATGGATCGTTTATGGTGAAATGATAATGATTATCATAAAATAATAATATTATTTTTCTAGTATTCAGATACATAGGTCATATTGGTTCCTAGTGTATTATTATTTTGGAAATTCAATGTTTTATATATTGTAATTGATATAAAATAAAGTATTGTTTAGCTTGGGTCTCTATTGTTTTTATTAGAGTTAATTATTAGTTTTTATTGGATATTAGAGAACCTATTTTGATAATTGGGTTTATAAAACCTCATATTATACCCTATATATGATTCTATGTATAGATTTATCTCCAAATATTTTGGTAATTGATTGAGTATGTAGTATTCTAAAAAATAAACCACTTACTAGATTCTCTAAGTGGATGATGGATATAAAATAGGTGTACCAAGGGGAAGTAACCCTAAAAAGGGTTATATGGGTATTATAAACGTTGGCATGAGTGGAAATCTCAGGGGGAGGGTTATCATATCATCTACAAAATATTTTTGTGTAAAATATATTGAAGATAAAATCCCCTAACTTTATAAATTGTCACAGTAAAATAAAATAATAAATATATATAATTTTATATATGAAATAGGTTTCTTTATGGATTAATTATATCTTAGTTAAAACAAATTTTAAAATCACTTTATATTTTGAGAAAACATATAATCACAAAAAAAAATATATATAACTTCTATTCATTATTAATATCAGTGTGTAGTTTTTCCTAAGAGTTTGGAAGTGGGAAAATATTTCAAAGGAAAAGTACAAAAAAATATATAGTACACTTAAATAATAAATACATTATGTTCAGTCTCAATCCAAGACCTAACCCACTCCACATGATAGTCACTTTTTCCCAATAACATTTATAAAATCCAAAATAACATGAATCGCAACCTAGATCAGAATGAAAATATATAACTTCATAAACGGAATTCTTGGGTACAACCAGCCTCTCTTATTGTTATTCATGGGATAATTAATGTTGACAAGAAATAAAATATTATCATGGTATTATTCAATACATTATAGGATATTTTTCTCAATTTTTAGGGAAATAAAGGAAAAAACTAAAGATAAAAAATCAGAAAGAGGAGAGGAAAAATGTTAAAGTGTTTGAAAAGTTATCTTTCTATAAAAAATCATGATATTATCAGAAATGATATTGATATGATATTGGTTTTCATAAAATATTTCATGGAATTAATTTTCAAAATTATTCACAAAATATATAATTTTTTCTGGAAAAAGAGAGTTTCATTGAAACACCAGAAACTACCCTTTATTTTTATAAGCGTACTTATGTAAGAACATACACATGACACACCGACCGATCAGTCAACAAGTTTTTTATCCAAAAAATTATATATAGATAGTAAAATTAGGTTTCATTATATTCTAATTCTTAAAAATCTAATTAGTTATATAAGGATAATAATAAAATAAATCCTTGTACTTAGTAGTAAATTTAGAAAGTATTTGTATTAAATTATTCTGAGTAGCTGTTTTGGAATATTTATTCTTAAATCCTCATCATATGCACTCTCTAAACTTAAAATTATTTATATTAACTAGTATTTGGAATAATAATTCAAATTTAAAATCAAATTTTTTTGGATGAATAAACCACAAAAGAAGTGGAGGAATTTTTAGTTATAAGAATTGATGGTAAAAAATGCTTCATGGTCATAAATCACTCATGATGATAGATAATTTTTATTAATGGTTGGGAAACCCTTATAGGGGTAATGTAATTATCATGGAGGTAGTACAGTGTAAGTGATCAATGATTTTTTCTTCTATTGGGACTAGGTTTCTTCTAATGATATCAAACATCCCCTTATAATAGAAAAAAAATCCTTCTATGGTATAATGACATCCTCTAATGATTAAAATGTTCTTGTAGTGGTACCACATTTTCTAAAAATGGTTTCATGCTTCATCCAATAATGGTAAAATTTAATGTTTTTATAAAAGTTAAACTTGTGGTAGTAGAGTTCAACTAGTAGTAGGGAAGAAAAAAATAGTAGTATTAGACTAAAACTAGTGATAGATAAGTTAAAATGGTAATTTGAGAAGTTTGTTGATAGAAAATATTTTACTTAATGAAATTTCTATGAATTCCATAATTATAATTCTCTATATTTAATGAAAAATATTTAGTGATAAATTAAAAATCATTTGTGATCATTAAAAAAATAATCATCAGATAGAGCCAAAAATATACCCCTTTGGATGACCCCAAATAATTTGTATAAATGCATTAAAAATAATAGTTATTTCAATAAATTTTTTAAGAATAATAAATGATTATAATTTTTTTTATTATCTCCCACATTTTAAGATCATGAAAATAATATTTATTATTTAAAAAAAAGTCCTCTATAGACAAAATGACTCATTCCCCCCTTTTGGATTATCAAAAATTAATAAATCTAAAAAAGAAAAATCAATAAAATATGATAATATATATTATAATTAATAAAAATGAACCTGATTTCAATTCATATCACTGTTAAAGGATTATATCATCAAAATAGAAATTATGATAAAATCTATTTCAGATTCTAATCAGACTCCCATTCATCCTTATTCCTAACACTATAACAATCAAATATCAATTCTCAATTTCAATAAATTGGAGTTTTGGAAAGTGGTAGAGGTAAAATTATGTGTAATAAGATTGAAAATAATTCATAATGCAATTGTCCTAAACCATGTCCCTCTTTTTACTAGTATATGTCCAAAAGGGATGATTTTATTGGATGTAGTATGAACATTAACTATATGAAGAGACGAATCTGTTTAATCCAAAGGCATACAATCTAGAAAAATCACAGATATCATAGTTTTGTAGAGATAGAATTTTTTCATCTCAAAAATATGAGTGATCCCTCTATGACTATGCTCTATTAGAAGAATAAATACCAACTGTTTTACTATAAACAACTTCAACAAAGGAGTTACCACCTATAACCAATTTACTTTATCCATTAAGGCCTCAGTAAAAGGATTCTTTCTAATATTTTCATCTAAAAACATAAATTGGTAGTTGAAATAACATTTGGTGTAGATATTAGAAAAATAATACATTATACCTTTGGTATTAATTTATCATCAATATAATCCTCACTAATACATTTAGTAAAACCATTATATATATGATAACTATGGGAACATATTTACCATATATATCTTTGACAATAAGAGTATATATAATACAACACACTCTATATATCTTCTTCAAAACTACTCCTAACTAAATAATCATCACAAACAATAGGTATGGAAGGAGGATGTGATCTTAAATAATGGATAGACCTGAACATCCAAATTATACTACGATTTATATGGGATATATCCAATATAATATTCTCAAATTTATAGTGAATACCACAAATCTTCTCAATATTATTCTAATTATCGACCTCCAGATTTAAAATGAGGAGAAATAATTTTGTTTAGAGTTGTATGAAAACCACAAACATAATAAAGGATATGTCAGCCACATTAACATATTTTTTATAGGAGGAAAATGTGTTTTTAAAACTCAAAATTGAAAACATAATATCATCTCTAATTGAAATCAAATAACACAATGAAAAATAGAATGAATGAAAAAGAGTAAGAGGAGGAGGAGACTGCTCTTATTTAGGTGAAGGTGTTCCATGAAAAAGAGGAATATCTTTGACCAGAATACTCATGAAAAAATTCATCATAATTTATTAAAACTGAATCCACAACCTCAACACTATCATAGAAACTGGAAGAAATTTCTTTTATAAAAATAACCTAAAATATTATCTCAACCTAAGATCTCTTAGTATATTTATAATCATCAATGATAGAAGGCCCACTAAGTGATGGTGGAATACACACATTATCATTACCATGTATAAATTTAGAATCTAAATAGTATAGAAAATAAAATACCAAACATGGGGACTTCTCCCACTTATTTAATTTACCCTCAATATCAGATCTAAATGGGATTTTCATTGTTGACCTAAGAAATTACTTTAGGGATTATAATCCAAATCACCACTTAGATTATTTATACAATATTATATTGTAATGAAGTTGTTGTAATCTTAAAAATCATATCCCAATTAATCTCTGTAATGAAAATAGCATGAAATAACAATCAGAAAATATATAATTTCAAAATCAAATCCCTCAAAATAAGAATCATTAAAAATATCATTTTTTTGAATCTCATTATCATCCAATAATATTTCCATAGAATTTAAGAACATAATAGAATATAGAGCTCCAAAATAGGATCCTTAAAACTTGACACTCCATGAATAATTATATAATGAAACTAATTCTTCTTCTTCACCCACAACGACTGATGTTCACATAAATTTAGTATTACTTTCAGCCACTAATTTATCTGAATATTATGTTACAAACTTAACTATTTATAAACTTGGAATAAAAAAATCATTAGATCTAGGGTTTCACCACTATATTAAATAATTCATATATCCTTTTACTATCTAAAATCAATTTCTATATCCATGTATTATAGTTTACATTCATTTAAATTCATGTATCTAATCTAATATATAGTCTATGACACTAAATAATTCATTACTCTCTTTCATGAAGAAATAATCTAGCTTCCATGATGATATATTTATTCTTGGAATAAATCATTGAGTTATACATAGAATTAGTAATACACATATTCACCATAAGAACTATAAGAAATAGAGAAAAATTTAATTTGGTTCCTTTTCACATGAGTTATAAAAAGAACACTTCTTGATATATTAGAAAATAAAAATCTCACTTCTTGTGACAGAAAATTTTCTAGATGAACTTGAAAAGAACCCTGCATTATCCAAATTGTTCTATATAAAATGGATATTCGAATGGTAATACCATGTAATCTCTTAATGAGCTTAGTCAATGAAATAATATTCGAAGTATATGGGATAAGATCCATGGTATTCTTTTTAATCCTCTTCACGAGGAACTCTTTATAATTTTCAACTTTTTAATAAAAAAATACCTCCTATCCTCAAACCAAGGTTTTAATAACACCATTAATCCCTCCAAAAAATTCAAATTTCACATATAAAAAAATTACATATAATGGCTGATCATTAATGAAGAACAATGCTTACCATCCCTGCTCATAAACTACATTTTGAATCGTTGACTTGCTAGTTTCCAATCAATTTGAATTAATTTACATTTGGTAATCCACTATAAGAGTTAATTGGTGGTGATTACATTACAAAATTGATTTTATTGATCCTAAATTGGATCAATTTCATGGTGAAGACTCTTTTAGAGAACTATATATGATATCCCTTTTCATATTCACAATTTCAACAGAGACTGAGAGGGTTTAAGGGTGATGTTTGGGACTGGGAGAGAGTGGAAGAGGATGTTTGATTATCATGTCAGTGGATTTAGTTGATTAGGAACATATAAATATATTTAAATAATATTGAACACAAATATAATTTATAAATAAATGTATTTTATTTCTAGTAAAATATTGATTTTAAGAGTTAAGAAAATAAAATTAGCCATAGTAAAAAAGGTCACTGATTTGTTTCCATAGTATCACCCAATAGTAACATGAAATAATAGGAACCACTAGTTAGAAACATTGTTCTGACCAAATGATATCATCCAATGGTATCACCAAATTATAGCACCTAAATTATATCATCAAAGAATTATTACCCACCAATAAAACCAAACGGTAGCACAAGAATTGTAGTTCCATCTGGTAGCACCCAAAGTGTAGCACATAACTCAGTATTTAAAATAATACTAAATATAATTGATATAATTTGATATTAATAAAAATTAATCCTAAAATACTCATGTTTTATATATCTTAATACCTTTAACTGAAAATGATTTATAAATAATTCTATCACATTGAGGTTCAGTTCGAATGAATCCAAGAGTTATATTACCCTTTTGAAAATGATCTCTCACAATTTGATGAGTTGTATCAATGTTATTTTTCCTTAAATGATATATATAAATCATAGATATGCGAATAACACTTGTATTTTCATTTATTATAATTAATTTTCCAAATTGATATCCATACCCTTAAAATATACATTTTATCCAATGATTTTGTGAATAGAAGGTACCTAGAGAAATGTATTTAACATTAAAAGTAGACCATGAAAGACAATATTCTTATTTACTACTCCATGATACAGGATACTTTTCCTAGATGGTATATATTACTATGTATTTTCCCTATCTGACTTAATTTCAAAGACTTCATCATTAGAAAAACTATTAAAATCAAAATAATATCCAATAGAGTAGAATAATTTAAATTGGATTTACTGTTGAGGTTATAAAAAATACTTTAATTAGTAATCAAATGATATTTCATGTGATTTGGTTTATAAAAATCACACATACACACACTAAAGATAATGCTAGGTCATCTATCTATTAAATAATGTTGACTCGAAATCATACCATTATAAATGGTTTGGTTATTCTGTTTTTTAGATTCAGTATGTTCCAGTTTAAAGGTGGTTCTCAATAGAGAATCAATTCTATTTTATATATCTTTGAAAAACTGTTTTATAAGATAATTTTAGTACATACATTATTAAAAAAATAATTCATTATTTATTTTTAAACATTTTAAAATTATGAAAAAAATTTAAATCACCCAATACAAAAAATGTCTCTTGAAAACTAAAAAATAATTTCCTTAACATATATTTGTGCAACCAAAACATATTTTGATATTTTGTTAATAAAAAAGTTTTTATTTAGAATATGAGGAATTCAACATCTAGTGGGGTTTTCATCAAAAAAATATCCTCAATAATATATCAAATCATAAAATAATCGAATACATCCATTTGATATAATTTAAAATTTAGTTGCAATATATAAATGAGCAGTATCTATATAGAGTCCTATATAAATATAGGGGAAATGGTTACCTCATTTCCAATACCTTCTTGTTGAATATATTTTTATGAAACAAGTCTAGATTTTTTAATAATATTTTCATATTCACAAATATTTTTTATATATACCCATTTATGTTAAATGTTCATAGAGTGTTTGGGTCTCTGTACTACTTTCTATTCTCTATCCATTCAAACTAATTCATTTCTTCTTTCTCATCCATTACCCAACTTTCATTACTAATTTCCACATCAAATTTTTCCGATTTAAGATGTGATAGAAATTGATGATGTTCAAATGGGTTTTTTTGTGATGCTCATGGTTTAATTCATTTACATTGATGGAAGAAAAATAGTATCAAAAGGATGTTATCTATGGGATATGATGGTTCTGGGTATACTAGTTTCCTCTAGATTTTCCTTAGGGTTTGGATCTACTAAATAGGTTTAAATGATATTTTTTTTGTAAATTGGTAGCATGTTCCATAGTATTCAAGGTGAATTAGATAATTAAATGAAACATATCATCTTCCATGGTTTCTAATAAGATGTTCAATTCAGGATGATCATTCTTATTTAATGTGACATGATCATAATAATTCATCTCCATTGTTATTTTACTATTGAATTTATACTAATGACTAGATATAGAATAAATTATCAAAATTATGACATCATTATTGGATTAAAACTTATCAAGATCATCCTCTTTATTAACAATGTAAAATTTGTGTAAATATTTTTGAAATAATTTACCTCAGAATTTCAACCATTACATAATTCAAATGTAGCTTTCTTTATATGTGGTCTTATAAAGAACATGTTAATTAAACAACAAAATTCACATTAATCTTCATTACAAAGATATTTTGATAGCTAATATTTTTTTAGTATTGACTGATATATTTTTTAATGATTTATATTTTATGATATGTTTGAGTATAAGAAGAGTTAAATTCGTAAGCGTGTTGTAGAAATAAGAATCTAGTATCATTAATTTAAAACTCATGACCATGATATGTTCTCACACACTTAATGGTATGTGGACAAAGGTTCTATTTATTTTTTTCATATTTTTGAAAACATCAACATACAAAACTTTTCTAAAACCTGAAATATATTCTTATAAAACATGAATAATCATCAATAATTTCCACTTAATGGTGTTTTTATTGCTAAAATCAAAACACTAGATGGTCAAAAAAGTCCTCATTATCCATTTCTATTGGTTGAGAGGTATAAATTTTTTTATTTCGTTAGAATGAAACATTATGTAACATTCCTATTTAACAGGGCTTACTCACATTATCATTTGGGAGATCTATATTTCCTTGATCCTTGATTAAAACCCCTTTAAATTCCTTCATAAGAGGGTATATATTATAGTTTATCTACATATTATTCCAAAAAATAATATTCATTTTGAAAGGGATTTAAAAAATAAACATAAATAATGAATTTAAATCAACTTTATTAACATTATCATTCCTAAAAGAGGTAAATAATAATTTAATCATAGAATCAATGTTTACATATTCATTATTATTAGACCTGAAAGGGAATAAATCCTGATATAAGTGAGAAAAACAAAGGAGATAAAACATTAATCCTTCAAAAAATTAAACAGGGAGATTAAGAAAAAATTTAAATTTAAAATATGAACAAGGCCAATGATTTTTTGTTTTAAATTATCACAAAAATATGATATGTACATGATGTGGCCTTATTTTTACACAGTTTTCCACATCATTTTTATTATTCTATAATGATTTATTTAATTATTTTTGCACTTTGTATTAAATAAATTTACTTTTTTACTTTTATAATTAAATCTGTCAAATATTCATTTTTTATAACATTTTATGTAATTATCGACCCTTCAATAGTTGATTTTTTCATTTTCTGTTTTTAAAATAATTAATTTTCATTTATTTTAATTAAATCTGTTTTTGTTTATTATGTTTAATTGTTTATTAATAGTAATTATTGAGTTTTCTAAATAATTTACTTTTAATTTTAAATGTTTACTCAATCGGTAACTTAATTATCGCTTTCCAGACTACAGGTAGATGAGCTACCGATAGCAGGGTTACCCTTGCCCTACCGGTATCCAGGTTATTGGTACTGTCTATCGGTGACCTTGCCTATATCGGTAACCTCTGTCACCGATACTCTTTTCTACTGGTGAGCCCGTAAGTGGTGTGTATTTAGTTTGATTACTTTAATTCTCCTTAACTTTTTAATAGGATAATTTCTTATTAAACAAATATTTAATGTACATAATTCTAATTAATTATGTTTTTCTATTGTTTTAATAATTAATCATGTAATAATGTTACATTAGAATAGGTTAACAATGTTAAATAATTTGTTTAGACGTCCTGCTAATCATTTAAGTGAATAATATGTGTTTTTAATTAAATTTATTAGTTCGATTTTAAACTTATTTGTTCAAATAGTTAATCAATTAATTAATTAATAATTTTTAAGCATTAATTATATTATTTTATGTATGCATATTGGGTTATAATTCAATTTTTATTTCGTCTACCGGTAAGGTAGACGAGCTCTGGTAGTGACTCATTGGGTAACAGAGGATTTTTATTTTTCATTTGCTGCTACTCTTAAATTAATTTATACAGTTATTTTAATTTTAGTCTATTATTATATTTTGTTTATTAATCATCATGTTTTTAATTTAAGTTTTGATTAATTAATAATTGTAGTTGTGGTCATAATATTTCAAGGTTTAATAAAAATCCTTTTTTAAATTCATGATACAAAATTTTAATTAATTAGGTTCAATCTTCATTTTTATATTGCTTAAGTTTTAATTTGTAGTTCAAAACAATATTTGAAGTTGCATGAGTTATTTATTTTAGTTTTAACAGTGATTTATTTTAATTTAGTGTAACAGTGACCTATCATGTTTAAAACTATCAGTGGGGTGCGCTTTTGGTGTATCGGTGAGCTTTCCCTGTGCTGCTCCTTTTTATTTCACTCTGACAGAAGCCTTTCCTCACTGATGATTTCCTTCTATCGGTAGCTACCTAAACAGTTCTTCCTCGCCGATCTATTTTTCTCACGGATACAAATCGGTAGCTCTTTTCCCCTACCTGTGTTTTTTTATTCTCACCGATGTTTTATTTTTTATATCAGTAGCTTCAGCTAACGATACCCCTCACCAATAGATTTATTCCCTCTTTTATCACAGTTACTCTCATCCGCAACCTCATTGATAATCCAATACCCTGCCACTTCTCTATCTCTTGCTCAAGGTCCATCCTCCTTGACTCCTACTCTTACTCCCGTTTCGCACTCCGAACCACTCATGAGAGCCGAGGAACCTACTGTGTTGCTGATTTAGGAAACCTGCACCATGCTGAAGTCCGGGGAAGAAACTGCCCCGCGCTGCTCGCTGAAACCGTTGCGCTGGAGCTGAGGGAAGAGATGCCGCCCTACAAGGATGAGGAATAACAAGTCGCACCACTGCCTTGCTTCGAGGGGAGGAGGTGCGCTGCTGTTGAGGGAGGAGAAGCTGGGACCCGATCGCGCTGGGTGTTTTAGGAGGAAAAGCTGAGGAACCCCTCCCGTCGCTGCTGTCCGCCATGGGGAGGATGAACCGATGCGCCAATCTTGGAGAAGAATAAATCTGCGTCGCACTGGAGTGGAGTTTTCCGGTGCTACTGCATGGCGTGAAGAGGAGGCTGCTGTCGGGTTCAAAGGATGGAGGAAGAAGACCTCTTGTCCGCCGGTTTCAGAGGAGGTAGAAGATGACAGAAAAAAATAATAAACAATAAAGATAATGATAAAAGTAAAGTAAAAAAACACAAAAAAAGTTAAATATAACTTTACATTAAAGTAACTTTAAAAATTCAAATAAATATAAAAGTATTTATAAAAGTAAATATTTTAAAACAATTATAATATTAACACATCGATTAATTATAAATTAAAATATTAATCTAAATTAATAATTAATCAAAATAATAAATTTATTTATTTATTATAGTAAAATTCATTTAATTAATAATAATTATAAATAACTATTATATATACCAATTAATTTAAAAATACTTAAAACTTAAGTATTAATTTTAGTTACTAAATTAAAATTAACTAAATAAATAATTAATCAATCATTTTAATCTCTTTAATAGTAATAATTAAATTATTAATACAATATTAAATATTATCTTAATTATTTATTTATGTATGTTGTCATCTTTAATAACTTAGGTAAAAATAATAAAATCAATAGTTTTGTAATTATATTTATTAACTTAGTTTAATTACTGACTTTAATAAACACATGTTTTACCATAATAATATTATGTGAATAATTTTATAAATAATAATAAAGTAAATAATATTTATCATCTAAGATATTTATTAGTAAACTTTTTAATAATTATTTTTGCCTTTGAGTTTTAACTTCTTTATTGTATTTATAACTTGTGCAGGTTCATTCCAAAGTCAGTAACATAACTATGTTCACGCAACTAACTTAACGAAATTTAGTTATGTGAGAAAAACTAGCGCAACGTGCCCGTCGCGGAAAAAGTGTGTGTGTGTAGTGCACTCATGAAGGAAAATCCAAGTCGATGGAAATCTAGGAGTGACATGCAGATTATCACAGCAGGGTATATAAAGTAGAGCAGTAGCAGAATTTGGAGGCACTCTCATTTTTTCTATTCCACGACCACATCCATTCGAGAGCAGACTCCGAGGAGCAACGCTGGAGACGAGCAGAAGAACAAGGAGCCCGAGAGCAGAGAAGTACTTGGGGAGTACTTTTTCCCTATGCCCTTAGTATGTTGTACTCTATTCATGGTTGTTTTTCATTTCTTTAATCAAGACGATCAAAGGATGAATTGTTTAGCTCAGGAATTCAATTATGTTGGTTAATGTTCCAATATTCTTCATTCAATTTCCAATTTTCAGAATCATATTCAATTGGTGAGATTTAATAATGATTCTCTTTTTAGTTTTTTCACACCTTAAATGTTTTAAAATTCATAAATTCAAGAACTACTGGCGAGGTAATTCTTGAATACTTTTTCAGAGCGTTAATGTTTTTCATATGAAAATTTATGGAGAATTTATTTCCAGATGTTATCAATTAATAATTGTGAAGAAGTTTGTCTGATTTTGGAGTGACGAACTCCTAAATTCAGTCTTTTGGATGTTGAGTTTCTGGGCGAGGTATAATTTTCACCTTTATTTCTTGAGGTGTGATTGAATAAAGTGTAGTGGATAAGACATCCTTTAAACCAATATTTTGGAATTCTCGATTGTTACCAATTGATCATTGTTCCTTGTCTTGCTGCTTAATATTAGTATATTGTATTTCTTTATAATATCATACTTAGTATAAAATTTAGTTTCTTTTTAGAAAATCTAGTTTCTTCATCTTGTTTCCATTTCAGCAATGAATAAAAAAATAAAAAGTTAAAAAGATTTTTTCCTCACTATTGACAACAGTGGGGGTTTAATGTTTTAAAACCTTAAAAATCACTCGTTTGGCTTCTCTATGGATTGACCCTACACCACTATGCTTGTGTAGGTTAATAAATGTAATTTTGAGGTCCGTGATGACCCCCAAACCAGTTCAAAATTAGGCACCGTTTCCAAGGAAGGCACACACTGAGAGTCTAGGGTTTCAAAAATAAAAAAACAATAAAAAACACACCAAATCATTAAAAACTGTTTAAAAAAACTGTGAACTGGAACATACTGCTTCTGTTGAACATTAAAAATCTGCATCAATTGTGAAACATTGTGTGTTTAAACTCACCTGTTTTTAGTTTTAAAAAAAACAGAACATTATGAGGACTGAAATCACCAACTTGAGCCATTTTGTGTTTGTTGCGGCTGTTATGGGCATACTACCCGGCAGTGTGTTTATAAACAACCACAATAGACTGATTACATTGAATAAAATGAAAACATTGAATATAGTCCCGACACCCTATCTAAAATTGAATTAATTGATTCTAAATTGGAGGCTAGGGTGAAACTAATTAACAATTGGCTAACTAAAACCCATGAAATTCAAATTAGAGATTCTCAAGAGCGAGATCAAAGAATGAAATGAATTGAAAACATGCTCTTTGAATTAAAACTAGGAGTTAAAGAACAAGAAGAATTAGAAGACAATGAAAAAAAAATGTTTATAAAATATTTGAAAATCATGTGTAAAAAGAAAATGATAGTGAAAGTGGACGAGAAACCAGTCACATTGAAAATCTAATTATGTTGGACTTAAATTTGGAAATAATTGACTCAAAAATTCATGAAAATAACATTGAATATCCAATAAAAAGCTTTAATGGTGTTGAGTTGGATAATTCGGTAGATGAATTGAAACAGATTGAAAATGAATTTCTAGTTCTCATTATAATTCATACTTTTGAGAAAAATCACTATTTTAGAATTTTTGAGAATGAAGTCACTCGGGTTGAAGATATACTTGAAACTGAAAATTGGATTGTTAATAATTCTTCACCCTAAATTTCTGCAATTCTAAACAGTGAGCCTGAACATGATATTGGGTACACTGTGGAAGAGAACCTTAAGCTCGAAATCACAGAAACTCAAATATCTGAACCTAATCTAATAAACACTCTTCCATGTTTTGAAACTCCAAAACCAATAATCTCTGAAATGTTGTTAGATGATGAGGAAGTGAGAATGATATTTGATGAAAAAGTTACTGATGAGTTTTAATTTCCCTATTCTCATTGTAATCACTTTTCTGAATCGTTGTGTGTTGAAATGGAAAATAGTGTTGATATACAAGGGAGTAAATGTTTAAATTTGATCAATCTTGAACATGAATTTATTGAAGCTGAAATAAAGATCACTCCCCCTGATTTGGACTTCTTGGAACACACTACAGACATGGTTTTAGAAATTGAGATTTTTGAACTTGAACTTAAAGTAGAGCTTGAACACACATTAGATGATGGTTGTAGAACTAATTTGTTAGAAGCGGTAGATGTTCAATGTGACTTAACAGATTAGGATCTTTTGGAAGAGATTTACAGCATTGTTAGACCTGAATCTGTTTGTGATAAAATAAATTCTCTTCCATGTCTGTCACTTTCATCCTCACCTGTGAAGGGTTCTGAGCTTTCTCATGTTGCTGATAGTAGTCTAGAGGGAAAATTAGAATTGAGTTTAAATGTTCATAATTCTGTTCAGCACTTTTTTGAATCTCCTCTTGAACATACTATTTAGTATTCTACCACAAGCACCCTTGAATTTGAAGATATTAGTGTTAATGTTAAGAGAGATATCCGTGAAAATAATTCCATACCATTTGAAGCACCTAGTTATATGTTTTCCCTTAATGTGAATTCAAATCTTGTAAAATCTAAAACAAAACTGGAAGTGGACAGCACTGTACCCCCAAATGATAAAGGGTGTTTCTTATGGGTTAATTGAGGCTAACAGAATTCAGTTTTAGTCTCCTTTTGTCTTGTTGCCCAGAAATATTATCTTTCTGTTCAAAATAAATGGTCCAAACACCTATGGTGGTACCTATTAAAGAAACCACATCCACCTAGTGACTATGGTTAGTTTCTAGGTGAGTTTGGCTAGGGACTTTAAACCTAGCGCTTCATGGGAGGCAACCCCATGGCTTTTCTTTTTTTTAATAAATAAAAAATTGTAATTAAATAATGTCTAACTGAAGACTTTAAATTCAGTGCTTCATGGGAGTCAACACATGTTCTTTGTTTTGTGTTTACTTTTATTTTTGTTATTTTTTTACTTTGAATAAAGTTCTGCTGTGTTGCCTTCTGTTTGCACTGTCTATGCTAGTTATATATTCCTGGTTCTCATGCTCTGTGTTTTTAGGATGATGCTGCTTGTGTCAATAATGGGAGTGGAATTCCAATGCTGAAGGATTAATGGAAATCTAGTCAGGGAGGTACCTTACTATTAAATTCCGTTTCTTCTTTCTTCTACTTAATGCTTTGCTGGAAAATTGTTGCATATATTGGAATAAAATTATGCTGCATGTCACTAAGTTTAATTGAAAAATTCTGCATGTTCCTCTTTTCTGAAAAAAATAAATAATCTTCTCACCGCATGAACTAAAGTGTGTGTGTGTTGGGGGGGGGGGGGGGGGTTCATGCAGACTGAAATTTTTTTTTTAATTTGATTGTATCTTTGAGGTGTTTGGCATGAACATTGTCTAATGTATTGAACATATTATTGAACTCAATCGATTTAAATGCTTTCACCCAAAACACAATGCACTTACACTTTGTATTTCACTGGACATCAATGTTTACACATGTATTTGCTAATGAACCTATTGATTATTTATTTATTTTGGAAAACTAAATTTTTGAACTGTATTGAGACCCTTGATACATGTCATATATCTACTTAATTGAAAAATCTTTTTTGAACCATAATTTCTAAATTGTTCTTCTCCACTTTAGTAGTAAACTTTGGGGACAAAGTTGGGTTTTAAGTGTGGGGGAGGTGGTCAATTCTTGACTGTGCTAAATTGTGCTTTAATGTAAGCCCATCAATTCCCACTGAAAACTCAAACTTTTTGTAAATAATGGATAATTTGTTTTTCAGAATTATTGCATAATTTTAGGATTTACACCTTTCTCAATTGGGTCTTGCCTTATGATAAGTTCCATGATGGTAGTTAAGAGCTGCTTTGAGTCTAAAATTAATGATTTTGGATGATTTCTGAGTGATATTGCTTAGTGATTTGATGGAAATTCGGTTTAGGAACTACCTCTAGAATTGATATGGGTACCCTTTTTAGGGAGTTATGGTCATAACCCTTGAACTAGAAGTTTGATTCTCATTCTAGGGGCCTCATTCATTTTATTTTAATTATTAAAAGTCATTGATTTAATGAGATAATGTAACTAAATTTTATATAAATCTTTTGAAACTGGAGTAATTTGGGCATCTGGGATCCCACTGTGACTTTCTGAGACCCTAGATGCTAGGTGCGTTTTTGATTACTATAATCCCTATGTACACCTTGAATAATTTCATTGCACAATGCTTATCACAATGATACATGGCTTGGGAAAAATAAATAAAGTACCTAGGGTCCAAAATGATCTCATTAAAGTGAGGGTGATGATGAACGCCAGATGAAGAAGTGATCAATTGGTTTATATGGGAATCATTTAGGTTATATCATTGAGGTGATTCACAAAAAACTATTTATTATTGGAACCTAGGTGAAAGAGTCAAATTACATGGTTCCTTGGTTAATATACTAATTCCATTGATTTTTTATCCCCTTTCATCTTTGGACTTGGAACCTGAGATTGGATTGAATTGAATCATTAAGTTATATCACGCATGAGGCATGATGTCTTCTTTGAAGGATGGTCATTGATTTCTCAATTACTAGTGTGTATTTATTCTAAGAAAGATTCATTTGAGTAATTCATTTTCCAAAAGCCTACTATTATGTATTTTCCTCTATTTTGAGTTATGGACATGTTACAGTTTGATCTAAATCATAAATACATTTTACATGCTTTCAAATAAAATAAATCATAGGATTGTTTAATGACAAACAATTCTTAAGTGTGGGGGAATTTTATGTGGCTTTATTTTTACATAGTTTTCTACATCATTTTTATTAATTTTTAATGATTTATTTAATTATTTTTTCACTTTCCATTAAATGAATGCACTTTTGTATTTTTAGCATTAAATCATTCAAATATTCATTTTTATAACATTTTATGTAATTATCGACCCTTAAATAGTTGATTTCTTCCATCTCTGTTTTTAAAATAATTAATTTTCATTTTTTTAAATTAAATCTATTTTTGTATATTTTATTTAATTTATTATTATTATTAATTTTTGAGTTTTCTAAATAATTTACTTTTAATTTTAAAAGTTTACTCAATCGGTAACTTAATTACCACTTGCTAGACTACTGGTAGCTGAGCTACCGATAACAGGGTCACGTTTTACCTACCGGTAGCCAAGTTACCGGTGATGTCTATCAGTGACTTTGCTTGTATTGGTAACCTTTATCACTGATACTCATTTATACTGGTGAGCCCTTAAGCGGTGAGTATTTATTTTGGTTAATGTAATTCTGCTCGACTTTTTAATAAGTTAATTTCTAATTAAAAAAATATTTAATCAAAAGAATCCTAATTAATTAAGTTAGTATATTGTTTTGATAATTAATCTTTTAATTAAGTTACATTAGAATAGGTTAACAATGTTAAATAATTTGTTTAGACGACCTTCTCATCATTTAAGTGAATAATATGTGTTTTTAATTAAATTTATTAGTTCGATTTTAATCTTATTTGTTAAAATAGTTAATTAATTAATTAATTAATAGTTTTTAAGCATTAATTATATTATTTTATGTATGAAGATTGGATTTTAATTCATATTTTATTTTGTCTACCAGTATGGTAGATGAACTCTTGCGGTGACTCATTGGGTCACCGAGGCTTTTGATTTTTGATTTTTTGCTACTCTTAAATTAATTTATATAGTTATTTTAATTAAGTATATTATTATCTTAGTTTATTAATCATCCGATTTTTAATTTTAGTGTCTATTAATTAATAATCGTAGTGGTGGTCATAATCTTTCAAGGTTTAATAAAAATCATGTTTAAAATTCATGATACTAATTTTTTATTTATTAGGTTCAATCTTCATTTTTATATTGCTTAAGTTTTAATTTATAGTTCAAAATAATTTCTGACGTTGTGTCAGTTATTTATTTTAGTTCTAATAGTGATTTATTTTAATGCAGTGTAACAATGACCTATCCTGTTTAAAACTATCAGTGAGGGTGCGCTTTTGGTGTGTGGATGACCTTGTCATGTGTTGCTCCTTTTTATTTAACTCTGATAGTAGACTTTCCTCACTGATGATTTCCTTCTATTGGCAGCTACCGAAACACCTCTTCCTCACTGATTTATTTTTCTCATAGATACACATTGGTAGCTCTTTTCCCCTGCCTGTGTTTTTTTATTCTCACTGTTGTTTTATTTTTTCTATCGGTAGCTTCAGCTACCGATACCCCTCACCGATAGATTTCTTCCCTCTTTTCTCACTGTTACTCTCGTCCACAACCTAATTGATAATCCAATACCCTGTCGCTGCTCCATATCTTGCTCGAGGTCCATCCTCCTTGACTCTTGATCCAACTCTCGTTTCGCACTCTACACCACTCACGAGAGCTAAAGAACCTACTGCGCCGCTGATTTCGGAAACCTGCACCATGCTGAAGGCCGAGGAAGAAACTACGCCGCGCTGCTCGCTGAAACCGCTGCACTGGAGCTGAGGGAAGAGCCGCCACCCTACAAGGATGAGGAATAGAAGGTCACGCCGCTGCATTCCTCCTAGGGGTTGAGGTGCGCCGTTGTTGAGGGAGGAGAAGCTGGGACCTGATCGCGCTGGCTGTTTTAGGAGGCGAAGTTGAGGAACCCATGCCGTCGCTGCTGTCCGCCATGGGGAGGATGAACCGCTGCGCCACTCTTATAGAAGAGGAAATCTGCGTCGCACTGGAGTGGAGTTTGCTGGCAATGCTGCATGGCGTGAAGAGGAGGCTGCCATCAGGTTCAAAGGATGGAAGAAGAAGACCTCCCGTCTGCCGGTTTTATAGGAGGAAGACGATGATAGAAAAATAAAAATAAACAATATAATTAATGATAAAAGTAAAGTAAAAAAACACAAAAGAAAGTTAAAGCTAACTTTACATTAAAGTAACTTTAAATAGTCAAATAAATATAAAAGAATTTATATAAGTTATGATTTTAAAACAATTATAATATAAATACATAGATTAATTATAAATTAAAATATTAAACTAAATTAATTTATTGATTATAGTAAAAATTATATAAATAATAATAATTATAAATAACTAATATATATACTTATTAATTTAAAAATACCTAAAACATAAGTATTAATTTTAGTTACTAAATTATAATTAACTAAATAATTAATTAATCTAACATTTTAATCTTTTTAATAGTAATAATTAAATTATTAATACATTATTAAATATTATCTTAATTATTTATTTATTTATGTTGTCAATTTTAACAACTTAGTTAAAAATAATAAAATAAATAGTTTAGTAGTTATATTTATTAACATAGATTAATTAATGAATTTAATAAACACATGTTTTACCATTATAATATTATGTGAATAATTTTATAAATAATAATAAAGAAAATAATATTTATCAACTAAGATATTTATTAGTTAACTTAAGTTATCTTTTTAATAATTATTTCTGCCTTAGAGTTTTAACTGCTTTATTATATTTATAACTTGTGCATGTTCATTCCAAAGTTGGTAACATGTCTATGTTCACACAACTAACTTAACGAAATTTAGTTACGTGAGAAAAACTCATGCAATGTGCCAGTCGCGGAAAAATAGCATGTGTGTGGTGCACTCATCAAGGACAATCCATGTCGGTGGAAATAGAGTAGTGACATGAAGATTATGATAGCAGGATTTATAGAGCAGAGCAGTAGCAGAATTTGGAGGGACTCTCATTGTTTCTATTCCATGACAACATCCATCCGAGAACAGACTCTGAGGAGCAACGCTGGAGATGAGCAGGAGACCAAGGTTCCTGAGAGCAGAGCAGTACTTGGGGAGTAATTCTTCCCTATGCCCTTAATATGTTGTACTCTGTTCTTGGATGTTTTTCATTTCTTTAATCAAGAAGATCAAAGGATGGATTGTTTAGCTCAGGAATTCAAATCTGTTGTTTAATCTTCCAATCTTCTTCCTTCACTTTTCAATTTTTAGAATCATATTCAATTGGAAATATTGAATAATGATTCTATTTTTAGTTGTTTCACACATTAAATGTTTTAAAATTCATAAATTCAATAACTACTAGAGAGGTAATTATTGAATACATTTTCATAGCATTAAGGGTTTTCATGTGGAAATTTATTACGAGTTTATTTCTAGATGTTACCATTTATTAATCATCAAGAAGTTTCTCTGATTTAGGAGTGGCGAACTCCTAAAGTTAGTCTTCTGAATGTTGAGTTTCCTGGATAGGGAGACTTTTTACCATTATTTCTTGAGGTGTGATTCAATAATGTGTATTGGAGAAGACATCCTTTAAACCAATAGTTTGGAATTCTTGATTATTACAACTTGATGATTATTCCTTATCTTGCTGTTTATATTAGTATATTGTATTTATTTAGTATGTCATATTTAGTATAAACATTAGTTTCTTTTTAGAAAAAATAGTTTCTTCATCCAGTTTCCATTTCAGCAATGAATATAAAAAAATAAAAAGTAAGAAAGATGTTTTCTCACTGCTGACAATAGTGGGGGTTTTAAGTTTTACAACCTTAGAAATCACTCGTCTGCCTTCTCTGTGGATCGACCCTACACCACTGTGCTAGTGTAGGTTAATAAATGTAATTTTGAGGTCTGTGAAGACCTCCGGACCAGTTAAGTACACTATAAGCTCTGGATAATCATTTTAATTAAGAGAATCATCATTTCATATCTCTAGAATAACCACATTCAATATACCATAAATTCTTAAAAGAAATTATCAAAATTGAATCATATAATAAATAAAATACACACTGATTTCAGCACCCAAATAGGTTTT
This sequence comes from Viscum album, assembly GCA_963277665.1. Classification (NCBI taxonomy): domain Eukaryota; kingdom Viridiplantae; phylum Streptophyta; class Magnoliopsida; order Santalales; family Viscaceae; genus Viscum; species Viscum album. Next base: position 1,893,971,604 of record OY728119.1, read on the forward strand.
GGTCTAGAATAGATAGTTTTTAATTATTTTGGAATCCACATCTACCCGATAAGTTATTCACATATTTATAAAAAAATACAAATTATAAAAATAATCAATTTTTTCTCATAAATAGATTTCTCTATATTTAAATGTTCTTGATGTATAACATACTACATATTTTTTAATAGTATTTTTTCAAGGAATAAAATAATTTTTATAGAGGTTTCTTATATATTTATATAGAATTAAAAGCAATTCCATCTCTCAGTTTAGGTAAAAAATGGATTCCCATAATTTTTATGACGTTTAGTTTTTACTTTAAATGAGTCAATGCCTTTCATTAGTTTCACATTTACTTACATTAAATAATTATTTTTATTTATAATCCTTTTTCTTTCCTTTTTTTTAAATAGAAATATTTGATTCAATAATAGTAGATAAATAATTTTGTAACTTTATTTTTTATTTTTACCATTTTGATCATTAAATCATTCCTATATGATGTTATAATATACAAAATGATCATTACTAGAAATGGAAATTTCCTCAATATTTTCTTTTTCTGATTTAATATGAATAATATTGGTTACCTTTTGTGTTATTAGAATAATTTAATTATATTTTATTTCATGAGAATCATCTATAGATAAATATGATTCAATTTATAAATTTTTTAAATAACTGAATCATTCATTTTTTAATTTCTTTGGTCTCTTCCAACTATATTTACATTACTATTGGAATATTAATTTTGTATAAGGACATTTTATATTTCTTTTACTGTTACACTTATAGTAAAATATTTCATTTGCTGGTTTATCATTTTTATATCCATTACTATAATTACTTTTTTATCATGCATTATCTTGAAATTTTAATACTTGATGAATTTATTTTTCTTATAAAATTTCATGAATCTTACTAAAAAATGACTCATTCCATCCTCAATTTAAGAGTCACAATCACTTTCATTTGTGATGTCTTCTTGGGTTAATTTTTTATATTTGGAAAAAGATGATTAGAATGTGATATAATATTGGGTTCATCATCTCTATTATACACTTTATTATTTTCTTAAAACATAATTATTTTTCTAGTTAACACGTTTATTAGAATACTTCTAACATCATATGATTTGTAAATGGATATGGTAGTAAATCTCCATTTTTCATATAAAAATAATAGATTCCTCAGGACATGATACATATCTTTAATAGTTTTCCTATGTGAATGCCTAAAATCATTAATATAATTATACACGATATAAATATTAGAGAAAAGATCATTTAACTTATTCTAAAAATTTTCAAACTTAATACTTTAGGTATTTGAATGAATCTAAGAGACGATAGATGTGACTTCAGGAGACACAAATATGGTTTCAAAAATTATATAAAATATAACACATGCATATATTATATTAAAATAATATTCTCCAAGTTCATAGTATAAGGAATTCATTTTTATACAATTATAATTATAGGAAACCTTAGTGGAGGTAATCAATTCACCTGTATTTTATTTTGGTTTTTCATATTCAAATTTTATAATTGTATATATACCAAAACCCAGAAAATCTGGATAAATTTCCATTTTAATCATCAATTGACCATAAGTAATACCATTAAATATTGAGTTTTTTTTATTTTGGTTCCCTATAGTATATTATTATTCATAAAGTTAGAAATTTTCATTAAAATAATTTATTTATCTTAGTTTAAACATAATCATAGATAAAATTTGATAAATAAAATATCAATAGAAATAAAATTATATAATACCAAATTCTTGTTGGAGTGGATGGATTTATAGGGGTGAAATATAATTCTAACAATATTTTGTGTTTAAAAACTATTAAAGATAAAATCCACAAATTTAGAAAATAATTAGTTTACAATAATATTAAAAATTAAATTTTTATATTAATGATGTGTTTACAAAAATACATGAAAAGTTTTTGTAATTTTTAATAAAATAAATATATCATTGGAAAAAAAATATAATCATGTAAACCATGGTATATAAAACACAAAATAAATATGGCTATTAATTTATCTTTTTTTATAAGAGTTTTAAAAGGAGAAACTATTTTTAAAAATGTAAAATTCAAAATAATATAAAGTGGGAGTAAATACCTAATGATAATTATCATTTCTTTACCTAATATTCTAAACATATTATCCACTCATTAATATAAAAATTTATTAAATCTTAATAAACATGAACCATAAAACATATTACCATGATACAAATATAACTACACACAAGGTAGTCCAGAGTATAATAATATAAATAAAATGTTTTTTTGGGAAGATAGATATAAAATAAATGTAAAGACAATATTTTAATACCCTCTAATACATTCCAAGTGATTATACTCAATGGATAAACAAATAAATCAAGAAAAACATAACAAAAACAAAGAATATTGAAGAAGTGGCGAAGAATTTTAACATTTATCTGAAGATCTCATTCACTAATCATGCTTAAGATGATCAAAAATGGTCTTCTTCTTATATTGGATTATATTTATATTAATAATTGATGTCACACTGAATGATATTCATGATGTTTCTGAAAATAGTATCATAAAAGAATTTTGTAACACAATTTCTTTTTATATGAAAAATTAAATAAGAATATCCACTTTTCTCACCAGCCAATCATCCATCTAGTAAGTAAGTTATAAAGTAGACAAACCCTTGTTCATTAGTAATGTGTCAGGTTTATATTTTAGGAAAATCCAATTTTATTTTTTATGATAATAATAAAATATATCCTCAAACTGGGTAAGAAATCTAGAATGATTGAATTTTCCTGCAATGCTTCTGAGTATCCATTAATGAAAAATCATTCTGTAATGATCATATTTAGAACTCTATAAAATATCAATAAATTACATAAATTATATGTTGAAATTTTGATTTAAATTTAATCTCAAACAAGAATGGACATAGAAATGTCAATGAAATTAAAGGTTTCAATGGTAGCATACATTCATGGTACCAAAACATGCTTCCTAGTCATTGATCACGTCAAACTATTGTATATTTTTAATGAAAATTTGGGAGTCCTTTTGGTCATAAAAGAAGTCACTTGGTAGTATCACCATGAAACTTATTGTAATATGTTTCTTGTAATGGTATTTCGTTTATTCAAATGATATCATAGTTCCTTTAGTGGTACAAGAACATTATCTAATGGTAGTAAGGCTTCAAATAATGATAGAAAGCTTTATAAGGAAATAACATGTTTTTATAATTATATATGGATTAAAATGGTGGTCAATTACATTATTTAGTTGTATAAAATTTCTAATGGATATTATCAACATAAGTAGAAAGATAAAAGTTAAACAATCAGTAGAAAACATCAGCTGACAATTTTAAACTTCTACTGGTCATAGTAGAATTAGAATAACATAATATTTTATACATACAATAATTTTTATAATTTATATTAATATGAATATCTATTATTTTACACATAAACCATTAGAAAAAAAGTAAACATGATTTTTTGAAATTAAAATAAGGAATTGATTGACTGAGCCTGTAAACAGATTCATAACCAAGTGTATGAAAAAGATTCCGAATTATACACCTAATTTGGAACATCCATGGGGTATTCTTTATTTAGTCATATACACTTTATAAACCTATATGAATTATTTAATTCTTTGTTAAATTGAGGTATTTAATACTGAAATGACCATATATGATGTTTGAAACAATGAAATGGATATTTTATAGGAATATACTCACATATTTTGGGATGAATTATCTGGTCTACCCCCTGAGATTGAGGGTTTTTATTCAATTAAACTGATCCTTAGATATATTAATATCACAAGGTATTCATATAGTATGGGTCTTGTTTAATTATAGTAATTGAAAATTTAGTAACACGAATAAATGGACAAATGTTTGTTTCAACCTGATTATTCACCATGAGGTGCCACAATAAATTTTTCCAAATGAATAATTGATCATTATACATTTTCTTAGAATATCATAATATTAAAAAGATCATGATTAACTATAAGTATCATATATCTCATATCAATTAATTGTTTGATCATCTTAGAAGAGATCCATACTATTCATATATTTTCATGTGATCTTGATATAATCAGTTAAGGGACAAATGGGATGATATTTCAAAGACATATTTTCCGACATCATATAGACACTGTAATATTATAGTGATTCAAATACAATTGAATAATTTTCTAACCATATTCATTGATATAATGAATAGTTTATTTTGATGTAACCTATATCAGTTTTTGGTGGTCTTCATAGATGGTATTAAAATTTATTCTATGATTAAGGAAATATATTTAGTTCTTTTGAGGATTGTGTCGATGAACATAACAAAGGATAGTTTTTATAGTAAATTTAAAAAATTAGAATTCTGGTTAAAAAAATGTTTTATTATTGGATGACGTAATTAACAGTGATGGAATATATATAGATATTTCATAGATAACAGTTTTTAACCAATCATCCAATCCCAACCATTGTAAAAAATATCCATAGTTTTCTTATATTAGTTGGATAATATTGATTATTTTTGAGAAATTATGAATGGATAGAAAAACCTCAATCAATTTTAACATATATGCAAGTGAATTTCTTTTTGATAAAGGGATGTGAAGAATTATAATAAATATTTAAGAAGAAATAGGTCACAATACTAATAAATTCATCACTCTATAGAGGGGAAAGGATTGTAATATTTAATGATTCATCAAAAATGGTATTTTAATATTCCCTAAAACAAAATTAAATAGTAATTTATCATTCTGAATGATACTTAGAAACTCATAATAAAATTTTTCTGACACATGGTTTGGTTGTTTTGGTCATGATCAACCAATTAAATATTAAGTAGAATTATCTCTATAGTTAGAAATGTGATATTTATATAAACCAAAAGAGTTTAAAATATATATTCACTTATAATAAGGAAAATATTGTCCAAAATACATGTTTTGATATGAAAAAATACTATGATTTCCCCAATATATTAAAATCATTGAAAAAAATGTGGATGATGCTTTGTGTAGGAATGGTCATAATAACTTAGCAATGATTTTGGGTTAATGAAATACAAAATTTAAGGATTCTCAAAGGATGAATATCTAATTCATAGGGTAAATTAATATTCCTATTGTTCCCATGTGACTAATTAACCATCCATTCATAAAATGATAATAGAATTTGTCAATGATGATGTGAAGCTACCAAAAGGTGAGGGAATATACCAAAGTTCAACATTGATAACGATTAAATTATAAGGGTTGGAACCAGGTATGTTTTCCAAATAAACTAGAAATAAAGGGGGTACATTTTGATAAAACTCATATATAAACTTTATCTATTCATATAGAAATAATATATATATAATGATTATTGAAAAAATTTCTCAAGGGAGAAAATGAAAAGTGAGATCATAGAATACTTATCTCATCACTGGGTATTCCATGTAGTTTAGAATAATTGAGAAAATTATAATGGGATAATGTTACCATCAATCATACTAGTATGGAAATAGGAAAATATAATCATTTATTTTTTCATAATACCCCCTAAAATATCTAATGTAAATAATTTTATTTTCATTTTAGGTAATATCGTTATTAATTAAGAACACTCTATTTCCTAAAAAATGATTTCTATCATTAAAAATTTCTGGATATACATTAGGGAAGTAGTAAGGAAACATTCAGTACCACACACAGCTGTACTTGATCATGAAAAATGGTCGAACATGATTCTATAGGGAATTGTTTAGAAAGAATTATATAATGAGGTGAGTGTGTAATTATTATCACCCTCATACTGATTTCTTGTTTGAGAAGACTATAAAAAACCTTAGGACATACTGAGACCCTAGTCAATGGATTTTAATTTATTATTAGTTCACAAACTCCCTATTGTATAGTTATCATATTTAATAATTTTCTATTAAATCAATAAATTGGAACTATATGACACTCCATACAGAATTAAATTTAAAACTCAAACATGTTGGGAAAAAGTTATGGAAAGTATGTTGGTTGGTCCTGACCGTGAAAAATAAATGACAGAGAATTTCCAACCATTTAAAATCACATTAATGTGTCATAATGTCAATATAAGAGTTATACAGATAAACAACGATGAGATAAATGGTTTTAATATAGTGTAAAGGTGTTCCTATAAATATCTCCTTGCAAGCATGTTATTAGATTTGGGAATAAACACAAGCAGATCCCCAGATATAGTAGAACCTTTGAGATAATTGATCATTTAAAGGCAATAAATTATATATTTTCATTACCTCCATACCACCCGCTAATACATGATTTATTCAATGGATCAATTTATTAAAATTATATACAAGGAACATAATATTTGATGGTATGATAAGTCTTGTAATTTGAAATGATCCCAGATATGAGTAAAAAAAAGTGGAGATAATAGATCATATATAGAGACAAGGTTCTATGAAAGAAGAAAAATCATTTGGTAAAATTCAATTGGAGGAATCAAAAGGCGAGGAATCCATTTGGGAACCTAAGGATGTAATGAAGTAAAATGAACCTCACTTTTTTCATAAATGAAATAATTTTTTAGGATGAAATTATATTTATTGTGGGTAGAATGTAAAGAGCCAAAAAATTTAATTATATATTTCTCCTTAAAAAAGTGTTTTTTTGATATATTTCTCCACAAAAAACACCAAAACATAACTTTCCATAAGTTTTTTTATTAAAATAAAAATTAATCAATCTATGTAAGTTGTGGAATATGTAGATACAAATAGTTATAAAAAACCCAAGAAATAAAGATCCCAATAAATACTATTTTTATAAAGTATAACTAATATTCTAATTAAACATTTTCTACTCGTAAATTGAGTTCTATGAAAGTTTTTTTCATGTTTGATATATTCTTGATTAACACAAATTTATATAAATATTTAATATACCTAAAAAATAATTCCAACAAAAAATAGCTGTTTTCTAAATTTTTATTATTTTATTTTGAATATAAATTTAAATTTTTATAATTTGAATTTTGAAAATTAAAATACATTTTTAACTTATCATAAAAAATTAAATTATGATTAATTTTTTTAAAAAATAGTAAAATTTGTAGGTGAATCACAGAAAATATAGTTTTTTATAAATAACATGGATTTAATGAGTTAACTATTTTCACAGTATTAATTGGAAATTTACAATAGATTTTTTACAATATTTTTTTTAAAATTTTTTACTTTAATTTATTTTCTTTAATTTATAATGCAATGGTTGAAATTTTTGAACATAATTATAATTTTCAAAATACCCCTTTTAATAAAATATTCATATGGTTTTTTAAAATTTATTTTTATAACTTTTATAAAATTTACATAAAAAATTATATTTTAAATTTTTATTTATTAGGAGAAATTATATAATAATGGTGATTTTACATTCAAGAATAATTGATAATTTACTTTGGTAAATGTTGTTAACCTTGGTAAAAAACAAATGGGGTAAAAGGTGTTTAACAAAGATGGAAAACCACAAAAAAATTTAATACATGTGCGATAATATGTGATTGGGACCATTATAATCCTTATACATTCCCACATCTATTTTCCCAATTTTTTTACTACATTCATTTAGAGTGACATCTTAATTTTAATTTTTTTTTATTATTTATAATAACATCATACCTTTTCACTTATAAAAGGGGTACACCTATCCTCCCTCATTCTCGCACCAGAAATCAATTATTTCTACATAAATTCAATACTAACTTCTCTTAACCATTACTATAATATTTAATGTGTATTTATCCATCATTAATTTCTACCCCTAAATGGACTAACCCCCTTCGTAAATTTTATAATATAAGGAGTGAGGTTTAAATTTCTAACATCTAATTTCCCACTTATATTTCTTTATGTGAAATTATTCTTCCTAAAATTATATTACACTATATAATAATATTAAAATATGTATAAATATTAATGTTTTATGTTATTATAATTATTTTCTATGTATTTAATAAAAATATATTTTTCATTATGAAAAATAAAATTGGGAATTATGCGTATATGTAGACTACTACAACTATAAATAATTTTTTTTATTTTCATTCACTACATGACCTAGATGGTCCCAATGAAGAATTTACGAAAAACATTATTATATATATATATTATTAATATTAATTTATGATAAAACATGTAACATATTTCATCCTCCCTTCATGAAATTAAACCATCATACATTATTTATGGACTAGTGCCACCGTGGAACAATGTATTCGATTTTTCACTTCTTTCTTAATGGTTGGTTTAATCATATATATGATTAGTATATAAGATATATATTATTTTTTAATACTATTAATATGGTTATTTATGGATAATACCAAATTTAATTATCATTAAATGTTAATCCATCAATATCTGTGAGTGACCCAAAACGTGAATATCAGTATTTTTGACTGCATGAAAGTATAGAAAAATCCCTTGTAATAGTATAATAACATTATAGGTTTTAATAATACATAAATTATAGTATTTTAAATTGGTTTAAAATGATTAATTTTAGGATAATAAGGATGATCGACATAATGTTTTTGAATCTTGTTCAAATTGGATGATTATTTTCACAAGATGTGGAACATAGGTTATAAAAATTTAATACATAAAGATAATTGTTATTAATGTAGAGTATAAATAAATATTTATATGTATAATTTATAAGAAATAAAAAAGTTTATATTTATGATACGATAAGTTAAAATACTTTTATTTCAACGAAGGGTAAATCTAAGAGACATGATAACTCAAACTCCTTTATTTGATTTATAATATTTATTATCTAACTTCTTATTTATAAGAAAATCCTTTTTGAATTGTGGTATCTATTTTATTTATGAAAAAAATTATCTATTAATTAAAATCAATATCCATGAATGGTTTTCTTTTCACTATTTTAATAAATAAATTAGACTTTCTAAAAAGTGACTCATAAAAATGACTTTGATAATAGTGAATACAATCATTTTTAACACACACAAAAACATTAAAGTACATTGTTTTCATTGAATTAAAATTATCTATCTATAATGATTTTTTTTTATGTTTCATCAAAAATTATTATGTTTTTAAGTTTTTATTTTTGGTGGTCATATTTTTGACATCAATTGATTTAATTAACAATTTTTTTACCCTTTATAATTTTCAATATGTTATTTATAAAATGTAAATGATTTTCATTTGGGAATATTAGAAAAAGAAAATTATTTAATTGGGTCTTTTATGATTTCAAATTTGATATATTTGTATTTTAACTATGTATGTGTAGATGAATGTTGTGTGGGGTCCTATTTCACCCTCCAATGCAATGGTTAAGAGTTCATATCTCATGATATAGGTATTCATGAGTATATTTTAGTTTATAGTAATAATTAGAATGGACGGTGTGGATCATAAAATTAATGCATCAAAATGTTAATGATTGAGAAAGAGTTATTGGATGTTATTCATTATGATCATATGCTCACATGGTTCAGTATTTATATTAAATTATTGTATGTCTTGATATAGATATTATACATCCATATTTTTCTTCTTTGGGTTTATGTTCTGGTACCATGTACCCTGAATCCCACTTTTTTCTTATAAATATCACTCACGGTTTCTTGATATTTCCCTTATACTGTTGTTTTTCAATTATTATTATGGAATCATCCATGGTGAAATGTTTATTTATCCATTTCAAAAAAAATGATCAAAAAGTTTTCTTTTGTTTTCCTTCCCATTATTTTTATAATGAATTATACTAATGATTTCTCTAGAATATGTTTTATTATAGTTCCTTATGGATAAATGAGTGAATTTTTATTTAAATAAGTTTATTATGATGCTAATGTAAAATTAAACTAATCATATCATTTCCTGGGATATTATTTTATATAAATCATAATGTTTTAAATGATTTAAAATATATAAAACAAATTTTTTTATATCATGGGTCTCTATACATATCCTCATCAATGCATGAAATTATGGATAATACATAATAGCAACAAATGGATTCTCGACTGCTCGAAAATTATGAAAAAATATTTTGGATTCACTATTCCATTAATAACAAAATAAAATTTTACATTAATAATCAAATTTTTTTTTAAAAAAAACTATCTAGTATCCACCTTTAAACAAACTCGAAGTAATTTCAGAATCTTCACCGTTATGATTGACTTGTACATGTTCCCAGATTTCTATCCTTGGATCATGATCATTACTCCCCCCCTCACATTAGGAATTCTAACACTAAAAATACCCATTGGAATCCAACATTTCCAAATAAACAAAGCTCATAATCAAATTAGGCACATACCTAACATCATTAATTTTGATAATAACTTTTTTTAAAATTTTGAACATACACTGTATCAATGCCAATAGCTCTGATCTTTGATATTTTACCCATTTTCACAACATCACCCCCATAATTTTTATAATTAATAATGAATTATCTTATCACACATATCTGAAAAGATCAACCAAGATTTGAAATGTTTTTTTAATGTTGCACATTTTTAAATTTCATTATAAATAAATCATTTTCATACCACTCAACTTGAATAATATTATTCACCTATAACCATTCTTAATTTGTTTTTACATATTTTTCATTTTCTCATTCTCTAAACTTGGAATCAAATTCTTCCTAAAATAACATTTTCTCAACACAATTATCATATAGATTTTCTTATCGATCTATATTGGCTTATATATCTCAAGATACCTGATTGATTTTCTCTTTTTTGATATTATTTTTTTTGTTAAATCCAACTAAAATTCATAGAATACCAATATTATATGATGATTCCTAATTATTGATATTTTTCCAATATCTATTCATTAGAAATTATGAAATTAATCCTTCAATATTTATGGTGAATTTTCCAAGAAAATGTGTATAGAATAGATTATTATATAAATCTAAAAGAACACATAATAAGAAATGATTTAACTTCTTCATCCATTTCCACATAAACCATGTTACATTTATCATCTTTTTTAACCACCACTAATGAAAATTTCATGAAACTTTTAGTAAAATCATCCAAATAGTTTCTCAAATCTCTATTATAGGAAAATTATTAACGATGCTATCTATTTTTCATATATAATTAATGTATTAAATAATTATATTTATAATTTCATTCCACAATTTTCCATATCTATATTAGATCTATTAGATTCATCAGCTCCCATAGTGTATTATACATAAAATAAAAATTAATATATTTTATCACCAAATTACCCATATCCATCAAATAATTACGGTTACTCAACTATGAATTCTATAATTTTTTATCATATTCATTCATTATCCCCTCATGAGTTAAAATTTTTAATACCCATTGGTGAATTAAGTTGAAATAATTTTTCCCATTAAACATATCCATAAGGATTGAAATATTTTTCAATGAATGACCCATGTTTAATTATAACGATGAATTAAATACCTCACGTTGATATCTAATATCTGTAAGAAATCCAGTTGAAGTCATAAATGTAAATAGATAACACTAATAATATTATTTTATAGTTAATTTTTACAATATGAGGGAATTTTCAACTATATTGATGAAAAAAATTATAAAAATCTAATATAACTCTATCTTGATATCAAAATTTAATATTCTTTTGTTTATTTCCATATTAAATTAATCTTCAATGAAAGGAATCAAGAATATCTCACAATAGAAATTCCTATTCAAACGATAACACCATTCACCCTATTTACTTTATCCTTGACATAACATTAATTATATAATCTCTTTAGATACACCCCCTCTCGGAATCGACAATGTTTTCTATTGTATAATATAGAGTAATACCCCTTATATTACTCACCCTATTTCTTATTGTATAATAAGTTGCACACAACTTTTATATCAATGTGGTAGGCCCATTTTTTACATGATAGGACTTCTCACTACAAAAAACTTTAACCGTTATTTTTTTCTTTTAAATCTTAAATCAATACTCAAAATTTATTAAATTATTTTAAGATATATTGGAATGATGTTTGGTTTGATATTAGTGTACAAACACCAAGGAAATGAGATTTAATATTCAAAACCAATCCTATCCCCTCAACACCATTTTATGTACTCTTGGTGTAAGATTTAGTTAAATTATCATGTTATCTCATATTATAGATCCACATGTATTGAATATCCTCAAGAATCACAATTTTTTATCTCAAAATCATGAACTCATTCCCTATATGCATTCTACCATTTTAATTTCATTATTCTTATTCTATTTCCAAATTTATCCCTATAGAAACAACTAGTATCACATAACATAATATCCCGTAACTCATTTTATCACTCATAAAAATATCATATTAAACAAAAATAATCATATTTTAAGATTATATTCCCCCCGTGCATTTGAAAATTGTTCTAGTAAACCAATATTCCAGTGGAAAATTGGCATAAGAATCATAACATTGTGTAAATATATGTGTAAATTATTCTCCCCATAATTAATACCCTTCAAAACGCATCATGATAAAAGAGGGTTTCTATGGAATAAAGACCACATATCCCACTAAAAAGGTGCATTTATAATGTGTTATTTTTCCATTTAGAGAGAGTTATTATCCCTCTAAATGAATTTTTCAGGGTTTTTCATAACAAATCATAATATGGATACCTACTATAAGTAGATATTTTTTTTCATAACCAGTTTTATTGCTAAAAAATGGAGGGTTTTAATTTTTTTGGGGACTTAGGACCCTGATAAATTTTCAAAAAAGATTTTTAGGAATGATGATAAATAAAAATATTTTATAAAAAACTAAATTAAATTAAATTTTATTTTTTATCTACAATAAATAATTTTCATTAATGAATAAAAAAATGAACCATCCTACTTCCTCTCTACCATGGGCAAGCACCCCACCCCTGGCCACATTATTTGTATAAAGAATCACTGACTCTATAATCGGCACAAATAATTTGTTTGAAAACAACAAAATGAAGCATCTTACTTTCTTCCTGCTATGGTTAAACACCCTACCATAGAACACCATCATTGCATAACGGGAAACCACTTATCTCAGCACCCTTCTCATTGCACATCGATTCATGCTCAAGAATGGAAAACAAATAATGCCTCTAGGGGTTTTGAACTCAACTATTATAGAATCAAACCCAAAGTCCTTTCCACTATGCCATATTAAATTTTCTAGAATTATATATGTTTTAATTTCTTATGTTCTTCTAACATATATCGAGTTTATATGTTTTTTATGATTCACAAAATTCATATTTTATTATAATGAGTTTATTTTAAGTATTTCACACTGTATTCTATTATAATATATAAGATATTTGTTTCAAATTATTTTATTATATTAAATATATTAGTTATTTTATTATGGTGAGTAAAATGTTAGATATGTGACAAAGTATTTATTGTATCGTTTTCTAGTTTTGAGTGTTTTTCTTACATTATCCCAGTGTTAGAAAATTCAATATTGAAAATTTATTATAAAATGTATGATATTATATTTCTAAGATAATAGATTAGATACAACATGTTCGAAGCCATATATTTCTACCATAAAGTAATTATTAAAATTATTTATCTTACATAATAGATATTAAAAAAATATTATCTTATTTTCACCAAGAGTATTTATGAATGATAAGTATCACACATTAGTAACATAATTACATTACCCTGAAGAATTATTGTACACAGTGTAGAATTCACATTATCTTATACACCATATAAGTCAAATATATTTTTTAAAATATGAATCCTTTTAGATATTTATTTTAAAACAACAATGCCATCATATTTTTATCACACAAAAAACATTATATTATTTAGATATTCATTATTAGTTTTATGAAGTTAGATTATTATCTTGATAAGTCATTTCATGAATTTAAGAATATCAAAAAAATAATTTTTATAATTATAGAATGACCAATTTACACAAAGTGACATTTTTTAGGAATGAAATTATTCGAAGAAAAAGATTTATGACATCACAATTATTGACGTGTATTTTATATTTGGATGGAATGTACCCATTCCATTATGATCTTATCTCATTAATATTTCATTAGATTATTCACTCAACATTAATGTTCAAATCATACAATGAGATTCAAAATAAAAGTGGATATATAATTAGATAATGTTAGATTATATTCAAAAATACTATGATATGGAAGTGAATTTATATATGAATACTCTGATAATAGTAATGATGAATTCATTTACATAGGCAAAATATCATAAAACACTCTTGTTCTTTGAACAAAATTTTATCAGTTGCAAACGAAGATCATCCAGATATGTTCTTTGTAGATCATAATCTTCTTAGTATATATCATAATATAATGTCAATTTATTCTTTCAACTATATTCCATATCAATTATTTAATGTTCGTTTATCTCTATTTTATTTACACTTATTTTTTGTGGGTGTGCTAAGATAGTGGGTAGGTCGTATAATTGAGAGCCTTATTGAAAGATAGTATACCCTTTTAATAAATAATAGCTACATATAGTCAGGCAGGATCCCCTAGAAAAATGAAATTCATAGTGAAAATCATTATACTCATGGAGTAGAGTGTTCGTATTGAGGAAAAGATTATTTATGTTCCCTGTAACACTTTAAATCTATTTATTCAATCTCTTACTACTAGGATTTTTTTATTTACAATGAATTTTTTATTATATAAAGTATTATAGCTCTAATAAATTGATATGGTTGGTTTTAATGTAATGAAAATAATGATAAAAAAATTCATTCCATCATGATTTTCAATAATCCCTTATCTAGGACAACAACTGTTATCATAGCTAGGGACTCTTGAGTTCAAACCATTTAAAATATGTTGTCCAAAGATCTATATAAAAAAGGTATATATGGATGATAATTGATAATTTTTGTCAATGTTTAGTGTCACATACCTTAATGTTGAAAATTATTGTTGTTGGAATGAAATAATGACTATCTATTTGAAGGTCCTTTTCATAATGGTTTATCATAAAGTAATGAAGCCTTATGAATCACTAAAGACACAAATAGAAACATGGGATTTAGGTAATTAATCTTAATATGATCTAAATTATATGGAGATTAATGTTATAATATGTGTACTTGGTTTACATGACTTTAATTTAGTTATTCAATTTCAAAAACATCGTGAATTTTTTACTACTATTACAGTTTCTTATGTGGGTATGAAAATTGGAAAGTCCCTTAGATATGATAAATACAACTTTAATTTTTAAACCTTTAGATAGATGAAGGGGAAGTATTTACTTATTTAAATGGAAGACTAACTGGTATTGTGATTAAATTTTCTTCTCAAATAGCACTAATTACATAGATAGATAAATATTTCAATTTTTCTTTGTGTTTTTTCATCTAAGTTGAGTGGAATTTTAGATTCCATATAACAATATCCAAAGGCCATGAATTTAAATATAAATGATCCCATCGGAACTCTTATGATGTATTGGGTAGAATTGGAAGATTAATCTAGAAAATATAAAATGTATAAAAATTTAATTGATTATTTTAAGGTTTCTACTTCAAAATATTACAAAACTAACAATGGTATAAATATATATATAACATATAAAGAAGAATATTACTCAAATAATTCAATATCGAATATTGAACTTCTATTGTTTCCTTATATGTTTGTAAAGTAGATAACAATAGAATAGATTTTAGAATACCATTAAACAAGTACAGAATTCATGGTGAAAACTCCAATGAAGTGAGACGATATTAAATCATTAATTCTATACACATCACACTATACTATAAAAAATTGTTAGAAAAGAATAAAAGACTACTGAACAATTATTCAAGAATAGAAGATATAATAAGAAATCTATGAATGTTATTCTATCCAAATGAAGTTAATCTAAATACTCTAGAAAATGTACAAATAAAGAATCATAATTCTAATCCATTAATACAATTGATAAAATGTTTTACGATACACATGAAAATGAGTTACAATCTTATTATTCTTCTAACAATGTTCTTAAATAGGGAATCAGAATTTCCTATACGAGTAATTAAATGTGTATTGTACCTTATCAAAGAATAGTTATGAAATCTTAAAAAAGAAAATCTAATCTCCCGGGTACCATTTAGTAAAATTTTCAATTATGAGGGGAACCAAATCCAACAATTTTATATTTGAATTATCTAATTGAATAGTCTACTACATCCCAAATTGATATGGTTAGAGAAATTGAGAACCTATAGAAGGAGGTTTAAAACATTAAAGATTACATAAGTGTTTTTTCTAATGTCGAAGATTTCATGAACAAAATTATTATTTAAAACAAATTTAAAATTATAAAATTTTTGATAGGTGGTCAATGTGAAGGTAAAAAAATTTATGAAGATTATTTTTTTCAAGTTCTAAATGCACAAAATAGATGCAATGTTAATTTTTTTCTATGGATAATTAAGAAATTATGATAAAATCTATAATCTAAAAAATACTCATTTTGTGACATTTAAAATTATTTTTGTACAAAAAACTCAGTCACAATTATTTATTTATTTTAAATGAATATTAAAATATATTTGGTCCCCCAAGTCTTTTGTAGTTAACATCTCTGGAGCCAACAATATTTTGGTACCAAAAATTATTGTTATTTATTTTTTCTATGTAGGGAAAAAAATACAAATGAAAAAAAATTACGGACCCTTTCTTTTAAAATATTATTAGAGTATATTCAAAAAACAATCACTCAATATACAAGATTTATTGAGGCTATGTATAATTTGTTAAAAAATTAAGAGGTGAAATTTCTTGCATATGATTAGTCAAAAATCCAAAATATATTCTTATCAATAAAGTAATTTTTGTTGAATTCCTAAAGTACAAGCTGATATGTTTTTTAGATATGTAATGATATATTTTTAGATGATTTATCTAAAAATTAATTTTATATTTTATTAATAATATATCTCAAGTTTAAGGAACCAGGAATGAATAATGTCTATACTTTAGATATTAACTATTTGTTGATGCAAAAAGTAAAATTTTAGAAGTCTAAAATTTATTAATTTGGGTTTACATGTAGACATAATTATATGAACATTTATTCAAAAAAAACATTTATAGAGGATCAATCCATGGAGTTCATGTCCCTTAAGTAGGGCTCAATGAATGTGGTCAAGTATTTATCTCACTTCATTGATTACTAGTGTTTCTCTCCATCTTTGACTGGTGATGAGTTGATGATTTGACTGTGTTTGGATTAAAGAATTTGGAATGCTTTCCATTCATAGGTGAATGTATTCTATTTTAATATTGTTACATAGATATTCAACCTAGCCTTAGTTGTGGAATGAAATCTCAGTGAAGATGAACCTATGAGATGGGGAGATTCAGTTCTGAAGTAGGCTGACAGTTCGTCTAGTAGTGAAAAGATCTATTTAGAGGGTTCATGTGAGTGTGATACTAGACATATGACATGAAAATATAGTTCTATCATATTCTTCCAGTGTGGAAGTCTATTCCATAAGAAGCTTCAGTTCATGAGGAACCAGATCGAATGTTGAACATGCAGCAGGATGGGTCCTCTACAGTGCTTCTTCCATTCATTTCATCAAGAATCAAGTGTAAAGGGATCCATACCATCACCTTTATCAGGAATGGGTTCAGTGACTCCATGTAATGATGGTTGATGTTATTCTTTTATCGGATCCATCTTTGGTGGTACCAACCATGGCCAAAGTAGTCTGGACCCAAAGCTTCAGTGAAAACATTGTGGTTCTCCTCAAGCTACTCGGGAAACACCTCAAGGAAAATGTTTAAGCCATATGTAGGCAGTGATAATTGTTCTAGAGGATAAGAGTCTACAACTATCTATAGTTAGATTCAATATTCTAGTATCCTATACATTGTTTCTTCCCATTTTGATATAGGTTCTTCACGCTCTTTCATATCTTTTTTTTTTGAATGTCTTGGTCTTGTTATCCACTACTTCTATGGTATCATGTCCCTCTATGAACCGTTAGGATTCAAAAAAGAGGAAATACTTTAGTTTCAAGAGTTCCTCCTTGATATTGGATGATTCTATTACTATTGGAGTCTATTCCTCCTTGGGATGACTGTATTCTACATTATTCTCGATATGAAATGGCTCATACCTTTTCACAAAATAGATGATTTATATCATCGTATACTAACCATCATGTAACATGGGAACAAAATGTTTTTACACAAGGAGGAATGTGATATCCCAGAAATCTAATTTGGACCAAAATGTTATGTTCTAGGTAGAGTGATAACATAGATTGCGAGTCCCTTTATGAGTGATTAGGGGATTCAACTGGTATAGTTTCCTCCCTTAGAGAATCATTTTTGGATGTCTTTATTGAAGATTTATATAGCTTAAACTATGTGAGGGATGTCGATTTCAAAGTCGATCTAGAGCTAGGTACAGCTCTAGTGCCCATCCCTTGCTATAAGATGACACCAACAAAATCATAATAACTCAAGAAGAATTTTGAAGATATTGAAACAAGGGGGTTTATCAAACCCAACACAACAAAATGGGGTTTACCAATATTTTTAACTAAAATGTCAAACGGTACCCATAAATATTTCATGGATTATAAAATATTGAACAAGATCATGGTGAATAACCGTTATCCACTACCTCATATACACGAACTCCTCGACCAAATATGAGGAGAATTGTTTTCTCCAATATAGATTTGAGGTAGGGATATCATCAGGTTCATGTGAAGACATCGTGTATACCATGTTTGACATTCTAGAGCACAAATATCATGTATGAGTAATTGGTTATGCCATTTTATTTGATAAATTCACCAAAAGCCTTCTTTGTACAGAGGAATCAGGTTTTCCACCCATATCTTGATTCTTTTATGGTAGTCTTTGTAGACTAAATTTTTGAATACTCTACCACTATAAATTACCATGCCAATCATCATGAAGTTTTTTTGAGTACACTGAGAGGGCCCCAACTATAAGAGAATATTCAAAAATTCCATTTTTTGGTTAATAAAGTTCACATCATGGGTAATATCATATCTAACGCGTGATTATCAATTTAATGAATGAAGGTGAGCCTCATGATCACCTGGGAGAAGCTTAATAATGTGTTTGATTCAGAGGTATTTTTGGATATTAAATGCATTTCATTCAAAACTTCTCCCTCATAGAAGTTCCTCTTTCGACCTCAACTGAGAAGGTTTGGTAGTTATTATAATTAGAAGCTTGTGAGAAGGCTTTTCTAGAAGTAAGAGTAAGACAAACTTCTTCTCAGATTCTGATTGTACCTGAGTTAGGAATACGATATATAGTCTACCATTATTCTTCAAGAATCAGACTAGGTTCATTTACGATGCAAGGTGATTGAGTTTTAGAGTGTGGATTTAGCTAGATAAGGCCTCATGGCATGAACTATCCTATGTAAGAAATTGAGATAAAATTCATGGTTCATTTATTTCACTATTAGAGGAAGTATCAATTGGATGAGATATTTATTTTTTACATGTATATTAAATGTATCAAATATATATACACATAGTGGGACATGAATCTAAGGTAGCGCAGGTGAGTGGAGTACCTTCAATCTTTCAACATTTAGCAGCTTGTACACCTAGAGATAGTAATTACATGGCTTATTCCTTGAGCTAAAATATGTAGACCTAAGAACTCAAGGTGGCCAACACTGTGTGGGAGATTATGGATATGTTTTCAGTGTTACACATGTATGTTCAAGAGCATATTTGGAATCCTTTTTGACCTGCTATGTTGGTTAAATCCACTCTTCTAAAACGGGCTTGGATGTGTCAGTAATCATATTCCGAGGGAGAGCATCATAAGAGAGAACATTCATATGGTTTATTGATGGTAGTGAGTCCCTAATATACTATGTTTTTTAGGGTGCCTCCAAATATTCAGGAAGATATTACGAGTGAATCTCATGCCTATTTTTGGGAATTTCACTCCAGGATCACCAAGATGTATTGAGTCTCATGTCATCAGTACTAGTGGTTATGTATGAAGAGGTAGAGGGAAGTTTTAATTAAATGTTTCCACACCTATCAGCAAGTGAAGGAAAATTACAATAAACAAGCTACACTTCTACCACTTATATCCATTCTTGAGTATAAATGGAATTATGTCACCATGGATTTTGTAATAGTCCTTCCAAGATCTCTTTTTGGTAGAGATTCATTATGGGTGATCATCAATCGGATAACTAAGGTTACACCCTTCTTCCTAATTCAAAAATCCTTCCTTTCTTAAGAGTTAGGAAGGATTTACATCCAAGAGATTGTGATACTTCATGGTATACCCTATTCAATCATTTTGGGCTGAGATACCTGTATCAAATATTAGTTTTGGAATGTGTTGTAGAAGGAACTAGATTAACAAGTGAATTGGATAACTTCATTTCAACCTTATATTTAAGGGTATCCTAATCAGACAATACGAGTGTTAAAGGATATGCTAGTTGCATGTATCCATGATTTTATAGGTTCTAGGGTAATGAATATACCTCTTATTGTGTTTTCCTACAATATCATATTTTAGGAAATTATTCATATGTCTCTGAATGATGCTCTCTATGGTAGGATGTTCTATTCATCCCTATTTTATCTTGAGGAAGATGAGGTAGATAAACTAGGTTGTCCTCTCATTTAGAATACTTTAGAGAATTTCCAGCTAATTCAAAATCATACGGATACAACATAGTCCAGGAAGAATTATTATATAGATCATCATTGTAGACCACTGTAGTTTGATGTGAGACATCATTTATTTATATGTGTATCACTTATATTGGGTCCTAAATGAATTACTAGGCCGGACAAGTTGTCACCTTGGTATGTAAGGACTTTTGAGAAAGTGGAGATTTTTGTGTTGGTAGCATATTGGTTTCTATTGCCTCAAATGTATTATTCCATGCATAATGTCTTCAAAATATCATAACTTTAACAATATAATCTAGAACTATCTAATTTTATTGATCCCGATGATATCAAGATGGAAGAGGATGCGTACTTTGAGGATAATCTGATATTTATCATTGATCATAGATTTAAGGTTTTATGAGGCAAGAATGTTCTTTTAGTCTGCGTGCTATGGAATCACAAACGCATTTCGGACAAGACCTAGAACCAGGAGGCCAATGTACATGCATAGTGTCTATATATTTTCTTAGAAGAAATTTTACCACACATAGAAGGGAAACCTGAGAATGATTTGTTTTAAGAAGGGTAGTTTATAACATTATGACTTTATCCAAATGCGTGGACCATTAATTTTTTTGTTTAAATCCATTTTAATGGACCTAGTAATTATGAATAAATGGTTAATGGATGTATCGAGTTCATCTTAGACTAGTTTGATGCTTGGTGCCCCATAATGAGAAGAGGAAGAATGGACCGTATGGTTAGAGGAAATGTGTCTCCCATCTAACCTTCTTACCGTAAAACATGCGGTAGTTGGAAATGGTAAACTACAGACCACATTATTTTTCTACAACTGTGCAACCATCTGTAGTTTTTGGATAAAGGGGTTACACACATTTTGGGCACAATAAATAAAACTGTGCACATAACTGTGCGGTATCACCCTTTGAAGCAATGAGTGGCACACAAATTCTATATATTTTGGGAACTATGGGGAAAAAAATGTGCAGAGTAAAAAATTATTGAAATACATATTTTAATCGGAATTAATGTTCTATCCCCTTCATTTTTTCATCCCTTTTTAGTACAATTTTCCTCTCTCCCATGGTGTGTGGCCTTATCCATACCTCTAAATGGGGTTTTAACCTAGCTCTTTCATGTGTGGTCCAAATCCCTCGCCATTGGAAGCAACATAAATTCCTTGGTAATATATTCCTTATGCACTCATATATTTATAGTTTCTTATCCCATATGGTGTGCAATTTTGGTGCGAAACAATTTAATATATGAGGGGATTTTGAAAAATCCTTTTATTTCATCCCTTCCAAATAGAATCAAGGCATTCTAATGGATTAGTGGAGTTATACTACATTGATGTAGGGGGGTTTTGATCTTTTTTGTTGTTATGTCACATTTTAGACAACATGTCAATGTGATTCTCATTGGAATCATCTTGTGAGGCTTCATTCTTGTTAAGAAAATTATCTAAAGAGGAATTTCAAGACGTGTGTGACCTTAAATTATGGAGAAACCCATACGAGTGTCATTTTTCTCATTTTTATCACCCCTTTGGGTGTACTAATCATTTAATGGACCCATTTACCAGGTCTTAAATGGCCAAATCAGAAAGGGTGAGTTCCTATTTAATAAATTAATGTAGTTATTTAAATTAAATTGAATTAAATGGTTTTATTGAAGATCATGCCTCATGCATTATATTTAAATTCACGTTTGATGATTTAATAAAAATTTCTTACGTCTGACATTTAAATTATTATGCATTGTTATTGAATACCTTTGTTTATGACATATGATATGATTACATTTATCTTATTCCATGTGATGTATGTGTTACCACATTCAAGGATTATTTCTTAATCCATTTTATTAGTTCAAACATAGTTCCATGATTTTTCATGATTAATAGCTTTATCTATTGAGATTTCATCTATGAAATGTTTTTAGAGGCATGCTAAGGCCTTGGGAATATGATTTTTTCCATTAATTATTCTTAGTGAATGTTTCCTAGGGATAATATCATGTAGCTTAGAGCTTATTCATGTACTTAATGCCTTATGACTTTGATAATTTAGATTTCCATACCTTAATAGAATTTTTGATTTTGGTATGAGATGTTATTTGTAATGGAATGCAATTATATAAATGATTTACCTTGGGATATATTCTTGTCAATATGGATCTGTTGATATGGGATGGGAGAGAACATTGGTACCGAATTTTGGATTCCATGGATGGAATCTCCATGCTTGGTAGGATTCACTTTCAGCATCAGGAGTCATACATTGGCTTTACTAGGTATGGGCTATTTGGGCAGTTTTTTGTACTCATGAGTGAGGCTAGTTCCCTAGGGGAGCAACCATCGATGGAACTATTTAGAATTTTGGCCATGTCATGCCTCAGGTGATACCTAATCTCTTATGAGAGATACATGGTATGGGATCAGAGTCACCATACCTTGAGTGATACAAGGAATATCATATGGGTTTCATTGGAAAGACTCAAAGGTAATGGGTTATATTAGAGACATCTGTAGTGACCCTTAATATTCTATTAGATCGCCGAGGATGGGATAAGGACTCCACCAAATGGATTTTATATATTTATGGAATTCATGTATTCTTCATTTGAATATTCCATATTTATATTTTTATTATTGTTGTTTAATTGCATGGAAATGTGACATCCAAAATAGAGCACAATCTTGGGGTCTTCCTTTTTATTTTCCTTGGTTTATTAAATTGTATTTTACCTTTCATACCTTTTATGAATTGTATAGGCACCTCATTCAAACTTACAACATAATAAGAAGTATGTTGATTGGGATGGCTGTCCATCTATTAACCTAGACCGTGGTTTATATGATTTATTTATTTAAATTATATTATTTTATTTGTTTGTGGAACATTTTCGTTGTTTGTTTCCTAAAATGTATTGGACTAGACACATTGGGTGATGACCTACTGATATTCTATCTCATACCCTACTCATGAAATTTTTGGTACTCAAGTAGATTTTTTGGTTATAGGTATGGAAAAAGCTAATCATTATTCTTCTTATGTTTTATTTACATACTTATCTTGATGTAGTTTGGCATAAGAGGATAAAGCATACGCTCTAGATGTAGTTTCACATTTTCCGGGAATTTTTTTTGTTTCTTATATAATGAAGTATATGATTTTATCCCCTTTTCCAATCTAATATCATTTTTTTTATAGACACAGGACATCAAGATCATTATTTTTAATCAATCATTTTTATTCATCTCTATCTTCATGTATTTATTTTATGTGGGTTACATCATAATTTTTTCTACTATCTATTTCATATTATACTACATAAAATTGTTATCAATTATTTACTGATGTACATAACCTGATCTATGAGGGAATATTCTCCCCATGGACACACCATTAGCCCTCACTTCAAGTCAGTAACCTCTGGAATATGGGGAGATGTGTTTGAGGTCATGAGGCATACCTTCTCGATGCACTGTTGAGTTGCACTTCGGGCAGAATGCTACAAAATTATCCCATTTGATATCCTTGATCACATATGAAGAGTGTCCTATTAGCTTCAAATACCAAAAAAAAAAATATCTGTAATGTTCATGTCATTTTATATGTATCTCTCTTAAAAAATTAGATACCTGAACCCTCACTTGTACTGAATCTAGAGGTCGTACAACTGGCGAACAAGATCTCATATGAATGGAATCTGGTGAGGATATTACACCATGGGGACAATATCCTATAAAAAAATTAAATATCATCTTGTCAAATTGGTTTAGAGGAATCATAAGTTTGAATTGGAGTCTTGAGAACTGATGGATGAAATGTAGGAAAAATATCCTAACTCCTTTTCACCTTAGTATGTAAAACAACATTTTCAGGGAGGAATTTCATCACGGGGGGAGAATGTTACAACCCAAAATTTAGTTAATGGAATATAGATCCTTATAATTAATTTTTATAGTATAAAACACTTAAATAACAATGATATCAAAATAAAAACATTATTCTCATACATTAGGAATGAAATAAGTGGTATTTATTGAAAATAAGGAACCTATACCGATGGAATAGTAACATAGCTATTGGAATAGTAATATGACCATTATGAATTTTAGTTATTCTAATATAATAATAAACTCACCTATGAACATATAAATAAAATTTTCTTATATTATAAATGAAAATTTGATTAAATTATATCATATAAAAAATAAATATATATTTTTTAATAACTATAAATTAAGTGTTGGTATTTTTATTCAACAAATTATTTATTTTCAATTATATAATTAATATATTGATTTAAAATAAAATTTATTTTCATAAAATAGATTCATAAATTATAATTTTTTTTTATAATAACAATATAATTTAATGAGACCTTAATTTATATTACAAAGTGTCCTAAAATCAGTTTTATTATTGAAATTGGTACATTTCGAAGAAATGATGATTTTATTTAAAAATAAAAATTTCATTATTTAGAAAATTAATCTCATAATATATAATCCATTTTTGATGTATACATGTATATAAATTATTCAGAAGATTTTGTTTTTCTAAAATAGTTGTTTTTAAAAGCGATATATGACAATTTACGATATTTAATATTTTAAGACAAATAAATGAATTTTTTAGTCATGGATGATGTAAGAACCCATTAGTTAATAATAACAGGAAATAGTTACTATAATTATTAACATGAATCCCCACTATTGATAGTCTTGATCCAAAATGAAAAACATATGAATAAAATAATCAAATACACCCCTCTCCTCCCACTATAAATACCAACCCTCGCCACCACTTATCCTCACACCATTTAAGAGTACTATCTTGGTAATATTAATCTAAATTAATGAATAAATACTTGTACAAATATTTTGGTCTTACTGGTCTCACCAAAAAACTAATTCAAATAATTTTAAGGAGGTTCTCAAGGAAACAATATCAAGGAGGTAAAACCCTCATACTTCTATTTTTTTTATTTTTTTATCCACCCCAAAACCACGTGATCGAAAGTGACATGATAACTCCAATATCACACATATAATTGAATATTATTTTATTTAACATAAATTAATCATAATATCTCTTCTCCTATCATTTTATTCTTAAAATTTTAACGTCATCTATGAGGTTTTGATTAACTGCATTTGTGGATAAAGAGTTTTGATTTTTCATTACTGCCATCAAGGATTGTCATAAAACCATTTTTATGGTTAAAAAATATAACTACATGTTTATTAAAAGTTATTTAATTTTAGTTTACAATTATATATACATAATCTAAAATAAAACATTACTATATCATGATGGTCATAAAATCCAAAAACATAAACTAGTTATTTTTCATTAACATTTTGTCTAATGAATAATCCTTATGTAAAAAATTTATATGATATATGGGAACATATAATTTTATCAAAGATAATTTAGACCATATAATTTCACTTCTATATAATTACTCCATTTTTACAACAACATTCATAATTTTACACTATTGAACCGGTCATGAAACCAATAAATGAACTCTCTCGAAACAATGAAGATAAACTCAATAACCCATAAAAATTTCCATAAAGTTACTTAATAAGATTATAATAAATCAATTATATGATTAAGATTTTATGCATTAAATTATTATCTAATATAATTTTTTTATCTAGGACCTTATGTACATGTGAAGAACACTTTGAGGCATAAAGAAACAGATCTCTCCAAACATCCAGAATTACCTTTGGGTTATTATTTCTATCAATTTACCTAATATATTTATTCATAATTATTATTTACATATTATAAATTATTTTTATAGGTTCCAAAAATTTTTATGCATGTCAATTAATCCTTTTTTAATGGGTAAATACATATTTTATAAATCTACCTTCTCAATTTCTCCTAATAAGAAATCCTAATTAGAGGTAACTTTTCTATTTCATACCCATTATGATGTATACTCCATAATCTAGTTTATTCCAAAATTATTTTTATAAAATAATTCTATTTTTTTGGTAAAACTATGTTGTTCATTGGAATTTTTATACAAAACCAACTCAATTTTCGGTTTTAAATTGTCTTTTATATATTCTCATAAACCTTACAAAGATGGCCAATTTATAATGTTTCTTAAATAATCATTTTACATTATTTTAATACATTTTTACACAAATTGTCATGATATATTCCTATTTTCCCTTATAAATTTCCATGTGTGATTTAAATCCATTCTTTCTTGAAAACCATTATGATATTCCCTTTGGTTATTCTTTATGACATAGATATGACACAAAATTCATTCCATGGGTGACTCTTATGTTTATTATATATGTTTGAATATTCATGTGTAAGAAATATTCTTTAACATATTATTATGGGAGCACCAAAATAGTTTCAAAATTCATTGGGTAATGTTTACTCTCATGAGACATCATGTTCATATAGTGAGTAAACCTAGTTACTTTATGGGACTTTTTTCACCATGTGAAATAGTTTGGAAAGATATCCTTGACTCAGGTTTATGTCATGTTTTATGTTTTTTACACATTCATATATTTATAAGATTACATGATCAAATCTATATATCTTATGATTCCATATGTTTCTTCATGTGACATTCCTTTTTTAAGTAGTCATGTTATGATTTCTAACTCATATTCAATGATTTATACATTTTTTATTCCCTTACTGAGTTTATTAGATCATTTCATTTTTCAGGTATTTCACAGGATATCCTATCAAGATAAAAGAGATCAATATAAGTTCGAATATCATTATGTATTTTATATAATTTTTTTATTTTGGTTTCATGCTTTCTAATTATGTATCAAGTATTTCAGTTACACATGACTATTTGATCCTTGGTTTGTATATCATGGTTAGTTATGAATAAAATAATTTAATAATAATTGAAAACTCTATGGTCACTTTAATATAGACAATGTAAAATAATATAGGTTTATAAAAAATGATGTCCTTCAAAGAAGAAAAATTAGGACAAAATGACAATATATCTTTGGTTACATAGAAATTATAACTCCATAAAAGAGAGAACCTATATTGGAAAAGTAAATACTAATAATTCCTTGAATAAAAATCATAAAATACCTATATGTGAAGTATACATAGCATGTAAAATAAATAGTTTGTGTACATGGATTCTGTATCATGCAAAATAATAGTTAGGAGGAAATCACATACATTAATTCTGAAATTTTGATGCACTCATTTAAATATCATATATTATAAATATAATGTTATTATACATATATTAAAAACTATATTAAGTTATATCACATCATATATTATTTTCTTACGTCATTTTATTACATGTTTATTGACAATTCCATGTTAAAGTTACATTTTTGTGTAACAACCACATTGTTTTTCATATATGGTTTGAGTTGTTATATTATTGGTCCTCTACTCTGATTATTTTTTAATAATCCCAATAATGTTAAAAATAATATATATATCACTTATATCTTGTATATATATATTTATAATTATTTATTATAGATTTAAATAGGGAATGATATACATCGTTCATAGAGAAAGGAGGTCGTATGTATAATGAACATAGTTTCCCTTTATTCATATAGGGTTGAATGAAAGAAATTTATTTGAGATATTATCATAAAATAATAATTTCTATTTCATATATATCACATATTATTATTATACCCAACCAGAATAAATTCTGTGTAATGCATGAATGAATCACATCACTACATGAGGCGGTACTCATTCGTAGATACCAACGACGTTATTATGTTCCCAAAAAATTGAAAGCATAAAGATATGTTTGATATCAAATTTATATAATTATAATAACATAATAAAAATAAAAAAAATAATAAATACATACTAATTTTACATTATTATCTCCATCTGCTATAGTTGTCGATGGAAAAATGAACAACATCAGTTTTAGAGGTAATGATATGCCTTACACATGAACAATGTATGTGTAACCCATTTGATGGAACTATGTATGATTATAAGTTCTGACCATAACATAGAATCATATATTTATTTTAAATATATTTATTTTATTATATAATCATGATATTGAAAAAATTAAAGGGGATAGATGATGAAATAAACCAAAAATGCTAGTTGATGAACATTACCTCTTCATCGGGTATCTTCATTTTGTTTTTACCAATAGAATACCTTGGTTGGATTTCAACCCAGAGTAATGATTATTGGATAATATGTGGGAATTTGGAAAGAAATTTATATAATTATTTATTGAGCCAAGGGGCTTGAGTGGTTTGAAGAGAGGGGAGTGGTGGAGGCCATTTATAAGGGAAGTGAGTGGAAAACATGTAAATTTTTTAAAGCCTGAATTCCACCCATGTTTTTTCATTTAATGTTTCACTAATAATGGAATGGTATCAAAAATATAATCTATAATGTATAAACATGGAGGTTTTATGGGTTGTTGAAAAGTTAATAGTAATTATCTCATAATGTTTAAAGTTTAGTCTCATAGAAATCTCATTTTATCTTAATTGATGTGACAAACATTAAATGTTTTAACTAATAATTTTTTTCAAAAATTAATTTATAAATATTAAAAAATATACATTATACTTATTAAATATAGGGAATCGATTTTATCAATTTAAACACACATAATAGGTATAAATAATAAAAAATAAATCGAAGAGATCGGTCGAAATAGTTGGTTTTAATGAAAAAAGGTTTATAAGTTTTAAATATATATATATATATATCGATTTTCAAGGGGAAATTTATTCCAATGAAATAAATTTTATAGATTTATTTATTATTTAAATTTTTATATATTAAATATAACTTAAAATATAATTTATCTATATAAATAAATTTGCTGAAAATGTTGTTTTCAATTAAAATTTAGAAATTTCTTCACTATTCATTAAAAAATAAATATTTATAATAATCCAAAAAATTAACCCAAAGATAATTTTGAGATTATAAATTAAAAAAAAATCAAATTCAATTTCAAGAGGTGTCAAAATTTTCATTTATTATTTTTAATTGAAGGACATAAAAATCAGTTCTTTTGAGAAAATGGTATTTTCAAAACATATAGGATTTACTAAAAATTATATATTTCATTAAAAATATGTTTTAATTATATAAAACCATTAGAAATGTTATTTTAAAATTATTTATTACTATTCATATTACTGATTTTAATCTCTAGGTTATAATAATGTTATTATAGTAAATCGAATAATAAAATGATGTTTTACAGAAATTTAGTGTTGCATTTAACACAATTTAAACCCTATGTTGCTTGTATATAAAACATAAAGTAGTATATTTTATAATTCAATCCATAAATGAAATTTAATTTATTAAAAAAAATTCCAAAAAACACATGTTGTTACATCCAAACCCACATAAAATTAATTTCACCCTTGATATTCGTCACCCTCATACAATCAAATGAGGATACATATACATCATAATATGCTCAGGTTACCACGTAGCTTCTTATAACATTTGGTTTCACAAAAAAATTGACCTGGTAAGTGGTATTTCTTCACAGAACATTATTTGTATTAACCAAGAACCTTCAGTGGTTGTTCCTCATAAAAAATATATTTCCCCAGTGGTATGACCTCACAGTTCAGTACATGAGAAGAGTCCGAAATGTATATCCTAAAGAGGGACACATGGAACATGCCATCAAATTTTGAGAGTATTAGTGGAAATACCATGTGATAGGACACCATCTCAATATGATAAATATTTTAAGGGTTTCTTTTATAACAAATCCTTAGTTTCCATTTCTTCCCAAATCTCATAAACATATTCCACTAAAAAATTCTTCGAAATACCGAACCATAATAATCGAATCCTAGATCAAACTTGCGGTTATCATCATAACATTTCTACTGACTCTGAGATTCCTTTATATGCTTCAAAATGTATCTAATATTCTTAAACATTTCATAAGAATTATGATGTACCAGTAGGTTTCTTTCTCTTACTTCATTCCATTATAGTGTAGAGATATAATTTATTCCATAGAGGGTTTCATGAAAATCTATCTGAATGATTTTGTGAAAGCTATTTTTTTATGATTAATCAGATATAGTAATTTGATTATCATACCCTCATTTTAAGTATAATGAATAGGATATTAACATATACTATAGGGTTTTGATTTTTCTTTCAGAAAAAAATATCTTTTTAACAATGATAAGAAGTTCTAAAAAATAATTCTGTATTTAGGGAATGTAATATAATTTGAAAGAACATTGTGGTAAACTGTAGATCCCGATAAGATACAATGGAATGTGGTTCTCCATGAAATATTACAACTTCATCAATGTATATCCTCAAAAACATATAGAGATATAAGTCCCATATGATATCAATAAATTGTGATGACTTATTAATGATATAATCTTCCACCCATATATAAATATGCACTTTGGATGAGAACTAATCCCAATAACTTTTTAGATTCACCAATATAGAATATATATAACTATCTCCACTATAGTGTAATGTAAGAACAAGGGCACATACTTACATTCTCTTGAGATGATTTAGGTTTTATTACATTCATCTGTCTAGAATAACATTTCCCATTTCCAAATAACATAGTTAGAGGATAATATAGCCATGCAAGGTTCTCTAAAAACCATTGGTAATAAACATCCAAAAAAATGAAACATATTATCTCAGGAATTATTTGTTGCCTTTCCCCATGTTAAATAACAAATTTTTTTGATGGAACCATAAATATACCCTCTCTTTAGATTATGCGAAACAATAAAATAGTATTCCGCCAAAATTCACACATTATAACTTTTCCATGAAGTCTCTCATTATTTAGGGAATTTATTACAATTATTATGTGATATTCATGAAATTTCATTCTCTTGGAATATTTAAGAATTCCATCTATATAGATAACCACAAATTTATCCTTGTATTCTCTAAAAATATATATTAATTAAATCAATTAATATGTTATGGTAATTTCTAAGACCAAAATGTATAACAATATATTCGTAGTGTGAGTACCTTATACATATAGTTTTATTGGATATATCCTCTTTCATAACAATAAATATAATATATGGAGTAAAATTTATTCTCAGAATATTATTTAGCTCCACGTATTTTATCAATAAAGTCATCAATACAAGGTAGAAGATACTTTTTCTTGCTGGTGATCTTGTTTATTTAAAATTAATCAATTTCAAGTCACATTAACCCAGATATCCAATTTTCACAAATAAAATATGTGATCCCTATGGTGACACACATGGCTGAATGAATCCCTTGTCACAATTATCCTAGATTTTCTTCTTTAATTTATGTAACACAATTGGGGACATTTTATTTGGATTCATTGAAGATAGTGTGGTACCATATATGAGTTGGATTATGAAATGAACTTCCAATTTCGTTGGAATACTAGGAAACACTTCATGAAATATTTATATAAAATTCCAACCAATAGGAATATCACCGATGTTGTGTTTATCCTCTATTATCTGGGATGAACACCCATTTAAAAAAGGAATCTTGTCCCAAACAATAGTTGTAATTTTATTCCAAATTTTATATTTAACACTAAACTTATAGACAGTCCTAAGATCATTTTCAATTCCAAACAAGACTTCCCTTCCATGTAAATTCAATTGAAACTTATGTAATTAATTCCAATCCATGCCTTAGATAACAACAAATTCAACTAGAGGATGGATAACACATTTTTCTAGAAGACCATTCCCAAAAAATTAATCTAGTGGGGAAACAAACAATTTTGATATAATAATCATTAAATTGAATTTTAATTATTCTAATACGAAATCTAACAAATAAAATGACATCATCGCACCTTTCTAATATTCATTATATAAACAATTATAGGTAGACCTAGAGTCGAATAAAGAATTATTAGTTTAAGAGTGACTAGTAAGTATACCTTTCACAACATTTTTATCACTCCATTTATAAGAAATGGTAATCACATGATATAATCTATTTAAACATGAGTTAAGAGGTTACAAAGTCGATTATCAACACTAAACCATAAATTTGGAAACTGGCTTGCTCAATTTCCATTCTTGTTTCACATGTAGTTATGAAGTGTGGGTGGTTATGTTTTTGTAGCTTTCTCTATATTTTCATAATTAGTGATTTTTTTCTCAACACCTCATTAGATAAAAGATTAATTTCCTTCCTTACCACACTTAAAAAAAATTGTATTCCTTAAAAGATAATTTCCTCCACGATTATTTCCACATATTTAGCATAAAGGAAAGATCATCTACTTTACTCCCTAGTTTATATATTTCATTTTGAATTTAATATTTCACTTCTAATCAGTTCCATGAGACTGATGCATAACTGTAACCTAAATTTACACATTAATGTCACATCAAAAATAATCTTCATAGATACTAAAGTCACTTATGGATAACACCCTACACAGACTCAACTTTATTCCACAGATGAATCGATAAAATTTACATTTGAGTCGGTAGATAATTCAATAATAATACCTTGCATGTATTGTAAAATTATCCATGAAGGTACCTGATGATTCAAAATACTTGTTTCGTTTTACTAAAGGAACCCCATATCAATTTTAATATGATGAATACTAAGAATGTAATTATTGGAAAATGTTCTTGAACTCATCCCAATCCATGGAACCAATTTCAACTTGTTTCCTAGTATACATTATTATATCTCACCACTAGTTTTCTTCACTATTTAAATGATAAATAGAGTGAGTGGCTTTCTTTTGATTTGAACACTGGAGAATGGAAAATGTCATTTTAGTGGAAATGATACTTTTCTCATCCACAAGTTGATTTTAAGACCCACAGAATGAAGGTGTACCCTTCCTTATAAAGGAATCAACAAAATATTGTCCCCTTAATTTATAATTTTGGATTGTAGAATGATTCATATCTTGGGAATATTTTCTAAGCATAGAAACAATATTTTTCATTCTTGTTTCCATAGAATTTCGTTTCATAGGAGGACAATATCTGAATTTTCTATCACATTCATTATTAACATAGTTCTTTCAAGTTCTATCCATTTTCTAAAACAAAAAATAATTGAGAAAGAAAAAATTATAATAGTGGGGAACCACATAATCATAAAAAACATATATGATTTATAAATAATGAAACATTCTTTAATCTATAACACTTT
This sequence comes from Viscum album, assembly GCA_963277665.1. Classification (NCBI taxonomy): domain Eukaryota; kingdom Viridiplantae; phylum Streptophyta; class Magnoliopsida; order Santalales; family Viscaceae; genus Viscum; species Viscum album. The sequence continues at coordinate 1,894,005,564 of OY728119.1, forward strand.
AGCTTTATTATAGGTCAATCATTTTCATTATCTAGTGAAATCCTTCACGATGGTTTGTAAAGAGTTTGTAAATTCCCAAAGATTATCTCATAGTAGTGGAAAACCAGGTGGGTAGCCTGAACCCTTATTATGAACTAGTTGCCTATCGATTCAAGCTCAATAAGGTTTTTTTGGAAGTGACATGGGTTGGTTTCCCAATCCATGCCAAAAGAAATTTATTAAAATGAATGAGTATAGTGAAAACACGTGGTGTAGTCAACCTACCAGGCTCAATAAGGTGATTTTAGTGTTGTTACTACCTGGTACATCAATTATATATCCACTTCCAATTATTTGTTCCATAAAACGATTTATTTCTAGGAATCCAGTCACTCGATCCTTTACCAACATTATCAAAAAAATTATATATATTTAGACTTTTCCATACACAAGAACGTAGGAATCCCACTATGGTTTTCTCATCGTTGTTTACATAGATCAACTAAGTATTTCCTAGGATACCAACTATTATGACCCCAACATATCATAAATATCCATTACATCATTTCTCCAAAATTACATTACAATAACAAATGACTAAAGGACATATAAGTTTATTGCCTTTGGAATGATGAAATCATAATAAATGGCATATAATTGAACTACATCATCTTCCACTACATTCATCATAAGTATAACCTTTACTATATAAATCATACATGATACATACCTCCATAACCTAGAAAAATAAAACATAATAAATTGTGAGCTCAGATGATCAGTATGGGTAAACCATGGAGATATGTAAACATAACAAGAACATAAGAGTATGAGAACATGATAATAACATTTGAAAACCATACCATTCATATCAAAGATCATAATCATTTTTCATGGAATAAATATTGAAAATTCATAAGACATGATTCATAAGGTAATTAATGATGATGATACTTGATAGAATAATGTCTACATAAGTAAATAATTTTTGTAATACATGTAATCATATAAATTTATTTCCATAGAAGTCAAGGATAACTTACAAGGCTATCTTAGTGGAATGGGTTCACTCCCTATTCTATCCAGTTCTATCTAATGAGATATAATTACTTACTAAATACATTGGAGGGAGGTATAGGCCCCCCTAATAACATAATTTATTCATACATACGTGTTCCCAAAGATAAAAAATTCATCAAATCGTAACCCATGAAATGAAAAAGGTCACATAATAATTTAATCAGATATTAGTTTATTGAGAATATATAGTGTTCTTAATCAATGTATTATAGCATAACCTATTTAATAATTCAGTCTTCATATGTACATTCCCCATGGATGTGAAATATATTTCATAAAAATCATCCCATAAAAAAAATAAACCATTCAAAGAAGTTTAAAAATGTTAACCATGGATTATATCTTATGTAAGGCATGAGTAACACCAAATAATTTCTTCATAGATGGAATACATTTTTGAAATACAGTTTAAAACATTTCTTGAGAGAAATATATTCCCAGCATTAGAGAAAATTATTTAATTCAAAATCCATTTTTAAAAATAAATCCTTTGAAAATAATTTAGAAAAAATACAATGTAATCTTCATTGAAAATATTGTTTATTAGGTTACAATATTCTATTAATTCTATACACATAAAAATGATAGATCCTTTAACAATTTCAATAAAATCCAAACGGTCATTGATTTGGAAGAAACCACAAATATTAATTTAAAACATAATTATAAAAAGAATAAAATTTCTATAACGATTTTTTGAAAATTTATTTGAGTGTAATAACATATTCCAGAATATATTTATCTGAAACATGGTTTATAAGGGAAACATAGTTTGACTAAATAAAGATATAAATTCTAATTTTCATAAAAACCTTTTATAAAAATTTTAAGTACCAAAGAATGAAAAAAATGAAACTAATACTAGAATATAACATGATTGAATAAAGGATAATTAAATTTATAATAAATTTTTTATATGAAAATGGGAAACATAATCACATTCTATCCAAATAAATACTCAGATTGTAGTAATAAGCTCGTACCACTTTCAAATAGTTCAATAAAAATCCCTATAAAGTAATAAAATTAAATGAAGAATAAAATATCAAAAAAAATATTATGATTAATGATATATCGTTATAATGGTGTAGTGTATACACTAAATAAAAATATATAGGTTCATAACATAAAATGTGTCTTAATGAAGGTAAATACAGAAAACATTCTCATAGGACATTGGCAGAATCAAAATTGTAACCCCATTAATGATTTATAAAAAAGGATAAGTAAATCCCAGTAATTATATGTTATTAAATAATAAAAAATATACATGGGTATTGTAAACACCCAATACTAGAAATAGGTCATTAACATGGCTTGTGTTTCAATGGAATTAAAAGTTAGATGGATATCCCTTACCTAAAGTCTTAACTTCCGTTATACATATTCAATCCTACAGTAAAATAAATAAAAGTTTATTATAAATATATTATAGAACCATATTTATTTGTATAATATAATATATTGTTGTATTGTGAAATTTTATCACCCTTTGGTTAATATTTTCATATTAACCTAATTTTTTTATAGTAAATCTTTATTTTATAAATAAGTTTTTGTTTTTTATTTTTTTTGTCCTCCTACTAATCGTGATTTTAATTTCTCCAGAAGTATAAACATGATATATGTATCATATATATTCATAATATATTTAATTTTAATAATATATAAGATAAATAAATTGTAAATGAAATACACAATTCACAGATATGGTAAGTCGTATCTACGCATGCACATTATTTTCCTTTAATTATGAGATTGAAAAAATGGCAAGTATATGAGATGTTACCATTTGAAAATAATTTTTTTATTTATATCACATATTTTTACTAAACCCCACCATTTATATATTCCTTTTAAGGTGTGAACAAATCACATTGCTTCATCAGGTGGTGGTCTAACATACAGATGAACGATGTTATTAGATTACCATAAGAAAGAATTAATGAAAGTATGTGTGGTATAACAATTTACGAATCATAATAAAATCATAAACATAATATATATAAAACATACACAACATTTATGTTATCATTCCAACCCTTGATTTGATTTAATGTAAAAACAAATATGGTTTCATGAGGAGGTTGTATTCCGTTCACATGAATGATGATTTCATAACCCATTTGATGAAATTGTGGTCTCTTATAGGTTTTAACCTCAACATAAAAACATATTAGTATTTTTATGATACTAAGGTTATTAAATAATCATGATATAAATATAACTAATTGGTTTAGAGGAATAAAAAGATTTATCGATGAACGTGACATCTTTTTAGGGTATCTTCTTATAGTTTTCACCAATGTAATCCCTTGGTTATATTTTTTACAAAGAAATGATACTAGGACTGTTGGAGGTAATTTTGTAATAGTTTATTATGGGGCCTATCTGAATCAATTGGATTTAGATGTAACACCTCATTACCTTTCTGGGAGTTATGTTTTAAGAGTTTTCTTTTTTTCCTTTCTCGTTGGTTGAGTAGAGTCTTGAGGGAATCGTGGGGATACCGGTAATGTTAAGGTTATGGATTTTGTTTTGGAATTTTCATCATATTAATTTTAGTTTCTTAATATTTTAGAGATTTAAACTCTATGTAATGCTGATTCACGATGTGTAATCATTGCGTAAAATATTCCATGAAGCCAGTATATTGCGCTAAAGGTTACAATGCATGCACAACTTACATGTAATGTATATATTGAAAAAATTATTTCTTAACAAAATGTGATGGGTTTATTGGTGAATGTGGGACTCAAAGAATACACAACCTGTAATTGGGTTATATACGATGTGAAATACCATGTCTTAGTTTTAATAAAGTGGATCTGTTGAAATTATTATTTTCCTCCTCTATCATTCCTTTATATCTACCTGTAGAATCTTCTATGTGTTTTTTTCTATTCTTAAATCCATCTGGATCACCTGTTTGATAGTTGACCATCGTGTACTTTATTGTTCATCAATATGGGTAAGCAGTCCCCCAATCTCTTCCATCTCTATCCTTTTCCTCCTAGTAGTTTGATAAACCATTTTGGGCTTGATGGATCTAAACTCCATGTTGTTGAATATTGTTTATTGGTCAAGTTCCTATATCATATGTTTATTCCTTTTCTATTTTTGAGTCTCATTTTTGGTCGCTATGATCCTACAAGAAATGTAGCTGGTTAAATTTAATATTTTCTAATTGAAAAGACTTGAATTGTTTGTTGTTGTAAACTAATTTCAATTTAATTGTGAAAATAAAAAATGAAGCTCATTGGTATTGGAATTGATAAGGAATGGACTATGGGGAAAACCCACAATTCCAATGAAATTGGATACTGGGGAATATATTGAAAATAGGATAAATTGAGAAATAACATGTTAATAGATTTTAGAAAAAATGGATTAAATCAAAATCATAAAAACTTATGATTTGTAACACCACAAGCTTCCACGGTACGCTTCTCTTTGAATAATACAGTAGCGTGTGTTATACGCAATTTCGAGTTCTTACACACATCACAACCAATCAAAATAGCCGTTATGAATATTAATACCCACTTTTTTAAATTTTATACATTTTATCTTTCAAAATGGACTTCATTTTTGGATTCGTAATATCGAAATTCGCATAGGGTGGATTTTTGGTATTTTTCGGAAAATTTTCAAATTTTGATGAATAGTGAAAAACACTGAGTTAAAGTTTAAAACTGAATTTTTATTTATAAAAAAATCATTTTATTTAAATTTAATTAGGGTCAAAAGAGATACATAATACCTATATATTTTCAATGTAATTCATTGGGGTTAGTTTTGAATAATTTTAGATATATAAAAATTTTATTGAAGTTTTCACCGTCTTTTACCCACCTACTAGGAGAATTTGGAAATTTACATAAAACTTAATTTTACCGCTTCTGTGAGTGGAATTTCAAAAATCAGAGATACACGGTTAATATCAAGTAGTTAAATGTGGTTCAATGAGATGAAAGTAATTTTTGGTGAATAGTATCTTTTTACTTTTATTTACCACGGTTAAAAGTAAAGTGTAATTAAGGGTATAAACGATATTAATATTACCCTAACACATGTAGTAATTCTATTGGACAATTTTATCACAACCAAAAACAACCGTAGGAATAAAATATTATCATTTAGGTCCACGTGGATTAGATTAGAACATTTATAATTATTTAATTCATGGAAGAGTTAAAAGAGAAAAAATAAAAGTGTAATTACTAAAACATTTTTTATATAGGGTTATACAAAAGATAAATTCAATTATAAATATTCATTATAAAGATAAATATATTTCCTACATAATTGTATTTTATTTATAAATTTTAGAAGTTATTTAATTTAATTTATATAAGAAACAATGGTGATGCAATAATTACCTAATTAATGAAATTTTAAAATAATTGATATTATAAATAACAAAACTAAATATAATTTGAAACTTTTTATGCATTAAACTAATTTTATAGGGTAATATGACATATTAGGATGGGTTATATTAATTTTTTTCGAATTAATAATGCTCTTATGAATTTATCCAAAACAAAATACCCAATATTGTCAAAATTGACATAAAAGAGTTTTTTTAACAAATATTATATAATTAAATGATATTAAATTCCTAAAAATATATGGTTCGTCCAAAAGACTTATATAATGATGTTTGAAACATTAATGGACCACTTGGGGGTCTATTCTAAGTATATAGTACGTTAATTAACCATATAATATAAAAATATGAAGTGACATGGTAAATGTCAAACTTTTTAACTACGAGTTAAATATAGATGAAAAGGTTGATATAGTGAACCACACCTTTATAAAATCTATTTTATGAATGGATTTCGAGCCATACCCACGTTAGAATTTGAATAATCTACTTTAGATCCATTATAAACCGAATATGAATTTATTATAAATTAATACATTAAGTTTTTTCAAAAGAGACCCTCCCCCATTATAAAAGGACACAACTTCTAACCAATTCTTCATACCTTCAAAGCCTTTTGGTTCGGCCACATTTTTCCCAAATGCCTTTTCAACTACCCTCCCTAAATCCTAGAGGCCTTCCTTTATTCATAAATCCATCCTATGGATCCCTTTTGATCAAATCAAAAGGAAGAACCCGAAGAAGAGGTAATGTTTTCACCACCCTTTTTCAAGTTCCTTCTTCTTCAACTTCTTCTTTCTTTGTTATTTTAATTCTAAAACAATAACTCAAGTATCTTATATATACTGTGATGTTATTATAAATATGGTACAACCACATTCAGTATTATATCCATCCTTTGAATGACATGTCACCATACGTGTGTACGTAGGGCATACCGTCTCCACGTCGTGGTGTAATTGCTATTCAAAACATTATTATTTGGATGGGTATGATATTGATGTGTAATTGAAGTAAATAATAAATATCACATTATGAGGATTCTGTATATATAATACACCATCCAATTATATATTATTTTAATATCAAAATAATGATATTGTCGCTCGTGCGTACGTACGGACTATCGTCTCCACGAACGCGATGAGATTCATTCCCCATCGTACACATTCAAGTATATTTCTCATTTGATGATTAAAAATAATGTTTAAGGACTTTATATCATTCTCGATATGAATAAGATACAACCTATCCATAACAAACATGGCTAATGTAACAATGCATACTAAAGAAAACGAGTAATTTAACACCCGAAATGACGATAATACTAAGATATTATTAAAAAAGAAATATTAAAAGATCATATATGATATCATAATTATGTGTATGGATCTTGTATAATTAAATAACAATGTTTTAACTATTATACATGAGTTTAACATACCCTCGACTAAAGAAAAGTACAAGGTAAGGATTTTTTTCACAATCTCTTCATTATCCGAGGTTGTTTATACGTAATTATCTTCTGGGAACTCTTTAAAATACGCATCCATGTTTCTTAAAAATGTATCTCAAAACATTCTTAATACTTTACAAAATATGGGTTAAAGTCATTTATACCCTTTTTTGACTTGTTATAAGATGTTTGTAAAGGAAGCTTTCTATTGTTTTCCAAACAAGGTCCTTTTTAACCTTTTCGACAAAATTAAAGTAAGAATGTAATTTTTTAACTTCTAAGGAAGGTGCGGCTATTTTGAGCCGTTATAAAATCGTCTAAGATTCCCTTACGATCTTATAAGAATATTTTCAAATTAAATTTTTTCATTTATAATTATGTGACTTTTAAATTATTTCAATAAAAGAGATATTTCTCTCAAATAGTTTTGATTTCATCTATGTCAACATCATTTGATGGATTTAAAGCTTATTTGAAGTTGGTATATTATGAAACAAAACATCCATATTTTATTGAAGGTTTTGTGATATATTTGACTATGGATGTGTTATTTTGATACCATTCCTGGTTTATGGATAAAGTATTAACATTTCGTATTCTCGTTTTAATACGAATGTTTATTTTATGTTTAAAACTTTTTGTATGAGGAATGCATTGGACATAGTAAGTGATGGGGGGAGCCCGCTATAGCTCCTCGGTGCATCAGTATGTCTCATGAGAAAAACTAGTGTCTTGTAACAAGGGCTTGACAAAATCTTATTTGTAGTCCTGGCATGAGGCCTTGACTATGTGGTTATGATAGTTTGGCATTATGCATTCCATCATTATGATAATGGTAATTGATATTGGATGTGATTATAAAACTAGAAGAATATCCATGTTAACATGTAAATGGAATTATTTCATTTTATCTTTTCCATATTATGCTGAAGTTCTAGTTTAAAAGTATTTTGTTCTATTTATACATTGCCTTAAATGTTTATGTTTTCTTATGAAAGTTTCCGCTATATTGTTATCCTTACGGAGCATCTCAGCTCACCCCTTTCAATTATTTAATTTTTCCCATGATTTGAAGAAGTATTTTATGAATGACCTCCAGGGAATGTATGAGGGGATATGAAGAAAAGATGTCGTTGTAGTTTTTTTAGTCTATGATGTAATGTAAGACTTATGAATATATCTAGTGTTTCTAGGACAACAAAAATAATCAGTCTTTCGAGACTTGATCTTTTGTGATCATGTCAATGTTATGTAATAATGCACCGACTCTGGGTAACTAGGGTTAGGGCATTATAATTGGTATCAGAGGACGTTTAGTACAAACCTTAGAAGCTAGAGTTAGATAAACTCTGATTAGGGCACATAAACCTAAGATGGACATTGGGGATTATTATAGAATAAATTCATAGATTTTTGGTATTGTAGAGATTTTGTGAGTTTTCTAAGAAATACATCCATGTCTAGATACGAGCAGGTAGAGATGGGTATGGCACATATGTACCTAGGGGTAAAACCCAAAAACACTGCTTTGATCTAGACTTGAGCGAGAATTGGTGCATGACAATGGGCCTTGCTGCACTCTTCGTTACGACACTCCTGGGGGATATTCTTAGGATAATTATCATTTTCATTACAAATAATTATGATGGGTTTATGAGTATATAATTCCTTAAATAAAACATTTTATTTTGATTATGGTTTATATCTATAAATAGTCCAATTTATGTTAAGTGTTTTACAAGTATGAAATAATGTATTTTTATTCATAAACTGATCTAGTTTATGCTATTGTATAGAAATAGAACATAGTGGAAGGAATGGAAACCGTATCAATCCACGCACTCCATGTAGGGATTTCCCTCCTACTCAAGATAATTATAGTGGAGCTGGTGATGCAACTGGTGCTGTTCAGCTAATCACTATACTGGGATAACTCACTCAGGTTATGAATACTAACCTTACCCACATGGAGCACCCAGATCCACAACGTGGAGGATCAATGTTAGATTGCTTCATGAGGCAACAACTACCAACATTCAATGGGAGTAAAAATCCATTGGTAACTGAGAAATGAATAAGTTCCCTAGAGAAAATATTTCAGGCTTTGGGGAGTAGTGAAAGGGAAAAAGTTTTCATGGCAGTTTATCGCCTCACTGGAGATGCTGATAAATAGTGGTCATTGATTCAAAACACGACGGATGATGATGACGTATCAAATATGGAATCTAGGGAGTTCAAAGATATTTTCTTTGAAAAATACTTTCCTTGTGACCATCCAGCAAAAATGGAAAGGAAATTTCTGAGTCTGAGACAAAAGGAGGATGAGAATATCGCAAAGTATGTGGCCAACATTACAAGGTTAGTGAGGTATGCTGCAGATTATATACATAACCCAAGAAGTATGATTGATCGCTTATTTGATAAGTTAAAACCATTTCTCCGTCGAGAATTAGTTTCACAAACCTTCTCATTGTACGAGGATATTATCTCATGAGATATCAAGACAGAAAAAGATATCTTTATGTCTTACAACTTTAAAGCAAAGCAAGAGAAGAAGACATCTACTGATCAATCTGGGAACAAAAATAAGGGGAAGAAGGGAAAGGATGAATATCCATCTTGCAGTAAATGTGGGAAGAAACACCCTTTTACTTTCTTGAAGGGAATGAGAGACTGAAAGACTTTGTGTATGAAGAAGGAATTTTGAAATTTGGGAAGATATTTTGTGTTCCTGATATACCTGATCTGAAAAGGGAATTGTTGGACGATGCTCATTGTTCCAATTTCTCTATTCACCCTAGGAGCACCAAAATGTATAGGGATTTGAAGGATCATTTATTTTGGGAAAACATGAGGAGGTAGATTTCTGATTTTGTGTCAAGATGCATGGTTTGTCAACAAGTTAAAGCTATAAGGCAACAACCTAGTGGAGTATGGCAACCTCTTCCCATACCCAAGTGGAAATGGGATATTTTCATGATGGGATTTGTCATGGGACTATCAATGACTCCTAGAAGGAACGATAAAATATGGGTCATTGCTGACCGTCTTACCAATTCATCACATTTTCTTTCCATAAGGGTGGATTTACCACTTGAACGTCTAGCAAGACTATATATTATTGAAGTTGTGAGACTCCATGGAGTGCCCCTATTGATTGTTTCTGATCGTGATCCCCGTTTTACTTTAAGATTCTAGAAATTTATTCAGAAAGCCTTGGATACTGAACTTCATTTGAGCACTGCCTACCACCCTCATACAGATGGACAATCTGAACGGACTATTAAAACCTTAGAAGGCATGTTCAGATCATGCTCACTTGATTTTAAGGGTATTTGGGATCAATATTTACCTCTGGTGGAATTTTACTATAACAATAGATTCCATTCAAGTATTCGGATGGCCCCATATGAAGCATTATATGGAAAGAGATGTCTCACACCAACCTTTTGGGATGACATTCGTGAAAGAAAACTTGTAGGCCCAGAACTGGTGGAGGAAATGATGGAAAATGTAAAGGTAATTCAAAACCACATCAAAGCAGCTCAAAGTAGGCAGAAGAGCTTTGCCAATAACCGACAGAAGTATTTGGAATTTCAGGTGGGAGATAATGTTTTCTTAAAGGTATCTCCCAGGAAAGGTCTTATACATTTTGGTAAGAAGGGTAAATTGAGTCCCAGGTACATTGGACCTTTCGAAATTCTAGAACGAATTGGGGCTGCAGCTTTCCATTTGGCAATGCCGCAATGTCTCTCAAAAGTTCACGATGTGTTCCACGTATCACTTTTGAGAAAATACATGCCTGACCCAACACATGTACTCACCTATGAAGAATTATAACTGTAACCCAATCCGCCTTATTGCGAAGAGCTCGTCAGGATTCTTGATACGAGAGAACAAGTACTGAGAAACTGGACGACTCGTCTGGTAAAATATTTTTGGAGAAACCATAATATGGAAGAAGCAACGTGGGAACCCCCAGGAACTTATGATGAAGAACCACCCATGTCTTTTCATGCAGTAGTATTCTAGAAATGTCGATGATGAAATTATTTGAATGAGGGGAGAATGTAACACCCTATTCTTTCATGGTACGCTTCTCTTTGAATAATACAGTAGCGTGTGTTATACGCAACTTCAAGTTCTAAAACACACCACAACCAATCAAACTAGCGTTATGAATAGTAATATCAACTTTTTTAAATTTTATAAATTTATTCATTCCAAATGGACTTCATTTTTTGATTCAAAATATCGAAATTATCCTAGGGTGGATTTTTGCTATTTTTCTGAAAAACATTCAATTTATGATGAATAGTGACAAAAAACTTAGTTATAGTTTGAAACCAAATTTTTATTTAAATAATTATTTATTTTATTTAAATTAAATTAAGGTCAACATAGATACAAAATACTTATATAAGATCAATTTAATTCATTGGGTTTAGTTTAGAATACTTTTAGACATATAAAAATTTTATTGAACTTTTCACCGTCTTTTACCCACCTCCTAGGAGAATTTGGAAATATACATAAAACATAATTTTACCGCTTCTGTGAGTGGAATTTAGAAAATCTGAGAGACATGGTAAAAATCAAGGAGTAAAATTTGGTTCAATGAGATAACAATAATTTTTTGGTGAATAGTAACTTTTTACTCTTATTTACCATGGTTAAAAGTAAATAGGATAATTAAGGGTAAAAATGATATTAATATTACCCTAAAACATGTCCTAATTCTATTAGACAAGTTTATCTCAACCAAAAACAACCTTAGTAATAATATATTATCATTTAGTTCCACTTGGATTAGATTCAGACATTTATTAATATTTAATTCAAAGAAGAGTTAAAAGAGAGAAAATAAATGTTTAATTACTAAAAAAAATTTAATATACGGTTATACATAAGATAAATTTGATTATAAATATTAATTAGAAAGATAAAATGGTTTCCTACATAATTGTATTTTATTTTTAATTTTTAGACATTATATAATTTAATTTATATATGACAAAATGGTTATGCAGTAATTACCTAATTAATGAAATATTAACATAATTGATATTATAAATATCAAAATAATTTTTATTTGAAACTTTTTATGAATTACACTAATTTTATAGATTAATATTATATATTAGGACGGGTTATATGAATTTTTTTCGATTTAATAATACTTTTATGAATTTATAAAAAACAAAATACTCAATAGTGTCAAAATTGACATAAAAGAGTTTTAAAAAAACAATATTATATTATTAATTGATATTATATTCATAAAAATATTTGGTTCGACCAAAGGACATATATAATTATAGTTGTATGATTAATGGACCACTTGGGGGTTTCATGGAATTATATAGTACATTTATTAACCATATAATATAAAATTACAAAGTGACATGGTAAATGTCTAACTATTTAACTAACAGTTAAATATAAATGATAAGGTTGATATAGTGACCCAAACCTATCTAAAATATATCATATGAAAGTATTTAGACCCATAACCACCTTATACTTTTAATAATCCACTTTGGATCCATTAGAAACCGAATATGAATTTATTATAAGTTAATACTTTACGTTTTTTCTAAAGAGCCCCTCCTCCCCCTTATAAAAGGACACCACTTCTATCAAATTATTCATACCTTAAAATTCTTTTGGCTCATCCAACCTCTGCCAAAATACCCTCTCAACTATCCTCCCTTAATCCTAGAGGCCATCCTTTAGTCATAAATCCATCTTAAGGTTCCCTTTTGATCAAATAAAAAGGAAGAACCCGAAGAAGATGTAATGTTTCACCACCCTTTTTCAAGTTCCTTTCTTCTTCAACTTCTTATTTCTTTGTTATTTACATTATCAAACAATAACTCCAGTATCTTATAAATACTTTGATGTTATTATAATTATATTACAACCATATTCAGTATTATATCCATCATTTTAATGACATGTCACCATACGTGCGTACGTATGGCTTACCGTCTCCACGTCGTGGTGTAATTGTTATTCAAAAAAATATTATTTGGATAGGTATGATATTGATGTGTAATTGAAGTAAATAATAAATATAACATTATAATTTTTCTTTATATATAATATACCATCCAATTATATATTATTTTAATATCAAAAGAATGATATTGTCGCTTGTGCGTACGTACGGACTACCGTCTCCACGAATGCGATGAGATTCATTCCCCATCGTATCCATTCAAGTCTAATTATAATTTGATGATTAAAAATAATGTTTAAGGACATGTTATAATTCTACATATGAATAAGATAGAACCTATCTATAACAAACACAACTTATGTAACAAAACATACTAAAGAAAACGAGTATATTAACACCGAAAACGACTATAATACTAAGATATTATTTAAAATGAAATATTAAAAGATAATATATGATATCATAAGTATATATATTGTTCTTGTATAATTTAATAACAATGTTTTAACTATTATACAGGAGGTTAACTTACCCTTAACTAAGGAAAATTACAAGGTAAGGGTTTATTTCACAATCTCTTCATTATCCGAGTTTGTTTATAAATAATTATCTACTTGGACCTCTTTATCATCGACATCCATGTTTCATAAAAATGTATTTCAAAACATTCTTACTACTTTACATAATATGGGTTAAAGTCATGTATACTATTTTTTGACATTTTATAAGTTGTTTGTAAAGGAATATTTATGTGATTTCCCAAAAAAGGTCATTTTTAACCTTTTCCAAAAAACTTAATGTAAGAATGTATTTTTTTTAACTTATACGGCGGGTGCGGCTATTTTACGCCATTATAAAATAGTTTAAGCTTCCCTTAAAATATTATAGGAATATTTTCAATGTAAATTTTTTCTTTTATATTTATGTGACTTTTAAATGATTTCAAAAAAAGTGATATTTCTCTTAAATAGTTTTGATTTCATCTATATCAACATCCTTTGATGGATTTTAAGATTATTTGAAGTTGGCTTATTATGATACAATAATTCCATATTGTATTGAAGATTTTGTGATATGTTTGACTACGGATGTGTTTTTTTATACAATTCATATTTTATAGATAAATTATTTATATTTCATATGCTAGTTTTAATACGAATGATTATGTTATGTTTAAACCTTTTCAAATAAGGAATGCATTGGACTTAGTAAGTGACAGGTGGAGCCTACTATAGCTCCTCGATGCATCGGTAGGTCTCATGAGACAAACTAGTGTATTGGCACAAGGACTTGACAAAATCTTATTTGTAGTCTTGGAACGAGGCCTTGACTATGTGGTTATGATAGTCTGACATTATGCATTCCATCATTATGAAAGTGGTTATTGATATTGAATGTGATTATTCAACTAGTAGAATATCCATGTGAATATGTAAATGGAATTATTTCATTTTATCTTCACCATATTATGATGAATTTCATGTTTAAAAGGCTTTTGTTTTAGTTATAAATTTCCTTAAATGTTTATGTTTGTTTATTAAGGTTTCTGCTATATTGTTATCCTTACTAAGCATCTGCGATCACCCCTTTCAATGTTTTAATTTTTCGCAGGATGTGAAGAGGTATTTTATGAATGACCTGCAAGGAATGTATGAGGGAATATGAAGAAATGACATTGTTGTATATTTTTTTTCATTATGATGTAATGTAAGATTTATAAATATATCTAGTGTTTCCAAGACTACTAAACTAATCAGTCTTTCGAGACTTGATATTTTGTGATCATGACAATGTTATGTAATAATGCACTGACTCTGGGTAACTTGGGTCAGGGTGTTACATGATTGGGTTTTCTTAAATGCATTGAATAATGAAAACCCACTTTTCTTATTTTTTGGATGAAATTTCCCAATTGTAATATGAAATGGTGATATTTTATTTTAAACAAATGTTAAATTATTTTCCCAATGTTGATTGATGGATTGAGCACATGTGAGCCTAGGTAGGTAATTGGTTTTTTTTTCCGACAAGCATGTTGGGATGGCAATTCACTAGAAACTGATTGATGTTTCAACTCTAAAAAATAGAGATTAGTAAAATATATTTTGTATATGATCTTCATGGGTCCTTTTAGGAATGATCCTGATGTATTTTTGTGCGCATATTTGTTGTGATCGTTTATATGAGTTGTGTGAGGATCCTCTAACTAAGAAAATCATACCATAGGGAAAATGATCTTGTTTCATTATATGATGATTTTGTTATAGATGTCCATCTTCTTAAAACCATTTCCCATATTCCTAGTCATTTATATAAACAATTTTATTTATTTATTTATCTTATTCCATATTTTAAATGATTTCTATCATTTGAAATGAAAAGCATTTTTTTTATATAAATATGAAAATGTGCTGTCATTATTGTTTTTTTAAATTAAAAAAAATTATATTATTATTATTATTTTTCTTATTATGGAACATATGGTGACACCCAACTAGGATTTTGAGATCACTTCACACCTTTTCCATTTGGTGATTATTGATTTTCTCCTATCAGGTATGAATAATGGGAAAGTGCCTCTTGGAGGAGGTGATTATTATTGATCCCTTATGGTCTGAAGTTACATTTTATTTGGGTTGTTTGAGTTTTATTTTCTACTTTCTATTACATTAATGATATAATTTTTGGGTTTTGATATACTCGTTTGGTTTTTAGTACTATATCTATTTAAATTTTTTGACTATACAAATATATATTTATCTCCTGTTGTTTTGTTGAAAATTAGTTCACATATTCTTATTGTATGATGTCTCATGCAAGTCTTCAGACCATGGTTGTCAAGAATGAACTTTGGGAAATTTTGGGATCATCTTGGTTGTTATGGTGATAATTTATCTGGGGTGGTGCATGAAAAATTTGTACCAAATGGGAAAGTTAAACATCTTACATTTACGTTAGAATGTAGTTGATAAGTATTATCAAAACATATAAGGTAGTTGTGAAATATTTTCTAGAAACTATCATCTTAATGAGTGTTAAGTTACTTTGGTTGTTTTGGGAAAGCAATCTAGAGATTTAACTCCAGTATTTTTCTTACATTATATTTGGATAGGTAGAAATCCAAATATTCTTTTAATATCTGATGGGATTAATTTCCGTATTACACTTGTCTGAATGTTTAATTAAGAAATCTTATGATCCCTTCTATGATGTTTGTGGTTTTTTATAATCAATAATTGATGAATAATGTTTAATAGGATCTAGGAGGAAAATATAAATGAACCACAGAAAGAAAAGACATTGGTGGACTAGAATATAGATGAGATTGTTGTGAATATTGTTTATACTCAAGGATAGGCACCTACACCAATTCCTGTCAATACTATAGTTATAGAATCTTAGAGGGATGAATGTAGGTATTGTTCTAAAAAGCTCCTTCATATGAAGATACCTTATTTCCAAGGTATCGATGATTCTCAAGAGGTTACATATTGATTGATAACAATTGAACGTATCGTTGACATCCTGGAAACTCCTGAATCTATGTAGGTAAATTATTTTACCTTTAATATTGAGGGACATCAAAAGATATGTAGGGACCAAATGGTTACAGATAATAAGAAGGAAAGGATAGTGTGAAAGGACGTTAATAATATCTTAACTAGCCAGTTCCATCTAGAGTCAATGGTGCTAGCTAAGGCAATGTTGTTTTTTTAACATGAACATGATACAAAATCCAAGAGAGAATATGTGAACATATTTATGGAGCTTATCTAATTTTTAGGTACCATTTTATCAAATAATAAAATAAATACACTATATATGGTGATGTGAATTTGATCTTATATTTGTTCTCAAGGATTCCTGTTTAATCTATCTTCTTATACTACCATGATGGATTGGGAGTTTTTGATCAAACATAATATTCATTTTATGTCAAGGTTGAGGGGAGTTACTTTTCCTCACAATGGTAGTTTTATTATTTCCCATTAACAATATAGAATGTATGATGAGTCTTTGGGTGGATCTATATTGCAAGGTTCTTAAAAGGACCTGGCCTTAAAAATTACATAATCTAGTAAATTATTTTTTAATTCACTTCATTATATTCCAATAGATCTTTTTAGTTTAGAGTTATAGAAAATAAGGATATAATTCGTACATATAATCCCACAAGAATACAAATTGGGTACAACTAAATTGGTAACCATTTATTTTATAATATAATGGTTTTTAATAAAATATGAAGTATTTTCATGAAAAGACTTCTCAAAATTCATCTCAGATTATCCTTATCTCTTACCAATCCTTACACCATGTGAAAAACATTTTAATTCATTAGATGAGAATAAAAATCATAGTAAGGTGTTTAAAATTATGGAATTAAATTGTTAGTCCCTAAATACTTATAATTATATAAAATCATTTTCACAAATACATTCTTCTCATGCATCCAAAATCATATACCTACATTGAAAAACATGTTACTTCCATAAAATATAGAAAGAAAAAATAAAACCATAATAGTATCTTGGGGAATTTAATTACATAATTTTCCAACCATCGTGACTACATTATAATTTGTAAACCTCATGGGTACATTACAATTTAATCGTCATAACTACCATATCTTGTAACCATCACTGTTACACTGGGAGTAACCATACTACTGACCTCTAACATAAACGTACCCTTTTTGTTGGAAGGATATTTAGGTAAAAAAAATCATCATATAAAATTACCAAGAACAATAACATAATCTTAAACCATTATATATTTCTTAAAAATATTCCTTTTTAATTTTGTAAAAATATAAAATTAAAAGGTGGTTTTTAAAGAAGAGTTCCTTTCATATACCATATCATGGAAGTGAGAATTAAGAAATATATGGAAAACGTATAATCACTATAAATACCCATAATAAAAGATAATATATTAAAAATTAATATCACAAATAATAATATTACCACATAATTAATGAATTAAAAGGTTTACCCAAAAAATAGAAATTGGGTTAAGAAATCTATTACCTCGGGTTTATATTACTTAAATGGTTCTTAAACCTCGTATATAATGGTTAAAAGTGTGTTATTTTACAGAAACATATTCATGTTTATAACAACTTATATGATCATTTTATAAAATAATTGCAGCCATTTATTAATAATATTTTTTTATTTCCATAGTTTCGGGTGGGTTCTTTACACAGTTTCAATGGTCGGTTCATAATGGAAATTGTTATCGAATGGAATAAAAACACCATAATTAGAATAAAATGGTATTAAAATGTTTCTAGAATATTAAATGATATCATAAATCATTATTTGTTCATATATGTTGATGAATCATTAGATATCACATTAATATTATTTGTTTAGATCATTTTTGAGGTTCTTTGATAATCACAAACTAGTTTCGTTATAATATAATAATATGTATATAAGTTAACTCAAGAATATCATATAGGCTATATAATTCAATTTAATATCCATTTCAACAATTAAAATGGTTTTATAGCCTTCTTTGAAGGAAGTAATTGAAATACAAAACACATCATCTATGATATCGGTATATTGACACATCTTTGAAGGTGTTAATAATTTTAGAATAATAGAGAGAGGAGATAAAAGTACGGTGATTATTTTTTTCATAAACATGATTAAATTACGGTATATATAATACACATGAGTTTTAAAGTCTCTTAGATAAAGGGAGGAGAATATAGTATTATAAAAGAAAAATAATTGAAAAGAAATAAAAAATTGAAAGAGGATTTTTACCTATTGATATCTTCTCCATGAGATCCTCCTCAAGGCCATTGGTATGGGCCTTTTGTTGATACCATAATGAAATGGACGTGCGGAAGAAGCTTTGGAGGAGTATTGGTTAGAATTTTGACAATGATCAAATCTTGAGAGTTGTGTGGAGTAGAGGAGGTGAGGAGTGATATTTATAGTAGATGAGAGGGGTTTTTTTTCTATTAGTCTATTCATAATTTCATTATTTTGATGAATAAAAGAAATAGTGTTGGTTATTATGACTAAATACTATAACTAGTGAATTTAAATTTAAATAAAGGGGGCGTACCGTAGTAGAGCATTACCCATGACAAAATAATTCAAGTATTTACTTTATTTCATTAAATATCATATTTCACAGTTTTCTAAAATTTTAGGAATTTTAAAAAATACTAAAAATTTACCCCAAACATTTTTTGATGCTTATAATTATAAAATGAACCCCATTTTTAGAATATAATTTCCTAAATATGAAAAAATTAAATTTTTCAACAAAATCACAATTTATTTGAAATATAACTAATTTAAAACTACAACTAATTTTATGACACCTAGAAAAATTAATCTAGGCCTCGTAAAATTATATTACAAACATAAGACAATTAATTTATGAAAATATTTTATGAAAATAAATTTTTATTTGAATTATTATTTTTATCATAATAGTGTAATTATATATTTATGAAATAAAAAAATAAAAATACTTAATTAATAATTTATTTACTTATACTATGATCATCTGGTCACTTATATGATGACTTTTTTATTTATAAATTCTATGGGCGAGGTTACTATTAATTTGGAAAATTTAATATTCGTGATGTTTATATTACCATTCATAATGGTTACATTGCTATTCCAAAGGGTTGAGTTATTATTTACCGAAAATTAGGTAGGTCATATCAGACTCAAAATTTATTTCTGACCACAAGTCTCTATGTGTATTTTTCAAAATTCAAATCATAGAAACTGAAATATTACGTTAAATTCCTAGGTTATAACTATACACTTTAAATAATTTTAATAAAAATTTGTTTTTTATAGAGACTCAATTTTTCATGAATTTAATAATATAATAAAATTATTCATAAATCATTGGTGTGTTACATGATCCCAACCTCCTTGAAATTGCATCCATACAATTTTTTATTTACTTATTGAATAAGCTAGGGTACCTATCCCTCATAGAAATTTCTATATTCCCATATTGCTTCTTCAACCCTGTGGTTTCTCCAAAAAATATTAACCTAGAGAATTACCATATTCCATAACACTTTCTCTCTACGATCATGAAAATTAATAGGTTCTCTTTATAAGAAATGTTCTCTTCCAGGTTGACTAATTCTAGGATCAAAACATGATATGTTTCTGGCACATACTTTCTCAACAATAAAACATGAAAAACTTATGTACATGAGATAAACATGGAGTCAAATATACTTGGTAGGAAATGGGTCCAAATTTTTCCAAGTTTTAATATGTTCCAATAAACAATGAACATATCATTCCATTCTTACCTAAATGCAAAATAGTTTTCTATGGTGAGATTATAAGAAAAAATTTATCACCTACCTTGAACAAAAATCCATTCCTATTATTATCTTTATAACTTTTCTTACAGCTTTGAGATGTCCTCATGTGTTGCTGGATCATATTCACTTTCACAGACACTTCCTCTATGAATTATGGCCCATTAAAATTCTTTTCCAAGACATCATCCCAAAATGATGGATTTTGACACCAATTACCATATAATTCATCATGTATTTCCATCTCTATAGTAGAATGAAAAATATTATTATAAAAACACTCAAATAATGAAATATGTAGATCCCACCTTCCCTGGTAGTCCTTTGAACAAGCTCAAATCATATACTCCAATGTCTGAATTTTTCTCTCAATCTGTACATCATATTGTGGGTGAAAAGCAGTGAAAAAATATAATTTAGTGCCCAATGACATCTGAATGCACTTAGAAAATATATTAATCAACTTGGGACCATATCCATATATGTGGAAAATAGGAACTCCGCGTAACCTGAAAATCTATTTGAGGTATAGTCGAGAAAGTTGATCTAAAGTCATAGTCTCTCAGATATGAATGAAATGTGATGATTTAGTTAGTCGATCAACAATTACCCAAATCGAATTGTTATACATATAAGTCTTTGGTAGTCCCTCAATGATTTCTAGGGATATATTTCCCCATTTCCACTCTAGAACTAGAAAATGATGAATAATACCCTATACTATTAGTTTCAATTCATTGAAATAATGTCAGGTCAAAAATTTCGCTATTAAATTTGAAATATCTCGATTCATTCCATCACACCAGAAATAATCCTTAAGGTCTATGTACATGTTAGTACTACTAATATGAACTAAATATAAAGAACTATGAGCTACACACAATAATTATTTCTTTAGTTGGGAATCCCAAGTCACACATAATCTCTTTCCTAATCATAAAACATAATATTTTTCAATGTTAAATTCTTGAAACATTCCCATTTTAACTGATTCAACCTTTTTTTGTAACTCATTGTGTTCCTTATTTTCTTATTTAATTATTTCTGATAGATATTTCTATACTGAATCCTAAAATAAAATAGAGTAATTCCATGAACCCACAACATATAGGAATAAATTCATCTGATCATTAATCAAGGGGTCATATTCCAAAAATTACATGGTTAATGATTCATGATGTTTTTGACTCAAGGAATATGAAACATTGTTTTATTTTAAATGATTTTAATTGATCCGGAAATCATAATCCTTTATCAGTTCATGCCATATTCTCTTCATCATGTTTAATTTCTTATGTGTAAATATATACTTCAGACATTTATGGTAAGTATATATTTCAAATTTGGAACCATAAAAATGATGCCTCCAAATTTTCAAAGAGAAATCCAGAGCTTCTGAATCCAAATCATGAGCGGGATAGTTTAAATCATAAGGTTTTAGTGGTCTTGAAGAATAATAAATCACCTGATCATTCTGCATCTGAACACAACCAAATCCCTCGATAGAAGCATGACTATGTAGAAAAAATTCACCCTTTCTAGAAGACATGGACAAAACTAGATCTTTCACCAATGAATTATTCAGTTCTTGAAAAAAAAATATTGCATTAGTTTCTCCAAATAAATTTCACCCACTTTCGTTTAAACTCAGATAATGAGATAGATAACATATAATTGTTTTTAGAAAACTGTCGGTAATAACCTTTTAATCAATGAAAAATAAAAATATTTAAAAAATATATAGGTCTTTTTCATTCATCTGTCACTGTTTTATAGGGGTCAAATATTATTTCATTAATATTTAAAATGTACCCATGAAAATAAATATGTTGCAACCAAACATCACATTTTCCAAATTTCTTGTCTAACTTCTTTTCTTTGACAGTTTTCAAGAAAATACTTAAATGTTTTTCATGATCCTCATAACTTTATGAAAAGATAGAAATATAATAAAAAAATTATCCAAATATTCATGAAATATTCTACTCATAATATCCATGAATATATGAAAATTATTTTTCGAACCGAGGAGATAAACAAAAAACTCATAATTCCTCAATCTTGTATGAAAAGCTGTTTTAGGATTTATTCCTACTTCACCTTCACCTGATGGTAACCACATTTAAATTCAATCATAGACAAATAATGATCTCTGTTGAGGTGATTAAACAAGTCATTGATATATGGAAAATAATACGTAGTCATAATAGTAATATTAGTTAAATCTCTACAATCAATGCAATATCTAATGAATCCATCATTATATTTAACATACTAAATAGGAACACCCCATGGTGAAGTGCTATGATGAATGGAGCCTTTATCAAGAAACTCAAGCCAAAGACTGGTCAATTAAAGTAGTTCCACATAATCAATTTGATAAGGCTATTTTTAAATTTTATTAGAATAAGGAACCAAGTCAATAGTAAATTCAACTTCCTGATCAGATATAACATTAGGATACTCATTAATAAAATAATCTATGTATTTATTTACTACTAGATCATCCTTAATCTAAATAGTTCCACTATTTTCAACAATATAAGAAATAAATCATCCATTAATATAATTTAATACTGTCTTCTCTTCCATATATGTTAGCAATAGTATTGGTTCATTCTTGTACAAAAAAAGAAATTGTTTCAGAAAAACAACTTCTTTAGCTCTAAAGTCAATCTTAGCTTGACAAATAGAAATCCATTCTATACCAGAATGACGTCCAAACCTACCAAGTGTAAAACAACATTTTTTTAATCTAATTTCATTCCATATATAAAATCATAAATATTCTTATAATGTTATTATGTTGTAATATTTTCCTAGGTGTTTTAAAAAAAAGTCACTATCTCATTTCATTTGGTGAAATTTAAAAATTTATCTGAAAATTTCTTTGAAATAAATGAATGTGTATACCATATATCAATGAAGTCGGTAGAAAAATGTGTAAACAATTACTTGATACCACTTCATCAGATGGCCTGACATCTACTAATGTGGATGCAATGTATCTCACAACACTGTTGTATATATTTTGTGGCTATATTCCATAATTTGGATCTTTCTTTGGGAATGTATTTTCATAATGACCCATCTCACCGCATTGAAAACACTTTATTTATTTTGTTATCAGGATTAATATTAATATCACTTAATTAAAATATTGATCCATAAACCTAAAATTACCAAATTAGAAACACTTCACAATTTTATTGAGGAATTCTCAACGGTTCTTTTTACCACACTTTTTCAAATACTAGAAGTTGAACATTCTTACCATCATATTTATTTGATTGATCCTTACCCATCACATTCCATCTAGAACACTTCTTCTTGTTTTTAAAGTACACATGATCATCAGAAAACTCCATTTATTTCCTCTTATCATATTAGACAAGTTTCTCATTACATTTTAATTCATTGGATGCCAATTCCCTTCGATATATTCTCTTTAATCTTGAGTAAAAACAATTGATTTTCCTATGAAGATCCTAAATAATATTTGGATCATATTTTTTAAATTAGGTGGATTTTTTCTTCAAACACAACTATTGAATCCTCCTCATTTTGTTTTAATTAAAGTAATTGATTTTCCATACTAATTTGAAGCACCTTATGAAAATATCTTTCAAGGAAAATACATTTAAATTTATCCATTCCAATGAATCAATACGACAACTATAACTATTATTATTAGCCATTTACCACCATTGATCACCTTCAAATTCATAATGATAAATTCCAAGACTATCCTTTTTAATATTTTAACACTCCATGACATTGAATATCATTTCATAGGCTTTAATCCATCATTCAGCTGCTACTAGGTCAAAAGATCCACTGAAAATAGAAGGGTGTGTCCCCATAAAATGTTCTTATATCATCATATTTCTTAGTGGTAGATATGGTTGTTCTCTTTCACGGATTCCATTAATGTTCATATCCTATATCAACTGATCCATTATTATTAAAAAAGGTTTGGTTGCAATTCCCACTATTCCAAGTTGCAGATTCAGAAATATTTCATCCTATAAGTGCCTTCCTACATCATATTCCCTATTTCTTCGGTGGAAAACCATTCCGAAAAAAATATCTTAGATGAAGAAAGATGATAATAAAAAAATTATATATCATTTAATAATAAAAATAAGCTTAAAATTATTTATCATATTTTATTAACATCATCATAACCCTTAATGTTATCTAAACAGTGCTCTGATGCCAACTATAAGGGCTCAACCTTAAACACTACATAATCTAGTAAATTCATTTACAATTAAATTAATTAAAGTTCCATAGATCATTTAGGTTTAGAGTTTTATAAAATTAAGACATAATTAATACATATCAACCCAAAAGAATACAAAGTGGATACAACTAGAACAATATTTATTTCATTCATAATAATTTTTTTTAATGAAGCATGAAATATTTTTCATGAAATTTATTACCAACATTCATATTAGCTTCTCATTTTCTCTTACCCACCCTTAAAACTTATAAAAAACATTTTAAAACATGGTATGAGAATAAGAAGCTCAGTAAGGGGTATAAAACTATGTAAATAAACTGGTAGTCCATAAATAAATATCACTATAGTAAATTATTTCCACAAATACATTCTTATCACCCATAATGTATCATATACTTAATTTTTTGATACATGATATTTCTATAAAACAACAAAAACAGAAACAAAAGAAAAACAATTTCTTGGGGAAATTACATAGTTAATTCTTTATCCCTCATTGATACCTTATGATTTATAACCCTTATGGATACCATATGATGTAACCCTCATGGAAACCTTATGGTGTAACCATCATAGTTAAACTTGGATTAACCATATATATGAAATTAAAATTAACATAAAAATGAATTAGAGGGGGTTATTGGTCCCACCCTTCACCCTAAAGAATTCCCATGAACCAAAAAAATAATTATAACTCATGAACAAATGTATTAAAACTTATCCATTTAATTTTTTAAGAATAAAAATTTGAAAGTGGATTTTTAAAGAACAGTCCTTTACCTATATCATATTAATGAATCATGAATTAATAAAATGAATGGAAACTGTATAAACTACATAAGTCCCTATAATACAATATAATATATTAAAAAATCATTTCACAAATAATCTTTGTATTTCATAATTTTTGATATTGAAGGTTAACTCGAATAATGGATATTGGGTTAAGAAATCCCTTAACTCAGGTCCATATTACATCAAATGTTCTTAAACATCACTTGAAATGGTTAAAAGAGTTTTATTTTATAGAAAAATATACATGTTTATAAAAAACTATATGATCATTTTATAACATAATTCCACAAATTTATTAATTATTTTTTCTTATGTACATTTTTTAGGTGTGTACTTTACATGGTTTCCATGTCAGGTTGAAATGGACTATCTTGTCGAATGGAAGTGAAAAAACATAAGTGGAATGAAATGGAATTAATATATTTATATAATTTTAATTGATACCATAAATCATTTCGGTTTCATATATTATGGGGAATAATTAGATAAAACATTAATGATATTCATTTAGATCATTTTGGCGGATATTCAGTAATAAAAATCTGGTTTCATTATAATTTGATATTATGAATATAAATTAATTAAAAAACATAAAAGAGGTTATATAATACACATTAAAATATTATTCTTCCATGAAAATTTTTTTATAACCATATTTGAATGAATTAATAAAAATTGAAAACACACCATCCATGATGTTGGTAAATCGACACATCATGGATTGTGTTACTAGTTTTAGAATAATATAGAGAGAAGAAGATGCATGATGATGAATTTTTATGTAAACATGATAAATTTATTCTATATAATATATAATTGAGTTATCATATGTTTTGAATAATGTGAAGTGAAGTGAGTATAAGAACATTAAAATAATTAAAAAGAAAATAAAAGAAAATGAAATATGATTTTAACGACTTGATATCTTTTCCTCGAGATCCTCTTTAAGGCCCTTTATTTTGGCCATTTGGTTAGACCTATAGTCTTGGACGTATGGAAGAGTATTGGGAAGTGTATTGATAAAAATTTTGACAATGGTTAAACCATGAGATATATGGGGTGAATTGGGGGTGGGGGTAGTATTTATAGTGGAGGAAAGGTGGGGTTTTCCATTATTTTAATCATTATTTTATTATCTTTCTCAAGAAAAGAAATTGTGTAGGTTATAATGATTATATATTATAGTTACTACATTTGAGGTCTATCCAAGGGAGCTTTCCTCAATAGAACATCATCCATGACTGAATAATTCAATTATTTTGCTTATTTTTTTTATATTAACATATTTCACTATTCACAAAATTCATGTATTTCAAATAAATCCAACAAATTCACCCAAATATTTTTGATGTGTAGAATTTTGAAATGAACTCTATTTTTAGAAAATAATTTTCTAAAAATTATAAATATACTATTTAAATTAAATCAAAATTTATACGAAAAATATGAATTTTGAAACTATAACTCATTTGATTACACAATTAATAATTAATCTACATCCCACAAAATTATATTATAAAAATAAGAAAATTAATATAAGAATATATTTTATGAAAAAAAAAATTTATTTAAAAAATTATATTAATCATAAAAGGTTAATTAAATATTTTTGACTTATAAAAATATCATCTCGTAATTAATAATTCATTTACTTATACTATGATCATATTGTCACATATAAGATGACATTATTATTTATACATTAACAGTTGATGTTGCTATTAATTTGGCCGATTAAATATTTTTAAGGGTCATATTACTATTCATAAGGGTAACAATACTAATCCAAAGGGTGAAGTTACTATTCACAAAAAATAAGTTCATCCTATCAAACTCTAAATATCTTTCTAATTGAAACCATGTATGTCTATTTTTCAAAATTAAAATCATAGAAGTGGAAATTTTTTGTTAATTAGCAAGGTTATATCTATATCCATTAAATAATAAAAATAATAATGTTGTATTTCAAAGAGACTCCTTATTTCATGAATTTTCAGTCTATATGAAAATTATTTTTAAATCATTATGGTGTTAAAATTCATATATACCTCTTGTTCCCGTTGATTTATTCCCATTAAATAACATACAATGTGGCAATCATGGGCATTTGAAATAGGTTTTCTCTGAGAAACTATGATATCTGATTCATATGGATGTTCATGAAATTTACAGATGTTCTATTATTTAGATTCTATTACATCACATAGTGGAATGGGTTCATTAGTAATAAAAATTACTATGACACACTCAAATTCAAGAAGATATAAGGGGTTTTTAAAAAAATCAACTAGATCAAAGATTCTTCGTATAGTGGAAGAGTATCTACAAGAATCATATATTGGTCCAATATCTTTGATATGTACCAGCAATATAGATTTTTCTATACTGACTTTTTTTTGTATACATGTGAATCTCATTCATTTATATCAAATCGTATTGTGAATATTTTAAATCATTCTACATAGATTTTATATTATGTGATGGATATTACTACACCCATCGAAATGAAGAGATATTTGTGTCATCGTTTTCCTACTTGTCTATTCTCTTTATCAGAGATTGAACTTACTTGGAATATTTTTGGTTTTCTAAATGAAACATTTTCAGGTTGTTCTTTTAATTTATTGGGTCATTTTAAATAATACATGAATTTATTTTTATCTCAAATGGGTATCATTTACATCAATCGATGTGGTGTTTTGTATTGTTTCAGGATAATGGAACCCAATGATGAAAAGAGTCAGACATTTTTATTTTAAGTGATATAATGTATTATAAGTTTTTATTTTGTTCTGGAGTGGGAATCAGTAAGTGGTTATCCCCGTCTAGTGATCATCGATTTCCCAATGTTTTTTCTTCTTGATTTCTCTTGATTTCCACCAAAAATAAAGGTAGAGTTTTATATTTTCTTAATACCTCATACTCATCTAGTATCAATTCTTAATTATTATATGGAACCAGTATGGATGAAATAGTCATATACTCAGTTGGATGAACTTTTAGTGAACATATTTTTACATATGAGTTTGTTACATTTGGTGGGAACTTCTTTCTTTTCTAATAAATATAATCGAACACTTCACTTATGTGTTGGTTACCTTAAACACAACCGAGTTTTGGTATTGAACATGTGTTATTTACCATAGACTCATGACATGTTTTACAAAATGAAAGGGGTAACTTGGTTCTGGAAGAGTGATCTTGAATTTGGTTATCAACAATTTTGAATAAATGAATCATACATTTAGAAACCCACCAATTGGAGAAGGAATGGAATTATGAGTACCTTATAATATCATTTTGTCTAAACAATTCTCCATAAGTATTTATGGATATGATAAACATGATTTTCCATGAGTATGTTCATATATTCATATTATTAATTGTGGATGAAATCCTTATTTACTATATGTTAAAGGAGGATCACGTTTATCATTTGAGAGTAGTTACAAAATTCTGGAAAAATCCCCAATATTATGCTAAGCTATAGACATGTGTTATATTCTCAAAATATATAACTCATGTTTTTTCTATGGACATTGTGTTTGTGTTGACACATACCAATAGAAAGATGAATGTTATATGGGTTGTGATCTATAAGCTGACAAATAAGCTCACATTATACCCATTATAGATGAAACCAAAGTTGGGGAGATAGGAAATATCATTATGAGAGATATTTTTTGTTTTCATGGAGTTAAATCTTCTAGAGTATCTAATATTGATCTATATTTTGCTTCTCACTTTTGGAGAGACCATTAAGAGGAACCGGGATATCTGGTTTTATTGTCTAGAGAATACCATCAGCAGATAGATGGATGTATAGATGGGGAAATACAGATTCTTGATAATATGCTTCATGTCATAATCCTCTATTTTGGGGGTGCTTGGGATAACCATTATGGACATTTTTAGTTTCCTTATAACAATAATTATCAGACCACAATAATAACGGATATTTTTTAGGCCCTTTATGGTAGGCGTTGTGAATCGTCATAGTATTCGTCTAAGATCGATGAATGTTCCTTGGTTGTACCACACATAGTTTTGGAGATGATAGTGATTATTAAATTTATTCATTAGAGGATGATTATGGTAAAACACCGGTATAAATCATATGTTGATCATCGACTTATACCATTGGAGTTTTCTGTTGGTGGTCAGATGTTTTTGAATGTTTCACCATATTGGAAAATTGATGGCTTGGGAGGAAAGGGGATCTTTCTCATTGATTTTTTGTTCATTTTGAGGTGGTTGAGATTGTGTAGAATATGCCTTACCATTTAATACTTCTTACACTATTGATGTAGATACATAACATTTTCCATGTATCACAACTATGAAATTATCATTCTAATTTATCTATTGTTTTGAGGTGGAGTGATCATAATGTTGAGGTTGATTTATCTATGATTGTGAATCCATTCATGATTTTTTATTTTGAAAACACGGATCTATGGGAGGATGATACCTATTATCCGTGTGCAATGGAATCATTCATTTTATTATCATGAGACATGGGAGTGTATGGAATATATGAGTGAGTAGTGGAGTCAATTTTTTTATATATAAGGTTCTTGGTAGTCTTAATAGGGAAAAAATGTATTTATTATGTGATGGTTATAACAAATTATTTCATTTCTTATAAGTATGTTGTAACACTTGTCTTGGTTTTCGTTTTTTTTAGTAGGGCCTAGGAGGAATTGGAGGATACCTGTAATGGTGAATTAAGGGTTTTGATTGAATTTTCATCATAAAAATTGAGATTCTCATTATGTTGGGTATTTAATCTTCTTGTAATTGGGATACACAATGTGTAACCATCAATTGGAAGATGACATGAATCAGGTTCACAACATAAATCACTATATTCCATGCATATATTACACAATGTGTAAATATTGAAATTTATATTTTAATAAAATAAAATTGTTTTTCATAGTATGTGAATTACATGGACGTGTAATTGGGTTTTGTTCCACGTAAAATCTAAGGTATCAGTTTTAAGTAGGCATGACAGCTGAAATTTTTATTTTCCTTCTCAAGGTTTCCTTTATTTTGACCCATAGTTTCTCCAGGTAATTTTTGGTTATGTTAAATCCCTCTGAATTATTTTTTTAGTGATTTATCACCATGTTGATTACCGTTTGTCGCCCAGGGTAAGTGGTCTCCCTAACTTTTCTCTCTCTCTATTTTACTCCATAGAGTTTGATAGATCATATTGGGATTGATGGATATAAATTTTTTTGTTGATTCTTATTTATACGTTGTGTTCCTTGATCATATGAATAGTAATTTTTCATCGGTGAGTCACATTGCGGGTAATGTTATTCTTTGAAAAATTTAGGTTGTTGCATTTATGAATGGCCCATTAAAGAAAACCTGAATTTATTATTGTATGAAATTGAATTAAATTGAATTATGGAATCAAAACATCATTCATGTAAAGATAGGATTTGATATGGTATGTATTTTTAAAAACCCCCAAATTCTAATGGAATTCTATATTGGGCCATATTTTGGAATTGAAGGTAACCATGAAATTATTTATGAAATGATTTTGAGAAAAATGGATTATATTGAAATAATAAAAACCTATGATTAGTGATTTTATAAAGGCATGACCAATAACACCTATTTTTGTTTTTAGAATAAAAAAATGTTATTGAAATTTGACATCGGGTAATTTAATTTTAAATTAACTGGAAATAATATTCCCATTCCTAATTTATTGATTGAGCGCATACGTGCTTGGGTAGTTTGATGGATATTTTGGATAAAAATAGTAGGATGTTAATTCCCTAGAAATAGGTTTATGATTACAACTCATAGAAAATCATAGAACAATATAACTTATCCCCAGTGGGATGTTGACATGTCCTATTCGGTATGAAAATGAGGGACATAAGTACACATATTTACAATGACCACTAATATGATATATGTGAGGATCATATAACTTTAATATATCATACCATATGGAAGATGACCATTTAACATGTTTTGATGATATGATAATAAACAACCATTTTTTAAATCATTCTTACCAATTAAAATTTATATATAAACTAATTTATTTAATTTTTTAAATTAGGACATGTTTGAATGGTTTTCCATAATTTTAAATTAAAAACATGTTTTGTTTTAAATAATAAAATGTATTTCCATGCCTAATTTGATTAAAATAGAAATTATGGTTTTTTAATTAATATGGGATATTATTAGGTAACACATGTTGAGACCATATTCTATTTTCTAAATCAACCACATACTTTTACTTTAGTAATTTTTTTATTTTTGTCATACCGAGTCCATGTAATGGGAAAGAGCCTCTAGGAATATGTGGTTGTTCATGATCCATTAGGGATTTGATTGATATGTCCACTGGAAAGTTTGAGACTAATTTTTAGTTTTAAAGTAATTTGATGAATTTTTATTGGTTTTATATACACCTATTTTTATTCTAGTACCACATACTTTTGGATTTTTTAGAATACTGACATGTATCTTTACTATATGATGTTTTGTGGAAAATTCATTCCCATGATCGTAACATAAGATGCCTTATGCTATGTACGAACCCAAGGGTATCATGAACACCCTTCATGATATGTTAGGAACATATTAGTTAACAAGGTATTGTGTTATCCATGTTGTTTGGTGACATAAGAGGTATAAAGAGAGGTAAGGATGTGGTGGCCTTTTATCTAAGAGGTGAGTGGAAAACTTTTAAATTTTTAAAAGGGGGAATTCCACCTACTTTTTTTCCATGTTAATAAGATCCGATAATGAAATAATATTTATCCCATAAGGGATAAGGTCATTATGTGCCTATCAAATGGGGTTTGTAAAGGTTTTTATGTCATTTTCACCTTAATATCATTGTTTGTCCCCATTGTAAACTCATTTTTCTCATTATCACTATGATTCAATTTAACCCTTTTCACAAATTAAATTGAATAAAATATGTTATCATTATTATAAGTTATATATTTTTATAATTCTAAAAATGAAATCCAATTCTACAAATTAAATTAATATAATTGGTTAAAATTAATTTAAAATTAATCCCCTTGATGGGATGAAACTATGAGTTTTTTAAGTGAAAAAATTCAGATATTTGGAATGATTTTATATCACATTTCAATGTGAATTTGAATAAAACAAGCCACATCAAATTAATTGATGTATAATTGAACTAAATATGCATTAAATCTAATTTAATATATAATTTTACTATATAAATTAATTATGCTAAAAGTTAGTTTTTAAATAAAATTAAGTATTATTCATTATTCAGTAAAAAATAAAATACTTGTGAAAAATACAAAAAATTCAACCTAAGATAATTTTGAAATTCTCAATTTAAAAGTGATGTTTATTTTATCAGATTAAAATTTTAAAATTTTAAAATATTAATATTTTTACTATTTATAAAAGTACATAAAAATAAGTTCTTTTGAGAAAATAGTATTTTCAAAACTTATAAACATTACTGAAATTATATATTTCATTAACAATATGTATTATTTATATAAAATAACTAAAAATCACATTTTAAAAAACAGTATTACTATTAATATTATAATGTTTAATGGGTAGGTTATAATATCCATCATTAAATAATAATAATAATAAAATTCTATTTCATAGAAACTCAATTTTGTGTGTAGATAAGGGTTAACATGGTTTTCTATATAATGAAATCCATAATAGAAATTCAATTTATCTGAAAAATTTTATAAAAACTCAGGGTGTTACATTGTTGGTACAATATTTTTTTATGGTTTAATAAACATAATTTTGATATTTTGAGGTTTCTTGTTAACGTGTGTTACATTTTAGTTGACATAGAGCATTTCACCTTCATATGTTCAATTACTAAAAATAATATACAACCAAAACCATGATTTAAAGGCTCAAAATAATTTACCTAACTTAATTGAGGGAATTAATTTTAAATTATGATTATAAATAAATAAAACCAATCAAAATTACATTGTAGAAAATTATTTTCAATATTTTTTAAATGATAATAATTCTTAAATGTTTATGTTTACTATTTATTTAGGATAGATTTATATAGAGGAATACTGTTTTAGTGTTAGATATGAAATTATGAAATTTATTTTTTTACATAAACGAGACTTTAATAGCCTAAAATAATTTCAAAGACTTCATCATGTAAATAAATTTTTTCATTTAGAAAAATAAATAAAACAAATACATTATTTATTTTTATTAATTATATATTTTATTTTACTATTTAAAATATTAACCTTGATATATAGATTCTTTTTATTGATTTATTTTCCTTTATATTTTCATTCCAATAGTATCACATTATACTTCCACTTATAGAATTGATGAATGAACAAATTCTAGATCATAATAATGTAAAATAATTTCAATGACTCTGTTGATGAAACAAATTATCATTTTAAACTATAACTAGTGAATGTAAATCATATATATATATATCTTATATAATTATATTTATTCAATTTTTAACAATATTAATTCTGATATGTTATTATATGTCTTCATTGTGTGTTATTTTTTCGGTAAAATCATAATAATTTTGGGGTATATTATTAATTACATAATGGATGGTGGAATTATACATAAACTATAATGGCCCAAAAATAATCACCAAATCGCATGAAAGATATTATATATTTTTTTATTTCCTCTTATAAAAAAACAAAGCACAATTTATCTATACCTAACATCATATGATTATATTATTTATTTTCCATTATATAAATAAAATCTTGAATGGATTATAATATACGTAACAACAAACTAAGAAGATTCATGAAATAATACAATTACAATAACAATAAAACACTAATGATGATATTGAAATTAATGGATTCTGATTCTTATATTTTATGATTTTATTTTGATTGTTGAAATTTAAAAAATAGAAAATAAATAACTAATGTGATGTGATTAATATCATTTAATTTTAAAAATGGATATTATTTAATAAAAATAATAATTTGTTCTAAACTGATCACTTTTAAATGATTTTCATTTATCAATGAATAGATTAACAATAAATTAATTAAAATTTTATAAGAAATAAGATTAATAAAACATAATGTTTTAAAAGGATGTTTTTCTATTAAATATATTTTTTAATTAAATGTTTTCTCATAAGATATAAAATATTATATTTTATATTTTCAAATTGATAAGATAAATTCATATTTTTGATTAAGAATATTATAATTTTCAGAAGGTGAACTTTCATATTTTTTCTGAAATAATTGTTTTTTTAATGGTGAAAAATAATATTCTAAAAAATAATGTTATTTTTTATGAAATTATAATGATAAGGAAATGAATTGAATTTTTAAAAACTTATTTATAGGGAATATATCTTTAATATTAAAAAAAATATCGATTAAAAATATAATATTGAATTTAGAAACTCATAAATGATATTTTAGAACCTCTTTGTTGTTATATTATAATAAACTACTTTTTGATGATTTTAATTATTAAATATATTTTCAAGGATATATCCACATATAATAAATCTTATATCAATTATTATTTTACAAATAATTTTATATGAATCAAATCTATAAAAAAAATTACTATGAATCTGATTTTATGCTTAAAAAGATATTTTTTCTAAATGATGTTTTTTGATGTATTTTGAATACATATATTAAAATAATTATTAATAATGAAATAAATTCAATATTTTAAAACTAACTCTTTATTATTGATTTGGTTCATTCTAATTATTTTAGAGGGCCCATTTAAGTTTTATTTTTTAATGAATATTCACAATTTTAAATTTTAATCACTTCAATTACGGTAAAAGGGTTTTATGGGGAGATAAACTAAGAGTTGAGGATTAAAATATCACTCACTATAGAATTAGTATTTTTGGATTAGATTATTCTCAACCTCATTTATACCATATTTAAAAAAATATTTTCGGTTTCTGTTACAATTGAAAATAACTATATTATATTAATATCTAGGATATTTACAAGGGTGTACCTCCCATCACTCATAACCAAGAATATCCTTTCCTCATTTATAAACACTCTTTAAAGAAGATAGATCAACAAAGATAGGATAAAATCCATTCAAAACCCCTTTATAATTGACTAAGATGTTCTGGGATGTACAAAAAACTTGCCTATGATTTCATTAGGGGAGATCCAGTGGAGGATACCCAAAGTAGAGGTAATCATCCTAACCAACATCATTTATGTTGACATCTTATTATCCCACCTAAAAAACATAATTAATCATATAATACTATTATAGTTAGTATAATAAGGTTTTGAAATATTATTATCTTGATATAATTCCTTTTTTCAATATCTATTCATCAAATGGAAATAGCAAACATCATTCATGCATACGTACAATCTAAAACCTATATGAAGTGAATTATTTTTTTATCACAACATCACATGGATGGTAATATAGATGGATTTGATTAATATTTATTATATTTGGGACATAATTATTATTTTATAACAATAAAACATTACATGTTTTCCTTCCCTTCCTTTTGTTAGAAAATGGATTTGTCACTCGTGTGTACGTGTAGGATTATGCTATCATGGAAAAAGTATTTCATTATTTAAAGCTTCCTTGCATGAATGGTTTGAAAATAGTTTTAAATATATAAATATTATATATTTGAAATTTCTAGTATTATAGAGGTTATGAATCCAGTAATAGTGTGCAAGTACCAAAACCTACAAAAAAACATGCTTGATAAATCAAAAAATTAACAAGAAAATAGTTTATTATAATAACTAATTATTAATAAATGCGTAAAAATAATTAATAAATAATTTATATGATGTATAATAGTAATACATTTATATATTATATATATAAATAAAAAAATATTTATTTATTATACTGGTGGTTGAAACACATCTATCCAATCCTGAATTCAATGTAATGGTTTATTTTACAATATTATTTTTATGTGGGATTATTTACATTCCAATTTGTTAGTCGGAGTGGATAATCAAGAGGGGGGGGGGGGGTGAATTTAGTACCAATTAAAATTTCTGTTAAAAATATTTCTATTAAAATCCGTCAATTTAGAAAACAAGTTAAACTATAGTGAATTTATAAAGATTTTATGTATTCAATTAGTTTCTCAATAGATTGATTACTTATCAGTTAACTCAATCTGAAGATTAATTAAATTTTTAAAGTAACTTACTGGCTAAAAAAAAATTATAAACACTTGCTAGTTTTAAATAGCAGAGTTACATTTGAAATAGATTTATGTTTCAAAGTAGTTAGCAACAGAATAGAAAATAACATAAACTAAAAAAAGATACATAGCATATATAACCAAGAGGTTCAGTCTCCAGAAGAGACATAGTCCTCTCAAACTATTTACATAAATTTTGATCCACACCCTGGATCGGGGTATAAAATAGTGCACATACTATCCAGGTACTAATAACTCTACCATATTTAATCGTGGGAAAACAAAACAACAACACACAGGTTATCTAGGTCCTACTTAACCTCTACAACTATCCACAATTGGATAAAAGAATATTATAGAAGGTGTGTGCGAGGATTTATAAATCCTCCAGTTTAGAACTGGAGACAGTGTGTAAATACAACAAACACTACTCAATATGTAATTGAAATAATCACTGAGAAAGAGTAGATATGAGTTTAGAATTCTCTAGTGATATGAATTGCAGCTCCGGAATCCTTTTTATTATTCAGGAATGCTTCTGAGTCCTTCTCTAGTTTTGTTATGAAAAACAGAGTGTCGTTTTCTTCCTTGTCTTTCTAGTTCCGTATGATCGGCTTGAGTGCATGAAGATCTTGTTGTAGTTCTTCACTCATTAACTAAAGTTCATCTTGGGTTCTCTTCTTGTATGGATGGCCTCGTGTATGTCCAGTATTCTTTAAGTAAGAGAATTAAAGGATATCATCTCTTTATTGTGTATATGTGTATATCCCCTTTTTGTTGTGTATCTCTCTCTTTCTGGCTTTGAGGTTACTTATTATATATATCCTTAGCTGCGACAATGGGAATGATTAACTTTTTACATGTATGAGGTACGATTCTTGAAATTTCAACCACTATTATTAATTAATAGCAGGTGCATAAAAATTATCAAATATGATCGTTGCTAATTAATCAAATATAAATAATGTTTAGAGAACAGAGACTGGTTTCCAATAGGTAGATCCTTGTAACAGTGATATTGTAGCGATTTCTCCTCTGAATCAGTTGCTATTAGTCTCTTGTAATGGTAGCTCACTTGAAACGGTATCTTCTTTCATCGGTTGCTCTTCTGTATTGGTGGACTTGTAATGGTGGACTTTGTATCACTGGACGCCTTGTATCGGCAGCTGTTACACTATGTAACAGTTGCTCTATGTACTGGTAACACCTTCAATCAGTTGCGTTGGTCTATTAGTAACTTGATTATACTGGTAGCTTCTTATATCTGTGGCTTTGTCTGTATCAGTGGACTTTTATATCGATAAACTTTATAGTTGTATCGGTGGACTTTATATCGATAGATGTCTGTTTCTATCGGTAACTGTCTATCTGTTTGTATTGGTAGATTTTATCGGTAGACTTGATCTCTCGGTGACATTTACTTATCAGTGACCTTTGCTTACCGGTGAACTTGTTCTATTGGTAGATGTTATGCGTACCCGTAACTACTTATCCATATCAGTAGAATTCTTTACCAGTGTACTTAGCCTTATCAGTAGCTGTGTATCTATTTGTATCAGTGAT
Organism: Viscum album; assembly: GCA_963277665.1. Classification (NCBI taxonomy): domain Eukaryota; kingdom Viridiplantae; phylum Streptophyta; class Magnoliopsida; order Santalales; family Viscaceae; genus Viscum; species Viscum album. The sequence continues at coordinate 1,894,043,580 of OY728119.1, forward strand.
CTTCATATCGGTAGCTATTGATATAATAGTAGGTCTGTATGTTTGTCTGTATCAGTAGCTATGTGAATACTGGTAGGCTTGACAGTTATCTGTTCTATGTAAAACATATCCAGATTTAGTTAGAATTATTTCAAAGTATTTATAAACTTAGATAAACATTATTTTGGATTATCAAATCATACTAAAACATAATTGATATATTCAAAATAGGTGAGGTCAACAATCTCCCCCTTTTTGATAATCACAACTTATGGTATTGTATTCCAAAATACTCATTAATGTATCAGTATAAAATACAATGGGTATTATTTCTTAGGGTGAGTAATGACATTTTAAAATGTGAGATTTTAAAAGAATATCTGAGGATATTGTATTATGTGAAATTGTATCATAAGTAACGAAAATAAAAATAGATGTACAGAGGAATATAAAAAATATAAATGTATCAGAGGTAAGATATATGAAACTCATATGTACCCCCTTAGTATTATTTCTCCCCCTTTGCCCCGTTATTGTTATTTCTCCCCCTTTGTGATTAGAAAAATGAAGGAAATCATAAAGGAAGAGAGAAGGAAATCATTTATATATGACTTGATGCAAAAGTACATAGAAATATAGAATTGAACCAAAAAAAAATACAATTGATTCCTATCAAAGATCCTAGCCACGAATCATTCAACCTCCCCAGCATGAGATTTTCCCTTGGGATTAGAAGAGGATTCTTGCGTGGTGGATATAGGTGGATGCTTCAGAATACCAGAGATAATCAGAGGACGCTAAGCTACTAAGACTGTGCCTGGCCTATATTCTGTAGTTCTCTGGGTAATCATAGGAGTGAGGCTCTAAATGGCTTCGATTGGAGTCATCTAAGGAATTGAGGTAGACTGAGCTGAGGCAGGCAAGGATGGAGGTACAATGATAGGGGTGTTGTCTACATGCAGGAATGGTAGCAACAGATTCATAACGTCCATAATGATCCCTCCTCCACTCTCCATAGTAGAAATGAAATCATCCTTGTTTTCCATAAATTTTTTCAAAGATGGAGTCAGTTCTCTGAGCTTGCATACTTGTTCTCTGAAGGCCTGATTTACAAGAGGTAATTTCAAATTTTCCGAAAGAAGTTTGAAATGGTTGGTCAACTGATACTTGGTATACACTTTCTGAAAATAAGAATCAAATTTATCCTTTACTTCTTTCTGAGAGGCATAATCTTGTCTCATATAATCTTGAACAATTTTCATGACATCTCTAGTGGTAGTCACCACATGGGTGGGGGCAGATGAGTCCACAAGGCCACTGGTTGATACTGAACCAAGCTCCTCTTTCATCAAAGATCGAATCTGATCCAACTATATTGATGGTTTGGAAGAAAGAGAACTAATAGAAAAAGTCATAGTTTCCTTGAAACTTTTATTTTTCCCATTGATATGATTTCTTACAACAAATCCAAGGTGATAACATGCTTATGTATGGAATGCATAAATTCCTAAAAAACTGATACCATCTGGCGAACTATACTCTTAAAAAAATTCAAATCCTTGTCTGCTTGAGAATTAGAACTCATATAGGATTCCAGAGAGACAACTGATTTCGTTTGATGTTCAACATCCTCTTCCAAGATTGAAACTTGATTCTGGAAAACTGTGACTTCATCCACCATATCTTCCATAGTGGATGACACACAAAAACTAAAATAGAGTTCAAAGGATTTTTCCATGTTGCTCAGCTTCTCAACAAAACAATTATTTAAATTGGAAATATATGCACTCAAAGACTCTTTAATCTCAGCATTTAAAGACTCAATGTCATCCCTGGTTACTGATCTCAGCCTTTAAAGACTCAAAGTCATCCCTGGTTACCATACGAGTAGGCACAACAACATCTGGTCTTTCTGACACAATACTATCCACAGAGGCATTCATAACCGATTGAATGGATGATACTAAGGAGGCTTCCATTTTTCTAATATCTTCCAAAAAACACTTAAGATCAGACATCCACTGGTCTAGATCTGCTTTTCTTACTACATCCTCAGGTAATAACTCATAGAGAATATAATAATTGACATTAGGTCTACTAAGTTATGCCTCATTATCTGAATCCAGATAATCCAATCCACAACCCACAAATCCTGGGTCAGCTGCCTAGTATTCAATTATATCAGCTACTGAAATACTACCAAGTCAAGTTGGAAGTTCCCACTCAACTAGTGAATTCTCTTGTATAGCAATAGCACCCTCATCATCTTCGTCATCCTCAGAATAATCTTCAACAACCATATCCATTTCTGCAATAGTATGAGGCTCATCAGGAATAGGAGAAGGTCTATCTACTTCAACAAGAATAGCCTCTAAAGGCACAACAGAACATCAAATGAAATGACTCAAACTTAAGGTGGTAGAAGCAGATGCTTCAGTTTCAGATTCTCTTTCTTCTTCCTCATTCTTTGGGGCTGCCTCTTCCTGGTCTGATCTCTGCTGGTCTTCCTCATCCACAGGTGCCTCTCCACTGCTTTCTCTCAAAACATTTTCTGTACAAGGTAGGTTCAAAGATGTATTTTCCATTTCTTGTGATACAATTTCTAGAATGGGCTAGGAGGAAAGTCTGGATATCCTCCATCTATTGTAGAGAAAATTTCCTCATCTGAATCATCACTACACTGTGGATCCTCTTCATCAGGTCCTAGACCTAGATCTCTCATATCTTTTGGTCTATTTGGATGGTCAAATATATTGAACTTGTCATATATCTTCTCATCATCAATAACCCAGTACCTTCTCCATGGGTTCTAACTATTCATCATATACTTACATACCATTCTTGTGATACAAAAGTTGTTCCTTACCACCACTGTCTAATCCTGAGACTCAACAACCGCCTTTACATTAATCATAACTGAAATCAATTTGGCAGAGAATAATGCATTGGTTTTTGATTTGGGTCTTGTCATATCCTCTATTTGAATCATTAACAGCCTACACAGATTCACCTTCACACTATTCCTTAAAAGATTCAACAAATAAATATCTTGATACATCAGATTTGCAAAGTCTCCTCTCCTTGGACATAGCACATGTTGAATGAATATAAACATCAATATATTTTCCACATCCATCTCAGTGGCCACAACCTTTCTCTTCTTGAAACTACCAGTGAGTTCCTCAAAGAAAGTATCATAGTGAATAATGTCACTGGTAGGAGGTATTGTCTTTGATGAAAACCCAAATACCCCTTCATGTGGTACCTTCATGCATTCATCCCATTCAATGGATGAAAAAGCTATTTCTTTGCCATTTACCAATGAAAACATTCTATTCTCCTTATCGGATTTCTCAATGCGCACAAAAGCATATAACTCTTTTCTTAGCTTTGTATAATAAGGGCCATTGTTGTTTTTGAAACATTCTAGCCATCACTACTCTTCCAATATTCTTAGGGTCAGCTATTTTCTTGGAAAACTCCATTCTACACACATCTCCTTCTCGATTAAAATTTCTCTATTTTGAAAATGCAAGTTCACCGGAAGCCTCCCTGTCCTTGTTTGATTGACACTGCTACTTTATTCAGGTCTTGTCTCCCTCTTCTTCGCATTCGGCTCATCAAAGTCATCTCTGATAGTCGAAAGTTTGGTTTTTTCCATATCTGGATTGAAGAACATAGGGTTTTAATATAATTTGGGAATTCAAGGAGTTGGGTTTGTGAGAGGAGAGTTTGGTGGATTGAGGAGTAACTAAGACTTATTTTTTATCATTTAGGATTAATAAAATAAATAAATATAACATAATAAGTAAAGTATAAAAGATACAGATTCCAGCAGGTAAAGATAAATATGTTTAAAAATAGCGCAAACGTAACGGTAGGGTATACTGGTGAGAATTTTTAACGGTGAGGTATTCTTACCAGTGAGGTCCACTAATAGTGAGGTATAATGGTGAGGTTCATAATGGTGAGGTATAACAGTGAGGTTCATACTTGTGATGTATAATAGTGAGGTTCGTACGGGTGAGGAATAACAGTGAGGTTCATACCGGTGGGGTATAACAGTGAGGTTCATACCGGTGAGGTATAATAGTGAGGTATATAACGGTGAGGTTTCTAATAGTGAGGTTTCTAAATTAAAGAGTCTATCATTTCTAATTCATGTCTAATGTAACTTAACCGATCCAAACATAAAGGCTTGGTGAAAATGTCAGGAAATTGATGTTTAGTACATATAAATTCAAGAGTAATATCACCCTTTTGGTAATGATCTCTCAAAAAGTGGTTCCTTACATAAATTTGTTTGGTCCTAGAGTGGGACACGAGATTCTTAGAGATGTTAATCGCACTAGTGTTATCATAATTTATTGAAACATTTTTAATAGGATACAAGCCCACTGGGCCTTTGGGCTATGTAATGGGTTTCCCTCTACCCAGTTAAAAGAGGCCTTTGCTTTGATTTAATAATAAAAATGAGGCTTCCACCGAAACCGTTAAAAAAACTACCAGCAGCAATGTACTATGCATCAGTAGTTGAAAATGCAACATAATTCTTGTTTTTACTACACCAAGATACTAGGGACCTACCAAGAATATGAAATGTTCAAGAAGTTCTATTTCTATCTAACATGAAACCAGCAAAGTCAGCATATGAATAACTTATTAAATAAAAATATTGTCATTTTGGATAAAACAAACCTAAATTTTTAGTATGTTTATGATTTTTGAAAAAAAAATTAACAGCAAGAAAATGGGATTCATTAGGATTAGCTTGAAATCTTGCTCACATACACACACAAAACATAATATCTGGTCGACTAGCTGAAGGTAAAGCTGACATCCAATCATACGTCTGTAATTTTTTTGATCAACTGGTTTCACAGATTCATCAATGTCCAACATACATGTGGTACTCATGGGTGTATCACTTTCCTTAATACTATCTAAACCAAAATATTTTAAAAGATCCTTTTTATATTTACTTTGATTTAAAATAATACCATTTTCATTTTGAAAAAAATGAAATCCAAGAAAATATTTGAGTTCTCCAATTAAACTCATTAAAAATTCATTTTGCATACTCTTTGAAAAATCAACACAATATGTATTTTTAGGAGATCCAAAAATAATATCATCAACATAGATTTGAAAAACTAAAATATCTTCGTAAATTTACTTAATAAAGAGAGTTGGATCAACAATCCCTTTAGTAAAACCTTTTGAAATAAAAACAATTACTAAGTCTGTCATACCAAGCTCGTGGGGCTTGTTTCAAACCATATAAAGCTTTTGAAAGTTTAAAAACTCAATTTGGAAAATGAGGATTAGTAAATCCAGGTGGTTGTTCAACAAAAACATCTTCAACTATAAATCCATTTAGAAAAGAACTTTTATCATCCATTTGATATATCTTGTAATTCAGATGAGCAGCATAGGCAAGTATAATCCTAATAGCTTCTAATATAGCTATAGGAGAGAAGATTTCCTCATAGTCTATTCCTTACTCTTGACTATAACCTTATGCAACTAGCCTTGATTTGTTTCTAACTATGCTTCTTTACTAATAAACCTTATTTATAAAAACTAATTTAGTTTTAATGGTCAAAGTGTCCTTAGGTCTATCAACTAATTCCCAGACATTGTTTCTTGCAAATTGATTTAATTCTTCTTACATATCCATTACCCAAAATTCATCATTGATTGCATCATTGATATTTTTAGTTTATAACTATGAAAGAAAAGCTTGATGTTCAACCTGGTTTCGTAACGAAGCTCTAGTATGTGTCCCTCTATCAAGATTACCAACTACAGCATCCAAAGGATGATTCTTTAAAATCCTAGTTGATCTAGTAATGGAAGGACTAGAAATTTCAGGTTCTTCTATAGGTTCAGATTCAACAGAATCGGGTACTAGATAACTTCCTGAATTACATGTTCTTATAGAAGGTTCACTGCTTTTGTCATTAAGGTCCAGAATAGATAGATCTTCTTCATGATTTTCAATAGATGTCTTAGGTTCATGTGGATTAGTTTCATCAAATTTGATGTGAAAAGATTCGTTCATACATTTGGTTCTTTTATTAAAGACTCTATAGTATTTTCTAGGTATATAATATCCAAGAAATATTCCCTCATTACTTTTAGAAGCTAACTTATCAATATTATCTTCAGTATTGAGAATAAAGACTTTACAACCACAAACTTTAATGTAACTAACTTTAGGATTCCTATGGTTCCACAACTCTTAAGGGGTCTTTTTAAGAACAGTTCTAATCAAGAATCTATTAATAATATAAAAAGCTGTATTTATAGTTTCAGTCCAAAAGTAAATTGGCAGGTCATTCTCATTAAGCATAGTTCTTACAATTTCATGAAGAGTTCTGTATCTTCTTTCTACTACACCATTCTGCTGAGGTGTCCTAGGGGTAGAGAAATTTTGACTTTAGCCATTATGTGAGCTGTAAGATTCTATCTCAGGATTTTCAAACTCATGACCATTATCACTTCTCAAGTTCTTAATCTTATGTCCACTATGGATTTCTAAAGACTTGGAGTATTTAATAAAATAGGAATAAGCTTCACTTTTGTGAGTAATAAAGTATACCAAAGTGTACCTAGAATAGTCATCTACTAAGACATTGACATAGTGCTTCCCATTTAAACTAGAAAATCTAGAAGGTCCAAATAAATATATATGAACCAACTCAAGAGGTTGATAAGTTGAAACTTCTTTCTTTGATTTAGAAGAAACTTTATGTTGCTTTTCCTTTTGACAGTGATTACAAACTTTGTCTGTTGGGAATTTAAGTTGACGTGGGTCTCTAACTATGTTACTCCTAGTTAGTTTTCTAAGTGAATGAATGTTGCAATGTCCTAATATTCTATTACATAGCCAAGAATCCTTATGTAAATCATCTAAACAAGTAATATTTTGTTTAGAAAAATAATTCAAATCAACAGTATAAACATTTTCATTTCTCAAAGTAGATAATACTAAAATATTTTTATAATTAAAAACATTTCAAGAATAATTTTCAAATTAATCACTGAAACCATCATCACACAACTGAGAAATACTTAACAGATTGTATTTAAGTCTATCAACAAATAATACTTTAGAAATTAAAACTGAATTACTGTTACCAATCTGACCTAAGCTGATGATTTTCCCTTTTTAATTATCACCAAAGGTGACATGGCCTCCATCAACTTTGATTAAAATCTTGAAGCATGAGTAATCTCTAGTCATATGCGTTGAACATCCACTATAAATGAAGCATACCTTCTTATGAGAGGTCTTTAAGTAAGTTTCCAACAAAACAAGTTTAAACAAAAAATGATTTTGGTACCCATATTTTTTTGGGTCCAGACAGGTTAACAAGAATAACTTTTGGTATCGAAATTTCTCTAATGGGTTTCATAAAATCAATAGATTCAAATTATTTTTAAAGATAAAATTTATTTGATCTATGAACATGTGGATAACTAGTTGAAGCATATGAATTTCTAGAACTAGAACTAGGAGCATTCTGTTCAGATTTAGGAAGAAATCTATTTTTAGTAATCTGTCTATTTCAAGGATGATAACCTATTCGAGTGGTATATTTTGGTTCCACTTGTTATCCTAGAATTTGAGTTAGATTATTCTTTCAATTTGTGAGTTTCTCTAAGTCCTTCCTTAATTTATCATTGGAAAATTTCAGTTCAGTATTTTCCTTATATAATTGAGCAGCCTTTTCCTTTTCTATATCAAGTGTAGATTTAACAGAGCTGGTCAACGCATGATATTTCTTCAAGGTCTTATACTTTTCCTTCAATTCATTACATGTTTCTTCTAGAATATTAAAATATTATAATAATTCTTAACTAGACATATTTTCAGATTCAGAATCAGAATCGACTCTAGAATAATATGAATTTAAAGCAGTAGTATCCAATTTTACCTCAGATGTGTTTTTCATTAAACACATGTTATTTTTTGTGATTTTTCATCCTGAGAAAAATCAGAATCACTTGAACTGTCTTCTGATGCACTCCATGTTTCCTTCATAGGATTCTTGTAATTATTGTCCTTGTAATCATATTTCTTCTTAAAACTCAATTTTGGATAGTCTGCCTTTACATGTCCTTTCCTTTTTCACTCATAGCATACAATGTCATCACTTTTATCAGAATTTTTCCAATCCTTCTTCCAATGACCTTTGTTGTCATATTGTTCATTGGAGTTTTATTTTCTGAAGAATTTATTCTTCCTATATAATTTCTCAAATCTCTTAGCTATTTGATCCATATCTTCATCACTATCAGAATCTAAACCTCCACTTGTTGATCTTTCAATAGGAATGTGATCTGTATCCTTGTCCTTGCTCTTTGAGGAAGTTGACTTGAATGCCACTGACCTCTTCTTAAGTTCATCATCTTCCTCCTTGTTCTCTTTAAGTTATTCTTCATACATTATTAACTTTCCAATTTATTCTTTAACAGGAAGTGAACTTATGTCACACAAATCTATTATTGAAACTGATGTGCCTCTCTATCTTTCTGGAAGACATCATAGTATTCTCATAATCTTATCCTTTGCAGGAACAACATTTCCAAGTGAGCTCATTGTATTTATAATTTCCTTGAACCTGAGATACATGTCAGAAATAGGTTCATCATGATTCATTTAAAAATTATCATACTTAATAGTGTAGGTATTCAATCTCATTTCTTTAACATTGGTTGTTCCCTCGTGGAAAACAGCCAAAGTATCTCATATTTCGTAAGTAGTTTTACAAACAGATATGTGATTAAAATCTTCATCTCTTAAAGCACAATACAGGGCATTCATATCTTTACAATTATTACTGTAAGAGTTTTTAGTAGGTTCATCCCAAGTAGCTCTTTCAGTTTCTGGAATCTTATACTGAGCTTCTATAGCAGTCCAGATGTCAAATCCCATACTTTCTAAATGAATTTTCATTTTCAGTTTCCATTGGGAATAGTTAATACCATTAAGGAAAGGTGGACTTTTGGTAGCATCACCTTCTAGTCTATTATCCATAATGATATTTTATAAAAATATTTAAAGAGATAAAATTTAGAACTAACAAAAATTTAATATATTTAAGATACAACTAAAATCACAGATGAAAAACAGAGTGTTTGGAAATCAATTATTAATAAAAAACAACCTTAGGTACCAAATGTTGGTCGGAGTGGATACTCAAGAGGGTGGTGAATTGAGTACCAATTAAAATTTCATTGAAAAAGATTTCTATTAAAATCCCCAAATTTAGAAAACAAGTTAAACTATAGTGAATTAATAAAAATTGTAAGTTTTCAATTAGTTTCTCATGAGATTGATTATTTCTCAATTAACTCAATCTGACGATTAAATAACTTTTGAAACTAACTTACTGGCTAACAAAAGTAATAAACACTTTCTAGTATTAACTATCAATGTTATTTAGAAATAGATTTATGTTTCAACGTATATAGCAGCATAATAGAAAATAACTTAAACTAAAAACAAGATACATAAAAGATATAACCAAGAGGTTCAGTCTCAAGACGATACTTAGTCCTCTCAAAAATTTTATATGAATTTTGATCCACACCCGGGATCGGGGTAAATAACAGTTCACAGACTGTCTAGGAACTAATACCTCTACCATAGTAATTCGTGGGAAAACAAAACAACAGCACACATGCTATACATGGCCTACTTGACCTCCACCACTATCCACAGTGGGATATAATAATGTTATAGAAGGTTAGTGTGAGGATTCAAAAATACTCTAGTTTAGCATAGGAGACAATGTGTAAATTCAACACACACTGCTCAATATGTAATTGAAATAATCACTGAGGAAGAGTAGCTATGAGTTTAGAATGCTCTAGTGACTTGAAGTGTAGCTCTAGACTCTTTTTTATTATTCAGGAATTCATCTGAGTCCTTCTCTGGTTTTTTGTATAAAAAATAGAGTGTTGTTTTCTTCCTTTTCTTTCAGGTTCAGTTTGATTGTCTTGAGTGCATGAAGATCTTTTTGTAGTTATTCACTCCTTGACTAATGTTCAGCTTGGGTTCTCTTCTTCTATGAATGACCTCGTGTATGTCCAGTGTTATTCAGGTAAAATAATGAAAGTATATCACCTCTTTATTGTGTATATGTGTATATCCCCCTTTTTTATTATGTATCGCTCTCTTTGTGTCTTTGACATTTCCTCTTATATATATCCTCAGCTTCGACAATGGGAATGATTACCTTTTTACCGGTACAAGGTACAATTCCTGAAATTCCAGGCACTGTAATTAATTAATAGCAAGTGCATATAAATTATCAAATATGAACATTTCTAATTAAACAAATAGAAATAATGTTTAGAGAAGAGTGACTAGTTTCCAATCAGTAGATCCTTGTAACTGTGAGCTTGTAGAGGTGGCTCTTCTGAATCGTTAGCTATTAGTCTCTTGTAACGGTAGCTCGCTTGAAATGGTAGCTTCTTCCATCCATATGTCTTTTGTATTGGTAGATTTGTAATGGTGGTCTTTGTATCAGTGGACTCCTTGTATCGGTAGCTGTTACTCTATATAACAGTAGCTCTATGTACCAATAACTTCTTCTATCAGTAGAGTTGGCCTATCAGTATCTTTCTTGTATGGGTAGCTGCTTATATCGGTGTCTCTGTCTATATTTTTTGACTTTGATATCAGTATACTTTATGGTTTTATCGGTGGACTTCATATCAGTAGTTGTCTATTTATATCGATAATTGTCTGTCTGTTTGTATTAGTAGCTTGTATCGGTAGACTTGATCCCTTAGTGACATTTTCTTATCAGTGACCTTTTCTTACTGGTGAACTTGTTCTATTGATAGCAGTTATGTGTGCCGGTAAATACATATCCATATCAGTAGGCTTTTTTACCGGTGTACTTAGCCTTATCAGTAGCTGTGTATCTATTTGTATCGGTGATCTTCATATCGGTAGCTCTTGATATAAAAGTAGGTTTGTATGTTTGTCTGTATCAGTAGCTATGTGCATACTGTAGGATTAACACTTATCTGTTCTATGAAAAACTTATCCATGTTTAGTTATAATTATTTCAAAGTATGTATAAACATAGATAAACATTATTTGGGATTATCAAAGCATACTAAAATATAATTGATATTGTCAAAACAGGTGAGGTCAACAAAATTTTATTGGAGGAATTATTTTACCATTCTCATATAAATCCCATATATATTCTTCCTATATGTTTATTTCTAGATCATTTATTTATTATTCCAAATCTCATCCTCCTTGGTACTTAAAATGATAGTAGGAATGGTTTTATGTATTGGAGAACATATTTTTTCCTTTTATTTGAGAATCTTTTTTTCCATGTCCATGTACATTATTTTTTTTGAATAATGTTGTTCTATATTCTCTAAATATTTTTCATCCCATTTTTAAAAATAGTAGATTTTTTATTACCATAGTTTCTACTATAGGTATGGATACATTATTATAACGTCTTAATCAATAGTTTCATCCTTAAGGAAACTCTATGAGAGTTTACAGAATGTTCTGGAGAATTTGGGGTTTTTTTAGAGCTCAAAGCTCTATGTATTTAAGAAAAATACTGGGGAACATAGTATGGTTAAGCATTTCACCCAAGGATTCATGGTTTGGTTAATTTTAATAGTGTAATCCAGTGGGAATTTTAGGTGAGCTCATGGTTGTGCATGGTTAATCCAAAAAAGCACTAACACCATTTTTAGTTTGCAACATATGATTGTGGGGTGGATACAGTTGGAAAATGGTTTGGCCAACTATGTTTTATAATTGTGTTCCCCCTTAAAAATGGATAAAATTTTCATTTTAACAGTATTCATTTTTAACTCTCAACCCACTATTTTTTCCCTCGAATGTGCATTGTCACCATCCATTGAGAGTTGTTCCGTGGAATCTACATTGTAATTAAATCATAAACCCCCACCTATGATATAATCAGACCACTATTTTTTATTTTGGTTAACTTATGGTAATCACATCAATATGTTACCTTCCTTTCATAGTTTTTTCCATATTATTAATTATTTCTATGCAAGATAATATGACCCATTATTAGGTATTTTTTCTATATCTACAGTTTCATCCATTCTATCCCAATTCATATGTTGATAGAAGATGGGGGATCAAAAAAACCATAAGGTAAGTGGTCTATAACATTACCTCATTTATCTTAATTTCTTTTCACCACCCTATCATATAGTAGAGTTAACTCCATGTTAGTCTAAAAATTCATCTTCCCTAAATTGGGTTCCTATCATAAAACCCAAAAAACCTAGAAGACCTCCCTTCAATTATTAAAGGTTAATGATCTCAACATGAACCACCCATTGGGAAAGCCATTTAAATGCCTAAATGACCCATCATATTTTATTAACAAAAACCACTCTATTATGTTACCTTTTTCTTTCAAAAATGATTTAATTAATTTAAATATTTTTTTATTATATAATGGTGTGGAATGTAAAATTCACATGGATTATTAAATTTTAATGTAATTTATTATAGTATGCTACTACCTGTGATATTTTTTCATTCATTAATGAAAATTAAATGGCCTGAATGAAATGGAAATAATAATATGGTGTGTTTTTCACATGGAATTTGAATATTTATAAACATAATTTTCTATTGCTATTATATAAAATTTTTCAATGAAATGTGTGGTTACACATGATTTATCATTAGATTATTTATGGAGTTTTTTGTGAACATAGACGACAAAATTCTTATTCATTGATATCCTTTCTGTGGGATACAAAAACATTGGGATTCAGCCTTTGTATTTTTAGCATGTGAAATCCTTGGAATAGTACCAATGATTTATTCACCTCATATCAAAAATTTATAATTCCTTGAATTTTACTTGATTGCCACTAACCTGATATGCCTTGGATTCTCTTGTTAGGGTCGATTAATGTGTATCCCAAGATTTACTGTGGACATGTTCCATTGAACCTATTCAAAACTTTTCTAGAATAATTATGAGGGTTTTACCCTTCAGTTAATCATATAACCATATAACTAATCTACATGTTTTAATATGGTGTGGTAGATCAAAATTCTAATGCCAATGATGCCTTTGTGTCCCATTTTAACTATTTATTTATTTATTTTACTTGGAAACATGAATTATGTACATTAAACCATGAAAAGTTTTAGGATACCTTTTAAGATGCATTTATATTTGGTCTATGATGGTATGGTTGGCTGATCATCCCATGAGGATCCAAATCGTTAGATGGTTATAATTTTATATATTTAATTTCTGTTCTTTTTCTGATTCCTACACACATCTAATATTATTTATACATATAATAAATTTTATTGACATCACTGGTGGTGTCCTACTGGGTATAACTCACAACCTATTTGGGAAATAGATTGGTACATACATAGAGATGATTGATATAGGTAGAGACAAGGGAATGTACATAGTCATGGATGCCTAATTTTCTTATATGAAATGAACATGGAACACATGACGAGGTATAGGATCAGGTTGATATTAGAGATACCTTTTCAATTTATATCTTAATTTAATACATGTATCATATATATCTCTAAATCCATGTATAATCCCTTAATATTTATAGCACTATTACATTAGCATCATTTTATATAAATTGATGATTACTATTTTTAGTCTCTTTGTATTATCTGGATGTTTATCTCTTACATTTTTTCATTTATTATTTGTTATTAGTTTCCATTATATTTTATTTTTTATACTTCAGTGTTGAACACTAATTATTAACATATAGTCTCCCCATTATTCCACCTAAAACCCTCATTGACAGTCAGAATCCTCTAGCATATAGGGAGGAATTCTTGATGATATGTGGCCATTTAGATTCACTCACTTATGAGTGAACCATGTTTGGGATGTCACAAAGTGGTATTGAAGGATTAAATTTCATAACTTTTTTTATTTCTAATGATATAAAAAATATTATGAAATTTTTTAATTTGGTAATGATATATTTCCTTGGTATACGTAACCCACATTCTGTAAAAAAACCAAATTTCATGGGATGGGATATGATGTTGTAAATTTTGTCTGTTCTGGTTATATCGATTTCACTATTAGGTGATTCACATTTGTTTTAGATTTTATTATTATTTAGGATTTTATTTTTACCATTCACCAGGTATGTAATGGAGATTGTGTCTCATGAATCATTATAGGTATATGAGGATTTATATTCAAGCATTATGTCATTCTGTTTTAACTTATTTCTTCCTTTTTATGTTGTAAGTTCTTAGTTACATGATAGTTATATTTGACTTGTGCTAAAATTTATTATAGGGATAAAATATTTTTATTAATTAAAGTTTCTACATCATCTTATATAGTATTTTCCTATACAAGTTTATGATGGAACCTTAATTATCCAATTATAATTTGATTGAGCAATAGGGCATTGGCCAAATAAGATGAAACATTTCTTGGTTTACATTACCTAGATACCAATTGAAATTTATTGAGTGTCTATGACTCTATAAATTCGTAATGTTTCACTATCTCAATGAAATATCATAAGAATCATGTTAAAGTTATATATACTTTAAATTACAACTTATAAAGAGTAGGAATTTTTAACTGGGGAATGTAAAAATCATGTAACCTGACCAAAATATTTATTTATAATCTTCTGAATTGATATTAATGAATATATGATTAATGTTAAATGTGAATTAAAATTTCATCTTACATGGTTATTTCATCAATAACATTCAATTGAATCCACATATATCGGAACCTTTACAAATGGATATGAGACTTGTAATGGAAATTACCTTAGAAGTGAGAATTAGGGAGTGCCTTTTATCATCCACAATGATATTTAATACCAACAAGACAATGATTTGGTAGTTGATAGAGGGGTTTTAAACTTCTTATAAGAAGGATATTTATATGTTTAATTTTGATACCATATATATTTCCATGACCTAATTCATTTATGATGATTTTTTATGGAAATTATATTATTATTCCACCACAAAAGCCTCGCTTTGATCACCAGGATGGTGCAATGACCATGCTCATGTGGTAATGGGACCCAACCCACTAGTAGTTCCACATGGATCACCTAAAATTATACCTTACGTGGGATAAAATTTATATATTAAACTGGGATTCCTATGGATTGTGTAGACTATGTAGGGACCCAATGACATGATCTTACTATGAATGAGTGACCCTGAGAATTCTAGAAATAGCATCCATCTATATTCTTTGTGAATGGTCTCCCCTAAGCTACGGATACATGAATAGAGGTCATTTATCATATCTATATGAATGTAGATATTTCTGCAGATACGGGGTTAAACCTTTAGCATATATGGATCACAGGTTTGTCAACCCTTTTTGTTGCACTATTACACATGTATACCATAATCAAGATATAGTATTGAGTTATTTCATTATTTAGTTAGGGATTATGTCATTCCATAGAAGATGTAGGATAACTGAGATATGGAATATATACATCTAAATAATGGATCCCTGTAAGATAAAGATTATTCATCTCCTATTATATAGCTTTATTATTTTAACCTTCATTTTTTGGTGATGATTTTATGAGAGATAAATGAATCTATGATGAGATCAACTATTCCATCCACACTCTATTATATTTAATCTATTTTACTACATTTTTAAGAGTCATGACCCAATACATTATCATTGAGAACAATTTAGTGGAACCTGAAAGTACAAGGAATGGTGGTTCAACAAAAAATTAGGGAACTGTAACGTCTAACAATAGGAAATTTTATCTAGAGTTTTCTCGATGGAGAGTGGAACTCATAGTACATGCCCCATTGGTTATATGATATGCCATCAACGTGTAAGGAAGATTCATGTAAAATAATCAATGTGACAGATACCTTATTGAGTGTTATCCTATGATAGAATGGTCCATCATGAGAATTTTTTAACCTTCCCATATTCTCATTATGGGAGAGGATATGATGAAACAATGGCTTCTCGAGTAAGATTGGTATCTCATTTCTAGGAATGAAGCTACACATCTACAGGACATATAGACCAAGGAGGTGGACTTGGTCGAGGAGGCTAGAATCAGGATATGTAGGAATAGATAAGTTGGACATGTTTGGGTAGTCAATCTGCATATTCCGGACATGTATCATCCATGATATATGTACTTCAACTGATACATGATGATAAAGGTGTCCGACTATATGTGATACAAGCTTTGATATAGGTGGAATCTATACTAGTCTCCTTCCATTTTTTTAAGAATATTTGGATTTTTATATCTCTTTGACATCAATGGAAATTATTTCTCTTGAAATTAAGTATTTAAATAGAGTTATGGCTTTAGATACAATTTTAGGGGTATGGTCAAAAAGTGTACACTGATGTAGGGAGAGGCCACTCGAGGTTGGTGGTTATCTATTCATATGAGACCTCTTATTTCTCAAGGTGATGGGATTTAATATCATTATTGGGATTGACTATTTGGTTTCGTAGCATGAAATGTTTTATTATTATCATCATATGGTTCTTTCTCACAACTCGTGGGCTGCAGCTATGGGTATAAGGGTTAATGGGATATTCGAGACAACCCATATGGACAATATCACCGTACAATAAGTTGAGTGATGAAGTATATTTTTAGTATCATTCTATATGACTCGGAAATGTGTCAGGAATTTTTCCCTCCATTGGTAAAGTGATTTAGGGATGTATTACTCGATAAATTTTCATGAATACCTCCTAAGAGAGAGTAAATTTTTTCTACTGAGCTGCTTCAAGTAGTAGCACTGATATCATTCCCACATAACATAATTTTTTCTAAAAAGATTCAATAAATCATGAAGAAGTTATTGGAATTATAATCTAAGGGATTTAAAATTCCCTCTACTTCTCCTTGGGTTTCTCCCCTGATTTTCATTCAAGTAGGAAGATGGGTACCTAACAGAGTGTGTTGATTATATGCAGTATCAATAGAATACTATGAATAACCAATATACTGAAGCTGTTGACCTATTACCTGGTTAATTTCACCAACTTTCTTGTTCATGATTCGTTCTTGCAATTATTTTGTGGATAAAATGAATTAGGATTCATCATTTAAGATTATTAACCTCTATTGCTAGGTGAAATAATGATGCTTATTCATTGGCTTGGCCAGTAACAAAAGGAGAGGCACCCACTACTTTGGAGGGAGTAGATCAAGGAACTTCATTGCATTAGAAGATTCTAAAATACATTATACCATATGATAGTGGATTTGATTCAGACTTAGGCACACATGCTTCCATCCGTGTTATGCATGGAAAAACTTGGCAGACCATCGAAAAAATGATTTTCAAAAATCCTTTAGAAGACCTAACATTATATTTTGGTCATATTCTTGCATGATTTAGTATACTAGGATTTCATGGATTTGACTAACGTCCAATCTATACTATGTTAAAGGAGACTATTCTCTGATGGGAGAAAGATCATAAATGTTAGCAGGAAATTATAAAGGCCAAAATACTCACCAATGATGATGGTTTGAGAGATACGGTGGCCCAGGTTGGGGCCGACCATTACAAAACATTTGAGGAATTCAATAGAAAAATAAAACATGATACATTTGAAGTGTTATGCTTTCAGAAATTATTGGATGCTGTTGAAATGAAACTCAAACAACGACATCAATCATTAATAGGATCCCATTTGAAATGGGTTACTACCATTGAGGATTCCATGGAAGCACTTAAAAAATCCAAGGAGAATGACACAGGTCAACTGGCATGGATTTAATAGGTGGATGATAAGGCTCTAGAGGTTGTTCAACAGATGAAAAATTATGTAAAAGGCCTTTAGTAATATATGAAAGAGAGACCCCATTTTGTGGATGTTACTCTTATTTTTCTACATAAATGGAATGTATTTTTTATCCTATCGTATATTTCTTCATCCATTCATTCTTCCTTTAATCACAACATAAAATACGACTTTAATATAATTACATCTTCTTGTCATCTAATCATAATCACAATGAAAGGGATGTGGAGTTATACTTTTTTCATAAACCAATGGTCCTACAAAGCATATTTTATATTTTACTAGCGTCATATGGATAACCCTATAATCATTGTGTCTTTGTTTTATTACCCTAATTTTTTCTTAAGCTCAATATGTAGGAGACATAGAAGGAGAGACATGGATTTTTTTGGGGGCTTTAACTTAACATGATTCATTTGTTTTAAATTTTTATTTCTTGATATTCCTGAAACCATTCGAAGTGTAGGTGTAGATAATTGAGACTTAAAATATTTCTATGATTCCCTTTATGAGTTTTTAAACTAGTGAGTATTATGTCCCTTTTTTTGGGTAGTTTAAAGTGATGCATACTGGAAAAAAGGACTAGTGTTTTAGGTCGAAGAGATTTGACCATGAATTTTTAAATTATAACCCAACAATGTTTTGATGTATAGGAATGTTTTGATATTCATCAGATACTTCCATGTGGAATCCTGAGATAATTTTCTGATTTCCAAATCTAAAATATGGTATTCATGAATAGAGTGGGTATCTACTGAGAAGGATGTTACCAATGGGTAAAAAAACTTGTTTTAAGGGCTATTTTAAACAAATCCAATTGGGGAAAGTACTATATAGTCAAGTAGTGGAAGCCATAGGCTGGCCTTCCCTTTATGTTAGTGAATTATGCATGGACATCTATGGTAATGTTCCACCTAGTTATGTAAATGAGTTTTCATAAACTCTAACATTATTTTAATAATGAACAATTAATGTTTAAGATTCTGATTTATCATGACCAAAATTGGTGAATTTTCCAATGAAATGATGTATGATAATAACATAATCATATTTCTCAAAAAGAAGATGAATTGGAAGACACTCCAATGTGATTGTGATGTGTGAAGAAGGGTACATTTTTTCAGAAAAGAGGATTTCCGATATTGTGTTGTGTAGTTTCATGTCATACCGAAAGGAAATCAGTGACTGTGAATTTTAATTGATGATGTATGGAAATTATGGGAAGTAAATTTTAAATTCATGTCATAAGGGCATTATGGGTTATACAGTTTAAAGTCATGAATCAAGGAAATTAGGGGATGTTTAGTTTAAATTCATGCATTATGGACATTAGGTGTAGTGTGGTTTAATGTCATAATATACTGACATTAGTGGTTGTGTAGTTTAAAGTCATACAACATGGAAATTGGGAGGATATGCAGTTTCAAGTCATGATATAATGAAATTAGAGGGTTTTTTCTGTTTCAAGTCATACAGAAAAGACATTAGGGGTTGTGTGGTTTCAGGTCATGTGGTAAGGATATTTTGGGGCTATGAAGTTTCAATTCATGTAGAAAAACATTAGTTGTTGTGCAGTTTCATTCATACAACTACATTAGGGGATGTGCAGTTTCAATTCATGCAAAAAGGACATTAGGGGGCTATAATATATGGTCTCTTGCTTTTACTAAAGGTTTGAAGATTATATCATTCTCAATAATCTTTCCAGAAATGATCTACTATATTCATGTATAGAAGGATAATATTGTAAGTAGCGATTTTTGGAATTCTGAATCTGAACAATGGTATGGTAAAAAAGGCTTATGACATTAGAGGAGGTTCCTCCTAGGAAGGAAGATACCATTGATTGAAAAATTCGTTATGGGGGTTGTTTTATGCAAGAAAAACTAGTGCACATACTAAATATTCATTAATGGAATCTATAGGATGACATGCCCATTACATTTCTGACCTTATGCTTGGCCAAATGGGGAACATAATACATAGTCAGTTAAAAGAGATCTCAAGAATTATAACATTATATCATTAACATATAATGATACTTTTGTGGAGATTCAGATTTTCCCAATATTAGAGTAAGGTTTTTAGATAATGTACATAAATAATCAAGGGGTATTTCATGTCTTAATTTCCTAATAATCATGGAAATGGATGCTTTATTCATGTCTAACCCAATAGTTGTAAGTATTGTCCATATAGTTTAAGTTCATATGACCAGGAACATAATATTATTAAAAAATGGATGATAATTTTTTAAGTGGTCCACAATTATTCAAGTATAATTTGTACTTGTGATGGGGGGGAATGTAAACCAGGGTCATTGACACTTTCAAGTCAGGAGAAAGGATAATGGACAAATATACAAGGGATAACCATTGATTTACATGTTCCTATATACAATTGTAAAAAATCAATGGGATATGGGATTCATCCCCTAAGAACAAAGTTAATGTTGGTTGAAAACCCCCTTATGGAGGATGTTTAAGGAAGGCCATCTAGGGTGCATACTACATAGTCAAACATTGTAATCCTACGATAGACATGACCATTATGTGGGTTACTTATGCAAGGCCAATTGTGGCATATACTGCATATTCAGGTAAAGGATATCTCACATATCACACATTCTACCTATAGAAGTTAATAAAATATTATTAATATCTTATACTATTCATGATTAGGATATAACATGTGAATGGGGCAATGGTCAATACAAAAGGGAATTATTTAGTCTGATATTTCCTATGAATGTGTCATTCCATGAATAGATCTGACTAATATGTAGAATAGGGACATCTCTTATTTAATTGGTGTAATCTCTAAGGAGAGGACCCAAAATAATATATCCTATATATATATTGGATTGTATATAAGAGAGGGGGAATTTTTATTTACACCATGGATACTTATCTCAATGGTATGAGAATCATTCCATAAGTAGTTCTATACATACCATGAAGTTTGATGTCATGTGGCAAGGACATTGGCCATGTAGTTTAACATCTAACGGAAAGGTCATGGGTGATTCCAATTTGAAAAGGATTGTTGTTGATAGACCCAAATGTTTATGACTCAGGTGCCACTATGTATCTTTATTGGTGATTAATCTTTCAATATGTAGTTATAATAGAAATAGGTTCATGAGTATAGTGGAAACATGTATTGGATCTCATTATATAGATCTGACTCTTACATGAGAGAGTATGGGCTTCTCTATGTTGTGATGTGTCTCGGTCCACGATTGTTGATATGGACGTCAATATGTATCTCAATGGGATGAGAATCAAGACACATTGAGATCTTAAATAAAGGTCTCTCACCCAGATTGAATTCACAAGTGGTGGATAAATGGGATTTCATTGAATAAGGGATCATACATAAGATTATAACTTGTATTGAATCTCCTCAATTATATCTAACTCTTATATGTGAGAGAAGAGGAATTTTTTTCATCATGTTTCTAATTGTCCAAATATTGAGAGTCTTAGCATCACTACAAGATAATTATGTTGGTTCAAACCCTTTCATACATAGATAATGTAATCTCTTGTTCTTGTTGAGATCACTGGAGAGATTTCCCATGAGCTTCGAATGCATAATTGACTGAGTGGGGGATTGGTTGATGTAGTGGATTCTAGAACAACCATTTATTCCCCTATATCCGTGAACCTAATGACCTCTTCCCCATGTTCCCCATTCATGTGCGAGTAAATAAAGCAAAAAAATGAATCATTATTTTAGGAGGGATCAGTAAACTGTATAAAATTAAAGGAACCCAATATCAACTCCTCATCTAATGAATATTATTCCTAGGGGGTCAAATCTTGTTGTAAAATTTGGAGGGGTAGTGCTCATTCTTTTGAGAGGGCCAGCATTAAATCTTCTAAGGTCAAGAAAAAAAATTCAATGGAATGATCTTATATTATTTTTCTTTATCATTATCCTTATATACATGTAACTTCATAGAACATTTTCCTTTAGAAGATTTGGTTTTTGATGAAGTTGGAATTGTTGTAGTGGAAGTGGTAGGAGGAACAATTGGTTGTATCAACTATATTTGTAGAACTTTATGAGTCTGATTGATTTTTTTCTAACCATCCAGTCATCAGACATGAGAAAATTATTTAAATTCACTTCTACCACTCACCGTCCTCATCTAAATCGGTAACAAAAAAATACGAAACATGTGATATTGAATTTTCCAGTTCCACCTTTTTAGAATCCACCATATTTTATTAGAGTACCTTGAAATAAAAACACTATTGGATGAGATAAGAAAAAAAATTGATGGAAAGGTAAATAGTGTGGGAGATCCTCACCACATTCGTTTTTAGGCATCTAGGGATATAGAAACAGGAATAAGTTATTTTTTAATGTTGAGATAGATTTCTCAGGGACATGGTCCTTCTTAAATGAATAGTGCTTATTTTTGAACGCCTCAAGGATTCTCCATCTCTGATCTCTTTGATCATTTTTTTGAGAAATTCGCTCCTATTAACACTCGAGAGGTCGAGACATATGGTAGGGTGTAGGATTTGAGGTAGGATAAAGTGTAGGGTACTACATATGTGTAACTGTAGTGGCCTCTACCACTCCTATTATTTTTACACGAGATGATGGGGTTACTCAGGACATGGATTTAGTTTCTATAATGGAGTTTTCAAGCTATTCATAAATTTTAGCCAAATCAAAAAACCATCCATTGTATTTCACACTGGTTAATGGCATTAAAAACTTATCATGAAGCTTTTCTACAAAGAAAATTAGTAGTTCTTTTCAAGGTAGACGAAGGTTCAAAGAGTAAGAAAATCCTTTCCACCGAGTAATTAGGTATGATAGTCCTTCATTTAACCTTTGTTTGGATTTTGTGAAATAAAAACCTTTGTATTTTCAACATTGAGAAAACCTAGAAGAGAAACTTTTGATGAAGAAATTTCCATCAATTGGTTGATCAGGATTGAAAAATCATATACCATGCAACGGATGTCCCCTGAAATGATTTCATGAAGAATCTATGTTTCACTACTTCCAATTTCTCAGGGGTTCCCATAATTGGATTGCGACAAGAGATTAAATGCATCAAGTGATGCTTGGGATCTACAAATCCATTTAGAATAAAAAAGTAAGATTCTCAATATTTGTAAGTGGAGGATAGGATCCACCCATTTGGGATAAGCCTTCATTTTTCTGAATCTATTGGCGCATTTCATCCTTCCATATCTTCCCATCAATTCATTTATGACTCAATTGTTTTCATAACCATTTGTGGAATGTTTTTTGGAGCCAGGAATTAAGTTGGTGTGGTGGGTAGATCCTAAAAAAGTACGACAACTGGAAGGATCACAGGTGGTGGCACCACTGATATTTATGATGGGTAACCAATATTGGTAGGGTTTCTAGGATGTGATTGACCATGTTCTTTTTGTTTTCCCAAAAGATGTAATTCTTGATCTTTTATTGTTTGATTAATATATATTGGTGTCTCTATGTCCCATGTTGAGATGATATTCCCTACCTTCATTAGTTTTTGTGACAAACACTCTTTACTATGTTGCATCAACTGAATGTGTGAGTAGATTATCTACTTATAAGGCATAACTATCAAGAAGAATGCCTCATAATAAATCTACATTGAGTCTTCTCAACTCTCTTATTTCTTCCTCTTGTAGAAAAAATCTTTCCTCTAGCTAAAGGGATTATCCTTATCTTGGGGAATTTGAGACATGATATGACCCTTACCTTTTACCCTATTATATGCTTTTACATTATGAATAGTTGGATTATTTGGTAGGATAACCAAATTTTGGGTGAGCCTCTGGTTTGCGGTATGCACACCTTCTAAATTCATTTCAGTGTGGACAATCTCTCGAGTAAGAACATATTCTAAATAATCTCCTAAATCAATTTTTGGTTTGAAAGGGTCTTCAATGATGGAATTTATGGCATTCAAAGATTAGTAATGAATCACATGAATTTTATTAGAATTTCTACATGATCACCATATTCTGTGCCTCCTACGAGACCTTGTACTCTTCTTCGTTGGTTCCCCGAGGGCTTTTGGATGAACAGTGACTTGAATGGAATTTCCAAAAAGTTATATTGTGTGTTTTCTATGTGATTTCACTAGATAATAGGACATGACAAATTTATTGGATTCATTTGGATAAATCTTCCATAATTAGGAGAAAAATAATTCTTGATATGGAGGGGATTGTTTGGTGAAAAATCCCCCATCTATAAGGGATTGGTTTTTCCTGTTCTGTGTTCACAACCCTTCAGGCTTGGTTTTATGATCCTGTGTTTTGCGTTAAAAAATCTCCCATTCCTTCATTTTGGGGTTGTTCCAGAACTTATATTGGTGATATTATCATATACACCTTTCTGATTATATAGATTCTGGTCTGAATGTTGGTTGGGTGAATTATTCAAAACACACATAAATTTTCTATTTTGGAGATGGTTTATCTATTTCCTATATTTTATAAATCTAATGCCTAACATCCTATAAGGGTTATTCCAACTCAATGTTCACATATTCTTGATGCAAGAGTATCTCAATAGCTTTCTCTCTCTTAGCCCGATGTTGGTGAGAGTCAGTCAAGGTCTACTCTTATTGAGCATACATTCATCCATGAACATATTCCATTTGTTGTAGCCTGCAAAGGGAAATGTCATTTTGTGATTCCAAATTTGGATGGATTTACTAACATGGGAGCATAGTGAAATTCAATTCTCAAAGTACTCCCAATACATTGATTAGAACACCATATAGGTTATTTTTGATCGGCTTTTTCAACCTCATTAATGTATAAAGGCATGCACGTTGAAAGGATCCTTACTATTTCATGATCCTTGGATGTTGGGGATCTAGGAGAAAATCCAAGTCAATATTTTTCAATAACCCTTATATTACATTAATGGGAGTTTGATACTCATCATATAATAATCCCTTTTCTTTTATGTGACAAGTTGTTTTCCAAATGTTGATGATGATTTCATGCATTCAATATTCTGCCACAAAAATTTCAATGATATTTTTAAGAGTGACTAAAGGATAAGGAATGATGTATATTTCATATTTATCCAACTTTTACATCATTTTTAACATATCTTCTTCATCATTCATAAGAGGTTCCTTGACTTGGTTTGACTAGAGTTGACGCAACCTGATTTTTTACTATAAGCAATGGGATTAGTTGGAATTTCTTCTACTATATTGGATGGAAAATGACCCAAGGGAGGTTCATTGAATGACTGTAACTGTGGACTATCATCTGGTAGATAAAGGATTTCACATACTAGTGGAGATGCATCATTCATTAGTGGACTTGTATTTGAATGAAACAAACAATAAGAGGTATTTCTCTTCACTAAATTATGAATATGAGAATTATTTTAACAATGAAAATTACAATTGTGGGGAGAAAATTCACAAGGAACACCGGGGAGGACCATCATGGTAGATTACAACTAGGGGGACAACCTTTTTCTCCTTAGTCTCCTAGACACACTGAGTGTTGTTGTGGCTCTCATTAAGAGATAGGCTATCAAGATTGACTAGATTGTTTCCATGAAGAAAGAATTGATGGTGATGTACCTGATGAGGACCTTCAGAATTAGTAATATTACTCCCTTCAATAGGTAATGAGAGGTTAGGATCTTGCAATGCAACAGATAAACATCTTAGAGAATCAAAAACTCCAACATCAAGTGAATCTTATCTATACATTTGTTATTTATTCTCCAACTGTGCTTCATGAGAGTTCTTCTTGGATGTATTCTTATAAAAAATTAGGGCCACCTAATGGTAGATGTTGTAATCGTGGTCATGTTATTGTTCATGGTTTGTATTTTCCTTTGGAATGGGAAGATTATATCTGAATGGAGAGGGTGTATGTTCCTAATCGTGATGTCCATAAATTATAGGGGAGTTTTCCCCATGAATCTCTTGGATGAAAGTATATTTATGTATCTTCTATATAGTGTTCTTTTGATTAGCCAACCCATTTGTGGGGACAAATTTATTTTTCTATTCCACAATCACTAATGTCATTTTCGTGATGGTATTCTGGTAAGATTGTAGCATGTAGGCATGGATTTTATTCTACACTTTTACCATTTCCACGATATTCCTGGTGAATTTACCGATTGAAATATGGATTTACATTCATTCCCCATATAAAGTTGGTGTATGTGACAACTTATATCCTCTCTTTCCTATAATTGGGTACTTAATGTACTCATGGGTGGAGAGTTTTGCCTTCCCTATGCGGGTTGTTGTGGATTTATAACTTAATTCTTTGAGTGTTACCAGACGGGGCTGCTAGAAATCCTAATAAATGTTGGTAGGTGTGTGTGAATTCACATTGTTTGCTACCAAACAAGGTCAACAGTGTTCTTGGATTTCTGTAAGATGATTCTATTAGTAGTCATGGTGGCTTAAAGAATATATATCTTCTTGATTTCAGTCTACTGTTTTATTTGGTCAGTGGGCCTCTTGGAATGCTGTCAGGAGAGTCCGTTGGAAGGCTTTGTGATGGAAGATAGGGGCATGTTCCTACTAATTTTTCACCTCCAACCTAGGTTTGTGGGCATCTCTGGAGTGGTAAAAGGTGTGAACCTATCCCTATTGTCCAGTTCTTTTGTCTGGAAATATGTCTTTTTTTCCTGGGTTTGATGGACCTGGGCTAAATAGTCAAAGGCAACACTCTCATCATGTTGAGGGTTCACTATTGTGTACTATCCCCGATGACTATTTTAGGAAGGATCCCTTGAGAAGGACACATTGGTATTTGGTACAATGCTTTAGGTGGCCTCTCGATCCTCCTCCCTACAATATGGGAGGGACTTGTTGTTGTGCTTCGATGATAAGATCAATATTATTGAGGATGATGGTTGGCGCCATCTTCTTCAGGAACAGTAATCATCGTTGACATCACTATTGGTGATGTTAGTTGAGTTGGAGGGCCTTTCTGTCATCCTCCAAGGTTTGGATCATATTGTTATGTGATATACTCAAACTATTACAATAGAGACCCATCACTGAATATGTAGAGTCAGTGATGAAATCCTTCGCACAAATGAAGATCCAGGAAAAGAAGCAGCCGGGGCGTCCATGGGTGTAAGCATGAAGGAATCCATTGGATCAAATAGAGTTATTGGAATGATTATCCTAAGAATATATATTAAACATAATCTCGAAAACCATATTAAATCAGAATATTTTGGATGAGTACATGTGTGATTGATTTCCCTATCTGACCCTCATTTCTTTTGAGAATGGTAGGGGCCAAATTGTTAGGTGACACTATCATCTTCATTATGTATTCACTTTGATTAAATTTTTTTAATTACAATGTAAATATGATTTTCTTGTGGAAATAATTATTTTTTAATGTTTTCTAATGGGTTTGTTCATGGAACTGAAAATAGCCAGTGGTTCTGTATCCATAGGGACCTGTTTTCTTAAGGTAGGCACTCGTTAGTGATTTTGACCCACAAAGCTTAAGAACTCTCATTGGTTCAGAGGATGAGAGTTTATTATCCTCACACCATTTTGAGTGTAATTTTTTATTACTCTAGTACCCTCTTATAGATTTATCATATGTTCATGAATCCATTAATAATTACAATGTATGGTGTGGGTTGTACAAAATTATGAAACCTATTATTATCATGCGTGGAATTTAAAATCATTTGTATGTATTAGATGTTCATCATTCATTAGAGATTTGTATATGTATCTATGTTTCTCCATAAATTCTATAAAATCATATTCTACGTCGATATCCTTTGGTTGTTATTACAATGATGGTGATTTCTAGCCACATGGTGGGGCACTCTAGAGTTTATGGTTATCCGGGTAGATGAATGTCACTCTAGAGTTTATCATCATCTACATAGATAAGAATTGTTTGATGTTATGATCGAATCCATAAATGGGCTTCCTACTTATCCTAGTAAAAGTAATCAGATGCCTTGATGTTTAGTAAAACTTAATTGGACACATCTTACCTTTTATGTCCATTTGATGAAGACCCATCCATACAGTTTAACGTCATGTGGCAAGGAATTCTAGGCGGAAGGTTTCTAGTCAATGTTTATCATAGGGATTTTTCCAAAACAACCCAAGTAACATGGAAGTGATATGACCTTCAATGTTGAATTAAAAACTAATGGGGATGTGGCCCAAAAGAACATGGTTGGTTTAGGGTGTTATATTTGAACCTTTAGGAGGCTTCTTATGTATCTTTTTTATGGAAATCAATTCCCATGTAGTTTTTTGGTGAGGACCTTTGCCTTTGGAGTCCCTCAATGGTTTGTCTCACATGGGAGTATTGACCATTGAGATGATAGGTTAATAGTTACTCCTGAGAAGGATATCCCCCATAAAAGGACCATAATGGATATTTCAAATCATTGGGGTTTGAGGGCTTAACTAGGGATTTATTCTTGAGGAGGATACCCACTTTAAGAGAATTATGATTCGAGATTATTCTTAAGGATTATTCCCATTAATTTTGGGCCCCAAGTGTGCTTCCTATGTATCTTGGTTAATAGAAACAATAGTTCTTGTAGTGCAATCATTCAAGTGGATTTTGTGGATGTATGGATCATTACCAACCCCTAAGCCCACATGAGTTATGAATGGTGTGAGAAATAAAAGGATGTGAAAGATTCAACAAACCACACACTTTATTTCCTTTAATGATGGAAAATGAGGTTAATGAGAGTAGAAGTGGTCAAATTGACCATAGAAGAGGTTGAGGCGACAGTGGAAGAGGTAGGGGCTAAAACACTTCCATCTATTCACTTAACATTGGATTTCAATCTAGTGTGTGGAAGGAATGAAGGTAATGTTTTATAGAGAATAAAGTAATTAACCTTTAACATGAAAGGCTAGGGTCTTACACTAGGATGGTTTTCCTAAAATTAGTCATGCAGTGAGGGGGAAGGATGTCTTTCCCTGTCAAAATGTAATTAAAGTGTAATCCTCACTCTCTCTACTACAGACTGGGGGCTCCAGGTCAAAAAGATGAGAATGGACAGAAAAAGTCATACCAAATGATTCCAAGACAGGGAACTCCACAACAATGTCCATGTGGTAAGGGTCTACAAAACCATATATATTCAAATCTATAATGGCACTGATTATCCTTACCATCTGATAGTGAAAGTGTGGGAAACCTCTTACCGTAGAAATCCAAATCCAAATGGGAGACATATAGATGTGACTTTTTCCAAGGCTTTGTAAATAATGAGGTCTTGGTAAAGGTTTCAACATGGTACCATTAATGAATGGGATCCATGTAAGGAGACTCCAATCCCTGGGTGGCTTTGAAGAAGGCTTAAAGGATGCATGACATAGGTCCTGAGTGTAGATTCATGGCGCATGTGTACCTGGCATGAGGGATGTGGAGGTGTTCTTTTTTAGGTGTGCAGCACGGGAGCATCACACAAGTCCTAGGAGGAATTGAAAATTGTTTTTTTCATGGTGATAAGGGGCTTCACAATCTAGATAAACCTCGATTAATATGATACTAGGGTGATAAAACATGGATGAGCCATTAGAAAAAACACCATGGGTCTCCTCCAGTATTCCTAAAAGGGTCCCATATAGGTCCCTTATTAGGGAGACAAACCTCACACATGTGGTTTCTCCATAGGAGAGAATGTTCCTCATATTGGTGTCTTATATCTTTAGACACTTATGAGACTTTGATCATTCTTATTTTCGTAATTCTCACTTCTATCATGATCTAGGGAGCTACTTGAGAAATTTTTGGAGACCTAGGTTAAGGGGTTTGGAATTGAAACCTCTAGGGTTTCTTCTAATATTTTATTTTCTGAAATGTGGATCCTAAGGGTTCTATTTATTTTAATGAAGGTGTCCATGGGTGAAGGATGTTTTTTACATAGTTCCATAGTGTACGTGATCAGAGTAGGTGTCTCACGCACAGGTGGAAGAATAACAGGGAGACATAGGTCCCTAATTTAGGTAACTAATATAGGTATTATTCATAGTATGTGGAATAGGGGTAAATTTTTGGGATACACTAGCAGGACCTATACTGGCTTCTTGGATTGCATGTGTGCCATATAGGTCAGTTTGGATAGATCTCTTAGCATGTCTTAAGATTCCTTGAACCTAAATATATCGAATTCACTTGTCATAATCTTTTTGACTTCCCTTATTAAAATAGAGTGTTAGAAGTGTACATATAGGTGTGAAGTATGACTCATTTTAATATACTTGGTTACCATTGAGTCATGCCTGAAACAACTTTTTATTATTTTTACCCCTATATACATTTGTGCTAGAAATATGTCCCCTTATATTATCCAAAATGGGATGTACAAATATGGAGACCAACATAATCTCAAACATTCAAAAATTATATGGTTTTATTAAATACTAATCCTAATATTATATCATAGGGTTATCCTGGCATATCAATGTTTTCAAAATCTATATTCTATGATTTCTACTGAAATTCGTCTGATATAATCTATAGTTACCCAAACTCTAGTAGCCCGGAGTCAGTTCTTTACATTATTACATTGTTGTAGATACAAGATTAAAATACCAAAGGAAAATTATATCAGAATTTATGAGAAAAATATTTTATATATGAAACCCATAATACATTAGGAAAATAAAATAATGCATAAAAAAGATAAATCTCATTATCCTTCAAACTCAATCAAAGGATTCCTCTTCATAACCCAGGGAATGGAAACATAATATTTGTGAGTTAAAATCTTCATTAATGGAATTTATAGTGGAATAAATAATGAATAAATTAAAATAAATCAACATGGAATTGTAAATAACTGAGAACACATTATATTCCAATTATTTGATAATTCATAATCAATATGGAAAGGTAAAAAATTGAAACACATTCCATTTAATCCATAAGATGATAATGAAATGAATCCATAGATAATTTCAAAGAGAAAATAAAATGGATAAATAAAAATAATAACAACTAAATTATCAATGGGTTCAATGCTTAAATATTAGAAACCATGTATGATAAATATGAAAACCAAATTCGTAAAATAACTTTGACAAGATGATTTAAAACTACAGGTTGAAACTAGTTTAATTTGGCCAACTGATTTTTCTCATGAGAACATATTTATGCATTGAGGGGATATATAATGTTCAAGATATACCACACACTTCCAGTCCAAAAAAGTACTCATATATCAAGTAATATATTAAATTTAAACAATATATTTCTTATCAATTATCCTTATTAATTAAATAATAAATATTTATCAAAATTTCTCTATATAATCAATTAACAATCAATATAAATAATATATGTAAAAATTATTTATGGTTTATGAAATGAACATATACGTGATAATTATATATATATTTAGGATAAATTAAATTTTATATTAATTTTTTTACAATGAAGTAATTATTTCATGAAAAATCTAGAATTATTAAAGAAAGTGAGATATCTCAATAACATAAATCACATCATAATTTTAATATCAAATCCTCCTGGATGAAATAATTCAAATTGAAACTTAAAATACCCTAAATAATAAATCATTCATGAAATTACTAGTCAAAGAGGATGTATATACACCACATAAAAGTGAATTGATTTTTATTAAAATATAAGTCTCAATGAGATGTAAATTGAGATGAAATCCCATACCTTATGCTTCCTTTTGGTTGAAAGGTAATTAAAAATATGTATAATGGTGAAAATCATGTTATTAACTTATAATAAACCAATATTAATATGTATTATTTCATATATATCACTTTAATGACATATTATAACTCATTCATTAATATGAATTCATCATTTTTTGTAATTTTCAGTGTTAATAGAATTGTTTTTTTAGTATATCTTAAATTAAATGCAGCATTTATGAAGACTATACGTCGTAAGTATGCATGAACGCTACTTATATTTATTCCTTGTATTCCAAAGGTACATGATATATATATATATATATATTATCATTATAGTTTCATATTTATTTATTATATTTCACATATTTTTATTAATATATTTTTTAATACAT
Source organism: Viscum album (assembly GCA_963277665.1). Lineage (NCBI taxonomy): Eukaryota > Viridiplantae > Streptophyta > Magnoliopsida > Santalales > Viscaceae > Viscum > Viscum album. The sequence continues at coordinate 1,894,075,466 of OY728119.1, forward strand.
TCCCTGTATAGTGTGAACCAATCTCATCGCTTTGAGATGGTAGAAGTCAGTATGTCAACAAACACAGTTACCGTATTCCCAATAAATAGAAAGCATAAAGGTATGTATTATATAAAAATTAGAGAATCATTAATATATATAAAAATAAAATATATATCATACATAAACAATAAATAAATCATTATTATCATCCATTAAATGAAGTCATCTAAGAAAGAACAACGCCAGTTCATGAGTTAATGGTTGTCCTTACACAGAAACATGGATTATGTATCCCATTTGAGGTAAGTGTGTGAGAGTGTATGTTTTTCCATTGATATAAAAACATATTAGTTTAATGAACATTATTTATATATTATATAATAATTAAAAATAATAATTTAATAGGTGTAGAATTAAATTAATAAAAAGTGATCATTGAATAATGTTACCTCTTATTCTAGTAAATCAGTTTTCTTTTTACCAAAAGACTTCCTTGGATATATTTATTCCAAAATTTCGGATTATAAAATCATTAGAATGATGTTTATCAGTAATTTGGTCAGTTATTGGATTATCCAAATGGATTGATATAAGTTAATGGGTTGGAGTAGTGATTTCTTTTTTCTAGTGGAGGAGGATGTGTATTCTTGTAAATTCTTTACGGAGGGAATTCCAACCACATTTTTTCCTTATCACATGGCTCTGATAATGAAAAAAATTATATACAAATATTTTAGGTTCTATATATGTCCATAAAGCTGGTTTATACATGTTTTAATTTCAAAATTTTATTATTTTTAATGTTTAGTACCTTGTTATGCTTAATTTTACTTTAATATATGAAATTAATTTTAAATGTATTCACTAATAATTTTGGTCAAAAACTAATTTGAAATTATTATAAATTATAAATTATTCATATTCATAATATAAAAACCATTTTTCTAAATTTTAATAAATTAAGTGGTAGAAATTTAAATTAAATTATTCCCCTATAGTGGTTGAGAAAGGTTGTTTTTAAAGTAAAAGTGTTAAAGAGATTGAAATGTTTTTATATCTAGTTTAAACATTAAATTGATTAAAATTACCCAAATCATATTATTTGATTTATAATAGATATAATTTTAATTTAAAACAAAAATTAAATATAATTTGCCCTTATAAATTATTTAGATGAAAATTTAGATTTCAATTAAAATTATATATTTTTTATTATTATTCAAAAAATTAGACTTTTGAAAAAAAAATACCCAAAAATAATTCTGATAATGATATTTCTAAAATTAAGTGTATTTTTTATATGAAATTTATAAAATTGTTGAATTTAGTTTTACAATAGGTGACCATTAAAAGTTAGTAAAAATGTCTTTTTATAAAAATAGTTTTTAGGAATTATATTTAGTTTTTTTCTCATATTATACTTATCAAATATATTGGATGAATGTAAAAAATATTTTATGGAATATAACATATATGAATTTAATTTATAAAATTAAATAATAGAGATTAATTAAAAATTTAGGATAGTTCACCTTTATGAGCATAATTTTTCAACCAAAGTTGTTGGTTTCTATGTTCATTTTTAATTAATTATTAACCAATGAATTCAACTATCTATATACATAATTTAGTTAATACTAATCATAATTTTTAGTTTAACATCTGTGATACAATTATAATTTTTATAATAATATTAATATTATTCTATATGATTCGGTCTCACATGTAACATAAGACATTAAAAAAACTCGTTGCATGGAAGAAATGCTAAAGTAAATGATGGGTGTGTTAAAATATATATAATTGATTACATATATTTCAAATATTAAATATACATTAATTTATTTTTATATTATACCCGCAACGTGAATAGTTTTGTGCATCATACAAAATCTGAAATACAATGTCAATTTTTTTGAATTTTGTGGTGTTACCCACACATAAAAACATTTCATAAAAAAATATAAACTGAAAAAAAACCAAAAACATATTAGAATGATAATAAGCATGATTTGGAATCTTCAAATATATGAATTATAGTATAATCGAACTGAATGCATCAGATAAAAAATAATGAAAGAATGTTTTTAAGAAAAAATGACTTTATTTCATCATTTTTTGAGAATACTTTTCTTCCATGTATAAAATAATTATTTTTTTAAGATAATGTTTTTCAATTTATATTAATAATTTTATTTTCATTTTTAAATATCTTTGAATATACATATATTGTTTTATAAATCAATCTTTTCTAATTTTGGTTATTATAATTATCATTTTCTCTAAAAACATGTGAAGAGAATGTTTTTTAAATTTTACTAGATAAATACATTTACCACCATCATGATCATAAAACATTACAAATATTAATTTTATATTTACATTCTTTTAAAAATTAACTCAATTCCTCATTATTCTGTGAATTTTTAATTTAATTTTCAATGAAAATTATGTTATTTTATTAAAAATTCGGATTAGAGATTTCATTTCACTTGTGTATAATATTTCATAACACTACTCATTTTCATACATAATCATAGTTTATTTTTATAAAGCCTTTATTATAAATTAATTTACAAACAGTTTTTAATAACACTATTGATGCCTCATGACTTGATTATTTAAAGTAACATTAAACATTTTATTTTTTACTATGTAATACAACCTTTATGGAAGTTAATTTTATAATTTCACTTCTATTGTCCTCTAAATTTTAAAAATGGAATATATTTACTAATTAATCATCGTTTATGATGAATTAATTTTTCTTTTCATCACTAATTTATTTATAGTATGCCTCTAAATTTTAAAATATTGAGGAGTTATAATACCATTGTCACCCTCCATCATTTTTTGACATTATATTTATTTATTATATCCATGGTATTTTATACCATGTATATATTTATCATCATATCAATTCAAACTAATCACTGTACTCATTATTGTATATAATGTCAATTTAAGGTAGATTACTAAGAAAGTTACTTCACAAACAGGGAAATTATTGAGGTTTTGTATATTTAAGAAAATAAAACTATTTATTGATTTATATGAGATAATTATTATTTATTTCATTATTCATTAAATAAATGAAAAATTTATGAACTTTTGTAGGTGATGTGTGGGGTCTGTTATATTCCATTGATTCATTAGGTATGTCTCATAAAAAACTATAATGGGTATTCTATTATATATATTCTTATATAATTCTGATGTATTGGGATGAGGCCTTGATTGTTTGTTAGATATCATGGAACAAGTCCTTAATGGTATGATCAGTATGACTTGTCACAAGGCCACAATGATATGATCATGATTTCATGGATATTGGATTAGTATTTAGGGTATTATGTATTTCACCATTATGAATTAAGTTATTGAATTATATGTTATTTCAATATATATGAATACACATCATGTTCATGTTATTTAATATCTGGAATGTATTTTGATTTCTCACTATTTAATATAAGTTATTCATTGTTTCTCCTTGACCACTTCTGTTGTATGAAACCCCTTACTAGGTATCATAGATCACATTTTTATTTGTTTCTTTTTTTCCATAGTATCAAGAAAGGATCATAAAAATATTCTAGGATATACATAAATAAATAAATATATTTTCAATGTGTATATTTTTTTGATTTGTGTTTCCACAATAATATTAAAACCATGTATATATCATGTATCTTAAGGCTGTAAAATTATTTGATCCTTTGGTGTGTCATCATGTACTACTTGTATTAGGGTAACAATGTAAACACATTCTATAGGTTACTAAATCTATATTTTTTAAACCAAATCATAAATAATTATTTTCATTTTAGGATTAATGATATTAATTTTGATATGTTTAAATTTTTTTAAATTTTAATTTCCTTTTTAGTTGACAAAAAAATATTGAACATCAAAATCTCAACTACATAAGATATATTTTAACTACAACCAATCTTTAATGGATCAAAATAATATCTATAGATTATCCAAGTAAAAATACATTTTCACAATAATTGAATATAGTATATATACTCTATATCATTAATAATTATTTTTATTTTTTTCTTAAAAATAAAAATTTTGATATTTTGATGTATCTTATTGATATGTGTTATATTTTTGTTGATTTTGAATATTCGTGTGTCAGACTTCCATTTAAAAAATGTAATATTAAATTGTAACAAAAAATTAACTGACCAAAATAATTTATAAATATTATTTAAGATGATATATTTTTAGTATCAACTATAAAAGAAGAAAATAGATCTAATGACATATTTTAATTTTTTTTGACAATATTACTCTTGATTTTTTTATTATTTTGTTCAACATATGTTTTTTTCTAGTCGTCAGAACATTTTTTAGTGGGAAAATAGAAATTAAAGAATTAATGATTGAATTGTAACTATACCTTTATTAACAAAAATATTTTGAAATTTTATATTAGAATAACGTAATTAAATTATTGAGTAAAATTTAATAAAAAACATTTATTCATTATATTAAATTGTTATTTTTATTCATCCATCAGTCGTATAAGAGAAATATAAATTATAATTATTTTCAACACATTATAAGAAACATATAGAGACATGTGATGCATTTATAAAAATATATTTTTCCATTTTATTTTAATAAATAGGGAGTTATTTTTCATTTATGTAATTATGTTGATTTAATGACACATCATGCCTCAATTTACTTTTTACTGGTGTTAGTGAACTAATATAGAAATTTAATGAGATGTCATTTTTATTAATATTTATTATATTAAATCAATATCCACTACATTTATCATACATTATCTATGAAATTTAAATTTTAGTGTGATGTTTTTAATATATATCCTTGATGTGCAATAAATATAGTATTTTTCTGCAGTTCTTTCCCAATAATTTCTATAAGTTGAATGGATGTTTTTTTAAGGAACATGGTTGATAATTTTTTCATAAATAAAAAATAAATATTGATTGATTCTAAAAATAAGGAAACACTATAAATTCCCATAAATAATAGTTATCAAAGATGGGGTTTTCTTCACAACATTAGTGTTTTTAGTCTTAAAACTTTATTCACCATATTTAGTTGGAATTTATCTTCACCAAATGGTGTCATTTTGTATGTAATCAATATATTTTTGTTCAACATCTCAATTATAAATAAAAAATTATTTTTGAATTCAAAATAGTTAAAATATTTCACATGTTTAATTTGTTTACAATAATATAATAAATAGTAAACAGATTTGTCGATGATGTTCTTAAAGTAAAAATTATTATCTTTTATTGTCCAAAATTTAAAATTATATTAATATGGAAAATGAAATATCATCTTTCTAAGAATATATTTACATATAATATTTAATAAATTATATAGAATTAGTGATTTTATTTTTCATTCTTTATTAAATTGAATATTTTGAACATATGAATAGTCCATCAAAATTGTGAGAATCTTCCAAAAAATTACTTCTGATGATCACCTTTATTTATTAAATGAAAATATAAAAACAGATTTTTTGGTCTATAATATCTAATAATAATAGTATCTAGATTATAATATCCATATTAATGGGAAACAATTAATATGCTTTCTTGTACCCCATTAAAAAGTTGATGCTAAAGTCATTACTCCATCATTTAGTCCATTTTCCCTCAAATAATTTCATATTGATGAAAAAATAAGTTCCATAATATTAGTAATATGTTACTAATTTATAATTAATCAAGGATTAATATGTTATGTAGAGTAGAAGTGTTTGGAGAAAAGCAGAACTTATTCATAAAAATTATAATGAACCACCCAACTACATAGTTTATAGAAATCGTATAGTAGTAACTACAATTTTCCAAAATGCATTAAAAATATATTGTTAAATAATAGTATAAATATTGAATAATTATTGAAGGATTTTTCATACATTAACAAATTACATTTCCGTTTTCATATGTTTTTCTATCTCAGTTAGCAAACCCCCATTCATTTCAATATTTTCTACAAAAATGACCACATTGTTATATAATGTAGATATATTAACATTTGTAAAACTGAACATAATAATAAATTAACCTAGCCACTTATAGAAGATGAATCCATTTGATCATATGTTGACAGTTATCATTGATTGAGTCATGTTTTAAGATCCACGAGTAATTATATTTATATTAGATGTCACATTTATTCATCATTTTATTTATGTTTATTTTATAAATTATAAAATTGAATCCATTTTAGTTATTTTTCATCTTGTTTTGTTCACTCAAAAAATTAGCTTTCACAATTTATTTATTACTTTATAGAAGTTTAATAACAAATTTCTCAATTCCAACTTTTCCATTTAGTGAATTTTTAGTTATATAATTTTTCAAAGTTTCCATATCATCATCATAACTTCCACCATTAATATTTTCATCCAACTCCCTAATGTAAAAATATTTTTTCCCAAATACTCCACTATGTGATAACTAATGTTTTTAGTCATATTCACTATTATTTAAGAACTAATATTAAATTATCTGTTGATGAATCCCATCACATGAATCTTTCTATGGAAACAAATCAAACTATTTTATCTTGGAAATCTATTTGGTAAAAAAATGTTTCCTAAAAAAAGGCATTCTAAACCAAAAATTTTCAGTAATCATCTTTCCAAATATGATTCTTTTTATTTTAATAGATGGGTTGAAATTATGTGATATAAATGCATTGGTATCCCCTTATTTATGAATTATAATTTTTTGAAGATCATCCTCCTAGATAATTGAAGGAAGTATACCCATATGTTTTATGAAAAAATAAAGGATAATGATATTCTATATGTGGAAAACATGTTATCACAATAACTGATGACTTATTTAACATTATAAATAATTCTGAGGAATGTATTATACAATATTTACCTTTTCATTTCCAGTTATTAAGTTTTTCATATATGAATCCTTATAAAAATAAAACTATAAAAATCAAAGTTACAATGATAATGTATGTTATTAAAAAAATATGATCAATAAAATAAGATTTATCAACATACAAATAATGATATCAAAATTATATATACATTCTATGATGTACTAAATGTTTTATGAATAGAAGACATCAACTTCTTCGATATTTGAAATGGATAATTTTATTCCATTAATAAATATATTTCCTCATCTTCTGGTATATAACCCCATGGATGAAAATTTCTTTATATTTATAAATGTGTAGTAAATTCATAGAGAAATAACAAAATTATTATATCCCTAATATCTTTAATGGATTTTCCTTCAAAAACTTATTTATGACAAATTCACATGTACTTTATGATCAATTATCAAAGTGGTTCAATTAATCTATAATAGAAAAAAATAATGAAAGGTGGGCATATTAGAATATTTATTGTGTAATCAAATACCTCCATTAGTAGTACCCAAAATTCATTTAATATCTTAAAATAAATCCTTATATTCCTCTTCACTAATAATGAATATCCATAATGATTTATTGTAATAATATATCATAGAAGTATCGTATATATTAATTTTTTTGCATTAATCATTTTGAACCATATTTCTTAAAAACCCTTAAAGTTTTCATAACTTTTATTTCTATCTATCACATTTAAATAAAATTTAATGAACATGAATAATAAATCCAATAAAAAATAAATAGTCTAATTAAATTAGAATGTATTTGGAAAATGTTTTAAGAATCATCAACGTATTAATCTATAAAATAAATAAATAAAACATTTACATTATAGTTAATTAATGTATGTAGTAAAATTATTAATTTAGATAGATAATTAAGAATAACTAAAATTATTTAAGAAATTATTGTGAAAATTAAGGATTTATTATTTCAATTATAAATTAAATATTTAACTTCTCAAATTACTATTAAAACTAACAATAAATTTTCTAGAAATTAGTATTCATTTTCTTATGGCACAATAATAATTCATATGAAATAAAATTAGTCAAGTACAAATTGAAATAAAAACCATACTCTAATTTGAATAAAAACTATATTTTCTGTTTTCTCTATCTATTTACTAATCTTTTAAAAATATAACTATTAATTTACTATATAAATATAAAATTCACTATAAAAATATGTAATTCACTATATAAATTTGAAATTTAAAATTTTGTGTTCAATTTCATAATAAATATAACTAATATGATAATAGACTATGTAAATAATGAAATTTCTATAAAAATGGTGCATTTTAATACAAAATAAACAATAAAAACATTATAAATTGTGAATTTAGGGATCGATTTTTAATTCAAAGAATTAATTAAAAATTCACTAACAAAATTTTCAATAGATTTAGTTGACATTGGGAATTCTGAATTTTAAATATCAATTTATATATTTCCATAATAAATTATTTATTAACATCGTGACATTAGGTGTCATATAGAGCATGGTGTAAATAATAAATTTAAATACTAATTTATTAATATACATACCATTGTAAAGTAATTCTATTTGGATAATGAAGAATGTAGAAGTATATAATTTCAGTATTCACATGATTCATCGTTCAAATATAGTAATATGTAAAATATATAATAAAATTTATAGTTAACTATGTTATGATTCTTAAATTTTGAATTCATTGAGTGATGGGAAAAATAACTTACTAAATTTTCAACTAACTAAATTCACATTAGTATTTTTTAGTTTATATAGTAATATATATATATATATATATATATATATATATATATAAATTTATGATTAAAATTATCAATGGTTAATTTTAAATTTACTAATTGTGATGTATGTTCTGAATATATGATCCATAGTAATGAAAATCAATTTTAATATGAAATTCATTTTATAAAAGTACATAATGTCACTCATACATGTTATACACTATGTAATTATAAATTTTGTAAACTATGTATATCAACCCTCAGATGTGTCTGTTTAATTACATGACATAAATAAAATATTACATTACATAATATTCCCATGAAATTTTAGGATTATACTTATAGGGAATTACTTTTATTTAAGAGAACCCATCAAATTTTCAACTAAAACATATTTTAATAAATATATTATAAATTGTTTGATCCAAAATAATTATTTAACATCTCATAAAAATTCTTCACGTAAGATTATTCTATTGGAATATAATAAATATTTCATTCTATTATAATCTGAGGGGATGGGAACCGAATAAATTTGTGAGATCAAACACTCAATATGGGTAAATGTAAACAATAATATTCATTGATCATAAGTGAGCATATGAAGAGAAAATACCTGCAAAATATTTATATAAATCATACACAAAAAGCATATGTTTATAGTTATGAGTAATTTGATAATTATTTTCACATTAAAATATGTAAATCAAAATATTATGAAGACATATTCCAATAATAATAATAATCATTGAGAAAAACCATAATTACCGCATTGTGTAAAGAGACTCAATATGTTCTTGTCTAAAAATGTGAGTAGACACATTATTCAGTGCATGTTTATGAAAACACATTATTTCTTTGTTGTACTATCTCAAGATATATAAACATAAACCAATATAATGCAACGAGATATAAGACCCCACCCATTACCATCCATATAAATTGGTTCCATGTAAAAAAAATAATCATCCTATCTTAAATAACCCATGTAAGGAAAACAAGATTAATATACTTTAAAAATATAATAACATACAAAAAAACATTCATAATTTAATCAATAGTTGTAACATGATATACCCATGTAAAATAGACAAGTATCGAATTATATATAGTAAATTTTATGGTAAATACCATTCATCCATTATAATATATCATATTATATTTTCACCACATATATAAATAGTATATTATTAATTAAATAATCACCCCAATAAATCAATGTATAGAATCTTAGTGGAAAACCTTCAATAAAAAATTTGAAAATAGGTTATTCTCAAACTAAATTCACTGATATAATTGTTAGTCTTATTCATAGTGAAAGGTAATGAATGGAAAATTATGTGATGAATTATAACATTTAAAAAAAATATCATTACATAAATAACCTAGATAAAGTTTTTGGATGATAATTTTTTTAGATTATATTTAAATCAAGCATAATATCATTTATATTATAACGTCATTGATGACTAATAATTTTCATGTATTTTTAAAAAACCCTACTTTGGATATAAGAAATGACTATGATCATTTGAATGTATTTTGAAATAAATATTTCATAAAACTTGAAGAAAATTATTTACTTTAGGAACCATGAAAATATTAAGATAATGATTCATACAAAAAGAAGAAGGAGTGATAAATATATGCTCACATGAAAAACATGAAAATAATTTTTTATGAACATATTTTTAACATCTTCACATATTGAAATTGTTATAAAACACATTCATAGGATATTTTCATAAAACGCAATATAAAAATTTAATGAATAATTACCTTTGAAAATTAAAATCCAATAAAATACCCTTAAAATATATATAATGGTTATAAACAACGTATAGATAAAAATAAAACACTTTATTTTGAATGGATGAGAAGCCTTCATTAAGAAATATTGAGAAATTATTTTATCTTGAACCCAACATCGAGTATGAAATATTTATTTTGAAAATAGATAAAGATAATTATGAGAATCATAGAAATTAATCAATATTACCTTTTCCAAAAATATAGAGAACATTGGAAAAGTGTAAAATATATCCATGGTTGAAATGATTCATTGGTATGAATGCAATTCTTTAATACCGACATTTCAATTTTTTTTCAAACAATTGGTTATTGATGATGAGATATAATTTAGAAAAATTACAATTGGAGAAATAATATGAAATAATATATCAATAAGATCAAATAAATCATGAAAACTATATTCATGGGAAAAAATATTGTGACCCAATTAAACATAAATTCAGTAGATGAAACCCTTGTGAAATTTGTAAAGAATGAATCAAAGGAGACCAAGAGGATGATCATGAAATGAAACTTAAATATGAAGAAACAAAAGATATTTTCATATGTGGATGAAATTGGATAGGAAATAGAACATTTTAAATTATTTTTTCATATAATATCAAATACGTCTTGTTTATTTGAAAATGATAATGAAATACATACAAGGTTTTCCCGTTTAGTGTAAATGCACTTTAATCACCTATATAAAAAATATGAACACCATAATAGCATATTTTGGAAATTTTTAAATATTTATAACTGTTTATAAAAAAACATTTGTTATTATTTTATACATGTATATTAGATATTTTTTTCCATTTTCAATATCAGGTGTGTGTAATCATAATTGTTTTGAACTAGTTTCATAATCATGGTGTTGTTATTCATTCTGCCTACGTTCATTATGGAAAAAAGTAAATGGTATTTTAATTGATTTTTTATTTAATTATGATGTTTTAATTTTATTTCATAGGTATTTTAGTTATTATTTTTGGTTAATATGTTGGTGAAAAGAGTGTTTTTGAAATTTTTTAGGAATTTTTGATGTTCTCTCAATTTATGTGTTCAGTGTTTATATTGAAAAGATCATTTAAGATCTGAGTGATAACTGAGATGGGGAAGTGGATGATAAATGATATTATCGTTCAATGTTTTGTTACAAAATAAATCCTAATTCTTAAAGTATAGATATATAACTCTTACAAAATTAATGTAAACAATAATACCTATAAGAAAATAATACAAGCTTCACTGCTCAGTATGGGTAGTTAGTCCTTAGAATATTTTTTATGTAATCCAAGAACATTAAAAACCACAAGAAAAATATATTTTTATTATGGTTCCAATAGTCATGGAATATCAATTTAATTGTATATAACTATAGTAAATAAAATTTCCATGCTCCCCTCACACAAAAATTTTATATAAAATGTTTTTTAAATTAATAATAAGAACCTTCACCAATAAGAATCAGTGTGTTTTCACAATGCTCTGTGAATATTATTCAACATTTTTTTATAGAATATAATTTTTATTCATAATTTTATTTCAAAAAATTAGGATGTTTCCATATTCATTTTAATGAATATTTTTCTAATATGTTTTTTTGGTGTAATACATCAAATTCCCATATGATATATTACATTTGGTTCCTCTTTACAGATTGAAACTACTTAGGAAATGTTTTTCATCTGATCATCATGAAATTGTGTCATTTAGATAAGACTAGATTTTAATATATATCAATTATATTTCAATAAATTCATATTCCAATTATTTTTATGCTTCCTTTTAACCTTTTTCCCTTAATCATAACTACACACCTTGCAACCAATACTAACTGATTGGAAGAATCTGACTGATATTTGATAGAATGAATTTTAATACCAATGATGGTCTAATAAACATTAAATTTATTCAATGCTTCACTTCTCATTAAAAAATTCCACACAACACCATAGTTCAAATATATCATTAATATATGCATAGAACATATTATTATTTAAAAAAATTCATGAACATCATTTCAAACATCCCACTGAAAACTCCTATATATCCTAAACAAAATCATTCATCCTTTAAGAACCTCTATGTATCCAAAAATATCAGAGATATCATTATGAATTAATGATAAAATACTTCTTTAACTCACATGAGGACACACCATGAATGATTTTCTTACACCTTGACTATTGAAACAATGATATTATATATTTTCATCATCACATTTGTAATCTTTATTGAATATTCCTCATGTCCTCTAATCCAATATAACCTTATACCACTATCTTTCTAGTTTAAATTATATATAAAAAATTTATCAATTCCACTCAATACATTTTTTCAATATAATATTTCAGGATTTTTTAAAATGACTTCCACAATAACCTTCTACCACATGGTGACTTAAATAAGAACTCATTAACTATTTACTTTGCACACCATCATGTAAATGATGAACATCCAATAGAAAAATTCAACCAATGAGTTAATCCAAAAACACCAATACGATGACTCAAATACTTCTCCCCAATCACATTATAAAAAATCACTTTACAATGTTATACATGTGTATTAAATATGCATTGTACATAAGTTAACAACCTTTAACAAGAAAAATAGTTCATCTGATGGACTCATACTGATAGCATTATGAGATATTATATAATGGTGTTTTGCAAATGACATTCCCTGAAAACATCCCTTTATACACTAGAAACATTACTATAGTAAAAATTCTATATAATAATAAAGCAATAAATTTACTAATCTAAATATATGACCAAAATATAATTTTTAGAGACCTCTCATTGAACATGATTTTATAAACATTGAACATATGAAAGTAATTTTTTTTCACTATTCTAATATTTATTGGATAATGATGTATTTTAATACTCAAGTTGTTAGGATGTTTTTTTAACATGAAATCATCTCTATTTTTTTTTCAGTGAACACTCAATCCAAAGAAGCTTGTAATCTTGATAGGTGAATAATTAATCACAATGCTCAAGACGATTACCCCAAACCATTAATGTTCATAAAAAACTATTTATGACTAAATCCATTGGATTACATCCATCATATTACAATTATTATAAATATTATTCATATATGTATATTTATGATATAAAACAAATGAAAAACCTTTTTCTAAATCCTTTTTCAGACATAATAAGCCAAACCAAAAACTTATTAATATAATATCGACTAAAAAATCCTGGTCCCAATATTATCCCATTTCAATTTTTTTCATCCATGGAACACAAATAATATATACATTGAAATTCCAGAAATGGATTTATTATCAAAAAATTCAAAACCCATGTGAGGGAAGTCAGTATAATAGAAATGAATAATTGGAAAACAATACCTTGTTGTCTATAAAGAGAGATTTATGATACACTTCTTACTCCTAATATGAATCATTTCTTTCAATTTTGTATTTTATCCAAAAAAATATTCTTCTAATAAGAAAAATTTTTCCTTTATCTACTTCAATAAATTGTTAAAATAGTTCATCCACTTGGAAATAACATCATTCTATTTTTAAAAATAACTCTCCATTATCATACTATTCTCCATGAAATAGTTAATCACAAATAAATGGATAGATTTATGTTATCATTATTCACCCACATTTACAACGCTATCTATTTAAAAGATGAGATATTGGATTGATTCAGATACCTTCTCCTTGGAGAAGGTGAGGTTGTATCCCCTTGTTCATTCTCTTCTTGTGAAATGTTTCCTGTGGAATTTTCTTAAAGAAAATATAAAGAGTTTTCTCTATTATATGGATAAACTCAAGAATAAGTTCATCATTTTCCTCATGATATTTTATAACATAATAATTGTTATCAATTTTAATGGAAAATAATATTTCTATTGATTTTTTTGTGAATAATTGAACTTTTATTATCACAAAATAAGTGAAGGGAAAGCATCACATGAACAAAAAAATCAACCAATTATGTCTTTATCTACATAAGTTATATTACATTTTGAGTGGAATCTGTATACCCAACATGGTATATTTTAAGAGTTATTGAATTTTAATTCTTTTTATTTTAAATCACACATATTTTTTCCAACATGAAAACTCAACTATATGTGAATATTATTTTTTAATCCCGGCCTTCCAAATATACATTTTTGTAACCTAATAGGTCAATCATTCCTTAGTTGTCATATTATGTTTTTTGAAAATATTATTCCTTTCACATATATGGTAATTTTTTTAAAACATAGTTCCCAATGAAATATGTGAGGATTATAGGTTTTAATATTCCATTGAAAAATTCATCTGAATTTCAATAGCATACTTCTCATGAGAGAAGAAAATATATTTCATATGATAAGATATTTATAAGATAAGAAAGTATTTCATTTTTACTAGAATATAAATTTCAAAAAAAATCTTAATCTCCTTAGTAATATTTTCATATGTTTCCTCATCATTATCTACAAATATGACATCAACAATACAAAAAATCACAATAGGGGAATGATTGATTTTATTTTATTTGAGGTTATTGTCAAATGTTACTTTCATGAAGTTAATCTTCCTTAATCATGTATGTAACATAAAATACAAATTTTTCATCACTTTCATGAACCCATTCAATGACTTAATCAAATTATAAACACATATTTAACTTTTCCAAAAATGAATCCACACAATTGCTCAATATAGACATATTCATCAAGATATATGTTAAAAAATATAACATAAATCCATCTATAATATCTTAATTACCAATTCTGATGCGATGCTAAGAAAGATTATATTATTATTTAATCTTCCAAATAGAAAAAATGTCCCATAAAATTTAGTACCTTTAATTTATGAGTATCCTTAACACACCATGTGTGAAATGTTTTTTATACCTTCACCTTTTTCAATTCAACTTGATATAGAAGATCCATTTTCTACTAATCACAATCTTATTTTTTGGTTTGGGTATAAGTTGCCATATATTTTCCTCCTCGTTCTAATACATCTCTTCATTTATCTAATTAATCTACTCTTGATGTTCCTACTAATTGTCAACATATTTTGGAAGAACTTGAGAATATAAACATCTTCATGATACTAAATTTTATATACTTCTAGTTTAAATCATTATCCATTATTCTCTAATTCTTTTTTGGACAGAAAATTTATTCCATGTCCTGGGATGAGAAGAATGTAATTTTTCTACATCACATGAGATGGTTGATTCATATCTATATCTCTATTAGAATCATAATTGTTTCTATCATTAAGAACATTATAACATTGTTCAACTACCACATCATCATCTTCCCCTTCTTCCACACCCTCAATCATAGGTGAATGTTTCTTATTATACTTTTCATGAAAATTCAAATGTATATAGTAAAAAAATAATTCATATCTATTTATTGTATCATTAGAATCAAAAAATATTAGATTAGCGGCCACGAATGATTCTATCAACGCCTATCTGATTAAACATACCATGATTTACACCCATGAAATTTAAATGCAAGAACTAATAAACACCCATAGGAATTTAAATGTTTTCATTCATTTAAAAACATATCATAAGAATTCATATCAATTTTCGTATTTAAGAAACATCAATTTTTATTTTTGACTACTTACAATATATGATGTCTCAACATATATTGATATGTATAATGTTCAATCAATATATTCTTTTCCTCCTCAACCAAACTTCTATTTATTTTTTCAACTACATCCTTTTTAATCATGGTAATGGGTAAATAAATTCATTAAAATGTGATTAATTTTATTAGTCTCTAAATATCCCATTCATATACTCAATAACATTATCATAATGAATCGTCTCAAAAAAATATCCACCTTCTATTTAAACATTTCTCTTGAAACTCTTAAACATCTTGGTAGCCTCTAAATTATGCTTAAAAATAATTTAATTAAATTAGAATCATATATATATAAAATTAGTCACTTATCATTATTTTTATATTCAATTTTTAGTGGCCCTTAAATATCAGAATATATTAGTTCTATGGGATGAGTTAAATGTATCCAAACATTCTTATGTTCTAAATTTCTAACATTCCCTTAAAGAAATATGGAAGAAAAAAATTTCATATAATTTTCTGAATATGAAAAATATATTCCCTATTTGTTTTATTTACGAAATTAATATGAAACATATTCTCATTCAATTTATTCCATAGTTTATTTCATCTATTATTCTAAAATACCATGAACTATATGTATCACCAATTTTAAGCAAGTTTCATTGGCTCATTTTTGTTTCCTAAAAAATTTCCAATCTCAATTAATTTGAAAAAAAACTTTCAATTATATTATAAATTCATTAATGTTTTCACAATATTTTGAAATAATTGTTAAATTTTGTTTCATCCCATCAATAAACAATGATCTATTGGGGTTAAAATTTTCTTCCCTTCTGATAGAAGATCAAAAGGTCTTTAATTTTAAGGGACTCATCACTTCCAAATTTTATTTTACCTTCATTGTAATATTTCAATTTCATCAAAAACATTAAATCTTTATTATTGTGTTATATAAACCCACTATCTAATATCCATGATTTTTCTTATTTGGTGAATTTTATACTGGTTTCATCATCTAAGGATTTTTTGTTGAATTTAATCACTTCCCATATCATTTTATATTTTATTAAAATAAAAATTATTTTGATTATATCATTAAGTTACATAATTTTTCAGGATTTCAATGTTGATTTAAACATTCAAAAACAATATTCAAGGGTTGAAATATATTTTAAATATTTCAAGAAATTTTATCAATTTTTTTGAGAGGGTTGAATCACAATCAATCATTTTATTAGGATACTCCTTAATTTTTTAAATTATTTAGGATTTTACCAACACATTTTCATTATATGAACAAATCCTTATAATTTCCATAAAGAACCATTGAAAGAATATTTTATTTTGTAGCATTCATATTTTTTGGATTTGTGTTCCATTTTCAAAAAAATATATTACCATCCTCTTTGGAACATTGTTTCACTAATTTTATTATTATGTCATGAAATATTTTTATTCTAAATAAGCTTATTTTCATCCATAATATAATATCTTATAGTATCATATTTTGGATTGAACATTGAAATCTTATAAACTTTATGTTTTCCAAATGGACTTGTTTTTTCTATAAACACGGTCTTATTAACAAATATTCTTTTGTACATCCTCAACCAAATTATTATCATTTGAGGATGGGTTCTATTGATACTTCTAATGCTTAATATTCATATAAAATTAAAAAAATACTAATTCCATGTCTTGGTGATTATTATACTTTACTCACATCAAAAAAGGATTTTTTAAACTACATATAATTATTTCTACTTCGCCTTTATCCTTTTTCATGATTGATGTTAAGGTTTTTTCATAATCATGTATCTTTTTAATGTGATTAATATCATTTTGAAATTTGGATTTCTCTTTAAGAAAATATTATTGTTTGGTTGCTGAAATGTTTTCATTCTTTGACTTCTTAATTTATTTTCATAGTTTAATCATCTTTTCAAGACATTCATTCAAATCTATATTTTTCCTGAACTCTAGATGAACATATTCTTCCTCTTCTTCACAGATAAAACATTCATCACTAGAGAATTTTTCATCACTTAATTCATATTGGTAAATTTATCAATATCATCATAACTATAGTTTTCATCATTTTCCAAACAGTCATCATCCTTATAATAATTAAACAAAATAATTTCATTTTATATTTAGGGAACTTATTATTCTCTCCCATTGTTTATGAATTGGATTTATCTAACATTT
The DNA here is from genome assembly GCA_963277665.1 of Viscum album. Lineage (NCBI taxonomy): Eukaryota > Viridiplantae > Streptophyta > Magnoliopsida > Santalales > Viscaceae > Viscum > Viscum album. The sequence goes on from OY728119.1 coordinate 1,894,093,696, forward strand.
TTTAATGATATTGTCGTATTTATTTCCTCTTTATCAGTATATTTATATCCATTATGTCTTGGTAAACATGAAGAAAAATTTCTTACAGCCCCATAGACAATACACTTAAAAGGTAACATTCTATTGTACATTACAATCCAACTTCTCCTAGTTTAAGAAAATATTTACATAAATTTATCAATGTTTTTACCATACTCATATTTAGTGTCATGTTTTCTTATTTCTACCTTGATAATTTTCTTATACCTTCCTTACATGGAAGATTGGATATAAATTACCTAAACATCATTTTCTTTTTTTAAATTATTTCACTTCTCATTTCATAAGTAAGGAGAATGATATAAGGGGAATCCATAGAGAGAGTTTCATGATCTATATCATCTAATGATAATACCTTAGCATAAAAGTTTTTAGGAAGAATTCATAAAAATATTTAAAAAATTATTTCATCATCAATCTCTTCACCAATACATCTTATGGTGCTAACAATGAAATCCACCCTAGTAAATAAGTCACAAATATATTAATCATTACCAATATTAATATATTTATATAGAAATCTCAAGATTTATATAATTACATTATCTATTTTCATAATTAATGTATATACATTCATAAACATTTACTAGATTCGTTTAGTCATTCCAATTCCTTTAACTCAATGAAATTCACCATCGTAGAGTGGGGGAAGTATAACATTCATGGATCATCCATTATTCTCTAAATTATTCTCATATATAGATTTTAAGGTAACATAGAAAATATATAAAAGGAAACCATCTATAAAAGCCTCAATAGCATCATAACCAAGAGAGATAATATATGGAAACATTGTATCATTCATGATATGATTGTTATTTCTAATGAAAACCTCAATAACCTTAATCTTATCAGAGTTTTGAATATACATAAAGACATTCCTTGTATTTAAAAATAGAAAAAGAGTAAATTATAGAAACCATCCTTATAAAACATATTTAAAAGATAAATTAGGATCAATGAGAATAATGATATGGGGTAGGGGTGAATCTGTTATATTAATTTTTTTAATGTTTTCTTAATTAAAAAAAACCATCACCTCTTGTTAAAGTGATATGACTCAATAAGAGAGGAATGAAAAAAAACAATAAGATAAAAATTTATTTATAAGGTTCACAACTTATTAAGTTTCTAATCCTTGGAATGTTTTGAAAATAATCAAAGACCACATAGACCACTAGAAAAAAAATCATTTCTTATTGTTACATGAAATAACGAGTACCCTTTCACATGAAAAGGACTATATTAATCAAATTATTATGTTATTAGTGAAAAAAATAAATGATGTAAATATTTTTCTACAAAAAAATATGAACCTTCACCATCAAGATTCAGTATATTTTAACATTACTATTATACAATATTTACACCTTTAACTCATGCTTTCACTTCTTATTCATCACTTTATTATAAAGAAGTTGAAAAATTCCATCTAAACTTTTATGGAAGTTCATATGATATATTCATCTAGTTTACTATATCTACTATAGATCTTGTATACTCAGACCTCTCTCCCTATAATATAATCTATATGAATTCTTAATTTAGAAAAAAACAAATTTTGATACCCAATTTGTCCGATCACCTTGGAATATTTTCTATTTCATACTACCAAATATAATAATATATATTGTACATTTTTAATTAAATCTTCTCATATTATATATTTACTGCCATTTTACCCTTTTTTTCATCAAAAAATACACACAATATATCTAATACCAACATATATGAATTCTCCAAACAATATCGATTAGATCTATTTTTATTCAAGCTGTATTTCAGATTAACATCCCAATTTGGATGTACATTGACTCACATTATAAAATAAAATAGTTCAAGCTAGAGAATATACCATCATTATATAGGTGTGACACCTCCAAAAATTTAATGAAATTCCAAAAAATAATTTCAAACATACAACTCAAAACTAATGAGTTACTTTCTAGAAATCATCATACCTTTGGCTGTATTAAAATTTCCTAATGTATAAGATCTCTCCATCAGACATGGTGATAACATTATTATTCAACATCCAGGTGTCTCAAGGAGAATACCAATATTTCTTATGATTATTTGAATGATTATCATTCATCCCTTCATCATCATATTTTATACCTTTACAGAAGCTTTAGCAATTCACCTAACAAAGTATAACTTTAAACTAATCCACTTTCTAGAGAAACATTATAGAATCACTTCCATATAATGTAACTCAACACATTTTTTCATCAAAACTGCAAAATAATATATCGAAAGTATTTCCCAAAACACTTCCAAAATCTAATGAATTTCATAATAACTCTTCAATTGTTTCATTCACATTCCAGTATTTGACGGATAAAATTCCTAAAGAAAAATACCTCCATTGTCTCTAAAAACCCATATATATGATGACTCTGAGTCTTTTATATGAGTATCCTTTAATAATTATTCATCAAGACATTATACATGTCCATCCAACTAATATTGCACATAATATAACATCCTTCAACAATACAAATGTTTTGTATGATAAACTCTGAAAATTAACTTTGTGATAGATCCAATGATGGTATTAATTTGATGAAATTCCCCAAAGAATTAATTTTATAATACAAGAAATTTTCATTGATTAGTAAACCATATAAACATGAAAAAATTAATTCTCTAAAACACTGAATGATAGAATCAGTCTAGTGATCATCTAGAGAATATCGTATTATGAATGTTGTACATATAAATGATTATCTATCCATTTAAACATAGGATTTGATAATATATTCCCGGTATAATCCTGATATTATAAAATTTAATAATATAAATTCATCACCACATTTATTCATCAAACAATTTATCTGGTGAAATTTGTAAGAATAGTTTGAAAAGAATTCAATAAATCACTGAGGTTGATCACCTTTCTGTAGAAACATTCATCTAAAATACTCAACTTGCTAAAATAATCCAAAAAATATCTATCAAATCACATTTTCTATAAGTCTAAATTTTTTTATTTATGTTATACAGAAAATATAAACCATTAGGGAATACTTTCTTCATTCTTAATAATCTTAATCAGCATCTTTGTGATATAGCATCACCTAAAACAATCCTAATGAAAACATTTATTACGATTAAAAACAATATTTACTAAAAAATATCCAATATTGTGTTTCCAAATCCATATTTTATATAAATTTATGTCATTTTTTTAGATGGTTGTTAAACTATACCAATAAGTACATAATACAATATATGTTTGATTATAGGTATAAAAGAGATATATTTCAAATAAAATTATGACCACAAATATATAATGAAATAATTATTTTAATATGATGTTGATTAATAAAGTCACGACCCACCTTCACCAAGATGAGGGAAGGGATAACAGATTTCCATACCCTTCCTTCTTCAAGTTGAAGGAGAGATAATGACCCCCGAGACCCGCATTCAATAGGTCCTGGAGTGGCTACTAGAACCAAGGGTATATAATCACACACAAGATGGAAGGAATTACCCTTTTACTTTATTAGGATTTGGAGATAAGATAGAAAATCCCAACAACCCCAAAACTAGAGGTAAAAGTAAAGCCAAAGAAAATGATACCCATAAGCATGTTACAAAAGTAAATGCCACAAAGTACCAGGAGACTACAAAGGTAAAGTACAAAAAAGGAAAAATAGCAAGTGCAACTGTCCCAATGTTCGAGCTAGTATGGCCTTTCATGATCCCTGAAGTGCTCCTGAAAACCTAAAAGCATTTTTATATACATAGGGTGAGAATACAAGTATACTCAGTAGGGAAAACCAAAGACTCTTATGCACAAGTGGGGAGGCATTCTAATGACCTGTGAGAAAAGAGATAACCAATGAACCTAACAAGGAAAACTATCCACCCAAGCCACACCAAGTCACACTCCCCAAATAACGCTAGTCAAGTAATATATAGTAATAACACATCGATGTTTGGGTACCCCACGCCAATTTCCCATTGGTTATTGAGGACATCCTATGCATCAAACCAATACTTCCATTCTCACTGCAGTACCACTAACACACCTCACCAGTAAACACATGTGCCACAATAACCATCCCGCCCGCAAACACCTGGGCTACAACAACTACTGCCACGCTCGAAGACACCTGGGCCTCATCCCAGAGATTCTAGGGAAACAACCCACCCACACACACCTGGGCCAACCACCCAAAATACCTTTCCCAAAGAATCTTGGGCTATAATGGACCTCAACCATCACAACCTACCTGAAGAGTCTTGGGCTATTCGGTAAAGGGAGCAGAAGAGGAGCAAATAACCAGCAACTCATAGGAGTGTTGGAAAAAACACCCTCTTCTATGAAATGTGGGTGTTCTACACTAAGGGTTCAACATGGGTGGGGCACGAATAAGAAACATAAATACTACAGATATATGTATATGTAATAATCCCTCGTCCCAACCTAGGGTTTCTAAATCCAACCTAAGAACAACACCCTTGTTACTATTCATTCATTAAAGAAGGCCCAGAACTCACGACAAAGTCACAACTCATTCCCAAAACCAATTACCCATTTAACCCATCATTGGATTCTTGTTCAAATGATCCCATTTAAGTAAATTATACACTACTGGGAAAATAACAGGCATAACCACAGGCTAGGGAAAGAGAAACAGCCAAACATCAATTTAATCATTCACACCCAGTTCTCTTGTAAAGTAACAACAATAAAGGGATCAGTGAGATCCCTCAATGTTCTAGAACTAAACCAAGCCTCGAGATATAGCCCCACACATCTTCATATTCACAACCAACAATTTTACAACAACAGAGGAATCGATCCCCATCCACATCACCCCATAAGCATCAAACAGTACAACACACCGACTACCAAAACACAGTAGAGAATCTTCCAGGTTCAAGCACACCATTCATGTAACACCCCAAGATTTTATAGTGTGTTATTTCTTTAAAATAATTTAATAACATTAACTACACGCAACACCGAGTTCATTCACACCATGACTTACAAAAAAAATCCATTCAAAAGAGGTTATGAATTGTATTATCTAAATTTTAAACATTATATAATCCTTATAATTTTAGAATCCATATTATGAGTTTCTTAGACATAATGTAAGAACAAATTCATTTTCAGTATTGCACTTTACCAAATTTTAATAGTGAACCCTTTTTAGATACTATATTTTAAACTTTTTGACTAAATGGGGACATCAAATATTTAAAATGAAACATCCCAAGCTTCCACGGTACGCTAGCGTGTGTTGTACGCAACACCGAGTTCTAACACACCGTAACCAATCAAACTAGCCGTTATGAATAGTAATACCTACTTTTTGAAATTATATATATTTTATATTTTAAAATGGTCTTCATTTTTGGATTCGGAATATCGAATTTAGCCTAAGGTGAAATTTTGGTACTTTTCGGATAACTTTCATATTTTGATGAATAGTGAAAATTACTAAATTTTAATTAAAAACAACTTTTTTAATCAAAATAATTAATAGTGATAAATTGTGAATTTGAGTGGTTTTAATGTATATTTAGAATATATTTTTACCATTTAATATAATGTTGGTCATTGGACATAATTTTACAATTAAACCGAACATAAACAAGTGTCAATCTTTTGATAGTTATTATCTCTTAAAAACACGCTTTTTGTTTTGAGAGCGGGAATTAATTTTAAATTAATTTCTTCCACTTCTATGTTTTGAATTTAGAAAAATGGATTCCATATTTGGAATCAGGATGTCCAAATTATGTAAATAGGTAACTTTTATTTTTACACATTTTGAATAATTAATACGGTAAATATTTTATTTACCATGGTTAAAGGGTAAATCTGGTAAATAAGGGTTAAAAGATAATATTATAATAAAACAAAATTACCCTAAAACGTGTCCTAACCTTATTGGTGGACACATACCCGACCATGGGCATACTTGGGTCGATTTGGGGACCCCTTAGAGCCACTTGTATGTGGTAGGGACACATTATATTAATAAAGTTAAAATAAAAATAAAAATGGCATAAGCTTACATCTTTTAGAAGAACAATTTTTACATAAGGGTATTACATGTTGTATTTTCGATTATAAATATTCATTAGAAAGCTAAAAAGATTTCCTACATAATGATATTTTATTTATAATTCTTAGACATCAAATAAGTTAAATTATTAATGACACAATAATGATGCAATGTTTACCTCATTAATAAATCATTTAAATAAATAAGATTATAATGATTAAAATATTATCTAAAACCTGTCCAATTCTTATTGGTTGATGTTATTTAGAAAATGAGTCATCTTAGCTTCGACCTAAATGATTTTTGGACCATTATAAACCGAATATAATTATATTATAAAGTAATACTTTCACTCTTTCCTAAAGAGCCCCTCCTCTCCCTTATAAAAGGAGACCACTTCTACTCATTCCTAACACCTCTCAAGCCACTTGGCTCGGCCAAACTCTGCCCAAATACTCTCCCAACTTCCCTCACTACAACCTAGAGGCCTTAGTTTGATCAGAAATCCAACATAAGGAGCCCTTTTGATCAAATCAAAAGGAAGAACCCGAAGAAGAGGTAATGTTTTCACCACCCCTTTTCAAGTTCCTTTCTTCTTCCACTTCTTCTTACTTTGTTGTTACCATTCTAAAATAATAAATTCAGTATCATATATATACTGTGATGTTATTATAAATATGGTATAACCATATTCAGTATTCTATCCACCCTTTGAATAACATGTCACCATACGTGCGTACGTACGGCTTACCGTCTCCACGTCGTGGTGTAATTGTTATTCAATATATTATTATTTGGATGGGTATAATAATGATGTGTAACTCATGTAAATAATAAATATAACATGTTATTTATTCTGTATATATGATATACCATTCATTTATATATTATTTTAATATCAAAAAAATGATATTGTCGCTCGTGCGTACGTACGGACTACTGTCTCCACGAACGCGATGAGATTCATTCTCCATCATATCCATTCAAGTATAATTATCATTTTCTGATTTAAAAATGATGTTTAAGGACTTGATATCATTATGTATATGAATAATATACAACCAATCCATTACAAACATGGCTTACGTAATAAAACATATAAAATAAAACGAGTAAGTTAACACCCGAAACAACGATAATACTAAGACATTATTAACAAAGAAAAGTTAAAAGATCATATATGATATGATATTAATATATATGATTCTTGTATAATTTAATAACAATTATTTCAATATTATACAGGAGCTTAACCTACGCCAACCAAGTAAAAGTAGAAGGTAAGGGATTTTCTTATCTCACATTCAATTCCATGAGATTTCCATTATTCGCCACTAAATTATTGAATGTGGTGTATTGTGTACTGGCATTTGATATATATATTATCATGATTATCTTTATATTCATGTTATTCTGTAAATAGTTTGGTGGTTATTAACTTTTGTCCATACGACTCAGTTGATTAACGTGGTAAGGGGTTTTCATCTCACTCTTTATTTCCGTGAGATTCATGCCATATTTCCACTATTATCTTTTGTGTGGGGTATGTACTGCCCATAATTGTATTCTTTGTGTAATACACTTTACCTTATGTGTGTTTACATTTTCATTGTATGATACCTCTTTCATGGGTTGTATGTTTCATAAGTTACCAAATTGATAAGGGTTTACTTCACAATCTCTTTAATATCTGAGGTTGTCTTTACGTAAGTATCTACAGGGACATATTTACTATCCATGTCCATATTTCATAAAAGAGTCTTCAAAGGGATTATTTCTAAGGGAACTTTTACTAAAACATCATTTTAAATGTTTTAAATATTTATTCTTCTAAATCATCCTCATTTATGTCCACGTTTTCAAAATGGTTTGTAAGGATTTATTTATATGAAAATGAATGTTTTAAAAGTGTTAATTCCATTCAAAAGTTTCAAAGTGGTATGGGACACTTTGATTCAAAAATTTATTTAAATGCCTTACTTTCTAAATTGTGTAACATTAAAATGTTTTCATGAAAAAGGGATATTTCTCTCAATAATTTTTAAAAAAACATTTTTATCTATGTCAACATACTTTGATGGATTTTTAGATTATTTTAAGTTGATTTATTATGATTTAAAACTTCCATATTGTAATGAAGTTTTGTGATATGTTTGACTGTAGATGTGTCATTTATATAGCATTCATGGTTTATGAGTAAAGTATTGACATTTCGTATGCTAGTTCCAATAATAATGTTTATGTTATATTTCAACATTTACTTTATATGAATGTGTTGGACAAGTATGCTCCAGGTTGGGGACTGGTAAAAGTAAGCCCTCCAGGTTAGGGACTGGTAAAAGTAAGCCCTCCGGTTTGGTCTCCGGTTATTAGAGGCACTCCGGGTTGGTGTCCGGTTATAAGAGGCACTCCGGGTTGGGTTTCAGTTACAGTTAGCCCCATGGTCTTGGGACGAGGCATTGACAAAGAAATTAAAGTTTAGCATTATGAATTCCATCATTATGAAAGTGGTTATTGATTTTTCATGTGATTATTCGATTAGTAGAATATCCATGTGAATAAGTAAATGGCATTATTTCATTTTACTTTTGCCATACTATGTTGAAGTTCAAGTTTAAAAGGCTTTTGTTTTAGTAATGCATTGCCTTAAATGTTTATGCTTATTTTGTATGTTCCGCTATATTGTTATCCTTACTGGGCATTTGAGCTCACCCCTTTTCTATGTATTATATTCCCCAAGATGTGAAGAAGTAAGTTATGAATGACCTGCAGGGATATTATGAGGGGATAATAGTGTGGACTGTGGAGACATTATGTTGTTGTTGTAGTTTTTCATTTTATGATTTAATTTAAAACTTATGAATATATCTAATGTTTCCAAGGCTACTAAACCAATCGGTCTTTCGAGATTTGATCTTTCTTGTGATCATGCCAATGTTATGTAATAATGCACCGACTCTGGGTAACTAGGGTCGGGGCGTTACAGTTGGTATCAGAGGAAGTTTAGTACAAACCTTGGAAGCTAGATTTAGATAAACTCTGATTAGAGAACGTAGACCTAAGATGAACTTTGAGGATTAGTATAGAAGAACTTCCTATAATTTTGGTATTGTAGAGATTTTATGAGTTTTCCGAGCAATACATCCCTATCTGGATACAAGCAGGTAGAGGCGGCTCTGGCACAGATGTACCTAGGGGTAAAACCCGAAAACACCGCTTTGAGCTAGACTCGAACGGGAACTGGTGCACGACAACGGGCCTTGCTGCACTCTTGGTTACGACACTCCCGGGGGATATGCTTAGGATAACTCTCATTTTCTTTACAAATCATTATGAATGGTTTATGAGTATATACTTCCTCAAAGAAAATATTTTTTATGATTATGGATTATATCCATAAATAGTTCAATTTATGTTAAGTGATTTATAAGTATGGGATTATGTATTTTGATTCATAAAATAATATAGTGTATTCCATTGTTTATAAATGGTGCCTAGTAGAAGGAATGAGAAATCTAGCAATGGACATGATACAAAGATAAATAAGGACAATATATTTCATGGTCTTAAGCCAGAATTTATAAGAGAAATAGTCTCTCATGTATTATCATCATATGAAGAAATAATATCATGTGTTTGATAAGATAAGTAAAGAGTTTATTGAGTCCTATGGATTTGAAGGGAAGAAAGAGAAGAAAAGGATGGAAGAAGGAAAGATGGATAAAGGGAAGAGGGAAAAGAAGAATTTTCCCATATGTGGTAACTGTGGAAAGAAACACCCTGGAACTTGCCTGAAAGGAATGGGAGTTTGTTATAAGTGTGGAGGAAAAGGGCACAAATTACGTGACTACAAGGGTAAGAAAATGGTTTCAAATGTACAATGCTTCATTTGCAAGGAGTTTGGAAACTACGCAAACCTATGTCCCAGTCATCAGAGTATGCCGCAAATGATGCTATTGGATAATAATCAAGTTATGATACTACCACAGATGAAGAGGAATGATTAGAGTTCTTATGTTGATTATGTCAATTGAGTGTTGTATCAACAATGTACTTGTTATAATGATTATGGATTATATAAGGATTGTACTGCAGTAATATTTCATTAAGGACTTGAGATTGTGTGGAACAATGAAAAGTGACTCTATAGCAGGATAAATATTTGGAAAATATATGGTTGAGAGAATGATAAACCATAATATAGTTCTGATACCGAGGTAGTAATTTTGGAATAATACATGATTGTTTTGGATAAATTATATTGGATATTATTGACTACCTTGGAACTGATTAATGATTTGTATATTCCATCATTGTTGGGGTTTAAAACATTTTTGGATTAATGAAGTATATCCAGCATTCTATATGGAATAAGAGAGCATGAATGTAATCAATAAGGAATATGGTAATTCAGGATGTTTCAGTGTATTAAAAGAATACATGATGAAGGTATTCATATGCTATTATGGGGTAAAAAGGATCTACATTATGTTTACCTTCCTTATAAATGTTTGACTGTGAGTTTGGACAGAAGCATTTTGGATAGTTCTAGTTTGGATTATTTTGGATTGCCATAAAAGGACAACCCGAAGGTCGGGCGGCAACCCGTCGCGTCTGGCAAGGCTGCGAGACTTGAACCCGCAACCGAAGGGCGACAAGGGTGTATCACCTACCACTGGCCCACGAGATGTCCTGGATTAAATAATGTAGTTTTTATTAAAAGATCTTGTAGATGAATTATAAATTCGTTTATTTTGGAACCCTTTACGAATAGTGTCAATAGAATTTTTTTTACATTCTATTATCTTTTAGAGTGAAAGATGAGTTTGTGGTTGAAATTTATTAATGGATAAAACTATAATTATAAAGTAAGTATATCTCCTTAGGATCTTAGCCAATCTCATAAATAAATTCCTCAACATTAAGAAAAGAAACTTAGAACAAAAATGTTTTCCTAGATGGTACCTTAAATCATCACTAATTCATGGCTTTGGGATTGTTGGCCTTTTCATAGCCATGTTCTCTACCACTCTCCATCAGATAATTGATGGTTAGATTTCTCCTCCATATCCATATTTTCCTATATGAAACCCTAGTATGTGTTATTTTCGGTAATCTTCATACTTTCCACTCTTTATTTAAAATAGAGGCCTCATTAATTCATTTTTCGATGTGGGATTTCAACTAAGATATTTTGAAACGTCAAAAATGTGTTATCCCAATACCCTATGTTTTGTTGAACCGATGGTATTTCAAATCATCATAGATTGATGATTTTAAGGACCTCAATTTTATACTTTTTTGTGATTGATGACCTCAATCACTACCTATAAATATTTACGTTTTTCCTCCAATTATATGTCTCTAATTGCCACCAATGTTCTCTTAATAGAGATCATAATATGGTGGTGATCCTTTCATTTCTATTTTCCTCATATTAAGACTAAATTTTAGTAACCCAATTTACGATGTGGGTTTTCCCACAAAGATATTTTCTATTTTCAACCTTTTATTTTCGAAGAACAACTTCAAATTGTGAGGACGCAATTTATTGAAGGAGGGGAGAATGTAACACCCCAAGATTTTATAGTGTGTTATTTCTTCAAAATAATTCAATAACATTCACTACACGCAACACAGAGTTCAATCACACCATGACTTACAAAAAAAAATCCATTCAAAAGAGGTTATGAATAGTATTATCTAAATTTTAAACTTTATATAATCCTTATAATTCTAGAATCCATATTATGAGTATCTTAGACATAATGTAAGAACAAATTCATTTTCAGTATTGCACTTTACCAAATTTTAATAGTGAACCCTTTTTAGATACTATATTTTAAACTTCTTGACTAAATGGGGACATCAAAAATTTAAAATGAAACATCCCAAGCTTCCACGGTACGCTAGCGTGTGTTGTACGCAACACCGAGTTCTAACACACTGTAACCAATCAAATTAGCCATTATGAATAGTAATACCTACTTTTTGAAATTATATATATTTTATATTTTAAAATGGACTTCATTTTTGGATTCGGAATATCGAATTTAGCCTAAGGTGAAATTTTGGTACTTTTCGGATAACTTTCATATTTTGATGAATAGTTAAAATTAATAAATTTTAATTAAAAACAACTTTTTTAATCAAAATAATTAATAGTGATAAATTGTGAATTTGAGTGGTTTTAAAGTATATTTAGAATATATTTTTACCATTTAATATAATGTTCATCATTGGACATAATTTTACAATTAAACCGAACATAAACAAGTGTCAATCTTTTGATAGTTGTTATCTCTTAAAAACACGCTTTTTGTTTTGGCAGCGGGAATTAATTTTAAATTAATTTCTGCCACTTCTGTGTTTTGAATTTAGAAAAATGGATTCCATATTTGGAATCAGGATTTCCAAATTATGTAAATAGTTAACTTTTATTTTTACACATTTTGAATAATTACTGCGGTAAATATTTTATTTACCATGGTTAAAGGGTAAATCCGGTAAATAAGGGTTAAATAATAATATTATAATAATACAAAATTACCCTAAAACGTGTCCTAACCTTATTGGTGGACACATACCTGACCATGGGCATCCTTGGGTCGATTTGGGGACCCCTTAGAGCCACTTTTATGTGGTAGGGACACATTATATTAATAAAGTTAAAATAAAAATAAAAATGGCATAAGCTTACATCTTTTAGAAGAACAATTTTTACATAGGGTTATACATGTTGTATTTTCGATTATAAATATTCATTAGAAAGATAAAAAGATTTCCTACATAATGATATTTTATTTATAATTCTTAGACATCAAATAAGTTAAATTATTAATGACACAATAATGATGCAATGTTTACCTCATTAATAAATTATTTAAATAAATAAGATTATAATGATTAAAATATTATCTAAAACCTGTCCAATTCTTATTGGTTGATGTTATTTAGAAAATGAGTCATCTTATCTTCGACCTCAATGATTTTTGGTCCATTATAAGCCGAATATAATTATATTATAAAGTAATACTTTCACTCTTTCCTAAAGAGCCCCTCCTCTCCCTTATAAAAGGAGACCACTTCTACTCATTCCTAACACCTCTCAAGCCACTTGGATCGGCCAAACTCTGCCCAAATACTCTCCCAACTTCCCTCACTACAACCTAGAGGCCTTAGTTTGACCATAAAGCCAACATAAGGAGCCCTTTTGATCAAATCAAAAGGAAGAACCCGAAGAAGAGGTAATGTTTTCACCACCCCTTTTCAAGTTCCTTTCTTCTTCCACTTCTTCTTACTTTGTTGTTACCATTATAAAATAATAAATCCAGTATCAGATATATACTGTGATGTTATTATAAATATGGTATAACCATATTCAGTATTCTATCCACCCTTTGAATAACATGTCACCATACGTGCGTACGTACGGCTTACCGTCTCCACGTCGTGGTGTAATTGTTATTCAATATATTATTATTTGGATGGGTATAATAATGATGTGTAACTCATGTAAATAATAAATATAACATGTTATTGATTCTGTATATATGATATACCATTCATTTATATATTATTTTAATATCAAAAGAATGATATTGTCGCTCATGCATACGTACGGACTACCGTCTCCACGAACGCGATGAGATTCATTCTCCATCACATCCATTCAAGTATAATTATCATTTTCTGATTTAAAAATGATGTTTAAGGACTTGATATCATTCTGGATATGAATAATATACAACCTATCCATTACAAACATGGCTTACGTAATAAAACATATAAAAGAAAACGAGTAAGTTAACTCCCGAAACAACGATAATACTAAGACATTATTAACAAAGAAAAGTTAAAAGAACATATATGATATGATATTAATATATATGATTCTTGTATAATTTAATAACAACTATTTCAATATTATACATGAGGTTAACCTACCCCAACCAAGTAAAAGTACAAGGTAAGGGATTTTCTTATCTCACATTCAATTCCGTGAGATTTCCATTATTCGCCACTAAATTATTGAATGTGGTGTATTGTGTACTGGAATTTGATATATATATTATCATGATTATCTTTATATTCATGTTATTCTGTAAATAGTTTGGTGGTTATTAACTTTTGGCCATACGACTCAGTTGATTAACGTGGTAAGGGGTTTTCATCTCACTCTTTATTTTTGTGAGATTCATGCCATATTTCCACTATTATCTTTTGTGTGGTGTATGTACTGCCCATAATTGTATTCTTTGTGTAATACACTTTACCTTATGTGTGTTTAAATTTCCATTGTATGATACCTCTTTCATGGGTTGTATGTTTCATAAGTTACCAAATTGATAAGGGTTTACTTCACAATCTCTTTAATATCCGAGGTTGTATTTACGTAAGTATCTACAGGGACATATTTACTATCCATGTCCATATTTCATAAAAGAGTTTTCAAAGGGATTATTTCTAAGGGAACATTTACTAAAACATCATTTTAAATGTTTTAAATATTTATTCTTCTAAATCATCCTCATTTATGTCCACGTTTTCAAAATGGTTTGTAAGGATTTATTTATATGAAAATGAATGTTTTAAAAGTTCTAATTCCATTCAAAAGTTTCAAAGTGGTATGGGACACTTTGATTCAAAAATGTATTTAAATGCCTTACTTTCTAAATTGTGTAACATTAAAATGTTTTCATGAAAAAGGGATATTTCTCTAAATAATTTCTAAAAAAACATTTTTATCTATGTCAACATCCTTTGATGGATTTTTAGATTATTTGAAGTTGATTTATTATGATTTAAAACTTCCATATTGTAATGAAGTTTTGTGATATGTTTGACTGTAGATGTGTCATTTATATAGCATTCATGGTTTATGAGTAAAGTATTGACATTTCGTATGCTAGTTCTAATAATAATGTTTATGTTATATTTCAACATTTACTTCATATGAATGTGTTGGAAAAGTATGCTCCAGGTTGGGGACTGGTAAAAGTAAGCCCTCCAGGTTAGGGACTGGTAAAAGTAAGCCCTCCGGTTTGGTCTCCGGTTATTAGAGGCACTCCGGGTTGGTGTCCGGTTATTAGAGGCACTCCGGGTTGGGTTCCGGTTATAGTTAGCCCCAAGGTCTTGGGACGATGCATCGACAAAGAAATTAAAGTTTAGCATTATGCATTCCATCATTATGAAAGTGGTTATTGATTTTTCATGTGATTATTCAATTAGTAGAATATCCATGTGAATAAGTAAATGGCATTATTTCATTTTACTTTTGCCATACTATGTTGAAGTTCAAGTTTAAAAGGCTTTTGTTTTAGTAATGCATTGCCTTAAATGTTTATGCTTATTTTGTATGTTCCGCTATATTGTTATCCTTACTGGGCATTTGAGCTCACCCCTTTTCTATGTATTATTTTCCCCAGGATGTGAAGAAGTAAGTTATGAATGACCTGCAGGGATATTATGAGGGGATAATAGTGTGGACTGTGGAGACATTATGTTGTTGTAGTAGTTTTTCATTTTATGATGTAATGTAAAACTGATGAATATATCTAGCGTTTCCAAGGCTACTAAACCAATCGGTCTTTCGAGATTTGATCTTTCTTGTGATCATGCCAATGTTATGTAATAATGCACCGACTCTGGGTAACTAGGGTCGGGGCGTTACAGTTGGTATCAGAGGAAGTTTAGTACAAACCTTGGAAGCTAGATTTAGATAAACTCTGATTAGAGCACGTAGACCTAAGATGAACTTTGAGGATTAGTATAGAAGAACATCCTATAATTTTGGTATTGTAGAGATATTATGAGTTTTCCGAGCAATACATCCCTGTCTGGATACGAGCAGGTAGAGGCGGCTCTGGCACAGATGTACCTAGGGGTAAAACCCGAAAACACCGCTTTGAGCTAGACTCGAATGGGAACTGGTGCACGACAACGGGCCTTGCTGCACTCTTCGTTACGACACTCCCGGGGGATATGCTTAGGATAACTCTCATTTTCGTTACAAATCATTATGAATGGTTTATGAGTATATACTTCCTCAAAGAAAATATTTTTTATGATTATGGATTATATCCATAAATAGTTCAATTTATGTTAAGTGATTTATAAGTATGGGATTATGTATTTTGATTCATAAACTAATATAGTGTATTCCATTGTTTATAAATGGTGCCTAGTAGAAGGAATGAGAAATCCAGCAATGCACATGATACAAAGATAAATAAGGACCATATATTTCATGGTCTTAAGCCAGAATTTATAAGAGAAATAGTCTCTCATGTATTATCATCATATGAAGAAATAATATCATGTGTTTGATAAGATAAGTAAAGAGTTTACTGAGTCTTATGGATTTGAAGGGAAGCAAGAGAAGAAAAGGATGGAAGAAGGAAATATGGATAAAGGGAAGAGGGAAAAGAAGAATTTTACCATATGTGGTAACTGTGGAAAGAAACACCCTGGAACTTGCCTGAAAGGAATGGGAGTTTGTTATAAGTGTGGAGGAAAAGGGCACAAATTACGTGACTGCAAGGGTAAGAAAATGGTTTCAAATGTACAATGCTTCATTTGCAAGGAGTTTGGACACTACGCGAACCTATGTCCCAGTCATCAGACTATGCCGCAAATGATGCTATTGGATAATAATCAAGTTATGATACTACCACAGATGAAGAGGAATGATTAGAGTTCTTATGTTGATTATGTCAATTGAGTGTTGTATCAACAATGTACTTGTTATAATGATTATGGATTATATAAGGATTGTATTGCAGTACTATTTCATTAAGGACTTGAGATTGTGTGGAACAAAGAAAAGTGACTCTATAGCAGGATAAATTTTTGGAAAATATATGGTTGAGAGAATGATAAACCATAATATAGTTTTGATACCGAGGTAGTAATTTTGGAATAATACATGATTGTTTTGGATAAATTATATTAGACATTATTGACTACCTTGGAACTGATTAATGATTTGTATATTCCATCATTGTTGGGGTTTAAAACATTTTTGGATTAATGAAGTATATCCAGCATTATATATGGAATAAGGGAGCATGAATGTAATCAATAAGGAATATGGTAATTCAGGATGTTTCAGTGTATTAAAAGAATACATGATGAAGGTATTCATATGCTAATACGGGGTAAAAAGGATCTACATTATGTTTACCTTCCTTATAAATGTTGGACTGTGAGTTTGGACAGAAGTATTTTGGATAGTTCTAGTTTGGATTATTTTGGATTGCCATAAAAGCACAACCCGGAGGTCGGGTGGCAACCCGTCGCGTCCGGTAAGGCTGCGAGACTTGAACCCGCAACCGAAGGGCGACAAGGGTGTATCACCTACCACTGGCCCACGAGATTTCCTGGATTAAATAATGTAGTTTTTATTAAAAGATCTTATAGATGAATTATAAATTCGTTTATTTTGGAACCCTTTACGAATAGTGTCAATAGAATTTTTTTTACATTCTATTATCTTTTATAGTGAAAGATGAGTTTGTGGTTGAAATTTATTAATGGATAAAACTATAATTATAAAGTAAGTATATCTCCTTAGGATCTTAGCCAATCTCATAAATAAATTCCTCAACATTAAGAAACGAAACTTAGAACAAAAATGTTTTCCTAGATGGTACCTTAAATCATCACTAATTCATGGCTTTGGGATTGTTGGCCTTTTCATAGCCATGTTCTCTACCACTCTCCATCAGATAATTGATGGTTAGATTTCACCTCCATATCCATATTTTCCTACATGGAACCCTAGTATGTGTTATTTTCGGTAATCTTCATACTTTCCACTCTTTATTTAAAATAGAGGCCTCATTAATTCATTTTTCGATGTGGGATTTCAACTAAGATATTTTGAAACGTCAAAAATGTGTTATCCCAATACCCTATGTTTTGTTGAACTGATGGTATTTCAAATCATCATAGATTGATGATTTTAAGGACCTCAATTTTATACTTTTTTGTGATTGATGACCTCAATCACTACCTATAAATATTTACGTTTTTCCTCCAATTATATGTCTCTAATTGCCACCAATGTTCTCCTAATAGAGATCATAATTTGGTGGTGATACTTTCATTTCTCTTTTCCTCATTAAGACTAAATTTTAGTAACCCAATTTACGATGTGGGTTTTCCCACAAAGATATTTTCTATTTTCAACCTTTTATTTTCGAAGAACAACTTCAAATTGCGAGGACGCAATTTATTGAAGGAGGGGAGAATGTAACACCCCAAGATTTTATAGTGTGTTATTTATTCAAAATAATTCACTAACTTTCACTACACGCAACACCAAGTTCAATCACACCATGACTTACAAAAAAAATCCATTCAAAAGAGGTTATGAATAGTATTATCTAAATTTTAAACTTTATATAATCCTTATTATTCTAGAATCCATATTATGATTTTCTTAGACATAATGTAAGAACAAATTCATTTTCAGTATTGCACTTTACCAAATTTTAATAGTGAACCCTTTCTAGATACTATATTTTAAACTTTTTGACTAAATGGTGACATCAAAAATTTAAAATGAAACATCCCAAGCTTCCACGGTACGCTAGCGTGTGTTGTACGCAACACCGAGTTCTAACACACCGTAACCAATCAAACTAGCCGTTATGAATAGTAATACCTAAATTTTGAAATTATATATATTTTATATTTTAAAATGGACTTCATTTTTGGATTTGGAATATCGAATTTAGCCTAAGGTGAAATTTTGGTACTTTTTGGATAACTTTCATATTTTGATGAATAGTTAAAATTACTAAATTTCAACTAAAAACAACTTTTTTAATCAAAATAATTAATAGTGATAAATTGTGAATTTGAGTGGTTTTAAAGTATATTTAGAATATATTTTTACCATTTAATATAATGTTCATCATTGGACATAATTTTACAATTAAACCGAACATAAACAAGTGTCAATCTTTTGATAGTTATTATCTCTTAAAAACACGCTTTTTGTTTTGATAGCGGGAATTAATTTTAAATTAATTTCTGCCACTTCTGTGTTTTGAATTTAGAAAAATGGACTCCATATTTGGAATCCGGATGTCCAAATTATGTAAATAGGTAACTTTTATTTTTACACATTTTGAATAATTACTGCGGTAAATATTTTATTTACTATGGTTAAAGGGTAAATCCGGTAAATAAGTGTTAAAAGATAATATTATAATAATACAAAATTACCCTAAAACGTGTCCTAACCTTATTGGTGGACACATACCCTACCATGGGCATCCTTGGGTCGATTTGGGGACCCCTTAGAGCCACTTGTATGTGGTAGGGACACATTATATTAGTAAAGTTAAAATAAAAATAAAAATGGCATAAGCTTACATCTTTTAGAAGAACAATTTTTACATAGGGTTATACATGTTGGGATTTCGATTATAAATATTCATTAGAAAGCTAAAATGATTTCCTACATAATTATATTTTATATATAATTTTTAGACATCAAATAATTTAAATTATTAATGACACAATAATGATGCAATGTTTACCTCATTAATAAATCATTTAAATAAATAAGATTATAATGATTAAATTATTATCTAAAACCTATCCAATTCTTATTGGTTGATGTTATTTAGAAAATGAGTCATCTTAGCTTCGACCTCAATGATTTTTGGACCATTATAAACCGAATATAATTATATTATAAAGTAATACTTTCACTCTTTCCTAAAGAGCCCCTCCTCTCCCTTATAAAAGGAGACCACTTCTACTCATTCCTCACACCTCTCAAGCCACTTGGCTCGGCCAAACTCTGCCCAAATACTCTCCCAACTTCCCTCACTACAACCTAGAGGCCTTAGTTTGATCAAAAAGCCACCCTAAGGAGCCCTTTTGATCAAATCAAAAGGAAGAACCCGAAGAAGAGGTAATGTTGTCACCACCCCTTTTCAAGTTCCTTTCTTCTTCCACTTCTTCTTACTTTGTTGTTACCATTCTAAAATAATAAATCCAGTATCATATATATACTGTGATGTTATTATAAATATTGTATAACCATATTCAGTATTCTATCCACCCTTTGAATAACATGTCACCATACGTGCGTACGTACGGCTTACCGTCTCCACGTCGTGGTGTAATTGTTATTCAATATATTATTATTTTGATGAGTATAATAATGATGTGTAACTCATGTAAAGAATAAATATAACATGTTAGTGATTCTGTATATATGATATACCATTCATTTATATATTATTTTAATATCAAAAGAATGATATTGTCGCTCGTGCGTACGTACGAACTACCGTCTCCACGAACGCGATGAGATTCATTCTCCATCATATCCATTCAAGTATAATTATCATTTTCTGATTTAAAAATGATGTTTAAGGACTTGATATCATTATGGATATGAATAATATACAACCTATCCATTACAAACATGGCTTACGTAATAAAACATATAAAAGAAAACGAGTAAGTTAACACCCGAAACAACGAAAATACTAAGACATTATTAACAAAGAAAAGTTAAAAGATCATATATGATATGATATTAATATATATGATTCTTGTATAATTTAATAACAATTATTTCAATATTATGTAGGAGGTTAACCTACCCCAACCAAGTAAAAGTACAAGGTAAGTGATTTTCTTATCTCACATTCAATTCCGTGTGATTTCCATTATTCGTCACTAAATTATTGAAAGTGGTGTATTGTGTACTGGCATTTGATATATATATTATCATGATTATCTTTATATTCATGTTATTCTGTAAATAGTTTGGTGGTTATTAACTTTTTGCCATACGACTCAGTTGATTAATGTGGTAAGGGGTTTTCATCTCACTCTTTTTTCTGTGAGATTCATGCCATATTTCCACTATTATCTTTTTTGTGGTGTATGTATTTCCTATAATTGTATTATTTGTGTAATACACTTTACCTTATGTGTGTTTACATTTTCATTGTATGATACCTCTTTCATGGGTTGTATGTTTCATAAGTTACCAAATTGATAAGGGTTTACTTCACAATCTCTTTAATATCCGAGGTTGTCTTTACGTAAGTATCTACATGGACATATTTACTATCCATGTCCATATTTCATAAAAGAGTTTTCAAAGGGATTATTTCTAAGGGAACTTTTACTAAAACATCATTTTAAATTTTTTAAATATTTATTCTTCTAAATCATCCTCATTTATGTCCACGTTTTCAAAATGGTTTGTAAGGATTTATTTATATGAAAATGAATGTTTTAAAAGTGTTAATTCCATTCAGAAGTTTCAAAGTGGTATGGGACACTTTGATTCAAAAATGTATTTAAATGCCTTACTTTCTAAATTGTGTAACATTAAAATGTTTTCATGAAAAAGGGACATTTCTCTCAATATTTTTTAAAAAAACATTTTTATCTATGTCAACATCCTTTGATGGATTTTTAGATTATTTGATGTTGATTTATTATGATTTAAAACTTCCATATTGTAATGAAGTTTTGTGATATGTTTGACTGTAGATGTGTCATTTATATAGCATTCATGGTTTATGAGTAAAGTATTGACATTTCGTATGCTAGTTCCAATAAGAATGTTTATGTTATATTTCAACATTTACTTCATATGAATGTGTTGGACAAGTATGTTCCAGGTTGGGGACTGGTAAAAGTAAGCCCTCCAGGTTAGGGACTGGGAAAAGTAAACCCTCCGGTTTGGTCTTCGATTATTAGAGGCACTCTGGGTTGGTGTCCGGTTATTAGAGGCACTCCGGGTTGGGTTCCGGTTACAGTTAGCCCCAAGGTCTTGGGACGAGGCCTTGACAAAGAAATTAATGTTTAGAATTATGCATTCCATCATTATGAAAGTGGTTATTGATTTTTCATGTGATTATTCTATTAGTAGAATATCCATGTGAATAAGTAAATGGCATTATTTCATTTTACTTTTTCCATACTATGTTGAAGTTCAAGTTTAAAAGGCTTTTGTTTTAGTAATGCATTTCCTTAAATGTTTATGATTATTTTGAATGTTCCGCTATATTGTTATCCTTACTGGGCATTTGAGCTCACCCCTTTTCTATGTTTTATTTTCCCCAGGATGTGAAGAAGTAAGTTATGAATGACCTGCAGGGATATTATTAGGGGATAATAGTGTGGACTGTGGAGACATTATGTTGTTGTAGTAGTTTTTCATTTTATGATGTAATGTAAAACTTATGAATATATCTAGTGTTTCCAAGGCTACTAAACCAATCGGTCTTTCAAGATTTGATCATTCTTGTGATCATGCCAATGTTATGTAATAATGGACCGACTCTGGGTAACTCGGGTCGGGGCGTTACAATTCATTATGTTTTCGTCTTTCTGTTTATATAACCGGGGTGATCCGACAAGGATTATTGGTCATTGAAGATTGATTTAATCATCCGAGTTTACGTAATTAACCAAATTCCGATGTTGGATCCATTAAATTATAACTGAAGAGAAGGGTTCATTAGTGCTCAATGAAACACCACCAAAGGCCATGATTTTCAGTGAGAATGGCCAATACAGTTCACAACATATAGAAATTATAAAAGAGTACAGATGAATTGTCAAACACACCCCATCATTATTTAAAAGTATATTTATTATCCTTTTTAAGGTCTAGTTTCGTCTATCCTCATAGAGACAGTAGCATACCCAACCCGCATGATACTCAGTAAGGAGAGACGAAGGAAAATCCCTACATGGTTGATCAAGGATCGAAGTTATTCTCCACGTTCCCAAAAATGGGGATGTGTGACTTGCAGGGGAAGAACATCGGGGACCCCAAGGAAGAGTAGAAAAACTTCTCCACAAGTGCACCATAATCCTCAGGAAGGGGGGACTTTAATCACACTGGGGAGAAGAAATAAATCCCTCCAAGAAGGGGAAGGAAGAAAATCTAGCGTGATATAAAGACGAGAGTCTATTGTTACACGATAAGGAATTTTTAATGGCTAAAAATTCGGATCGTGGTTTCCTTTTCAGTTGGGAGGTTACACACGATGGTATTAATTCTTATTTATTAATTCTCATTGGGGTTGTGGCATAATAGTTGTACGTTAAACTGTTTCCTTTTAAATGGAGGAAAAACTTGCAATGAGGGAAGAACTAGAAGGTATGGGGAAGGGTGTGACACCGAGTAAAACCACATATTTTGGTAAGTTTCAGGTTTTCCCGACTTTTGGAGAAATTTAGATATTATTTATGGGCTTTAAATGGATTTTAAAGGGGAATTAAATCATCTTTACATTAAAAGATATGTTGCGGGAGAAGAAAAAGTCGGAAACTGACAAAAGGGACAAAGACCTCTCGGTGAGGACACGGTGCCACCATCACGGTGCCCCCTTCACAGTGCCACCCTCACGGTGCCGCCATCACGACGTCACCCTCACAGTGCCCCCGTCACGGCGTCACCCTTATGGTGCCACCATCATAGTGCCACTCTAACCAGTGCCACCGTCACTGGTGCCCCTGTGACCAGTGCCACTTTTCGGTGGAGCCATGTTTTGGAAAATTAATGGACCAGGTGGGTATGGGCCGTTACATTAGATACCTCTCAATCTATTCTCACCCTTGAGAATCAAAACTAGACCCGAAGAAAACATGGGTTTTGAACAACCACCTCAAAAGATACCTATTATTAGTGAACCTCATGGACATCTAGTAACACATCTTTCTCAAGTGACCAGGAAATATTCGAGGGTCAAACTGTCCAGTCATATGGGTTAGAGAGTTTCTTCCTCCATGTCAATATATTATCCGCTTTGGGTGGAACTGACTCGCCTACACAGGTTTAATCGCATCAACCATAATAAATCTTGATTTGGGACCAGGTCCTCCCCTCCCCATAGTCAGGACTCTTCACACACATCCACAGAATAAGGAAAACCGCACTTTCCAAAGTTTACAAGTAAAGCGTTCCATCACAGAAAAGTAAAACAAAACAAAACAAAACTCAAAACAGCTCTGGGTACTGGGGGAGTATCTATGTCTCCCGCTCCTAGGTACTTTCCTCGAGCCCGCCATGCCTCCAAAACTCACGAACCAAGGGAATGGTCCATCCATGGAGCACCTTCTTCTTCACGATCCTCGATCATCACGGGTCTTTCCACAAAAGTTGTGTCATCCTTGATATCCAGCTTTCCCCAGTCGAGGATGTGTGAAGCATCGTTTAGATCCCATCAGAGTTATGACACATGGAAGACATCATGTATTCTCAGTAGCAGCGGTGGTAGAGCTAGCTGATAAGCCACTTCTCTAACCCTCCACAACACTTTTAAGGGTCTGATGAACCTTGGAGAAAGCTTAATCCCCCTACCGAATCTACGTTGACCCCATTGAGGGGAGACCTTCAAGAATACGTGGTCCCGACCTCAAACTCCAAGGGTCTCCTCATATTATCATTATATGACTTATGCTAGTCCTGAGCTGCCTTCATCCTCTCCCGTATAAGAAAAACCTTCTCTGTTGTGCTCTACACCACTTCCGGGCCAAGAACACCTGTTTCCCCAACCTCGGTCCAGCATACGGGTGAGCGACATGGAATTATATACAAGGACTTGAAGGGAGTCATGCCAATGGTAGAGTAATAGCTATTATTATAGGAAAACTCTACCAGAGGCAAGTGTCGCAGCCACGATCCCCCAAAATCTTGGATACATGCTCAAAACATATCCTACACCGTCTGGATGGTGTGCTCTGTCTGTCCATCTATCTGGGGATGGAAAGCAGTGCTAAGATGTAGCTGGGTGCCAAAAGCATGCTGCAATCCCCTCCATACTCGTTCGGTAAACCTTGAATCCCTATCTGAGACTATGGACCTCAGAACTCCATGAAATCACGCCACCTCATCCACGTATCTCTATTCTAAAGCATCCACTGTAACCGACTCCTTGATCGCCAGAATGTGATCCAATTTCATCAACTAGTCCACCACTACCCAGATAGTGTCACATCCTCCTTGAACCTTGGGTAGATATATAATGAAATCCATTGCCATGTTGTCCCACTTCCACTCAGAGACATCTAAAGGTTGTAACAGACCACCTAGAACACGGTGTTCAGCCTTCACCTACTGACACAATAGGCACCTGGCCATGAACTCTGCCACCGCCCGCTTTACCCCAGGCCACCAAAACTGACTCCATAGACCCTGGTATATCTTGGAAACTCCCAGGTGCACTGCTAGGGGTGAGTTGTGGAAGTCACCAAGAACCCTCTCGTGCATCGCCTCTGGAACAGAAATTTCCCTTGTAAAAAAATCTGATTATGAAAATCCTCCATCCACCCTTCCAGAGCATCACCATGGTTAACCCAGTCACGCATCACTTCACTCTCTATGTCTCCCCACTGAGACTCCTCCACCTTCTATAGTAGAGAATATTGTTATTTCATCTGATAAAGGAAACCTCTACCACCATCCATCCTCGCATCGAGGTGCAGGGAAGCCAAGTCCTCCATCACCTTCCAAGCATCTTCCGACTCTCGAACCGCATCCTTCTGCGACTTCCTACTCAAGCCATTGACCACCACATTCACATTTCCTGAGGTGTAGTAAATCTTAAATACATATTCCTGAAGGAACTTCATCCACCTTCACTGCCATACGTTCAGGTCCCTCTTGGAGAATACATAATTCAAGATTTTGTGACTCGTGAAGACCACGAAGCACTCCCTAATGAGTTAATGCCGCCACAACTTATGTGCGAAAATGACTTCCATAAGATCCATATTATGGGTTGCATAATTTCACTCATGGGGGCATAACTGACTAGACCCATAAGAGATCACCCCTTGTCGCTGCATCTGCACACAACCGAGGCCTTGCCTTGAGGCTTCATAGAGAACATATTACGCCACCCCTTATTCTGGAAATCCCAGCTCTTCGGAACTTACCAACTTATTCTTCAAATAGCTGAAGGCAGCTTCGCACTGCCCATTCCACACGAAAGCCTGGTCCTTCTTTGTCAAAACCATCAAAGGTGCCACAAATCCGAATAAGTTGGGCACAAAACTCCAATTGTAGCCCGCAAGTCCAATAAAACTATGAACTTCAACCATGTTCTTGGGTGCTTCCCATGAAACAACCGCCTCGACCTACGATGGGTCCACCGTTATTCCCTGCTCGGACACTACGTGCCCAGGGAAGTTCACTTCTCGTGTCTAGAACTTGTACTTGGACAACTTCCCATAGAGTTGGTGATAGCGGAGGACCTCTAAAACTATTCGCAGTTGCTCAGTATGATCCTCCTCTGATCATGAGTAGATTAGGATGTCATCAATAAACACGACTACGAACTGATCCAAGTATTTCCGGAAGATGGAGTTCATGAGACCCATGAACACAGATGAAGCGTTCGTAACACCGAACGACATGACCCAAAAATAAAAGTGCTCATATCTGCACCTGAAGGGAGTCTTCAAGATGTCACCCTCCTTCACCCTAAACTGGTGTTATCCCGACCGCATGTCAATCTTGGAGAACCACCCATAACCTTTTAACTAGTCGAAAAGTTCATCTATCCTCGGGAGAGGGTAATGGTTATTGACCGTTACCTGATTCAGTCTCTGGTAGTCTATGCACAGCCTGAGACCACCATCTGCCTTCTTTTCAAATAAGACTAGAGAACCCCATGGTGACACCCTTGGTCAAACAAAACCCCTCTTCACCAGATCATCAATCTGAATCCCCAAGTCTTGTAACTCCTAAGGGTCCATCCGGTAGGGAGCCATTGAAATAGAACGGGCACCAAGTTTCAAGTCTATCCCAAACTCAACTTCTCGTCGATGGGGTATAGTTGTCACCTCCTCAGGGAAGACATCTATAAACTCACTAAAGATCCCTGGGACTTCCACCATTTCTACATCCACTGACTCTATAGATATTTCATATAACAAGGAAAGGAGGGGCGCCTCTCACCTGCTGCTTTTCTGGAAACCCCGCTCGCCGATGAATGTTACACGTAGGCCACTCAAATCTAAAAAAAACGACCATTACTTAGAAGCATTAAATGAGGTCACATATAGAGAACAGCCAGTCGATTCCTAGGATGACATTTTATGGATGTATTTTTGATAGGAGAAGATCCCTGATAGACTGATGTGGCCCTATCATCAGCCTACACCCTCAGAAAACATAGAACAAGTTGGTCTGACCTCCGACTAATGAGCTCGGAAATAGGGGAACTGGAATTCTCTCAGCGGCTAACCCCATAGAACGAAATAGAGTAGGTGAAACAAAATAGAGTGATTCTCCTGTATTGAACAAGGAATAGGAAAGAGTACGAATCAAGCTGATCGTACCTCGGACGACTTCTTGCCCTGCTGGAGTTGCTGCCTCTGAGGCCTGTAACTATCCATGCCCAGCTCCCCTGCCTCTCGGCTGTCATCCACCTCCTCGACCATGCCATGGTCGAGGGCCCTGAGGGGCACCTTGGGGTCAACCTCCTCCTGCAACGCCTACCCTGGGAGGAGTGAGAGCTTGCTTCCCCTGCTGGTGCGGATGCTGAAAGGGCCTAGCTAGAAACTACTGCTGCTGTGGTGGGTGCTTAACCTGCCCACCCTCTCCGTATTGAACTATGTCTAGGAACTGATTCCAAAGTTTCACATGGCTTCCACATATGAAGCATCTAGGACCTGGTCTAGAAAAGAAAGGGTGAGGGATGGGAGATCGGATCTGGAACTATTGAGGCCTACTCCATACTGGTCAAAACCTGGAGGTCCCAGACGGTGGAGGCCTGCTGCTGATAGCTTTCCCCTTTGGCGAGCCCAACTGGATTCCCTCTCATGATACACCTCCCAGCATGTGCATCCATTCCCCCACATCAGCCTTCTTTTGGACCTCCAAGTACGTCGGTAGGGTGAAGGGTGTAACAACATACTGAAGAGAAGGTCAATGTGCCTCCTCCAAACATCTTGCCTGAGACTCCTCATCTGAAAAGAGGTCAGGAGAAAAGCAAAAGAGATCCTTGAACTTGATCCCCAACTCCCTCACTCACATACCCCCTGCTGGAGGGAGAGTATTTCCAGCCTCTTCCCAGCCTTCATCGTGGAAGAGAGGAATTCCACTCTCAACTCTTTCTCAAAGTCAGTCCATGTAACCTCATCCATCCTCTTCTAACCAAGATAAAGAGTCCACCACTGACGCACTGCTCCACGCATCTGGATTATAGTCAGAGGAACCCAGTACTTCGTCGGAGCCTGGATCAAGCTAAAATCTATCACCATCTCATCTAGCCAGCTCTATGTCTCCATGTCTAAGATGCTACCGTCGTACTTTCCGTGGGTCTGCCGCTGAAAGGCACAAAGAGTCCTCTACCACTGATCATCCTCCTCCTCTCAGTCATACTTCTTCAAATCAGCCATGTCAACCTCTTGGGCCTCGATCGCCCTCACTACTCATGGTCATCTCCCAGGTGCCATAGTCGCAAGGTAAACAAGGAATGCCTAAGCCCGAGTATCATAGAATATTGTTCTTAAATTTTATTATAATTATTATCCATTTTAAATCCCCAAATACCCATGAAACACAAGAACACAAGTCATTATGATGCATGTACCTTCCCTAGGGTCTCTACCCTGCAATCAGTGTAGCCTTACTTGGTCATTTGGCAGGTCCAGAGTCCTTGCATCGGGTCACGGGGGGCCCTAAAATCCCATGTCCTAGCTGGTCTTCCCTGGCCTATTTCATGCACCAATATGACCCAACACCATTTCACTAACATCGCATGCAATCCTCACTGTTCCTTACTCCAGACTCCATCCTATCTCCCAACCTACCTCTGATACCATTCTGTCACGACCCACCTTCACCAAGATGAGATAAGGGACAACAGATTGCCATACCCTTCCTTCTTCAAGTTGAAGGATAGATAATGACCCCCAGGACCCGCCTTCAATAGGATTTGGAGTGGTGACTAGCACCAAGGGTATATAATCACACATAAGATGGAAGGCATTGCCATTTTTCTTTATTAGGATCAGGGGATATGATAGTAAATCCCAAAAAAACCAAAACTGAAGGTAATGTTAAAGACAAATAAAACCATTCCCATATGCATGTTAAAAAAGTAAATTCCACAATGTACCAGGAGACTATAGAGGTAAAGTACAAAAAAAGGAAAAAAAGCAACTGAAACTACCCCAACGTCTGAGCTAGTATGTCCCGGCACAATCCCCGAAGTCCTCCTAGAAACCTGAAAATAGTTTTATATACATAGGGTGAGAATACAAGTATACTTAGTAGGGAGAACCAATGACTTCCATGCACAAGTTGGGAGGCATTCCAATGCCCTGTGAAAAAAGAGATAACAAAAGCACCTAGCAAGAAAAACTATCCACCCCAGCCCCACCAAGGAACACTCCTCAAATAACGCAAGTCATGTAATGTATAGTAATAACACATCGAGGATTGGGTACCCCGCACCACATTCCCACTGGTTATTGAAAACATCCGACACATCGAACCAATCCTGCCCTTCTCACCGCAGTCCCACTGCCAAACCCTGCCCCCACACACTTGGGCCACAACCACACATCCAACCCGCAGACACCTGGGCCACAATCACCATCCCGCCCGCAAACACCTGGTCCACAATAACTACTTTCATGCCCAATGACACCTGGGACTTATCCTGATGATTCTTGGGAAGCAACCCGCCCACACACACCTGGGCCAACCCCCACAACTACCCTTCCCGAAGAATCCTAGGATATAATAGACCTCAGTCCATCATAGCCTACCCAAAGAGTCTTGGGCAATTCGGGAAATGGAGAAGAAGAGGAGCTAATAACTATCCACTCAAACGAGTTTTGGGAAAACACCCTCCCCCATGAAATGGGGGTGTTCAGCACTAAGTTCTCAACTTGGGTGGGGTGAAAATAAGAAACATAAAAACTACAGATATAAGTATAAGTAGCAATCACTCATCCCAACCAAGGGTTTCCAAATCCAACTTATGCACAATACCCTTGTTATTATTCATTCATAAAACAAGGCACAAAACTCACGACCAAGTCACAACTCATTCCCAAAAACAATTCCCCATTTAACCGATTCTTGGTTTCTTGTTCAAGTGATCCCATTTAAGTAAATCCAACACTAATAGGAAACTAACAAGCATAACCACAAGCTAGAAAAAGTGAAATAGCCAAACATCAATTTAAGCATTCACACCTAGTTCTCTTGTAAAGTCACAACAACAAAGGCATCAGTGAGATCCATCAAAGTACTGGATCCAAAACAATCCTCGAGATATAGCCCCATACAACGTCAAATTCACAACCGACAATTATACCACAAAAGAGGATCCCTTCCCCATACACATCACCCTATAAGAATCAAACAGTACAATACACTCACTACCAAAACACATTAGGGAAACATACAAGTTCAAGTACATCATTCACTATGTTTTCTTATTTCTGTTTAGTTAATCGGGGTGATCACACAAGGTTTGTTGTTCACTGAACATACATTTAACCGGACGAGTTTTGGTAATTAACATAATTCCCATATTGGAGCCATTCAATTATCATAGAAGATAGGGGTTCATTAGTGTGTAAGAAAAGACCACCAACAGCCATGATTTTCAGTGAGCATGTCCAATATAGTTCACATCATATTGAAATTATAAAATATTATAGAAGAATTTTCAAACGCACCCCATCATTATTTAATAGTCTATTTATTATCTTTGTTAAGGTCTGGTTTCGTCCATCCCCATAGAGGCAGTAGAGTACCCACCCCGCATGATACACAGTAAGGAGGGATGAAGGAAAATCCCTACATTTTTTATCAAGGATCAAAGTTCTTCTCGACGTGCCAAGAACTCGGGATGCGTGACTTGTAGGGGAGGAATGTTAGGGACTCCAAGGACGAGCAGAAAAACTCCACCATAGGCACACCACAAGCCTCAAGAAAGGGGGGACTCCAAGCGCACCAGGGAAAAGAATGAAATCCATCCAAGAAGGGGAAGGAAGAATATCTAGAGTGATATAAAGATGAGATTCTATTGTTACGGGATAAGGAATTTTGAACGGCTAAAAAGTCGGATAGTGGTTTCTTTTATAGATGGGTGGTTACACAAGATGGGATAAATTCTTATTTAATTGTTCCCATCGGGGTGGTGGAAAAATGGTTGTACATTAAACGGTTTCTTTTTAAATGGAGGAAAATCACACAATGGGGGGAGAAATGGAAGGTACAGAGAAGGGTATGCCACCGAGTAAAACCACAAGTTTTGGTAACTTTAAGGTTCTCCCAACTTTTGGGGAATTTTAGATATTATTTATGGGCTTTAAATGAATTTGAAAGGGGTATTAAATCATCTTTACATTAAAAGATATGTTAGGAAAGTGGAAAAAGTCGGAAACTGGAAAAAGGGATGAAGACCGCTCAGTGAGGACACGGTGCCACCGTCACGGTGCCACCATCACAGTGTCACCCTCACGGTGCCACCATCACAGTGTCACCCTCATGGTGCCACCTTCATGGCGTCACCCTCACCGTTCCACCGTGACCGGTGCCACCTTTTGGTGGAGCCGTGTTTTGGAAAAGTAATGGACCAGGTGGGTTCGGGCGATTACAAATAATAATTCTTAGGATTTATTAGATGTTAAATAAAAAATAATTTTTTATTAATAAGTAATTCAATCATCCTCTAATTATGTACATTTTAGGTGGTTAATTTTAAATTTATTGTTTACTGATAATATTAAATATTTAATTCCTAATTTATATTTCTATAACATAATTCAATACATAAATAACATATTTATTCAGGAATACTATTTATATATAATTTTTAGAAGGGTGGTGTTGAAAAATGAAATGTGTCCTTCATGGAGGATGAAGTCCACACACAAGCATGGTCATGATTATCATTTTTTTGATTGAATGAGAGGGGAATAGTAAATGGTTATTCCATAAATGTAATAAATTTTTAAAATATAAATTTTTAATGAAATTATTTTCATATGTTTAGAATGAGTTTGTAGGAGGATGGATTAAAAAGATAAATAAAGGATGATAAAAGGGTAAATAATACACACATTGAGAATTTGGATCTTCCATTGAAGTTTACATTTGGAAAAGACTAGGGTAATGTTGATTATTCTAGAGTATTAAAAATTTATATGCGGGATCTATAATAAGTATGTTTGGTAGAGTTTTATATGAATTTCAATGTAGGGTTTCGTCTATAAAAGGGTGTCTATGAGCTCATTTTATAAGTGAAAAAGGGGTAAAATAATTTTAAAATAATGTTATGATGAAGTTAATAATATAATTAATTTAGAATTTATTTAGGTGGTGAAATATTTTGGAGAAATGTAGGTATAAATTTCAAACCTAAAAATTGTGTTATTTGAGATCTAATTATCAAATTTATTTAGTAAAATCTGACCCACATTGGTTTACCATTTTTATCTTATTAAGCATGATTATAATTTAACCATTCTAACTATTGATGATAAAAAATTTATTACGACCCATCTCAGTATGTTTTAATATTATGAAACTAAATTTTGTAAACATTTAATCTATTTCTACTTCAAATTATAAGACAAATTAATCTTCAAATTAAATCAGCTATTGTTTTGAAAAATATTTTCTATAGAAAAAATACATTCTTATAATTATATGTTATTAATAATATTTAAGATTTATTATCAATAAAATGTGTGCTAATGGTTTTTGTATTTAAGAGTATACATGTTTTTAGCGTTGTTTTTTGAAATAGAATAATTTAATTTAAAATCAAAATATTTAGAAATAGAATCATTCCTTAAAAAATAAATGATTTACCATGGTAACTAATTTTTATCATGGTAACATAATTATATAATTAAAATTAAAATTTACCATAGTAAATAAGATTAAAATGTTGGATAAAATATATAATTCATTATATGAAATAAAATTTATTGCGTTTAGAAAAATAAATTTAAATATTGAATAAATGATTTTTTTTAAAATGTGTCGTTTTATTTTTTATATTTATATGTTGTATCAATTTATCAATTTAATTAAATTACATTCTATAAATTAGTTTAACATATGAATATAATATTTATGTGTAATCCAATAGAATCCAAAATTTACGTACACACATAATACATTAGCTGAAATCAAACAAGTGTGAGATCTTCTCACCATAGAAGATGATTGACGATGTCAAACACATATAATAAACCATAGAACAATAAACATATAATGTAAACACATAATGTAATCCTATAAATATAAATTTATAAACTATTTTGGAAATAATTAATATAATTAATGATCCATAAATAACATAATAAACTAGAGTTGGTAGGATATGTAAAATTGATGAGAAACATTGGATGTTCATCATAGGAAAAATTAGGCACATGACTACTGACGTAAAGAATTAAAATAATATATAGATATATTAAATGAAACAAAAATAGAAAATCACAAACAATGTTTAAGAATGTGTTCCAAACATGTTGAAAAACCATTTGACTTCAAATTCCAAAATAATACATCTATAAGATGGATAAATATAGAAAAATTGTATAATGATTACAATGATATAAGTATTGACCCGATGGTGATGGTGGAGAAAACTTATGGAAAATTAATGGACCTAAATAAGAGGGTGTCAATCATAAATTTCGATGTTAATGATTTAACTAAAAACCAAATTTTTTAAGAGGTACAATTTAACCAAAAAAATAATTATAACCCACTTAAAGATTTTGGGGTTTTTTAAGACTCATTAGGATTTAATTGTTAGTGTGGATTATTCATAATACTTAAGTAACATTTTTTAACCATTATATGTTTTTTGAAATGAAAAATTCATGAGGTTCATAAGACTATTTATAAATTTTTCATGATTTATTTTTTATGTAATATAGAGACAATTTTTTAATATTCATTCTATGTAAGACACTCTTTGATAAAATGTAAACTTTTTTCATAAAAGTATATCATTTTACAAAAAACCAATATGGTGATTTTCTAGAAGATAATGTTAAGAATTATAATCTAGATGACAATGTGTTATAACGTGTTTCTAATATCTTTGGCCTTTTAATATTTTATGGTTTATGAATATTTTCACATATCATATATGAATATTAATTTTTAATGCCTCTTCAATAGGAATTTTTTTCATGATTAATTTTTACTAGAAGAAATTTAGGATTCACTCATGAAAAAAAATTGAGTTCTTTCACCTTGAATATTGGTTATTGGTAATATAAAATCCATAATGGGTAGAACAGAAATATTTGGTTTTTTAGATGTTTTTTAAAATAACAATCTAGAGTATCTTGGAGATTGAATGGAATCTAAATAAAATATTTGATATTGATTGAGTAAGTATTAAATAGGTGACTGCACTACTATTTTTAAAATTATGATTTCCATATTAAAATATGATAATATATTCATGTGACATTGATCCAATGTTTTTTATTAGTGAAAATTAGAAATTTGTTGAGTTTATCCATTGTAATAGGTTGAATGTCTATCCCTTAGTAACCGATACTTCTTGATAATAAGAAAATATTTTTGGGTTCATAGGATATAAACAGCCACACACTATAGATATAGTCATCCTTTTAGAATGAAATCCTTTTTAATAAATGTGTTTAGTTTATTTTATTTCATACACTTTTCATAAAATTTAGATAAAAGTATTAAATAATCATGTGTGTGATTGGGATTGAAAATATTTATAAAAATTTATCTACCACCCCCACCACTCATTTTTTATCACCCTACATGTGATTCTTATGATTGGTGTTAGAGTATTGTCACATTTTATTGAATTTTTTGAAATTTTTCTTGTACTTAAAAAATAAAACAATATAAATGTAATTACAAAATTCCATTGAAATATTTTACATATTTCTAAAGAGTTAATGGACTTTTCATTCACTATAGGGATTTATGATATTGGTTTTTTCTAGTATTGGTTTACATTTTCAAGTGACACTTCATCATGTCCTCTTATTGACAACAATGTATTGCTATTAATTGAAAAAAATTAAATCATTCATTGAGTTATTTATCTTAAAAGGAATATAAAAAATTCATGATTTTTGACATAGAAAATTATATTTTCTAAAAAAGTATAGTATCCATGAAGGAAACAAAAAGGTGAAAAAATCTACATTTAATATCTACAAAAAGTATAATGAATACATTATAATTCATAAAGATAAATTAGTTGATGAATTATTTACCAATATAAAAAAAATTGTACATATTATTTGATGGTTTAGAGAAACTCTATGAAATTCTAGTGTACTAAATAAGTATATGATAATTTCACCAGACATGTTAGATTACATGATCATTGGGTTTATAGAAAAAGATATTAATCATTTCAAAATTAATGAACATCACAAAACTCTCTTCAATTATTTAATGAGAATAGGATAATCAACCAACACTTTGAAAAAGGAATGAAAGATAATTTTTTTGAATCATTCAAAGGATTGGTTTTGGATTACCATGAATGTTTCTCAAATGAAGAAGAAAGAAATTAAGTCTATGATTAGAATCCCCAACTAATTTTTAGTATTTTCACATATAAGTATTTATGTATAATGAAAATCATCCATTTAAAATTTCTATGTATCTAAAATATTGTGATTTATTTAGAAACTATCCCATGAATATCATAACCTAATGTGATGATAATGAAGAGTCTATGAAGGTAACCAATTATTCTTTTTCTTGAATGAATCATCTCGGTAAGGTAAAAAATAAAATTACAACCAAATTCTTTAGTAGAGAATTTATATTAGTAACTGAAAATTTTTCCAATAGTAAATATATTTTTTATAATAAGTTATATCAGAGAGAAGATTCTCAATGAGTTATCATGGCCCAATAAGAAGATGAAATTCATGAATTATAATCTAAATTAATTATTAATAGGATGTATGGAGTGGAATAATGGTAAAAAATAATGGAATATTCTAAGAAAATAGTGATTATCTTTTTATCAACAATGATTATAATATTTAAAGGATAATATTTACATCTTAAATAAGAAAAAGAAAAAAATATTATTTATTAACAGGGTTTGATGAAGGATATTGAAAGGATGATGATTGGTGTTGTAAAAAAATATAAAATCATTGATGATAAGACATCTATAATTAGTCATGGTGATATGTATTGAGATATATATAAAATGAAAATTCATGAAATAGTGTAATGGAATGATTATCTAGAATTGACATCAATAATGTAGCTACTATAATAATAGAGTGTTCCAAAAATAAATTTCTAAATATGTAAATTATATTGAATATATCCCATAAGGGGGATAAATCGTCTTAATCCCTTTCTGAAAATGAAATATAGACGTATAAAATATTCTTGTGATAGCAATTAATATCAGATAAATAAAAATTGAAATGAAAATAATTGATATATTCAAATATTGAAAGTAAAAAATTTATGAAATTATTTTATACAAGTCTCAAAAGTTCAAGAAAAAATCCCGAAATGAGATTAATGGGATTATATCAATTAAATACTAATATAGATCTTAAAAATAAGGAATTTAATAAAAAACAATTTATCAATAGAGGAGGATTTTTGGTTATTAATAGTTTAGTGGGGGTGTGGAAAAAAATATTATAATTATAAGTACAATAGATCTTTTGAAATACTATTAATAGAGAAATAATAAATTTGGAGTTAGAAAAAAATGAAAGAATTCCAAAATCATCAATACCCTTAGAAGAAAGATGATGTAAAGCATAATTTTTGGATTTCTCAAGAGGAATGGGAGAGGTGAGATAAAGAAGAATAAATATTATATGAATGTGTTACATTTAACCAATCATAGAAAACATTTTCTCATAAATTTGTAAATATTAACAATAAATTTTAGATCAAGAAATATAAAAATACAATTAAAATGACATTTAAATTATGAGAAATTGAAAATACTTGTATAATGGATTATGGTATCCCTTCAAATGAGATGAGTGATTTAATAAATTTAAACTATGTTGAATATTATAAATGGGGGATCTTAAGATAATCAAGAATGTTATTTCACAAAAGATCAAGGGTGTTGGAAAAAACAATATCGAAATAATATAATTATTCCTATAAATATCTTCTTTTTTGATGGAATAAAAAATAACCTGTAGTTTATATCACATCTTTGTGATTATATAAATGAATTTTATTATTATTAATATGTTTTAATTATATAAAAATTAAATGAAATGGTTTTAGAAATATTGGTAACGAATTTTAGATTGGTGAAGATATAAGATATTTCTATTTGAGCCGTCAGCCAAATTAATAAATTAGTACATATAAGGCTTGGACACCATGGATAAAAGAACATTAATATATTAAATGGAGAAAAAATATGATAAATATCCCTGTTTTGAAATAAAAATCTATCACTATTTATAAAAGATTTTATAAATAGATAATGGAAAAAGGAAAAAAGTGAGGTTTCGTTGAAACTATCTAGATTTTTTAATTCCCCCACATTGATTTTTGTGGAACAATGAAAAACAATTCAAAAAGTGGAGAAACAGAAATGACCACTTTCATGGATTACATCACATCAATGGTCCATGTCGTGTTCATGCATTATAAATTGAAATCCTTCGATATGTTCAAATTTTTAAAAAATGATTATATAGTAATAAGAATTTCTATATTTTTAGAGAATGAGGTATAATAATCGTACTTTATATTCCATTAAATGGTTCTCTAAATATATTTTTAATCTTAGAATTGGACATGAGTTCAATTCTCAATATACTGATCAATGTAAGGTGGTGAATAAAGTGTAGAACAAAAGTATAGTGATGGTACATACAACTATTCTTATATATCATGATACATAAAAATATTTTAGTATATAGGATATTACTACAACCATATTCATTCCAAATAGATGTATTTTTAGAAAAAATAAAACAATGCACCTATGAAATATGGCTTACAGAGGATACATGTATAATACTATTTTGGGTTTATGGGATCCCATATTTAATCATGGGAACAGTAAATTTTTTTTTATGTTTTATAAAAAGGAAAATAGATCAAATATTCTATGGTTATAAAAAAATTCAAACTCATAAACATGCTACAAAAACAAATCAGAGAGTATTTTTGGCAATGAATATGTGTATTTTAATTAAAGGTTATTATGTGAGAGATTGCCTTACGGGGAATCGATGTATCAATTGTTATTTTAAATACACACTATATAATTATATTATCACATCCCTATAGGATCTCAACTACATATTTAGTAAGGGTCTGAAATTTTCCACTCTTTTTTACATGGATCTAATTAATATATTACTTAACCAAACCATAATGACCCGGTCATTTAAAAATAAAATAAAATTTCTTTTAATGTCTTATAGATATAGAAAACACATGAAATATTTTTTTATTGGGTTTAAATGATCATTATGTATGATTAATATTGATAATATAGTCATTGAATAGTGATCACACGACTGATATAAATAGTAGTCTTTTTAAAAAAAATCCTTTTGACACAGGAATATGATAGGATGGTCTCATCTAGTATACTTGGGTCGTATGAAGCTCATTTTTCAGAGCTTTTAAAGGAGGTAGTGTCACTAGGATTCTTTCTTGACCAATCCCGAGCTATGCTTCAACATATTTAGCTTGAATGAAATCACCTATCGAAGAAGTTCATGTTAATATAGATTACCACCCAAGCAATTTTATCCGAGCCACCCGAAGAGTTTGTCACTATTGCACACTTTACCCATAGGTATTATGTGGGTGCTATAAGGGTATATGTAACAAGGTATTAGTTACTAATTTTAAAATACATTTTTGTAAATAAAATTATTATTCGATAAATTCTTTTATGAGAATTGTCTTTCTTAAAAAATTGATAAATTTCATAAATTGGGTTTTTATGTCAAAATGGTACTTTTGAGAAATACATATATTATTATTTTAATATAATCCTATTATTTATATTATTATCAAAACAATTCTTATAAATGATGATAATATAAATTTCGTATTTGTAAATGATTATGAAATTAGTTTGAGAATAGTTATATTTGTATACGATAAAACAAGAAGTGTATTTTTTTATTAATGAATATTTTAAATAATTATTATTTTAATAAAATATTATAATAAAATTAATTTTATTATTACTATATGAGTATATAATTTATACGATATCAACTTTAATTTATGTTATGGTTTGAAACAGCTTTTGTCAAAACCCTAGGATTTTCAATAAATGTTTGTTTTCATTTTAAAAGTGAAACTTTACACAAAGAGAAAAATATTTAGGTAAAATATTTTTTTTGGGAATCAGGATGTCAAAATTATCCAACGGTGAATTTTCTTAATTTTTTGAGGCAATCAAATTTTTTGGTAAAACATAAATACTGTACAAACAAAATATGTGTTTGATGTCATTATAATGACCCCAAAATTATATAATAAATACTATAATGTGTATTATCTTCCCAATATATGTTTCTCAATTAAAATAATTTCCTTTTATATTTTTTATACTTATTTTATAAAGCCTTCTCAAATCCTCAAAAATATATAATATATTTTATGATTTTAAATTTATTAAATTAATAATGTGACTCACCACCACATAAGAAAGGATTGTATTTTAATATCTTACGACATTTTCCTTATAAAATAATATTTTCAATTCCTCTTCAGAAGAGACCATGGGAAAAACCAATATATGTTTTGTGGTTTTGAATATTTAATTATATAGATTCTATAACCTATGGTTGTAAAATATTAAACAATTCCCCCCTAATTTCCTATACACACCCACTCAATCTCCAAATAATCTTCACTCAAAATACATGGAGAACAATACTACTCTTCCCTCTACTCTCTATAATCCTCACAAGGAACACCAAGATCTCAATAATACCATCTTCAATCTTTTTACATTTCACACTCAAGTAATGGATTCTCACATTTATTCCATTCACATTTTTATCCATGTTTCCTTATATTGCTATAACCTTGTATTTCCAATTAAAAATGATGGGGCATATTTTTGAACCCACCCCATATTACCCATATTATGTTTTTATGATGGTATACCTATTTTTCCCTCATTGATTCCTCCCATGTACACCTTTTACCATAATGAAATTACCTAAGAGTAATTTCATTTATCATCTTCATTCAAGTTTATTTATTATGTTATGCCGTCTATTTCAATATTTCTTCTATTGTTACATGTATCAATATGACCACCTTACATTCCATTTCATGTATTCATGATGATAAAACCCTTTCAATCTCATCAACCATTTTAATGATCTTTTATGTCACATCATTAGGATTTCGAAATTAGACCGCGTTTTTTCATGCCAAAATCATTATGTAGTGAATATTTGGCCCATTTATGTATCAAGATAATTTTACTCTATACACAAATATTTATTGATTAAATACTTTCATGTATGTATTACATATTACTTTATCCTAAAATAAATGTTGATTTTGAATGAATCTATGTTATTAGATCTATGTGGAACACATAAACATGATATTAAAATGATTATGAATGGTGCACCCTAATAGTGCTCCAATGCATTGGGTAATTTTTAGTATC
This sequence comes from Viscum album, assembly GCA_963277665.1. Taxonomy (NCBI): domain Eukaryota; kingdom Viridiplantae; phylum Streptophyta; class Magnoliopsida; order Santalales; family Viscaceae; genus Viscum; species Viscum album. The sequence continues at coordinate 1,894,134,437 of OY728119.1, forward strand.
ATGATACCCCATGTGAAATGAGGTTCTAATCATGCTAATTCATGTTCAATGAGGGTTAACTAATGTTATTCCATGTCCAATGAGCTTTTTCTCGTGCTAATATCATGTCGTATATTGTTTCCACATTTCAATCTTATGATAATCATGCTATATATTACCATTATGTTCATGTTTCTCTAATGTTCATTTGATATTCATATTTTATAAAATGTATTGCATTATTCATGTTATTCATTATTTACTCAATTACTGGGCTTCATATCTCATCCTTTTCTTATGTATATCCTCAATTTCTTCCATGCAATGCTATGTATGAAGGAATGTTGTGGTCATGTAAAAGATGTTTTCAGTAAATATGCTATATTTTATGTCTAAGTTATTATGTAATTTTCCTAATCCCAAAATACACTATACCTCTTGATATTTGAGGTGGTATGAAATTAATTTTTATGTAATAAATCAGATTTGGGTGTGTAAAAATCAGGGTTTTTATAGATGGTATCATATGATAGGTTTAGTTATTTTATGGATTACGGTTATAAAAATATACTAAAATTCTTAGGGATAATACTAAATATAATAAAATAATCCCTAATTTTAGGGTACTATATGGTATGGGTTTTATCAAGAAAATAAATTCATGTCTTCACATGAACAAGTAGAGGTGTCTCTAGAACAGATGTATTTAGGGGTAAAACCTGAAAACACTACATTGATCAATACTCAAACGGGAACTAGTGCATGACAAAGGGCCTTGCTTTACTCTTGGATCAACACTAATAGAGTATTTTCTTTGGTAAATTGATAAGATTAGTATGTACCATTATTAAGGGAATAAAAAAATCCCATAAGAATATACGCTAGGAAGTATATCATGGATAACTTCATTTGAAGCCTATAAATTCATAAGTTGAGGAAATAAATTTAATTTAAAATTCATATATTTTTCATTGTAATCTACTCATGAATTTAATAGTTTAAAATACATAACCATTATTTTAATTTTATTCAATATAATGGATGCTAATAGGATGACTTGGGCAAAACAATGATGTAAAGATCAATGTGATGATTGTTCTAATCAGATTCCCAATCTAATGGGAGCATGAATTGAAAGGTTTATCATGATACACTCTCAGTTAACTAAAGTTTTGATTATAAAAGTGGTTCAAGAGGAACATCCACCCAATAAGAAATAAGAATTTTTAATAAATATCTTCATGAGAATAAGGACTCCTACTTTTAATGGATCATTTGAGCCCTCAAATGCTGAACAATAAATCAACTCCATTTAAAAGATATTATACAACATTCAATGTTTCAAGAAGTGGAGGTTCTTCTAGAGCTTATTATATTGAGGTTGAATATGATAAATGGTGGAAATTGACCAAAAATATGAAGCATGGCGAAGAGATCGAGGTGTTGGAATAGAAGGATTTTCAGAAAATATTTTTTAAATCATATTTTCCTGAAACCCTCCAAATTTAGATGGAAAGGGACTTACTTTCCCTCAAGAAAAAAGATAATGAATCCATTTAATCATTTGAGGAAAATAGCACCAGGATTGCATGATATGGATCAATATTTGTTGTTACCCCTAAATACAATGTCGATCACTTCTTTGGTGGGATATGACCTATCCAATAGAATGTCCTAGCAATCTGTGACATTGATAGCTATTAAGATATTTTCAAATGTGTCCTAAAAGTAAAAATTGAGATCATTGAATATCAAGGGTTTTATGGGGATAAGAAGAGGAAAAAGGACATTAATTCTAGTGGTCCGATTGATAAATCATGTGGTGCTAAGAAATTTCAACACCCCACTTGACAAGGGTGTGGAAAGAAGAATCCCGAAAATTTCCTGATGGGGATGAGGAAATTATTTTGGTTTTGAAGAGAAGGGAACCTGGCCAATGAGTTCTAACAAGAAAACCCCAATTTTATGTTTGGGGAGAGGGATGATCCATTTGACCCTTAAAGAATTGTTCATTACTATAACTACAATTAACCAGGGCACATTGCAAACCAGTTCCCTAAGACAAGGGTTTTCGGTGACAACTAACAACCTCTAATGTAGAAAGGGTGAGATTTTTCCATCACTACTGCTGAATTGAATCTGGAAAATGAGGTGGTGATACGTATGCCAATTATTCATTAAATCATATCAAATATAGTTTTTTATTCTGGTTCTACCCATTCATTTAAATCCTGAATGTTTAGTAGAACAATACAAACACCACCACAAATCTTGGAAGTAGTGTTTTCGGTGAGAATAGAAAGGGGAAAATTATTTCATCACACGAATACAACTCCTCCCCTGTCACAATTTGTTGATTTAAATTACCTTAAAACCTCAGCATTATCCCTTTGGTGGAATAATATGAAATTGTTGGTATGTATTGTCATCCCCTATAAAATGCATCATAAATTGATGTGAGAGGGAATTAACTCTCTATATGGTGAATCAACCACTAATTCTGTACAAGTTCATCGATGAGGATGAATGTTATTTAGCACCATCATATCATGTTTGGATATTTCTACCCTATGAGAACATGTTTCTTTCTCAGATGATTTTGTATATAGATGGCACTATCCTTGAAGACATTCCTACTGTGAGGGAATTCGCTAATTTGTTTCCCGATGAATTGCTTGGTCTTCCTCCAAGAAGATATGTTGAGTTATTGATTTATCTTATACCTATAGAATTTTTCACATCCAATAATCCATATATAATATCAATTGTGGACAATGAGGAGATAAATAAACTACTATAGAAGAATCTAGATAAAGGGTTTATATGCCCAAGTGCTTCACCATGGGGTGAACTAGTCCTCTTTGTCATGAAGGATGGTTCAATATGCATTTGCATTGATTATCATGAGATCAAAAAATCCCATTAATGAACAAATATCCTTTTCCATGAATTTTGGACTTGATCAATCAGCTATGTGGGGAACAATACTTCTCCATGGTGAATATACGGTCAGGATATTACCAAGTGAGGGTGAGGAAGGAGGTATCCTCAAGAATACTTTTCTTACAATTTATGGGCACTATGAATTCATAGTATTTCCACTTGAACTCACTAATTATCTAGAAATATTAGTGGACTTTATGAATAGAGTTTTTATAGATTACCTCAAAAAATTTGTGGTACTATTTATAGATGATATTTTAATATACTCCAAAACCATGTTGGAGCATTAGGAGCATCTAATAGTTGTACTAGAGACAATGAAAAAGGATAAGATATATGAAATGTATAGGAAGTGTGAGTTCTTGTAGACGGAATTCTCATTCTTGGGGAATATCGTCAAAATTAATGGGATATCTATAGATCCCATCCAAGACAAATGCAATTGAGGGATGGTTGAAGCCAACATATATAACGAATATCTATATCTTTCTTGTGTCAGCTGCATATTATCATTGATTCGTGAGAAATATAAAATGATTGGAAAATGGTTTTACCAAGATAACATAAAAGCGAGCCAGGTTTTCTTGGAATGATGAATTCAAAGAGTGTTTCAAGGAGATGAAAAGCAGTCTTATCATTATGTCGGAGCTCACACTACCCAGATGTGAAGAACCTATAGTGGTATTTAGTGATACTTTGAAAAATGGAATGGGATGTGTGTTGACGAATAATGACAAATTCATTTCCTATGATTATAGGAAATTGAAATTTCATGAGAAAAACAATCCAACACAGGATCTGGTGTTGGCTATAGTAATCCTCTCTTTGAATTTTTAGTGACATTACCTCTTTGGGGAGAAGTTAGAAATATATACCGATCACAAAAGCCTCATGTATATAATAAAAAATAGTTGAATATGTGCTAACAAAGATGGTTAGAGTTGATAAATGACTATGAATGCTCAATCCATTACCACTATGGGAAAGTAAACATGGTGGATGATGCTCTAGGTTTAATGGACCTATCAATTTTATCATTTTTGAGAATTGAAAAGGATATAATATTCTTATATTTGATAAATATGGACATGTGTATCATAAATAAGGGAACAACATCAATCCATTCACAACTGATTTCCAAAATTTCTCTTTTTGAAATGTTAAAGGATACTCAAAAAGATTATGTAGGAATTTAGAAGAATGTGGAAACTATCAAAAAAGGTTAATACTTAGAGTTTAATGTCAATGAAGAAGTATTTGTGAGATTTGAGTGAACACTGTGTATTAAATAAAATTTGGAGTCCGTGGAAGAGCATTTGGATGATGTATATTGTTTGAATTACTCCATTCACCTAGGAAACACAAGTATTTATGTGGATATCTGAGAAAATTATTATAGGTATAACATGAAGAAGGAGATATCCGACTATAAATCAAAGTGATATGTTAGAAATTGAAGACTTATAGGAAAAATTCTAAGGGTATGATGAAACCATTACCCATACCAACCTGGAAATGGGAGAACATCAACATTTACTTTGTCACCAGAAAACCAAATACATTTAATGGAAACAATGCTATCTATGTCTTTTTGGATCATCTTAAAAAGATTTCACACTTCATGGAAATTTACGAGTATTTATGATTTGATCAATTGGAAAAAAATCAGATAAGTGGTAAGGATGCACGGTGTACCACTATCGATTGTATCCGATCGAGATCCAAGATTCTCCTTTAAGTTTTGGAAGACTATCCAACACACTATGAATACTGAGATAAGAATCAGTATGTCTTACCATCCTAATACTAATTTACATTATGATAGGACTATCTAAACATTTGAGGAAATATTTAGAGCAAGATCAATTGACATCAAAGGAGGATGGGATCAACATCTTCCTATTTTTGAGTTCTCTTACAACAACAGTTTCCACTAACGCATGAAAATGGCTCATCATGAATCCATTAATGGGAAGAGTTTAATAACACCTACATATTGGGATAAATTTTGGTAGGGGGATCAAAAACATATAGGTCTTGAAATGGTCGAAGAAATGGTGGAGGATTTTAAGACAATCCACCAACACTTCAAAGCTGCTCAGAGTCGACAAAAGGGATATAAAAACAATCATCAATGAGACCTAGAGTTTAATGTTGGAGATATAGTTTTCCTTTACATATCACCAATGTAGAGATTATGTTATTTGGGAATAATGGAAAGCTTAGTCCAAGGTACATCAGTTTTTTTGAGATCCTTGATCACATTAGATAAGTGGACTATTAACTAGCACTCCCACTGATCATGTCTCAAGTATACAACTTATTCCATGTATCACTCTTGAAGAAGTACATACCCGACCCTTCAGATGTACTCAATCCATAGGTGGTACCATTTTAGAATGAACTTCCATATGAGGAGAATCAATTGAAGATCTTAGATTGTAGTGAAAAAGTGCCACGAAATAAGATGATTCCCCTCTTCAATGTGTTGTGGTGAAAACACAAGTTTGAAGAAGCAATGGGGGAATTGGAGGAAGTGATGAGGTAAAGTTACCCTCATCTATTTTAGTGTTGGAAAAGGAAATTTTGAAGGTGAAATTTGTTAAGGGTGGGGGGATATTCTAACGACTTGATCATTTATGAATAAAATTCCCATTATTTTAATGTCTTATAGATATAGAAACCACATACACTTTTTTATTTTTAGGTTTAAATGACTGTTATGTATCATAACTATTGGTTATATAGTTGTTGAAAAGTGATCACATGATTGATATAAATATAAGGTTTTAAAAAAAAGTCCTTCGACAAAGAAAAAGGAGAGGATGAGCTTATCCAGTACACTTGGGCCATACAAAGCTCATTTGTCAATGCTTGGAAAATCGGTAGCATCACATGTATTCTCTCTTCACTAATCCTAATCTTATATTTAACACATTATGCTTAAATAGAGTCACCTACAAGATATGGTCATGTTAATAGATGTTACTAATCATGCGATGTTATCTGAGCCGCCTATTGATTCTGTCACTATCACACACCTTACCCTTAGAAATTATGTTAGTGTTATAATAGGTTATGTAACAAGGTATTAGTTAGTTGTTATATAATCCATTTTTATAAATAAAATTTAGATTCCATCAATTCCATTATGAGAATATACTTTCTTAAAAAAATGAAGAATTTGATAAATTATATTTTTAGGTAAAAACAGTTCTTTTGAGAAATATATTCATTATTATATTAAAATAATGTTTTTATTAATAATAATACAAAAACAAATCTTATAAATGATAATTTTATCAATTTCTTATCTATAAATTATTAGGAAATCAGTTTGATAAGAGTTATATTTTTATATGCTAAAATATAATGTTTCTTTTTTGTATTAATGAATTTTTGAAATAATTAATATTTTAAAAATTATTATTATCAAATTAATTTTATTAATAATAAATGTGTATAGAGGTTTTATATAGTCAAATGTATTTTTTATTAAGGTTTGAAACTATTTTTGTTAAAACCCATGAATTTTCGATAAATGTCAGTTTTCATTTTAAAAGTGAAAATTCACATTTTTTTAAAATTATTTTGAAACAATGAATATTATTTTTTTATTCAGGTTGTCGAAATTATCAAATAGTTAATTTTTCATAATTTTCTGAGAAAGTCGAATTTTAGGGTAAATATTATATATCGTATAAACAAAACGTGTGTTTTATGACATTATAATGGCCTAAAAATGATTTAATAAATACAATAATGGGTATTCTAAGCCCAATACGTTTTTCCCATTATAATTATGCAATTTTATATTTGTATTAATTATTTTATAAAGCCTTACTGGATCCTTCAAAATGTATAAAATATTTTATGACTTTAAATTCATTTCTATAATATTGTGACTCACCAACACAAAAGAAAAGATAATATTTAATAATATTTGTCCCTTTTACTTATTAAATAAATTTTTCAACTTCTCTTATTCATAAAACATGTGCCAAATCAATTGGAATTTTTGTGGTTTTGAATACATAATTATATAGATTCCAAAACCAATGTTTGTGAAATATTAAACATTTCCCCTCTCATTTCATATATAAACCCACCTAATCTACCACTTCTCTTCACTAAAAATACTTGGATAACATCCCTACTAATACCTACCCAATATATAATCCTAAAAAGGTACCCCAAGATCTCTATAATCTAATCTTAAATATTTTAAAGTCACACACTCAAGTAAGGGGTCCTTACATTCCTTCCTTTCACATTTTTATCCAAGATTCCTTATATTGTTATACCATTTTATTTTCAATTACAAATAATGGAGTGTGTTTTCAAACCTCTCCCATACATACCTTATTATGTTTGTATGATGGGATACCTCTTTTTGTCTCATTAATCCTTCCCATGAACACCAGTTACCACGTCAAAATTTTGTAAGAGTTATTCCATTTCTGCTCATTCTTCATGTTTCATTATTATTTCACTCTTATTTCCAAATTAATTATGTTGGTACATGTATATATATGAACCACTTACTTTCCATTTCATATATATATAATGGTATTCCCCTTTCTCCATCATCAATCTTTTTTTAATTTTTAAGTCACGCAGTTAGGCAGCCGAAATTGTACTGCGATTTTCCATACCAAAATCATCATATAGGGAATACTATGCCCATTTCTCTATCAAGGGTATTCAACTTTATGAACATATAATTAAATATTATATAGTATTATGTAAAAATTCCAAATTCCATTTTATTTTAATAAATGATGATGTTGAATGAATCCTTTTTTATGATCTATGTGGCACACTTATGTGTGAGATTAAAATGATTATGAAGGGTGTGACCTGAAAGCGCACCAATGCATTGGGTAACATTTAGTATCATGACACCCCTATGAAATGAGGTTTTTCTCATGATAATTCATGTGAAATGAGGGTTTACTAATTCTAATCCATGTGCAATGAGCCCTGCCTCATGATAGTATCATGTTGTTTGTTGTTGCCACATTCCATGTTTTAATAATCATGATATATCATGACTTTATGTTCATGTTTCTCTTATGTGCCACTGATATTATTATTTATGAAAATTTATTTTATTCCTCACTTTATTCCTTTTTTACTTCCTTATTTGGCTTTATAGCTCACCCTCTTCTTATGTATGTCCTTAGGTTATTCCATGCAATGATATGTATGAAAGAATGTTATGGTCATGTAAAATAAGTTTTCAATAAAGATGTTCTATTTTATGTCTTTATTTGTTATGTAATATTCATAATACCCAAATACACATTAACACTTGATCATATGGGTTTTATTATGTTCAAATTAATGTAATAAATTATGTTTAATAGTTTAATAAAAAATATATATATATTAACCATTACTAGTTTTATCAATGGCTATTTAACACAGTATCACCAAGTATTTATGTGTAGAATTTAAACTAAAAATCACACATGAAATTAAATTTTTTATTTTTTAGTCAATATTAGATAATATATGGATAATTAATTTAAGTGTTCCTTGTTACCAGAAAGACAACTGGGTTAATAAAACTTTGCAATATTCTGGGGTCACTCTGGTTACAATGGTTTAGTCTATATGTATTACTCCCCAATGGTAACACCCTAGAATATACTATCTTTAACACATTTCTATTATTAAGAAATATAATTTTTCTTTTACAATAGAAATAATAGAACTTTAGTATTATTGATTCGATAGATGTTGATAGATGAGTGCCATTGAACACTACATTCTCTTAAATATGCATGTTGTGAATATCACTTTGAGTAACCTATTACATAAATTAGATGTCATATAATAACTTCAAATTTTTCCTATATAAGTTTGTGGAATTTTTCTATTCTTAAAAAAAATAATTCCTTCCTATTATTTAATTTCATAAAAATATATAAATTCAATTCTTCTAATTTATATTTGGATGGATCTTCAATATAAAACCCTAATATTATATTATTTTTATTCAAATAGGTTTTATCTTTTAAATATTTTTGTGTTACAAGAAACAATAATTTTTAATTGGGTTACAAGTGAAAATGAGTTTTCAAGGTGTTATATGCAATAATTTATTTGTGTTTTGTTAACCACATTATCGAGTTTATCTTTCGATTCACTAAACACTGAGTTTAGAAACATGTCATAAAACTAAAATAATATTATTTATTATGAAAGTTATTATCTATCCATTATAAAGGAAGGCGTTAATATGATAAAATAAAATTTTTAAAATATTATTTACACATGTATATATATTTAATTATCTCAAAATAATTCAATTATAATGAAATATACAAATATATTTTAAAATAAAGGGCTTTTTAATACTAAAATAATTTTTATGAATTTTTTTCTACTTAAAAAAAAATTAAAAAATTACTTTTAATTAGTTAATTAAAATAAATTTTTACAGATTATATACATTCAATAATATATTTAAAATTATCCTTATCAATTTTATAATCAAGAAAAAATAATAAATCCAATTTTACATTTAAATATTGTGTTTCTTTGAAAAGAAAAGTTGTCGACTTTTTCTAGAAGAAATATTTTGAAAAAAATTTCCACCTTTAGAAAATAAATTTTATAAAATAAAAAACAGTATTGAAACCATAATTTTACAATTATCATAGGGTGCATTTTCATTTTTTTCTCGAAGTTTTTATTTTTTATGAAAGGAAAAAAATACAAAATTTAAATCGAAAATATTATTTTCAGATCATTTTTTATAAAGATAAACTATATTATACATTAAATTAAAAGAGAAACTAGTTTAATTATACATTAAATAATTCAATTTAAGTGATTGGATTCACATTCATATTGAAATGGATATACAATCACTGTAATCATTTGAATATTTTATCTTTAAAATCTTGCTTTCATATCACGTCTACAAGATAAATTTTAAATTCATATTTTCCACTTTTATGAATGGGATTAGGGAAAAATAATTTCATATTTTTAACAAACATAATTTATTTTTTCTAATATAAACTACTTAATTTTTGAAAATAATGAGTATTTAATGTTGTAAAAAAATTAGCATCATCTATATACATACTAAAGAAAGGATTTCTCTAGAAATGTGTCATCTTCTCAGCGATTCTCTTAAATAATCCCTCTTCACCCGATTTTACTACCTCAACCTTCCCTCTCTCCATCTTGAGAATTTCATCTCCCTATTCTAGGGTTTCCGCCTTGTCTCCGCTCCTACCTCCGTCAGTCCATCTACTGACAGCAGCCTTCGGCTCCCCATATCTGGCACTCCTGGATCTTCATCAAAGTCTCTTCCTCCTGTCCATCTCCAGCACTCCTCATCTCGTCGTCTTCGTATTCCCTCTCCATACATTTTCACTCCCTAAATATATATCCTCTTGAGCTTCCGATTACCCTCTACATGTCTTAGGGTTTCTGCCCCTTCTCCGCTCCCACCTCCGGCACTCCGTCTTAGGACGACACTATTCGACTGCCCATCTCCAACACTCTTGAATACTCTTCTCCGTCTCCTACTGCTCCACGTATCTGATAGTTCTCATCTTCTTGTCTCATCGTCTCTTTCTCTATTCACAGCAATCCGACTCCCAATCTCCAGTAGTCATGCCCATCCCTTCGGTTCTCCATTCACAGCTACAGCCTTCATCACTCTTGCCTCCCGACCTTCGTTTACTGCACTTCAGCTCTTGGACTATGCTCACATTCATGCGCTCTATTCGTTGTTCCTCTACATAAGGTATGTTCATCTTCAAACATTCTGTAGTTTTTAATATCTTTTGTTAAATTTTCAGTACATCCATTTTCTTAAGAATTTTTATTATGTCATTATAGTAAACCTATTCATCCAATTAATCAATTACAAAAACTATTTCTGTCTATGAGAATATTTATTCAAATATTATTTTTTTCAGGGTTCACAGTTTTTTTTCAAGCATATCAAAACTTGTAGCAGTTTACGTATGTATAGCTAGCTTTATTCATTGGACTGTATTATCAAAACAATTTCTGTTCCTCACTTGTATATTGTATACATTCGTGATTTCTTATTTTCATAATAGTGTATAACTACATGTGTACAGTAATTTATGTTTTCTTTTTCAAATAATCTATGTTCCCTACTCATTAGTTTATCACTTCTATCACTTTTTCCAAAACAATGATTACTGCCTTATTGTACCTCTGTTATGGTCACTCCTAAATCAACTAATGATAAATTCTCCTCCATATTTCTCTAAAACCCACACTCTTCTACTCATCCAATTCACACAGGTTCTCCTTGGTTTATCTCTTTTTTATTTATTTACAAATTTTGTACACTAAATTCTGCCTTTCTATTTAATAGTGATTCATGTCTCCATATTTCTATTCTGTTTCAATAGTGACATTGTAATGATTGAATTTATATATATATTATTTTTCTTTTTTATTTAAGAATTTATTATGATGTTTAATTCTTATGGAAGAGTTTTTTAATCTCCATGGGTTACCAATGAAACTATGACTAGCATGATTGATAAATTCCCAATTCCATATCAACACTTGATCCATATTCTAAAACTACATGCCACTTCTTGAGATATACTCATCTCAAGGTTAGAGAGGTACCATCATTTGTTCTAAATTCATTTAAAGACACTCATATTATTAATCCTACAATCATTAAAATGATAGTGATACATTCAAAATGCAAAAGAGGTTGGAAGCCACAAGAATGACCAAAACCAAGTTGTAAAGGAATTTTTCATGGATGATGAAAAGGTGCATAATAACATGCTATTTATATTGTTTTATTATTGGATCTTTTATGTCTACATCAAATTCAAAGTTCCATCATCCCTTCTAATTTAAAATCCTCCTACAGGCCTCTATTTTACTCCATATTTCTAGATTATAAAGAACTTTTCTTTAAACAATTTAAGAGTAGTGGTTAGTGAGGATATTAAGAACCTTGGAATCTTGTGTATTATTGGATTATCTGATGTATCATATTGGTGTCACGATTTATTTACTCATGTATTGTAATTGATCAACATATAGTATGCATTTTGACATTGATTTGTGATCATATCAAACTTTTATTAATTGGAAATATCATCTCTTACTATGCTTAGATGACACAAAGTGTGTTGCATCAAGATTAAGACACTTTCCACTACCCACTTGATTCTCTTTTCAATCCTGTTTGTTTTCAGCTAATGGTTTTTGAAATGTAATTATTCATTCATAGAACATATTAATTTATTCTAATAACCATTTTTAATAATGATTAATACTTTCATGGAATCATTTATGTTTATCTTAGATTTGTGTTTTGGTCATTATTTGTGGATGTCAGGGGATAGTACCTTCCATGTTGCCAGTGGAGAGGCCTTTGGGCCTACTACGGATCATTAAATACAACATTGTGGTCAGAATTTACCCTACCCCTTATGATTATGTTGTACATAAATCCACATGTATTGTGTGAAATTCCACTTCTCAAAAGATCACATTTCATATAAACTATTTTTCATAACTTCAGTATCTATTTTAGATTCTCTTTAAAACTAGGGATATCAATGTATTAAATTTGAATAATATGACAATTCCATGAATGGATGGAGAAGGTAATGGTTAGTTTGAAAAATATTTCTGAATACTACTTATAACACATATTCCTCTTCACCTTATTTTCCTACATGGAAATATTGTCTCTTCTTCTGCTTAGATGACACAAAGTGTATTGCATCAAGCAAAAGACACTTGCCACTACCCAGTTGATTCTCTTTTTAAACCTATTTTTTTCAGCTAAAGGTTTTTGAACAGAAATTATTCATTAATAGAACATATTACTTTATTCTAATAACTACATTATTCTTAATAATGATTAATACATTCATGGAATCATTTATTTTTATCTTTGATTTGTGTTCTGATCATTATTTGTGGATGACAGGGGATAGTAGCTTCCATGTTGCAAGGGGAGTGTCATTTGGGGCCTATTAATGATGGTTAAATACAAAAGTGTGTCCATAATTTCCCCTACCCCTTATGATTATGTGTTACTTAAATACACAGGTATTGTGTGAAATTCCACTTCTCAAAAGTTCACATTTTAAGGAAACTTTTTTTCATAATTTCCAGATCTGTTTCAAGATGATCTTTAAACTAGGGATATCAATGTATTGAATTTGAATAATATGAAAATTCCATGAATGGATGAATAACATAATGGTTAATTTAAAAACTCTTTCTGAATACTTCTTATAGCACTTATTCCTCTTCACCTGATTTTACTACTTGGAAATATTGTCTCTTCTTCTGCTTAGATGACATAAAGTGTATTGCATAATGAATAATAAACTTTCCACTACCCACTTGATTCTCTTTTTAAACCTATTTTTTCCAGCTAAAGGTTTTTGAACTTTAATTATTCATTCATAGAACATAATAATTTACTTTAATAACTAAATTATTCTTAATTATGATTAATACTTTCATGGCATCATTTATTTTTATCTTTGATTTGTGTTCCGATTATTATTTGTGGATGACAGGGGATAATAGCTTCCATGTTGCAAGTGGAGTGGCATTTGGGGCCTGTTAAGAATGGTTAAATAAAAAATTATAGCTGGAATTTCCCCTACCCCTAATAATTATGTGTTATATAAATCTATAGGTATTGTGTGAAATTCCACTTCTCAAAAGTTCACATTTCATAGAAACTTTTTTCATTATTTTAGGATCTATTTCAAGATGCTCTTTAAACTAGGGATATAAATGTATTGAATTTGTACAATATGACAATTCCATGGATGGATGAAGAAGGTAAGGGTTAGTTTGACAAATGTTTCTGAATACTTCTTATAGAACTTATTCCAATTTGTATTTATAATTTATGTTTCCTACCCAAAATATATTTTTCTACTGCTTCAAGCATGCTATGGTCAAATGAAGCGAGCTATGTGTGAAATGAAGTGTGCTCTGTGTGAAATGAAACATGTTTGTAATGATAACACAATTGAGTTGGTTCAAAAAATAGTTTATTTTTCAATAATTTTGAATGTCGTTTTACAACTTTGTTATCCCATAATGCCATTTTCACATTCCACTAAAAACTACAATATTCTTACTAATGTTATTACTTTCATCACATCATTGTTTATGTTTTATATTTGATTTGTGTTGCGGTCATTGTTTATTGATGGTAGTGATAGTATCTTCCATGTTGCAAGTGGTGAGGCATTTGGGGACTGTTAAGGATAGTAAATATAAGCACGTGGCTGAAACTGCTCCTGTCCCATATGATTATGTGGTACATAAATCAACAGGTATTGTGTAAAATTACACTTCTCAAAAGTTGACATATTATACAAAAAAAATTCATAACTTTTTGTTTTGAGATTCTATATAAAACTTGGGATATCAATGTATTGAATTAGAACAAGATGGAAATTCCATGTTTGGATAAAAAAGGTAAGGATCTATTTTACAACACATTTCAAAAATTTATTATAGCAGTTATTTGTGTATGCATTTATAAAGTATGTTTCCTATCCAAAATATATTTTCTTAATTCTTCAAGTGTGCTCTGGTCAAATAAAGTGGCTCTCTGTGGTCTGATCAACTCATGTGTTTAAGGTCTTTCAATGTTTTCTAGCATGATGATTGCATTCTTTTATGTCACTTTATAAGCATTTTCATTTCTTGTAAATTTAATGTTCAATGGAATCCTATTTCAATAGAGCTTGGAAGAAAGATCTGACTTATTACGTTTGATTATGATGACATTGACAAGGGTAAGTACTTGTGTTACAAACTTATCTGTGATTTAGAATGCTTATTCTCAACAAAAAGCGGTTGAATGGGTTGTAAAACAGATCCTTACTAATGTTATTACTTTCATCACATCATTATTTATGTTTTATATTTGATTCGTGTTGTGGTCATTGTTTATAGATGGAAGTGATAGTATCTTCCATGTTGCAAGTGGAGAGGCATTTGGGGACTATTAAGGATAGTTAAATATAACCACGTGGCTGAAACTGCTCCTTCCCCATATGATTATGTGGTACATAAATCAACAGGTATTGTGTAAAATTACACTTCTCAAAAGTTTACATATTATATAATATTTTTTCATAAATTTTTGTTTTGAGATGATTTATAAAACTTGGGATATCAATGTATTGAATTCGAACAAGATAGAAATGCCATGTTTGGATAAAAAAGGTAAGGATATGTTTTACAACACATTTCAAAAATTTATTATAGCACTTATTTGTGTATGCATTTATAAAGTATGTTTCCTTTACAAAATATATTTTCATAATGATTCAAGTGTGCTCTGGTCAAATAAAGTGGCTCTGTGTGGTCTGATCAAATCAAGTGGGTAAGGCCATTCAAAATTTTTTGACATGATGATTGCATTCTTTGATGTAACATTATAAGCATTTTCATTTTTTGTAAATTTAATGATCAATGGAATCCTATCTCAATAGAGCTTGGGAGAAAGATCCGACTTATTATGTTTGATAATGATGACATTGACAAGGGTAAGTACTTGTATTATAAACTTATCTATGATTTAGAATGCTTATTCCCAACAAAAGGTGGTTGAATGTGTTGTGTATCGTTTTTTCTAAACAAATGGCCAAATATACTCTACAACATCTCATGTTCTTTTGCATGTATGTTTCATAACTCGATTCCATGTATGATCTTTCATTATATTAATTTCATCCTCGATGGCTTACCCTCACATGGATTATTCTGACCTTTTCAGCGATATATTGAAGTATGTTTTCACTAGAGCTTCGAAGAAAGATCCCACTTATTCTGTTTGAGGATATTGACATTGAATAGGGTATGTAACTGTATTTCAAACTTATCAATGAATTAGAATTCCTATTCTATGAAAATTGTGGTCAAATGGGCTATGTTCAGTTTTTTCTAGACAAATGGCCAAATCTTCTCTACAACATCTCATGTTGTTGTGCATGTAGGTTTTATAACATGGTTTCATGTGTGATCATTCATTATACTAATTTCAGCCCAGATTGCTTACCCTCACATGGATTATATTAATTTAGTATCACAGATGGATTAACCTCATATGGATTATTCTTACCTCTTCTCAATATTATCTATATCCTTTTTTAATACCATCCATCACCGGACTATTTTTATGCATAGGTGTACATTCAGTATCTATGATTTTTGTACCAGATCATGATTTTACAGAGTTTATAAACTTTACAATTAACCATTCCTATAATAAATTTCATAATAATTTTATGCAATTTAATCATGGATTATTTTAGAATGTGGGTTTCGACTCTTCCCGATAGTTCTAGAACTGTCCAATACTAATGAATTTGAGAATAATTAATCTGTAAAAATTTCAATTGCTTGGAAACTATGAAAATTTTCACCATGATTATGGTGTCTGGAATTATTTTTATCATTTTAAAATCATTCCAGGAGGGTTTACTTTATCTTCTTAAAATCATTATTTTATCATACTAGATTGCAATACTTATTCCTTCTGTTCCTCTTCATATTATCTGTAGGTTCAGACAAGGTAATGAAACGTCCATAATAATTTATCCTATTTCAGTACTCCGATTATTATTTGTCTTCAGCATTTACCTTCTCCTGATTATAGTAAATAAACAACTCAATAGATGTCTATGCTTCCTCCGCTCCCCCTTCTCCCTCTTCTCCCTTCGTCCCCACAATCCCCCACTCCCATTCTCCCATTATCACCATTATCGACCCTCCTCTAAGTCTAAATCTCTGTGTCATTCTACCAATCTTCATCTTCACGTTCCGTCTACTCGAATCCACCTTCCAGCTACCCGCCTCCACCTTTCCCTGATCCTGAACCTCTATCTTCCGACTATGCCTCCACCTCTTTGCAGTCTTCCCACATTCTAGGAACTCGATCAGTGCTCCATGAATCACGAAATCTAATTTTTATATGGTTGGTTTTATATGGATGATTATTGTTCTATTTACTCAATTCTAGGGTTGATTTCTACTTTTGGGGTTCTGATTAACTCTTATTTTCTCATGTATGCTTGATGTTGCATGTGTTTTCATGTATTTAATGAGTACTAGATTTTTATCTCAATAGAACATTATTCATTGGAATTGTTTTACTTCAAAATGATGCCTCATTTCAAATTGTCCAATGATTTTCATGTGGTAGGGTTTATTTGGATGACGATTTTTCTATTTATTCAAATGTAGGTTCGATTTCAACAGTTGAGGTTTTGATTAACTATGATTTTCTGAGGTATGCTTGATGTTGAATGTATTTTTATGTATTTAAGAAATACTAAGTTTTTATCTCAATAGACTGTTAATCATTACAATTGTTTTCCTTCAAAATGATGTTGTATTAAAAAATTTCCTTTTTGTCCTCATTTTCTTTTCCAAAAAAATACAAGATTTTTAAAACATTTATTTTTTTGATGGAAGACTGATATAACATGGAATAGATAACATCATATGATTATCCATAGGTAAATTTTTATTTTTTGGATTCTTCTATTCTTATTAGTCTTTTTTTCATGTTATACTTTCGACATTTTATAACTTCTGTTTTTTCTATTTTCAGTGACATATAGATCAATGGGTTATAATTTTTATCTTTTGGAATTATTTATTGAAATTTTATACAATAGTTTGCAGTGGAAGGTGAATCATGTGGGCATTCTTTTGTTGACCATGAAAATGAAATATGGATGATGTGACTTTACAAGGTAATGATGTAGTATTTTTAATTCACTTTAACATATTAGGTTTCATTATACTTTATAATTACTAGGAAGGATTGCATGAGGTATTCAATCCAAGGTGTTTTGGGTGTTAATTTATATGGAATATCAATACCATGATATATTTATCATCATTGTCTAAATGTTTATTTTCTATTTTATGTTTGGTGAAATTTTAGGGCCCAATGGTGATGGATTTAAGAGGTCTACTATATGGATAATTTAAATATGTATTTATAATTATATTTTTTTTCACACAAGGTGTAATATATATATATATATATTTCTTCTCAATAAAAAAATCCACAATTTTTTTATAATGTGTCACCCTTCTGTAAAAAAATATTGAAATCTTTTTTTTTACATTAAAATAGTGTGGTATTTAATAATTGTCAATATTTTTCTCATTTAATTTCTCTTTCAAAAAAATACAAGTTTGAAGAACATGTGTTTTTTTTATTGAAATATAAGAAAATATGGCATAATAAATTATATTTGATCACCGAGATATATATTTTTTTTTTATTATTTTCTGTTATTATTTTTTGTTATTATTTTTTGGCTTTCCATTCATTGTAGACATTTTTTTCACCTTTTTGATTTGGGTATTACTGATTCTGAGAAAAAATGATATAAGATGATTCAGGACGATGTAAATGGCCAAACAACTTTTCCACTTTACATGTTATTGAAGTCATGCAAATGGAAAGCTGTTTGGGGTAGACATAAAATGTAATTTTTCTATGTTAATTTCATTATACATTTACAAATCCAATTAACAGTTGTAGAAACATTTTTATCCATTCATAATTTTAATGTTTTCTATCCTTACCTCGTATTCAATGTAAATAACATATTTGAATTATAGTAATGTGTACAATTTATATAAAACATTTTTTACAGTTTAAAGAAACTCAGTATTATATTAATTTAGAAAACAATTTATGCTGCTTATTATTCTTTTTGGGATCCATTTTAACGATCTTCAGTTTCAAATTATGTTTTCTTTTAGGTAAATATCCATATTGGAATTAGAAGAAACATTATCTATAAGAATTATTGGCAATTTTGTTGATTTTTATATAGTATTTTCTTTAATCTATGTAAATAATGAAGACCCTTTAGACACTACCGATGGATTTTGACCACAGTGTTCAGTTCAAGTTTTATAGAATCATGATAAAACCCACAAAGCATAGTCTTAGTCTTCATATATTTTATGTCCTTCAACATTATCAACACATACTATATTTTCACCTTATTCCTCACCTATTCAACAAGATAAATCTAATAATGATTACATTAAATAGAAGATGTGTTTTGAATCCCTCTCTCTCAAATTGAGTTTGATGCTGATGATGCATTCCAACAAATTGTAACAATGCCTTAAAAATCTGGAAATAGCAATCCATGAACTTCATCTCCATTTGTACCTTTATTAAAGAGTACATGAAACTATGTAAGAACATGTTTAATAAAAAAATAGACCCTTTCTGACACGTATAGCATGTAATGTGAACTGATTTTCAATTTACAATTTTCTCAACTATACTTAATAGTTGCAGGAAACCATATTACTCTCAACTAACATCATTCAGCGCTGCTCTACTACAGAAACATATCAAGCCATTACATGGAGGATATTTCCAACACAGCAAGATGGAGACTATTTGACTCCAAAGGGGAAACTGAATACAATTAAAAACATTAGTTACTATCTGGTTTTTAACCCACCTCTTTTCAGATGTAACCGTATGTGAAAACATGGAGTGCTATTTTGTTGGTTCGATAACATAATATCCTCTACCAGAATGGGGTGTTCAATTTTTACGTTTTATTTTTTTTAACTTTTCTTATTTGAAATGTATGTTACATCTTGTCTACTATTTCAATTTGTTGAGAATAAACTTTCAATACTTTTCCAAGATAATTTATGCTTTATACTTTTGTACTGAGGTTTGAGAACATTACTTGACTTGTTTCATTCATGCTTTGTGGTTGAATTCCAAATAAATGCTTCCTCTCATTTCATAACCATGCTCGACTAACCTTGTCATTGGGTTCTTCACATGATGGGGCTCAGCATTGCAGATCACCCATTAGACAAAGACATTGATTATGGAAATTTTAGTAATAAGAATATAGGAAGAGAACTTTTGGTTTCTGGAATCATTATACACTTATGTGTTTACATATTCTATATGCAATTATTCATTATAAATATTAGAAGTTATATAGAATAATGATATTGATTCTCATGTTATATCAAGATTGAATATGTCTTCATCGGTTTTATTATTAAACTTCATGTTATCTGGTCTTTTGAAGTGGTTGATGGTTCGACATACCCTTAATTGGTCTCTATTTCCATTTTATGTTTCATGGAATTTATTTTCATATGTAAACATTAAATCTCTGGTGAAACTACCTTTGTGGGGTTATGTAGAGGCGATTGGAAAAAAAATGGGATATATATGGTTTGAATTCACAGATAATTATGCAGTTCCAAGGTATCTTCATTTACATATATTTAAGATATTTTAATATGAATACTGTAGAATTGTGGACTCTTTTATTCCAATAAAATTGATTTTGGTGATCAATACCTCAATTTTTATCAAGGGAATTCAATTTAACTTCAATATTGATGAATCATCTGATCCATTTTCTCTTTAGATACTAATTATCTTTCAATGACACCACATGAAATGCATTCATGTTTCCTACTAATCTGCACATATGAATCGTTTCAAGCCCATTGAATCCAGTGAAAATATATAAACCATGAAAATATCTCTAGCTTGAATTCCATAATTTATCTCAATCTCACCTCTTGCCTCCATCTCAGCCTCCACCTTTTTCTTTCGTTTCATCTCTGTCTTTGATACCCGCCTCTCCCATCCATCATGTTCCATCTCTTCCAGCATTAGTCTTCACTCCATTTACATTTGTCACATTAAGTCCACTAACTTCATCATCATCGTTTTATTTTAAGAATTATATTGCCTATATTTTCTTTGAATGATTTAGAACCAGATGATTTGAAAAAAAAATTATAGTCCCGTGCATTTGCACGGGCGGAGTACTAGTTTAGGTAAAAATACGCTTACCGAGGGGGTTAAACTAAACTGATAACTGTAATAATTATGTATATACTTGGATAAAAACTATTATAATGACATATTTCAACAATTAATCCTCTTAGGGTTGATAATTATTCATTGTAAACTCTTGTGACATTAGTAAAATGTGGGAGCACTCATGTTTTTTCTTGAATACCATGTGTTCCCTCTCCCACAATTAAAAATTTCCATAATCTATCCTCCCTTAATCATGTCATAAATATAATTTTCATTGAACAATACTTACTCAAATCACATCATAACTTCCCTCAAATACTCCTAGGATCCTTAATTTGTGAATAAATTTATCATATCAAGGATTTTTGTGCAAATATAATGAGGTATCATGAAGAATAGGTAATTTTCATGATCGAATATTTCAGTATAATATCTTCTTACACACAAATATATTATTATTATATAAATTTTAACAATATCATAAGGGTATTTCATATTTATTATTTTAAGAGTGTGACATAAAACCATATCTAATTCTATAATTAGTGTCATGAAATCATCATTCATGTGTATGGCTGACTACCTCTTTGTGAACTATTGGCAATCATTCTTCTATTACCACTTATAAAGTCTGTTCATAATGAAATATTTGTTAATTATATATATGATATTTTATGATATTTATGATGTTATTATGATTCTAGAATTTTTATATGACACATAAATTATAGATTTCCATTTTATGAGAATATGATAATGTCGTCCATGTGTACGGCAGATTACCACATCGCGAGGTGATGTGATTAATTCCCACATTACATAGAATTTAGTAAAAATTAGTTTATGAAAGATATTATTTTTATATGATATAAAAATTATTTTATATTCATAGTATATAATTTATTATTCATTTTTTCAGCATGAAAATAAATTGGAAATAATACTCATACGTATGTATGGCCTATTATATTCAAGAAAAACACATTTTATTTTCTATCTCTAAATATTATTTTTTTATCAAAAATAATATATAATTAATATAAAAAATATTTAAATAATTTTTATCATTCTTGATATTTTGCAGACAAGATCAATTTAAGAGGACATAAATAATAATGTATGGTGACATATATGAAAAAAAAGTAGTTTTTACCTGAAACATAACTTTATCATGAAATTATTATTAAATGGGCAATTAAATGTTAAAAGAAAACCATATATGGTACGATATATATGAATATATAACATTAATATATTTTTAATAAACATATATTTATTATACACGTGGATTAAATGAGTACTATGGATGTTAATACTTAACAGATGGATTTATTTCACATTTTTACTTTTTCAAAAAACATGTAATATTTACCAAAACATTATTCTATATGTTTTATATACTAACCATGCATATTTTTTTATTCTTATTTTAAAAGTTATGTGTATTTACAATTTCATTTTATGATATCTCTTTCATGAGTTTTATGGTTTAATGGGTACCAAAGAAGTAAGGGATTTTTGTCTCAAGTTTCCTTCATTGAGATGTACATTTTGTTATGTGCCTATATTTTCACTTGAGATGTATATAAATACCATATGATATTTATCATCATGAATTTATTCTTCCTTGTGATATTTTATGTTTAATTATATGTTTTTCTATCAAGTGTAATAGGTTTCATAGTTAAAAATGTTGTAAATATTTCATTATTTCAATCTCATCATTTATTAGGATTGCTTATGAGTATGTTTTCAATGATAAAATATCATGATCCATACTTGAGAAATTGTCATTAAATTTTTTATATATTATATATTCATGATATATTCATGTAATTTTACAATGTTTCACAATTAGGTACTAAAAACAACTAAGAATAATTTTAATAATATTCTTCTTTATTTCTATCTTTTGTCAAAAATCTATTTTCATCCAAAAAAGTTTTATCTAAAAATGGTTTGAAAAATGTTTTATTATTATCCTATGATTTATGAAACACATTTTTTCTCACATATTACTTCGTTTTTTAAATTAAAATGAATATTTATCTCATTTTCAAAAACAATTCATGTTTGGATTTGTAACACCCCATGGTTTTAAAAATAAAACAAAATGTGTGAAACTTTGTTTTAGGTATATTGTTACATACTAGCTATTGAATATTAATTTTCCACTTTTAGGAATTGAATTTAAAAAACGGTCCTATACGGTTGTGGTCAATATGTATTTTGGATTCTGAACGAACCAACTTTTTTTGGGTGAATCATAACATACCATTATAAATACTATTATGAATAGTAATATAAACCATATGAATAGTAAATTTCATTATTATTTTATTTTTTAATGGTTATATGTTAATGAGATATTGATTAATTTTTCATGTTTTTATAAAATGAGTTATAGTTTCAAAATTTTTATTTTTCAAATATATTTTGATTTTATTTAAAAATTAAATTATTTATATTTAAGAAAATTATTTTCAAAAAATGGATTAATTTTTTGAAACATAATCATTGAAAAATGGTTTGGGTAATATTTTTTGAGTTTTTTTGAAAAACATGAATTTTTATGTATAGTGAAATATGATAAAATACCGTATATAAATATTATCAGTTAAATACACAACATTTTAAATCTTGAAAGATGTAATCCTACTAATTTTGAACTGACATGATCTACTTTCAATTATTACTAGAATACTGAAGACTATTAATAATCTTTGACCAAACTACTAATATAATTTTTAAAATAATGTAAAATCCCTCATCTCCTCTACTATAAATACCACTCTAATTCCCCTCTTCCTCTCACACCTCTGAAGCCTTGATAATTTTTTACGTTATGAAAAATCCCCTCCCCAAAGTTCATACCCATGTCCAAGCACTACGTTTCTCACCAAAATGCCAAAACCAAAACGCTTAAGGAAGTTATCAAGGAAAAGAGATGAAGAGGTAAGAATCATCTTTCATTTTCTTCTGTTTTATTTTCAATTCATTCAATTTCTTATACTCTATTTACCTCCACTTATCCAAGAGGCATGAAAGGTGTTTGATGATATATATTCTTGATTTATATCATGTTTATGTAATTATTCATCATCATTATTTCTATCATATTCCTCCTATTCTAAAAAAACAAAAAGAATGTCAATGATGTGCCGATTTACCAAAATCATAGATGATGTGTTTACAATTACTATTACATCATTTAAAACAGGTTATAAAAACATTTTAATGGTTGAAATATAATTTAATGTGTATGATATGTCCTCTTTCGTATTCTCTTTTAAAAATATGTACATAATATTATGTTATAAAATGAAACTAGTTTGTGATTATCATTGAACTGCAAAAATGATCTAAACAAATATCTCAAAAAGATTTTTCTAATGATTCATTCTTGTACTATTTATCCAAAATAAGTTATGGAATAATTTAATATTATGGAATCATATTAATACCATATCATTCAAATTCTTGAATTTCATTTTCATGTGATAAGAAAATCAAATACAACCTGACCTCGATAATCATGTAATGAATGTACCTGAAACAATGGAAGGAACAAAATACTAATAATTAAAGTGTAAAATGATGTTGTGTAATGATCATATAAGTTGTTATAAACATGAGTATGTTTATTTAATATATTAATAACACTCTTTTAACCATTATACATAAGGTTCAAATATGTTTTATGTAAGACTAACATGGGGTAAGGGAATTCTTAATCCAGTTTCCATTCTTTAGGTTAACCATCTACATTATTATTTATGTTGTATAAAGATTATTTGGGTGATGAATTTTTTTTATATTATTATTTATTATTTTTATTATTTTTCATAGAAATTTCCATTCCATTCTGTTAATTATTTCTCTAATTATATTTTTAAGGGTCATTCCTTTTAAAGTCTTTTTAGACGTCTCTTTAATAAATTTTAAAAAGGTTATTTTATATATATATTTAGAATGAGTGGTTTCTCTAGATTTCATGAAACTTCATTACTATGATCTGTTCCTTGGATATATTTCTGTTTTTAATCTCATTATAGCTCAATATATGATGGTTTGATCCCATTATAGCTCATGATATGGCAGGTGAGCCCCATTATAGCTCTCCAATGCATTGTGTACTCTAGAGATGGAATATGACTAAATGGTTATTCCATGTTTTAGGGTGACTGTAAGGGTGATATGGTAAATATTTCCCGAGGATTCTACATGATTTTTTGACACATTATAATGAGTTTTTTTTAAATGGGTTTTATTGGATTTTATATCATCACTTAACTAAAAATTTCGTCTTAATATCCCTTTCTGAGATTTTTGTACTCACCCCATGTTGTTAAAAAATATTCACAGGTTATTAGGAATTGTAAGAGAAATAATGAAGAAAATTTAATTTTTATAATGATTTTTTGGAGAAATTATGTGTTATTTACGTATTTTAATTTGGGAAAAATGGATTCTCTTTTAGTAGTATTCTCATGTGTGATTATGGGTTGTTATGTATGTTTTATGAAATTATCTCTCAAAAAATATAATCCTCAAATGATCATCAATATGTAATAAGGTATTTTATTGTATAAAACTCAATATTATGTAATTCATTAAGTATGAGACTTTATAGTTTGTATCAAAGGATAGTTTAGAAAACTTTTGGGGTTATGATGATGTTAAATAAATACCATAAATGTATGTTTCTCTAGGGTTAATTTGAAATATTATATAATTTAAAGATTATCATGTTTCTTTATCTATGATATGTATATTCAAAATGGTTTTCCAGAGAAGAAATATGAAATCTAAAATTAGAAGGCCCTATGAAAATGTTATTTGTGCAAATATGTAGCCTAGAATAGTGGGAATCAGAACCGAGTAGTTTATGATAGGAATGACTCAGTTGAGTTAATAAATAAATGGTGGTGGTATCTATCCTGGAGAGGAATATGATCTACCATGAAGAAAAATGTCTTTTATAGAGTATTTTATGAGGAAATATCCTCCAGTATTCATTGGAACCACAAATCCCGTGATAGTAGAAGGATAGATCAATGATACAGAAAAGTGATTTGGTGTTATATGATTTATCGAATGTTAAATGTTAATATTATCTATTTATCACTTGAATAGTGAGGCTGATCAATGGTGGTATCTGGGTAATAATACGAGAGAAATAGATGATCTTGGTAGTCTGGAATGGGATGATTTTAATAGTCTTTTTATTGAAACGTATTTTCCTAAAATAGTTTTAATTGTCATAGAGAAAAAATTCTTGGAACTAAATAAGAAATATGATGATTCTATGGCAGCTTATAAAGATACCTTTACATGAATTTCTTGGTATGTACTAGAATTTACTCAGGATTTTGATAGTAAAATTAATATATTTGATTCTATTTTGAAACCATTGTTATGAAGAGATTTGGCTTCATTATATTTTATGATCTACGAGAAACATGTTCATTATTATGAAAAGGTTGAGATGGAGTTTTCTAAAAATTATGTGCCTCATGATGACAAGTATAAGAAGAAATATGGTTGGAAGTCATTGGATAAGATTTATTCAATGAATTCCGGAAGTAAGAAAATCAATTTCCCTTCTCGTGAAAACTGTGGAAAAATTCATCCTGATGAATGTCTTATAAATTTTGAGAAATGATACTATTATAGAATGTATAGAAACATATCTCGTGAGTGCAAGGAAAATGATCTAAAAATAAATGAGTAGTCAATGTCGAGATCCTTTAACAGTAAAGAATTTGTTAATTTTTATCATGTTTGTCCAAAGCTACACTCTCATGTAAGAAATCAGCATGATTGGAAGCTGAAGGGTGTGGTAAAATCCATTGAAATAACTTCAGCAGAAGTAGAGCCATCAAACTAGGTAGTATAAGTTGCATTTCTAATTTTTTTTTATATTTTTATAATGTTTTGTTTGATTTGGGGTCTAAAAATTCATTTATTTCTCTAAATTTTTTAGAAAAATTGGGAATTCCACATAATGAAATGAAATTATAACTAAAGTTAATAAAACCTAGAAGAAATAGTGTGGAAAGATGAAATTATAAGAATCTATTTATCCTTGTATGATAAAGATGTTTACTTAAAAACCCCATTGTATTGCCTCTAGTGGTTTTTGATGTTATTATGAATATTGATTCGCTTTCTTCTTATCATGCAAAGATAGATTGTAAGGAAAATTTTTTTTTTTCAGAAATGGTTTTATTTTGTGTTCATAAAAGAACCCATACCATTAATAACATATCACGAAGCTAAGAAACAGATATAATATCAAAATAAAAGTTATCTTTATTTTATTTTTGAAGATAAGGGAACTATCTAGATTAATGATGTAGTAGTGGTAAATGAATACCTAGATGTTTTTACTTATGATTTTCTTGGTGTTATTCATGTATGAGAGGTGGAGTTTACTATTGACTTAGTTCATTTTTAATCTAATTTCCAATCCACTTTTTCAAATGGCTCAAATGGATCTTCTGGAATTAAAAAAGTAGTTTCATGAATTATTATATAAAGGCTTCATCTAACTTATCACTTCACCATTGGTATCACTTGTATTTTTTTAATAAAAAGAAACATTTTTCAATGAGACTTTTCACTAATTATAGAGCCTTGAATAACACTACAGTTAAAAACAAGTAACATTTTCCTCATATGGATGATTTGTTTGATCAGCTCTACGGAGCATAGTATTTTTTTGAAGGTTGAGCCGAGGTTAAGGTACCATTAGTTGGAAGTAAATGATGCATACATCACAAAGACTGCATTCCGTATAGTATATAGTCATTATGAATTTATAGTTATGCATTTTGGGTTAACTAATGCACATGATGTATTAATGGATCTTTTGAATAGAATATTTCATGAGTTCTTGGATAATTTTTCAGTTGTTTTTATTGATGACATTATATTATATTATACAAGTGACGAGGAACATGAAAACATCTAAGTGTTGTTTTTCAAACCATAAAAGAAAATAAATTGTATATAAAATTCAGTAAGTGTGAATTTTAGTTCCAACAAATTTCATTCCTTGATTACATTGTTTCTAAATATGTAATAATTATTAATCTTGCTAAAAGGATTATTGTTGATGAAGGCCTATGACCCAAAAATATAACTGATATTCATATTTTTATTGGTTTGGAAGTGAATTAAAGAAGAGTTTTTGAAAACACTTCTTGGTTATCTAGTCCACTAACTAAATTAACTTGAAAAGGAGTTAAATTTATTTATAAAAAACAATGTGATGATTGTTTTCAGGAATTGAAAATAAAATTGGTTAATGCCCCATTCCTAAACCTACCTTCTAGATGAAGATAATTTGTTATCTACAATGATAATTATTTTAAGGGACTTTGTTGTGTTTTGATTTATAATGAGCAGGTAATGGCTTATTCTTACCGTAAGTTGAAACATCATTACTTAAATTACCCTACACAAGATTGGCAATTGGCATCAGTGGTTTTTGACTTGAAAATTTGGAGGCATCATTTACACGGATCAAAATTTCTAATATATACTGACCATAAAACTATGAATTATATATTCACTCAGAATGAATTGATCATGAGGCAGAGAAGATGGATTTAATTGATAATGTTTTATGATTTCATGATAAATTACCATCAATGAAAATCCTACAAAGTGGAGGATTCCTTAAGTCAAACCCATCATGCATCCTTAACCATGTTACATGTGGAACATGACTCATTGATTAGTGATTTGATGAATTTTGGTTTAGAAGTTGATGTTGAAAGAAATATATCAATTTTGTTTTAGGTTTCATTGTAGTCATCGTTATCAAACAGAATTAAAAAACTGAAGAAAGAACGCAACGAGCTATAAAAAAATTTAGAATTGGTTAAAATGGATAAGTTACCAGAATTTAACCTCAAGAATGATTATGTTTCAAGTATTTGTATGTGATTATGTGTTCTTGGTGATTCTCAATTGAAGAAATAATCATTATGTGATGCTCCTAGTTCTCTGTTTTTAGTTCATCCTAGCAAGACAAATATGTATAGATATCTTCTAGAGTATTACTAGTGGGATAGAATGAAAAGGAATATTTCATATTTTAACAGGAAATGATTTATTTTTTCAATAGTTTAAAGTATAGTGGTAGTTTCCAAAGGTGATGCTTCAGCGCTTACCAATGCTATAGTGGAAAAGGGAAAATATATATATGGACATTGTTTTGGAACTACCAGAGATGTGTCGATGTAAAAATGAAATATGGGTTATTGTGGATCAACTAAATAAATCATCTCATTTCCTTAAATTTTGAGATTCCAGGTCTTTGGATCATATTTTTTTATTTTACCTCAAAGATATTGTATTGTTACATGTAATTCCTATTACCATTGTATCTGACTATGATTCTGGGTTCACTATTAACTTTTAAAAAGGCCTTTAGAAGTCATTGGGAACAGAATAAAATTTGAGTATGTCTTTTCATCCTCAATCAGATAGGCAGTCAGAAGGGAAGAATCAAAATTTTGAGGATATCCATCGATCTTGTCCAATAGACAACCATGGAATTTGTGATCAGCACCTCTCTTTATTTGAGTTTTCTTATAATAACAGTTTTCATTCAATTATACATATTGCACCTTTTGAGGCATTTTATGGGAAGAGGTGTTGAACTACAACTTTTTGGGATGTATTCTGGGAATGAATGTTGATGAGACTAGAATTAGTTGTATAATTGGTTGAGAATGTGAAGATGATATAGCAACACATGAGGATATAACATAGCAGATAGAGAAGTTATGTTCATGATATGGGTAAATAATTTTCTTTCCCGGTAGGTGATCATTTTTTTCTTAGAACCTCACCATAGAAAATTTTTATTCAATTTTCTAAGAAAGGGAAGTTGAGTCCATATTTCATATGACATTATGATTATAGAAAGTTGGACCAATTTCCTACTAGGTATCATTTTCTCTGAGTTTATCACATTTTCACAATGTTTTTCATGATTCAATGTTAAGAAAGTATGTGTTAGATTTATCTCATTTTCTGAGCATAGAATCAGTTCAGCTAGTAATGAACCTTACATATGAAGGAAATGTACCCTTACTTGTTTAATATGTAATATAATTGTGAGGATGAAGTTTCCATAAGGTTTGGAGAATGTTCCACCCTAAGTTTTTTAAAATAAGTTTCAATGCAAGAATTTTTTTTATGTTTATAGTTAATAACTATCCCATAAACATAATTTTTTCCTTTTCTACGATTTGAATGTTAAAAAACAGTCTTCTATGGTTGTGATGACTAAGAAATTTTGAGTCTGATAGAACCATTTTTTTTTCAATAGAGGCATACCCTTATAAATTGTATGATGAATAATGATATGACCTATATGAATATTAAATATCATTATTATTTTATTTCCTTATGGTTATAAGATAATGAGATCGTGATTAATTTTTGAAGATGATATAAAATCAGTTATAGTTTTAAAATTATTAGTTTTCGAATATATTATGATTTTCTAAAAAAATTAAATTAATGAATTTTAGAAGATAATTTTTAAAAAATGGAGTTCATTTTTTAATGATAAATGTAAAAAATTGGTTAGGTTTATTTTTCTCGATTTTTCGGAAATACATGAATTTTTTTATGAATAGTGAAATACAGTAAAATAATATATATACAAATTATCAGTTAAATAAAATATTTTTCACATTATAACTCATGTAAGACCACTTTTGTAGAAATCACGTGATCTTCTTACTATTTTTACCATATGAATTAAGACTATTCATAGTCTTAGATGGAAATATTAAAATAATGATTAAAATAATATAAAATCCCTCCTCTCCTCCACTACAAATGCAACCCTCATTCCCCTCTTCCTCTCACACCTCTTAGGAATTGAGAATTGTCTACGTTCTACCAAAAACCCTCACCAAGGATCTTCCCCAAGCCCATGACCTTCCGTTTTCACAAAAAGGAAAAAAGAAAACTCCTCAAGGAGGATCTCAAGGTGAAGAGATCAAGAGGTAAGAATCCTCTTTCATTTTCCTGTGTTTTCTTTTCAATTATTTCCTTTCTTATACTATATTCACCTAACTTTATCCAAGAGGCCTGAACGACTCTATATGGTATATATGAGATATTTTTATCATGTTTATGTAAATATTTATCATCATTCATTCCCTTCTCTTCCAATTATTCTAAAAAAATAAAAATATTGTCTGTTCTGTGTTGATTTACCAAAATCTTGGATGATGTGTTAACAATTTCTATTATTTCCTTCAAAACTGGTTATAAAACCATTTTAATTATTAAAAAATAATTTAAATTATAATATATATATTATTTCCTGTTAGGGAGTTAATAAATAAACAAAATATTATGTTATATAATGAAACTTGTTTGTGATTATCAAAGAACTTCAAAAATCATCTAAACAGATATCACTAGACATTTCTATAATGATTTATCCTTATGCCATATAACCAAAGTTAGTTAAGTAATAATTTAATATTCAGGAATCATATGGATTCCATTTCATTCCACTTATTTAATTTCATTTCCATATAATAATGAAATCAAAATCAAACCGGCCATGGAAATCATGTAAAGAATACACCTAAAACAATGGAACGAAAAAATAATAATAAATAAAGGGTAAAATGAAGTCATGAAATGATCATATAAGGTGTTATAAACAATAATATATTTCTTTAGGAAATTAATAACACTCTTTTAACCATTATAATGTATTTATAAACACATTGTATGTAATAAAAACCTGACAAAAGTGAATTCATAACCCAATTTCCATTCTTCAGGTTAACATTTGTCTTTATACATTACGTGCTATTAATATTATCTGTATGATGAAATTTTATTTTTATTATGTTTTTTTATTTTTATTTACAGTTTATATACATAACCATTAAATTATATTAATTCTCTCTCCAATTATATTTGTAATGGACTTTCCTTTTTAAATCATTTTGAAAGTCTCTTTAATAAATTTTAAAAATAATATATTTATATATATATAAATATATATAATGAGTGGTTTCCCTAGATTTTAGGATACTTTATTACCAAGATATATTCTATGGAAATATTTATATGTTGTGCTTTTTCCATTATAGCTTGAGTTATGTTGGGTTAAACCTTTTATAGCTCCAAATATGATTAGTGATACCCATTATAGCTTTCCAAGGCATTGGGTACTCCAAAGATGGAATATAACCAAATGGTTATTCCATGTGTAAGGGTGATTGTAAGTGTGATATGGAAAATATTTACCAAGGAATCTAGATGATGATTCCATTCATGGTAATGAGTTTTTATGAAATGTGTTTTTTTGGTTTGTATGTTATCACATAATAAATGATTTGTTTTGTTATATCCCATACTATGATTTTTGTGATCATCTTATATTATTATATTTTTTCACGTGTTATAAGGATGTTTAAGATAATTAAGGAAGACAATTTAAATTTTGTGAAGATGTTTTGAATAAATTATGTTTTATTTAACTTATATATTTTGGAATAAATGGATACTGTTTTAGTAGTATTATCATGTATGATTATGGGATGTTATGTATGTTTTATGAATGGATATCTCTAAAACACTAAAACCGAAAAGAACCTCAATTTGTGAGAATGTATTTTATTATATAAAACTCAAGATTATGTAATCTTTTAAGGCTATTACCTGATAAGATTTATCAATAAATTTATCATAATAATGGTTTCTAACATGCACAACAAGCATATTATTTCTTATTTTTGTGCACACTCATAGATTTCAATATTCCCTTAAATGTTTTCAATATTATTTTCTAGGAATATTATTTCCTCAGTTTTTAGGAATTTTTTCATGCCTTCAATAATTTATTTCAAATGGAAATAATTTTTAAAATCTTTTATGTTTTAAAAAACTCTTTTTAATGTTGAATGGATATTATCATCAAGAAATTTTTTAAATAATCAACCAAAATCATTTTACAACTACAATTTCAGCCATTGGTATAACATATGACTTACATGAGATACATTATAAGGATATCATTATTATCATTTCTCTAAATGGTTTATGATTATGATGAAAATGTGTTTATGAAATCAATTTATCCTCCACATTTTTCCTTGATAAAACACTTATGTAATTTTCATCATTTCACAGACTATGATGTGATCAAATGATTATAAAAAATATTTTTTCCCTAGGATATAATATGAGGAAATGATAAGGAAACAGATTTCATTTCATCAATTATGATATGATGAATTTTTTATGATCTTTTTCTACAAATAGGTATGATTTTAATTTCGTGATATTAGTTATGTTATAAAAAAGAAGAATTATTATGTTATAACCATCGATGGGGTTATGTTATAACCATATATATGTTGAACCAATATTAACCTCCCATAAATTAAAAAAATATTTAAATTTTCTTGATATAGATAGTACTGGAATGGGGAGGTATAGTTTTTTGGTATGCTAAGGCAATAATTGGGAGTGAATCTGGTTCAATTATACTTTTTTTAGAATTGGCTGTGAACCCTATTTAGTATGAACAGTCTTGAATGGGGAGTGAGCATGTTTCATGAAGAAAAGGATGAAATGTGGTTTAAACAACGTTTAGTAAGGGATTTTTTATACTATAATTGTATTTGTAGGGAGCCTTGACTAATATTAAAATAATTTTTTTCTGTATCAGTATTCCAAAACTTTCATGTTTTATGGAAATTTTATCCAACCATGTATTATATAATTTTTTTATCTTATGATTCATATATTATGAAATGATAATCTTGTTTCCACGAACCTTTATTATGATCTTTGATATTAATGGTATGGTTTTCATATTTTATTTTTCATGTTCTCATTCACTTATGATCTTGTAATGTTTAGATATCCCTCTTTTTTACTGATTCTAAGAATATGAGTTCACCCATTATTATTTTCTCCGTTCCCTAAGTCATAATGAAAGGTTTTTTCTGGGTAGTATATGAAGATTATAAAATTGGATTATTATTTTGGTAGATATTGAAGATCTTCCACCAGATTTGATGACTCTTTTTCCAGGACACCAAAGGAAGTAAACTATTATTATAATCAGGTGTGTGGTTATGTAATGTAATAAATATTCATCAAAATTTATGTAAATTATATGTATGAAACATGTAGGTCTCTATATTTTTTTATCAAATTGTAGGAATATTTAACCATTATAAAATAGGATGACTAAAATTTTGTGAGATCCGTATGAATATTTATAAGGATATATCTAGTTTTGTGTTCATGTATGAGTATATGGATGAGTCAATATATAAAGAAATGCCCTAAAATTTTGGTAAAAGATAACATGAGTGATTTCAAAGATATTACATCCATGTTTTGATACTACATGTTAATGTGTCTCTGTCATAGAGGTACTGAGGGGTAAAAACTCCAAAATGGGAACACTGATCTACAAATGATCATTACTTGGTTCATGAAAGCATGCCTTTCTACACACCTATTACAAAACACCAAGAGGATATACATTGTAAATTAAAAATGTCATTGTGAAACATAATAAAATAATAAAATATAAGATAACTATGAATGTCCATGGATAAACCTGAGGTGTCATATATTAAAAATATGGTCTCATAATTTAGACATACTATATTTTTTTATTATTATATTGTTTCCCACTATGATTATCATTTTTCAAACTACATATTTCTAGTTTTATTAAATGTATTATAATAGAAGTATTTTTTTTATCATTAGTTGGGAAAGACAATTTTCTGATGAGAAGAAAAATGGGACCATGATTGGAGTAAATGTTATTGTGATTATGCCTAATAATAAATCACATAACAAGACAAACAATGTCCACATTAACTGGCTCTCATACCAACGAAAGAAGAGAAGGATCGATTTTGATGATTGTTTCGGTAGTTCAGACCTCGGAGGAATGAAGATGCAATTTTATATAAGTTGCAAATATGGGACAAAAATCAATGGAGATTCTCAAAGTGGAATGGAGATGTTTTGAGTATTAAAAATAAGAACACATTGAAAGTAAATAAAAATCAAAAAATGAAAAGTTATTTCAATGTAATGGATGATAAAAAATGTCTTCCTAAGGTATCATCGACATTGGAATGTTTAAAATGTGGATAGAATGTGAATTATGAAAATAATTGTCCATAGGGGAAACATCGTGAAATAAATTGGGATGGTCTTATGTATAATTTTTTATCTATTAATTGTGAAGATACTACATATGATTTAGGAATGTAAAGTGTTATTATGGATTAGGATTATGAATCATACTTATTAGTTTGAGAAGGAAGTGGAATTATTTATGTATTTATGCATTGGAAATAAATAATTATGAAATATATAATGAATTTTAATTTTAATTTTATTGTTAATGATTTTTGAAAATACGTTTATTGATGTTATTGGACCTGAAGTGTTATTAAATGGAAATGTAATATATTTATTTTAGTATAACCATTAATTAGTTTTTCATATTATGAAAATGGTGTTTGGTATGCATAAAATGATGATTAATATAAATAAAGTAAATTTCATAATATTTATGACATCATAAATGATAAAGGATTTGTTGAAAAATTGTTTTATTTAATCAACAATGAAGTTTTAAACATTATATGATCTAATAAATATATTCAATAATCTAGTATTTAATTCAATTAATGATGAATCGGGTATTTTCAATTAGGGCTCTATGGTAATTTTTGTTATTACAATGATTGAAGAGATTAAAAATGAAGGTATTTTAATATTTTTTATTTAATAATTAGGAGATACATTATGATAAAAGGGGTACTAAAGTTATGTTTATTTTTTAAAATTTAGTTACCCTATTTATAAAATGTTAATTATTAAAGGGTTATAAGGTTATCCATTTATGCAATGGTTTAAGTGAAACATCAGTTTAGGATATAGATATTAATTTGTTAAATCAACATATGATGAATTATCTATATTGGATAATATTTTGTGAATATTTTTTAGTGATTGTAACAAAATATAGTAAGAATTTTTTTTCATTCTATTCAACGATCTCAGGATCCATTAGTGCATTATGAAAACTAAAAACACACTTATTTATCATTGTAAAAGATGATGTTTAAATTAGTCAAGTCAAACCAATTGATGATATTGTTGTTATGAAATATAATGAAGCAAAGTATCTATATATCCTCATAATAATTATTCAACTTTAGGAAAAAGATATTAAAAAAAATTCATCTGGTCTTTATTTATGATGATATCATTTACCATTTTCACACCTATTTGGTTTATGGATTTATGGTCATCAACCATTGTAGTATCACCCATATTCCTATTATTAGTGATCATTATCAATAATTGCAATTATTTTAGCTTTAATTCCATCCCCAAATACTCATTTGACAGCTATATTGTCATATGTGAAGACCATGATTTGAATTACATTTGGCAACCGTTATGTTTTAAAAATTATCTTTTTGATAGATTTGTTATTATTCATTTCTACGATGTTGTTTTCTAGGGAAAAAAATTTAAAAGATAATATTTTGATGAGCGAGAAAAATATTTAGGGATAAATTAATTTTATAGTGGGTAGAATGTAACACTATAATATTTTTTGAAATTTTATTTTTCAAATAGATTTGATCATTTATATTTTTTGTGTGATAGAAAACAGAGCTTTTTTCCTTAAATTTCACGTTACAATTAGTTTATCTTTTGTTGGACATAATACTATGTTTTGATTTTGTTACAAATAATTAAATTTTTATCTTGTTTTATACGCGACTCAGAGTCTATACAAAATGTGTTATATAAATAAAATATTATTATTTAATATGATATACATCATCTAGTCGTTGAAAAATGAGTGTATTAATATGATTAATAAAAAATGAAAATATTTTCTACAGATGTATAAATAATAAGTTATTTGATAATAAATTAATTATAATGAATATAAAAAAGGATTTGAAAATCAAGAAATTGTTTTCGAAAAAACAATTTTTTATACAAACAAATGTGTTCTATCTCAATAAAATAAATAATTACTACTTTTTATGAATGATTTTATCTAAAATTATATTATATATATATATATTCAATAATCTATTTAAAAATAACCATATGTGTTTTATAGAATATAGGTAGGAATAAATCCAATTCTACATATTAAAAACGTATTTCTCTAAAAATTTGTTTTGTCAAATTTTTTTGTGAACATATTTTAATAATAAATTTATACCCATTTATAAAATTGATTCGAAAAAATAAAAAAAAATAATAAATAGAAATTTATAAATTATATTTGGGAAAATTTTTCTTTTTTTCTCAAACACACAATTTTTAATGAATAGTGAAATAATATTGAATTTTAGTCAAAAAATGCATTATTTAGTTTATTTATAAAATAATATTATATTTTTTATTTAATTTAAAGTTAAATTAGTTAATATATATATATATATATATATATATATTTGTATATTGTATATCATTCTAATCATTTTAATGTTTATATTGCATTTAAAATATTTTAAAAAATTTGAAATTTCTGTCTCAAAAGCCCAACATTCTCATCACGACTACAAGATTAACAT
Source organism: Viscum album (assembly GCA_963277665.1). Taxonomy (NCBI): domain Eukaryota; kingdom Viridiplantae; phylum Streptophyta; class Magnoliopsida; order Santalales; family Viscaceae; genus Viscum; species Viscum album. Next base: position 1,894,171,886 of record OY728119.1, read on the forward strand.
TAAATAAAAATATCCACTTATTGTGATTGTAATTTAGAAAACTAGATTAAATTTTTTTAATCATAATATTTTAAAATATTTTATATTATGAACATAATTATTGACCAAATATAAATAATGAGTACAGTAAAAATATAATTAACATAGTTGAGGGAAAAATTGGTTTACCACAGAGTTAAAATGAAAATAAAATGGTAAAAAAACTAATAAACTTGTCTAAAATAATTTAATTCCCATATTTAGACCATTAAACCTTGATGGTTTTGTATTGGTTAATATAGGATAATTCTAACAATTGAAAAACCATGGAGTTATGAATTCATTCCAAAAAATACACATTATCTCCTCTCAACCTCTTATAAATGGACACCCACTCTCTTCCATTCATCACACCTGTAAGTGATATTGGTTTGAAAAAACCATGTAAAATTAAAATCCTAAGTTCCCTAAATAATTTCTAGAATCCTTGGATTTGGAATAAATCTATCCTAGTAATGATTTTAGTAAAGACATAAGCATGATAACCTAAGAATAAGTAACACTCATCAATGAGAATTTTTGATTTATTTATTCCTCCAAAATCTTAATTAAAATTATATCATGGTTATATAATTTCCATGGTTTATTTTAGATACATAGGTTTTTTATGAAACAGAAATGACCTAAACCCATCTCGGCATCCATCAAATAGGTTATGAAACATTCATTCATGTGTATGACAGACTACTTCCTCACAAAATGATGTAATTTTTTTCTATTACCACTAATAAGGATGGTAATAATGACATATTTATTTTCTATATATGATATATATAATATATTGGATTTCAATATGATTATTTTATTTTAATATGAAACATACATTCCTGATTTCCATATTTGGGAATACAATAAAGTTACTCACGTGTACTATGGAATATCGCCTCACAGTACGACATGATTTATTCATGATTTACATGGAATGTAATAAGTAAAATTTAAATTAAAATATTTGATATATAAGGCATAAAAATTATTATTAAAAGATAATTTTTCCTTTATATTTCAATATTTCAATCAAAAATAAAATGAAAACAACATTCATGTGTATGTACGACTTACCATTTCAATAAACTCTGAATTTCATTTTCTATCTATAAATATTATGGATTAATATAAATACATATATAATAAAAATATTATATATTTAAATCCTTTCTATCATTATAGATATCATGGAACCATGTTCAATTTAACGTGACCAAAAATATAAAAAAATCATGTTAAAAAAATTGGTTTTTATCCGAAACATAACTTTTACATGGAATTTATAATAAATATTAAAATAGGTCATAAGAAAATAATATATTTTATGTTATATTTGGATATACATATAAAATTTATTTATACTAATGTTGTATTTATAATAGATTAGTACTGATCGAGTGCACCATAGTTCAAGACTTAAGGTAAGGGATTTCTGTCACACGTTTTACTTATATAAGAAACATGCTTTATTCACCTCTTTTTTAATATATGTGATTTATATAAAACCCATTAATATATATTATGGTTATTAACAGAAAACATATTCTCAGTAACATATCTTATTTCTCATATCTCTTTCAAAGGGATAACAGTTAAAGAATACCCAAGAGGTATGAGATTTTTGTCCCTATTTTCTTCTTTGAGACATTCGTTTCTTTATGCACATAAATTCATTATTAAGGTATTAATAAAATGATGACTAAATGTAATATTATTATGTTTTAAATCTCCAAGATATTTTATTTTTCATTTTATGTTAGTCTTTCTAGGTCTTATGATTCAATGTTACCAAATTGTTAACAATTTCATGATTACCGTCTCATCATTTTTAGTATTGTTTATGATTATATTTCTGATTATAAATCAATATGATCCATTGGATATGAAATACCATGGAATTTATTTTCCACTAGTTATTCATGATACGTTAATTTAATGAATCAATTTTCCACTATTAGGTAATTTAAATAATTAAGGGGTTATTTTTTATATAATCTGACTTTATTTATCTCTTCAACCCAAAGTCCATTTTCTTCTGATACCATATTTTCTAAAAATATCATACTTTTTTATTATTATGTTTTGATTTCATGAAGATATTTTTAAACAATCATAAATTTTAAAATATAGTTTTTTAAAAATCATCATGTTGTTTTAAAAAACAATATATAATTTTATTTTATTAAAAATGAGATAGGGATCAATGTTTTTAACATGAATTCCATGTACAATATTTCATTCTATCACAAACACACAATTATTTCCAACATATCATATATTTTATCATAGTTTTTTTAAATAAAATTGTTTTTGTAGTTTTTGGTAACATTTTATATTTTTAAAAATAGATTACAAGGAATGATTTTTTGAAATGTATTCTATTTTTTAAAAATTTATTTCCAACTAGAAATTAAATTTTACAATATAAAGGTTTTAAATTATTGATTAAAATAATTTTTTATCTATTATTTCATCCATTGATGATACCTATAAATTACTAGGGATATGATCCATGGATACGATTCTAATTATTTCTCTGAGTGGTTTTTGATTATGATGGAAAGTTGTTTATGAAACTAATTTATCTTTTTTCAGAAATGGAATCCACAATAGTGGAGTTTTTGAAAAATCAATAATATGTAACCCCCTCCCCATGAAGATTTCATGCTAGAGTGAGCCCCAATAAGGAAGGAGTTGTTTCTAGCTAGGATGGCATAGCATCTCTCAGGGTGAAAACCCATGTGTCAATGGTTCGACACAACAATTTTCAACAGATGTGGGTAGCATCCTTATGACCATATAGTTAGAAATCGGATTACTCAAAAATATGAGTGTATTAGAGGGTAGTAGAAATTATACCGATAGAGGGATCATAGGATTCAAACCATACATCTGTCAAAGGGGAACACGTTTTGTACCACACTCCTTCACCACTTCGCCACTACTTAAGTGGCATGAAACTTGTTTCTCATTCCTAGGTTATATAATGATATAATTATTATTAAAGACACTTATTTTCAAGGTTTTTTATATAAATAATTTTTTTATAAAAACTTTATCATTTTTTTAGTTTGCGAAATTATAAAAAATTTGAATCACTTTTAATTTCAAGAATTATGATTTGATGATTTATTTATAATCCTGTTGAAAAGATGTGTATGATTTTTATTATTTTATGATGGTTCCATTATAACCAAGTACGGTGGTTATGGTATAACCCAAGACTTTGGTTATGTTACAAACAATGATGGGTGGGAATAATATTTCTATTCCATGCATTCGGTAAGGATTTATATCTCATGATATAGACAAAACTTGAATGGGTAGTGAATTAGGTTCGGTATGATATAAATAGAGTGGGAAGTGAACCTAGTTTACTAAGGCATTGCTGAAACTGTTATTGAACCCAATTTAGTAAGACATGGATGGAAAAATGAGATAACCTTTTTGAAAAAATAAGTAATGAATAAAGTGTAAACTGGATTCTGTAAGATAAGGATGAAAAGTGGAGTGAAACTAGTTCAGTAATAACCTTTGTCTGTTATGATTGTCTTGAAAGTGATCCCCAACTATGATGGAAATGATTTGATATTATTATGTGTATGCCAAAAATTCCATGTCATGTGATAGTTTTATTCTATCATGTCTTAGGTTATTTGAAAATATTATTATTTATGTCTTATGAACTATCAATCATTATTACATGGTCCATTATTATGATCTTTGATATGTATGTTATGGTTTTAAAATGTTATGATCATTTTATTATATTATTATTCTTTTTTATCTTTAGGTGTCTCCATTATTTACCCTTATTGATAATCTAATCTCCACCATTCTTATGTATCCTTTCCCAAGGTTAGGAATAATGGTTTTATGTACGCCAAGTATTAGAGATTACTAAATGAGTATATTTTTGTGGGGAACATTATAGATCTATCGCAGGATTAGATTATTGCGTTTGAAGGAGAAAAATGAATTAAACTAATTTGGCCCTCTGGCATGTGGTTGCGTAATGTAATAAATATTCATCAAAAGTGAAATAATAACAATGTATGAAATTCCCTGGTCAAGATATCAAATTGGTAGAAATACCTTCTCATCTTTTTTGTACACAATCTTCTAGAATTAATTAATATTTGATATATGTAAACACATTTTTTTAAGTCTTGGTTATTTGTATTTCCCTCATCTTCTGCACAACATATTAATTAATATATTTAATCTAGTTGACTCCCTAGAATTTTACATTCAATATTTGTGAATTTAATTCAATATTTAAATTTTAGTCCTCTTTAAACTTCTCCAACCTCAATATCATAATTTTTATTTTTATTAATTCAATCATCACTAATGAATTTATACTGGATGACATTAAATTTCCATATAACCCCAAAACTCACATGAGAAATACATTTTATAACATCAATTCAAACTACCCATATACCTTCTTTTCTAACAATAATATGTTATTGTTGGAATAATTTTATAGTTTCTAATAGTTATTTTCAACATCCTAACAAATTCATGGATTGAACCTCTTCTCAAGGAAAGAAATTCACCTAAAATGTACCCCTAGATTCCTCCAATATTTCCTTCATGATGTGATCAACTAAGTCACGGAATGAAGATTTAATTCAAGAAAAATTTAAAAATACCTCAATGTTCTTTGTTGTGGGAATAATTTATTCATGATGTGAACATCATCATTAAATACTTATTGAAATTTATGTAATATTATTCAAGGAATGAATTTTTTTTAATAAACCGAAATTATTGCCTAAAAAATTAAATTTAGCCTGACATGATCATCCAATGAGGATCACATTTCAGGCTTTATAATTTCTCACAAATAACATAGAAAACACATGGAAACAATTGTATCTTCTTAACATAAACATTAGGGTCATCCACAAATGATCTTCTAGAAAATATTACCTTTTGGACTACATATAAACTTTTTTTATTGGGATTAATATATATATTCACCAAATATGAACTTTAATGGAAAAAATCCAACAATACACCATACACACACCACATTAGTTAAATATAGTAAATTATAAACCATTTATTCACCCTTCATTAAATTTCATATATTTTCAAAAAATCAATTAAAAAATCATGAGGTCCTAAAAATCTTACCCTTTCGATATTGATAAAAATATAATCACTTCCCCCTTCCCTTTTATTAATGAACTCAAAATGGTAGGAATTATCTTTAATAAAAAATAGATTTTATCCCACTTAATATGTGAGTATCATGGGATGAAATTTATATCCTAATAAATGTGTACACTCCACCTTATTATATAGGATAAAAGTGGGTTTCCTCATAATATTTTACTACCCATTGGAAAAAACAACCATGAACATGATGTTTCTAAACACCTTTGAGAATATGGAGGGAAAAAATTGGATTAATTTACATTACAAGTTACTTTATAATAAACTTTTTCCAGTTTAAATATTTTTTGAGGACACAAATTGGCTAGGATGTATATTCTATGAACAACCTCCTCTCATACTTTTAGATAAATTCAATTTCAACTATATTGTGTCTAGGAAAATAGTGGGTGGGAAACCTACTTATAATTTGTAATTAAAATAAATCCACTAAGCCTACCTGGACTAGGTATAAGGCCCCGACCTTAAACCTTACTTAATATTGAATTAAATGAATAATTCACATTGAGGATCTTTTCTGGTTTAGAGTTTTAGAGAATTAGAACATAACTATTACATCTCAAAAGATTTACAAAGTAGACACTTCTACCAAGTTTCCATAGAATAAAAAAACTCTTAAAAAGAAACATGTCTAGTTCCATGTTTTATATAGCATGACTTTCCCTTGATCCCATCTTTGATCCTATTCCACATTAAGTCCTGTGAAAAACATTTCAAAAAAAACTTGGGATGAGCATAAAAAGCTCAGTACGGGATACACAATGAATGAAAACTGTTAGTTTTTTTTCAAAACAACAAGTAAACCATGTATACATTATCAAAGTAATACTTTTCACCTTTATGAAATAGTAAAAACACTTCACTGAATAAAAGATCATTACATACCATTTTGAAACCAAAATATTACCATAAAACCCATATAAAGAACACATAACATATAAAGGTAACTTGGGACATAAACATACTTAAGTGGAATAACCATACGGTCGACTTCCACACATATCACTTAATGGAATAGCCATACGGCCAACTTCCATACATACTTAATGGAATAGCCATACGACTGACTTCCATACCCAATGCATTGGAGGTTATAACATAACCACACATCCTGGTATTCACGGCACCACCCGTCATATGGTTTATCACGTAACCACCCTTCAAATGTCTAAGTACCATTATAAAAATCATAAGACATAAAACAAATATAATGTAAAGAAAACATTTCCGCACTTTGATCACAATATATCACATAAATATATTGACAAAACAAATCCAGTATAAAAACCATTTTCAATACCAAAATACATAAAATATTATATGGTATTTATTTCATTTTAAAAAAAAATTACGGCTTATTCAGGAAGCGAAAGACCAAAATAATAATCGCGGCGGCAGAAAAGGTCATTGTCACCGCGTACATTAAAAGAAACATTCCTTTTTGTTGTTTTGTAAAATGATTCATAGAAAAAGATTCCTTTTGTATAAAAGTAAAAGTCAAAGGGTTTTATACACCGTATAAAATAATGTTGTGTATAAAATAAAATATGCCTCAATGAAAGGAGATTGAGACGAAGTCCCTTACCTCGGGTCTGACTTGACTCGATCATTCTTTAACGTCTTGAATAATAAACTTGAGTTAATTTATATTTTCTTAATAACCTTTTTCAAGTTCATTATTCCTTTTATATCACTTATTTCTATGTTATAAACATTATGTAAACATTTAAGTTAATAATGTTTGTTTTGTCGATATTTGGTTCTTACGTCGAAAGTGGACTTCTTACAATTACATGTTGTTCGTGTGGTCAAAGGTTCATTATATCAGGAATGAAATTCCTGATTTGTACATCTTATATATAATATATATCTATCATATACATGTATTTATAATATTACATAATCATTTAGAGGTAAGCAATGAAATGCACCGTTCATGGAGACGGTAAGCCATACGTACGCATGAACGCTACTTTCATTTCTATGTCATATTAATGGAATTAAAACTAAATGAGAGGTATGTATATTTAAATTCCAGAATTATATTCATCATTTAAATGTAACATAAATTATATATATCCATTATAAATATGAACTTATAATATTACATTACATTTGGGGATAAGAAATGAAATGCACCGTTCATGAAGACGGTAAGCCATACGTACGCATAAACGCTACTTTCATTTCTATCTCATACATTAATGGAAATAAATAATAATGATATATAGGTATACTATAATTACAGTATAAAATCATATATAATAACTTTAAATACATCTATTATACGTCCCACATATGGTATTAACGAATCACATCACTTTGAGGGGGCGGCAGTCCGCACTTCCTAAAATGAAATTATCGTGTTTACCCACAATGGAAACCATAAAGGTAAACCACAAATGAAAAATAAATAAGCATAAGGAAAACATAAACATAATATATATCATATATAAATAGATTGACATCTTAATGGCCACCGTTAAATGTGTTTAAAATAAGATTGAAGAATCATCGTTTCGTGAGGCAGAAATTCGCCAACCACAGAAACAATATGTTCTTTAACCATTAGATGTAGATGTGTGTAAGGGTAGATCGAGATATTCTTATAAAAACATCATAGTATATTTATGATACTTTATTTGGTACAAAATAAATGAATAAAAAGTGTTTATGGGGTTGGAGAAGAAAAATAAAACAAAAGAACACAAGTTAAGACATCACCTTAAAATCAGGTAACTCTCTTAGATTTGAGCTCAAAGGCTTCCTTGGGAAGACTTCTGCCCAAAGTGATGCTTCAAGGAGTAATAGAGGTATGTGGAGAGAGAAAATGGGAAGGGGTTGGCCGAGCCAAAGGCTTTGTATGTGTGGGTAATGAGGTAGAGGTGGGGGCCTTTTATAAGAGGAGAGGAGGGGCACTCTTGGAATGTAAGGAAATGTTACTTTATTTGAGAATGATTTTCGGATTTTAATAGTCCCAAATTGATGTTTTTAGAGGATAAGGTGATTAGGGTTCGAAATCCACCCATCCAATAGGTTTTGGATATTTTTAGGTCTTAGATGTTACATTATCTTCTCTTTTTTATTTAAATCGTTAAATAATGAGGGAATCGCTGCATCATCACGGTGTCATAAATAATTTAATCTATTTAATGTCTAAAAATTATAAAACAAATACTATGATGTAGAAAATATTTTTACCTTTCCAATGAATATTTATAGTCAAAAATATGATATTTATAACCCCATGTAAATTTTTTTTTAGTAAAACAACTCATGTTTGTGACATTTTTACTTTTACATTAAATAAAAAGTTATTTATGTCATTTCCCAACCAATGTGGCTCCATGGGGTCTCCAAGTTGACCCATGGATTTTCTTGGGCGTCCATGACTCATAAAATGAGGGTAAGACATGTTTATAGGTCATTTTATATTATTAAAACATTATTTTTACCTTAAATTACACTAATTACCTCTAATCACGATTAATAACTTAATAAGTGACTATTCACCAAAATATTTTTTTTATTCTCATTGAACCACATTTTACTTCTTAATGACAACCATTTATGTTGGATTTTTGAAATTCAAAACACAAAGGTGGTAAAATTTCATTTAAACGAAAAATCAGTTTTTATAAGTACCACTTAGTGGTTTCACTATTCATCAAAAATTGACGTTTTTCAGAAAAATACCAAAACATCACCCTAAGCTATATTTGATATTCCAAATTCAAAAATGAAGTAAATTTTACAAAATACAAAACATATAAGTTGCATTAATTAATTTAATAATTAATTCGTGCTGTCAGAGAAAATAGCATGTTTTTATGAAACAATAAGTATCAAAAGATTGACACTAGTTTAAGTCCGATTTCAAAGTGAAACTAATTCCAATGGCCACTATTTGATTTAATGGTAAAAAAATATTCTAATTTCACTTTAAGAAAAATTCAAAAGATAATATAATCATATAAATAAATTAGATTAAAAAGACGTCTTGAATTAAAATACAACATTTTACACTATTCATTAAAAAATGAACTTTATCGGAAAATTACCAAAAATTTTCACAAAGTAAATTTTGATATCCCGATTCTAAAGAAGAGATTTATTTGGTCCAATAGAATTTATAAGAGTTAAGAAAACTATATTTAATGAAGGTTCTCCATCAAAAGGCGATAAGTGAACCTTTAGTGAAAATTAGGTTATATAGGCCTAAAATTGAATTCTTTCCGTATTTTAAGCCTTTATCTTTTATTAGATAAAAGTAAAAACATTTAAAAAACATATATAATCATATTTTAGTTATTTCTATCCATTCCCGCCAATACAACGGCTATGTGTTAACTACCATTTAAAATACTATTATTTTATTACTAGTGTGCAATATAAGATTTCAAAGAAACTCTTTGTTGCGTATCGGGTATGCTATCGAACATACGAACCCCTTTAAAGTAAAATTAATATTTAATTCATAAATATTAATAAATATGAAAATGTTTTATTCATTATTTACCTGGGATGTTACATCCTCCCCCCCTTTTTGGGAATTGCACCCTCGCAATTTTATTCACTTATCAAAATGAGTGGGGGTATTTATCCCTCGTAGAATTTTCAGATTCCCACGTCGCCTCTTCAACCATATTGTTTTTCAACAAAACCTTTACCTGGTGAATTACCTTATTTCGCAACACATTCTCTCTTGGGTCAAGAATCTGGACTGGTTGTTCTTCATAAGAGAGATTCTCTTCCAACTGAACTACCTCTGGGCTCAAAACATGAGATGTATATGGCATATACTTTCTCAACATCGAAACATGAAAAACATTTTGTACCTGAGATAAACTCGTAGGTAAAGCCACTCGGTAAGAAACTGATCCAACTTTTTCCAGAATTTTATATGGTCCAATGAACCTTCGACTCATCTTACCTTTATTAACAAATCTCATCACACTTTTCCATGGAGAAACCTTGAGAAAAACATGATCACCTACCTCAAAAGATAGATCCTTCCTCCAGTTATCCGCATAACTGTTCTGCCTACTCTGAGCTGTTCTCATGTGTTTTTGTATCAGCTGAACTTTTTCTGCCAACTCTTCTACCAATTCTGGTCCCATCAGCTTCCTTTCACCCACTTAATCCCAAAATGCTAGAGTTCGACACCGCTTCCCATATAATGCCTTAAATGGTTCCATCTTTATACTAGAATGAAAACTGTTATTATAAGAAAACTCAACCAATGAAAGATGTTGGTCCCAACATCCCTGATAATCCATCGAACAAGTAGGTAGCATATCCTCCAATGTTTGAATTGTTCGTTCTGACTGCCTATCTGATTGCGGATGAAATGTTTTACGAAAATTTAATTTAGTAACCACCGACTTCTGAAGGCCTCTCCAAAAGTTAGAAGTAAACCTGGAATCATGATCAGACATAATGGAGAGAGGAACTCCATGTAACCTGACTATCTCTTTAAGATACAAATGGGAAATTTGATCTAGGGAAAAAGTATATCGTATAGCAAGGAAATGAGAAGATTTAGTCAAGCGGTCAACAATAACCCAAATTTCAATATTAACTCGCGATGTCCTCTGTAATCCCACAACGGAGTCCATTGATATGTTTTCCCATTTCCACTCTGGCATTGGTAAAGGTTGAAGAATCCCTTTTGGTAACTGCAGCTCTGTCTTATCCTGCTGACAAGTCAAACACTTCACAGTAAAATCTGCAATATCTATTTTCATTCCATCCCACCAGTAATACTCCCGCAGATCTCTGTACATCTTAGTACCGCCAGGATGAATTGAAAACAGGGAACTAGGAGCCTTACATAACAACTCATTCTTCAACTATGAATCACAAGGAACACACAATCTCTTCCCAAATCTCAAAACAAAATCATTATCAATGTTGAATTCAGGAAACTTACCCTTCTGAACCAGCTCTACTTTTTCTGCAACTCACTGTCTTCCCTCTGTGCTTTCTTGATTCTGTCTGATAGAGAAGATTTAACAGATACCTGAAACAAAACAGAAGAACATCCTGCACCAAAACCTTCTATGCCAAAGTTCGTCAAATCCTTAACCAAAGGATCATGTTCCAAACACAACATTGTTAATGAAGCATTACTTTTTCGACTCAAATCATCAACCACTTTATTTGGTTCTCCTAGATGGTAATGAATTGTAAAATCATAATCCTTGATTAATTCTAGCCATCTCCTCTATCTCATGTTCAATTCTTTCCGAGTGAATATATACTTTAAACTTTTGTGATCGGTATATATTTCACACTTTACTCCATACAAATGATGCCTACAAATTTTTAAGTCAAAAACTACAGTAGCTAATTCAAAGTCATGTGTAGGGTAACTTACCTCATGAGTTTTCAACTTACGTGAAGCTTAAGCAATTACCTGATCATTCTGCATAAGGACACAGCCAAGTCCTTTCAATGAAGCATAATTATAGATAACAAACTCACCATTCCTGGAGGAAGTGCCAAAACTGGATCATTCACCAATATTCTTTTCAACTCCTGAAAACAATCATCACATTATATTTTACAGATAAACATAACAGCCTTCCGAGTTAGCCTAGTCATTGGACTAGATAACTGTGAAAAATTTCTAACAAACCATCTGTAATAGCCTGCCAAACCAACGAAACTACGAATCTCAGTTACATTTGTGGGCCTTGGACATTCTTCCTGTAACACCCCAAGATTTCATAGTGTGTTATTTCTTCAAAATAATTCAATAACTTGCACTACACGCAACACTGAGTTCAATCACACCATGACTTACAAAAAAAAGCCATTCAAAATAGGTTATGAATAGTATTATCTAAATTTTAAACTTTATATAATCCTTATAATTTCAGAATCCATATTATGAGTTTCTTAGATATAATGCAAGAACAAATTCATTTTTAGTATTGCACTTTTATCAACTTTTAATAGTGAACCCTTTTTAAATACAATATTTTAAACTTTTTGACTAAATGGGGACATCAAAAATTTAAAATGAAACATCCCAAGCTTCCACGGTACACTTTCTTTGAATAATACAGTAGCGTGTGTTGTACGCAACCTTGAGTTTTAACACACACCACAACCAATCAAACTAGCCGTTATGAATAGTAATACCTACTTTTTAAAATTATATATATTTTATATTTTAAAATGGACTTCATCTTTGGATTCGGAATATCGAATTTAGCCTAAGGTGAAATTTTGGTACATTTCGGATAACTTTCATATTTTGATGAATAGTGAAAATTACTAAATTTTAATTAAAAACAACTTTTTTAATCAAAATAATTAATAGTGATAAATTATGAATTTTAGTGGTTTTAAAGTATATTTAGAATATATTTTTACCATTTAATATAATGTCGGTCATTGTACATAATTTTACAATTAAACCGAACATAAACAAGTGTCAATCTTTTGATAGTTATTATCTCTTAAAAACACGCTTTTTGTTTTGAGAGCGGGAATTAATTTTAAATTAATTTCTGCCACTTCTGTGTTTTGAATTTAGGAAAATGGATTCCATATTTGGAATCAGGATTTTCAAATTGTGTAAATAGGTAACTTTTATTTTTAGACATTTTGAATAATTACTGCGGTAAATATTTTATTTACCATGGTTAAGGGTAAATCCGGGAAATAAGGGTTAAAAAAATAATATTATAATAATACTAAATTACCCTAAAACGTGTCTTAACCCTATTGGTTGTTACATGGTCGACCATGGGAATCTTTGGGTCGATTTTGGGACCCCATGGATCCACATGTAAGTGATAATGACACTTTATTTTAATTAAGTCAAAATGAATACAAAAATGACACAAGCATATATCTTTTAGAAAAACAATTGTTACATAGGGTTATATAAGTTGGATTTTAGATTATAAATATTCATTAGAAAGCTAAAAAGATTTCCTACATAATGATAGTTTATTTATAATTTTTAGACATTAAATAAGTTATTTTATTTATAACACAATGATGATGCAATAATTACTATAATAGTGAAAAATTAAAATAATTGATATTATAAATACACAAATAAATATAATATGAAACTTTTAATGAATTAAACTAATTTTCTAGGATAATATGATATATTAGGATTTATTTAATTGACTTTGTTCGAAGTAATCAATCTGTTATGAGTTTCACAAAAATCAACTATTGAATAGTGTCAAAATTGACATAAAAGAGTTCTTAAAACAAATATTATATTATTAATTGATATTAAATTCCTAAAAATCTATGGTTCGGCCAAGAGACTTATATCATGATAGGTTCATCATTAATGTACCACTTGGGGGTATCTGGGATGTATATAGTATGTTTATTAACCATATTATATAAAAATACAAAGAGACATTGTAAAAGTGAAACTAATTAACTTAGAGTTAATACTTAAAGATAAGGTTAATATAAGTACCCAAACCTGTCTAAATTCTATTGGTTGAGTGGTTTTCGACCTATCCCCACCTTAACCTTTGAATAATCAACTTTGTAGCCATTAGAAACCGAATATGAATTTATTATAAATTAATATTTCTAGCTTTTCCAAAGGTGCCCCTCACCCCTCTTATAAAAGGGCACTCCTCCTTCTCATTTCTTGACACCTTAAAAGCCTTTTGGTTCGGCCAAACTCTGCCCAAATACTCTCCCAACATCCATCACTACAACCGAGAGGCCTTAGTTTGATCAGAAAGCCAACCTAAGGAGCCCTTTTGATCAAATCAAAAAGGAAGAACCCGAAGAAGAGGTAATGATTTCACCACCCTTCTCCAAGTTCATTTCGTCTTCCACTTATTCTTCCTTTGTTCTTACCATTCTAAAATAATAACTCCAGTATCTCACATATACTGTGATTTTATTATAAATATGGTACAACCATATGTTGAGTCAATAAGGTTTTCCTTATGACTTTTCCATTCCTTCTTGTTTTGAAAATCACAAACACCTTATCTTTAAGGAAAATCGCTTTTGTAAGGAAAATTGCTTTTATAAGGAAAAATGTTTTCTTAAGGAAAAACGCTTTTATAAGAAAAATTTATCCTTATCATATTTTCATTAATATTTTTCTTAAGTATGAAATTCGGATTCACTTTCTCGGAATCATTAAAACTGATAAAAAGCATTCTGTTTTAGGGTTCGGATTCTGGACAAGAACTATAAGGAAGTTTCACTCCGAATTCCGGTTATGAATTCTGACTAAGTTCTATTCCAGATTCAGGATACGAATTCTGAAGAAGAATTCCCATTACGAATTCTAATGAAGAATTCTCATTACGAATTCTCATTACGAATTCTGAAGAAGAATTCTCATTACGAATTCTAATGAAGAAATCCCATTTCGAATTCTCATTACGAATTCTGAAGAAGAATTCTCATTACGAATTCCAATGAAGAATTCTCATTACGAATTCTAATGAAGAAATCTCATTCCGAAATCTCATTACGAATTCTGATGACGATTTCTCATTACGATTTCTGATAAAGAATTCCTATTCCGAATTCCTATTCCGAATTCTCATTCCGAATTCACTCATTAAACAGAATCTGGATATCATTGTTTTATACACTCTGAATTTGTTCACTCCGAACTTTCACTCCGAAATTTCTATTCCGAACCTTTATGTTAGGTTTTAAAACGATGTCGTACTTTCTGTTACACTTACTTTGTTATAAAACGATGTCGTCCATTTTGTTATAAACTAACCGTTGTCTAAGTGACACGTGTACAGGTCCCTCCGAACTTTAAGGGAAATATGACCGTTGGAGAAGGAGCCGACCTCACCTATAAATAGGAGCTCATTTGAAAAAGCTCACAACGGATGGATGAACATTTGAACTTTGTGCATACATGCTGTTGAAGTGATTTCTAGAGAGAGAGTCTCTTATTAACTCTCAAAGCTTCGTGCGACTCCGAATGTTGGTGATTACATTCGAGGGCTTCCGGGGATAGGAAGACAGAGGTGCCGACTACCTTAAAGATCGAGGGCTTTCTTGCTGAGAAAGACAGAGGTGCCGACTACCTTAAAGATCGAGGGCTTTCTTGCTGAGAAAGACAGAGGTGCCGACTACCTTAAAGATCGAGGGCTTTCTTGTCGAGAAAGACAGAGGTTGCCAACTACCTTGAAGTTGAGGGCTTGCGGGGATAGCAAGACAGAGACACCGATCTTCGTATCGAGGGCTTACCCTGGTGTGGGTAAGACAGACTTGCTTGAAAGTATAAATCAAGGGACCTTTATCCAAGGTTGTTGGATACCCTTCTCTTTGGGTTAAAAGACTATCATCTTGTTACTAGTAGTTCTTCTACTTGTACTTGTTTTATTCCGCTGCATTTTGTATCTTAAGGAAAGTATAATTTTCTTATACTTCCTTACTTACTTTGATTAGTTTAGATTCTATATGCTTTAAGGTAGAATCTCATATTGTAACTTTTGTTAAGTTTCAAATTCCGGAACCATATTTCCGGAACCTTCTTTTGGAATCTCTTTCCAAGTTTAGTCCGGTGTTAGAGGTGTTGTGAATCAACTTAGTTTAACTTTGTTAAACTTAGTTCTTTCCTTTTCTTAAGGAAACTCTAGTTATTCATAACTAACTTTAAAGGTTCCAAAGGAATTTTTAAAGTATACAATTCACCCCCCCTCTTGTATATTGAGCATCTCATATTATATTTCGATCCTACAATTGGTATCAGAGGTTGGAAACCTCTTACTCTATACCATTCTTACAATTGGTATCAGAGCCAAGGTTACTGAAATACTTGTACTCACGTTCAAGTTTTTCTTGCTCACTTTTCAATTCCGAACTTTTTCATTCCAGATTATCCATTCCGAACTTTTCCTATTCCGAACTTTTTAATTCCGAATTTTTGTTATTAACAAGTTTGTCTCCAAGTTATTTTCAAGTATGGCAGGAATGAATGTTGGTTCGATAGACAATTTGAATCCTACAAGGCCACCAATATTTGATGGTAATGATTATGAATACTGGAGAGATCGTATGAAGACGTTTGTTATCAATACTGGAGTAGATAACTTAGTCATGCTTACTGGTGATTACAAAATTCCTGACAAGGAAGTCAGAACCTTTACTAACCAGGAGAAGCAAGAATATCAACTCAACTACAAGGTACGCAACACTTTATTATGTTCAATGACCAGAAATATATATAGCCAAATTTCTTCTTGTGAAGCAGCTAATTGTATATGGAAGAAGTTAGAGGTTACTCATTTTGGGACTTCTAAAGTGATTGAGACTAGGAGAGCTATGCTTAGAGCTGAATATCATGGCTTTAATTTTCCTTATGGAGAACCTATCTGTAAAGTACAACAAAGATTTATGACAATTGTCAATAGTCTACAGTCTATGGGAGAGAAAGGTTTAGATGATGAAGCTCTTGTGGACAAGATAATTGACATTATGCCCAATGAGTGGGAATCCAAGAGAACAGCTATAGATGAGAACAGGAAGGTTACTCAAATAACTCTTGATGAATTATTTGGAACTCTTCTACAACATGAGACCAGAATGAAGAGAGATGCTGACAACATCAAGAAGAAGAATGGAAATGGTACTGTTGCTTTTACTACAACTTCGAATCAGATGAAAGCTAAGACTCCTGAGAGAGTAACCAGATCCAAATCGAAGAAAGTCATTTTCCAATCCGAATCTAGTGAAAGTGAAGTTTCAGAAAATGAATTAGCCAATCTTGCTCGAAGGATGAACAAGATAGCTGGACAAAGAAACTTTCAATCCAAGTATAAGAAGAAGGATAGGAAAGATAAGAAAGATGGAGAAGTTACTTGTTATGAATGTAAGAGAGCAGGACATATTAGACCAGATTGCCCTATGCTCAGAAAGAAAGAAAGAAAGGAAAGGCATTCAGACAGGAACAGGAAGAAATATTACAAAGCTAAAGCTAAGAAAGTTTTGAAAGCTAATGACACCTGGAGTGCCAGTGGTGGTGACTCTTCAGATGAATCTTCTGAATATGAATCTTCAGGACAGAATAATCTTGGTCTTATAGCCAGATTACCTATTGATAATCATTGTCTTATGGCTAAGGTACGAAATGCTGAATCTTTGACCAATGTTTCTTTAAATCCTAATGATAGTAAGTATTATAACTCTTCTGATGAAGAATCATCTTCTGATGAGGAAAATACTTTACCTACTTTTGAAGAAGTCTCTAGATTTGCTGAACTTCTTGAGATTGAGAATTCCAAACTCAACAAGAAACTTGATAAGGCAAATTCTAGGAATTCTATTCTTACAAAAGAGATATCAGATCTTTCTAAAGATCTTGATAAGAAAAATGCTGATTTTGAAAGTATTTCAAAAAATCTTGAGGAAGTAAGTTCTGAGAAGAATAAACTTTCTAAAGAGTTAGAAAAAGTAATTTCTAATAAAAATGTTTTCGAGCCTAAATCTAGTTCCAAAACTAATGATTTTGAAGATAAAAACTTGGTTGTAAAACTCAAGTCCGAAATTTTTTCCTTAAAGAAGTGCTTATCAAACTTTACCCATGGTAAGGAAAATTTTGATAAGATGTATTCTCAAATACGACCTTTAAGAAATAAATCCGGATTTGGTTATACCCAAGCAAAACCTGTTTTCAGCAACAATTATTTTGTTCCTCAAAGTGCCCCATTTTGTACTAAGTGTCAATGTGGTGGTCACTGGGCAAGAAATTGTTCCTTAAACAAAACCCAATCCTTAGGTTTTCATAAAGCTTATTTTTCCAAGAAAATGTGGGTACCTAAGATTTTATTGTCTAGAAATCTCGGATCCAAGCAAGTTTGGATTCCGAAAGTCTAACTTTGTTCTTAATTTCAGGAAAATAAAGAAAGTTCCAGCAACAATGTTTGGTACATGGATAGTGGATGTTCCCGGCACATGACTGGTAACAAAAGCTTCTTTGAAAAAATTATCAAGACGAAAGGAGGAAAGGTAACTTTCGGAGACAATGCTAAGGGAGAGATTGTTGGTTTTGGTAATATTGTTCTTTTAGGTAAAACTTTGATTTCAAATGTTCTTTTTGTTAAAGGTCTTAAGCACAACCTCATTAGCATAAGTCAGTTATGTGATGAAGGTTACCTTGTGAATTTTAGGAATGATAAATGCTTAGTTCACAATTCCAAGGAAGAATTTATTCTCTCAGCCAACAGGCAAGAGAATGTTTACACCTTAAACTTAGAAGACCTAAGAAGCCAAGATTTACCTTGCCTAAGTGCAATGGAAGATCATTCTTGGTTATGGCATAGAAGACTAGGACACTGTAATCTTAGAAACCTATGTAAACTCTCTAAGAAGAAACTAGTTAAGGATCTACCGGAGCTTAGATTTGATTCTTCTAAAGTTTGTGATCCTTGTCAATATGGCAAGCAACATAAATCTAGTTTTAAGTCAATCGGTGAAGTCTCAACAACCGATGCATTACAGTTGGTGCACATGGATCTTTTTGGTCCTACACAAACTGGAAGCATTGGAGGCAAATACTATGTGTTTGTTCTAGTTGATGATTACACTAGATTTACTTGGGTCTATTTTCTAGCAAGGAAATCTGAAGCTTTTTCTTATTTCAAAAGTTTTAGAGCTCAAGTTAAAAATGAGAAAAACCTTCCATTGAAAACTATTCATAGTGATCATGGAGGAGAATTTCAAAATTCTGATTTTGAAACTTTTTGTAGTAAGAAAGGTATTACTCACAACTTTTCAGCACCTAGAACTCCTCAACAGAATGGTGTAGTTGAAAGAAGAAATCGAATTCTTCAAGAAATAACTAGAACCATGTTGAGTGAATATTCTATTGCTAGACATTTCTGGGCTGAAGCTGTAAGTACTGCTTGTTATACTATAAATCGAGTTTTGATTAGACCTTTTCTTAATAAAACTCCTTATGAGTTATGGAATGGTAGAAAACCAAGGCTTTCCTACTTCAAGGTTTTTGGTTGCAAAGTATTCATTTTGAATACTAAAGATAACTTACATAAATTCGCACCAAAATCAGACGAAGGAATTTTCTTAGGATATTCCACAACCTCTAAGGCTTATAGAGTTTTTAATAAAAATACTTGTACTGTTGAGGAAACAGTATATGTGAAATTTGATGAGTCAGATCCTTTTGTTTTTAAAACCTCCCAACTTACATCTTCAGATGTGTTTTCAAAAACTGATTGTCAACCTTTGTTAGAAGAACCTTCTGATAAGGAAATTG
Source organism: Viscum album (assembly GCA_963277665.1). NCBI lineage: Eukaryota > Viridiplantae > Streptophyta > Magnoliopsida > Santalales > Viscaceae > Viscum > Viscum album. Next base: position 1,894,191,354 of record OY728119.1, read on the forward strand.
TTCTAGAAGATACTTCTGAAACATTTACCCCAGAAGACTTTCTACCTTATGTTGATGAACAGGTTTTACAAAACTCAAATCAGATGTTTCTTAAGAATCATCCCAGTGATAGTATCATTGGTGATGTAAATCAACCTGTAAGGACTAGAAGTTCCTTAAGAAATGAAGTAGAACATCTAGCATTTCTTTCCCAACTAGAACCTAAAAGCACTGATGAAGCTTTAGGTGATGATGATTGGATCAAAGCAATGCAAGATGAGCTAAATGAATTCGAAAGGAATAAAGTCTGGACCTTGGTTGAAAGACCTAAGGAAACTTCTGTTATTGGAGTAAAATGGGTCTTCAGAAACAAATGTGATGAAAATGGAGTCATTGTTAGAAATAAAGCTAGACTTGTTGCTAAAGGCTATAATCAGCAAGAAGGAATAGACTATGAAGAAACCTATGCTCCAGTAGCTAGACTTGAATCTATTCGTATTCTACTTGCCTTTGCAGCATTCTTTAATTTCAAACTATTTCAAATGGATGTGAAATGTGCTTTTCTTAACGGTTATGTTCAAGAGGAAGTTTTTGTTGAACAACCTCCTGGCTTTGAAGATACAAAACATCCTGATCATGTTTTTAGACTTACCAAAGCTTTGTATGGCCTTAAACAAGCCCCAAGAGCATGGTATGATAGACTCACTGGATTTTTGCTTCAAAATAACTATGTTAAGGGAAATGCAGATCCAACCCTTTTTATAAAGAAAGATAAGAAAAATGTTTTGATTGTTCAAATTTATGTTGATGACATTATATTTGGTTCAACTCAGCAATCTTTGACTGATTCTTTTGCTAGTCTAATGAAATCTGAGTTTGAAATGAGTATGATGGGTGAGTTAACATTTTTCCTTGGTTTTCAAATTTCTCAAAAACCAGAAGGAACCTACATATCTCAACATAAGTATATTAAAGATCTTCTTAAAAAGTATGGTTATGACAACACTAAGAGTATAAGTACTCCTATTGGTACCTCAAACTCTTTAGATCTTGATGAAGCTGGGAAACCAGTAGATCAAACATCTTTTAGAGGTATGATTGGAAGTCTACTTTACTTAACAGCTAGTCGACCAGACTTAATGTTTTCTGTATGCTTATGTGCAAGATATCAATCCAATCCTAAGGAATCTCACTTAAAGGCGGTAAAAAGAATTTTTCGCTACCTTAAGGGAACCATGGATCTAGGATTATTTTATACTTCTGGAAATGATTTTGTTCTAAAAAGCTTTTCTGATGCTGACTTTGGTGGTTGTAGAATGGATAGAAAAAGTACATCCGGAACTTGTCATTTCTTAGGAGATTCATTAGTTTCTTGGTCATGCAAGAAGCAACATTCTGTTGCACTCTCCACTGCTGAAGCTGAATATGTAGCAGCTGGAAGTTGTTGTGCACAAGTGTTGTGGATGCAACACACACTCACAGACTATGGCTTGAGTTTTACTAAAACTCAAATTTTGTGTGATAACACAAGTGCCATTGCTCTAAGTAAAAACCCTGCACATCACTCCCGTGCAAAACACATAGATATTAGGCATCACTTTCTTAGGGATCACACACTTAAAGGAGATATTATTCTTCAGTTTATCGGAACGCAAGATCAACTTGCTGATATTTTCACAAAATCTTTACCTTCTGATAGATTTGAATATATTAAACAGAAGTTAGGAATGATAACCGTAAGGTAATCTTCCTTAATTAACTTTCTGTTGGAAAAATCTTCTCACAGTAATAAACTCCTTTTCATAGGGGGAGTACATTTGTTTGTTTATTTAACAAAGTTTTTTCAAAATTTGTTTTCAAATTTTTCGGAACGAAATTTTCCGGAATGGAACTTCCGGAACTACAATTTTCCAGAATGGATATTTCCATACAAAATACTTCTGGAATAAAAGTATTCGTATTGAAAATTTCCGGAATGGAAAATTTTCGTACTGGTATTTTCATAATAGAAAAACTTTCGTATTGAATCTTCCATATCAAGTTTTTCGTATCAAGTTTTTCGTATTGAGTTTTTTTTTCGTAGTCGTCTTTACATTACCAATTACGAATAACTTTCCTAAGCTAATCCGAAAGGTATGACTTCCTTACTGAAGTTTTCGTAATCATATTTTACTTGCTGGCAGTTTCTTATAGTTTGTTTTCGGTTTTTTTTTTATTTCTTGAATTTTGTTTTAATAAAACCTCAAAAAGATCGGATTCAATCTCTCAACCGTCAGATCTGATCTCAGATCTTTCTAAACCGTTAGATCAACCGAGGAAGTTGAACCGTCATTCCAAAGCCTATATAAAGGGGACCCTATTTTCTCGTCCCACATCGATCTCAAGCTCTTGCGTGCTGAAGCTCTGTCTCTCTGATTTAAGGCTGTTCCGAACTACAGTTTTCCAGTTCCGAACTTCAGTCTTCTCAGTTCCGAACTTCTCAGAGACTTCTAATCCGAATGTCTGCAGAGTTAGCTTCTCAAGAGATGTCTTCAACAAAGCCCATTTCACAGTGGTTAGTCTACAGAGAGCGGTTAGTGCATCCGAATTTCTTCAGCAACTATGATTCTATTATATCAAAGAATATCAAGCTCAATGGCTGGGAAGATGTTGCGATATCAAAAACTGGCAACCAAGATGAAGTTTACCCAGACTTGCTTGTTGAGTTTTATGAGTCGGTTGCTTTCTTCGTGGAAGACAATAGAGAAAAATTTTCCTTCAAATCGTATGGCAAGACTTATAAGCTATCTTACACCAAGGCTGCAAGCTTGGTAGGGTTGAATTATGAAGGGGAAGCTGAGTTTATCTCGCATGTTCTGCCAGACTCCTTGGGTAGTTTCAACAAGGAGAAAGCCTTAGAAATTCTCGGACTGGATGATGATAAGGCTTCGAAAATTGCAACCCTATCTACAAACTTCCGGATTCTGGAGTTATGGGTGCAAGGGCTTATTGTACCGAGAAAAGGAGACAAGGACAGCTTGAAGAAGAGTGAGATATACATCTTAGATTTCTTGATAAATCAAAGGAAGTTCAACCTGATGAAGCATATCCTTCTTAATCTTGAGAATTTAAAGAAAGGGAATCTGAGAGCTCAGATAGTAATGTACCCGGCAATATTGTCGAAGCTGATAGTTCGGTGCCTTGAGTCCTTCAAGGTTGCTTGCAGTTCTAAACCGAAAGTTTGCAAGATCATGTTGCTCAGTGATGCAACTCTTAAAAGGATGAATATAGCTTTTGACAAGAAGTCTGGCATGTTTATTGATCTTCCTCCTCAAGAAGAAGTGACTCCGAAAGTGGCTGATCCGGAATCGCCTAAGCCGGTAAGGAAGAGGAAGCTGAAAGAAGTGGTAGGTGAAGCTGAAGAACCTAAGTCTAAGGAAGTCCATTCCGCACCTCCTAAGCCTAAGAAGAAGAAGACATATACTGATGAGGTTGCAGCGAAGTGGAGAGCTGACAAGGAAAAGAGGAAGGAAGGAGATCCGCAGTTCGGATTGGATCCCGCAGAGGCTAAAGCTCTGAAAGAAAAGGCTGCTGATGAGCTCGAGAAGCAAGCTAAGGAAAAGAAGCTGAAGAAGAAGTTGTCAGAAGCTGAGGCTGTGCAAGCCTTGTTGAAGTTTAATGAAATGGTTTCAGCAACCATTCCCGTTCCGAGAACTTTTTCTTTGGACTCTCTACCTGAGACTCCAGGAAGAAATCTCGATGATCCGAAAGAGGCTGCTGCTAAGAATGCTGAGGAAGTAGAGCTAGTGGAAGAAGTGGAAGAAGCTGCTGAAGGAAGTGGTGAGACAGGAGATGTGCTCAAACAAGTAGATGAATACAAGGGAACTCCTTCGGAACACCTGTCGCTCCGAACTTCTGAAGCCGAATCTTCAAAACTAGTTACTCCAGTAATAGAAGGAAAGGAAGGAGAGGAAGAAGTTTCTTATCATGGAGAAGAAGAACATCTTTCACTTGATGCTGCTCAGAAAGAAAATATAGAAGTTGTTGATGAGGAAGATTTGGTTGTTCAAGTTTCTGACAGTGAGAAGAAATCTCCGGAACAGGTTTCTATTCCGAAAAAAGATAAGGGGAAACAAGTTATTGCTGATACCCCGAGTTCAGAAAAGAGTATGAGGAAGGAAGCTGGTAGTTCTTCAAAGAGGAAGTTGGAGCTTATTGAAGAAGAAAATTCTCCTAGCAAGATGTCAGATTCGGAATCATCTTCGTTGGGGCACGATTTTGTTGTTCAATCCTTGAAGAAGTTGGTGGGAACCATTCCGACTTTCTCCAGTATTGATTCTCGGTGCCAGATGCTCCAACATACGCTGAATCAGAAAACCGATTCCGTATCCATGGTAATGGATAAGTGTGTTGAGATAGAAGCCCAGTTCAAAAATTTCTTCATTGGTTACGAAGCTCATAAAAGATCTTGCAAAAGGATGACTAGCTGGTCGAAGAAGAATGTGGAAGAGATGAGGTTGCTGGATGAGTTTCAGGAGAATGTTAAGGATGCTTTTCAAACCGAGGATAAGAAGTTTCATGAGATGACTGCATCATTCGATGAGAAATTGGCAGAGGAAAAGAACATTCGGAGTCAGGAAGTAAGAGATCTGAATGGAAAGCTCAACTCTGTTAATCAAAGTTGGAAATTTGAAAGGGATCATCGGATCAATTTTCTAGAAAGGATAAAGTCTCAGGAAGAGAAAATGGAAGCTCAGGAAGAAAAGTTGAAGGCTCAGGAAGAAATCATTCAAGCTCAGTCAGCAAGAATAGTTGCCTTAGAAAAGCAAGCAGAGGAAGATCATAAGGACCTCAAAAAGATCAAGACTATTCTCAAGGGGCTTATGTCAAAGGAGAAAGATCCGAAATAATCAATCCGATCTTTTTGTTGTAATCTGTTTTTGTTGCTGACATTTCAAATTTAATGAGAATCGTGCTTGTTGTTCTGCTTTGTTGTTGTTACTAATCTTTCAGGTACTTTGTTATTTTTTCCATTCCCTCGAAATTCTTTTTGAAAATCACAAAGGGGGAGAAGGAAAAGATCCTTAAGAAAAAGAGGAAATCTAATAAGTGCTTATCAAAGGGGGAGAAAGAAAAATACCCAATGAGATAGAACTCTAATAAGAGTTTGTTTAAGGGGGAGTTTTTATCTTAAAGAAATATCACTCCGGAAATATGAATACGATCCTTAGAGATTCAAAGCCTAAGGGGGAGTTAGTCGTATTCATCTATATTCTTAAACCAAGGGAGATAAGCTTTATTGTGTTTCTTTCTTCCTAGAAATAGCTTTTTCGTAAGGATGTTTGTGCTTTCCAAAAAGGGGGAGATTGTTGAGTCAATAAGGTTTTCCTTATGACTTTTCCATTCCTTCTTGTTTTGAAAATCACAAACACCTTATCTTTAAGGAAAATCGCTTTTGTAAGGAAAATTGCTTTTATAAGGAAAAATGTTTTCTTAAGGAAAAACGCTTTTATAAGAAAAATTTATCCTTATCATATTTTCATTAATATTTTTCTTAAGTATGAAATTCGGATTCACTTTCTCGGAATCATTAAAACTGATAAAAAGCATTCTGTTTTAGGGTTCGGATTCTGGACAAGAACTATAAGGAAGTTTCACTCCGAATTCCGGTTATGAATTCTGACTAAGTTCTATTCCAGATTCAGGATACGAATTCTGAAGAAGAATTCCCATTACGAATTCTAATGAAGAATTCTCATTACGAATTCTCATTACGAATTCTGAAGAAGAATTCTCATTACGAATTCTAATGAAGAAATCCCATTTCGAATTCTCATTACGAATTCTGAAGAAGAATTCTCATTACGAATTCCAATGAAGAATTCTCATTACGAATTCTAATGAAGAAATCTCATTCCGAATTCTCATTACGAATTCTGATGACGATTTCTCATTACGATTTCTGATAAAGAATTCCTATTCCGAATTCCTATTCCGAATTCTCATTCCGAATTCACTCATTAAACAGAATCTGGATATCATTGTTTTATACACTCTGAATTTGTTCACTCCGAACTTTCACTCCGAAATTTCTATTCCGAACCTTTATGTTAGGTTTTAAAACGATGTCGTACTTTCTGTTACACTTACTTTGTTATAAAACGATGTCGTCCATTTTGTTATAAACTAACCGTTGTCTAAGTGACACGTGTACAGGTCCCTCCGAACTTTAAGGGAAATATGACCGTTGGAGAAGGAGCCGACCTCACCTATAAATAGGAGCTCATTTGAAAAAGCTCACAACGGATGGATGAACATTTGAACTTTGTGCATACATGCTGTTGAAGTGATTTCTAGAGAGAGAGTCTCTTATTAACTCTCAAAGCTTCGTGCGACTCCGAATGTTGGTGATTACATTCGAGGGCTTCCGGGGATAGGAAGACAGAGGTGCCGACTACCTTAAAGATCGAGGGCTTTCTTGCTGAGAAAGACAGAGGTGCCGACTACCTTAAAGATCGAGGGCTTTCTTGCTGAGAAAGACAGAGGTGCCGACTACCTTAAAGATCGAGGGCTTTCTTGTCGAGAAAGATAGAGGTTGCCAACTACCTTGAAGTTGAGGGCTTGCGGGGATAGCAAGACAGAGACACCGATCTTCGTATCGAGGGCTTACCCTGGTGTGGGTAAGACAGACTTGCTTGAAAGTATAAATCAAGGGACCTTTATCCAAGGTTGTTGGATACCCTTCTCTTTGGGTTAAAAGACTATCATCTTGTTACTAGTAGTTCTTCTACTTGTACTTGTTTTATTCCGCTGCATTTTGTATCTTAAGGAAAGTATAATTTTCTTATACTTCCTTACTTACTTTGATTAGTTTAGATTCTATACGCTTTAAGGTAGAATCTCATATTGTAACTTTTGTTAAGTTTCAAATTCCGGAACCATATTTCCGGAACCTTCTTTTGGAATCTCTTTCCAAGTTTAGTCCGGTGTTAGAGGTGTTGTGAATCAACTTAGTTTAACTTTGTTAAACTTAGTTCTTTCCTTTTCTTAAGGAAACTCTAGTTATTCATAACTAACTTTAAAGGTTCCAAAGGAATTTTTAAAGTATACAATTCACCCCCCCTCTTGTATATTGAGCATCTCATATTATATTTCGATCCTACACCATATTCAGTATTCTATCCACCCTTTGAATAACATGTCACCATACATGCGTACGTACGGACTACCGTCTCCACGTCATGGTGTAATTGTTATTCAATAAAATATTATTTGGATGGGTATAATAATGATGTGTAACTCATGTAAATAATAAATATAACATGTTAATGATTCTGTATATATGATATACCATCCATTTATATATTATTTTAATATCAGAAGAATGATATTGTCGCTCGTGCGTACGTACGGACTACCGTCTCCACGAACGCGATGAGATTCATTCTCCATCGTATCCATTCAAGTATAATTATCATTTGATGATTTAAAAATGATGTTTAAGGACTAGATAGCATTCTGGATATGAATAAGATACAACAACCATGGCTTATGTAACAAAACATATAAAATAAAATGAGTAAGTTAACTCCCGAAACGATGATAATTCTAAGATATTATTAACAAATCAATGTTAAAAGATCATATATGATATCATATTATTATATATGATTCTTGTATAATTTAATAACACCTATTTCACCATTATACAGGAGGTTAACCTACCCCAACCAAGGAAAAGTACAAGGTAAGGGTTATTTCACAATCTCTTCATTATCCGAGGTTGTATTATACGTAATAATCTACTGGGATCTCTTTATCATCCATATCCATGTTTCTTCGAAATGTATTTCAAAACATTTTTTACTATTTACAAGAATATGGGTTAAAGTCATTTATAACCTTGTTTGACTTTTTATAAGAGGTTTATAAAGGAATCTTTCCGTCGTTTTCAAAACAAGGTCCTTTTTAACCTTTTCGACAGAATTGAGGTAAGAATGTTTTTTTAACTTATACGGCGGGTGCGGTTATTTTCCACTGTTATAAAATCGTCAAAGCATTCCTTACAAGCTTACAAGAATATTTTCAAGAAAATGTTTTATTTTATATGGCTCTTAAATGATTTCAAAAATAGAAAGAGATATTTCTCTAAAAAGTGTTTTGATTTCATCTATGTCAACATCCTTTAATAGATTTTACGCTTATTTGAAGTTGATTTATTATAATACAAAACTTCTATATTGTATTGAAGGTTTTGTGATATGTTTGACTGTGGATGTGCTATTTTATACCATTCATAGTTTATGGTGAAACTATTGACATTTCGTATGCTAGTTTTAATCTGAATGTTTATGTTATATTTCAAACTTTTCTTCAGATGAATGTGCTAAACAAGTATGTACCGGGTTGGGGACCGGTAAAAGTAAGCCCTCCAGGTTGGGGACTGGTTAAAGTAAGCCCTCCAGGTTGGGGACTGGTTAAATTAATCCCTCCAGGTTAGGGACTGGTAAAAGTATGCCCTCCGGGTTGGTGTCCGGTTATTAGAGGCACTCCGGGTTGGTGTCCGGTTATTAGAGGCACTCCGGGTTGGTGTCCGGTTATTAGAGGCACTCCGGGTTGGGTTCCGGTTAGAAGTAACCCCTAGGTCTTGGGATGAGGCCTAGACAAAGAAATTAACGTTTAGCATTATGCATTCCAACATTATGAAAGTGGTTATTGATTTTTGCATGTGATTATTCGATTAGTAGAATATCCATGTGAATAAGTAAATGGCATTATTTCATTTTATTTATGCCATACCATGTTGAAAGTTCATATTTAAAAGGCTTTTGTTTTAGTTATACATTGCCTTAAATGTTTATTCTTATTTATGAAAGTTTCCGCTATATTGTTATCCTTACTGGGCATTTGAGCTCACCCATTTTCTATGTTTTATTTTTCCCAGGATGTGAAGAAGTAAGTTATGAATGACCTGCAGGGATTTTATGAGGGGTTAATAGTGTGGATTGTGGAAACATTATGTTGTTGTAGTAGTTTTTCATTTTATGATGTAATGTAAAACTTATGAATATATCTAGTGTTTCCAAGGCTACTAAACCAATCGGTCATTCGGGATTTGATCTTTCTTGTGATCATGCCAATGTTACGAAGTAATGCACCGACTCTAGGTAGCTGGGGTCGGGGCGTTACACTTCCACAACCTTTGTTTTTGCAGGATCAATATTTATTCCATCATTAGAAATAATATGACCAAGAAAAGAAATTTTTTGCAACCAAAACTCACACTTGCTGAATTTCCCGTACAATTTTGTTTCTTTCAAGGTTTGCAAAATAACCCTTCAATTTCTTTCATGCTCCTCTTTACTTTTAGAAAACACCAAAATATCATCAATAAACACAACCACGATTTATCACCTGATTCAACTGAGCCATCACTGCAGTAAACTGCTCAATTCTGATTCTGACCATCTCAATATGCTGATTTGGAAGGTCATTTCCCTCTATATTCCTTCCCAAAAAAGATTCTCTGTTTCCTCTACGAAAAAACACTCTTAACACTGAAATACCATAGGTGAAGCAACATGGTAATCCATAAATACTATAGCATTTCAATCATACCATAAATCAATTTATAATTTAACACTTTTCTAACTCCTAAAGTTGTCTAAACCGCCTTTGATACCAACTATAAGGCCTCGACCTTAAACCTTACTTAATATTGAATTAAATGAATAATTCACATTGAGGATCTTCTCAGGTTTAGATTTTTAGAGAATTAGAATATAACTATTACATCTCAAAAGATTTATAAAGTAGACACTTCTACCAAGTTTCCATAGAACAAAAAAACTCTTAAAAAGAAACATGTCTAGTTCCATGTTTTATATAGCATGACTTTCCCTTGATCCCATCCTTGACCCTATTACACATTTAGTCTTATGAAAAACATTTCAAAAAAACTTGGGGTGAGCATAACAAGCTCAGTAAGGGATACACAATGAATGAAAACTATTAGTTTTTGTCAAAACAACAAGTAAACTATGTATACTTTATCAAAGTAATACTTTTCACCTTTATGAAATAGTAAAAACACTTCACTGAATAAAAGATCATTACTTACCCTTTTGTAACCAAAATATTACCACAAAACCCATATAAATAACAAATAACATATAAAGGTAACTTGGGACATAAACATACTTAAGTGGAATAACCATACGGTCGACTTCCACACATATCACTTAATGGAATAGCCATACGACCAACATCCATACATACTTAATGGAATAGCCATACGGCCGACTTCCATACCCAATGCATTGGAGGTTATAACGTAACCACCTGTCCTGGTATTCACGACACCACTCGTCATATGGTTTATCACGTAACCACCTGTCAAATGTCCAAGTACCATTATAAAAATCATAATACATAAAACAAATATAATGGAAAGAAAACATTTCCACACTTTTATCACAATATATCACTTAAATATATTGAAATAACAAATCCATTATAAAAACCATTTTCAATACCAAAATACATAAAATAGTATATGGTATTTATTTCATTTTTAAAAAAACATTACGGCTTGTTCAGGAAGCCAATGACCAAAATAATACTCGCGGCGACGGAAAAGGTCGTTGTCACCGCGTACGTTAAAAGAAACAATCCTTTTTGTCATTTTGTAAAACGCTTCTAGAAAAAGATTCCATTTGTATAAAAGTAAAATTAAATGGGGTTTATACACCATATAAAAGAAAGTTGTGTATAAAACTAAACATGCCTCAATGAAAGGAGATTATGACGAAGTCCCTTACCTTGGGTCCGACTTGACTCGATCATTCTTTAACGTCTTGAATAATAAACTTGAGTTAATTTCTATTTGCTTAAGAACCTTTTTTAAGTTAATTATTCCTTTTATATCACTTATTTCCATGTTATAAACATTATGTAATCATTTAAGTTAATAATGTTTGTTTTGTCAATATTTGGTTCTTAAGTCAAAAGTGGACTTCTTACAATTACATGTTGTTCGTGTGGTCAAAGGTTTTTTATATCAAGAATGAAATTCCTTGTTTGGATATCATATATATCATATATATCTAGAATATACATGTATTTATAATATCACATAATAATTTAGAGGTAAGAAATGAAATGCACCGTTCATGGAGACGGTAAGCCATACGTACGGATGAACGCTACTTTCATTTCTATGTCATATTAATGGAATTAAAACTAAATGACAGGTATGTATATTTTAATTCCAGAATTATATTAATCATTTCTATGTAACATAAATTATATATATCCATTATAAAAATGTACTTATAATAGTACATTACATTTGGGGATAAGAAATGAAATGCACCGTTCATGGAGACGGTAAGCCGTACGTACGCATGAACGCTACTTTCATTTCTATCTAATAAATTAATGGAAATAAATAATAATTATATATAGTTATATTATAATTCCAGTATAACATCATATATAGTAACTTTAAATCCATCCATTATACGTCCCACATATGGAATTAACAAATCACATCACTTTGAGGGGGCGGTAGTCCGCACTTCATAAAATGAAATTATAATGTTTACCCACAATGGAAACCATAAAGGTAGACCACAAATGAAAAATAAAGAATCATAAGGAAAACATAAACATAATATATATCATATATAAATATAGTGACATCTTAATGGCCACCGTTAAAGGTCTTTAAAAGAAGATTGATCAATCATCGTTTCGTGAGGCAGAAATTCGCCAACCACAGAAACAATATGTTCTTTAACCATTATATGTAGATGTGTGTAAGTGTAGCCCGAAATATTCTTATAACAACATACTAGTATATTTAAGATACAGTATTTTTTATAAAAGAAATTAATAAAAAGTGTTTAGGGGGTAGGAGAAGCAAAATAAAACAAAATATCACAAGTGAAGACATCACCTTAAAATTGGGTAACTCTCTTAGATTTGAGCTCAAAGGCTTCCTTGGGAAGACTTCTGCCAGAACTGAGGCTTCAAGGAGTAAGATAGGGATGTGGAGGGACAAAATGGGAAGGGTTTGGCTGAGACAAAAGGCTTTTGAAGTGTGGGTAAAGAGGTAGAGGTGGGGGCCTTTTATAAGAGGAGATGAGGGGCACTCTTGGAAAGTAAGGAAATGTTAACTTATTTTAGAATGATTTTAGGATTTTAATGGTCCCACATTGATGTGTATCGAGGATAAGGTGATAACAGTTATAAATCCACCCATCCAATAGGTTTTGGACATGATTAGGTCTTAGATTTTACATTATCTTTCCATTTTATTTAAATCGTTAAATAATGAGGTAATCGCTGCATCATCATGGTGTCATAAATTCATTAATTTATATAATGTCTAAAAATTTTAAAAAAAATACTATGATGTAGGAAATATTTTTACCTTTCCAATGAATATTTATAGACAAAAATCTGAATTTTATAACCCCATGTAAAAAATGGTTTAGTAAAACAACCCATGTTTGTGACATTTTTACTTTTACATTAAATAAAAAGTTATTTATGTCATTTCCCAACCAAAGTGGCTCCATGGGGTGCCCATGTTGACCCATGGATTTTATTGGTCGTCCATGACTCAAAAAATGTGGTAAAGACATGTTTTTATGTCATTTAATATTATTAAAACATTATTTTTACCTTAAATTACACTAATTACCTCTAACCGCGATTAATAACTTAATAAGTTACTATTCCCCAAAAAATTATTTTAATCTCATTGAAAAACATTTTACTTATTAATGACAACCATGTATGTCGGATTTTTGAAATTCAAAACACAATGGTGGTAAATTTTCATTTAAACGAAAAATCAGTTTTTATAAGTACCACTTAGTGGTTTCACTATTCATCAAAAATTGAAGTTTTTCAGAAAAATACCAAAACATCACCCTAAGATATATTTTATATTCCAAATTAAAAAATGAAGTACATTTTAAAAAATTCAAAACATATAAGTTTCATTAATTAATTTAATAATTAATTCCCGCTGTCAGGGCAAATAGCGTGTTTTTATGAAATAATAAGTACCAAAAGATTGACACTAGTTTAAGTCCGATTTCAAAGTGAAATTAATTCCAACGACCACTATTGGATTTAATGGTAAAAAAATATTCTAATTTCACTTTAAAACCAATTAAAAAGGTAATCTAATCATATATATAAATTATATTAAAAAGACGTTTTGAATTTAAATACAACATTTTACACTATTCATTAAAAAATGAACTTTATCATAAAAATACCGAAAATTTACACAAAGTAAATTTTGATTTCCCGATTATAAAGAAGAGTTTTATTTGGCCCAATAGAATGTATAAGAGTGAAAAAAACTATATTTAATGACGGTTCTCCATCAAAAAGCGATAACTGATCCTTTAGTGAAAATTAGGGTATATATGCCTAAAATTGAATTCTTTCCGTATTTTAAGCCTTTATAATTTTTTAGGTAAAAGTGAAAACATTTAAAAAACATATATAATCATATTTTAGTTATTTATATCCATTCCCGCCAATACAACAACTATGTGTTAACTACCATTTAAAATACTATTATTTTATTTCTAGTGTGCAACTTAAGATTTCAAAGAAACTCTTTGTTGCGTATCGGGTACGCTCTTGAACATAGAAACCCCTTTAAAGTAAAATTAATATTTAATTTGTAAATATTAATAAATATGAAAACGTTTTATTCATTATTTACCTGGGATGTTACATCCTCCCCCCCTTTTTGGGAATTGCGTCCTCGCAATTTTGTTCACTTATCAAAATGAGTGGGGGTATTTATCCCTAATAGAATTTTCAGATTCCCACGTCGCCTCTTCAAACATATTGTTTTTCCACAAAACCTTTACCTGGTGAATTACCATATTTCGCAACACTTTCTCTCTTCGGTCAGGAATCTGGACTGGTTTTTCTTCATAAGAGAGATTCTCTTCCAAATGAACTACCTCTGGGCTCCAAACATGATATGGATCTGGCATATACTTTCTCAACATCGAAACATGAAAAACATTGTGTACCTGAGATAAACTCGGAGGTAAAGCCACTCGGTAAGCAACTGATCCAACTTTCTCCAGAATTTCATATGGTCCAATGAACCTTGGACTCATCTTTCCTTTCTTACCAAATCTCATCACAATTTTCCATGTAGAAACCTTGAGAAAAACATGATCACCTACCTAGAAAGATAGATCCTTCCTCTAGTTATCTGCATAACTGTTCTACCTACTCTGAGTTGTTATCATGTGTTTCTGTATCAGCTGAACTTTTTCTGCCAACTCTTCTACCAATTCTGGTCCCATCAGCTTCCTTTCACCCACTTCATCCCGAAATGCTGTAGTTCGACACCGCTTCCCATATAATGCCTTAAATGGTGCCATCTTTATACTGGAATGAAAACTGTTATTATAAGAAAACTCAACCAAAGAAAGATGGTGGTCCCAACATCCCTGATAATCCATCCAACAAGCACGTTGCATATCCTCCAATGTCTGAATTGTTCGTTCTGACTTCCCATCTGATTGCAGATGAAATGTTGTACTAAAATTTAATTCAGTACCAAAAGACTTATGAAGGCCTTTCCGAAAGTTAGAAGTAAACCTGGAATCACGATCGGACACAATGGAGAGAGGAACTCCATGTAAACTGCCTATCTCTTAAATATACAAATGGGAAAGTTGATCTATGGAAAAAGTATCTCGTATAGAAAGGAAATGAGCAGATTTAGTCAAGCGATCAACAATAACCCAGATTTCATTATTACCTCGCGATGTCCTCGGTAATCCCACAACAAAGCCCATGGATATGTTTTCCCATTTCCACTCTGGCACAAGTAAAGGTTGAAGCATCCCTTTAGGTAACTGCAGCTCTGCCTTAACCTGCTGACAAGTCAAACACTTCACAGTAAAATCAGCAATATCCCTTTTCATTCCATCCCACTAGTAATACTCCCGCAGATCTCTGTACATCTTAGTACCGCCAGGATAAACTGAAAACGGGGAACTATGAGCCTCACATAACAACTCATTCTTCAACTGTGAATCACAAGGCACACACAATATCTTCCCAAATTTCAAAACACAATCATTATCAATGTTGAATTCAGGCATCTTACCCTTCTGAACCAGCTCTATCTTTTTCTGCAACTCACTGTCTTCCCTCTGTGCTTGCTTGATTCTGTCTGATAGAAAATATTTCACTGATACCTAAAACAAAACAGAAGAACATCCTGCACCAAAAACTTCTATGCCAACATTCATCAAATCCTTAACCAAAGGATCATGTTCCAAACGCAACATTGTCAATGAAGCATTACATTTTCGACTCAATGCATCAGCCACTTTATTTGGTTATCCTGGATGGTAATGAATTGTAAAATCATAATCCGTGATTAATTCTAGCCATCTCCACTATCTCATGTTCAATTATTTCCGAGTGAATATATACTTTAAACTTTTTTGATCGGTATATATTTCACACTTTACTCCATATAAATGATGCCACCAAATTTTTAAGGCAAAAACAACAGTAGCTAATTCCAAGTCATGTGTAGGGTAACTTACCTCCTGAGTTTTCAACTGAGATGAAGCTTAAGCAATTACCTGATCATTCTGCATAAGGACACAACCAAGTCCTTTCAATGAAGCATCATTGTAGATTACAAATTCACCATTCCTGGAAGGAAGTTCCAAAATTTGAGCATTCACCAATCTTCTTTTCAAATCATGAAAACAATCATCACATTCTTTTGTCCAGATAAACATAACACCCTTCCGAGTTAGCCTAGTCATTGGACTAGATAACTGTGAAAAATCTCTAACAAACCTTCTGTAATATCCTGCCAAACCAAGGAAACTAATAATCTCTATTACATTTGTGGGTCTTGGACATTCTTCCACAACCTTTGTTTTTGCAGGATCAATAGTTATTCCATCTTTAGAAATAATATGACCAAGAAAAGAAATTTGTTGCAACCAAAACTCACACTTGCTGAATTTCCCATACAATTTCTTTTCTTTCAAGGTTTGAAAAATAACCCTTAAATGTCTTTAATGCTCCTATTTAATTTTAGAAAACACCAAAATATCATCAATAAACACAACCATGATTTATCACCTGATTAAACTGAGCCATCACTGCAGTAAACTGCTCAATTCTGATTCTGACCATCTTAGTATGCTGATTTGGAAGGTCATTTCCCTCAGTATGCCTTCCCAAAAAAAGATTCTCTGTTTCCTCTACGAAAAAACATTCTTAACACTGAAATACCTTAGGTGAAGCAACATGGTAATCCGTAAATGCTATATCATTTCAATCATACCATAAATCAATTTATAATTTAACACTTTTCTAACTCCTAAAGTTGTCTAAACCAACCTTTGATACCAACTATAAGGCCCCGACCTTAAACCTTACTTAATATTGAATTAAATGAATAATTCACATTGAGGATCTTTTCATGTTTAGAGTTTTAGAGAATTAGAACCTAACTATTATATCTCAAAATATTTACAAAGTAGACACTTCTACCAATTATCCATAGAATAAAAAAACTATTAAAAAAAACATGTCTAGTTCTATGTTTTATATAGCATGACTTTCCCTTGATCCCATCCTTGACCCTATTCCACATTACGTCCTGTGAAAAACATTTCAAAAAAATTTGGGGTGAGCATAAAAAGCTCAGTAAGGGATACACAATGAATGAAGACTGTTAGTTTTTTTCAAAACAACAAGTAAACCATGTATACTTTATCAAAGTAATACTTTTCACTTTATGAAATAGTAAAAACACTTCCCCGAATAAAATATAATTACTTACCCTTTTGTAACCAAAATATTACCACAAAACCCATATAAATAACACATAACATATAAATGTAACTTGGGACATAAACATACTTAAGTTGAATAACCATATGGTCGACTTCCACACATATCACTTAATGGAATAGCCATACGGCCAACTTCCATACATAATTAATGGAATAGCCATACGGATAACTTCCATACCCAATGCATTAGAGGTTATAACGTAACCACCCGTCCTGGTATTCACGGCACCACCCGTCATATGGTCTATCACGTAACCACCTGTCAAATGTCCAAGTACCATTATAAAAATCATAAGACATAAAACAAATATAATGGAAAGAAAACATATCCAACCTTTGATCACAATATATCACTTAAATATATTGACATAACAAATCCATTATAAAAACCATTTTCAATAACAAAATACATAAAAGAGTATATGGTATTTATTTCATTTTAAAAAAACATTACGACTTGTTCAGGAAGCCAAAACCAAAATAATACTCGTGGCGGCGGAAAAGGTTGTTGTCACCACGTACATTAAAAGAAACATTCCTTTTTGACATTTTGTAAAATGCTTCGTAGAAAAAGATTCCATTTGTATAAAAGTTAATGTCAAAGGGGTTTATACACCGTATAAAAGAAATTTGTGTATAAAACGGAATATTTCTCAATGAAAGGAGATTGAGACGAAGTCCCTTACCTCGGGTCCGACTTGACTCGATCATTCTTTAACGTCCTGAATAATAAACTTAAGTTTATTTATATTTGATTAAGAACCTTTTTCAATTTCATTATTACTTTTATATCACTTACTTCCATGTTATAAAAATTATGTAATCATTTAAGTTAATAATGTTTGTTTTGTCTATATTTGGTTCATAAGTCGAAAGTGGACTTCTTACAATTACATGTTGTTCGTGTGGTCAAAGGTTATTTATATCAAGAATGATATTCCTGATTTGTATATCATATATATCATATATATCTAACATATACATGTATTTATAATATCACATAATCATTTAGATATAAGAAATGAAGTGCACCGTTCATGGAGACGGTAAGTCGTACGTACGCATGAACGCTACTTTCATTTCTATGTCATATTAATGGAATTAAAACTAATTGAGAGGTATGTATATTTTAATTACAGAATTATATTCATCATTTATATGTAACATAAATTATATATATCCATTATAAATATGTACTTATAATAGTACATTACATTTGGGGATATGAAATGAAATGCACCGTTCATGGAGATGGTAAGTCGTACGTACGCATGAACGCTACTTTCATTTCTATCTCATACATTAATGGAAAGAAATAATAATGGCATAGAGGTATATTATAATTCCAGTATAACATCATATATAATAACTTTAAATCCATCCTTTATACATCCCACATATGGAATTAACGAATCACATCACTTTGAGGGGGCGGTAGTCCACACTTCCTAAAATGAAATTATCGTGTTTACCCCCAATGGAAACCATAAAGGTAAACCACAAATGAAAAATAATGAAGCATAAGGAAAACATAAACATAATATATATCATATATAAATATAGTGACATCTTAATGTCCACCGTTAAAGGTGTTTAAAAGAAGATTGAACAATCATCGTTTCGTGAGGCAGAAATTCGCCAACCACAGAAACAATATGTTCTTTAACCATTAGATGTAGATTTGTGTAAGTTTAGCTCTAAATATTTTAATTAAAACATCCTAGTATATTTAATATACTGTAGTTGTTACAAAATAAATGAATAAAAGGAGTTTAGGGGGTTGGAGAAGCAAAATAAAACAAAAGAACACAAGTGAAGACATCACCTTAAAATCGGGTAACTCTCTTAGATTTGAGCTCAAAGGCTTCATTGGGAAGACTTCTGCCCAAAGTGAGGCTTCAAGGAGTAATAGAGGGATGTGGAGAGACAAAATGGGCAGGGTTTGTCCGAGACAAAGGCATTGGATGTGTGGGTAAAGAGGTAGAGGTGGGGGCCTTTTATAAGAGGAGAGGAGGGGAACTCTTGGAAAGTAAGGAAATATTACTTTATTTTGGAATGAGTTTCGGATTTTAATGGTCCCACATTTATGTGTTTCGAGGATAAGGTGATAAGGGTTCGAAATACACCCATCCAATAGTTTTTGTACATGTGTAGGTCTTATATTTTACATTATCATTCCATTTTATTTAAATCGTTAAATAATGAGGTAATCGTTGCATCATCATGGTATCATAAATAATTTAATTTATTTAATGTCTAAAAATTATAAAACAAATACTATGATGTAGGAAATCGTTTTACCTTTCCAATGAATATTTATAGGCAAAAATCTGATTTGTATAACCCCATGTAAAAATTGTTTTAGTAAAATAACTCATGTTTGTGACATTTTTACTGTTACATTAAATAAAAGTTTATTTATGTCATTTTCCAACCAAAGTGGCTCCATGGGGTCCCCAAGTTGACACATTTATTTTCTTGTTCGTCCATGACTCATCAAATGATGGTAAGACATGTTTCTATGTCATTTAATATTATTAAAACATTATTTTTACCTTAAATTACACTAATTACCTCTAATCACGATTAATAACTTAATAAGGTACTATTCCCCAAAAAATATTATTTTAATCTCATTGAACCACATTTTACTTCTTAATGAAAACCATGTATGTCCGATTTTTGAAATTCAAAACACAAAGGTGGTAAAATTTCATTTAAACAAAAAATTAGTTTTTATAAGTACCACTTAGTGGTTTCACTATTCCTCAAAAATTGAAGTTTTTCAGAAAAATACCAAAACCTCACCCTAAGCTATATTTGATATTCCGAATTCAAAAATGAAGTCAATTTTACAAAATTCAAAACATATAAGTTGAGTTAATTAATTTAATAATTAATTCCCGCTGTCAGAGCAAATAGCATGTTTTTATGAAACAATAAGTATAAAAAGATTGACACTAGTTTAAGTCCGATTTCAAAGTGAAATTATTTTGAACGGCCACTATAGAATTTAATTGTAAAAAAATATTCTAATTTATCTTTAAAACCAATTCAAAAGATAATCTAATCATATAAATAAATTACATTAAAAAGAGGTTTTGAATTAAAATACACATTTTACACTATTCATTAAAAAATGAACTTTATCGGAAAAATACAAAAAATTTACACAAAGTAAATTTTGATGTCCTGATTCAAAATAAGAGTTTTATTTGGTCCAATAAAATTTATAATAGTTAAAAAAACTATATTTAATGACGGTTCTCCATCAAAACGCGATAAGTGAACCTTTAGTGAAAATTAGGGTATATATGCCTAAATTTGATTTATTTCCGTATTTTAAGAATTTATCTTTTATTAGATAAAAGTAAAAACATTTAAAAAACATATATAATCATATTTTAGTTATTTATATCCATTTATGCCAATACAAAGACTATGTGTTAACTACCATTTAAAATAATTTTATTTTATTACTAGTGTGCAACGTAAGATTTCAAAGAAACTCTTTATTGCGTATCGGGTACGCTATCGAACATAGAAACCCCTTTAAAGTAAAATTATTAGTTAATTCGTAAATATTAATAAATATGAAAATGTTTTATTCATTATTTACCTGGGATGTTACACTAGGCTCAGTGCAGTAATCACGAGTTTATGATGAAATCGTGTGATTATTAAATTTCACCCATTGAAACTAATTCATCCATAGATGCTTCAAACAATCCTTATTCCAATAACACCTATAATCTCATCCAAATTGACACCATTATGTTATAAAATACATAGTATTTCACAGTTGTGTGAGGAATAAAACATGAGTGGTGAATTAATATGACTTGTTGAGACTAAAATAGTTACACCCCATGAAATTGAAACAAATCAGAGGAGTATTCATCCTGTGATGGGGATTAACGACCACTAAAAACATCATATTCTCCCCTTGAGTCTCAAACTCTTGAAAAAAAGTTATTTTTATCAATATTTTTTGATATAAAATGTTAATAATTACACTTGAATAGTTGTGTTATGTATCTTAAAAATTAATCTATTCATATTATTTAGCATAAAATATTAAAATTAAAACATAAAAATTCATTCATGTTTTTGTAGCTTTGCTCAAGATATAATCTATATGGCCTGATGGTATCTAAAAAAATGAAATACCTGAAAATTCACCTATACCCATGGTTTTGGGAATGGTTGTCAGTTAAGCCATCATTATAGCTCTAAGCTATACCTACAGTTTAAAAATTCAATACCCACGATTTCAAAAATGAAGAAATAGGTTTATGACCCCATTTTATTAACAATATACCGCCTATTTTAAAAATGTGGATATAAGTTTTAAAAAATCACTGCCCAAAGGTTTTGAACCCTAGACTGCATGCCTTCAATTCACATGCCTATCCACAGCACCACACTAGATTATATGTTTATAATAATATATTCAGTTATATATTTATCTAAAACATTTCTATTGGAGGAAAACCACGACATTAAGTCTTCCCATGAATTTTTTTTGTTCCATGGAATTTTTTTCCAACACTAACATGGAAAAAATATACCCATGGATTTGGAAATCCATGGGTATATGTGAAAATTTCCAACCTATACCCACGGTTTCCCTAAACATGAGTATAGGTTCCCATAAAATATATATACCAGTGATTTTTTTTAAAAAAAAATTGGGTATATGGTTATTTTACAAAAATGATGTGTCCTTTACGCCAATATTTCATTCAAAGTTTGATATCAATGGCAAAAAAAATGGATGCTCTAATAATTTTCTTGTACTCATATACATGAAATTTATTCTTTAACATAAATCAACTTTTACTATATTAAATTCTTTTATTATAACTTTAGTGATGTACCCTACATTATATGAATCACTTGATGTAACTTCCCCATGAATACTATTTCCATATAATATTATGAAAAACATCCAAAATAATTATAATAGTATTTAAATTCATATGGAGAGGAGATATTTATCAATTTTTCATCCTCATTTTGTGTAACTGTAACCTTTTCATATCATAATAATGGATGTTTTTCATGTATTTTTCGACATGAATACTCAACCATAGCATGAACCTTATTGATTAAAACCAATTTAGACTTGAAATATTTTAAACACCACTTCCGTAATTTAATTTAATAATCATAAAACAAGATATTTCCATGAATTATATACATGTTCCTGGGTAAGAAAATATACCTCATCAATCCTATCTTTCCTAAAATTATATATTTCATTAAAAATATTAGTAATAAAAAAAAGAACATGGGGAGTGGTGTAATGTAGAGACCCGAAGCCTGAAGTACATGGACATTACATTACTTTTGCGGAATATTTAGTACATAACAAAAACACACACACAAGGATCATAATAGTTTAGTGTCTTTGGAAACCCGGAATATAATCTTCTAATCCTGGTGAAAGATCTTCAACATATCCCATAAAGATCTTCTTTTTTTATACCTAAAACCTTTCCTTATATCCCGAGGAAAGGAAAACATGAAAGGGTGATCTCAAATGCTCAGTAAGGGTAAAAAAAGATATATCAATCACATCATATACATAAGCACATAACTTTTGGAAATCTTATCCAGTAAAAGAGATCATAATTTCATAACCTGGAATAACTCCTGGCAGTGAAATGTAATCACAATAATCATAACTTAAAACATGAAACTTTGTGGCATACACACATAATCATGGAGAATCATTTCTTGTTAGTCAAGACTCATTGCCAAGACTATCTTAGTGGATAATGTCCCTTTCTGAACCAAGTCACCCTCGTTTCAGTCCTATTTCACTGAACCGGTATAACCTACCGTTCCAGCCATGTCTATCTCATGAGATATAAAATCTTTACCCAATGCATTGGAGGGAGATATAGGTCCCACCCATCTCATAATGATACCATTCTTATGTGTGCCACAAAATCCTAAACCATACATCATTGCATAACCCATGTAATACAAATGGGAATCTTAAACATCATGACATCATAAAACAATTCATTTAAGATAAAGGAATTCATAAAAATAATTCCATCACAACATAATCAAATCAATGTAATAATAGGGATAAAAACATAACCCTTTATTATCTTAGATAGAAAATAATTTTGATAAAACACTTGAACTCCGTTCTTGAGGAAAATATCCATTCTTCTTCAAAAACATTTTTCCTTTATTAACATGTCATACAACTTTAAACTAAAAGAAGTTGATTAAAAATAAATGTGAAAACTTGTAAAGGAATATTCTTGGAAATAATGTTTTAAAAATCCATTCTTTCTGTATAAGTTAAAAAAACATTCTTTTCGTACTTTTGTCGGAAAAGCCAAAAATTACCTCGTACGAAAAACGACAAAAGATTCCTTTTATATCTTTTACTAAAAACTCACCGAAGGGTAAAATTGGATTTAAACAATTGTAGGTGGATGGAAATAATATTACATATTTAGGAAACATGGATGTGGATGATAAAATACACCCCAGTAAATACTAAAGTATAAACAATCTCGGATAAAAATGAGATTGTGATATTTCTCTTACCTTTGGTCCGATTTTCTTCGTAGGTGTCTGAACCTCATGTATAATGATTTAAATAATGTTATTGACTTATTCCAGAATCATACTCATTGTTATGATATCATATATGGTTCACTTATGACTTTATATTACCCTTTCTTTTGTAAATTCTATGTTAAAGAGCATTTTGGGTAAAATTGTTTCATTTGTCATCCGTGTTTTGACTTGTAATTATTCATATGATTTCTAAGATCATAATTACTTAATTCCAGAATATAAAACATGATTTATATATAATATGTATTCAGAATATACATATATATAATAAATTAGTAAATGGAAAGAAATACACCGTTCATGGAGACGGTAGGCCGTACGTACGCATGAACACTGTTTTCGTTTCCTTATTGAGTTGAATGGAATTAAGTAGATGACATACATATATACATAAATACAGTAGCTTTATAATGTCATATATTTCATTATTATTTCTTATATATACTTTATAATCACTATTAAATGGTTAACATGGAGAATGAATCTCATCGCGTCGTGGAGACCGTAGTCCGTACGTACGAACGAGCGATGATATTGTTTCCATAATTATTGAATTGAATTGGAGTGGATGATACAACATATAAGAATCAATATGATGTTATAATAACTATGTATAGTTATTATTTACACCATTATACCCATCCATGTAAGGTTGTGGTGGAAAATAGATTTCACCACAGCGTGGAGACGGTATTCCGTACGTACGCATGCGCGGTGATTTCGTTTTCCGTAGGATGGATAGATGGTGAAATAGGGTTGTTTCATAATTATAATAACATATTAGTATATGAGTGATACTGATGTTATTACTTCATAATGAAACAACCTATGAAGAAGGAGTGGAAGAAGAAATAAAGGTGAAAGAATCGGTAATGGAAATTACCTCTTCTTTGAAGCGCCTCTTTGAGACCTCCTCTTAGGGCACTAAAATTGGTCTTTGAGGAAGCCAAGAACCTCTAGTATGTTTCTAGGGAAGTGGAGAAAAGAATTTTTCAGGGTTTGGCCGAGCTTGAAGGCTCAAAGTTGTGTGAGGAAGAGAGGGAGGAGGTGCCCTTTTATAAGGGAGGAGAGGGGCACCTTTGGAATAACAAGAAATATTATTTTATTATAAAGTCAAGTTCGTTTTTAAATAGCTCCAAATTGATTTATTTCGAGGATAAGGTGGGGATGGGTCGAAATACTCTCATCCAATAGAATTTAGACAAGTTTAGGTTCCTATTGTAACCTTATCATTTAGATTTAACATTAAGTTAAATAATTTTACTTTTACCGTGTCTTCTTCTGTTCTTATACTATAAGGTTAATAAACTTACTATATCAAGACAAACGAAACCCAAATTGTTTATTATTAATATATATAACCTTATCTAAGTCATTTGGCCGATCCTTATATTT
Source organism: Viscum album (assembly GCA_963277665.1). Classification (NCBI taxonomy): domain Eukaryota; kingdom Viridiplantae; phylum Streptophyta; class Magnoliopsida; order Santalales; family Viscaceae; genus Viscum; species Viscum album. Next base: position 1,894,216,202 of record OY728119.1, read on the forward strand.
TTAGGAATAAAATAACAATTAATAATATAATATTCGTTTTAAAAACTATTTTAGGTCAATTTTGATACTATTTATATATTGATTTCTGTGAAAATCATAACATAATGATAAGTTCGAAAAAAGTTAAGTAAATCAATACTAACATTTCATATTAACCTAGAAAATTAGTGGAATTCATAAAAGGTCTCAAATTATATTTATTTGGGTATTTATAACATCAATTATGTCAATATTTCATTAATAAGATAATTACTGCATCATCGTTCTGTCATAACGAAATTACATTATATAATTTCTAAAAATTACAAATAAAATACAATTATGTAGGAAATTTTTTTATCTTTCTAATGAATATTTATAGTCGAATTTATCTTTTGTATAAACCTATATTAAAAATGTTTTAGTAAATAAACTTTGATTTTAACTCTTTTAACCCTTCTTTAAATAAATTAATAATAAATGTCCTAATCTAATCCAAGTGGGCATAAATGGTCATATTTTATTCCTAAGCTTGTTTTTGGTCGAATTACACTTATCCAATAGAATTTGGACATGTGTTAGGGTAATAATAATATCATTTTTACCCTTAATTACCCTATTTACTTTTAACCGTGGTAAATAAAAGTAAAAAGTTACTATTCACCAAAAATTATTTTCATCTCATTGAACCACATTTTATATACTGACATCAACCGTGTCTCTCGGATTTTTGAAATTCCACTCACAAAAGCGGTAAAATTATGTTTTATGAACAATTCAGTTTTTTAACTACCACTTAGTGGTTTCACTATTCATCAAAAATTGAAAGTTTTTAGAAAAATACCAAAAATTAGGTCTAATCTATATTTGATATTATGAACTCAAAAATGATTCCTATTTTACCAAATTCAAAACATATCAGTTGCATTAATTAATTTAAAAATTAATTCCCGTCGTCAAAACAAAAGGCGTGTTTTTAAGAGATAATAACTATCAAAAGATTGACACTTGTTTATAACTGGTTTAAATGTGAAATTACATCCAATGACCAAAATTGTATTAAATTGTAAAAATATATTATAAATATACTTTAAAACCACTCAAATTAATAATTTATCACTATTAAATATTTCGATTGAAAAAGTTGTTTTTAATTAAAATTTAGTAATTTTCACTATTTATCAAAATATGAAAGTTATCCGAAAATCACCAAAATTTCACCCTAAGCTAATTTCGATATTCCGAATCCATAAATGAAGTCCATTTTGAAAAATAAAATTTACAAAATTTCAAAAACTGGTTATTACTATTCATAACTGCTAGTTTTAATAATATCTTAATAGCATATCATTGTTTATCGAAACTCGGTATTGCGTACTACACACGCTATCGAAGAAGGTCGTGATTGCGTGTAATAAAAGGCAAGTCAAGGATGCGTGTTGAGCAAGCTCCTTTTTGTGTAGCGTACAACACAAGACATTAATGAAATTAAAAATAATATTTTTCATAAAATCTCGGTGTGTTACATTCTACCCCCCTTAAAATGAATTTCGCCCTCGAAATTCGTCGGGGTTATAAATGGTTTACTATTCGAAAATTTCTTTGATAGAAACCCACATAGTAAAAAGGAATACCAAAACTAATCTTTAAAAACAAAAGTATGAAATGTAACGGTTACCCAAATAAACTAATCACTGGGTTTCCACATAGGTGAAAATATGGATATGGAAGAAAAATCTAACCATCATGTTCTGATGGAGAGTGGTAGAGAACATGGCTATGGAAAAGCCAACAATCACAAATCCATAAATTTGTGACGATCTAAGGTACCATCTGATTAATCAGATATAAGAGCACTAGGACAACATTTTTGGTTTTCAAGATCGTTTCCCTAAAGTTTGAAGAATTTGAATTAAAATAAATACTTACTTTATTTTGGTACAATATCACTTTTGTTCATGCCTTAAACAATTTCCACTTCATCTCTTAAATAAATGAAGTTGAATTTGTTATTCGTGAAGTGTTAGCAGATCATGTGATAGGATGACGGGTCATTCCATCTGTCTCAAACAAAAGGTTAGCAAAAGTTATTAAATATACATAAGCCATTTTATAGCGAGATTAATCATATATAGTTCCTAAAATGGACTTATACTTCATATATCATACTGATAAATATAATAAAACTAGTTTCTACTAAACAGGGACTTCCTGTAGGCCAGGGGTAGGCGATAAAGGCCAGTCGCACTTCGGTTGTGGGTTCGATTCCCACGGCCTTGTATGACGCGATGGGCTGTCGCCCGTCCTGCAGGTTGTCATTTTTCTAAAACTATATTACTATAACATCCCATCAATAATATCGAAAAAATTCTATCCTTAAACAATACTATCTTATGTCCAACATAATTCATTCCAATCTTTAGGCTTATCCATAATACTGCAATCCACTCTCATAATATTGGGAAAACAATTACCAGAGATTTAATACCATCGCTGATCCCCATATATCATAAGATATGTCTTGTTGGTCACATTCCAATCATGTGAATACCTTAATCATGTATTCTCTTGAAAAAATGAATACCAATTAAACCATAGTGAAAACATAAATGCTGTCAAAAGTTAACTCTTTCCACATACCAAAATCCAAAAATTCTATATACTCAAACCATGATATCACTTTGTCCTTATATCAATCATGAGCTCATGAATACGTCAAGCATTTCATTTTCTCTTTATCACTTCATTATGCGCATATCATCCACTTTCCAAAAAATATCTGAATAACCTTTCATTTTTACTCATACCATTCATCATAAACTTTCAAAACATAAAGAAAGACAACAGTGTAACAATCCTTAGATGTATTTTTATTCTATAGTACAACATTACACTTGATAAACATGTAATCATTCCACTACCTTCTTAAACCATTGACCGAGCTACAACAATTCTTTCATCTCACATATCATTTGTAGTCTCTTCATCATCATCAACAAAAATACTACCCATACGGCCATACTGATTCTCTTCATGAGACATTCCCTTAGGGCATTGGTTTGCATAATGCCCGTACATTCCACATTTAAAACATTTAACCATTGTTGATGTCGTAACAATACCATTAACCCCATCCATGGTGTTAACTGAAACTTTTCCATTGCACTTACTGGCTTTGTGTCCTTCTTTTCCACACCCAAAGCATCTTCCAGTTCCTTTGAAACATTCTCCTTGATGCCTCTTCCCACATAATTTACATAGGGGAAATTGAACTTTCTTTCCTCTATGATCATCATGAAACTCCATCTTTCTCTTATTAGCCGAGTCAGGAAACTTACCAAATTTTACTTTATTGATCATATTATGAGATTGCTGATTCGGCATAATAATGATGTTTAGACCTCCAAATCCCATTTCATTTGGTTTCCCATGAAGAATATCATTCCATTGTCCATCATATCCTCCATTATCGTGAATCATCTTGTTTCCAGCCCTTTTTTAAAACCCAAAAAGAATAGTGTGAGACGCAAAAATCATAATAAAGGGGGAGTAACTTCAATATCTAACATATTATGTTAAATTCTAAAATCGTTACCATAGTGCTAGGACTATATCCTATATGTATACCTATCCTTAGGGACATCCCTAGACATACCTTAGAAATATCTCTAGGGATCTCACTAACGTTTTCGCGTTCTAGTTTCCAAAGGTTGACTAAACCTTTCCTCTGATACCAACTGTAGAGACCCGAAGCCTGACGTACATGGAAATTACATTACTTTTGCGGAATATTTAGTACATAAAAAAACACACACACAAGGATCATAATAGTTTAGTCTCTTTGGAAACTTGGAATATAATCTTCTAATCCTGGTGAAAGATCTTCAACATCTCCCATAAAGATCTTCTTTTTTTTAATACCTAAAACCTTTCCTTATATCCTGGGGAAAGGAAAACATGAAAGGGGGAGCTCAAATGCTCAGTAAGGGTAAAAAAAATAAATATCAATCACATCATATACATAAGCACATAACTTTTGGAAATCTTAACCTGTAAAAGAGATCATAATTTCATAACCTGGAATAACTCATGGCAGTGAAATGTAATCACAATAATCATAACATAAAACATGAAACTTTGTGGCTACACACATAATCATAGAGAATCATTTCTTGTTAGTCAAGACTCATTGCCAAGACTATCTTAGTGGAAAAAGTCCCTTTCAGAACCGAGTCACCCTCGTTTCCGTCCTGTTTCACTGAACCGGTATAACCTACCGTTCCAGCCATGTCTATCTCATGAGATATAAAATCTTTACCCAATGCATTGGAGGGAGATATAGGTCCCACCCATCTCATAATGATATCATTCTTATGTGTGCCACAAAATCATAAACCATACATCATTGCATAACCCATGTAATACAAATGGGAATATTAAACATCATGACATCATAAAACAATTCATATAAGATAAAGGAATCCATATAAATAATTCCATCAAAACATAATCAAATCAATGTAATAATAGGGATAAAAACAGAACCCTTTATTATCTTAGATAGAAAATAATTTTGATAAAACACTTGAACTCCGTTCTTGACGAAAATATCCTTTCTTCTTCAAAAACATTTTTCCTTTATTAACATGTCATACAACTTTAAACTAAAAGAAGTTGATTAAAAATAAACTTGAAAACTTGTAAAGGAATCTTCTTGGAAATAATGTTTTAGAAATCCATTCTTTCTGTATAAGTTAAGAAAACATTCTTTTCGTACTTTTGTCGGAAAAGTAAAAAATTAACTCGTACGAAAAACGACAAAAGATTCCTTTCATATCTTTTACTAAAAACTCACCGAAGGGTAAAATTGGATTTAAAAAATTGTAGGTGGATGGAAATAATATGACATATTTAGGAAACATTTATGTGGATGATAAAATACATCCTAGTAAATACTAAAGTATAAACATTCTTGGATAAAAATGAGATTGTGATATTTCCCTTACCTTAGGTCTGATTTTCTTCGTAGGTGTCCGAACCTCCTGTATAATGATTTAAATAATGTTATTGACTTATTCCAGAATCATACTCATTGTTATGATATCATATATGGTTCACTTTTGACTTTATATTACCCTTTCTTTTGTAAATTCTATGTTAAAGAGCATTTTGGGTAAAATTGTTTCATTTTTCATCCGTGTTTTGACTAGTAATTATTCATATGATTGCTAAGATCATAATTACTTAATTCCAGAATATAAAACATGATTTATATATAACATATATTCATAATATACATATATATAATAAATTAGTAAATGGAAAGAAATACACCGTTCATGGAGACGTTAGACCGTACGTACGCATGAACGTTGTTTTCGTTTCCTTATTGAGTTGAATGGAATTAAGAAGATGACATACATATATACATAAATACAGTAGCTTTATAATGTCATATATTTCATTATTATTTCTTATATATACTTTATAATCACTCTTAAATGGTTAACATGGAGAATGAATCTCATCGCGTCGTGGAGACGGTAGTCCGTACGTACGCACGAGCGATGATATCATTTCCATAATTATTGAATTGAATTGGAGTGGATGATACAATATATCAGAATCAATATGATGTTATAATAACTATGTATAGTTATTATTTACACCATTATACCCATCCATGTAAGGTGGTGGTGGAAAATAGATTTCACCACGGCGTGGAGACGGTATTCCGTACGTACGCACGCTCTGTGATTTCGTTTTCCGTAGGATGGATAGATGGTGAAATATGGTTGTTTCATAATTATAATAACATATCAGTATATTAGTGATACTGATGTTATAAATTCATAATGAAACAACCTAATAAGAAGGAGTGGAAGAAGAAATAAAGGTGAAAGAATCGGTAACGGAAATTACCTCTTCTTTGAAGCGCCTCTTTGAGACCTCCTCTTAGGGCACTAAAATTGGTCTTTGAGGAAGACAAGAACCTCTATTATGTTTCTAGGGAAGTGGAGAAAATAATTTGGCAGGTTTTGGCCGAGATTGAAGGCTCAATGTTGTGTGAGGAAGAGAGGGAGGAGGTGCCCTTTTATAAGGGAGGAGAGGGGCACCATTGGAATAACTAAAAATATTATTTTATTATAAAGTCAAGTTCGGTTTTAAATAGATCCAAATTGATTTATTTCGAGGCTAAGGTGGTTATGGGTCGAACTTATCTCATCCAATAGAATTTAGACAAGTTTAGGTTCCTATTTTAACCTTATCATTTAGATTTAACATTAAGTTAAATAATTTTACTTTTACCGTGTCTTCTTGTGTTCTTATGATATAAGGTTAATAACCTTACTATATCAAGCCAAACGAACCCCAAATTGTTTATTATTAATATATATAACCTTATATAAGTTATTTGGACGAACCTTATATTTTTAGGAATAAAATAACAATTAATAATATAATATTTGTTTTAAAAACTATTTTATGTCAATTTTGACACTATTTAGAAATTGATTTTTTTGAAAATCATAACAGAATGATAAGTTCGAAAAAAGTTAATTAAATCAATACTAACATGTCATATTAACCGATAAAATTAGTGTAATTCATAAAAAGTCTCAAATTATATTTATTTGGGTATTTATAACATCAATTATGTCAATATTTCATTAATAAGATAATTACTGCATCATCGTTGTGTCATAACTAAATTGAATTATTTAATGTCTAAAAATTACAAATAAAATACCATTATGTAGGAAATCTTTTTAGATTTCTAATTAATATTTATAGTCGAATTTATCTTATGTATAACGCCATATTAAAAATGTTTTAGTAAATAAACGTTGATTTTAACTCTTTTAACCCTTCTTTAAATAAATTAATAATAAATGTCCTAATCTAATCCAAGTGGGCCTAAATGGTCATATTTTATTCCTAAGCTTGTTTTGGGTCGAATTACACTTATCCAATAGAATTTGGACATGTGTTTGGGTAATAATAATATCATTTTTATCATTAATTACCCTATTTACTTTTAACCGTGGTAAATAAAAGTAAAAAGTTACTATTCACCAAAAATTATTTCAACTCATTGAACCACATTTTACATACTGAAATCAACCGTGTCTCTCGGATTTTTGAAATTCCACTCACAGAAGCAGTAAAATTACATTTTATGAACAATTCCGTTTTTTAACTACCACTTGGTGGTTTCACTATTCATCAAAAATTGAAAGTTTTCAGAAAAATACCAAAAATTAGGCCTAAGCTATATTTGATATTATGAACTCAAAAATGATTTCTATTTTACCAAAATAAAAACATATCATTTTCATTAATTAATTTAAAAATTAATTCTCGTCGTCAAAAAAATGCGTGTTTTTAAGAGATAATAACTATCAAAAGATTGACACTTGTTTATAACTGGTTTAAATGTGAAATTACATCCAATGACCAACATTGTATTAAATTGTAAAAATATATTCTAAATATACTTTAAAACCACTCAAATTAATAATTTATCACTATTAATTATTTCGATTGAAAAAGTTGTTTTTAATTAAAATTTAGTAATTTTCACTATTCATCAAAATATGAAATTTATCCGAAAATCACCAAAATTTCACCCTAAGCTAATTTAGATATTCCAAATCCATAAATGAAGTCAATTTTGAAAAATAAAATTTACAAAATTTCAAAAAGGGGTTATTACTATTCATAATGGCTAGTTTTAATAATATCTTAATAGCATATCGTTGTTTAGAGAAACTCGGTATTACGTACTACACGCGCTATCGAGGAAGGTCGTGATTGCGTGTAATACAAGGAAAGTCAAGGATGCGTGTTGAGAAAGCTCCTTTTGGTGTAGCGTACAACACAAGACATTAATGAAATTAAAAAGAATATTTTTCATAAAATCTCGAGGTGTTACATGTAAAGTCAATTTTCCCCAATCTAAGGAGGATGATAATAACTATTGACCACTATTTTCCCCTTTCTTTTTTATATTGGAATCTATTTTTATAACTAAATTATATTTAATGGAATTTTTTTTACAATATTATTTTGGATTTTTCACTTCAACACATTCCAAATTACAACTTATTATTTCTCTTATGGTATTACCATTAAGGATTTACCCTCTCATAACAGCTTGATATATCTTTCTATTAGTCATATTGGTATATTTGTCTATGAAATAATTTTTAGGCTTTCCAACATTTACCTTTATTTGGGACCACCCTATGATATTTGAATTTTATATTTTGGACACATGCGAGTTTATATCTTTCTTCCAAATATCTATTTTATCTTTCTAATAGATTTTTTGTTTTAAATAAAAATTGGATTTCCTTTTCATGATTTCCTCAGTATAAGGATTACCTTTAACTACACATTTATTAATTTTTTTTATTGGTACATTTATTCCATTAAATAAATATTTATTTACAAGTTTATTCCCATATGAAAACCCACGAAACATCCACTTTATACATGGTTAATATTGTAAAAATTATTATTATGATAGTTATAACTTATCTATTTTGTTTAGTAACATGTTCATTCGAAAATAAAACAATATTCATGACATTTAATTTATTATAAAACTTCAAAAAAACATGAAATGTGTTAATTAATTCTATAATAATAGAAAATTTTTCTATACCCTATATTTCATCTCTCCCTATTGGAATTATCTAATTTTATCTCCTTAAATTTATTCCCCACCCCTTCAGAATTTTTTTCTAAACATTTACATTTCACTATTATTATTATTCATTTATTTAGTTTCATCACAAACAAATATATCTTTTACCATGTATTAAGGCATTTGAAACCTGAAAATGATTTAATGTTTCACCACTGAGATGCAATAATTTTACTTTAATTCATCATTACCAACTAAGGAGTAATCAAAAAAATATAATTCATATTTGTGTCCAGGCCTCCCCTTAGAATGGGATGGTTCAACTTACATCATGGATGAAATATGTTCCTATTCAAACTCTGGGATCATTTTACTCCTTGATTCATGTTTGATAATACTGATCAGATGTTAGTGTCTCTGAAATAGGCACATAATCTACTAAATCATTAGAGAAATTTTATATTATATCTCTCTTCTCAATAATATAATAATTTAATTTTGTAATCGAATATATAATAAATAACATATCTTATTAATTTATTTAATTATTCCCAACCAATTATGACCGGTTGTGAAAATATCATCATTTTTGTAAATAATGTTTATAAAATATTTTTAGTTTAAATTAATTCCCTCTGGATAGACCTTGTTATTTTAGTCCCTTATAAAGATTTCCTCTAATTTTTATATTTAAAATAATTTTTGTCACCCAAATCAATGGATACTTTAAAAATCCTTTGGTTAATCATTTTTAGCATATTGATGTTAAATTTCTATACTTGGATACAGATTCATTGTGACTTTTTATCTACCAAAAAATTCATATTTTCTTCTTTTAGATGAAGAACTTTTTCCTCTAATAAGTGGCCAACATCCACTTTCATCCTCTTAGAGATTTCCCATCATCGTTTTTTCAAACATAACTTGTCCAATGAAACACTTCCTTTATAATTATATCATCATTAAATAGATAAAAAATATCAAATTGGATGTGTTCATTATTTTCATATGTAAATTACATGATTCCTTCAGTTGGATACCAATTATTCAAATAAGATTTCCCTAATATAGATTTCAATTGGAATTATATTTCATCCATAAATATTGTCCCTTTTCAATGACAACCATGAATATGAGATCATACTAAAATATAAACACTAAAACCAATCAAATCATTTAATTTAAAAAATGAAAATGTTTAATAACATATGCATAGATACCATGTCTCATTCCAAATGGGAATTTTTTCAGAGATTCCCAAATAATTTATGGATTTATGGTAAGTATTATTTTCCAAATTTTCACTTCTATTTTTTTCTCATTTCCCTAATAGTTCATTACCATGAAATTTTTAGTGGATAATAATTTTTATCTCATATACATAATGGTAAAAATAAAAAATTATATAATGATCAATTTACTTTTTTATCAATGGTTTATTAACACAATCGGTCAGTGTTATAATGAGATTAATGTAAAAAATAAATCACAAAATATAAAAAAAATTTACTTGGTTCACCACTACAATCTAATCTATGAAGCATACATGGAAATGTGACTATGTACTAGAAACACTAAAATTCTTAGTTGAGGTCACTCTTTCTGGGTATCCCTCCCATTATAATGGTTTACGTAAGATTCACTACTTCATAAGGTTCACTCACGATTACATCATCAATATAACCCACTACTAGTATAATGGAATACAATTTGTCTAACAAACAATGAAAAATATCTATTTGTTGTTTTAAATTATTATGATGTAGATAGATTGGTGTCAATGAATAGAACATTATCCTTCATTGGGCTATTGTGAGCATAAATATTAGTTTTATTTTAAAAACCCATTTCTTAAAAAGTATATGATGTTCAATAGTTTATACAATACACAACACTGAGATTTAACAAACAACAACATATTATTTAATAATTAGTTATTAAATATGACTATTATAACCAAGATTTTAAATTGAATGGTATAAAAAATAATAACTAATATATAGAATATAAATAATTTTTTTAATTAATATAAATTTATTTATTAATTTTTATCAAAAAAGTTCTCTATTGATAATAAATAAATTAATTCATAAAAATATTCATTTTCTTCAAAAAATTATGATTATATTTTTTTGAGAAAATATTTATATTAATTTTTGAAAGATGTATATATTTTATTTTATTATATTGAAATAAATTTTCAATATCACTAAATCATTATTATCATGGAGCTATGTTTTTGTATTTTTTTTGATAATATTAATTTTTCAATGAACATTGAAAATACCAATTTTTTGAAACAATCATTCATTTTAATAGACTAAGAAATTTAAAAGTCCTATTATTATTTTAATTTTTTAAAATAATAATAACTATTGTTTATTTATATTTCATCCAATTAATTATATTTAAATCATATTTATATTTTATATTTATAAAAGTTTTTTAAATATGAAACACATTTTTCTAAAAATTGTTTTAATGTGAATAATGTATCTCATTTTGGTAACTTACAATAAGAAATTATTAAAATTTAATTTATATATAAGTTATATATTATTATTAATTTAAATTCATAAAATTATTATTTCAATTCATTCAGTTAAAATATATTATCTATTACATAAAAAAATTCATTTCGTTAAAATCTGTTTTCAACACGTTTTACATGTTAAATATTAAATTTAATTATTTCACCTAAATTTTTTTGATTTTTATAAAATATATCTTATAGGTTTATTAATCATAAATAATATTTTATAATAAGGTAAAATTAATTTTAGTCATACTGGATAGTAAAAAAAGTAAAAAATTAGGCACTATATTTTAAAACTAATATGATAAAAGTGAGTAACCATAGAGGTATACAGAATAAAATTCTGAAAGATATTTATTTTGGAATAGGGGTGGTTTTACATGATCATATTAGAACTAAAATAAATTATTTACATTTTTGGATGGAATTGGATTAAGAGTGACATCCAATTATTGAATATGTTGGGTGTTTACAAAAATAAAAGTCATGGAGTTATGAAGGTCACCAGCTCCCGCTATTTATTCACACCGATGAAACGATTTAAATCTAGAAACCCATGCCAAAATAACTCCACACCATCTTTAGAAACATTGTATTAATTTTTTTATTCCCAAAATAAAATCCTTATGTTTCTTATTATGAGATCTGAAGGAGGATCTTCTAAGTGAAGGTAGTCGTCTTCACCGAGATCCTTCTTTTTTACATCAACTTTTTACACCTTCAGTTTTTTCCTAAAAAATTGAATATAGTTAAATAATTATATATATATAATGTTATATTAATCTATTTATTGAGTAATATATTTCCCTATCCTCTTCCATTAAATGGAAAATGAAATGATCGTCTGTGTGTATGGACTACCGCCTCACGAACTGATGTTATTTGTTTCCATTATTATCTCTAATTGTTGTTCATGATAATGTAATTAAATATTAAATATTATATATTAATGGAATATTAATTATTATTGAGTTTAGACATATCATATTAATTCATACATTTACATCCATTGAGGAATGACACAATTTTCCATGTGTGTGAAAGACTACCACCTCATGACGACAAGCAATGCATTTTTTGTTATTTCTTTATATGGATGGTATATGTATGTTTATATAAAGAAATAATATTTTATTCGTTATTCTATCTTCATTATGTAAATAAAATATAAAACTTACCTTCTCTCCATCTTTATTGTCCAAAATATGGTAATGTTAAACATTTGTACGTATAACCTACCGTCTCCAAGATTGTAATGTAGTTTATTTTTCATAACCATTATTCATTGTTATATTTAAATGTTTAATATATTTATAGAAATAATAAATTATTAATTATTATTACTACTAATAGTATGTAACAATTTCCCCAATGACTATGGTCAACACATCGATACCATTTTGAAATTCGAAACTGATCTTCCTCAAAATACCTAATGTGGACCTAAATGACTATGTAATTATATACATTAGTAATATAAACTATGTAAATGGAATAATTAAATATATTATTCCTGGAAATTTTCATTAAGAAAAAAATATATTATATTTGTTAATTATGCATGAGATAAAAAAATACACGAAAAATATTGGAATCAATGGAGTTTCTTGTCATAACATCCTTCTTTGAGACACGTGCTATTTTATAAACCTATTTTAATTTAAATAGTGTATATAACACCCCATTAATGATTATATAATGAATAATTCATAATTAATTATATTTTTATGTTTCAATTCTTTTACTTCATTAATGGGAGTTATGATTCAAAAAATTCCAAAGTTGTACGGTTTTTTCTTTCTATCCAATTATAATAATGGTTATTTATGGTTGAATTTACATTTGAAAAAATTATTTTATAATTTAATAACGATTACATTTAATTTTATATCATATTTTTATTCATGAAATTTTAAATAATTCTATAATTTTCATATCTTTGTTACTTAAAATTATGGAGATTATATTTTTATGAAATGTTAACTTTATTTCACACTTCACTCAAAAATCATAATTTTCCATATCTATTTTTATTAAAAAAATATTATCAAAATAGATTTAAAATTTTCAAAAACGATTTATTATAGATTTTTTTACCAATTTTTAAATATTTAATGAAAATTGAAAGAAATTTCCTTGTTATTTTTCCAAGGATGAACATTTTAACCATTTGACAATAGTCTGATAGGAACATTCCATTTATCTTGTATTTCATGTATGGAATTAACTGCCACTATGACCACTCAATAATTTAATCTTTATTTATAAGTTCCATGGTTATAATTTAAATGAACTACTTTGTATATTATTTTGGAATTTTTTGGATGCAGATAAAATGATTTTATAGGGAAAAGGTTTTTTTCAAGAAGTATTCCATGTAAATTTTTAATAATGTTTTCATTAATGAAGATAACCTTTGATGTTATAAATTACATATAAATGAACTATATATACGTCTCTCAAACATACACCTATATTATTCTCCATTATATTCATAGGGTAACACATTTATCTTTTTGAACAATCAAGTTATTTAATTATAAAATTTATTTTATTACGATACGAGGCAATATTGTACAACCCATTTCATTCCATGGTTATTATTATGTCCATTCCGTATTACTAATCTCTATTTGGTAGAATTGATAATAACAAAAATTATATGATAATTGTTTCCAAATATATATCCAATACATTGGTTAATTTGTTTTGTTTCATGAGACCTCATTAATGGGATTAGGGAGTAAAAATATTAAATTATGGGACTTTTTCCACCATGTGATATAGTTATGGATGTTATCCATGACTCATTTTTATATAATTTTATATATTATCACCACATATCATTTGGTGAAATCATCATATGATACCATGTTATTTATTTTATTCTCTCACATGATTAGTCTTAAAAATTCTATTTTATGATATCAACTTATTCTTTTGACTCAAAAGATAAGCTTCCTTATCTTTTTTATTCCCTAACTTGGGTTTTAAGCTCACGAATTTTGATTATGTAATCATTATGTTATCCAATGATTTTTAAGGATCTCAAATAGATTATGTACCATAATATGGATAATAAAATAGTGATGTTTAATTTTAGTCTCATATTGATGTATTATGAACATAGTATAATAAGTACCTTAGGACTCACAATATTCCGGATGAAATTAATGGATTTTTTTTATAAAACCCTTGTAATAATATGTTTAAAACGACTTGGATGTTATATTTGGTATTATATAAATCTCTAGTTGTTTTATGAGACTAGGACTACAATAATTTAGTGATATACTTATAGGTAATTATAAGGAAAATACTAAATATATCAAAATATCATATAATTTATATGATGTATAGAGAGAGTATATTATAAGAAATAAAATCCCTTCCTAGGTACTACATGTGGATGTACCTATAGTAAAACTTTAATTAAGTGTAAAAACACTGAATTTTTTTCATTTGGCTTGTCCTTTTTTCACCTACTTCAGGGAAAAAAGGTCTTATTTATCACCTAGTTTGCCACCCCTAGAATACATGTTTTAGAAATTAACAAACACTTTATGAAACATTATGAAGGGAATGAAAATTTGGTAATGTTAAAAAAAATAATGATACAATTTTTCATGGATAAAAAAGATTGAATCCTAGAGACTCAAAATATAACATATACTTCATATTATTATTTTATTATTTATATTATTATATGTTTACAATTTTTCAATACATTATCATATTTTTTATCTGGTAATTTATTTTAATGAAAGAAAATATGACAATGAAATCCCACAATAAATGTGATGGGAAATGTAATGACTTCCCTAACGAGATGAAATACCTAATGGGAATGAATGTTAAACAATTTGTGACCAATCCAAATGTGTTGTCATAAATTATGATTCATAACTAGAGAATATTTAATTTCTAATGAAATAAATAATTAGAAGGATGGAATCTAATGGGTGTTATAGTGTTAAGGATGATAAATAAAAGAAGATTCAATTTCCTACATTTAAAAAACATGGTAAGAGGAACTATATAAATTTTTATAATAGATCATGCCACTCATTTAGTATTAAAATGAATGGAACAAGTTATTTAATTTCCAAAGATAATTTAATTTTATAGTTCACTAAATGCAACGAAATATTTTTCAACCTAAGAAACCACAAAGAGTTAAATGTCAAAAATATGGGGAACTTGGTCATCATCTGATTCAATATCCTAATCCAAAGGTTTATTCCTAAGGGACTCAATAATGAAAATTGTTGAAGTGGAATTTTTAAGGTAATTATATTTTGTAACTCTATAATTTTTTTGAAGTATTTTTTTTCAATAGTATGTTTGTTATAAGTTTCATGAGTTTTATAAATATTATTCAATATTAGTTTTTCATTATGTGTTTTTAATAATATTTTTAATTGAATAAATCACATATAAAGTTAATTTAATAGTATGTTAATCATTTATGTATAAAAAATGGTTCTGGAAATTATTATTATTTGATATATTCATGATATTGACGAAATTTTAGTCAATTTTTATTATTTTTTATTTTAGGAAAACATATGAATAAAAGAATTTAGTAGTAAAAAAATAATTTTACGTTTATAGTAATGTTGATAATGATCTTCATATTTTTATTTAAATTGTAGGATTTTTGTAATATTATTTTATAAAAAGATATACCCACATTCTAGGTGACAACTTAATGTTTTTTCAATGAGGTGTGGCTTGAAAACACAACTAAAATGTTATATGGTTATCAGGCATGTGACTATCCTATATTATGTGCTAATTAGTGTGAAAGTTTTATTAGTTAATTTTATTTTTAGATAAAATTAAATTTTATTTTAGGAAATATATATTTAGGATAAATTATTTTTTAATTCTCAGGATTTTTATGTGATTAGTGATTTTTTTTAGAAATTATTATATTAGGTTGAGGTATATGTAACCCTTATGTCAAACATGTTTTTTAACATGAAAAATAATTTTAGAGTTACACAATTAAAATTTTGAACACTGACATTATTTTTGATGTATGGTTATTGATTTATTTATGATGAACATTAGATTTTGAGATTAATGTGAATGTGTATTCATTTTTTGGAATTATTATACCTTGCGTTAACCATTTTTAGTTTTTGTTATTATTTAAATACAAGATAAATATCTTGACATATTTTTTGTCCAATAACATGATCCATTAGATGTAAATTTCAATTCTTTAGGTAGGAGAATTTCATCATGACTACTCATCATTGGGAAAAAATGATGATATGGTGGTGAGAATGATTAAATGTTAAAATTAATATTTTATGATAATAATATTTCTTCATTTTCATAAACTATCTGGAAAAATGGTCTCCCATTTTTAGTAAAAGGATCATGAAAAAAATGTTATTAATTTTCGAAATACTTATGGTGTCTTATGTAATAAAAATTTATAATTTCATGGCTTGAATGGTTCATCCTTCTATATCTATGCTTTAAATTCCCACTAATTTTATCAAATTAGGGAAAATATTTATGTGATAACCCCTATATTTAACATTCCCACATTTATAAAGATGTTTTATTAACTCTTTTTCACAAAGTAGGTTTTGCACAGAGTAATTTTTGAATACAAATACCGATATTTTTTAGAAAAAGTTTTAATTATGAGGAATTTTTTTAATGGGGTTGAATTTAATAAACAAAGATATTATAATAACATTAGGGTCAATTTCTAATATAATAAGCAACACTAATATTAAATAAACCATGACATATTACTAAAATATTATTATTCAAATATTATAATTATAACCTACCACTAAATTAAATGGAGTAAATAATGTTAACTAATTTATGAAATATATATAATGGTTCTAATAAATATAAATGTATTTATAATTTGTTAGCAAATAATCTCCCAATTTATAATAAAGATATTTATTCTTAAATAATTATTTTATCAAAAGTGTTATTTATTTATTTTCATGAGAAAATTTTATAAATTTTTTTTAATGTTAGGAAATTTAACTTTGTAAAATGAACTTATTTTTTAAAATCATAACATTAGTGAAATTTGATAATTTTTCAAAAAAAATTTTTTTTATTGAATAGGGAAAATCCTAATTTTGGTGAAAAAATAAAATATTTTAATAAAATAATATATTTAAAAATACCACTATTATTTTAATGTGATATAAAATTAAAATATTTATTCTTATGTTATATATAATCTAATTAATTAAATAGAAATTATTATTTTTTTGAATCTTATTATAAATGGATTTTTGGGCTTGAAACACATTTTCCTGAGAACGATTTAAAGTATTTAATGTTTCATGTTTTAATAACCTCATATAAGTAATTATTTATAATAAATTTCTGGAATTTGTATATATAAATATTAATTTAAATTTTTATAATTTTTATTGATAATCATAGTGTTAGTATAATATCATCAGCCACATGAAAAATGTATATCTTGAGAATCTATTTATCAGCATGATTTATAAGAATAATTTTTAATTGATTTATTCCAATTAGGTGTTATGAATTTTTATAAAATATATTTTATCATTTGAATAATAAAACATAATAGTATTTTATATGTTCAACATAATGTTTTTCAAAATGAAATGTCTTAAAAGACTAGCTATCACGGTTAAAATTTAAAATGGTAAAATTGAATTTCCTTTAAGGTAAATAGAAATAAATGTTTATTTTTTGAATGATGTATGATGAAATCAATAGTATCACCACTCCAATACATTAATAATAAATTTTTTATAGACTTTTCTTGAGTGTGTTGTCCAATTATTGAATAGTTTTGGGTTTTTTCAAAAATTCTTCTCCTCCACAATTATTAAATGGCATCTGGTGCCCTCACATATGCACACATATAAATCTATTTTTCATGACCAAAACCTACCAAAATATATTCCTAAAATAATTACCCACATGATCAAACTTCCTTTTTTCCAAAAATACCAGCCTCGTGGTCCTTAATAAGATATATAATTGAGGTTTTTCTTTATTAAGGTATTAATCATCACTGGGCTACTTTTCGTACTTCATAATTTTACATCATAAATTATATACAAATAATTAAAATATATTAACAATAATATAATATATATATATATAGATTTTTTATTTTTTTATTGAATATTATTTGTTAATATCCTCCTACATCAAATGGGAATCAAAGCCATAATTTCTTTGTACAGTGGACTACCCCCTCACAAACCGATGTAAATACTTTTATATCCTCACCTTATATAGATATTAAAGATAATGGATGTAATGTTTATATAGGATTTTCATGAAATAATAATTATTCTGGAATTCTAACATATCATATACATTCTTAACTTTCCAGCCATTAAGAAGTGATATCATCGTTTGTGTGTATGGTGAACTACTGCCTTGGGAAGCAATGTGATTCGTTTTTCACTTTATAAAATGTATTTTAAATGGATTTTTATTTAATTAAATAATATTAAATTTATTATTTAATTATCATTTTTTAAATATAAAATAAAACTATCCTGCTTCACATCATGATCATTAAAAAGATTGAATGTTACACATGCGTACGTACAACCTATCGTCTCTATGATCGCAAAATAGTTAATTTTTCAAGACTGTAATTAATAATTATTTTATAATGTTTAATTTATGTATAAATTTATGATTATTTAATTATTATAATTCTGGATACTATTAAAAAATTACCCATATGCAATTTTCAACACCCTAATTTATTTCCGGTAGTAGGAACATAGCATCCTTAAAACACCTAACATGGAAATAATTGATTAAGTAAATAAATAAGATATAAAAATAAATGAATTAAATTGTTAATGTATAATATATTAAACCAAGAAATGGTCCTTAAAAAACAAAATTGATAAATTTTTTTATAAATGTTCTAATAATAATACATGACAATGTCTAGATTTTAGATAAGGGTTTCATGTCAAAACATCCTTCATTGAGACAGAAGATATATTATGCACCTAATTTATATTAACTGTTTTATATAATACCTGTTTAAATATTATATCATAAATCCTTCATATTTAATATTATTTTGGCTAGAAATTCATTTACTTTATTCATGGGATTTATGATTCAATTATTTCTAAAGTGGTAAGGTTCCATGTTTCAATATTATTTTAATTGGGTCTGTTCATTACTGTATTTATGTTGAATGAAATTTTATTATCATTTACTAACATTATATTTTTATTTTAACCCTTATATTTATTAAGGAAATATTATTATAATAATACAATTTTATTCACATTGATATTTAAAATTATTCAGAAATTGATTTTAAGGATATTTTGACATGATTTAACTCTTCGGTGAAAAATATTTTTTCTTCCATATCTATCTTTTCTAAAACTATTTTACAGAATATTTTTTAAATCCAATCAAATATTTTTTTAATTAAAATTTTACAGATGTTTTGTTATTTTAATATATAATTTACATGTAATCTTCTAGTCATTAAAAAATGATGTAGTTTATAAACATTCAACAACAATGTGATAGGAAAATCTCTTTTAAATTTTATGGCATGTTCAAAATTACCTTACTTTATTAAAACTGAACTCATTGAACAATCATTTATATTTTTCTATGATTATTTTAAAAGAGAACAGTTTCTGTAAGATTTTAAAAAATTTATATTTTGATGCATCCATTTTAATTTGATAATGGAATTATATTCATGAGGTATTAGATATAATATTTTAAAATAAATTTATCAATTATGAAAACCATTGATGTTATGGATTGACTATAATATTTATATTTATATATATTCCCTTCATATATTTTCCTAAATTATTCTACATTTCATTGATGGGGTAATATATTCATTATGTTCATCTCTCAGATGCCTTCATTAAGAAATTTATTTCTATTATGGTATGAGAAATATTATGAATCCCATTTATTTCCTTGGGTTTTTAATAATATTATGCCTTATGATTGATTTAATTTTTGTGATACACAAAATAATTGACATGTTAGGATGGGTGGGATTATTTACTACTCCAATGTTTTGGGTAATTTTTTATTCTATTGATACATCATATATGGGATTAGGGGGTAAACATAATCTATTATGGGTCATTTTCTAACATGTGATATTTTCATGATTGTTAGCCATGACCCATGTTTATGTCATGTTATATATTTCTTCCATATATCTTATGATTCCATGATTGTATGATACCTTGTTATTAATGGTATACTCTCAAGTGATTACTATTGAGCCTTCTCTTTTATTATTTCATGTTATTTTTATGACTCACGTGTTGTGCTTCTTTATATTTTTTATTTTCCAAAAAGGATTTTCATGAAAAATATTTTTTCTATGTATTCCCCATGCAATATAATAAATATTTATGATCTCAATGATATATAGGATCTTATATTTGGAAAATAAAATAAAGGTGATTTAATTTATTGTCATATAGAAATATTATCAACCAAGTATTCCAAAGATACTAGGCCCAACAGCCTTTTGATATTTATAAAAAAATATATAATAATACATGTTATGGGATTGGGTCACAATAGTTTTTATAAGAGAAAGGTCTTGTTACTTATATATATTTAGACTAGAATAATTTACTGGTAACCCTAGGAAGATATATATGTAGATAACTAAATAAAAAAACCTACATGAATTTTGGTGAAGTGTAGAGAATGTGGGATCATCGTAATTACATCTTGGTTTGGATCATAAATATGGGTGCAGATATGGGATAGTTATACCTAAGGGTAATAAAAAATAAATTATTACATTCTGTGTTACTCAAAAATTACGTAGTTCCTGAAAATTTATATTTCAAGACACCAATTTTGACACTTATAGGGATACGTTTTGAAATTAAAAAACACTTTATGACTCACTATGAAGGAGTTGAACAATTTATTAGGTTATAAAATCTTATAAGAGACATTTACATGGATAAAATGTTTTTAATCATAGTGACTTAGAAGTCAATATAAACATATAATATATATATATATATATATTATTCCTTATAGGTTTATATGTTTCCTTTTTTCTATATTAGTTTATTCTCATATTTTTTCTTTTATTATTTTTAGTTAATGAGTGGATGTTTGAGAAATAATTCCAATAGATAATGTAATATAAAATGTAATTAATTACCTAATGTTATTTATAAACTGATGGGAAAATAATTTAGACATCATTTTATCATAGAAAATCAGATATCTCAAATTTCAATTAAAAATTAGAATATAGATTAATTTCAAAACACATTAAATAATAAAAGTAAGTTATCTTAGGGATGTTTATGTGTAAAACATGAAAAAGGTAAGATGATTCAATTCCCTCCATGAAAAATATTTGGGAATGTACACCATGGAATGCACCATAAAGGTAATAAAAGTTTATTATTGTGTGGAACAGGAGGTAAAATATCCGATGATTTCTAAATAAAAATTAATATTATGGTTAACAGGATGATGGAAAATAGTGTTCAAAATAATACACCACTAAAAGTTCAATTTCATAGACATGGGTAACAAGGTAATTATCTAGTTTAATTCCCCAATCCATGTATTAATACCCAAGGGAATGTGTCATGATGATCATTGATGTGCATTATTGAAGTGTTTAGGATTTGGAAAGTGATGATCATGTTTTGGAAGTATTATTATCAATGGTATTTTTTATTGGATTCATGAAACATTGAAGGATTGATTTGTTTGAGAGATTAATTATGGATTTACAATAATATATTTAATGGTTCAAATAACCTAGAAAGGGGATTTAATTTTATGTAGATATTTTACTTAAAAAAGATTTAGGAAATATTAATATTTGATAAGTGTTTAATGTTGTCGTTATTATTGTCAGTTAGGATTATTTTATTTTGTTTAAAAAAATAATATATATTGAACAATTTAGTGGTTAAAATTTTATTGGGAGAATTTTGTTAATTTTATTATGTAGATATTTTTTGTAACATTACAGTAATTAAATTAACATAGTTTTATAAAAATAACATTCAACATGTTGGTGACAACTCCTCATATCCAGCAAGGCTTCGAGGTTTGAACACATGGCCAATGTGTGATTAGGGTGTACCACATACCACTATCCACCTATTATACTAAATAGTGTGATATTATTTTTAAATAAATATTTTATGGATAAAAATTATATTGATTTTGGGAAACCCTTTTTAGGAAAAAATAGTTTTGAATTTTTAGGATTTTTTGTTGATTAATGATATTTTTTGAAATTGTTTCATTAGTCTGTGGTATATTTTACCCCTAGGAATAGAATGAGGTTTCACATGAAAGATAATATGGTAATAATAAAATTAAATTTTTAAATGATGAGGTTATTTTCAATGTAAGGTTTTTCTATTTATTAAGAAGAACATTGGATTTAGCGACTAAAATGATGGTTTATTGATTTAGGGAATTATCATTCATTGTGATAACAAAATCTAGTTTTATTAATTATTAATCACAAGAAGAATATATTAACATAATTTTTTGGAATCATGTAATCCGTGTGAAGTTAATTTTAGTGTTTTTGGCATGAAAAATTCATCTTGAATACTCATTATTAAGTGAAATAGATGAAATTTTGGTGAAAATGAGTATGGTATGAAATTCTAATGGTAAAATATGTTTATTTCCATATAATATTAGTATATATCAAACAATTATCCATAAAACTTAGGAATAGGGTCTTGAAAGAAAAAATGCACTTCATTTTTATTAAATTGATTATCTCTTCTATTTATAATAATAATAATAACCCTATCTCTTAAATGGATTTTCATTCAAAATAAATGTTTTCACATCAACTAAATATTTTTAATGTGTAATCATATTTATGTGATGACCTTCGTAATTCTATTTCTCCGTTCTATGTTTATATTTAAATAACCCATTTATGATATGTCTTTTCCAAAATGGGATTTAATAATTTCAAACCACTATTTATTAAAAACAAGTTAAAATTGGAAAGATATAATTTATATAAGGATGAATAATGTCCCACCCTAAAACTTTATAAGAACACTATTCTTGATATTATATATAATACAAAACACTAATATCAAATGAATTGCGACATATTATTAAAATATTATTATTTAAATATGCATTCTATAATGTAGTCAGGACATTGGTTGGTATGAATATGAATAATTGACTTATGATATACATATAGTTGTTTTAATAAATAATTTTTCTTTGTATATATATTTATGTAATAAGAACTCGATTTCCAATAAATTCATTTATTTTTTAAAAAATAGATTTTTTAAAAAAATGATTTGTTTTTTCTTTTTCTTTTTTAAAACTATAATAATGATTTTTATAATATTTCATAAAAACAGTTAAATAATTAATAATTGTTTTGAAATAATAACATCTATATTAACCTATGGTTAATTTTTTGGATTTTTTAGAAAATATTTATTTTTCAATGAATAATGAAAAATACCAATTTTGGTGATGTTATCATTTCATTTAATAAAATACCTAAAAAATAAAAGTACCATTGTGATTTTAATTTTATTTAAAATTAACATTAGTATAATATAACTTTATTTAATATAATTAATCATATTTTAATCATATTTTAATATTATTTTAGTATCAGTTTATTTTTACGCTTCAATTAATTTTTTTCTAAACTTTTTATGGTGCATAACATTTCACAATTTTAATAACTTATAATTAGGAATCATTTAAAATTAGTTTACATATTATATATAACTATTTATGATTTTAAATTCATAAAATTATTATCTCTGGTTATATAATTTTCATATAATCATTTATGTCTTGATAATTTCATTTCCCAAAACACATTTTTTGACTTGTTTTATGGGTTTAACATTAAATTTAATTATTCCACATATATGTATTTAATTTGAGAAAATTGAAACCATATTTTTAATAAGTATAATTAATATTAGTTATTAAATTAATCTTATTTTGGTCGTGGATAATAGAAAAAACTATATAAAAATTACCTTAGTGAAAATCTAAAATTCTAAATGTGATTATACTTAGATATAATTTGAATGAAATGCTTAAAATAGGTTTATCTTTAAATTTTGGTGGTCTATATAGAAAATTTAACCCATAAAATATATTATTTATCAAATTTTGTGGCACTTGGATTGAATGTGATTACATTTTATTAAAATGTCTTAGGTATTTGAATAAGTGACAGTCCTATTAAATTTAAAATGGGAACCCACTCCCATTACTTATTGAAACCTCCCATGGTGCATAAATTCACCAAAAACAGAAGTAATATCTCCCAAAACATCTTAGAAAAATTATAGTGCTTATTTTCTTCTAAAATTACCATCCATTGGCTCCTTAATAAGAGATCCAAATGAGGTTCTTCTACATAATGGTAATCATCTTCATCGATATACTTATATTTACTTATTCTTTTACCACATATAATTATATATTAACAAATAAATAAACAAAAAAAATTATATCATATAAAATAATATGATATTATATTAATAAAATAAAATCCATCCATATCATCTTCTATCAAATGTACAACAAAACCTTTATTAATTTATGTGATATACTAATGCATCATGAACTGATGAAATTTGTTATCCATCATAACCTTTCAACGATATTCATCATTATGGATTTTTTTTTTCATGAACCACATTATTCAAGATAATGGAAGGGACTGAAACGTGCCACGACCTTACTTACTCAAGTTGAAGGAGTTATAATGACCCCCTGAGTCCCGCCTTCGATAGGCCTCAGAGTAGAAACTTGCACCGAGGGTATAGAATCACACGTAGTATAGAAGGAATTACCCTATTTATAGAACAAGATAATTATATATGATGGTAAATCCCAAGAAACTCCAATAATAAAAGAAAACGTAAATCTAAATTCTATTCCCACATGCATGTTCAAAAGTAAAACCCATACAAGGTAAAAAAATCTCTAAAAGTAAGGTACCAAAATAAAATATACTAAGCAGTAATAACGACTAATCCTGATTCCCAAGCTAGTAAATTCCAACAAGGTCCTCAAATTCATCCGTGAAACCTAAAAATAGTTTTATATAGGTATGGTGAGTATACAAGTATACCCAATTGGAAAAATAAAACAACCCATACAAAAGTGATGGAACATTCTAACGTCCCGGTGAGAAAATAGAAGATCCTCAAATCTCAAACAAAGGAATACTAACATGCCAAGCCTCACCAAGTCACACTCACCAAATAACCCAAGTCATGTAAATTAGTAGTATAATCACATAAATATTTGGGTACCCCGCACCATATTCCAATTGGTTAAATGCTCATCCCTAATGGAAAGCGTCTTGACTCTACCACTTTTCACATATGAAATCCCACCAACACAACCCACCCTCACACACCTGAGGCTCAAACAACACACAATCCCACCCATAGACACATGGGCCACAATAACCATTCCTCCCACTTGAAGACGCCTAGGATTAATCCCGATGACACAAGGGAAAAAATCCTTTCCCACAAACACCTAGTCATGTCAACCACAAAACACCCTTTTATGAAGGATCTTGTGATATGGTAAGCCTTATTATGGTACATCCTACACAGATATACTCAAGCATTGCGAACCCAGAAGAGGGTGTGAGTGAGAATTTCAGTAACCATCCATCCAACCTATGACTGAAATGTTTGGAAAGACACCCTCTTTATGAAATGGATGTTTTCAAAAAATAGTTCTCAATTAGGTTGGGGTGAATATATAAATCACAAGGAAATATAATTTATTCATATAGGTAATAAAACACTAAACCCAACCAATGTGGTTAAAACCATAAAAAAAAACAAGCTCACGAATACTGTGTTTGCTGCTACCCCTATATGAAAAGCAACACAACACCCACTAATGAAGCATGAACCCAACACCCTTTTCATTAAACCACATGATATTTATTAATAAATGGGATAAATTTAATTTATTCTAGTACTTCCTAGATACTAATAACCAAAACCATATCAAAACAACATACAAAACTAGATTTTTAGTCCCACTGCAAAACCCCCAATCTTCCTAGACACATGTTCAGTAATTTCCAAAAATAATTCTTCAGAATTTTGTGACACAATCTTTCTCTCACAACCCATCTCCGCAGCCCCACTTCCATGCAACTCCCAGATGTAGTCCCACTGCATAATCTTTCATAACCCCACTTTATTACCACTAATCAATGTCATTCGACAGCCATGTCACATACAAAGGCAGTTCACATACTTTCAAGTTCATCCATTACACAATTAATCAGTCTCTAAAAATGGGATACCAAGACACAGCCTATACTTCCCCACACACAAATCCCACAGAAACTAATGTTAACCTATATACCCACTACACACACATACCACACCCTTTCGGTGGAACCAACTCCTCTATCCAACCATGTACCCACAATCCTTCTCCCAACAATAGCATCACACAACTCACACAAGTCACAAATCTCAACAAAACACAGCACTCAACCAAACCATTAAACTAGATGTGTACTTATATTAAGATTTAACTAGTAGAGTTTCCTTAATTATACATATTTATAATCATTGTTATCACACAAAGGGTTTTCATCCTAGGGAATCCATTTCAATTAACCATGTGTACGTGTATAGACTATATTCATGTTATCGCTGATTATCAAACATCATAACAAAACAAACAGGACACCCCAAATGCATAAAAAAATTCCACAAATGGAATTGATTTTCTGAAGACATACAGTCACCATAAATCCCTAATGAAACAAATATAACAAAAATAAAATAGGTGATCAAACATCAAACCACTCCTCGCACATTATTTTAATTACCCCTATTATATTTTGATTATATTTACTTCTTGTTTATTTCCTAGTTTAAGAAAATTACTCAGTCATTCCTTATAAGTAATCATTATTACACCCACCCCACTTGATTCCTAAATAATTTGAGAGAATATAAATCCCTACCAAATGATCAATAGATTGAAGTTCATCCTTATTCCAAGAACATGGGGTCACGTGAGCCCCATAGGACTCCAAGAAAATTATGTAGAAGGGGATCTTGCAAAGGTACACAACTAGTTTGGGGGGGAAAGATCTATGCACACCAATGGGAAATAGAGAACACACTGGGAAGGGAGGATCCTTGAAATGAAGAGCCAGATTGAATTTTAATGGAAAAATAGTTTCCAAAAGGCATTAACTTGGGATCATGGTCAAGATCACGCGGTTTGAGTATCTCTAATCTCTCAAAACATTTGTATATTTAAATTATATAATTAATACCCATTAAAATGCAATTAAAAATTTCCAAAAAAGGCATTAAAATTAGTTTACATCAAATGAGATGTATAAGGGGTGAAGCTGGAAAACTGGGAAAAACTAGAAAAATTGAAAATGAGTCACTAATGGGTGAGTCACTAATTCGGAGCCACCGATGGGGGAGCTATCGATGTGACCTACTAACATTTAGATATCGATGCAACGACCTACCTAAGCCTCAACCTACTGATGCCCTGACTCCCCAATGCATTGACCTATAGACATTTTGACTCACTGATGAGTCATCCAAATGAAACTAATGCCCCTAACATTATAATGCACTGACATGCTGACACGCTGACTTGCTGACGCACTGACATGCGGACGCACTGACATGCGGACGCACTGACATGCAGACGCACTGACATGCAGACGCACTGACATGTCAATGCACATTCATGCAAACAAACTGACATTCTGACACACCGACATGCCGATGGAGAACTAGAAATTTTGAAAACACTATAAATGAGCCACTGTTGCCTCCCAGAACACCTTAAAAACAGATTTTTTCACAAAGGGAGGGGTTGGGGAAATCTTCGTTATTACATCAAATAACTCTCAAAATATTCTCATCATCGAGAATTTAAAACTAAAATAGAATAGAAAGGTTCTGAACAACCACCCCTTATGATACCTCTTAGGAGAAAACACTTGTGAGTTATGTTAAATCTAGAGTGAAAACCTCAACATCCCATAAAACCACTTTATTATCTATCTCCTAAAAAACAATGAAAATACTAAGGCCCCACACTTTCCTAAACAACCAGGCAAACACCGAAAGTCACTCCATCTAGACACATGGATTATGGAGCACCTTTTTCATGTGTATATAATATACGATTTGGGTGGCATTGTCTCGCCCACAGGGGTTCCATCACATCTACATAAATGCATCTTGATTAGGGATTAGGACCTCACCTCTACACAATCAATAATTTTTAACACAAATTCATGGAATAGAGAAACAACACATCTACTGATGAGAATGGTCAATAATTACATCATAAAATGAAGCACCAATGTAAAACACATAAACAAAACTAAGAACAACTCCTGGTACTTGTCACACATCTATGATTCACGCTCCCAAGTACTCTTTTTGAGGCCATCATGCCTCCATAACACACAAACGAAAGTAGTGGTCGGTCCATGTATCACCTTCTCCTCATGGGCCTTGATTTTTATTGGTTCCTCCATGAATGTTGTGTCTTCCAGGATATCCAAATCTCCCCAGTCAAGGGTGTGGGAGTACTCACATAGATATTGATGGATTAGAGAGACATGAAAGACATATTGGATCCCCTCCAACTATAATTACAATTCCAACTAATATTCCACCTAACCAAATCATACCAATTCCTCAAAAGGTCTGATGAAACAAGGAGAAAGTTTTTTCCTCTATTGAACCTCCACTATCCACACCGTGGGGAGACCTCTATGAACATGTGTTCCCAACCCTCGAACTCCAGAGGCCTCCTCCTATGATTTGCATAAAACTTCTGCTAGTCACAAGCCATCTTCATTCTATCACGCATAAGCTGAGATTTATCTGTTGTGATATTCACTATTTATAGTCCTAGGAGGGCTGCTTCCCCAACCTCTGTCTAGAATATGGGTGAGCGACATGGTTTTACATACATGTCTTTGAGTGGTGTCATGCCAATGGTAGAGTGATATCAATTATTGTAGTAAAACACAATCAGGAGAAATTGTCATACCCACAATCCTCTAAATTCAAAAACACATACTTGTAGAATATCCCCTAATTTCTGGATGGTTATTTCTATTTTCTCATCATTCTGAGAGTGGAAAACGATTGTAAGGTGTAATTGGGTGCCAAAGGCATTCTACAATCCCCTCCAGACTCACAATGTATAATATGAATCCTCATCAGAGATAATGGATCTTATAACTCCATGCAGCTGTAATACCTCATCCTCATACCTCCTCTCTAAGGCATCCCCTATGATCGATTCCTTAATTGATAATAAGTGAGATAATTTTGTCAATCAATCCAATGTTACCCAAACAACAACATATCCACCTTGATCCATGGATAATCCTAGGATTTATTCCATTCATTCGTCATCCAACTTCCACTCAGGAACATTTAAGGGATGAAAAAGACCACTTGGAACATAGTTCTTGGCCATTACCTACTAACACACTAAAAATCTTTCTATAAACATCCCCATTGTGTGTCTCACCCTAGGCTGCAAAAACTTCCACCTCAAGCATCGATACATCTTAGATAGTTTTGGGTGAACCACCTGGGGTGAGCTATGGAACCCATGAAAGACACCCTCACACATTTCCACTGAAAAAATAGCTTCCCATGTAACATCATCTGATTTTTTCTATCCTCTGACCGTCCTTCTAGAGAATAACCATAGAAAATGCGATCATGCATTAATTCGGCCTCTAAGTATCCCCACTGAAAATACCCAATATGTCGCACCAATGAAGATTACACTGTCATTTGAAATAGATAACCTCTACCACTTTCATCTCCATTATCCAGACACAAAGAGGTAAATTCCTCTATTTCCTTCAAAGTATATTGGGTTCCCAAACTTCCTACTTCTATGAATTCCTTCTCAAGGCATCAGCCACCACATTCCCCTTGACTAGGATTTATGATATTTGGAATTCGTAATACTTGAGGAACTCAATCCACTATCACTAGCACAAGTTTAGGTTTCATTGAGAAAATATATGCCTCATGTTCTTATGATTCATGAAGACCCCAAAGTTCTTCACGATGATGTAATGTAGCCACAACATAAGCGTGAACATGACTGCTAGATGCTCTAGATCATGGGTGGCATAATTAATTTCGTGAGGATGTATCTTCCTAGACCCATTTGATATTACTCCTCACTACTACATCAGAACATATCCCAAGCCTAGGCCGAAAGAATCAAAAAACACCTTAAACATAACCCCTTCATATAGAAACCTATGTACTAGGGAACTGACTAGCTTCCCCTTCAGATAGCTAAAATCTACCAGACACTAATCACTTCCCATGATGAACTAATATTTTCTACTCAAATCTATCAATGGTGTTGCAACTTGAGAGAAGTAGGGTACGAACCTCCAATAATAGCATGCCAGACCCAGAGATAGAAATCCTCTGCCACATTATTTGGTTATTCCCAAGAAATAACCACTTCAACCTTTGACGATTCCATTTTTATCCCTTGTTGAGACACCACATTTCAAAATAAGTTCACATATCTTGTCCAGAACTTGCACTTGGACAACTTTCTGGAGATCTGGTAGTGTCAAAGGACCCCCAAGACAGTCCTCATATTCACATCTTGCTCCTCTTCTAACCTTGAGAAGACCTGGATGTATTCGATGAACAATATGATGAAATAGTCTAAAAACTCATGGAATATGGTGTTTATGAGCCCCATGAACACGGATGGAGCTTTCGTGACTCCTAAGGGCATGACCATGAACTTGAAGTGCCCACACCTGCACCTGAAAGTAATCTTCGGGATTTCACCCTCATTTACTCTAAACTGGTGATATCTAGACCACATATCGTTATTAGAGAAACAACATACCCCCTTTAACAATTTGAAAAAATCATCGATCCTCATAAGGGGGTAACAGTTCTTAACTTTCACCAGATTCAGTCTTCAGTAGTCTATGCGTATTCTTAGACCACCGTATTCCTTCTTTATGAACAAGCCTGGAGCACCCTATGGTGACACACTTTGTTGGATAAAAACCTTTTTCATTATGTCTTCAACTTGAATCTGTTACTCTCGTAACTCTGATGTTGCAATTTAATAAGGATCCCACGAAATCGGACAGACACCGGTTTGCAAGTCTATCTTGAACTCAACATCACGTCGAGGGGGTAGAGCCATAACCTCTTCAAGGAAGACATCTAGGAACTCACTAACACCCCCACTATAACATCAACAATCTCTATGTTTGTTGATTCTATTGTTATCTCAGATAAAAAAGAAATAAAATGCTCCACACACTGGCTTTCCTCATGAAAACTCTACTCGCTAATGAAAGTTACGTGCTAGCCACCCATATCTGATAACAAAACCCTTATATAGAAACAATAGATAATTTAATTCATATAAAACTACCATTTGATGCATAGGATGACATCGTACAGCTACATCTATAGTAGAATAATATCCCCATTGGATTGTTGTGGCCCCATCATCAGTCTACATCATCGACAAACATCAAAAAGACAAGTCTAACTTCTAACTGGTGTACTCAATACCTAGAGAATGGG
The DNA here is from genome assembly GCA_963277665.1 of Viscum album. Lineage (NCBI taxonomy): Eukaryota > Viridiplantae > Streptophyta > Magnoliopsida > Santalales > Viscaceae > Viscum > Viscum album. The sequence continues at coordinate 1,894,248,036 of OY728119.1, forward strand.
AAGTCCCTCTACATCTAGTCCCAGATCATGGGATAGATCGGGTGAAAAATTGAGTGTAAATCACTTGAATCAAACAAATCACACATAAGAGTACAAAACATACTAATTGTACTTCAAAAAACTTATGGACCTACTAAAAATTATACCTCTACGACGTGCACCTACCCATTATTGGATCCTCTACCCCTCATATATTGACCCCCAACCATTCCCTAGTGTAGGATCCTAAGTATCACCTTGGTCATCCTTCTCTAGAACTATCTACCATCAGTGGAGCATGAGATCTCTTACCCTGTAGTTGGAAGGGCATAAATAAAAAATGTTGCTTCTAAGGTGGGTGATGAACCTGCCCATCCCCATTGTATGGTGCTCAAAATGGGGACTAGTTTCGAATATGTACACAACGTCCAAAAATAAATCACCTCGGTCATGGTCCCATGGGGAAAGGGTGAGGACCATGTGATCAAAACTAAAATTTCTAGGGCCCACTTCTCTGTAGACAAAACCAGGGGGGCCTTGACACCGAAGACCTCCCACTAACATCCTTCCCCATTGACGAACATGGATGGATCCAATCTTGTGGAACACATCCTAGTGATATCATCCTTTCTACTACCTCTTCCTCCTTCTAAACCTTTGAGTATGTCAGTAGAGTGAAAGGAGTAACAACATACTGAATAGATCATCATAGTTCTTCCTTTACGTGTCTCACTTGGGACTCCTCTTTTGGAAAGAGGTCTAGTGAGAAGAACATGATATCAATGAACATGATCCCAAGTTCCCTTATCAACATACTCCCCTATTAGAGGGAGAATAATTCATGCCTCTTCTCATCATTCATTGTGGAATAAAGGAATTCCTCTCAGAACTCCTTCTCAATGTCAGCCCATGAATCCTCAGTTCCTTTCCCCTCCCATAGGAAAATTTTCCACCACAGATGCACTACTCCTCGTATCAAGATTACTTCTAGAGGAAACTAGTACCCTTTCAGTGCCCAAATCATGCTAAAGGTGATAACCATAACATTGAGCTAAAATTTTATCTCCATGTCCGAGACACTGCCCTCTTACTTCCCTAGAGTCTACCCCTAGAAGACACGATGTGTCTTCTACCACTAGTGATCTCCCTCCTCTTGGTATACCCTCCACTAATCAACCATGTCAACCTACTGGCCCTCTATATCTTTTACCACATGCGGGAAGTGCCCATGTTCCATATCTAAATAATGTTAACAAGGAACTCCTATGACCGAGTTGTGTGTAAATCATCATTTCAATTTGATTTAACTCCTCATTTACTTTTAATTCCCAAAACACCAAGGAAACACAATAAAACATGTAATTATGATTCATGTACCTTTCCTAGGGTCTCTACCCTAAAATCAGTATAGCCTCACAAGGTCATTCAGTAGGTCCAGAGTCCTTACATTGGATCATGGGTGTCCCTAAAATCCAATGTCCAAGATGATCTTCCCTGTCTTTTCTCCCGTGCCAAGATTGTCTAACATTGTTTCCCTAAAATCTCACGCAATCATCACTTTTCCTAAATCTAGACACTATCATACCTCTTAAACTCCCTAAACATTCTCCTTTGATACCATTTTATCATAACATTAATTCTTCAGAATGAGGGAAGGGATGGAAAAGTTCCACACCCTTCCTTCTTCAAGTTGAAGGAGAGATAATGACCCCCAAGTCCCACCTTTGATTGGACCTGAAGTGGTGACTAACACCATGTGTATATAATAACATTTAGTATAGAAGGGATTACCATTTTTATAATTCAAAATCTTTAGATAAGATGGTAAATCCAAAGAAACTCCAATAAATAAAGAAATGGTAAATCAAAAATCAATTCTCCTATGCATGTTCAAAAGTAAAACTGATACTAGGTAAAATAAAAATCTTGAATGTAAGGTACAAAAATAAAAGATACTATGTAGAAATAGAAACCAATCATGATGCCCAATATATTAATTTCTATCATGTTCCTTGAAGCATTCATGGAAACATGAAAATAGTTTTATATAAGTAGGGTGAGTATACCAGTACACCCAGTAGGAAAATGAAATCCACTCATTAACAAGTTAGGGAACAAACTAACATCCATGTGAGAAAATAGTAGAACCTCCAAGAAACTACCAAGGAATACTAACCAGACCAGCCTCACTAATCCACACTCACCAAATAATATAAGTAAAGTAAATTAGTTTTATAAGAACATCAACATTTGGGTACCCTGCACCACTATCCCACTGGTTAACTAGTTACCCATAATAGATTGTGTCTTTATGATACCACTCTTCTCATATGCAGTCCCACTACCCCAACCTACCGGCACACACCGGGGCCTCGAACCATACATGATACCACTAGAAGACATCAGGGCCACAACAACCACGCCTCTCCCCAGAAGCCACAGGGGCCTCATCCTGAAGATACTTGGGAAAACGATCCTTTTCCATAAACACCTATTCCTATCATCCAAAAAAACACTTTCTCGAAGTATCTTGAGTTATGGAAATCCCCAAACCTTTACATCCTTCCCAAAAACACTTGAGTGATAATAACCTAGAAGAGGGTTCGAGGGAGAATGTCTGTTATTATCCATCCATCCTCCTACTGGGATATTGGGAATGACACCATCACACATGAAATATAGTTTTTCAGCACATTGTTATCAACAAGGGTGGGGTACGTATAGAAATTACAAGGAACTAAAATTTATACATATATATAATCAAACAGTCAACCCCACCAAAGAGTATCAAACAACCAAAAAAACAAGTCTACCAATACCACTTTTTCGGCTACCCCTATATGAACAACCATAGAACACCCACTACTAATGCATGAACCCAACCCCATTTTCAGTTAACCACTTGATATTTATTAATTAATTGGTTCACATTATTTTATTTCAGCACTATCGATATAGTGACCTAGCCTTTTCATACACTATTATTTCATCATTTTAATGATAAAAAACATAATAGTATTACACATACAGGATCCAATGGTTTAGTTTCTTTGTCAAACTAGGACCATACATAACAATTACAACATCAAGAATAATCATTTATTTAAATTCTTTTTCTCTAGCTTCTTATTGGCACTTGACATCTAGTCAGTACATGTTGTTACATGAAGATATACAGAAAAATGGGGGAGATAAAATCCCATTAAGATGATAGATAATAAAAATATAACAATGGGTGAGGATAACCATATATAGGAAAAGAATCATGAACATGAAAAGAAATATTAATAAGAGACATGAAATGTGGAAATTCATAAAAATAAAACACCATGTCTTAGTGGTTAACTACCACACATACTTGTGAAAAATGATAGAATCTTTTTCACACATTATTTAACTTAACTAATGAGATTAATCACTTTACCCAATTAATTGGAGAGTTGTATAATTCCGGGTGCACCCGTCATTTCAAAACATTCATATTGCGCTATATAATTCTGGGCGCACCCATCAAATCATAACATTATCATTTATCATGCATGACACAATGAACATATATCAAAAATGAACATAAAAAGACCATGGAATGGAATGGTATTCATCTCATAAGAACACATTCATAAAAATTGGATTCCCCATGGAAAGAGGGAATAATATACATGTTACAAGAACTGTCAACCTTGAATGAGAAGTAAATTGTGTGTTTTAGAAAGAATAGTTCCTTTTAAAACATTTGTTTGACATATAATTATATATCCAACATGTATATCCCATAAAATTTAAGATAATTATGAAAAAAATTATTTTTAATGAGTGACCATACCAAAAATAGAGTGAAAGAGGGAGAACCCAAATAAAGAATGTCGGTTTCGAGATTTTCCCCTACATTGTATCTGAACATTTTCTTCACTTTAATATCATGTATAACCACATTATATTCATTAATTGACTATTAAAAAACCTTGTGTACATTAATATGGTTCATTATGGTTTCATTAAGATATATTATGGTCCTTTGGATGACTTATAGTGTTTAAAAATATTTTTTGGGAATGTTCATTTTTATGGTTTTTTTAAGCGGTCCCCTTGTATTCTTAAAAGCAATTTCGTGTAGAACATGGATAAACATCCAGAACAGATATTTCATGTTATTAATGATATTCTAGATGATTGAATTATATATAATGAATTATATTATATACCATGTGGATGAATCATTAGATAATAATTAAATGGTGATTGTTTGGGATAATTTAGGCGGTTTTCGACCACAACAAATTTTTTTGTTTAATCATTTAGTAATATGTACATAATTTAGTTATAAAACGTAAAATTGGACATAATACATATATGATATTCTGTTTCAACCATAAAAATGGTTTCATGACCATATTTTAAGGTAGAAATGAAAAGAACATGTTGTTCTTGAAGGTGATAGATTTACACCACACGAACATCGTTTTCTATTATAAAATAAATGTAATAGGACAAGGGGATGGATGGTATAAAAACACATTAGTATCATAAAATTCCATTATATGTATGATACTAGAGTTACCATTCCATTTGGATGAATATAGGTTGGGAGAGAATAATAAAATAACTTGAAATTGAAATGAAATTAAAAGAAAAGAGGGAGAGGAAATACATCTTGAATCGTCCTCTTGAGATCCTCCATAATGAAGCTAGGCTTGGAATTTTGATGAGACTAGAAAATAGTGGATGTGGGGAAGGGGATAGGGAATATTTTTGGGCAGATTTCAAACAAGGCTTGAAGCTTTAGAGGTGTGAGGAAATGAGGGAGTGAAGGGTGGTATTTATGGTGGAGAGGAGAGGGGTTTCCTTAATATTTAATTCAATAGTTTTTTAATTTCCCCTAAGACAAGGAATAGTGAGGCTTCAATAACCAAGAATATTAAAGATGGAATGTGAGTTCGAGATTTGGGAGCTTACATCACTTGTGATGTCAGGAATAGTGGGTTAAAATTATAATGTATTTATATGCTAAATTAATCTATTTTACTATTCATAAAAATCAGGTATTTCATAGAAATCCAAAAAATTCACCCCAACCATTTTTCGTTGTGCAGAATCCAAAAATGAAGTCTGTTTTTCTAAAAAAAATTCTTAAAATTACTATTTTAATATTTAATTAAAATCATAATTTATTATCAAAAACAAGTTTTAAAACATTCATTTACTTATTCTATAATATAGGTATATCGTACTTTCATCTAGAATATTATTTATATATTATCATAGGCAATGTTACTATTCATTAAGGTATATCACTATTAATAAGGGTATGTTACTATTCAGAAGGGTATGTTACTATTCACTAAAAATTTATGTTTTCCTTATTGGACTACAAATAACTTACTTATTACAACCGTGTATGTCAAATTTTCAAAATTCCAAACACAAAAGTGAAAAACATGTTTTTAATGGTTACTTAGCACTTTGTAGTTTCTTATGTTTTGGTTTCATGTGATTTTATGACATATTTATAAGAAAATAATTTCCATTGAAAACATTGGGTCATTACAATTGAGCTACTACCAACTAAAATCATATCAAAACTATTAACAAAACAAGATTTTTAGACCCACTGGAAACCCCCCAATCCTCATAGACACATGTTCAGTCATTGCCAAGAATCATTCCTCAAAATTATGTCCCACAATCCTTCTCTCACAACACAACTCTAAATCCCCACTTCCCCACAATTCCCAAATGAAGTCTAACTGGATACATGTTCATAACCACACCACAGTCCTAGTGCCCAGTGTCGTTCAATGGACACAACAAAAACAATGACAGTTAATCTACATACAATTCCATCCATTCCAGAATCAACCAGCTTCTCAAACTGGGATATCAACAGACCCACTTTACTACATCACACTCAACACCCACAAAATATACTACTAACCCACAACCTCGTTGCACTCACATTCTATAGCCATCTCATGGAACCAACTTCTTTGTCCAACCTTGTACCCACAATCGTTCTCCTAACAATAGCACCCCACAACTCACACGAGTAACAATACTCAACAGAATTCAGTACTCTAAAACACCTATCAACAGTACCTCTATATATATATTCTAATATAACATGTATATGTTCATTAATTTTGCATAATTATAACCGAGGTGGTCAGACAAATCTTTTAATCCTGGACATCTATTTCAATTAACCATGTATACGTGTTTAATCAAATTTCATGTTATGGATGATTATCAAACATCATAAAAAACAAACTGGACACTACCAGTGTATAAGAAAATACAACCAATGGCCCTGATTTTTATAATACATATAGCGACCATTAATCCATAAAGAAACAAATATCACAAAAAATAAAACAAGTGATCAAACATCAAACCACCCCATGCCTATTATTTTAATTACCCATTTTATATTTTGATCATATTAACTTATTGTTTATTTATTTTTTTAGGAAAATCGTTCATATATTCCCAAAAATGAATCATTAGTAACCCCCCCCCCCTCTCATGATGAAAATATTATGATATATAGAAGATATCACTTCTGAATGATAAAAGGATCGATGTTTCTCATTGTGCTTAGAACTGGGGAATGCACGAGCACCACGAGACTCCAAGAAACATTTGGAGGAGAGGATCATCAAATATGCACAATTCATTTATGGAAGAAGGAAAAAATCACACCAAGGAAATTCATGATGAACAAAATTAAAGTAAGATCCCATCTTTGATGATCTAGATCCTATTATAATGGAATAATGGTTTCTAAAAATCGTTAATGTGAAATCGTTGTCAATATCACATTGTTTGAGTTTCTCAAATTCCATATGATGTTATGATATTTAAAGATATAATTAATAACCTTTTAAAATCCCTTAAAAATTCTAAAACAATGATTTAAACATAGTTTATGTCAAATGAGACATTTGAGGGGCGAATCTAGAAAACTAGGAAAAACTGGGAAAACTGAAAATAATTTAATGGTGGGTGAGTCACATACATGGATCCACTAATGGGTTAGATACCAATTTGACCTAACGACATTGAGCCACCAACACTGGGGTACCAACACAATAACCTACCAATGCCTTTACCAACCGGCACCCTAACTCACTGACACCTCGACCTACTGACGACCTGACTCACCAGCTCTACAACAAACCGACACCCACACACTAACATGCCGACTCACTAATATGAATATGCACTTAAATGATGATGGAAAACTAGAAAGTTTGAAAAATCTAGAAATGATCCACTATTGCCTCCCAGAAAACACTAAACACTAGTTTCCCGCAAATGGAGGACCTAGGGAAATTCAGGTTATTACAATTTAATTTATATTTATGATACTAATCAAATATTAAACATATAAAAATTTAATATATCATAAAATTTCATACATTACCATCCACTAAAAAATTATAACATCATTAATGGGCACGACGGACTACCTCTTCGCGAAGCGATGTGATTCAACCTATTTTTACCCCATCTTATGGATGATATATGTAATAGTATAAAAATAAATAATATTATATTTTTGAAATTATGATAAATATTTAATGATAAAATATCACATTTTTTACAAAGCTTTTGTCAGGGCGTGCATCCATCTGTTTCGGAGGACGCGCAGCTGTTGCCCCACATTCCCACTTTCCAAAGGCGGGAAGCATCCATTGCTTATTCAAAGATGTTGACTCCTTTATCAAAATAGGATGATGGTATTTCAGTTACTCCTTCTATGAATTCCTAATAATAATTTGTTATATAGTCCTTGTCTCCCTCAAAGATTAATATGTTGTTCATGAAACGATTCCTAGTACCATATCTTCATGGATGCTGGTTAATTATACTGCTTGTGTCGGGACATTCCAAGGGGTCTAGTTAGGATATCAACCTTTAATGGGGAAGTAGTCAAGTTGGACATCAGTGGAGTTTCTAGACACCAGAACACTGCCCCTTCTGGGTTTCTTCCCCATATGATAGGGTTTCTCAAGGGTGTAAAAGCTCGAGACATACCCCATCGAATGTGGGGAATTATATTCCATAAGCATGTCTATGATGTTTTCCTTATCTTCCCTTTTATAACTAAAGGTATGACACTAGTTTAACATCTATAAGAGATTGATCAGACTGATTGGAACACTAACTAGAGTGGATCATATGGGTGCAACCCCTGGAGGGAACACTGATGTTGGGAGAATCGACAAAGTGGGTGACATGATTTTACCAGGATGTGGCAGCTTGCGTAAGAATCAGGATGGATGTGGATTCTTGAGAGTGTATGGAGAGTGATATGGAGCCGACACGAGGTCGATAATGATGTTGGGATTCATCCTCGAACAAACTTCATACGTATCCTCATGGAGGGAATCAGAGTCTGCGTAGTTCGGTTAGATGATGGGACACCTAAAGTGGTGACCCGTATGGATGGGACCCAAAGGAAGTGGAACCTCTAGGTTGGGTAATGGCCTTCCCAAAACAACTAGGCTCTAGGGAATGACCTGGATGAGATATGGGTGATGAGATTCAACCTTAGAGAGGCTTCCTACATACCTTTCAATGGAAAGGATCAAATTCCACGTAGTTCAGGATGGGGGCATTAGATCGGGGTATACGTAGAGGAAATAGACACGATGACTTATTTGGGCATATGCGTGGTTCGAATCCCAAGTTTGGACTTACTTCATGAGGGAAAAACAGATATGTGGGTCCCATCAACGGGGACTAAATCAAGTTATTGTCGAGTGGGAAACACAATAGCTTACCACTGGTTGGGGTTGACAATAGCTTACCATCGGTTGGGGTACACAATGGATTACCATCAGTTGGGAAACCCAATAGCTTATTGTTGATAGGGGAACATAATGTCATATTGTCAATTAGGGTACACAATGGCTTATTGTCGGTTGGGAAACAAAACTTCTTACCATCAATATGGTAACACAATGGCTTATGGTCGATTGTGGTACACAATGGCTTACCGTCGGTTGGGAAGCAAGATGGACTACTATTCATAGGGGAACACAATGGATTACCGTCGATTGGGGTACACAATGACTTACCATCAGTTGGGAAACATGACGACTTACTGTCGATAGGGGAACAGAAAGGCTTATGGTCGATTGGGGTACACAATGGATTACCATAGTTTGGGAAACACGATGGCTTTCCATCGATAGGAGAACACAATGACTTACTATTGAATAGGTCTTAGACCATGGGGAGGCTTCCTACGTACCATGCCTTGGCAAGGATCAAATCCAACGTTGTTCTTAGTGGGTACAATTTAATGTCTTTTGAAAACAAAAGTGAATTCATTTTAACCTCATGCATGACAAGGTTGTACTGACTTGAAGGGGCCAGGCCAGGTAGGTGTGGGGCTTGAACATCAAGGATGCTTCTTACCAACATAGACTTAGAAAGGATCAATTTTCATTTAGATTATGATCGGTGTTGGTTAACTAACGTGAAGTGGGATAGGACAAATAGTTGTTTGGTTTGAGCCCCAGGGAGGCTTCATATGTACCTTACCTTGGCAAGGATCAAAGTCCATGTAGTTCAGGTTGGTGGATTGGTGAACTGACGTGAATGGGGGTCGGGACTAATAGGTGTTGGGATTGAACCTCAGGGAGGCTTCCTACATACATTTTCATGGAAAGGATCAAATTACTTGTAGTTTGTATTTTTTGGGGCATACATGCTAGGACATCCCATGAAAAATGACATGACCAATGCTTACTCTAATCCCACATGAGCCATGATCAGAGTGAGAAAAAAGATGCATCAAATACATGATGATCATGTCATGAATGGTGAATCCATAGGATGTGGAGTTGTTCTTACACATGGTTAGCATACCAAAAAGGAAATATGGGATTACACATGGTAAGCGGCCCAAAAATGAAATGGGGCATACATGTGGTTAGATGCCCAGGGAGATGGTGATTGGGACATACTCCAGGATGGAGTCCAATGGGAGACAAAGACTGCAGGGAGAGGAAAATGATAATGAAATTCCATGTGCCCATATCTAATCTTATTCATTTCCATGGAAGAAGAAAGGAGTAGTAGGGGTACAACCTTAGGCAATAAAGTCTAGGGGATTACTTCAAGATGGTATCCCTTCCCTACGGACATGCGTCACTCTGGAAAAGAGGTTCACATTCCCTGTGATGAAGAGCTCACCCTCGTGGAGATGAGAAGGCATAGAGAATGTCTGAGATGGGACACCCCACGTAGAGTGAATGGGGTGAATTCATAGTTTAATGTCATGTGTTGATGATGATGGAGCTTGGTAGTTTAACATCATGCAGCTCAGATAATACGGGTTCACTCTTCAACCCTAGGACTTACATAATTTCTACCCGCCCACCCTTGGGGAAGGGAAGGCATCAGCAATGTAGTGGTGAGGGGGTGTCATGGAGTGATGCATTGGGGGGCCCACATTAGCATAGTTATGTGAAGAATAAATAGCCATTAGCATGCCTATGCGAAGAAGCATAAGGCGTAGCAGCTCAATGGGAGGCACCGCCCAACGGACATTGAATTCACTTCATATAGACCTAGATGGCTGTATGAGAGAAGGGTTCATGGAGAAAATGGGTTCACGGGAAGAGGCCTCATTAAGCTATGGTTATCCATCTAGTGGAGGGGATTCGTGAAGGGGAATGCTTCACGATGTGAGGTGGACAAGCCTAGGAATAGGGAATAAGATCATATGGAAGGTGATTCGTGAAGTGTAATGTCTTTCACAGAGTAGTGCTTCGTGAAGTAAGGGTGCCTTGCGAAGCATAGCACTAAGAACCAATGTGATTCCTAAAGAAAAGTGACCCTACCTTATCATGTGTGTTACATCTCCATGGAGGTTACATTGTGAAGAATAAGTACTCTGTGAAGACCTGAGTTCTCTTGGGGATCCCCTACCTTCGTGGAATCCCATGGTCACTATGAATGGAATCACTCATTGAATAGGGGTTGAATTTAAGCCAAGTGAAAGGAACTTCATGATTCATAAGTACATCAATGAGCTCATTTCTCATAGAGTATAAATTGATTTGTGATTTGAGATCAGAGAGGGAGAAAGGTTGTAGTATCCATCCTTCAGGCTCGAAGGGATCCTGGTATTGATAGGAAAGAGGCGTCGTGAAGCAGATATAACTTTGCACAAAGTTATGTGGAGCTTTGTCGTAACCGCAGAGCCTCCCACCTCATCGCTCTGTGGTGCCTTCGCAAATGTCAGGAAGATCATGGAGCCTCCTTCCTTTAGGCATTTTGGTGGCTTCACAAATGTTAATTAGATCGCAGAGCCTCTTGCCTCTTAGCTTCACGATAGCTTTGAAAATGTTAATTAGATCACGGAGCCTCCTGCCTCTTAATTGACCAATAGTTTCACAAACATCAATCGGACCATGGAGCCTCCTGCCCCTTTACTTCATAATGGTTGATAAAATGAGGTATCCCCGCGCTGTTTGTGGTGTTACGGGGCTCCAAGAACATGCATCACGAGGTAGCCCCAAAGGATTTGTGTTTTATCAACCTCTTCCAAAATTTTGGCGCCACAAAATGACCCCCCCTCATACATGGAGACGATGAGAAAACAAGGGTCTATGTATAAGGGTAAATCACCAAAACTCCACAGTAAATCACAAACATTTCTCGTGAATGAGGCTCGCGAGGCCGAGAGGCGATGCACGGGCTAAGAGTATTGTGAAGCTCGATGCGGTCAGATGCGCTGCGAAGCACAAGGTGTTGTTGGGTATAAATAGGATAGGATGACCTCTCTTCTATCCTTTATCACCTTCGAATTTTGGCATTAGTGATTTCAATTTAGAGAGCTCCATGTAATCCATGATTTCACTCTGAGGATCAGGCTTTCTGCTTCATGGTTTACAATGAGTCTTTGACTATGCGAGGGTGTGGTTTGCGGATTGTGTCTGTTAGGTCTGGGGCAGGGCTCCATGAATCTTGTTTGCGATTGAGCTCCATGAATAATATTTGTGATCATTATTAGAGAATGTGATTTTTGAATAGGTTTTGTGAATGGGATTCATGAACCAGAAATAAAAAGATCCATATTTAAAAATCCAAATGTCTCACCAGGAAGCTTCCATGGAGAGGCCTTGCGAAAACTACCTAGTGGGAGGAAATAGTGGATAGTTCATGTATAAGGGAGTTTTTATGAAGCCATTCTGACCATAATTCATTGGTGGAGATATTGTAAAAAATCCATAAGAACTATCCACTATACAAGAGGCTACCTCTATATGTCTTTGGCCTAAGGGATGATGTCTTCATTCCGGAAGCAAGTAGGGATGAACCAGCTTACTAGTTCCGGAGCACGTCGTGCTAGAGGTAGTTGTTCATGGTGGCTAATGACCATACCTGGGAGGAAATTACACATTTCAATGCTGATTGTCTATACAATCAAGTGGATAACGTTGACGAGAAGGAACTACAACCAGAGTCATCTCCCCCTCTATACAATATTATTTTGAAGGAAGTCGTGGGGAACCCGGAGAAGGGGTGGACTGATGAGTGGGATCTGCACCCGGTTGGAAATTTCACTGATGACTGGGCCTGGGCCTACAGTGTAGGTGCCTCGTGTGAAGAATTTGGAGCAGAGCTAAGGAGACTAGTCTTGTATCAGGTGTATTGGGTATCCTAATACCATATATATTAGACAATGAAGATGATGCGAGATTTTCTGAGAAAATGGTTGTCGAGGACTAATAACTTTCACATGCACCAAAGAGATGTTGACATAAACCTATTGGATCTACACTAGATTTCCGGGGTTCCAATTATAGGGGAAATTTATGATGATTGCCTCCAAATTTTGGGTGCGTGTGAATAGTTGGAGTAGATTCCACCGCTGGTGATGGAATTGATGGACCTAGTGTTGGGAGAGGACAAGTAGTCAGTGAGGGATGTCGATTTCCAGTGGTGGTTCTAGCAATTTATGAACATCCTGGAATATGGTTAGTTCCCTGTGTGGCCTCATACATTCCTCAAGGGGGCCCAATAGGGCAAGGATCACTCATAATGACGGCTCATGGAGGATAGTTAGTGGGAAACCTAGGGATTCAGCATCAGTACCGAGAAGCAAACGGTAGTTAGGTTGGCTGTATTCATTGTGGTTCTTAAATATGGGTTGATCCTGCCACTGAGAGACATGAACAATTTGTGTGTGACGGATCATTTTCATCATGGAATCCATGTTGGTGACAGGGGTACAGTTCAAACTCAGGATCCTGATGCTCGAAAATCCGTACAACATGTTCTTCCTTATCGGTGAGGGGAAAAATATGTAAAGGATACGCAGTTCGTTCCACCTTCTGTACATGTGGATAGTGTAACATCCCCAAATGATAAAGGGTTAAATGACTAATTGATATGACTTATGTCAACAAGTTGCACCTTCCTTTTCGGGAGCCTGTCTGATTGGAACTCCAAAGATAAGTGTGCTTGGCCTGGAGTAGTGATCAGGATGGGTGACCTCCTGGAAAGTTTCTCAGTGTGTGTGTGAGTGAGGACAAAACACACTGGAAAAGACATGTGTTGGCCTGTGGGGACTATCATTAGTCAGATGACCCGTTCAGGCATGTGGGTGGACTCTGGGGTGGGCCACATGTGTCTGTGGGGCAACTGGTGGTACCTGGTGGGCCAGGACCAGACATCCATGTTAAGGCGGGGTGGGTGTGCTGTCACTGGGGCCCAGTTGTCACATTTGGTATCAGAGGAGGAACCCAGCCTTAAGTGCGGTGCACTGCCTGGGTTGAGATGTAGGGCCCACAACGAGGACGTTATGCTCTAAGGGGGGGGGGGGTGATTGTAACATCCCCAAATGATAAAGGGTTAAATGACTAATTGATATGACTCATGTCAACAAGGTGCAACTTCTTTTTCGGGAGCATTTCTGATTAGAACTCCATAGTTAAGCGTGCTTGGCCTGGAGTATTGATCAGATGGGTGACCTCCTGGGAAGTTTCTCATGGTGTGTGTGAGTGAGGACAAAACACACTGGAAAGGGCATGTGTTGGCCTGTGGGGACAATCATTAGTCAGATGACCCGTTCAAGCATGTGGGTGGACCCTGGGTTGGGCCCCACATGTCTGCGGGGCAACTGGTGGTACCTGGTGGGCCAGGACCTGACAACCATGTTAAGGCGGGGTGGTTGTGCTGTCACTGGGGCCCAGTTGTCACAGATAGTGTCACGTATTAGGTGTATCTACAAATATCTTAACCCCATCTCCCCATGATAAAATTTTTTTCCCGCCATTCTGAATGTGAAAGGGATCATTCTGACCAAACTGGCCCTGTAGGTGGTGTTGAACAGGGTCTGGAAGGCAGACGTGTTAAACTTCCATTTGTTCCCATAGCCAATAGGTGTGTTCCATAATTATGGTCGGGAAACAAAAGAGCATCGGTCCTACCTCCTTGCATTTCGGGGAGGAGTCATGGTGGCACAGGTGGACCTAGAGACCCTCTTTGGGTTGTACACCCGCACCGTTTCTAAGGTTGTTTCGGTGCTTGTAGTGACTGGGCCAAATGATCTACTTGGGCGGTGTGCCATGAGGAGAACCAGTGTGTGATGAGGAAGTTGTGAGTCATGTTCACACTAGAGGATGGGAAGATTCAGAATAAGCTGCCTCCACCCACAGATATATTCAGGTTGGTGAAAGAGTGTGCCAAGAGTTGGGAGGCAGCCTACTAGGGGTAGATGCCGAAGCAGCCAATCGTTTAGGCTAGTGACAGGGTGCCTCCCTAACCCTGAGTCCAAGGCTGGAAGGCGGTGAGGAAATCTAATGGTGGTGGGGATGCAGTGGCGGAGAGGCCCACACTAGTCAAAAGGGAGGAGGTAGTGGTGGACCTAGTGATCCATCTCAGGAAGGATTTTCCAAGGATTTTCCATGTTAGGGACTATTTTGCAGTATCCTAGGAAGATGTAGAGAAATATCTACATGATTTGTAGGACATCGTGCCCTCCAGGGGTGCCCCACATCCAATTTCAGATCGGGTAAAGGTGTTGATGAATCGACTTACCCCTCTTTAGTTATCCGTTGTGGAATTGAGGGAGCTCTTCTCTCTTATAGATGAATCAGATGAGTTCTCCTGGGGGGAGGAGGCTAGTAGAGGGAGCCCTCTATAGGAGGGTGAGGTTGGCGATTCAGACCTAGAGTTGGAAGAGTTTAGAGGGGCCCATGAGTTAAAATCCTAAATTAATACCCCACAGTCTTCATCCAGATCATCTAAAATATCTCAAATACTATTTTAAATTTTAAGAAAGGGACTTATATGGAAAACTGCTCCTAGCCAACAATAAATAAAACTGCGAGAACTTTGGGATCCATGTCGGTGGTTGTAGTGATCATCATGTCTGGTAGGGCTGCGAAACCCAGGATGGTACTCTTGGAGAATTTGGAATTCATGGTAATATATTGGGGTCCATGCCTTGAGGTTCTAACGGTACAACCCATGAGAGTGGCCAGCTATTTGATCTCTGTATGTCTCCCTTACGAAATTCTTGACTTCCACCCATTTATCAGGTTAGATGACGTCTATACACATTTTTGTATGAACAGTTCATCAAATGGTATGGGCTGTCTTGGAAAGGATGGAGGGTACTCCCAGTGACACCTTTCCCAGGGTAATGTCGGTGGTCGTGGAGGCAGATAGCCAAAATGACTAAGCTACGATGCTCCTGATCACTGGTGGGACCTTTATCCAGACATATCATTAGCTCATTGAGGTGGGACCTGATTATGAGGATCAATCAGAAAACACAGGTCCTAACATACCCAATTGGACACTAGATGCAGACCCTATGGATGTGATATTGGGGGTGTTTCTCGTATACGAACCTACTGACCGCGCAGATCGGGAGGTGACAACCTCTGATGTGGAGGATATAAAAATTATCTGTAACCTGTCATATAAGCTAATTAAGTGCTTCATCGATGACATCGCTAAAGAAAAATGGATAGACTACACGGGGAGGCTTTGGTCCCATCTACGTGAACTGTGCGTTGGGGGAGTGGATGCCCATCGTCCTCACATACTCTTCTGATATATCATGGAAGAGAAGATTCAGGAATATGATAGTGGCCTTGGTGTGGTTTGGTAAAAGAGAAAAGAGGTGAACATCAAGAGGCTCTAGGAGACAAAAAATGAGATTCAACGGTTGCAGGTTTGGGTATATGAGCATTCTTCTTTCCTCAATGCACAATCAGAGCTTATATCATACCTAAAGGCCCAACTGGGAGAATCCGATGAATAGATGAAGCAAGAATCCGAGGAGATGGCTATCATCTATATCAACGAGGAGCGTGCCCGGATTACGGCTAATGAACTACACCCCATTGCTGATGAGGACGAGCGGGAACTAAAATGGCGGCAATGATTCTTGGATGCCACAAGCCAGTGGGTGGCGGACCCGCAGTGCTCTTTTGAAGGGGTCAACCCATCCATGGGAGGGATTGATCATCAGGTGCTGTAATGCATGTAAACCATCAAAAATACCCACATTCCTTAATTGTGTTATGTTGGATGCATGCATGAGTTCCATCCCTCATTTTGGTTTTCCATGCATGTATTTGTGGAATTCATAGTGATCATTCCCTAAGATCAAGTGGGTCAAGCTCGACGTAAGAAACAAGGGATGACCACAATGATATTACATTTGAATATAGGTGTGAAAACCAAGATCCGAGCATCCATATATTGAACAACCAATATAGATTTTAGGGAAGAAAGGGATAGGCCTGACTGGAGAACGAAGGTTTCAGAACAATCGAAGTTCCATCTTCCATGCATGCTCTAGTGCACAAGCGGGGCAATGCCTTGAGCATTAGAATCGATACAAACATAGGGTAATGGAAGATGTGAATTAGGATTCCAAAGTTTCAAAACATTGTGGGGGTGACGCGACAATAAAGGATAATATTTGACCGAATTCGAATCATAATGTCCTTATACTGTTAGCCTGGAGTGGGGATAACATATGAAGCCCAACCGCTGACCATGTTCGAAACATGGGCCCTAACTCAAAATGTTATCCATAATACATCCAGAACGTTAGCCTAGCATATTAATAAATCCATAGTTTGAGCATCCATACTATTAGGGGGGTTTTTTAGAAGTGACAGAGGAAGAGGGGTCTGAAAAAAGGGGACACAAAGTGTAGATGGTGGAGTGATGGGTTGTTTGACTAGAATCCATCACTCTTAAAATTATGCCACCGTGGTGGAAACACATTTGGTGGGCGCATTGGTCTGATTAGGTATAAAACATACATTGGAATAAGACCTCTCTAGTGAGGACCAAGGGTTCCTTGTGGTTTCACATCATGCCAAGGAATATGATAGACTGGTCGTTTAACATTTTACGATAAAGATAGTTTAGATTGTTTTAAACGCCATATTTTATAGATCGTGATCTAGGCTGAGGGGCCATAAGGGTTAACGACCCTGTGGCTGGTCCTAAGGTGGAATGCCTGGGAGTCTCTATGTATCCCAGAAGTGTGATAATAAATCACAAAGTAGTTCCTGAAGATGGTGTGGTCGGAGACCAACGATGATAAGAGAAATCCTCTCCAGTGAGGGATCTAGTGCATCCCATAGTTATTATGGGGCATCTGGAACATGTTCAGGGTAGAGCTACACTTTAAAGTCATGTGTTGATGACATATGGACTCATGCATTTAATGTCATACGACCAGATAGAAATGATGTGGTGATCCCAAAAATGTAGTACATGATGCTGTAGGTATATGCTTGACGTAAATGAGGCCACAAAGAGTTTGCACCACACCGCGTATCCCCAGGGGAAGATGGTTAGGTCAACGGACCAAAAGTGAGAGTTGGGTTAATCACGAAACAATGTTGTCAGGCATTCCTACGTATCACATCAGGATATGAATCAAGACGCATGTAGTTCTGGGCACAATGTGGAAAGAGACTGACGTTGGTAGGGGAAATCCTCTCTTGTGGGGGACTTGATGCATCCCATGGTTATTATAGGGAATCCTAAACTTGTTCAGGGTAGATTTTTAGTTACACGGTTACCTAGAATGGAAATGTTTGATGCGGTACATACCCCGATGTGAATTAAGGGACCATAAGAGTCCACACCACACCACATGCTCTCATGAGTATCCCAAAGTCGAGGGACTGATGGTGAAAACTGGAATGGTCCCAAGATGGTTTGTATGGGAATTCCTACATATCCCATGAGGATGGGAATCAATGCATGTGTAGTTCAATGATTTTAGCTTAACATCATGCAGGATGAAGGGCATGGATAGTCTGGCTACACCAGTACACATCCTACCAAAACCACTAAGCCCAGGTGAGTTGTGCTCAATGTGGGAATGAAAGAGTAGTGATGGGACATTCCTAGTATAGGGAGGCACACATGAGGGGAAATGGGATGCTAGGTGGAATATGTCCCAATAATACAGACCTGCCTACTTAATTCACCTAGATGTATGTAGGGGTAAATCTGAGTGCTGGAATTCCACTTGAACATAGGGGAGTGGAAACATGTGAATCACGATGCCTGAGATCTAGATCAAAATAATTATTGTGTGATGATAGAGGAAAACTACTAACTAGGTTCGAAACACAGTATAAGATCCACATTATCCAGGAATGGGGACATACGAATGAGGGTTGACCACTGACCATGTTCGAAACATGGGACATGTCACAAATGTCGTCTGACGTCTTCAGAGGTGTTGGCCCATGATGGTAGTTAAGCCAATATGGCATGATACTAGGTCATAAAGGGGGGTCCCTTTCATAATTTTAACAGGATGGGGATCCAAATAAAGGTCTCATGATACTTGTACATTAATCGAGGGGATGTTTATGTAATAATTCCACAAGTTGGGAAATTTTACATGCCATATTTGAGTACACCAATGAGACGAGTCATAGAGAGGAAGTCAAATATTTTTCCAAGGACAAGGGTCATGGGGTCACACGCTCCAATCATATGGTTGTAGGGTGGACCATTAAGGGGGGACTGGGTTTGATGGACTATGCATAGGGCGGTGCTGTAGCCAAACCCTTCATGTTGTTCCCATAGGGAGATCTTAGTTCAGGGCCATAGAACATGGACGTTGCTGGTAAAAGACAAGGGAGGAACATGGTGTAGCTGTTGAAAAACCTAACATGAATGAGAACCCATGAGGTACTCTCCAGTTCACATGTTCCAAATAGATTTTGGGACCAGGGGCCAATAGGAGGGGGTAGGATTTAAGATTCCTGGGGATGGACCCACAGAAGGACTCTTTAGGTATTCTTACGTATCCCATGAGGAAGGAAATCAAGACATACGTAGTGCTAGAAATTTTTCATTCCACCTTATAGAAAGGATTTAGAGAGATATCTTAGTTTAAGGTCATAGATCTCAGACTAGAGAGGGTATGTAATGAATGAGACACATGGTGTGGCAATTATATGACCCAACGTGAATGAGGACATGGATTCCATATCACTATGTGTTCCTTAGGGAGGTCTTAGGTCTAGGAACAAACAATGAATGTTAGTCTCATCCTGTGGAAAAGTTCATGGGTGTTCCTATGTACCCCATGAGAATGGTAATTAAGCCATACATAGTTCTGGAGATAAGGTCGTGTGGTTCTAATCCATGCACCAAAAGATACATCATTTGATAGATATTTTTTTGTCTTTTAGGATAGATTTGTGTTTTTTGAAGTGATAAACCGAGGATAGAAAATCCTGGTGTCTCTACACGAATCAATCCACATGTAGGCATTGTCAAATGGTATGGCGGATGACCAATACCCAACATGATTTCCCCCCATGTGACGGCATCACAATGCAGTACCATTTTTCATCATGTGGCCAGGATGATAATATCATACATTAGGGTCGTATGATAGGACCAACCATAAATTTTAACATCAAGCTGTAAAGAAGCAATTGATTGAAGTCATGTGGGACCAGGTGACATATTTTAATGTCATATGGCTTGGACATATAAAGGAGGAATGAGGTTTTATGGGGAATGAACATGATGTGATAAAGCATACCTGAAATGTATAAGGACGAGGTCCACATCACACCATGTGAAATTATGATGAAGGAACCTTAGGCCAAGGGGCCAACAAAGGTCAAAATTATAAGACTAGACCTCTAGAAGAAATGTCTAGGTGTTCATATGTATCCCACGAGGATGGGAATCAAATCATACGTAGTTCTGAGAATGCAGTTTAGCATCATGTGGGATAAGAGGTATGACAGACTAGCTCCTAGAAGGGTAGTATATGGTGAAACTAATGCAAACCTGACATGAATGAGGTAATATTCCCACACACGCCACACCACACATACCTATAAGAGTTGTGGTCTGAAAGGATGAACTAATGATATAATTAGTGGAATTGGATCTGGACCCAAAGATGGGATGTCTTGGTATTCCTACGTATCCCATTAGCATGAGAATCAAGATATTTTTAGTTCTAATGATGTATAAAGAGATCTTAGTTTAAGGTATTAGAGCTCGAACAATGAAGAAGAGAAACGCTTCCTAGTGAGCACGGACCTTGATCTAATTCCTAAGTCCATGTGAGTCAAACTCAGTGTGGGAAACAAGGGAGGAAGAGGTCTTTGCAACACATGGGATACACATAAAGGGGAAATGATTTTGGATCCCTGAATGATGCCTTACCATGGGATTGTCCTCCTCATGTTCAAATTCACAGTGACAGATAGTACCAAGAGTGTCAAAATTACACTGGGGCATGATGGTGTGAAAATTGATGTGAATCATTAAACCAACAATTTATGTCTTGATGGGGCAGGTGTGACGATGGAGGATAACTATTGACCATGTCTGAAACGCAGTATCCATATCATGTAATGTGAAATGGGGACAACAAATGAGTGTCAATCGCAGACCATATTCACAATGTTGAACATGTATCAATTTTTTGTTTGAAACCCTCAAGGAAGTTGTCCCGTAATAGTAGGAGAGCCCTTGGGCTGAGCATCCATGATATTTGGGTGTCCCATCAGATGTGACAGATAATGAAAGACTAAATAAAGGGGAACAAGAAGCCAGAAAAATGGTTGAGTGCATGTCCAGATATAATTTGACACTCTCGGTTCTGAACCACAGTACTCCTGAGAAAATTGGTGAATCGCCACAGAGGGTCGAGGGGCCCACATTAAGAGCTGCCGACATGAAATGATGAGTGTAGAACTGGGGAGTGAAGGGCTCTCAAGAGAAATAGGATAGTGGAATGGTTGTTAGAAACCTAATGTGAATGAGTACGTAGAGTCCATACAATATTGTATACCCCTCTTCTTGGAGAACTCAGGCCATGGGGCTAGAAATATTATAAGGATGTTTCCAATAGATGGGGTTAAACCCAATGGATAAGTGTTTGTGAGGTCCTATATATCCCATAAGGATGGAAATAAAGACACACATAGTTCTGAAATGATGTTTAGTTTAAAGTCATGCAGTAAGGATGCAAATTGGGTCGTGGTATCCCAATGAGGGATGTGTACAACATAATGAGTATCCAGGGGTGATTGAGGAAACAAGATCACACCACATCATACAATCCTGAAATGAGCAATTGGGACAACGGTATGAAAAGGTTGAGGGATCAGAAATCGGATGTCCCAACTAGTTTGTAGTTTAACGTGTTGAAGTGAGGATGATAGTGCTCTTAGTTTAAGGTCGTAGGGCTCTGACAGTAGATGCCTAGTTTAATGTCATATGCATGGGACATTGGAGGGAAAAAGGAGAGTCATCAGGCCTATGGAAAACCATATAATGGAAACAATAATAGAGGATAACTGTTGACCATGATCATAATAATTTATCTGTATTTGTTTGTTTTCGGTTTGGGGGAAATCAATTGATTGTCGACTGTTGACTGAATTAGGAACACATGACATGTATTAATTTTCAACTCTAAATCCTTGAGGACGGTGCCCTGAAATGGTAGAAAATTCCTTGGTCCAATCATCTAAACTGTTGGGGGTGATTTTGGATATAAAATATGATGGAAACCCAAATGATGGGGCACACAAAGCATGGAGGGGCCTATGCTCGTGGAAAGGATGACATATAAAGGAGGTATGTCTCAGGGGGATATTTGTGGCATGTCAAAAACAGCCCGATGTGAATGAGGATGTGAGTCCATATCACACCACCCAATCCTAGACAAGAACATGGGCCAGGGGTCCGAAAGGGTCAAGGGACATGAGGCTCAGAGTCTTGGACAACTATAGCCACATGACCTATCATGTGGGTATTGCAATAAAAATACTCCTAAGGACATGTGATCAATGATTGGTGTGGGAAATAAAGAGTAGTTCTAGGCTCTCCCCATCATATAATGGTGTTTCAATTGGACTCACACTCCTACTCGATGTAGAATGATGCCTGAAGAGACAATAGGGCAGAATGAACCACTACACCCAATATTTCAAACATATGAGAGTGGTGAAAAGAAAAAAGGATTAATATTTACCATTTTTGACACACAACATCCATATCATGTGACTTGAAATGGGATTAAAAAATGAGCATTGACCGTTGACCATATGTGCAATGTGGGACTTAATACTTGTCGTTCGAGGTCCTCGAAGGGCGTTGGCCTAAAATTATAGGAAATGCCTTCATCTAAGTAAACATACTATTCAAGGGAACTTTTGGATGTGAAAGATGACATATTCCAAGCACATAGAGTGTGTGAATCATAAATGTTCCTGTGAAATTTAACATCAAATAGGACGATGAAAAATGTGAAGATATCTAGGGAAGGGGACATATGGTGCGGTCACAAAGAGACCGTCGTTAATAAGGGGAATATCCAGCACCATAACATTTCTTGGACCCAAAGGGATATTTTGTAGTGGTGGGGCCTATAGATGAAATGTCCAGGCATTCCTACATATCCCATATGGATGGGAATCGAGCCACACATTGTTCATGAATGCCATTCAGTTTAGCGTCATGCGGTGAGGACATGGGACAATAGAAGAACGAGGAGTGGAGAAAATGGTTTGATCATCATAATCCTGACATGAGTGGGGCCAAAGAAGCCTACATGACACCATACGAGATCCTCTAAAATAACTATACCCAGGGTGATAGTAAAAGAGGAATCTGAGGGATAGAATCAATATGAGGCCTCTGAGCGTTCCTATGTATCCCACGAGGGTAGGAATCAAGAAATACATAGTTCTTACAGTTTAACATATTACAGGATGAAATATAGTTTAATTTCATGAGATAAATGATAGTTTAAGGTTGTGTGGGACCAGATACAGTTTAACGTCGTATAGGATGACCTACAGTTTAATTTCATGTGGGAAATAACAGTTTAAGTTCATGTAGGATAAGTTACAATTTAACATCATGCAGGACAACATAAAATATAATGTCATGCAAGAGATAATAGTTTAAGGTCATATAAGACCAGATACAATTTTATGTCGTACCGGATGACGTACAGTTTAATTTCATGTGAGACATGACAATTTAATGTCAGGTAGAAATGGATACAGTTTAATGTTGTGCAGAATGACATAGAGTTTAATGTCATGCAAGACATGAATGTTTATGGCCGTGTAGGAATAGATACAATTTAACATCATGCAGGATGACATAGAATTTAATGTCATGAGGGACATAATAGTTTATGGTCATGTAGGTCCATATTTTTCAGTAAAAGTATTTATTGAGGAACCTAGCATTGGTGGGAAGATTTATACGCTCACCATCTCTGGTGAACAGGGAGTATGTGCCATTGGGAAAAACCTTATTAAAGATTTATGGTCCATCCTATTTTGTCTCCAATTTGTGTGGTTTTCACCGATGTATTGTTGGTGTTCTCATGGCCAACACCATGTCACCATGCAAGAAAAAACCCAGGAGAAATTTCTTATTGAAAGCTCTAGTTATGTTGTTCTAATGCCTTTCCAAATTGTTTAGGGAATGAAGCCTATTCTCATCGACTATTTCTAATTAATCCAGACATATTTCAGCTACTTTATCTAGTGCTTTCTAATCATAGATAGTTGTGCAAAATATAGGAAACTGAATCTCGATGGGCAGGGCAGTCTCTATTCCATACACTAGGGAGTATGGGGTCACCTGTGTGGAATTACGAGTCATCATCCAATATTCCCATAGGGTTCTAGGAATTATGTTCGGCCAACTCTTCTTATTTTAACCAACCATTTTCTGCAGAATGTTAGAGAGGGTTTTTTTAATTCCTCGATCTAACCATTTTCTTGCATGTGGTAGAAGGAGGTATAGTTAGAACGGATGTTGTACTTGGCGTACAATTTCTTCAATTCTACTGCCCGAAATTTGGTGTCGTTATCAATGATGATGGCATGAGGGACTCCAAATCATTAAAAGATGTTGGATCTCACAAATTCAATGATAGAATGGGCCTTGACCTCCTTGAGCGAGACTGCCTCTTGCCATTTGGAAAAGAAATCTGTTGGGGTCAGAATGAACCTACAATATAATGTCGTCACCGATGGATATGGTCCCACAACATCGAGTCCCCATACCGCAAAAGGCCAAGATTACATAGTATTCTGGAGATGCTCTCGTAGGTGAATCAAACAATTTTCATGAATTTGGCATGCATTGAACCTCTTATAAAAATTGATGCAGTCATGGATCATAGATGGCCAAAAATACCCTAGTGTCCAGATCTGGTGAGATAGTTTTGTCCCGGTCTGATGAACCCTATCGGAGTCGTTATGAACCTCCTGTATGACTTGAGAAATCTCAGCTCCTTGAATTCAACAGAGGAGAACTCTATCAAACCCGCATTTTTATATGATCTACTCAAGACCCATGCCACTCTAGATAATAAACTGTAATGCGTGGTGTCAGATTCGCTCATGATTGGCTCAATCAGTCAGGAGATTATGATTTTTGAGGTATTTGACAATAGAGGTTATCCAATCAGGAGTCACCTCAATCACTGCATCTGGGGGGACCTGGAGGTCTTGATGTGGAGGCACAAGTGGTAAGGTGGCTCAACTAAGGGATATCATTGTCATCTGGAGTGATGGGTGTGATGACTCTCTGGTGTGCCACATGGATAATCATATCATCCTATTCAGGCTCTACATGGGATGCATCTAGGCTATCCAAGGAATCCACTTGATCATTCTCGAATTGAGGTACATGAGTATCTTCTGGCCAAGATGGGAACTGGGCAATCAGATGGAGGGTGTGTTCCAACAGCGGTAGGAGCTCTGGCTTCCTAGTGATATAGTGACTATTTATCTTCTTGAAGACTAATTTAGAGTCCCATTTCACATGAATGTGGGGAATGTCAATCTCAAGGGATAACTCGAGGCTAGTGATGAGATCCTGGTACTTCGCCTCATTTTTTGTGCAACCTTCTGATAGTAGGAAGGAATGAAGCAGAATGGCTTGTGTTGGGGAGACAAAGATGATGCTCATTCCTACTTTGTTGAGCCTGGGGTCATTGGGCCTTCTGCCGGTAGGGCATCGGGGAGCACAATAAAAGTGAATTTTCAATAACGTAAATTCTTGGTCTACATAGAGGATTTCCTCATCTGGAAATTCAAGGTCTAGTGACTGATTCTTCTGAGGGACACACCTAATATCGAAATTCTAAAGGATTACTACCCAATGAGCCAGATGGCCTGTCAAAATGGGCTGGTTCAGGATGTACTTCATCGGATGTACTCGAAACACCCGTTGTACCTTGTTGTGCTACATGCAATGTAATGATTTTTGTACTACAAATACCAATGCAAGGAAGCTCTTATGGATATGAGATTATCTAGACATCGTATTGAGAATTATGCGACTGAGATAGTAGAGAATTTTGACTATTCTGTTTTTTCCTTCTGGGTGAGAAGGGTGCTGGGAGATCATGCTATGATGGTCACATAAAGGACCAGAAGATTTTTGGAGGCATGTTTCATTAATATCAGATGCTGGAGAAGATACTTCTTGATTTTTCTTCAAAATATGTCCGACATTCTTTTTCCTACAGGGAGACAATGCCTTTCTTCATGAGTCGATGAATGGGCTTACACATGCCACCCAAATTCAAGATGAATCAACCTATGTTGTCTATGTGGCCTTGGAAACCTTGATGCTCCTAAATGTTGCTTGGGGAGACATATGGCTAGTGGTCTTGATCTTATTTTGATCGATATCGATGCCCATGTATCAGACAATAAATTCAAGAAACTTCCCAGAGGTGACCCCGAAGTCAATCAACAATGGGATCATCTTCATGAGGTAGAAATGAAGAATTTAGAACCCTTTATGAAGGTCATTGAGATGGTCGTGATGTTGGTGAGATTTGACTACTAGATCATCCACGTAGCATTCCACCAGTGTTCTGAGGATCGGCTTAAATATGTTATGCATAGCCCACTGGTATGTGTCACCTTCATTGATTAAACCAAAGGGAATGACTTGGTACCAGAATGTACCTTGTGGTGCCCTGAAGGTTTTATAATCCTCATCCCTAAGGTCCATTCAAGTATGATTATAACCAGAATATTCATCCATGAAGAAGAGGGCATGGAACCCAGTATTGGCATCAATCAACAACTTTGTCACAGGAAGGGGAAAATTGTCCTTCTGGAATTGACAGTTGATATCCCAAAAGCCGATGTAGATCATGATCTATCTATTCTTCTTTATGATGAGAATATTGTTGGATAACAACTTAGGGTATTGGATGTACTTGATTAAATTGGCTCTGATGATCTTATCAACTTCGGCCTCGACCGTTTAACCATGTGGAGGGTTCATCTTTCTGGGAGGATGCTTAAACCCATTGTGGTTTGTTGGGAGACCGAGGTAGTGGACATATACCTGGGGATCTTTCCCTATAATTTTATCATAGCTCTATGAAAATAAATCATAGTGTTGTTTGAGGAAGTCCAGGTACTATTGATGCTCATTGACAGGCATATCAACAATGATCAATGTGGGCTTCGGATTTGCCTCACTATCGAGGTTCAGCTATACCAACTCATCGACTGTTGTGGATAATCCCTCTTCAAAGGTGGGATGAGCATCCTATAAATACTCTTCTTCACTTATAAAGGAGGGATCCTCAGCGGGAGGAGTTTTCTCTTGGTCAAAAGATCCTGATGGGAGACTAGTACCAGCCTGAACTACAGTAGACACTGCATCAGGGGACTCCAATGCTGCTGAAACCATAGAGATGATGGCTGTCGATCTGATCCCATATACTCTTCAGCCCACATGGCCCTACATGATGATATTAAAGCAATATTGACACGACATCTTGAGCCAATTTATCCCTACCCGACAGAACAAGATTTTATGACATATTACCGTTGCCAAGGGGTGCACATCCTGATATCATAAAGGGGTAGGGGGCTCTAGGATCACTGGGTCCAAATTCTATAAGAATATGAGGTGATCTAATGACATTTCATATATTTGGGAATGTGCATCCCCCTCATTCAGGAAACAAATATGAATTGTCCCATGTCTAGGGTTTTTTCTTCCAATTGGTGGATTGGAAGATGTAGGTGTCATCTAGATCTGACCACTGGTCGGTCACAGCCGTAGTGTTCTCAACTTCGTTAGCCTGGATCTACTTTTCATTGCCATTGTAATAGTCAGCATCCATATAGTAGGATTTAAAAGAGGAAAAGAGAGATGGGTCACCTTAATTTATGCTCACTAGACTAAAGAGGGAGTACTTGTGGCGCTAGTGATACGATCAAGGGACCGCTGCATGCAGGTGAAGCCATGTCCTGCCCTTCGACGCATTATAAGAGGTTTCCTGAGAGACAAACATGAATTCGATGCATGCTACAACTCCAATGAACTGGTTCTATATCCTGATATTAATGATTGATTTCTATTTTTTCCTATCATAACTCTGTATTTTTAGGTGAGAGTGACTCAGATCATCCTCAGACAACCACTTTTTTCGTCATGTCAGAGACGAGATTAGGTTGATCTCGGAGCCTGTGTTGACAAGGTAGTTACGAAATTCTACGAAATTGAAGTGTTCGGTGATGTACAATGTTAAGATGTTCCCCTTAATGGGATATCCTTCATCTTTCCCATTGAACAAGATGATGGCATGAAATTCAGCATTCTCGACTGCCTCAACATGGAAGGATTCTGTGGATGCTACCTCTGTATTGAACTAGAGGGGGATTCTTAATGCCCCGATGAGGGATAAATGAATACTTGTTAATAGGATAAAGGCCTCAATGATGGAGAGCCTTGATGTAATGAAGAAAAGATTTGGGAGGACGCAATACATCCATTCCAGGCATGAGCTTCTACTTACAGTAGGCCGCTCTTTGACAGGAGGTATGGAGGGCCCTGTCTGCTAGACCAGAGACTGACTGGTACAGGGAATAGCTTGATAATCACTAGTAAAATCCTTTGGAGAGACTATAATATGAGGTCTAAAAGACTAATATTGGTTCCTAGATGATCATGGATAGTCATGACATGGTCGAGGTGGCTCCGCCTAATCAAGATGCACAAACATGGGTGAATGAGGATTTTATGACACCAGATGACAAGGCTACGTATGCCGAGCTCTGCACTAGGCATTCCATCTGGTTTCGGTGGAATGCACAGCCCAACATGATGTATTGAATGAGATACTATGATGAAACCTATTTCCACGGCTTCATCGACACTGTAAATGACTGGGAACATTGGTAGGATCTTCCTGGCACTCCTCACGTCTATAAATCATGTAGTGGTTTACTAGCTCTATAGTGTTAAGAGAGGTGCACCGTTAACTGTGACATGAAGAACCGTCCACTAGTGGATGTATTTTGGTGGTAATATCCATCTTTGGGGTCATGAAGTTTCCAAGAGTATGGGATGATGATGACATTGTATGGGGACATTGTTTTCCATTTCACCATTGATACTTCCTCTTCTAGGAAGTGAGATGATGAGCCATTGAAATAGATGTATTTGATGCGGGTGATGCGGAGTCTTTTGAAGGTTATGATAAATTCATAGGTGCACAGATAATACCATGGTCATGGATGAATACCTTATGAGTCATCCATTCATCAATCTTCTAGGAACCATAGTTATAAACCTAATTCCACTCGCCTTCACTATCACTAGTACTATCAGGCTTCATGAATACACATGACACTTATGCTGGAGCACAGCCCAACCTGATAATGTTATAGTCGACTTGGTCTTTGATCATGTATTTAAACACAAAATCTATATGAGGGTATTCCCCAGGATCTAGTGATAGGGGCAGCAATTGGGGCGATCAGTGAGACATTCTTTTAATGTTCACTTACATTCATAAAAATGAACAATTCCTTATTCTAAGGAATTGTGGAAAAAACCAGTGACCTGATCCTCATTGAATAAGTAAGTCTAGTTTCTCATATCTGAGAGGGGGCTTTGGGAGCTTGGAACTAATGAGGGGCTGGAGGAGCTTGTCGAGGAGGTGGAACCTATTTATCTGGCATGGGCTGTGGTGGCGCGTTACACAGGGGAACCCACTAGTTTTAAGGTTTCCACTGCTAGGCTAGAGGCTGCGCCAGGGGTGGTAGGCCTCTATGATTCTATAGAGTCGGCTCCATTGGTAATAACTCCAATTGACTGGAGGACACTATTTGGGCCACTGTGGTGGGATTATCCTTGGAGGCCCTTCTTGTGGGAATTGCAGAAAACAATAGGAATGCATGTCTGGCCTGCTGTAAAGATTACTCTAGGATCTGGGCCTTATAAGAGAGGTCTCTAAATCCCTCAGAGTAATTCGGGGTGATCAGAGAGGGGAATAGTTATGTCTTGACATTCTACACACACATATTCAGCTGTTTCTCCTGAGTTAGTGGCATGTCAAGGGAGTATGTGAGCCCTTTACACTAGGTGATAACTTCCACAATGCACTCATTTGGCCTATACATTCAATTAATGAGGTCCGAAACACTTGTCTTCCATGTGGTGGAAGTGAACTGGCAATGTAATTGCATATGGAGATCTTCCCAGCCTCCTACTAACGTGATGGGTAGCTGGTTTTACCAGACAAACACAATTGCATCCAATTTCTGCACGAAGCGTCAGAGTTAGGAGGCCTCCTACTGTTCCAAAGTTCCCAACATGGGTCCGCACCTTGAAATGAAGTGGGCCAGACGGTTCAACAGGTTACCCATCCCATTAATGTGGGATAAGGTGGGATTTACAAAAACTGAGGGGTGTTGGCATATCATCCACCCATGCTGGATATGGACTTCCATTTGGTGGGATAGCCACCTGTCATGTCTCCAATGCCCCGAGGAGAGAAATTAGCACCCCCTATGGGAACATCTAGCTTTGGGTTCGTGTCTTGTTGGGGATCCCAGACTACTAGTGCATTGTTGGGTTCTTCAATATGATAAGTAGGCCCAGAGGCTGGTGGGACAACCTACAAAGGAGAAGGGGGAATCTAAGATGGGTCCTGAGGATTGTCCCACCCCTCCAACGGATTTGGCGACACATACCACACAATATTTATCTATGTTCTATCCTCTACCTTGTCTATGTGGGAAGGATGTTCAGGGTCACCTGGAAGAAATTCTATAGGGGAATATGTGTCTTCCCCTACTTCCTTGGTCGAGGATCATCGTAGTCTGGTCGTCACTCTGTGTAATGCTCAATAAAGAGGCAATTGAACATGTTCTTCTGCTTTGCGAGTTGTTGACACAATGATACTTTTGTGGGATCATCCTCTAGCCTTTCTACTAAGCCAGATGGGTTGGAGTGTTTGATGGATATGAGGTGCTCCTTAACTTTGTTAATATTTCAGCTGAGGAAGCATGCCTTGGTGGGTATAGAAAGACCCACTAGATTTTTTGGCTGGCATGTAAACCTTCTTTATGGGACCAAATGTTTTGGCACTCCCCCCCCCGGGGGGTATGTTATCTCTAAGGAGTTCTGTTTCCATATCTTCCTCTGATAAATCGTCCTTTTCAACCATTACTCTAATTAGAGGCTTATCCTCGATATCACCTTGCATATTGGGTTGATGCTAGATGGAACTGAAGTTGAGGAAAGCATACTCTCCATAACCACATATATGCACATGGGGGGAATCCTCCTTGATAATCATACGAAGCACTTTAAAGATATGGATGCATCTTTGTTAGAGGGTCCAATGGTGGCATGGTGACTCAGGGCACTGGGCCATGGGGAGTGTGGCCAAATCAACTCGACGACATTATTGGCCAATGTATTCGAAGTGCACCAATCCCTTGTGGTAGTCCACTTGTTGATGAAGAATATTTAAATGTGTCTCCCAGAGGGTTAGGCGAAAGCATCCAACTTCCTCCTAGGTGAGAAATTCTGGAGCACTAAAGTTTTGTGTTGCGACTACCCAAAACATCTCTGCGAAATGGTATGTAACAAGAATGTCCCACAAGCTCCTCAGTCAGAATTCGGGGTTTATCCCTTGGTTTCACCACTCGTCAGCTGGAGGCAGCTAGGGAACCAGTAGTTGTACTTAAGTCAACTATTGAGATGGTTGGCCGGACGTTGGAGAATATGGTGAGAGATTTGACAAACCACCACATATCGGGCTATCCACTGAAGACTGTAGTGACATGGCCCCCAAATCATGATAAGATAGGTTGGTGAATGCAGTTTCTAGTGTAGGGACTACAGATGCAGATGTTAGTTCATGCTATTACTCATTCTCTATTGGACCCTAGAAATACTCTATATTATCTCTGGTCATGGTATAGAATGCTCATGGTGATGATGGTGGTGATTTCATAGCCATAAAATGGGGAGACACAAAAAATTTGTCAACATAGACGTGTCTGTGGAGGGAGGTAGGGATCTAGTTGACCATTCATTCCAGAAGTATTAGTCGGATTCGCCTCGTTTTTTATAGTGACCCTTGACACAATGGATCTGGGTGAGGGTTCCTTTGCTGAATCATATTTCACCTCAGAATCTGAGAAGCCGATAGGTTTAATCTCAGTCTAAACCTTCGCTAAATTCTTCATATAGTGGTGACGATTTTCCTTCCTACCTCGAGATGGCTCTTTAGGATAGTGTTTATTTCTGGCTCAAGGATTTCCTTCTGTTGAGTTAGTGTTGGGGTGGAGAGGACGTACACTTGAGTGGGAAGGGCTACGAGGAGAACCTAAACAGAGGTCAAAGGGAACACAGGGAGGACCTTTGTGTCCACTGGCCGATGTCCAGAGGGAATCACCGTGGATAGTTATAGAGTGGGTAGGAGCATGGGTAGGGCCTCCATTCTTATTTCCCCTTGTAGAATCAGTGCAAGGAGGGTCATCATACTGTTCATGCCGAACAGGGGTAGGACCTCCATTCTAGGTGCTGATGATGAAAGGATGGCCTTCACTCCTCTGATTACTGGGGTGAGGAGGACCTTCATTGGTCATTTTAAGGACATGGGGAAGACCTCCATAGTGAAGATTAACTGGATTTGTAATATCTCCACATTGGTTACATGTGGAAGGAGGAACTACTCTATACCTGACATCATGAGCGCGAAAGAGGCTTCTGTATTGAGCATCACTACTATGGGGATGAACCTTATTTGGATTGAAGGTGGATTTAGGTAGACCTCCATGCCGATATTGGATGTGGGGAGGGCCTGTGTTCTCAATGGAGGAGGTACGGAGAGGGCCTTCGTACTGGGTGCTATTACCATGGGTCAATCTGCGGTGGGTTTTACCTGTGCTGACAACTAGTAGAGTCGACCCAGCCTGCCCATGGTGCGTTTGGGGCCTCGATCTGAGTCAAGTATATGAGTTCCCTGGCTCAACATAGATTGGGGGAAGATGATATAGGTTGGCGGTGGCACGTGCCATGGTAGTTGTGGAAGTTGATGCCCCTTTGCGGTCATCCTCCTCGGCAAGCGCCTGGCGCTGACGTCGTGTAAATCGGACAGGGGATGGCCATGCAGGCACATAGCTTACCTTTTCCTCATCTCATGGGGCCAAGTGGCAGTTCTGGCATGACCTAGTGGGGGTCCCCCTTGGGAGCCTCTGGAATGTGATCATGATTGGGTTGGACTGGACACCCCCACCTCATCGGCATATGGGAGGGAGTCATCAAAGCATTATGAGGTTAGGCTCCCGAAACAGTTGTGCATCGAAGTGGGGAGTAGTGGATTCCTACGCAGCCCTTGGTGGAAGCAGTGGTGATGAGGCGCAGATGCCTATAGGTTCTGTCAGACCATGTCCCTAGTTGGGATCATACAATATTCCCTGTATCATCGGACAAGTTCATTTATCACCCTTCATGGAACGAACTCAGATGGGGAGATTGGGTGTAGGCGCCCAGAATCTGTGAATGTGAAGGCTGACATTGGGGAAATGAGGTCACATTGGATTTTTGCGAAGACGTTTCCCCTACCCCTGCATCAGTGGGTGGGTGGTGATCACTTTCCTCATATGGTAGCCTGGGTCCAGGAAGGCAGGGAGATTAAACCATTAGTACTAAAACAAGGAAATCGATGCCCAGTGCCCCAACACCATTACTTTTTCTGTGGATGGTATGAGGGATCCACGATGACAATGTCACATACTGGGATATCCAATGTTCAACTGCCCCATATTCTGGTGAGTTTCATGTGAGGTCCACTATTTTCTTAGCATGACCTAGCACCAGATACATGGATTCAGTGACACACTACTCCACTGATGTCTCAAAAACTACAATTCCCCATAGTGAGGATAAGAAAATCACGGCTGGTTCACAATTTCTGTTTCTGGCGCTTTCCATGGGGTGGAAATCCATGTATTTTGGACGGCGTGATGATGTTTCCCCGCATTCCTGCATTCCAAAGGCGTGCGACATCCATTGCTTATTCAGGGTTATTTTTTCCTTGATCGAAATGCGATGATGGGATATCAGTCCATCCTTTAGTGGATTTCTCCTTATAATTCATTACCTATTCCGGGTCTCCCTCATAGATTAATGCATTGTTTTTCAAACTCTTCCTGGTGCCATGTCTTCGTGGACCCTGGTTAATTACACTGCATCTGTAGGAAAATTCCAAGGGATCTGGTAAGGGAAGTAACCTTTGGTCGGGGGAGTAGTCATGTTGGAAATCACCGGCGTGTTAGGACATTGGAACACTGGCGGGTCTGGGTTACTTCCCCTAATGACAGGGCTTCTCGAGGGAGCATAATCCTGAGGCATCCCACATATAATTTAAGAAACTATATTCCATAGGCATGTATCTAAGATTTTCCTCATCTTCCCATGTTTAATATATGGTATTCCGTGAGATTAACATCTTGTAGAGTCAGATCAGACTGATTGGAACACTGACTAGAGTAGATCAGATGTGAGAGACACTAAGAGGGATCACTGATGTTAAGAGTAACAAGAAAGTGAGTGACATGATTTTACTGGGTTGTGGAAACGTGGGTAAGAATCAGGATGGACGTGGATTGTTGAGTGTTGATGGAGAAAGATATGGAACCATCCTGAGGGTGGTGGTGAAGTTAGGCTTGAGCCTTTAAGAGACATCCTTTGTATCCTCGTGGCATGGAATCAATGTTTGCATAGTTCAGTGTGGCGATGGGATGCTTACGGAGGCGACCCATATAGATGGGACTCGAAGGAAGTGGAACCTCTGGGTTAGGGCATGACCGTCCCGAAACAAACAGGCTTGAGGGAAAGACCAGGATGAGGCATGCGTGAGTGGATTTAGCCTTATGGAGGATTCGTCCAAACCATTCCATGGAAAGGATTAAAGTCCATATAGTTCAGGATGGGGGAATATGATCGGGGTGTATGCAGAGGACAACAACCCGATGACATGCCGCAGCTTAGGCGTGGTTAGCATCCTGAATTTGGTTTAACACCACGGGGGAGGACCAGAGATGTGGGTCCCAACAAATGGGACTACAATGGCTTACATTCGAGTGGAAAACAAAATAGTTTACCGCTGGTTGGGGTTGACAACGACTAACCTTTGGTTGGAGTACACAAAAACTTACTATCGGTTAGGAAACACAACATCTTACCATAGATTGGGGAACATAATGGCTTATCATCAATTGGGGTACACAACAGCTTACCAGTGGTTGGGAAACACAACATCATACCATCACTGGGTAACACAACAGTTTACCATTGATTGGGGTATACAACATCTTACCTTAGGTTGTGAAACATGATATCTTACCATCAATAGGGTAACACAACAGATTACCGTCGAATGGGGTACACAACCACTTACTTTCAGTTGGAGAACATGACATATTACTGTTAATAGGGGAACACAACAACTTAACGTCGATTCTTGTACACAACAGCTTACCATCGATTGGAAAAAGCGATGACATACCATCGATAGGGGAATACGAAGACTTATCATTGATTGGGGTTGGACCTCGGGGAGACTTTCTACGCACCTTACTTTGGTAAAATTCAATGTCAACGTAGTTCGAAGTGGGTAAAGTTTAACATATTGTCGAAAAAAGCGGCATATAGTTTAACATAATTCTAGACATGGATAGTCTGACGTGAAGTGATCAAGTCATGTAGGTGTTGGGCTTGAACCTCAGGGAGGATTCCTATGACCTTTCCTTGGCAAGGATCAAAGTCTACATAGTTCAGGATAGGTTTTGGAGAACCTATGTGAAGGGTGTCGGGACAAATAGGTGTTGGTCTTGAACCTTTTGGAGGCATCTTATGTTCCTTGTCTTGTAAGAGATCAATGTCAATGTAGTTCAAGTAAGTGGATTGGTGAACTGACGTGAAGGGGGTTGGGACCAAAATGTGTTGGGCTTGAACCTCAGGAAGGCTTCCAATGTACCTTGCCTCGGAAAGGATCAAAGTACACATAGTTCAGATTGATTTGGGCTTACACGCTATGGATTCCCATGAATGATTCCATGGCCAATGCCTAATCTAAGCCCAAGGTATTCATGCTCGGGATGAGAAAAAATAGGCAACAAAAGCCTGACGATCACTTTGTGAAAGGTGCATCCGTGGGAACAAGAGTGGGGATTACACATGGTAAGCAGCTTAAAAAGGAAATAGGGGATTACATGTGGTTATCAGCCCAAAAAGGAAACAAATGATTACATGTGGTTTGTAACCCATGGATATAGTGATTGGGACTTACTTCAGGATGGATACTAGGTGGAGGAAAAGAACAGAGGGAGAGGGACATGATAACGAGGGCCCAATTCCAATCTCTCCTCTTATTATTTACCACATAATAAGAAAGGATGAGTAGGGGTATTACCTTCTGCAAGAAAGGCCAGGGTATTACACCATGATGGTTTCCCTTCTCCACAGACATGCGCTACTCCGGCAAAAAGGATCTCATTCCATGTGAAAAATATCTTACTACAATGGAGACAAGCAGGCGTAGAGAATGTCTGGGATAGGGCACCCCACGTATAGTGTAATGGGTGAAACCACAGTTTAATTTCATGTTCTAAAGACGATGGTTCTTGGACATTTAACGTCTTGCATCTCGGATGAGGTGGGTTCACCCTACTTCCCTATGACATGCATAACTAATACCCTCCCACCCTTGGGGAAGGAAAGGTGTCAACAATAACATGGTGATTGGGTGTCATGGAGTGATCCATTGGGGGGACCACGTTAGTGTGGCTTTGAAAAGAAGAAATTTCCATTAATGTTCTTATGTGAAGAAGCATAAGGTGAAGTAAAACAATGGGTGGCACCACCCAAGTGACCTTGAAAACAAATCATACAATCATGGAGGGTCATACGGGAGAAGGGTTCACAGAGCAAAGGGGTTCACAGGAAAGGGCCTCATGAAGCTCTGGTGCTCCTTGTTGTGGAGGTGCTTCATAAATGGGTATGCTTCGTGAAGTGATGCAGCCTAGAATTGTAATAGGTCCTATGTGCACATGAGAGGTTCTTCGAAAAGTGGAAAGGCTTTCTCGCAGTAGTGCTTCATAGAGAAAGGCTACCATGCAAAGTGTAGCACTATGATGTAGTGTGATTTGTGAAGCACAGTGACTCTGCCATAGCATGTGGGTTACATGTTCATGGAGGGTAATTCGCAAAGAATAAATGCTCTGAGAAGTCCCAAGTCCCATTGGGGATCACCTTCCTTCGTGGAAGCCTATTGGATCCGCGAAGGGAATTTCTTGTTGAAGAGGGGTTGAATCTAAGCCAATGGAAAGGAACTTCATGATGCTCAAGTACCTTGAAGAGCTTATTTTTCAAAGAGAACAAATTGCTCCATGATTTGAGAGCAGTGAAGGAGAATGGTCGGAGGATAAAACCTTTCAGTGTGATGAGAGCCCGATATTTATAGGCAAGAGGCACCGCGAAGTAGGGATTGCTTGGTGCAAAGCTACACGACACTTTTTCATAACCGTGAATCCTCTCGGATCCTCACTATGTGGTGCCTTTGCAAATGTTAGGTGGGTTGTGGAGCCTCCCACATCTTGGCTTCGAGGCGGCCTCACAAACTTCAATCAGATCGCGGAGCCTCCAAC
Organism: Viscum album; assembly: GCA_963277665.1. Taxonomy (NCBI): domain Eukaryota; kingdom Viridiplantae; phylum Streptophyta; class Magnoliopsida; order Santalales; family Viscaceae; genus Viscum; species Viscum album. Next base: position 1,894,285,529 of record OY728119.1, read on the forward strand.
CTTTTAGCATCGAGTTGGGTACAAAAACATCAATCAGATCGCGTAGCCTCCCACCTCGTCGCACTGCGGTAGCTTCACATATGTTAATCAGATCCCAGAGCCACCCACCTCTTTGCTTTGCGGAGACTGTGCAAAGGAGGTGGCTTTACACTAGTTGTGGTGCTACTGGGGTCCACACACAAGATTCGTGATGCAGCCCCAAAGGATTTGCATTTTATCTTCCTCTTCCCAAATTTTGGGGCCAACGACATTACTTCTTTCTATCATGATCATTGAAAAATTGAATAATTACACATGCGTACGTATGACGAACCATATCCATGATTATAACATAGTCAATTTTTAATAATGATATTTTATGATTATTTTTAAAATTATAACCTATTTATAAAAATGAAAATTATTCCAATAATATTATTTTAGATTTGATGGAATAATTCCCCTTAGACCACAGTAAGTACACAAATTTCATTTCAAAATTATGAACCAAACATTTGAAAAACCCTTGATATGGACATAAATGATTGTGTTATTAATTGAATATTTAAAGTAAATGGAGTAAATAGTTAAAATAAAATATATTAAACATGTAAGTGGTTATTTAGAATAACATAATCAATATAATTTTATAATACATGACATAAAATAAATAAATGACCATGTACAAACTCGAGGTAAGAATATCACCTCACAAAATCCTTGTTAATGACACAGGTTCTGGTATGTTCCAAATTCATATTAAATGGTTTATATTAAGACCCTTTCAATTTTATATCATATATATATAATAATTCTTGAAATTGGATGTTATAATTCATTAAATTCATTTTTAAGAGTTGTTATTCAAATGTTACCAATGCTGTAAGGTTATATGTTTCAATCATTTTTTGTAGTTGCAAATATTTATGATTGAATTTACATTGTATGCAAATATTTTATAATTATATAATAAAAAACTTTCATTTTATATCCTTTGGTAAGTCATTAAAATGTCATGTAATTGTACCATTTCCTCAATTTTTAATGTAAAATTACTGAGAAAATGTTTTAAATAAAATCTAATTTTATTTTTATCTTCAATAAAAAATTCTCTGTATTCAATATATTTGTTTTGTGAATATATTGTAATTTATATTTATAACATTCCCCAAAATAATTATTAATGAAATATTTAACCATGTTTTAAATTTGTTAAATATGGATAGAATGGAATCATCTTTCTTTTTTCTTGAATATTGAAATTTTTAAACTTTTTACAGTAGCATGAAAGAAATATCTCTTTTAACTTATATAACATCTACAGAATTACCGACTATAAATGCCAAATTAATAATTGAATATTAAAATATTAGTTACTATGATTATATTTAAATACGATTTTTGAAAATATTATTTAAATTTTCAGATTCTGAAGATTTGACTTTAAATTGACAATTGATTTTCTCAAGAGGTTTTCAAATCAATTTGAAAAAAGATATTTTAATCAAAAAAGGAAACCATTTATGTTATGGATTTATTATAAAATGTATTTGTATATATATTTCTATCACATACATAAATATGGTATTATGGATTTAATTTATTTGGAAATACACTCATTACGTTTATCTCTAAAATTCTGTAATTTTGAAAAAAAATTATCATGACATGAGTCATGATTATGAAACCCATTTCTTCCCATATGAAATTAGTATATTTATATATTATAATTGATTCCATTTTTTTGGAGAACATAATCATTGACATGTTATCATTGGTTCATCCATATTTTTCTCCATTGCATTGGGTTTCATTGATTCTCACTATACATCATGTATGGGATTAATATGTAATCCTAATCCATTATGGGATTTTTTCTATAATTGGAAATCTTCAAGGTAGGTATCAATGAATCATTTTTATACAATGATATGTGTTGATATAAAATATCATATTATTGTATAATATTATTATAACATGTTATTTATATTATTATCCCATGAAATTACTCCCGAACATTCTATTTTATGATATTATGTTACACTTTTGACTCGCATGTTATGCTACCATACCTTGTTTATTCCTTTACATGACTTTTAATATCACCTATTTTTTTCTATGTATTACATATGTTATACTATTTATTTTTAGGAGTGAAAATTTATTTAGGGGCACTATTTTTAGATTAAAGTATACAATTCTACTATTATTCTCACATTAATTTTTTATGTACCTAGTATTCCAATGAAACCAGGTCACACATTCTTTGGGATTTAATTAATAGATATTTATCTAAAAATTATTATAATAATATGATTATAAGTTTTAATTTACTATATTTAACTTTTTTTATGAGATATCATTAAATACCATAACTTTATCCTAGAATAAATGTAGAATGAGTTTCAAATTTCAGAACCCCAAAGACCTTCCGCTTCATTAATTTGAAATATTTTTATAAATTTAATTATTCCATTTTCTTTTTTGGAAGTATCCTCAATGGGTATGAATACCTTCTCCAACACCTTCCATTGGAACATATAAAATTAATCACTTTAAATTTTTTTGATACGAAAGTTATTCATGTCTCTATTCATTGTATTCAAATTTTCTTCTACACAATAGGTTCTCCTTTCATTGAAATCCACCAATTTCCATATAATTTAAATTATATGATATTATTTTAAAATGAAAATTAAAATGTACACTAGATCTAAACTTCTATCACTTTAATATCATCTTATATATATTTATAAACTCTATAATCACTAATTATTTTTATGGGATAAAAATTAGATATCTAAATTACAACCAAACTCACGTAAGAAGTCCATGTCATAAAATATGTTTGAACCTCGCAGATAGTTCCTCATTTTTAATGATCACAAACATGTGTAATAAACAAAATAAGACATAAAAATTAATTTCAATATCTATTAATGAAACTAAAATTAGTTTATAAATTAATTTTTATTATTCAATATCTTTAAAGGAATTAAATTTTAATGAAATAACAAATTTCAAAAAACAAGTCAATTTATCCCCATTAAAGGTCAATAAAATTAATTTATTTACATATTTTATTAAAAAATATATATATAAAATCATATAGATATAATGAAAATGTTCACCATAATTTATGATACATTAATGGAGGATATTATAATTTCTTTTAAAATATTAATACATTTTTGAAAATAAATTATTTTTATTTTCTATAATATAAAACTTTTTCAATTCCAAAATTTTCAAACCAATTTTTTAACTAATAGATCATCAATATTATTATCAAAATAAAACATCAGTGTATTTTTAAAATATTCTCATAAAAACATTTGTTATCTACACTTGGATAATATTTGTATTGACAAGGTAGTATCCCTCTAAATTGTAAAATTAATAATATTATGAATAAAGAAAATTATTTGATTCGAGATGATAATAACAAACCTAAAACATATGAAAATTATGAAAAATCTATTTTTATTATCTTTATAGGGGTTTTAATCATTTAAATAATATTCTCTATGATTTTCAAACTAGGTTTTTAATTAAAACACACTTCTTGGGCCCAAAATGAAGGTTTGACATAGAATCCAACCATAAATTTTTATTGTTAAACACTCAATTAATAGTTACAATATGACCATCTATACTTTCTTATATCGACACATGCATTTATTTTATAGGGATTTTACACAATCATTAAATTACTAATATTATAATTTTAGAACTTTTAAAATAGAATGACTGTTAAAATGGAATTTTTTTAAAATATATTAATATATTTAAGAAATTTATATAATCAATAATTATTACATTACAAAATATATGTTATAAGAAGACTATACATAACTCCCTCATAATGAAATCAAAATAAAAATTAGAAACTTGTTCTCTAAAGATATTATCAAGTTAATGATTATTATTAATGAAATAAAGCATGATATAAACTTTTTGGAAGTGATATCTCATAAATTACTATCTAAAGTCAATGTTCTGAGTGTTATTATGATCAAAAATATTTATATAAATACTAATAGGACCTATTTTATCAAAATTAGAATGGAATGAATTGCAATTTAAGAAAAAGATTTGAGATTCTATTTCATCCAAATAATTTGTCCACAATAAATTTGAGTTGGTATATATTATAATTATATCATAAAAAAATATATAAAATTATACTTTATTGTACTCTAATAGTTAAGTTATGTTTTTTGTAGGTCACATTTCCCACAGGTACTTTTTTTACTAGTGGGAATCCTCTAAAATCATCATCAGAAAAATATATAAGTTCATAATAGATGTACTTTAGAAAAAATAACCATGAATTATAAATCATTTTAAATATATAATAATTATTTTAACATATTTAAAATTTATTTATTTAGTATATTTTTTAAAATTATGTGAAATTTGTATGGTAAACATTATTTCTAGTTTGGTTTAAATGTGTTAAAGAAGAAAAACAATCTTACCTCTATTATGATTTATGATGACTAGTTTATAATATTTATCCAAATTTATCATTTTAAAAGACATAATAATTGTAAATATTTCATTTAACAGATCCATATATAATCACATTATAATTTCATTAGAGTATTTAAATTGGATTTGAAAAATTACCTCTTCATTTTTAGAAATTTGATTACTAATATGAAAAGAAGTTATCCCAAGACACTAATTTCAAGTTTGTTTATCATTAAATATGTAAAATCACATAAAATTAAAACATTAGTATTATTGAGAAAAACATAATTAAAATATATTTGATAAATTAATAAATAATTTGAAATATATTTTAAAAACAAAGGCGAATATGACATTAAAACTGTAAAATAATTTTCTAAAATAAATTTCCCATTCATTAATATCGTGAAAAAGGGGATAATTTTACACAATAATTATAGATTGGTAACATAAAAACTATTTTTAAATTATTAACCTTCAAAACAGGGTGGATTTTCAACAAATCCCATTGTGAAAATCAATCCATTCAAAAATATCTTTTAACATACATTTTAAAAAGCAGAAAATTTTAGAGTAGTGAATGTCAACATAATTATTATGGATTCAATCATACCATCAGGGTAAAATGTATTACTTTAGTAAATACCTTATTCTATATTATAGACCATGGAAACATGTTTTTCATTTTTATGAGTTATTTACACAATTCATGTAATTTATTTCAAAAAACACCATTATTACCAATGATTGGATGTTCATTAGTTATTATAAATAGATTCCTAATCTTATTCCATTTTAATTTGTTAAATATCAAATTCATTGAATGTACTGAATATTAATTATTAATGTATTCATTAATATTTATTATTTCTAGGTGTGAAACAAAATCATTTTTTTCATCCATATTTATATCAACCTTCTAGTACAAGTTTTGACATGTAATTACATGATAACATTGTTTGATAGATGTTATAAAAAATTTAACCATTCCTTGTGTAATGTTATAGATGTATTATCTTACATTACATCAATTTATATAGAATTATGTGAAAAAATACATGTTGTGTTAAATAGTTCATCCCCAATTTCATCAATTTGGGGAAGAGTTTTAGGAAAATTAATTTCAAATTCGACATGATTTGATTCATTGGAGGTATTTTTACTTTTTCTAAACACGTTGTATAATATATTGGATTTTGACTATTAAAGAAATATATAGTATTAAAATTGGGTTTAAAAAATTCCAAAAAAAATCTATTTTAAAAAAAATAAATAATCTACATCCAAACCCATTAAAAAATCCAACATTAAGAATATTTTTCATAATTTTATAACATTAGTTTTAATGAATCATTATATGATGACACAGTTCATTGTGTATAAAGTGGTGTCGACTAGTATAAATAAAATATTTTGGGATATTAAACTTAATTAATACATTTATAGATTTTTCATGATGATTTTGAATACATATGTTGATTACCAAAATTGTTTTGGAGTTATTTGATTGGAAAAATAAAAATTATAACACTTTGAAGTAAAAATATCATTAACTAATTGTTACCAAACAATCCTCCACTATTACACATAAGGGTTGTTATCTAATTATATTTTATATTTATGAAATTTTTGTAATATTTAATAGAGTCACTTCAAGACACATTTTCATGTGTCAATAATTAAATCCATGTAAACTATTCCTAATTATAGATAATTAAAAAATTCTAACATTTACCTTCACTATAAGAAACATAGATTAGAAACAAAAATTCATGTTGAATATGGTAATGGGATTTATAGGTGTATTATATAATTATATATGTAAAGTTCTTGTATTATTACTTAATGAGGGAAAAATTATCAATTTTGTTTTCATTTGATAAATCATTTAGGTAAATCTCATACTAGAAGGTTTTGTTGAGTTTAAAATGTGTTTGTTTGAAAAAATAACTAAGGAAACTATAACAAATTCCTTCCTTATTTGGTTGTCCACATAAATATTTTACATTTATATTATAAAGATATATTAAATATAAAATAAATAAATTTAATGTTGAGAAGTTTAAAATAAATGTATCCCTTTGGAATAAATATTGTAAATATAATTTCCATGTTTATTTTTAAATCCATTATCATATCGTTGACTAATACATAATAAATTATGTTTTCAAATAAATTCATATAACATATCATTCAAAATATAATATTTTTAAGACCTAATACTTTTTATACTGATTATGTTACACCTTTAGTGATTCCACTATGGGACATGGACTGCATTAAAATTTTCATAATGATTGAACTTGTAACGTTTTTATGTCTCATCACTTGAATTAAAAGAGGATATTGGATCATCATAAACAATCTGAGTAGAATTAGTTTGTGAATTTATTAATTTCTTATTTATAATTTCTATAAATGGAAAATCAATGTTTATGTGTTCCTTTTTATCAATTATTACAAGTTACCTTGTATTAATTCAATTTAATAACCTTTTCAAAATGGTGGAAAGATAAAATTTTACCTCAGGATATTTCTTACTTTCATGTCAATATTTTGAATGTCTATTTCACTTTGAAAATCATAATCATTTATTAATTTAAAAAATATTTTCTTCCATTACTTCACTTATTTTCCCCCTTTTTGGGTTGCCACTTCATTGTTATTTTAAGGGTCATGAGAGAACTAATGAGTTTTTAATCTTCCAAGAAAATAATATCATTTTATTAATGGAATGTTGTTATGTTAGGTTACCATTAACATAGAATGAATCAATTTATTTCAATCACAATTATTTGTATTATTATGGTATCATGAAGAGAACATATTTTATTTAAATTGTGCATTGAAAAAGTAAAAATTATGTTATTTCTGAAACATATTTTCATGATCAAATATTTTTGAATTTTTATAATTTTAAGGTGTTTAATGATATTTTGGTAAACATTTCATTAGGTTTTCATATATGTAACCCTTAGTTGTAACATATGGATTAATATTAATGATTATTTAGGAATATTAGAATAAAATATTCCAATGTTGGGTCTATTTGGGATGTACAAATATATAGTTATTTATGTTGAACTTTTGATTTGTAGAATAATACACGGTTTTGATTTTTGGAATTATCTTTCCTTGAGATAACCGTTTATAGTTTTTGGTTAAAAATTATTGAGAGGAGGACTATCTTGAAATAATTTTGTGGAATCATGGGATATTTTACCTATTAATTTTAGATCCTAAGGCATGAAAAATTCATCCAGAATACTCATAATTTAAAGAAATAGTTGATATTTTTATTAAAATTATTAAAGAATGAAAATATAATTATTAATTGAGTTTATTTACTTATGTTTGAAGGAACCCTCTCTTATATGAAAAAGATTTAGAAATATAAATGTTATTTATTTTCAAAAAATTGATTGTATCTTCAATATTAAAAAAAGTATAATGTTATATATTAAAAGTTTCTTCTTTAAAAATACATGTTTTCACATACCACAATGGTTCTCATATGTGGAAATCTAGTTATGTGATGTCCATTGTACTTCCCTTTCCTTATTTTAAAGGGTAGTTTTATTAAACCATTTAAGGATATGGTTTTTTATACAATGTGATTTATGAATGTAAAACCCTTGATTACTAAGATAACATTCAAATTATAAGGACAGAATTTGTTTAAGACAAGTAAATTGTAACACCTCAAGGTTTTAAAATTACTCGGTATTCAATATTATATACAATATGAACACTAATATTAAATGAATGATGACATAATATTAAAATATTATTATTTAAATATGAATTTTACAAAGTAATCATTAAATTGGAGGGTATCACTATAATTAACTAAATTATTAAAAATATATTAATCTTATAATAAATATAAATTTTTGTAAAATGAACACTTCATTTTTAATAATTTCTGTTATTTTAAAAGAAAATATGTTTTGTTCATAATTTTTTTATTGGTTTTGTGTGAAAATATTTAAAATATTTTTGGAAGGATTTTGAAATTATATAATTTAAGACTAATAATATTCATAAAAGATAATATATATATATTCTTATGGATAAATTTTTTGAATTTTCAGAAAATATTGATTTTTCTGTGAATAGAAAAAATTTCATTATTAAACTGTCATTTATTTTAATAAATAAAAAATTTTAAAAAACACATTGTTATTTAAGTTTCATTAGAAATTATAATAACTATATTCAGTTATATTTAAAATAATTAATTACATTTAAATCATAATGAAATTTAATTTTAGTATATGTTTATATTTAGGCTTAAAACCTATTATTTAAAATTAATTTAATGTGCATAATTTTTAAGAATTTTAATAACATCCAATGAGGAAGGGATTAATTAAAATTTAAAAAATATAAATATATTATCAAAAATTTAGAATCAAATAATTATGATATATAGTAAAAGTATATATATATATATGGTCATTTATTTCATGAAAAATAATATCAATGAAAACCCATTCTTTGACTTATATTAGAGGTAAAGTTTTAATATGAATTCTAACTATTATGTGTTATTAGTTTGAATAAATGGATTCTATATTTTCAATCAGAATAATTACTATTAGTTAATAAAAAAAATTAATTTTGGTCATAATGAATTGTAAAAATAGTAAAATAACAAGTTACCGTTGTGAAAAAATAAAATGGATAAAGTGTGTAACCATAAGTGTAAATAAAATAACATGTTTAAAACATGAATTCACTTATTTTTTTGAGGAATTTGTATAAAATATCACCCATACACTCCATTACTTATAATTTTGTGAGGAACTTTTCTTGGGGGTGACTACCCTTTATAGAATAGTTTTGAGTATTTAAAAAAGTGTCACTCCTCCTCAATTAAAAAAGGGTACCCCCTCCACTCAATTATTCACACATCTTGAGCCATTTTACTTGGAAAAAAATTGAAAAATATATCCCAAATATTATTTTACACATTCAAGATCTTATGTTCTTCCAAAAATACCAAACATAGGGTCTATAAAAAGAGATCCATAAGAGGTTCCTCTAATATAAGGTAATCACCTTCATTGAGAACCTTCAATTTATTTCATCCATTCCCATAATGAAATACCTCTTTAAAAAACAAATATAAAAAAATAATATACTATGTACTGAAATATTATTGTGTTGATCTTATAGTATTTATCCATATCCCCTTCCATCAAATGGTAAAAGAAACCATTATTTTTTTGTATAACATAATATCACCTCATAATATGATTTAATTTATTTTCCATCATCACCTTACATGTATATTCATGAGGAAAGATTTAATTATTATATATGATATAAATTTCATCTTAATAATTATATAAAAAACATATCATATACCTTATTATCATGAAATCCATTGAAAAAATTAATACTGTTATTTGGGCACACGGTGGACTACCTCCTCATTAAGATATGTTATTTTTTTAATTACACCATCACATGGAAGGTATACGTAATTATATTAAAAAATAATATATTATTTATGATAATATTACTATTATTTAAAATTAAATAACACTTAAATTATTTTTATCATGGTTGTTGAGATATGGAAACGTTATGTAGGTGTACGTACGACGTACCCTGTCCATGATTATAACTTTGTTAATTTTTCATAACTATAATTAATGGTTATTTTTTTTTTGTATAATTTATATATAAAAAAAATATTTATTTCATCAATATTGTTTAAAATATGGTGGAATAATTAACTCTTTTGAAATGGGTCATTACACAAAATCCATTTTGAAATTATAAACTAATCACATAAAACAACTAATGTGGACATAACTGATTTTGTTATATAAAAAAATTAAATAAATATAATATATTTTATATTTATAAGGGATTAAACCTATAATATTCATTAATAATACAAAAATATATATAAGTTTATTAAAATATAGACAAAATATATACCTGATAACTTTGGAATCAAGGTAATGGTTTAATCTTAAAACATCTTTAATTGAGACACATGTTCTTTTATGTACTTAATTTTTTCAAATATAGTATATACAGATCCATTACATAATAGATAATTTATCATTAAAAAATAATTATATTTTACAATACATTTCATTTATTTCATTCATTGGAGTTATTATTGAAATGTTACTAATTTTGTTGGGGTTTAGGTTTCAATATCATTATAATCATATTTGTTTCTGCTCTAATTTCTCTTGTAGGAAATTATTTTATCACTGTCTAATAAAACAATTTATTTTTATATCGTCTTGTTTTCATGGGATTTTCACATAATATTACCATTTTCTTCTAATTTCTACATTAATTTATTTATAAAATATTATTAGGAAAATAGGACATCATTTTTATCTTCAATCTAAAATTTTTCTTTCTTTCATATACATGTTTTAATAAAATATTTTTAAAAGCATTTGTACATTTACTGAAAATAATTATCATTGAAATTTTAAAAAAAATTATTTTTGAAAATCATTTTGAAATATTATTCTTGTTTTTTCATCAAAGAAGGACTTTTTAGCATTTTTTAATAGCATTAAAGGATTATTTCTTTTAACTTATATGACATGTATGGAATTACCCGCCATCATCGGCATAAAAATCATTGAAGCATCTATTATATGATTCATGTTTTATTTTCATGGAAACAATTTTCTATGATATTTTGGAAATATTTATATATTATTAATATTTACTTCAATGATAAAATGTTATTTCCCTCAACAAGAATATCATTTAATCTTTTCAATAAATTTTCATCAATGAAGAATAACATTGATGTTATGTATTGATTCTAAATTATATATATTAATATCACATATATAACTATGTTATTATCTATTAAATTGATATCATAATAAATTTTTTATGTTAACTTTGAAATGCATCAATTATGAAATTTAATTTGATTATAATATGAGACAATTTTTTTCAACATATTTCATTTAATGTTTAATTCTTATCTTTCATAATTATGTAGGATGTTCTTTTTTGTGGAATTCAAATCCATGAAAATGTAATTATTATTAATCCCAAATAGTGATATAATATATTGGGTAATGTTTATTATCTAAAAATCTTCAATCATTGGATTAGGGTGTATAATTAATTCATTATAGGACTTTTTTCTACCTAATGATATATTCAAGGCAGTTATCCCTGAATCCTATTCATGCAAGGTTATATGTTTCTACAACATGTTTTTTAATTCCATGATATTACTATACCATGTTTTTATATTTTTTCCTATGTGATTATTCTTTGTTTTTCCCTTTTATGATATCACGACATACTATTGAGTAATAAGTTATTCTTCCTTATTTTTTTATTCACTCATTAGGATTTTCCAGTAATCAATTTTCTACAAAATCCCAAGCTTCTATGATGTAAATTTAAGAGATTAAAATTATTTATTATGTCATTTAATTTAACAAAATAAATAAGTTTTATTTTATTCTTAATTTGATGTGTTATGTATATTTTCTTCAAAAAAAATAGTCTTCATGATCCGTGGGTTGTAATAAATTATAGTTCATGTTAAAAATAATGTAATTTTACATGTAAACTCATTGGGTAAAAATACGTTTCTTTCTTATATGATATTTAATGTAATCCCATAACATTATTCTAGAACAAGTATTGAAAACTTTTCTAATTTCTGAACCCAAAAGGACTTCTTCTTCTTTATTTTTCTACATTTGTAGTAATTTCATTATTCTTGTTATTTAGTAGAATTATAAATGGGGTTTAAAACCTTTTGATTTACTTTTCATAAAATTTTCGTGAAGTCATAATAGTAATGTATTTGTATATAAAATTTCTTCAGTTATCTATTCATTTTATTACCCTTTTTGTTATATATCATATTCGACTTTATTTTTAATCCAATGATTTTTCTCTATTTTTATTTGGATGATTTTAATTTTGAAATCAAATTCAAATATAAACCAACCCACAATCTATCATGCATAAATATTAACCTCTAGATATCTCTCAAATAAATATCAACTAGTGAGTTTTAATAGGTAATTAATAGATACGCAAACAACCACCAAAATAACATAATAAATACAAGTCATAAAATCCATTTAAACTACTGAGATACCATCCATATACATGTTAATATTTTCATTATTATGTGATTTATTAGATTCTAAGAGTTATATATAGTTTCCTAACATCGATCATGGTTTGAAAAACTGATTTGGAGTGTTTACTTTAAATTATGGACCACTTGAAAAATACCTCATTGGCATTCATGTAGTTATCTATTTATTTAATAAACGAATATATTCATTCTATATGAATTTATATTTATCTTCACTTATTCAAATTATAGACAAATACTTCACAATATGAATTTTATCTCTCTAGAAATATAATTATCATTACAAAACAATGGTCATAGTGTGAATGATGTATGCTAATCACATAATGAGCTTGACAAAAATTCAAACATTCCTAGAATTAAATACATAACTATAATGAAAATAACATATCAATCTAAAATATTTCACACTAATAAAATGAAAAACACTTGTAAATGTTACCATCATGTATATTTTTACATCATTATGAAGCAAAAATGATATTCCAAAATAATCCCAAATTATGGACTAATTTTGGAATTCTTCTCTTTTAGTCCAATAAATGCAATTACGAAAAACCTAAATTGGTGGGAAACAATACCAACACAACATTATATATATCCCACTTTTGAATATTTCATGTAAATTATCAACCAATTATTCAATTATCCATTTTTACATATATTAAAAACAAATCCATTATGAACTTATATAATTCTAACATTACGATTGACAATAAACATTCATAAAATATAAAAAAATTATTAAATTTTATAAAAATAATTTTATCAATTTTGAAAATATCTCATAGAATTAAAAGAATCCCAATACTCAAATTTATGTTGTAGATTTTTATTACTCTAATGATGATGTTGATTGGTATATTCCTATTACAATATATGATAGACTAACGAAACAATTTGATATTGAAAAAATCATTGTATATCATAATAATGTGATGAAAATTAAGAGAAAATTTAAGAAAACTAATCACACTAGTTTTCATTAATGTATTGGACACAAAATTGTTAATAAATATTTTTAGAACAGTAGTACAACTCAAGATAATAATGTACAGAAATAAAAAAATTGAAAATAATGGAACATGGAGGCTTGTTCCATGATAAATGGGAATAATATAATTTTTATGGAATATAATTTTAGTTTAAATAATGATGAGAATTAATATTTTTTAAAAAATATCAAGGCTTTTATATCAATGATACACATATTTTGATGGAATTTAATTTGATGAACCTTTTTCTCCAATTTCAACACAAGAAATTGATAGAATTGTTTTTATCACTATAGCTCATAGAAGATTTATAGTGATCAAAATGGATGTAAAATGTATTTTTATAAATAGAGATCTAGAATAAGATGAATAAATGGAGAAAAAAAGGGTATTTTTGATTAAATCGAATTCCAATAAGGTATATAAACTGATTAATTTCCTATATGTTTTGAAATAATCTCTATGATCTTACTACTTTAAGATGGATGGATTCTGAGTTATATTTAAAATAAATTTAATTATTGATTTATGTATAATAATAAATTTTAGGTGTATATAATGTTATTTAAATATGTATATTAAAAAAGGTGGATTTGATGATAGGGATTCCATATCGAGTGGATCAGTTTTCAGTGGTAAAGTTTATGCTTTAAGGCACTGAAAGAATTAATCATTAGTTAAAAAAACACTACTAAATATGAATATCTGGTTTCATAAATTTATTTAATGTAGATTATGTTAATAAATTATTGGATTGATTATAAGTACTCTATTATTGAATCTCCAGATTTCATTGGATGATAATAAAAAATTCCATAAATTTATCTATGAATATAGTGCAACATTATTGATCTCAAAACAATGATATAAAATATCATTATCTAACGAAAAAATATGATCAAGGAATTATACTATGAGGATATATTATATCTAATGAATTTATTAGTAATATCCTAACTAATCTACGTCAAACTATGTTTTTTGAAAATGTACTGGTGAACATACGAGTGTATCCCACTATCAATCATAGTTGTATATAGCTTATTGAGATTCCCCATATATTACATTATATTCATGTTTTTATAATAATATGATATGTAATAATTTGGGGGATATATCAAATCTCATATGGTTTCTTAATGGTTTATTTAGATGGAAGATAGTTCTGTAGGAAATCTATCATTTATAAAACAATATTTAAATTAGAAGGTTAAAAAACTCTTCAATGATCAACCATGTATAAATAAGAATTATTAATACTATTATATATACCATTACATTATGTTTTTCCCATATGAGTATGTTTTGATATAATTCATCAATCACCCATATGATTTATTATTTCTGAGATCAAGTATTCATTATCTTGATCATATTAAAGGATCCTAATACTCTCACGAATTTGATTATATACTCTATTTTGAAACAAATTAATCAATTGAAATTTTTTCACTTGTGTCTAATTAGAAACACATAGACTATATCATTTAATATCATTATTAAATATACCGAAATACCCAACAACACCACATTTTGGTTCAGTTATTAGTCTAAATATATCACTAAATATAATAACTAATCGTAGACTCTCCCTTTCAAATTTTGAATTGAATGGTTCCTTATTCATATTTCCTACTAAAGAATATATATATTTCTCAAATTATAAATTATCAAATGATTCCAAAAATCTATCATCATAGTGATTTTTGTTGTGTTTTCCATTTATTATTCCATAACATCAAATCTAATGGTGGGATCTATTGGAATCTACACTAACATTCTAGTTTAGAATATTATAAATAGAATTATCAATTTCTATAATAAGGAAATAATTTATTATATGACAATTCAACAAAAAATATCATCTGATTATATGGAATGACTATAGTTATTAATATAGAATTTGAATACATTATTTTCCAAATAATATATATAAATAAAATTTCTTTTTAGAAAGGGAACATAATAATATTTATCAAATTCTAGAGCAAATCCATTTGGTAATTAAGATCTTATGTTCTAAACACTAATACACTAACTCTTTCTCCATTAATTACATGAAAATATATTTCACATTTCATCAATTTCCTTTTATCTTTATGTCAATGTTTTTCAACGCTAATATGTGCCACACTCCAAGTACTTAATACTCATGATTCATGTAGGGTAAAAATTTTATCAATAACATTAACTTAAAAATTTTCAGAATGTTTCTCTCTGATAAAACTTATAAACACTAGATACCAATCTATAACTTTTCTAAAGGTCATACCTAGGAGTGGTCTTAATAAAATTAAAATATAGTATATAATAATGTATGAAATGGATTTTATTTTTGGTGAGTATTATGTTTTATATATTTTTATTGAAATTTTTTAATGAAATTACACACACTAGAATTAACAACCACCTATATCATGCACATTATGTAAGAGCAGATTCATATCTTGATGTCTTCATGGTTTTAATATTGATAATACTTTTATATTAATATTTGGGTATTAATTATTTCCAATAATAAAGATTTTGATTCAGGGATAGTTAGGAAGATAACGCTTTATCTAAATCCATTGAATGGTCATACTCAGCTTTATTCCTCCAGTAACCCAATCCTATAAGGGCCTCTCGACTAGTGTAACCAAAACCAAATTACTATATTGTGCTAATAAAATAAAATCATGGAGAACACAAATTATTAATGAAAAACCCTATATGATAATCTATATTTTCTCACAACATACTTTCTGTACATCAGATGTTCTATGGGAACCCATATTTTACATGAATTACAATATTAGATGATCAAGGTATTGATAGGTTCCACTTTTATGGAATCTCAAAAATCATATTGAACAGTTTATATTTCATAATCTCAAAAATCAAGTATACATCATATTCATATAAAATTCATATCAATTTAATATTTTGAAATTATAATCTTTTTTTATTAATTTATATATACATGATTCTATTGATTGAGTTATAAATCTCTATTCCATACAATAAATTTATATTCTAATAAACCATTAATGTGTTACCCTATACACAATATTTAACATTGCATTACACACCCTAAAATTAAATCTATGTATATTCATACATATTCAATTAATGATAATGAGTTTACATGAACATTTCTATAAAATTCATAAATTTATATGAGATTGAAAATCTCTACATGAGTATTCCCAGATCCACCAATAGTAAACACCCACCAATATAGAAAATGTCTTAATCATCCATGATAGTGGGAATTATAACATAATGTCCCTCTACCTGGGTATACATTACACAATTTATAATTTAATTAATTAGCTATGAAAAACCAAATATGTATAAATTTTTTTTAGTAACTATGATCAACCTCATAACACTATATATAATTTGTGGTCAAGGTAGTTGAAAAATAAATTTTATGGAGTTCTACATAGCATGTAATACATTTCATTATCTCCTTAGTGGAATATATCACAGAAACATCATACGCATTATTCATATTTTGTTAATGATTTATATACATTAATAAAGGAAGTAATAACTACAAAATAAAATAAGATTTCAAAAATTTCAATATCAGATAAATTTGAATGAACTATTCATATATTGAAGCTTGTTATATAAATTTTATAGTTAATATAAACATTCATAATATTCAATTAAATTTTATATAAGCACTTTATATCATCATCCTATATGTACTGGTTATTATATTCATTATATGAAAATCCACTACAAATACATCATATTATTATGATTTATAAGTGTTTTATTATATAATTTATATTTTTTGAACTGATTAGATAATCTAATATCACATCCATAAACCATATTTAAACCATGATAAAATACAACATCAATGAAATTTTTATTTTGTAAAGGTATATCTTAAATACCATCCACATTAAATAAAACTAAACTTATTAACTAATTAAAATTTTATAATTTTTACAAACAAATTATTTTTTATATTTTTTCCATAAATGTTTCATTTATATTTTATTTATGAATTTTCTTTTTGATTTCATAATAAACAACTAATCTAAAAATTTTATTTAGTACTTCTAATTTGGTCAATGGAAAATTAACTTTTGAAATAATTTATAAAAATTTTATAAACAATTATGATTTTAAAAATATATTCAAAATATTAAGACACTATTATTAATAGAATATTTATAGAACAATAAAATAATTAACAATAAACCTTTTATAGTTCATTAATTTATAACACAATTTTTTAAATTCAAAAAATATTCTAGAATATCAATTTCTATTATTTATAAAAAAGTTATCAATTATAAGACACTCTAATGATATATTATCCCTCAAAACAATGTAGAATCCTAATACAATCCATGAATTTCCCTCTACATGATTCCAATTATTTAACGTCTTAATGTGTGGGGATCGTTGTAACGACCAAAACTTTTATTAATGAAAATTCCTCTTGATCTAATTAAATGTATTCTTATGTAAAATGGTTATATAAATTATGAAATTCTTTAGGTTTTTGATTTTGGATTTCAAAATACCATTACTAATTGTTACCATTTCTATTATAGTCTTTGTACTATGATCACATGATTAGTATAAATATAGGTCTTTAACAAATCTAATTTACTCAGACAAAGCAAGCAATGGCCTCATCCAGTAGAAATGATCCATATGAAGCCCATTTTTCGGAGCTCATAAAGTATGTGGTTTAATTGGGATTTTATCTTGACCAACCCAAGACGACCTTTAACATGTTAAGGTTGAATTGAACAACAAACAATAAAAGTGGTAGCTGATTGAGATTACCACCCGAGCGATGTTATTCGAGCCACCCCAAGAGTATGTCACCATCGCAATCCTTATCCTTAGGTCATATATGGGTTTTATATGGTGTTATGTAATAAGACCCTATCATAATGATTATATTCATTATTTTTGTATAGAATAATGAATATTCATTCATATTATTATTGTTACTTTGTAAATAGTTTATAATGTACAAATTGTAATTCTAGTTGTCATTAAATTAAGAAGTCTAATTTTATAAATTAGTTAATTGAATAATATTAGAAAAAAATATTGTCAATAAGGTAATTTTTATTAAATATAAATTATCGTATAATGATTTTGAACAAAACTTTATATTTTATTTAGGTTTGATAGCTCTTTTTGACAAAACCCATGAATTTTTGATAAACGTCAGTTTTTATATGAAAATAAATATTCACATATTTTAAAAAATATTTATATAAAATGAATATTATTTTCGGAATAAAGACGTCAAAATTAATCATCGATGAATTTTTCCTAATTTTCTGAGACAGTTGAATTTTTGGGTAAAAAATTAAATACCGTTTTAATATAAAATGTGTTTTATGACATCATAATGACACAATAATGATGTAATAAAATAAAATAAATGATATTTTCGTTAACTATATGTTTTTAATTTAATATAATGTGATTTTATAATTGTTTGATTAATTCTATGGTGTCTAAGTGGACCCCCAAGACTTATAAAACATTTTAACTTTTAAAATTATTTCCTTGAGAGTGTGACTCACCTCCACGTAAAAAGAAAAATATTTTAATAACTTAGGAAATTGGCCATATAAAATAATATTTTTTCAATATCCATTGTAGTAAACAATTTCAAAAAACCAAGGTTTTGTTTTTGGGTTTTATTATTTTAATGTGTGGTGTCTAAAATCGAAATAATAATGAATTCCCTCTCTTTTCCTATATAAACCCACCCAATCTACCTCTTCCTCTTCACTAAAGGCCTTGTAGATTGACCAAATTCTTCCATAATCTCTATATAATCCTCAAAAGGTTCCCAAATCTCCCATGAAGCCTCTCTCCATCCTCTCTCAAGCCATTCGGATCACACTTCCTAGTACGAGAAGTAAGAGATTTTTTTCATTCTCATTTTTTTCCAAATTTCATTATATTGTTATATACTTTTATTCAATTAAAAATGTTGGGGTATGATTTCTCACCACCCACATGATTCACTCCTTATTTATTAATGATGAAAGACCTTATAATCTCTCATTAATGCCACCTATGTACACCGGTTACCATGTCAAAATTCCGTAAGGAATTTCTCTCTTTTCATTTACATTGATGAAATTCTTTTGAATTATGAATCTAAATTCAATTAAATATGTTGGGATATATATCTATATTAGAAATTTATTGTCCATTTAATGAAGATATTGTGAGACACCCTGTTTCCTCTCAACAACCATTTATATGAATTCTTATGTCACGCTGTAATCCTACCGAAATTGCACTATGATTTTCCAATCCAAAGTCACTGTGTAGTGAATACCATTCCCATTTCTATATCAAGGGGATTAACCATTATACACATTTACTGATTGATTATATATTTTTATGTATTAATTCCACATTCTGTTATCGTGGAAAAAATTATGATTTTTAATGAATCCATGTTATATGATCCATGTGGCACACTTATCCATGAAATAAAATTATTAAGAAGGGTGCGCCATGATACAGCTCCAATGCATTGGGTAAAGATTTGTATAATGACACGTCATGTGAAATGAATTTTTACTAATGATAATTCAAGTTCAATTAGTGTTTACTCATGCTCCATTTGAAATGATCCTTTGATCGTGATAATATCATGTAAATTGTTGATGCCACATTTCCATGTTATGATAATCATGCTATATCATGCCTTTTTGTTCAAGTTTCTCTTATAATACAATGATATCCCTATTTACTAACATGTAATATATTGGTTATGTTATTCCTAGTTTACTCCGTCATAAGGATTTATATCTCACCCTTTTCTTATGCATTTCCTCAGGTTATCCCATGAAATGCTATGTACGATGGAATTTGTGCGGTCATGTAAAAGTAATTATCAAAAAACATGGGTATTTCATGTTTTAAGTTGTTATGTAGTGAACTTAATTTCTCAAGACACTATAACTATCAGTCATTAGAGTTGTCATAAGTGCATGTTTATGTAATAAATCATGTTTAAGTTTGTAATAAATAGTATGATTGTTATAGTTGGTCTCAAAGGATAGGTTAAGTTATTTTTGGTTTTAGGATTAGAAAACCCTAGTGAAATTTGTATGGATAAGACCATGTATAATAAAAACATACCTAAATTTTGGTGACTATTAAGTAAGTTTTTTATCAAGAAAATACATCTCTTTCTGGATAGGAGCAAGTAGAAGTGGCTCGGGCACTGATGTATCTTAGGGTAAAACCCAAAAACATCGCTTTGAGCTAGACAAAAACAGGGAACATGTGCACGACAATGGGCCTTGCTGCACTCTTGGTTATTAAAATCCCATGGGATATGATTTGGTAAATTAATAATCTTGGTATGAACCATTTTTAATGGAATAATTAAAATGCACATAATAATATATGTTGGTATGTATATCATGGATAACATAGATTGAAGCCTATAATTTCATAAGTTAATTAAATAAATGTAATTCATAAGTTATCCCTTTTTGTCTTTGAATTTCCATTTATCTGTTTAGTGAACTCATGCTATGTCTATATAGGATAAGGTAGGGCCTGAATCAAATGTGAATGGTAGGGCTATCATTCAAAGTTTTACGCAGTATTTTATATCTCGAAAGTTGTGTAGAACAATCTGAAAACCACAACAAATCATGGAACTAAAGATTTCAGTGAGAATGGAAAATTGGGTAATCATTCCATCCCATGAATATAACTCCTCCCCAGTCATAATTTCCAGATTTCCCTTCGCAGAGGACCTCGTCATACTACCTCTGGTGGAATTTGGTGCAATCCTTGGTATAGGTTGGCATTCCTTATATTAATCCAGCATAAATTTATATGTGAGGGAAATCACTCTCCATATGGGGAATCGACCCCCGATTCAGTACAAGTGAAAGGAGGGGGATGAATCTTCTTTAACACCATCATCTCAAGAATGGATATTACTGAACTATGAGTATGCTTATCAGGATCATATTATTGAGTCTATGGAAGTATCCATCCTTGAAGACATGCATATTATGAGGGATTTTACTGAAGTGTTTCCCACGGAATTATAGGGTCTTCCTCCAAGAAGGGATATTGAATTATCAATTGATCTTATACCTAAAGAATTTCAAATATACATGACTCTAAATAGAATGGTTGTTGTTGATCATGAGGAGCTGAAGTAACAACAACATGAGAATCTGGATAAAGTGTTTATACGCCCGTGTGCTTCACCATGGGGTGCACCAGTCCTCTTCATCTAGTATAAGTATGGGTCAATGGGCCTTTGCATTGATTATCGCGAGCTCAACAAAATTACAATAAATAAATAGTATCATATACCCCAGATTTATGATTTTTGATCAAATACGTGGAGCACAATACTCCTCCAAGGATGATCTACGGTCGGGATATTTCCAAGTAAGGGTGAAGATGGAGGATTTCCCCAAGACAACTTTTTGTACAAGATACGAGCACTATTAATTCATAGTAATTCCTTTCAGACTCATTAATTCTCCAGTAATATTCATCGACATGATGAATAGATTATTTAGAGATTATCTTGACAAATTTGTGGTGGTCTTTATATAAAATATTCTAATATACTCTAAAATAAAGGAGGATCCTGACGAGCATCTAAGCACTCGACTAGAGACCTTGTGAAAAGAAAAGGTCAATGAAATGTACATCCAATGTGTGGTTTGGTTGAAGGATTTATCATTCTCGGATCATATCATCACAATAAATGGGGTATCAATGGATCGCTCTAAGAGAGCTGCAATTGAGGGATGGCTGAGGCCATCATTGGTGACATATATCCATAGGTTCCTCAGTTTAGTAGGATATTATCACTGATTTGTGATAAATTTATCACTATTGTCAAACCCTCTTACGATGATAACTTTGAATGGAGTCAATATTTCATAGAGTGATGAATACGAAGAGATCTTCAAGGAGTTTAAAATGTGTCTTATCCCTACACCCTTTCTCAAACTACCCACAAGTGGTGATCTTTTTGTTGTGTTTAGTGATTCTTCAAAGAAGGTCATGGGTTGTGTGTTGATTCCAAATGACAAATTCATTTCCTATGCTTGAAGGAAATTAAAATTTCATATGAAAAACTATCCAACACATGATCAAGATTTAGATACAGTAATCTTCACTTTAAATTTTTTTCGACATTACCTCTTAGGGAGAAGCATGAAATATATAAGTATCACAAAAACCTCAAGTATATATTCACACATAAAGAGTTAAACATGAACCAATGAATATTGTTAGAGATGATCAAAGACTATGATTGACTAATCCATTACCACTATGGGAAAGAGAAAATGGTGGTAGATACTCTTAGTAAAAAGGACCCATTGATTCTATCATTGATGATAACGGAAGAGGATAAAATATTCATGTATTTGATGAATATTTCCATGGGAATCATAAATAAGGGAATATCATCAATCCTTTCACAAATAATTTCTGATCCATCTCTTTTGGAAAGTTAAAATGATGATCAAAAGGATCTTGTGGGAATTCAAAAGAATGTGAAAACTATCTGAAAAGGGAATTCATCAGAGTTCAATGTCAATGAAGAAGGAATAATGAGATTTTGGTCAAGAATATGTGTTCCATCAATCCAAAGTTAATGAATGACCTTTTTGATGATGCACAATGTTCTAATTTCTCTATTCACCCTTGAAACACAAAGATGTCTCAAGATATCCGAGAGCATTATAGGTGGGATAACACGAAGAAAGAGATCATTGAGTATACCTCAATGATCCAGGTATGTCAGAAAGTGAAGTCTAAGAGGAATAAGTCTAAGGGGATGATGCAACCATTATTCATACCAACATGGAAATGGGAATCCATCACCATGGACATTGTCACCAGAAATTCAAAGACATATCAAAGAAACAATGTTATCTGGGATGTTGTGGATCTTTTCACAAGTACTTCACACATCATGGAAATTTGTGAGGACTTTTCATTAGATCAACTAGAGTGGATATACATCAGATATGTGGTAAGGTTTCATAGTGTACCACTTTCGATTGTATCTGATCGAGATCAATGATTCACCTCTATGTTCTTGAAGAGCCATCAGCATGGTCTGAATAATGAGCTATTCATCTGTAAGGCTTGTCATCCTCATACTGATGGCCAATCTAAGTAGACTATCCAAACACTTGAGGACATCTTGAGACAATTCTCAATAGACGTCAGAGGAGGATGGGATCAACATATTCTTCTTGATGAGTTTTCTTACAATAATTGTTTCCACTCAAGAATCAAAATTTCTCATTATTAATCCCTTTTTAGGAGGTGTTGAAGAACACTGGCATGTTGGGATGATGTTGGGGATAAAAAACTCATAGGTCCAGAAATAGTCTATGAAATGGTGGAGAAGGTTGAGACCATCCAATAGAACAATAAAGCTTCTATGAGTCGACAAAAGAGCTATGATGATAATCATCAATGAAACCTTGTGTATGATTTTGGATACTTGCTATTCCTCTACATATCACCGTGGAAGGGAGTTATGAGATTTAGGAATAAGGGAAGGCTTAGTCCATGGTGCATTGGCACTTTTGAGATCCTTGATCGCATTGGAGCAGTGGCCTATCGACTAGCACTCCCACCAAACCTATCTGAAGTACATGATGTATTCCATAGATAACTCTTGGTGATGTACATACCTGACTCATCACATGTACTCAATCTGAAGGTGGTACCATTGGAGAATGAACTCTCCTATGAAGATAAGCTGGTGAAGATCATATATCATAGGGATACAGTTCTATGAAATAAGACAATTCTCCTCATCAAGGTGTTGTGGAAAAACCACTTGTTTGAAGAAGAAATGTGGGAACCATAAGAAGTGATGAGGCAGAGTTCATGCAACTGTTTTATTGTGGGAAAAGGAAATTTCTAGGGTGAAATTTATTAAGGGGGGAAGCATGTAATGACCAAAAATTTTATTAAATAAAATTCATATTGATCTAATTAAATATATTATTATGTAAAATGGTTATAAAACATAGCCACTTTGGTTTTATGATTTTGGATTTTAAAAAACACTTAAGAAAAGTGACCACTTCTAACATAGCAGTTGTACATTGATCACTTGATTATTATAAATATAGGGCTTTAAAAAATCAAATTTACTCAGATAAAGGAAGCGTTGGCCTCTCCAGTAGAATTACTCGATAAAAAACCCATTTTTTAGAGCTCAAAAAGTATGTGATTTCATTGGGCTTTTCTCATGACCAAGCCCAATATGAGCTTCAACACATTAATCTTGAATGAAACCATCTATGGGAGACATAGAAGTTGATAGGGATTACTAATCGAGCGATGTAATCTGAGCCACCCCAAGAGTCTGTCACCACCGCAAACCTTACCCTTTGGTCATATGCGGGTTTAATAAAGGGTTATGTAACAATACCCTAGCACTATGATTATGTGCATTATTTTTTAATAGAAAAAATAATATACATTCATTTTATTATTGTTACTTTGTAAATAGTTTTTAAAGTACAAATAGTATTTTTAGTTAATATTCAATTAAGAAATACATTTGTATTTTTAATTAATTAAATAATATTTTAATAAAATATTATTATTAAATTACTTTTTATTAAATATAAATTTTTGAATATTTTTTATGAATACAATTGTATATTTTATTAAGGTTTGAATGGTGTTTTCGACATAACCCATAAATTTTCGATAAACATTGGTTTTTATTTTAAAATTAAAAATTCACACATTCATAAAATTATTTAGGTAAAATGAATATTATTTTTTGAATCAGGACATCGAAATTATCCATTGGTGAATTTGTTATAATTCTCTGAGATAGTTGAATTTTTGGGTAAAAATTAAATACTGTATTAATGTATAAAGTGTTTTATGACAACATAATGACCCAATGGTGATGTAATAAAATACTATATAAATGATTTTCGGCCAATATATTTTTTTACTTTAAAATAATGTGATTTTATATTTGTTTGATTAATTTTATAGTGCCTTAGTTGACCCTCTATGACTTATAAACCATTTTTACTATTAAAATTATTTCTTCGAGAGTATCACCCACCTCCACATAAGGAAGATAAATACTTTAAAATGTTAGGTCATTGGACAAATAAAATATTTTTTTACACTCCCCAATGGAAAAACCATGGTAAAATCCATGGTTTGGTATGTAGTTTTGATTAGTTTAATGTGTTGTGTACAAAACCTATATAATAATGAATTCCCTCTATTTTCTGATATAAACCCACCCAAGATGCCTCTTAATATTCACTAAAAGCCTTTGTTTCTCAACCAAAATCATCCCTCCTCTCTCTAGAATCCTCCCAATGAGCCCAAATCTACCAATAAGCCTTTCCCAATCCTTTGGGATTACACTTACAAATAAATGATTTCATCCTTCCTCATTTTTTCCCTAATTTATGTTTATCGTTATACCCATTTGTTTTCAATAACAATTGTTGGGGAATCAGTTCAATCCTCCCCCACACTGACCTCCTTATGTGCGATTGATGAGTGTCCTCTAACTCTCTCATTAATGTCTCCCATGTACGCATATTACCAAGATGAAATTCCATAAGGGATTTCTCTCTTCTCATATACATTAAAACAATTATTCTGTATTATCAATCAAAATTCCACTATATATGTTGGGATATGTATATATATTACCCCCATAATATCCATTTCATTGACATATTATGAGACACCCCTTTATCTCTAATCATATATTTTTATGAATTCCTATGTCAAGTCATTATGCTACCAAAATTGCACCGCGATTTTCCAATCTGAAGTCATTGTGTAGTGAATAATATACCCATTTCTATATAAAGGGTATTCACATTTATGCACATTTACTGATTGATTATATATTTTAATTTATTAATTCTACATTCCATTATCAAGTAATAAATTATGTTTTTTAATTAATCCATTTTATTTGATCCATGTGGCACACTTATGCATAAAATGGAATGATAAAGAAGGGTGTTCACTGATAGTGCTCCAATGCATTGGTTAATGATTAGTATCAAGATACATCCTGTGAAATGAGGTTTTAATCATTCTAATTAATGTAAATTAAGGATTTAATCACACTCCATGTGCAATTAAGATTGTCTCATGTTAATATCATGTTAAATTTTCATGCCACAATTCCATGTAATGATAATCATGTTATATCATTCATTTATGTTATTGTTTCTCTTATGCTCTCTTGATTTTCCTATTTCCTAAAATGTAATATATTTTTCATGTTATGACTTGTTTATTCCCCTACCATCCTTTATAGCTCACCCTTTTCTTAAGCATGTCCTCAGGTTATCTCATGCAATGCTAAGTACGAAGGAATGTGTATGGTAATGTAAAATATGTTTTCAGTAAAGATGTGTATATCATTTTCTAACTTGTTAGGAAATGAACCTAATTTCCCAATATACTATAACTCTCGATACTCAGAGTTTCCTTAAGTGCATGTTTATGTAATAAATCACGTTTAATATTTTAATAATCAGTAGGGTTGTTATAGTTTGTATCAAATTATAAGTTAAGTTTTTTTGGGTATTAGAATTTGAAAACCCAAGTGAAAGCCTTAGGTATAAGAGTATGTTTATTAAAAACATCCCTAAATTTATTGATAATTGTGTAAGATTTTTATCAATAAAATAAATTACTCTCTGGATACGAGCAGGTAGAGGAGGCTCTGACACATATGTATCTAGGGGTAAAACCAGAAAACAACACTTTGAGCTATACTCAATCGGTAATTGGTGCATGACAACGTGACTTGCTACACTCTTGGTAATGACACTCCCAGGGATATGATTTGGTAAAATCAAAAGTTTGGTATGAACCATTGATAATTTAATAAAATAAATTCCCCATGGAATATATGTTGGGATGTTTT
Source organism: Viscum album (assembly GCA_963277665.1). Lineage (NCBI taxonomy): Eukaryota > Viridiplantae > Streptophyta > Magnoliopsida > Santalales > Viscaceae > Viscum > Viscum album. The sequence continues at coordinate 1,894,313,058 of OY728119.1, forward strand.
TCATGGAAAACATAGATTGATGCCTATAAATTCATAAGTTAAGGAAATAAATATAATTTAATTGTTTTCGATTCTTGTATTTGGATTCCCCATTATTTGTTTTAGGTACTTATCCCATGTCTATATTTCATAAGGTGTAACTAGAATCAAAATGTTAAATTTTGGGCTATCATTCATAGTTCAACACATTATTCTATATCCCAATAGTTAAGTAAAACAATCCCAACCTAACCAAAAATCATGGAAGTAATGATGTCGGTGAGAAGAGAAAATGAGGCAATCATTGCATCCCATTAATATAACTGATCCCTAGTCAAAATTCGTGGATTGAACTTCCCAGCGTGCCTCTTTATACTCCCTCTAGTGAAATTTGGTGCAATCCTTGGAATGGATTGGCATTCTTTATATAGAGACAACATAAATTTCCATGAGATGGAAATCACTCTCCATATGTAGAATAGACCCCCAATTCTATACAAGTTGAAGGATGTGGATCTATCTTATTTCTCACAATTATCTCACGAATGGATATTACTACCATATGAGCACACATATCTAGCTCATATTGTTGCATCTAAGGAAGCAACCATCCTTGAAGACCGACCCATTGTGAGAGAATTTGTGGAAGTGTTTTCTGAGGAATTTCTTGGTCTCCCTCCTAGAAGAGCTGTTGAATTATCAATTGATCTTACACCTAGGGAATTTCCAATATCCAAGAATCTATATAGAATGGATATTATGGAACTTGATGATCTTAATAAACAACTATAGGAGAATCTGGATAAAGTGTTTATATGGGCAATTGCATCACCATGGGGTGCACCAATCCTCTTCATCATGAAAAAGTACAGGTCAATGTGCCATTTCATTGATTATCATGAGCTCAAAAAAATCACGATAAAGAATAAGTATCATCTACCCTGTATAAATGAATTGTTGGATCAGCTACATGGAGCACAATACTTCTCCAAGGTTTATTTGAGGTCGATATATTACCAAGTAATGGTGAAGAAGGAGGATATCCCCAAGACTGCTTTTTGTACAAGATATAGGCACTATGAATTCATAATAATGCCTTTCAGACTCACTAATGCTCCAAAAATCTTCATGGAATTGATTAATTTATTATTTAGAGATTACCTCATCAAATTTATTATAGTCGTTACAGACACTTTTCTAATATACACCAAAAAAAGAGGAGCATGAGGGGTATCTAGGCACTATACTAGAGACCATACGAAAGGATAATCTCTATGAAAAGTACAAAAAGTGTGAGTTATGGTTAAAGGTGGTCTCATTCATGGGATATATTATCACAAGAAATATTATAGCTATGGATCCCTAAAAGACATCTAAAATTCAGGCATGGTCAAGGAAAACATCAGTTACATATATCCATAACTTATTGGGTTAGCTGGATATTATTGTCGATTTGTGAGAAATTTATCACGATCGTCAAACACTCTTACCGAGAAAACTCTTAAGGGAGTCACATTTTCATGGAGTGATTAATGCGAAAAGAACATTAAGGAGTTGAAAATGAGGTTTATCACTACGCCTATGCTCACACTACTTACAAGTGGTGAAATGTTTTGGGGTATTTAGTGATGCTTTGAAGAAGTGAATGGGTTGTGTGTTGTTGGAAAATGTCAAGGTCATTGCTTGTGGTTCAAGGAAATTTAAATATCATTAGAAAAACAATCTATCCAATGATCTGAAGTTGGATACAATAATCTACTCTTTAAAAATTTGTTGACATGAACTATTTGGGGAGAAGTTTGAAATATAAAAATATCACAAAAAACTCAAGTATATACTCACACAGAAATAGTTAAACATATGCCATCAAATATGGATAGAGATGATCAAAGACTATAAATGATCAATCCATTAATACCCAGGGATAGCGAAAAAGGTGTCAAATTCTCTAAGTAGAAAGGACCCAGAGATTCTATCAATGATGAGAATTTAAAAGTATCCAATCTTCTAAGATTTGATGAAGATGGACACGAGAATCATAAATAAGGGAACATCATCCATCCTTTCACAAATGATTACACAACTGTCTCTTTTGGAAATGTTAAAGGATTCTCAAAGGATGACATGGGAATCCAAAAGAAAGTGGAAACAATCATAATATGAAAATACTCAGAGTTCAATGTTAATGAGGAAGGAATTGTGGGATTTAGTTCAATACTATGTGTTCTATCATGTCCAGTGTTAAAGAAATAAATTTTGGATGATGCACATAGTTTAAATTTATCCATTCACCCAGGAAACAAAAATATTTATCAAGATCCTCAAGAGAATTATTGGTGTAATAAAATGAAGAATGAGATCATTGTGTATACGTTCATGTGTCTGGTATGTTAGAAAGTGAAGGCTGAGAGGAAAAATTCTAATCAGATAATGCAACCATTACATATACCAACATGGAAATGGGAATAAATCACCATGGAATTTGTAACCAAACATATAAAAACATAAAAAGGAAACAATTATATATGGGTTGTTGTGGATCATCTTACAAATAATGTAAACCTTATTGAAATTAGAGGGGATTTCTCATTCGATCAATGGGAACTGATATACATCAGGGATATGCTAACGATGCATGGATTGCCACTGTTAATTATATCTGATTCAGATATCAAATTCATCGATATGTTCTGAAAGAGTTTTCAACGTTCTCTGAATACTGATCTAATCTTCAGAACAATGTGTCATCATCAAAGTGATGGTCAATATGATAGGACTATCCAATCACATGAGGACATGTTGAGAGCATGCTTAATGGACTTCAAAGGAGGATGGTATCAACATCTTCCTTTGGTTGAGTTATCATACAATAACTATTTCCACTCCAAAAAAGAAATGATTTCTTATGAAGCACTTTTTTAGAAGAGGTGAGAAAAATCGATATGTTGGGATGAAGCTGTGGAGAGAAAACTCTTAGGTCCAGAAATGGTTGAAGAAATGGTGGAAAATATTTAGTTTATCCAGCATAACATAAAAGCTGCTCATAGTCGACAAAAGAGAAATCTTGATAAACATCAATGAGACCTAGAGTTTTATGTTGGAGACATGTTAATCCTCCACATATCACCGTAGAATAGTGTTATGAGATTTGGGTAGAAGGGAAATATTATTCCAAGGTAAACTGGACCTTTTGAGATCTGTGACCACATTGTGGCAGTGGCCAATCAACTAGCACTCCCAAAAAACCTATCCCAAGAACATGATGTATTCCATGTATCACTCTTGAGGAAGTACATAGAGAAACTATCACATATACTCAATCCAAAGGTGGTACCATTGGAGAATGAGCTCTCTTATGAAGAGATGCTGGTGAAGATCATAGATCACAGGGAAAATGTTATATGAAATAAGAAAATACCCATCTTCACGGTTTTGTGGAAAAAACACAAGTTTGAATAAGCAATATGGGAACCGGAGGAAGTGATGAGGCAGAGTTACCTGCAAATATTTTATTATGGAAAAGGAAATTTTGAGGGAGAAATTTCATTAGGGGGGAATATTGTAAAGACCCAAACATTAATTAATGAGAATTACTCTTGATCTAATTTAATATCTTATTATGTAAAATGGTTACATAACTTATGCACTTATTTGTTTTTATGATTTTGTATTTCAAAATACCATTATTAATTATTACCATTTATTATATTGTTGTTGTATATTTATCAAATGATTATGATAAATATAGGAATTTAACAAATCCAATTTACTCAGACAGAAGAACTGATGTCCTCATCAAGTATAGTTTCTCCATACAAATCCCATTTGTTAGAGCACAAAAAAGAAGGTGGAATCACTGGGATTTTCTCTTGACCAAGCCCAAGTCGAGATTAAAACGTTATTCTTCAATAGAAATGCCTATGATATGTGGAATTTGATAGTGATTACCACCTAAGAACAATTATCTTATCCACCCAAAGAGTATGTCACTATCTCACACCTTACCCTTAGGTCACATGCGTGTGTTATAAGGGGTTTTGTAATAAGACTATATCACTATGACTATGTGAATTATTTTTTTATATATCAATAAATATACATTCATTTTATTATTGTTACTTTTTATATAGTCTTTAAAGTAATAATAGAATTTTTAGTTAATATTCAATTAAGAAATCAATTTTGATGAATTAATGAATTAAATAATATTTTAATAAAGTATTATTACTTAATTAATTTTAATAAATATAAAAGACTGTGTAATTTTTGTGAATGAAATTGTAAATTTTATTATGGATTTAACGTTGTTTTTGATAAAACCCATGAATTTTCGATTAAAGTAAATTTTTATTTTAAAAGTAAACAATTCACATATATAGAAAATTATTTAGATAAAATTAATATTATTTTTTGGAATGCGGACATTGAAATTATCCAATAGTGAATTTTTCTTAATTTTATGAGATAGTTGAATTTTTTGGTAAAAATTAAATACCGTTTTAATATATAATGTGTTTTATGACATCATAATGTCCTAATAGTGATGTAATAAATACTATAAATGGTATTTTCGGCCAATATATTTTTTAAATTTAATATATTGTGATTTTTGATTTGATTTCATAATTTTATGGTGCTGTAGTGGACCCTCTAAGACTTATTAAACATTTTAACTTTTCAAATAATTTCCTTGAGAGTGGGACTCATCTTCACATAATCTAGCCAAATTTTTTAAAAAGTTCGGCCATTTGTCTTATAAATTAATATTTTAAACTCACTTTTGGCAAGAAAAATGGGCAAAAATCATTGTTTGGTTTGTCGTTTTGATTAGTTTAACGTGTTGTGTCAAAAACCTAAATAATAATGAATTTTCTTCTCTTTTTCCATATAAACCCACAGAAGATCCCACTTCCTCTTCACTCACTGCCTTTGGAGCTTGAACTACATTTTCCCTCATCTCTCTAGAATCTTCTAAAGGCTCTCCAAGATCTCAAGAATCATCTCTCAAGCCTCTCCCAAGCCTTTGGGATCACACATCCAAGTAAGGGATTTCTTCCATTCTCATTTCTGTCCCAATTTCATTATATTTTTATACCATTTTTTAATTAAAAATGATGGGTTGTGATTTAAAACATCCTCCATACTTACATACTTATGTTTTAATGATTATATATTTCTTACTCTCTCAATAATTCCTCTCATGCTCACCTATTACCATGCTGAAATTCTGTAAGGAATTTCACTCTTCTCATTTACATTCGAGAAATTCTTTTGTATTATGAATCAAAATAATATTAAATATGTTGGTACATATATATATATAGGACCCCTTACTTTCCATATCATGTACATATGACGAGACACCCCTTTATCTCTCCTCAACCATTTTTAGGAATTCTTATGTCATGTCGTTATGCTACCGAAATTGCACCGTGATTTTCCAAGACAAATACATTTTGTAGTGAATACCATTCCCATTTTCATTTCAAGGGTATTCACTATTATCAACATTTATTAATTGAATATATAGTTTCATGTATTAATTCCACATTCCTTTATCATGGAATAAATCATTACATTTAATGAATCCATGTTATATGATCTATGTGGCACACTTATGCATGAAATGAAATAATGAAGAAGGGTGTGCCCTAATTGCACTCCAATACATTGGGTAATGATTAATATCAGGATACATCAAGTTAAATAATGGTTTACTCATGATAATTCAAGTGAAATGAGGGTTTAATCATCATATATGTGTAATGTTTCTGGGATCATTCTAATATCATGTTAAATGTTGATGCCACATTTCTATGTAATAATAATCTTGCTATATCAAGCCCTTATGTTCTTCTTTCTATTATGATACATTGTTATACCGATTGCCTAACATATACTATATTCTTCATGTTATGCCTTTTTTACTCACTTACTGGGCTTTATAACTCGCTCTATTCTGATTCATGTCCTCGAGTTATCCCATGAAATGCTATGTACGATGGAATGTGTGTGGTCTTGTAAGACAAGTTTTCAATAAATATGTTTATTTTATATTTTATGTTGTTATATCCTAATTTCCCAAGACACTAGACCTATCGATCCAAATAGTTTTTTAATTGAATTTTTATGTAATAAATCATGTTTAACATTGTAATAAAGAGCAGGGTTGTTATAATCGTGAAATTACATTTTTATATAAAAAAATATAAAAAATATAGAAATATTTTATGATGTTATAAAACATGTTCCTCATTTAGGAATAAACGAAAAAACATGATTCGATGAGGAATAAAGATCTAATAACACAAATGGATTTTAGGGGATCATCATATGAATAAAGTTAGTGATATAAAAACTATATATGTTCCTTAACTATCCTTGAAACAATCAAAATGTAGTGAAAATGATGATCATTAACTATTCACACTAGTAATGAGGTTTAATAAGTCTTTGAATCATTAATTTATACTTGATAAAGACCACCATTGTAGAAGATAAATGTATCAAGCTTCCATATAGATGACACTAGTCAAAGGATCAGATAATATTTCCTGAGGATAATTATTTGAATAATGGTTTCTTGTACCTTTACCTTATGATAAAATATATCTCAGAATGAATAAAATATCATGAGTATTGCAAAATTTTAGTTCTACCCAACAAGAGGGTTCCCATCTATTTATATTGCCATCATAAAATATTATTAAATAATGTAATTCACTCTCCATATTTAATATATCAGAATATGTTTATTTCCCATTTTATCAAACCATTGAACCTATTCAATAGTCTGACAAGATTGAATTTTTATAATAATAATGGATTAGTATTTGATTGAAACCATTTGTTTAAGAGATAATATATGCATACAATAAACCTATGTAGTGGTAGATACAGTCACTCAGTATTTATTATGTCAGGTGTAACATATTCTATCATAAAAATCATATTTATATGTTTTAGTATAAAAACATCATGTAAAACATAATCATGTTTTCACTGATATGAATACTTCCTATGAGAGAACTACTTTTGAGGCTAGAATGTATAAATTCCACGTTATCAATCTGGGTCCCTAATAATGAAAACTCACTAATAACATTAATGTAAATGACTTAAAAAATATACCAAACTGATTTAAAAAACTCTTAATGGTGTATGGGAACCAGTATATCCATAAAGGGGGAATAAAGATATTGAGGAAAACACAACAAAAATAAAAAACATGTCATCCAAGGCAACTAAGAACCCCCACCAATAACCCTCCTCTTGGATCCCTAACGACTCCCCTTTCAAGATGATTCTATCCAAACATATATCATCTCAATATCCCAATAATTATTTCACACCTCTAAATATATATGAAACACCAATGGTGTTGTTCCATAATGAATATTCTGGCCCAACACTTCCTCTAAACATTATTCTATGGACTCATTATATGGAAAAAGGCATGGAGTTAAATGATGAAGGTACTTGAATTCAATATTTAATTCCCAACACAATTAAAATACCCTATTGAATAGATAAATAATACCATCTATTTGTTTTCCTTGTCAATATGGTATGAAATTCCATGAAAAACTACCATTAAAAACATACTAGAACACAATTTCCTCCTTCCAATACCAATGATATTTAATCCAAAACAAAAACACTTCTCATTTTGTTTGATAAAACACCAATGATACGAGATACTCTACCATATAATAAATAATAATAATGGTATTCTTGAGATCATTCATCCAATGTTCCATCTACAAATATGAAATTTTCCCCTTATACTTCTCTATACTCTCACACTAGAACTCACACAATGTCTTCTTTTGTAGCCAAAACAATCCTTTAGTGGTCACTTGGATCATTTTACTAATCCTCACCAATTATATGGAAACAGATGAATCATGGTAAGTACAGAAACAAGATCATATGACCAATATCATGGAATTTATTTGATTATATCCTTTTTTAATCAACTCATTTATTTTTTCCCAATGTTACCACAATTAAAACACAATCATAAGAAAACATTATTTATCTACATATCCATGTTCTATATCAAGTACCCATAATTATAGAGCCTATGATGTTGACTATACTAAATGTATTTACATTGAATCAAAAGGGTCCCTAATCATTTTCAACAAAGACGATCTACATTGTGACATCAAACTTTAGGTTTGACTAACTGTATTTCCCTATAAAAACCATGAAATACTCACTTGTTGACAAATAAAAACTCTATATTATTTATCATCAATTTTTAACTATATTTTCATATATATTAAATGTGGAGTCATTAGGTAATACTTTTTTTAATATGGGATTCTTCCTTTATATTGTCGTTTTGTGAATTGCCGACTTTTAGAGATTAATATGGAAAAAACAAATTTAAGGAAAAACATAAAATCCATGTTGAGATATGAGGCACCTATGCATAAAAATGAAAATAAATACGAATAAAATATAAAAAGGACTAAAATGGATCTTATTTTTTAATGAAAGAAGATTTCCCATGATATTGGATGATCATAAGGTGTTAAAAAGCATCATGATTGGAAAATTGGGTGGAAAAATTGTTTTCAGTACTGTAAATTAACATTACATTTCACGTAAATTTTATACAATGTGAAAATACATATGCATTTAATTTATCAAAAGACATCTCATGATGTGAAATTTCTCAAATAGAGAAAAAAATGTGTATTTTAAGGTATCATTTAATGGAATAAATTCCATTTATGACAAGAATGGTCATTAATCACAATTGTTTTCTCAAAACCCCATAAGGATGATTCACAAGATCCCAAATAATATATTACAATAAAGAAAAATGGTATTTCATTCCAAGCATGAGGTTCAACCATCAAGAGGCTTTCATAGGATTCTAACCTATCCTAGATATGTTTGTATTTCATTTTTTCTTATATTTTTTATCCATGCATGTAATATAAAATAATTATTATTTTAATTCATTCATTATGTTATATTTGTTTCTTAATATCCCCACTGATATTAGTTTAATCGTCATTAGCAATTACACAACGATGGTTGGATGAAACTCATATGGGAGAGTATAATTCATTAAACGGGGTGTGTACAACTATCGATCAATTTGATTTCACCAATAAGAATAATTTATTAAATGTTGTCATTTTTGTGCCAATGATTATATTTTATTCATCATTTATCCATTGAAAATATTCCTTTATTAGTCAATGAACACCAACATGATTGTTATGATTTTTTCAATGCCATTGAATGGAATTACTCTTCTATTTTTGAAAATATGGTCATAATGAACATTATCCCTTTTGATTGATTTGACCATGATGAATTAATCTTTGGGCTGTTTTAGATAGAGAATGAATATTTCATCTTTTAAAAAAAATTCATGGTTCCCACCTATTTGATATACTTATTTTATAGGTGATGTTGAATTAATTTATTTAGAAAAAGCATCTGTGAAAATTGGATCCCTGATCTTATTCATTTCTACTTCAATTCAATTATTTAATTTGTGTCACTATTTTATCACAATAAAACTGAAATTTTAGAGACATATCATTTAGTTTATATTTTTCGTTGATACATTGCCATATTTTTGTGGGTTCAACCATATACATCTGCTATGCTACAGCATTATAACTTGTATAATTTTGGTAAATAAAATTTTCTAAATTTTTCATTACTAGAGGATTTAATGATACCTTATGGGACCATCAAACATTGGTTTAGTATCCATATATAATAGGTGCACAATGTTTTACTTGAGACCAATTTCTTATGTCCAATTATTTCCATATACTATTTTTGTTTATTAGTTTTATATGCAGTATTTGTTTTTCTTATTTTTTTTGTTTTTTAATTATTATTATTAAACATTAAGCATCAGATAGTTTTTGGTGTTATAAATGATGGATTACATTTTATATCATTCTTGTGATGAACAATAATCATAATACATTGAACGTATAGGGTATCTGGGCACATGGGAAGCACTTAATTCAAATGGGTGGTCACAAAAAGTTGACGGTAAAAATAATTCATATTCATGGGAGTAAAATGAATTCAATCATATTTAGAAGAGAAAATTCTTCTACTATCCTAACAGATGATCTCAGAACTATCAATGCTACCAATGAAATTTCTATGATGGGCAATACAGTCATGTAAACACTTTCATTCATAAATATCAAGGGAGGCATCCTGAAGAATGATTAACCATACTTCTCACTCAATACATTGATGTAAGTAAAATAGGATAGATTGTAATATAGCTAAGCTTAGTGAGAATGGATAATTGACTACTCATCTTTCCTAAATCATTTTAAATTTTAATTCTATTTTTTTCCTTCCAGTAGTTTTTAATGTACGTGTAGTTTTATATAAATATGAAAAATTTCACAAAACAGAGGAAGTCAAAGATGTCAACATAATGGAACCCAAATAGTAGTACTTCCATGTATATGAGTCCTTCCAAAAAAACATATGATAATAATTTATATGACACACTAGCCACATTTTTTAGAATGTAAATTCTAATATTAAGTAATATGATGGATGGAAATGAAGAAAAACTTCGATAATAAAAATAATTGATTACTCAACTTTCTCGAGTTATTTAAAAATTAAATTACATTGTAAAAAATATACCCTTAGATTCTATTTTTGGGATTTATTGTTATGAAAATGACGATGGGGTAAAGAGGATTGAGGAAGTTTAAACTATTTAAGAAATAAATTTTCAAAATAAGGATGGGGATAACAAGTAAAAATTCTTGGATCATGATGATATTACTTAAAATGATGAACCTCTAGATTTTTATGATGTATCAAAACATAATACATCCCTTATACATATAGAAAAATTTGAAGAAGAGAAAATAGAATATATTTTGTGACATCAAGAAGAAGAGGGAAAACATATGATGGGAATTTTTAATTGTATGGTTCATGAGGAAGACAAGATAGAGGTTAAAGTGTTACAAGACAATGAATTTATAAATGAATAAAAAAATTTAATAGAAGAGGATAATGAAGAAATTTCATTTTACTCTCTATTATTATTTAGAAAAAAAAAGAATTGAAAACCCTCTTACAAAAACTGGAAGATAGGGAGAAAATAAAGGCAATAATTCATGAAGTCATTTGAGAATCTTAGACAAGAAAAATAAATTATAAGTAGTGGTGGAGCAGATGAACTAAAAAATCTGGTCAGATTTTAATTTCCTAGTATTTCTATTATATCTGTTCTTAAATTACAGCCTAACAGTAGTAAGAAAACTAGTGGAAGATGAAGAAAAATACTACACCAAATTCAAAACATATCCAAATGTTTGTAAATCCAATATGGTTTTCTCAATATAATGCTCCAATAAGATGAAAAGGGTTAAATATCGAGCTAAATAACTATGAAAAGATAATCCACTGCTAGTTACCTCATTTTTTTTAAACTGAATTTAATGATTTGTATTTATTTTATTTTATTAGTTTAATAACTCCTCCATGGTTGATCTCGTTATCTAGTTGAGCTGATTATTTCAAATTTTAAGTGGAAATTAATTTTCAGTATTTAAATTTATTTTTAGTTCCTTGGAAGCGGAAGGAATTAAATGTAGGAGGACCATATCATCTTATGAAATACAGTAACATCATGAAAACAATGAAATCCACCCCATATAAATAACTCATGTTGTGAACCGGGCATATAAATATCATGACAAACTCACTAAAAACATCAATGGAAGTGGATTTATACTTTCAAATGTAGATAATTTTACACCAGTATTCTTTCTTCCACCTGAAAAAATGACGGAAACTTTAATTGAATTATTGAATAAAATAAACTAAATTAGATTTACCAATAAAAAATATCTATTTATTTGTCTTTTATTTACTAAAATAGAATTCATGATCACTAAGGAGAAATATATTAACATGTTGTAAAATATGAAGTTTAATTCCCATAAATGAAATAAGATATAAATTAAAATATTAAAATTCACTTTCTAACATCAACTTTCAAATTATTGAAAATTATTTTTGACACAATTGAACTTCGTGATGTTGATTCATATAATCAAAAAATAAGTAAAAAAATTATTTATTTTCATACCATGACCACAATGGGTAATATTTTTCTCCCTTTCCTCAATAGATTATAAAGGAAGTATTTCCAATTTTTACAAGCATATTTCTCTAATGAAACGTGAGACATGTAAAATCACTAGAACATCCATTAATTTCTTGTTGAAACTATGACTGAGAAAAATAAATTTTGAAATTATTGAGTAATTTTATTTATAAACACTTATATTATGAGACCCCCCATCACATTGATCTTTATTTTTTTATAGAAACCATGGATGACCTTACCAAAATTGAGCCTTGTTAGAAGCTTTTATTCCCTTTCCTACCAATATCTTCCTATTTTTCAGGATATTCAATTGAATGAGTGTGGGGGGGGGGGTTTATTCATAGTGTAAATGGGATATTGTTCTTGATATGAGTATTCAGGTTGATTACATTGTTTTTTGGGGATGCCTCATATTCAAATTCATTAGATTCCACTATATATCCTTCTTGTTGATAAAAATTGAAACATAAGATAAAGAAAAAATAATAGAAAAAGAAAAACTATTGTTTATCGAGTATGTAAAAAATTACCATGGTATGATTGATAATATAAAAATAATACGGTGTTATGTTTTGGATTTGAGAATTTTACAAGCTATAAATTCATAAAAAAATATAGAAAAATAAATAAAAAATGGTTTGTGAATTAAGAGAATTAAAAATCTGTATTACTAGACCAATGATTGTTATTATATGTAGTTATGTGGTTGTTTTGAGGATTATTCTAATAAATAATTCTTTATAAAACAAGAGAGGTTCATTTCTCATTATGATCATATCATCTATAAGCCATTACCATTCTAGGGGGGAATGAAATTATTTTGGTGAGGAACATTCCACTGGTATTTTATTTTGAATATTATTTATTATACATTAGAGATTAACATCCTTCTTATAAAATAATTGATCTTCATCATTTTTACTAACTTACCCTTAACCTCTTAAAAATTTGATCCTAACTATGAAGCACACCTGATTAATTATCATACTTTTCATTATGTATTAGAGAATGTAGATATGATGTGAGAATATCATTAGGATCCTATAATGTAGGAATGATCTTCACTCCATTAAATTGATACATTTAATGGTGAGTGGGAAGATTAGTGGCGAGTTAAATCATAAATGGTGTGGGAGTTGATGAAAAGTTAAAATGTGTGAGTGAAAAGGGGAAAATTACTTGAACTGAAAAATAATAAGTAATGCCTTATTTTAGGATTCAATATTGGGTATGTGATGGTATTTTTGTAATATCCTAAGTTTTAAGGAATAATCTTTATGTTCAATATCATTCATGATACACTACATTGAGCTTAAACGAAATACTAGATATTATTATTTCAATGTTATCATTATAACCTAGACATTAAAATCGATGAAATTAATATTATCAAATGAATTATTAAAATAGGGTTGAAATATGTTTAAATAATGATTCATTGGTTACCAAATTTATTAGAAATGTAAATAAAGACCAATTGAATATAAAGGATGTGTTTTTATGAAAACGTATTTAAAATGAGAATAAGTGTGTTTATAAAATCATATCACTCTTTATAAAATTTCATTTAATGAAAAATATATGTCTTATGTTCAATTTAATGTATTAAATTCAAATTATATGATTTATATATGTGATATAAGAACAAATTCATTTATCCAGATAAAATATGTATTTTTCATAAAAAATACAATTTTACCACCTTTTGATGGAGAAACATTTTTAAATCTAGTTTTTTAAAATTTTTTATTTTCAATATGATATAATATATTACTTATTTTGTTTAGGGATATAAAAATTTACCTCGGTTTGAATTTCTCTATTTTTAAGATTGAATTCATATTTTAATAAATAATGAAAATAGTGCATTTTAATTAAAAACTATCTTTTCATGTAATTTATTTATATAGATAGATTGTATTTTTATTTGATTTTAATGTTTATTTGGATTAATTTTTTATAATTTAATCGAATTTTGGTCATTGGATGTAATTTTAAATTTAAATTGGACATAAACACATTTCAATATTTTGATTGTTTTTACTTCTTAAAAACCATCTTTCTTGTTTTCCCCACAGGAATTAATTTTAAACTAATTACCTAAAATAATTTATTTCGAAAATGTAAAATTGGATTCCATATTTGGAATCATAAGTTACAAATTATGTAAAGAGTCCCATTTTTTTGGACATTATGAATAGTAACTTCAATAAATATTTCTATTTTCCATGATTAAAGGAAATATTAGGTAAAAAATGGTAAAAAATTAATATAATAATATAAAACTACAATAAAACATGTACTAATACTATTTTATGAGTTGCTAGTGCCAAACAAAATCCATAGGTATAACTTTTGGCATCTGGGAGCCATTTGGTTGTGAAAATGACATGTTACAATGATTAATTTAATGTTAATGGGAATATAACTTAAAAAAGTATCTTTTTACTAAAACAATTTTAAAGGGGGGGGGGTTATATAATGGATCTATTTGAATATAAATAGTAATTATAAATTTAAAAATATTTCCTACATCATGGAATTTAATTTATCATTTTTAGACATTAAATAAATAAATTTATTTATGACAAAATGATGATGTTGTTATTACCTTATTAATGAATGATTCAAATAAATGACATTATAAATATTAAAAAAAATATTATTTTGAATTTTTTTTGTCATTCACGAATTTTAATGATGATTATGACATATTTTATTTGAGTTCATGCATTTTCTTGGAATCAATAATTTTTTTAATGCTTTAAAAAAATTAATTACGAAATTGTGTCAAAATTGATGTTAATGTGTAATTGAAACAAATAATATTTTATGAATGATATAATAGACATAAAAAACTAATATTGGTCCAAATTACATATGTATTGGTAAAAATGTCATTAATGGTCCAATTTTGCTTCTCTTGTAATTTTATAGTGACTATATTAACTATATTATTTAAAAATACAATAAGACATTGTAAGAGTTAATTTATTTTAATAAGGGTAAAATATAAAAGATAATTAAATATTTTTGACAAAAAATTGTCTAAAACCGATTGGTTGAGAGTATTGTGAACCATCTACCTCTTATCCTAGAAATATTTCACTTTTTAGATATTATAATTTGAAAATAAATTTAAAATAAAATTATATTTCCATACATTCCAAATGTGCCCCTCCTCCATCTTATAAAAGGCCACAACATATACCCACTTACTCACACATCTCAATCCCCTTCGCTCACCCAACATCTACTAAAATAAACTCCATATTCCCTCAAGTATTTTTTGAGTCCTTACCTTGGGTAGAAGGAATCTCAAGGAAGCCTTTTGTATCAAATCAAAAGGAGTTACCTGATTTGGAGGTAA
Organism: Viscum album; assembly: GCA_963277665.1. Taxonomy (NCBI): domain Eukaryota; kingdom Viridiplantae; phylum Streptophyta; class Magnoliopsida; order Santalales; family Viscaceae; genus Viscum; species Viscum album. Next base: position 1,894,328,549 of record OY728119.1, read on the forward strand.
TGTCTTCTCTCAAGCACCTTTCATTTATTTTCCCTCTACAAAACCATACCATATCTTTTTATATTATTTTATAACACCACTGGTATCCTTAGTATAGTATGATTTTTTAATTCTAAGGGTTTTACAGACACCTACACAGACCTACATCTAATGGATGTAAGATATATTTTTTCTGTGTATGGTGAACAACTGCCTCACAAAATGATGATTGTTCAATTTTTTACTATCGCCTCTTTTGGTGGAAATTAAGAGAGAACTATATTAATAAATGATATATGTTATATTTATATTATCTATAATGTTCTTTATTTTTTATTTACAACATACCGTTATGATTTTCATAATGTGTAAATATGATAATTTCATATGAGAAAGTGTGGACTACCCCCCCTCAAAGTGATATGACTCATTCATTCCATACATGGAATAAATAAAGGATCAAATTAATGAATTTATGTAGAATATATGACATAGATATTATAATATAATTATAATATATGCATGTATCATTAGGTTTTCATTCCTTTAATATGAAAATAAATTAATGCAGTGTTCATGCATATGTATGGCATGGCATCTCTATGAATGGAACATTTCATTTCTTATCACAAAATGTTATAGAATATTATAAATACATATAAAATTTTTATATATGATATTTAAATCATGATTACTATTCCTGAAATGATTTAATTTTTACCTCGTGGACAATTTAAATCAAAACAAGTTCATTTTCGACTAAGTACCGAATATCGTCAAAACAACCGATATGAACTTTAATTATTATTTAATTATTATAAAATGGTAATAGGGGATATAAAATGAATAATAAACTTTTAAATTTTTCTTAATCTAGTATAAATTAAAATACATTTATTATTTAGTAATATAAATAATGAATGAGACAAGACAGACTCAGGGAAAGGGAAATCTTAACTCAATCTCATATCATTGAGTTAAATATCCATTTCATCAGTTTTGGTCTTCCAAGAATATGTGTGAGTGACCTTTGATTTTTTTACACAGAATATTCCATTATATTCCATGTTTATATATTTTTTACACATAATTATGTCATTGATTTATCTTTAATCTAAGGATACGATCTTTGTATGAGACTTCATCTCAATATCCTATCATTGAGAAATATCTTGATGATATGCACCATTATTTCATTATAAAGTGTATATAAAACCCATTTTACATTAATTATCCATATTATATCTATACTCGTAATATATAATATCTTTTAAAATGATCTAAATTCACGTGGCGTATAATTTAAATGTTTAAAATTCTAAAAAACAATGTATCTAAAACATAATTTTAAATGTTTTAAAGATTTAAACTTATAAATCATTGTCTTTCATGTCCATGATTGAAAAATGATTTTAATAAATTATTTATAAGGAAATTAATTTTTTTATGTGTAAATTCATTTTAAAAGATTCAATGTTGTAAGGGACACTTTGATTCAAAAATATTATTTTTAAATATTTTAATTGTATTTTAAAAGGGGATTGATTATTTCAATAAAATTTATTTTTTTATATATATAAATCATGAAAAAAAAATTCTGATTTTATGTCACTATTATGTATTTATTTTTACTTTACTTTTTTACCACTTTATTATAAAATAATGTGTTTTCATTTAAGAGTGTGCAACTTGTAAAGATGACATATGATTTCAAAGTGTAAATGTTATTTTTTCCTTTATGCTTGGTTTATGTGTTCTGATTTTGTCATGGTTCATGGGAATTACATAATTATACAGGGGGTTTAAAGAAAAAACAAACTTGGGTGATCCTGTTATAGATCTACAATGCATTAGGTAACCTGAAGGAGGCAAACATAAATGTTTCTCCTAAGAGATTTCGGGAAAATACTGTGATGGATATTCCAAAGGAATCCATGAAGGTTACTCCCTATGTAGCTGTGACATATATAATATAAGTATGATATGGATTCCACATGTTAACTTTATGTTTTATCATATATATGGTGTTTTGTAGGAATCATATGTATACATTATGTAAGCTCTGTAGTTTATGTTTTATGTGTGAAAAGTTTTATTTTCTGAAAATGTTTTCATGGGTTTTAAATATTCACGGACTAACAGTTTTATTATTTATTTTATATTCATTACTGCATTTTTATGCTAATCCCATGTTAATGAAATGTTTTACATAGGATATAAGTAAGTGTAAGATAATGGAATAAGTCATGTATGTTTTTATCAAGAAAATGAAATCATGTTTTCCTTAAAGGGTTTCCTATGGTGGAAAAAGTTGATTCTGAGCATAATTGTCCACATGTGATGATTGGGTCTATTATGTAATAGTTATGTCCTAATTCTATAAAACTATAAACCTGAAAAGATCCTCAATTTTAATTTTGAAATAACTCAATATTATGTAATGTTTATGGTCGGGGCCTTATAGTTGGTATTATAGGTTGGTTTAGACATCTTTGGAGGTTAGGATGTTTAATTAAGGGTTGGTGATATCATCTGGGGTTTCTAATTTTAAGGTTTATCATAAGTTAATTGTCTTATAAACCCCTTTTAAGCAATTGTTCTTAAATTTCAAGGTTGTTAATGGTATTTTTAGAGACATTAATTTTTAATGTAAATATGGGTTATTACTTATAGGGATACAAAATTAATAGAATGAGATAAACGTTGAGTTTAAAATATAAAATGTTTTTTTCAATGATTTTATCTCTTTTTTATAATTTTATAAGAATTATATGTTTTTCTGAAAAATGACAACATATAGACCGTGTGAAAATCTATCCTGTTGGGAAGGGTTGTAAAAATCAAACCAATAACTGATGTATGGCTAGGATTTGTCTCCAACCACCGGCCTACGTGATGTCCCTAGTTAGTATGACTTATTATTTTTAGTAAAATTATTTTATAGATTAATAAAAATTTTATTTTGGGATCATATTCTTTTTCAAAAATATATTATTATTATTGAAAACTGTTTGGTGATTAAGTGATAATTATTATTTTGGAAGACATTTTCTATTTTGGGGAACACTATATGCCTAAGGAAAATATAATATTATGGGATTTTATTTGAGGATTAATGTATTAATTTCCATTTTTAAGAATATTTGTTTCTATTTTGTAAATATATCTATTTGGGTCATTTATCAAAATGATTAACTAATCATGAAGAATTTGTGATTAGGTTAATTGCTTTTCAGTACAAAACATGAAGTCTATTTAATGTTATTTGGATATAAATGTTATTATTTATCATGGAAGACTGTGTGACCAAATCCTTTTGAATTTTGGGTTTCAATCTTTTTTTGGATTAATTTGAAGAATTTTAAGGACATTTTTTGTTGAATTGTCTATGTAAACTTGGGTATCACTGTTGAATATTGGAGATTAAAATTAGTCCTTCTACATATAAAAGTAACTTTTTTTTTGATATTATCAGATCTTGTACTAACCATTTTGGTTTTGTTTAATTTTTAGTGGTAGGATAAATATATTGTTTAACTTTTTTATTATATGAGTTCTTATAAGCTGATTATAGTGCTTCATGCATGAAAAATACTTCTTTAATACTCATAATTTGAAGAAAATGATGTGTGTGTGGTGGAAATTGATTAAATGATGACACTGTAAGTTTCATGTAATTATATATTATTATATTATAATTATAAGAAGTAAAATAATTCTTTATCTTTATGAATGTAATCTAAAATCTAAATGGTTTCCATTTACATTTTCCTACTATGAAATAAATGATTGTTTAACCCATCAAAAGTTTTTGGTTTTCTGATTGTTAACATTCTTCTGATCATGATTTATATCACTATACATTAGTACAAGATGGTTATCTTTTCTTCCATATCCTTTTTTCCTATATGTAACCTTATTATGTGTTATCTTGGGTGACCTTTTTACTTTAATGTCTATATTTTAATGGGAAATTTTTATTAGCCATTTTTCCATTGTGGTTTCGAAATAAAGGTATATTTAAAAGTTATACCCAAGTAACTGACCCTAAATTCAAATTTGGAGGATGTAATTTATTGAAAATGGTTAAGATGTAACATCCTATGTTTTATTAATGAAACACAATGTTCAACAGCATACATGCCATGCTACATCAAGCTTAAACAAACAACTAAATATTTTTATTTAAAAGATACGATTATAACCTATTCGTTGGAATATAAAGAATGAATAGTATCAAATAAATTATTAAAATATGGTTTACACATGTTTAAATAATGATTCATTGGTTACCAAATTTGTTATAAATGTAAATAAAAACTAATTGAATATAAAGGGTGTGTTTTTATGAAAACCTATTTTAAAAGAGAATAATTGGGTTTAAAAAAACATATCACACATTATGTATTTTACATTAATGAAAAATATATTTTATATTTAAAATTTAATGCTATAAATTCAACTTTTATGTTTTCTATATATTATATAAGACCAAATTCAAAATTATTAGATAAAAGAAGTGTTTGTCAAAAAATACAGTATCACTAACTTTTGATGGCGAACCCTTTTAAATATAGCCTTTGAAAATTTTATAAATTATATATCATATAAAAAATATCTTATTCTGAAGTGGGACATAAACAATTTTGTTGGCCGAAATTTTGGTTTTTTTCTGATGAAATTCATATATAAATGAATAGTAAAAAACACTGCATTTTAATTCAAAAATACATTTTCGTCTAATTAATTTATATAGTTATATTATCTTTTTAATTGGGGTTGAAGTGTTATTTTATTTATTATTTTATCATTTAATCCAATTTTGGTCATTATAAGTAATTTCAAATTTAAATTGGACATAAACACATGTCAATTTTTTTATTATTTTTACTTCTTAAAAACACTCTTTCTGGTATTGACAATTAAAATTTATTGTAAATTATTTACTAGAACTTCTGTGTTTTGAATATTTAAAAATGGATTCCTTATTTGGAATCATAATTTCTATATTATTTAAATAAGTCCCTTTTATTTTTTACACATTATGAATAGTGACTTCAGAAATTATTTTTACTTACCATGGTTAAAGGGTAAATTTGGAAACTAAGGGTAAAAATAATATTATAATAATATAAAACAAACCTACTATGTTTCCTAATCCTATTGGATGAGTCATGGGTGACAAAAAAAAAATCCTTAGACTAAACTGTTGTCATTTTGGAGCCACTTAGGTGTGAAAATGACATGTTATAATAATTAATTTAATGTAAAGAGAAATATATCATAAACATCTATCATTTTAAAAAAACAATTTTAAGGTGGGGTTATATAATAGATATATTTGAATATAAATATTAATTAGAAATAAAAAAATATTTTCAATATCATTGTATTTTATTTATAATTTTTATCTATTAAATAAAAAAATTTATTTATGACACAATGATGAGGTAATGATTACCTTATTAATGAAAGATTAAAATAAATGAAATTAAAAATATTAAAATAAAATTAAATGAATGTTTTTATTCCATCCACGAATTTCTTTGGATGATAATTATATGTTATATTTTAGATAATGTATGTTTTTTAATCAATCAAGTTGTTATAGATTTAAACAAATCAATTACTAAATTGTGTCAAAATTGACATAAATGAATTTTAAAAATAATAATAATTTATTAAATGATATATTACTCATAAAAATGTAATATTCATAAAAATAAATTATATTATGTCAAAAATTTCATTAATTAACCACATGAGGTTCAGTTATCATTTTTTAGTAACTATAATAACCATATAGTGTAAAAATAGATAAAGACATGGTAATAGTTAATTTATATAACTAAGTGGTAAAGTTCAAATTTGTGACCTAAACATGTATAAAACCTATTGTTTGAGATTATTTAGAGTCATAATCATCTTATCCTCTAAAAATCTCATTTTATAGATATTATAATTTGAAAATAATTTTATAATAAAAAATATTTCAAGACATTCCTAAAGATCCCCTCCTCCTTCTAATAAAAGTCCACCACCTCAACCCACCTACCCACACATCTAAAGACCCATGTATCACCCAAATTTTACTCAAATAAGCTCCCAAAATCCCTAAATTCCTCCTATAATCCTTAACTTGGGCATAAGGAAACTCAATAATAATATTTGGCTCAATTCCAACGAAGTAACCTGATTTAGTGGTGACATCTTCTCTCAAGATCCTTTCATGTAATTTCCTTATCCAACCCCTAAAATATATTTTTCCATTATATTGATAACAATTAAAATATAATAAATATACATGGATGTTTTTATAAAAATTTTTATACACACACATACACACACATCTATCTAATGGTTATAGAACATACTATTTCTATGTATGGAAAACTACTACCTCACGAAACATTGATTATTCAATTTTATCATACCACCTCTCATAGTGGACATTATTATGTTACTATATTTATATATGATATATATAATATTTATATTGTCTCTTTGATTATGTAATATTTATTTACAACATACCATTATGCTTTCTATATTGTGTAAATACGATAATTTCATTTGAGGAAATTTGGACTACCACTCCCTCAAAGTGATGTGACTAGTTCTTTCAAAACATAGAACATATAAAGGATGGATTTATTGAACATATGTATCATATTTAAAAAATATATTATACTTTAATTATTATATACCTATATATCATTTATTTTTAATTCCTTTAATATTTCAAAAAATGAAAGTAGCGTTCATGCGTACGTATGGCCTACTGTCTCCATGAATGGTGCATTTCATTTATTATCTTTAAATGTTATGGACTATTATAAATACATATAATATATATATATATATATATGATATTTAGATCATTAATAATATTCTATAGATGATTTAATTTTCACCATATAATCAATTTACAACAAAACAAGATCATTTTCTACTCAAGTAACAAATATCGACAAAACGACCGATATTAACCTAAATAATTATGTAATTTTTATAATGTGGTAATAAATGATATAAAAGGAATAATAAACCTGAAAAAGGATCTTATTTAAGTATAAATTAACCTATGTCTATTATTCATAAACATAAAGAATGAACAAGACATGTTGGACACGAGGTAAAGGAAATATTAACTCAATCTCATTTAATTGACTTAAATATCCATGTCATTGGTTTCGTTTTTCCAATAATATGAGTGAATTACCACTAGTTGTTTTTCAATAAATATTCACTTATATTGGATATATTTATTTTTTTCACAGAAAAGTATTTCATTGATTTATCTTTAATATAAGGATACAATCTTTGTAAGGGACTTCATCTAAATATCCTTTCATTAAATCATTATTTTTATGATATGAAAATTTATTTAATTATAAAATATTTATAAAGTCCCTTTTACAATTAATAACCATATTATATCTATACTTATGATATTTAATGTCTTGTAAAATTTTATACTTTCATGTGGCATATAATTTAAATGTTTAAAATTTTAAAGTACTCTTTATCTAAAACATCATTTTAAATGGTTCAATGATTTAAACTTCTAAATCCTTATAAATCATATCCATTTTTTCAAAATGATTTTTAAGGAATTTTTTATATGTACATGAATGTTATTATGTTTAAATTCCATTAAAAATATTCAATGTGGTATGGGACACATTGATTCAAATATCATCTTTTAAAATTCTTTAATTGTGTTTTAGAAGGGGATTTATTATTTAAAACATTTTGAATGTTTTTTATATATACATCATGAATAGAATTTATCGGTTTTATGTATCTATTATTTATTTATGTGTACATTACAAGTTTTAAATTTTATTTTAAAATAATATGTTTTCATTTATGAGTGTGTGACTTGTAAATTCGAAAAGTGATTTCAAACTGGAAACGTTAATTTTCTTTTATTCATGGATAATGTATTAGGATGATTTTGTGGATCTTGGGAATTTCATAATTATAAAGGTTGTTCAATGATAAACCAATGGTGAGTGAGCCCATGATATATCTATAATGCATTGGGTAACGTGATGAAGGTAAATGTTAAGGTTTCTCCTAATAGATTTAAGAAATATACTATGATGGGTATTCCAAACGTAACAATAATGGTTACTCCCTATGTAGATATTAAAGATACAGTGTAAGTATGATATTCATTCCACAAGTTACCTTTATTTTTTATGATTTTCATTATGTTTTGTATGAATCTTATGATTACATGATGTAAGCTAAGTATTTTATGTTTTTTGGGTTAAAAATATGATTATATGAAAATGTTTTCATGGGTTTTTAATATTCATGAAGTAACACTTTTCATTCTTATTTGATATTCCTTACTGAGTTTTTTATTCTCATACCATGTTTTTTAAATTTTTTGCATCCGGTATAAGGATGGTTAAGATAATCGAAGAAGATAAGAACATTTTTATCACGAAAATGAACACTTGTTTTGTATAAAGGCCTTCCTTTAGTGGAATAAGTGGATACTGAGTGTAAATGACCACATGTGATGCTTAGGTCTATTATATAATTATTATAGACCAATTCTATAATACAATAAACCTAAAAAATCCCCAATGGGAATTATTTACATAAATCGAAATTAATTAAATTTTATGGCTTGGGCCTTATAATTTTACATTAGCAATTTAAAATTAGTTTTTATGAGAATAATTGTGTGAAAATTCCCTTACTAATTTATGGATCCCTGGTACATCGATGTTGAGTTTTTCTCAAGGAATATAAAATATTTGAGTGTGGGGTTATTTGATAACTCTTTTTTTATTAATTTTAAAAATATTTTATATGTGAATTCATTTGCTAATAATTTATTAAATATGATATTATTTTTTGATATTGCTTTTTTTTAGGACTGAAATTTAGTGAAAATAATGGATGAAAATGGAATTAAGGAACAAAATAGAGATCACACCAAGCTAAGAAGGGAATGTGCAAGATTATGGAAAATTAATATGGGTTAATTATTAAAAAGGAGTAAAACAGATCATGTTTTATAGTGAAATAAGATTTAACACGATTCTAGACAATCATAAGTTGTTTGACTTGTTCAGAACTGAAAAACTGAGAAAAAATTGCTTTTTTAGTACACGAAATTAAATATTCCCATCTTGTAAATATTACTTGACTTGAAAACACATGAGCATAAAATGTCTTTTAATACATTACATAATTTGACATTTACCAAATAGATCCAAAATAGGTATTTCAAATAACTTTCGACATAAGGAATTTTATTTGAAACCTGAACCACCATTTATCAATGTTTTGACTATGAAACACCTATAGGTCCCCAGAAAGAATATAAATAGTGGTTCAAATTATAATAATGGTAATTCTATTTAAGGATTGAGGATTGACCACCTAGATGCTATTTTATTGTTCTGACCTTCCTTAGTTAGGTTTTTACTTCTGTTTTTCTTTCCATTTATTTATACTTATTGCATGTAATGTCAAATATGGTTTTATTTGTTCCATTCTATATATTTACTTTATTACTTTCTATTTATGTATTTATTAATATCTATCATATTTATAGGGTTTTAATCCTTATTGGTTATCACTTGAAAATGGTTGTCTCAAACCTATATGGGAGAGGGGAATCATATAAGGGGGTTCATGTAATCTTTGATTGATTTTATTTCACTCAAAAGATGATTTTAAACAATAATATCATGTTGTTCTTATGTTTCTATTTTATTGATAATTGATCCATTGACCATATTCGATCAATAATTAATGAATAATAAAATGATTAAGAGTAATTATTCATTACCATTGAATGGAAATAGTCTTCTACTTCTGGAAATGATAATATATTTCACATAATAAATATCTATTCATATGACCATGTATAATTGTGATTCTTGGGTAACTTGATAAGGAATGACCATTTATTCTACTAATAATTTTTTTGGGTTTCACAACTATTTTATATAAATATTTTTAAGTTAATTTGTATTAATTTATTTAGAAATAAAATCACTCGAAACACGTTCCCCTCTCTCCTTCTTTTTTACTTCAACAAATTTATTTTATTTGTGTCTCTAGTTTAAATATATAAAACTAGAATTGGAGGGACTTAAGTTTTTTATAGAGTTTTTCTTATTGTATTTTCGGTTTTATTTTATTAAAATAGTGACAAAATTTAAAAAATTAATTTAAATAAAATCAAAGAAGTGAGGGGAACTAGTTTCATGGAATAGTTTTTCTATGTAAATTAATTCAAATTCACTTTCAAAATAATTATATCAAATAGTTTTTCAACAAAAAAATAGCGTAATAAGAAATGATCATTCAGAATCAAACTACTCTATAATTAAAAATTCATCATGGCCAGAGAAATCAAAATAGATAAAGTGAATTATGTTAATGTCACCAAATGTAGACGAGTAATTTCATTCAATAGTCATGAATAAATCACCTTAATCATGTTGGTGGTCATTCATTTCTGAATTAATATGTTCAACGGATCAATTATGAAGAAAAAAGAAACATTGGAAGAACATGATACTATTGAATAAAATCATCTTATGAGTGAAATAAAATTGATAAATGATGGTACGCACCTCCTTTAATTGTGTGCACTCTCCCCTATGGGTTTTAACAAACCATCATCGGGTGATCAATAATGATGATTAAGACAAAATATAATATAGATATATAAATAATGAATGGAAGCGAAAATAATAATGAAAATATAAATATTGGAATTAATGTGTTCATTATTTGATCTTACATGGCAAAATAAGAAATAGAAGATAAAAAGAATAGAAAAATCTGTCTATGGATGGTTCGAAACCTATGGTAGCCTCTTATTGGTTAAGCCTCATGCTTGGATTGGAATTCAATTTTAATTTTATGGAACCCCTTATTTATAAACATGGAGGTCATCCTTGGTGGATTCATAGTCAAAAATAATGTGATAAATTGTCATTCGGGATATAAATGGAATATCCTCCATCAAACAATATGCTGAAATCCTAGTGTTTTGGATTTTTTTTGAGAAATTTCACATTGTGTAATATTTTACAAGATGTATAATTCATGAGTTTTATCCTATCATATATTATTTAAATGATGTTAAATATCAATTTATAGTATAGAAAACCATATTTTTGTCAGGCTTTTAGGTTATAATCATTCCGAACATGTTGTGATCATTGAACAGAATAGGAAATATCCTGTTTTTTCAAGACATGATATATTTAATTCATTTTATATATTCTCATCATCATGATTTTCTATAGATTCAATGATCTTCTTTACTTCTCTATGTGACTTCCTTTTGGATCCTTAATTCCCATATTTTCATTCATATGTTTCAAATTCTGGTCTTGAACAAAACATCAATATCAAGGAAGAATCCCATATTAAATCAATTAGTATCCAATTAATTTTCATTTGATATATATTATAACATAGATAAAAAAAGGGACATCACAACCCTTATATGAAATACCCCTTGTAATTGTGGCAATGATGTTGGTGACCTCTAAGTCTCACCACTAATATACCCTACATATGAGACTAGTATTAAAAAATAATCTCTAAAATTGGATGTATTACCCAATTATATCACAAAAACAAAATAAAATCTCCAAAATATATTTTAATATAAAAATAAATCAAAAAATTTATAATAATCCTAATATGTAAAAGGTCATATGAATAAAATACACTAATATAGAGTATAAAAATTAAATCTCCTTTGGTGAAACTCCGATAAAAACACTATGCTATGAGAAAGAACTCTCTAGCTCAGTCCCAAAATCCCTCCAACAAACATATAACATGGGTTTATATATATATATATGTGACCTTGCATGTATAATAAGTAGGATAATATTCAATGTATCTAATGAATGTATCGATTAATTATATTAATTCTTTAGGGAATAAACACCAAAACCAATGAACACCTTCCAAAGAAACTATCACCCATTCTCATCAAGTCTCACTCACTCGATAGGGAATCCATGCATAATAACATACTAATAAAAATATAGAAAATATCTACAAGACACCACATATCCCCTAGTTTTTCACTCTCATTCCAAAAATTTATTATTTAAATTTTTATATCACATCCATAGTCAAACGTCAACACACTAATAAAATATTGTCCCATATTTTGTGGGTTATTCATTATCCCTACATTCTTGGAACCTTATAGGAGAAAAAAAATTTGGAACTAGTATCAAAAATACCCTGAAACTAACAATCTATATATATCATATCTCAAGAGTATATCACATAATCACCACATATCAATCTTAGTAGGGTATTGTGAACTTGAATGACATCTACCTAATTCCATAACCCTATCATGAACATCCCATACCAAGTATTATCATAAAATATTTATAATTAATCTATTGTAATAAATCATTTTACACAATAATAATATAAGGGATATCAAGGAAATATTTCATAGCATCATGTTCCTTCACCAACCTATAAATAGGGGAAAACCCATAATTTGAAAACATTTGTGTGTTGGTATGTTCATCTTACATAGGTTGGTGCCTTTAGAGTCCACAAGAAATTAAAATAAAAAATCCCACAAATTAGTCTATCCTAGATGGTTTACACCAAAATAGTATTGTCACTATCCATAATAATTAATAGTCTTTCACTATTAAAAATTTTCATCACTTGTAAATATCTCAAAAACCCACCCCTTTTCTACACAATACAACCACCACAACCATGAACTCTTTACCATTTAATCACATCATTTAAAAAATTAATTATTTTCTCCAACTAAATATATTAAATAAACTATTATTTTTGTAAATACAATTAATGAAAAATCATTCCCATCCAAACATATGATTAATGTATCCTTTGAAAATTCATTTCATGCTTAACTAATTCATTTTAGACCATGATTATTCAATTTTGGGGATTCATAGTTACTATTTTCTTTGATACCAATCATATTCAATTTTCATAATGAATCTATAACACCATTATCATGTTAGAAAAAATTCCACTTTATCAAACCCCCTTCCCCAAAATCTCATTCTAATAATCACCATAATAAATAAACAACCACAAAAAAAGTAACCCTTCATTATTAATCCAACAAATTGCAGACCCACATCCAAACACATAATATTCTCTTGAAACTAGCTGAATCCATTAGCAACTAAGACCACACAACCATGAAAAAAGAATCAAAATAATGATGTAATATTATAAAAATAATATATTATAGTAAAAATAATATAAACAATCCCATTGTTTCAAAACATGTTGTCACATTCATTTAACATAACATTCATAGGTGATATCACATCAATCCATATTTCACACAACTGATTCATTACCATATTTAAGTATTTATCTTTTTGTGGTAGGTTATTTTACTATTTAAATCAAACTAATAATTAATTTCATATCATATATGTAAAATAATTTCTACAATAGTATTGGGAAGTCAAAGAACACAAAAGAAAGTGACAGAAAGAGGTAAACCCATACATATAACCACATAGAAATATTTTCCTCTATTTTTTTATTATATTTATTAAGAGTATAACACAACCAAATTCATTATTTTTTTATGTATTGAATATATTAGTTATTCACGTCATTATAATATGTTTTGCGATATAAGATATGAAAATTTTGACACTTTTCAATGTATCATGGTCGCCACATGCTTTTGTAAACTATGAAACAAAAAGGTGTGTCTAGCTGAACATCAATTCTTGTTGTGGTTGGTTGGTTAATAAAGGATTTGGTAAACAATATAGGTAAATTGTGAAACCATAAAAATAATTTTCTTTTTTGGATTTTTTTTAATTGGGCTTTCTCCCATTTTCCCCACATATAAGGGTAACATCTTGCTTCCCTCCCCAATCAAATCCCTCCCACTCCTCTCTTTTAATGATGATTTCGTGGTAAATTCCTAGTGGCCTCTAATAAAAATAATTATATTAGTTTCTCTTTACTCTTATTCATCATTATTATCTTTATTTATTCCATCGGTAACCCCTATTCTCTATCCCTATTTTCCATAGTGAAAAAACCACAATCCTAGAGTTGTCGTACATGTGATTTGTTTCATGGAATTGTGAGGTTCATCTCATTACCTAACATATAATACTTATCAAAGGTTACATGATTTCAAGTATTAAGGTAAGTTTATCTACAACATTACATTAATGTTGGTGTTATTTTGAATCTTATATTTATATTTTTTTAATTAAATAGTAATATAGAAACCCATGCATGGAATACATTGTTATTACATAATTTATGATGAGTATTCAGAACATTAAAAAGTTACCTTCCAAAGGAATTTAATAGTTTACTATATATTGAAACATGGAACCTATTATTCTAATTTTGTGAATGATATTCAATATCCCAAAAAAGATATTTCTCTTTTGTACTCATACTGTCGGTTATGGAAACACAATAAAGGGGTGAGAATATTTTCTCTATAAGGGAAAACAAAGATATATATAAGCATAATCATGAGCATAAGGGTATGAAAACATGAGAATAACATTCAAAGATCATACACTACATTTCAAATATCACATACATGAGTCATGAGGTAATGATTGGATGTTCATAAGACATAAATCATAAGGTAATAAATATCATAACAAATTAATTCATAACATAGTAATAAAACATAGAATGTTTGGAAAACACAACAACATATAATATGATCTTTATATTAGAAATCGAATAAGGACATGATCATATTTGATGAAAATTTCATTTACTGAATAGGGTAACTCCCCATCCTAGTCCTGTAATACTTAAATGAGGTCAGTCCTTATTCCATCCCTATATTATTGAACCTAGTTCACTATTCATTATATCCCAATCATACTGAATTGAGTTCATTCCTCATTCTAGTCCTATCATACTGAACCGAGTGCAATTTTCATTCCGTCCCTTTTAAACATAAAAAATTCATGAAAATATTGATAAAGTATTCAATATATAATATCCCTAATAAAACATAAACTATATCAAATTATATTATCATATATGGAGATGGATTTTGAATGATCACTTAGAATGATTCATAAAGAATATAACCTTTCATTATAAATTATTTTTTACGACATAAAAAAGTTTCAAAATACTTTTATTTGAGGATAAATTGAGAATTTATGAAGTATTTATTAAAAATAATATAAAATAATTTTAGTTGTAAAATATCATTTCAATTTTAAAAATTATTAAAAATCAAAAAACTTTTTGAAAATTCATTTCTTTGAAAATAACCAAGAAATCATATAATGGATGATTTAAAAATCATTTAAAACAATCCTGAACAGAAATAAGTTTTTAAACCATTTTTAATTTAAAACTACAATAAATACCTATAGGTTCACTAATATTATGAAATTTTTTCTAGAAAACATGATTTTAAATTAAAACAGAATTCCAATTAAAAGGATAGATAATGTAGGAATTTCTTAAAAACACACCCTTAATTATCTTACTTACCAAAGAGTGAATTTTTTTTACCATGAAATGAATATATAATTATGTAATATAGGATAATACAATTTTCGATATTATTCGATATATTGATAATAATACATCAATAATTGAATCATAATCATACAGCATCACAATAAACAATAAGATTGTAGTAAGACACTCTTACTACTTTTGTAACAGTGAATCACATTACCAATTAGAGATTAACATTAAATGAAGCATAAAATATCATGAAAATAAGTATATTAATTATATTTCTTGTAAAAGGATAGTAAACAAACCTCATAATAGAGTATAGGTGCATAACATAACATGTGTCTCAAAGAAGGAAAATTGAGAGAAATTACATTATCTATTTGGTAACATTTTGTACAATAAATCCCATGAAAGAGAGATCATAAATTAGATAATAAATGCCCATAAATTTAATTATATTAATTATATAATACATTAATTGGTTATATACACACCATATAAAATAATAAGTGTTGAATAGAGCATATATCTCCTGAATTAAAAGTGAGATGATAAAACCTTTAACCTAAGTATAAACTCTCTTCATACACATTGAAAAGTCTTGAATAATATAAATAATTTTATTATAAATCACCCAAATATATATATTATTTTATATCATACGATATATGGTTTTATTATGACATTATATTACCCTTTTATTAACAATTTCATGTAAAAGTTACATTTAGGTTAATAACTGAAATGATTTTCTTGTATGTTTTGACATGATATTCTCAATCCTCTTACGTAGATCATGATTTAATGATTTATATAATTTAATACATGATATAAATATCATATATATGAATTATATAATTATTTATAATAATATATAATATATAGAAATTTGAAATGAATTATACTGTTCATAGAGATGGTAGGTCAAACAAATGAGTGAACGGTGCTTCCATTTTATTTTATTATATTTAAAGAAAGAAAAAAATAACATATATATATATATATATTATCATTAAACTATATCATTATATCATATATATCACATATTTTAATTAAACGCATCCTTAATGCATTCCATGTGTAGCATGAATGAATCACATCTCTCGGAGTAGGTGGCAGTCCAAACACCCACAAATGTTGTTATCATATTCCCACAAAATCAAAATGATGATGGTGTGTGTCATATAATACTCTAAAATTCATAAATACATAATAAATTTCCAATATATATTATATAAAACACTATTTATATCATTATTACCAACCTTGAGTGGTGATAATGGAAGAATGAATGACATCGGTTCATGAGGCGGTAGTCCACCGTACACACAAATGATGGTTACGTGTCCCATTTGATGATAGATTTTTTTAGTGTTTTTTTACCCATATCATAAAAAAATCTCAGTATAAATAGGAAAAATATGATATTATATAGTCATTAAATAATAAGAATTTAGTTTGTAGGATAAAGAAACAAATTAAAAATTCATATTGATGAATGTTACCTCTTCTTCAGGTAACACCTTTTTGATTGCACCAAAGTGCTTCCTTGGTTGAATTTATGATGTATTTTAGGATTCAAATTTTATAGGTTGTATTTTGGAGATTATTGTTTTCTGGATTTTGAATGTCTAATGTGCATTTTAGGTGTAAATATTTGAAGGGGAAGAATGAACTTTTATAGTGGAAGAGTCACATTTTTTTAAATATTGAAAGGTGAACTTTATTAAGAGGTCTCTCATATATCATGTGCCTCCAATATTTTTTAATTTTATAGAATAGTAATTATATGGTAAAAATATTTCCATCCAATGTTGTTTGTAAACTATATATGGTATTTGGCCCCTATAGTTAATGATTAACCACTAAGTAACTTGCTTTAACAATAATCAGTGTAATTAATTTTAATTACATTCACTAATATTATGGGTAAAAACTATTTTTACCCAACTAAAAATTATAATTTTAAATAAATAAAAATATTTAACCAATTTTTTCAAATTCTAAACACATATTTGGAATAAATTAATTTAAAATTAATCCCATGGATGGGATGAGATAATGTGTTTTAAAAGAGAAATTGATCAAAAGATTGTAATGTTTTTATATCAAAATTCAATATAAAATAAATTAAAATTGCCTAAATTTTATTAATTGATGTATTATTGATAAATATTTTATAACACCCCAAGCTTCCATAGTACAATTCTATTTTAATTATATAGTAGTGTGTGTTGTACGCAACTTTGAGTTCTAACACACACCACAACCAATCAAACTAGCGGTTATGAATACTAATACAAACTTTTTGAAATTTTATAAATTTTATATTTCAAAATGGACATCATTTTGGGATTCAGAATATCTAAATTATCTTAGGGTAAATTTTTGGTACTTTTATGATAACTTTCATATTTAAATAAATAGTGAATACTACTAAATTTTATTAAAAAACAACTTTTTAATCGAAATAATTAATAGTGATAAATTATGAATTTCAGTGATTTTTTAGTATGATTAGAATATATTTTTATCATTTAATCCAATTTTTTTCATTTGACATAATTTCACATTTAAACTGGACATAATCAAGTTCCAATCTTTTGATAGTTATTATTTCTTAAAAACACGCTTTTTTTTACAATGGGAATTAATTTAAAATTAATTTCGGCCACTTATGTGTTTTGAATTTAGAAAAAATTATTCCATGTTTATAATTATGAGTTACAAATTTTGTAAATGGGTAACTTTTATTTTTAGACCTTTTGAATAATTAGTTCGGTAGATATGTTATTTACCATGGTTAAAGGGTAAATCCGGTAAATAAGGGTAAAAAATAATATTATAATAATAATAAATTACCTAAAAATGTGTCCTAACCCTATTTTTTGATAATGTCATACCATGATCATCTTTGGGTTGATTTTTGGACCCCATGGATCTACTTGTAAGTGATATGGAAACTTTATATTAATTTAGTTAAAGTAAATAAAAAAATGACATAATCATATATATTTTAGAAAAACAATTTTTACATAGGAATATATATGTTGTAGTTTCGACTATAAATATTCATTATAAATATAAAATGATTTCCTACATAATGGTATTTTATTTATAATTTTTAGACATTGAATAATTAAATTTATTTATGACATAATAATGATGCAATATTTTCCTTATTAAAGAAAGAATCAAATAATTTGTATTATAAATGTTATAATAAATATAAATTTAATGATTTTATGACATAAACTAATTTTATTGGTTAATATGAGATGTTAGTATTACATAAATGAATTTGTTTAGAATTAATAATGTTTTTATGAATTTAACAAAAATCAATTATTAAATAGTCCCAAAACTGACATATATAAGTTTTAAAAACAAAGATTATATTATTAATTGATATTATTTTACTAAAAATATATGGATCGGCCAATGGAGATATATAATGACAGTTGTATCATTAATGGTCCACTTTGGGGTCTCTTGGAAGTATATTGTGTGTTTATTAACTATATAATATTAAAATACAAAGAGACATGGTAAATGTCACACTAATAAACTAAGAGTTAAAACTAAAAAATAATGTTAATAAAGTGAACCAAACCTGTGTAAAACATATTGGTTGAGTTTTTTGCGACCCATACCCACCTTAGAATCGAAATAAATTAGTTTGGAGCCATTAGAAACCGAATATTAATTTATTATAAAATAATATTTTAATGTTTACCTGAGGTGCCCCTCACACCTCTTATAAAAGGGAATTCCCCCGTCTCACTAATTCACACCTTCAAAGCCTTTTATCTCGGCCAAAATCTGCCCAAATATCTTCCCAACCTACCTAAAATCAACCTAGAGTCCTTAGTTAGATCAGAAAGACAACCTAAGAATCCCTTTTGATCAAATCAAAAGGAAAAACTCGAAGAAGATGTAATGATTTCACCGCCCTCTTTCAAGTTCCTTTCTTCTTCAACTTCTTCTTTACTTGTTATTTCCGTTCTAAAATAATACCTCCAGTATATTATAAATAATGTGATGTTATTATAAATATGTTACATCTATATTCAATATTCTATCCATCCTTTTAATTACATGTCACCATACGTGCGTAGATACGTCTTACCGTCTCCACGTCGTTGTGTAATTGTTTTTCAAAACATTATTATTTGGATGTGTTTGATAATGATGTGTAATTGATGTAAATAGAAAATAAAACATGATAATCAATATTTATATATGATATGCCATCCAATTATATATTATTTTTATTTCAAAATAATGATATTGTCGCTCGTGCGTACGTACGGACTACCATCTCAACGAACGTGATGAGATTCATTCCCCATCATATCCATTCAAGTCTAATTTTCATTTGTTGGTTAAAAGTAATGTTTAAGGACTTTATATCATTATGGATATGAATAATATACAACCTATCCATAACAAACATGGCTTATGTAATAAAACATATAAAATAAAACGAGTAAGTTAACACCCGAAACGATGATAATACTAAGATATTATTAACAAAGAAACGTTAAAATATCATATATGATATCATATTAATGCATGTGATTATTTTTTAATTTAATAAAAACTCTTTCACCATTATACAATAGTTTAACCTACCCTCGACCAAGGAAAAGTACAAGGTAATGATTTATTTTACAATCTCTTCATTATCCGAGGTTGTTAATACGTAATTATCTACTAGGACCTCTTTATCATCAACATCCATGTTTCATAAAAAATGTATTTCAAATCAGTCATATTATTTTATATACTATGAGTTAAAGTCATTTATACCATTGTTCATTTTTTATAAGTTGTTTATAAAGGAATATTTCCACCATTTTCCAAACAAGTTCCTTTTTAATCTTTTCGACAAAATTAATGTAAGAATATCTTTTATAACTTATACGGAGGGTGAGGATATTTTCCACCATTATAAAATCATCAAAGCTTCCATTACAAGATTATAAAAATATTTTCAAAGTAAATGTTTTCTTTTATAATTATCTGACCTTTAAATGATTCAAAAAAATTGATATTTCTCTCAAATAGTTTTGATTTCATCTATCTCAACATACTTTGATGGATTTTAATCTTATTTGATGTTGATTTATTATGATACATAACTTCCATATTTTATTGAAGGTTTTGTTATATGTTTAATAGTGGATGTGTTATTTTTATACCATTCCTGGTTTATGGAGAAAGTATTTACATTTCGTATTCTAGTTTTATACAAATGTTTATGTAATGTTTAAACTTGTTCATATGAGGAATGCATTGGACTTAATAAGTGACGGGTGGATCCCTCTATAGCTCCTCGATGGATTGGTAGACCTCATGAGACAAACTAGTGTCTTGGCATAAGGCCTTGATAAAATCTTATTTGTAGTATTGGAACAAGTCCTTGACTATGTGGTTATGAGAGTTTGTAATTATTCATTTCATCATTATGAAAGTGGTTATTGATATTGCATGTGATTATTCATCTAGTAGAATATCCATGTGAATAATTAAATGTCTTTATTTCATTTTACTTCTTCCATATTATGCATAAGTTCAAGTTTAAATGGGTTTTTTTAGTTATACATTTCCTTAAATGTTTATTGTTATTTATGAAAGATTCCGCTATATTGTTATCCTTACTGAGCATCTGAGCTCACCCCTTCCTATGTTTTATTTTCCCCTGGATGTGAAGAAGTATTTTATGACTGACCTACATGGATAGTCTGAGGGTATATGAGTGTGGCCTATGGAGACTATGTTGTTTTAGTTTTCATTTTATGATGTAATTTAAGACTTATGAATGTATCTAGTGTTTCCAAGGCTACTTAACTAATCAGAATTTCGAGACTTGATCTTTTGTGATCATGCTAATGTTATGTAATAATGCAATGAATCTGGGTAACTGGGTTCAGGGAGTTACAGTTGGTATCAGAGAAATATTAGTACAAACCTTGGAAGCTAGATTTAGATAAACTCTAATTAGAGCACATAGCTATAAGAGAGACTTTGAGGATTAGTATAGAAGAACTTCTTAGAATTTTGGTATTGTAGATATTTTATGAGTTTTTCGAGAAATACAACCCTGTCTGGATATGATCAGGTAGAGACGGCTCTAGCAAAGATGTAGCTAGGGGTAAACCCCGAAAGCACCGCTCTGAGATAGACTCGAACAGGAACTGGTGCATGACAACTGGCATTTCTGCACTCTTGGATACGACACTCCCGGGGGATATGCTTAGGATAATTCTAATTTTCTTTAAAAAACATTATGATGGGTTTATGAGTATATACATCCTCAAAGAAAACATTTTTATGATTATGGATTATATCTATAAACTGTTCAATTTAGGTTAAGTGTTTTACAAGTTTGAATTTATGTATTGCGATTCATAAACTAATCTAGTGTATTCCATTATTTAGAAATTGCACCTATTGGAAGAAATGGAAACTGTATAAATGGATGCACTCCATGTATTTATTTCCCTCCTACTCAAGATAATTATAGTGGAGATGGTGATTAAACTGGTGCTGATCAGGTAATCACCATACTGAGACAACTCACTCATGTTATGAATAATAACTTTACTCGTATGGAGCACCCAGATCGACATCATGGAGCATCAATGTTAGATTTCTTCATTAGGAAACAACCACCAACATTAAATGGGAGTAAAAATCCCTTAGTACTTGAGAAATGGATAAATTCCTTAGAGAAAATATTTCATGCCTTGGGGAGTAGTGAAAGGGAAAAAGTAATTATGGTCGTTTACCGCCTCACTAAAGATGCTGATCAATGGTGGTCATTGATTCAAAACAAAAAGGAAGATGATGAAGTATCAAATATGTAATGGAGGGAGTTCAAGGGTCTTTTCTTAGAAAAATACTTTCCTCATGACCATCGAGCAGATATGAAAAGGCAATTTTGGAGTCTGAGACAAAAGGAGGAAGAGAATGTCACAAAGTATGAGGATAACTTTACAAGGTTCGCGAGGTATGCTGTAGATTATATATGTAACCCAAGAAGTAATTTTTATCGTTTCTTTAATGGTTTGAAACCATTTATTCGATGTGCATTACTGTCAAAATCCTTCTCATCGTGCGATGATATTGTCTCATGTGCTATAAAGACAAAAAATAATTCTCTAAGTCTTACGACTTTAAAGAAAATAAATAGAAAAAGAGATCTGATGACCACTCCAGAAATGGAAATAATGGGAAGAAGGGAAAAATAGATTATCCATCCTACAGTAAAATTAGGAAGAAACACCCTGATACTTGCATGAAGGGAATGGGAG
Organism: Viscum album; assembly: GCA_963277665.1. Taxonomy (NCBI): domain Eukaryota; kingdom Viridiplantae; phylum Streptophyta; class Magnoliopsida; order Santalales; family Viscaceae; genus Viscum; species Viscum album. The sequence continues at coordinate 1,894,351,348 of OY728119.1, forward strand.
TTTGTTTCAAGTGTGGTGAAAAAGGCCACCATGCACATGATTACAAGGGAAAGAAAGTCGCTGTCAACGTGGGATGTTATAATTTTATTGAAATGGGGCATTATGAAAATGAATTTCCTAAGCATCAGGGAAAATTACCTCAGAAAAGGCCAATGGATCAAGTCCAAGCTTATATTATCACTACTGCTGAGGTTGAAGCTTCAAAAGATGTGGTGGCAGGTAATTTAATGGTTTCCTCAAGTTTAGCCAATTCTTTATTTGATTCTGGATCATCGCATTGTTTTATATCTTCCCAGTTTTCTAAGAAAATTAGATATTTCCAATTTGATTTAACAAGGGAGTTGTCAGTTAAAACTCCTAAGGGAAGTATCATTGCTACAACGTAATGTGGATCCGTTCCCATTAGGGTATATGAATTTTCATTATCTGCTGATCTCATTGTCATACCCGTGATTGAATTTGATATAATCCTTGGTATGGATTGGCTTTTGGACCATGATGCTAAAATTAATTTTAAGAAGTAAGAGGTTAAATTTTTTGATGATGATGATAAAGAACACCTTATCTTTAAAGAAGAATAATCACCACCTGATTCTTACCTAGAGCCACCCCCAATAGCTCATCTAAATTCAATTATTAGGGAGGAATAGAATGATATAACTCTGTATAAGGAAAGGAATGTTCAAATAGATTATGTACCTATTGTGAATGAATATGTAGATGTGTTTCTGGATAATTTACCTGGACATCCTCTAGAACAATAAATTGAGTTTTACATTGATTTAATTCTGGGTTCAAGGCCCATATCGAAGAACCCTTATAGAATGGACACTGTTGAATTAGTTGAACTAAAGAAACATCTAGATGGATTGAGTAATAAGGGATTTATTCTCCCTAGTGTTTCTCCATGAGGAGCCCATGTCCTTTTTGTTAAGAATAATGATGGATCTATGAGGTTATGTATCGACTACAGGGAAATCAATGCTATAAAAATAAAGAACAAGTATCCCCTACCTCACATTGATGATTTATTTGACCAACTGCATGGAGCTCAATACTTTTCAAAGATTTACCTTCGATCTGGATACTATCAGTTCTGTGTGAAGAAGGAAGACATTCCATAAACAGCATTTCAAACTATGTACTGGTATTACAAGTTTATAGTAATTACTTTTGGGCTGACTAATGCACCCTCTGTATTCATGGATCTAATGAACAAAGTTTTCAAGGAATATATCGATGATTTTTTGGGGGTATTTATTGATGATATCTTGGTATATGCTAAAATCTACGTAGATCATGAAAATTACTTGCTCATTATCCTGAAGACTCAAAGAAGATATGAATTATATGGGAAGTTTATCAAGTGTGAATTCTGGCTTTTGGAGACTTCTTTTTTGTCCATATTGTCTCTAAGGATGGAATCTATGTTGATCCTTCTATAACAGTAGAAATCCAAGAATGGCTAGAACCAAAGAGTATAACTAAGGTACGCAGTTTTATTGGATTAGAAGGTTATTATCGTCATTTTGTCCAGAACTTTCTCTGATTGGCTAACCCCTTAACGAAGATCACACGTAAAGGGGTTAAATTTTTTTGGACAAAAAATTGTGAAGAATGTTTTGAAGAACTAAAGAGAAGATTAGTCAACGATCCTATATTGACTCTACCATCAGGGATTGATGGGGTTTTAATTTATAGTGATTCTTCAAAGAAAGTACTTAGTTGTGTCCTTATGCCGAATGATAGGGTTATTGCCTATAAATCACGACAGATTAAAATTCATGAGAAAAAATATCTTACCCATGATCTTGAGTTAGCTGCTGTAATATTTTCCTTGAAGATATGGAGATATTATCTATATGGTGAAAAATTTGATATATATACCGATCATAAGAGTTTGAAGAATATTTTATCACCGAAAGAACATAACATGAGGCAAAGGTGATGGCTTGAACTACTCAAGGATTATGATTTAAATATACAATAGCACCCGAGGAAGGAAAATAAGGTGGAATATTCTTTGAGTATAAAGGATAATGATGTTTTGAAAAAATGAGAGTTGAAAGGGATCCTATTTTTATGGATCTAGTAAAGATGGATATGGGAATTACCATGGAAGGTGAAACATCGAATATTTTTCCAATGGTTTCCAAACCCTCTTTATGATAAAGGATAAAGAGTTCTCAGACCGATGATGATAAATTTCAAAAAAAAGATTAAAGCTGCCAATGATGGGAGATTGAGTGAATTTTTGTATGAAGGTGGAATTTTGAAATTTGGGAAGAGAAATTGTGTTCCCAATAAACCTAATCTAAAAAGGGAATTGTTGGATGATGTTTATAGTTCCAATTTCCCTATACACCCTAGGAGCACCAAGATGTATATAGATTTGATGGAATAGTTTTGGTGGGACAACATGAAGAGGGAGATTGTTGATTTTGTGTTAATATGTATAGTTTGTCAACTAGTGAAAGATGGAAGGCAACAACCTAGAGGAGTCATGAAACCTCTTCCCATACCAAAGTGGAAATGGGATAATACTACGGTGGACTTCATCATGGGGCTACCAAAGACTCCTAGAAGGAACGATGAAATATGGGTCATTGTTGATCATCATACCAAGTCAGCACATTTTCTTCTTATAAGAAAAGATCTACCACTTGAACGTCTAGCAAGACTATATATTAATTATGTTGTGAGACTTCATGGAGTACCCATGTCGATTGTTTCTGATCGTGATCCCGGTTTTCATCATGATTTTGAAAAATTATTCAGAAATCCCTAGATACTGAACTTCTTTTGAGCACTGCCTACCACCCCCAAACTGATGGAAAATCATAATGGACTATTCGAACCTTAGAAGACATGTTGAGATCTTGCTCACTTGACTTTCATCGTATGTGGGATCAATATTTACCTCCGGTAGAATTTTTCTATAACAATAGCTTACATTCAAGTATTCAGATGGCACCGTATGAAGAGTTATATGGAAAGAGATGTCGCAAACCAACTTGTTGGGATGATGTTGGTGAATGAAAACTCGTTGGCCCAGAACTGGTGGAGGAAACGATGGAAAAGGTGAATTCAATCCAAAGCCACATCAAAGCAGCTCAAATTAGGCAGACGACCTATGCTGATGACCGAAGGAAAAATTTAGAATTCCAGGTAGGATATCATGTTATCTAGAAATTATCTCCATGTAAGGGAGTCATATGTTTCGGTAAGAAAGGTAAATTGAGTCGCAGGTACATATGAACTTTTTAAATTCTAGAAAGAATTGGGGTTGTATCTTATTGTTTGGAAATGTCGTCAAGTCTCTCCAATGTTCACGATGTGTTCCATGTATCACTGTTGAGAAAATAAATTCCTTACCCAATGCATGTACTCAGTTATGAAGAAGTAGAACTGGAAGCCTATCTTTATTATTGTGAAGAGCCTGTCAGGATTCTTGATACTAGAGAACATGTGTTGAGGAACTGGACGACTTGTCTGGTAAAAGTTCTCTGGAGAAACCATAAGATGGAAGAGTCAATGTGGGTACCCGAGGAACTTATGATGAAGAACCACCCGAGTCTTTCATGCAGTAGTATTGTAGAAATTTCAGGGATGAAATTATTTGAAGTAGGAGAGAATGTAACACCCCAAGCATCCACAGTACGTTTCTCTTTGAATAATATAGTAGCGTGTGTTGTACGCAACTTTGAGTTCTAACACACACCACAACCAATCAAACTTGCCGTTATGAATAGTAAAACCCACTTCTTGAAATTTTATAAATTTTATCTTTCAAAATGGACTTCATTTTTGCATTCGGATTATATAAATTATCTTAGGGTGAATTATTGGTACTTTTCTGATAACATTTATATTTTAATGAATAGTGAAAATTACTAAATTTTACATAAAACAAATTTTTTAATTGAAATAATTAATGTTGATAAATTATGAATTTTAATGCTTTTAGAGTATAATTAGATTATATTATCACCATTTAATCCAATTTTGGTCATTGGATATAATTTCACTTTTAAACTGGACATAATCAAGTGCCAATCTTTAGATAGTTATTATTTCTTAAAAACACGCTTTTTATTTTGACAATGGGAATTAATTTTAAATTAATTTCTGCCACTTTTGTGCTTTGAATTTAGAAAAATGGATTCCATATTTAGAATCAGGATGTTCAAATTGTGTAAATAAGAAAATTTTATTTTTATACATTTTTAATAATTACTTCGGTAAATGTTTTATTTACCATGGTTAAAGGGTAAATCTCGTAAATAAGGGTAAAAGATAATATTATAATAATAATAAATTACACTAAAACGAGTCCTACAACTATTTGATGATACATGTCCGACCATGGTCATCTTTGGATAGATTTTGGGACTCTATGGATCCACTTTTAAGTGATAAGGACACTTTATATTAATTGAGTTAAAGTAAATACAAAAATGACATAAGCATATATCTTTTAGAAAAACAATTTTTACATAGGGTTATATTTTTTTATATTTTCTAATATAAATATTCATTATAAATATAAAAAGATTTCCTACATAATGGTATTTTATTTATAATTTTTAGACATGAATAAATAAATTTATTTATGACAATATAATGATGCAATATTTTTCTTATTAATGAAAGAATCAAATAATTGGTATTATAAATGTTAAAATAAATATAATTAGAATGTTTTCTTGAGATCCAATAGTATTATTGGTTAATATGACTTGTTATTATTACTTAAATGATTTTTTTTGAATTAAATTTTTTTTTACGATTTTAACAAAAATCAATTATTAAATACTGTCAAAATTGACATAAACGAGTCTTAGAAACAAATATTATATTATTAATTGATATTATATTCCTAAAAATATAAGTTTTGGATAAAGGACATATATAATTATAGTTGAATTATTAATGGATCACTTGGGAGTCTCTTGGAAGTATATAGTAAGTCTATTAACTATATAATATATAAATACAGAGAGACATGGTTAATGTCAAACTAATTAAATAAGAGTTAAAACAAAAATATAACGTTAATAAAGTGACCCAAACTTGTCTAAAACCAATTGGTTGAGTTGTTATCGACCCATACCTACCCTATCCTAGAAATAAATCGGTTTGGAACCATTATAAATCGAATATGAATTTATTATAAAATAATGTTTTAATTTTTTCCTAAGGTGCCCCTCACCCCTCTTATAAAATGGCATTCCCCCTTATAACTAATTCAAACTATCATAGCCTTTTGTAATGGGATAAATCTGAAAAAACATCCTACCAAACTTCCTCAATTCAACTAAGAGGCCTTGTTTTGGTCAAAAATTTATCCTAAGGATCCCTTTTGATCAAGTCAAATGGATGAACCCGAAGAAGAGGTTATGATTTCACCACCCACATTCATGTTCCTTTCTTCTTCAACTTCTTCTTTCTTTGTTATTTCCATTCTAAAATAATAACTCCAGTATCTTCTATATACTGTTATTTTATTATAAATATTTTACAATGATATTTAGTATTATATCCATCCTTTTAAGGAAATGTTACCATACGTGTGTACGTACGGATTACCGTCTCCACATCATGGAGTAATTGTTATTCAAAATATTATTATTTGGATGGGTATGATAATGATGTTTAATTGATATAAATAATAAATAAAACATGAAAATTATTCTTTATATATAATATACCATCAAATAATATATTATTTTAATATCAAAATAATGATATTGTCGCTCGTGTGTACGTACGGACTACCAACCCCACGAACTACATCAGATTCATTCCCCATCATATCCATTCAAGTATAATTCACATTTGATGATTAAATGTATTGTTTAGGGACTTGATATCATTTTTGATATGAATAAGATACAACATATCGATAACAAACGTGGATTATGTAATAAAACATATAAAAGAAAATGAGTAAGTTAACACCGGAAACGACGATGATACAAAGATATTATTAAAAAAGAAATGTTATAAGATCATATATGATATCATATTAATTTATATGATTTCTTGTTTAATTTAATAGAAATTATTTCACCATTATATAGGATGTTAACTCACCCTCTACCAAGGAAATGTACAAGTTAAGGGTTTATTTATCAATATCTTCATCATCTGAGGTTGTTTATACGTAATTATCTACTGGGACATCTTTATCATCCACATCCATATTTCATAAAAAAAATGTATTTCAAATCATTCTTATTATTTTATATACTGTTAGTTATATCATTTAAACCATTTTTGATTTTTATAATATTTTTATAAAGTAATGTTTCTGTCATTTTCCAAACAAGGTCCTTTTTAACCTTTTTGACAAAATTAAGGTAAGAATGTCTTCTTTAACTTATATGGAAGGTGCAGCTATATTCCACCATTATAAAATCTATGAAGCTACCAGTAAAATTTTATAAGAATAATTTCAATGTAATTGTTTTCTTTTATAATTATGTAACATTTAAATGATTTAAAAAAAAGAGATATTTATCTGAAATAGTTTTGATTTCATCTATGTCAACATCCTTTGATGTATTTTAAGCTTATTTGAAGTTGATTTATTATGATACAAAACATCCATACTTTATTGAAGGTTATGTGATATGTTTGATCGAGGATGTGTAACTTTTATACCATTCATGGTTTATGGAGAACGTATTGACATTTCATATGCTAGTTTTAACACGAATTTTTATGTTATGTTTCAACCTGTGCATATAAGGAATGCCTTGGATTAAATAAGTGACGGGTGGAGCCCGCTATAGCTCTTAGATGCATCAGCAGGTCGCTTAAGACAAACTAGTGTCTTGGAACAAGGCCTTGACAAAATCTTATTTGTAGTCTTGGCAGAGGGCCTTGACTATGTGGTTATGATAGTTTGGCATTATGCATTCCGTCTTTAGGAAAGTGGTTATTGATATTGCATGTGATTATTCGACTAGTAGAATATTCATGTGAATAAGTAAATGAAATTTTTTCCTTTTAATTCTATTATATTATATGGAAGTTCATGTTTAAATGGATTTTGTTTTAGTTATACATTTCTTTAAATTTTTTTGCTTATTTATGAACGATTATGATATATTGATATCCTTACTAAGCATCTGAGCTCACCCCTTTTTATGTTTTATTTTCCCCAGGATGTGAAGAAGTATTTTATGATTGGCCTTCGGGGTTATTCTGAGGGGATTTGAGTGTGGACTATAGAGACTCTGTTGTTGTAGATTTCATTTTATGATGTAATGAAAGACTTATGAATGTATCTAGTGTTTCCAAGGCCACTAAACAAATCAGTCTTTCGAGACATGATCTTTTGTGATCATGCAAATGTTATGTAATAATGCACCGACTCTGGGTAACTCAGGTCAGGGCATTACAAATGTAATTTAAAACCAGTTTGAAATATAATTTATCTATATAAATTAATTATAATAAAATTTATTTTGGAATTAAAATTCAGTGTTTTTCACTATTAATCAAAAAATAAAACATCTCAAAAATATAACAAAAATCAACCTAAGGTATTTTTTTTACAATAATAATTAAAAATTGAGGATTATTTTGTAAAATAATATTTTTCATTTTTAAAAAAAAATATATTTGATGTTCGTTCTTCATCAAAAGGCTATAAAATCTCCTTTTAGAAAAAATGTATATCATTATGTATAAAATTAGAATCATTCATATCTCTTGTCATAGAAAAACATAATTTAAATATTTGAAAGTTGAATGGATAATATATATATATATATATTTCATTAAAAAAATTAAAAATATGTATCATTAATTTATTGATGTAAAATGTGTTTTAGTGCATAAATGTGGATTTCTAATGAAATATTCCATATATTTTCAAAATGGCTATATTTGTATTCCTAGTTAATTGACCATCCAACAATTATTCATAAATAAAGGTTTAAAACATATCTTCTTAATTTATTTCATATTATTAATAACCTCCATTTCTATGGATAGTTGAAAACAATAATAATATTTTAATAACAAATTAATACTGAATTTCAGTTTTGTAAAAATTGGTCTTACTTGTAACAAATGTTGTTAAAGGGACTCAACATTGCATATAAGACAAAAAAATAGTTTTTCATGTACTAAAATCAAATATTGATATTTTCTGTATCATAATATTAAATTTATTTTTTTTATACCTGAATCCAAAAATAGTGCTTTCATATAAAAAGGTATAACCAGTGTTATGTGAAATTAAAAATATCAAAATCATAAAATTGTTTAGAAAAAAATATTTCACAAAATCCCATGGTGTTATATTATTCCCCCATTAATATTAATTTCAACCTTGATGTAACAACCCAAGAGTTCATAGTATGTATTTTTTGAAGCTAATTATTTTGAATGTATACAATGAATGCAATTCCTAACATAAAAGAACAATAATGTGTTGTTATGACATAGCCATTAAATTTGAAAGAAGGAATTGTATTATTTTATTAAAAAAAATTATGTATTATTTAATTAATCAAATATTTGTAAATTCATCAAAATGATTTAATAAGACTTATGAAAGAGTGAATCCAATTTTATGCACTAAAATGGAATATTTTTATAAGGGTAGTTAACCACCTTTTGATTGTCCACTTATCTTAAATCAATTTTTTGACACATATAAAAATACTATTTGACAGATTAAACTTATTAATTTAATTCAGAATTTAAAAATTTAATTCGTTTTAATTTTTTTTATTTTTATGAAATGTTTCACGAATTGATGAATTATAATCAAATATTGCATTTTTACTGAAAAAAATTATTCGAAAAATTTTATAGTGATAATTTTTATTTTAAATTTTTTTTAATTATAATTAGATCAAATTTTTATCATTTAATCTAATTTAATATATTTTTATAAATTTCACATTGTATTTGGTTATAAAATGATTTCAATATTTTAATGGTTTTTATTTAAAAAATAGGTTTTCTCGTTCCTTCACCAACAATAACATTAAATTAATTTTAGGCAATTATGTGTCTGGAATTTTGAAAAATATATTATATATTTTAAATCATAAGTTCCAAATTTTTTAAATAAGACCCCTTTATTTTTTGAATAAATATGAATACTAACTTTTGTAATTTTTATTAAATCAGTTATGGGTAAATCTGAAAATTAATGGTAAACATAATTTTATAAATACTATAAAATTAAAATAAAACATGTTATAAATTTATTTTATGAGTTATGTGAGACCAAAATAATCCTTGAGATGATTTTATGACCCCTTTGACCCATAAGGATTATTTAATTCCTTTTATAGTTTTTCATTATATGAAATGTCAAATATATTACACTTATGTTTTTAATAAGTGTTACATTTTTAATTTATAGTTATTTATATGATATATTCAAATATAAATTATAACTTGGAATAGATAATTATTAAATTCTAATTAATAATTTATTTTTAATTTTTTGGGAAGAAATGATTAAATTAAACCCATGCACAATAATGATGTGACACTTGTATAATTAATGTTTATATCACATAAATGTTATTAAAAATATTAAAATAAATATAATTTCATATAATTTATGACATCCACTAATTTTATATATTATCTATACATATTATAGATTTATTAATTTTTTTTGAAATTACCATGGGTGTGGATTTTTTGAAAAAATTAAATTGATTAATAGTGTCAAAATTGAAATTATTTATATTATAATATAAAAAATATTTTATTAAATGATCTAAATTAATATAAACTAAAAATACAAAAAAACTATTGAAAACATTTCATCTAGGATTTATATAACGTTTTTTTTACATTTTATTGAAACTATATCTCCCCTTAAAGAGTAAAAACCAAAGTTGTCATGGTAAAAGTTAAAAGGGATTAACTAAGGGTTAAATCCAAATGATAATGGTATGAATACGAACTAAATATGGATATTTTTAGAATATTTTATAATATAATTATATTTTATTCTAAATAAATCACTTTTTTCTATTTTTAATTTAGAATTAAATTTAATGAAATTAATATTATTTTTGTTTCCAAAAGTGCTCGTCACCTCATTTATAAAAGGGAACCTCATCCATCAAAAAATTAGAGCTCTTGGAGCGTTTTATATGTAACCAATAATAAAAGTTTTTTTACATAAAATCATTATTCATGTTATATATGTCATTTTCATTCAAAAAGGCAAAACCAATATCCCTTAAGAAGAGATCTAAATTAAGTTCACTAACAAAGAGGTAATTGTTTTTACATACTCATTCTACTTCATTAATTCTTATACTTCATATTCATGTGTTTTTTCATGATAAAGTAATAAATACAGTATCATATATATGCTTAGATGTTATTATGATTACAATAAAACCATATTCCATCTCTTATCCATCCTACGAAAAGAGAAAGCACAATGCACGTGTACGCATGGCTTATCATATCCACGCCATGGGGTAATATATTTTTCATTAAGACATTAACTGTATTTTTATAAGGATATAAATAATTTAATTATATGATAAATTATAATTAATATTGATTTTGGAAAAATTAATATACCATACACTTCTTCATCCTTTCACCAATAAGAGAATTACACCATCGCGCATCTGTACGTATGACCTACCATCCCCACAACATGATGTGATTCATTTTCCATATCGATCATTCATGAATGGATATAAAAATTTATTTATTTATTAAATATAATAATCATAAAATTAATATCATTTTTAATTTGTTGGATATACATCCTTTTTAATATAATAGAGCCTTTCATGACAAAAAATGCACAGTAAATTGAAGTAGTTAACACCGAAAACAATGGTGACAATGAAATATTATCAACAAATGGGTGATAAAATAAAAAAAAGATAATATATGATATAATACATATGGATGTGGTTCTGTTATAATTTATTAAAATTATTCATAAATTATATGTGATTTTAAATCACCTTCGACCAAAGGAAGCATAATGTTAGTGGTTTTCTCATTTCATGTTTTACTCAAGTGAGATATATGACTTATTCATCACTTGTTTCCTTATGGGTAGTGTATATATAATTTCATTGGATATATAATATAATGTATAAACATATTATAATGATATTATCTATTTCATTTAATATTATTACATCATAGGGATTTTGATTTAAATGTTTCAAAGTGGTATGTGGCACTTTGAAATGTTTAAAGAATATATTCATTGTGAATTTTTCAATGGTATCACTTGAATGTGTCAGAAAATATATCAACATCATTTTTTAAATATTTTAATTCATTATATATTTTGATACAATATATAATATGTTATTTAATGGTTTATGATCATTTTTTTGTGGATGTTCTATTTTAACACCATTCATGGTTAATGGTTAAGGTATTCACAATTCATATGCTAGTTTTTTAATACAATTATTTATGTTGTTTATGTTTCACCCTTTTCCGATGAAAAAGTATTATACATAGTCTGTTAATGTCATGGCCTAGTATTTCCCTTTCAGGCTTCGATTGGTCTCATGAAACAAATTGGATATGGATTTGGCTGAGGCCTTTCACATTTATTTTCAGATCTGTTGGAAGAGGCCTTGATGGTATGTTATAGATGTCCAAAATTATGAATTCTATATTTATGTTATTATTTATTTATATTACATGTGATTATTTGAATAGTATAATATACATGATTATGTTTCCTAGCTCATGTGATTATTTAAATGGAATGTGTTTCTGTTATTTACATGGAAATATTGTTTATTCCATATTTAATCAGATCTTTTATTGTACACCTACACTTACTATGAATTTTAGATCACCCCTTCCAAATGTCTAATTTATTCCTAGGATTACAAGAAGTATAATATGAATGATATTCATAGTTACAGAAATGGGGAATATTTGTAGAATGAGTGAAAATATATTTCTTTTATTTAGATTTTTAAATGTAACAGGGATTTAATCTATTTGTCTATTTTAAAATGAATACTAACCTATTCAGTCCTTTAGGATGTTATTAATTTTATATTATGAAAATATAATAAGGGATGTCGCTGGATTCATGCTAATTGGGTTGTGGTATTTACATTTGGTATCATAGAAATTTTAGTAAAAAACATGGGAACTTGATTTAGGAAAACATAGATTATGAAATATAACCATGTTACCAACTTTGATGATAACTCTAACTATATTAATTATCCTATCAATTTTTTAGTACCAAAGTTAACATATGATAAACCTATGAAATCATAGACTGAGAATAATATGTTATGATTTATAAATATTATAAATGATTCTTCATGAAAATGAATTGAGTTTCTCACATTGTGCTTTGGGTTTTAGTCAATATTTATAATCAGCAAGATTATACAAATAATGGTTATACAGCTAGTAATGAAGAGACATCAAATGTATAATTAACATAAATAAGGATTATGGAATAATATGATGAATTGAAGTTATTGGTTTAAGAATGAGGTATAAGGATTACTGTTTTTGTGTATTTGGATTTAGTAATTATTTCATTAATGGTTCTCTAGTATTGAAATTCATGTCATATATATGGTATTATACTACAACACTTCTTCTCTATGGATTTGGATGCATGAATATTTTAATTATGGTTTTTAAGGTGATCGATTATTTGGTATGTTAAAAAAAGAGATATGTTAAACTGTTTGTGGATTTTTATGTCAATATTTATTTTATAAATTTAGATAACTTTAAGGACTATGAATTTAGTCAAAATTATTTTTGATGAGTCTTAATGTTAGAATAGATTAAGTTAAACATTAGATATTACTGATTAATGATAAAGTATGATTCATAAAATTTTATAACATGTTCTATCTATTTTGGTTTCAATAAATTTTTAATTGTTGAAGGAATAACTCATGGATCTTATAATTCATGAAAGTGCTTTAGGTGTTAAAAAATCATCATCAATATTCTTTTACATGTTTAATGGATTATATAAAAATAGATCAAAGAAAAACAAAAAGATGATATTAGGATTATGAATTGGAAATTAATCATGTAAGATCATTTTCTTAAGTAATTATGTGAATATTAATATAATCCATCAAATCATTTTGAAAAAAAAACGTTATCTGTTTACATTTCATTATAATAAATCTAGCGTCTTCTAAGCGGTCACAATTTATTATTTTTTATGGTTATTTTCTACTGAACATGCTCCCAATCACTATCCATCAGGAAATGGTGGTTATATTTATATTCAACGTCCAAGTTGTCAATTCCCACTAATGTTATCCAATTCTAAAACCTAATTTTTTTTGGTGACCTTCTCATTTCCCATTCCATTTTATTACGAGGTTGTTTTAGTGATATTAATTCGTATTTGGGTTCCCCAACAAAGTAATTTTCAATTATCTACATGTTATTTTTGAAGTGTTATTTCAAATTATGAGGAATCAATTTATTAATGGTGGGGAGAATTTAATAATTGAATATGTTATAGTTTTTATCTTTTTGATGATAATATTTATGAATGCAAATATTGCACACAACTACAAAGTAAAATGAATCATGAAATATTTTTATAACCTTTCCATTAAATTGGAATGAATGAATAGTATTAAAAAAATTATTAAATTTATATATTATATATTTAACATTTTCTTTAAATTCCTAAAAATGATTTTATATCCATAATATTAGAATGAATCTAATTTTATGCATTAAAAGTATATATCTTTCTAAATGAAGTTTTACCGCGTTTTGATGGATTAAATATTATAAATATAGTTTCTAACTCTGTTATAAATTATATTTTATGAAAATAAAATTATTATTTTAAAATGGAATAAAAAAATTAATATTGCTATAATTTTTTGTATTTTTCAGATAAGTTTCATTTTTTGATGAATAGTGATAAAATATCGCATTTCAATTGAAAATATCTTTCTCTTATAAATAATTTATAGTGTTAATTTTTTTTAATTGATTATAAATTATAATTTGATCAATTTTTTATCATTATGTATAATTTATTTCATTTTAATCAATTTTACATTTAATTTGGATATAAAACCATTTCAATCTTCTTAACTTCTTCACTTTAAAAAGATGTTTTCTCCTTCCAACATTGAGATTAATTTTAATTTAATTTTATCCAATTATATGTTTTCAATTTTGAAAATTGGAATATATATTTTCTAAAAAAAGGTCTAAATTTAGAAATTATTTCCCTTTTATTTGGGAAAAAAATTACAATATTACTTTACAGATTTTTATTACCATGTTTAAGGGAAAATCGTGTAATTTACGTTAAAAATAATATATTAGATATAAGAAAATTACCCTAAAACATTTCATGATTTTATTTTATGAGTTATTGTCCTACAAAATCATACTTGTTATGTTTTTATGGTCTATTGGTTCCACTTGGACGTTTTTAATCCTTTAATAGTATTTTATTCTATGGAAACTCAAATATTTCATACTCGTGCTTTTAATAATTTTTATATTTATAATATATGGTTTTTATGAATATATATTCAACTATAAATATTATTTTTAAATATAAAATTTAATCTTCATAATGATATTTTATTTTTAATTTATAAGGAATAACTAGTTAAATTCAAGGATTGCATAATGATGATGTTGTTATTATTTATTTAATAGACATATAAAATAATTGTTATCACAATTTTTTTAATAAATATATTTTGATATAATTAAATTCATAAATTAATTTTATAAATTATATATACGTATTATGTAAGTATTAATTATTTTTATTAGATGTTTTCTTTTGTGTGGATATTTTTTATAAAGTTAAGTATTGAATCTTGTGAAAATAGACATTAATGAAATTTTAAAATAAATAGTAATTTACTAAAAGATATATAATTTTAAAAATATATAAAAACATCCAATTGATTTATATTAGTATTATAATTTCATACTTTACTCATGTATGGTTCTTATAACATTTTATATTAATTATATTAACCTATAAATTGTAAAGAAGAAATGGTGTCACCATAAGAGTTAAAGTATTTAACAAAGGGTTACTGCCAAAAGACAAGGGAATATATGTGACCTAAACATGTTTAAGAATTATTATTTGAGATTATTTGGACCCATACTCATATTATATTCTAGATAAATCAATTTGGATCCATTTTAAATTGATAATTAATTTATATTCATTTAATATTGTTATTGTTTCCAAATGTTCCTATCACTTCAATTATAAAGGAGAACCTCCTCCCTCACTTAATAACACCACATTTAGCCTTCTATATTGATTATTTCCCACCCATTTCTCTTCCCAATATCACTATTCAAGTTCTATAGTTCTTTTTAATTCAAAAAATCCATCCCAATATCCCATAAGAAGAGATCTAAAGGAAGTTCACCGAAGAAAAGGTAATCATTTTTTCAAACTCTGTCATGTTTATGTCTTATTAAACTTTTTATTCATCTATTATTTCACTGAAAGAATAATAATTACATTATAATATATATTATAATATTTTATTATTTTTATGATACAACCATATTCATCCTCTTATCAATCCCCTGAAAAGATAAAGCACCACACATGCATACGTACAACTTAATGTCTCTATGTTGTGTTGTAATTTTCTTATCATCACCACATTACATGGGATGGGTAAAATGATGTAAATAATATATATATATCTATATGATAAATTATATATGATATTTATTTTGGAAAAATTAATATACCATGAACTTCTTTATCCATAAAATAATAACTGAATGATACCATCACCCATGTGTAAATAAGACCAATCGTCTCCATGATGCGATGTAATTATTTTTACATATAAAAAATACAGAATATATAAAAAAAATT
Source organism: Viscum album (assembly GCA_963277665.1). NCBI lineage: Eukaryota > Viridiplantae > Streptophyta > Magnoliopsida > Santalales > Viscaceae > Viscum > Viscum album. The sequence continues at coordinate 1,894,367,228 of OY728119.1, forward strand.
AATGATTAAATATGATATTTTTAACATAAATATCAATATGAATATTTATTATATATATCCTATTCATAATAACTAGGACATTCATGACAAAACATACATAGTAAACTCGAGCGGTTAACTCCCAAAACAATGATAACAACAATATATTATCAAGAAAAGGGTGATAAGATAATATATGAGGATCAAATATGATATCATTAATATGTATATAATTCTATTAAATATTAATAAAAACATAAAACTATTATTCTTGTGGTTAAATCATGTTTGACTAAAGGAAGTGTGAGGTAAGCGGTTTTCTAATCTCAGTTTTTAAATCTGTGATATATATGCCATATTCATCACTAATTTCCTTATGTGTGGTGTATGTATAATTCCATTTGATATAAATTATCAGGAATATACTTATTATAATGATATTATATGTTTCATTTAATGTAATTATTTCATATGGATTTTGGTTTAAATGTTTTAAAGTTGCCTGTGACACTTTGGACTGTTTAAAGATTGTATTCCCTAAGAACTTTTCAATGGAATCCTTTAAAATTATCTTTAAATATTTCAAAATCCTTAATTTAATATTTTAATTCAATGATATTTACCTCTTATGATAACATATATCATTTCTTATTTAAGGTATTATGAATAGTTTGACTGTAGTTATTCTATTTTCATGTCATTCATGGTTTATGGTTAAGGTATTCATATTTAGTATGCTTGTTTTTTAACATGAATAATTATGATATTTATGTTTCACTATTTTCCTATGATGAATTTATTAGATATAGAAAGTGATGTGTGGGGATCATGATATTTCATTGATGAGTTGATAGTTATTATGAGACAAAAGAGATATGGATTTGGCAAAGGCCTTAATCATATATTTCTAGATGTCCTCACTTATGCCACAATGAAATGTTTCAAATGTAAAGAATTATGCATTCCATAATTTTGATGTTAGATACTGATTTTTCATGTTACTATTTGACTTGTAAAATATATTTTATTATGATTCTTAAATCATGTGAATATTTAAATTCCATTTCGGTTTGTTTTTTAACTTGCAATATATTTTATGTCATATTTACACATAGATTCCATTGTACTATTACCCTTGTCATGAATTTCAACTCACACCATTCATATGATTAATTATATCCCATGATTTTAATAATTATATTATGAATGATTTTTTGGGTTACACAATGGGGGATATTGGTAGGCCCAATGAAACTCTTTTTGTTTTCTTTATGTTTTAAAAATAATGAGGATTTCAAGTGTGTTTATAGTCTACCAAGACTAATTAAAATGGAATGTTGGAAACATAAAAGTTACCTGCAGTAACTCATAACTAGGTATTCACATAAGAGAACATAGAAGTAATGTGAAAACATGGACATGGAAATAACACTATCTATCAAGATCTAATGGATAGCGATAGAAAACATGGTCAAGATTAAGTTAATGATCACAAATTCATAAACAAAAGAGGCTTGAAAAAGTTCATTGATATCATCAAAAATGATGATAATGGGGCAACATTTTATTTCTAGACCATTTTCCTAATGTTGAATAATTTCCCAGAGAAGATATACAAAGTATATTTCAGACCAATATCACCATATATTATTTATTGATAAATTTCTTCTTTATCAATTATTTTATGAAATGTAGGTGAATTTTCCATTCCTAAAGCATTAGTAAATTATGAGATTTAATAATAGAATGATAATTCATTTCATCTATCTTTATTTCCAAAAATTGGTCTACACATGTTATCAAATATTCAAAAATCATCACAAGGTGAGATAATTTGTTGATCTCTAAAACAACTTATGATGTTTAACATAACCCATTCCAAAAATGGTTAACCATATAACCCTTTGGAAAGATGAATGTCTAAAATATTATAAATAATAAAAAATAAATTTCTAAAAAAATATTTGGATTTAGCCATAAAATATAATAAATTAGATATTGTTTTTCACATTCCAAACAAGTGAATACTTTCATCCTGGTTTTTCTTGAAACATGGTAATAAAATGAATTATCCTAAAACCTTATTGACATCATTCATGATTTATTATTCAGAATATTATCGCCTATATTCCTTAAATCCATAAACAAATTTAAACTTAATCCATTATAACATTGACCACAATATCAAAAAAATTTATAATTAGTTCCATGGTAATATTTATAATCCAATTTACTTTTTTCAAAATCATTTATTTATCCTTGGTCAATAAATTTTTTTCAAAAATCAAAACATATTAAGGGTTACCTTCCTTTAATCAAAATATCACCTTTCCATTATTTAACATTTATAGTTCATCAAATCCATTTTATAAAATTTTGAAAATCCTTAATAAAAACATATAATTCATGAATAATATAACCTAATTCTTGAATTATAATACGTATAAACTTCAATCAACCAAATTTATTCATAAACCATTATTTAGGCTTCATCGTATTGTTAAAGAATACCCTTTTTCTATAATATAAAATATGAATCATGACTTGTGGTTCCTTAACTTCAATTTAATCATTCATCATAAATTTAATGTAAAAAATACTGTTAGACCATCCTATAACTATTAAGTGTCATTAATTTTATATTTCTCATTAGTAGTATATCAAATACTCATTCCACATTCCTGATACTCTTCCTGAGATTTCCCCTAATGACATCGATTATCATATTTTTCATTATTTCAACATATGAATAATTCAATGTTAACCATGTTTTTACTTGTTCTCGTTATTGACTAATACCAAAAAATATAGTTTGATAAAATAATATCATAATAGAAAACCACATAATCCCAAAAATCACATATTAGATGCCTAATCATGGATCATATATCTTTACTTTATGTAACAACAGGTTTATCCAATTTTATTCATGTCTATGTTATATTTAAACTAGTACTCTGCCCTTGCAAATGCACAGGACTATTCAATTTTCATTCAAATCATCTAGTTTTGTGTCATTAAAATAAATTTCACTGTCGTTGTATTTCATATAATGTTTAGAATAAAATGACGATAATGTAGTTATTATGTTACCCGTGATTGATGGAAATGAAGTAAAGACTAATTGTGATGGAGATAAGACATGATGGAATGGAAGAGGTAGAGATAAGAGACATGGATGAAACTAAAGGTGGAGGTGAGGGAGGAGGTGGAGTAAATAGGTGAGATTGTGATAAATGATGGAAGGAAACGTAGAGAGTTTTAAGGTATCTAGATTTTGACTGGATTGGATGGGCTTGTGATGATATTGGGATGAGGATTAGTAGGAAACATGGTTGCATTCAGTGTAGACATCAAACCATGTAGACATAAACATTCATAATTTTTCAAAAACTTCAATCTATAATAGAACAATCCATTACTATTCAAGAAATATATCATGAGATAACAATTCCATGATATGGATAATTTATGGGGTACAAGTCGACGTTATTGAACTATTGAACCTATTTTGTACAATATCTGTACAATGATGCAGGATATCATATATGCCTCAAAATATGAATTATTTTTCTATCATTACAAAAACATGTCCAGCATAATTATCAAAAATTATAAGGATTTGAAACAATACTATGCTCAAAGTAAGATAGTATATTTCAGGAGCTGAACAATCACAATATTTTTAGAATTCTGTAAATTAGATAACAAACTCACCTGAAGAAGTTGTTCCACTGTTTTGAGTATCTTCAGTTAGAATCTTGACTGTAGCTTCAACACCATCTTTCCCCATATGAAATATTAAATTATAACCAATTATTTCCTAAATAAGCATGTGGGAAATATAAATTAATATATTTAGTTAATGCTATAATAAATGACCAGCTGCTCAATAAAAAAGAATGATTCACTGCTCAAATTAAATACATGTTTTAAAGGTTTAAAAAACTATTCACTGATCAAATTAAATACATACAATGCTCAATGAGAGTATATGTAGTCTAAAAAATGGATCACATATAATATTTAAAACAATTAAAAAGATCTATTAACTGAAACAAAATAAAATGACCCAATGCTTGAAAATGTACCCTTGCTCCAGTGTTCCATGACATTTTTCTTCTCCAAAATCGAGTTTAAGTACACCATGTCACCTTGTAAGAAGGATCGAAACCCGGTATGAATATTGAATATACAGAATATATTGAAAACATAAATTTGTGGTAAAGACTATTGCAATAAAATGTTAAAAAAATGACAAATTAATTTAATCACTCTGTATAATTATATATGTGCAGACCTGTATAAGGTGAGAGGGAAATGTCGGGTTATGATAAGTCACTCTGAAGACCCAACGGTTTAATGTTCATGTATAGTAATGAATGAAACTCTAATGTTTTGTGACTTTTTTCTTACAATGAAAATCAGTAATAAATAGATAGTTACATAAGTGTGTTCTAAGCTGTCAATAAAGATACTAATTTAATTTTCATTATCAATGACAAAAACCACTTTATAGCTGTTATGTTTAGTTGAACGATGATGGTTTTAAACATTGAAATTTGTTACATCAAATAGACACACATTAAGATTAATACATAAATAAGCACACGGGAAATCAATATGGTACTAAAGCATTAATATAATCTTTCCCCATAACAGTTGTCATACATCATTTTAGATTAATGAAACATACATTCATAAAAATATCGTGGATGATCGAAATCGTGGTTGAATGATCCAATAGAAATAAATAAATAAAAGAGTTTTGAAAATACATGGATCAAGTAAACATAACCCCTAAAAATAGGAACTAAAACAAAATTTTCATTATCATATGGGTCCCATGAGATTTGAAGTAGTGAGACGTACCTTTAGGGAGACAAACATCCTTAGAATCCCATAATTGTAACCCAACATCGTTTAGTGATGACAGTAAAACATATTCAAATCTCGAATTATAAATAAGCATAAAATAGTTCAGCGAACATATAGTTACATAGGTAAAAAAACACCAATTGAAAGAAGAAATAATGACTACATAAAAAGTATCAACTCCAATATTTTTTGGTATATCATCAAAATTTTCTCCTGCAATTGAATCTCTATCTCCATAGCAGTTGTTATACTTTTTTTATTCCCTTTCATGCAACAAAATGTAATATAACATTCAACACACAACATGTCAAAAGTAAAAACTAAGTAGGAAATAAAAACAAATGAACCAATACATGTGGATATATGATGTTCTTATGGATAGATACAAACCTGAATCAACAACCATGACTTCTCACTCCATAGCATCAATTTTAAACAAATGAGAAATAAACAACTGAGGAAAACTGAGGAATTACACTAACCAAACAATACTCAGCTACGGGAATGTTAGCTTCAATGAATTCTCTATACATATAACTACACAGATAATACATGGAAAACTACATAAAGGGAGCAGTAGTATCATGAGAGGAGGTTATTTAGAAAATTAGAACTATTTCAAACTTAATTATTTATATGTTTGTATGAAAAAATGGTTTAATGATTGTTTTTATGAAGACATTACTATATTCCAATGATAATAACGAACTTGAAGAGTTATTCTTATAATAAGTATGAGATGTGCAGAATATTAATTATAATACATAAGGAGAACTAATTTTTCAACAAAAGTAGATGGTGTTATGTTTACATATGGATAAATTTTTTAGAAAGTGGAGGATATATATTATTTCAATCTGCAACTAATCTGTAAATGCATTAATTTTGCTTATCTGCGTCCTTTGTGTAGCTGCTAAGGAATACAAGAATGAAATGTTGATATTGTGACCTCTTTAGTTGCCTCTTAATCAATCCATACAATCCATATCAGAATAGTTGTCACATTTAGCATGACAATCCTTGTTTTTTTTGAAAACATGCATTGATTCCATGTTATGTGAAATAAAATAAATTCAGGTCCATGAAAATAAAAGCTGAGATATTATCATATCAGACAGTACAAAGGACGTGTCACATACCTTGATCGATATAGGAGGATGTATGAATGTTGGAGAAGAGAATTCTTCACAGTGATAAGTGTTCTTCCACTTCCTGAAAGCGTTATTTGGAAACTTCAAATTGGATGCATATTCTATGGTACTCAAGAACCCATAAATAGTATGTACTTTTTGAGGGGTCATGTCAGACGTCTGGTGGAGGGTGCAGTTCAGGCATCTGGTGGAGTACTATTTGCTCAGCAAGAGACCTTGTATTTAGAAAAGCATAAAGTCATGCACTTCAATTCTATAGACATCAATAAATAGACACATATTCAGTCAAGAGCTAATATTACAACATGTTTTTGTAATATGGAATCTGAATAAATAAAGAAATGGAATTATGGGATAGAGAGGGGTCATTCTAAGCAAGGATATCTTCTTCTATCATGCCCCTGCTCTGAAGAAAGATGTTGTAAGTGAAAAAAGTTAGTCTGATAAAGTAACTTGTAAGGCCAGTAATTTGGAAACAATTTAGTCTATGAATACCTTTTATAATGGCATGTCAAACAAAAATACTGAAATATAATATATTGAAATGATCCATTTGTAAAAAAAAATTGGAATTAGCTTTAATGAAATTTCAAGAATGGGGAAAACACACAACAATAATTAGTGAACACCATTCAAATCTATAAAATGAATAATGAAAAACCTGTACAGTTATCAATTTATAAAAGAAATAAAATTTCATGAAACTGATTAATAAATGGAAAACTAGGCTTCCCAAACATGTTTAGCATGTTTTATTTATCATTGAATATGTTAATTGGAAACTATATTCAGAAAACGAAAAAATTCGTTTAAATATTCAAAATTTTAGAGGCAGTAAGAATACCTGCTACTAATTCTACTTCAACATAAACAAATATACCCACATGCATGGATGTGACAACCCCCCTCCATCTTCCCTATATCAATATCATATTTGCAAGTCCTTTACCATCAAAAAAAGTATTGATATTAAACATTATATGGTAAAAATAAAATAATATCATAAAAAACATTTACCTGTAGAGAGACGAGGATCATTGGAAGACTATATAAATATTTGCATCAGATAAAGGAATAATGCACAATGTGTATATGCACATCCTACCCCTTTACCATCCACCCCCGCCTTTTCAAACAACAGGATGATAAAAGAGGTATTAAATTAAGAAATATTAATTTCATAAATAAATTTCAGACCCTTATTGCCACTTATTATACAATGGTTCAACCCACAATGCAACTTCTGGGAAAAAAATGCTTCAAATAGATAGCATAATGTGCATAAAAAGAGCTCAAGGTTCATACAACTCATGTAAAGATATCAAAACATGTCCCATTAAATAAAATTCTTATCATTCTAGCAACATGATATCATCAAATACAACAAAACACCCAAGATCATCATTCTGCATAAAAACATTCAACACTTCTAGCATAAAAAACCTATAGCATAATATAAAATGTGAAGCATTCTCCTCCTCCAGCATGTGCGACATCCAGTATAATGAAAATTGTGCAGCATGAAAACATGGATTTCCCAGAAATGAAACATTTGAAAACAACAAATTCAAAAAGAATCATATTCAAATAAATAGAATGCAATATGAGAACAGATCTGCAAAATGGTTTGAATGAATAACTTGGATGGATATTGAGGAAAATTTATGTAGTGAAGATGGATGGAATTGAAACTAAGTAATCTCTAATCCTGAATAAGCATTGTACTGTGATTGCAATGAACCATAGTTATAACAACATCAAAGAAACATATATACATTACACACAACAAAATACAATGAAATCTCATTATTTAATGTCACATAATGTAGTATGAGGTACCCATTGATATGAACTGCCCTGTAATTTTACTAAACGACACTTATACCAACATTAACGTATGTATATACTATACAGAAATGAATCATTTGAAAATAGAATATTCAAGTAAAAACAATGCTATATGGGAACACATCTTCAAATTTGTTTGAATGAATACCTACAATGTATATTGACGAATATATATGCAGTGAAGTCAGATGGAATTGCAACTAAATATTATATAAAACTGAATAACAACTGTACTTTGATTGCAATGAACCACACATATACCAACATCAAATAAACATATAATGATAGCACAGAAAATAGAAAATAAAATCTATAAATTGAATGTCAAATTATCCAGTAAAAGTTACCCTTAAAAAAGCAGTTGAATGTTAATTACATTAAAAATAATGAACCAAAACCACAAATATCCAAAACATTTACAATGAATACCTTAGATGATTATCGAGGAATATTTATACAATGTAGACGGAAGCAAGAATGGGAGTAAATATTCTATAAACCTCATGAAGCATTGTCCTGTTATTGCAATGAACCATAGTCATAGCACCATCAAAGAAACAGTTATAAATTAGACTGAAAATATACAGGAAAATATGCAATCTGAATATAATGTAATGTAGTAAATGGTACCAATACATGGGTTGAATTTTCATACTGATGTGCGAAATGAGACAACATACACGTGAAAATAACTACTGGAATATTTCATTCGGACAACGTATTGTAGAATGGAGGAATCTGAACATCTATTCAACGACAGGAGCTCGCATATAGCGAATCTATACCTAGATGAAGCAATATGGAAGGCGTACCGAAGAGGCTGAGTTTTGTTTCATTGACCTTCATCGAATCTACCCGGTAGGTCAAAACCATGATATGTAGATAAGAGTACACAACGCACCGCTCACCGAATGGCGTCGTGAAAGGTGCGGTAGAAAAGAGGCAGTGTGTTAAAGTTATTTGTCGAAGCAGGCTGCTACCTCGAAACAGAAAATCAGATCGGTAGAGGGCACATCATCCAGGCGGGAATACCAGTCTCCGTCGATTGAATCCTTCATAGTACAACATGGGACCACGAGGTGATGTGGTCAAAGCCTGAAGTAGCGCGACGTGGAGGAGCCGGTGGTGGAGCAGGCTGACCAGGCAGAACAGGCGGAGAGGATTTAAGCGAAGTAGACAACGACGAATGGAAACGGGAGAAGGGTGTGGGGAGATCGTCGGGTATGTGGGAGCTAATGGGAGAGGTATCACCGGAAGATGGTGGGAATTAGAGGGAATTATCTAGGGGATGGTGGGAGAAACCCTAGATGTAGAGGGAATTGAATTCGCGGGACAGAGGCGTGGGGAAAAGATCGGGCCTGTGAGGGTGTGTGAAAGAGGGAATAAGGGTTTTGTGTGGTGTGGCTGATGGAGAGAGTGACACGTGTTGGTAAAAAACGATAATTTAGTAGGTATATAGATACATATTGATGGTTCATAAATATTTATTGGATCCCAAAATCATTTCCCCCATGAGTGTCAAAGTAGGTCTGTATCAAGGACTGTTGTCATGCACATGTTCCCAATCAAGTCTATCTCAATATAGTGTTAGTGGGGTTGTTACTCCAATGTATGGTTGCTGCCAAACCACATCCATTTATATTATCTAGAAAATGATTTATCTACTTGGAAACTAATTACACAACTCTTTTACAAAAATAGACTTAAATTTTCTTACTCTTTAATTCATCATTAGACTTAACCTTAGAAAATTCCATAGACAAATCCTTAGAATTATCCCTAGGGATATCACTAATGTTTTCTCGTACTATCTTTCAAAGGATGACTAAACCTTTACTTTGATGGAATCTACAATGACAAAGGATTGATATAAATGGATAATAAATCATTTTAGGTGAATATCAGGGCCATTACAATTATATATTCCTAAGGACAATAATTTCTTAGTTTTGTTGGAAAATTGGACCACATCATATAAATTTGGTGAATGATCATAAATATCCCCCATTTGGATAATACCCTTTATTACTCCTACTTAAAATATTTATTCATATCATAGGAAAATGAAACATAAAAAATGTTTGAGCACAGATGCTCCATAAGGGTAAAAAAATTTATATATATACATAAGTATAATAATAAGCATAAGGGTATTGGGACATGAGAATAACATTTGAAGATCATACCCTACATATTAAGGATTATATAAATGAGTCACAACATAAATATTAGAAGTTAATAAGATATTAATCACAAGGGAATATAGAGAAAAATCCATGAAATCATAACATAGGAATATGTCATAGATATTGTGGAATAAATATAAACATATAAAAGGATATCCATGGTATTCAAGGCTTAATTCCAAGGATATAATTGTGAAAAAATTCCTTACTAAACTGATTTCAATCCTTATTCTAGCTCTCTATTATTGAATCATGTTCACTCCATACTCCATACCTATATTAATAAAATAAGATCACTAATCATTCTATCCCTGTTATCAGGAACTGTGTTCACTCCCCATTCCATCCCTATCATACTGAACCATGCTCACATTTCATTACAACAATATCAGATGGAACTAAGTTCACTCCTCATTCCATCCATGTCTATATCAAGAGATATAAGTCATTACACAATTAATTTTATGGATATATAGGTTGTACACATCTCATAATTAATACATACATATGTTTCCCATGAGAGAATAAAACATTAAATATATCATGGACTAGAAAAAGTGATGGGATTTATAAACATTGCATCATAACCCATGAAAATAGAAAAGTATCATAAAAAGACTATCATAAACCATGAAATTAGATTTGAATAATAAACACCATATCATAACCTATAAAATGATATAGGTATCATAAACCTTTCATACTATTATATCTTCTAGAAAATAGATAGGTTTCATAATAATTTCATCATAGAATAACCCATGGATGAAAAACAGGGTTCATAAGTAACGTGAAATCGTAAAAATAAACCATTAGTATAATGAATGAGAATAGATTACCTATATAATATACCCATTAAATCATAAAATATATCAAATTATATCATCCTATTTGGAGAAGTATTTTTGAAATCTCACTCATAACTCTTTTGAAGGAAAATAACATTTCATTACAACTAATGGTTTAAAGACATGATTTTTTTTCAAAATAAAATACAATGAAATGAACCTTAAAACGTACGAATTAATATTTAATATAATTTTAAACACTTCTCAATAAAAATAATGTTTTTTCTTTGAAAAAAAACTTATTCAATTAGATAAATTTTTTAAAACTTTTTTCTTTGAAAATAACCATGAAACCATATGACGGAATATTTAAAAATAATTTCAAACCCTTCTTATAGAAAAAAAATTATATATAGCCATTTTCATCGAAAAACGTAATAAATAAAATGTTGAATAATACAAAAAAAATATAATTGTTTTTTGAAGGAAAATAGATTCCCAATCGAATAGAGTGATAAAGTGAGATTAAAAACAATACTATCTTAATTATCATAAGTATCAAAGAGTGGAAAAATGGTAACATATCATGAATTAATAATTAAAACCATTTTGATAAGAAAAATCATGATATAACTTGAGTGATGTATTATAATATTTTGTCAATGGAATCATAATTGTGAACAATCCTCATAAACAATGAGATTGTAGCAACAAACTATTCCAAATTTGGTAACATTGGATCATAGTCACAATGATAGGAGGAAATTACATTAACACTAAATTATAATGAATATTATAATATTCATGATATTATAAGACAAAGGGTAGTATATACACCTCTTATTAGAATATAAGTGCATAACATGGCATGTTTCTTAATGAACGACAATTGATACAAAATAACATTACAGATTTGGAAATATTTTGAATGATTAATCACAAGAAACAGAGATTGTAAAAGGGATATGTTTATACCCATATTTTTACGGGTAATAATTATATAATACATGCATGGATAGTATTTACACAACACAAAATAATAAGTGTTGAATATAACATATATGTCACTAAAATAAATGTGAGATAAAAAGCCCTTACATTAAATCTTGACATTCTACGTACACATTCAAAAATATTCTATAATAAATATAAATTAATTATAAATTCTACCAAAGAACCATATATTATATATTATATCATACATGGTTTTATTACAATGTTATATTAATTGTTTGTTAACAATTTCAGGATACAATTACGTTTTGAGTAATGCTCATTTTGTTTTTTATATATGTTTTTACTTTTTATGCCTGAGCTTATAACATAGATAATGAAATAATTAATTCCATAATGTGAAAAATTATAAATATATTATATATATTGATTTTACAAGTATTTATAACAATATATAAATGATAGAAATATTAAATGAAATACATAATTCTTATAAATGGTAGGCCATACATAAACTTGAATGACGATTCGATTTTATTGACATATATACAAAGAAAGAAAATACAATTATAAATATATATTATATTTCAAGTATAATTATAATGTAATATATATCACATATTTTTAATAAAAACATCCTTAATACCTTCCATGTAAATCGTGAAAGAATGTCATCTCTTTGAGGAGGTGGTAGTCCACACGTCCACAAATGATGTTATCATATTCCCACAATAGATAAAGAATGAAGGTAAGTTTTATATAATAATTAAAGAATAAAAACAAAATCATAAATGTCCTAAATATCATATATAAAAAGTATTCACATAATTAATCTCAACAATTAGAGGTTGTAATATAAAAATGTACTACATTGGTTCATGAGGCTATAGTCCTCCACACACACAAATGATGATTGTGTATCCTATATGATAAAACTGTTTGTTGGTGTAAGTAATACCATTAACATAACAAAATTTTTTTTTATTAGGATAATTAGTTTATTATATAATAATGTAATAAGAATAATTGTATGGGATTAATAATTAAACCATATAAAAATTTATGGTGATGAACATTAACTCCTATATATGTAACACCTTTTAGTTTGCACCAAATAGATTTTTCGGTTGGAATTCTCCCAAAATATGGCATTCAAAGAAAATATAAGGGATTTTTTTAGATTTTTTAGGATTATTTTAGATGATAAAAATTTCATTATGTGTGTGAATGAGTGAGGGAATGAGTGACCTTTTATATTGGAGAATGAGTTTCATTATTCTAAATACGAATAGGTGACCACTATTAAGAGGTCTGCCTTACATCATCTACCTCCAAAAATTGCACATTTTTTATAAAAGGTTGAATATGAAATATATATTGCCATAAAATGTATATTGGACATGTTTATATTATATGTTGTCCCATATTTTAATGTTAAACCACTATGTATACGATCTTTTACCTTAATTGTTGTAATTAATTTTAATTACATTCACTAATAGTTTCAATCAAAATCAATGTTGATATTAATATAGATTTTAAATTATGCTGAATATAAATATCAAAAACTATTTTTACAAATTCCAAACATATAAGTGTTAAAAATTTATTTAAAATTAATCAGGAAGATGGGATGAGAAAGTGCATTTTGATATTGACAGAGTGAAGAGTTTGAAATTATTTATATCAAATAATATTTTCAAATTGATTCCAATGGACTAATTTTTTTTAATAGATGTATAATAATTATAAATATATATTGAAATCAATTTAAAATATAATTTATCTTTATATATAAATTATACCAAAATGTAGTTTTAAATTAAAATTGAGGGTTTTCCACTAGTCATAAAGAAATAAAACATCTCAAAAATAAACCAATAATATGGAAAAATTAAATTTTAACATTATAGACTAAAATATGAATTATATTTTGACTAAAAAAATTTATAAATGTTTTGAAATTAAATTTTATATGGTATATTTAGTAATAGCGGTAGAATTATATTTTCGGAAAAAATACAAATCATTATGCATAATATTTGATTTATTATTATCCCTAGTCTATAAAACACCTAAGATGATTGTTAAATGGTTAAATATATATATATATATATATATTAGTTAAATCATTTATAAAAAATTGTTTAATTATTTTGTTTATGTACATTTTTTTTGGAATTCATAAATATATATTTCCAGAAAATGGTTCCATATATTATCAAAAAGAATTTATTTTCATTTCTAGTTAATTGTACATATTATAATTATTCTTATATAAAGTGTTAAACTATATCTTCATAATTTAATTAATCCTATTCATAACCACCATTAAAATTTATTGTTGGCTCTAATAATGATATTTTAATGTTATTATTAACATTACATTGCAGTTTGGTAAAACTATGTATTGTTTATAACACATGTAATTGAACGTACTCATAATTGTGTGTAACACAAGTTTCACATAGTGTTGAATGTACATAAATAAAATATATTTGTTGATTTTAGAATAATATTAACTTGTTTTTTTAATAATGTGAACCAATATTATATATTTTCTATTATAATTATATATTCATTGTAGTGTGAAATGAAAAATATAAAAAAGAGTAATATAATTTAAAAATATACAATTCATAAAATCTCAATTTTTTATTAGAAAATTATATTATAATTAATTTTGAATTGGTTTATCCCTTCTCACATTGTAATATGCAACTCTCATATTCTAAGGCCTCTACGATAGTTTTAGGATCTATCTGAGATAGAAAGGCAGATAATTCAGCAAGGTTTCCTACATTTCTTCAAGTTCTATTCTACATGTCTAGGTCTCCTATAACAGTTTGTATGTATTGGTTCTTTAGAGTTCTATACTATATAAAAAATACACTGTCATGTTCATTAGTATTAGGTTCTTATTAACTGGATTTAATTTTATTAATATCATTTTAAAAAACATTTTAAATAGTTTCAAGTCTCGTCTTGTTAAAAGATTCAGTGACTTCATCTAGTTAATATTTATCTTTAATAAAAGGGTCAGTTTTATCAAACATCACATAAACAAATTATTCAAAAATCCCTGACTTTTATTAAACATTTTATAATCTTTAGATGTGTCATAATTTCCTAAAAAATATTTTTTCATTAGCATTTGGATTGAACATGCCATGGTAGTCCTTATTATTAAAGGAATACCCCTTTAATCCAAAAGCATTAAAGTAATTTACATTAGGTTTAATGTTATCCAAAAGTTAGTATAGTTAATTTTTTAAAATTGGACAAATTAAAACTCTATTCATGATATAGCAGTATATTCATATAGATTCTACCCAAATATATGTAGAAATATTTTATTCATTCAGCATATTCCTTTCTATTTTTTGAGTAGTTCGATTTCTCTTTTAAACAATTACATTTTATGTGTTTTTCTTGTAGTAGTGAAGGTGTGTTTAATTCCCATATTTGAGAAAAAAATATTAAATTCTTGATTCTAAAATTATACCACAAGATCACTTCTTTGAGAAATTATTTTAAAACACTTTTCATTTTGACCAATTTTATAGAAACATTAAAAAAACGAATACTTAACATTTGAGATTTGTAAAATAAAACAAAGTAAATATAGAATAATCATATACTAAAACATAAAAATATAATTTACCTTCCAACCCTACTACACTTGATGGTACAAACAAATTCATATGGACATGATCTAATCATTTAGATGTATCAATTTTGTCAATGGATTTGAAAGAATAATTGTGATGCTTACCAATTTGGAAAGCATTATAAAATATGTCATTTTCCAAATTAAGACAATGAACAAAAAAAACTAATAGTTTAATAGATTATTAAGGTTAATCTTATATATTATAGTGTCTAATTCATCAAGGCTAAATGATAGATTAATTTGGACTAGAAATTAAACAATTCACTTTTTGTTTACATAAGGAATTCAAATCCATAGTATAAACATTATCAGTTATTTGTAATCGAAATTTAATCATATTATATTTAAACATAGAGATGAATTTTTAGAAAACAAACATAAAATACATCATCACGGAGTTGAGATATACATATCAGGTTGTGTTTTAACCCTTTAACATGTAGTAATTTATTGATTGATAGAGTATTTGGATCTCCAATAGTTCCAACTCCAAAAAATTCCACTGGAATTGTCACCAAATACGACTAATCCTCCATCCATTTGAGTCAGTGTGTGAATGTTTTTTGATCCCCCAATCATATTACTCAAATATGAATTTTCCCTATAACATATGGATTTTCTTTTTCTATGGCTTATTTTATATAAAAGTAATTAAATAATTGTTAGTTTTGGTACCTATATCTTCTTGGGTAATTTAGTGTTAGAAAGTAATAATCTGGGCATCTAGATCCATACAATATTCTAATAAGTCATATTACCTTCTATAGATATACTATTATAAATAAAGGCTCATTATTACCACTAATTTGTGAATTTTTCAAATACAAATTATTGGTGACATGGCCTTTTGGTCCACAGTGATAACAGGTTGCTTTTTTAGACATGGGTACAAAATAATTTTTATAGAATTTTGATTTCTCACCATTACTTTCAATTCCAAATCATTCCATTTTAATGAAATTATTTCCAATAATTTCATTTAATGCATTTTCTCATATATTAAAAACAAGAACATCACATTTATAGGATTTAAATTCATCATGCAGTTCCTTGATTATCATTTCATGATTGATACTATTTGATGCAGAGGGATTACATTTTTCATGTAGCTCTTGATGTTGATTTATCATGGTATCCGTTTCACCTAAAATATAATTGTGAAGGTTTCTCAAAGAATTATTTTTTTATTAAAGAATCATATTTTTTCTAACATAGAATAGTAGGCTTCCAATTTTTCAATTGTTAAACTACCAGAATCAAAATATGAAGAGTAATAAGTTTGTACCTTTTCCTCTTCTTCGAAAACATGCATATGAGATTTTAGATTAGATTTTTCTTTTATGAATTAGACTTTGAAGGGCATATGTAGTCTTTAGATACACTACATGTATCATTGATTATTATTTTTCTTTTGTTCTTATAATAATAATTTTTATGATATATCTTTTCTAGACTTTTTCTTTTATATTTTTGTTGAGGAAGATAAGGTATTATATGACCCAATATCTTGAATTCATAGAATTGAATATCTATGGTTTCATTATCATCCATCCTGAAGGATTTTTTAATCCTCTTTTTTTTTAAACTTGGGAATATTCTTGTTAGTTGATCCAATTCTATTGCAGAATCTGAGAAATCTTAATTCTTATCTTCTTTGACATCTTGATTTAATCTTATGATATGATTTGGATATTTCACCATCAGAGTAGTATATTTAGTCTATAATATAATTTTATGATCCTCCGCTTTAGCCTAAATTTATGCTTCATGCATAATCAGTGATCCAATTATTCATTCATTTCCAGAACATTGACTGGTGATTATTGGCTAATTGTAGCATATATTACATTCCATTTAAAAGGTAGTAATCTTAGTACATTCAATGTTTGATCATATTGTTTGATTGGTTCACCTAAGGCTATAATATTGGTGAAAATTTCTATAATCTATCCAATCCTCACTGTGATAGTTTCACACATAAACATTCTAAATGTATCTAATTTTAGATTAGCTATAGCATATGTCATCTATCTGATATTATCTTTTCATTCATAACTAACTGTAACAGCTTTCCACATGTCATAGGAAGTTGGGAATGGTGACACATGATTGAATTCACATTGTCCAATACAAAAAATGATAGCATCAACTACTTTACCATTGATATCGTAATAGAATACTATTTCATCAATACCTATTTCAAGTTTCTTAGGAATATTATCAAGGGTAATTATTTGTTACAATACTTTGAATTAAAGATTTTTTAGAAAGATAATCATTTGATATTTCGAGCATCCATAATTTTCACCATTAGAAATTGGACCATGTACTGCTGACATTACTTCCCTAGGATCATACACTCTCATTTTTGTATAGACCTTATAACTTTATCTTTATATATATTTATCTAAAAAACATACTCTGATACAAATTAATAGGTCGAAATATACAAAGGAGCACAAGAGGGGTGAATTGTATGTTTTAAATAATCTTCAACAATTCTGGATTTTGACACCCATTGTGATTTAAGAGGATATGCAGTGTTTTTCTTCTATATAAAAATAATATGTAGTGGATAAATAGAAATAAATAAACAACTGTTTTATAGTGGTTTAGGGTACAATGATCCCCTAGTATACTCTATCAATTACTCTATGTATGATCATGGAAAATATCACTAGAATGGTCCTCTTATCATAAGACCATAAATTTTTATCTGAGTGTAGGCAGTTAACACCATTATAATAAGACTAATAACAACACTTTCTAGATCTATAATAGAAAACTGATTATCCACAGCTTAGATCAAGAAGCTGATATCCACCACAACCTAGTATGAGCAGTTGAAACTCCTACAATTTAAAAAAAATTATTTTAAAGGTTAAGTTTGATCTTCATAATTATAGAAACAAGAAACTAGAAATTTATAGTTCTTATTCTTCATAAAATAATATACTCAATTATGATTCAGTTTGAAGATATTCTTGTTTCCAAATGTTCTTAAATAAGGTAGCAACTAAACAATATTAGTAATATTACAGTAGTAAAATATTGAGCATCTATATATCCAATGTGTATCTTCATTCCGAATCGATTGTTCAATGCTGCAGTAATGTAAATAATAGTTTCAATAATATAGTCACATATGTGAATCACATATCTCCCACACATATATGTATATATTTTATCAGACAATCTAAAAGAATATATAGAAAAAATTATTTCTTCAGTATACCAGATCCAAAAAATAGCCTAATTGATCGAGGAAATTCAAATTCCTATTGACTAGGAGAGTCATAACATCCCATTAAAGTAATATAGATTTTATATGATGAACATAGTTCATTGAAATAATCAATATTAACCTTGAATTGGACTGTAATTATGACATGGCCATATTAGTAATCTTAGAATGAAAATCTGTCTTGAGAAAATCTGTCATTGAGAACACAACATATGGTTGTTCTCCATAGCGTAGGGTTCCTTAATATTTCTTAGGGTTACATTGCATAGTGTAGGGTTATTTACCATACATTCAACATTACATGATATAGGGAATAAATATTTTAGGGATGATAATCCATATTTGTATCATTGTTAGCCTAAAATCCTAAACATAACATAAATTAACCATATGTTCAACTTTTCTTCACATAGGGTATGAATAAAAAATCCAGAATCGAACATAGTGTTTCTGATCCATACACATATTGATTTTTATAATTTAAGGATGTCAATCCAAAAAAACTCTTTATTTTAGCATATGTTTGATACTATACACAAGTGTTAACTTTTCAATATAATTTATGTTTGATGTGGTGTTTCTAGAGTTATTCCTATAAGGTTAATTTAATTAAATAGAATATAAGTTTCTGAAAAGTTATATGTGCCCAACAAGTGCGTACCCATCATATAAATTCCCAACATATACATCCCCATAAATATCCTTAGAGATATTCCTATGGTTCTCACTAATTATTTCTCATTCTAATTTCCAATGTATAATTAAATAATTCATTGAAAAAACAAAAAGACCCATGTTTAACATATATTTTTATTATATAATTTTAGATGCATATTCTGTACATTAAAATAATAAATTCCTATGGAAAATAATAGTTTATTTTCATTGGAATATTTTGACACAATCATTGAACTTTGTGAAAGATATTTGGGGTTTCCAAAATGGTCTTCCCATTTAGTAATCCTTCTCAAAATTGATCTTGATACATAGGGGAAATGATGCAGAAGAAATGATGTTCTAAGATGTTATATACGGTTAAACAATGGAAATTCATAATAATAACAAACAATAGGGTATGAGATCACGATCTATTCAT
Organism: Viscum album; assembly: GCA_963277665.1. Classification (NCBI taxonomy): domain Eukaryota; kingdom Viridiplantae; phylum Streptophyta; class Magnoliopsida; order Santalales; family Viscaceae; genus Viscum; species Viscum album. Next base: position 1,894,387,025 of record OY728119.1, read on the forward strand.
TTTAAGGGAACACCCATTATATCAAATATCATACACATGAGTAATGACCTAATGATTGAAAGATCATAATACTTGAATCAAAATTTTTCCAAGAGAATAAGAAATTAGAACATAATATAGTAATAACACATGTAATTTTTGCCTAAACATAATCATAGAAAATATTATGTTATAGATCCCTTCCATGTTCCTCATAATGTGCTAGGTGTGGTATAATCACTCTTGTATCTACTTCGAGCATGTGATGACCTCTTGTGTATGCACTTTTTTAGGGAATTTGATTCCCAACCTCTTACCCTTGTGTTGGGGGATTGGGATTCCAACCCATGTACCCTCTTGTTGGGGGATTGGGATTCCACCCATGTACCCTCTTATTGTGGGTTGGGATTCCCTCCCATGTAACCTTTTATTTTAGTATTGGGATTCACATCGATGTAGCCTTTGCTCTTGTAGAACATTTATCATTTTCCAAGTCATTATATGGAGAAATAGGTTCACCTCTCATATAAAGAAAACCATATATATGTTTCCACAAAATAATATTCATCATATAATAACCCATGAAATGAAATGGTTATCATAAAAATTTAATAAAAAAATAACCTATAGAAATGGGATAGATTTCATAATAATTTCATCTTAGAATAATCCATTAAAATATACAGTTTTCATAAGCATTTTTTCATGGTATAACCCCTATAATAGAAATAGGAGTCATAAACATCATTCCAACAAATCATAAACTATTCAAAGCATGATTTTGAATGTTATTCTTGGATAATATCTCCAATGAAGAATAAGTAACACCAACGTATGTAATATGACAAGGAATATAATTTTAATATACCATTCAAAACAATTATTTAGGAAAATATCCTTTCCTATTTCATAAACTCTTTATAAAATAGAAAACAATTTTAAATGCTTTTATTTAAATAACATCAAAATATTATAAATAAATAACATATTTTATTAACTATTTATAATGAAAATATATTTTATAACTATAATAGAATATCTCATGAAATTATTTGTCATGGAGGCTGAGAATTCATTCCTTGATGTACACAATAAATCAAATATTCATTTCATATTCTCCATGTCAGTAAAAAGAGAAATGATCAAAAGATGAAAAGAATTCTACATTAATAAAAAAATTGTAATTAGGTAATTATTATAAAAAATAACTTTTTATAAATCATGGTATAAATGTTTCCAAAAAAAATTTATAAAAAATTGTTCGGAATGAAAAAATAAATCATCCAAAGTGAGAAATAAATTAGTATTTACCTAAATAAGATTTATTTGTTATCTTAAGAACTAATGTGTGGAAAAATCATATAATTACATGATGGTATAATTAATAAATAGATGATAATAAAACTCATGAGTATTAATGAGATATGGATCATGATATTTCATTAATGGAATCATAATCATAAACTATCCTCATTAATGATGAGATTGTTAAAATAAACAAGCACCACATTGGGAACTCTGAATCCTAATTCCCATGATAGAATAAAAATATGTGTATATTAAAATATCAGGAAAATAATTATATTCAATATATAATATTCCAAATGAAAATTTTATACACCTACTAGTATAATATTGGTTTATATTGTTGTGCATGTGTTGTTTTGAACAATAATCTATTTTATTAATATTAGGGGGATATTATTGAGAACAATACTCTGTTTTTATGATGATTTTAATGCTCACAAATACCTTTCTTTGTTATTCTAACGATTATACCTATAGTATTTTTCCGGAAATTAATATTCATTTTATTATTATTTTTGGAGTAATATTAAATTGTTTAATTCACATTGAATATTTGACACCATGTTCGGAATTTTTTTTAGTGTGTTTTGGAAGGAATATCCATACTCTACATCTTCAGAAATTGTTTTAGCGTATTAGCATGTTTTGGAAACAATATACATATGCTATGTTGAATAACATCGAATAATGATGAAAATATACATTTTAATTATTGGAAAATTATGGTTAATCAACCATATGTAATCTTAAAGATATGATAAAGGAACCCTACATTTGGAAGGAACCTTAATTTTATAATATCATAAAATTATAGAAGAAGAACCCTACATAAGTATGGAACATTACGTTTTTTATAAAAAGTATGGTTCATCATCCTTAATTTTATAATGAAACTTATGTTCTATCAAAAAGTTTGGATCATGTATCTTTAGTTTTGCTAAAGTGGAAAGTGTGGATAATATACGTTATGTTTGAAAGAAAAAAGGAAAAGTATGGACGATCAACTTTACATTTGAGATCAAACTTACGTTTGAAGAATGTATTTTCAACCTTATGTTTTCTATATTAAATTCTGATAATGAATGATATGAAGTTCAACCCTATGTTTTCTATTCAGTTCAACCTTACATTTGGTGTTAGATATTTAAAATATGACTTTATGGAGCAATGTTCTTTAGGCGGATTATCAGGCTAATTTCAAGCCAGATTCAAAGCTCAATTTCAAAGCACATATCTCACTGATTCAAAGCCATTTATTTATAATTCAATGGATATATTAAAGAGGAGAATTTCGTGATGATTATTATGGGGAGTTAGTACTCCTCTGTTTTTCAAACAATTAAATATCCCGATTCTTAAGCTGAATTTTTTGGATCTTAAACTGAAAGAAAAATGCTTGTCTTTATTCATTATATATCTGTGTTATTTTTGAATTATCAGGTGAGTGAGATGGACCATCATGAAAAATATTAGAATTACATGGTCTCAAGTTTCTCGACTTCAGTTTTTATAGAGGTATTCAAGATATATAAATCTACTATTACAAAGTGCAATAAAACTATATTTTCTAAACAAGAAAATACATATTGAATAATCAATATTTATTCATCGATTTCCTATCCCGAATCAATTTCTCTTGGAGTTTTTGAATTTATTTCTTTATATATTGCATCTGGATCGACATAGAACTACTCTTATCTGAATAACAACTTTTCTGAAGAAGATGATCCATCTACTGTCAATTGTGTACTGCTTCAATGGTGAAGAACATCGAGATTGTATTTTTAAACTAATAATCTTTTCATTTTTATTAACCGGCTTCCCATACTAAGATCTGTATTTTGTTTTGTGTATGAACCATAAGGCTATATTTTTTCCTTAACTTGTAATGGTCTCAACTACCTGCACTCAATTGTGGACGATCTGTTGATAAAAGGACCAGATAGTGAAAATGAATAAGCACATGGAGTGGAGCATTGGTGGAGTAGACTAGGGGCCTTATGTTCCTTGAACCACTATAAATATTTTAATCCTGATAAAAATTTATTTCCACTGTATAAAAATTCTGATAAAGTTAATGGATATATTTGGTAATCATCACGATTCTCCAAAAAATTGAAAAAGGAAAAATTCACCCCCCCCCCCCTCTTGTGCATATTTGGTATAACTTGATCAAACAACTAGTGTTAGAGGGTGGAGATTTTGTCAAAGCTATAACAAGTAGTATGTTTTATAGGATTGTACTCAGAGATCTCAATGGCTGATACATGAGAGGGAATGTCAGTGTTTCGAGCTCTATACTTCAATGTTGAAAGCTATGAATGTCGGAATATGAGGATGATTATCTATAAGAAAATCATCGATACAGAGTCTACTCAATATTTATTACTCCTTATGAAATTCCAGAGAAACCTAAAACATGGAATACAGCTAATGAAGTAGAGTATGAAATAAATTCAAAATCTATGAATGTTATCAACTGTGGTCTAGGACCAGATGAATTCAACATTGTATCTCAGTGCCTGAATACTTATGAAATGTGGTAGACAATTGTAGTTTCTTATGAGGGAACTGAAAATGTTAGACAAATGAGGTATGCCACAACTAAATTGAAATTTGTCACATTCATAATGTTTTTAGAAGAAAGCATCACCCAGATGAATGGAATGCTTATAGAAATTGTTAACAATATCACTTCCTTGTGTGAGACTATCAAACAAACAGATCAAGACCTGAATGTAATGAGAGTACTGCAACCAACATGGAATGGAATTTCAACAGCTATTAGGCAATCATCACTAGTCAAAGATCTAATTGTGAAAGAATTAATTGGAATCCTTATGATGTATGAATCCAAGATTCATGATGAATAAAATGAGCATAATTTATTGATCAAAAGAGAAAATACTAATTTGAATGTAACATCCAAAAGGAATAATAGAATTAGGAAGAATGAAATCAATGTGAAATCAAAGAGTTCTGATTCATCCAATTCAGATATGAAACAGGCTCAGCTAGCCAAAAAGTTTAGAAATTTCTACATAATGAAGAAAGGATTTATAAAATCATTCAATAAGGATGAAAAGGAACCAAAGTCAGACACTATTAATTCAAAAAGATGGGTCACAGAAGACTTGAATTTCCACAACTAAAAAGTTAAAAGAAAATTTTTTAATCAAAAACAATGATTATGAATAGAAATACATAAGGGAAATAAATGCTACTTGGAGTGTTTCAAAAGACTCAAATAGCCCATAAATGTATAACTAAGAAAAGTAAGAATCAAATCTAAAAGCAAATATGTGATTTATGGAAGAAGGTGATGAGGTGCAATCGTATTACTCATCTAATTCAGATTCAAGTTCATGTTTCACAAATGATAAACATGAATTCTACTTCATTATTCGAGAAAATAAATATGATTCCTTATTTAAAAAATTGTAAATCTCTTAAGAATATTCACACAAGTGTATTAAGAGAAATAGAAATTACGCTAAAACATCGTCAAGTGTAAATTGAAAAATTAAACTCATCAAACCCAAACTATACAGATAACGAAAAAAATAAAAACACTACGAATATAAGTAGATACATAAAAAAATGAAGATCTTTTTTAAAAAAGGGTAAAATTCATTAAATGAAATTCCTGGAAGGAATGTGATCAAAAAAGAATTATAAGGAATAGGCAGTAAAGGTGAGAAACACTAACTGTATAAGAACTATTTTTTTCCATGTACAAAATGTATAATTTGAAATTATAAGGAAAAAAAATGCCACTAATCTAAAAACTATTGTTTAAGGAATCCTAAAATAATAGGATTTAAGAAATCCTTTATTGTAAACAGTTTATATGATACTATTGTTTATAGAAAAACAAAGAAAATCTAGATACCTAGATCTTTGCTAGCTAACACTACTGGACCCACTAAGGTATGGGTACCAAAACAATCTTTTGTTTGAATAAATTTTTAGGAAGCAAGTCAGAAAAGCCAAACTGAAATACGGTATATGTAATGTGGATATTCTAGGAATATGAGTGGAAACTCATCAAACATTAGAACACTAACTCAAAATGACGGTGTATTAGTCACTGTTTCTGACAATGCCAAAGGAAACATTATTACCATTGGAACTGTTTTAAATCCATAAGTTGTCTCAAAAAATAAATTAATCTATGTACAAGGATTGAAACACCACTAGATTAGTATCTCTCAACTCTGCGATGATGGTTATTTTGTTGATTTCTCTAAAAACTTTTGTTCTATTTTTAAATATAAATTGTTTAAATTTAGAGCACCTAGAACTGATAATGTTTATACCCTGAGCATAAAATCCTTGTTCAAAGAAAAATTAAACTACTTATCTTCTAAGATAAATGAATCTTGGATCTAGCATATAAAACTTGGACATTGAAATTTATATTCTTTGCATAAGTAATCTAAGAGACAACAATATTATGATTTGTGTAGTCTCAAATTTGAAAGATATAGATTTTATCATCTAGGTCAACTTGGAAAGCATCACAAATCATACTTCAAATTTGTTAAGAAAATGTCTACATCAAAACCTCCAGAACTTTTCCATATTGATTTTTTGGACCTTCATGGATAGAATTTTTGGCTGGTAAGTTATATGTATATGTATTAGTTGATGACAATTCTAGATTTACATGGATTCACTTTATAAATTATAAAAACGAAGCATTTATATTATTTGAATGTTTTTGCAATGCTGTTCAAAATGATTTTTTATATAATTTCATTAATAAGTGATCATGGTGGAGAAGTTGAGAATATGGAATTTAATTCCCTTTTCTCAAATATGGGTGTTAAACTCACCTTCTCTGCACCAATAACACCTCAAAAAAATAGAACTGTTGAATGAAGAAATAGAACTATTCAGTAAATCACTAAGACTTTTAAAAATGGAAAAGGTATTCCTACCTATTTCAGGGTAGAAGCTGTAAGAACACCCTGTTATATATTGAAAATAGTATTAATTAGACCTATTTTCAAAAGAATATCCTATGAACTATGAAATATCAGAAAACCAAAAGTAAAGTACTTTAATGTTTTTGGATGCATGGTTTATATCTTGAACACCAAGGACAGCCATAGTAAATTCGATCCAAAATCCGATGAAGGTATTTTCATAGGAAATTCTATTACTTCCAAAGATTATAGTGTTTTTAAAAAAAATTCAAGGATTGTTTGAGAATCAGTTCGTGTGAAATTTGATGAACCTGGTCCCTTTGAGAAAAGGAAAGACCAAATTGATGAATCTGGCTGTAATGATAACATGAGACTTGAGAACTTGATAGATTATTTTGAAAAAGTTATAATTAATATTCAGTTTAGTTTAGAAGAACATGATACTAAAGAACATAACAGTGTTTTACCTAGAAAGTATAGAATCCTAAAGAATCACTCTTTAGAAACTGTAATAGGAGACCTAGAATCAATAATAAAAACTAGAAGGAACATAGGAAATCTTGTTGAGTTTTCTACCTTTCTTTCTGAATTAGATCCTAAGTCAATACAGGAAGCCATAGTTGAAGAAATTAGGATGATTACAATGCAAGAAGAAATAATCCTGTTCAAGAAAAATAAAGTTTGGAATTTAGTTGAAAGACCACAATGCTATCCAGTATAGGAACTGAGTGGGTCATTAGAAATAAACAAAATGATCAAGGAATAATAACTATAAATAAAGCATGAATAGTAGCTAAAGGATATAATCAGGAAGAAGGTATATACTATGATGAGAACTTTTCCCCTATATCAAGATTAGAATCCATTAAGATCCTTTTCGACTATGCATATCATATGAATTTTAATTTGTTTCAGATAGATGTTAATTCTGCCTATTTAAATGATTATTTAATGGAAGAATTTTATGATGAGAAACCTCCTAGTTTTGAAAATTCACAAAAACCTGATTTTGTTTTTATACTTACTAAAGCTCATTGTGTCCTTAAACAAGAACCTAAATCATGGTATGAATGATTATGTACTTTTCTTTTCAAAAATGATATTACTATTTTAATGGAATATCAAACATTGTTTATGAAAACTATAAACTCTAATGTTTTATTGGTTCAAATTTATGTTGATGACATAATTTTTGGATAAAAAAACAAAATCATTGTCATGAGTTTTTAAATTTAATGACAAAAAAATTTAAAATGGGTATGATGGGAGAATTAAAATTATTTCTAGGACATTAGATTTATTAAAATGATTTTGGAAATGTTTCGAATCAAAAAAAACACATTACTTATTTACTGAAGAAATTTTGACTTGAAGACAGAAAGACGTATACAACTCCTATGTGTACAAATATAAAACATGATTTGGATGAGACTGGAAAATATGTTGACAAAACGTTATATAGAGGTATGATTGGAAGTAGATTATATCATACTGCTACTAGTCCAGATATAATATATTTAGTTTGCCTTTGTCCTATATTTCAATAAAATCCCAAATAATCTTATCTAAGTGATGTTAAAAGAATTTTTATATATTTAAAAGAACCTTTTTTTTCAATATATTCATTATCCAAAAAAATATGATTTTAATTTAATATCATATTCATATACTGACTGTGGAAGCTATATATTATATAGAAAAATCAGCTCAATAACCTATCACATTTTAGGAAAATCATTAGTTTCATTGACTAGTAAGGAACAACTCTCAATTTATTTGTCAATAGTTGAGGCATAATATTTCTCTGCTAGCAGTTGTTGTGCACAAGTGTTGTGGATAAAATACACTCTTATGGACACTAGACTAAATTTTAATAATACCCTTATATTATGTGATAATACAAGAACTATAAATATTTTAAAAAACCTATTAATAGTTCTAGTAATAAGCATATAGATATCAGTCATCAGTTTCTTAAAAATCATGTTCATAAAAAGAATATATTCTTAGAATTAGTAAGTAATGAAATTAAAATAGGTGATATTTTTACTCAACCACATCCCACTACAAGGTTTGTTATTATTTAGAGAGATCTATGTTTATTTAATTTTAAATGATTTTTTTCGTGATTATATTAATTATTATTTTATTTTATTTTAATCTTCATTGTTTTAAATAATTTAATTATTTTTTTAAAGTAATTTAAAATTTTCATATGTACTTATTTAAATTATTTTTTACCTCATTCATTTTATTTTATTTTAAATAATTTAATGAATATTATATACATAAATTATAAGGGAATCAAGGCTGTCTGAGCCATTTCAAATTCTAAACCCATTCAGTTTACTCAAAACCCTTCGAAACAGAAAAATAATTATCACTCTTGTATACCCAAACCTGAATCATCAAAACAGAAGCTCTTATAAAATTAAAATTTTTTTGACATAGATGTCCAAGACAATGATAATCGAGAAAGGAGAAGCTAGTAATTCTAAGAATCAATGTTCAGCCAGAAGTAAGATCATACAAGGTAAAGAAATTGATTTGGAATGGTTGTACTATAACAATATAATGCTGAAGCATGCTTTGGATTTTCAAAATCTCGAGAAAATGTTCAGTGATGAAACCCAAAAATTCTGTACAAGTTAGAGTTATGATATTTCATTAAATCTACTCAGTTCGTTCTTGAAGATACATAGGACACCATATTTGTGAAAATTAATGATTGGGGTTTTTTTATTTCATCTGTGGAAACAACAATAATATAAAACATCCCTCATGAGGGAGTTTATCACCTTTACATAAAGAATATTGGAGATAATGGACATATGTCAAAGGAAATTATGTCATTTTTATTTGGTTCTACAAATATCAAAAAGTAGTTAATCAAGGATCTGGAGCCCGATTAAAAAATTCTTGTAAATTTGTTCAAACATGGATTTCCCCAATGATGTTTGAAATGGAGAATATTTTATATCCTGATATGTGTTTGATGATTCTATTTCTAAGTGACATCAAGTTGAATTTTACTTGTTACATGATAAGTTATTTAAACAACTACAGTCAACTAGAGTCTAGAATGAGCTTTTATCACTATTAAAAGTTCATTTCAAAATTACTTTTTACGTGTGATATGGGAATATTAATAGATTTCAGAGTAAGATTCCACCACAAAAAATTTTTCAATGCTGTAACACTAAGGAATATTGGATTCTTCTGGATTATTGTGAAAGGCATGCTTATGCATATTGGAGCGGAGGAAGACCAATGATCGGCTCAAGGGGAAAACCTAGAATGTCTAAAGATTGTATTGTTGAATCAAGAGTTAGTGAAGTTTCAAAAACATCAATAAGACCGATATTTGAAGTAGTTGATGTACCTGCTGATAAGGAAATTCAAGAAGGACTTTATATTAAAAGTCATAGAGTGTATCAATCTGGTGAGTATCTGACAGAAACAACTGTATTTCAACTAAACCACTTTTAAGTTATATATTTTTAAGAGAATCTATTTCTTTGTTTGAGGTGGTACATCAAATAGTGTCCAAGCCAGGAGAAGATGATGTAGCTCAAAATGAATCTTTTCAAGAACTGTAAACATAACAAACTGATGGTTTTCAAGAATAAATAGTTCTAGAAGAACATGTTTTAGGAGAAATAAATGAAGATCCTAATGAGGAGAAACAACCTGATGAAAACATAAACCAAGGATTGAGTCCCTCAGAAATTCAGACTGAAGTTTTAAATGAATTTTTTTATATGGATGTGTTATTTAATGACTCTAAGGAAAAATAAGTTGAGCTACTAGAGAAGATGGCTACAGATCAGAGATCTGATGCTCAATCATTGCCTTTAATTTTGATAAAACTAGTTGAGAATGCAGAACATGGTGCCTCTAATTATGATAATAATAATATGGAGGATTTAATTATAAAATTAAATAGAGTTAATGATTAAAATTCTTGTTTGATGATATAGTTAGATAAGGATTGACAGATGTTTCATAACATGAATAATATTTTAGTTTCAAAAAGAAAAGTGGATGATTTTATGTATGATATGTTAGCTGAAGTTGGGAAGTTAAAATCTAAAATTGTACTGATTTCATACTTGGTGGATTTTAATAATTTCACAGACAAACAATTCAAAAATATCTAGAGCAATCATGAATGTTCATTAGGTACTTCTCCTGATCTGATCAAGAGATTTCCAGCCATTAAAACTGTAATGCACAATATTAATGAAAGATTTGAGGATATTCAGTGAAACCGTGCTCCGTTATCTATTTTTTTAGACAATAAAAATCTTCTTGTTGACCAGCTTGCATCTAGTGAACCATGATTAAAAGTGTTACTGAATATGTTCAATGAGAAGATAAATCAGTTTATAGAGAAGGAAGAGAGGTTACATGAGTTTTTCATACTCAATCTAATCTAACATATCCATCTGACTTATGAAAGAAGGGATCTGATAGTCCAGTTAGGAGACGGATTGATCAAAAGGATGAGACTACAGATCACATATCTCAACGAAGTTATTCAAAGGCACTAAAACCTATTTCACAAACCTTTTTTCCCCAACCTTGATTCTAGTTTCCATTTTTGCAATTATATATATATTTTCTTTATAAAATATATTTTAATCTCATTTTCATATGTTTTTATTTGTTTATTGTGTTTTCTGTATTAAAATTCCAGCAATCTAGATTCTAATATTGATAAAAGTTTATCATAGAAAAAACTTATGTTTAGTCCTGCATTAAAATGTGTTATATTATTTTTCTATCATTATTTTTGATATCAAAAAATTGAGAAGAAATATGGATTAACAAAACATTTTGTTTTATGTTTTTATTATTTTAAAATCTTTTACATAGGGGGAGAAAATAAATTTTTTTATTTATTTATTTTCATAAAGGGATGAAATACGGATAAACTCAAAGGAGAGAAATATGTATAACCACAACATTTAATTTTGATATATAATAATTTTAATAACACAAAATTTTATTTCTAGTTATAATAATTTTGTAAAAATTAAATATATTTTTTATCATTGCAAAATTTTAAATTATATGCAGTTAATTCCGTAGGTTAATTTCATGGGTTATGTGGTCATCAAAAAGGGGAGATTTTTGAGAATGTGTTGTTTTCAACAATACTCTGTTTTATTATTATTAGAGAAGATTGTTGATAACAGTACACTGTATTTTTATGATGATTGTGTTGCTCACAAATACCCTTGTTTGTGATTCTAATGATTTTACCTCGAGTATATTTTTGGAAATTAATATTCTTTATATTATAATTTTTGGAGTAATATTAAATCATTTATTCTGCATGGAATATTTAACAATGTGTTATGAAATAGTTTTTTCATGTTCTTGAAACAATGTTCATACTCTATGTGTTCAGAAATCATTTTAGCATATTACCGTGTTCTATAAACACTGTTCATACCCTACATTGAAGAGATTAGCGTAAGGATAAAAATAAACATTTAACTTATTTGACATTAATGGTTAATAAAACATAAGTTATATGAAATATATGATAAAAGAACCATACATTCAGAACAAACCTTACTTTTTTAATATCAGAAAATTATGCAAGAAGAACCCTACGTAAGTATGGAATGTTACATTTGTTCTTGAAAATTATGGTTTATCAACCTTAATTTTATACTGGAACTTATGTTCTATCCAAAATTTTGGATCATGTATCTTACGTTTTTCTAAAGAGGAATTTATGGAAAATATACCATATGATTTAAAGCAGAAGAGAAATATATGGATTATCAACGTTACATTTGAGATCAACCTTATGTTAGAAGAATGGATAATAAACCTTACATTGTAAATATTACATTCTGAGAATGAATGCTATGCAGTTCTACCCTATGTTTTCAATGCAGTACAACCTTACGTGTGGAATCAGAGATTTCTGATTTGAATTTATCAAGAAACGGTCTTTATGCTGATTATGAGGCTGATTTCAATCCAAATTCAATGCCCAATTTTAAAGCAGGCCTTTGACTGATTGGAAGCCATTTATTTATGATTCAATATATTGATATAATAAGAGGATATCATGATGATTATTAAGCGGAGTTACGACTATTCGGTAATTCAAAAATTTGAATATCATGATTCTTAAGGTGAATTTTTTGGATCTTAATATCAAAAGAAAACACTCACTTTATTCATTATATAACGTTTTTATTTTTTAATTAGGAGATGATTGAGATGAATCATCACGAAAAAGATAAAAAAAAGATCTCATGCTTCTTGACTTCATTTTTTACAGAGGTATTCGACCTATATAGATATACAGTTACATAGTATGATAAAAATCTATTTTCTAAAGAAGAAGAAACACATTCTTGATTCAGTATTTATAAATTGAAGATCTATTGTGAATCAATTTTTATTGGATTCACTGAATTTATTTCAATATCTATTGAAACTGGGTCGACTCAGAACTGCCCTTCTCAGAAGAACATAGTTTTTGAAGATGACGATCCATCTACTATCAGTTGTGTACTGCTGCAAATATGAAGAACATCTGGAAATTATTTTTAAACAAATACAATTTTCATTTTGGGCAACTATCATCTCAAACTAAGTGGTGTATTCGGTTCTATTTATGAACCAAAAGGATCGATTTTAGCCTTAACTTGTAATGGTGTCAGCTTCTTCCACTCAGTTGTTGATGGTCTGTCGATAAGAGGACAAGATAGTGAAAATCACCAAGCTCATGGAGTAGAGCATTGGTTGAGTGGACTAGGGGACTTCTGTTCCCCGAACCACTATAAATATATTCATCCTTATAACCATTTATTTCTGATGCATAAAAATTATAATAAAGGTAAGGGAAAGATTTTTTAATCCTCACGATTCTCGAAGAAATTGAAAAAGGAACAATCCCACCACTTTTTAATATTTGTTATAACATGATCCAGTACCTATCATAACACATGTCTTAAATAAGGAAAATTGAGATAAAATTCCCTTACCACTTTGGTAAAATTTTAGCTGCAATCCCAATTTAATAAATATATTAATATAGAAATATAAATCCAAATAGTTCTCAGAATAATAATAATGAAACAATTTAACTATCCTTGTACACACCACATATAATAATTAGGTAGTAAACATCGCTTCTGTCTTGCGAAAAATAATAATGAGATGTAAAACCCTTACTACTTGAGTTAATATTAAATCGTGTGCCCCGTAGAATAACTACATAAATTGAAATATTTAATATCATTAAATAATGATAATAAATTATATGAAATTTTATATGGTAGAATATACACCACAAAAGATAAACAAGTTGTTAATTTTGTATAAGACTCGCATAAAAAAAGTGTGACTAGAAATCCAATTAACTTATGTGTTAACTGTCATTGTAGTTTCTAAAACATCATGTTTATTAATCATATGTTTATTATAAAATCTAGAAAAATAATATTAATATATATATAATACCATGTATTATTTGCTTATGAAATTATTTTACCTGTTTATTAACAATTCCATATTAATGTTATGTTTTGAGTTAAAATTATATTGTTTTTTATACATGTTTAAAGATTTTATTCTTGGTCCTCTTACATAGAACATGATTTACTTATTTCAAGATTATGAAACATAATATATATATTATATATATTCATTAGATATTTATTTATAAAAATACATAAAATTTTAAAATGGAAAAATGAAATGCCCTTTTCATGGTGACGGTAGGCCGTACGTACGCATGGACTATTTTTTCCATTTTATTGTCAAACTGGATGAATGGGAAGTAAATGATATATATATATATATATTAACATTAAATTATAATTATTATTTATTAAATATAAAATATTTTTAATAAACACATCCCTAATACATTTTATGTAAAGTGTTAACGAATCACATCGCTTTGAGGAGATGGTTGTCCACACATCCAAAAATGATGTTATCATATTACCAAAAAATGTAAACAATGAAGTGATGTGTCATGTAAAATTTAATTAAGAATAAATATATCTTGAATATCAAATATATCATATAAAAATAGTATATTCTTTATTATTACCTACAATGATCAGTGGAAATGGAAAAAATAATGACATCAGTTAGCGATGTGATTGTCTGATGTACACATGAATGTTGACTGTGTATCCCATTTTATGGAAGATTTTATTTTTTTATATTGAACCCTTAATATAAAAAAAATCTATTTTTATTTAATATAAATCTGCTATAATATATTCATTATATAATTGAAATTGAATGGGTGGACAAGGAAATAAAAAAATTTCTTGTTGAAGAACATTATCTCTTTTTCGTGTAACTCATTTTGGTTTTCCAAAATTGAATTCCTTGGTTTCTATAATACCCAATGTCAGGATTATATTATAAGAGGATGTATTTTTGAAGTTTAATTTTACAAGGTTATTATGAGCAAGAAATTGTTCCAGGTCAGAAGAGTGGGGGAGATGTGGTGGCTATTTATAATGGTGGTGAGTGGGAAAAATTTAAATACCAAAAATATAAACACTATTCAGAGGCATGAATTACATAATATAGCTAAAATGAAGATATATATTACTTAAAATAGTGTATATGGTCGAAATATTTCCATATTATGGGTTTTTATAAGACTCATAGACATTTTTCTGGTCATGTTTGTAGGGTAACCACTAAGTAAACTCATTTTGACCTTAATTGATGTGACTGATTTTAATTTCCAAATAAAGTGGAAATACTAGATATTATAATTTATAATTATTCCAAACAATTAATTCATTTTAAAAAATATAAATTTCAGGAGTTTTAGAATCAAATTGAATAATAATCATGCTCACCTGATGAAACCATGAGTTTTCAAGGTAAAACAGTTCAAAAATATGAAATGTTTTTATATCAAATTAAAAAGTGGAATTGATTCAAATGATAAAAATTTGATTGATATATTTATCAATTAAACATTTATATTCTAAAACAAATTAATTTTTTAATTTTTTTATTAAATTAAATTTCATCAAAAAACCAATTTTCCATTAAAATTTATTAAATGGGTGGGGCCAAAGCCTCATGTATTATTAAACAAAAGAAAACCCTCTTTTAAATGGCTATAGGGAGACCCATTACATAGCCCGAAGGCCCTGTGGGAATTTATCCCATTACATCACCCGTAGGCCAAATTTTTTGGCCTAAGGACCATTCTGTGAATATTAGTGCTATAGTAGCCGCCTATTACAGTACCACATAGTTCCCACCGCTGCTACTATGTCCTGCCACCGCTACAGTATCATGCCTCTACTATAGTGCATGTCGTTGCTATTGTGATTTCACTACTATAGTACGCTACAGTTCTGCTACAGTACCTATTCTCAATGGGGGTTGAACCCCCATTTATCATATAGGAATATGGAGTTCTTACCACTAAGCCAAACCCCAACTACGTTTTCAATTAAATTTAATTATTTTCACTATTAATAAAAAATGAAACCTCTCATAAAAAATACAAAAACAAATCCTAAGATAATTGTTATATTCCTATTTAAAAAATATTTTTTATTTTATTAAATTAAATTTATCAAATTTTCAAAAATAATTTATCAAATTAGTCCACCATAAAAAGACGACACCACCATTTTTAAAAAAATACCTTTTTTAAGTGAACAGATAAATTTATAATTAATTATTATCTAGAAATATTATATGATGAATTTCAAATATAAGATTGAATATATACTATATTAATTTCATTTAAATAATTCAAAAAATCCGTTTAATTTATTTATTGATGTAAAAAATATTTTATTTCATATAAAAAAACTCAAAAATTGATTTCTTATATTTTTAATAGGGTTTTATTTTAATTTCATGTTAATTGGTCACTATAGAATTAATCAAATTTTCACAATTTAATTAATACAATTTATAACACCCATTTTAAAAACTATGTGAAAATTATTATATTAGGTAATGAATTCAGGATAATATTTCATATTTCCCATAAACTCACGGTTTCATATAACTCAATCTAAACACAATTTTGCATGTATAATTAGATAAGTTATTGTTTTGTATAGTAGAAGATTAACATTGTATTGATTTTAGGGGATTCTTAAAATTAAGTACCATGTAAAATAATACAAATATAGTTCTTTGACATAGCTTGATATACATTTAGTTTTGTATGAGATGAAAAATATCTAAATGATTAAATTAATTTGAAAAATTATTTAAAAAAATTATTGGGCCGATACATTCATACCCCTAATTTGTCTAGAGAGAGTAAGTCAGGTGGCATGGTATTAGGAATTATACATAGGTTGGAATTTGGTTCCACGTGATAATGTCTATGTATTTCCCAATTACTCCTATGCCGATTCCCTGTGATGAGTAACTTATGTTTCATTCTTTTTTTGACATACCAGATATGTGAGTTACTATATATTTGAGTTTATTCATAATCATGTTTGGATGATTAATTTATAGTCATATTTGATGTGACAATTTTATTGTTTTTCATTATATATTCATAATTATTCTTGATTATCCATGATGAGTATTTATCATTTCTCCTCTTTACTTGATCATGTTTTGGGAATTTTTTAATTTTTTTAAAGAAAACCAGATGGTTGATTTTCAAAAAATAAATTTTTAATATAACGTATTTCCAACCCATTTTGACCTACTTGAGTGTAATTATTTTCAATGGAATATATATCAAAAGTACGTGATGTTGGTAAAAAAATAATTTTGGAATTGTACCTTTGAAGTATTATTCATTTTAAAATTATTTAAATGTAAATAAATTTATATGTTACAGTTTATTTTTATACTACAATTGCTAGATTCTCTTATTAAATATAATTTCTTGATTATTGGTATTATCCTACTAGCTATTGGATCACAACCTACATACTCACATTTATAGTTATATTGTCTTCATGTTTTGTGTTGGTATTCTGGTTTTGACTTCCCTATTAGGTTTTTCCACACATCCTTGAAACTTTTGGTGGATGTGGATTCATGGTGGTTGACATTGAGTCACATGGTGTTAGCCTAGTCAATTTCATGGAATTTTTGGATCAGTTTGGGGATTGTTTTTTATTGGCCTCCTTGACCTTAAATTCTCATTTTATCTTTGACTTGTGGATTCAAAAAATGTATAAATAAAATTATATTTTATTATTATTTGATTTTCATAATTATTATATAATTTTTTTTCTTTATAATGTACTATTTTGTTAGATCATATCAGTTATATCTGTTTAAATATCAGTGTGGGTATCTTTTATATAGATAAATCATGAGATATTTCCGAGTGAAAATCATGGTGCAGTTTATTTTTTTTTCAATGGTGAATCCATTCCCAAATGGTTAAATTTGATACCCTTAATGATTATTATTGGATTTTATCCATCAAAAAATATTCTTAGGGTGTTTTTGTGGAGTATTTAAGGTGGATAGTTTGGATGAAGAAATTCTATTAATTACAAATATATCTATATTATCCATACAATGTAAGAAAGATAATTAAACTTCCACATTTCGCTAGTAAAAACTGATAATTCTTGAATCCCCTAATGTAATCTGCTCTTCACCAAACGCATTATGAAATTAATGGAAGGAAGTTATTAACATGATTCCCTAACCATACAAGCATAATCCAAAAAAACTAATGTTCAATAACACAAATCAAAATAATTAATCAATTCCACCGATACTGAATCCAAATCACTACCTCAAAATTGTTAAATGACGAAAAAAGTCAGAACCCAAGAAATGTATAAGGGAAACTAACATTTTATCGTGAATAAAATATTTATATATTCAATGGATATATGCCAGGAAATGGAATTAGAACTTCTCAAAGAAAGAAATTATGGTCTCCCAAGGACCACAGAAATAATGAAAGAATAATTGTATTTAGGGGTACATTAAAATTTATACATGGGAATGAAATTACTACGTGGTGGTGTGGTATTCCTTCCTCGCACTAGGAAGAGTCTTCCTCAAACATACATTTGAAAATCATGTAGTGTATCCCCTATATCTATCCCCCTATTTAGCTCAGTCAACATTATAAATCTAATGAGACCATAGAAGGGACACCTCATGAAAAATGAACAGTGTCATGAAAATACCTAAGGTATTACCACTAGAAAGAAAACCATTGGATCCCCATGCTATGATTTATTTGGTTGATTCATGACTAACCAAATATAATACCACAAAAATCAATATCCCATGATCCATGTTCTAATTTATAGGGATATTTTGTGACATATATCCATTTAAAATATTAAGATTAATCTAATGAAATATGATGAAATTATCGATCCCCCACATCATGACCCAAGAATAACCAAAAGATACATCATAAGGGTTATTGAATGTTTTGTTATAGTAATTCCCCATAGATCAAAATAGTGTATAATTTTTCAATTTACATTGAAACCTTTTATATTATATTATCCATAGTCCTTTCCTAACCAATATCCTATCATGAAAACTAATTATCATATACCATGATTTAGGGTTGTAATTCCTCCTCCACACATTGATAAATAAACATAAGATATTCCCTTATACATTAGTCAGTTCTTCAGGTCATGACTCAAACATTTGGATCACAACCATCTCCTCCTCACTAAAATATAATCTTTGAATCCACCTCTCTCTATATAATATCATCTCAACTCCTCTAAATGTTGAATCATGAAAAATAACTGACTATAAATATGAGGATCACTAAAAATAACAAAGCTAAATTTACTAAATTGATTTTATATGTTAAATAATTTTTTTAATAAATTTCATTTCAATGATAATTTTTTTTAATTATGTTTTAGAAAAACCTGAATAATAAAACTCTTTTTCTATTCATTATATATAATAATTAATTAATCAAAAAAATAATTCTACACCAAAATTATATAGACAATCAATCATAAAAAATACAAACTATACTTAGATACCTATTTGATTAAATTTTTTTATTATAAATTTTTAATATTTACACCTTATATTAATCAAAAAACAGTCAATGTGTTTGGAATAATGATATATAAATGGCTCAACCTGATCCATATTGGGAAAGCCTGGATAGTGTTGTTTCTTGGCCCATAAAAAACATTAATCAATGAAATAAACCTGGGCAATGGGGACTATAATATCAATGTAAAAAAATAATATTTTTTATGTTACTATTTTATTATTTTTTATAATAAAAATATATAATTATAGATATATGTTAAATATAATAGGTTTAGCGGATGGAATTTTTGGTCCTAGATTAACAAATGTACTAGTTAGTTAAGGTGAAACCTTAGAAGATATGGTAAGGGAGTCCTATTCTACCCTAACTTATGTATTATAGAAATCATTGGGGTTTTCATGCTTAATTAGGGAAAATATGGAGTTTTGTTGAGCTAGCCCATTCCAAAATATAGTGTCCCAACACTGACCCAACCAGGCCATCAGAACGAGCCTGAACTAAGAATTAGTCATGATTTTTTGGTCCTATACTAGTCAATCTTTGGATCGATCCTTGTGGAAATTCGATCCAATATATTGGATTTACACACCTAGGGATGGAAATGGGTACCCATTAACTGGGTAATCAACACAAATTATCTATATTAAATAACGTAGGGTAATGGTTAAGAACCTATTTATAGGATTAAGGTGGTAAATTAAATACACTATTAAAAGATGTATAAGGTTAGGCTATTAAACACAGGGTTACAAAAACCCAAACCTGATTATGATTTTTTTTTGTAAATATTGAATCATAAAATTTAAAATGAAATTACAATTATAAAAAATATATATTTCTTTTGAATTTTGTTTATAATATATTTGTAAACAAAAATTTAATTTATTTTTATCTTGTTTGTGTAATTAAATAATGTAAAATTTTAATATATATATATATATGCAAAAAATATTTTATAATTTTAGTATATATTTATAAATAAAATATATGATTTTTAATTTCATGTTGGGTAATTAAAGGATTTTGGGTTGTTAATTGGGTGGATATAAATATTTTAGAGTATTTTTAAGGCAATAAGTCTCAAGGATAATATAACTCTATCCTCTCTCAATATTAAACTCCATACCAACAATAATAGCTTGGGATTCAGCCACCAGTAGTACCGATTTTGCACAAATATGTTTTCGAGATGCCATGAAAACTAATCAAAGAGGATCCATGAGGACCTCACAGACACCAATTGAAAAACCACCAAAAATAAAATATTTCGTGTTAATAATTATATCTCTTATTATAGGAGGGTTTAATATTCCTATTTCAAGACATCTGACTGAGGTGTCATGTTGTAGGTTGTTGCGAGTCTAGAAATATAATAATAAAGTTTCTTGATTAACCAATATTGATCTTGGTTTGACTAGCTGGTTAAAATGATATCATTTATTATAACCAATATCATATAAAAATACATAACCAAGATTCTCATGGTTTTTATAGGGAGGAATGAAGACCACATTAACAAAAATTATGATCAATTGTTACCCACCTCTATGAGGTTATAATCATTATCATTCCAGGAAATCCAAATGGACATGGCCTTGAGGAAGTGGATTATAGCATGTGAAGTGGATTCAAAAAACCATGCAGTGATGATATTTGAGATCATTAATTGAACAGAAAAATAAAATAATCCAGTTATATCGGAGGATCTAGGAAGAATAATTCCAAAAATAGTACCGAACCATGCATGGGAACTAGAGGTGTAAGATAATAATTTATATCTCACCAACCCCTAATATTAGATCTTAAAAAGATAATTTATGACTAAATATAACTTATTAATAATGTGGGAAATATTTACCCTTTCATGATTAGTCTGCTCCATGATTCCTCATATAGGGAATGATCGGAAGAATTTTTGGGTCTCTCTCACTGATTCATGAATTCAATTTATTAGTGCACTAGACCTATCATCCTCATTAAATTGGGAGAGTAACTTTGTGTCTAACATACAAGATACCATTGGTGATTTCACCTTATAATGACCATTATCGACTAACCATAGATCCTCCATGATATTAATAGTTTCCTTATCTTTGATATTATATTAAATCCTTACATAATGAAGATTTATTGAACCCAACAAGATTGTCTAGAAAATACTGGGATGGGGATTCAAAATAGATCCAGTTAAGTTCAATTGAATGAAGTATTCATAACATAGGACCTATCACATTGAGAATCTAGATACTAAATAAAAATACTAGCCTACTTGAAAAAATGGTTCCATTCTTGTGGAAGATATTCTCTAACCCCATTAACTCAAACAAATTAGAGAGGAAAATCATAGACCAATACATTTATTGAATTTTATTGCTACCATTATTAATACTCTGCCAAAAATTAGTAACACATGAGTCATTATTATAAAAAATAAACTAGGGGTTTATATATGGAAATAAAAGATTCTAGTGTTTATCAGTCCATGACCTTAATGATAATATATATTCCCTCTTTAGAACCCTATTGATTTCCAATCCAAAAACTTTCCCACCCTATCCAAAAAATATGAAAAAATATTTTTTTGGATTGGCCAAATGTAACAGTGATACCAAGATATTTCTTCAACTTATCAGTTACATAGATGTGAGTTTTTTTGTGAAGGAAATCCTTCCCACTTATAAGATCACCTAAAAATTATTTAGAAATATTAAATGACTAATAAGAAAACTTATCATAACTGTGAATAAAATCAAAAATAGGGCAACATTTTTCAATGTGTCACTTCATGAAAAGTAAAATATCATAAAAATGACACATATGTGGCCCTAGACAGCAACCCTTCACTCCATGAACAATATTATTCCTGATTTCCAAAAAGATAAATGGAATAAATTGTTAATCACAAAAATAAAAAGAAAATATGAAAGAGGGGCCCACATTGGTGGAGAACCCTAAATAAAATAAAACAAATGTGGTTAACTTTAATCGAAATATTAAAAAAACTATAGTAAAAAATTTCCTAATAACCCCAATCTATTTAGAGAAGAATCCCATTTTACACATATCATACTAATGTAATGATTTTTACACTCAATCATATGATTTGTTATATAAGGATTCCATTCCATGAATCTTATACTCTCTATATCGAATGTTTTCATAGAATAAAAAATATAAAGGGATATGATAGTATTATCTAGAATTACCCTATTTGGAATAAAATTTCTTTTGATTTCATAAATATTAGAGGGAAAAAATATATTGATGGTTTAATTGGATCATTGTGTGGATTTTATAGGTATCATTACAAAAACTAATAGGCCTTATTTATGTGACCAAATAATATTCATTAACATTAGGAATGAGAGAAATGATATTTTCATTAATAATAAAAAATTTGGCCTTACCCATCCAAATATTTTTCATGGGGTTAGAGATATTATAATCAAAAAATTATTAAACATTATGAAGAATAAAGCATAGACACCACCACTTCCAATTTATTTAGTGTAATTAATCTACTTGAGTGATTGGATAATGTTTTTCATTTATAATTTCATGAAAAATATATTTTTTCATCATGTTTTTGATTACTCGGGTTAAGAAATACAAAGAAATAGTCAACCCCCCAGTTCAATGTAGATAATGTAAAAAATGCTAAAAAATATTATGGTTTTCGTTATCATTTAAAATATATATACCTTCAGAAGTTTTGAGTCTATAAATAATAGTTTTGTTGTACCCCACATAAGCCTTCTAATTTAATAACAACGTATTTGAGTTTCAATATTTAATATCCCTTATGATGAATGAATTGACCATACTTATTCCATTATTATATGAGATGCATGAAAATATTCTTCTAGAGTTGAGTTCTCGGAAAAAATCACCTCTACAGAGTGGAACGTGTGGAGCACATTCATCCATTTTTTAAAATATTCCCACTATATTATAGGATAATGGAACTTTTTCACCCCTCAATAGATTCAACATAGAATCACCGTAATGATTTTCTCTTCTAAAATAGAAACACCCACAATTCAATATGATCAGACAACCAGTTCACATTTCTTATACTTAGAAAAAAAATATTTTAGACCTAAAGAGTATCACATAAATAGATTACATGAAATCATAGATTAATTTGATAATTATAATTTGGTGATCCAAAATATCCAGATCATGATGTAAAACCCAAAAAAAATTGATTAGATTACATCAATTGATTGAACCCAAATAATAATACAAACACTCTGTAATTTGAGTAATATAAAACATAAAATGATAACATTTAATGGGGTTCCATGAATTCCATGGATTAGAAAGAACCACATTCTGATCTACTCATAAGAGGACCATTATATAATCACAACCCATACTAACCCCCAATATCATTTCATTTTGATGCAAGATTTCAATAAAATCCTCACTAATTAAAAGTGGCCCTGGGAGGCTTCCCAAAAAGAAATAATAATCTCGCAACATCCCCAGTTGTCCCTCTAATAAGGCCAACCATAAAAAAATATTCCAATATAATAGAATCCTATTGTTGAATATAGTTATAGATATGATTCTAATATAATCCCTTAATCTGGACGTCAATGCCATCCTTCTTATGGAAAATATATTCTAGTATAGTGAAATTTTCATGCAACCAGAATACATCAATGAAAAATCACCTTTTTCAGAACTCTAATAATATCCTCACTATAAAAAAAAGATTGAGAATAGACAAATATATCATGGAAACATTTAGCACTTATATAATAGAGAATATGATATATGTGTTGGTTATCAATCCTAAAACAGTTCCATATGAACATTTCAATAGGGATAGTTAGGGCTGGCTAACTCCAGCCTCCACCTCCAGGTATTGAAGAATGGAACCATCCCCTGGTATTTTTTACCCTTTATAATTTCATTTTTTTTCATTCAATCTGACTTGAATCATTCAGAGAGACTAGGGTTCATATAGAAATATTCAATATTGATAAATACTCTTCCTTTCCTCTTCTATATTTTTAATTTTTTAGTGTAATCCATCATAGTTTCATTAAAATCCTCAGTTAATATTAATGAGTGAAGAGTAAGATAAAAAATAGTGGATAACATGGTAAGGTGTGTTTTAATAGATTCTTTTTTGGGATGTAGTAATATTTATATTTCCCATCAACTCCTGTAGGAGATCATGATGGAGCTATGTTCCTCACTATAGTAGATTCACCATGGGGTTCATGAGTCATCCAGGGGTTGCTATAAATGACTTGGGTAGTTTGTATCTCAAAACCCTTCAAACTCACTCAGTGACATTGAATTATGGTAAAAACTGACATCCCCAACTTGTTGTCCTTAATTTGATCAATAGTAGACTATGCACACAAGTTGATTGAAAATTTTCCCCTTCCCATTCTCTTCCCATCTCTATAAAAAAGGAAATACCAAATTTTTTTCCCTAATTTCATGGGAAATAATACATAAAAATTTCACCCTCTAAATATACCTTCTTCAAAATATAATAATTCTATTTATTCCCATGATATCCAAAAAATAATAAAATGGGTGGAAATTTTCATGTTCAAAAGAAATCCATACTCTTGTGTCCCCAAAAAAAATTAACATGCCCCGCATTAGTGAATGTGAAATTAAGACCACGGCCCTTATCTACATAAATTACCCCCTTGAATTGAACCTAAATGATCACATTCAATAAAATATCATATATGAACACCAATATTTTTTCATAAATCATTCTGATCTTTTAAAAAATTGAAATATTTTATGTCCATCCCAAATATAATTCTTCAAAAAGATGATATTTAGAATTTCCCCATTATACTTTGGATACCCTATCTAAATTAGAAAATTATAAAAATACCATATCCACCAATAATTAATTTCAATTTTACCTTATCATTGATGAGGTCATAAATTAGAATTCTCAAACCTATTTCTACTATGTCCAGTCATTCGTCAAATCATTATACAATTGGTATTGTATATTTTAGGGCATTCAAATAGAAGGGTCAGAAGATGCATAATTTAGCCATAGTTAGGAGAGATTATCGATGTTCCACGGTAGCATCTCAAACCTTCTCGGATAGAATATTTGATTTAACCTTATTCATTTATGAGAGGTTCCTATAATAATTCACTATATTAATATCCATCACACCATGATATGTGGAGCAGAAGAAGAAATGAGATCCAAATAAAAAACCAAACACCACTCCAAAGCCACACTTTTAACCAGTCTCTCGAATCCTAGAAACATCTAGTGTAACAATAGGAACACAAAAGAAATAAGTGGTAAAGCACCATTGGGAAGAGGGACAATCATGCTTTTTAATTATTGATGATCACAACCATATATTTACCACAATAAAACCAGTAATTGTTAAATAACCCTAGAAATTTCTAAATCCTATGAAAAATATGATACTCTCACCAATGGATAAAGTCCATATATTTCTATAAATTATATATATATATATAGTTATATAAATATGTAAATTTTTAAGAAAATTTCTTAATATTTATTAGAAAATATATATACTAATTATTTTATTAAAAGAGAATAATAATAATAATGGTGTATATAGACATGTACATAAATGTATTTATACACGGTGAACTTCACTTATTTAAAAAATAATTGAATATATGCACTGTAGATCTATGATATGGATTTATACCCAAGCATGTTTCACATATAATATGAAATATATGATGTGTAAAAAGTATATATTGGAAAATTCTAGTAGAAATTTTAGTCTAAATTTTAATTTTAAATTTTTAGTGGATATGTGAAGTAGAAAACATTAGGGAAATTATTCAATAAAAATTATACAATGAATTTACATTTTTTAAATTATTTATATATTTGAAATGTATAATTTATATAGATATTGGAATTTTAAATTTCACAAAAATATTTACCTCAGAAATCTTGAGTGAAAATTTTCACATAAAAAATTCAATAAAAATTAACATTATGTTGTTAGTTGTTGAGATATTTTCACTTGAAATTTATATATGTAATTATTTATGAGTTATAGTAACTAGATTTGTTGTGCAAATTTACAATGTATTTTTTTCAAATTTTTAGTTTATTTTTGTATTAATAATATCAAAATGTCATTGAACATGTAAAATAAATCAATGTATGCATGTATAAACTCTTATTAATATATATTTATATTAATATATTGAATTTTGATTTATAATTTCAATTGATAACGATATATTTTCCCTAGGAATTTCCTTTATAAAATTTCCATAGAATTTTGTGACTTTAAAATGTATAATTTCACTTGAAATTCATTATATATATATATATGTATGTATGTATGTACGTATATGTGAAGATATATATGAATTATAATTTTGTTACAGTAAATTTTCATTGAAAATTTTTATTATTGATTTATATTAGTTGATATTTATAGTTTAAATATAGAATAAATAATTCTAATGTAAATTTACATGGATGATTCGATATACATACTGAAAAATTACAATATAAATTTTTACAAGAGGTTTATAACTCAATATGACCATGTATTATTTTATTTCCATGTTTGTGTGTTTCTGTATTTTTATTTTTAATTGAAAATCTCTATTATGAAATTAAATTTTATTGAAAATATTTAGTTCAAATATTTTATATGAAATATAAATGAATATTTATAATGGAAAATATACAATGAAAATTTAAACTGATATATTTTATCAGTGTCTTCACTAAAAAAGCCTATTGTAAATATACACTAATGTAATTTAGTGTAATTAATTATTTTAAATTTCTAGTAATAATTTTGTTTTCTAATTTAGGAATTAATTTATAATCATTTAAATTCTAATCATATATTTGAGCATGAAATTTCTAGATAATGTATTCACTATAAAAATTTAAATGAATATTGTAGTTTAAAGATTCATTCCAAAATTAAATTATCTATATATGTGTTAATATATTTTTAAATGAATTTTTTTGAAAGAATATACTTTATAGATTTGTTAATAAAATAGTTATTTTGAATATAATGAAAAATAATGGAAAATATGCATTAAGTGTTAATGTTAAGACATAAATAAAATTGTTAGCTGGATATATGCACTAGATGATTCTAATGAAAATTCATGGTTAAAATTTACATTTTCTACTTATGATTTTGTATATTTGTATTGCAATTTTATGAACTCGAAATTCCCTTTGTAAAACGGTTATCGATATTATTTTTGGATATTTATATATTAAAATTTGATTAAAAATTACTATTATAAAATTACGTTGGATTTTTATAGATTATTATATTTACATAAAAAATATTTATTTAATATAGAATTATGGTAATAAAATTTAATTTATAATTATTTAGTATATATTTTAATTGAAAACATTGATTATATATTTCAACTACAAATTTTAAAATATATATACACAATGAAAATATATATTTTTATGTGTGCATATAATTATATTAATATATATTTATATATTTATTTTAAATTTTAAGATTATGTTCCATTGAAATAATAAAATTTCACTAAAAATATTCATTGGATGTTTATATTTTAATTTTTGGTATTTCCTATGAAAATTCAATCTTATATATAAATTTACACTGATGAATGGAAATTTCTAATGAAAATTTAGACAAAAGCTTTTTCTATGAAATTTACAATTCAAATTTTCATTAAAGTACATTTCTCAAATGTGAGTTAATATTTTTCCCTGAAATAAAAAACATGGTTTTATTTATAATCG
The DNA here is from genome assembly GCA_963277665.1 of Viscum album. Taxonomy (NCBI): domain Eukaryota; kingdom Viridiplantae; phylum Streptophyta; class Magnoliopsida; order Santalales; family Viscaceae; genus Viscum; species Viscum album. The sequence continues at coordinate 1,894,415,025 of OY728119.1, forward strand.
TGGTATTCAAAATTTTAGAACAACAATTCTAAAAATTTAGTTTTAATTTAAATATTATTTTCAAATAAAATTTTCTAATATAAAATTTTATAAAAAGTTACTAAATGGAAATTATAATGAAAATTTTCATTTTATATTTTTATATTATAATATTTTTTTAATAGGATTATATGAAAATTAATCCATTTTCATTCTGAAAATATTTAAGGAAAATCAAGTACTACTGAGGTCTTTTGTTGCATTTATTCCCTCTGCACTCTTTGATGGATTGACCTAGCCATTGATGGTTATAGGGGTGGACCATTTCCCTTCGACAAGGGAGGTGATAACCCATTCCTCTAACCTCATTCATTATCCACCCGTTTACTATTATTTTTCTTCTGAATCATTCAATATTCATTAGAATCATGTGATCCCAAGGTCCCAAATTAAATTTATAGGATCCCAGTTATTGATATCTCCCCTATTTAATTTCCAGAAAATTCATGTTAATATAATTACTAACCTAATTATGTTATTCCAATGATTATATAAGTAATGATAAGAATTTGTATTATGATGATGATGAAAATAGAAAAGAAAAAAAGTTGAAAGATTTAATGTAAAAACAAGAACGATTGAAACAAAAATGTTAATTTCTTGATATTAAATATTAACACATAGATTTACATGGTTTGGTCCAGTTTGGAATCACTCCAACTCAAGAACAAAACAACATGGTTTCTAATTATGAAAAAAACAATAATAATACAATGATTGAAAATTATAGAATACAGATAATGATCATTGACCAAAGAATCAATTCAATCATGTACACCTCATTACTATAGGAGCCAGCAGTGAACTCTGTCATGAATATAGAAATATGCTCCATCGATATGGAAGAAATCATGAACACTACACAACACCAATTGGGAACAGAAAAAAATTACCAAATCAATGTATTAGAAAACATATGGACTTACAGACTTTGGCCTACTCAATAAACCCAAGAAGAGTTTTCAGAGACGATTAGTATTATTGTTAGGGATATCGAATCCTGAATTAGTAGAGTTGAATTAAGTTCCCTTATCTAGAACTCTCCACTAGAATAGACCAATATAATAGGACCATAAATGAGAACTTACAAGGAGCACTAAATCTCCTCCCTCTCTAGCAATCATCTCATCGAAATGGAGAACAAAAAAAGTAGATGATGATGAAATGTAGAGAACTACTGAAAATATTAAACATAATAGGGGTAATTAAAAAAATTTAATGAAGAAATAAATAGATATGAATAATAATAAATGTGTATAGGTTGATAAAATATTGAATGAGGAAGAATCACAATGATCAAGATTCTCCAAAAGATTACAATAATCCGGATAAACTAACTAGGATGCATCTAGAAGCTAAGAAAGGGATGTTGATCATAGAGATATCCCTAATGGCACACATGGGAGTTACCTAATTGATCTGATCGATGGATATGAGACCAATCAGTGCACTTCAAAGATCTGGATAGAAAATGAGGCCTCCAATGAATGATAATCCCAACATTCCATTATTATATAGTGTACATGGAGGTCTAATAGAAAACAAATACCAAAACACATGACGTCCCAACCACACAAACATCCCAAAATAAATAGATCCGAAACACATTTCCATAAATAATAAAATTCAATTTACATATTAATGAAAAAATGAATTTTTTATGGAACACATATAAATATATTTGAATTTGAAAACCTTATTTATCCAATCACAACATTTTCAAAATAAAATGAAATCAATCTTAAATATGGAATTCTTATAACCAATATTTTTTGTTAGTATCATAATATTTTCAAAAAAGAAACACTTAAGTCCAAAAAATAGTCACCCACATGAATATCACTTAGTATCTACCAAATGTGGTACATTTTCAACATTTAATACCCATATTATGATAAAATGAAAGTTAAATATTATTATAAAATAAAAAATTAAGAAAAGTATTAAATCAAAGCTTACCTAGAATACGTGAGTCTCCAAAGAATCTTAATAAACATTAAATAATTCTTAGACCTCAAAATATATATCCTTACATGGGGGTAAAACATAGTGAATATGAAAAAAGCGAAAAACAAAAGATCAAAATATTGCAATAGTAATAAATAAGATCACATGAAAACAAAAAAAATAGGAAGATGACTCCGTAAAAAATCCACCTAAGCCTGAACAACATAGAAAAACCTCAACACACCTTCACATCCTTCGAGTTTCCCCTACAAGACATTTGTATGGGTTTTCCTAAGATCACATAAGAGATTCTTCCTATGATCAACACATAATTATGACTAAAGGGATACTAAAAAATAATTAGTGAACATCTATAGAGGCAAGAATGGGGTATTACACTTTTGACCAGTCCATACAACCATTGTATTTAAAATTGGGACAATAACACTTAACATGGACTATCTTATCATAATCAATACCATAGAAGTTATTAAATTGGTTTTTATAATTCCTAATATTATTATTATCTTGAAAAAGAAGAATAACATTAATTCGATTAGGTTCACTCATAACACTTCTATTATATTTATTCAAACCTGGTGTTTGAAGATAGTGAGATAATACACCATATTTAATCTTATATAAGGTAATAAAATCCATAACATATGTCATGGAACCATTTGATGAATTAAATGAATCATTAGAGGAGGTTATAATAATAAAATCAATATCTTAATCCTTAACTTTAATATATATATCTACTAAATACAAAAGAACGGTGTTAAACATGTCAATTTGAACATGCACAAAAGAGCTTGAGGTAATTATAATGGTATATAGCGTCATTTTTTTTACAAAAATCAAATATGTTATTTAATCATTTATAAATTTTGTAGTTTAATCAAAATAGTTTTAGATGATGTTTCATGATGTACATCACACAAGAAATTTCTTCATGGGGTTAAGTGAACAACACAATGATTATTTTTTTTTGAATACTAGGGTCTAAATCAATGAAAGTGGAATAAGTCTTGACCTCATTAGACATAGTTAGTAAAAAAAATTCGAGAAAAGCAAATTTTAGATAAATTTATAATAACATCAAATATATTAAATCCCTTCATAAAATCATGCTTACCATTAGATTTTTCTATAAAATAGAAATAATTGAAATTTTTAACCAAAATATAGGCTCTGGTATAAATTGTTACAATCACAATTGATTTATTTAAGTTAGTCTAATGATAATAAATGTAAAAAGATGTATGGGTTTTATGGTTTTGAGAGAAAGATAAGAATAAATACATTTAATTACTTAAATAGGATAAAACCGGGCTAAATAGAAAAGTAAATTTATAGTGTGAAGATTAACATAGGTATTTAATTGGTTTGGAAATGTTTTTTCCTTCTCTATGGAAAGAAAACCAAAAAAAATTGTTATTAAGAGAAAAAGAAGAAAAATTCAACCAGAGAAAATTAAAGGAGAAAATGCACACCAACCTCAATATCCATTTGATCATAAGGACCTTGTCAGTCTATGAGACAACGGTGAACTCTGGAAAAAATATGGTAATATATGAAATTTAGGTGGATGTAATAACATATGAAACAACCTAAAATAATGATAAAATAAAGAATATATAGTGAAGAACAGAATAAATAGAACAACGACGACCTTACAAACTCAATCTTAAACTGAGAACTCATGAAGATGTCACCGGATAAGATCAACATAGTTTTTAGTGAAGGAACTTCTTAAAGATGTTAGGTTTGATCAATTTTTTATAATCAAGTACACTAAATTAGATGGGATCACCATAAAAAGGGGAATGTTGGAGTCCAAACTAGGTGAATTGAAGCTCCTCCAATTTAAGATCTCTCACCGAAATGGAGAACCACAAATATTAAACATCAAAGATGGAAATACATCATATATGAAATGAATAAACACAACATGTGTAATAAATAGGTAGGTAGTGATGTAATGGATAGACATTCACAATTGGGGTGGTGGACTGGATGATGGCGGAGGGTGCGAGGATGGATCTTGAAGATCATGTTAGTGTAACATGTTATCAAAATCACAGTACAAGGTGTTGTCCAACAATAGATCATAGGGACAAGGTGAGGATCACTATAATAACACAAAGGGAGCACACTTGGGCCATCAAATGAACCAAATTGACTACCAGGAGACCACCCATAGTACCAACCAATATCATACTACAAAATTTGCACCCAAATTTCAGATAATCCTAATATTCCAAAAGTAAATAGTGCACATGGAGGACCATGAGAATATATCTCCGAACACAATATGGTTTAAAGGAACTGAATTCCCCTAATAAATTGATCCTACATAGCTATCCTGAATTAATAAAATAAAATTTTCATAATAATTAAAAAATAATATTATCTCATGGAAAACATAAAAACAATTATAATTTTAAAGTGATGTTCTATAAATCATAATTTTTTACATCATGTCAATGGTGTTTGGGGACTGGTGAACTAGGTATATGTGGGCCTACTCTATTTACAACACATATGGTATAACTCTTTAGAGAAAAGTATCATCATTCCATGGACCCACTATTTCCATGGAATTAGTTTATATCTATTTTACAACTATTTATAATTGTTATATTTTTATTTCCACCCAATTACTCTTATATTGGTTGGACCACATAAATTGAAACTTTTTACCTCTGATCGTGGATGTCTAGGTTAGGGATACATCATTCCCTATTTTTATGTGTAATTTGGATTATGGTTTATTTACTTTTTCATAAATAGTTCCAAAATGGTTAAATCTGATACTCTTGATGCTTTTGGTCTTCCCATAGAAATTTAGAATTATCATTGGGCCATGTGTTGGGGAAGATGGGGTGAGTGGTTGGTTGGAACTATGAGTGTTAATTAAAAATAAAATTCATACCATCCACTGAAATAAATAAGGAATATATAACTTCTAAAATTTAAATATAATTAAAAGAAATTTTGAGATCCCCTACCTCAAACAAAGCTTCACTAACCACTCTATTACACAGAAAAAGGAAGAATTGATCAAAATTTCACAACAATGTATGGAAAATCCAAACATACCATAACACATAAACACCCTTCACAACCATGAATCAAGGCCCAAAAAAACAAAATCCATCCATGACCATAACCATCCGAGAAAATGAACATGGAGGGAGCCCAATAGACAAGGAAGAGAATCACACCATTAATTTTAATCAGCTTCACAAGAACTGTTTAATACTCCTATAATTATGGAATTCAAAATGTTCAATTAAAACGTTTTAAAAATATCAAAAACAATGATTTCTATTCATTATTTATTTTTATTTTAGGTAAATAAATTTATATTTGTATATATGGAAAAAACCTAGAATTGTTTTGAGTAAAAAAAAGTACCATTATGCTAGAAGATCATAAGGATCAAGGTTAAAATATATGACCCTAAACCAAGCCAGGGAAAATGATTACCCTAATAAATGTCATGAGATAAGATTCATACAAACATGTGTTGGTGGATATGACCATAAATCTATATTCAATTTGAACCAAAAATATAAATTAATCTACCCTAATGCAATTTTAGAGAGGGGACCTACCTCTAACTATGTTATGAGGTACATTTTTGACCCTTTTATGACCCCATTTTACCCCCCCACAGCTTTATAAACCACATTTGATGGCCACCATGGACTCAACTATTGTCTGGGGATAAGTCCTTTTTATTTTGACCTACCACACTAAAGACCACGACATAGAGACCCTATGACTTTTATTTCATATATTGACCACATCCTCAGTATTACCATGCATTCACACAATAAAATTACCAATTACATGGGTGTTTACGCATTTAAATTTTTAATATGTAGCATCTCAAGGAATAACACCTTTTAAAATGTTCCCTCTGGCCATTTCACTCCATTTATAACACCATGATCCAAAAATTATAATCGAAAATCCTCAAACCCTTCAAATTTCTTATAAAAATAAGATTTCAACCCATTTAAATCTTCAATTTACTCTAAAAAACATTCAATAAAGCTATTGTTAGAGTTCGGTGGTCCTCAGGATGGAAAAAACTCAACTCTATCCATTCAAATACCTCTTAAATCCTAGAAATTAAATGGAATGGGTCGGAAATGGTATGGATTATTACCAACTAATAAAATAATCTTCCCATGTATTGGGTAATTTCCTTTGCTTGTATTATATATTTCATCAAGACGGTCAACCATAAGAAGAACCTCTATCATCTCAAAACACACATCACATCTAGATCTATGAGACCATGATATGATTACTGAATATCCTCCAAATTCATGCAAAATTTATTCAACAAACAAATGTGGCACATCCAATATCTGAGAAGACAAAGATCTAGATATAACCTTACAAATAGATTTTTGATTAAAATCATGATCCCCTAGCCCGCCTCTCATAACATACCTGAACCAGAAATTTTTCAGGTTGAATTCAAATGTGTGGAAACATGTCGCAACATCCATCACTAGAACCATTTTCACCAGAAGATCCTTTTGATATAGGGGATTCAATATATTTTTATATGTTCTCTCTTCATCCTCATGGGGGAACAAATAAAATAGAGGGGTATTATTGTGGTTGTTCCCACCAATGATAATAGTGATAATGAAATTAAAGGAAGTTTTTGTACATACTAGGGTAATAAAAAATAATGATGTTTTCACTGGATATCAATTGATCTAAATTGGATTGAAAATATTTCCTCCATATTAGAAAACTCATCTACTAAAAAAATAAGATTCAGTTTGTGTCATTAATTTACCTAATACTATGACAGTTTTCTAGTATTTCTCCATCTCTAGTACTACACATTGCATTGTATCATGCGGTAGTTTACCATGTTTGTCTTATTAAGATTTATTTGAGCTCTGTGAGAGTGAAATATTTTTCTCACAGTGAACCTTTAGCATCACCAATGTATCCTATATCATTTTTATGAGACAATAACTCATTTATTTTAGGACATCATATATTGTTTCCATCCATAACAGTCACCAATGATAAAGAATATTCCTCTTAATATATCAATAACAATTACTCATTGAAATAAAAAAATTATAAAAATATATAATTGTGAAAAAATAATAATAGCATTGTATTGAATAAAACACTAGATTCATACATGAATTATAATAGAAGTAAAAAATAGGGAAAATAAGTACCCTAGAACACCAATGATTTTTCTTCAAACAGTAATAGACAAAATTTACCCATAATTCCAAAAGTAGAATATTTTTTCCCTATCTTGAGATATTTTTGGAAAGTCTGGCATATAATGGATATTTCTATATAGAAAATCACCTTCTATATATATTATTTTAGGATGAAACTTTTTTCGAAAAGTATTATCCTTGAAACCTTTTTCTAATATGATGCTTTTCGAGAAAGTACCCCCTGCTTGGTTGGTGAAAATTTTTATTTTTTACTTATTTTGTTAATATATATATATATAATCAATAAAAAAATAATCTATATATGACTATTAATATTTGAAAATTACTTTTAATTCTTGTATTCTAAATATAATTAAAAAATATCTCTACGGCCCCCTTTAAAAATGGTATGCCTCATCTCATATTCGGAATATTTTCAATGTGGGATAAAAATTCCTTTTTTACGCATTGAATGAATAATACAATTTTTATAATAACAAATTAATGATAAAAAATAAATAATCATAGCACATTGTTAATAAATAGTTATTTCATAAAAAAATAATTATTAGTAATTGACTATTTTATTATTTTATATAAAAAATAATTAGTATTTATTAATAACCTAATTAATAATATAATCGATAAAAGTGTTTAAGATTTTAATAAAAATATTTAAATCACAAAATTATAATGTAATTATTAAATTTGAATAATATTAAATATTAATGATTAATATTATTTAAAATATTATTAATTAGAAAAATACTTTTTGTTATGTAAATTCAATTTTTTAATATATTTATTAATGATATAGGTGTCATAAGAGAGGATGCGGGTCTACATAGCACCATGAGGGAGAGATGATGGATTATAGGGTATATCTCTTATGTTAGCTTATCACATTCTGGGATTGAAGATTTTTTCATGAGGGCATGTTACGGTTCCTAATACAGTTTCATGTGTCAATCCATGATGTACTGGTGTTTCTTTAACCAATGATGGTTGACCGTCGATTCCATATCTGAATCACGGTGATGGACAGATTCATCTGGCCATATTTAGTGGTACTGATATGTCTTCGACTCATGATGTTGAACTGTAAATTCCATATCTGAAACACAGTGATGAATGGAATCATATATCATTGTTCTAGGGGTTCTTCCTTCAGTAAATTTTTGAAAAAAGGCTCCTCATCTCATGTTGATCATATTATGGATGCTCTTTCAGAAAGATTTTCATTGGGTAATAATTCCTTAGTCCCACGGTTGGTTCTTCTCAATGGTATTAGTACATGGTTCCTTGATGATCTTATCTAGTGCATCTCCTTTCTTTAGGGGTTCTCGAACTAGTGGTTTGTTTCTCTGGGTTGAGGAATTTTCCACAGTCCTTTTCATTCAGATGACAGGGTGTCTCACACATGGTTCTATGGTTCTCTTTCCATGAAGCTCAGTATATTGCATCTCCATGAACCTCCATTGCATAGGAATGGGTTATATTGTATGGAATGAATTAGATCCTTTGGCATGATAAAATTTTAAATGACATTACTTTGGAAATTGGTGTTCCCATTCAACTAGATAAAGAAACTAAAGATGTCAGGTATTAGAATTTTGTAGTAATATTGGTAGAGATTGACATTTTCTATACTCTTAATGGAAAGGTGACCCTTTCTACCCCTTCTGATGTTATCAATATCCCAGTTAAGTATGACACATTCCTGTATTTTTTTCATATTTATTGTTCTTTTATCCACTCTAATTATATATGTAAGAAGAAGCACAATGAGAATGTAGTTTTTTATGGGTATGAAGTATCCTGATAAGTTGAAAATTATTCCTATATCATAAATAGTTAAGTACAAACAAATAGTTCATCCATTGTTTCTAAAACTATAGGATCTGAGTTCCATCACATCCATATTGATGGGGTAGGGGATGTTCAGTATTTTAAGGTTTTTGTCGAGAAGCTCGATAAAAATAAGGTTCCTGATGGAATGGTTTATAGAGATAGAATAGAATCATTTCCAACATTCAAGGATCCAGGCTCTGTTGAACATTTGGGGGTGGATTTAACCCCTAAAACTACTTAAACTAATGAGAAATCACCAAATCTTGTGCAATTTGGTGATGATAATGAGAAATATGCTATGTGTAGAAAACAAATCATGCGATGAGATAGTAGGTGAAGAGCTAGTACCTAATATCACTGTACTTGGTCAAACTAATTTTCAAATGGTTGTTTTAAAATAAGAGGGTGTGCTAGAGAACCTCTTATTATGAAAATGAAAGAGAATAAAAGATATTGATGTCTCCCCATCATTGAATAATGTTTCACATAGGAAATATCCTCTTTTAGACTCAATGGATAAGACTCTCATTGAGATACGTCAATGAGATGGGATGAACCAGAAAAGGCTTGGAATCAAACAAAGACCTAGAAATGAGGTCATCATCTAAAAAAGTATGCTCGAGGATGCAGAAGAAATGATTGGTTTGTTGCTCGACGTCGTGGATGACCTATATGGTCTGCTCCCAAGGATCTCATTCTAGAGCATGTTAAACGTAGGGAACATTACTCTATACTCTTCAATCCGAATAATTCCCAATTATAATGGGATTCTGGTGATGACATATCTAAGAATGATTATGGGGATGATCCTTAGTCTCCTCATTTGTAGATTTATATTTGGGATTAGGGATTGCCTTTGTTTGGTCATGTCATCTCTCTCTTTATCAAGTTCTATCTTTTAATTTTTAATAAATATTGGTAGGAATAGGTTTTGATGGCTCTTGGACCATTTTTGTATATTTATGAATAGAAATAATAATTTATTAAATAGTGAAATAAGGTTACATATGCACTCAGATACCTTGAATATAAAAGTGTCCAGGTACTTTACCATGAATAATAACTTTTGGATAATAATTTCATGATAATAAGATTATTTTCAAAATAATGTGATTATAATTAATCCATTATAATACATAAATGATTTTAATATAATTGAAAATAAAGTCAGGACCCATATTTCCAATTATAAGAAATAAAAGATAATAAAGTCATGATAAATATTAAAATATAAAAATGTCATGATAACTTATTCCTGATAATAAATCATCGATGATTAATTTCATTAATAATCAGATGTATCTTTATTATTAATAATGATGTAAATAATTTTATTATTAATAAATATTTTTAATTAAAAATTTATAATTATGAAAAAATAATTTACAAATATTAATAATATTAATAACTTTAATAATATTTCTTATCATTAATAAATACAAAATATTAATTTTTAACATTAAATATTTATTTTATATTATAATTATAAAATATTATATTTTTATTAAAAATTAATATTTAGTGTTTTTCATTTTTATGAATTTCATTTCATTTCCCATTAGTTAATATTTATTAAGTACATGTATTAAATTAAATGAATAATCATATTACAATTTATTATTTTTATCTTTTAAATTTACCTATTTTTTACTGTTTTAATTATTGATTTTGAATATTTGTGTCTTCAATCATCATTATTGTTCGTGTAATGTTTTGATGAAAATATTTTTATTTTCAATTATTTATTAATTATTTAGTTAATGTTTTAAATTTAATTTTCATTACAGATATTTTTTTTATTCTTTCAATATTTCTCACTTGAAACAAAACATACATATTATGTTACAAGTAGGTATCATGGGAACCATAAATAATATAAGCTATAACTACAATCTAAATTAAACATACAAATAGACTAAAAATATAAAAAATAGTGAAAAATAAAAAATAATTAAATAAATATAATAAGAAGAAATCAATTTACATGACACAGACATTATTTATTAATAACATAACATTTACACTTCAAATGTTATTCATTTAAACAACAATATTTTTTCCCATTTGAATTCTTGTTCTTTAATTGTTATTTTTTTCAATTAACTTCAATATGTTTAGTCAACGTGTAAAATTTTAATTACATTATATATATACATTATAATTTATAAGCTTTCAATGTCACCTAATTGAAATATTGTTATATTTGAAGTATGTGATTTTGAAGGCGTATAAATTATAAATTATAAATAAATTATAAATTACTTTTGGAAAACTAACTAAACATCTGAAATATAATTGAAATTATAAATAATTCCATATATATAATAAAAAAAGTTTACATGAAGCAACATTATTGTTTGAAAACATAACATGTAAACATTATTAATCTAATTGGCATAATTCTTGTTAAGTATTATATTACTAATTAAATATTTATGTAGTATTATTAATTATTTTATTATTATTAAATATTCTGAATTATATTGTTAATTAATATTTATTATATTAAGAAATATTTTCAACCATTATAAGTATAATTATTAAAATAATATAACTAATAATGTAGAAAATAACGTAGTTAAGTATTATAAAATGATGTATTGGTGCCACTGTCAGGTAAACTTTTGTTTTTCTAAAATGAAACTAGAGGTTTTTTAATACATGGATTTTCTCTTAGTTTAAATTTTATTAAAAATTATGATTGATGATCTCTTCTGATCTAACCCACCGATGGATTTTTGAGACCTATATTAGAAATATAGATTATGTACACTATAGAGAACTCCTTTGATTCTTTATTAGATAATGACCATGATCCAATTAAATTGAAAATGACATGTTGGAGAGAGATTAAACTAAAGTTAAAAGGTCGACATTCCATAAATTTGGGTTTTATATGGAATCACAAGAAATTAACATTATAGGTCATGTTATTACTTTGATCGGGTAATCATTTTCTTGGTTAGACCCCATTACTTCCCATTTTTCTTTCTTAAGATTTTCAAATAAAAAGGGGGGTTAAATCATTTAGATCATCCTCTAGCTTATTAAAAAATACATAACTTGGTGCACTATTCTTTTGATTTTTGGTATCCTCTTCATAGGAATTTATTATACGGTTTCTTAAACTTTTGGAAATTGATACCGTATTGTATCAATATTTTGTTTCAGTAAAAGCCTTATTTTATAGTTTCATCAGATCATTGATTTATCTACACCTATTTTTTCAACCATTTTATTTTTTACATCGTTTCATTGATTGATGGATTATTTATTTTATGGATTTTAGTGCACTCGCATATTCAACATCATTGGGTTTATCTTCTCTTCTAAATCGATGGACCGTTGGGTTTTTGCCAACAGTTTGTTTTGTTCTTTAGTTTCTATATGAAATATGGAACTATTTATATTCATATGTCATCATATTTGTGAATATTCATAAAAAATATGTATAATTTTTGGATCATTAGACTTATGTATCTATGTATTTTCTAAGGATTTGAGATTTCCTATAGATCATTAGATCATCTATGGGTCCTCTTTTGGGGGGACATGAAAATCTGTAGATCATCAAACATCTTCATCATCAAGAATCTTTATCATATCTATAGTATTTTTTTTGATATTTTAATCATCTATGGGTCAGAAAAAAAATTTAATGGTTATTATTTAGTGAAAATAAATTACTAGATTTTTCATGGTCTTGGAAATCAATTGTTAGTTTGGATGCCTTATTTTCAGATATCAAAAACAATCTCTTACATGGTTTCTTAGAAATCCATGATAAAAAACATTTATGTGGACTACATATCTACCAATGTGTGTTTCTAAGTGTTTCATCCAATTTTAGGAATTTTCATGTGGGTTTCCTTTCCATTATATATAAGAGGGTGTTGATGTAGTGATCAATAGCTTCTACTAAAACCATATTACAAACTATTCATCAATAGAATTCCAAGGTGTTCTCATTTGTATGTTTATATAGATGGCCCAATCAGTGGGATAAGTAGAGATCATGGGATCTATTTAAATCAATTCATGAAAGTATCCTAGGACCCTTTTTATTTTTTACAGAATTTAAAAAACTATTCTTTACTATGACATGATAAGGGGCATTACGAAACATGTTAATCGTACCACAATTCACTGTTTAATTTCACCCTCATAAAACTATATTAAACTAGTTTTATATTGAAAATTAAAAATATAATAACAAATTGAACTTCATTTTTGATTCACCAATTTACTATTTATCACAGTTAAAAAGGTCCATTTCACTTGTTTTTATGTTTTAGTTTTAGGTGAAGGTGAGTTAGAGGTCCATGATGAATTTGGAGAAAAATGGGAAAATTGTAAAGAAATCATATAATATCTATGGACTCAACCACATACTGCTACTGATCCATGTGTAAAATTGTGATTACAATTTTTCAGATGATCCAGATATTAGTGGGATACTAATCTTATAAATAATTTGAAGCCTGCTTCATCCATTATGTTTCAAAATTTATTCAGTCTATCCATAAAAATGTATCTACATAAAGTCAATAGTTTTCCTCTGTACTTTGGAAATATCTCTTATGATAAACATTATATGGATGCCTAATTTCATTGGGAGATATATAGGATATCATCCAACATGTTTAATGTTTTTTTTGATTATATATAAGAGTTTATAGTTGTTGAAAACCATAAAATAAGTGGTTTCTCAAAATTACGGTGCCCAAAACCTCCTCTCGTTTTGGATATTAAACAACATCATTGGAAAATCATTTAGTAGTTCAAACCAGATGAAAATATCCTTCATTTTTGAGTCCCCAAGTATTACTCTCCACATCCAAGAATTTATGTTTTCCCATATCCTAATAGGGGGTCAAGGATGAAGTCCAAGTTCCTCCCGAGCCTCCCTCCTATTCATAATGAGAAGATAAATGGTGGACGATCATTTTTTTGGAAGCAACACACACTAGGGGGAGTTTCGACATTTTGCATCTACTTGTTTTCTATAATTTGAGTGTTACATATTCCACATATGTATTATCTAGATCTTTTTTTCATCTTAATGCATTTATATTGATATAATTAAGTGAAACACTTTTCATTTCCATACAAATTTGGTTGACATTTCATGTGGGAATCCTGGGTTGTTTTGATTGGAAACAACATGTATCATATTTCTCTCACACATACATTAGATTTAAGTATTATTTGAAATCCCTCAATCTATTATTGGGGTCAAACTCTTGAAAACATGATTTTTGTGTGAAGGGGTGGTTCTTTTTGCATTGTTTTAAGAGTCATGAGCAATATCAAGATCTTGAATACCTTCATCCAAAGGATTCTATCAAAGCCTAAAATAATTTTCAGAACAAATAACTATCGTAGATTTTTCGTGAACTTGAAATGATCTAATTCTCTAATGATTATAAAACAAAACCTTTCTTTATCAACTATTATTCACTTTAATTAAGACATTTTACTTTTAAAACTATTTTTAAAACCACCACACTTTTTATTCTTATTTATTCCTAATACACATTTTAAAACACCAATGTTTCTTGAGAGACAAACTACATTACACCATAGACTATAAAATACTTTTAAAAAAATTACATGTCATTACAATGCTTTCACCTATATCTTGGATATCTAGATTCCTAGAGGCATTGCCAGATGTAGAGCTAAATGGCATTGGCTATAGTGGAAAACCATTTACTCGGTTATGTGGAATTTCTAAAAACTCTTGAGTTGCGTAATAATATTCTAAGATTATAGGATACAAAAATTGGATTGAAATTTTCAATCATAATTTGGTCTCCCATCTATGAAAAACATTGTCAAACCATTGTACGATTATTTATCAACTTGTCTCCCCTTCCAATTCTTCAGAGCCTTTTATGTAGGTTATATCTGATTTTTTTGAGATCAAATACAAGGATTGTGAGTATGAAGTTTTTTTAATTTATTTTCACTTATTCCTATGACGTTCACAATAAATTATGAAAAGTGGAATCCGATATGAACATGTCGAGTGAGTCTAAATTCAATCATTTTAATCCCTTAATTGATCTGATCGAGAAAAATATGAATATTTGTACTAAATTTTTTTTCCAATTCAATTTTATCTCATATGTATTCGCATAAATCATATTTTTATTTGAAAATCATGATTAAATAGTTTTTTAGATTCATGGAACAAATAAACCTCAGGTTAGAGAAGGTGACATGAATACTCCATATTTTCACAAGGTGGCATCAAAATTTAATTATATTATATTTATACATTACCATTTATATGCTTTCAATTTCTCCAGTATGAAACATTATTATATTTCATGTTGGAAATTTTGAGGGCTTATAAATTAAAAAATATAAATACAATATAAATTAACGAACAAAAACTGACTGAACATGTACAATATAATTGAGATTATAAATAACATCAGAAATATAATAAAAGAAGGAGTTCTCCTGATAGATACATTATTGTTTGAAAATATATCATGAAAAAATTAAAAATATACGGTAATAATTATATTTAAGTACCATATTATTAGCTAAATATTAATGGATTATTATATACTATTTAATTATTATTAAATTTTATTAATTACTTTATTAATAATTATTTATTATATTTAATAATATTTTCAATAATTACAATAATAATTATGAAAAATGATGTAAATAATATATTTAATAATGTAACTAAAAAATTTGTTAATTATTTTAATATGATGTCTTGGTTCAATTGTCAAGTATAATTTACTGTTGATAAAATGATACAAGAGGTTCTTGGATACATAGATTTTTTCTTAGTTTAGATTATATTATAAATAAAAATGAGAATCCCTTTCGATATAACCTAAAGATGTATTTTCGAGACTTATATTTGAAATACAGAATCTATAAATTCTAGAGAACTCCTCTAATTCATTGTTATATAATGACTACAATCATATTCAATGAACAATGAGAGAGAATAGAGGGATACACCTAATGGGAAGAGGTCCCCATACTATAAATTCATGTTCTAGATGGAATCATTGGAAATTAACATTAGTTGTCTCTTTGATGCATTTATGGGGTAATACTTTTCTTTGTTTTACCCCATTACATCCCATTCTATATTCTTTAACTTTTATAATATAATCGGGATTAAATCATTCATATCATCAACTAAAATATTATAAAAATATATAACATAGTTTTTTATTATTAGGAATTCTATCCCCTCTTAAAAGGAGTTAATTCTAGGGTTTCTCATTATCTGGGAAATCGATGAATTGTTGCATTAGTATTTTGTTTTTCTAAATACCATATTTCAGAGTTTTATATGATAATTTATTTCTATGAAACTATAGGTTCACAATTTTTCTTCATTACCACATCCTCTTTAATATATTACCATTTTATTTTATGTAATTTACTAGACCCACATCTTTGACAACGTTTGTTTCATATGTTGTTCCGGATATTGTAGGACCCCGGGACACCCTGAGAGGGGAGGGGTGAATCAGGGTGTCAACTTTTTCTTCTTAAAGTTATGGATCTTGGTCCCACGTTGGTAGGAAGTAGTCAAACCTGTATGATGGATATGATCAGCAATGAAACATTCACATGAAAAGAGATGACACAACAATTTTTACTTGGTTCACCACTAAGGGCTACGTCCAAGGAGCATACGCCGACAGGTTGCCGGTCGTACCTAAATCCACTATGCTTCACTAGCTGTAGATTACAATTGTTCGGGCACAGTCACTTTGTCCCAGGATCACTGCCTTTACAAAGGTTCAGGGATAGCTCACTGCTTCCCTCGGGTCACTCCCGTTGACTCCCCCTGGCTCACTGCCGTTGGTGAAGTCTCACTCGGTTTATAGAAGTGAAGGTCTCTTCAATAGATATGCATTGAAGTCTTTGTCTCCTGTTCAGCATGAGACATTGCTTGCATCAGAGTCCTGAGTTGATGCTCTTTTGAAATCAATATTCTACTTCAGTGCAATACCTGAATGCACTAAATCTCTTTCTCTTCCTTCAATTCCCAATTCTGACACCTGAGTGTATCGATATATTTCTCTCTCTGTGCAGATCAGATTTTGGTTGCACGATCGTTCTTCTTCTCTTCGCAAAGCAGATTTGAGAGTGCTAAGCACCTGTCAAAAGGCCTGCGGGACCCCCAAATTTTCCGCGCACCCTTCCCAGGGGCTTGCGCGTAAAATTCAAACCTTGCGCGTAAAAATAACTTTTGTCGCGTAAAAGGCTTTTCGCGCTACTCTTCTTTTTCGCGCAAAACTTCCCTTTTTCGCGCAACGCCTTATTTTTCGCGCAACCCTCTATACCTTAATTTTTCCGCACGCCGGAGCTCAAGATTTGTCTAAGTGTCGAGCCTCTCAGAATGAGAGGGGTTCACCTCATATTTATAGACGTTTTTGATCCTGCGCGTAAAACCCCCCTTCTTGCGCACAGCTAACTTTACGCGCACCAGTTCGATTTTCCGCGCACATGGTGCGAACATCTCTGATTTTTCGCGCGCCTCTTGCCTTTGCCGATTTTCTGTATTTCTGATTCGATACGCTGATTGCGCGAAAAATTCACCCAGCTTTTCTGCGCACAACATTTTTCGCGCACATTTCTGGTTTTTCGCGCACAGCTCTAGTTTTTCGCGCAGCCCATGCCTTTTCCATTTTTCACCACTCTGATTTTGAAACACTATTTGCGCGAAAAAACTATTTCGCGCATCCCGCTGTTTTCCACGCCTCACTTAAGTAATTCGCGCAAGCCTCTTATATTTTGCGCACCACTTCCTCTTTGCGCGCACTACCTTTTGCAGACAATCTATGTCTTCAATTTCCGATTTTGAGGCCCAAAAAATTGGCAAACACTGGGAAACAGCGCCACCTTGTATCTTCTCTTTTTGCACTACCACCAGCTCATCCATTCCTCTGTCGATGTTCTTGAATCAAATATAGATCGTTGACCACAACTCTTGAACTCGACATGTCACCATGAAATCTCCTTTTTCAATAAATTTGTATGTCGTTTGTTTGCTTTGTCGACAAGCACGATCACCTCAACAACACTTCTTCTTGGTGATCTGTATCCTTCAGCAACTCTTTTGCTTTTATCACAAACTCCACCATTGTGATATGTATTCTTTGAAGGAACAACTTTAGTACCATCATCTTCTATGACAGTGTGATGTGCATGGACACTTCATAAGTCAACGCATTGGCACATTGTCTCCTTCATCAACCGTCATAGAAGTCTCTAGCATGGTTCTCACGCAATCATGAGTAATTGCATGGTATTCATCAAAACCCATTGTTCTCATGCAATAATGAGGAATTTCATGGTCTTCATCAAAGCCCATGGTCTTCATCCAAAAACACCATCCTGCCTTAATCATCCTTGGATGGATTACTCCTCACAATATTCATTGTTGTAAACAATGTATCACCTTTGATACATGTTCTTTGAACTTACGAACAGTACAACAATCATCTGAATCACCACTCCTCTACTTCATCGGAGTATTTCATGATCACCTTCATTTTGATCTGCATTGACAACTATTGACAACAAATACAACCTTATACAAAGAGTGGTTCCAACAATCTCCCCCTTTGTATTTTGTTGTCAATACCTTAAACATCTTCTGAAATGAATCCGTCAATGTCAAAATGAGAATCTTCTGCATTTCACTTTCTCTCCCCCTTATTGACAAGAAATACAAAGCGCATGGTAGGGAGGGTATCAATCCTCACTTAAGCAAAGTTTCATTAATCCTTTCACTCTAAGTCTACTTGAGCAATGCTCGATGTAGAAAACAAGAGGATTTTATTAAGTCAACAATGTCGTCCATTATTCACAGATCATGATACCAACATGAGATGAGAACTCATGTATCTTGTCTTCAAGGGTTTACCACTTTTATTTCAGGTAGAAGAAGATCAACTATGATAGATAATAATCAACCTGAAACTCCTGCACTCACTTCAGCAAATAGATCAAAAACATTCAAGTGCAATCGACAGGATAAGTGACCTTGGGGCACTTCCATTCTCTTTATGTCACTGATCAATTCAGTTTCTCCCCCTTTGTAGAATAATCATTGATCTGAGTAACCAAGGGATAGAGATTGAGAAATGACATACCTTCTCCATTGGCGTGTTCTTCAAGAAATTCACAGAGTTACTACTTTTGAGTCCAGCTGGAGTTGATATTGATTGAAACAGTGATTATGGAAGCTTTTTCATTTTTCTCCCCCTCAAGGGAAACACTCCTCATCATCTTCATCAAGAGTGATCCTTCATCATCATAATCTTTGAATATCAATTGAAGAATCTACTTAGGATGGAAACTTCTTCAGCTTGGCTATCAAGAGTTGATAGCATTCACTACTTCTCAGGTTCTCCCCCTAAGAGCATGCTTCACCTTCAATTCCCTGCATTATTAGCACAAATACAATACACAAATGATTATGGGAATAAGGTGGTTCCTTCTTGCTTCATCAAGAAGACTTGCTTGGTTGAGGTTCTTTTCTCAACCAAGTTCCTCTGTTCACTCCAGTCTTCATGCCTGCACATTTGAACATGTGTTCTGACATCTGTCGGTGTGGCATGACTCTATTCACATTCTCTTCTGCTTTGTGTGGAGAATTGTTTTGCTTAGCAGCCATCATGAATGATACATTCTTACTCCTCTTAAGGACTGCTTCTTGCTCTAGTATTAAGGTTAGGCAACCTTTTGCAATGTGACCAGATTTCTTGCATCTCTCACACATAACTTCTTTGACACGTGTGTTTCTCTTTGTTTGCAATCTCTCCTCCACTGTGTCTTCATCATGTGAAAGTTTTCCTTTTCCTTTGTCACCAGCCTTGGCCTTCTCATCTTCAAATTTCCTTATTCTTTTCAAATCTTCTGGCCAGATGACCAATATGTCATGTGGAACTTTTGCAGCTGGTTTAGGTCTTCCACATGGGTTCATCCGAGATTCAGACCACTTAGTGTTTCTTTTGGATGAATGACCCTTCAATTTCATGGATCTAAAATCCTGGTTCTTCTCAGCTTGCCTACTTGATATCTTCTTGGGGAGTGATGTGTTCGCCATATTCTTCTGATTTCTTCCCAAGGTACTTTCTTCATACTTAGATGGATTGTGTGGTCTTCTGTTCTTATCAGCTCTGGATATCTGTTGACCTAGGCATGAACCATTCTTATGACCACTGCCGTTGCATACATCACAGATGTTATCAAGCATTCCAAATCTGTTTGCTGTAAATAGATGCTTCTGGACCTGTGGATGTTGCTTCTTCTTCTCTGCCTTCGTCCCCTTTGATATAGGCTTTCCCTGTGCTTTTCCATGAAAGGGATTATAAAAACAATCCAGTGCACAGTGCCCAAATCTATTGCAGCACCAACATTGGTCCACAAATCTTTTCTTCTTTGTTTCTTCAGTATTAAGTTGTTGGGCCATCTGCTTAATCGTTTGTGCTCTATTTGAGGAAGAAGCTTCCTCCTTTTTCTTCATATCCACCCTAGTCATGGTGGTAGGTTTATTCTTCTCACCTATCCTCATCCATGCTTGTTTAGATCTTTTCTTCCCACCTGCACTGATTGTCGGAGTGTATTTAGAAACATGAGTACAAGATGGTCTGGATGGTACCTTCACTTTCTCAGTTGCCTGTGATAGATCAATGAGCGAAGTCATGATCTTCTTATCACATGTTGGAGGTCTTTTGACAATAGAATCCTCCATTGAGCATTGAGTACCGGCAGCAACAGATTCTTGATGTGGATAATCAAGAGTTGCCATAATCTTCTTGTCACATGTTGGAGGCATTTCAGCTTTAGACTCATCCAACGAACATTGAGTGCAAGCATCACTCATTTCATTCTTTTGTGAAGTCTCAATATGTGTGTTCTCAATCTTGGTCAATTGAGCTTCCAATTTTTGACCCACAATATTGAGGATGATCTTCTGATCTTCAATCGTGATCATCTTCTCTTCACAATTCTTCTTCAACCTTTCAACCTCATCTTCATGCATCTTAACTTTGTTTTGTAACAAAGAGTCAAGTTCCCTGAATTTAATGGACGTTTCTTCCAGACAAAAATTCTTGACTTCGTTGTTCTTCTTCAGCTCAGCTTCAAGTGCATGGATCCGTTCTTCTAGATTATTGATGACTTCACCTTTTTCTTCAAGGGCTTTCACCCGTTTGGTGAGCTTCATACATTCCATAATTTTTCCTTCCAGCCCCTTTTCCATATTTTCCGCTTCCCTTTCAAGTCTAGTGATCTCAACCTGCATAGATTGAAATAGGCTACA
The DNA here is from genome assembly GCA_963277665.1 of Viscum album. Lineage (NCBI taxonomy): Eukaryota > Viridiplantae > Streptophyta > Magnoliopsida > Santalales > Viscaceae > Viscum > Viscum album. The sequence goes on from OY728119.1 coordinate 1,894,436,412, forward strand.
GATAATAACAACCCTTTCTTCTGGAATATCATGCAGATATGTTTTGAGTTTTTCTTGAAAGCATGAATTGGGGGTGTCATCCTTTCCTCTGGAAGAATTCTGAGTCACCTGCTCGATAATTTCCATGCCTGATGTTTCTTTATTTTTGGATTGGCATGGAGAACAAGACATTGCATCTTCTTTGGATATGAGGGACTTCTTCAGCTGCTTTTTCTCTTTCTTTTTCCTGTTTGTCATGGTCCTGCTAGATGTAGACGTCTGCTCAGAAACTTCATCAAGACTGCTCTTCATTGTTGACTTTAGGAAAGAAACTAAAATCCTCTTCTCAATAGAATTACTGGAGAATATCCAACATACGTTAACCTGCCTCTGATACCACTTGTAGGACCCCGGGACACCCTGAGAGGGGAGGGGTGAATCAGGGTGTCAACTTTTTCTTCTTAAAGTTATGGATCTTGTTCCCACGTTGGTAGGAACTAGTCAAACCTGTATGATGGATATGATCAGCAATGAAACATTCACATGAAAAGAGATGACACAACAATTTTTACTTGGTTCACCACTAAGGGCTACGTCCAAGGAGCATACGCCGACAGGTTGCCGGTCATACCTAAATCCACTATGCTTCACTAGCTGTAGATTACAATTGTTCGGGCACAGTCACTTTGTCCCAGGCTCACTGCCTTTACAAAGGTTCAGGGATAGCTCACTGCTTCCCTCGGGTCACTCCCGTTGACTCCCCCTGGCTCACTGCCATTGGTGAAGTCTCACTCAGTTTATAGACGTGAAGGTCTCTTCAATAGATATGCATTGAAGTCTTTGTCTCCTGTTCAGCATGAGACTTTGCTTGCATCAGAGTCCTGAGTTAATGCTATTTTGAAATCAATATTCTACTTCAGTGCAATACCTGAATGCACTAAATCTCCTTCTCTTCCTTCAATTCCCAATTCTGACACCTGAGTGTATCGATATATTTCTCTCTCTGTGCAGATCAGATTTTGGTTGCACGATCGTTCTTCTTCTCTTCGCAAAGCAGATTTGAGAGTGCTAAGCACCTTTCAAAAGGCCTGCGGGACCCCCAAATTTTCCGCGCACCCTTCCCAGGGGCTTGCGCGTAAAATTCAAACCTTGCGCGTAAAAATAACTTTTGTCGCGTAAAAGGATTTTCACGCTACTCTTCTTTTTCGCGCAAAACTTCCCTTTTTCGCGCAACGCCTTCTTTTTCGCGCAACCCTCTGTACCTTAATTTTTCCGCGCGCCGGAGCTCAAGATTTGTCTAAGTGTCGAGCCTCTCAGAATGAGAGGGGTTCACCTCATATTTATAGACATTTTTGATCCTGCGCATAAAACCGCCCTTCTTGCGCACAGCTAACTTTACGCGCACCAGTTCGATTTTCTGCGCACATGGTGCGAACATCTCTGATTTTTCACGGGCCTCTTGCCTTTGCCGATTTTCTATATTTCTGATTCGATACGCTGATTGCGCGAAAAATTCACCCAGCTTTTCTGCGCACAACATTTTTCGCGCACATTTCTGGTTTTTCGCGCACAGCTCTAGTTTTTCGCGCAGCCCATGCCCTTTCTATTTTTCACCACTCTGATTTTGAAACACTATTTGCGCGAAAAAACTATTTCGCGCATCCCGCTGTTTTCCGCGCCTAACTTAAGTATTTCGCGCAAGCCTCTTATATTTCGCGCACCACTTCCTCTTTGCGCGCACTACCTTTTGCAGAAAATCTATGTCTTCAATTTCCGATTTTGAGGCCCCAAAAATTGGCAAACACTGGGAAACAGCGCCACCTTGTATCTGCTCTTTTTGCACCTCCACCAGCTCATCCATTCCTCTGTCGACGTTCTTGAATCAAATATAGATCGTTGACCACAACTCTTGAACTCGACTTGTCACCATGAAATCTCCTTTGTCAACAAATTTGTATGTCGTTTGTTTGCTTTGTCGACAAGCACGATCACCTCAACAACACTTCTTCTTGGTGATCTGTATCCTTCAGCAACTCTTTTGCTTTTATCACAAACTCCACCATTGTGATATGTATTCTTTGAAGGAACAACTTTAGTACCATCATCTTCTATGACAGTGTGATGTGCATGGCCACTTCATAAGTCAACGCATTGGCACATTGTCTCCTTCATCAACCGTCATAGAAGTCTCTAGCATGGTTCTCACGCAATCATGAGTAATTGCATGGTCTTCATCAAAACCCATTGTTCTCATGCAATAATGAGGAATTGCATGGTCTTCATCAAAGCCCATGGTCTTCATCCAAAAACACCATCCTGCCTTAATCATCCTTGGATGGATTACTCCTCACAATATTCATTGTTGTAAACAATGTATCACCTTTGATACATGTTCTTTGAACTTACGAACAGTACAACAATCATCTGAATCACCACTCCTCTACTTCATCGGAGTATTTCATGATCACCTTCATTTTGATCTGCATTGACAACTATTGACAACAAATACAACCTTATACACAGAGTGGTTCCAACAGATATGTGGATCATTTTTTTCACCAATTTCTTTAGGCCACTAGTTTTTTCAAACATATAAAACTAAGGATCTTCAAGTGTGGTAATATTTTAGAATCTTCGTTAAACCTGTGTAGAATATTTGTATCATAATATGTATGGATTTATGGATTTTCTAAGGATTTGAGGTCATTTTTAGATTTTTGGAACAACTATGGGTCCTCATTTGTTGGACATGTGAATCTGTTGATCATCAGATATCTTAATCATCAAAAATTTTCATCATATCTATGTTCACATGTGAGACATTTAATTTTCTATTGGTTATAAATAATTTTTTATATTCTGTATTCAATGAAAATAAATCACTCGAACTTACATGGGCATAAAAATCCATGTTCTATTCAGATGCCCTATTTTCATATATAAATGACATTCTCTTACATGGTTTTTTACAGAACCATGTTAAAAAAGATTGACATGTATAAAATCTCTACCAAGGTTTCGTTCCATGGGTTTGACTCTATTTTTCATAATGTTCAAGTTGGGGGCCTTCTATTCTATAGAAGAGGGTTTTGATGTGAAGATCAATATATTCTTCCTAGCCTATATTACAAACTCTATTCATCAATAGAATTCATTTGTTTTTTCCTTTATTTGTTTTTATATATGGACCAATTAGGGGTATAATTGGAGATTATGGTATCTATTGAAATCAATTCATACAAGTATCCTAATACCCTTTAATTTGATGGATAATATTAAAAACATTATGGATCACTATGAGAGGGGGGTATTGAGACACCTATCTCTTGGATGTCCTGATTACGAGAGGTGGTTATAGAGGTTGTGCTCAATGGCATACGATATAGTGGGGACACATCTACATTGTTACATGGAATGTACAAAAACCCTCAAGTTGTAGAATTACTTTAAAGGTATATGGGATATAGAAAGTTTTTTTTGACATATTCAATCACAATATGGTCTCTCATCTATGACTAACTTCATCAGACCAATGTTTTATTTTTCTCTCTACTTGAATCCATTTCCTAAACCTCACAACCATTTATGTAGTTTATTTATGACTTTTTCTTGGTCAAATACAAGGATTATGAGAAGAATGTTTCTTCATTTTGGGTATCAAATTTCTGTGATATTCAATATAATTTAAGAATTGCTTCATCGAACATGAAACTATAGAGTGGCTATGAATTCAAATATTTTAATCACCAGATTGATCAAATCAGGAAGAATATGATGGTTTGTAATAAATTATGTTTCCAATTATGTTTTATCTCAGATTTATTTTCATGAATCATATTTGGATTTGAAACTCACGATTAAATAAATCTACATGTTCATAGATGCACATAATGATAATATCAATGAAGGATACATAAATTCTACATATTTTGAAAATGTGGAATCTAACATGAATTAATTTAGTGGCTCTAAATTTCAACATTTTAATCACCAGATTGATTAGATCAAGAAATATGTTAATATTTTTACAAAATACATTTTCCAATTAAATTTTATCTCATATTCATAGGCTTTTATCATATTTGGATTCAGCCGTTATGATTAAATTGAACTATAGGTTCATGGAAGCTCATAAATATCATGTTAAAGATGGTCAAATTAATACTACCTTTTTTCAAAAGATATCTTCTTCCCAGTGGTGAAAGAACTATTTTTATTCCTAGAAACACCTAAGGGAAGATCACTGAATAATAAAATTGATATTAATGATCACTAAATGTACATCGATTGTGACCTTTTTTCAGTACGTCTTATGTATTTCCCTTATTAAATATCTTATTGTGTTCTCCCAATTCTTTTATATTCAATATATAACCTTCTTGTTAAATATTATTTTGATTAATAAATTAGTGTGGCTATCCAGAAAATTCACCCCACTTCTACTCCGGACCCTGATGTATTTCATGCTCTCTTTATTAAAATATTCTCTCATATTATTTCCCTTGATATGAAACACCTTATGAAAGATATTCTGGATGGTGAAGTTTAAATTGGAACTTTTAATGAGATCTTTATTAACCTTATACCAGAGATTTAATTTCATATATTGATATAAAATTTTAGGAATTTCAATTTGTGTAATGTGTTTTATAATTGTTGTAAAAAATTTGGTTTAATCATCTTCACAGATGGATTCCCGACATTATTTGAAAAAATCAGAGTTATTTCATACATATAATACTTATTTGTTATAATTTTATTATCATTTATGATTTTCTAAACTCCATGAAAAAATTACCAATTGAAGGAAATAGATTCATTTCTTGGATTTTTGACATGGTGAAGGCCTATGATAGAGTTTCTTGGACCTTCATACACTTTTTTAAGAGAAAAATAATTTTCTTCATAAAATTTATTGATGTTAACATGGTATGAGTTACATTATTTTCCATTTTAATCAAATTAATGGTTAAATATATGAGTGTTTTTCTCTTCAAGAGGCCTTCGTAAGGTGGATATACTCTCCCAATTCTATTTTATTACTGTGGTTGTGGATTTTTCAAACTTGTTTTACTGTAATATAAAAAATTTAGTATCCATGGTACTAATGTTTGTCGGACGGGACCTCCCATCCCTCAAATATTTCTTCCTGATGGAAACCCCCATTTTATTTGGGATACATTGAAGAATGATTCAATAAAAAGTACATGATTCATTTAATTTTTAGGACCTTCAAATAGTCTATAAATATTTATAAATATGATGTTTAGGATAGTTATGGTGTATCATTGAAAATAAGTGAGCAGTTCTATGGTACATCATGAATTCATTTTATTTATAAGCACACATATTATCATGGACACCCTACATTTATTTTATGACAAATGGATGGGGTTTTATTTGGTATTATGGATAAGATCACCAAGAGATACCTGGAATGGTAATGATTGAAAATATCTAAGGCATGAATGGAAATTATTATTTAGATTATGAATCAGTCTATATTTTCATATATGAGTTATCTCTTTCAACTCCTATTAATTATTATTGATAAAATAAATTACTTCTAGGGAAATTTTTTGGGGTCTATATGGTGGAATAAATTAAAAACAATTGGTTCCATTGGATAGGATTTGCCTTCTAAAAGCATGGAGAGTGATGGGATTTTAGGATCTCAACTCCTCCAATTATGTATTTCTCACAAAATAGGGATAATTTCTACTTATTAATAATTAATACCCTCATGTTAATACCCTATGTGGTAAATAATATTACCATTTTGATTATTGATGTATAATTGGTCCCCATAGAAACTTCTTGTGGATAATAATTTAGGGGCCCCATGAGCTTCTGAATAAAAGAATATAATGGAAAACTGAAAATGGTGGTAGAGTTAGTATTTTCAAGGAAATATAGATTATAGATAGATATGGGTCTTATTTTTGTATCTTGTTTCCATGGGGACAAATTCGGCAATGGTTTGGGTTTTATTTGATGAGTATGAGAGTTTTTTCTCTAATGATATGATGAATTACTGGTTCAATGAGGGAGATATGAACATTATTCATAACATCAAATGAGTTGATTTTCCTCATCTACATTATATTTTTTGGAATAAAGAGTCCTCAATGGTTAAATATATTAATATTGGTTTTAAAATATCCTATAATATCTCTATTCATGGTACCTAACAATTTTTAAAAAATATGTAAAATATATCAATTACTCTTAAAGATAATCTCTTTTCCTAGAAGGTGTGCATATGAATTATTCATTTAATGAAACTAATTTTTTCAAATCAATATATTATAGAACCAACATGTTCTCCATTATAAGTAGTTGTGGACTCCTCAAATCATGTGATACTTTCATGTTCTAGGGTCAGGGATGTCTATTTATCATGGTATGCAATCTTTTCAGTTTCACTAGATTCTTCAAACATGCTACCGGCATCTCTTGACATGCAGATGGAATCACTTTTTTAGAGATAGTAAAAAGTCATTGTGGGGTTTTCAATAGAACATGGATATGATCTCTTCCATAATGTTGTATGAAACCATATTACCTCACAGGTCATTGTTGTGGGGGAAAGTGAAAAATAGCCCCTCGTTAATATAATTTAAGGATGACTAAATAAAAAATTGAATCTAAATAATGTTTAAAACAAAAAATAATTTTGATTACAATGAAAATCAATAAAAAATGAAAATTTTCAACAATAATTAAAAAATCATGAAAAAAATTAGTAAGAAAAATGAAGCATTGGAATAAAAATTGGATTTGTGTGGTTCAGAACCCTCTGGAACCCTGTTCCATGAAAAGAACACCACCCTATGTGACTTATTTAATAATTCTCAATGAAATTATCCCTTTTTACAACATATATCATATGCGACTAACATAAGTAGCCAAAATAAAAGTAAAACAAATAAAGGACAATAAATACAAATAAATAGGAAATAATAATTTTGGTAATGATCTCACATCACCGGATTAAAAATGGCCTTCCAAATCCCTCTAGGAGATTGATGTTGCACAAAAACCCATTGGCAACATGAAACAGAACCAACAACAGACAATGGGTATCTGTTAAGCAGCAGATCTACAACGCACATCCATTCCTTAGCATAAAATAAAATAAAACAATGATAAATATCACCAAATCAATTTAACCCTAGGTATAAGAATGAGTGGTGAGGGAAACAATATAAAAAAGGAAAGAGGGAAGTGTCTTCCGATGGTAATGGATCATCCTCAAGCAATGAGAGCTGTAGGTTCCACTAGTGATCGAACACTTCCGACGATGATGGGACCAAGATATTTTCCAGATCATTATCTTGTGAAACTAAATGATTCATATGCGATAAATATCTAGATCTGATCTTTATATCTCATTGGAATACACCTAAAGGGAGGATGATAAAAATAAACAAACCCCCAATTTAGTAACCTACCTAGCCATGAAGATAATTCCATGATACAACAGCTAAATAGAATCAAAAATGATGTTCCCTCCTTGTCCAAAATAGGTAGACACCCAAGATGAATAGGGTGGATGAATAGTTCTATGAATAAGATTTTAGACCTATGAACAAAAGGATTTTCATGGTGTAAAAGTGGGTTAGTTAAACTGATCATAATATTAAAATTTATGATAAAACCAAAATTAATATGGAAATTAATATAAAAAAATATCCGTCAATTTCATAGAAAATTAGCAATGTTCTTGCATATAATGTTATTCAAAAGGATCCAATTTTAATATTTCTATGAAATTATGGATCATAGATAATGTCACATCCTCATGCAAACTATCGAATTGATTTTTATTTTTGAGTTTCTTAGTGACACACACCCGTCCACATTCAATAACATCTTTAATAAAATGAATCCTATTTTCTATTTTCTTAGACATACAAGGAAATACTATATTTTTATATAGATAAATTGTAGAATAAGAATCAAAATGTAGAGTAATGAAAAATGTACCAATACTAATCTCATAAATCAAACCATTAAGACATATGTATTCTTTGGTGGAATATATTAGTGAAACCTACACTAAATTAGTCGTCTAGAGGGACACCACTAATTTGATATGGAACTTCCTTGATATGGGTCCTCCACATGCATTAAAAACATAAGTAGATAGTTACTTACTTGTATCAACATTTTGTGAATATTTAGAATCAACATAATCAATCACTAATTAATATGAATTAACAATTATACCATAGAAAATTCCAATAGATGAAATAGAAGGAATGTATCTTTACAACAATTTAAGAGCATGCTAATGTGGCTTGCCCAGATTTTCCATAAACCTGTACAATGTACAAATAGATAAAGAAACATATGGTTTAGTAAAAATCATAGAATAAATAATACATCCCATTACATTAGCATACACGATTCTACTCATATATTAAATATTAGAAGCTATGGAAGGTGACTGAGATAAACAAATTTAAAATGTTGACATAAAATAATACTAACAGGTTTCAAAGTATTAAACAAATATTTATTAAGCTATTAACTGATATAGGAATGATGAGATACTTATAAATGCATTTTCTTCCTATCTCTAATGATTTCAATGCCCATAATTTTCTTAGTATAGCCTAAATATTTAATTTAAAAAACTGAATTCAATTGCATCAAAAAATGGGGTGATTAATTTCATATCACAACATATGAGTAAAATTTCATCTATATAATGAAATAAATAAGTCATGTAATTCTTGACATATTTAAAATAAACATATATGTTAAACTGACTCCTCATAAAACCATTTCTAAATATGAATGAATCAAGCTTCTTATACAATTTTTTAGAAGTCCGTTTCAATCCATATAACAATTTAATAATAAATAAAACATGGTTATCATTAAAATCATATTCAAAAATATTAGGAGGAATCATATATAATTTTTTGTAACACCCTATGATTTCATAGTACGTTATTTCTTCAAAGTAATTCAATAACATTCACTACACCCAACACAGAGTTCTATCGCACCCTAACTTACCAAAAAAGTAGTTCAAAAGCGGTTATGAATAGTATTAACTTAATTTTGAACTTTATATAATCCTTATAATTTTAGAGTCCATATTATGACTTTCTTAGACATAATGTAAGAACAGATACATTTATCAGATAAAAGAAGTATTTTTCAAAAAATGAAATTTTACCGCCTTTTAATGGTGAAGTCTTTTTGAATCCAATATTTGAAACTTTTATATATTCAATTTGAAAAAATAAACTTCTTCTTTAGAATCTGGGCATAATAATTTTCTTTCAATAAATTTTTGGTGTTTATCTGATAACTTTCATATTTTGGTGAATAGTAAAAAAATACTATATTTTAACTGAGAACAAACTTTTTAATCAAAATAATTTATATTGTTAAATTATACATTTTAATGGTATGGAAGTATAAATATATTATATTTTTACCATGTATCATAATTATGGTCATTGTATGTAATTTCACATTGAAATTGGACATAATCAACTGTCAAACTTTTGATTGTTATTATTTATTGAAAATACGACTTTTGAATTTAATAGTGGGAATTAATTTTAAATTAATAAATGAAACTTTTATATTTTGAATTTGTTAAAATAGGATTTATTTTTGGATTCAGAATATTTATATTAGATTAGGGTGACACTTTGGTACTTTTCTGATAACATTCCTATTTTGATTAATACTGAAAATTGCTAAATTTTAATTAAAAGCAACTTTTTTAATCAAAATAACTAATAGTGATAAATTATGAATTTGAGTGATTTTAAAGTATAATTATATTATAATTTTACCATTTAATCCAATTTTGTTCATTGTACATAATTTCATATTTAAGATGGACATAAAAAAGTGTCAATCTTTTCATAGTTATTATTTGTTAAAAACACGCTTTTTTTTCGACAATGAGAATTAATTTTTAATTAATTTCTGACACTTATGTGTTTTGAATTTAGACATATGGATTACATATTTAGAATCAGTAGTTCCAAATTGTTTAAATAGGTAACCTTTATTTTTAGACATTTTGAATAATTATTTCAGTAAGTATTTTATATAACATGGTTAAAAGGTAAATCCAGTAAATGAGGGTAATAAAATAATATTATAATAATACTAAATTACCATAAAACGTGTCCTTACCCTATTGGGTAATACATGTCCGACTATGGGCATCTTTGGGTCGATTTTGGGACCCCATGGATCCACTATTAGGTGATAAGGACACTTTATATTAATTAAGTTAAAGTAAATACAAAAATGACATAAGCATATATCTTTTAGAAAAAAAAACTTTTACATATGGTTATAAATGTTATATTTTCAAATATAAGTATTAATTATAAAGATAAATATATTTCCTAGAATATGGTATTTTATTTATAATTTTTAGACATTTAAAAATACATTTATTTATGACACAATACTGATGCATTATTTTACTTATTTATGAAAGAATCAAATAATCGGTATTATAAAAGTTAAAATAAATATAATTTGAAAGTTTTGTTGCCATCCACGAATTTTATTGGTTAATATTACATGTTATTATTGATTAAATTAATTTTATTATAATTAATAACGTTTTTAAGACTTTCCAAAAATCAATTATTGAATAGTGTCAAAATTGACATAAATGAGCTTTTAAAAAAAATATTATATTATTAATTGATATTATATCCCTAAAAATCTAATATTCAGTCTAAGTACAGATATCATGATATATGTATAATTAATGAACCACTTGGGGGTCTCTTGTATGTATATAGTAAGTTTATTAACAATGTAATATAAAAATACAAAGTGACAAGGTAAATGTCAAACTAATTAACTAAGAGCTAAAACCAAAAGATAATGTAAATATAATGACCCAAACCTATCTAAAATATATTGGCTGAAAGGATTTCGACCCATACCCACCTTATACTTTTAATAATCCACTTTGGATCCATTATAAACCTAATATGAATTTATTATAAAATAATATTTTAACATATTCCTAAAGAGCCCCTCCCCCCCCCTTATAAAAGGACACCACTTCTACCCAATTACATACACATCTAAAGGCTGTTGTCTCATCAAAAATATGCCCAATTAATCTCCCTACATCCATATACTCCTTTTAGAAGCCTTACCTTATGCAGAAGGCACTTCAAGAGTCCCTTTTGGTTCAAACCAAAGTGAGTTACCCAAATTAAAGGTAACTATTTCTCTTACTTATTCTCTTTTATTTTACTTCTCCAACCCCTAAAATAATTTTATTATTTTATTTTGTAACAAAACCAGTATCAAAAATATACTAGGATATTTTTATTAGAAGTATTCTAACTACACTTACCCACACTTCCATCTAATGGGAAAAGAACATAATGTTTATGTGGATGGAAAACAAACGCCTCACGAAACGATGATCATTCAATTATGTCATACCACCTCTCATGGTGGCCATTATGATGGAAATATAATTAAATATGATATTTATGATATTTATTATATATATATGCTTCTGTAGTTCCATTCTATATCATACCATTATTCGTTTCATGTTGTATATATATACGATAATTTTATTTGAGGAAGTGCGGACTACTGCCCTCACAAAGTGATATGACTCGTTCATACCGTACATGGAACGTATAAATGATGGTGTTAATAAAATTAAGTAACATATATAAGATATTATATTATACTAGAATAATAATATAACTATGTATCATTTGGTTTTTATTCCTTTTAAAATGAAAAATGAAATGGAAGTAGCGTTCGTGCGTACGTACGGATTACCATCTCCACGAACGTGATAAGATTAATTTCCCCATCATATCCATTTAAGAATAATTCTCATTTGATGATTAAAAGTAATGTTTATGGAATTGATATCATTTTGGATATGAATAAGATCCTTCTTATCCATAACAAACACGGCTTACGTAACAATGCATATAAAGGAAAACGAATCATTTAACACAAGAAACAATGATAATACTAAAATATTATTAACAAAACAATATTAAAAGATCATATATGGTATCATGTTTATATATATGATTCTTGTATAATTTAATAACAATGATTTAACTATTATAAATGAAGTTAACCTACCCTCAACCAAGGAAATGTACAAGGTAAGGGTTTATTTCACAATCTCTTCATTATCCGAGTTTTTTTATACGTAATGATCTACTGGGACCTCTTTATCATCCACATCCATGTTTCTTAAAAATTTATTTCAAAACATTCTTAATATTTTACAGAATATAGGTTAAATACCTTTATACCCTTCTTTGAATTTTTATAAGAAGTTTATAAAGGAATCCATCCGTCATTTTCCTAACAATGTCCTTTTTAACCTTTTCGACATAATTAAGGTATGAATGTTTTTTTAAACTTATACGGCGGGTGCAGCTATTTTCCACCATTATATAATCATCAAAGCTTCCCTTGAAATCTTATATGAATATTTTTAAAGTAAATGTATTCTTTTATAATTATGTGACTTTTAAATTATTTAAAAAAAAGAGATATTTCTCTCAAATTGTTTTGATTTCATCTATGTCAACATACATTGATGGATTTTATGTTTACTTGAAGTTTATTTATTATGATACAAAACATCAATATTGTGTTGAAGTTTTTGTGATATGCTTAAATGTGGATGTGTTATTTTTATACCATTAATGGTTTATGGAGAATGTATTTACATTTTGTATGCTAGTTTTAATACGAAAGTTTTTGTTATGTTTAAAACTGTTCATATGAGGAATGAATTGGACTTATTAAGTGACGGTTGGATCTCTATATAGCTCCTCAATGCATCGGTGGGTCTCATTAGACAAACTTGTGTCTTGGGACAAGGCCTTGACAAAATCATATTTGGAATCTTGGCACGAGGCCTTGGCTACGTGATTATGATAGTCTGGCATTATGCATTCCATCATTATGAAAGTGGTTATTGATATTGCATGTGATTATTAGACGAGTAGAATATCCATGTGAATAAGTAAATGGAATTATATCATTTTATCTTTTCCATATTATTCTGATGTTCATGTTTAAAAGGATTTTGCTTTAGTTATAACTTTTCTTAAATGATTATGTTTGTTTATGAATGTTTTCACAATATTGTTATCCTTACTGAGCATCTGATCTCACTCCTTTCAATGTTTTAATTTTTCCAATGATGTGAGAAATTATTTTATGAATTACCTGAAGGGAATGTATGAGGGGATATGAAGACAAGATGTTGTTGTAGTTTTTTTTACTTTATGATGTATTGTAAGACTTATGAATATATCTAGTGTTTCCAAGACAACTAAACTAATTGGTCTTTCCAGACATGATCTTTTGTGATAATGCCAATGTTATGTAAAAGGCACCGACTCTGGGTAACCAGGGTCGGGGCGTTACATTTTTTTTCTAAATCACAATGAAATAATGTGCTGTTAACATCTATATTTTCTATTTGAAAATATTAATGTATAGAAAATACAAGAAGAAATATAATAGAATAATGTTTCACTATAGGGGAATAAATTTCTATGTAATTGATTCCTTCACTTTGAAATAAGCCTTTGGCTACAAGCCTAGATTTAAAACAATTTTTTCCTATAATATTGAATTATTTTGTTTTATATAACCATTTAAATTGAAACACCTTGGAAGTTGGTATTATATTAACTATCTCACAACTATGGTTATTCGTAGAGATTTTATCTCATATACTATATCTTAAATCCAATTATTATGGTTATTGTCATTGAAATATTGATGGTAGATTTAGGAAACTTATCCACCAAGATTTGCAGCCAAATTTTAGGAAACAAGAACAATATCTGCATGGATATACCAAGGAATATGTTTAATGACTATCCTCTACCTATCCTTAGTGAGGTGATAAACCAAAAAGTAACTAAGAGCTCCAACATATGAAGCATCATCAAAATAAGATCCAAATTCTAGCTCTGGATAAGAATGGGTCACCTGATAGGTAGAGGGAGTCTCGTAAAGAGACTAACATTTGAAGATAAACCTCAATATCCCACTTATGAGAAGGATCATAACTATCATTAGTGCATGGCGAGACTCTAATAGGAACAAACTCTTGAGAAACCACATCTTGGATAAGAATACACTTCTGAAACCAAGTTAATCTACCACAAATTATGTCCTTTCACCCCATTATGATAACCTATAAAGATGAATTTGATAGCTCTAGTCTCATGTTTATCATCCTTAACATGAGCATAGGAATTATATCCATACAAACTAATATGTTCATTGTATAGGAGGTAACTGCTCTATAAATAAATAGCTGTCTTAAACGAATTGGAAGATGCTGGACACCTATTTATTATGTAAACATCTATAGTGATATCTTCTTTACAAAAGGATTTAAGTATGCTCGAGCATGCATGTATATAACTGACATGCTGAGGATTGGTATGGTTCATATGCTCATCCTTATCATTTTAGTGAGGAATATAACTCACTGTTCAGTGCTATAAAATTCCCTCATTTTCACAAAACATAATAAATTATGTAGATATGTATTCAATGCCATTATCAATCCTTAAATCCATTAAAATTTTCATAGATATAATTTCTATATATTATTTACAACATTTTTACACCTAAAATACATTACCTATATTCTCAAAATATATGCCTAGATATTCAATGAAAATTCGTGTATAAAAGTGATAAAGTAGGAGCCTCCACTATAGGAAGTAGTCCTGCCATGTCTCTATAAATCAGAGTGATCATGCTCAAATGGGAGACCGTATTTAAATCTAAATCAATGAATGTTTACTCTTTTAGACATATCCATGAACTGGTCTTCACAAAAGGGAATGTTACTCGGTGTCACTTGAGTGAGAAACCCTTGCTTGCTCAATTTGTCTAAGACATTATCACTCACATGTCCTATCCACGAATTTCAAAGCACAGTGTTTCAATTTTTACTGACATATGTGCTTACCATATTCTTGACATCTTTTCTTCTATACAACACATAAAACCAATTCCTCATGGAGCATTTATGAATCCGACAAGGTACCATAAAGAATCTAAGATAACTAAAATAATATTTAAAGGTAAAACCACTTTTATCTAAAACACCTAAGGATATTAGTTTCCAATGTAAATCTAGTACCCATCTGACATCGAAGAAGTTGATAAGGGACTGATATGATATCTCTAGCATAACATAACCACTTCCCATGAAACAATATCTTATATAGTTTCCCAGAACAACCTATCTTTCAACAACATTGGTTAAACCAGAAATGAACTCTTATTAAGAAACATGTTGAAAGATCTTCTAGAGTCTATCTCCCACCCAGCATCAAGAGTATCTCCAGACACACAAAAAAACACAACAGATTATTAGCCTTGGTTGATAAATAGATAAATATCAAAATACTCTTTAGAAGATTTACCATATATTAAATTAAGGCATTTGGTATTAATATGTCTAGCTTTCCTGCGATGGTAGAAGGTGACCCCCTTCAACAGAATAAGATTCATTCTTCCCCTCCTATTTTTTACATTTCTTCTTTCTTAAAACCCTCAAAAGAACTCTCACATTTATACCCATGACTTTAGGTTTATCCTTAGCCATACTATGCAACTCACGATAAAGCAAGGAATACTTGACTTCCTCTAAACTCATGGAATCTTTTACATACATCATAGCATCGATAAGATGTTGATATGGATTCTCTAAAGAAATTAAAAGTATAATGGGTTGGTCCTCATCTTCAATATTGAAATTTATATTGGATAGATATTATAACATTTTATTAAACTCATCAAGATGTGTCTGGATAGCAATTTGATGACGCAACTTGATGGAATAAAATTCTTTCTTCTTTTGTACAAGGCCGATTAAAAAGGTTGGAATTTAAAATTTTTTATTCATAGAACAAATACCATCTACAAATGTTTCATATGAAACCTTCCACAGTAATTTATCACCTAAATACAATGTTGAAGTGATATGTACATTCATCAAAAAGTCAGGAGAGATATCATAATACGTCATTACTGTCTTAACATGAGTGGTTAGACATACATATGGTTTATCATTTCTGTAAAGTTAATAATTCATCCCTTAGTGGACTAACATCTCTAGAATTTTTAAATGCCACAACTGAAAATTATTTGTGCCATCAAAATTTTTAATTTCATATTTTTCAGAATCGTTAATTTGGAGGCACTGATACCACATTATTGTGGGGTATGGGGGAAAAAGCTCCCATCAATATACTCCTAAGACCAACCAATAAATAATTGATTCCAATTATTTTCTACAAAAACTAATTTTTACTATAATGTAAAAATATATAAAAAAAATTTAGCAGCGACAGTTGAAAAATCCAGCGAGCCAAAAACAATGAAAAATAATTATGCAGACAAAAAACAATAGGATTTGTATTGTTTATAACATTTTTGGGCCCTACTTGAAAATAACACTTCCCACTAGAAGATGGAAGTTGTGTAATAACCCCTAGGTGGTGCATAATAGAACCAATGATTGGGAACTGGTCTTTGGTATAAGCTATATCCTCCAGGGATGAGTGTGGACGGTACCCCCGACGATCAAACCCTTCTAATGGTGAGGAGACTATGATATTTTCAAAATATGTATCTTGTAGAACTAAACACTATAGAGGTGATGAAAATACAGATATGATCTCTATATCTCATATGAATCCCATGTGGAGAGGATGAGAAAACAAAAAATACCTGAATGGTGTGGCCTCTCCATCCAAGCAGACGATACCACAATTCAGCAGACACATAGATTCAATAATAGAGTTCTCTCCTCAACTAGAATAGGTGGAATCCCAAGATGAATAGGTTTTATGAATCGATATCTGACTAAGAGTGATTCCCCATAAAAAAATTATTTACATGATGTACAAGTGGGTTAATTAAAATGAGAACAACAATATACCAACAGATAAAAAAATTAATATGTGAATTAAAATAAATAGTCTACCCTATTAAATTATGGTTGTAAAGTCAGAATCCATATGATGGTTCCAGGGTTTCCACATTACAATCCCAATCTTCCAAGGTTTCTTTCCTATTGGGATTAATCACATTTATAGATAATAGATTAAAATTATTAATGGAGAGATTAATATCACAGTTAATTGTGGATTTTCTCCCAACATTATTGAATATTAAATTCTCAAAATCAATTGATGTAATAATGGATGTTGACTGCATGAATTGGTAATTATGTTCTTGGTGTCAATATATAGAGGATGCGAAAACATATTTTTAATGGTTTTCCAAGAAAGATGTAGAAGACAAGGGAGACCCAGGAAGGGGTTGTCACGTTTGCGGTGGTCTGTGTGACACGAAGAAAATGACACAAATATATTTGATGTGTGGTGATGTTCTTGGTGGGGTTTTCAAGATGTAGACAACCGAGTGAAAGAAGGGGGATAACACGTCGGCGGTAGCATGTGTTTTATGCCAGCGTTTGACAGGTGTGGAGCAGCGGCGAGAAAATTGATGATCGAGGCCACATATCGAAAGTATTTCTGATAGCATTGATCTGGTGGCGTGTCCCGATTGGAGGTCAGGGGTATATCAGGGTGACAAGATCATTTGGGTGTCGCAAGATGGTGTGAGGTTGATGCATGTTCGGGTGAAGATCTCCGAGGTAGGAACGTTTTGTCGATAGATTGGTGAAATTTGGTAAAAGATTGATTTTCTAATACATGGTGTCAGTGGGATGTTAATCAAATATATGGAAGAGGCACATCAAGATGTGGTTTTGACACAGGTTTTCTACTCTCTCTCATTTACAATTAAAGTTTGGTAATTACTTGTATTCTTGTATTCTCTGATTTATAGTGGATATTATTTGGAATTTACTTGTGGTTTTTTAGTCCTTAACGTGGTCGGGTTTTTACACGTAAAAAAATCACATGTGCTGAATTATTTATTCTGCTCATATCGCTTCTATATTTCATCGGGTTTCTCACAATATTTTTGGCAAGAAATTTTTGTCCCAAATCGGGATTCTCTGCAACAAGTGGTATCAAAGGAGGTTGGTTCAGGCTTTCTGTTTAACGTGGGAATTATGGAAACTTCTAAGTGGATAATAGATGTGTTCAGAGAGAAGAATAATGTTTTGAAATTAAAGCAGGCTGAGAGAGGTGGCGCACATGTCAGCCCCGGGGATGTTGTGCAGGGGGTGATTTTTATTCCTGCTGGTGCTCTATATTATGTGGTGATCACAATTATGGGGGAGACATATGTTTCTAGTTCTGTTCTTGTTTAGAAAGACGGTTTAGATACAAATGTGACAAAGATTTTGGCATTTTATTTTCTTTTTTGCATGAGTGAATATATTTATTTAATCAAAATTGAGAAAGGAAATCGTCATATTTATTGTAGATGATGATGGTTGGTGTGATACAGAACTATTTTTATTTCCAACTGGGTCTCTTTGATGGTTACATTCATTAATGTGACGAAGGGGGATACTGTTTCGATTAATCACATTTGTTGATGAGAGATGAAAGTTATTAATGGAGAGATTTATATCACCATTAATGGATATTTAATTCCCAATATTAATATATGGAATAATGGATGATATCTACATTAATTTTTTATTATGGACTTGGTGTCTATATAAAGAGGATGTGACTACATATTTTTAAGGGGTGTGTTAGCAGGATACAACCCATAAGGGAGACCTAGGAAGGGGTTGCCTCGTTTTGCAGTGGCCCATGTGACAAGATGACAACGAAAAAATTATCATGGATGTGTGGAAATGTTCTTGGAAGTGTTTTCAAGATGCAGTCCACTAAGAGAAAGAAGGGAGATACCGCATCAGTGGTAGCATGTGCGGCATGTCGGCATTTGACAGGTGTGGAGCAGCAACGACACAGTTGATGATTGAGGCCACATGTTGAATATATTCCTAATAGTAGTGATCAGGTGGCATGTACTGATTGATGATTTGTGGTACATCATGATGGTGAGATCATTCGAGTGTCACAAGATGGTGTGAGGTTGATAAATGTTTGGATGAAGATCTATGAGGTAGTGAAGTTTCATTAACAGAAGGGTGATGTTTTGTCCCAGATTGATCTTTTGATACATGGCATCAGCAGGATGTTTATCAGAGATATGTCAGTGGCATATCGGGGTGTGGTTTTCACATAGGTTTTCTACGCTATCTCATTTTTAATTCATGTTCGGGCATTACTTATATTCTGGTATTCCTTGATTCATAGTGGATGTTATTGGAAATTTCCACTTGGTTTTTTAATATTCCGCATGGGAGGGAGTTCCCCCATTAAAAGAACCCATGTTATAATTAATTTATTCTGCTCATATCGCTTCTATATTTCATTGGGTTTCTCCCGATATGTTTTGAATGCAATTATCGTCCCGAAATCGGGATTCTACCCAACAGATCCCCTCTAGAAGATGCACTAAAAATAAATTTTGATGCCAACATTAAGGAATTCGGGGATCACAGCTTTGTGTTAATCAACTGAGATTTCATTGGTACCATCATTATAGATTTCAAAAAGTCATATTTTCTATTTAAATTTCTCAAGTGGTAGATTTTTATGTTATTATTTTGACGCAATAATTTTTGGAGGAGAGAGGATGGACTTCCATTAATTTTGAACCAAACTGTGAGATCCTGACAAATTATTAATAGTCCATAGATGATGGCCTTCATCCCTTTGATTAAGTGGTCTACGAAATAAATTCCATGCTCATTCATTTCTTAACTTGCTCATTTTTTTTAATTGTGGGAATGATATATTATTCTTGGGATGTGAATATTGGATGTCAATCATTCCTGATTTTCTAATTTTTGTTAAGGTGGATGATGCACATTCTATATGATTGTTTTTTCATCTCAATGAAATAAAAATTAAAATAAATATTAATTACCTTATTAATATAAAAATATAATAATTAATAATAATTTTATTATTAACTCTATGTTATACAATTGTTATTATTTTATATTATTCAAAATTTTAATATAAATAATATTTTAAAAATAAAATTTTAAATACTTATTTGAAATGTTATATATAATTTCAATATTTATTTATTTTACAATACTAAATAAATATGATCATTAATAATGTCATATTGAATAAATTATAATTAACTAAAAAACAATAAATACATATAATTATTATTTGATAAAAATATTATAATTGATTTTTTTTTAATAGTAAAAAAACTATTTGTATTTTAATAATTGTTTTCTATTTAATAACAATTTTTATATTAAAATTATTTTATTTAAAAAAAATACACTTTATTACTATTTTATACCTAATTATTATCAATATTACTGTCATTTTTATTATTCATCAATATAAAAAAATGTTAATTATAAAAAAAATATTTCTTAAATTTAATTCGTAAAAATTAGAATAATATTTATTACTAATTGTTTTTGAAATCTATAATTAATTATATTATAACATACATTTTGTATATTTAGTGTTAAAAATAATTTTTTATGTAATTTCCCCTCAACAGCCAATGTATGTATTATAAACTAGTATGAGTTATAATTTAATTATAAATAATATTATTAATTGTATAATTTTAAATAAAATTATTATTAACTATATTTTAAGAAAACATTAATGGTTTTATTAACAATAATTAAGATTCCTTTATTAGTTACTAGTTTTTACATTATTAAATAATAACCAATTATTAAAAATAAATTATGATTAAGAAGTTATTAGCCATAACTAGTAGCCAACCCATGTATTTTCATGACATAATCTTAACTAACATGCTTATTATTTGACATTACTAAAACCATTAGATAGATGAAACATATAGAAGATTAAGAAATATAAAAGTAATTAATACTTGATACATTAAAATTCATATCAAAAAACAACAGTGAACATAATATTTAATTATTTGTTACCATACTAAATTTTTCTTTTCATCTTACATTAAGATTCACTGATATGACTTTCATGATCATTTGTAGTTAGACAAATTCTGCTGAATTTTGTGTTAACCTCATCACATGTTTCAGATATTTATTGATCAAATTCATGTTCTGAATGTCTCCATAAACAAAAGAAAAATGTTAGAGAAATATGAAATAATGAAATTTGATTGTGCACTAGTGTAATTGCAACAACTGGAATAAAAAATTACCAACAAATGTACCAATAGTAAATTAAATCATAAAAAATCAACATGGAACACTTCAGTAGTGTGTTAAAATTGTATGTGTACTATAGACACAGAGCGTGTTTGAATTGATATTTGTGAAACATGTTCCATCTCGAAAGATTCTAGAAACTATTGAATAAAATGATCCATATTATATTATTTTTCATAAGGCATTCTCTATGATGGTATGAGATTGGTTTAATATTTTCTTTGAATGTATATCAAAGTCAAACCAACCAAACTGGATGACAAAGGGAAGGGTATAAAACATGGTAACTCTAATGTCTTTCTAATTGTGGCACCTGACATCATCATTCAAGTCTATCCAAGGAAGAAAATGTAGTGGAAGAGAAGGTCATGATGTAGTTGGAATGGAGCATAAACTTCCCACACCATGGCATGGATGTCCATAATATTATATCCATAACAGACAACAATAAATATGGGTTGAATTGATTTTATTTTGGTGACAGATTCATACCCAACTACTTCTTAGTTAGGAATCACTCTTGACTTGTTGCACTTAGAAGAGATGACTTGACTTATAAGAACACACTACTAATCTATTTGAACTTGGGTCATGGGTGGATATGTCATTAAAATGATATAAAATGAAAAATTAATCAACACCACGAGTAAAATTTGTGTAATCCCTTGATAAATCCAAATCGATAGCATACTTAAATTATAAATGGGGTACAATCCCATGAAAATATTTAATGTATTAAAAAAATTAGAATTTGGCCTTTAAATAGTAATACATTACATTTGAGAAAAATCTTTTAACATATCAAGTGATTGTGCTTCGGTCTATTCAATTTTTTATTTCACCAGATTTATAAGACCATCTTTAGTCGAATTGTCTCTTGTGAAATCATTGATTACTTCGTCTACTGCATCCAATATTTATTAATCAAAATCATGTTCTAAATGTATCAGAAAATAATATTTCAAGTAACATGTTAGTTAAATATAAACACTAAAATGAGTTAAAGATGAAAAAATTATCCAATGTGACCTAAGTGAAGCCTTCATCATCATCTTGATGTAAACTACCGATGTAGGTGAATATTCAAATTGCTAACATACTCCCATATTTTATCTGAAAAACAATATAGGAAATATTCATTAAATATGGATAATGTAAAAGGATATTATTTTTAATTGTAAAAAAAAGTTAATTACATTAAGATTAAAATGACTTAGTCATATCCATAAATCATTTTCACAATTCTGTGGAAAATTTAATTCGAAATAACACTTAATCATAACAAAATGAATCCGTATAAAAAATCTATTTTATTATGGATTATAGGTAAAATCTTATGGAAAAAAATATACATAGAGATGGAATAAATAAAAAGGATGCTGAAAAACAAATGTGTTATACATATGAATCAATAAAATAAATGAGAGATGAAATAAATTTTATTTTATATTATAGAAAACACACGAATTGTATAAAATTATTTATTTTTGGACACAAAAATTGTGTAAAATAATATTTTCTATATTGTTATACCATTAATGTGTATGATTTTTGACAAATTATTTGTTTAAAATTCAAAACCATCAATGGGTATACTCTATACCAATTTGTTTTTTTTATGCCTTTGAAAAAAAATTACACATATGGTTTTGTTTTAGAACACCATATTCTTTATCTCCATAGATTGTTTTATCTTGTTGAACTAATACAAGTAAATATAGATTTTTAAAAATTAGGAATTTAATTTATTTTGTTTTTTTACTGTAAGAATTAATATTAATAAATGATTTAGTTCAGTAAAATTTATTTAAAAATTTCATAATTTTGAACAATATGAAATAAATTTTAGGTCATTATAGTTTATCATGAATAAATTTTATCAATAAAATTTTTATTATTTTTATTTTAAAAGATTTAAAAATGTTTTAGAAACTTATAAATATGAAACTAATGATAACATAGTTTTTATAAATGAATGTATTTAATAGAAAAAGTAAGTAATGTGGGAAAACTAATTTGTACGACATGTAGAGGTAAATTGTTTAGGGAAGAACACAAACTGAACCAATAAATAAACAAATGATGATGATATATTAATGAAGTCAAATTTATGGGAGGTAGAATTAGTATAAAAACTCTATAAGGAAAGGAAATGAGTGAGATAGAATAAGTTATTATATTTTCATGGAAATTTTATATATGGAAGTGAAACAAAACTGATTGTCTTTATAATTTAAAACTAAAAAAATATGGAGATTTTATTGTTCTTTATTTTTTAGAATTATCATAATAAATAATTTGTTGTGTATTTTTGTAAAAGATAGAAGGTGAAGGTATTATGTTTCAGTGATCGGTTTCAAATTCAAATATTTTAATCTCAAACATAGATAATGATTTAGAAAATTTGGGATTTCGAAATTTATCAAAACCAACTACATATAACAATAATGGTTACTATTATGTATATCATTCCCATACAGTCTTCCCGAAAAAGAATAAAATCAGTGTAATACGATCAATGGTTTATCATGCATGTTTATTTTCTATCCATGTAATAGAATGGTGTCCTAATAGAAATTAGTCATAAAAACATGAAATTGAAATCATTAGGTCTTCGTGGATTTTTTTTCAATATAAAAATGAATTATTTATTTTAGTAAAGAAATTTTGGATGAAAACATTTTGTCACATTTTTTCCTAGTCTTTGTAGAACACAAAAACACCGGTCCCATATTCTTTTGACATAAGTGTGTAAGAAATCATAATATTTCCATTTCATCAAATATATTATATATTAGACTAAGCATCTGGTTATCCTTGAAACTCTAAAATAAACATAAATTGTTCTAGTGGAAAGTAATAGATAATGTTGAAACCCGCAAAATAACATGATAATTAAATTTTCATGTATTAAAGGTATTGAATATGATTTTGAGGAGTTCTTCTATTTTAAAAGCCCATGTAAGGAGTTTAAGGTGTGTTAATATTAGTAACATTTTATCTTTCATGTTTCATGGTTTCAAAATCGTTTGGTAATTGCGATTATAAATTTAAAAAATTAACATTTCAATGTTATTAATGAAATTCAATTTCAAATATAATAACATTCATATTGAAAATTAAAAATACCATCATTAGAAATAGTAATACATATTTTCAAGAAAAGTTAAAAACATAATATCTTACAAGAAATATATTTAGAACTAAATACAAGAGAATAATAATTAATGTAACATCAATATAACCTAATATAAATAAGTCTTATATATATTTTTTGTTTTGAAAAAATAAAAATCCTGAATATTTTAATATAAATACAGTAGTTATCACCAAATATATGTAAATATTTACTTGTTATATATATATGAAACTAATAAAAATACTGTTCTAATACAAATAAATCAATGTAAGGATCATAGTTTAAATTTAGAGAGATATAAGAATTACCACCAATTCTAGTAATTACATGATGTAATGGATTTCCATATCCTATGGAAGTTTAAGTAGTGGTGAAATATCATTATGAAATACTCATAAATTGGGATACTAATAATAAAATTATTACATAATATAAAAAGCTAAATATTATATCTTTATTAAGTTAATATAGTTCATGGCCTAACAGAAACATATTATATTATAATAAATTTGAGTTTAGTATAAAAAATTGGTGGAAATGGAAATCTATTTATAAAAATCAGTTTTGAGAGATGGTTGGGGATAATAAAAAATATATAAGGATTTCATAACCAAACATGGGTATTGAGCTTATCGATGATCACAACAACAAATAATTTAGTGAAAAGAAGAATCCATCGAGAGAGAAAATTTTATAGAAATTAGATTCTCAAGAAGAAAATGGTCATAATAGGTTGGTCACTAATTGATAAACATTGATGTATGTCTAGTAATGATTTCCATGGATTATTGATGGATATTTATGACGATGAACAAAAAATCTGAAAATTGAAGATCAATTCTAGAGCTAATGAAGAATAAGTGATGATTGGAAACATTTTATAAAAACAATAAAGATAAATAGATTATAGTAAAAGGTACACCATCTTCCCCAAAAAAGATAATTTACTAGAGGAGATTTGTTTCAAATTGGTTCATATAGTATAGAGATTTAAAGGATCATTTTCTATTATATTGAGTGTGAAAAAATATTTCACTATTTTTTAGAACAAATCTAATGATATACAGAACAAAATAAATTTATGTAAATGTTAACATGTAATATCCATTATAAAATAATGGGGCACCTACTATAGAGGGTGATATAATATTTTCATCATAGTATCATTTTTTTCCAATTTTATTAGGTAGAGTGTACAATAGTCATTCAATTATATAATTCACAAAAAAAATTTATAGGAACAATATAATTTATTATTATTATAGTAAAGTGATTAAAAATATGTTGAATAATGTTTTTGAATTTAAAATTAATTAAACTATAATTTATGTAAAATAGAGAATGTGAATTGTATTTATATGCTAAAAGTGAAATTGAAAAAAACCATTTACTATTAAATCAATTGACAGAATTTTTTATGCACTCAGATTGTAATTCCCATGTTTTAGGAGTTATATAACCATAATTAGGAATTTCATTAGAATACTTTAGTGAACTACAGACTCTATGTGAACTTGTAACAGAAAATATTTGGATTTTTAATATCATCCATAACTTAAAATGCAATCATTTATATTGGATGAAAATTGTGCCATCTTTGTGATGGTATTAGTATCATAGTGTAAAGATATGTAATTCATGTATTGAAAAGAATTTTGGGATGAGAAAATTATATAACTACATGAAATGATTTTTAATGAGAAAAATTTTAAACAAAATTATATGAAATGAAAAAATGAACGTTAATCAAAAAAAGAATATAAAAATAGTAAAAACACATATGGTTTTTTTTTTGTTAAAAAAATGAACGAATAATAAATATGCACAAAAATGAATGTTTTTTCATTATTCTACAAAAATAAAACTTTAATATGAAATCATAATGTAGTTATATTAAGAACATGTCATATAATTCATCATCCATTTTAATTTAGAGAAGAAAAGACTTGGTGCACATTTTTTTGAAGCCCATATTTAATGTAAACACCTTTCTTCCCTCTTTTCTAGTTATCTATGGTTTGGGAATCCTAATATTCCTATTTACACCAATATAATATATTATAGAGTGATCTTATGGTTCACCATGTGAAAGGGTATCAAATACATAACCAAACCTTGTAGTCTTAGTAAAAAATAACAAGAAATGTTGAAACCCTAAAATTGTAGGATGAAGAAAAAGTGGTTCTAGATTTAAGGACATAAACTTCATTTAAAAGCTATTGGTTATCTTTTAAAAAACTATTAAAGGTCATAAAAGTTACGATAATGTCACGAATTATAAATCATTCATGTATCTTGTTTTAATAATCTGTATCTCAATACAGATGGACTAAACAAAAATTCCAATGTAAGAATATAACTAAATACTTTTGAAACCAAGGGAACTATTAACCTAAAAATATTTACTGAATTCACCGCATCTTAGTAAGATGGTAAAACCATGAAGAATGTCAGATATTGAAGGGGGACCCAAATGTGATCAAATGATAATTCTACCTTTATT
Organism: Viscum album; assembly: GCA_963277665.1. Taxonomy (NCBI): domain Eukaryota; kingdom Viridiplantae; phylum Streptophyta; class Magnoliopsida; order Santalales; family Viscaceae; genus Viscum; species Viscum album. The sequence continues at coordinate 1,894,463,262 of OY728119.1, forward strand.
GATAAAAACATACACCCCCTAATTCATACACAATTGGTTTCATGAAATGCTACTACCCTAAAACCCCAATAAAGGCGAAATATTCAAGGGGATTAATTAGGTCATGGTCCATACATAGATGTAAGAGAGTTTACATATACTGATAAAAATAGATAATTATGTCATAATAATTACCAACTAGATGTAAAATATTGGGATTTAAGGAAATAGAGGACTAGAAACTGAACCCATACTACCAACTTTGGTGGATCACAACCCATATGGAAACCACACTACCTCCTAAAGAGGATGAAATGGAAATAACCATAAACACGAGAAGAAATAGTCCATGACCCACCATCAAAACTAATAATCATATTCTATGAGTCACATGGATATTTGAATCCCAAAAAAATATCACCTTTTTTATAAAAATAACATTACAAATGTCTCTAATGACCAAAATAACCAACCAACGCACTGTCAGGGAATGATGAAACCACGAAAAATTATCTACAACTTTCCTCCCATCTCCTAAAACTAGAACCATTGAGCTTGTCTAAAACACCCACATTTTCTGATACGTAACCCTTACCTGATTCCTTTCATATGTTTAAATCTTATGTAGTAATTTGGGAATACATTGGATTTCTTTTAGAAGGTTTTGGGTAAAAAATAGAGGTATATGGGCAGCACAAGGTTTGGATAAACTGTGCAGCCAAACCGTGCAAGGCCAAAACATATTCTCTATCTTTGTGCATCTAATTTGGTTTGGAAATATTTTTTATCTATTTATACCCAAATCATCCATAACAAAAAAAAATTCCCTCATAGCCCAAATTTTTTTCTCCCATACATCTTCTAGTGATATGAACATGTTCCCTAGTGAATCGAAGGCAGATTCTTGCGATAAGTAAATGTTCTTCATCGTCTTCTTCACGGATTCTTATATCTACATATACTTTCATATTTTTTTTCAAATATATAAACACCTTTAAGGTATAGTAATGAGTTATGTGGAAAATAAGGTTAGATATGTAGTTTTTCATGATAGGGGAGGAGATCTTTGGTGGATTCATGGAATATTGGCCTGGATTCTTGAGCATTCTTCATCCGTTGTCGGTTTTCGTCGAAATGAGAGAGGAAGGTGGCCTCACTCTCAACTCCCCTTAATGTAATTTATTAGAATGCATTAACATTTAGTTTTTTGTGAAAATAAAATTTTTCGTTTCCTTCTACACAATTGTTAAACCCTCTTTAGTGACAAGTGGTTGAAAAACATGTAAAATTTTTGGTTTTTGTGAAATATCCTTGTTTATTATTTTAAAAGGTGATTTTTAAATTTTTCATATTATGTAATTTTTTTGTATTTGTGTATTTATAATTTATCTAGAGGATATATTGGGTTTTTTAAATTCTTTAATGTTTTGAAATTGGATGGCTAGAAAGTTTTCAATAAATATGTGTTTTTATTGAAGCATGTGAAATTGTTTGAAATTGCTTTTGGTTTTTGGAAAACATGGTGCGAGTATCACAATGAATTACTAAAAATGGTTTAAATATGATCATGTTCATGGTTCCAATGTATAAATAGAACATGGGAATTGATTATCTTCTGATGAATTGGTTGATCAACAAGAAACCACTCATGAGTATGGAACTTTCATAACGATGCATGAATTTTTGGTATTTGTTGTTGTTTGGAGTTTGTTGATTCTAAAAATAAGGTTTAAGATAGGGTTTTAAAGATTTATTTAAATTTTTAACCGGGTTATAGCTTTCTGGAAATTTGGTTCACAGTGTTTTAGATTATATTTAGTTATAAAGTATTTTGAGAAGTGTTTAAATTTAGTTATAAACTATTTTCATGAATTATTTTATATATATTATTTTATATAAATGAGTCTGACTCTTATATCCTAGTGGAGCGAGGTGTTATGTTATTAGGGAAATCATACTATGTTTTATACTCACCCTTAATTTGGAACCTGGGTTCTTTTGTAGACGTCATTTTCTGGGGAGTGGGAAAATATAGTGTGAAGAAGATTTTTGGCACTACTTCTTGAGTTGTTGAGATGATTGGATGTGGTGAAGCATAGAGCTAGTTGAGCCTAGAACATTTTGGTTATTTTGGAAAATTTTTGAATTATCTTGCATGGTTATATTGATTTATATTTTACTTCAATTGTAGATCTTTTATTTTTTTATCACTTTGGTACAAAATATTTTCTGAATTGTCATTATTTTGTTCATGAATCAGATAGCTAGTATGGATTGTGGTTGGTTTGTTTATAGTTTATCATTAAAAGGTTAAATTGTACCCCACTTGTCTTTTAAACACTTTGGAATTTATTTATATCATTTTCTGTCTTGGGGATGTCTTCTATGACCTAGTAATGAATCGTTGTGTTTTCAAGACAATGAGAATGAGTGGGTCCTTACAAATGGTGTAAGCTTGGTCCATTATCCGTGGAACAAGTAGTATTGAGTTTTCATGTTCTCGGGATGGAAATACATGTTGTCTACTCTTTTGGTGGTCTTATTAGAAAAGATTAGAATTTTTTGTGGCTAGAAATTTAGTGCATAAAAATAACTATCTAAACTTTTTACGCTAAACTTCACATTACCAAGGGGTTGGGAAGATAGATGTTTTGGAAATACAAGTAAGATTGTGGATACTCATTATCAGGGTTTTATCCAATGATACTAGAATGAATTTCATTTTAGTGGAATGAATTATCTTTAGGATTTCATATATCATTTTGAGTAATGAAATATGATTCAGATCACGGTTTTTTGTTTGGAAAAAATTTGAATAAAATTGATTTCAAATGAAAGATGTTAAAAAGTAAATAGTTTATGTATTTTGAAAATGTTTTATTTTTCCAATGATAGAGTGTTTTGTTTTCAAAAATGGTTATATTTTCAATTCCCTATTTTGATATTGATGTTATTGAATTTTACATGCCAATTCAATAAATTTCTATAAGAGTGAGACTTACCGAATGTGTTGTTTATTTATAAATGGAACCTGGTAGGCAGTATAGAAACTAACCGGAGGGAGCTACTAAAAATATGGTTGCACCTCAACCATAGGTGAACCAAGAGATGGTGAAAAGTATAGTCCAAACATTCTAAGATATGGATAGAAGGAATTTATTGGGAGTTCCACTATAGGTGGACCACTCCATCCATTTTCAGATGCAGAATCCACCCATCTTCCAAGGAGATTTGGAACTAGAGAGGGTAGAGGGTTGGATGAATAAGATGAATCAAATCTTCAAGTTCATTGGCACACCATCAGAGTTGAAGGTCAAACTAGAAACCTATTTTTTGTAGTATCTTACATTCTAGTGGTGGGATTTAGCGGAGCATGCTCGAATGGTTCATTTCTTTGGTTAGGAAGATTTTGAAGGATTTTTTATCAAACAATTCTATCCTCACAATTTCAAAATCCAGTGAATGAAATAATTTTTCACCCTCATGAATGAGAGCCTCAATGTTACTAAATATTTTTCTAAATTCAACAATTTTGATTGATTTTCACCAGATGTTGCAGCATGTATGAGCTTGAAGGAATGCATTTTTGAGTCGGGACTCAGGAAATATATTCAGTCGAAGATTGCAGTACATTGTATAATAGATTATACATAGATGGTAAACAGTTTGTCAGTGGTTGAGTGGGATATATATAGATCTATGAGAGAATAATTATTATTATATATATATAAAATGGTCTCGTTCATGAAGTAAGAAGTTATAACTCTTCATCTTTTTATTGATTATCATATTAATAACCATGTTTTTATAAATAATTGGTATCCACTTCCAGGAATTGATGATTTGTTTGATCAGTTTATGTTATATCCATGGTTCTCAAATATTTATTTGTGATAAGGATATCACCAATTGCATGTTCATAAAGAAGATATTCTGGTGACAACATTCAGAAACATATATGGCCACTATAGATATGTAGTCATGCCTTTCAATATAATGAACGGAAAAGTTGTATTCATGGATTGATGTATCAAATATTTCAGTGATATTTGGAATCTTTTGTTGTGATATTTGGGGACAATATCTTGGTGTATTCAAAGAAAAGGGCTGAGCATGAGGAACTCCTGGTGATAGTGTTACAAATATTGAGAGATCACCATTTGTATACCAAACTATCTTAGTGTATTTTTGGGATATAAGAGGTATGGTTTCTAGGAAATGTGATTTATTAAAAATTTGTTTTAGTGGATCCTAAAAAGATTGATGTAGTAATATCCTGGAAAATGATGAAGATTGTTTTCGAGATATCAAGATTTCTTGGCCTTGCTGGATATTATCATATTTTTTTTCAGGACTTCTCATGACTAGTGTTTCTAATGAAATCATTGAAAAATAAAAATGTTCCTCTATAGTGGAGTGAAGAATACCAAAAGTCTTTCCAAGAGTTGAAAGTGCATCTGACATCTGCACCTATCTTGGTTTTACCAAAACCATGACAGTGATATGTGGTCTACTGTGATGCTTCGGGTTCTGGGTTGGGATGTGTTCTCATTTATGGAGACCATGTGGTTGCTTATGGTTCAAGATAGTAGGTAGTGAATTAGAAGAATTACCCAACACATGATTTGGAGTTAGCTATGGTCGTTTTTGCTTTAAATACATTGAGTCACTATCTCTTTGGTGAAAAAATTACTCTCTTCATTGATTATAAGAGGTTGACACACATATTCTCACAAAGGGAACTATGTATAAGGAAAAAGATATGGATAGTGTATCTTTAGATTTTTTAATTCGACTTGAGGTTACAATGGTAAATTGAAATTCATAGGCTGATGCATTAAGCAGTAATTCATATGCTCGGTTAGAAGAGGAAGCTTCAGAGGAGTGTCTGTTGATGTCAGCCTTAGCCAATATGAATTTGGAATTTGAAAACTGAGGTGATGTTGCATTTTTATTTTCAGTTTTAGTAGTTATTAATTTGGTAAAAATCTTTAAAGAGGTACAAATATCAGATTCAGAATTCCTTCTTATGAGTTCAAAACTCAATGTCGGGGATACCATTGAGGGATGGAAACTTTATGGGACATTAGTTATGTGGTTCATAGATCATATGGTTTTACTTATAGCTTTTCAAGAACTACATTTTCATTCCTACCACCATTCAATATGAGATATAAATCTAGGGATACATAAGATCTATAAGGTGTTGAAGGCAGAATTTTGGTGTAATGATATGGAGCGAAAAGTGGTTGAGTTTGTTTCGAAGTGCTTAACTTGTCAGAATTTTATGAAAGAACATCAGAAGCTGGTAGGAATAACACGGTATTAACTTATTATAGTGTGAAAATGGGAGTAGATAGCTTTGTTTTTTGATATAGGTCTCCCATGAATGATCTGGAAACACGATTCCATATGGGTGAATGTGGATTGGCTCACCAAGTCGAACCACTTCATTCAAATTTTTTAAACTCTTGTAGTAAAGGATCTATCCAAAATCTATATCTACGAAGTGGTAAAGATACATGGAATACTTGATTGGATAGTATCTAGTAGATATACAAGGTTCACACCTCATTTCTAAAAATCCATACAGAATGATCAGGGAACTCAGTTGAATATGGGTACAATGTATCATCCTCAGACAGGTGGGAAATATGAAAGGATGATACATATGTTGGAAGACTTGTAGATGGATTCTGTAAAGTATTTGGTGGTTCATGGGAAGTGAAATTGTAATTTGTTTAGTTATAATATAATATTAGTTATCATGATTCGATCAATATTCCCCCTTCAATGAGTTGTATGGGCATCCTTTTCATTCTCCATTGTGTTGGGTGGAAATTGGTGAGACCTCATTAGTTTGGTTGATCCTTGTCCAAAAAACATTTGAGAAGATCCATTTGATCAGAAAGGGAATGGAGATGGATTAGAGTGTCATAAATCATATGCATCTCATCACTGAAGACCATTGACATTTTTGTTGTGTGATCATGTGTTCTTGATGATCTCTCCATGGTTTGGACATCGTCGTTCTAGGAATCATGGAATATTTCTCTCTCGATGCATAGGCCATTTTGAGATACTAGAATGGGTTATAAAGGTAACAAATCGGTTGGAATTTACACCATAGTTCAATTAGGTGCACAATGTGTTATATTAATCTATGATGAAAAAGTATCAACCTGCTCCTGACCATGTGATCATATGGGATGTTGTTGAGATAGAGCTAGAAAATTCATTGGTATAAATCCCGGTGAGGATTTTGTATAGATAAGAGAAAGGATTGCGTGGAAAAAGCATCAGTATAGTGCATTTTTTATGGAAACATGGTAATATTTAGGAAGATACTTAGGAATGTGAGAAGGAAATAAAACATAAATGGATAGAACTCTTTTAGGGTTGTGATCGCTTTCAACTTTTTTAGGATAGAACGACCAATGGTAGGGAAAATGTAGCACCATAGTTTTGGGTATGTAACCCTTACCTAAGGAATTTCATATGTTTAATGGTTATTTGAGATGTTGGGGGAGAAATTAGATTAAATTTTTAGGGATTTGGCTAAAAACAGGGATGCACGGTTAGGACATAGTTTGGCCAAACCATGTGGCCAAACCCTGTAAGGCCAAAATAAATTCCATATTTTTGTGGAGCTAATTTGGTTTGGCCATCTGTTTGATCTATTTTGTCCCAATACAACCCTAACATGAATTTTTTCTCCCTAAGAGGCCAAAGGAGGTTCTCCCATTAATCTAGATGAGATCTAAACACATTCCTTGAATAGTCGAAGGTAGATTCTTGTAGTATGTACCCATTATTCATCGTTTTCTACACGGTTTCGTAGATAGAATCCTCCTATCATTTATTTTTCTTTGATTAAAACCCCCTATGGGTAGATATAAAAGTTATGAGGCCAAATAAGATTAGAGCTATTGTTGTTCATGATTGGGTAGGTGATCCTGGGTGGTTTTCTTGGAATCTTGACCCGGATTCTTGAGCATTCTTCGTCCGTTGTCGGTTTTCGTCGAAACGAGCGAGGTAGGTAAAATAACTCTAATCTACACTTTCTCAAAATGATTAGAATGCATTAAAATTTATTTTTTATGAAAATTAATTATTTTTTTCTGTGATATAATTTTTATACCCTCTTTATAAACAGGTGTTGGAAAACATAGAAAATTGGGGGTGTTCTGAATAACCCTAGTTTTTTAATTTAAATGAAGATTTTTAAATTATGGATTTTCTAGAATTTTTTAAAATTTATTTATTTAGAATGTTTCCATTAGATATATGTGTTTTTAAATTTCTTTAATTTTTTGATGTAGGATAGTAGAAAATTTATCAATAAACATGCGTTTTTATTGAATCTTGTAAATTTGATTGAAATTTGTTTTGGTTTTTGGAAAACATTGTGTGAGTATAATATTAATTTACCTATAATGCTGTAAATATTATCATGTTACTTCTGGAAAATTTTAAATGGAACTTGGGGAAGTGAGGTTTTGATGAAATAGGCTTTGGCGAAGTCAGAGGTGATAGATGTGGAGGTGGTAGTGACATAGCTAGAGGAGGAGAAATGGGATCTAAACTAAGGGAATCAGTAAGTTTGGTTTAGTGACCACCTAAGGGAAAACATTAGGGTGGTGACACATTGCTAGAAATGGAACACCCTTTAGTCTATATAATATATTTGTTTTTATAAGCAATATATTTCAGATTTAATTATGGAAAAGTGGGGTTTGAATCTCACAATGAATATTTAAAAAATATATTGAGTACCATAGAAATATAAAATGGTGTTGGGTGGGATTCTGTGTAATATAATTAGAATACATTTCTTAAAGTAATATTGAATATAGAAATTATTAAATACTATTTAATTTTATATTTTAAAATTTTCTATTTTTATAAATTTTAATAAAATAATAACAAACTATTTTGTGTGTGATGTCCCAAAAAATTCCTTCATAATGAATATCATAAACAATAGTGTTTCTCAGTCAACTACTACTGAAGAAGATATCTAAAGAAGTTGATGTGTAGGAATATAGCATCATCACAAATTATTTACAGAAAGAGCCATCTTAGATAGTTTTAACCATTCTGCACTACCCCCCATGGGTTCCATTGATATAATGGAAAATAGTTTCCTAGTTTAATTGTTTTTGGAATGTCATTTTATTATTTTATAAAAGAAAAAGTTCAAACATTTCGACACTAAGGCATAAAAACTACATTCTTGCTAAACGAGTGGAAAATATTTGTAACCCCTCCCCACAACATTATACCACAAACATTTCCCCAACCACTTCCCCATATAAATTGGAATACTACAGCTAGATGTTTTTTCACCCATCACACCCTTACAAATCCATCTAATACCCCTTACACAGTCCACACATGATCAACCACTAAATTCATCCACATTCATATCATCAAGGAAATATCATTTAAATATCATGGATAGTGGAAAACCAAGATGGTTGGATCTTTTCTTTATGATCATGAATGATATTTTTTTTGGTTTATTTATCACTAAGATAATGATCAAGTTACATTTTATGTTGATAGATGCAGTTGATTTATTATTACATGTCTGATTGTTATTTTCACTAGGATTTGGATTTTTGTGAGGTTATCACTAAAACATATAATTTATTTATGATAATAATAGAATATTAATTACAATAAATTATTTTATGGTATTAGAGTATGAAAAACATAAAAATTTAAGTCACCTTAAAACCAACCCTAATCCTCTTTACACCACACCAAGAACTATGTGTATCAGATTATGATAAATGTATTTCCTATATCAAATTATACGTCGTCAAGTCCAATATATCCTATGGAGTCATATTCATATGTATCGTTCAACTATCCCCTTCCATGAGAACATTTTCTCTGATGAAATCCAAAATCCATTTTTATCAATTTCGCATTAAATTTTTACAGAAAAAAATTAACCTTACATAATAGGAAATCTATATTGGATATATATTTATGTAATGATAGAATATAAGGGCGGGAATGAATATTATTTTAAAATTTATTAACATGTAATCATTCATAATAATATTGTTGAATAAATCAATAGAGACTATAATATTAAAAATATGGAACAATATAATTCAAAATTTCAATACAGTAGTTTTTATTTCTTTTTGGATCCATAGTATCATATTACACTCTTATGAATTCTCAAAATAGTGATAATATTAGTACCCACTAAGAAGAATCTTACTTTTATATGTGTGATCATCTATTATACACACTACCTTTAACAATACCTAGAGGAAAAACGTCAATATTGTTTGTGATTCACTAAATAGTCTGGACCTGAATTATATATTGGAGTTATAAACAAATAAAACTCTTTTTTTCATATAATAAAAAATTAAAATAAATTATATTTACTACGGAAATCATAAAATAAATTTTAAAATTTTAAAAATGACAATAAAATAAAATGAGGAAAAAAAAATAATGAAACCAATACAGTTTTCAAAATGTTGAAGAGATATAGTACATTGATATATGATCACTTCAATAGATCAAAGATAAATTTTTATGTTATTTTGGGGTCTTAGGAATGGAACCTTAGTCACAAAATCAATACATTTATTTTCAAGAAAATACTTTTGTCGTAAGAATTCGAAAAATTTGTCATGAGTTGAATAAGAAAAACATAATTACACTGTATTCCTAGTTATCTTGTAATCATAATATCACCTATGGTTATATTTGATCTCATTTAATGGATTTTACAAAAAAAATCATTGTATTACATTGTTATGAAATATTTTAAATTAAAAATACACTCAGTTACTTGTTAATAATATATGCATGATATAATATAATTTTTTACTCTCCTTAATTCTTGCATAAATATGATTCAAAAAATTTATAAATTATAAATTTCAATAAATCACTATATTTAATGTCATTAAAAGAAATAAAAATTCACTCATAATCCATTATTAAAGTAATAAGTCAAAAATTATTGAAATCAGAGCATAAAATTTATAATGGGAGAATTATTAATTTTAGAAGAATTTTAATTACAATTTTAATTCAAAAAACTATTAAAAGTATTTATAATATTTATTTATATTGTAAATAAATAAAATAGCTAATACATTTTAAAAATAATGGGAGCTTCATTTTAAAAATATTTAACTGAAATAGAGTTTCATAAAAATATAGTTCATAAAATATAAGTAAACTGATGTGATGTCCATGTGAGGAATGAGTCTCATGGATGTTGTATTGATCATGTGATCATGTACGGTTGGTATATATATGATAATTTTTTTTTGTTAAATTGAAAATTTTAAATGTCTAATAAAATACTTATGTTCAAAAAAAATAAAAAATGATATAAGTAAAAAAATTCATTATTTATAGTAGGTTGTCATAAATCATAGTTGGCTTTCATGATAACTTGAATATGTATATGGTAGGTATAAAAATATATTTCTGTACAAACTTATTATAGAACCTCATGGTCGGTTCATTTATTCATTTCGGTCAGTTATATACTATCATGGTATATTATTTAGATTATGTAGAATAAAACAGTTCACAATCACTTGAAATTACTATTCACGGTAGGCTCACACTACACAATAGGTTGATAAATTCTCCATTGTAATTTTGAACTATTACCTTCATGTTAAATTGATTGGTAAAAATCATTTTATGATGAGGAAGTATTATATTTTTGTTATTTCCCTAGTTGTTATAAAGGCTTGGGTGGTCAAGCACTGAGATGAAAAGATTCATCGACTATAAGAAAATAATGTTGTTAGAGATTCTGACATGAGGATGATGCTGTGGATGCTTATGTGATGAATAATATACTAAGAATAATAGGTGAAGAGCTTGAATTACATTATGTGTGTAGAAATATTTGATGTTGGGATGCAACCATTTGAATGATATGGTGGTTGCTGCCACCGAAGCTGAAACACAGACACTCTAATGTATGGCTCCATGACACATGATGTTAATGAAGGATGTACTATCCAAGAACATGATTTATATGAATGAAATTGAATAATATGAAGGTGTCATGAATATGGCTCTAGGAAGTCGCCCCAAAGGTTCATGCACTGATACAGATAATATGGACAATACCAATAGTATATATATAATTATATATAAAATAAAATGATATATATAACCATTAAAAAAATTAAAACTATATAATTTCAAATTGTATATTTAACAACATATAAAATATATATTTTTATAACTATAACATTAAAAAAATCAAATATAATTTTATAAACTATATAACTAAAAATTCAATGAAAATTAAATTTATCAAATACTGAAATGAAATAAAATAATAATAATTTAAACATTATCACAAGTAGAAATATTTTACTAATTATAGAATAATTTGATTAAAATATAATTCTAGAAGTGATAAATATAATTTAATTATCTAACAATAATAAAATGTATAATATTAATCAAACTAAAAAATTGCAAATTGTAATTTGATTTTTTTTAATAATAAAGCATTAACATAGATGTTTGAACCTAAAAAATATATCCCTTTTTCATATTACCAAATGATTATTTACAGATTTTCCCAAACATTATCTCCCAATTTTAAATTTGTCAACAATATGAAAAAATATTATATTTCCAAAAAATCACCCTCTTAATAAAAAGTGTGGTTCCCAATGATGATTATAAAAAAATAATATTTCTCTTGTTTATATATAAATATAATAGTGAATGTTTTTAGTAATGCAGTAATTATCATACACACAAATATTAAGCTTCTAACATACAAAAATAAAAATATATTTTATCAAATTTCATAAATTTTATTTGTTTATTTAACATGTCCACCAGTTGTTTTTTAGTTGGGACAAATTATATACTAATATTACTTTTATTTACAAGGCCTCTCATAAAATGAAAACTTGCATCTATATGTTTTGATATGGAGTTTTACAAAGTGTTTTTAAAATTTAATTTTTCTAGAAATATTATAAAATATTTTAATTTATAAGCACTAATATGAAAATCACAAAATGTTTTCTTAATCAAAAAAATTGACAAAAATTACAAGAACAAGAAACATATTCATCATCAGATGTAGACAATGATACTGATAGTTATTTTTTAAGACTCCATAGAAATAAAAAATTACCTAGAAAATAACATATACTTATTGTTCTTTTCCATTAAAGCCTACAAACTGAAATGTTCAAGCCAAGGAAATAAAATTAATAAAAACAATTTTTTTGATTAAAATATACCAATACAAACCATTAATAATATATATATATATATATAAACATATTCAAAATGGCATTCATTAGGTTTAGACTGAAATAAATCATATAAATATAAAAAAACATGTATTGTCTTATTTTATTTGAATATAGTAAGTTTTATAACATTTCATTAATTAGTTTAATATCAATACTCTTACTGGGTTCATACCAATAAAATTTTCAATTAGTACTAATTGGCGTTCACAAAGTTTTTCAATAATAAAGAAAAATATTTTAAGTTGTTATTGTTCATATTTAGACTGATTTATGAAAAATACCATGTTTTTTTGATTAATTTATAAAACATAAAAATTTTATTTTCTCCTATTATGCTCATAATCACACTCGCTTTTCATTATTTTATAACACTCATCACATGTTGAATCCTTTTTTGAATATAATGTTATATCCTCAATATAAAACTTTATAACCAAAATATCATTTGAAAATAAAATTAAAAAAGGTAGTATCAAAATTTATGTATAAAAATATTTTTATAAATGATATTTTGTAATTATTTCATGCCTTGATTGAGCATCTTTTTTAATTCCATATATATATCTTTATTTCATTTAAAAAATTATTTTTGAATTTAAGCATTTCTAATCTAGCTTTTTTTTAACATAAACATCCACAGATATTATTCCATTTAAAAATGATATTTTTACTTTAATTTGAAATTTTTTTATATATTTAAAATAACAAAATTATAAAAAAATTATAATAGCTTTAATTAAGCAATAAATGAAAAATAATCTTCAAATTTAGATCCATTTTCCTTGAAATAATATTTAGAAACTAATCAAGAATTATTTTTAACTATGTTTCTAGTATCATCTATCTTATTATGAAAAATCAACCCATTTTAAATTTTTTTTTTTTATTTTGGTAATTCAACCAAATTTCACTTTTTATTTATTTAAAATTGATTTAATTAATCTTTTATATAATTAATAATGTATTAATCAATTAAAACATCACCAAATATAATGAGCTCAAAATCATCCCTAAAAATATAATTAATAGATTAATGTAAAACAATGTTTTTTCCATTTATACTATATTCAATATTCTAAATACAGATTCAATTCGTTGATCTTTAATTGTTATCTGTCCTTTATGATTAGCTTCAAAATAAATATGCACCCTTTAAGTGATGAATTATCATTTTCTTGATCATTATACTAACCAAAAACAAATTCCATGAATTCATCATTATCACTATTTAAATTGTAATTATTTTAGATAATAATATTCTCAATATAATTAATATGAACATACTAATCATCAAAAAAAAGTTATCATTTTGAAGAACCTATTATCCAGTATAATATTATAATTTCCTAATAATATTAATTTTCACTTTTAAAATAAACCTTTCTTAATTTATATTCTATATTATAGTCAATGAATTTGCAACTAAACACCATAAAATTACCCATTTTTTAAACCCCATAAATGGGTCATTGGTGTTATCAATTAAAAATATTCTAATAGAAACCCAATTTGAAACATGAAAAGATATATTTACATATTCCAACAAAAATAATTAATAATTTTAAATTCAATAATAATTGATCTTTCCAATTATGGAATATAATTGTTCATTCTTTCAACCACATAATTCTTGTATGGTTTTTTAAGGGTATAACAATAGTGTCTATATCCATTTTCATTAAATAAATTATCAAATTCTAAATTAAAAAATATAAAACCACTATCAATTATGATAGAGACAATTGATAGATTTTTTATAATATTATGATCTTTAAAGAATTCAACAAATTTATTTAGTTTTTCACTTTTAGGTGATAATAAAGAAATCTAAATTAATCTGTTGTAATTATCAAAAATTAAAAAGTAAAATTTATATCTACCCATACTATTTGGGTTTTTAGGGAAAATAATTATCGATATAACAATTATAGACATCTTTTTGTACATACATCATTAATATATTTTAATCCTTTTTATACTTCATATAATTAAAAAAATGAATCACACATAAATTACATATATTTATGTATATTTGGAAATTTTAGAACCATTTCATGCTTAGAAAACTCATTCAACAACATAATGATTTCATGAACTAGTCTCCCATGAAAAAAATTTCATATGATTATACCACATTTATATAATTAATCCTTTTTTGGTTAGATCAAAAAAATAAATAGTGTAATAATTCATTTTCAATTAATAGATAATAAAACAGATTCATTTTTCAATAATGTACATTTATCATTCAAAAAAAGTAAATATAATAAATAATCACATAATAGTGACATAATTATTAAATTTTATTTTAAACAAATTAAATATATTACATTTTAAATATTACAGGTCTTAAAAATAAACTATACTAATACAGTTAAGCGAAACTATTAATTTGCCTCTAAATGTGACTCGGACTCCATCACATGAATTTATAGATATAAACATTGGAATATCACCTTTAACGTTCCTATAGAACCCACTATATAAATACCATGAACCCATAAAAATATTTGGGAAATTTATTAAAATTAATCCAATATAATATTTTTATATCCATTCTATTTGTGTTCAACTAGATTAGTAACAGAAAATTTTGTTATCTTGATTTATTTAGAATATTTATTGGTGGGTGGTTTAGAAACTAGATCTCCGTCAATAATTTTTTTATAGGAATAATTATTATATAAATATAAGTGAAAATACGTGGGTATAATTCCATTTGAATCTTCATTTAAAACAAGTAACACATGAAATACATCTATAGGAACTTTTAACAATGGTAGCCATTTTTATCCTTGGAAACAAAATTTTACAACAAAAACTATTTATATTTAAATTTTATTTAATCATAGAAATTATTTAAACAAATTTTTAATTTCCATGAAAAAATATAGCTAAGGTTACATTAATATTTATTACATTCATTTTTTAAATACATATTCTATTTTTGAATATTCTCTAAGTTAGTATAATATTTCACATGAGACCCAGAGGCTATATTTCCCATTTTCTAATTTTCAGGATTATGTTTATTAATTTCATTATCAACATTAGTTAAATATGTTAGAAAATAATTGTAACTTATATCATTGTCTTTATCACTCCCTTCCAGAATGTTTTTAAGTCAGTAATTTTATTTTTTTAGTTTCAAAATTCCTAAACCTTAATTTCCTTTAGATTTTTCATTCTATGAAACACAAATATTAAAAGTATCACATTCCATATTATGAGTCACATTTTAATTAATGAAATTTATATTTATAATTTTTATATTAGTCAATATGTCAAATATCTTAAAGCCATCATTCCGTACTTCTTAATTATCTTTCAGAAATCATTTGAATATAGAATTAAATAAAATTGAATGATAGAATGAATTTGAATCATTTTCATTTTAAATTTAATAAATTACATTTTGGTCAGGATTTGTATGATTAATTAAGTTCAAAATGAATCAGTTACCTCAAAATGTACACCCATTAAATGAAATTTCACTATCCTATGTCCACTTCCTTAATTAATTCATGGGGTAGAACTATTTGAGCAGTCCCATCCTAAAAAGAAATCTTTTCCTTTCTCATTTTATATTTGTATTTATACAAATGATTGGGTTTGGGGAATTCTATCCTAATGTTACCATTCTTCCAACACTCATAACATGTTAATTCTGAAACATCATTATTATTAATGTTATAATCTTTTTGACACTCCTTGAACATATTTTTCAACTACCACTTTCCACCATTACGGTTCATAATAATGAAAATCTTCATACTAAAATGGGGGATCTACTTTTCAAATCCCTAAAACATGAATTCAGAATAATGAATGGAATCATGACCATTACATAGGAAATTTATAACTTTTATCTTTTTATACTCCTAAAAAGTAATGTTTTTCAACTTAAGCTCATATTTTTGTACAAAACTAATTAGTTCATTGAATGTTCTTCTATAAAATTCATAAATGAGTAAAATTATATTTCCTTTTCATGACATCATTTTTTAAGAGATTTTGGTAATACTTCATCTAAAGAATTTTATTGAAGTAGTTTACTATGTCCACTCATACAATTTGTGATTCTTCTAAAAGAGTGGAATATCTTATTGACTGAATCGTCTTCTACTGTCATGAAATATGAGTATTTTGCTCAAAGTATTCATAACCTTGTTATCTTTATCTTATCTATCCTATATTTACTAAAATAAAGGACTATCCATATATCATGGTTTATCTTACATGACGAATCATCTATAGAGAATCTATTACTTATTACACATCAAAAATTATTATTAACTATATAGTTCATCACATACATAACCATGTAGTTACCTACATGAGTCTCTGGATTAGCTTCATGTTATTTATTTTATTTTTACATAATACTCTAATGGTCAATATATATCTATTTCAACGAAGCTTCCATTATGTCATAAAATTACCTGTATTCACTTCCATTGAAAGAAATGGGGGATTTTGAGGAATCCATCCTTCATTGGAATTTATAGATTCGATATCATAGAATTGTTGTTTATTCCTTTAATTTGTAGTTTTATAATAGGGGAATATTTATAGTGAAAAATAATGAATCATTGTTTCCTTTAGTTTTATATCAGGTTAAATCAAATGGATATTCTTACTATTATTTTATAGAACCATTGATCTGATAAAAATTGTTGGATTGATATTAATGGGAAAATAGACTATTGGGTGGGGCGGGGTGGATAATATTTTTAATATTTTAATAAAAATAATAAATCATAGTAATATTGTTAAATTAATCAATATTGAGTGTACTTTTCAGAATGTGGTCTATTAGAGAGAAAAATATTAACACCATAATTATTAAAATGGTTTAGATAACCGTGGTCCATGTCCACTATTCAAAATTATCTACTCATTGAGAATAGTAGTTCCCACTAAGAAAAAAATTACTTTTAGATGTATGGTTATCTATTATAGACAGTTCCTTTTACATATACGTAAGGCACATACCTATATATTCTTAAGAGTCTGAACCTAGTCTAGTCTGAAATTTTTATTAGGTTTCACAACATAAGAATATCCTTATGGGTGGTATAATAACCAGTACAAGAATTTATTTTCATTGGGAAAATAATAAACCATCCTTTTCAATTAAAAACATAAAAATGAAAAATAAAAATAATTAGAAATAAATCAAAATAAAACTAGAAGAGGTAGAATAATACTGATGATGATATTGATCCTTATATCTTTATCACATTAGTAGTATGGAGTGAAGAATTTATGTTCTTCTCTGATCATGTAAATGGACGATAATTCACATTTGAATTTTCTAGGTATAAATAAAATCATTATTGTCATCAGATTTAAAAAAATCATCAATAGTCGGAGTAAAAAAATATCTCTATTTTCCATGAACCATTTTTATTATATAATCTACAAAATTATTCATATATCTCTCTAATTATGAGTTTCCTAAACATAACACCACCTTATAATGGTTTTAAAAATATGAAATTAACAAAACAATTAATTACCAATTAATACCTTCTCTGTTCCAATTATTAATATTAACTTATTTTAATTCATGTATTAAACTGATTAAAAACAATTAATAACTTCATTTTCAAAAATGGTAGTATCTCACGAAATTAAAACTGCTAAAATTTCCCTGATTATGATACAATAAATAAATAATTCAAAAAATTATAGAATTGAGATTATAAGAAGATAACATAAACATTATTAATTTTATAATAATTAATTTTATATTTTATGCCCATTAAATAACAAATTCATTATAATATATATTTATTTTATAAATAAATAAATATTTAATTATTTCAAAAAAGTTTTAGTAAGACATTTTATAAATATGACATTAAGGAATAATGTTGTAAAAAATTTGTTTGTAAAAACATTTTTTGATGTGTTGACTATGCAAGACACAAGCCTCTTCATTTCTAAACTAATTGTGCGATTATGTTAAATTGGTATAGATACATTTCATGCCCAATTAGTATAATTAATGTTCCATTGCATGTAGTCACTAAAAATAAACTATCGATGACAAAAAAAATAGATGTGGTTAGTGAAAAAAATTCTTATTGTAAATAAAAAAAATCAATACATTCAATACATTGGTATATATCATGGTAGGTATTTATGGTAACTTTAATAAACACATGGTAGATAGAAAAATACATTCAATGATACTACCATGGAACCTCGGGCGGTAATGATAATAAGTTGAATAATGCTTAAAAAATATTTTTAAATATATATTATATAGGATGATATATATACATAGTAATTATAAAATATAAACAGTGTATTTTAAAATAGAAAATTTAAAAGGTCAAAAAATATATACATTTAACAAATATAATGTTAAAAACCTAAACAATAACTGAATCAGATTTTAAAACAATAGAAAATTAAAAATTTAATTATAAAAATACTATTCCAATTATAAATGAAATATCATAACATGAAATTAAATTCCAAATTAAAACATAAAAATAATTACATATTTTAGAACAAATTTAATTAAAAATGTGAGGAGAATTAAGAACAATATAATTATTTAACATTTATTAATTAAAATTATGAAATAATTAAATTTTATATATTTTTTAAAATATATGATGATATTTTCGTTCGATAATGTATTAAAAACAACTCTTTATCTTTCAACCTCAAACAATACTGATGCTATCAGTCATTTGATAACTTCATTTTCTTATGTAAAAATCTGATTAAATGAAATTTTCATTCTATGGTTGTAACATCACAGGTAAATAATGAATATAAAATGTTCATATATATTAATATTTGCGAATAAAATATTAATATTACTTATAGGGGGATTCTATGTTCGATAGCGTACCCAATACGCAACAACGAGTTTCTTTGAAATCTTACATTGCACACAAATAATATAATAATATTATTTTAAATGGTAGTTAACTCCTAGCAATTGTAATGGAAGGAATGAACATAATTAACTAAAAAAAGATTATATACGATTTTCAAATATTTTTACATTTATTCAATAAATGTTAGAGGCTTAAAATGCAAATGAATCCAATTTTGAGAATAAATATTCTAATATTCTTTAAAAGGCCGATTAACCGCCTTTTTATGGAAAACCCTTTTTAAATATAATTTTTGTCACTATTATATGTTATATTTGACAAAATAAAATCCTTATTTATAATCAAGACATCAAAATATTCATTGTGTAAATTTTAGTTATTTTCCGATAAAGATCACTTTTAGTAAAAAATGTTATATTTTAAGTCAAAACCTCCATTAAATCTAATTTATTTATATTGTTATATGCTCTTTTTAATTTGTTTTAAAGTTTAATTAAAATAAATTTTTTCCATTTAATTCGATGGTGGTCATTTTAATTAATTTCACTTTGAAATTGTACATAAACAGGTGTCAATCTTTTAATAGATATTGTTTCTTAAAAACACGAGATTTGTTTTGACAGCGAGAATTGATTATAAAATTAATTAATGAAACTTCAATGTTCTTAATTTGTTAAAATTGATATCGTTTTTGAATTTGGAATATCAAATATATATTAGGGTGATTATTTGGTATTTGTCTGATAAATGTTCATTTTTAATGAATAGTGAAAAATACTGCATTTTAATTCAAAACTGCAATTTCATCCAATTTATTTATATAGTTAGATGGTAATTATAATTGTTTTTAAGGTTTAATTTAACTATGTTTTTCTCATTTAATACAATTTTTGTAATTGGATAAAATTTCCCTTTTAAATTGGATCTAAAAACAAATCAATCTTTTGATAGATTTTACTTCTTAAAAACCCATCCTTGGTGTTGACAACGAGAATTATTTTAAATTAATTATTGAAATATTTTTGTTTGTAATTTTATAAAATGGATTCCATGTTTTTAATTTTAGGGGTCAAATTATGTAATTAAGGATCTTTTTTTTTTGGACAATATGAATAGTAACGATGGTAATTATCTTTAATTATCGTGTTTAATTAGTAATCAGGTAGTTTAGGGTAATAAAATAATATCCTAAAAATATAAAATGACCCCAACATGGGTCTTAATGCTATTGGTGGTGTCATTTCAGACCATGTGATACATTGTTCCATCCTTGGGACCCCATGGAATCACTTTAGTGTGATAGAGACCTTTTATCATATTTTTTTAAAGAACAAAAAATGTAACCAAAGTATGTATCCCCTAAGTGAAAATTTTTAATTTTTCTTACATAAATTATATATTTTACTATAAAAATTCATTTTAAATCGAAAAATATTTCCTACATGTTGGTAATTTTTTTATAATTGTTAGACATTAAATAAATATATTTATTTATGACACTGTGATGATGTAGTGATTACATCCTTAATGAACGATTTAAATAAAAAGAAAAGATAAGGTAAACTCTAAAACAAACAGTTGTCAAAAACCTATTGGATGGGTGGATTTAGAACCCTTATCAACTTATCCTTGAAATATATCATTTTGGGACCATTAAAATCCAAAACACATTTTATAATTAAGTAACATTCCAAGACTTTCCATGAGTGCCCCTCCCACCTCTTATAAAAATCCCTCACCTCTACCCCATTTACCCACACCTCTCAAGCCTATGTATCGACCAAAATTTTCCCATTTTATCTCTATGCACCCCTCTCTTCATCCTAGAAGACTTACCATAGGCAGATAAATCTTCAAGAAACCCTTTCGGTTCAATCCAAAGGGAGTTACCCGATTTAAAGGTAATGTCTTCTCTTATGTTATTTTGTTTTATTTTTCTTCTCCAACCCCTTAAACTCTTATTATTTGTTTCTTTTGTAAAAAAACCAGTATATTAAATAAACTAAGATTTTTATGAGATTTTTTCAAGCTACACTTACTCACACCTCCATCAAATGGTTAAAGAACATATTGTTTCCGTGGATGGCGAATTACTGCCTCACGAAATGATGATTGTTCTTTCTTCTCCTACCACCTATCATGGTGGTCATTATTATAGAAATATATTTATTTATGATATATATTATATTTATTTCCTCTTTATGATTCTTTATTTTACATTTAAAACATACCTTTATGCTTTTCATGTTCTGCAAATGCGATAAATTAATTTGAGAAAGTGTGGACTACCGCCCACTTAAGTGATGTCACTCGTTCATGAAATACATGGAATGTATAAAGAATATAATTAATGATCCTATATGACCTATATAACATATATATTATACTGGAATTATAATATATATATATATATGTCATTTAGTTTTAATTCCATTAATGTGACAAGGAAATGAAAGTAGCGTTCATGCGTACGTACGGCCTACCGTCTCCATGAAGGGTGCATTTCATTTTCTTATCTCCAAATATTATGGAATATTATAAAATGAATATATACTGGATATATATGATATTTAAATCATTAATACTATTTTGGAGATGGTGTAATTATTACTACATGGACAAATCATTTCAAATAAGTTCATTTTTGACTCATGTACCGAACATCGACAAAAATGTCTGATATGAACTCACATAATTAACTAATTATTATAACAATATAATATGTTATATTAATTGAATAATAAACTATAAATGACGTAATTATGTAATTATTAATTGACCAAAGTTAATTATTCTGGAAAATAATGAAACGAACATGACAAGTCGGACTTGAGGTAAGGGATCTGACCCCTCTATTTCTTTTCAAGTACTCTCTTTTATGTCATTTCTTTTATGATCTATGTTCTTATATTGTAGGATGTTATTTTATATTCACCACACTATAGTTTTTATTTTCATATGATAAGATACCCCCTCCTACTCTCATCAATTCATTTTAATAATTTTTAAGTGGCCCCGTTTGGTTGCTGAATTTTCGTAAGGGGTTTCTTATCTCACTTTTAATTCCGTGAAATTTCCATTGGTCCCCACATATTTATGGAATGTTGTGTATTTTTTACTACCAATTGATATATATTATCATGATTCTATTTATATTCATGTTTTTCTGAAATTCATTTGGTGGTTATCATCTTTTGGTCATATGACTCGATTGATTACAACGAGTTAAGGGGTTTTTATCTCACTTTTATTCCCGTGAGATTCATGCTACATTTTCCACTATTTCATTTTGTATGGTTTATTTACTTACCATTATTCTACTATTTGTGTAATATAATCTCGTTTATGGGTATTTACATTTTCATTGTATAACCCTTCTTTCATGGGGTGTACGTTTTGAAAGTTACCCAAATCGGTAAGGAAACCTTTCACCCTCCTCTTTTTAAAAGACTTATTTTTGTTAGGTCTTTTAATTTACCTCTTATTATGTTGGGATACCATATTATATATCTTTATTGCCATAAATGGTATGTACAAGTGATGATATACACTTTTTTATCTCTCATTGTCTCATTTTCTAAATTTTAAAATGACGCTGTTAGGCTGTCGAATTTCTGTAAGGGAACTTCTTAACCCAATTTCAATTCTTTGGGTTAAACCTCTACTTCTTGATTATGTCATACTATGAATATGTGTGGATGACCTATGATTGTTTTACACTTAATATCCTCTTATATAGGGTGTATTTATATTTGTCACACATAATTATGTAATTGATTTATCCTTAATCTATGGATACCGACATTATAAGGGAATTCGTCTCAATCTCCTTTCATTGAGGCATATTTTTGTTCTAATACAAGACTTTATTTTATATGCTGTATAAACAGCTTTAACTTTAACTTTTATTAAAAATGAATATTTTTATATGAAGCGTTTTACTAAATGACAAAAGGGAATGTTTTTGTCTTACGTGGCGACAACGACATCTCCACCACCGTGACCATTATTTGAGGTTCAGCTTCCTCTACAAGCCATAACTTTTTTTTTAAAATGAAAAATAAATACCATGTTTTTCATTTCATTTATTTTGGTATTGATAATGGTTTTGATAATGTTTTGATTATATTTTTTTTTTGATATCTTGTGATTGAAATGTGGAAATGTTATGTCTCCGTTATGCATGTTTTATGTGATACGATAATGTTATGGTTCTTGGGCGTTTTTTATGAAGACATGTGGTTCAATGATAAACTAAGGGCGGGTGAGCCCGTGATAGCTCTCTAATGCATTGGGTAATATGAAGGAGTTAAATTCTAAGGTTTCTCCATAGTGATTTAGGTAATATAATGTGATGGGTATTCCAGAAGTAACCATGAGGGTTGCTCCCTGCGTATGAATGTTATGAATTTTTCAAGTGACCTTTATGTATTATGATTTCTATTATTTATTCATAAATGTTATGATTTCATGAGGTATGTTGAAGTGCTTATGTTTTATTAGTAAATTATGATTTCATTGATTCTTATGTATACAAGGACTAATGTTTTCATTCCATATTTTTATATCCCTTAATGAGATTTTTATTCTCATCCCATGTTTTTAAAATGTTTTCCACATGAAAAAAAGTGGAATACGTTCAAGGATGGGATCAAGGAAATTTCATGATGTCTAAAACATGGAACTAGACATGACTCTTTAGTTCAAGAGTATATATTTTGTGAAAAAATGGAAACTGATTAGATGTGTCTGCTGTGTAATCTTTGCGATGTAATAGTTATGTCCTAATTCACTAAAACTATAAACCTGAAAAGATCCTCAATGTGAATTATTCATTTAATTCAAGATTATATAATGTTTTAAAGTCAAGTCCTTATAGTGGTATCCACACAACAGGGAGACCATAAAATTACATAGTTGAAAATTTTGGAAAATTTTCCATTTTTACGTGAATCAATTTATAATAAAAAATAAATTCACAGGATTGAAGGATGGACACAATATCTCATTTTGGGGTATGAAACGTGAGCACTATACCCATTTATATACCAAAATATCCCTACATTTCATTCATTATTATTTTCATAATTTTTTTATATTACCACTATCTTATCGTAAATCAATTTTTCTATATATGTAAAACTATATATATATATATATATTTACTATGATATTTATCAAATATATTATTATAACATATTTATTGATATTGAGAATTCATATAACAGATAAATACATATTGAAATTATTATGTACAATATGAAACTTATAATAAAGAAAATATTATATATATTTTTATTGTGAATAGAAAATTATATATATATATATATATAATATCTTTGTATGTAAATGGAAGTTCCCCATTTAAGTCTCGATGAATTCGAGTGTTCGAGTCATGCAGAGTCCTTCTATTAATTTTTGTGTTTTATGATTTTATTGGTAATGTATTTCCTTTAACCCACATAGATTTAGATATAATATGTGTCTATATTTTCAAATGTATACACCCACACACACATAAACACATCTTACCAATATATTATGTCATTGGATCACAATTATTATTTTTATATAAATATGAACAACATATATTCTAAACAATACAAATGTGTTTCTAAGAAAACATATTTAACAAATAACTAGTCCATGAATTAATTAAAAATGATTAAAATTATGAAACAATAATTATTTAGAAATTTATTAATAAGATAAATTTTGTTAAATTTGACGTCATGGACACAGATTCCACTTAATATATGCCCTGAGCCTAGTGGGCCACATGGCCTTAGGCGCATCTCCCCAAACACCACAGGCAGCTAACTAGTAGAAATCGCCTAGGGTGTGTTTGTGGGGAGGCTGTGCGCATATTTAAAATGTGTAGTGCATCAGATAAATATAAAGAAAGGTAAATATCAAAATCAATATTAGTAAATAGAAGGAATAATGGAAGATAGGTACAACAATATCAATTATTGAAATCACTGGAATAACATAAAAGAATACAACAACTGATGATGATATATCATGTCACTTGAAAAATAGAAAACATGGATACTTGACATTATGCATAATGTGTTCCAACAATATATAATATAAGACAAAAGAATATCCCAATCAACCCAAGCTCTGACTCTATCATCTCATATCAAGATCTATCCTAAACAGTAAGAAATCTAGTGTTCAAAGTCATATACTTACCATTAACAACACCTGCATTTTTGTAATCTACTTTGGGAACCAATCATCACCAAGATAGGGTGTGAGATTTACCTCAGTGGTCCACTAAAAATAGTGTCTATATTTTCTATCACATTTAATTGAAGTATAATAGTGTTCAAGCATGCCTATATAAAGAGAATCGACACATTGTAACAAAATACCGAAGTTCCCTTTTCATCCCTTGGCTAGCATCTGAACCTGTAACTAATTAATTATTTTATAGTTACCAATTTATAAATAATTCACATGTAAATAACAGTGACAGTTCCATTTTATTACAAAGAAACTTGCAATGGAATTCAATAATAAAGATCCAAGGTAATAACTAAAGAAACATAGTCATCAAGTGTTGCCAACTCAGTAATAACTATAGTCTGGATAAGGGAAATAGTTTAATACAAGGATCATTATAAGGCCCCAGTCTAAAACCTAACTTAATCTTGAGTTAATACAAGATTACACATTGAGGATCTTTTCAGGTTTAGAGTTTTAAGGAATTAGATCATAAAACATGCATTATGTTCCACATTTAAATAAAGTGGTTACATAAAAGACAGTATTCATTCTTCTCATCAATGGAAACATATTTAAAATAAAACATGGATACTTTCTTGAAACATCCTTGACACTATCATCACATCACGTACCTTTCCCTTGACCTGTGAAAAAACATTTCAAAAACCTTGGATGAGCATAAAAAGCTCAGTAAGGGTTATAAAAAATTATGGAAAGGAAACATGAGTTCATATATACATAAGAATGAAGTCATACTTTACCCATAAAACATAGGCACTTTAACATACCTCATCAAATCATGAATAAAACATAGAAATCATAAGACATAAAAGGTAACTTGATGCATTCATAACATTCTTACGTAAGGAGTAACCCTCTTGGTTACATTTTGGAATACCCATCATAGTATATTCCCTAAATCTCTTCGGAGAAACCTTAAAATTTCACTCCTTCGCATTACCCAATGCATTGGAGATCTATATCGGGCTCACCCGCCCTTAGTTTATCACGGAACCACCCGTCTTCATAACAATGCCCAAGAACCATAACATAATCTTATCACATAAAACATGCATAAAGGAAACATAACATTTCCACCTTTCAATAACAAGATATCAATACGACACATTGATTTAAATACATTATGAAAACAATTTTCAATACCAAAATAAAAGAAAAGTAAAACATGGTATTTATTTTTCTTTTAAAAAGATGGTATGGCTTGTAGAGGAAGCCAAAACTCAAATAATGGTCACGGCGGTGGAGAAGTCTTTGTTGCCACATACGTACGACAAAAACATTCCCTTTTTTCATTTAATAAACACTTCGTATAAAAAATATTCCTTTTGAATAAATGTAAAAGTCAAAGGGGTTTATACACCGTATAAAAGAAGGTTGTGTATAAAACAAAATATACCTCAATGAAAGGAGATTGAGACGAAGTCCCTTACAAAGACGGTATCCTTGGTTTAAGGATAAATCAATTACATAATTATGTGTGAAAAACGAATACACAAAATATAAGTGGATATTAAGTGTAAAATAATCAAAGGTCATTCACACATATTCAAAGGATGACATATTCAATAACTACATGTTGAACCCAAAGAAATCGAAATTGGGTTAAGAAGTTCCCTTGACAGCCCAACTGCGTCACATCAAAATAAGGGTATCTCATCAGTTGGAAATAAAATTTACATCAATAAGTATATATGAGAACATATCCCAACATAACAATATGTAAATTAAAAGACCCAAAAAAAAATCTTCTAAAAAGTGGAGGGTGAAAGGTTCCCTTACCGACATGGATATCTTTCGAAACATACGCCCCGTGAAAGAAGGACAATAAAAAATTGATGTAAATACTCATAAACAAAATAATATTACACAATGTGAATAATAATGGATAGTAAATAAACCACTCAAAGGAAATTGTGGCAAATGTAGCATAAATCTCACAGGAATAAAAGTGAGATGAAAAATCCCTTACGAAAACTCGGCAGCCTAACAACGCCACTTAAAACTTCCAAAAATGGATTGATGAGATAAAATAGGGTCTATCATCATATTAAAATAAAATTTACAGCAAGAGGAATATAAAAGAACATCCCCCATCATAACAAATAGGATCTTAAAAGAAGTGTCATAAATGAGAGTACTTAAAAAAAGAGGTTAGATCTCTTACGAAAATTCGGTAGCCTAACGGCGCCACTCAAAACTTCCAAAATGGATTGATGAGAGAGAATAGGGTATCTCATCACATGAAAATAAAAATTACAGTAATATTAACATAAAAGATCATCCCAATAACAATAAATATGAGCTTTAAAAGGAATGACATAAAAGTGTGTAGTTAAAAAGAAAGAGAGGAGTAGGATCCCTTACCTCGGGTCCGACTTGACTCGATCGTTCTTTAACGTCCTGAATAATACACTTGAGTTAATTTATACTTGATTAAGAACCTTTTTAAATCTTATTATTCCTTTTATATCACTTATTTCCATGTTATAAACATTATGTAATCATTAAGTTAATAATGTTTGTTTGGTCGATATTTGGTTCTTAAGTCAAAGTGGACTTCTTACAATTACATGTTGTTCGTGTGGTCAAAGGTTCTTTATATCCAGAATGAAATTCCTTATTTGGATATCATATATATCATATATATCCAGCATATATATGTATTTATAATATCAAATAATCATTTAGAGGAAAGAAATGAAATGCACCGTTCATGGAGACGGTAAGCCGTACGTACGCATGAACGCTACTTTCATTTCTATGGAATTAAAACTATATGAGAGGTATGTATATTTTAATTCCAGAATTATATTAATCATTTAGATGTAACATACATAATATATATCCATTATATATATGTACTCATTATAATACATTACATGTGGGGATAAGAAATGAAATGCACCGTTCATGGAGACGGTAAGCCGTATGTACGCATGAACGCTACTTTCATTTCTATCTCATACTTTAATGGAAAGAAAATAATAATGATATGAAGTTATATTATAATTCCAGTATAACATCATATATAATAACTTTAAATCCATCATTTATATGTCCCACATATGGCATTAACGAATCACATCACTTTGAGGGGGCGGTAGTCCGCACTTCCTTAAATTAAGATATCGCGTTTACCCATAATGGAAACCATAAAGGTATGCGATAAATGAAAAATACAGAATATTAAGTAAAACATAAACATATTATATATCATATATAAGTATAGTTTCATCTTAATGGACACATTTGAAGGTGTTAAAATAATGTTGAACAATCATCAGTTCGGGAGGCAGAACTTCGCCATCCACGGAAACAGTATGTTAATTAACCATTATATGTAGGTGTGTGTAAGTGTAGCTCGAATACTTCTTATAACAAAATCCTAGTATATTTAAGATACTGGATTTGTTACAAAATAAATTAATAAAATGTGTTTAGGGGGTTGGAGAAGCAAAATAAAACAAAAGGACTCAAGTGAAGACATTACCTTAAAATCGGGTAACTCTCTGAGATTTGAGCTCAAAGGCTTCCTTGGGAAGACTTCTTCCCAATTTCAGGCTTCAAGGAGTAATAGAGGGATGTGGAGAGACAAAATGGGAAGGGTTTGGCCGAGCCAAAGGCTTTTGAGTGTGGGTAAGGAGGTAGAGGTGGGGGCCTTTTATAAGAGGAGAGGAGGGGCACTCTTGTAAAGTTACAAAATGTTACTTTATTTTCAAAAGAGTTTCGGAGTTTAAAGGTACCACATTGATGTATTTATAGTATAAGGTGATAAGGGTTATAAATACACTCATCCATTAGGTTTTGGACATGTGTAGGTCTTAGATATTACATTATCTTTCCATTTTATTTAAATCGTTAAATAATGAGGTCATCGCTTCACCATCATTATGCCATAAATAATTTAATTTATTTAATGTATAAAAATTATAAAACGTATACTATGATGTAGGAAATCTTTTTATCTTTCTAATGACTATTTATAGTCAAAAATATGACTTGTATAACCCCATGTAATAATTGTTTTAAGAAAATATCTCATATTGTGTCATTTTTACTTTAACATTAAATAAAAAGATATTTTTGTCATTTCCCAACCAAAGTGGCTCCATGGGGTCCCCAAGTTGACCCATGGATTTTCTTGGTCGGCCATGACACATCCAATGAGGGGAGGACATGTTTCTAGGTCATTTCATTTTATTAAAATATTATTCTTACCATAAACTACACTAATTACCTCTAATCATGATTAAAAACTTAATAAGTTACTATTCACCAAAAAATTATTTTTATCACATTGAACCAAATTTTACTTCTTAATGAAAACCATGTATGTCTGATTTTTGAAATTCAAAACAGAAAGATGGCAAAATTTCATTTAAACGGAAAAATCAGTTTTTATAAGTACCATTTAGTGGTTTCACTATTCATCAAAATTGAAGTTTTTCAGAAAAATCCCAAAAATTCACCCTAAGCTATATTTGATATTCAGAATTCAAAAATGAAGTCTATTTTACAAAATTCAAAACATATAAGTCACATTAATTAATTTAAGAATTAATTCCCGCTGTCAGAGCAAATAGCGTGTTTTTATGAAACAATAAGTATCAAAAGATTGACACTAGTTTAAGTCTGATTTCAAAGTGAAATTAATTTCAATGGCCACTATTGGATTTAATGGTAAAAATATATTCTAATTTCACTTTAAAACCAATTCAAAAGATAATATAATCATATAAATATATTAGATTAAAAATAGGTTTTGAATTAAAATACAACATTTTACACTATTCATTAAAAAATGAACTTTATCGGAAAGATACCAAAAATTTACACAAAGTAAATTTTGATGTCCCAATTCATAAGAAGAGTTTTATTTGGTCCAATAGAATTTATAAGAGTGAACAAAACTATATTTAATGACGCATCTCCATCAAAAGGTGATAAGTGAACCTTTAGTGAAAACTAGGGCATATACGCCTAAAATTGAATTCTTTCCGTATTTTAAGCCTTTATCTTTTATTGGATAAAAGTAAAAACATTTAAAAACATATATAATCATATTTTAGTTATTTCTATCCATCCCCGAAAATACAACGGCTGCATGTTAACTACCATTTAAAATAATATTATTTTATTATTAGAGTGCAACGCAAGATTCCCAAGAAACTCGTTGTTGCGTGTTGGGTACACCATCGAGCATAGCGTCCCATTTAAAGTCATTTTAATATTTTATTCACAAATATGGATAAATATAAAGATGTCATATTATTTATTTACCTGGGGTGTTACATCCTTCCCCCCTTTTGGGAATTGCGCCCTCGCAATTTTAAAATTGGGCTTGGAAATATCCTGAAAGTCCCACATCGGAACAAGAGTCGGTAAAACAATCACTTTAAAAACAAGAAATATAAGTACAAAGGTCACCCGAGTTAACCCATACTAGGATTAAAAGAATGAAAATATGGACATTGAGGAAAAAATAAAGGGTCATGTTCTTATGGAGAGTGATAGAAAACATGTTTAGGAGAAAGTTAACCACAAGAAAATCACAAACTTGTGATGGGTTAAACGGTATTCGGTTCCCCAGTAGGAAAAGTTAATAGACAACATTTTTGTTTTAAGTTACTTTTTATTGAGGAATTTATTCATAAGGAAACATAATCACTTATCATGTTTACTTTCAACTTTTATTAGATTCCTTACACAAACTCATATTTTCTCCAAAAGACGAGTATTTAGGAAGACTTGTTCACATTAAGAGTACTATAATCAACTTCTAGAGAATCACCTAATCCAAAAAAGAGAAATATATACTTCCCATGTCTTTAGACATTAACCAAAACCAAAACCAAAATGTTTAGTACAAGATCAAATAATCCAGAAAAGGATAACCCTTTATAAAAAGAAAATCTATGCTTAATCTCCAAAATTTGTCCAACAAAACCCAAAGTTCAACAAGGACCATTCGATAAACAATTTGTCCATAAAATTCTTCAATGTAAACCAAACTAAGGTTGAAACCCAAATATTTGAAGGATTTACTCACATAGTCTTCCAATTTAAATCGTAACATTTATCTCCAAACAACATCAGTTGCTCTTAATGTCTCGTATTGAAAAGTAATTAACCTAATCACATATCCTCCATGATAGGTTAATAAATTTCCATAGATAACCCAAAATCAACATACTCTTAATTCATAAAATCATCTAACTAAAAAGAATCAGTCAAACTAACCAGGGACATCACGTAGTCCAGTGGTAGGCGATAAATACTAGTCGCACTTTGGTTGTGGGTTCGATTGACGCAGCTTTGTCCGACGTGACGGGTAGTCACACGGTCTGTGTGTTGTCCTTTTTCCAAAACTATATAATTCTCAAATCATTCCCCAAAAGGGATAAAATCATAAAAAATAACCATAACATAATTTAACCTCAATTTTATCTCATGACTTTCACTTCAATCATAACATATAGTAACCCATAATTACCTCAAAAGTAAGGATCATATAAACCCAAATGGTTCTTTATAACTATGTCCACAAAAGAAAAGATAACTATTCCTTGAATAAAATTTGTATATGTTATACATCAGGGTTACACATAATATAAAAAGTCTTCTAATGTAACCCCATCATCAAAAGAGACTTAATACTCTTAAGAATTTCACCATAACTCTTGAAGCACTTATATGTTGACATCTTACTCATTCAACATTGTTCATGATCCATTAACCATTCCTTTCCAACTTATTCCGAAATACCTATTTTCTACAAACAAAATCATGAATCATATCCTAAGATTCCAAAATAGGAAAACAATAGTCATGAAATAATACATACCTTTGATTGGTCATTGTCAGTTTCTTCATCCTCAATCGGAATGGCATTAGGTATTGGTAACGAACATTTGTACGCTCTTGGTGATTCCATTCATGAAACTTCTTCATAGGACATGTGTTTGCATAATGACCATGAAGACCACATTTAAAACATTCAATTAATCCCTCAGAAATAACTTCTTTCCCTTTCCTTGAGTCAACTGGATGCTTCCCTTTTCCATGGCAGGTTCTTGCTTTATGACCTTCATTTCCACATCTAGAGCATATTTATGTCCCTTTGAAACATTTTTCTAGGTGTTTCTTTCCATATTTTTGACACATAAGTTTTTTAACACACTTAACTTTATGATTATTACCTGTAGTTCCGTAGGGATTTGTTTCTCGCATATATGATGCCTTAGAGAAATCACCAAGGTTTAGGTGGTCAATCATGACTCCAGATAGTTGGTTGAGGATAGTCACAAGAGTTCTCATTGCAGCTGCCATATCATTCAGTTGCTTGCTCAAAAAACTGTCACAGTTTCCTTCACATCCACTGTTACTTTGGTGCCTGCTAGATCCTGCCATTTACTAAAACCAAAAAGGTCAGTGTGAGTAAATCAACAAAACCATCATTTACTAATGAGGAAGATAAACACTAAGATATACTTACTCATTCACTTTATCTAAAACTAGGACTCTTTCTGAAATCCTAACCATTATGGTAATGTCACTTATGCTTAAAGAATTTCATAACCTCTAAAGTTATCTAAACCAACCTTTGATACCAACTATAAGGCCCCAGCCTTAAACCTTACTTAATCTTGATTTAATACAAGATTACACATTGAGGATCTTTTCAGGTTTAGAGTTTTAGAGAATTAGATCATAAAACATTCATTACCTTCCACATTTAAACAATGTGGTTACATAAAATACAGTATTCATTCTTCCCATCAACAGAAACATATTTATAATAAAGCATGGAATCTTTCTTGACACATCCTTGACACTATCATCACATCACGTACCTTTCCCTTGACCTGTGAAAAACATTTCAAAAACGTGGGATGAGCATAAAAAACTCAGTAAGGGTTATAAAAAAATATGGAAAGGAAACATGAGTTCATATATACATAAGAATGAAATCATACATTACCCATAAAACATTGGCACTTTAACATACCTCATCAAATCATGAATAAAACATAGAAATCATAAGACATAAAAGCTAACTTGAGGCATTCATAACATTCTTACGTAGGGAGTAACCCTCTTGGTTACGTTTTGGAATACCCATCACAGTATATTCCCTAAATCTCTTCAGATAAACCTTAACGTTTCACTCCTTCGCGTTACCCAATGCATTGGAGAGCTATATCGGGCTCACCCGCCCTTCGTTTATCACGGAACCACCCGTCTTCATAACAATGCCCAAGAACCATAACATAATCTTATCACATAAAACATGCATAAAGGAAACATAAGATTTCCACCTTTCAATAAAAAGATATCAATACAACACATTCATATAAATACATTATGAAAACCATTTTCAATACCAAAATAATAGAAAAGTAAAACATGTTATTTATTTTTCTTTTAAAAAGATGCTATGGCTTGTAGAGGAAGCCGAAACTCAAATAATGGTCGCGGCGGCGGAGAAGTCATTGTCGCCACATACGTATGACAAAAACATTCCCTTTTGTCGTTTAATAAACACTTCGTATAAAAAATATTCCTTTTGAATAAACGTAAAAGTCAAAGAGGGTTTATACACCATATAAAAGATGGTTGTGTATAAAACAGAATATGCCTCAATGAAAGGAGATTGAGACGAAGCCCCTTACAAAGACGGTATCCTTGGTTTAAGGATAAATCAATTACATAATTATGTGTGACAAACGAATACACCCAATATAAGTGGATATTAAATGTAAATTCATCAAAGGTCATTCACACATATTCATAGGATGACATATTCAATAACTACATGTTGAACCCAAAGAAATCGAAATTGGGTTAAGAAGTTCGCTTGACAGCCCAACAACATCACATCAAAAAAGGGTATCTCATCACTTGGATATAAAATTTACATCAATAAGGATATATGAGAACATATCCCAACATAACAGTATGTAAATTAAAAGTCCCAACAAAAGAAGTCTTTTATAAAGAGGAGGGTGAAAGGTTCCCTTACCGACATGGGTATCTTTCGAAACATACGCCCCGTGAAAGAAGGACAATACAACATTGATGTAAAAACTCATAAACAAAAGTATATTACACAAAGAGTAGAATAATGTATAGTAAATACACCACTCAAAGGATATTTTGGAAAATGTAGCATAAATCTCACTGGAATAAAAGTGAGATGAAAAATCCCTTACGAAAACTCGGCAGCCTAACGATGCCACTTAAAACATCCAAAAATGGATTGATGAGATCAAATAGGGTCTCTCATCATATTAAAATAAAATTTACAGCAAGAGGAATATAAAAGTACATCCCCCATCATAACAAAGAGGAGCTTAAAAGAAGTGACATAAAGGAGAGTACTTAAAAAAAGAGAGGTTAGATCTCTTATGAAACATCGGCAGCCTAACGGTGCCACCCAAAACTTCCAAAATGGATTGATGAGAGAGAATAGGGTCTATCATCACATGAACATAAAAATTACAGTAATAGTAATATAAAATATCATCCCAATAAAAAGAAATATGATCTTTAAAAGGAATTACATAAAAGTGTGTACTTAAAAAGAAAGAGAGGAGTTGGATCCCTTACCTCGGGTCCGACTTGACTCGATCATTCTTTAACGTCTTGAATAATAAACTTGAGTTAATCTGTACTGGATTAAGAACCTTTTTAAAGCTTATTATTCCTTTCATATCACTTATTTCCATGTTATAACCATTATGTAATCATTAAGTTAATAATGTTTGTTTTGTCGATATTTGGTTCTTAAGTTGAAAGTGGACTTCTTACAATTACATGTTGTTCGTGTGGTCAAAGGTTCTTTATATCCAGAATGACATTCCTGATTTGGATATCATATATATCATATATATCCTGAATATACATGTATTTATAATATCACATAATCACTTAGACGAAAGAAATGAAATGCACCGTTCATGGAGACGGTAAGCCGTACGTACGGATAAACGCTACTTTCATTTCTATGGAATTAAAACTATATGAGAGGTATGTATATTTTAATTCCAGAATTATATTAATAATTTAGATGTAAAATAAATCATATATATCCATTATATATATGTACTTATTATAATACATTACATGTGGGGATAAGAAATGAAATGCACCGTTCATGGAGACGGTAAGCCGTACGTACGCATGAACGCTACTTTCATTTCTATCTCAAAATTTAATGGAAAGAAAATAATAATGATATAAAGTTATATTATAATTCCAGTATAAAATCATATATAATAACTTTAAATCCATCCTTTATATGTCCCACATATGGAATTAACGAATCACATCACTTTGAGAGGGCGGTGGTCCGCACTTCCTTAAATGAAGATATCGCGTTTACCCATAATGGAAACCATAAATGTATGCCATAAATGAAAAATACAGAAGATTAATTAAAACATAAACATATTATATATCATATATAAGTATAGTTTCATCTTAATGGTTGCCTTTGAAGGTGTTAAAATAATGTTGAACAATCATCGTTTCGGGAGGCAGGAATTCGCCATCCACGGAAATAGTATGTATTTTAACCATTAGATGTAGGTGTGTGTAAGTGTAGCTCAAATCCTTCTTATAAAAACATCCTAGTATATTTAATATACTGGAGTTGTTACAAAAGAAATGAATAAAAGATTTTAGGGGGTTGGAGAAGCAAAATAAAACAAAAGGACTCAAGTGAATACATTACCTTAAAATCGGGTAACTCTCTTAGATTTGAGCTCAAAGGCTTCCTTGGAAAGACTTCTGCCCAATGTGAGGCTTCAGGGAGTAATAGAGGGATGAGGAGAGACAAAATGGGCAGGGGTTGGCCGAGCCAAAGGCTTTTGATGTGTGGGTAAGGAGGTAGAGGTGGGGGCCTTTTATAAGAGGAGAGGAGGGGAACTCTTGTAAAGTTACAAAATGTTACTTTATTTTCAAAAGAGTTTCGGATTTTAAAGGTCCAACATTGATGTATTTCGAGGATAAGGTGATAAGGGTTCGAAATCCACTCATCCAATAGGTTTTGGACATTTTTAGGTCTTACATATTACATTATCTTTCCATTTTATTTAAATCGTTAAATAATGAGGTCATCGTTGCACCATCAGGATGTCATAAATAATTTATTTTATTTAATTTATAAAAATTATAAAAAAAAATACTATGATGTATGAAATCTTTTTAGATTTCCAATGACTATTTATAGTAAAAAAATATGACTTTTATAACCCCATGTAAAAATTGTTTTAGTAAAACATCTCATGTTTGTGTTATTTTTACTTTAACATTAAATAAAAATATATTTATGTCATTTCCCAACCAAAGTGGCTCCATGGGGTCCCCAAGTTGACCCAGTGATTTTCATGGTCGTCCATGACACATCCAATGAGGTTAGGACATGTTTCTAGGTCATTTCATTTTATTAAAACATTATTCTTACCATAAACTACACTAATTACCTCTAATTGCGATTAAAAACTTAATAAGTTACTATTCACCAAAAAATTATATTTATCCCATTGAACCACATTTTACTTCTTAATGAAAACCATGTATGTCAGATTTTTGAAATTCAAAACACAAAGATGGCAGAATTTCATTTAGACGGAAAAATCAGTTTTTATAAGTACCACTTAGTGGTTTCACTATTCATCAAAAATTGAAGTTTTTCCGAAAAATTACAAAAATTCACCCTAATCTATACTGGATATTCCGAATTTAAAAATGAATTCTATTTTACAAAATTCAAAACATATAATTCACATTAATTAATTTAATAATTAATTCCCGCTGTCAGAGAAAATAGCGTGTTTTTATGAAACAATAAGTATCAAAAGATTGACAGTAGTTTAATTCGGATTTCAAAGTGAAATTAATTTCAACGACCACTATTGGATTTAATGGTAAAAATTTATTCAAATTTCACATTAAAACCAATTCAAAAGATAATATAATCATATAAATAAATTAGATTAAAATGAGGTTTTGAATTAAAATACAACATTTTACACTATTCATTAAAAAATGAACTTTATCGGAAAGATACCAAAAATTTACACAAAGTAAATTTTTATGTCCCAGTTATTAAGAAGAGTTTTATTTGGTACAGTACAATGTATAAGAGTGAAAAAAACTATATTTAATGACGGTTCTCCATCAAAAGGCGATAAGTGAACCTTTAGTGAAAACTAGGGCATATACGCCTAAAATTGAATTCTTTCCGTATTTTAAGCCTTTATCTTTTATTGGATAAAAGTAAAAACATTTAAAAACATATATAATCATATTTTAGTTATTTATATACATCCCCTCCAATACAACGGCTACATGTTAACAACCATTTAAAATAATATTATTTTATTATTAGAGTACAACGCAAGATTCCCAAGAAACTCATTGTTGCGTGTTGGGTACGCCATCGAGCATAGTGCCCCCTTTAAAGTCATATTAATATTTTATTCACAAATATGGATAAATATAAATATGTCTTATTCTTTATTTACCTGGGGTATTACAATCATATTCTGAGGAATTCCATAAATATTTTCTTATCTAATCCAATGTGATCATCCTAGGTAAAAATGGGATAAGTAGAGATAGGGTCCAAAGGGATGTAACCATTGCACCTAATTATCAATGCTGGATATAAGGAGTGTATCCATGGGGTACTTCAATTCTATGTGAGGGATCCAATATTTTCATACCAGAAATCCATGAACAAAAAAGAATTGGGGTCTTGGTGCGTCACAACCTATGCAAGCCATATCCTTGAATCTGAATGGGGTTCCTGAGTGCTCATGGAATTCCAAAATAATAATCCAAGGAGAGATCGAGTCAGGAAACTCCATTTTAATTATAATGTCACTTAATATTTTATTTGGGTCAACACTTACCTTTAAACAGTTTTATAAGGTCATATTGCATGCAACCATTTCATCAAGTGATAATTAATCAATATGTCAATTTGGTTCAATCCTTTCCCTCCATTAGTGTGACAAAGGAAAGTACCATGAAACCATTATTAATTATACTTAAATAATATTCATTAATCAAGGACAATTCATATAACTTACATTAACATGGTAAGGGTTACTACAGACATGCAACCTATTAATCATTCACATTCAATCTGGTCTATTCATATACCTAGTATATTTTCCAATTTTCCTTTCCCATTTATTTAACAATTTGAATCACTTACATTATGCAGGTAAGCTGGATGTGATATGGTACTTACCATTAACCATTACTTGACACAACAAGAATTTATGATAAGGATGAATACCAGTACTTCAGTCATGCTCAAGAACATATAAACAATGGCTCGAAAGTGTCAAAACCCCAAAGACTCAACTATGGAAAAATCATCTTAAGTGGGATGTTGGTCATTGCGGGTGTATCCACCAACAACTTATCATATATATTGAAAGATAATAACCATAAGTTTCTAATTATTAAATGCATGATATATAAATTTAGTAAATGCAACCATATGAAACTGGTGGGCCCCACATGACAATTCCAAAATCAACGAACTTGATGGATGAGTTATAGACCACCCACACTAGGGTTGTATGATCTATATCCTATAATATCATTCTTTAATTAGGCATAGAACATAGTATATCTATGAAAATCGGGAAATGATCACACCTCGATAACTAGATTGAGAGCAAGAGAGAATTAGAGATCCTAAAAAGGATTCATGTACTTACTGTTGCGCAATCAATGTCATTGAAGAAAGCTCGACCAGATCTTGGAAAAAAAGATATCTTAATTCCTACATTAGGTCTTAAAAAAGATCCAAATTGATATTTTATATAGTTTCTCCCACTGGATCCCATGTTGGGGAAGAAAGGTTGGATTAATTGGGTCTTTAAGGGAAAAATAGTGAAATTTCCCTAAAATCAGCATATTCACTGTTTGCCTACATAGTTTGACAAACTGCACCGAAACCATGCACATGTACCAAGGAAAGAGGGGAACTTTCACAGTTAGGAAGAAAAGATGTGTGCCAACTGTGATATATGGTTCTACCTAAAAATATACCAGCACCATAGTTTGTCAAACTGTGTGCCAACCATGCACCAAATATGCAATATGGATATCTTCCCCAAACAGATGGGTTCTAGGCTCCGAACAATCCACACACACCTATATGATCATTTACAACTCATTAAGAATCCATATTAGGTCCAAATTAAAGAATCATATTGAAATTTAAGGGATCTATACTTGAGAGAAAAACTGAGTTCTTACATTAAATATAATAAATTATTGCATATGAATTTAACATATTAAATTCACTTGATAATTATTATACATTTTTTGGAAATAAATATCAATGCATTAATAATCCTTATCGAGATAGTAAATTGGTATGGGTGCATGATGATATTATCCATATAAATATTAAGTATCATACACTCATCAGATTAGGGAATCATACAACATCTATATCTCTTGTTGCGAGTGTCGAAATTATCCAGGTTTTGATTTCCCAATTTCCACCATGTTATAATGATTTGTGGTAAGTTACTATTTATTTTCATTAATGAACTTAATCTATTATGGAATTAAATATTTTTAATATTCTATAACATGTTTTATTAGAGAATGTGAATTTTTATAACAATGAATTGTTATAACTTGCTATGAATCAAAATTGAAAAATTCTCAATTTAAATTTTGTTTAACAAGAGTCAAAGAAATATAAAATTTAATGTGAGAATAATTATAAATTTAATATTATTAAAAAATATTTTAATTAATTAGTTCACGAAATATAATTTCACAACCCAATAAACTATATGGTTAATGAAAAAATAATAATTTTCTAAATACCTTCATGAAAAATAGGAAAATTAAATTCATTATTTCTTATAATGAAAATATAATAAAAACTCATATAGGATAAAATTTATTATATTTTTCATCTGTATTTCTTGTGATCTAAAGGATATATAAATTTTACTTATTTTGGAATAATATGGAAAACCGAAATTTTTAATTAGATATTAAAAAACAAAAAAAATTATAAATTGATAATTCAACAAACCAAACGAATAAATGTTAAAATTTTAATAATAAAAATATATTGGAGATAATTATGAAAAATTAAATTTAATAAATAGTATAATGTAAATATAAAAACTATTCATGTATGATAAAATTCATTATATTTTTTTATATATTATTTAATTAAATTTAATGTATATGTTAATTTTATTTATTTATGAATTTTGTTGGAACACAATTTTTAAATAAATTTTTAAAAAGTAAAATTTAAATAATTAGTATTCTGATTGTAAATAAAAAATTATAAATATCTTTTAGTTAATGAAATTTTAATGTGTTTGTGTAATATTTATTATGATTATACTTTATATGTAAATTTAATTTAGTTAGTAATGTAATGAAAAAACAAAATTTCGATAAAAGTTTCCCAAAATTATGATTAATGAATTTACGTAGTGTAATAAACATCATGATATGGGTCCTCATAGCTCAAATTAAACACAAGTACCATAGTAGAGGTCACTATTTTTTATTACATTACACTTCTCCATGGCACAAATTTGGGAGCCATCATAAATTCATATCCTAATGATTGTTTTCATGATTCAACCGAACTAGTACTATCTCTATCTGAGTATGTGATGAATTCAAAATAATGAGTTCATTTAGATAAAAAATAATGTATTATTTATTTCCCTTTAGTTATCTCAATTACTTTTTCATGATCTTCCATTGGTCTATACCAAGATTACAATGACATCTCCCCAACATTTCAACCTTAAATTCAATGTTAGACCTTGTGTAGTTATTATAATACATTTAACTACCAAAATAAAAATAAAATAGATATATTCTATTTTTACTAATTCAAATTAATTTCTAGATATTTTTTTCAAGTTCCGTTTTTTTCCCTTTACAATGGGTGTTATACTTGGTTCAAAATCGTCCATAAAAAAATTTATCAAAGACATTATTTACATAAGCATCTTGAGATATTCTTATAATTCCTCTAATACTATCTATATAAATGGTTAGAAAATAACATAATATGAATCATCCATATCATTCATATTAAATTTTTTTAATAGAAACTATTTAACATCCTTTTGAAAACCCTTACCAAACTCAGAAAGAAAAATTTCATCTATATATAAAAATTGAAAAAAAATCAATACCTATAACTTTCTAATATGTACATTGTTTCATAGTGTCTTCTTTAAAACAAAATGATGTATTTATATAATTAAATAGTAAATACCACTTTCATGATTCTAAATTTAACCATTGATAAAAAATGTAATATTTCATAACAAATGATCACCATTACTATAGAGAAATCATTTAGTATGTTCATGTAATAATATTCATCTATATTACCATTTCACACATACATTTTTTTGGAATTAGAATAAAAAATTAACTAATAATACCAATATATTTCATAATGATCCTTTTCTAGATACTAGAGATAATGTATCAGTATAATCAATCCCTTATATTTTGAT
The DNA here is from genome assembly GCA_963277665.1 of Viscum album. Lineage (NCBI taxonomy): Eukaryota > Viridiplantae > Streptophyta > Magnoliopsida > Santalales > Viscaceae > Viscum > Viscum album. Next base: position 1,894,505,202 of record OY728119.1, read on the forward strand.
TGAAACCATTAGAATGTTGCAATTAAATGTACCTATCAATGGTTCATAATGGGTCATTCTGGTATTTAACAAATCATTTACTTCCAATTGGACTTACAGAAACTGAGAACTTAACAAGGTCACATGAATTATAACTTTCCAGGCCACATGGATACCTATTAATACATTAAATATCCAATGGTATATGTAAACTAGTTGTATTCCATTTCTTCTCATTTATGGACATTTCTAGGATTTTTGTTCAAGATGGATTTATCAACTCAATGAATGGGTGCTATACTTGGTGTACATCCATTCATAAGGAATAATTGTAAGACTTTATTAATATATTATCCATAAAAAATCCAACATTTCCTCACAACCTGTCCCTATGAATCATTAATCTAGTTATGTATAATTCATTATCAATATCATTCATGTTAAATATTTTTTAGAGAAACTATTTAACCTCATATGAAAAATCATTATCATTAAAAGTGATTAAAATTTAATCAAGAACAAAAGTATCAAAACAAATTTTATTCCAATTAACCTTATGGAATATACATTGATTCATAATTATTTCAATGAAATAGAATTATGTAATTTCATCATGATGTCATAAGTACCACTATCAAAGTTATGGTTTTATCCCACAGATTGTCCTTTTGATCATGAACACAAAATTATTACCATTACTAGTGTTGAATCCTTCAGGTAGTTTAATTTAAACCTCCTCATCAAGATTATAATATAGAAATGTATCTTCCACATCCATTTATTTAATTATAAAAAATGATATACTAATGAAAATATAATTTTTCTAGAATACTTTTTTGGTTATTGGATAAAATATATCAGTACAATCAATCCATTTCATTTTGTGTCTACCCTTTAAGATTTAATTGTTCCTTTAATGTATAAATATTTCCTAGAGATTTTTTTCATTTAGAATATCAATTTATATCCAATTTTTTTACAAAAAATGGAAATTTTTCATGGTCTTAAACATAAAGACTCTTAATGGAATTAAAATTCTCCATCATGTCATCATAGAACATATTTGAAAATATATAAATCTATGATTATGAATGTGTTTTGGGATTATATTTAGTTATAATATTGTACTTATATTATCATAGATAAACTATTTATTTACTGGAAATGATTCACTATTATTTTCATGATTTCATTTTAGTTCAACTGGTTCTTCAATAGTTTATGATTCTTGAATTATTTGATTAAAATGATGATTGTCAAGTTTTTGTGGATTTATATTTGTCCTAAATTGAGTATTAATAATAAAAATATCAAAATATCATAAAATATTGATTTTTGGGATTCTAAATTATCTGTTTTTGACTTTTTAAAATTACACTCCCACTAATCAAGTTATTTTCATTAAAACATTCTTTTCCTAATTCCACAATTCTACTATTCAATGATGGGAAAATAAAATGATATAATTTACACATTTACAGATATACTATTAAGTTGGAACTAATATTACTAACATCCTAAATACATTCATTTTAATTATAACCATGTATTTTTGAAGGATATTCTTAAATTGTTACATGTGGCAGACTTATTTTTCATCCCATATGAAATTAAATATTCTTTTTTTGATGAATCGTTTTTTGGAACCTGTTTTAAAATGTTTGATTCTTCTTTAATTGAAAGGGTATATAATGATTTTGGTAGCTTATAGTTACTAATAATACTTCATACCATTTCAAATAGTGTTCTGTTTCTACTTATTTATATTCCATTTTGGTCTGGATAATTTTGTGTAGTGTATTTTACATCTATCAAATTTTCTTGATGAATCCCTATAAAAGGGAAAGGAAACTATTTTTTCTTAGTGTATCTCATATAATATTTTCCACCAAAATCTGGCCTCAAAATACATATTTATTTACCATAATATTTCTCCACATTATCCATAAAAACAGAAATGGTTTCTAGGGCTTCATTTTTTCTATGATGGAAACAGAGATACATATATCATAAATACTCCTAGATGATTTTAATGAGTATTTTTTTATTATTAATATCCATTTATGATATTTATATATATAATTATTTATGATTTAAAATCTTGGTGAACTTATTTTATCTATATTCATTTATTTAATTATTTTCATTCACTTAATGAAATCCAAGCATGTTTCAAAATCAGTGAAATCAAGAGTATGTAGTTCCCTATCATAAAATAATCGTTGAATCCTTTGTTTTGAGATAAGACATAATATCCCACGTAGTAAATATGTTAATTTATCTTTATAATTATTTTAATTACAGAATGAGATTCATGGTATCACTATAAATTTTTAATTGAAAATAAATGGATAATATACTATCCTTTCATGGCCACATTAAACCCTTTCATATCAAAATATGAAGATTTTTTAAAAAAAAATTAAATGTAAAACTGAATTATATATTTATGGAAAGTGGAATTTTGTTTCTATAAAAACATGTTTATGAAAGAAAATATTTTACAAATAAAAATTAAACCCAATGGTTAACCCTAGAAAACATGTCCACATGACTTCTACATTGGAGAGAATCTCGTTTTGTGAATAAAAACCTATAACACTATTTACAAGATTCAATATATATTTCATATACTTCCTAGTATTCTCTATATGGATTATATAGCTATGATAAAAGCATAATGTGATTTCAAATTTGCATCTATATTTGATTCATAAAAAACAAATGTGATTGAAATTCCTTTCTTAACAAGAATATTAGTTACATTGATTCATAACATAAGACTTCACATGTATTGAAAAAAGTGTTCATCAATTCATTAATTGACCATTTATATTTTTTTGTCTTATAATATATTTTATATTTAAAAAATTAATGTCGAATAGTATTGAAAATAAAATTTACTAGAAATGTATTGGATATATCAACCTCATGATTCTTTATTTTTTCTATAATATCCATTACCTAAAAGAGGTTATCATGCACACCTTTCATGGTGGTGTATCACATATATGATATGTTTATGATTAGTGGTATTTCCAAATGACTTATTTGAACATATGGAATATTAGTCTAAAACTTTTATAATTTAATGATAATTAATATTCCAATCAACTAATCCATGAATTATGTCATATAATTTAGTTTTTTATGAATATATAACTGAGACAGTTTGACCACTCCCAATATTCACATAATTTCTTATAATCTAGTGTTCAATCATTATTATCTATAGGTGGATTATTTTTATGAATTGAATAATCGAAATCCATACATCCCAGATGATGAAGATTTATATCCATAAAAATTATATAGTTTTCACACTTTTAGTTCAGGAATGTCACATTGAATATGTGAAAAACAAGATGGTATAAATGAAAATTAAGTAAATTCCTATTAACACAAACCACATAATTTTCATCCTATAATTTTTCAAATATGATTTTAAAATATATAAAATTTTATTTCGTAAAATTATAAAATTTAACAGATTTCATAAATTAAATAATAATAATCAATTAATATTTTAATTCATAAATTCATGATTTATAATTTTATAATACAACTAACCATATGAAAAATATTATATTGTCAATATTCATAATAACTTTGAGAAAATTAGGACAATTAAAATTAATATTTAATGTTAGGAAAATATAATAAATCTTATTATGGGATAAAATTGATAATGTTTTTCATAAATATTTCATGTGATTTGGTTAATATATAAATTTTACTTAATTAGGTATTTTATGAAAGAAAAAATTATTATTAAAGTATATAAAAACATTGAATTTTCCATTAATATTTTATTTAATAAATCTTTGAATTATAATTTGATAAATCAAAAACCCATATGAAAAAATATAAAATTTTCTATATTCATAATACTTGTCATGATATTATAAAAATTTAGTTTAATATTTCATCTAATAAAAATCTAAAAAAAATCTTATTTGATAATATTTATTGCATATGTTCTATATTATTTAATGTTATTCAATGAATATAAAATGTTTTAAATATTATGAAATCTATGGAAAACATAATATATAATAAAATTTTAAATTGGAAATTATAGTTAAATAAATATTTTTTAGAATGAATATTAATGATATGAAAAAATATTTTTATTACCGAAATTGAAAAAAGTACATTTAATATTTAATGTTATTTTACAGAATATGTAAAATTTATTTAAATTGGAATGTTATGGAAAACCCTATTTTTAATTAAAAAAAATTAAAAAAATACTAACGGATATAATATGTTGAATAAACAATTATAATATAAAAGGATAATGAAAAGAATATGATGGGGGTAGACAAAGAATGTTTCATTTCGAAAACTGATAATATGAAATGTTTTCCCCAAAAATAACGTGTGATGTTTTATTACAGGAGGAATAATTATACATAATACCCAATGTATGATATTTTATTAAATATTTAATGCTTGAATCAGTTAATTTAGTTAATGAGAATAATAATTAACATACCTCTGTCCATTCAAAATGAATGAAACTGAGAAATAAAAACATAAATTTCATCTACACTCTACATTTGGTTTATATATGGTATATTTTAATATAATCTGGTGAGTGCAGGGGCTGAATATTTATATTTATTTTTACTATTAATATCCCAATACCAATTTACTTTTTCAATAAGGAGTATTAATTCATGGAGTTTGATTTCCATTAAATAATCCACAAATACTTTAGTCCAAATTTAATAATTTTTAATTTGAAGATAGTAATTTATTTTATTTAACATTATGTACCAAAAAAATATTTTTTCAAAAATTTAATGGCCCATAATTTATTAAAATAATAATTAATTTTTGGAACATATATTACATTCCCCCACTTCTACTAAACCAATTAATAATATTGGATTCAACCTATATTTTTATAAAGAAACATGATACATGAATCATAGTTGTATTTCCTCCAAATAAAGAGTATTAATCTAAATTTATCACAATTTATCATGTATCTTAGATAACTTTGGGAATGAACCTTTACCATATGTATTTTTCCAATATTAAAAAACCTTAAAAATATTGAAAACATTGTTTCCCCTTATATAAATTATCTTTTTATGAATGTTTACATATAAACTGACGAAATAAATAATTAAATATATGGAGTTGTAAATGAAATTTTGTATATTAATATAATTTACAAAGTAGAAATTAGCCCCATATATTTTACATAATCTTTGTATTTAAATAGGGGCATGAATATTTTCAATGGATCTATATTCATGAATTTATTTTTGATGTTCATAATGACCATCATTTTATAATTAAATCATTTTGTTATATACATGTAATAAATGACCATGTTCTTAATTCATCTTCTATATTTTCTATTCATATCCTTAAAGAAAAAATTTGAATTTTCAAACTATATAATACATTTCATATAAATAGAATCCATAAATTAAAGGCCTAAAATCGAGCTCATTAGCCATACACCATGATAAGTGGACAAAAAACATGAAATATAATTATTTTCCACAGTAAAAGTCAGTGTTTGTCTCTGTTTGACACTCCTCCATGACTTCAATACAGTAAAAATCATATAAGAGTGTCCAGAAGTTGATTTTCCTGAATCTACCTAACAATAAATGTATGTATCATAGTATTTGACGACTTCTAAATTATAATTGTGGTAATATATAATCTTGTATTCTTTAGTCCCCAAAAGGTTTGTCAATAACATATCAATGGACTTAGAGTGGTCTATATATCGATAAATCAAATATATATACAACATTACATCACAAAATTCATCTATATTTCATTGGTATTCCTCAACATATATTAAAATACCCAAAGTAGAAGTATTCAATATGTTCATCATTTTTTCTCATTCAAAATTATTTTTATGGAATTATTTATTATTTAATTTTTCACCCATAATAAATGGTGTTATACTACATTTATATTATTTCCTATGAAATATATCTAATACTTTATTAATATTTTTTTCCAAAGATAGACCTAGAGGACCTGTACATATATCCATATGTATATTTAAGAAAATGACAAGGGATTTCCCCCTATATCATTTATGACAATGGTTTTTGTGAAAACTATATAACCTCATTTTACTAAACCCTATTATTAGTTGTAATTAAATTGTGAACTATATATAAAATAAGAAAAACATATTTTTCTCTCATTGATTTTATAGTGTATAGATTTATCGAATTTTATTTCTGTGATTCCAAATTAATATAATAAATTATAAAATCATAAAAACCATGTTCCTGATGCTTTATTTAAACCATATATATATCTTTCGATCATTCACAACAAATATTCACCATTAATAGAGAATAATCATTTAGGTAGTTTTAGATAATCCAAAAAATCTAGATTAGCCTTCCAAAATTAATTTATCATATGAATTTTATAATAATAAATCGATATAATTTTTAAATTTCATTATAATGTGTAAGGAATCCTTTTTCGATACTTTGGAATATATATAATTATAATAAATATCATCCTTTTGATGGAACCCATTAGATACTAGTTTATCCTTGTATTACTCAATGTTATGTAATTAATTTTTAATGGATTTAAATAATAAATTTCATCTAATATGATTCACTCAAAATGTTAAATCCACAAGGAAAAAAAATAATTACTCATCATAGAATTCTACTTCTCTTTCAAGGCATCATTATAAAAAATTTGTCTCTTTAAAACTAATGTCCTCTAAAATGGTTTTAGGATCATTTCCATCTCCAATAATATAGTCATATTATATTATTAACAATATATAATCACAAAGAATTTATTTCAATCTCATCCTTATAGATATCCTCAATGTTTCACCATTATTTTCATGGAGGAAATTATTCTCAAACAGGTTGTTCAATTGTTTATGATTTTGGAACAATTTGATCTAAATGATGATTATCATTTAATTTTAGAGATATAATTGATTTAGAATGAGTTTTTTTGAAACAATATCAATGTATCAACTAATATTTTTAAGTATTCTTCTTACTTTTCATTATCTAAAGATCACTCCAACAAATTTTGTCATTTTTAGGAAATATTTTATTTTTCATCCACAATTATTTTGTTTAATGATATAATATAAAAATGGGAACCTTTATAACATTACCAATATCCAATGATGATACCAAAAATGGTGCTAGGATCCTTCTTAATTTCATTTCAATTATAAACTTAAAATTCCAATGTAAATCTCAAAATGTATAAATTATAAAAACATTGTTTTCAACAATTAAAAAATTTATAAGGTGTTTTTTAAACTGAATTTTTTGGAATGTAATACAAAATATATGATTCCTATTTATTTTCATCGTGGAATTATAATTTAGGTAACTTATTTTTTCTATGAATACATCACACAATTTCCATTGAAGTTCGGTTTCTCATTTTGTTACTCAATTTTGGCCTAGTGAACCTAGCATACTTTATTATGAAACTATTCCATTTTCATAATGATACCATGATAATGGGCTCGGAAATTGTTCATAAAAAATGTATATCCAATAAAACTCTTTGACTCAATATGATCTCATGATCATAATGTTTTTATCACATTTATTTTCTAACTGATCCATATTAACTTTAAATGGTTAAAGTGATTCATTTATATTGTTATGAAAATAGAGACACATATATCAAGAAAAGTCATCAATAAATTAAATGCATAATTTTTTGGGTTTTAAATCCTTTTTTGAGATACATATATCATTATATACTATTTTTAATATGGACTAACATCAATTAGAATATTTATTTTAATTATTTGTTACTTCCACTAAATGAACTCCTCACATGTTTTAAAATTATGGAAATTGAGATTAATAAGACCTTATCTTAAAATTATAATTGAATAATTTCATATAATATATGACCTTATCCCAGAAGCAATAAAATTATATAATTTTTATTTATAACACTTATTTTAATACCAGCATGAACATGCGTGTAATAATGGTAATTTTTACATTGTATGTAAATATTGAAAAGACCTTAAATTAATTTGCCACATCCAATGATTCCATATCCATATATCACTGAAAAAATTAGTTTTAAATAAAATAATGTACAACCCAATGGTATATATTTGGAAAAAACAAATATTTTTTTTCAAAACATTAAATATAAATTATCTTTTTCAAAAGACGTCTAAAACCATTCTTAATATCTAGAGACCTACAATCCTAATTCTAGTTTTAAATATGTTTTATAAATTTTTTAATAAAATGAAACTAAAAATATATAATACAACACACATATGAAGATATCATATTTTAAAAAAAATTACATAAAGGGAAAACCCATTACATTATATAAAAGTATAATATGTATTTTCCATAAATAATTATTTTACTTCTCTAATACTAGAACTATTATAAATTCAAACCAAATTTGAATTTCTATAGATCCTATGAAAATATTTTAAAACATAGTATGAGTATATAATTTCCAAGTAAGTTGTTTTCAAACTAGTTGAAATCCATTTATTATCATTGTACAAAACATATTTTCAAAACATTTTCTTTTATCACAAATATAAAATATTTGATAAATACATTTCAAAATAATAGCTCCATTGTTTACAAAATATATAACCATAGAATGAAATCATAAAAAAATTTAAAAAAATATAACATTTCTATTGAATGAATTTATTTTTCAAAATAAAATAACCTTTAAAAATATTTTGATTTATCATTAATGTTTTATAAAAGTTTCATTAAAAATAATAATTTCTTTATGAAATGAAATGACACTTATAAACCATAAGAAATTTTGGTGGCCACTAGTAGCATCACCATTTAGACAACATCCACTTGAGTTCATTGGTTCACTCACTATTCCACATAATCTCTTTTTATACCCAATTACTATGTTTTTTAAAAACATTTTTTTGGGTATTTATTTATCATTTTATTTCCATTGAAATAACCATTTGAAAACTACATAAATTTTTTTTTATGGTGAAAACAATTTTATATCACAGACTTTTTTGAATAATGATGATTTTATGAAAACACTTAAATATTAGATGAAATCCATTTTCAGAAATAATACATAAAATATAACAAGTAAATTAAGAATAAAATAGTGTAAGGTCCTCTATATTTACAAAATTATAGAATGAAAATGTTATAATAGAATATAGTCATATCTATTAGCATGATTAACAATCATCTATTTATAATGAAATTTTATTTAAAAAATTATAACTAAATAAATCATTTTAGAATATATGCAGTTTTATTGAATTATATAAAAATAAAATTATAAAAATTTTAATTTTATCTTTACCCTTGAATTAAGAAAATAAAATTTCCTTATATAATGAACTTTCTTAATATGAAAATTATTTCTGGAAAATTAATAATTTTTGTTACATATTATTTTTGAAAAAAAATCCATAATTTAAATAATATGTGTATTTTTTAAAAATATATAGTTTCTTAAGAAATTTATCCATTTTATAGAAAGTATTTTAATAAATAAATAAATTGTTTTTAAAATAAATCATTTAAATTTAAATTTTAAAATATAATTTCGCTTATATAAAATAATAATATCCTTAAATATATGAGTTTCATTGAAAAATATAAGACTTTTTTTGAAAATATAAGACTCATATTAAATAGTGTTTATTTTTTTGAAATAAATTAATTTCCCTAACTAAAAGGGTTTTTGAATATAAAATCCATAGTCTGGAATATATAAATCAATTATATAAAGTAAAATTAATTTTGAAATACTATTCCATTACATAATAATAAAAATAAATATACATATTTTAAAAAAATAAAATTTATTACTTCTCATCAAAATTTTAATTTATACTTTGAAAAGATTATTTATACATAAAAATATGAAAATAGAACTTGTAATTGTAGCAACATTAAAAATGGGGTTTTAAAAAAATATATAGAATATAATTTCTAAAACAAAATACCTCTTTAAAACTAAAATTTTCAAATTTTTACACATTTATCATAATATAATAGGAATAAAAATAGATAAACAATTCCAAAAATATATTTTTTGAACCAAATAAAATAGACATTAAGATATCCTATACTTTACTAGTAAAGCATGAAAATGAAAAAATGGGTCAATTGAAGCAGAGGGAGCTTGGGAAGGGGTTTCCGATGGGTGAAGATTGAGTTCTCTCTATATATCTATATAATAATATGGGTATATAAAACCACATTTTCATTTTGAAAATTTTGACTACCTTAGACAGTAAAAAAATATAACTACTAATCTAAACGACTCCAAGTAGTGTACTAATGTGTAGGATTACAAAGAATGCTAAGGAAACGATAAAAATTACATTAATCTAATAGTTATATACATATTTAAATATATATGAATAAAAATGAGTCCACATTAAAAAAACAATAAAGTATAAATGATAAAAAATATTTTAAAAAAATATGAAAAAATAATTTAACTTATTTATTTCAGTCTTTCCAAGTGTCCATGGGAAGAAAAACTTTTTATTGGTGATCATAATATGTTGTGGGATAAAAAACTACGAAAGTTAGATCATGTGATATGGTTTCTTTCCATGTAATATTACTGGTGGAGATATGGGTTTTGAGTGGAACATTGTTAAGATTATACTGGTTAGGGGTTTCTTTCTTCGGTAGAATAATAGGATGAAATAAAACAAAAATGAAACTTTAGGGACTATAACATTATTTTAGGGTACCACTTTTGGTTTATGCCTAAATAATTATTTGGAGGGATTAATAATTAACATATATTCTATTATAAGTGAGTATGGATGTAAGTAAGATATTAGTGTAGGGTTTGTATGAAACAATTTTTTTTATGTGTGAAGAGGAGATGAGAGGGGGTTCCATTTTCTATGTGGGGGAGAGTATACATAAGAAATTTTTAAAATAAATAATGTTTACCCAAATTTTTTGACTTGAAAAAATGTTAAAAATGGGTCATTATCAAACCTTATAAGTTATATGGTCTATATATGTTCATTGGATGGGTTTGGCAAAGATTCTATTTAATTGTACCACATATATTATTAGTTTATCGGTAAACTAATTTAAAACGTAATTATATTAATTAATTTTTTATATTTTTACAATTAATATTTTCTAAATTTGTATTTGATATTTTTAGATAATTTAAATTACTATGATTTTAAAAAATGACCCAATTTTACAATTTCCATTTATGGAGTTGAAAGAATTAAATTAGAATTTATCTAATAGAAATTTCAAAAGAAATGTTTTCCAATGTGAAAATATTAAAATGAATAATATGTCTTTATATCAAATATTGAAATTAAATCAATAACAATAACCTAAATTGGATTAAAAAAAATTTCACTAAATTTAATTTTAAAACCATATGAAAATCAAATTAATCATATAAATACAATGAATGATAATGTATTTTTTAATAAAATCTATTATTTTTAAGCATTAAAAAAAACAATTATATTTTTATATGTTTCTCAAAAATTTACTCCAACATAATTTTTAAATTATTATTTATAAAATTATATTTATTTTTTAAAAATCATTTTATAAAATTATCTAAAATTATTTTGAAATTATATTCCCAAAATACAATAATGTTTTTTTATAAAAACGCATTTTCATTGTATATAAATGTGTAAACCACATATATCCATAACTTATTTAATATTATTCATAACATCCATTCTAATGAATATAAGATAACTATCATATAAAAATAATAATAGTTTAATTATAAGGACATGACCATAAAGAGTACGTATTCTTATAAAATCAAATATAATTCATTTTCTTTCAGTCCCAAAGATTTAATTAGTTTAGAGTTTTAGATAAATATGTCATAATTAATTCCTGAAAATCTAAAATATTATAAATTATATACAACTTAATACAATAATCATTGCTTCTATAATTCATTTTTTTTAAAAATCATGAATTATTTTCATAAAAAATCATCACTAAATTCTCCTTAGATTATTCTATTCTATTACCCATAATGAATACCTTTTATAGAAACATTAAAACATTGGATGTACATAGAAATATTACTAATTTACATAAAAATAATTAAACAAACCCTTAAACGTGAATACATATAAACATAGGAAATAATTTTCATAAAGATATACTTATCACCCATAATGAATCATATACATAATTTATGAAACCATGATATTTAAATAAAACAAAGAAAAAAACCATTTACATTACTGGGAGAATCATTTTCTTACCATAAATACATTAGATTGTAACCTTCATGACTACCAAATAATATTTATCCATCATGAATACGTTACTATGTAACCCTCACACCTACATTAAGGTGTAACCATCATAGTTTCACTTGGAATAACCATTACGGTAAACATAAAACATAAAAATACCTAATTAATTAGAGAAAGATGTAGGTACCACCATTAATTATAAACAATTCCCAAGAATAGAAACATGGTCATAAAATAAGAATACATACATGATACAAATCATTCATTGGGAAAAACACTAATTAAAGGAATATTACTCAAACTCAAAGGAATAAAGTATTCATTGTAAAGAAAAATTAAATACAATAAAAAAATAAAAACATTAAGGGTTCATGAAATGAGTAATGTTCTATCATGATGTATATTTTATAGAAATATTCAATTTTAATGTTGTAAAAAAGTGAAATAAAAATAGGATTTTCAAAGTATTGTCCCCTACCTCGGGTTTTAATTTCTAAAAATCATGTTACAAATTCCTGTGTATTAGATTAAATAGTATTATTAATTTATTTCAGAACAATATTAATATTTATAATACCTTATAAAATATTTTTATAACATCTTTCCACCCATTTATTAATAACATTTTGTTATTTTCATAGTTTCGGGTGCATTTCTTTCATGGTTTCCATGATAGGTTAATTATGGAATTTATTGTCAAATGTACGAGAAACACAATTAGTTAAATGAATTATTATTAATTTTTTCCATTTTACATAAATAATACCATATATCAATTTTTTTCTAAAATTAGGATGATTCAATAGATAAAAAATTGAAAATTATTTAATTTCTTTTAACATTTTTTCGGACCATTACAAACTTATAACATTTAATTAAATATCATGTGTATATATTGGATCTAAAAAATTATATATCTTACAATATCTATATTAAAATAATAATTAACCATAATAATTTCTTTATGACCGTCGTTGAAGGCGGTAAAGGAAAATGAAGATTCATTATCCATGAAGGCGGGGAATCAACATGTCAAGGACAATGATTTCATTTTCAATAATAAAATGAAAATATGAGAGCTTTAATGATGGATATTCAATTTACAAAATAAAAAATAGTATAATTAATACATTATAGTTATCATTCTACATATATGAGCGTATGCGAAAAGAGAATAATAATTTAAAGGAAATTTAAATGAAATGAAAAGAAAATGAAAGAGGATTTTACATCTTAAATCATTCTCTTTGAGAACATCTTTAAGGCCCTTGGTTTTTTTCTTTTGGTGAGAGAAGTAAGTCTTGGATATTGGGTATAGGTTTTTTAATGTAATTGGTGTGTAAATTAAACGATCTATAATTCTTTAGAGGTGTTAGGAGAATAGGTGGTAAGGGGTCGTATTTATTATAGAGGATAAGACTGTTTATTGATTTTTTTATTCATATTTTAATTATTTTGGCTCAAAATTATGAGTAGTTTTGATTCCATGACTAAATATATTAAAGAGATATGTATAGTTCTTTATTATGGTTCTCAAATAGTTATTGAGTCAATAAATATTGTATTTAACTTATAATTTTTTATATAGTTAATTACCGTATTTCAGTATTAACAAATAATCATTAATTTTTAAAATACCCCCAAAAATCAAAGTAACTTTTTTTCTACACGAGTAATTAAAAAATGGACTTCTCTTTTTGAAATTAATTTTATAAATAAGAAAATTTAAATTTTTAATTAAATTAATCATTTATTTGATAAATAAAAATGTTAACATTAAATCCAATTTTACATTACATTGAAAAATTAGAAAAGTATCATATTTTTTTAATTACAATACGAAAAATTATTAACTTATGAATATATTTGAAACACACCATTATATTAAATATATATTTAAATTAATGAAACACTGAATCTCTACATAATGTAACTTTTTTTTAATGGGGTAGTTATAAAACAGTATTTAAACATAATTTTTCCACATTTATGATTTGAATTTCGAAAAACAGTCATCTACGGTTGTGATCAGTAAATTATTTAATGTCTGATAGAACCAACTTGTTTTTCTAGTGAATAGTAACATACCCTTATGAATTATAATATTAAAATTAATATTACCCTTATTAATAATAAATCATATTATTATTTTATCTTATTATGGTTATATTGTTGTGAGATCTTGATTAATTTGTCCAGGTGATATAAAATGATATCTTTTTAAAATTATTATTATTTGAATAAATTAAGATTTATTTAAAAATTAAATTAATCATATTTAGAAAATTATTTTCAGAAAATGGAATTCATTTTTTAATTTTACACCTTCAAAAATGGTTGGGGTAATTTTTTTTGATTTTTCCGGAATTCTTGAATTTTTGATGAATAATAAAATATTGAGATTTTCCGTATATATACATTATCTGTTAAATAAACTATTCACATAATCATGGAGGATATAATCATCCTTGGTTTAAAATAACATTCTCTAATTACTATTTGGGGTCACATGAATAAATATTATTCATTGTCTTGAGCAAAAATATTAAACTAATGATTAAAATAACAATAAACTCCTCATCTCCTCTACTATGAATACCACCCTCACTCATCTCTTCTTATCACACCTCTCATTGTTTTATAATTGCATTAATTCTACCCAATAACCTTCTCAAGGTCCTTCTCCAAGATCAAATCCTTTGGGTCTCACCAAGAGGCCCAAACCCAAGTCCTTAAAGATGATCTTAAGGAAAAGAGATTAAGAGGTAAAAATCCACTTTCATTTTCCAGTATTTTATTATCAATTATTTTCTTCCCTTATACTCTATTCACATCCACTTATACATGAGAAATTAATGCACCAATATTATATATATTATTTATTATTTTCATTTTTATGGAAAAATTCAGCATCATTCTTCTTCACCACTTTCTCTTATTCTAAAAATAAAAACATTGTTCGTGATGTGTCAATTTACTAACATTGTAGAATACATGTCATTAACTTACATTACTTCCTTTAAATATGATTGTAAAACCATTTTAATGGTTAAAAATGTTAAAATTTTTATTTTATGACCTCTATTATATTCTGTCATAAATTATATGCATTATATTAATTGATATGATGAAACAAGTTCGTGATAATCAAAGAACAACCAAAATGATAAAAACAAGTATCACTAATGATTTATGTAATAAATAAACCTCATACCATATAACCAAAATGATTAAGGTAATAAGTTAATATAATATATATATAATAACACAATATTATTCCACTTATGTATTTTTACATGTATTTGAAAATAAAATTATTTACGAACCAACCATGGAAATCATTTGAAGCATGCACCTGAAACAATGGAAATAAAAAATGTTATTAATAAATGGGTAGAATTATATTATAAAATGTTCATATAAGGATTTATAAACATGAATACGTTTCTATAAAATATTAATAACACTATTTGAACCATTATACAAGAGTTTTAAAAAAGTTTCAAGTAAGAAGAACCCAAGGTAAGGGAATTCTTAACCCAATTTTAATTCTTTGGGATACCCTTAAACTTCATTAACTATGTGGTACTAATAATATTTTTGAAATGTATATTTAACATATAATGTTTTATAATGTGGATTTTATGTGAGTTTACATATTCCTTTCCTTTTATTAAATCTATCTTCAATGATATTGCATATGTAAGGGAATATACTTTAAAAATACACTTTTAAATTTCTATTTTCAAAAAAAAAGAAAATTATTAATTTTATGCACTTGTTCATGTTTTATTATTATGTTATGGTTATTGGTAAATTTTTTATGATTATTTTGGGACCTATATCTCCCTTCAATGCCTTGTATATGTATTAGTTGGATGTCAGCTATATGGTTACTCCATCTGTAACTATGATGGTTACATAATAAGGTAGTCTTAAGGGTTACATTGTAAGGTAGTTGATAGGGTTACAAATCATTAGGTAGCCATGAGGTTGGAAATATAAGTAAGTAATGCCGAAAAAATACCATTATGTTTTTATATGTGTTTTCTAATGTTTTAAGGAAAATTCATGTTTCACAAAGTAAGTATATAAGGTTGAGAAGTATGTCATTGTAAAAATGATTTCATATGCTTATATGTTATCATGAACTAATGGTTTCTTTCATTTTTTTTATCCGTTACTGAGCATTTTATTCTCATCCCATGTTTTTTAGTGTTTTTCATAGGTTAGAAAGATGTGTATGATAAATATGGAAGTCATGTTTAATGTAATGATGTTTTTCAATGAAATAATGATGTTGTTTTGTGTTAAAAAATTTATGTTCAGAAAAAATGGATGTTATTTTGATGGTACCCACTTTGTATGCATGTGGATTGATATTTATTATTTTTTCCCTAAAATTGAAAAAATATAAACTAAAAATATCTCTAAGATTTTAAAGAAGTGAAATATAGTTGAAATTGTTATGTTATGTAATGTTTAAGGATGAGTCCTTATATTTGGCGTCAGAGCATGGTTTAGATAACTTTTAGGGTTATGATGATTTTAATGGAATACTATTAATGATTATTATCATATTTTTATGTTAAAATAGTATAGGATTTAATGATTACCATGTAGATTCATCTTATATATGTCTATACAGAATGTTTTTCCTTAGAATAAATACGAAAACTGAAGCTGGATGAAACCGAGAGGGTTATATCCTTACAAATCCACAACGAGGAATGGTGTTAATTGGAATGGATTTGTTTTTGATAGTAATGGCGCAGATAAAATATGAAATAAATGGTTGTGTAATCTATTAAAGATAACGACCAGAGAAACTACAATGTAACACGATGATAATGGAACATATTTTGAGGAAGCACCCTCCTTCATTCCATAGATCTTCTGACGCAATAGTGGTTGTAGGATAGATTAAAGAACATGAAATGTTATTAGATGTTATGGGATGTCCAGATAATCAAAAGGTTAGTATTTCAATTTTTCATTTTCCAGGTTAATCTGATCAATGGTGGTCAATGTTCAAGAATATCTGGGATAAAGAAGAAATTAAATCCATAGAGTGAGATGAATTTAAAAGTCATTTCATTTAAAAATATTTTCCTATGGCGGGTCGACTTTGGATGGAGAAGAAATTGTTATAGTTGATCAAAAGGAAGAATAATCAGCGGTTGTGAATGAAGAAAACTTAATATGACTGGAAAGGTATGCTCCAAATCTTATTCGGGATCTTGATAGAAAAATCGATTTTTTTACTCATGATTGAAGCCATGATATTGAAGGGTATTGGGATCCTGAGAATTAATTTTTATTTAGAATATTGTATGGTGTGAAGAGAGGGTAAAAATGGAGTTCACTTATTACAACGTGTATGTTTTCAATGCTTTCTCCAGGGCTCGCGCATCTGTCTGTGAGGACGTGCAGCTGTTACCCCGCATTCCTGCTTTCCAAAGGCGGGCGGCATTCACTTCATGTTCAGGGACGTTTTCTCCTTGATCGAAACGGGATGATGGGATGTCAGTTCTCCTTTCCGTGGATTCCTCCTCAGAACTCGTCACCTACTCTAGGTCTCCCTCATAGATTTAAGTCATGGTTTGTGAATCTCTTTCATGGTGCCATATCTTCATGGATGCCAGTTAATTACACTACTTCCGTCAAGACATTTCATGGGGTCCTGACATGGTAGATAACTTCGGTTGGTGTAGACGACAGCATTAGGCATATCCGGGAATCTTTGGGTGCTTGGACATTGGGGAACCTGTATTTTTTCTCATAAAAGGAATCTCAAGGGTGCATAAACTGAGGAATCACATATTGAATGCGGAGAATCATATTCCATAGGCATGAATCTGAGGTATTCCTCAGCTTCCCACATTTAAAATGGGGTATGCCGTGAGTTTAACGTCTTACGGAGACGGTTACGCCAAATGCGTGTCATCCAAGTTTTTCCTCAGGCATCTCATGTTTATCATGAGGTAGGCCACAAGTTTAACGTCTTGCGGATATGGAATGAGGGTGATCATAACGTCCCATAGAGACGAATCTGAGGTGGTGTGTCCCGTAGAGTGGAGATGTCACACCGTGAAAGCTGATCTGGACACCACTGAGGGCGGATCAGGGAGTGTGCACCCTAGAATGGGGAAACACCAAGGTTTACCATTGGCTGGGATTGAACCTCATAGAGGTTTCTTACGTACCCTATATAGAGGACATGGATCAAAACCCATGAAGTTTGTAGGGGTGATGAATCAGGGTTCACACAGAGGACAATGACCCAGAGACATGTTGGGGCCTACGCGTGGATAGCGGCCCATGTGCCGCTAGGAGCTGCGAGGAGGTGGATGGAATGATCCCACCGGAATGTGGTGCCCCAGGTGAGAATCTGGATGGCTGATGGATGGATGAATTATGTGGAGGGGGAATGGAATGGGGTCATCGCGAGGGCGACTGTGAAGTTGGTCTTGAGCCTCGAAGAGACCTCCTACGTAACCTCGTGGCAGGGAATCAAAGTCTGCGTAGTTCGGGATGGTGCCGGTGAACCGACATGAAGGGGGACCTTGGTCTGATGGGTGATGGTCTTGAACATCATGAGGTTTCCTACGTACCATTCGATGACATGGATCAAAGTCCACGTAGTTCGGGATGGTGTGCCAGATGACCAGCGTGAAGGTGGACCTTGGTCCAATGGGTGGAGGGCTTGAACCTCGTGAGGTTTCCTACGTACCATGCCTTTACATGGATCAAAGGCCACATAGTTCAGATGGATACAGTTTAACATCATGCAGGACGAGGGTGAACCGACGTGAAGGGGTATCAGAGCGACTAGATGGCATGGTAACAACGGCGTACCGCTATATTGGGATGCAGTTTAACGTCATGCGAGACGAGGGCGTGTCGGAGAACTAACGTGAATATGGACCTTGGTCCAAGTGGATGGTGGGCTTGAACCTCAGGGAGGCTTCCTACATTGCATGCCTTGACATGGATCAAAGACCACGTAGTTCAAAATGGTGTGGGGCTTACACTCTAGGCTACCCAATGTTGTGGGTGAACCAATGTGAATGAGGTTGGAACGTCCAGGTGGTGGGCTTGAACCTCATGAGGATTCCTACGTACCATGCCTTGACATGGATCAAAGGCCTTGTAGTTCAAAATGGTGTGGGGCTTATACTCTAGGATGCCTAATGTGGTGGGTGAACCAATGTGAATGAGGTCGGAATGACCGAGTGGTGGGCTTGAACCTCGTGAGGCATCCTACGTACCATGCATTGACATAGATCAAAGTCCACATAGTTCAAAATGGTGATGGTTTTCGTCAGCGAACCGAAATGAAGGTGAACCTGTGGGTCCACTGGTGGTGGGGTTGAACATCATGAGGCTTCCTACGTACCATGACTCGACATGAATCAAAGTCTTCATAGTTCAGGATAGTCACAACGGCTTTCCGTTGGACTGGAATGTAGTTTAACGTCATGAGGGATGACGGTGGAACCTGACGTGAAGAAATGACTGGCATTGTGCTTGAACCTCGTGGAGGCTTCCTACGTACCATTCCTTGACATGGATCAAAGACCTTGTAGTTAAAATGGATGTACAGTTTAATGTCATGCAGGATAGGGGTATACAGTTTAACGTCATGCTGGATGAGGGCATACAGTTTAACGTCATGCTGGACGAGGAGATAGAGTTTGACGACATGCCGAACGAGGGCATACAGTTTAACATAATTCTGTATGAGGGCATACAGTTTAACGTCATGCTGGGCAAGGGCATACAGTTTAACGTCATGGTGGACGAGGGCATAGAGTTTAACGTCATTCTGGATGGGGGCATACAGTTTAACGTCATGCTGGGCCAGGGCATACAGTTTAACGTCATGCTGGCCGAGGGCATATAGTTTAATTTCATGATGGACGAGGGAATTTCCATGTTCGATGCTTACTCTAAGCCCATGTGAGTCATGCTCAGTGTGAGAAACAAGAGGTAGAAGAGACCTGACGATCAATTCGTGACGGATGCGTCCGTGAGAAGCGAAGAGGGGCTTACGCGTTAGGCAGCCCATGGAGCCAGGACATATTCCAGGATGGAGTCCTGAGGAAAAGGATGATGATAGTTTCATGCTTTATCCTTGAAGGGGGCTCTTACTTATCCCCGTGGCAGGGAATCAAAGTCCACATAGTTCTGCTGATGATGGCTTACCATCGATTGGGGGTTTCAACGGCTTACCGCTGTATTGGTTCATAACGGCTTACCTCTGGATAAGGATGCGAACGGCTTACTGCTAAATGGGGTCGCAACGGCATACCACTAGATGAGGATATCAACGGCTTGCTTCTGAATTGGGTTGCAACGGATTACCACAGGATGGGATCACAACAGCTAACCGCTGGATAAGGATTTGAACAGCTTACCGCTAAATGTGGTCGCAACAGCTTACCGCTGGATGAGGATGTCAATGGATTTCCACTGAACGGGGTTACAATGGCTTATCGCTGGATTGGGTCACAACGGCTTATCGCTGGATAGGATCACATTGGCTTACCACTGGATAAGGATATCAATGGCTTACCGCTGCATAGGATCACAACAGATTACTACAGATTGGGATCACAGTAGTGGATAGGGCTTATGCGAGGAAGCTTCTCGGGTGCCGCTATGGAGCGGCACTGGTGAATGGGGATTACACTATGAAGTTGCATGGGTGCCGCTATGGATCGGCACTGGTGAATGGGGATTACGCATGGAAGCTGCCTGGGTGCCGCTATGGAGCGACACTGGTGAATGGGGCTTACGCATGGAAGCATCCCAGGTGCCTCTATGAAGAGGCAATGGTGAAAGGGGCTTACGCAAGGAAGCTTCCCGGGTGCCGCTATGGAAAGGAAACACTAAATGGGGCTTACGCAAGGATGCTGCCCAGGTGCCGCTATGGAGAAGCAATGGTGAATGGGGCTTAAGCAAGGAAGCTGCCCGTGTGCCAGTATGGAGCGGCAATGGTGAATGGGTCTTACGCTAGGAAGCTACCCGGGCGCCGCTATGGAGAGGCAATGATGAATGGGGCTTACCTAAGGATGCTTCCCGGGTGCTGCTATGGAGCGGCAATCGTGAATGGGGCTTATGCTAGGAAGCTGCCCGGGCACCGCTATGGAGCGGCAATGGTAGATGGGGCTTAGGCAAAGGAAGTTGCCCATAATTCCTTCCACATTTCTGGCCATGAGGGCATCCCAGCTCATTGGTGGGTTGAGTCCTTCACCTATTCACTAGTGAAGAAACAGGATAATGCCAAGGGGCATTGGAATCATTCCACTATAATCATGGCATTAGGCATCTTATTCTTGGCACACAAGGAATATCTTGTTTGGAAGAAGAGGAACCCTATGTTTGGCACATAGGGTGGACTACAGTTTATAGTCTTGTACATTGGACTATTTCCATCTCATGTATAGAGCACAAGGCATCACTTATTTGGAGCAAGAGGCATCCTATGTTTGGAACATAGGGTGGACTACAGTTTATAGTCTTGTAGATACCAATATTAGCATCTCATGCTTGGAGCATAAGGAATCTCTTATTTGGATGAAGAGGCACCCTATGTTTGGCACATAGGGTGGACTACATTTTACAGTCTTGTATATAGGACTATTGGAATCCCATGCTTGGAGCATGAGGAATATCTCATATTGAGTAAGAGGCATCCTATGATAGGAACATAGGGTGACCTATAGTTTAGAGTCATATAGAAAGGACTGTTGGCATCTCACACTAGGCGCGTAAGGCATCTCATGTTTGGAGAATGAGGCATCCTATGTTTCGAACATATGGAGAAGTACAGTTTAGAGTCATGTAGGTAAGACTATTGGCATCTCATGCTTTGGGAATGAGGCATCTCTTTTTTTGGAGAAAGAGGCATCCTTTGATTGGAACATTGGGAGAACTATAGTTTACAGTCATATAGAAAGGATTGTTAGGTATCTTATGCTGGGATCGTAAGGAATCTCTCGGATAGGGAAAGCGGAATCCTATCATTTATTATATAGGGAGTACTATAGTTTATAGTCATGTAGAGAGTACTTTTAGGCATAAGGTTCCTGGGAATGGATGGTGTTGGGACTTACGTGAGGGAAACCCTTTGCGGTTCAACCTGGAATAGGGGCCAAGCGATGGGTTTGGAGGAGTTTCCCAAGGAATGGTTAGACTCAAGGTACTTGGGGAATTGATGATGAGAACCTCAACTCACGACATAGGAAACGAAACAAGGGGAATACGTCAACTCAAGATGTTTCATGGTGTGTGGAGTTGTATCTCAAATAATGGTATTCCAAAGGTGGAAGGTGGGTGTGCATAATGGCGAAATGGAAAATCCTGACATCCCGACCTGAAAAGTTCGCGGTGCGACTCCCCATTTTTAATGGGGGTCTATGATGGTAATGTAGGGAGCAGTGCGGAGGGCTGGGACCACAGCCCGGCAGTGACCCCGAGCGAGGGTGCGGGGGAGCAGCCCCTGTGGTATGGACCGGTGGGCACGAATCTAGAATCCTCGCAAAGGATTGGACTTCGTGAAGCAGCTTCACGGAGCGATGGGGCTCGGGGACCATGCGGTCTCACGGAGCATGGGCCTCTTGTAGAGCAAGGGTGGCTCGCTGAGCAAAGTCTCGCGGAGCAGCATCGTGGATCATGGGCCTCTTACGGAGTAAGGGTAGCTCGCAGAGCATGGATGCACGGAGTATGGTCTCGTGGAGTAGTAGTGCGAAGCATTGGCTCGCGGAGCATGGACTCACGGAGCCTCAGCTCGTGAAGAAGCATCGCGAAGGAAGATGCTCGTAGAGCATGGCCTCGCGGAGCTACAATGCAGAGCTCCGTGGACCGGGAGATCAGCCGCCCAAGGGGTGAAGTGGTCATGGTTGTCCTGGAGAAGAGGGTCGAGCAGGGTATTTATAGGCAAGGGGCGCCACGAAGCAGAGATCATGCGGCACGAAGAGGGCATCAGTTTCTTCACGGCGGGTCGTGGACGTCAACCGGATTCGTGAAGACGTACCACCTCTTCTTCTCTACGGCAGGTTCGCGAACGTCAGGGCGTTCGTGGAGCGTTACCGCCTCTGGTGCTTCACGGTGGTCTCGTGAACTTCAGGGTGTTCGCGGAGCGTTACTACCTCTGTTTCTTCGTGGCGGGTCTTCATGGCACGTCCCGAACATGAAACAGGTTTGTGGAGCTTCCCGCCTCCTTGCTTCATGGTGGAGCTCTAGGATCGTGGAGGGGGCTTCGCGAATGGTCTTTGTGAACCGATTATCCAGCTCAACTTCAAATGTTCATAACTCCTAATCCGTAACTCCGTTCATGCCATGTGACCTTCCAAATCGAAGCTTGTGAAATGTTCTACGATCTTGGATCATGTACAGAAGCATTTGGAAAATTTTGGTGACACGTTTTCTATGGTCTACAGTGTACATTGAGAATAAAGAGATGAAGAGGTCCCGATGGATAGTGATGTGTAAGAATCAATCAAATAAAACTAATAATAATAAAGATTAGTTTCTAGTTTTTTAAAAGTGTGGTAAAACGAACATTGAGGATTTCCTTACCAAAACTAGGGAGTGTTTTCTATGTTCTACTTTTAGGCATATGGATTAAGATTGTAATGAAAATGATCATAAAAGTAATCCTGATAAGAAAACTATAAATTGTTTCGAATGTGTTAAGATGGTTCATTATGAAAATTCCTTCCCAAAGAAAGATACATGTGATGGAAACCAGGAAGGCTATAAATAGAAAGGTGCAGTGAGATCCATTGTTACTATTCGTGTAGATGTTAGGTCATCCAATAAAGTGTATCAGGTACTTTTTTGTTTACTCAGATTTTTCTAATGTCTTTTTTGATATGGGGTCTACACATTCCTTTATTTATGAGAAATTTTCTAGTAAAT
Source organism: Viscum album (assembly GCA_963277665.1). Classification (NCBI taxonomy): domain Eukaryota; kingdom Viridiplantae; phylum Streptophyta; class Magnoliopsida; order Santalales; family Viscaceae; genus Viscum; species Viscum album. Next base: position 1,894,529,368 of record OY728119.1, read on the forward strand.
TGGAAATATAAACTCAACAAATAAGACCCGAACATATTTTTAAAACACTAGGGTAAATTTTACAACAAGAAGTAATTTTAAGAATCTTCTTATTATTATCTATTGAAATACAATCCTTGGAAACCATGTAGTTTTTCCCTTAGTAGAGTGTGATGTCATTCTATGTATGGATTAGATATTGGTTTACCATTCTAAGATTGATTATAGATCAAAAGAAGTTATTTTTCAAAAATATTTTTACTCTGTATACATGATTAACGCTATATAATTGATAACATAAGAAGAAGCTGAGAAAATGTTGAATGATGTAAATGAATGTTATCTTTCTTGTATTGTTTAAAATAAGGGAACTATTTAGATTAATGATGTGTTAGTGGTAAATGAATACCTTAATATTTTTCTTGATTAGATACCCAGTGTTATTCCTAATTGGGAAGTTTAATTCAAAATTGACTTAGTTCCAAATGCTAAATAAATTTCAAATCCACCTTATCCAATGGCTCAATTGGAACTTCTGGAATTGAAAAAACAATTTCAAGAGTTTCATTATAAAACCTTCTTTTATCCTAGAAATTCACCATAGGGAGCTCGAGTTTTGGTTATTAAAAATAAATATGGCTCTATGAAACATTTCATTAATAATAGATTTTTGAATAACATTACTATTAAGAAAAAGTATCATTTGGATCACATCAATGACTTGTTTTATTATCCTTAGGGAGCTCAACATTTTTTCAATATTGACTTGTGATCCAGGTACCTTTAGCTAAAGGTAAAGGAAGATGAAATCCCTAAAACACCTTTTTGTGCTATATATAGTCATTATGAATTTGTTGTTATGTACTTTGAGTTAACTAAAGAACCTGTTGTATTCATAGATCTTATAAATAGAATATTTCAGGAGTTCTTGGATATGTTTTTGGATGTGTTTGTTGATTACATTCTAATATATTATATAAGTAAATAGAAGCATGAAAAACATCTAAGGTCTGTTTTTCAAATGTTAATGGAAAACAATGTATGATAAATTTATAGAATATGAATTTTTTTTGCAAAAAAATTCTATCCATGGTCACATTATTTGTAAAAATGGAATAACTATTGATTGATCTAAAGAAAAGTTTTTGATGAATTGCAGAGACCAAAAAATATAACCGATATCTGTAGTTTTCTTGGTTTAGAAGGCTATTACAAGAGGATTGTTAAAAACTTTGCATGGTTATCTAGTCCACTTACTATATTAAATCGAAAAGTAGGTAAATTCATTTGGAAAAAATAATGAGATGATTGTTTTCAATAATTTAAATGATGATTGTTTAGTGATCCAGTTCTATTCCTACCTTCCAGAAATAGAGAGTTCGTTATTTACAATGATGCTTTGTTAATGTGACATGGTTGTGTTATGTTGCAGAATGATCAGGTAATTGCTTATGATTCAAGACAACTAAAACCTCATGATTTCAATTATCCAATGAATTATTTAGAATTAGCATCTATGGTTTTTTCTGTGAATATTTGGAGGCATCATTTATACAGACCCAATATGAAATATATACTAATGAGAAATGTATGAAGTATATATTCACTCAAAGGGAATTAATCATTAGGCAGAGAAGATGAATTGAATTGATAAAATATTATGATTACATGATAAATTATAATTTTGGAAAAGAAAACAATGTTACAGATCTCTTGAGTAAAAAAAATCACGCATCATTAAATATGTTATGACTAGAACAAGTCCCTTTGATTAATGATTTGATGAATTTTGGATTGGAAGTTATTTGTTTAGAAAATAACACTATTTTGTTTCTTAATTCAGTGCATTATTCGTTGTTAGATAGGATTAAGAAATCTTATTTGGTAGACATGGAGTTATAGGAAATGGTAGAATCAGTTTGAATGGATAAATTTCCAGAAATTAACTTTGATAATGATTATGTTTTGAGATTTGGAAAAACATTGTGTGTGCATTGGGTTTCCAATATGAAGAAATAATTGTTGTGAAAAGCTCATTGTTCTCCATTTTCAGTTCATCCTAGAACCGTAATGATGTATAGATACCTTCAGGAGTAATACTGGTGGGATGTTATGAAAAGAGATATTGCAGATTTTACCATTAAATGTTTTACATGTCAATAGGTCAAAGAAGAGATGATGTTACCAAAGGGGATGCTTCATCCTTTACAAGGTCCAGAGTGGAAATGAGAAAATATATCCATGGACATCATTAAGGGACAACCAATTACTTCTCGAGGTAACAATGAAATCTAGTTTAATATTGATTGAATTACTAAATCTGCTCCTTTTTATCCTATTAGAGATGTTATGTCATTGGATCAGCTTTGTCGATTGTACCTCCAAGAGATTTTTCAATTACATGGAGTTCCTATTTCTATTTTATCTGACATCGATCAAAGATTCACTTATAACTTTTGGAGAGGCCTTTAGAATTCATTGGGAACAAAATTAAATTTTTGTACAACATTTCATCCTTCATCAGATGAGCATCCATAACAGAGGATTTAAACATTGGCCCATATGCTTCCAGCTTGTTCAATCGATTACCAAAGAATGTGGTATCATCACATTTCTTTATATTAATTTTATTATAATAACAGTTTGCATTCCAATATACATATGAAATATTTTGAGGCATTATAAGGGAATTGGTGTCAAAATCTATCATTTTGGGGATGATATTGGGCAAAATAAGTTTATGGAACCAGAATGAGTAGATGATGTGGCTGAGAAATTAAAGATGATCTAGTAACACATGATAACATCTTAGAGTAGAATGAAAATTCATAAAGATAACAATAGGAAATACTTTTTCTTTTGAGTTAGGAGATCATGTTTTTCCTAGAATGTTTCCATGTAAAACTGTTATGTTTTTTGTTTAAGAATGTAAATAAATGTACATGGTTCATTGGACCATAATAAATACAAGATAAATTTGGGTCGTTTACCTACTGAATATCTTTTCCTCTGATTTTATCTGATGTATAAAAGGTTTTTTGTGTTTCGATGTTGAGAAAGTATGTTCCAGATTCATCTCATGTTTTTGGCCCCGAAGAAGTTCATCTCGAAGAGAAGCTTTCTTATGAAGAGGAACCTGTTAATATTCTTTATTGGGGAGAAAACGTATTACGGAATAATTTAATCTATGAGGTAATGGTTTTTTGGAGAAACCACATTGTTGAATAATCAACATGGGAATATGAAAAAAAAAATTGACGTAATGGTTCCCTCACTTGTTTAATAAGTAAATAAAATTGTGAGAATGAAATTTCAAGAAGGTGGGGAGAATGTAACACCTCATGGTTTTGAAAATAAATTTGAATGCATGAAACACTTATTCTATAAATAATGAAACTTTTTTAATGAAAGAGTTATAAACTAGACATTAAACATAATTTTTCCTCTTCTGTGATTTGAATTTTGAAAAAAAATCATCTACTGCTGTGGTCGGTAACTTATTTAAAGTCTGATAGAACCAACTTGTTTTTAGTGAATAGTTACATACCCTTATGAATAAAAATATGGACTTTATAAATTGTATATCATATTATTATTTTATTTTATTAAGGTTATAAGATAATGATATATTGATTAATTTTTCAAGGAGATATAAAATGAGTAATAGTTATAAAATTGTTATTTTTTGAATAAATTATAATTATATTTAAAAACATTAATCATTTATAGAAAATTATTATCAAAAAATGGATGTCATTTTTTTACTCTACACATCTAAAAATGGTTATAGAGAATTTTGGGGATTTTTTTGAAATTCATGAATTTTTGATAAATAATAAAATACGGTAATATACTGTATATATATATATATTATAAAATATGTACACTAGTCGTAGCATCATGGATGATGTAACCACCATTTTTTTGAACTCACATACAATAATTACTATTTGGGGTCACATGAATCATGACTATTCGTAGTCTTGAGGAAGAATATCAAACTACTGATTTAAATAATGGTAAACCCCTCCTCTCCTCTTATATAAATACCACCATCACCACTCTCTTCCTCTCACACCTCTCATGTTTTGAGAATTGTCTAAATTCAACCAAATACCTTTAACAGGGCCCTTAAACACGTCCAAGACCTACTGGTCTCACAAAATGGCCACAATCAAGAGCCTTAAAGAAGATCTCACAGAGAAGATATCAAGAGGTAAAAATCATCTTTCATTTTCATGTGTTTTATTTTCAATTTTTTTCTTTTGTATACTCTATTCACCTCCCCTTATCAAAAAGGAATTAATTATAAAATATTATATATATTCTGGATTTTTTTTATTTTTTATGAAAACATTCATCATCATTATTCCTCCCCACATCCTCTTATTCAAAAAAGAAAAACAACATCCATGATGTGTCAATTTACTGACATCATGGATGATGTGTCTTTAATTTCCTTGAAATCCTTAAAATACGATTATAAAACCATTTTAATGGTTATAAAGGTATTTAATTTGTATTTTATGACCTATATTATCTTCTAGAAATAAGTTATATTCATAATATTAATGGTATATGATGAAACACGTTCATGATAATAGAAATAATTGCCAAAATGATTTAAATGAGTATCACTAATGATTTATATAATGATTCATACTTATAAAATATAACCAAAATGATTTGGGGAATAATTTTTTATTATTAAATAATAATAAAACCATTTCATTTTAATTATGGAGTTTTGATTCCATTCGACACAAAAATTCTTTATGAACAAACCATGGAAATCCTAGGAAGCACGCACCTGAAACAATTGAAATAACAAAATATTTTAAATAAATTGGTCAAATGATGTTATAACATGATCATATAAGGTGTTATAAAAATTAACATGTTTCTATAAAACAATAATAATACATTTCTAGCCAATATATTTTAGGTTTTATCAATTTTTATTGATAATGAACCTAGGCTGAGGGAATTCTAAACCCAATTTCCATTCTTTGTGTTAAACTTCTACTTATTTAATTATGTGGTACTAAGATTATTTGAGAAATTAATATTTCATATATTATGTTCTATAACTTTTATTTATATTTACATTACATATTCATGTCATTTTATTAATTATATCATTAAAGATATGGAATATGTAAGGGATTGTTCTTTAAAAATCCTTTTTTAAATTTCAATTTTTAAAAAATTTGAAAAGATTGTTTTTATGAATGTGTTCATATTATATGAATATGTTATTGTTCTTGGGAATTATTTAATATAATTTTGGGACCTAAATTTCCCTTAGATACATTGATTATGTCTATGTTGGAGGTCAGTCATATAGTTACTCCAAGTGTAACTTCGATTGTTACACCATAAGGTAGTCGTAAGTGTTATATTGTAAGGAAGATGTGGGGGTTACAAATCATAAGGTAGCCACAAGGGATAAAATATACATATGTAATTCCCAAATGATATCTTTATGGTTTTATATATGTTTTCTAATGTTTTATGGAAATATCATGATTCACAAAGTAAGTATATAAGCGTGAGATGTGTGTATTTCTGAAATTGATTTCATATGATTATATGTTTTCAAGGACTAATGGTTAATTTACTTCTTTTAATATCCCTTACAATGATTTTTATGATCATACCATGTTTTTTAAAAAAAAATCATTAGTTATATGTATTTGTAAGAGAAATAAGTAGGTCATGTTAAATGTTATGATGTTTTTTCAATGAAATCATGTTGCACTTTTGTGTTAACAAATCTTATGTTCTGAATGTAATGGATATTGTTTTAATGGTACCAACATTATATTCTTGTGGGTTTATATGTATGAGTTTTTTTCAAACATTAAAAAACTCTATACCAAAAATATGTTTGGGATTGTAAAGAAGTGAAATATCATTGAAGTAGGTAGGTTATGTAATGTTTGAGGCTGGGTCCTTAGAATATTTTATGAAGATAAATCTTCATTTAAATCATTATAATAATTAAAAAAATTAAGAAATAATAATGTTTCTGAAAAGAATATCTACAATTAATTAATCATTTCATGAAAACATATTTACTTTTTCTGTGATATAAATTTATCATATAGTCACTTATAAGGTATATGAATTTTATATATTATTTTTTAGGTTGGGTTACGATTCTCATTGTATAGATTCTTTAATATCTATAAATACCACTTATTTCCTTATACATTTATATTGAATTTGACTATTAAATTATAGAATAAAAAATTTATTTTATAAGAACATTGGATGTTACATTCTCTCCCTTCTAGAAATTATGCCCTCAAATTTTTTTTATTTACTTGTTAAACAAGTGTGGAAGCATTTCCTCATAGAATTTTCAAATTCTCAATTTTCTTCTTAAACCATGTAATTTATACACAAAACCATAAACTTCTGTATTAATTTTTATTAAAAAACATTGCATCAATGGTCTAGAATATGAATATGTTTCTATTCATAAGGCTTTCATCTACATGAACTACTTATGGTATCAAAACATAAGATGCATCTGGAACAAACTTTACTAACATCAAAACATGAAAAAACATTATGTACCTAGAAAAAACTAATAGAAAAAACCACTAATTATGTAAATGATCTTACACTCTCTAGGATTACATTGGATCCAATGAACCATTGGCTCACATTTCCCTTATTTTCAAAATGCATCACATGTGTCCATAGAAAAATGTAAAGAAAGAAATGATCATGTATCCTGAAAGAGAGATCCATCCTCCTATTATATTCATAATGTTTCTTTCATATCTGAGATGTCATCGTATTTTACTATACCATAATTACTTTACCAGCCACATACTCTAATAAATTTGGTCCCATAAACATAAATTCCCATACAACATCCCAAAATGATAATGTTTGAAGTTACATGCCATACAATTCCTCAAAATGTGTCATTTGTATACAAGAATGACAACTATAATTAGATAAAAACATAACTAAAGAAGTATGGTAATTCCAACATCCCCAGTAATCAATTAATCTAGCTCAAATCATGTCCTATAATGTCATAATTGTTTTCTATATATATCCATTAGATTAAGGGAGAAAATTTATGTTTAAATTTAATTCTATTCCAAAGGGCTTCTAAAGATATTTCCAAAATTTAGATCTGAACCTGGGATCATTTTGAGATACAATGTATATGGGATCACTATCTAACCTTAAAATAGTTTTGAGGGACAACCAATAATGTTAATATAAAGATTTATTATCCAAAATATAAATGAAAAGTTCTGATTTAGTTAGTCAGTCAACAATATCCCAAATAGTTTTATTACCTTGATAAGTCCTTGGTAATCCCATCATTATGTAAATAGCTATGTTTTCCTATATTCACTCTGGTAATGAATAATGATGATTCATGCACTTAGTTAGATTTATCTCTTTTTTAATGTATTAAAAACTCAAAAATCAGAAATTAAAATGAGATATATCTATTTTAATTCCATTCCACTAGTAAAACTCCTAAATGTACTTGTAAGTTATATTGATTCCTAGATGAACAGAAAAAAGGATAACTATGAGCTTCACATAATACCACTTTCTTAAACTCTATATCATAAGGCACACATAATCTCTTCCCAAATATGAAAATACTATATTTATCAATTTTAAATTTAGAAAACATTCACCTTTTTCACTAATTATACCTTTTTCATTAAGACACATTCTTCATTCTGCACTATCTTAATTTGGCTAGATAGATACGAAACATTGACACTTGATAAAAAAGAGGAATTACCTACACCGACAAATTCTACACCAAAAATCAATAAATCATTTACTAAGGGGTATTATTTTCAAAATTAATATGATTAATGTAGAATTTTGTTCTCAACTCAAGGAATACACCATATTGTTTGATTTTTAGGGTGCTAATTAATCTAGAAATCATAATCCTTAACCTTTTCTATCCACCTTCCCTGCCTCATGTTATATTCATACAAAGTGAATATATAATTTAAGGATTTTTGGACAATATATATATATATCACATTTAGAACCATATAAATGATTTAACAAATTTTTCAAAGAGAAAACCATTGCAGTTAATTCCAAATAATGTGTGGGATAAACCTACTTGTGTTGTTTTAGTTGTCTTGAACATAAAAATTTACCTGATCATTCTGTATAGGAACATAACCACATCCATTAATGTAAACATCACTATAGATGATGAAATCACCATTTATGGATGGAATGGAAATAATGGGGCATTCACCATTCTCTTTTTTAGTTCTTGAAAACAAATATCACATTTCTCTATCAAAATAAATTTAACCCCTTTTCATGTTAACATAGTTATCAAGATACATAATCATATCAATGTTTTAAAAAATGTTAGGTAGTATCCATATATTCCAAGAAATCTATGAATATTAGTAAAATTTGTATTTATTTTTCATTCATGAATAACTTTTTTTTGGATAGGCCAAAAGTTATGCCATCCTATTTTCAATTTATCCATGAAAAAAAATCGGTTGCAATCAAAAATCACATTTTATTAAATACCTATATAACTTATTTTCATTTAGGTTTTTCAGAAAATCCATAGATTTGTTTCAAGATACTAATAAATTATGGAATAAAACATAATATTATCAATAAAAAGGATAAAAAAATTTCTAGATATTCACAAAATATTATATTTATAACACCTATAAATATATAAGGTGAATTTTTAAAACCAAATGACATAAAAATACTCATAATTCTCATATCTAGTTCAGAACTCTATTTTCAGAATTCCATCCTTCATCACATTCAACTGATGATTCCCAGATCTCATTTCAATATTGAAAAAATACTAAGCTTCCTGGTTCTGATAAAACAAGTAATAAATACAAGAAAATGGAAACTTATTTATTGGAGTAGTTTTATTCTAAGCACAATAACCAATTCAAAGTCTCATAGAACTAGATTTCTATTAGAAAAATACCGGAGCACCCCATTGTGACATTCAAGGAATAATAATGCCTTTATTTAGAAACTCCTGCAACTGCCTTTAAAATTATAAAATTTTAACTTTATTCCATTAAATATATTGTATTTAAAATTGGTTTAGCATCATGAACTAAGTAAAAAATAAATATAAAGTCTAAAATTTTTATTTTTTGATCACCCCATTAAATAAATTATCTTTTCAAGGGATTTAATACATCCTTCAGTCACACTAGGTCAGAAGATTCACTAAAAGAAGGAGGGTGTTGACGTATCAAATATTCAAATATTGTCATGTTACATTGTGGTAACTCCTAAAATTATATTATAAGGTAGAAAATTACATTTATATCATACATAAATTGATCCATTACTCTTAAAAACATACCAGTTTCAATTCCTTCCATTTTGGGTTTGAGATTTGGAATGATATCATCCTCTCGAGGGCCTCATACTACAGCTCCCATTTTTCTTATGTGGAAATCCATTCACAATAGACATATCTTAGATGAGGAAACATCTTAATCATAAAATTTTATAGCATTTCAACATATAAATAATGTAAAAATCAATTATGGTATTCAATTAACATCATTCTAACCTCTAATGTTTTCTAAACCATGCTCTGATACCAACTATATAGACTCTTCCTTAAAAATTACATATTCTTGTGAAAGAAACGATAATTCCTTTTAATTCATTTATAATGATATAATATATTAATATTTTTAGATTATTACTTCATGATTTATACATTAAATCCCACAAGCAAACAAAAAGGATAATACATAAAACAATATAAATTTTTTCCAAAATATTTTTTTAGTAAACCATGAATTATTTTCATGAAATATATTCAAAAACATCATATTGGCTACTTATTTTATATTACACACCCTCAGACTAAGTGAAATACAATTTTAATATTGGTATTTGAAATAATATCAGTATGCGACCTAAAATTAATGAATGGAACCATTTAACATGAATCCTTATAAACATATTAATTCATTTTCAAAAAGATATACTCATTACCAGTAAAGAATCATATACTTACTCTGTGAAAACAAAATATTTCAATAAAACATATAAAATATAAATAAACAATTTATGTAAAAGTTTTAACCATTTTATTATCGTAATTTTTATTATAAACCTCACATCTAGCATATAATTTTTTACCCTCAAATCTACCTTACAATGTATCCCCTAGGACTACCTTATGTTGTAAGAAACATAGTTACACATGAAATAACCATTAAAATCAAATTACAACTTAAAAATACCATGTTCCTTAGGTCCCACACTTAATCATAAATAATTCCCCTAAATGAGAACATAATCATAAAACATTGAATACTTTCATCATGAAAATGATTCCTTATGAAAAAATCACTAATTAATTGAATAATATCATTTTACAAAGGAAAATTTGTTTCATTTAAAAAATCATGTAATAAATTAAATAAAAAACATTAATATTTAATGAAATACCTAATTTCCACTCATGCGGTAAAATTTTAAAAAACATTCTATCTGAATATCATAGAATAAAGTAAAATTATAAGAGGAGTTTAAATGAAAAGTACCTTACCTCCAGTTTGACCTCCTTTGAACATGATCAAATCTCATGAAAAATGTTTCAAATTGGGTTATTAATTTATTACTGAACAATAATTATATTTATAATACCTTATATAATATTTTTATATGTTCTTTCCACCCATTTATTATTAATAATTTTTTATTTTCATTATTTTGGGTGAATTTATTTCATGGTATCCATGGTTTGTTAATTATGGAAATTACTGTCTAATTGAAGAAAAAATCTAGATGTGAAAAAAATATATTAATATGTTTCCATATTTTAAAATTATACCATATATTAAATTTTTATCTTATTTAAGGGTGATTCATTATATAAAACATTAATGAAAATGATTTAATTTATTTTTTTCATTTTTTACACCATTAAGGACTTATATCATTTTATTTAATATCATGTTTATATAATTGTTCTATAAAATTGTATATATTATTAAATATATATATAATAAAACATGATTTAAGAAAAATAAATTTTTATGACCACCCTTGAATGTGGTAAATAAAAATAAGAACTCATCATCCATGATGTTAGTGAATTGACGCGTCACGGATGATGATTTAATTTTCTAGAATAATTGGATAAGATAACATGTTTGATGGTAGATATTACATAAAAAATAACATTATAGTATATTTAGGGTATTTTATTTATCATGTCACTTGGATGAGGGGATGTGAGGAGATAATAATAAAAGGATATAATTTGAAAACTAAAAAAAGGAAACCAAAGTGGATTTTACCACTTGAATTTTTCTCCTTGAAAACCTCTTTAAGGCCCTTGGTTTTTTCATTTCGTTTAGACCATAAGGTCGTGAAAAGGGGGATGATTATTTTTAATCTAGTGTGTAATAAATTAGAAAATATACGGGGTTTTGGAGGTGTGAGGATAATATGTGGTGAAGGGTGGTACTTATAGTGGACGAGAGGAGTGTTTATTGATTAGTTTATCATTTTATAAAATACTATGAATTGTTTTAATTAAATTTCTAAATATATTAAATAGTAAATAATAGTACCAGATTAAAGTGATTACATAATAAATTACTCATTAAATATTGTATTAAACTTATAAAATTGTATAGAATAAATTACAATATTTCACTATTAAAAAAAATCTACTCATATAGAAAAATACCAATAATTCACCCTAACATTTTTCAATATATATAATTGAAAAATTAAATCCATTTTTTGATAATAATATTCTATGTTTATCAAATTTTATATTAAATTAAAAGCATCATTTATTTGAAAAATACCAATTTAAATATTATTATAAATTTTACAACACTTTGAAAAATTAATTATAGACTCATAAGATTTTCATATAATTACAATTCAATAAAATATTAATTTATGATTATATTTTATGAATAAAATTATTATTTTAAATCATTATTTAAATTAAAATATTGTAAATAAACATTTAGGATTCAGAAAAATTCCAACACTTAATTTACAATTTTCAGAACATTTATATACTTATTAAATGAGATAAATATATAATTATTCACTTTTAAGATACATAAATTTTATTTATAGGTTCATTAGTGAGGTTAATATTATATTATTATAGATTCCTTAATTTCTATAAATATCTCTTATTCAATTATATATTTATAAAAATCATCAATCAAAATTTTCAATGAAATTTCACAATGAAAAGTTTCAATTATCTATAGAATTTTATATATAAATGCACAAATAATGTATAAAATTGTACTAATAAATTTATATTACAAATTTACTTTGAAAATTTAAAGCGACAACTGACACTGAATAATTTCTCTATAAATTTTCAATTTAAATATACACTATAAAATTTGAGTTATTTTTTATTAAAGAATGAAAATAATACAATTTAATTAAAAATGATACACACAAAAAAATATAGATATACACTGTAATATTGCATTGAAAATATCTATTTTAAAATATTATTATATACATATCCAGAATAATTTTAAAAAATAATGTATATTTTCATTATAAATTCCTAATGAATATTTATAATGAGGAGTTAATTTGAAGATTTCATGCATATATTTCAAAAAATATATACATACTTATAATCATTACACAATAAGTTTCTTTTCCAGTGATAGTGGACTTTTAAGGGTTTAGGGTATGGTCTCTTCATATTTATCTTAGTCTTGGTGTCACTTTAGTGGTTCTGCAAAATTCTTTTTTCTTTTTATCCCTCCCCTGATAGTCTGAATCCGTCTACTCATCATAATATTTTTTGATGGAAAAAAAATTGAATAAACAATAGAGGAACAAATCTCTAATTGAGAAGGAACAAATCACCCATTTTTTCAAAAGTGATGATGACCCCTTCTTCTTAAATATGATGTCTGTTTTAATCGTGGGTAAAATCATTGACAGTTAGATATTCAACTAGAATTTTCTAAACAATTTCTTAATCTATTTGGATCTAGGAGAAAGGTGTGGCCATTAGATAAGTAAGATCATTCCACATGATCTTCAAATTATTATGTGATAAAGATAAGTGAGAGGTAAAACTTGGAATAATCTGGTCAGTTGATAATCCCCTTCATTTAATGGAGGATCGAAAACATGAAGTTTATTTCCTAAGTGTCACCTTTACTAAAAACTCCGTAAAGGTTTTCATCAAAAAATATGCTATAGTGGATGATCAGATCGAAATATTCAGAATATTAGTAGGTAGGTAAGAAGTCTAATTGATAGGGATATATCAGACCCAGCCATTTGGGGGCCAATCATGTGGATCTGGGTTCACATTAACATCACACAACCTATTTTGGAAGAATCATTTCCATCTATAGGGGATCTGTAACTATGATTTTCATTTTAATGTGAAAAAATTCATATACTTCGAATCCTTTGAGGATGTATCATATGTGTATAAAAATATTGCACCATAGGGGACAAGAATGTAGAATGTAACATCATCCTCTAGAATTTCCCGATTCTCGGTGTAGAAAAATCAGTAATTCACTTCATCACAGACACAAAAATAAAATTTATAAGGAAAATATATAAATTATATTTAGTTACAAATCATCCATGAACAACTATAGTGTTTTAATGTTAGGCCCTCCACCACCTCTCAAAGATCAAATAATCCTTAATCACTCAGATGATCCATAAAACCATGAAACCAACCTCATACATAAATACCTGAAGTTCCTTCAAGATAACATGGACAACACTTCATTAAGGACTACCAACCCACTTACTAGCACTTCCACAACTACTGTATGTCACCCCATTCCTGCAACCCGAAAACTATACATCATAAACCACCTGACCCTCTATGAAATCCTCCCCCCATATTACCCCTCCTTTGAAACATCCCATGAATAATGAAAACTCATTTGAACCTCCCAAACATGTCCCTAAGAAGATCCAGACATATTGGATGACATATATAGGCTAACATGACATAAATCTTCCTACGTCAGAACATAGTGAATCCAAAATTATCACAAAAACATTAGTCACCTTGGAAGGAGTACCTTATATATTGAAGAAAACATATGATGGTTCTCTTTTTTAAATACACAAAGGTGGGGATGACATGAACCAACCCCACCTATCAGATGGAAAATATTATTTATGGAAATTATGTGGGCATGGAAACCCATGAATAGTGTGAATTCATCATTGTTAAAGAAAACAAAATTATCCATAAAATTTTTTTCTTTCCAATACGATGATCAAAATTAAGAACATGTGCAGAATAAAATCTATGATCAGTTTTGAAGGATCATTCATAGTCACTCAACTGCTCTATGTTGGTGGCCATTTCATCATATAAAAGGATTTGGATATTAATTTTAAAAGCTTCTCTCCAATCCATATTTCCCCATCTATTAAATGTCATTGTTAGATTTCTTGAGATTTTGTGAGTTTATAGGGTTATAAATAGTCGAAAGTAATGTTTATGTCATGTGATATCCTATTTTCTATTATGAATGGACATGTAAGGCCTCATCCAATGGAAAGGGTCCCCAATGGGTTTTTGTTTCAAATAGAAAAGAGAAGGTGTGCCGATAGACCATCCACAAATATGAGATACTTATTTTTAGAGGTCCAAAGCTTGTTGATTTCTGATGATGTGCATGCTAGTAGTCCTTTCATGTGGTTCAACATGTTCTCATATAATGACTACATTATAGATTATATGGATATATTCTTGGATTCATTTGAATTGGTTAACATCTTTTTCAAATTCTAAGATTCTCATCATACCCAAACCATGTTATACCACTTCCTCATTCTCATTAATAATAATATTTACCATAAGAATTTGAGAATAGGAAGGCCATATATATTTGAACTCTACTAAATGAGGGAAGAAGAGAACAAGGATGTGATTAAATTAGGATATAATATGGACTGTTTTGAGGTTCAATGTAAAATATACTATGAACCTTCTAACCTTAAGCATTGGAGTTATAGTAGGTTATTCAAAAAATATTTGCAATGGAATTCAATTAAAATAAGTCTTGAGAAGAATCACTCCCTTCAATACTCATTTGAAACTATTTCTATAATTTCTTCCATAGAGGATGATCTTAATGAATCACTCTAAATGAGTGAAATATACTGATTAATTCATTCTCAAAAAATTCAAATTAAATAGGGTGACTCAAATACACATTATTTCCATCAAAATGAATCTGGGAGGCGACAAATTAACTCCATTTAATGTAATAAATCATCTAATAGAAATTCCATCTCGATGGAAAATGATATTCAGGCCTTCATATTTCACTTTTTTAGAGTTATTTACTAGAATGGTGAATAATTAATCCCCACTAAGACTTATGTATAAATACAGCAGTGATAGATTATATAAACCAAAAATTCACCCTTGACATCAAAGATCAGAAAATCCTTCTTCACCTCCATAGAATCCATTCAACTGAATCCATAGTTCTAGATGGATTCCTCACCTTCTTCATTAAAACATGATAGATTATTGTTTGACTAGATATTTTATTCCCAATAAGAGACTTTTTGAATAGATAATCTATTCTCTCCTTAATCAATGAAGAAATCATTACTCTCATTCAAAAAAAAACTAGAAACCATATCTATTACACAATTTTACCACTATACGTCCTTTCAATTTTAATTATAAAACATTCTCAATGATTATGATTAATCATGTGCAGACATGGATCCATTCCCCAATCTTGGAAAAAATATATATCATACCCAATAGGATTTTAAAAAAATTATTTTTTTCCCTTGAAATATTTAACTCCATGGAAACCCACACTATTGCCAAAAGTGTTATCATATCCTAGAATGTAGAAATTACAAAAGATTTTAGTAGACTGGAATGGTCCTTACTCTAGTTCATAATGATAATGATGAAATTATTCTTTATATGGGTTGACATGGTTATGTTTTGTTTAACTTCCATATCCATCAGGATCCACATCAATGGAAGACTCACATGATGATTCTCTCCCTCCATGGGAAATCTCTTTAGAGACCCCTTTTAACATTCTGTATTCTTCTTAATGGATACTGGTTTTTCTAATATCTTTTAAATATAAGTAAATTATAATATAATTCTGGGTGTGAAGACCAATCATATGGGCCCTACCTTCTCCCATATTTTTTCTTCGTTTATGATTTTATTCTCTTCTTTAGGTCCTAAATTGAAGAAGGCAATATTAATTGTTTTCTTATTCGTATTTACGATAAATATTCATGGAAATTGGTAAATATATATAAATTAGATATATCCTTCAGTAGTAGTGTTCCATCATATTATAAGAGAGACCACCAATAATAATACAGTATTTATATGGTAAAAATGAAGCTGAATTATATCAGGCTTGTGGCGATCTTCAGATAATAATAAAGGTATGTATTCTAAAAAATCCTATATAGAGTGAATCAAAATATGGTATTTCGAAAGTCATTCCATGTATAGAAACACAATTATCATAAAATAAATCACTATGTAAATCTCATCATATTTCAGGACCATGTTATAACTCCTTATGTAACACCCCAAGCTTCCACAGTACACTTCTCTCTGAATAATAAATTAGCGTGTGTTGTACGCAACTACGAGTTCTAACACACCACAACCAATCAATACAGTCGTTATGAATAGAAATACAAACTTTTTGAAATTTTATAAATTTTATCCTTCAAAATTGACTTCATTTTTTGTATTTGGAATATCGAAATTAGCTTAGGGTAATTTTTTGGTATTTTTCTGAAAACAATAAATTTTTGATGAATAGTGAAAAACACTGAGTTATAGTTTAAAACCGAACTTTTATTTAAAAAATTATTTATTTAATTTAAATTTATTTTAGGAATAAATAGATACATAATACCAATATATGTTCAATGTAATTCATTCGAGTCAGTTTATAATAATTTGAGATATATATATATTTTATTGAACTTTTTACTGTCTTTTACCCACCTCCTATGAGCATTTGCAGATCTACCTAAAACTTAATTTTACCGCTTCTGTGAGTTGAATTTCAAAAATCCAAGAGACACGGTTGATATTAGTAAGTAAAATGTTGTTTAAAATGTTGAAAATAATTTTTGGTGAATATTATCTTTTTACATTTATTTACCATAGTTTAAAGTAAATAGGGTAATTAAGGGTAAAAATGATATTATTATTACCATAACACATGTCCTAATTCTATTGGATAATTTTAATTTTTCCAAAAACAACATTAAGAATTAAATATGATTCTTTTGGTCATCTTGAAATAGATTGGGTCATTTATTATTATTTAACACAATGAAGAGTTAAAAGTATTTAATAAAAAGTTTAACAAATAAATAATTTTTAATATGGGGTTACACATAAGATAAGTTCAACTATTAATATTCATTAGAAATATAAAAAGACTTCCTACCCCCATCATATTTTAGTTAAAAATTTTAGACATTATATAACTAAATTTATTTATGACATAATGATGATGTAGTAATTACCTAATTAAAGAAATATTAAAATAATTGATATTATAAATATCCAAATAATTGTAATTTGTAGATTTATATGAATTAAAATAATTTAATAAGTTCATATGACATGTTAGGGTTATTTATATGAATTTATTAGGCAGTAATAGTGTTGTTATGAATTTAGAAAAAAAATACTAAATAGTGTCGAAATTGACATAAAAGTGTTTTTAAAACTAATATTATATTATTAATTGATATTTTATTCCTAAAAATATACGGATCCACCAAAGGATTTATATAATGATATTTGTATCATTAATTAACCACATTGGGTTATGTTGAATGTTTATAGTATCTTTATTAACCATATAATATAAAAATACAAAGGGGCCTGGTAAATGTCAAACTATTTAACTAAGAGTTAAATCTAAAAGATAAAGTTAATATAGTGACACAGACCTGTCTAAAACCTGTTGGTTAAGTGGTTTTAGACTCATAACAACCTTATTATTTAAATAATTCATTTTGGAGCCATTAGAAACCGAATATTATTTTATTATAAAATAGTATTTCTAGATTTTCCTAAGGGGCCCCCACCACTCTTATAAAAAGGCACTCCCCATTGTCCCAAATTCACACCTTCAAATACATTTTTATCAGAAAAACCCTTCCCAAATATCCTCCCAATAGTTCTACCTTCATCTTAGAGGCCTTACATTAGTCATAAAGACAACCTAAGAAGCCCTTCTGATCAAATCAAAAGGAAGAACCCGAAGAAGAGGAAAATTTTTCTCCATCTCTTTCAAGTTCCTTTCTTCTTTCACTTCCTCTTTCTTTTTTGTTTCCATTATAAAATAATAAATCCATTATCTTATATATAATGTGATGTAATTATAAATATGTTAAAACCATATTCATTATTCTATCCATCCTTTGAATTACATGTCTCAATACGTGCGTACGTAAGGCTTACCGTCTCCACTTTGTGGGGTAGTTGTTATTCAATACATCATTATTTGGATGGGTATAATAATGATGTATAATTGATGTAAATAATAAATATAACCCGATAATTATTCTGTATATATGATATAAAATCCAATTATATATTATTTTAATATCAAAAGAATGAAATTGTCGCTCGTGCGTTTGTACGGACTACCATCTCCACGAACACGATGAGATTCATTCCACATCGTTTCCATTCAAGAATAATTTTTATTTGATGATTAAAAATATTGTTTAATGACTTAATATAATTATTAATATTTTTAAGATACATCCTATCCATAACAAACACTACTTATGTAACAAATCATATAAAGGAAAATGAATCAGTTAACACCCAAAACGATGATAATACTAAAATATTATTAACAATGCAATATTAGAAGATCACATATGATATCATATTAATGTATATAGTTCATGAATAATTTAATAACAATTATTTGACCATTATACAGGTGGTTGACCTACCCTAGACCAAAGAAATGTACAATGTAAGGGTTAATTCTACAATCTCTTTATTATCCGAGGTTGTTTTTACTTAAGTATCTACTAGGACCTTTTTATCATCCACATCCATGTTTCTTAAAAATGTATTTAAATAAAAAATTCAATTTAAGATAATGTAATTTATACCTTTATTTGAACTTATATGTTTTGAAATAAATCTTTTAGTCATTTTCCAAAAAAGTTACTTAACGCCCTTTTCGACAAAATTAATGTAAAACTGTTTTTTAACTTATACGGCAGGTGCGGTTATTCTACGCCGTTATAACATCATCAAGTCATTCCTTACAAGAATATACGAATATTTTACGAATAGATGTTTTCTTTTATAATTATGTAACTTAAAAATATTTCAAAAAATGAAAGCGATATTTTTCTCAAATATTTTTGTTTTCATCAATGTCAGCATCCATTGATGGATTTTATACTTGTTTGAAGTCGATTCCTTATGATATAATTCTTCCATATTGTATTGAAGGTTTTTCGATATGTTTGACTGTAGATGTGTTATTTTTATACCATTAATGTTTTAGGGTTAATGAATTGACATTTCGTATGCTAGTTTTAATACAAATGATTATGTTATATATCAACCTTCTCAGATGAGAAATGTATTGGACATAGTAAGTGACAGGTGGTGCCCACTATAGCTCCTCGATGAATTGGTAGGTTTCATGGAACAACTATATGTGGAATTGTTTGAGGCCTTTCCCAATTTGATATATGGTTTTGGCTAAGAAATTAATCATTTTTAGAAGTCTTCACTAAGGCCTGGACAAAATGTTTTAGAATGTCCAGCATTATACATTTCCTCATTATGATAATAATATTGATGGTTTATGAGGTCATTTGAACAGTATAATACCCATGATTATGTTTTATTATGGAATTATTTACTAATCTCATATTATTTCCATAAAAGTATTCATGTTTATTATGGGTAAAGGCATGTGGTTTCAATTATTCACCATGCTTAATATTTATGTTATCTTCTACTGTATTGTTTACCCTTATTGAGTGTCTGAGCTCACCCCTTTCTTATGTTTCATTTTCCCAGGATATGAAGAAGTTGGTTATGAGTGAATTGGAGGCATAATCTAGGAGGCTTGTATGTTTCTAATGGAATTAATTCGTGTTGTATTTCTTTTCAAGTTGTAATGTTGAACTTATGTATGAATATTGTTTCCAATAATACTAAACAGATTTTTCCTTTGAGACATGATTTCCTTGTGATCATGCCAATGTTATGTAATAATGCACCGACTTTGGGTAACTAGGGTCCAGGTGTTACACCTTAGAATCATTATCAACTAGCTCCACTCATGACCATACAAATTCTAGTTAATCAAAAATTCAGAAAAATATACTTGTATTTCATGGGACATTATTTCCAAACTCAAATATTATAGTGGAATGGGGTTTATGTGTTTTATTCTATACAATGGAACTATTATATCCAAACATGGATGTATGTTTTTCCATTATGAAGGGTATTTATGTTATAGATTCATATATGTTGAATATTACACAAATATTGATTTATTCATCCATATATTAGGAACCTTCCTTAGCATGTTCTATAAAAAATTGTAGAGAGCATGAAATCTCTTTATGAGTGAGATTCACTAAAGAATATGTGATAGAGGTTCTGCTAAGGTCTATATAGACCCATGTCAAGTAAATGTAACTAGACACAAATCACAGTCCCCCTCCACAAAACACTGGAATATGAAATAGTTTTATGTTCACTCAACGAGGCTGGGGACCATTTGTGTGTTGAAAAACTCTTATCCTAGTTTAGTGAGAGATATATGAAAATTTTACATAGTATCCAAATTTTGAGGGATATGTGTTCATATTTTTTCTTCTAGAAATTAACACATCATTTCCATAGGATGGTGTTCTTTTGAATACTACTTCACACCTCCCAATCCCACCTAATACATTGTAATTTTGGTGGAAATCCTACTATTGGATCATCTCACCCACTGATTTTCTTTCTTTTCACCATGCAATATAGAACCAATAATTTTCAATTTGCATGTCCACTATGAAATCCTCTATGCATGCTATCTTACAATGTCTTGAAAATATAGGGACATATGGTGTACCAAAAATATTAGGAATGGTCACCACCTGAACATAGCCACCATCATTGCTACAGTTTTTAAAAAAATGTTCATAATTTCTCACCATCGAGAAACTGTGTTCCATATTTATAGTGTCATGGATTATATTGGTAATGTGGAATGAAATTATCTTCATCATAGATTTGAATCTATGCACCTCAAGGATAGATCACACAACCCACTAGTTATCCACATCGATCCATAGTGAGCATCATATTTACAACTCCACTATTATTATATTTATATGTATTCAGATCCCTCTGCATCATAGAAAACCCTAAAAAATTATTTTGATGCAGAACCCTCACATAAAGACATCACTAGTTTTGGTATTGTTGTTCATGAATCTTATAGTGTGATTGTTCATGTAATCCAAAATTCTTCTAGGGTTTGTTTATTTCTAGTGGTAGAGGATTCACAAGATATCATTATTATCATAGAATTCACAATTATGAGAGGATTTTATTCTTTTATGCTTTATTCGAACAACATATCTACTTTAGAGGCTAGATTCTAGTTGTTTGGTTTATTAGTATAAAAGATCCAATCCCTGTAACTTCATTTCTAGGATTGATGATTCTCTTTTACCAAAAATGAGGGTAATATAGAGGTTTATCATTTTTCTAATGTGTGTATTATTGATGAATCTCATGTTTGGTTTGATTTTATACCTAGATGGATATCATCAAATTTTTTAATTGATATCTGATCTCTTTATATATGATTCTCTTTTTCCAACTATTAAAATATATACATATATACTATATGAATTTATATTTACAATTATATACTATAATTTATAAAATTTATAGTTTATATTTAAACATTTATATATGTAATTTAATTTCAAGGGAAACTTTCAATTTTCCAATATTAATTTTCAATGAAAATTCACTATAAAATTTATTATAAAAATATATCATTTAAATTTATATTAAATATTCCAAATTTATACTTCATAAAATGTTATAAAATATTCATGTTACTAGGGAGTGTATCTAAATGAAATTTAATTACTAAATTAGACTTACAACATTTACATAATTTATATTTGGCTGTTCTAGTAACCATTGAATTCTTTTACACTATAAAAATACGGTTCTTATTTATAATTTGAATACGGGGTTAAAATTTAAAGTAGATATTTTGTATGTAAATTATGTAAATATAAACAATTAGTTTAAATAATAAATGTAAATATTTATTGACTTATATATATATATGTATTTCATATTATCTTGTTTGAATTTATGCATTGAGAAATTTTTTATAAATACATACATATAAATAAATATACGGATGTATACAAATTTAAATTAAACATAAAAATATTATTTTAATTTATATGTGTTTATATATTTATTAACATACTTTTGGTAACATAAAATTATTTTTATATATATTCAATGTTACTTATTCTTAACAATATATAATAAAAATTCTATGATGATATATTTTTAAATATATTTATTGATAATAGTATAATATTTATTTAGTATTTTTTCTATTATTTATCAATTTATATTAGTGTATAAACACTTGTTTTTATAAATTTTGTGTTATCTATTTTTAAATTATTATATAAAAACACATATAAATGAAAAAATATAATAATTTTTTTTGATTTCATTTTTACTGTAAATATAAAATTATTATACTTATAATAAATATTAAATATATAAACCATCTATAAGTGTTGACATAAACAAAAATTAGACGAAAGGTATTTTTGGTGACCCATTATTTCTTTTTAATTCGTTTTACAAAATTTGATAATATGCATTAAATTACCTTTTATCACTTGAAAATTATAATTTATAATTCTTACGACTACCATAAATCTTCTGATAACTAGTGCTAGATAAAGTCACTGATAAAGTGTTACCTTTATCAATGCTAAAAATGTTTTGATAAAGGATTCTTTATCATCAATAAAAATTCTTTCATAAAATCACCCCCTTCATTTTCTCTTTTTATAGAACTGGTAAATGGGAACTTCTCTAGCAAATTTTTTAACATGGAAAAAATGTTTATTACATTGAAAAAATTATTATTAAAAATAATATATTAACATATAAATATAATTATATTGATATAAATATAATATATATTACTAAATACAATTTATAGGTGACTAAATATACATTTAAACATGATATATAAGATATTTAGTGAAAATTGAAATGACCAATAATTAAAATATTAATATATTATTGATTAAAATAATTAATATAGAAATATATATATATATATAAATTGTTTAATATGATTTATATAATACTTAGTTTTTATGTACACAATATCTATCATATAATTTATAAAAATGGATTATAATTTATTAAAAAATAATTATTTATTAATAATATCTACTAATTAATATAAATATAAATTTAATAATTTTTTGTTTTATCTATGTCATTTGTGTGAATTTTAAATATATATAAAATAATAAATATTTAATTACTTATTGAAAATATTGAGTGAATATTTGTTTACACTTAATATATAATATAATAATTTCACCGTATATATACTAAATTAATTCAATTTTACAGATAGAGACAATAACTAATAACAACATTTTAATATTATCATTTTAGCTCTTTATTTATTCATATTTATTATTTAATATATTATATTTTTATTATTATAAATATTTAGTTATTTTAAGATTTTAATTATATATATATACTATTGATTAAACTTTAATATAAATATATAATTAATTTATTCATTTTTATTGTTACTTATCACAATATTAAATTTCGTATATCTGTATTTTTAATTTAATAAATTTTAAATTTAATTTTTTATGTTTTTTTAATAAACATAATTATTAGTATTTTATTATAAATATTTTTCCATTAATATTTTCTTTGACACAATAGTAATTTACATAATGAATAAATTTATTAATTTATCATTTTATGTATTCACTCTTAATTTTTAATAAATTCGTATTATTAGAAACACTTGTACATTTCTTAGTATTTTTTTAATCTATTCATTTTTTAAAATATATTTCATTCATTCAATATTATTTATTAATTGATAATGTTATGTAATTTTTACTTTTTCTAATTTATTAATTTGTAATATATATTTTTTTATGTATTCTTATAATGGATTCATCTATTTTATATTTTATACATAATTTTTCATCATTATTTTTAATATTTTTAATTTAGAAATACATTAATATCGGTATATATATACATATAATGATTCCATGAATATGATTTATATAAAGAATATTTAATTTCATATAATAATATATATAATTACTGATAATTATGTTATACATAAAAATTTATATTTATTTAAAATGTTGACTAGTTAGTATCGAGTAATAGACGTTACATATTATATAATATTTCTTTTCAATACCGCATATATATAAAACATTTATACACACACACACACATTAATTTCACAAACACACACACTTGAGTAATTAATTCAATTTTATATACAAACACGCACACAACACATAATTTTTCTTTAATTTATTAATTTTTAATATTCATTGATTTTTTCGAAAAATAAAATATTTAATATATTTTTTTGTAAATCAATAAATTGTGTTATTTTTTATATTTTTTAATAATGAGTATTTATTTATGTTCAGAATTTCTCCAAATTTATTTTTTTATAATATTAGATTTTCATCCAAATTATTAATTATTTGATATTTTTGTTAAATTTATTCATTTTTAAATTTTATATGTTTAATATAATTTTAATTTGATCCATTTTTAATGTTAATTTATGCATTTTTATTCCATTGATTTTAATATTTAATAACGTACTGGTAAATTTTAAAATTAATATATATTCATTTTAATTTTAATGTATACATATTTTAATAGCTTTACTCATCAATATAATTAATAACATTTACTCATTATTAAAATATTTTGGTAATCTAATGTTTTTTATTTATTTTTTAAAATAATATTTTTGATTCATTTATATTTTTAAATATTTTATGTTTTTTTATAATTTATTCATTTTTTGTATTTATTCGTTTTTTTTTTCAATTTATTCATTTTTAATATTTTAATATATATTTATTCATTAACATTTATTGTTTTTAATATGATTATAACATTAATATTTAATATTAATAAATATTCATCTAAATATATATTTTGTTTTTTATATTTTTATCACTTTATATAATTACTAAAAAGGTCCATTTTTTAATATTTTTTATTTCTATTTATTTTTAATTATTTACTTCGATCTAAGTTAACATATATGCATTTATGATTATTTAATAATTAATAATATTAATTATTGATTAGTTTTTTTATTTATTCTTGTTGAATATGTATTTGTTTAATATTCTTATATTTAATTTTAAGTATTTTTTATCAGTTATTAAAAAAAACTTGTAAAACCCTTCCTGATATTTTGAATTCAATCATAACATTACCCCACAAATTTTCATTGTTCAGGCTCTCGCCAAACATGGCCAATGGCAACACTCCTCCCTCAACCCACTCAAATTAATATACGTGGTGAAAACCAAGAGTGTGTTAGTTATTCTACTCACTTAATAGATCTTGAATTATTTCAACAATATGTTCCTCTTTCCCTATATACTATACAAACAAAATTCTCACATTGTAGTGGTTTGGCCTATCTTAAACCATCATGGCCTTGAGGATTTTTATTACCCTAGTTTTCGGAAGCTATTTCCTTTATGGGACCTTGTTACTTTATGATTTATCAAGTGTTCAGATAGTAATAATTGGGGGGGGTGATTGTTCAAATTTGATAGTGGATTTTTTTATTCTTCTTCAAAAAAATTTATTATAAAGGATAAATTTTGTAGGATTTATTTGAGTGGAAAAAAGATAACGTTGAGTCACTTAATTAACATTCTCTGTTTTGATTTTTTAAAAAGATAAAATAAATTCAATTAGGGATGAGATGGAAAGAAAACCATTTTCCATCAATTTTTTTTTCATTCATCCAATAAATGGGATGATTTGGACATAAATAAATTGGGAGTGAAATATTTTTTAAATAGTAACACAAAATCCACACAAAAACATATATAAATGATTATTAACTATTTTACAAAAAAATGTATAGTTATTTAATTTTGTTATACCATGGTAATTTCAAATTGACGAATACAATGGGAAAGTCCAATAAAGATATCAAATAGCCACACAACATCCCATAAAAAATATTTATGTTTTAATTAAAAATATTAAACGAAATAAAATTATAATACATGAAGTATACCATAGGAATGATTAATTATATATAGGATCCTTTTTATATTTTAGAGCTATACTCATTGCATTCATTTGATACCACAAGAAACATTTAGAATGAATCGAAAAAAAATAATGCTAATAAATTCTATTTAACATCCACCTGTATCAGTAGGATTTTTCCACAAAACAAGCTAGGGTTAATAAACTCTATAGAAATTTTAAAACAATTATTGGTAATGGAAATATATGATAAAAGGAAAGGAATAGAGTCTCACCTTGAATAAACACTCCATGAACAAAGGAAGATCAACAAAGAGACAAAGATGAAGGGTTTAAATGGATTAAGGGTATTTATCATGAAAATGTTGTGTAAATGAATATAAATTAGGTTAATATCAATAATGTAAAATTATTAAAATCATAATTTTTAGGAATTCTTGAATAACTGATAGTTTTTAAAAATGTATGCCATCCATTCCAGTTACTCTCTCTTTAAAAAATGTCTTGTATGTTTATCTAAAGGACCTCACATGGTTATAGGAACTCTGTTTGAAACATGAATCCCCCATTAGAAGCCACTACTCATATTTTCTTGGCTGGAAACAGTGTTATCATAAACCATATACTAATTGTGCACATTAGTATACATTTTAAAAAAATAAAATTTCCACCCCCAAACCCTGAAAACTCTATATTAATATAAGTGAAATATAAAACTAAAAATAAATCTATACCATTGAATTGGTGAGTGTTATTGTTTCTATATCATATTTACAGTGATCTTAGACAAAGTAGTGTTATGAATTGTCTTGTGATTTATCATTAAAATATTAGTGTTCGGATTAATTTAAAATTTGAAATAAAATATTTTTTATGGGAGTTATAGTAGTATTTTAAAACATGTAAATATAAGGTCCATCACGTTGACATGATAAGTGGTTCGAGCCTTTATAAACAATTGTAAACATGTTTAACAGTTGTTGATATTGTGTACCTTTTTAAGACATCATACATCATCCTGACGAATAGGGGGTAATATTCAGGGTGATTGTCTAATTAGTGATGTGATGAGGATAAATCAATAGGTTGAAGTGTGTTCTCATTTGAAATACCAATACTATTTTGAGTTATCTAAATAATCATGCTATGATGGGAAATTCAACCATTATATCATTTAAAAGTGTAGTTTACTTATGTGAAAATGATAGATTGATGTGGGTTTTTTAGTAATATATATTCTGTAATAAAATTTTAAATTCTCTTAGTGAGTCGGTGTTTATCAATCAATTATATTTTTATTATCCTTTATTTATATACAATTCATTAATGTGATTTATTCGCAATATCTTTTATAAAATAGGGATGATTTTTTTATTTTATTGAGTAGGTATGAGTGATTCATTAAAAAATATTTCTATACTTATTGATAGGTTTAATCGTAAAATTATTTATGTCATCCCATGAATGCTATAATGTAATTATAAAAGGGGGATAGAATTGTAGTTAAAAATATATTGTACTATTTTTTTGGTTACCATCATTTTTAACGTTGACTAAATCTATGAAAACCCAATCTTGTCAATTATCAATGTGAAAAAACAATAATTAATGTCAAAATATAAACTATATAAAATAATTTATGCATAATTAAAATATTTTTATTGATATCTTATGTAAGTATAATAGAAAAAAAAATCCAAAAGAAAAAATATCAAAATTCACATCATCATAAATTCATAAGTCAATATAGTAATAATTTAAAAAAATTGAGAATTGGATTACCAACCAAAAGATTTTTTTTAAATGATATATTAAAAGAACACATTTAAGAGAATGTCCAAGGGGGATCCTTAAACTACATCCAATGTATCTCGATCTTATAATCCTTATATTTCCTCAACATAAACCCCTCGCTATGTGATTTATGATCGTATCCTTTAAATCCATTGATTTAACATATTATTAAGTATTGTTTTCTAGGAAAAAACACTCGGCCTTCTAATCCACAGAAGCCCTTAAACTTTTAGGAATTGTATTTCCTCTATTTTTTATCCCTGAAATACCTAAATAAAAAAATATCTAAAAAAATTACAATATAAATACCATTATCTTATATAATAAAATATCAATTCATTGGATTATCTTCATAAAAACACATAGAAAGAAAATAATTAAACTGATTTAAAGAACTGTCAAAAATAAGATTTTGAAATACATGAAAAAAATAAAAAAACATTCAAAATTATTTTTATTGTTCTTTAACAGTGTTCTTATACAAATACTCGATGTATGACATTATTTATAAAATCTATTTTAAGATAATTCAATGGTAAAATTCATTAATTTTGGGATCCAATTTTGACAACATTAATAATAGCCTCACTGTATTATTATGAAATCAATTCCTCACTATATTTATCTATGATGTTATCGGTTCAACTATAGTTCTTGTAAATATGGTGAATGTAATCTGGCATGAAAATTCGGATCAAAATATTTTCAAAATTACTCATTATGTTCTCCACTATTTCAGTTACTGGAAGATCATTCTATACAAACAAAAATCTTAAACAAAACTAAATAATAATTAAATTCATATAAAGTGTGTTGAATGATTTAAAACAAAGGATGATATTAATTCATTGACTCCACAATATTTACCTTTTTATAAAAAATGACAACATAAAATTAAAAAGTTCAACTAAATCATAAAGAAAACACCCATTAGATACTAGAAGTGTTAATTTATCCTTGTTTTTTTACAAAAAACATAATAATGGAATCCTTTTTCATAAAAATGATAGGAAATCAAATTAACATTATTTTCCTTCCACACCATTAAATTTATATAAAAAATTAATTTTTTTTACATCCAACGCCATTGTGATTTTTCAAAAATTTTATGGATGAAAGATTAAATTTAAAAAAATTAACAACCAATTTGATATTATATGTAACTTTCTCAAGCATCTTAATGAATATAATTTTATCCTAATTCCATGAAACCCATTTGGGAATAAATCATTTCCCAAAATCCATGTTGAAAATTTACCTCCATATTTCATAAACAATATATGAGAGTCTTACAATTTATATAATATATGAAAATCTATTATTAAGAAAATAAACCCTCCCGAAGTTATCTTCCTATTCGAACATATGATCTTCTACTTCAAAGGACAGATCCTAGAAATTTGTTTTCTTGTAATTTTCTAATCATCCACTGATATATGAATTGCAATATATAAAATATGAATATAAAACTAAAAAAATATAATTATATCTAATGAATTAAATATGTACCCTTATTTTATTAAGGATTACATAAATGTTAGGAGATATTTTAAAAAATATGTGAAATAAATAACACCTTATGGAGATGATTATAAACATCTAATTTTTGTATTTGAACCATTTAAAATTTAATTGATTTTCATAAATATCAGCAATATTGTTTTAAATTGTGATAAAGTCATAAATAATATCATATTTGTATGTGTCATCCCTAAATAAGTGGTGTCTAAAATATATGTTATTTTATCAAGAGTTATGTGATGTGTTACTATATAGTGATATTATAATATTATTTTTACATTGAAA
Source organism: Viscum album (assembly GCA_963277665.1). Taxonomy (NCBI): domain Eukaryota; kingdom Viridiplantae; phylum Streptophyta; class Magnoliopsida; order Santalales; family Viscaceae; genus Viscum; species Viscum album. The sequence continues at coordinate 1,894,559,372 of OY728119.1, forward strand.
TGGATTTTGATAAAATATCAAAATCAAAATATTATAGAGTGTCTTGCATCCACAACACTTAGGCCTAGCAACTTCTATCAAAATAATATTCATGTATAATAATATAGATTAAAAACGAGTTGGTAATTATTAAACCATTAATGCAATGATTATCCATTGAATTGAAATATTATAGAATATTTTTATCTAATATATATCCACTAATATCATCATACGAGTAAAATTTTAGAATAAGATGATTTTTATATGAATTAAATAATCCATGTTTAAATTTTTTATAAGGTAATATAAAAATTAAAATGTGTTTTACTACTTCTATATATTATTCTAATGGATATTCTTCAAATATCATAAATAAACATATTGTATACATAATCTTGCATGAAAATTATCTATCATATAATAAATTAATTGTTATATTTCTATATTTTTTTATTGACCAATTTACCTGATTTATCTATATCATTTTTAATATATATTGTTACTATAGTAAATAATTATTATGAATTATCAAAAATAAAATTTTATTGTATGTCTCTAATATATTTTATTTGAGTTAAGATGTTTCCATCATGTTTTTGTGAAATTTTAAAATCGAAGAAAAATGATTAGTATACCCATCATGGAAAATTCAAAAATATTTTATATATATTATGAAAAAATATCAGAAAATTTTTTTAGTCGAGAAAAAAATAATTTATTCAACATAAATTTGATCATCAATATTTTTTTTGGAATAATTATTTTAAAAAATAGTACAATATTCACTTCCTTCCGCAAAATTATTTTTATTGAAATATCTTGTCACATAATAATAATAGTCCCCTGGACAATTCTTGACTTCATAGAGTTTACCATTATGTTTTTTTATAAAATAAAACATTTTAATATGTACAAAACATGGGGTTATAAAATAAAAAATTCTTTATGAAAATATTAACTTTGAAAATAAAATTTAAAATCTTTTTAAACTGATGTAAAATTCAGATGTGTTGCAAACAATCCATTGATACAAAAAAATTCATTTATAGAAACAAGTAAAAAGTATTTTCAATGTCTATTCCTTCTTCAAGAGAATAAATATTTGAAAATTTTTATAGTTTATTCCTATAAATAGTTCAAATTTCATTACATTTTTTTATGAAACTAATTCCACCATAATATTTTAGATGTTTAGGTATTTAAACTAATGTCTAAAATCTATTAAAAAATCGATTCATCACTTTTTACATGGATCTTATCTAACATTTAAATCTTACGGAAACCATTTTTTCTTTAAGGTTGATATTTTGATAATAATTCATGACAATCGCATTCATTTCTCCATCAATATCTCACTATTAGTGGGTTTACATACATCACCATTCGAATTATTATTATGATTAATTAATATGATTTACTAGGTCTTAAGTAAAGTGGTATGTTGATCCTAAACTATTGGTTTTATATGTTCTATTAAAGATACTTTTAAATAATAAAAATATATTCATATTAATATTTTATGATTTATAATTGTTTTTTGTGAATCAAATTATGAAAAAACAATTACAATTTTCAATAATATCATCTTATGAATTAATTTCCAAACATTATAATAAAAAATTACCTTCATAAAAATTTTATGAACTATTTCTCAAAAATAATTCACTAATTCGTTAAAGACTCTATGTATCTTACCTGTCATATAATTACTATTAAAAATTATATCATTAGTCTCAGGATATAATTTATGATGTTGAGATTTAGAATTTAGAATGAATACATTTCATGTGAAGAATCTAAACTATGCAAGTATTAGATTTAATTCGGGGGGAAACTCATTGGTAGTTTTATTAATAATAGTAATGATATAAAAAATCTATTTATCGATTAACTTAAAGTAATCACTACCTCATCCCAAATACATCTAGAAAACTAATACTCACATGGTAATGTTTTATTGGTTTCCTGATGAATTAAATTTCATAATTCCACTACATCGCTTTTTGTTCTAGTAATTTTTTTTATCAATACATTTACCATAATAAAAAGTATTAAAATTTGAATTAGTAAAATTCACAACAATGACCATTATAAAAATATATCATACATTTCCTTTTCTCCTTTATAATATATGCATGTAATGTTTATAAATGATAATGTGAAAGAGTTTATTCCACATAACTATTTTCTATATACTTTGGGATTACTTATACTTATTATTATAAATATTAATATATTTAGTAAAACATAATTATTTCTTTTCTCTATAAAATAATATATTATTATTTTATTAGACTGATTGTTTCATTGAGAGGTCAAACTAGTTTATAAAATTAATGAGAATAGAAAATTATGTTGAAAATATTAGTGAATATTGTATTGTAATGTGATGATATTTTTTCATAGGATGGAAATGAAACATTATAATAGAGGAACATATTAATATGAATTTTACCCACATTATCATGATGCAGACCCTTAGTCCTCTTTATAGGTGATGATTTTGGAAACCTGACAAGTGAGAAGGAAATCCAAGTTTATTTGTGTAACTTTTCGTTATCATTTTTCATTGTTTTTATTGAAGCCTAGACAATATTACTATTATTAATTAATATCTTGATTTTGGGACATTAATTTATCAATTAATATTATAGTGACATATTCTCACTATGAAGGTGGATACATTTTGTTCATCATGAGTGATATTGTATTAATGAATAAGTTGAGAAAAGAAATGTCCCCAATATTATTTAATAGATTCTTATATTTCCATACCCTTAAAAATAATATAAAATAAAAAAAATTTTATGCACATACAATTTTTTAGTAGGTTAATTTCTATAAAGTCAATGAATGAGATATGGAGAACATAGGTTGCTGGCACCAGGATGTAGTCATATTTATTAGAGATATATTTGTAACTGGATTGTAAGAAAAAGTGAGCATTCGAATGAGACATTATCTACATTAACTATATTCTCTATGGGTTCCATGAAATATTTCTAGATGTTATCATTAGACTCTAGGTGGCCGCGCCTAATTCCACTAAGAAATGGGATTTGATGGACACCGAGTAATTTTACCCAGAATCAGAGTTAAATTCTATATTGAATTAATTATGATAGAATAAATATTATTATATATTTTGGTTTTATGATTATTTTAGGATGGTTTGTTTCTAATATTTAATAAAGAGTTTTTTGGATGAATAAATATGTTATTTAATGGTTAAAAAACATTTATGTTCACATTTTTTTTAATAGAATATTTATTATATTCATTGGTAAATAATATAATAATTGTAATTATTAATTAAATTATCATTATTGAAGGGTCAAAAACACCTAGCAAGATATAATGAAAGAGATTAATTTATTTACTAGAAATTATATATAAAATATCATTTCTGTTTTTGTTAAATTATATTTTAAAAAATATATTAATTTACCAACTGCTGTTGAGAATATCAAGAAAATAAGAATATTACTTATATTGTTATTAAAAATGGTGTTCAATTAGGAATATGGAATTGGATGAGGACTTATATGAAATTACTAACACAAAAATATCTAGATATATTCCATGATACATCATTATATTGGGTAAGTCTCTTGTTGGGTACAATAATCCTTTAGAGAATTCTCAAGGCCAAGAATAAAACATCTCATAATAGAAAAAAAGAACAATAGTGTGAATCCTCATATACTCCATCAGTACATAAACTGATCATAAAAAATTATTTTTGATAAATATAGTATTTTTGTGATCAATGATAGATGACGCAAAGGATAGATTGTGCTTGCACAGATGGATTATATGGCAATTTTTTGAGATTTTGGAACGCATGTGGATAACCACTAAATGGATTATATACTATGATCATACGACACAACTATGGTATGATGATAGTATTCAATGACATCATCAATGAAAATTGAATTACATGATAAGATAATTATAAACCATCCTCTAAAAAATTATATAATGTTTTTGATTATCCTACTTTTTCTATTTTGGTGTTCTTTTGTAAATTAGTCTTAGATTTAATTTCATTTTTCAGGATGTTCTTACTAATTTGTGTCTCATATTATTCATTTATAATGATAAAAATTCAAGTAAGATACTAAAAAAATGTTCTAATTGTTATTCCATAAAATTTTAAAAGATCATAGCAGAATCACAAAATTCAATTATAATTACTTATTAATAATTGATAATTGATATGTGGCAGAAATTACTTTTTACATCTATGTCATTCATTATCTAAATATGAACATGAAATTCTTATCATCCATTCTTCGTTCATGGTCAATTGACCAAATAAAGGAAAAATATACATGAAGAACATTTGAATGCTCCATCATCATATTTCGATGTTCTTGTATGGATAACATAAGAGTACACAATGTGTATCCCAAATCTAAAGGTTGTGTATCCTAGTTCATTGAACTGGGATAAATCAGATTAAAATCTGGTCAAAATGTGTTAATAAAAAGTTCAATTCATTTAATATAAGACACATATTGAATGGTAATGGTTTTAATGATGTTTTTTAAAATAAAAATCATGTAGATTTCTTGCACACAAAGTAGTCAACATGTTTTCATTGAAGAAACCCCGAGGATTCAAGCCATGTCATGTGTTTAATAATTTATATAGGGGTTGAAAACCTATGAAACATTGAAGTCGCATTATGTTTACATGTTTTATACATTATGTACCACATTAATGATCATATAAAATAGACACGACCAGCCCCACGGCTTGTTTTTTAAACATTAGAGGAATAAATTACATGATGTGTATCCCTAGTGCACACCATGTAATCCATTATACCTCATATAATTTATTTCCATTATATTGAACAACTAATTATGTATTTAAAATTATTTATAGGTGTTTAATTTTCCTTTTGTAGATCATACACTTAATGTGATATGATTTTTAATTACACACAAAAATTAATTTCTATGAAAAATTGTTATATGAGAACTGTGTATGAGTTGTACATGTATAGTATTCTATGTGTGTTAATATCATCAAATTTTTAATAATGTAGATATATTTTTTCCGCATTCATTGATAAATTTTCACTTTGGTTTTTTTGTGTCTTATAATGTACACTGGATTCTATATGAATGGGCAATATAATTACCATGTTAAATATTTTGGATTGGTACATGTTGCTTCCTCTAAGTAAACCAGCGAACAAAATTAATTTTAATTAATTTTTTCTCATAATTCATTTAAAATTATTGGTGATTGAAATTTAAAAGTTATATTGGATAGAATTAATATAAATATAAGTATTATAAAAATAATATAATTAATCATATTTATTCATAAATATTCTATATTAATTAAATAATAAATTAAATTGAATGATGTTCTTATTGAAAAAGAATATCTATTTATTGTTTTTATGTGATCATTACCACATACCAAACACAATTATCTGATTAGTTTCATTTTTATTAATTAATTAATATTATATTAAATTGTATCTTGTGTTTAATCCCCTCATTTCATTATATATGGTATTGTGTGGCCATGGTTTATTTTATGTAAAACCAAAAAATCAATCCCTTGATCCCCCTGACCTACTTGATAGTAATGATTACATAATGAATGGAGATATTATTTGAGTTGATTCTGTTCATTTTTTGGGCTATGGTTATACTGATCTGATTGATACATAGGAGGACAAGTGGAATACATTAATAAAACCTAGGTTATGGTTAAAGGTGTTATTCCCCTGGGTTTTTGGGATAGTTCATCATATAGTAGGTAAAACAAACATTAGATAACCACATGATCATACTATTTTTATAATTTAATTTCATTCATGTTTCTAGTTAATTTATTTATGGATTCATTTCCATGATCACATAATTTAATCCATAAAAATTCATTCAAGATACATTTGAATTAAATTATATTTTTCATAAATATTATCTAAGAAAAAGTTAATAAATTCTATTAAATAGACGTAATATTATTCGGGATTTAATATGATAAAATGTGAAATTTATATATAAAATATATAATCCCTCATCATAAAATATATTAAATCAGTTTAACCTTCCACTACATACATTAAAAAGGAATAATAGTTCATAGAGACTCAATGGAAAATTTTATAGAACATGAAATTATCAGATAATCTTACCTTATGTTATGTGTAGAATTAAATGCTGGTCACATCAAGTGTTGAATTTCTATGCAGCCAATTGTGTAATAGAGAGATAAGATTTCAGTAAATACTCATCATGAATTTAATAATTGAGGAATCCACTCAACATATCAAGGAGAAATAAGATGGTGCATCTTGAATGTCATGTCAACAGAAAACAATGTAAATCACCTATCAATAAATTGATTTTTCTATGATTAGGGGAATATAAATACTTAGGAATATTATGTACATGTGATGAGATATTCAAAAATGATAGTGAGGGATACCTGGTTTTTCTAAGAAACTCTTAGTTGAATAAACTAATAAATTAATGTATATGAACCCAGGTTTTCATATGAGGTAAGTATCCCTTGTTTTATAGTTTAAATGTTTAAATATGGCATAATGTGAATGATATTTAAGATAAAGGGTGTATTATGGGTGTCCATGGAGTTTTTGGATATTGGTACTCATGTTTGGGGTGAAAATGGAAACGTGCATGGTTAATTAAATCTATGTTGCCAGATCTCAAATTCTGATAAATTGGGAATTTATTAGTAGATATCCAAATGACCTCACATGGTTTAGAAAAACCATGAGACATGAGATTCATAGACCTGAAATAATGACTTCAATTTTGTCTATGGGGTATTTCATGATTTGTGCATGGTTAGTTAGACCAAGTGGGGAAATCGTGTGAGTCCCCTTCTTCAAACGTATACCATAAAGTTAGGTGTAGGGCTTGTCTAACTGTGAAATTAACCCATGTGACATAGTTATTTTGGGTAAAATGACCATTTTTTCATAAAATCTAATTTAAACATACAATATATTTTCTTTATCATGCGTAAAACATCCCCCATTTTGAATCCCTCTCAAGGGGTTATTCCTAGATTTGTTAATGATCCTTTGTTTGATCCCCAATTCAAGCACCACTCATGTCATTGGATCAAAATAAATGACTAGTAAATTACTTTTAATCATTTCTTAATTCTTTTGAACATCGGATTATCTATTTAGGTGGAAGGTAGTTTCCCTTATTTTTAAGTTCTCCATACATTCCTTGATTTTCTCCCGATCTGAGCATAATAAAGAGATGATACTAGATGGGCACTATACATCAAAGACACAGTGGGTGGTCTATACATTTTACTTCCAATTAGGTGCTTTATATTTCAAATAGTCCTTTTACCACCCACCAAATATTCCAATGCAGCATGAAAATTTGAATGATTAATAAAATTAATTAAATTTGAACCTATTAGTGAATTATTTTATCTTCCATGATACTTATTATTGGTGGTTTCCCAAACCTAATTCCACCCTTGGGGAGAACCATATGATTTTAACTTATTTACTCCTCGTTAAACCATTTATAGGATGTGTTATCATGCATTCCCAGTTAGGGGAATATTAATTATTAATAAATTGTAATTTGATAGATTTAATAATTTTTATAATAGTTGTTGTGGATGATTCTCCCATGGGTATTGAAATCATTAGTGGATACCTTGGAAAGAGAAATCACCATGGACCATGATTCCATGGGATTCATTAAGACTTACTACCCCTTGGATCTTTCTTTCTTATACCCATTTAGGACATGTTTGGTAGGCATCCTCAGGGGACTCGAACCAGTGCCTAAGTGAGTTTCCATTGCGATTCTCTTGGGACTCGATAAGGATGTGTTTTTCTTATACACCTTGGATATGTTCCTTCATGGTCTGACACTTTGACTATATGGAATGAACATGAAAAATATGATATGATTCATTGAATGGGTCAATCGTTCTTATTATGATGCTTTAGATTGTATTAAAATTTCACAGTTTATAAGGTTAAATGGTATGAATAGGTAGCTTGTAGTTCTTATATTATTTTAATTGTATATTCCTTGGTATAGGAGCTATCATATGTTTTCAGGGAGAATCTTGAGGCTTTGTGGTATCACATTTAGTGCTTAAAATCCATGTACATATTTACTTTCATTTAATACATACATTCTCACCTACACATCAGTTAGATGAATAAATTTCATGTCTTGGACTGTATAGAACATTGAGTGGCTACATGTTGGGATTGTATCTCAGACCTTTTTTGGGATCCCATTTGGTACCTGAAAACAGTTTTCGATGCGGGTAGAGAAAGGGGGAAGTCACGATAGCTCAATGGTGTATTTTCTTCCATTCTTTAGAGATGGGTAGCGTGGGACCTATATAAAGCTCATGATGCTTTTCGAGAATAGAAAATTTTGTTCTTCTAGTATTTTATATTCATCAATTGTTATATAATTATTTTTACTTGTTTTTTATGCCTTATAGAGACATGTGTCATCATCATTATATATCTACGATTACTTTGATCAATGTTATCTATTATTGTTGTAAAGTTATTTTATACATTTTTTATTGCATCCATTATCTATATGTTATTGTATTTACACTCGGTTAAACTATAGTAATGAAGTAATAATCACCCTTAGACACACCCTAGGACCTCATTGCTTGTTAGAAGCCTCTGGCATTTGTGGTGAAGTGCATTGGGAAATGTTACTAGCCATGTTCAGTTCACTGTTGAGTGGAATCTAGGTACGAGATGATACGAAGTGGTATCAGGGAAATTATTTTTTGTTTTCTTACTATTTGAAGCCAATATATAGGGATAGGAAAGTACTGCATTTTGGTAATGATTTTCCATAGTATTATCTTCACACATATAGAAAAGAGACAAAATTCCTCGAATTAAATTATTGATTTCTATAAGTTCTCTGTTACAATTGATTTGATTCCACTGTTGGGTGATGAACTTAAATTGTGATGTTATTATATATATGATTGGGGGTACATTTTATTATAACCCAATGATATGAGGGTAATCCATCTCATATAACATTTTAGTCACTTTTTAGGAATCAAATACCATGAATTATTCTATTCCATTTAGGATGCATTAATTGTTATAAGATGTTGTTATATGTTCTGTGATATATATATATATTCTATTATGGTAGTTACACTAGAATGTGTTATGGTGTGAACTTATAGATGCCATACATTGGTTCATGAGGTGTATGTCCCCTCATCGATTGGAATTTAGAGAACCAATTGGATTACCTTCAAGTTATATTATGATATAAAAGAATTGAATAGTAAATGAAAATGAAATGGAAAAGTGACCATGGAGTAATATAATTAACCTATATCTATATTTTTAGTGGAAAAGAGGTAGTGTATTTATTGACTATATCAACGGTTCCTTATACAGTCTTGGATTTAGGATCATACTATGTGGTATGAACTATTCTCTGGAGGTTTTTGACATGTCATACGCTATTGAGATATGATCTTTGATATTGTTCCTTTATGAAACATTTTTTTATCATTGTGAAGTAATTTCAACACAATGACCTCTATTCATACTCCAGGAGTGTGACGATGAACATGCTATAGGGGCGAACAACCATGGGATACCAATGGATCATTTTTTATTGTCAGTTATGGAACCATCTATTATTTCAGACATAGGATATGGGGAATAGTTCCATGAGGTATATTATCACTTCATGAATACTTTTAAGGATCATCTCAAAATGTCTTATCTATGGCTGAGTTGACCAATGTGTTTCACTAGTTGAATCCTCCCACATTTTGAGGGATGGAGGTCCACAAGATAATGAGATTTTTCTTTTGAATACAATTTTTTATCTTTGAGCATCTAGAGACACCTCTTATGAAGAGAGTAAATTTCACTACATATATTCTTAGTGGAGCATCTAACTGTTGGTGGAATGTTCTGAGTGGGGATGACAGGCTGGGAGATAAGGTTTGGGATGATTTTTTAACATATTTCTACAACAACATTTACCTGGAGACTTTATGGGAAGAGTGTAATAGTGAGATTATTTCTCTATAGTAGGGATCTATGATGGTTATGGAGTACTCAACATACCTTATAGATTTTCATTGTTTTATACCACCTTACATTTTGGTTGAATTGTCAAGGGATATATACTTCGAAGAAGGTATTTTAAATGATATAAAATCATAGTTCAATGTGTTAATATTAATATATATTAATGAAATTGTGAATCATGTGATATTTATAGAGTTGATGATGAGAGATGATGGGGGAGTAGAGGAACGTAGTGTTGTCCTCAACCCAGTATTTTGACTTCCATTGGCTGGAAGAGATGTTTTTAGGATCTCCATGAGGCAATTACTAGTAATGATATGTGTAATAGTAGCTATGTGTTCCTTCATCATTATGGAAGATGGGGCCACATGAAGAATTGGTGCGACTGTGACCCAGTTGAGTGTCGATATTCAAGAAAGATGGGGCATGTGCATTGCTTTTGTCGGAACATTAATCCAACTGTTAGTGGTCGAGGCCATCTCTGACACCAGGTTCTGGACAAGGTTTCTCAGCTCCACATTAGGAAGTATTCTAGATTATTACTAGTCATTCAAGATGTGGTAGTGCTGGTAATGGATGAGGCATCCAGAAATCGGCTACACTAAGACATCAGAGTGGGACTACTATGGGAAGCAAGGTTATGTCACGATGTTGTGGTTTAGTCCAAATCTATTCCATATAGCCTAATTCTAAATAGAATGGTGTACTACCATCTACGATGAAATGTAGGATCTTTCTAAAATATACTATTTCATATTATTTTTTTTGGTATAGACGAATCACCAATTTTAATATTTATACCTTTTGTGGAATGTCATGGGTTTGTGTTTTAGTTTTCTAAGGGTGTTATGACACTAGAAACTCTATTGGTAATTATAATAAAGGATCTGAATCAGCTGATCGAGTTCCCTCAAGGTTGTTGGGTGTCACTTTTCCTTGGATATTTATTCCTTTGAGATGAGAGGGTTTGAAATTATTTTTGGGATGGACAAGCTAGTAGCATATCGATCTAGCATTGTATACTATCATTGGAGTGTGAATTTCGCATCACTAATTAGTGAATTTCATACAAACAAGGCTAATTGAGATTTCTAGGAAAGTTATGCTTGATCAGAGAATTGAGGGTTGGGTAAGATGAAAACATTGGTCACTATTTGTGTATCTAAATGATCATGGAGAATGTCAGATGGAGTTTAATTTAGTGGTTGATCATTTTATATATGTGTTCTCAACTGACTATTCTATTTTAACTTCTATGATAGTGGTTTATTTCTCCATCAAGAAAGTGCAAATAGTTCCACCATTAACCATTCCTCCTTTCATTATGGCTATGATGTAATTTCATTAGCTCAACGGGTAGCTTGAGGATTGGGAGGAAATGTGGTTTATTTAACCTAGTACTTCTCTGTAGGGTTTCCTGGTCTATTTTTTGAAAAATATATACAAAACTCTAGGATTATTTATTGACTATCTGATGTTGTACCAAAAGATGGGAAAATGATATCCCTTACAACACATAGATGACATGTTTTATTAGATTTGATGAGTGTATATATTCTCAAAATTTGATTTGTGGTTCGGATATAACCAAGTACCATTTTGACATTAATACATACCTCATACAACCATTTCATAGTATGTATGGTTTATATGAGTGTGTGTTTATGATATTAGATCTCATGACGGAGCTAGTGGGTTTGATGGAACAGATGAACCGAGTATTCCATTCTTCTCTGTAATTTTTTTTTTTAATTTTCATGGATGATATCTTGGGGTATTCTCACAATAAACATGACCAAGATAAATATCTTGATATCATTTTAGAAACACTGAAATAGAATCATTTATATGATAGGATCTCCAAGTGAAACTTCTTGATGGATAATATTCACTTCACGGGTCACATTATCTCAGATACAGAAGTGTCACTAGACCCATAGAAGGTGAGAATTGTAGTTTCATGGGAGTAGCCCCAGATCATATTTGAAAAAAAAAGTGTATTTGGACTAGCTGTATATTACAGACGTTTCATAGAGTACTTATCATGTGTAGTAGCACCGTTGATGAGAATGACTAAGAAGGATGTGATGTTTTATTGTTCAGATACCTGTGATACAAACTTTCATGATCTAAATGAGAGATTAACTTTAGAACTGATCTTGATACAACCAGAGTAGGTCAAGAGTTAAACTGTGTATTATGACACATCATGTATCTGGCTTGGAGCTGTGATGATGTAGGGTTAAGAGTTGTTTTGTATTCTTTATGGTATCTGATACCACATAAGATGAACTAACTGATTCAAGATCTCGTGTTAGCCTAATTTGTTCATGATTTAAGATGTTGGAGACTCTATTTTCTGGGTCACATTTGTGGTGTTTAATGACCAAAAAATCAATAAGTACATCTTTATGTAGTGGGATCTAAATCTAAGATATTGAATGTGGGTAGAGTACCTAATGTATTTCAACATCGAGTGGAATCTTATGGATTTATTCTATGATATTCTCTTAGAGGTGGAATACTGTTAGGGAAAAACGTTTCTACAAAACATAGATGTGAAATCTACCATACTAGATTGAAAACAGACAAGGATTATTTCGAATTCTCAAGGCCTAGTTCTGCTAGAGAGTATGGATGGTGAGGATCCACCTCTTAGTTGGATCATAAGATAGGATGAGATATTGCGTATCCATGTTCGTGTATGGGTTCTAGTGGACTTACATGAGGATATGATTTTTGAAGTTCATACCTCATCAAGGGATGTGCATCTTGGTGCCACTAAGGTGTACCATCACTTATTCCATCAATATTGGTGTCCAGTTATGAAACGTGAGAAATATGAATTTTTTATGAGGTGTTGCACTCATCAGAAGGTGTAGTTGAAACATTAGTGGACATCCACAACTTTATAGTAGTTACAAATTCTCAAGTAGAAATCAGATAATGTCATGATGGATTTCATGATTTGTTTAATGAGGTCACCTCGAAGATGTAATGTTTTATGTGTTGTTGTTTATAGAATCACGATGTTTTCTCATTTCTAACCGATCCAGGAGACCTTATGTTTGGATAATAATGTATGGTTGTATATCCTTTAGATAGTATGACTTTAAGGTTCCCACAAACCATAATTTCAAAGATGGGTCCCCTCTTTAAATCTCATTCTTGACTGAGTTTACGGAGGGTGGTGGGTACACATGTGCTTCTGAGCACATCATACTGTCCTCATAAAAATGGTCAACCAGAGCATATGATCCAGGTCCTTGATTACATGTTGTGATAAAGTGTCTATCATTTTGGGTGCTCATGGGAAAGGAATATTCCCCATGTTTCGTTTTCCAACTTTAGCAGTTATCAGGTGACAATACAGTTTGATCCTTATAAGGAATTGTATGGTAATACATAATGATCACCCCTGCATTGGTTAGAGGTAGGTGAGATAAATTTACTGAGAACACGTCTATGAAAGTGACTACTAAGTATATATAGTTGATTCAGAGGTAGATAAATAATACACAATCTCGAAAGAAATATTACTCTGATTTTCGTAGATGGCCTCTAGGGTTTGAGGTTGTGGATTAGAGATTTTTAAGTGTTTCATTGAGGATGGGGCACACATGGATATATTTATCATGTAATATTTCATCTATATATTTCAGGACATTTGAGATTCTCAAGAGAGTCAAGTCGGTGGCCTATCGGTAACATTTAGCTCAAAGGTACAGATCCATCCATGAAATCTTCATGTATCTCAACTATGTAGCTATCATTCAGACATGTCTCATGCTTCTTATTCCAAGAAGGATGACTTACAAGAAGATACGGAATTTATGAAGAAACCTATTCATATTTTTGATAGGAGCATAATAGTTCTCCCTGGCTAGTAACCTTATCTAGTATGTTTGTTATGGAACCATGCCCATTGATGAAATGAGACATGGGAGTGTGAGCCCAATTTATGTGTCCATTGGCTATATTTTTTACCTAATGAATATTGACCACCCATTAGATGAAAATTCAAGGAATAATTTCTTTACGTGGGGAATATTGTATGAACATGGATTGTTTTATGATGTAAGAATCCCTTCATTTTTAGTATAAATGTTAAAATATGGCATAATGTGAATTACATTTAATATCATTGGTGTATCCGGGGTGTCTAGGGATTTTCAGTGCATGGAACACACATATTGGGGTGAAAATATCTTAGTGCACGTTTCATTGAAACCATATTTGGTAGGCCTCACAGTCAGAAAAATCACACAATGTGGGTGAAGAGAGAAGAATTAGCTCACACATTTTAGGTAAAACGGACTACTTGTGTCACATGACAGTGCAAGAATATCAACAATTTTGATACTGTATTTTTTCTTGATTTTAAATTGGTTATTCATACTATGTGAGTTAACCATGCAGGTTCCCTTATTTTATAGTAGATCATGTATTTTGGTGCAAATTTTTTCAAACCATGTTCCAAAACCATGCGGCCCATGTATTTTGGGCAAAATAAACTTTTTACCATAAAAAAATTTAAAAATAAAAAATATTTCTTCTTTCATGCACACAGCAACCCCATTTTGATGTACCATTTAGTTAATATTCTTGTTTTTTCCGCTGATCCCCCCTCTGATATCTGATTTGAGCAATTCATATCTCATTCAATTCATATCAGTGAGTACTCAATTAATTTTTATCCATTATTCATTCATCTCGATATCAGCTGTGCTATTTAGGTATAAGCTAATTTTCCCTATATTTAGGTTCTTCATCTGATCTTAGATTTTGTCCCAATCTAATCCAAATCAAGGGATGATACCAAATGGTCAATCTTCTACTGAGCTTATATAGTTTTTTTATACCTTTCCATGAGTTTTGGTTCTTTAAGGAGATAAAAATTGTTGTACCTCCCACCAGACCTTCCAGCGCATCTGCAAAATCAAATGAGGTAATTGAATTAATTTAACCAAAACCTATTAGGGATTCCATTTATCTTCCATGAGTCTTATTGATGTTTTCACCATCCCATGGATAACTATGTGGTGCTCCATATGAATTAACCTGTTTTATTCCATGTTAAACGATTAATGTGATGTGATAGAATTTATTTCTAATTAAAGGATTATTTATTATGATTTAATGCTAATTGCGTCAAATTAATAAATATTTTTATAGATTCCTAGGTAGTTTATAGTATGGTTCTTGAACACGGTATTGGAAAACATGGAAAGAGTATTCTCTTTAGGTATTGATTTTGTGGGATTCTTGGGGCCTTTCTACCCATTATCACTGTATTTCATGGACTCGGGTAAGACATGTTTGGTTGACATGATCCATGGACTCAAACTAGTGCCTAACTAAGTTTTTATTAAAATTTTCTGAGTACTAGATGAGGATTAATTGGTCTTCTATACATTGGATATGGGCCATAATGGTCATACACATTAATTATATGACACGAACATGGGAAATGTGATATTTTCGGTTTAACAGATCAGTCATAGACGTTATGAAACATCGATTTTTACAACAAGGTCATGGTTGATAGGGTTCTATAGTTAGTACTTCATGTCTATGCTTCTTAAAATATTTTACATTTAATTTAATTGGTATATGATCTGACACTTGTTTTGAAGGGAGACTCTTGAGGATTTCAGGTATCACATATAGTCTTTACATTCCATGGTCATCATTACTTTCATTTACTACTTAACTATGTTCCTTCACAGTACATAGCTTGAAATATTTCAGATCTTGGACTAAATAGACTTTTGGTTGTTTACCTACTAGGATTATATCTTACAACTTGTTCAGGACATCATTGGGTACCTTAATAGACTTTTTGGATGCTAGTATAGATAAGGGAAAGCACCCACAGTTCGAAGTTTGATTTTGTTCCATGATTAGGAACATGAGAGCATGATATCGGTTTGAGTGTTGTGATGCTATTATGGATAACCCTTTTGGGATGTCCTGTATTTTCGATAAATACACTCTACTAAACAAATTTATTACTTATTTTGGATGATTTGATATCATCGTCATTGTATATCTGAGATTCATCTATTAATTGTTATATATTACTATTGTTTATCTATTTTCTAGATGTTTTACTGCTTCATCTATCTATATGTTATTTTATATTAAATTTTTTTACACTCGGTTAATGTGGTAATAGTCTTCTAATGGACACACATAGTTCTTCACTAGTAGTTAGATTCCTATGGCCTTTAGAGAGATGTGTTTGTGGACATGTGACCAATCAGGCTTGGGTAACTGTTGAGTGGAATCCAGGTAAATGAAATTAAATAATGTTTATTATATTATTTTATAATCTGGATAATTTTCCAGAATAATTTTCCTATTTATTTTAGAAATGGATAACCACACAACTTCTACAATATCTCTACAATCCATAATAAATAATGATAACCTTCTTTCTGGCTTGAATATCTCATAATTGTGTCAGTTAATACATATTATAATATATAATTGAAATAAATTAAACATTTTGGAAACCCCAGTTCATGTTTTTCAATCTTAAAATGGTTGTGAGGAAGAAGTATCTATCTACCTTAAAAATGTGGGAGATTCTCAAAATCATCATTTATTAATGTTTTGATCCACTTCTACTGAGCTCATTAAGTGACATGAAGATATGGATTCATATAGCATGCTAGTTTACCTTCATGATCCTTCAAGAAAAGGATATACAAGGGAGATATGAAATCCCTAATATACAATTCACATAAAATAATGGAGATTTGGTAAAAATTTGGCCTCATGTAATCAACATAAATTGATAAATTTAAAAATTATACATATTCGGCATTAATATCATGAATGAGATACAAATTTATCTAAATTTATCAATACTGCATAAATTATTCTCCATTTTTAAAATGAATTACAATATAGAAAATAGAATTAAAAATCCATTGAAACTGGTTTCTCTAATTAATTAGTTTGATAAATTCCAGGGGTGTGAAAAACAAATTGTCCTTATGTTTAATAAGAATATTGTGAATAAATATAAGATACCCAGGACTCATTCCACATCTAAGGATCACAATCACTATCCATCCGAGATGAAAAGAGACCCAATTCTATGTAGATTAATAAAATGTATTATGTTTATTCATGTGGAAATCTAGGATACTAGGGGGATCTAATTTTTCGTTCACTTTCACAAGTAATTCTATATCTAATCATTGTGTAATATATACTTCAATTTTTTCTCCAAAATTTATAAAAATGTCGAAACCAAGTTGATTTTAAAAAATAAAATGAGGAGAGGTGGATTTACATGTTTCCAAAACTGTAGTATTGGCTACCCAAGCAATTGGGGACTAGAATCTCACAATTCCCATATGGTTAATTTTGTTTTGAAGAATTTTTATTTCTATCCAAATATTACCAATAAAATCATCTCTTTTTCATACCTTGGAATGTCTGGATTTTTTTCATATTTAGAAATAAATAATGATACTTTTAGAGAAATAAAATTTATTTTTTATAGGAAAACTAAATATTGGTCTATATGTATTAGATTATGAAAATCCATTATTATAGATTGATAATGAGTCAAGTAAACATAAGTAATTGAAAAACCAGTTTTGGTATCACCATCATGTTTATGAAATGGAAAAGAATCTAAAAAACTATGTTAATAAATTTAATTAGAACATTTTTATCTAAAATCTCATGATAGATATCACACATGTTTATAGGTTAGGATGATAAAATCACTATTTTTTGGGTAGAGTTTGAGGGATAAAAAATATATAATTTCTGAACAAAAATGAGTGTTGGCCTTTTTATGAAAAATTTATAGGTTGGTATAATTTGTTTATAACTTTTACTAATGGCTGGATTAGATGTGGTTAAGTCTATATGAAGATGTCTATGTATGAATCCATATAAAAGTTCAATAAATATAAGAGTGAACTATAGAATCAACTTGTAGATAAGATATATATGATTTGATCTTATTTGGGTGGTCAATATCTCACCCAAGAGTTTATCAATTTTATATGAGATTTTGGGAATCTATATTAACTACCACACCATACACACCATGGGGGAGTGGTGTTAGCGGAAGGAGGAACCCTTCTATTACTAGAATGGTGAGAACAATGATGAGTATTTAAAATCATTCATTATCCTTTTGGGTATATCAATGATATGTTTCAATATTCACCCTAAATCATGTACTAACTATATAATAATATATTATTGTATTCATGTAATAAAGTTGATAGAAATTGATTCTTTCACATACTCATTCATGGGAATATGATAAATTTGTTAAGGCCAAATAAGGAAACAAACTAGATCCATGGGGGAGTGTATCTTAACAGGGCATTAGAAGACAAAATGAATACTATATATAAATAATAGTAATGGTTTGTGCCTTTATTACTCATTAATTTGTTGGAATTATGTTCATAGAGTTCATAGAGGAGACTATATGAGGTTATTTAGAGTTATAGAATCAATAGAACAACATTATTTTTTTTATAACATAAATGTGGGGTTTAGATAATAATTTTGTGACTTACGAATTATATGGTTATTAGTTCTATGGATTATGCGTGGATGAGGTGTAGAGATTAAAATGTGTTTATAAAATAAGGTAAAACATGTTATATAAGTTAATTCTTTTCTAAAGAACCATTTTTTTGTAAGAAAAATGAGTTATAAACAAAGAGTTTCTTTTATAGAGGAAGTTATATGGACTCAAGGTTTTTATATTGTAAAATTTTGGTGTTATATGTATGTTTGGTGATTTGGATGTTGTTTATAACCCTTTCTAGGAAAAATTATATTTCATTCAATATCTCATTTATCTCCCTCTTATAGAAAACCATAAGTAATTTATGGCAGATGTCCCAGACCATCTTACTGTTTCTATATTTCTAGGTTCCACCTCTCTAGTATTGATGATCTAAGATAGGTTATTCTCTATTATCCCTATTGTTCACTTAAATTTTCCCCCTTGGGATTCACTCTATGTTGTCTCATTGGGGTAGGAGAATGTTCGTATACGTATTAATGAAACTTTGGCATGTTGTGGTTGATATGTTTTTCACTTTCATGGTTATGGTTTTTGGGTGTTTTTTCATTCACCCTATTGTGAACAATTATATAGGGAAACATTGGTTGAGGTATTGAAATCCACATTTATCATTTTTTATATCATCCTTGAGGTGTTTCACTCGTTTTTATCTTTAAAAAATGGATTGAATCTAAATTAATTAACATAATAATCTAGAAATTTAAATTTAAATGGGAAGGGGGATAAATTCTTTTGCAATTTGTTATTATTGTGTTATTTTAATTGTATGGGATAAGAAACTCACTAAAAATTTTGTACATTGAGGGATTTAATTTTCATTTTTGTTAATGAGTTGTGGAAACATTTTTGTGTGAGTAATTATAATAAAATTTAAAGAATGGTAAGTGGTTAAATACATATATTTATCTAATAAAATGTGTTTTTAGAGACTTTTGAATTTCTTGAGAATAACCTTAAACAATGATGTGAAATTGATAAAAATCATAATTGATAAATTTTTAACAATTATACTGAATATGACATTTAATTTTTGTTTACATAGATCATACTTTGGGGAAATGTGGAGATATTTTTTTGTTTTGTAACTATGATTTTGGGTTGTGAGTTTTTACTATGCTTGACAGTGGAGATAAATGAACATGCTTTGGGTGGTGAGGTTTGACTATGGTTTTGGGGGTTTGGTGTAACTATGATGTGGGGAGATTATGTGTTTTCATAATACGGGGTAGTGATGTATGGTTGTGGTGTGTCTGAAATGTGGTAGAAGTGTGAGTTGGTTGGCTTGATTAGGAAGATGGTTTGTTTATGTTTTAATGAGTTTTCTTGTTCTTGGGTACTAATGGAATTGATTAATAATGATTTAAATGATATGGTAAAAAATGGTACATGATTGATGAATTAAAATTGGGTGTCTGGTTAATTTATTTTAATGTTTAATAATGAAATAAATGTGATGGATCTTATGTTTTGTTGGTGATGTCATATATGGATTGTTTCTTTCTTGTTGTTGTTGGGGGTGAAATCATTGATGTTTTGAGGCTCGGTGGTGATGAAGGTAGGTGGTTAGTTCTTGGTTACGAACCATTATGTTAGGATTAGGTGTTGTTATTTATATACCATGTATATTCTTATGATATTATATACACACCACCTATGTATATAACCATGTTCCAACACCCATATATTTATATGGGAGTGTTTTTTTCTAAATATCATGGTTATTAGGATGGATGGTTGGACACCTATTTTCTCTCACTCACCCATCCTAGCGATGCTGACATGCATGGGATGTGATGGGCACGATTAGAAATTTCACAATCATGAAATGGATTTCAGTAATGTCCCATGTGTGTTCAGGTGGGATGTGGTCTAATGAATGAGGACTATATGGGATGGAAGTGATGTTATGAGATCTCTTATGGTAGGGGTAATGCATCATATGTTGTATTCAAATGGCTTATATACTTATTGTTAATAATAACCTACAATTATGGTTTTGGTAGTGATTTTATTTCATATTTTTCTTTGGGAATGATGTTATCTGATAGTCATTCTATGGGGGAGATGATGAGATGATATACATATGATATGAGAGTTCTATAATGAAGAACATTGAGTTGTAATGATATAAAATATTTGGGAAAAAGTATAGGGCACCATTTATCAAATTTCATCATGTCATGTTATTATATTTTCCTTTTGTTATTTGGAGAATATGATAACGTGAGGATTTTATGAGATAGGTGAACTATTTAGTTAGTCTTGGTTCTACTGTTTGATCACAGGTACATTAGTATGCTCATTTGACACACACATGAGAGACTTTGGTTTTTCCTACTGAGTATACATCTATTGTCACCTTATTTATATAACCTAATTTTATTTTTTTTTTCAATAGGACTCTATTGATAGTGCCAGATATAACTAGCTCAAACCCTTCGATTGTTGTTATGTCAGTACCTTAACATTAATTTTTTTTGTTTACTTTATATATTATTCTCTATATTTTATTTATTTATACATGAAATTTTGGATAGTGTTGGATTTATTTTTATATTATGTGATTGTTTTCATGAGGTTTATTCATCATATCTTTTGTTCATATTAATATACATGGAAACGCCAGCCATTTGTGGTGTTGTTATATGTCTCTAGTGATATTCTCCATCATGGGGGAAACTATAGGTGGTAATCAGGAGGTTATTATCTCTCTCACATCATTGTAGTATCTCTAGTGGGAGGGTTTCAAGACATAGAATTATCAAAAGGGATGGTTGAGAGATATGATGTTGTTTGGATTTAGAAATCATGAGGATTTCATGGGTTTGTGAGTAAATTTTTCCATTTGACCTTGTTATGTGACATAGTTCTAAGAGACTATCAAGGACATGGATTATAAGGGCCCCATGTGATCTATAACACAGACTACGAGCATATTGGATAACCATGTGTAGTGCACCTATTTACAATGCAGAGACATAGAATAGGTACATGAATCATGATGAATTGGGTTTCTTTTTTAAATTTTGGTTTGGGGATCGTTAAAAACAATTAAAATAAATGAATTTTTTGTTAACCAAATCTCATACAACTATGGTAAGGAAATACTTGATTCTCTTTTATCAATGGCTCTTGTGGGCTATATATAAGTACTTCATGTAGTTGAGGCTCCAAAAAAATGATTCAAAAGATCATCAGAGGAATGATTCAATAGAGTAGATGTATTTTTTTGTTCCATTTCATTATTTTCCATGTTCAACTTTGGGTAATTACCAAGGATGTTTTTTTGAGGAGATATAGATATGGTTGTATAAGATGAAGATCTCCTTTAATTTGATATGGAGACTAGAAGAGTACTACGTAGATTCAAAATTGATTCAAATGTGGAGAGGTGAACATTAGTGTAAGATATTTCATCTCAATGATTTGATGGAAGAAGATATTTTATGGATTAAATTTTTGAAAGAGACAGAGAGGTGTTTTTCATCGATAATGAAATAATCTAAGTGGCATGAACTTCTCTCTCTTTAGTTGGGGTCATGTTAATGCTAGATATTTGGATCTAGTTCAATGATATTTTAAAATTTTTCAGAGACCCTTTTCTAGATGAATAATCTTGTGAAAGACATCTTTATTATGAACTCCTTCCTTTGATTCGGTATACAATTACACCCATTATATTTTAGATGTAAGTTAAGGTATATTAGAAGGCACAAAATATCATTTTAACAAACTCATGAGGAGTTTTTTAACAAAAGGGGAAGAAATATGGTTACTCATAGAGAATTGATTCAAATGTTTTTTTAGGAGATTTTTACTTTGAGGTTTTGAATTATATGGATTTGACCTCATTAGATTCATTTTTTGACTTCTACAACTCATGGTTTTGAGGAATTTTCTATAATGTTAAGGGATGTTCCATTAACCTATGTGGTTTTTGGCCATAACTAAAACTATTTCTATACAGTTTATCATGTTAAAATTCGTTGAGGTATTATGTGTCAATGCAACCCCCAGAAGAAGCTACATGTGAGGAATTTTTATTAGTAGTGTAGATGGTTTATTATCTAGATAGGAGGGATATAGTAGGTAAAGGATTGCATCAATATGTTCCTCATGTTTAGGGACCTAGATTGAAGCCTATTAATGGGGTTGGGTATCAAAATAGAGGTATAAGTGTCAGGTGTGGTAAGTTTCACACAGAATAGGTGACTACCATAGAGTAGGGAGATATCACTAGAGGCATAATATTTGTGTTTCTATCATTCATTATTCTCTAATTGATTTATAAGGTTCATAATTATTTATTATTCCTTATATAGTTTGATCACTGTAGCTATATTTGGAGGGGCATCTCATTCCCTTGGTGTTATATATTCTTTTCCGACGATAGATCATCTTGTTTGAAAATTTTTGGGGATGTAGACTAAAGATGGAAAAAATCAGTAATTTGGGATATTTTATGTATACAGATATAGATGTATGATTTCGTTATTGTAATTTACTTATTGTATTACATCCATGATTTTATCTAATTATTATAGAGAATATTAATGTTCTAAAATGTGAATAGAAAACATGCAATTTTTCATGGTGAAAAGAGCTTTTAGCTGACTATTAGGGGTTTCGAACGCCTTATTTCCATGATGGATGAGTTGACTATGGAATTTTTATATCATAGGATCAAGGATGTTCCAAGGGGGTTATGGAGTTATTGTATGGTTTACTGGATGATTTTACGACCATACCCCCAAAAAATTAAATTGAATATATGATAGAATAGAAATGAACTGTGTCACCAATTTTTAGGTCCCCTTATCATTTATCGTCGATGGATTTGTGAGAGTTTAGGTTATAGGTGGATGGTATGATATAGATGGGGATTCAACTGACCAAGTATGTTCCCTTCGGGTGCTCCAATGATGTCTACCAAGAAGGGGGATATTGGTCAATGGTGTCTTATAGACAATTAGTTGCTGAATCAGGTGATGGTTAAGAATTGTTTCCCATGTTCAAGGATTTATGATATTTTAATAGGTTAAGGGGGGGAAGTTGGTTATCAAATGTCCATAAGAGGTCTGAGTATCACCAGTTGAGGGTGGAGGAGGATGATATCCCAAAATACTCATTTAAAATGAAGGCATTGACACATCATGCATGTAGCCATATCATTTGGTGTTACGAGCATACCATTTGTGTTTTTTTAGATCATGAACTCCATGTTCTGTAATGACATGAACCAATTCATCATCTTGTTCATCGATGATATCTTAATCAACATGAAGTTAAATGTGGATACATTTTAGCATCTTAGAGATATGTTTTAGTACATTCAACACTATTATCATTATAAGAATTTTTCCAATTGAATATTATAGACAAAATCATTTTATTTCTTCAAGAATGTGGTTTCTCAGTAGGATGTGGTAGTGGGCCATTTGAAGGAAGAGGTTGTTATTTCTTGGAAATAACATAATAATGTGGATAAGTAATATGGTTTCCATCGTCCATTGTTCTATTATTAGATACTTGTATCCTAATTATCTCATGTTATATCACCACATACTAAATTTATTAGGAGAAATGAACATATTTTATATACTGATACATGTTTGTTAGCATTTAGTTATTTGAAAGAGAAGTTGTTTAGTGCTCCAGTTCATCAGCTTTTAGAATAGGGTGTTTTTTATGTTTTCGGTGATGCATCCCATTTGGGATTGAGATGCTTGTTGATAGAGGATATATGGGTGATATCATATGGGTCTAGGTAGTTACATCACCATATGAGTAACTATTCCACCCAAGATCCAGAGCTTTAGACTATTGTGTTTGTCCTAAAGATGTGTTGGAATCACCAAATTAAAGATCACTTTGTGGTTTTCATAGACCAAATATTCAATGATATGTTTTTTATTTGAGGGATCTGAATATACACTAGGGGTGGAGGTAGTTTCATTAGGAATATGATATAATTATTCTATATTTTTTATTAAATGGGAATGTGGTTGCTGATGTGCATATATGAAATTCTTGAGGAGATGTGTCTCAGGGGGTTTATGGATACTTACGAAGTAGGGTAAGAGCTTATAGTAATGCATCTCAGTGTGGGAAATATAATTCATAATGTTAGTATTTTTCATAAGACTATAGAGTCATCCTTCAAATAGAAGGTGGAGGAGTCTTTGTGGGGAGACTCATGGGAAGAGGAGATGCATGCATGTGTTATCCACACAGATTATCCTATATGACGATCAAATTATGGAGAATAAAAATATTTTTATTGGTGAGGTTGTTTGTTCGACATATCATGTATGAGGTAGTTCTCTATGAGTTTCAAAAATCACCATATTTGGAACATCCTTGAATGTAAAAGATGTATCAAGTATTGAGAAGATTGTTATAGTGTCCTGTTATCAAATGATTAGTAGTGGATTTCTAGGGATTTTTTTTTGTTTTCCAGTAGGTGAAAGTGGAGAAATGTGTACTTGGAGTTTTTTATGATCCTTTTTTGTGTTCCATAGTTTAAATGACAAAACATATCAATGTATATAATCATTGGGCTACCTTGACATCATCATGGTTGGGATGGTATCTAGATAATAATGGATCAATTGATGAAATTCACCCACTTCTTAATAATAAAGGTGTTGGGAGTCATGGATGATTGGGCATGGTAGTATGTTGATGGTCTTAAAAATAATGTGGTATTGAGATTCATTATTTGAGGCCATGACTATCAGTTTACCTTTCATGTCTAGAGGTGATTGAAAAATGTTTATTTCACTTATTTATGCCTCAAAACTTCATTAGAGACACAATAATATAGAAATAATGAGCATAAAATCCAAATGTTAGAGGATATTTTATGTGTGTGTATCCTAGAATTTTTTTGAACTTGGGGAATAAAGATTCCTTTTTGATTTTCGATACCCAAACATCTATCTCTTTTACACTTCCATGTACATGTTTGAGGAATTATTTTTGGTGTTTATGTCATTGTTCATTGTGTTGGAATGGTGTTGGTGATTTATCAGTTCTCAGTTATGATGTGACGAAGAGTTTCACAGTTAATGTTCAGTTAGGTTGAGAGAGGATGAAAGAAACACAATTTTCTCATAAGGCTTGTTTCAGACATTGGAGGAGTCCCTTAGAGATCAATGATAGGGTTTATATTTTCTTGTGAGTCTCCCTCCAGTGAGGGAAGTGGAGGATTAGTATGAGAGTAAGGGTGGTCCCTGGTTTTTTGGACCCTTTGAAGTGTTTGGGTGAGTTGGTGAGGTGTCCTATAGGTTGGTATTTCCCCCAAGGATGGATAAGGTAGATGAAATATTTTATGTGTCTCAAATTTTTGGGCACATTCATAATTAATCCTATATCATTAACTTTGGAGAATTGTATATCAGGGTGATGAGATGAGCATGGATTAGCATGTAGTGATACAAGATAATTATGAGAAGGTGATGTAGGGAAAACCCATTTAATCGGTTCATTGGTTGTGGAATAATGGTGTCTTGTAAGATAGTTCATGGGAGAAAAAATATTTATATGTATTCCCTATTAAAAAAATCTATTTTTAGTTTTTATTTCATTTTTTCCTTTATGATAAGATGATGGATCTTTCAATATTATTAGAGTTGTTGTATCCTTTTTGTGTGATGTGTAATGTTTTATAAAACTATAACACATGAAATAGTGGAAGATCTGAATCCTAATTAGGACAAGTTATACCATGATCAAATTGTAAACATGTGGGTGAGTTAGTTCCACCTGAATCAGTTATTCTCATGACATGGAATATTAAATTCCATGATTTTTATGTTTTTTTGTTGTAATATTATGTGATAATTGTAAAAATGGTTAGTTTATGATATTTTTAGTATGCAATAGTTGTACTAGATGTTGTGGGAAAATGTGTTGGTCTGTCAATTGTGTAGATTTTTGGTGTTGTTCCTAGTAAGAGGTGGTGGTATGGTTGAGTTGTGATGCGGTAAGTGCAAGTATTTTTGTGAGGTTTTCATCATTGGCTATTGGTATATTTGTGTGGATGGTTGTTCTATTTGGAGTGTGATGAGTGCCCTGAGATGTACTCAAGGGTTTGTTTCTCATAAAACTTTTCTTTTCCAATTTTGGTTATCATTATTGATGGTCAAAATCATTTGAGATTTTTCTTATTTAATAGTATTTTCCATCTTGAAAATTATATTTTTATTTTTCAAGTTAGAGAGTTCTCAAGGGAGGATAGAAAATGCTTAGTGGTGTTAGAGTTTTAGTATAACTGCATCAAAATTTTTATGATGTAAATGTAGAGGTTATGGTCTGGGTTTGTGGTTTTTGGATTGTATAGATAGGTTTTTTTATTACTTGTGTGTGTGTGAGGTGCATAGTGTAAAATGGTTCTAAGATGTAAATGTAGATTATCTAGTAGAAGTTAATTCTAACCTGATGTACCCAATTATTTTGGGCGGAAATTGTTTTATGGAATTTAAATTGTTTTTTAGTGTAATTTATATAGACCAGTGGTTTTTATGTTGTAAAATTATTATGTAAAAAATATATTTGTGTAATTGTAGGTTGTTTATTCCTCTCGATTGATATATTTTTTTTTCTATTTATCCACTCATCACACTATTATTTTTTTGAACATTGGAAATTTTTTGGAGAAGATATATCGCATCTTTAATTTCTTTGATCTTTGGGATTTGGTGGTTGAGTTTTGGATATCTGAGATTGGATGTTCTCCTTTTTCCAAATTCATTCTTTTTGTTCTTCTCTATCGGGTTTTGTAGTGGTGCAAATGTATTGGTTTTGGGGTGATTAGGGTTGTGTTTTGATGATATTTTGGTATAGTGAAGGCTAATATTTCATTCCATCACAATTTTTTATAGAATCTTCTTCCTTCTCCCTATGGTGCATTATGAGATCTGTAATATTCATTTAAGGTAAGGTATCCCTGATTTCTCATTTTGTGTACCATGCAGGATGGGTTATTTTTATGTTTTTTATCTATGGGAAATAGTTTTCATTTTTATTAATGATGGTATCTAAGTGACAATTAGGATTGAAATGGTATGGTGATTGAATCACATGTTTTTTATACATTTAATATTATTGTAAAATTTTGATTGTATTCACAAAATGACAAGTTGAAAATAGTGTACATTTTAATATTTATTTTGGTTGTAGTGGATGAGTTATGATACTCTTGTTCTTTTGATGTTTAGAATCAACTTCAATAAATGGAAATTGGTTAACCACATATATATATATGGATAATAAAATGGTTTCGTAGAGATTTACGGAATGCGTGAGAATAATCATATATAAAGATGCGAATTTGATTAAAACCCACCTTTTTCAGCCATAAAAATATATTTTTAATGAGATGTAAAATGTGTTTGTTGTGAAACAATGTTATGGGGTGGTGAGGGGATGATTTTTAACTATTAGTTTGGATGGTGAGGCCTGAACATGCTTTGGGGTAGTGAGGTGTGACTGTGCTTTAGGGTGGTGAGGTGTCATCATGCTTTGGAGCGATGATCTGTGATTGTGCTTGGGGTTTGTGATGTGTTGACGTGGTCTTGGGTGGTGATGTATGTTTTTAATGTGGATAATAATTAGTAGAAATGTTATATAGATGAATTTATGAGGATGCTGGTATTTATTTAGGTTTTGACACATTATTCTTATTGCATGGGTAGAAATAGAATTGGTCAATAATGATTGAAATAACATGGGGAGAAATGGTTAATGAATGTTGAATTAAAACGGGGAATGTAGTTACATTTGGGCAATATTTAATAATTAAATCATTGGTTTTGATAATGTGAAATGTTCATTTTTTACTTGTGTGGTGTTGTTCATTTAGTGGTGGTAGTGAAAGTGGTGATGCTGCGAGTTGGGTGGTGATGTGGTGAGTTGGTTAGTGCTTGTTTATAAACCCATAAGATGTGATTTTTTATGGATATATATATATATATCATATATTTTCCTGTTGGTTTAATATATTCACCCCACTATCATTAATAACAATGTGCAGAACCCATATATTTATATGGTGTGTTTTTTCCAACATCGCAATGATCATGATGGATGACTAACTAACTATTCATTTCCACTCTCTCTTCTTGTTGATTTTGATATTCAAATGTTGTGATGTCCTAATGTAAACATCTTACATTTGAGATATTTTTGTGATTTGATGAACTAGTTTGGTTTAAGAAACATGTGGTGTTACTTCCCAAGTGTCTTCGGGCAGGATGAGATGTGATGAGATGGGTTATGGTTAGGGTCATTCGTGGGGGATTTTGGTAGGAGATTCATTTACCTCATGTCCATGATACCATACTATTCTTGTTATGGTGATTATTTAATGGAATATGTGTCTTCTTATGTGATCTGATGTGATGGTCGTGTTGTTGGGTGTCAAAATGAGATGTTATATGCAAGAGATTGGAGCACCAGGATGTACAAAACTTTTTGGTGTTAGAATGGTAAATAAATGAAAAATAAGTACACTATTACCTTTATTAGTATGATTCTTATTCATTAAATATAATTTTCTAGTGTAATTTTTGTAACACCCCAATATTTCATAGTATATTATTTCTTCAAATTAATTCAATAACTTGCACTACACACAACACTGAGTTAAACCGCACCACAACTTACAAAACTAGGCATTCAAAAGTGGTTATGAATAATATTAACTAAATTTTGATCATCATATAATCCTTATAATTTTAGAATCCATATTATGAGTTTCTTAGACATAATGTAAGAACAAATTCATTTTTTTCAAATAAAAGAATTATTTTTCAAAAAAAATAATATTTAACAACCTTTTAATAGAAAACCATTTTTAAATATAATATTTTAAAATTTAATAAATTTAATTTCAAAAAATATACTTCTTCTTTAGAATCTGGGCATAAGAATTTAGTTTTAATAAATTTTTGGTGTTTTTCTTATAACATTCATATTTGGGTGAATAGTGTAAAATACTATATTGTAACTAAAAAAACTTTTTAATTCATAATAATTGGTAGTGTTGAATTAAACCTTTTATTGTTTTGACATATAATTAGATTATATTTTTACAATTTAATCCAATGATGGTCATTGTAAGTAATTTCACTTATAAATTGGACATAAACAAGTGTCAATCTTATTATAGTTATTATTTCTTAAAAACACACATTTTGGTTTTTATAATGGAAATTAATTTTAAATTACTTAATGCAACTTATTTGATATGAAATTGGTAAAATAGAATTCATTTTTGAATTTGGAATATAAATATTATCTTAGGATTATTTTTTTTTATTTTCCTGTAAACATTCAATTTTTGATGAATAGTGAGAAAGAATGAGTTATTGTCTAAAACAGAATTTTTATTTAAATAATTTTTTATTTATATTTAAATTATTTTTAGGTCAAAATAGATTCATAATACATATATAAGTTCAATTTAATTCATTATAGTCAGTTTATAAAAATTTTAGATATATATAAATATTATTGAACTTTTTACCGTCTTTTATCCACCTCCGAGGAGCATTTGAAAATTTATATAAAATTTAATTTTACAGCTTCATTGAGTTTAATTTAAAAAAATCCGAGAGACACGGTTGATATCAGTAAGTAAAATGTTGTTCAATAAGATGAAAATAATTTTTGGTGAATAGTAACTTTTTAATTTTATTTACCACGGTTAAAAGTAAATAGGGTAATTAAGGGTAAAAATGAGATTATTATTACCCTAACACATGTCCTATTTATATTCGATAAGTATAATTCGACCAAAAAACCTTATATATAGAATATTATCCTTTAGGTCCACTTGGATTAGATTAGGAAGTTTATTATTATTTAATTCAATGATGAGTTAAAAGTGTTAAATTCAATGTTTAATAACTAAACCATTTTTTATATAGGGTTACACATAAGATAAATTTGACTATAAATATTCATTTTAAAGATAAAACTATTTTATACATAATGGTATTTTATTTATATTTTTTATACATTAAATAAATTAATTTATTTATGACACAATGATGATGAAGTAATTAACTAATTAATGAAATATTAAAATAATTAATATTACTAATATCCAAATAAATGTAATTTGAGACATTTTATGAATTACACTAATTTTCTAGGTTAAAATGACATGTTAATGTTGGTTAGGAGAATTTTTTTTGATGTAATAATGCTGTTATGAATTAAAAAAACAAAATACCAAATAGTGTCAAAATTGACAGGAAAAAAGTTTTTAAAACAAATATTAATATATTAATTGATATTCTATTCCAAAAAATTAATGGTTCGGAAAAAAGACTTTTATAATAATATTTTTATCATTAATTAACCACTTTGGGTTCTATTGGAATTTTATTGCATGTTTATTAACCATATAATATAAAAACACAAAGAGACATGGTAAATGTAAAACTATTTAACAAAGAGTTAAATCTAAATGATAAAGTTAATATAGTTTCCCAAACCTATATAAAACCTAATTGTTGAGTGTTTTTCGACCCATACCCACTTTAGAATTGATAAAATTTATTTTTTAACCATTATAAACCAAAAATGATTTTATTATAAAATAATATTTCTAGCTTTTCCTAAGGTGCCCCTTACTCCTCTTATAAAAGGGTACTCCCCCTTCTCTCTAATTCACACAGTCAAAGCCATTTGGATTGGAAAACACCTACCAAAATACCCTATCAAACATTTTACATTCATCCTAGACGCATTACTTTACTCACAAAGCCAACCAAAGAAACCATTTCGATAAAATTAAAATGAAGAACCTGGAGAAGAGGTAAATATTTCATCACCTCTTTCAAGTTCCTTTCTTCTTCCACTTCCCCTTTCTTTGTTTCTTCCATTCTGAAATAATAACTCTAGTATCTTCTATATACATTGATGTTATTATAAATATTATAATCCCATATTCATTATTCTATCATTCCATTGAAATACATGTCACCATACGTGCGTACGTAAAACTTACTGTCTCCACGTCGTGGTGTAATTGTTATTCAATACATTATATTTTGGATGATTATAATAATGATGTGTCAATGATGTAAATAATAAATATACCATGATAATTATTCTTTATATATTATTTACCATCCAATTATATATTATTCAAATATCAAAAGAATGATATTATCGCTCGTGCGTACGTACAGATTACCGTCTCCACGAACGCGATGAGATTCATTCCCCATCGTATCCATTCTAGAATAATTTTCATTAGATGATTAAAAATAATGTTTAAAGACTTAATATAATTATGAATAAAAATAAAATTCATCCTAGCCATAACAAACATTACTTACGTAACAAATTCATATAAAGGAAAACGAATCAGATAACACCTGAAACGATGATAATACAAAGATATTATTAACATAGAAATTTTAAAAGATAATATATGATATCATATTAACGTATATGATTATTGAATAATTTAATAACAATTATTTTACCATTATACATGAGGTTAACCTACCATCGACCAATGAAAAGTATAAGATAAGGGTTAGTTCAACAACTTCTTTGTTATCCGTGGTTGTTTTTTCGGATGTATCTACAGGGACCTCTTTAGCATACACATCCATTTCTCTTACAAATGTATTTCAAAAAAAATTACTATTTACTAGAAAATGGGTTAAATTCATTTATACCCTTATTTTAGCATATTTGTTTTTAAAGGAATCATTCTGTCATTTTCCAAACAAGGTAATTTACAACCTTTTCAACAAAATTAAGGTAAGAATTCCTTTTTTAACTTATACAACAACTGCGGTTATTCTCTGCCGTTAAAACAGCATCAAAGCTTCCCATACAAGATTATAAGAATATTTTCAAATATAAATGTTTTATTCTATAATTACCTGAATTTTAAATGATTTCTAACTAGAAATATATATTTCTCTAAAATGGTTTTGATTTCATCTATGTCAACATCCTTTGATGGATTTTATGTTTGATTGAAGTTGACTTGTTATGATACTAAAATTCCATATTGTATTAATGGTTTTGTGATTTGATTTACTGTGGATGTGTTATTTCATACCATTCATGGTTTATAGATACTTTAATGACATTTTGTATGCCAGTTTTAATACGAATGTTTATGTTATGTTTAATCCTTTTCATATGAGGAATGCATTGGACTTAGTAAGTGACGGGTGGAGCCAGCTATAGATCCTAGATGCATCTGTAGGTATCATGAGACAAAATAGTGTCTTGGCACAAGGACTTGACAAAATCTTATTTGTAGTATTGGCACAAGGCATTGACTGTGTTGTTATGAAAGTATGGAATTATGAATTGCATCATTATGAATGTGGATATTGATATTGCATGTGATTATTTGACTAGAATAATATCCATGTGGGTATGTAAATAGAACTATTTTGATTTATATTTTCCATATTTTGATGATTTTTATGTTGAAAACGATTTTGTTTTAGTTCTATACATTTCCTTAAATGTTTATGCTGATTTATGAAAGTTTACGCTATATTGTTATCCTTACTGAGCATCTGAGATCACTCCTTTCTATGTTTTATTTTTTCCCGGATGCAATGAAGTATGTCATGACTAACCTACTGGGATAGTCTATGAGATCTCATGGTTTCTGTGGAAATAATAATGTTGTATCTTTAAATTTTATAATGTAATGTAAACATTATGAATGTATCTAGTACATACAAGGATACTAAACTAATCGGTCATTTGAGATTTAATATTTTTTGATCATGCCTATGATAATAATGCACATACTCTAGGCTTCTAGGGTTGGGGCTTTATAGTTGGTATCAGAGAATGTTTATTACAAACCTTGGAAACTAGATTTAGATAAACTCTGATTAGAGTGCATAGCTCTAAGATAAAATTTGAGGATTAGTAAAGAATAACTTCCTATAATTTTGGTACTGTAGATATTTTGTGAGTTTTCTAAGAAAATACATCCTTGTCTGGAAATGAGTCGGTAGAGGTGGGTCTGGATGAAATGTAACTAGGGGTAAAACCTGAAAACACCACTTTGATCTAGACTCGAATGAGAACTGGTGCATGACAACGTGCCTTGGCGCACTCTTTGTTCTGACACTCCCATGGAATATGCTTAGGATAATTCAGATTTTATTTACAAATATTTATGAATGATTTACGAGTATAATCTTTCTCAAAGAAAATATTTTTATGATTATGGATTGTATCCCTAAACTATTCAATTACCATTAGGTATTTTACATGTTTTTAATTATTCATTACAATTCATAAACAGACCAAGTGTATGCAATTATATAGATGTGGATCCCAACAGAAGGAGTGTAAACTCCAGCAATACGTTTGATCCAAAGCGTAAGAAGTATCATACCATTCATGGTATTAAGAAAACATTTAGAAGGGACACAATCTCCCATGTATTCTCAATATATGAAGAAATATTATCATGTGTTAATATGATAAGTAAAAAATTATCTAGGTCCTATGGCTTTTAAGGGAAGCAATAGACGAAAAGAATGGAAGAGAGAAATATGAATAGGGGAAGAGGGAAAAGAAGGATTTTCCAATATGTGATAACTGTGCAATGAATCACCTTGGTGAATTCTTGATGGGAATGTGATTTTGTTATAAGTGTGGATTAAAAGGCACCTTGTACATGATTTCAAGGGTAAGAAATAATGTTTCCAATGTACAATGATTCATCTGTAGGGAGTTGGGACACTATGCAAATCAATCTCAAAATCATTAGAGTATACCCAAAATATTTCTATTGGATAATAAAAAAGTTTAGATACTACCTAAGATGAAGAGGAATGATTAGATATCTTATGTTGTTATTAAAATATTGTTTCATTTGAGTATTGTATTAATGATGTACATGTTATAAGAAATATAGAGTATATAAGTATTGTACTATAGTATTATTTCATTAAGGATGTGAGATTGTGTTGAACCAAAACAAATTGACTCAATAGCAGGTTAAATTTTTGGAAAATATATGGTTGAGAGAAAGATAAAGTATAATATGGTTCAGATTCTAAGGTAGTGATTTTGGAATAATACATGATTGATTTGGATAAAATATATTAGATATTATTGAATTCCATAAAACTGATTAATGATTTGTATATTCCATCTTTGATGAAGAAGACAACATTTTTGGAAAGGAGTATATCAAATATTATATAAATAGTAAGATAGCATGAA
The DNA here is from genome assembly GCA_963277665.1 of Viscum album. NCBI lineage: Eukaryota > Viridiplantae > Streptophyta > Magnoliopsida > Santalales > Viscaceae > Viscum > Viscum album. The sequence continues at coordinate 1,894,594,261 of OY728119.1, forward strand.
GGTAATCAATAAGTTTTTATGGTAATTCAGGATGTTGTATTGTTTTAAAAGAATGGATGATGAAGTTTTTCACATGTTATTATATGGGAAAAAATATCTGCATGGTGTTTAACTTCCTTATAAATTTTGGACTATGAGTTTGGACAGAAGTATTTTGGATAATTATAGTTTGATATTATTTTTGGATCTCCATAAAAAGGACAACCCAGAGGTTGGGCGGAAACCCGTCGTGTCTGGCATGGTCGTAAGACTTGAACCCACAACCGAAGGGAAACAAAGGTGTATCACCTACTACTGGACGACGTGATGTCCTGGATTAGATACTGTAGTTTTATTTAAAAGGTCAGGTAGATTAATTATAAATTAATTTTTTTGGAACCCTGTATGAATAGGATTAATGTAATATTTTTTTATGTTCTATTATCTTTTCGAGTGAAAGATGAGTTTGTAGTAGAAATTAGTTAAATGATGGATCTATACTAGTCAAGTATATATTTCTTTCTTCTCTTATTAGATGAAGAAATTAATTTATAAACGTTAGGTAAGGGATATTAAAACTAAAAAGGTGTTATCTGAATACATTATGTTTTGTTGAAGAGATGATATTTTAAATCATCATAGATTGAGGGCTTTGAGGCCCTCAAATATACATTTGTTTATGACTAATGAAATCAATCACTCCCTTTAAATATTTACGTTTCCCTCCATTATGTGTCTCTAATTTACACCATTTCTCTCCTAATCGAGAACATAATTTGGTGGTGACTATTTCATTCCACTTTTCCTCTTATTAAGACTATGTTTTATTAACCCAGTTTCCGATGTAGGTTTTCCCACAAAGGTATTTTCTATTTCTTGCCTTTTATTTATGATGAAAAATTTCATATTGTGAGGACACAAATTATTAAAATATGGAATAATTTAACACCCAAATATTTCAGAGTACGTTATTTCTTCAAAGTAATTCAATAACATGCACTACACACCACACTGAGTTCAAATGCACCGTGACTTACCAAACTAGCTGTTCAAAAGCGGTTATGAAAAGTATTAACTAAATTTTGATCATCATGTAATATATATATAGTTTTAGAATCCATATTTTGTGTTTCTTAGACATAATTTAAGTACTAATTCATTTTTTAGATAAAAGAAGTATTTTTCAAAAAATGCATTTTTACCGCCTTTTAATGGCTAGCCATTTTTATATCCAATATTTGAAAAATTTATATATTAAATTATAAAAAATAAATATATTATTTATAATTGAGACATAATAATTTACTTTCAACAAATTTTTGGCGTTTTTCTGATAACTTTCATATTTGGGTGAATAGTGAAAAATACTATATTTTAACTGAAAATAAATTTTATAAGCAAAATAATTTATACCATTGAATTATACATTTTAGGGGTATGGAAGTATAATTAGATTATATTTTTACCATTTCATCCAATTATTTTCATTTTAAGTAATTTCACTTTGAAATCGGACATAAACAAGTATCAATATTTTGATTGTTATTATTTCTTAAAAATACACTTTTTGGTTTTAACAATGGGAATTAATTTTAAATTAAATAATTCCACATTTATGTTTTTAAATTGGTAAAATATAATTTTTTTTGGAATTCATAATATCTAAATTTTCTTAGGGTGAATTTTTGATATTTTTCTGAAAACATTAAATTTTTTATGATTAGTGAAAAACACTGAGTTATTGTTTAAAACTGAAATTTTATTTAAATAATTATTTATTTTATTTAAATTTATTTTAGGTCAAAATATATACATAATACCTATATATGTTCAATGTAATTCATTGGAGTCTTTTTATAATAATTTTATATGTGTAAACATTTTATTGAACTTTTTATCGTCTTTTACCCACCTCTTGGAGCATTTACAAATATACATAAAACATAATTTTTCCACTTATATGAGTTGAATTTCAAAAATCCGAGATACATGGTTGATATTAGTAAGTAAAATTTTGTTCAATAAGATGAAAATAATTTTTGGTTAATAGTAACATTTAACTTTTATTTACAACGATTAAAAATAAATATGGTAATTAATGGTAAAAATGATATTATTATTACCCTAACACGTGTCCTATTTCTATTGGATATGTATAATTTGACCAAAAACAACGTTAGGAATAAAATATGATCCTTTATGTCCACTTATATTAGATTAGGACATTTATTATTGTTTAATTCAAAGAAGAGTTAAAAGTGTTAAATTCAAAGTTTAATAACTAAACCACATTTAATATAGGGTTACACATTAGATAAATTAGAATATAATTATTCATTAGATATATAAAAATATTTCCTAAATAATTATATTTTATGTATATTTTTTAGACATTAAATAATTTAATTTATTTATGACACAATGATGATGTAGTAATTACCTAATTAATGAAATATTAAAAAAATTAATATTATAAATACCCAAATAAATGTAATATTAGTCTTTTTGTGAATTCCACTAATTTTATAGGTTTATATGACATTTTAGGGTTTGTTAGATGAATTGTTTTTGAAGTAATAATGTTTTCATAAATTCTGCAATAACAAAATACCAAATTGTGTCAAAATTGACATAAAAGAGTTTTTAAAACAAATATTATATTATTAATTGATATTATATTTATAAAAATCTAAGATCATCCAAAATACATATATAATGATAGTTTTATCATTAATGAACCACTTGGGGTTCTCGTGAAAGTTTATAATATGTATATTATCCATATAATATAAAAATACAAAGGGACCTGGTAAGTGTCAAACTATTTAACCAAGAGTTAAATCTAAAAGCTAAAGTTAATATGGTAACCCAAACCTGTCTAAAACCTATTTTTTTAGTTTTTTTCGACCCATACCCACGTTATCCTTTAAATAATTCAGTTTGGAGCCCTTAGAAAACGAAAATGATTTTATTATAAAATAATATTTCTAGCTTTTCCTAAGGTGCCCCTCACCCCTCTTAGAATAGGGCACTCACCCTTCTTTCTAAGTCACACATTCAAGGCCATTTGGATCAGCCACACACTGAACAAATACCCTATAAATATTCCTACCTTAATCCTAGAGGCCTTACTTTCATCATAATGCCAACCTTTAGAGCTCTTTTTATTAAATCAAAAAGAAGAACTCAAAGAGGAGGTAAATATTTCGTCACCTCTTTCAAATTCCTTTCTTCTTACACATCCTCTTTTTTTGTTGTTTCCATTATAAAATAACAAATCCATTGTCTTCTATATACTTTGATGTTATTATAAATATGGTATAACCATATTCATTATTCTATCCATCCATTGAACGACATGTCACCATACGTGCGTACATACGGCTTACCATCTCCACGTCATGGTATAATTGTTATTCAATACATTATAATTTGGATGGGTATAATAATGATGTTTAATTGATTTAAATAATAAATATAACATGATAGTTATTCTGTATATATGATATACCATCCAATTATATATTATTCTAACATCAAAAGAATGATATTGTTGCTCGTGCGTATGTACGGATTACCATCTCCACAAACGCGATGAGATTCATTCCCCATCCTATCCATTCAAGAATAATTTTCATTAGACTATTAAAAATAATGTTAAAAGACTTAATATCATTCTGAATATGAATTAGATACATCATATCCATAACAAAAATTACTTACATAACAAAACATATATAGGAAAACGAATCAGTTTACACCAGAAATGACGATAATACTAAGATATTATTAACAAATCAATTTTACAAGATCATATATGATATCATATTAATGTATATGATTCTTATATAATTTATTATAAAATATTTTACCATTATACAGGAGGTTAACCTAACCTCAAACAAGTAAAATTACAATGTAAGGGCTAATTATACAGTCTCTTTATTATCCGAGGTTGTTTTTACGTAAGTATCTAGTGGGACCACTTTATCATCCACATCCATGTTTCTTAAAAATGTATTTCAATTTTTTTACTATTTAATGGAAAATGGGATAAATCCATTTATACCCTTATTTGAACATATATGTTTTTAAAGGAATCTTTAAGTCGTTTTCCAAACAAGATACTTTATGACCTTTTCCATAAAATTAAGGTTAGAATGTATTTTTTAACTTATACGAGAGCTGTAGTTATTCTCCGTCGTTATAACACCATAAAAGCTTCCCTTATAATATTATAAGAATATTTTCAAATATAAATGTTTTATTTTAATATTACGTAACTTTAAAATTATTTCAAAATAGAAATAGATATTTTTCTAAAAAGGTTTTTATTTCATCTATGTCGACATCCTTTGAGGAATTTTAAGTTTGTTTGAAGTTGATTTATTAGGATACAAAACATTCATATTGAACTGAAGGTTTTGTGATATGTATGACTATTCATGTGTTATTTTATACCATTCATTTTTTATTGATAAATTATTGACATTTTGTATGCCAGTTTTAATACGAATGCTTATGTTATGTTTAAACATTTTTATATGAGGAATGAATTGGACTTAGTAAGTGACGGGTGGAGCCTACTATAGCTCCTCAATGCATCTATAGGTCTAATGAGACAAACTAGTGTCTTGGCACCGGGCCTTGAAAAAATCTTATTTTTAGTCGTAGCATAGGGCCTTGACTATGTGGTTATGAAAGTCTGGCATTACGCATTCCATCATTATGAAAGTGGCTATTGATATTGCATGTGATTATTAGACAAGTATAATATCAATGTGAGTAATTAAATGGAATTCTTTCGATTTATATTTTCCATATTATGATTAATTTAATATTGAAAAGGTTTTTGTTTTAGTTCTATACATTTCCTTAAATTTTTATGCTTATTTATCAGAGTTTCCGCTACATTGTTATCCTTATTGAGCATCTGAGATCACCCCTTTCTATGTTTTATTTTTTCAAGGATGCGATGAAGTATATTAGGAATGACCTACAAGGATAGTCTATGGGATCTCAGTGTTGTCTATGGTAACAATGTTGTCGTAGTTTTCCATTTTATGATGTAATTTAAACCATGTTAATGTATCTAGTAATTCAAACGATATTAAACTAATCGGTCTTTTGAGACTTGATCATTTGTGATCATTCCACTGATATGTAATAATGCACCGACTCTGGGCTTCTGGGTTAGTGGTCTTACAATTTTTTCATCATCCCATGGTGATTATGAGATTGGATAGTTGTGCAGTTTAAGTGTTATTGGTCATTCAATTTATTCATAGGTGCATTAGAATTATGTTTTCACATGTGCAAGTGAGATTTTGGTATTTACTAATGATTATACTCTAATTCTCATATGTTGTATAAAAAAATAATTTGTAAGTTACCATGAAGACTATTCAGACCATGCTAGAAATTATATCATGGAGTAACATTTGGATAATTTATCCAATATTTAGATTGTTTAATTATTTAGGGTAAAGACTCCCAATTGTGATATTTTTAGATAACCTTTCTTATAGTTTCTAACACAGGTCCATTTATAGGTGGAATTAAAATGTAGTTATCTCCCTCCCTTCATTGCAATACCTTTAGGGGAAGGGGGTTGAGATAGAACCCCTCATAGGATATGTATATAATTACATGGCATACCAAATTTATTGAGAGATTAAATACTAAATAAGAAGAGAGTGATAAATGTTAACTCCAATAACTTTGATGATCAAGATACAAAAATGTTGGTAAATGGACAAATACCACATATCCCTCTTGAATATTTTATTTCTGAAACACAATTACATTCTTGGGGCTTAATAAAGGATATAGATCGAAAAAAATAAATGGGTTTCAAGTAGTTGAAAATGGTGAATCATTATTGGTTTATAATAATTATCATGTTTCCTATAAGTATCCAGTAGAGATATTAGAGGATAAAATAAGGAATTATGTCATGAATCCTAAGATATATTCCATGTATCGAAACCAATTTTAGTTTTTAGTTTATCATCGAGTTGATGTAATACGTACAATTTGTAAATATGTATTAAATAGAAAACATGACATGAAGGGTATATTGAATACCTATAAAGAATGACATGTATCCCAAGGATTTATACAACATCAAGTTATTTTCTACAATGAATCATTTTCTCCTATATCCATGTTTAAACCAATTATAATTATACTTTTTATAACACCCTTCCATGACTATGATATTAGTTATATGGATGTAAAAATATCTATCCTTAATCGAAACGTTTAGGAATATGTATAAATGACACAAATAATAGGTTTTTCAACTATAGATAATTCTAAAAAGGTATTCTTGTTATTGATATACATTTTGTATTAACACAATCATTCACATCATGGAACATTTTGTTTAGTGATGACATACTTAATTTGGTTTCCTTAAGAATAAATGTGAGCCAATAATTTATAAAAAGTTTAATGGGGGTGGTTATTATCATTTTTTTATATGTTGATGCCAAATTATTTATTGTAAATAAAATATTTGTCTTTCATGTAGTTATGGGCTATTTGAAAAAATTCTTCTTTATGAGCATATTCTGTTAAACAATTTACATATTTAGAATCAATATCCTTTTTTATAAATCTATGAGGTTTTTTGATCTATTATAAGGTACATACATTGAAAAAATACTGAATATATTAATAATGGGATGGTATAAGAGGTTATTGGATCTAATGTCACGTGGAATGCATGTCTATAAGAAAATGTGTCTTCATATAAAATAGTTGAGGGTAGATATATAAAATAAGTAAGATCACAAATTCTTATATAATAGGATGAATCTTTTATTCCATGATATATACTAGGATTTATGTTGTTTGTTCAATAATCATGTTAGGATGATTTCAAGATAATCCAGGTGATCATCATCTATCTTCTGTTATGGTTATCATTATGTATTTTAGGAAAACCATGAATATGTTCTTGCTATATGTAGGAGATAAAAGTCAATATATCATGTTTTGTATATATGATACCTATAAAAATGATTATAATTATTTGATGACATAGTAAGGAACATTCTTCAGTCTCAATAGTGTATTTTTGAGTTGGAAGAGTTCAGATTTTCCAATTTAGTTGGATTCTATAGTTTAGTTCGAGTATGTAATAGATCATGATGAAAATAATGAATCTATTTGGATTATAATATAATTTTAAGATCTTTATGTGGCTCTTAATTGTAAATATCATAATATTTTATTTTAATAATACTATAGTGGTGTCCCTCATAAGAGAACCATGGTAACAACAATAAACAAATAGCACACTCAAAATCGTGTCCTCAGAAGTGTTTAATCTAAGAGGGTTGATGTTTTAATGAAAAGAGTTTCTATAAAAGTAAATTTTTTTGGATCCATTCAAGAAAAAAATTTCTTAGATGAGGCAATAATATCATTTGAGATTAGGCACACAAAAGGTTGTTAGTAGTTGGTTTTAGTTCACATTTTAGTTTTTTCTATTATTCTCCAGAACCAACATCATTGTACATTACAATTACCTTTTTCCATTATTCTTAATATTATAAAACTTCTTATCGTATCCTTATTTTCATGGTTGACCATGTATGTGAAAATTTATTTACAGTAACTTTGTCACTAAATGGTCATAACAATTCACTATTATAATGAGAACCTGAAGTACCACACTAATATTCTTAAATATTATTATACAGATAGATTATATAAGATGATGAGATGAAAACGATATATAATGTTAGGTGTGGATACCTATAGGCCTTTTAGATTATTTTTAATGGTTTACACCCTTGGTAATCATCAATGAAATATTTTTGTAAAAAAGACCCATTAGTTGGAAATCCACATTTATATGTGTCATTGGATTGTAATATATGTCTATGTGTGTATTAATCCTTGGACAAAATCATTATTGTTAATCTATTTATTGAGTCACATACCTTGATTTATTGACTATAATCGTGATGATATATGAACATGATGGTGTATGATAAGTTGGGTGAATCATGAGTAATATTACATTAATGAATAATGTGAGAAATGATTTATCCCTTAAATTAATTAATTTTAATTAATATCCCAGACATGTTTTTGGTAATAGATGAGCCTAACAAAACCCATTTCAATTTTGTTATAGTATAATGATAATTTCTTGTATGTTAGAGAAACGGGCATCGAGAACATAGTTTTATTACTCCTGCATGAAACCAATTTTATTAGATATATTAGGATAAATAGATTAAATTATACAATAACAATTTTTACGAGGTTTTATTAGATTTTATAATTTAATTATTTATAAATTAGGATCTTGAAATATTTATAATGACAAACTTTGTACCTTAATAAGATCAACCCAATGCCACCGAGGAATGATTATAGAGAGTCAAACACTATGTGTATATAAAATATATGTTAAATTATATATTGAATTTAAAAAGACAGAATGAATATTTTACTATTTTTTTGTTTGATAATATTTGTGGATTGGTTAATCCCAAATATTTAATCCTGAATTATTAAGAAGATTAAATTTTTATTCAAACAATAATAAATATTTATTCCTAAGTGATTAAATATAATTTTTATTAAATTTATCAGTGAATAATGTTATAATATTTGTTTATTAAATAAATAATCATTATTAGTGTTTCAATAAATATTTAGTTGTATTGAATGGATGATTTTAATGTCTCTACAATAAATGATGTATTAGATATCATTTATATATTTATATATTTATATATTTAACAATTGATTTTTTATTTGTATGTTTTTTTCATGTCAATAAATTTATTAAATAATATATAATATTATTATACATAGGGTTTTAAAAAAGAATAATGAATTGTAAAATGGATTATTAAAAATCCCAAAGTCCAAACTAGTTATATAAATATCCTGTTATATCGCATTCATTGGTTAGTAACCTGTTATTCACAACAAAAATGGAGATATATCTCTTAATACCATGAGAAAAACCTCTCAAGAACATTCTCTAGAACTTAAGCCCCCATCCTATTCCAATCACATAGGAATTTGACAAAAAATAATGAAACATTTTTTCATGAAATGATTCTACTTGCAATCAACAAAAAAAACACAAGAAAGTTGGATTTATCATGCTAGAACATGACAGTTCAATGAATAAATTTTCAGATTTTGATGCATGCGTGGATCACATATAGAGGTATTATTCACTTAGATCCTATGAAGCAATGATAATACGATGACAGTTTTCAACCAAATCATCAAAAACGAAAAAAATTTAATTTATAAGGTGATTCTAAATCTATCTACAGATTACCAATAAATTATATGTAATGATACATCATTCTAGGTTTTTGTCATATTAAGTTATTTAATCATTGATATAATTTATTTTTTCATAAAGTTAATAGTAATATAAATCAAATTATTAATCTATTATGAAATAATGCATGTTAAAGTTGACCAATAGTCACTTCCTCTATAGACATGACCCATTAAAAATGATATAAATTTTATTGTGAAAATATAAACCAATTTAAACAATTTATAATCATCCACCAAGTATAAAACATAATTTTTTTACCGCAATACTTCTTATTTTAGTTATACTAAATAAATCCACTTACACTAACTATAAAGCTTCTAATGTTGAGACGTCAACATTCTGTTTTATAATATATTTATGTCTTCTAATTATCTATCAATGATAATAGATTCTATTAGAGTTAAAAAAAAGTTCTAGTAGTTGTGTGATATTATGTTTTCTAAAAATTGTAGCTAATGTTTCAAATTAAACTCTTCATAGTATTTTACCATAGGAAGTTAATATTTAATTGCACTCAAAAAAGGTAAATTATGGTGTTTTAATTCCTTCTATGTTAGTTTTGTATACATTAACATTCTAATCATAAGGTATAATGAAATTATATTTTGATTATTGAAAAATACCTTTAGTATTCTAATATATGAAAAGATACCCTTCATCACATAATTAACTATTTAAAATAATTTTTTTAAGGAATACCATGTATAAAACATTCAATACTATGTTTTTTTGTGATGAAAAAATATCCCTACTCTTGATGATTTCACCTGATGCATTGCTACTATATGTCACTGATCCTTTATTTAATACAGTCAAAATTTAGAAGCTAGAATCGTGTATTTCTATATACAAACAACAACCATTGTCAATGTACTATTTTTATGTTTTCTATTACTAATCATTTTTTTCAGTCATGAAAAAAATAATCACTTTCTATACTGAATTTCTTTGATCCAATCATATTATAGAAAAAAAATTGGAATCCACACCAGTAGAATAATTTTATTTTCAATAGATAATCGTTTTTTAGAAATAAAATAGTTTTTAAAGAAAATGATTGCACAATATTTACTATAAAAGTTCTCTAATAACATTAAATTTTATATTTAATGAGAATTGTGTGATTTTAACTATAAATTAATTTCATTCAAACATTTAATTATCTAAAGTAAATTCTATTCCATTAGAAGATGTAGAGTATCATATTTTTCATTCATTTAATCAAAATTTTCTTTACTGAATGAAAAATTTGATAATATTTTCATCAAAATACAAATATTATACATAAATTTAAGAACTAAATTCCAATGAACAAACATTCAAATATATAAATTCATAATTAGAGAGAATTATGAATGTAATTCCATTATAATTTTAGAATATTTTATCATGAATTTTGAAAATATTTAATTGTATTTAATAATTTTTTGTCACAAATATAGTAATTTGTCAACATTTTATTTTATATTTCCATAAGGATTACACAAAATTCCATTTTAATTAATGTATGAATATCATCTTTATCTTTTGGTGAATTTATTTTTTCATCTTTTTATGAAGCATCTTTATCATCATCCTATGATGTTTAATAATTATCTTTAGATTTTAAAGGAAATTTATAATCAAGAATTATTTTTTTAAAGGGCTCAGTAGTTACGTTAAAATAGTCTCAATTTTCAACTTCATGAATGTTTTCATAGAATCTAAATAAATTATAACATTCACTAACTCATCCCATGAATTATCAGCTAATGTATCACATTCATTCACACTCTAAGTGTATCAATATTTCAAATTCAATTTCCAATTTAGTCTTATCTATTTTTATTGAATTTTAATCATTATTATTGAATTTAAAATAATATGGTCTATTATGAAATACCTTCTTACATTAATCGAATATAACATCCAAGGAATCCTTTTTACAATGCTTATATTTATAATATTTCTGAAATGTATAAAAAATTCCTATTACTAAAATTTTTATTAATGCTTGTAGTAAGTAGATAATGTTCATTATAATTATCAATATAAATGCTCTCATATATATGCATATAATTTATTTTAGAAACTAAAGAACCCATATAGATCATATATGGACAGTATGAATGGGGTGAATTAGTGTACCTAAATATTACTGAGTTTTACATTATTTTACTTTAGTCCTTTTTAATCATGAAAGTCTACCCTAATTTAGAGTCATGAGTTTGATATGCACTCTAAAAAATCACATACATGCGTAATAAAAAGTATATAAGAACCTTCATCAAATAGTTATTTACAAGGATCATCTACAATGATAAATCCTACACCTTTATGTGAGAAACCTGTGGTTCCATCATGGATTTTATTATCACATAAGATATATTAATTTCACGTGTAGTACAATTAAGATACAAGAATCCAGTATATATTTTCCACTACGTAGATAGATAATTATTTATACTGATACTAATATTTCATCAATTGAGTTTTTTATACCGACACAACTATTTCATCAACATATCAGCTAAAAATATTCTAAATAAGCTCATTTAGTCAGCTCAACGATGTCACCACATTAGTTTAATAGATATCCTTCGTTAGACAACTGGTCTTTTACATCAAATGTAATAATAAAGTTATTTCATGATTTTTATTATAGATATATTAGCTCACTATATTTATGTATTAAATGTAGAATAATCCACATTGTATTCTTCCTAAAATGTTAAATTTGTAGGAAGATGTGTTATCCTTTAATTAATTGAATTCTCAGTCTCAATAAAAAATGTTAATGTACTGCACATAGAGTATTTTTGAATTCAAAAATTGATTTATTCAGGACCAAAAATCATGATGTGTGTGTTATGGATTAATGTAATGACATATTTAGATTCATATTAATATTTATGTGATAAATATTTCAATTGTTTTGAGATACCTTTAATATTTCAATCAAAAGGTTAATTTGTATAAATATTACTTGAATGGTATTAAATCAATTCATATAAATTAATTCACCCATCAATATGATTCCCAGTATAGATAAATCTTCTATAATTAAATTCAACTTCTAGAAAAATAAAACCAATATACAGCTTAAACATCTAGTTCTTCTTCTTCACAAAACTAGATGGCTTCATAATACCTTTAGTGTGATTCATGTAAAAATTATTTAGTTCCAATTTAATTTTTATGTATGGGATATTCTTGAATGGTTTACTTGATAATCTTTTATCTCCTCTATGATAACCAATCATTGAATTCTCTCACTTCTATCTTGATCACATGACTGGGGTAGCTCATGAGAACTCACTTCTCTTTTAAATTACCAAGGTAGTTCCTGAGGTATACTTATACTTCATGTTACCATGTACATTGTTTGATAGTGAATTTTTCAAAACCATGAAAAAATTAAAAAATATGTTCTTCATGAATCTCTGCAAATGTGTGCAAAACATGTGATTCTCAAGGGTATCCCATGTTTCTTCATGAAACACTTTAGTGTGATAGTTACATGAAATTTGTCACGGGATCTCCTTCTTATTCTTCTCAAAAGCTGAAAGATCCATGGAATGTGCTTCCCTTCATTCAATTATAATGTGGAGATGGTTTATTTCTCTATGTAAAATGATAGAACATTCAATGATGAATAAAAAAACCCACTCTTGGTCGTGGTACATTGGTTTGTATAGGGAATGTTCCACTGCATTTTCCTACACCTTATCCTTTGATATGTTATTGGTGTAATGTATGGATAGTAATATTATAAAATATTTTTCTGATAAAAATATTATTTACATCCATGACACTAAAATTAATTTTTTTCTCCATTTTCACATTAGGATTATTCTGTTGCGTTTTAGAGAACATTCATGTCAATATAATTTCATGCCTCATCATTTAAAAAAATAACTCGTCCAACAACTCTAACGGAATCCAAAAACATTGATTTTAATTAGGCTAAATAATGTTATATGAGTTATCATATTAATTAATGATGAAGATTTCATGGAATTTAGTCTGTGATGTTTTGTCTCACAATCTTACATAAATTGACTTTCAATGGAATTGATGATCTCTATTTTGATTGAGAATTTTTTGATATGAAGAGAAATACCTATGTAATCAAATTATAATTTAGTGAATGAATATGATGTTGTAGATGATAGTTTATATTTATATTACTGATGATTTAAAAGTACTAATATTTACAATTTTTTTAACATGAGAAAAGAAACACATTCTCTTTGTCCTAGATAAATCATCTAAATAGATATAATCTTCATAATAACAGACAATGTTTCTTCCTATATTTTGGTTTACATTAGGGTCATTACACATATACACATCTACACACACCTAATGGGAGTACGAACATATATGGACATATGGACCACCTATGTTTATCTTGGAAAGTAGAATGTTCCCACAATGCTTATGAGTTCCTTTTTGTACACACATACCCACCCATGTAGCTATTCACCCATGCTTCCATGTAGGCCCACTCATGATAGATCTCGTTAATGGTTTAACTTGGTCCCACGATAAGATTGATTAATATGGATCTTGTGGATTGATTGGCTATACTTTTTTCAACGAATAAAAAAACATAATAGTAATGTTATTATGAAATTCCATTACCCCTCCTCATATAAACACATATTTCACAAAATATGATTCTGGAGGTGTTGTTAAATAGTTATTCTTCTTCTAATGAAAAATATTTTTTCTATGGTCTTTAATCAAATTAAAATCATCATAATATTATCAAAATGATATTCTGATTACCTAAAAAAAATACATAATATTATATATGCCTAAATATAATATGATATATTCATATATTAATTACAACATGTCTTAGGAAGACTGATGAATTAAAAAATAATCCCTTATTATATTGCCACTTATTCAAGAAATTATTCTTTTTAAATCATAATGATATCATTGAAATATTTAATCTAGAATCCTCAAAACAGTTAAATATTTATCTTTCAATTAATAGTAAATAATTACATAGTACTTAATCATATATTGACATTTCCTCTTTATTATATATTGACAACAAATACATCCATACTCATTGACCATCCACATGGGCTTTTGAGTCACCCCTTTGGATTTCTTATCAATATCATTTCTTTAAATAACTTCAAGGTATCTTCTCCTCATTATTAACAATAAATGAAATGGATTCATTTAGTCAACATGTAATGAGTTTTGTAATACCATTCTTTTACATGGAAGTGAGAATTTAGCTAGTTAGATATAAGTCCATATGCGCTTAAAAAATGTATAAAAACAAGAGTGATTTCACCAAGATAACAATGTTGTCTATTAACTTATTTAATATTGGATTGTATTTCTATATTTTTCATCATAGGAGATGTAAAAAAAATACCATTCATGAAATATATATGGTACACTTAACTCAACAACTGAATCATATGTTTCTTGTGAAAAGACAATTTACTCCACCTTTCTTTGAGCTTACACAACAACCAACACTCCATCTTTATAAACATATTAAATATAGGCAAGGTAACGGTTAGAATTTTAATTGGTTTACCACTATTCACATAATCAGTATAGATTACTTGAACTTATAGAAATTTATTAGATAAACATTTATATAATGTCATTTATGTATTCTCCCCATCAAGGGTTAAAGTCACTTATTTTTAACTGGTGTATAATTTTAATTTATATTCTTCGAGATGGAAAAGTTGATGATCTACCATTGTGAAACAATAAATTCTTTTAGTAGATATTTAGTAATCATTATAATATGTTGTATTCTACTTTTTTAATCAAAATATCCAATTTAATATGACATTCTCTATAAAATACATACAATATAAGAAAACATATACTACTTTAGAGGAAAGAAAATAAGGTGGAAGACATTTGAGAATCGTTATAAGTGAAATAGAGATGATTATTATCTATCAAAAAATAAAGTCTTTCCTTTTGTTTCTCTAATTTTTTTTCAGTATTCATACATTTGTCTTGTTTAAAGACAATATTCATGGATTTTTAAGTCAACATGGACTCCTTACATTAATTCACTTTCATCTAACATGGATAGTTTAAACTCACATCTTCAAGTTGTGCAGCATCATCCAAACATTATTATTTTAGATCCTCAATATATCTTCTTGAGAATATAGATGATTCATTAAATTTATTTCAATATTTTTAGTTTTCATTCACCTTCCCCTGTATTTTTGTGAAACACGTGATTTTAAAACTTTTGAAAAACTCTCATGAAATTTGAGTTCCTTATCAAGAGTAGAAACCTATTTTCCTTTTTCCCGTTCACAAGCTAGTGATTCATCTTCATTATTATTCATTTTTATATAAGCCAAAAATTGATCTACAGAAATAATAATGAATTATTTTTTATTATACCATAATTTTTAGATTCCACATAGATTCATCAATTATATTGATTTATATTTCTTGCGTTACATTTCAAAGTATACTTATTTATTTTTATTAGCTAATATTATATCCATGTTTATCTCTTGAATTTATTGTCCTCTTAATTAAAACTTGTTTCCATTCATTGTAATTTTCAGAAAATATTATTAATGGTCGATGGTATGATTTATCTTAAAATAGTATAATAATATTTTATAATCTAACACGAAATTCTTGGAATCCATATTCTTAATATTGTTAGGTTAGTTTAGTTTAGTTCATTCCATATGTTGAACCTATTCATTCACATGATTATTTACCATAGAAGCTTGTTATCCTTTTCTTCTAACATTATTATGTCTATTTTGTGGTCCTATATTCAATGTTTATAGGTTTCATAGATGGGGGGTACATGCCAATACACTACTTCTTCTTAACCACTAATGTTATGGTACTCATAAAAATCATTAAAGAATTCAATTTTATTTCTAGTATGAAATATAATTTTTATATTTAGAATATGATTATATTTAGTAGGTTTTGTTAATTTATCACCACTTCCCCCTAAATGCATTCCATTAATTGTCTTGATAGTTTATCATGCTTAACAATACACATATTCATGATTCCCTAATATACAATAACAATAATATTCACCTTATTTATCTACCCATATCATCCCTGTTATTGGAATTGACCCTATAATAGCATATGAAACTATATTAGTTGAAGAAGAGTTAATATGGTTTTTGGTTTACATAACCCATGGTCTTGTAGAAGGTCGATCAGGAGGTGACATTGATATCTTTCTTCGACAAATATGAGAGTCTTTAGAGACATTAATATCATATGAATTTTATATAATAAATTCCCTTTTTCACTGGAATAACGTCATATGATTGGATGGAAGAATCATTCACAATATCTTGTTATTTTCCAACATGTGTTTCCTTAATTTTTTTCATGTTGATATCCATTTCAAGAAATTTAATAATGGGGGAAACATATTATTTTCAACAGTTGTCATTCTAACATCTCATTTACTTTCCATTTTTTTAATATGATCATCATACACCAACAACCATCATTTATATATTTATCAATGTTTCATATTCTACTATATTAAACATATAATTTAACTACCTTGAGATAGATATTGGATTGATGTGATTCTTCCTATGTTTGGATCTTTTAAATATAACTTTCATGAAACTAGGAATCTACTTCAACAAAGTATTCAATATGTATGAAATTAATGGTTCCATTCTCAAGTTGATAATTTTTGACATTCATGGAAGAATTTAGATTTTTTTAAGTTCCATTTTTACATCACCAAAACAATTTTTATCTAAACAATATCAAAAAAATTCCACTGTAATTATTCTTCATCAAATGAAATATTTTCACTGTAATGATTTAAGAATTATTCCTTTTCATCCCAGTGGTCAGTGATTGAATAACACCTTTTGAATTTTCTTCAGAGTTCATACACTAGTTCTAAAAATTCCTTTAATTACTGTATTTTTCTTCCATTGTTAAATTTATATAAATGTATTTTTATGTGAACACATCTACATGAAATTTTTTAAGATAATGTATTACTTCATAATGGAGGTTTAAAATTTATCTCGTAGATTCACAATCCAAAATTTCACCATAACATTAGATTTCATCATTATGTGGATCACTTTAAAACTAATTTTGAATTCCATACTTATTAATTTGACTAGCCATATTTAGTGATGGATCCTATATATATTTTTAGAATTTTATAAACTTATTTTCCTCTTTAATTATTTGGATATTCAAAGTGTTCAATAAGGACTTCATGTCTTTTTTAGAAGGAATAAAAAATTACTATTCCAAATGAGTCACTTTAGAAACAAATTCCAATACCCACATCATATAATCATTATAAAACAAACTAGGAATAAATATTCATCCAATTTAAGGCAATCCAATATTTTATAATAGTTGTAAAGACTAGATGGATCATAGAGGAACAAAAAGACATTTTCTAATCAATGTACACAATATTTCCTATGTTATATGTTTTTTAATTATCCCAAATTACTCTTAAACATATTCTCTTGTTACGAGGAATATATGTGATATTCACTCTCCACAATTACAAAAACATGTAATGAATAAAAAAATAAATATATAAACACAATGATTTTACAAGGTTCACCTCAATGAGATATCCTTCACATATTCATGATCAACCCAAGGTTATTAAAAGGATTTTATAATCACTAGGTTTATATTTTTTATAAGTGCAATCAATTCATACAAATGTGTTGGGATGGTACCACTAGTTTTTCAATGGTGTTGATCATATATGTATCAATAATTATTGAACATATTATCCAAAAAAATTATTAATAAGGTCCTTTAGTGACCTCAAGTATATCAATGCATTAAATTTAATAATTTAACATTCATAAAAAAATAGATCTTTGAAAATCAATGGTATTTCATGCTTTTCATGCATACTATTTTAGATCACTATCAGAATGATCGATGTTTTTTAATACAGTATACTCTATTCTACCTTCTTCCTAAATAGTTAAATTTGTGTGCGTATATGTTATCCTTATATTAATGAATCTCCTGACCTTAATAAAATGTGTTCATGTGATGAACATATTTTCTTCTTAAAATATCAACACAGTTTATTCAGAATTATAATGCATAATTCATGTGTTATAAATAAACATCATGATATATATAAATTCTTATTAATACTTCATGGGATTGTAATGTATATTTATTCACAATACATTAAATATTTCAATCTTAATGTTATTTAATGAAAATGGTCAATGGATGTTCTTAATTCACTACATCTGAATTTCACCACCCAAGTATACTATTCTCACATAAATAAATCAACCCCATATCAAATTTTTCATGAAAATTCAAAAAGATAAATGAAATAACAGTTTGGTTATTCTTCTTCACAAAATGTTGGATTCACAAAAACATAGGAGTTCTTTATGTTAAAATTTATACAATGACTAATTCCTATTCATGGATGTTCTTCACATGAATAGATCATGGGATCCCATTCTATCTCCATTATAGGATCAAATTAATGGATTTTAACTATTTTTTCTCCACCTAATTACTACTGTATCCCATGGTAACTACATTATCATTTATATAACATAGGTAATTCATAGTACTTATGAATTTCCTAAGGATTGTAGAAAAACTGAAAGGGGGGTGAATCAATTGTTTATTTTTTTAAATTTTCATCTGTAAGAAACATAACCCCTAAACATATTTGAGTTATTTACTTATAACCTTTTAGTAAACAAAAAACAAGGTTGGAAATATAAGGAAATTAAAAAATAATTAACTGGTTTAACCACGGTTATAGAACTTACATCATTTCTATGGTCACTCACATGGATCCATTGAAATTAATTATGTCAAAAACTATCCTGGGTACCCTGGTAACCTGATAAACAAGTTGTACCTAACATAGCTTGACAGGAATTCCCAATCCCCATAGGTTGGAGACTATCACCTATAATCATACAACATGCAAGTTGGAATGATTTTTTCACAAAACATAGAGGAAGTAAAAGATGCAAGGTAATATGATTATCGAAAAAAACTCTGTTGGGAGTAATGTACCAGAATAAAACAAGGCATAACAATACCAATGTACTAAATCCGATGTATTAAGAAAAGAAAACATCCCATGTCTCTACGGACACAACTCACCATGACCACATTTCAATAGATGGATCCACCTTTGAGAGTTCTATTTCCCTTTATCAAACCTGGAAAAAGAAGGTCTAAAAACAGCTGAAGGCAAAAGTAGGGTATAAGGACCCAGCCTTAAACATTTATTAATATTGAATTAAATGAATAATTCACATTTACGATCTTTTTAGATTTAGAGTTTTAGAGAATTATGACATAACTATTACATCTCAAAAGATTACAAAGTAGACACTTCTACGTAGTTCCCATTTTTTTTACAAAACATGAACACTTAAAAAAAGAGTCATGTCTAGTTCCATGTTTAAGATTTCATGACTTTTCCTTGATCTCATCCTTGACCCTATTCCACATTATGTACTGTCAAAAACATTTCAAAAAAACATGGGGTGAGCATAAAATGCTCAGTATGGGATACACAAAGAAGGAAAACTGTTAGTTTTTCAAAACAACAAGAAAACCATGAATACTTTATCAAAGTAATACTTTTCACCATTAAGATGTAGTAAATAATCCTCACTAAATAAAAGAACATTAATTATCCTTTTGTAACAAAAATATTACAATATAACCCATATAAATAACACATAGCATATAAAGGTAACTTGGGACATAAACATACTTAATTGCAATAACCATATGGTCAACTTCCACACATATCACTACATGGAATAGTTATACGGACGACTTCCATACCCAATTAATTAGAGTTTATAACGTAACCACCCATCATGGTATTCACGACCACACCCGTCATTTGGTTTATCAGATAACCACCCGTCAAATGTCCAAGTACCATTATAAAATCATAAGACATAGAAAAAATAAAGGAAAGAAAACATTTCCACATTTCAGTCACAATATACCACATAAATATATTGCTATAATAAATCCATTATCAAAACGATTTTCAATACCAAAATACAAAATAGAGTATATGGTATTTATTTTATTTTAAAAACATCACGGCTTGTTGAGGATGCCAAATATCAAATAATACTCACGACGATGGAAAGGTCGTTGTCACCGCATACATTAAAAAGAAACATAATTTTTGTCGTTCAGTAAAATGTTTTGTATAGAAAATATTCCTTTTGAATAAAATTAAATTTCAAAGGGGTTTATACTGCGTATAAAATAATGTCTTGTATTAGAACAAAATATGCCTCAATGAAAGGAGATTGAGACGAAGTCCCTTACCTCGTGTCTGACTTGACTCGATCAATCTTTAATCTCTTGAATAATAAACTATTGTTAACTTGTACTTGCTTAAGAAACTTTTTCAAGATTATTATTCCTTTTATATCACTTATTATCATGTTATAAACATTATGTAATCATTTATGTTAATAATGTTCGTTTTGTCAATATTTGGTACTCAAGTCAAAAATGGACTTCTTAAAATTACATGTTGTTCATGTGGTCAAAGGTTCATTATATCCAGAATGATATTTATGATTTGGATATCATATATATAATATATATCCAGCATATACATATATTTATAATAGTACAAAACATTTAGAGGTAAGAAATGAAATGCACCGTTCATGGAGATGGTAAGCCGTACGTACGCATGAATGCTACTTTCATTCCTATTTCGTGTTGAAGGAATTAAAACTAAATGAGACAAAGATAAATCATAATTACAGTATAATATATATGTTATATAGTAAACATAAGTTCATTAATTACATTCTTTATAAAATCCATGTTTGTCATGAATGAGTCACATCACTTAAGGGGGCGGTAGTCCACACATCCTCAGAAGAAATTATCACATTTGCACAATATGCAAAGCATAAAGGTTTGTTTTAAATAAAAAATATAGAAGCATAGAAAGAGAATAAATATATTATATATCATATATAAATAATGTTACATCATAATGGCCACAATGAAAGGTGTTCAGAGAAGAATGAACAATCATCGTTTTGTGAGGCAGTAATTCACCATCCACAGAAATAGTAGGTTCTTTAACCATTAGACGGAGGTGTGTGTGAGTGTAAATAAAATAATTCTCATAAAAACGTACTAGTATATTGAAGATACTGGTTTTGTTACAATAGAAAGTAATAAAAAGAGTATAGGGGTTAGAGAAGCAACATAAAACAATAGGATATAAGAGAATATGTTAGCTTTAAATCGGGTAACACTCCTTGGTTTGAACCAAAAGGGTTTCTTGAAGAGATTTCTGCCTAAGGAAAGGCTTCTAGGATGAGGAGAGGGATTTAGAGAGATAAAATGATCAGAGTTTGGTTGAGCCAAAGGCTTGAGATGTAGAGAACCGAAGATTAACGTACATAGACATTACATTACTTTTGTGGAATACTTAGTAGCTAACAAAAACACACACACACAACGACCGTAATAGTTTAGTGTCTTTGGAAACTTGGAATATAATCTTCTAATCATGGTGAAAGATCTTCAACATCTCCCATAAAGATATTCTTTTTTTTTCAAAACCTAAATCCTTTCTTTATACCCTAGGGAAAAGAAAACATAAAAGGGTGAGCTCAAATTCTCAGTAAGGGTCAACAAAAGAAATATCAATCACATCATATTCATAAGAGCATATCTTTTGGAAATCTTAACCTACAAAAGAGATCATAATTTCATAACATGGGATAAATCATAGTAGTGAAATGTAATCCCAATTATCATAACATAAAACATGAAACTTTGTGGCATACACACATAATCATAGAGAATCATTTCTTATTAGTCAAGACTCATTGCCAAGACTATCTTAGTGGACAAAGTCCCTTTCTGAATCGAGTTCACTCCTCGTTTCAGTCCTGTTTCACTGAACCGATATAACCTACCGTTCCAGCCATGTCTATCTCATGAGATATACAATCATTACCCAATGCATTGGAGGGAGATATAGGTCCCACCCATCTCATAATTATACCATTCTTATGTGTTCCACAAAATCATAAACCATACATCATAGCATAACTCATGTAATAAAAATGGTAATCTTAAACATCATGACATCATAAAACAATTCATATAAGATAAAGGAATTCATAAAAATAATTCCATCACAACATAGTCAAATCAATGTAATAATAGGGAAAGAAACAGAACCCTTTATTATCTTAGATGGAAAATAATTTTGATAAAACACTTGAACTCCATTCTTGAGGAAAATATTCTTTCTTCTTCAAAAACACTTTTCCTTTCATAACATGTCATACAATTCTAAAATAAAAGAAGATGATTAAAAATAAACTTGAAAACATGTAAAGGAAGCTTCTTGGAAATAATGTTTTAAAAATCCATTCATTCCATATAAGTTAACAAACATTCTTTTCATACTTTTGTCAGAAAAGTCAAAAAGTACCTTGTACGAAAAACGACAAAATATTTCTTTCATATCCTTTACTAAAAACTCACCGAAGGGTAAAAATAGATTTAAACAATTGTAGGTGGATGGAAATTATATTACATATTTATGAAACATGGATTTGGATGATAAAATACACCCCTGTAAATAACAAAGTATAAACAATCTCGTATAAAAATTGAGATTGCGAGATTTTCCCTTACCTTAGGCCTGATTTGCTTTGTAAGTGTCTGAACCTCCTCTTCTTTGAAGCGCCTCTTTGAGACCTCCTTTTAGGGCACTAAAATACGTCTTTGAAGAAGACCAGAACCTCTAGGATGTTTCTAGGTAAGTGTAGAGGAGAAATTGGAAGGTTTTGGCCGAGCATGAAGGCTCAAATTGGTGTGAGGAAGAGGGGGAGAAGGAGCCCTTTTATAAGGGAGGAGAGGGGCACCTTTGGAAAACTAAAAATATTATTTTAATATAAAGCCAAATTCGGTTTTTAATAGCTCCAAATTGAGTTATTTCGAAGCTAAGGTGGGTATGTGTCGAAATCCTATCATCCAATATAATTTAGACATGTTTAGGTTCCTATTTTAACCTTATCATTTAGATTTAACATTAAGTTAGATAATTTTACTTTTACAGTGTCTTTTTGTGTTCTTACACTATATGGTTAATAAACTTACTATAACAAGCCAAACGAACCCCAAGTTGTTTATTATTAATATATATAACTTTATCTAAGTCATTTGGCCGAACCGTAGATTTTTAGGAATAAAATAACAAGTAATATTATAATATTTGTTTTAAAAACTATTTTATGTCAATTTGGACACTATTTAGTAATTGATTTTTGTGAAAATCATAACAGAATGATTAGTTCGAACCATGTTTCTTAAATAAATACTAACATGTCATATTAACCTAGAAAATTAGTTTAATTCATAAAGAGTCTCAAATTACATTTATTTGGGTATTTATAACATAAATTATGTCAATATTTCATTAATAAGATAATTACTGCATCATCGTTGTGTCATGAATAAATTAAATTATTTAATGTCTAAAAATTACAAATAAAATACCATTATGTAGGAAATATATTTATCTTTCTAATTAATATTTATAGTCGAATTTATCTTATGTATAAACCTATATTAAAAATGATTTACTTATTAAACTTTGATTTTAACTATTTTAACCCTTATTTAAATAAATTAATAATAAATGTCCTAATCTAATCCATGTGGGCTTAAATGGTCATATTTTATTCGTAATGTTGTTTTTGGTCGAATTAAACTTATCCAATAGAATTAGGACATGTGTTAGGGTAATAATAATATCATTTTTACCCTTAATTACCCTATTTAATTTTAACCGTTGTAAAAAAAGTAAAAAGTTACTATTCACCAAAAATTATTTTCATCCCATTGAACCACATTTTCGTCCTTGATATTAACCGTGTCTCTCAGATTTTCGAAATTCCACTCACAGAAGCGGTAAAATTATGTTTTATGAAAAATTCAGTTTTTTTTAACTACCACTTACTGGTTTCACTATTCATCAAAAAATGAACGTTTCCAGAAAAATACCAAAAATTAGGCCCAAGCTATATTTGATATTATGAATTCAAAAATGATGTCTATTTTATCAAATTTAAAACATATCAGTTACATTAACTAATTTAAAAAAATTAATTCCCGTCATCAAAACAAATAGCGTGTTTTTAAGAGATAATAACTATCAAAATATTGACACTTGTTTATAACTAGTTTAAATGTGAAATTACATCCAATGAACAAGATTGTATTAAATTGTGAAAATATATTCTAAATATACTTTAAAACCACTCAAATTAATAATTTATCACTATTAATTATTTCTATTAAAAATGTTGTTTTTAATTAAAATTTAGTAATTTTCACTATTCATCAGAATATGAAAGTTATCCGAAAAGTACCAAAATTTCACCCTAATCTAATTTCGATATTCTGAATCCATAAATGAAGTCCATTTTGAAAAATAAAATTTACAAAATTTCAAAAAGTGGTTATTACTATTCGTAACGGCTAGTTTTAATAATATTTTAAAAGCATATCGTTGTTTAGTGAAACTCGGTATTGCGTACTACACACGCTATCGAGGAAGGTCGCGATTGCGTGTAATGCAAGGCAAGTCAAGGATGTGTGTTGTGCAAGCTCCTTTTGGTGTAGCGTATAACACAAGACATTAATGAAAAGAATATTTTTCATAAAATCTCGGGGTGTTACATTCTACCCCCCTTAAAATGAATTTCTCCCTCAAAATTCGTCGGGGTTATAAATGGTTTACTATTCGAAAATTTCTTTGATAGTAACCCACATCGTAAAAAGGAATATCAAAACCAATCTTTAAAAACAAAAGTATGAAACGTAACGGTTACCCAAATAAACTAATCACTGGGTTTCCACATAGGTGAAAATATGGATATGGAAGAGAAAATCAAACCATCATGTTCTGATGTAGAGTGGTAGAGGACATGGATATGGAAAATCCAGCAATCAGAAAGCCATAAATTTGTGACGATCTAAGGTACCATCTGATTCATCATATATAAGAGCACTAGGACAACATTTTTGGTTTTCAAGATCGTTTCCCTAAAGTTGATGAAATTGGAATTAGAAGAAATACTTTCGTGATTTCGGTATAGTCTCCCCGTTGGTCGTTATTTGGACAATTTCCACTTAATCTCTTAAATAAATGAAGTTGAATTTGTCATTCATGATGTGATAGCAGATCTTGTGATAGAATGATGGGTCATTCCATCTATCTCAAACAAAAGGTTAGAAAAGTTATCAAAAAATACATAAGTCCATCTATAGTGATATTAATCATATATGGTTCCTAAAAAGGACTTATACTTCATATATCATACTACTTAATATAATAAAACTAGTTTCTACTAAACAGGGACTTCCTTTAGTCCAGTGGTAGGCGATAAAGGCCAGTCGCACTTCGGTTGTGGGTTCGATTTCCACGACCTTTTCCGACGCGATGGGCTATCGCTCGTCCTGCATGTTGTCCTTTTTCTAAAACTATATTACTATCACATCCCATCAATAATATCGAAAAAACTTTTATCCTTAAACAATACTAACTTATTTCCAACATAGTCCATTCCAATCTTTAGGCTTATCCATAATACTGCACTCCACTCTCATAATATAATGAAAACGATTACCAGAGATTTAATACCATTGTTGATCCCCATATATCATAAGATATGTCTTGTTGGTCACATTCCAAACATTCAAAGGCCTTAATCATGTGTTCTCTTGAATACCCATTGAACCTTAGTGAAAACATGAATGCAGTTAAAAGATAACAATTTCCACATACCAAAATCCTCAAAATTCTATATACTCAAACCATGATATCACTTAGTCCTTATATCAATCATGAGCTCATGAATACTGTCAAATATTTCATTTTCTCATTTTCCCTTCTTTATGCGCATATCATCTTTTATCTAAAAATATCTCAATCACATTCCATGGTTACCGGTACCATAAAATTATTGAAGACCACAATAGACCAATACATAAATATTCCAATACTCAACATTATTTTGGAATCCCATTACATAAACACTTAATCATTCCCCCACATCGTTGTCATATTCAACATCGCCAATGGTGATCGCATGTGACTTCCCTTTGTCCTTTGACTTAAGTAGTTGCTCATGTTGATCATCACTAACCCTTGGATTAGGGAATTTATTGGCATAATGTCCCATCTCCTTGCACTTGAAACATTGAAGTGTAGTCGGTTCATTCTGTGTATCCCTTCCTTTGTTTGCATCATTAGAAATCTTCTTCCCATCATTGCGGCATTCAAATGCCCGATGACCTTCCTTTCCACATTTGAAACATTTACTTGTCCCTTTAAGACAATCTCCACCATTCTTCTTTCCACACTTTGAGCATAAGGAAACATTCATCTTCTTTTCACCATTATTCTGAGATTTCTCCTTGAACTCCATCTTTCGTTTCTTGTCAAAACTATGAGATGGATATGTAACACCAACTTCCATTTCTACCTTGATATCACAACGCACAATTTCTTCATAGCTACTGAAGTCTCTTATAGCTAATTCCCTTCGAAGACCTGGTTTTAAGCCACTGAAGATTCGATCAACTTTACTTTCAGGTTTGATGATAAATCCAGATGCATACCTTGCAAGCCTTGTAAAATTCGCTTCGTATATACCAACAGATTCATCATCCTTTTACTTTAGTTCAAGAAACTCCTTCTCCATCTTTGTTCGAAGAATACGAGGGATGTACTTATTGAAAAATAAGTTCTTGAACTCGTCCCATTCCATGGACTCAATTTCATCTCTTTGCCTCGTATTCTTGATAAGATTCCACCATTGATCAGATTCACCTTCCAAACGATATACTATAAAGATGACTTTATCATATTCAGAACATTGAAGAACTGAAAATATCTTTTCAGTAGAACTGATCCATTGTTCAGCAACAAGTGGATCAGAAGACCCGCTGAAAGAAGGTGGACGTTGCTTCATGAAGGACTCAATAGAATATTGTTCCCTTCTCTGCTCATTTGGAAGTCCAGAATGATTCATAGCTTGTGTAAGTATAGCAATAAGATTTTTCACTCCATCTCCCATAACATTTGTTTGTTCAGGAGTAAAATCATTGCATTTTCCATTGCATTGATCAACACGGTTCTTTCGGGTTCCAGCCATCGTCTAAAACCCAAAAAGAATAGTGTGAGAGGCAAAAATCATGCTAGGGAAAACAACATAATAAAGGGGGAGTACCTTCAATATCTAACATCATAGGATTAATTATATGATCGTTAGCGTAATTCTAGTACTATAACCTATACGTATACTTATCCTTAGGGAAATCCCTAGACATACCTTCTAAATAACTCTAGGGATCTCACTAAAGTTCTCGCATCCTAGTTTCCAAAGGTTGACTAACCCTTTCCTCTGATACCAACTGTAGAGACCCGAATCTTAACGTACATAGACATTAAATTACTTTTTTGGAATACTTAGTACATAACAAAAACACACACATAAGGACCGTAATAGTTTAGTGTCTTTGGAAACTCGGAATATAATCTTCTAATCGTGGTGAAAGATCTTCAACATCTCACATAAAGATATTCTTTTTTTTTCAAAACCTAAATCCTTTGTTTATATCCTGGGGAAAAGAAAACATAAAAGGGTGAGCTCAAATGCTCAGTAAGGGTAAAAAAAATAAATATCAATCACATAATATTCATAAGAACATATCTTTTGGAAATCGAAACCTGCAAAAGAGATCATAATTTCATAACATGGGATAAATCATAGTAGTGAAATGTAATCCCAATAATCATAACTTAAAAATGAAAATTTGTGTCATACACACATAATCATAAGGAATCATTTCTTATTAGTCAAGACTCATTTCCAATAATATCTTAGTGGACAAAGTCCCTTTCTGAACCGAGTTCACTCCTCGTTTCAGTCCTGTTTCACTGAACTGGTATAACCTACTATTCCAGCCATGTCTATCTCATGAGATATAAAATATTTACCCAATGCATTGGATGGAGATATAGGTCCCACCCATCTCATAATTATACCATTCTTATGTGTGCCACAAAATCGTAAACCATACATCATAGCATAACCTATGTAATAAAAATGGGAATCTTAAACATCATGACATCATAAAACAATTCATATAAGATAAAAGAATTCATAAAAATAATTCCATCACAACATAGTCAAATCAATGTAATAATAGGGATAGAAATAGAACCCTTTATTATCTTAGATGGAAAATAATTTTGATAAAACACTTGAACTCCATTCTTGAGGAAAATATTCTTTCTTCTTCAAAAACACTTTTCCTTTCATAACATGTCATACAATTCTAAACTAAAAGAAGTTGATTAAAAATAAACTTGAAAACTTGAAAAGGAAGATTCTTGGAAATAATGTTTTAAAAATCCATTCATTCCGTATAAGTTAAAAAAACATTCTTCTCGTACTTTTTTCGGAAAAGTCAAAAAGTACCTCGTACGAAAAACGACAAAAGATTCCTTTCATATCATTTACTAAAAACTCACTGAAGGGTAAAAATGGATTTAAACAATTGTAGGTGGATGAAAATAATATTACATATTTATGAAACATGGATGTGGATGATAAAATACACCCCAGTAAATACCAAAGTATAAACAATCTCGGATAAAAAATGAGATTGCGATATTATCCCTTACCTTAGGTCCGATTTTCTTCGTAAGTGTCCGAACTTCCTCTTCTTTGAAGCGCCTCTTTGAGACGTCCTTTTAGGGCACTAAAATAGGTCTTTGAAGAAGACCATAACCTCTAGGATTTTTCTAGGGAAGTGGATAGGAGAAATTTTTAGGGGTTTTCCGAGATTGAAGGCTCAAATTGGTGTGAGGAAGAGGGGGAGGAGATGCCCTTTTATAAGGGAGGAGAGGGGCACCTTTGGAAAACTAAAAATATTATTTTATTATAAAGCCAAATTCGGTTTTTAATAGCTCCAAATTGAGTTATTTAGAAGCTATGGTGGGGATGGGTCGAAATCCTATCATCCAATAGAATTTAGACAAGTTTAGGTTCCTATTTTAACCTTATCATTTAGATTTAACATTAAGTTAGATAATTTTACTTTTACCGTGTCTTTTTGTGTTCTTTCACTATAAGGTTAATAAACATACTATAACAAGCCAAAAAAACCCCAAGTTGTTTATTATTAATATATATAACCTTATCTAAGTCATTTGGCCGAACCTTAGATTTTTATGAATAAAAAAACAATTAATAATATAATATTTTTTTAAAAACTATTTTATGTCAATTTTGACACTATTTAGTAATTGATTTTTGTGAAAATGATAACGGAATTATTAGTTCGAACCAAGTTTCTTAAATCAATACTAACATGTCATATTAACCTATAAAATTAGTTTAATTCATAAAAAGTCTCAAATTACATTTATTATGGTATTTATAACATCAATTATGTCAATATTTCATTAATAAGATAATTACTGCATCATTATTGTGTCATAAATAAATTACATTATTTAATTTCTAAAAATTACAAATAAACTACCATTATGTAGGAAATCTTTTTATATTTCTAATAAATATTTATAGTCGAATTTATCTTAAGTATAACCCTATATTAAAAATGATTTACTTATTAAACATTGATTTTAACTATTTTAACCCTTCTTTAAAGAAATTAATAATAAATGTCCTAATCTAATCCAAGTGGGCTTAAATGGTCATATTTTATTCCTAAGGTTGTTTTTGGTCGAATTACACTTATCCAATAGAATTAGGACATGTGTTAGGGTAATAATAATATCATTTTTACCCTTAATTACCCTATTTACTTTTAACCGTGGTAAAAAAAGTAAATAGTTACTATTCACCAAAAATTATTTTCATCTCATTGAACCACATTTTAGTCCTTGATATTAACCGTGTCTCTTGGATTTTTTAAATTCCACTCACAGAAGCAGTAAAATTAAGTTTTATGAAAAATTCAGTTTTTTTAACTACCACTTAGTGGTTTCACTATTCATCAAAAAATGAAAGTTTCTAGAAAAATACCAAAAATTAGGCCTAAGATATATTTGATATTATGAATTCAAAAATGATGTCTATTTTATCAAATTCAAAACATATCAGTTACATTAACTATTTTAAAAAAATTAATTCACGTCGTCAAAACAAATAGCGTGTTTTTAAGAGATAATAACTATCAAAAGATTGACACTTGTTTATAACTGGTTTAAATGTGAAATTACATCCAATGAAAAACATTGTATTTAATTGTAAACATATATTCTAAATATACCTTAAAACCACTCAAATTAATAATTTATCACATTTAATTATTTCTATTAAAAAATTTGTTTTTAATTAAAATTTAGTAATTTTCACTATTCATCAGAATATGAAAGTTATCTGAAAAGTACCAAAATTTCACCCTAAGCTAATTTCGATATTGCGAATCCAAAATTGAAGTCCATTTTGAAAAATAAAAGTTACAAAATTTCAAAAAGTGGTTATTACTATTAATAACGGCTAGTTTAAATAATATTTTAATAGCATATCGTTGTTTAGTGAAACTCGGTATTGCGTACTACAAACGCTATCGAGGAAGGTCGCGATGGCGTGTAATGCAAGGCAAGTCAAGGATGTATATTGTGAAAGCTCCTTTTGGTGTAGCGTACAACACAAGACATTAATGAGAAGAATATTTTTCATAAATTCTCGGGGTGTTACATTAGAGGTGTGGGTAAGGGGGTTGAGGTGGGGGACTTTTATAAGAGGGGGAGGGACACTCTTAGAATGTTATAAAATGTTACTTTATTATAAAATGGTTTTTTGGATTTTAAAGGCCAAAAAATATATCTTTTGATTATAAGGAGATAAGGGTTATAAATCCACCCATACAATTGGTTTTTTACAAGTGTAAGTCTTAGAGTTTACCTTATCTTTTCATTTTATTTAAATCGTTCATTAATGAGCTAATCGTTGCATCATCATGGTGTCAAAAATAAATATATTTATTTAATGTCTAAAAATTATAAAAAAAATATCATGATGTAGGAAATGTTTTTATCTTTATAATGAATATTTATAGTCAAAAATATGACTTGTATAACCCAATGTAAAAATTGTTTTACTAAAACAATACATGTTTGTGACATTTTTATTTTACCTATAAATAAAAAGTTATTAATGTCATTTTCTTACCCAAGAGGCTCGATAGGGTCCCCAAGTTGACCCATGGATTTTATTTGTCGGCCATGACTAATAAAATAAGGGTTGAACATGTTTCAAGGTAATTTCATATTACTATAACATTATTTTTACCTTAAATTAAACTAATTACCTTTAATCGTGATTAATAAAACATAAAAGTTACTATTCACCAAAAAAATTATTTTCATCCCATTGAACCACATATTACTTACTAATGAAAACCATGTATGTCGGATTTGTAAAGACCCGTAAAATTCAAGAGAATTTTTTTCTTAATTTTCTTTGAAATTTTACAAGAACGCGGTTTCAGACGGCACTTGATTCCGAGGCCCAGAGTGCCTAGAATTTCTATCCGAAGTTTAGCTCGGGTACGTTCAGTGAATGAACGAGCGGGAATTTCTAACTTTTGAACCGGTGCCCGGAAATATTCTTCCGAAGGCACAGATGGAACCGCAGCGCCGGTAATTGCTTAGTAACACCTGTTTCAGAGTATCGTTTTCACGAGAATTGATGATAAAAATTGTGGAAGTTTATTTTATAATTATTCTACAATTTTTATTATTTTTACACTAAGTGTTTAGTTCTTCAGGGAATTTGGGTAACCACCCAACCTCCCTTGGGAGGTTATGAGGGTGGTGGGGCCCACACGAACCCCACCCCTTCATATCCTCTAACCCCTCTCAACTCCCATTAAATTAAGATAACTTGTGAAATTTAATAAGGTGAGTTATGTGTGGTTAATTGAATTTCAAACTCTTGAAATTCAAAAGGTTAATTTGTGTTACTAAATTAAGACTTAGGCTTATTTTATTAATGTTAGAGTTTATGCCACGTTGAGAGGATTTGGGAAGCGTGAAGATCTTCTTCACCTCCAACGAAGAACATCTTCGACGAAGAACGTGAAGAACACCTCGGACTCCAACGAAGAACACCGTTCTTCAACGAAGAACATCCCCGCTGAAGGACGCAGAGAACTTCTTCCATGACATTCTTCTTCCCCGACGTTTCCTCTTCGGACGCACCTCGACGACAACGGAATCGACGTTCGTTTTCTGCGACGCCCGACCTCTGCGACGCTCGTCTTCCGCAGCTCGTTGACGTGCACCGTTCTTGAAACCGAGGTAGGGGTTTTATTTATTTATCTGTTTGTGAATACCAACTTGACGATCTTCATGGATTTAAACCTTTTTTTATCGAATAACTCGAGGGGGTCGGACCACACAAACATGGCCGACCCTCCTCCTTAATTTTTCGTGTTTGTTCCTTTGTGGTTGGTACGGGAGAGCGTGGTGTCGTCACACCACGCGGATTCATGCGGAAGGATATGCACGGTGCCGTCGCGCCGCGCCCTGGAAAGAAGTTTAAGAACGCGACGTCGTCCCACCGCGCCGGACGACAAGGGCCACAGCCGGTTCCGGGCTGCGGTGGAGCAAGGTGACCGGCGGCCGGACCGGGCCGCTGGTGTCGGAGCTGGAAGGGGACCGGCCACCGCCGGTCCCGTTGAGCAGGAACCGGCCGGCAAGGTCGGGCCGGCCGGACAGGGAGGAGCTAGGGGAAATAAATTCCCCCGGCCGGCTTCAAATGGCCCCCTTAATTGAGGGGGTCCACGGTTACACAGGGGGGGAAGGCTCCCCCCACCCCCCTTGCAGAAACAGCTCGGCCAAAGGCCGAGCCAGACAGCGCGTTAGGCGCGCTGTGCCCACCCGGACCGGCGCCTGGCCGGTCTGCCAGGCCGGGCCGCACCGGGCCGACACGAACCCGGGGCGGGTCGACCCGGTTCGGGCCGACCGGGGGGGTCTCGGGCCGGGTCGGTCCGGGCCCGAAACCCCCGTTTTCAGACTGTTTGGGTTCATTTGCCCATAACTCGGGCTACATACCTCCGATCGACGCACCGTCAGTTGCGATACGATCCTTGAATTGGGACGGTCGTTTTGGTATATCGTACTCAAAGTTTCGGAATACTTTGAGTTCGGCCGGGTTGGTTCATACACGAAACCA
The DNA here is from genome assembly GCA_963277665.1 of Viscum album. Taxonomy (NCBI): domain Eukaryota; kingdom Viridiplantae; phylum Streptophyta; class Magnoliopsida; order Santalales; family Viscaceae; genus Viscum; species Viscum album. Next base: position 1,894,627,861 of record OY728119.1, read on the forward strand.
ATCGGGCCCTCGGAGCGGAAACGTTCATATCTTGAGCTACGGACGTCCGATTGACGTATCGTCGACTTTGTTGGTTTCCTCTTAGTGAGACGGATCTTTTGGCATACTCCGCCCGAGGTTTGGATGCAGGTGGAGTACGGTCGGGTTGGTTTTTCCTTAAAAACCAACCATGCCCCTAGGACAAAAAAGCCAATAACTCTCAGACCAGGCGTCCGATTGACGCGCCGTCTACGACGTTGAGTTCATGTTGGCGATATGGAACTTTTGGATACATCAACTCTGGACTATGTGTCAGTTGATGTATCAGCCTCTCAGCTCATGGAGTGGACCCCCCCCCCCCCCCCCGAACGAGCTTGCTGTGAGCGAGAACCCTAGAGCTGGCTGCGACTGCTACTATGACTGCGACGACGACTGTGCAGAGATCCTCAGTGGATTTGACGACGATGACTACAGCACTCAGTGATCCTGTGTGGATAAGTGCTACCGATCCTGCGTGGGTCCGATCCTGTGTGGGTCAGCGCTCAGCGGTTCTGTGTGAGCCAGCGCCTACAGATCCTATGTGGGTCCGATCATGTGTGGGTCTTTGCGGGGGTTAGTACCTATCGATCCTTTGTGGGTCCGACGACCTAGATGGATCAGTGATCATCTCTATCGTCTTTCGAAAAAGTATACCTGTGTGAGCTGAATCCTGTTTATTTTCTTATGTGGATTGTGTTGTGCTATCCTGTGTGGATTACGTTTTGCTTTCCTGTGTGGAATACGTATGATTTCCTCTATGGACTGGGTTGTACTTGGGCTCGGAGGTTGGAGAATATTGGAACTGATGACTTAGGTATGTGTATGGGCATATACCTAAGCAGTGTCGGTTGTTACTTCGTGATTATATCTTTCCTTTGTGGTTTATCCTTGAAGAATTTTGGGAGACCTTCGGGGGTCTCGGGGTCCCTACTGAGTAGCTTATACTCACCCCTGTACGGGCTATGCCCGCACTATGTTGTGTTGGTTGCAGACGACGGACATCGTTGATCATGGTTGAGGCCTGCAGAGCAGGACGGTACTTGGAGGTGGACTACTGGGCGGGACACACTCGGAGCGAACGGCGGGACTCGAGGAGCAGTGGAGCTATCTGTACCCACCCTTCAGGTGGGATTTCCAGTGGGTATCTCGGCATTGCGGCTTTACTTTTTTGTTGTTGTTTTCCCCTTCAAGTTGTACTTTACTTTTAGTTTGGGTTTGTATACTGGCCCACTTACTTTTCCGCACTTCACTCTTGTACCAGCTTTTACTTAGTGCTTCCTTTTTTCTGCTTGCTTACTCTGTGGTACTTGTTTAATTTACAAAGGCAATGTATTCCCTTTTACCGGGACTTACGCCTTGGTGATAGTCCCCATCCCCTGGCCTATGGAAGGCGGGCTTGGGGTAGTCACGGCACAGGCCCCGAGGACGGGTCACGACAAATTGGTATCAGAGGAGTTCGGTTCTACCGAGAACTCTGATCTTTTCTATGTGAAGAAATAGTTTTTAGCTTATTGAGTGTGGTTATCAGTCCAGGGAGTCCAGTGTTGGTGCGGCGGCCGACGTATCTGTACACCAGGACCCTGACTTCTGATTTCCGGCATAATGCATGAAAACATTGATTGCATGTGTGTTTCAAGTTTTCTTTGTGATTACTTTGTATCAGCTCACTAGGTATACTGTTTTGACCGTGGCACACCTGTTTCCTTTTCAGGATGGCCCCACGACGGCAGCCAGCTAGGGTTCTGAGAGTCGAGCGTGACGACAGCCCACCGAGCGACGAGGCCTCGGTGTAGGGCCCTTTGTCCGCAGTGGCACCGGTGGTAGCTCTACCCGCCGAGCCACCGATGCTTCCAGCACCAGCCGCTAACAATGAACGTTTCCTTAGTGCACTGCATGAGTTCTAGCGCCAGCGACCGCCCAGGTTCCGCGGGGAGACGGACCCCCAGGCAGCCGAGGACTGGCTGGAGGCAGTCGTACGAGTTTTCAGGCTAGTGAGGACACCAGCAGACCTCATGGTGATCCTCGCTACGAGCCTACTGCACGCAGCAGCGGGCCGATGGTGGAGCTTGATGCTCTAGGTGCACGATGTGGCATCTCTTCTCTGGACAGACTTTGAGAGCCTCTTCCACTCAGAGTTTGTCCCAGCCACCCTCCGTGCGGTGTGCATTCAGGAGATTCTTCAGCTGCGGCTGAGCAGCATGAAGGTCGCTCAGTACTCGGCGAGATTTACTGATCTCTCGCGCTACTCGACCGACATGGTACGAGGCCCATTCTTCTGAGACCGGACCTTTGAGTAGGGATTGAGACATGATATCAGGGCATCACTGATCTCCCACAGCATTCCGACTCATACAGGAGTACTGGAGCAGGCCCTTTTGATCGAGAGCTTTCTTGTTGAGTCTACACCAGCACCGAGACCCACCGTAGGGCGGCACGTAGCAGAGTCTTCTGCAGCAGGCATTCGACGGATGACTCTTGTGTCCTAGAAGACCGGACCCTCAGGCAGACGTCCTCAGGACACTGGCTCAGCAGTGCAGGGCACACAGCGCGGAGCCAGTCTTTCGAGAGGCAGACATTGCTAGTTGTGCGGTGGGTAGGGCCACATGGCTCGTGACTGCCCGACCCGCCGTGCCAAGGAGCAGCAGACGATTGAGGGACCGCCGAGGCAGAGGCAGAGGGTCGACTGTGGTGGTCCGCAGGGAGGAGGCAGATGAGGTAGGGGAGCTGGCCGAGCAGCAGGTGGTGGGAGACGCTTTGAGGCTCTACCACCACCACCACCAGGAGGTCCACCCCGACCACAGGGAGCTGGCGGGCAGAGACAGGCACAGCTCCAGGCAGTAGAGGCCTACAACCACGGCGCGCCCGAGATGATTCGAGGTACTATCTGTGTCTATTCCACCCTTACTTCAGTTCTTATAGACACAGGAGTGAGTCATTCTTTCATAGCCGCTGCCATTGTTCGGAGCTCGGAGATTCCGACAGAGCCGTTGGCTCGATCCTTACGGCTAGAGACTCCTACGAGAGCAGACTCAACGATTACGCACCGGTTCCAGTAGTGTGAGCTTACTCTAGGAGGTGAGAGATTTGGATGGGATCTTCTTGTAGCGGCATCGGGGCCTTACGACGTCATCATGGGCATCGATTGGTTATCTACGGTCCATGCACAGATTGACTGTATTAGGCGCAATGTGCGATGTGTACGCACCGACGGGAGCAGGTTCACCTTCACCGGCAAGAAGGGAGCCTTTGCAGCACAGGATAGACTTCCACGGAGTAGAGGACAGCCCATCACTCATCAGTTGGCTAGCCTCATCCTAGGAGCAGTAGACGTGCGGAGTCCTGGTTTTCCGGTTGTGGTGGATCAGTATGCGGACGTTTTCCCCGACGACGTTCTAGGGCTACCTCCTCACAGAGAGGTAGACTTTTATATTTACCTATACCACGGGATAGCCCCGATATCGACTCCAACATATTGGATGGCTCCCGCTGAGCTTCGATAGCTATGGGTACAGTTGGAGGACTTGCAGGGCAAGGGGTTCATCTGACCCAGTGTTTCACCCTGGGCTTCCCTTATTTTGTTCGCCAAGAAAGCAGACGGGAGCTTGCGACTTTGTGTTGACTATCGTCGCGTGAACTAGGTGACAGTGAGGAACATGTATCCGCTACCGAGGATTGATGACCTCTTTGATCAGCTCAAGGGAGCACAGTGGTTCTCGAAGATAGACCTCAGGTTAGGCTATCATCAGCTCAGAGTTCGAGACGAGAACGTGCAGAAGACGGCTTTCAGGTGTCAGTATGGAAACTATGAGTTCTTGGTTATGCCCTTCGGCGTAACAAATGCTCCAGCAGTGTTCATGGCCCTCATGAATAGGATCTTTCATCCATACCTCGATCGATTTGTCGTGGTCTTCATCGACGACATTTTGATTTACTCGACGAGTGAGGAGGAGCACGCCTACCACTTACGAGTTGTACTAGACACACTCCGAGAGCACCAGCTTTATGGAAAGCTCTTGAAGTGTCAGTTCTGGATACGTGAGGTCCACTTCTTGAACACGCCATCTTTGAGGTGGGAGTTGCAGTGGATCCTATCAAGATCGACGCAGTGCCAGCTTGGGAGCCACCCAAGAGCGTGACAGAGGTGCGGAGTGTTTTGGGACTAGCTGGATACTACCATAGATTTGTTCCAAACTTCTCCAGAGTTACGGCACCACTCTTAGCTTTGACGAAGAAGGGGAAACCCTTAATGTGGTCAGACAGATGTTAGAAGAGCTTCCAGTAGCTGAGACAGAGATTGACCAGCACACCTATCTTGAGGTTTCCTGAGGAGGGAGTAGGGTACGTAGTATACTACGATGCATCAGGGACCAGACTCGAACGTGTCCTGATGGAGGAGCAGGCAGTGATCGGCTATGGATCACTTCAGTTGAGGCCGCATGAGCAGAACTACGCTACCCATGACCTGGAGTTAGTAGCAGTGGTCTTCGCTCTGAAGACATGGCGACACTATCTGATGGGCGAGCGCTTTACAGTCTTTTCTGACCATCAGAGTCTCAGATACATCTTCTCTCAGAAGGATCTGAATCTGAGACAGCGGAAATGGCTCGAGTTCCTCCAGGACTATGACTTTGAGATAGTCCATACTCATGTAAAGGGGAACGTGGTAGCTGATGCCCTCAGCAGGAGGACGGGCATTCAGCTACTTGAGGAGGCGACAGAGAAGCTAGCCTCATTGCAGATATCCTTTGTGGATAGATATGGAGCAGCATACCTTCAGTCTCTCACAGTCACTCCTCCACTCCTACAGTAGGTCAGAGAGGCACAACGTAGGGACACTGACTGTGGGACGCGGCATGCACAGATATCCTCAGGACATGAACCTGATGGTTTCTACTTTGAAGCAGAGCGTGACATCCTTTTCAGAGAACGTACCTTGGTACCAGTTGCTTTACGAGAGGAGGTGCTGAAAGAGTTTCACACTTCTCCTTTGGAGGTACATCCTGGAGTGGTGAAGATGTACGAGGATCTCAGACGACAACACTGGTGGCCAGGCATGAAGAAGGTTGTGGCAGAGTTTGTTTCTCGATGCCTCACCTGCCAGCAGGTGAAGGCAGAGCATCAGGTACGAGCAGTCTTGGTATAGCCCAAGGAGGTCCCAGATTGGATGTGGGATGGGATATCTATGGACTTCGTGACTGGACTTCCACGCACTTCCAGAGGTCACGACTCCATTTGGGTGATTGTCGAACGACTCACCAAGTCGGCACACTTTTTACCAATCAGAGAGCAGGGCTCAGTGGAGAGCTTGGGTCGTCTTTACGTTCAGGAGATTGTACGGCTTCACGGTGTGCCATCTTCTATCGTCTCCGATAGAGATGCTCGCTTTACTTCCCGGCTATGGAAGGGATTGCAGGAGGCGTTCGGGACACAGCTATGTCTGAGCACAGCCTTTCACCCTCAGACGGATGGTCAGATGGAGAGGACCATTCAGAATCTTGAGGACATGCTCTGCGCATGCGTCCTCAACTTTGGTCGCAGCTGGGAGGACCACCTACCCTTGGTGGAGTTCGCGTACAACAACAGCTATCACTCCACCATCGGGATGGCACCATAGGAGGCGTTGCACGACTGACCTTGCAGATCTCCTTTGTTCCGGACAGACCCTGGGGAGTCAGCACTTGTGGGACCAGAGATGGTTCGGGCTAGGACAGAGAAGGTCCAGGTCCTCCAGGAGCGGATGAGGACAGCTCAGAGCCGGCAGAAGTCTTATGCTGACAGGAGGCGGAGGCCACTAGAGTTCGAGGATGGCGACCACGTCTTCTTGTGTGTCTCACCTCAACGTGGATTACAGAGATTTGGCCAAGGCGGCAAGTTTTCTCCACGCTTCATTGGACCATTCCAGGTCCTCAGCGGGATTGGAAAGTTGGCGTATCGCTTGGCTCTACCACCTCAGTTGCACCGGGTGCACGACGTCTTCCACGTATCTCAGCTGAGGAGATACGTGCACGACCCGACGCACATCATTGACCATGGGGAGCTTGATGTTGATGATGGGGCGACTTTTTCAGAGGTCCCGGGGGAGATCGAGGATCTACAGGAGCGGGTACTATATGGACGGTCGATTCCTCTAGTGCAAATCAGATGGTAGCATGGGAACCTCCAGGAGAGCACTTGGGAGCGGGAGGCTCAAATGCGTGCTCAGTATCCTCATTTGTCTCCCAAGTTATGATGTATATTTATGGGGACGTCCCTGAGGTGGGAGTAATGTAATGACCCATAAAATTCAAAGGAATTTTTTTCTTAATTTTCTTTGGAATTTTACAAGAACGTGGTTTTAGACAGCACTTGATTCCGAGGCCCAGAGTGCCCGGAATTTTTATCCGAAGTTTAGCTCGGGTACGTTCAGTGAACGAACGAGCGGGAATTTCTAACTTTTGAACCAGTTCCCAGAATCGAATTCCGAGGGCACCGATGGACCGCAGCGCCGGTAATTGCTTAGTAACACCTGTTCCGGAGTTGCGTTTTCACGAGAGTTGATGATAAAAATTGTGGAAGTTTATTTTATAATTATTCTACAGTTTTTATTATTTTTACTCTAACTTTTTATTTCTTGATGGAAGTTGGGTAACCACCCAACCTCCCTTGGGAGGTTATGAGGGTGGTGGGGGCCACACGAACCCCACGCCTTCATATCCTCTAACCCCTCTCAACTCCCATTAAATTAAGATAACTTGTGAAATTTAATGAGGTGAGTTATGTGTGGTTAATTGAATTTCAAAATCTTGAAATTCAAAAGGTTAAGTTGTGTTAATAAATTAAGACTTAGGCTTATTTTATTAATGTTAAAGTTTATACCACATTGAGAGGATTTGGGAAGCGTGATGATCTTCTTCATCTCTAATGAAGAAAATCTTCGACGGAGAACGTGAAGAACACCTCAGACTCTGACGAAGAACGTCGTTCTTCAACGATGAACATCTCTGCCGAAGGACGCAGAGAACTTCTTCCACGACGTTCTTCTTCCACGACGTTTCCTCTTCGGACGCTCCTCGACGACAATGGAATCGACGTTCGTTTTCCGCGACACCCGACCTCCGCGACGCTCGTCTTCCGCAGCTCGTTGACGTGCACCGTTCTAGAAACCGAGGCAGGGGTTTTATTTATTTATCTATTCGTGAATACCAACTTGACGATCTTCGTGGATTTAAACCTTTTGTTATCGAATAACGCGAGGTGGTCGGACCGCACAAACACGGCCGACCCTCCTCCTTAATTTTTCGTGTTGGATCCTTTGTGGTTGGTACGGGAGAGCGTGGTGCCGTCACACCACGCGGATTCATGCAGAAGGATATGCGCGGCGCCGTCGCGCCGTGCCGTGGAAAGAAGTTTAAGAACGCGATGTCGTCGCACCGCGCCGGATGACAAGGGCCGCGTCCGGTTCCGAGCTGCGGCGGAGCAAGGTGACCGGCGGCCGGACCGAGCCGCCGGTGTCGGAGCTAGAAGAGGACCGGCCACCACGGATCCCGTTGAGCCGGAACCGGCCGGCCAGGTCGGGCCGGCCGGACAGGGTGGAGCTGGGGGAAATAAATTCCCTCAGCCGGCTTGAAACGGCCCCCTTTATTAAGGGGGGGTCGCGGTTACACAGGGGGGGGGGGGGGGTAGGCGCCCCCCCCCCCCCTGCCGAAACAGCTCGGCCAAAGGCTGAGCCAGACAGCGCGCTGTGCCTAGCCAGACCAGCGCCTGGCCGGTCAGCCAGGTCGGGCCGTGCCCAGCCGGGCCGACCCGGCCCCGGGGCGGGTCGACCCGATTCAGGCTGACCGGGGGGGGTCTCGGTCCGGGCCCAAAACCCCCATTTTCAGACCATTTGGGTTCATTTGCCCATAACTCGGGCTACGGACCTCTGATTGATGCACCGTCAGTTGAGATACGATCCTTGAATCGATACGGTCGTTTCGATATATCGCACTCAAGGTTTCGGAATACTTTGAGTTCGGCCGGGTTGGTTCGTACACGAAACCAATCGGGCCCTCGGAGCGGAAACGCTCCTATCTTGAGCTACGGACGTCCGATTGACGTACCGTAGACTTTTTTGGTTTCCTCTTAGTGACAAAGATCTTTTGGCATACTCCTCCCAAGGTTTGGACGCAGGTGGAGTACGGTTGGGTTGGTTTTTCCTTAAAAACCAACAGGGCCCTTGGGACGAAAACGCCATTAACTCTCAGACCGGGCATCCGATTGACGCGCCGTCTGCGACGTTGAGTTCTGGTTGGCGATATGGATATTTTGGATACATCAACTCTGGACTATGTGTCCTTTGATGTATCAGCCTCTCGGCTCGTGGAGCGGACCCTCTCGAACAAACTTGTTGTGAGAGGGAACCCTAGAGCTAGCTGCGACTGCTACTATGACTGCGACGACGACTGTGCAGAGATCCTCAGTGGATTCGACGACGACGACTACAGCACTCAGCGATCCTGTGTGGATCAGTGCTACCGATCATGTGTGGGTTCGATCCTGTGTGGGTCAGCGCTCAGCGGTTCTGTGTGAGCCAGCGCCTACAGATCCTGTGTGGGTCCAATCTTGTGTGGGTCTTTGCGGGGGTTAGTACCTATCGATCCTTTGTGGGTCCGACGACCTAGATGGGCCAGTGATCATCTCTATCATCTTTAGAAGAAGTATACCTGTATGAGATGAATCATGTTTACTTTCCTATGTGTATTGTTTTGTGCTATCCTGTGTGGATTACTTTTTTCTTTCCTGTGTGGAATACGTATGCTTTCCTGTGTGGACTGGGTTGTACTTGGGCTCGGAGGTTGTAGCGTATTGGAATTGATGACTTATGTATATGTATGGTCATATACCTAAGCAGTGTGGGTTGTTACTTCGTGATTATATCTTTCTTTTGTGGTTTATCTTTGAGGATTTTGGGAGACCTTTGGGGGTCTCGGGGTCCCTACTGAGTAGCTTATACTCACCGCTGCACGGGCTATGCCCACACTACGTTGTGTTGGTTGCAAACGACGGACAGTGTTGATCGTGGTTGAGGCTTGCAGAGCAGGACGGTACCTGGAGGTGGACCACTAGGCGGGACACACTCGGAGCGGACAGCGGGACCCGAGGAGCAGTGGAGCTATCTGTACCCACCCTTCAGGTGGGATTTCCAGTGGGCAGCTCGGCGTTGTGGCTTTACATTTCTATTGTTGTTTTCCTTTTCAAGTTGTACTTTACTTTCAATTTCGGTTTGTATACTGGCCCACTTACTTTTCCTCACTTCACTCTTGTACCAGCTTTTACATATTGCTTCATTTTTTCCGCTTGATTACTCTGTGGTACTTGTTTACTTTACAAAGGCAATGCCTTCCCTTTTACCAGGATTTACGCCTTGGTGCTAGTCGCCAGCCCCTGGCCTATGGAAGGCGGGCTTGGGGTAGTCACGACACGGTCCCCGAGGACGGGTCGTGATAGGATTTTTGAAATTAAATTAACAGAAGTGGTAAAGTTTCATTTAAACAAAAAATCCTTTTTTTACTACCACTTAGTGGTTTCACTATTCATCAAAAATTGAAGTTTTTCAGAAAAATACCAAAAATTCACCCTAAGCTATATTTGATATTCTGAATTCAAACATGATGTCTATTTTATAAAATTCAAAACATATAAGTTGAATTAATCAATTTAATAATTAATTACTGTTGTCAAAACCAATAGTGTGTTTTTAAGAAACAAAATATATCAAAAGATTGACACTAGTTTAAGTCCAATTTCAAAGTAAAATTAATTCCAATGACCACCATCAGATTAAATGGTAAAAATATATTCTAATTTCACATTAAAAATAATTCAAAATATAATCTAATAAATTAGATTAAAATGAGGTTTTGAATTAAAATACAACATTTTTCACTTATTCATTAAAATGAACTTTATCGGAAAAATATCAAAAACATACACAAAGTAAATTTTGATGTCCCGATTCTAAAGAAAGAATTTATTTGGTCCAATTTAATATATAAAAGTGACCAAAACTATTTTTAAGGAGGGTTCTCCATCAAAAGGTAATAAATCGACCTTTTAGTGAATATTAGAGTATATATGCCTAAAATGGAATTCTTTACATATTTTAAGTCTTTATCTTTTATTGGAAAATGTAAAAACATTTAACAAACATATATAATCATATTTTAGTTATTTCAATTCATTCCCACCAATAAAATGGATACGTGTTAATTACCATTTAAAATAATATTATTATATTATTAGTGCGCAACGTAAGATTTCAAAGAAACTCATTGTTGCGTATTGGGTACGCTATCAAAAATAGAAAACCCTTTAAAGTAAAATCAATATTTAATTCAAAAATATTAATAAATATGAAAATGTATTATTCTTTATTGACCTGGGATATTACATCCTTCCGCCCTTTTGGAATTGCGTCCTCGCAATTTTATTCACTTATCAAAATAAGTGGGGGTATTTATCCCTCGTAGAATTTTCAGATTCCCACATTGCCTCATCAACCATATGGGTTTTCCATATAACCTTCACCTGATAAATTAACATATTTCACCACACTTTCTCTCTTTGATCAAGAATCTAGACTGGTTGTTTTTCATAAGTGAGATTCTCTTCCAACAGAACTACCCCGGGGCTCAAATCATTAGATGGATCTGGCATATACTTTCTCAACATCGAAAAATGAAAAACACTGTGTACCTGGGACAAACATGGAGGTAATGCCACTCTGTATGCAACTGATCCAACTTTATCCAGAATTTAATATGGTCCAATGAACCTTGGACTCAACATTCCCTTCTTACCAAAACACATCACACTTTTCCATTGAGAAACTTTGAGAAATACATGATCCCCAACCTCGAAAGATAGATCCTTCCTCAGGTTATCCGCATAACTGTTCTGGCTGCTCTGAGCGGTTCTCATGTGTTTCTGAATCAACTAAACTTTTTCTTCCATCTCTTCTACCAATTCTAGTCCCATCAGCTTCCTTTCCCCTAATTCATCCAAAAAAGCTGGAGTTCGACGTCGTTTACCATATAATTCCTCAAATGGATCAATCTATATTCTGGAATGAAAACTATTGTTATTAGAAAATTCAACCAAAGAAATATGTTGGTCCCAACTTCCCTGGTAATCCATCGTGAAAGAACATAACATATCCTCCATGGTTTATATTGTTCTTTTTGACTGCCCATCTGATTGTGGGTGAAACGTTGTACTAATATTAAATTCAGTACCCAACAACTTGTGAAGGACTTTTCTAAAAGTTAGAAGTATACCCAGGATCACGATCAGATACAATGGAGAGGGGAAATCCATGAAACCTATCTATCTCTTTAATATACAATCGAGAAAGTTGATCTACAGAGAAAGTATCTCGAATAGAAAGGAAATGAGAAGATTTAGTCAATCGATCAACAATAACCCAGATAGCATTACTACCTCGGGATGTCTTTGGTAATCACACAACGAAGTCCATGGATATATTTTTCCATTTCTACTCTGGTACCGGTAATGACTGAAGCATCCCTTTCGGTAATTTCCGCTCTACATTAACCTGGTGACAAGTCAAACACTTCACAGTAATATCAGCAATATCTTTTTTCATTCCATCCCACCAGTAATACCCCCGCAGATCTCTGTACATCTTAGTACTGCTAGGATGAACTGAAAATGGGGAACTATGAGCCTCAAATAACAACTCATTATCCATATTTGAATCACAAGGCACACATAATGTCTTCCCAAACCTCAAAACACAATCATTATCAATATTAAATTCCGGCAACATAACCTTCTGAACCAGCTCTACCTTTTTCTGCAACCCAGTGTCTTTCTTCTGAGATTGCATAATTCTGTCTGATAGAGATGATCTCACTGACACCTGAAACAAAACATAAGAACTTCGTGCACCAACAACTTCTATTCCAAATTTCATAAAATCAAAAACCAAAGGATCTAGTTCCAAATGTATCATGGTTAGTAAAGAATTACCTTTTCAACTCAAAGCATCAGCCACTTTATTTTCTTTTCCCAGATGGTAATGAATTACACAATCGTAATCCTTGATTACTTCCATCAATCTCCTATGTCTCATGTTCAATTCATTCTGAGTGAATATATGCCTTAAACTTTTGTGATCGGTATATATTTCACACATTACTCTATACAATTGCTGCCTCCATATTTTTAGAGAAAAAAAAACAATATCTAATGCCAAATAAGGTGTAGGGTAATTTAACTCATGAGTTTTTAACTAAAGTGAAGCATAAGAAATTACCTGATCATTATGCATAAGGAAAAAACCATGTCCCTTCAACAAAGCATCACTTTTGATAACAAACTCACCATTTTTGGAATGAAGTTCCAAAACTGGAGCATTCACCAATCTTCTTTTCAACTCCTAAAAAAAATCATCACATTCTTTTGTCCAGATGAACTTAACACATTTTTTACTTAACTTAGTCGTCATACTAGATAACCGTGAAAAATTTTCAACAAACCTTTAGTAGTAACCTGCCAAACCAAGAAAACTGCAGATCTCGATTATATTTGTAGGTCTTGGCCATTCTTCAAAAACTTTTGTTTTAGCAGGATCAACAGTTATGCAATTTTTTGAAACAATGTGACCAAGGAAAGAAATTTGTTGTAACCAAAACTCACACATGCCGAATTTTCCATACAGTTTCTTTTCTGTTATTATTTGCAAGAAAACCCTTAAATGACTTTCATGCTCCTATTTAATTTTAGAAAACACCAAAATATCATCAATGAAAAGAACCACAAACTTATCCAAGAACTCATGAAAATTCTATTCATAACGTCCATGAATACAATAGGTGCAATGGTTAACCCAAAAGGTATAACTACAAATTCATAATGGACATATGTAGTACAAAATGCAGTCATCAGAATGTATACTTCTTTTACTTTCAACTAATGGTACCCCGACCTCAAGCCAATCTTCAAAAAATAATGAGCTCCCTGGAGCTGATCAAACAAATCGTCAATATGAGGTGAAGGATACTTGTTCTTAATAGTGATTTTAATCAATGCTCTATAATCAATAAAAAGCCTCATTGAACCATCTTTCTTTTTAACAAACAAGACAGGAGAACCCCATAGATATGTGCTAGGTTGAATGAAACCATTATCTAATAACTCCTGCAATTGCTTCTTTAACTCTAAAAGTTCAACTTGAGCCATTCAATAAGGGGGTTTTGAAATTTTCTTAGAATTAGGAACTAATTCAACAGTAATTTCAACTTCCCGGTCATGTATAATACCCAAAAACTCCTTAGGAAAAACATCAAGATATTCATTTACCACTGGAACATCATCAATCTGAACAGTTCCGTTGTTTTCAACAATATGTGAAAGGTAACATTCATTTCCATCTTTTACTAGTTTCTCAACATCCTAATATGTTATCAAACGCAAGGGTTCATTCGTGTACACAAACTGAAAATATTTCTAAAAAGAAACAAATTTAGATTTACAGTCAATCTTAGAATGATAATGAGAAAGCCAATCCATGCCCAAAATAACATCAAACTATACTAGAGGGAAAACAATAAGGTTCTCAGGTAGATTCTTTCCGCACACAAGGATATGAAGGTTCTTGTAATTTATTTTTGTCTCAACGTTTCTTTCGGATTTTTTTACCATAAGTTCAGGATTCATATCTTGAGATGGAATTCCCAATTTATTAGAAAAATTCTCAAAAATGAATGAATGTGTAGACCCTGAATCAAACAACACATTAGCATAATCTGATCAAACAAATAGTGTACCGGATACTACATCATTCGATAGCCCAACATCTGCTAAAGTAGTTGCAAAGTATTTCACCACCCCTTTCTAGTTGTAGTCTTTCCTCTTTCCCTCAGTTGAGTTCTTATTTAGACACTCATTTGCATAATGAACCATTTCATTACACTTAAAACATCTTACCGCGGGCTTTTCATTTCCTTCTTGATCATCTTCATTACAATTACGATCAATATGACCAGACTTACCACACCGAAATCACTTTCCAGACTACGATAAACATTCTCCAGGATGCAGTTTACCACAATTCTCACAGGAAGGATATCAGGTATTTCTTACATCCTGGTTTCTTTGCTGAATTCTTTCCCTTTGCTTGACAACTAGGCCTCTTATTATGTTGTTTTTCAAAGAACACATGATCATCGGCAAACTACATTTCCACCTTCTCCGCACATCTAAAAAGTTATTCATAAATTTTGAACTCACAAGAAGCTAAAGCCCTTCGATACTTTGGCTTTAACCTTGAGTTAAAATGGTTGATTTTACTATCAATATATCGTATGTAATTTGGTGCATACCTTTCCAGTTGAGTAAACATTTCTTCATAAGAAGCCACTGAGTCATCCTCCTGCCTCAATTATAGGAATTATGTTTCCATACTAAGAAGGACCACCATAGGAAAATATTTCTCAAGAAATAAACCTTTTAATTCATCCTAGTGAAGATCATAAATCTCATCACTATCCCTGATATTTTTCACCATAGACCACCACTGATAAGCTTCACCTTGAAAATTGTAAATAGAAAGACTAACCTTTTGATGTTCTGAACACCCCATGACATCAAAAATATTTTCCAGTGCTTTAATCCACCCTTCTTCTAGCACAGGGTCAGATGATCCTCTTAATGATAGAGGGATGTTTCCTCATGAAATGTTCCACCACTGACATGTTCCTCTGCGGTTTATGTGGATGATCTAGTGCATGGATACCACCACTATTTATAGCCTGAGTCAAATGTTCCATCACTGCAACAAACTGTTCAGTTCTGATTCCGACAATCTCAGGTTGTTGATTTGGAAGGTTGTCTTCCTCCGGATGTCATCCCAATTTAGCTACCATGTTTCCTCTATGGAAAATCATTCTGAACAAAAAAATATCTTTGGTGAAGCAACATGGTAATCTTTAAATGCTATATTATATCAATCATACCATAAATTAATTTAGATACATAAAATTTAACAATTTTTCTAACTCCTAAAGTTCTCTAAACCAACTATAAGGACCCGACATTAAACCTTACTTAATATTGAATTAAATGAATAATTCACATTGAGGATCCTTTCAGGTTTAGAGTTTTAGAGAATTAGGACATAACTATTACATCTCAAAAGATTACAATGTAGAGACTTCTACATAGTTTCCTTTTTTTACAAAACATGAACTCTTAAAAAATGATTCATGTCTAGTTCCATGTTTAAGACAGCATGATTTTTCCTTGATCTCATACTTGAACCTATTCCACATTATGTCCTACGAAGAACATTTCAAAAAAACATGGGGTGAGCATTAAAATCTCAGTAAGGGAAACACAAAGATGGAAAACTGTTAGTTTTTCAAAAAAAACAAGTAAACCATGAATAATTTATCAAAGTAATACTTTTCACCTTTAAGAAGTAGTAAATACACTTCACTGAATAAAAAATCATTACTTACCCTTTTGTAACCAAAATATTACCATCAAACCCATATAAAGAACACATTACATATAAAGTTAACTAGGGACATAAACATACTTAAATAGAATAACCATACGGTCGACATCCACACAAATCACTATATGGAATAGCCATACGGCTGACTTCCATACCCAATGCATTGGAGGTTATAACTTAACCACCTGTCCTGGTATTCATGGAACAACCCATCATTTGGTTTATCATGTAACCACCGATAAAATGTCCGAGTACCATTATAAAATCATAAGACATAAAACAAATATAAAAGAAAGAAAACATTTCCACATTTCAATCTCAATATATCAAATAAATATATTGCAATAAAAAATCCATTATCAAAACCATTTTCAATACCAAAATCTCAAATAGAGTATATGGTATTTATTTTCTTTTAAAAACATTATGTCTTGTTGAGGAATCCAAAGATCAAATAATACTCGCGGCAGCGGAAAGGTCGTTGTCACCGAGTACGTTAAAAAGAAACATACTTTTTGTTTTTTAGTAAAACGCTTTGTATAGACAAGATTTCTTTTGAATAAAAGTAAATTTCAAAGGGGTTTATACAGCATATAAAATAATGTCTTGTATTAGAACAAAATATGCCTCAATGAATGGATATTGAGATGAAGTCCCTTACCTCGTGTACGACTTGACTCGATCGCTCTTTAATCTGATGAATAATAAACTAGTGTTATTTTATACTTTCTTAAGAACCTTTTCAAATCTTATTATTCCTTTTATATCTATTATTTTCATGTTATTAACATTATGTAATCATTTAAGCTAATAATGTTCGTTTTGTCGACATTTAGTACTTAAGCCAAAATGGACTTCTTACAATTACATGTTGTTCATGTGGTCAAAGTTTCATTATATCTAGAATGATATTCATGATTTGGATATCATATATATCATATATATCCATCATATACATGTATTTATAATATTACATAACATTTAGACATAAGAAATGAAATGCACCATTCATAGAGACCGTAAGCCGTACGTACGCTTGAATGCTACGTTCATTCCTATTTCATATTAAATGAATTAAAACTAAATGATACAAAGATATATCATAATTACAGTATAATATATATGTAATATAGTTAACATAATTTCATTAATTACATTCTTTATAAAATCCATGTTTGGCATTAATGAGTCACATCACTTGAGGGGGTGGTAGTCCACACTTCCTCAGATAAAATTATCACATTTGGACAATAAGAAAAGCATAAAGGTTTGTTTTAAAAATAAAATAAAGATGAATAGAGAGGGAAAAAATATATTATATATCATATATAAATACAGTAACATCATAATGGCCACCATGAAAGGTGTTAAGAGAAGATTTAACAATCATCGTTTCGTGAGGCAGTAATTCTCCATCCACAGAAACAGTATGTTCTTTAACCATTAGACAGAGGTGTGTGTAAATTTAAATAAAACACATCTCATAAAAACATCCTAGTATAGTTAATATACTTTTTTTTACAAAATAAAGGAATAAAAAGGGTTTAGTGGGTTGGAGAAGCAAAATAAAACAAAAGGATATAAGAGAAGACATCACCTTTAAATCGGGTAACTCCCCCTGGTTTGAACCAAAAGGGTTTCTTGAAGAGCTTTATTCCTAAGGTATGGCTTCTAGGATGAAGAGAGGGATGTGGGAGATACAATGAGTAGAGTTTTGTTGATCCAAAGGCTTGAGAGGTGGGGTATGGGGGTAGAGGTGGGGGCCTTTTATAAGAGGGAGGAGGGGCACTCTTGGAATGTTATAAAATGTTACTTTATTATAAAATGTTTTTTTAGATTTTAAAGGTCCCTAAAATATATATTTCAAGTAAAAGGTGATAAGGGTTCGAAATACACCCATAAAATAGGATTTTTACAAGTGTAATTCTTATATTTTACGTTATCCTTTCTTTTTATTTCACTCGTTCATTAATGTGGTAATCGTTGCATCTTCTTAGTGTCATAAATAAATTTATTTATTTAATGTCTTAAAATTATAAAAAAATATCATAATGTAGGAAATATTTTAAGATTTATAATGAATATTTATAGTCAATAATATGACTTGTATAACCCCATGTAATTTTTTTTAGTAAAACAATACATGTTTGTGACATTTTTATTTTAACTTTAAATAAAAAATTATTAATGTCATTTTCTTACCCAAGTGTCTCCATGGGGTCCCCAAGTTGACCCATGGATTTTCTTGGTTGGACATGACTCATCCAATAAGGGTAGGACATGTGTCAAGGTAATTTAATATTATTATAACATTAATTTTACCTTAAATTACACTAATTACCTTTAATCACGATTAATAAAACTTAAAAGTTACTATTCACCAAAAAATTATTTTCATTCATTTAAACCACGTTTTACTTAATAATAAAAAAAATGTATGTCAGATTTTTAAATTCAATTCAATGAAGTGGTAATGTTTCATTTAAACGAAAAATCTGTTTTTTTAACTACCACATAGTGGTTTCACTATTCATCAAAAATTGAAGTATTTCAGAAAAATATCAAAAATTCACCCTAAGATATATTTGCTATTTAGAATTAAAAAATGATGTATATTTTACAAAATTCAAAACATATAAGTTTCATTAATCAATTTAATTATTAATTCTCGTTGCCAAAACAAATAGCGTGTCTTTAAGAAACAAAATATATCAAAAGATTCACAATAGTTTATGTCCAATTTCAAAGTGAATTTAATTCCAATGAACACCATTGGATTAAATGGTAAAAACATATTCTAATTTCAATTTAAAACTAATTCAAAATATAATATAATAAATTATATTAAAATGAGGTTTTGAATTACAATACAACATTTTTCACGTATTGATCAAAAATAAACATTATCAGAAAAATAACAAAAACATACACAAAGTAAATTTTGATGCCCCAATTCTAAAGAATGATTTTATTTAGTCCAATAGAATGTATAAGTGTGACCAAAAATATTTTTAAGGAGGGTTCACCATAAAAATGTGATAAATAGACCTTTTAGTGAATATGAGAGTATCTATGCCTAAAATTGAATTCTTTACTTATTTGAAGCCTTTGTATTTTATTGGATAAATGTGAAAACATTTAACAAACATATATAATCATATTTTAGTTATTTCTATTAATTCCTGCCAATACAATGACTTCGTGTTTACTACCATTTAAAATAATAATATTATATTATCAGTGTGCAATGTAAGCTTTCAAAGAAACGCGTTGTTGCGTATTGGGTACGCTATCGAACATAACAACCCCATTAAAGTATAATTAATATTTAATTCACAAATATTAATAAATATGAAAATTTTTTATTCTTTATTTACCTGGGATGTTACATAGGGTGTGAGATAAAAATCCTATTAGGTTCTTTCCACACATTCCATAACATATGCAAATAATAGAGTAACTAATGTAACGAATTGAATTTTTAATAAAACATGTTTCCAATTTTATAGAATATATAAACAAATCATGTTGTATAGGTAAAATGATGGAAAAAAATATTTAAGTAGAATATTTACAAATGATGGAATATTTCTAAATAAATAGATTAAATAAGAAATTCATATAAAATATTTTATATAAATCCCTAAGGTAGCTAAAGAAGCTTAAACAACATTGTAATAAATTTATATTGAAAATATAAGGGAAGTGAGCAACTAGGTCATCTTCCAATAGGTATGTCAGTATTTCCATCTACAGGACTATAGAATCTGCATGTGATCTTAGAAATAAGTGTATACCCAAGTCCCTTTACACTGGCCAATGGTTACTCATCACTATCCCATCAGGGATGTCACTCGCTGCATGTAATGTTTAGAATGCTTTAGTAGTGCAGAGTGTGTCCAAATAACTCACCAACTACCTAAGTCTTCCATGTTATCTTACCCAATCAATGATTGGAAATTTATTTTATGACTTCTAAAATTAAAATTAAATCCCATTCTTATATTTCAATTCTCATTTTCCATTTGAAACCAAAACAGGTTTTAATAAAATACATTCCCCTTTAACAAGAAAAACCCATTGGGTTTCTATCGAATACATTTAATCCATTTCCACAAGTTTGAAATCCATTCAAAACAAATTCCACACATTTCACAATTCATTCCCACAATTAAATTTAATAATTTAATTGTAATCATTTCTATCAAATCCAAAATTTAAATTAATCCATTTAGATTAACCAATTTCCATAATCCCAGCCCAACTCAAGGGAATTGGAGGTTTCTTCGATTTTCATGCAAAAAACATTTCCAACCCTCTGAATTAAGTAGAATTAGATTTTATAAAATTTGTTGAAAGATGGTTTGACCAATTTAATTTAATTAAATAGTTTTAATAAATCATGAAATTCATGGTTATTCAATTTGGATAGTTGGGATGAAACCACCTACCTTTTTTCCAAAAAACATCACTCAAAACAACATGTGTTAACGAGAAAGAAGGTGTAGAAGACCAAGAAGCACAGCCTAGTGGTGAGATATAACACAAAAAGACATATATCCATCAATTTCAAGATGATTTATTGAAATCTCAATGGTGGAGAAAAATATAAGGATGATGAATATGGGAAAATGATTACCCCAGAATCACATTATAAGTGAAATGATGATTGAATTCCAAACAAGATGATCCATAATGGTTGTATAGATCCATGTTCTCCTTGGGAAGGCCATAGGTCATGGGAGATTAAATTTGAGAGGATCCCAAAATAACATACTATCCTTAATTCATTTTTAAAAACCCCATTTGCAGTATTACACTTTATATAATACCAATATGACTCATGAAGCCTTTAAAATTCATACCTGCAAAAAACGCATCCCCTCAAATTAATAAATGACACCCCTTGTTAAAACATATTTTTAAATGATTCAATACTTTTAATGGATCTTCAAAAAGTGTACCCTCCATAGCGCGGGGCCATTCCAAACATGTACATAGAACCCTTAACGATGTGTAACCCAGTTTCATGACTTGTAATGCTTAGGTATCCTATGATATTAGTAATGGGATGTTATGAACTTCCAACCATAAAATCTTTATATCCCCAGAAAGACTATGAATAAGCTTAAAAACAATAATATAAGGAAACTACACTCTCATCAATTACTTTAATTCCAACGTACAATGATTATTAGAACCATGATACCATAACACACAAACCAAAGTTATTGGCCTCCCATGACGTACCTTGGAATCAAAATAGACTACCCAGACTGTCGCTCAGTCTAAGATAAACTAAGTTCAATCTCCAGATCACACCATCTAAAAATGTGATATGGATCAGAGAGAAACTTTCTTTTCTATGATACATGGAATACATTATGTACTAACGTTAGCTGTAGTGGAAGTGTTAAATGGGTGTAAACTTTCCCCACCTGTTAAAAAATATTGATTGGTCCCACAAAACGATGAGCAAGTTCACCCTAAATCCCAAGCGGTCAATGACCCTACCACGGTGAATCATTCAAGATCACCTGGTCACCAACTGAAAACTCAAAAAGTCTATGGAGACTATTAGACTAAAACTTATATAGTCTCTTTATTATTAATGTCCTATGATGAATTTAATGGATCATATTTGTTGTAACTTTCACCAAAAAATTGTCCATCCAAATAAAATTAACCAATCTCCAACCAACACAACATATAATGAAAAGGTCACACCTAGAAGGCCTCAAATGGTTCTTCATTGATCACAGATTGGTAATTATTGTAATAAGAAAACTCAAACAGTCCCAAGTGATCATCCCAAGCCCCACTGAAGTCAACAACACAACTTCAAAGCATATCCTCAAGAATATGTATATCTCTCTCTATCTGACCATCCAAATGTGGATGTTAGGCCATGTTAAAATGTGCCTAAGAACCTATTATCTCCAAAAGTCCTATCAAAAATCATGAAATGAACTGAGTATCCCTATCAGAACTATATTAGATGGAACTCTATGAAGATGAACACTCACTTTCATGATAATATTTCTGAAATCCTCAACATTCTTTTAATCTCGAATTTTTATGAAGTGTGCCTACGTGGTAATGATCTTGATCACATATAAAAGTATGTTGAAAAGGCCTCAAAAGGATCCATTGATATTTCAACCCACATCCATGTTTCGACTTGAAGTGGATGATGTAAAACTGAAGGTTTCTGGTGCTCGACCTTCACCTTATAGAATGTATAACAATGAGATACAAACTCATCAATTACCTGTCTATTACCGGGTCACCAGAACATCCTTAACATATCATAGAACATATTAGTGGTCCCATGGCTCATAGACCATTGTGAATTATTACAATCGTCCATTACAACCATCCTTTCCACAAACAGTATAATAAAGCGATACTGATAGCATAAAACACCTTCTTTGGTGAACAACTAATGGGAGAATATCTCCCCAACATAAAGAGAGTCTCTAATTATTCGAAATTCATCACCATGATCTGGATCCTGAATAATAATATAAAGAATATAGGATGTCAATTGAACACTATATAAAGAGACATTAGCCCATTTCTTCTGAAGACCAACATGCAACTATGCAAAGAGAGAAATTAAATTTCACTCTTGCAATGATTAACTCTCTATATGGGTTGGAAGTGTCTTTCTAAATGCATAGGAAACAAAAAATCATTTCCCTAGAGTTTAAGTGATTTCAATGTTGGAAGATTATAGTTATTATACCCAACACCACTAGAGGAGGTCCAAATCTTTTTGAGAGAATATATAATAAAATATTTTTTGGTCTTAATAAAACTTAAACCTTTATCTAAAAATGTAGTTTTGTAAACTCTTAAGATCATACATCACAACTGGATGTTCATGGTCATGGGTCAAAAAATTCATCATGTGTGGCCTAAGATGGTGAGATCCATAAGATACTACATGATATCCTTGTATAAGAGCACAACCCAATCATGAACCCGATGCATAAGAAAAGACCACATAACTCTTCCTGGAGTCTAGAAGAGTCGACATCAGCACAGTAGACAAAATAAATTTTATCTCAACCAAAGAAGTCTGAAATTTCTCATCCCAAGACAAATTCACCCCCATCCAAGTTAGAGCAGTCATCAAAGAAGTCAACTTCATGGAGTGCTTCACGAAACTATGGTAATATCTGTCTAATCCCAAGAACCTTTAAATTTCAAAGACATTATGTGGTTTCACCCAAGTAAAAAACAATAACATTCATCGTATGAACTAATATTACTCTTTTTACACCAAATTTCCCTTTAATTTTACTTCCCAAATCAATAGATATAACTTTTACATCATAGAATAAAGTCAGTGATTTCTTAGCAGGCTGAGAACTATTCTTAGATGATGCACATGATCCTACATAGATTTAGAGGAATTGTGGATGTCATCCACAAAGCGTACACTAAAAGGCTTCAAAGATACTCATGAAATATCATGTTCATTAAATACATGAAAACTACAAGATATTTTTTCATACAAAAGGGAATAACAAGGTACTCATAATGGATGTACATGATTCTAATGGTGGTTTTATGAATGTTCGATTCTTTTATCCTCAATTTATGGTAACCATATCAAATGTATATCATGGAAAACAAAATATCCTCTTTAACATAATAAATAAGGTCATTAACACATTGAATGGGATACATGTTCTTTACCATAACTCAATTGATCATTCGATAATCAACTCATACGTAGAGAGAACCATCATCCTTCTTGGAGAAGAGATTCAGATCCACCAAAGGTGAAACACATGGGCATATAAATATTTTCTAAATAAGATCATCAAATTGAGACTTTATCTTTTTTATTTCATCTTGTTCTAGGTGCTAAGATATAATTGAAATAGGCTAAGTACTAGAAATTATGTCATTGGAAAAAAAATCAAATTTTATTTTTGGTGAAAAAATAGATAAATCAGAAGGAAACACATAAAAACTCAAAGAATAATGGAGGGATATCGCCACTCAAAGATTCCCTCTCTAGATCAAAAGTATGTACTGATATTTCTTTTCCCAAATCTGGATAAAATTGTTTTTCTATACTCAATCTTGGGTCCCAATCTCCTTAATCAAAAAGTGATACCCCAATGGGTGTATTAAAGTAGACTCGTTAAAGATAAAAAATCAATCTTGGATTTATTGTCAATGAGCCAATAAAAAACTAATATTATGTAAATAGATTTCATTTTGAGGAATACAAAACTCCATGCCATATCAACATCTGATAGAGATAAGACACAAGAAAGAATACAAAGGCATCTCTCTCTCATCATTCTATGGGGTTTACTAATATCAATTTCAGAAGATAAAAGATTCATATTACGATTTAGGAGACTAAATGTACGGGTTGAAATAAAATAATGAGATGCACTATTATAAAAAAGATTAGTCACCAATGATGATGATATAGTAATGGAAACTCTCATAGTTTTTGGACTCGTTTATTCTTCCTCTAAAGAATCTTCCACTACGTGTAGTCACTTTGTTCCGAAAGCATGTGATGGGAACCATTTTATATATGAAGCATCTGAATTACCCATTATTTTAAGAGGAACTTATGATATTGTTCCACTACAAAAAGTAGAAAAGTTATGGTATAATATTTATATGTACCCAAAACTTTCTTAAGAGCTGCAGTTCATTGTTGCATCAGTGAAATCCCTCTTATAATTACATATCTTGCTACACCGATAGAAAATAAAAGAACTTCACTTGGTACTGATGAAGGTCTGGAATGACTATACAGTAAATAACTATCTCAATAATCACCACTCTGAAATTTTATATTGAATGAAATCATTTTACCACTAGGAGGGAATGAAACTCATGATAACCCAGACTATCTACCCTGGTCTACCTCAACCATCATATTTATATGAATCACATCAGTATAAGTGGGAAACATTAGCATGGAATCCAGGGAATGGATATCCAATCAATGTCCTAATATGATCCATCGATCATTAATACTCTCCTTTTATACAATATCATGTGAAAACAATAAGAGTTCAACAAATTTATTTCAATACTCATTCATTGTTTTGTCAGTATTCTCAATCTTGGAAACCCCTATAGTCTTAGCCAACACCATTGACTCTAGATAGAACAGATCAGTGAAATGATCTATGAAGTATTTCCATGCTAATCACTCATGTTTTTTCTGCGTCACCATTATGTCACACAATCCCATTCGTGGTCCTTTCATCTTTAAGGGGATACACTTCACATTGATCTGATTCGATGTCTCCAAAAACGCAAACAGACATTCTATCCTGCCCAACCATTGTTTATCTGGTTGGGGATCCATGGAGCCTTGGAAAATGGGTTCTTTCAAATAAAGGAAAAGTTGATAAGGATTTCAAATAACATTCCCCTGAGGATCCATAGTTTGAGCATGAACTTGGAATAGAGGTGGGGCCTATCCTAAAGCTTATATAGTAATCATGAACACCTCACAAATATTCAGATATAAAAAAATATTTTCTTGAGGAGGCTCAGTAGTAGCCTCATCCTGTACTCAATTTTCATATCTTCTCAAAGGAATGATTCCACACAACATCAGCGGGGAAAAAAGATATTAGATTAACTCTCAAACTGTGAAAAAATGTAAACTATTCCGTATAGATCGAATAACCTGATTTGGATTTCACTCTATGCAAATAGGAATAAGTAAAAGACTATAAATAATCCACAATACGTCCTTCCCAAACCACCCCCAATGAATTAAGGTTCATTGCAGTGAGTGATGTCCTGGTACTCAATCACAACTACCTATTAAGTCCCGACAATACTTATCTAATGCATACATCCTTTAAGATAAGAGTTGAAAAAAATACTCCATATGATGCCACATTGTCACAAACTAGCATGGGTACCCTGGTATCCTGAAAAAAATCTGTAACTCATTTATCCTGAAGGGAATTATAGATCCCCAAGGGTTGGCGACTAGAACACGACATCATAAAACATGAAAATGGGAATAATTTTTCCCCAAAACATAGCAGAAGTAAAATAAATAAGAAGTATGCATATGAAAAGAAACTCAATTTAGAGTAGTGTAACAAAATTCAATAGGGAATAAAAATATCAAAGTACTACAAACCATGTACTAAGATAGAAAAACAACCCAAGTACATAAAGACACACCGAACTATGTGTATGTTTCAACTACTAGATCCACCTCCAAGAGATCGTTTTCCCTTGATCAAACTTGGAAGGATAATGTATATAAACACATAAAGTAAAAGTAGGGTGGGAGATAAAATGACTAGTAGGGTCTCATAAAGGATTCCATAACAGATTCCAAAAATAGATTGACCAAAATAAAGCTTCCAATTTTAAATAAAATAGGTTTGGCTTTTATAGCATTTTAAACAAATAAAGATATATAGTTCAAATGATGGGAAAAAATACATTTTGCAGAGGCTCAACAAATGATGGATTACTTCTAAACCAATGGATTAAATAAATAATTTATATAAGGTAGTTTATATAAATCTAGAAGTCATGTAAAATAGCTAAAACAACATGACATACATTTATACCCCAAATATAACACTAGCGAGCAACATGGTTAATTTCCAAATGGAACAATAGTATTTCCTACTATAGGATTTTGCACCCTCTATGTGATCTCAGCAATATTTATATACACCCATCCCTCTAACACTATCCAAAGGTGACTTTTCACTATCCCAGAGGGTATGTTAACTAATACATGTATATTTTAGAACATTGTAGCAACATAGAGTGTGCCCAAATAACTCGCCGACTACCTAAGGATTGCATTTAGACTTACACAATCAATGATTGGATATTTATTCTAACACTAATTAATATTAAATTAAATCCCATTCATTCATTTTAATGAAAATTTTCATCTTAAAACCAAAATATTTTTTAATAAGAACATTCAACTTAAACAAGATAAAACCACTTGGTTTCTATCAAATCCTTTTAATCAATTTTCACAAGTTTAAAATCCATTAAATTCCAACTCCATCCATTTAAAAAATAATTCCCACAATTAAATTAAATGTTATAATTGGAATCCATTACATAAAATCCACAATTTCATTTTAATAATTTAAATTAACCAATTTCTATAAATGCACTCCAATTTGATGGAATTTGAGGTTTTTCCAATTTTCATTCCAAAACCCTTTCCAAATCTCCCTATTCAATGGTATAGTATTTTATCAAATTAATAGAAATAAATTTTTACCAATTGATTTTTATTCAATAGTAGAAATAAATTAATCAATTCAAGGTTAATAAATATGATTAATAGTAGTGGAACAACTTACATTTTTCATAAAAGAAGCACTCGCGACGACAACCATCAATGAGAAAGAAGCTGTTGAAGTCCTCGAATCACAACAAAGAGGTGAGATATAACACAACAAGACATATATCCATCAATTTTAGGATGAACCATTAAAAAAACAAAGGATGATAAATATAGAAAGATAATGAATGGTGGAAAATTCTTACCTAGGAATCGCACTACAAGTGAAATGATACTCGAACACCAAACGAGAGAATCCTAAATTCTTTGAGAGCTCCAAGAATTCTTGGGGTAGGCCATAGGTCAATAGAGATGAAACTGAAGAGGATCCAAAAACAATAGACCATCTTCACTACCAATTTAAAAACCATAATCTGGGTATTACATAATGTGGCAATCCAATACACACCCTGAAACCATTTCAATTTTGATCCATCGAAAATGATGTCACCATGAATTAAAAACTAATTCTCTGAGTTAAAAACAAATTTTTAAATCATTAACGATCTGTAATGGATCATCATGACACGTACACCCCATAGTTTGAGGCTACCAATGACTTCTTCATAGAACCCTTACATGATGTGTAACCTTGTTACACGACATGTATCTCTTTGTTATCCTTTCATATCGTTAATGGTATGTTACACAATATTATCAAGATTTGAATAATTTTTTTTTGTTAAATATCATTGAAAATCTACATAAACTAATAAGAATCATTATTATGATTCTTTTTGTTTGAGAATTGTTTTTAAATTTTTTTTGCAATAATATAAGTATTTATCTTTGTGAAATCCCATACAATAACTGTCTATCCAAAAACACTATCTGATGTGTCTATTTTGGATGGTCCGACATAGGATAGACACCAAATGATATAACTTTTATGAAACCATGACTTTTAGAAAACATCTATTATTTATGATTAGAAAACACAGTTCTTCATAAAAAATTATCATAGAAATCCTATATAATTCATATATCATAATCTCTTTTTCTAGTTCGAGGCACTCAACTATGGTTAATAATTTTTGGAAAAATGATTTTATTGAAAATATATTAAAAAATAAAAATAAATCCAATTATAAACTAAACTCTAATAAAATAATTATATTTCCAAGGATATTTGTTAGTGAACAATTACCCGAACTATCGTAAATTGGATCTCTATTTATAGTTTCTCAAGAAATTGAAATGGTGGTCACTAATTTATTTTTTTACCCACTAAAATTCATTAATATGAATTTCACTCCCAATTTATATTCATTTAGATTTTTTTCAATACTGATTAACTCTTATAAATTCTTATAAAATCAACATGATTTTTTTCAAATTATGCAATGTTCCAGAGTTCTTGAATTTCCTTATCTTCAAATTTTCAGAAACTCACTAGTCTTTGTAACAACAAAATAAATAAAATTGAAACTTAATGAAGCATGAAATTTGTAAATATATACAAAAATCCATATTTTTTACTTAATGATACATCAACATTTCAAATCCCAAAATATTTTTCTGTTGATCGTACTATTCATGAACATTCTCCAACTGATCAAACAGTTCATCTAATAATTAAGTATGAACATTCAAGCATCATGAATTTATTAATTTATTCGTCAAAAAATACATCTTACCCTCTAGAAATTCTATATATAGAAGCATCAGATAATCTGTGTTCAGTATGGTTTTTCTGATATAGAAAAAATGTTCGGTAGGGTTCATTCAATGAAATTTTTGAACAGCTCTTCACGTTCACAAACACCAATTTTGGTTCATATAATGAATAAAATTTTATCTCCAAATCTTCACATATTTTTCAAAAACACAAAAAACTCAACAAATAAACATTAGAGACTATTATAATATCTTTATCCAATGATATGTGTCTTATGCTACTTCTCTATTCCATCAAATAGAAATTTAATATTCTGGTGTGTCTAATGATCTATGTATGATACCTTTACAAAATTTTTACTTCATAAAAACATAAGATTTCTAACATTTTCCTCATCTGTATGACCTTTCAATCAGTTTCCTTGCCAAAATTTTTTTCTCCTCATGACATTTAAAATATTTAACTTACTAACAAAAACCTATGTTTGTTGGTTCATCTAATGGATCATCTGATCAGATACATTTTAATTATTTATATGTAATCAAATTCATATTTCTAGTTCCCTAAAAAAATTCCTTATATGATAATATGCATCAATAAAACAACATCTTAGGAAAGTCAATAAATTTTCACTTCTAATTTATTCTACTAACTTCATCTCATATCATGAAGGAATTTTTATGTTTCACAAAATTTATAGAATATAATATAATAATTTGAATTAAATTTTGATGTTCTTATCTTCCCATCATTTAAAACATTATGAATTTATATTATTCCACATGTTTAATGAATTTAGATCAAATTTTTATTAACATATAGCAAATCTTCATATATTTTTTAGAAAAAATATTCTTTAAAAAAATATAGTTATCAAAAATAAAAAAACAATATGATAACAACCTCATAGTGTATCATCAATATAATGGATTATATTTTTTGTAAACATTCATTGAAAATTCTTAACACTGATATTTGTATTTACTCAGATATTTTCATAACAATATTTTACAAAAAGGTAATTATTTTAAATTTTACTAAATCAAATATGTTCATAGAAAAAGGTCATTGACCCCCCTTTACTATAAAATGTAATGGTTTTTATGTAATTTCATCACTTAGTGGAAAGATATTTTGTTTCCATGTAATGATAATTTCCCCTCACTTTTATCTTCTCAACTTTCATTATGAATTCTAAATTCCAAATTTTCCAATCTATTCTATAGTTGTTTACACCACCATTTTATATTAACAACAGATATAGATTACTTTTGTAATGAAATGTAATTTTTTTATTTTTTTTATATTCTCTCTACCATTTCTAATAAAATTTGACACATAGTGGGGGACTTCCTTTAAAGCATCATGAAGTCTTCTTTAGAGGTGGAATGTGATGTTACAATATCAAATCCAAAAAAAATATTTTTTTCATAACTATGGTAGATATATCTACATTTTCAGAGAACCTTGAAATATATTCAACATAATCACCACCACCATTATCTTTCTCTTTTATGAATATTTAATTCATAAAAATGATCATTGATAAAGAGTGTTGGTGTAACGCCCAAGACCTAATTTTTAATGGTGAAATTAATATTAATATTATTTTTTGTAATTATTATTATCTTATGAAAATAAATGAATATAATTTAGATATTTTAATGGAAAAATAAAAATATAAAGATAATTATATTTATTAAAACACAGCTATGTTACAGCATTACATGAAAAAATATTTCTACTATTCCAAGAATCTCCAAAAATAGTAGGCAAAACAAATAGTGATCTGCCAAGTAACATAATAAGAAATATTAAGTAGGCCCCTTCTTTTAGGTATTCCATAGTACGAATAATAATATCTATAATAATAATGGATATTCTAAGAATAAGAGAAATGTACAAAACCATTATTGAAGAAGGAAAAGAGAACTTGGAATTTTTGTGTCTTTAATACACGGAGACATTGGCATTAATACTACTTTTTATGGATGTTGTAAAATATGTATCTATTTGGATTTAATTTTATGTGATAATTGATGTATATATATAACATTATAATTTTATGACTATTAATTATTTTATGGGTTTAAAACCATAAATGGTTAAAAATATTATATTTTGTTAAATAATAATATGGTTTTAATTGAAGACAATTTTTAATATTTAGATTTTGAAGTTATAACATGGGTATTTATACATTTTTAGTAACCATTAGTGTTTTAGTATTTCGGTGTTTAAAAAAATTAAATTAAATTTACATTTGTATTGTGATTAATGATGTTAACAACATCAATTGTTTTACTTATTAATAATTTAACCATATAAAATAACAAAAAGAATTTAATATTTTATAAAATAAATGGAATACATATTTTTTACAAAATTATTATTATTAGGCTATTATATTTTATAAATATATTAATAAAAAATTTTGAAAATATAAATTATATATAATCATATAAAAAACGAATTAAAAATAAAAAAAACAAGAGATAAAAAATGTGAAATGT
This sequence comes from Viscum album, assembly GCA_963277665.1. Lineage (NCBI taxonomy): Eukaryota > Viridiplantae > Streptophyta > Magnoliopsida > Santalales > Viscaceae > Viscum > Viscum album. The sequence continues at coordinate 1,894,658,847 of OY728119.1, forward strand.
TCTAAAAATATATAAAAACATGAACTAACAAATTATATGTTTATAAATATATATAATTATTTATATATAAAAACATGATTATATATATTATAAATATACCTAATTATCATATATATATATGATTTATTTTATTATTTGTGATTTGATTTATTTATTATTATAATAAAAAGAATATGTATATATATAGGTTAAACAAAATGCTAAAACTTTTATGAATATAAAAATTAAACCTTTAAAAAACATGATGTGTTTTAAATTAAAACATTAAAATATGAATATCTTATAATAAATAATGAATGAAAATCATGGTTTGTAAAATTTTGAGAGAGAAAACAATAGAAATAAGGGAGAAAAACATGTGTCAAAAAATATAATGTTAAATGTTTTTTTTAATACACAAACGCTTTGGGATGTTTGGTCTACCCCCTCTATTCTTAAACGAAATTCTCCCTTAAAGTCCCATCCATCTGATCTTCACAGACTTAATACTAGTTCTCCCCTTAACATATTAGTGTTTTAACATAAACCCTTCGATCTCTAGGGGTTCATCTTGGTCATCCGTCCAATTCTCCCTCACCCTTGTTGAACCCACCACGCTTTACCAATCCATAGGTAAGCCTCTGGTTTTCCTCCTTATCTTTTGTTCTTATCTTACCCTATGAAGTTGTCGATTCAACCCGTGATGCAATTTCCACCTCTTTAGTTGAAATCACCCTCGACCCCAACCCCATATTGATTTGGACCCATTATGTAATTCTGTAGATGTTATTAATTTTAATCCAAAATCCCTATCCATGTATCGACTTCCCTTGCAAGATTAAATTATTTAAACATTCCTTTCAAACAAATTCATTTATGATTTTTCTTCAATTATTGAGGAATTTTGTTACCACTTTAGTCATGTCGTCTTTGATTATAAACTTTTCTAATTAAAACCTGGGTTATATTGAATATATATAAACCATTCATTGCACCTAATTCCACCTCACCCAATTCCTCTCAAAGCCTCAGTTTCTTTCTCCACATGAAATCAGAATCCACAGCCCCTCTTTTGAAGCTAACTAATGTAAGGGAATTATTTTATTCAAATTTATTTTTTAAGGGTGTATTTCAATTTATCAAATTCTGGTAGTTATATAATGATATATATATATATATATGTATATATCTTTCTATGTGAGTGTGTGTGTAGGCATATATTCATATCTATAAATTATTATTTTTAGTGTATATATAGGAGAGTTATTGGGTTTTTCTCAAAATCTTTATTTCTAAAACATATCTACGTAAGGGATTAATTATTTTTGGTTAAGAAATGTTGTTTTAATATATATATATATATATATACTTATATAACATTACATTTCTAGAATAAATGAGATCAAGGTTTTGTTTTAAAAACATAATTACGAAAACTGATGGTTGTAAGGGATCACTTTGTTTTCTTTAAGTATGTTTGTTTTATAAAAAAATATATTTATATATGTACAAATATACATATATATATATATATATCTTTATTTTTAGAATTTATTGGATAAGAGACATACTTAATATCTAATTTCCATTATTATGGATTGAAAGAGAAATTTTGTTTCATGTAATTATCTTTTTACGCAAGATATACATTTGTATAAATGTATATATGAATTATATATCATTCTATATTACTTAATATATCCAGATGTAATAAAAAATTATTTCTGTTCTAAATGTTAATTCTAAGTCTATAGATTGCATGAATATAGTTTTATTATGGGACAGATCAATTTGTGTTGATTATAATGATATATAAACCAATATTTATATCTATCAGAATATATTAAATAGAGGTTTTGTTTTAATTTTTTTTCAAAGGTAATCTGTTTGTTTATCAAAGGGTTAGCTGGGGTTTTTAAAGACATCATTTTATTTTTTTTGTATATATATATATATAAATTTTTGTATGTACATATATGTATATTAATTTTATTTTATAAATTGAGTTAAAGATTATTTCCAAAAACTATATAAAAAGTTATATTATTTTAAATTTATCATTTTATCATTTTTTTCTTAAGTGCAGCCTTGATTCTAAATTATAATATTTATCATTTTATGAGTTAAACCTAAATGACCTATAATTTCATGTGCGCAAGATATCATTTCTTGTGGGAAATAGTATTCACGCCTCTTGGAATTTCATGAATAGTTAGTTGTAGCCATCATCTAATTTATAAATGACACTCTATTAATTTTAGTGATCATGTATGTATTTATTTCCATATCCTGATTATTTAAATATTTCTATTAAAGATGGTTATTTACATGGAGCCTGTATACGCTTTTTTTGGTTAACCCCATTCATATGAGGAATGCATTGGACTTATTAAGTGATTGGCGAGTCCCACTCTAGACTCTATGTAAATCTGTAGGTCTTGTGAGACAAACTAGTGTCTTGGAATGTGGCCTTGACAGAATGGTTATTATGTCCAAAATTATTCATTTCCTCAAAGAATGCATTGGACTAAGTATGTAATGGGCAGGGCCCGCTATACCGCCATAGTGCATCATCTAGTCTCATTAGACAAACTAGTGTCTTGGAACATGTCCATGGTAGTATGGTTATGTTTGGTCTTGGTTCGAGGCCTTGACAGTGTAGCTGTGATGTATCACATTATGCATCTCCTTGTTAATAATCTAGTATTTGACCTTCCTTGTGATTATTTAAAAATTTGAATATCCATGGTTAAGAATCATTATTTTATCAATATTTGTATGGCCTTATTTATTCAGTTTTTATTCTAGCTATGTGATGCTCAACAATATATATTCCAAATTTACAAGTTATAATAATTTATATTTATATATATTCATATATGTATAACAATTTATTTATAGAGGAAATAATATTTTGATTCAAATATATAAACAATGTTTAGAAATTAATATATCATTTCATGGTTTGTATTTATGTATTAAATGATAATTGATATCATTTTCAATGAAAACTCTGAACAAATATTATTTCATTAGAAAATTTCAATCTCCACCCATGTTTTGTCATACGTAGTTAATTATGACCATTATCTATCCTATAAGTGAAATTTCATGCATTTTTATTCAATTACATTCATATTTTATTGTCCATTTTATTTGTTAATTTTAAATTAGTTTAGTATTTTATGAGAATGGGATTTTCCTAAAAATTATTTTAGTATCTCTCAAAGAATTATGATGGCATGTTATGAGAAAGTTATTTTCTATTTATGAAAATTATTTAAAGTATATATTTTATTTCAAGGAAATGCTTTAAATGAATTTATTATTTTTTTGAAACCCCTTAATAGGCATTTTTAATAGTCATCCTATGTTTTAAATTCATTTTTGTAGGTTTATTAGATTTACTAGTGATGTATATTTCTTTTTAGAGTAAGCACACTGATGTTTATTTTTATACTATTTTGAGAAAATGTGACAGTTTTATCCAATTTTCCAAAACTATGACTGGTAAAGATCCTCTATTGTGTAATATGACGTGCCGTTTTTCAGTGCCTTTTATTAAAACATTACGCAAAATATTTCTGTATTGTCTCTTAGAAACATGGGGATGGTATGTTAAATATGGTATTAAGGGTACATTCTAGATAATTATATAAAATTAGAACAAATTAAATATTTATGTATGCTTTTCTTATAAAAAATTCATATTATCTTCAGATAGACGATGGGATTTCGCCAACCAATATTGTCATGATTCAAATCTAGTCACCACCAAAACTGGCTCCAAACCCATCGTGTGACATGGCCCTTAGTGCCTTCCGAGTCCCCATGGGCTTGTATATGTTTTTTGGTATCATAAACTAAAAATTGGGAAAGACATACCGATGTTTACAAACTTTAAACAACAAATGAATCATATAAAACAAATCTAGATTTTTCAAACCAAACCATATTTGAAAAAAATTCAGAACATAATTGCACAGTTTAAAAAAACTCACAAAGACTATAAAAAAGGTAAAAACCCAAAAAAAAACATCCCATGTACCCTCATTGAGAGAGGCATCGCCCTCAAGCCATCTCCACAAGACAACACCACAATGAACCTGCTAGAAACCCGATCCACTGGCTGTAACACCTGATACTTTTATGAGAATTTTTTTTTATGTTTCACTACACACAACACTATCTTGGCTTGCTTTACACGCAATCGCAACCTTCCCCGATATCTTGTATCATACGCAATACCAAGTTTCACTAAACAATGATATGTTATTAAAATATTACTAAAACTAGCCGTTATGAATAGTAATACCCACTTTTTAAAAAATTTTAAATTTTATTTTTCAAAATGGACTTTATTTTTGGATTCGGAATATTAAAATTAGCCTAGGGTGAAATTTTGGTATTTTTCTGAAAACTTTCAATTTTTGATGAATAGTGAAAACACTGGGTTACTATTTAGAAACCGACTATTTATTTAAATAATAATTTATTTTATTTAAATTTATTTTAGGTCAAAATTGATACATAATACCTAAATAAGTTCAATGAAATTCATTGGAGTCATTTTATAATAATTTTAGATATATAAAAATTTTATTTAACTTTTCACCGTCTTTTACCCACCTCCTAGGAGAATTTTCAAATTTGCATAAAATGTAATTTTACTGATTCGATGAGTGGAATTTTGAAAACCTGAGAGACAAGGTTAATATCAAGGACTAAAATGTGGTTCAATGAGATGAAAATAATTTTTTCTGAATAGTAACTTTTTACTTTTTTTTACCACGGTTAAAAGTAAATAGGGTAATTAAGGATAAAAAATGTTATTATTATTACCCTAACACATGTCCTAATAATATTGGATAAGTTTAATTCAACCAAAAACAACCTTAGGAATAAAATATGACCATTTAGGCCCACTTGGATTAGATTAGTACATTTATTATTAATTTATTTAAAGAAGGGTTAAAATAGTTAAAATCAATGTTTAATAACTAAATCATTTTTAATATAGGGTTATACATAAGACAAATTCGACTATAAATATTCATTATAAATATAAACAGATTTCCTACATAATGGTATTTTATTTGTAATTTTTAGACCAAAAATAATTTAATTTATGAATGACACAATGATGATGTAGTAATTATCTTATTAATGAAATATTGACATAATTGATGTTATAAATACCCAAATAAATGTAATTTGAGACTTTTTATGAATTAAAATAATTTTCTAGGTTAATATGACATGTTATTATTGATTTAATTAACTTTTTTATAACTAATATTTCTGTAATAATTTTCACAAAAATCAATTACCAAATAGTGTCAAAATTGACATAAAATAGTTTTTAAAACAAATATTATATTATTAATTGTTATATTATTCCGTAAAATCAAAGGACAGGCAAAATGACTTATATAAGGTTATATATATTAATAATAAACATCTTGGGGTTAATTTGTCTTGTTATAGTATGTTTATTAACCTTATAGTGTAAGAAAACAAGAAGACACGGCAAAAGTTAAATTATCTAACTTAAAGTTAAATCTAAATGATAAGGTTAAAATAGATACCTAAACCTGTTTAAATTATATTGGATGAGAGTATTTCGACCCATCCCCACATTATCTTCTAAATAAATCAAATTGTAGCTATTAAAAACCGAATATGTCTTTATAATAAAATAATATTTTTATTTTTTCCTAAGGTGCCCCTCTCCTCCCTTATAAAAGGGAACCTCCTCCCTCTCTTCCTCACACCACTTTGAGACTTCATGCTTAGACAAACCCTGAAAAATTATCTTCTCCACTTCCCTAGAAAAATCCTAGAGTTCCTAGTCTTCTTCAAACACCAATTTTAGTGCCCTAATAGGAGGTCTCAAAGAGGCGCTTCAAAGAAGAGGTAATGTCTGTTACCGATTCTTTCAACTTTATTTCTTCTTCCACTTATTCTTCTTTAGTTGTTTAATCATGAAGTAAAAACATCAGTATCACTCATATACTGGTATTTTATTATAAGTATGAAACAACCCTATTTCTCCATCTATCCATCATACAGAAAACAAAATCATTGTGCGTGCGTACGTACAGAATACCGTCTCCACGTCGTGGTGTAATCTATTTTCCACCACCACCTTACTTGGATGGGTATAATGGTGTAAATAATAACTATATATGATTATTTTAAAGTGATATTGATTCTGAAATAGTATACATACACTCCAATTCAATTCCATGATCATGGGAACGATATAATCGCTCATGCGTACGTATGGAATACCGTCTCCATGATGTGATGCGACTCGTTATACATGATATTCATTGCATAATGATTATATAAATGAATTGAGTTAATGAATATGATATATATTACACTAATAACATTCTGTAAATGAGGTATCTATAACCTGAAGAGATGAATAAGAATTTATTCAACAAAACACACATAAGAACAAAAAGTAATAAACACCCGAATAAAAAGTAGCAATGAAATATTACTAATAAGAAGCTAAGAATATGGCCATATATAATATCATAACAATGATTATGATTCTTTAATATGTCAGTGACTTTATTTAAATCATTATACAGGAGGTTCATACACTTACGAAGAAAATCAGACCTAAGGTAAGGGAAAATATCACAAACTCATTTTTATCCAAGATTGTTTATACTTTGGTATTTACTGGGGTATATTTTATCATACACATCCATGTTTCCACAATATGTAATATTATTTCCATCCACCTACAATTGTTTAAATCCAATTTTACCCTTCAGTGAGTTTTTAGTAAAAGATATGAAAGGAATCTTTTTTCATTTTTCGTACGAGGTACTTTTCGACTTTTCCGACAAAAGTATGAGAAGAATGTTTTTTTAACTTATACGGCATGAATGGATTTCTAAAACATTAGTTCCTTTAAATGCTTTTAAGTTTATTTTTAATCAAATTCTTTTATTTTAAAATTGTATGACATGTTAAGAAAGGAAAATGTTTTTGAAGTAGAAAAGATATTTTCCTCAAGAATGGAGTTCAAGTGTTTTATCAAAATTATTTTCCATCTAAGATAATATAGGGTTCTGTTTCTATCCCTATTATTACATTGATTTCATTATGCTGTGATGGAATTATTTTTATGAATTCCTCTATCTTATATGAATTTTTTTATGATGTCATGATGTTAAATAATCCCATTTTTATTACATTTGTTATGCAATGATGTAAGATTTATGATTTTGTGGAACACATAAGAATGGAATCATTATGAGATGGGTGGGAACTATATCTCCCTCCAATGCATTGGGTAAATATTTATATCTCATGATATAGACATGGCTGGAATGGCAGGTTAAACCGGTTCAGTGAAACAAGACTGAAACGAGGAGTGAAATCGGTTCCGAAATGGACTTTTTCCGCTAAGATAGTCTTGGCAATGAGTTTTGACTACTAAGAAATGATTATCTAATATTATGTGTGTATGCCACAAATTTTTATGTTTTAAGTTATGATTATTGGGATCACATTTCACTACTATGATTTATCCCATGTTATGAAATTATGATCTCTTTTGCAGGTTAAGATTTCCAAAATCATATGTTCTTATGAATATTATGTGATTAATATTTCTTTTGTTTACCCTTACTGAGCATTTGAGTTCACCCTTTTTATGTTTTCATTCCCCAGTTCAGGAAGAAGGTTATTAAATAGGATATTCCAAAAAGGGACTCTAGATATGATGAAATAAATGGGAGACAATATAGATGATTTATGAACCGGTTGTTTATGTTTCCTAGTTTCTAACGACACTATACCTATATGGTCCTTTCATGGTTTTGTTATATGTTGTAATAAGTGTACTTCAATTTTGATGTATTAGAAATGTATGTAAAGTATGGGTCGTTATAGTTGGTATCAAAGGAAAGTTATAGTCAACCTTTGGAAACTAGGATGTGAAAGCCTTAGTAAGAACCCTAAGGATAAGTCAAAGCATAGAACACAATCTTAGTTTTTTAGAAATGACCATGAACAAACTATGATAAGACCATAAGTGTGAAATTTTATTCTTGATTATGTGTTTTTTCTATTATAATTAGTGTTTCTCACATTATTTTTCTTGGTTTTAGTCAATGGATGGAACCTGAAGGAATCGTGTTAATGCGGAATGTGATGGGTAATGCAATGATTGTCCCCCTGAGCAACCAAACGTTATGGGAACCGGAATGCAAAACCTTTTATCCATGGTCACACAACTTTCTGAAGCTATGAATCATGCAGGACTTCCAAACGAGCAATGGAAGGAGCAACATTCTGTTGAATCTTGCATGAGGCAGCGTCTACCTTCATTCAGTGGGTCTTCTGATCCATTAGTGGCTGAAAAATGGATCAATACCACTGAAATGATATTTTCAGTTCTTCAATGTTCTTAACATGATAAAGTCATCTTAGCGGTTTATCGTTTGGAAGGTAAAGCTGATCAATGGTGGAATATTATTAAGAATACAAGGCAGTGGGATGAAATTTATTCCATGGAATGGGACGAGTTCAAGAACTTATTTTTCAATAAGTACTTCCCTCGTATTCTCCGAACAAATATGGATAAGGAATTTCGTGAACTAAATCAAAAGGATGATGAATCTGTTGGTACCAACAATTTTATAAGACTTGCAAGGTATGCTTCTGGTATTATTATCCAACCTGAGAGTAAGACCGATCAATTCTTTAGTGGCTTAAAATGAAGTCTTCGAAGGGCATTAGCCATATGGGACATCAATAGCTACGAGGAAATCATTTCATGTGTTCTTAAAGTCGATATGGAGATTGGAGTAACCCATCAGGTATATGGTATTGATAAGAAGAGGAAAATTGAATTCAATGGAAAATATAAAGAGCACATTGAAAAGAAGATGGGTTTTCCCTTATGCTCAATGTGTGGAACGATACATGGGGGAAATTGTCTTAAGGGGACAAGAAAATGTTATAAGTGTGGAAAAGAAGTTCATCGGGCAATTTAATGTCCAAATAATGGGAAGAAGATGTCTAATGATGCAAAAAAAAGGAAGGGATACACATAATGAACCTACTACACTTCAATGTTTAAAGTGCAAGGAGATGGGGCATTATGCCAATCAATGCCCAAATCCAAGGTTTGATGATGATGATCGATGTCAACAAACTCTTCAGGCCAAAGATAAAGGAAAGTCACATGCAATTACTATCGGTGATGTAGAGTATGACAACGAAGTGGTGAAAGGTACACATACCATCCAATCTAATGTAGAAAATGTTTTATTTGATTCTGGATCCACCCACTCTTTTATATCTGAAGAATTTTCTAAGGGTATCGCCGTATTACCTCAACAATTAGATGTTTAGTTAGCTGTGACAACCCCTAATGGCACAACAGTCACATCAAAAGTTTATAATTCTTCTCCAATTGATGTTTGTGGGAAAGTGCTTCCTGAAAATCTTGTGATCCTTCCTATAGTGGAATTTAATGTGATTCTTGGCATGGATTGACTTTCTCTATATGGAGCTCATATTAATTTCCAAAGAAGGGAAGTAACATTTCGTATTCCAGATCAATCAATGATCGTCTATCGATGAAAGGATGTACATAACCTTACATTGGAAATTTCATCCATCTTATGGGTCTTGATTCCACTAAATGAAGGATATTTATCTCAAATGGTTGGTGAGAAACTCATGATTAAGAACATGCCCATTATATGGGAGTTTGATGATATCTTTCCGGAGTAATTGTCGGGTCTTCCACCAAATCGTGAAGTTGAGTTTTCAATAGAACTCATACCGGGTGCTTTGCCTATTTCAAAGTCACCTTATAGAATGGCCCCAATTGATTTGCAGGAATTGAAGAAGAAACTCCAAGAGAATCAGGATAAGGGATTCATACGCCCTAGTGCATCACCTTGGGGAGCACTTGTTCTTTTTGTTAAGAAGAACGATGGATCAATGAGACTCTGCATTGATTATCGATAACTTAACAAGATCACTACCAAGAAAAAATATCATCTCCCACGCATTGATGACTTATTTGACCAACTACGCGAAGATCAATACTTTTCCAAGATTGATCTTCATTTAGGGTATCATCAATTAAGGGTCAAAAGGGAGGATATACCAAATATGGATTTCCGTACAAGGTATGAACACTATGAATTTATAGTGATGCCATTTGGTCTTACTAATGCCCCTGTTATCTTCATGGATCTGATGAATAGAGTCTTTAGAGACTATCTTGACCAGTTTTTGGTAGTCTTTATAGATGATATTATTTTCTATTCAAATAGAAAGTTAGAACATGAAGATCACATGAGAATTGTATTGAAGACCCTAAGAAAGGAGAATCTTTATTCCAAATTTACCAAGTGTGAATTTTGGCTTCAAAAAGTTGAATTTTTGGGTCACATAATGTCAAAAGAGGGGATATCTATGGATCCAGCAAAAATAGAGGTTATAGAAAGATGTTCGAGACCAACAACAGTAACCGAGATCCGAAGTTTTCTTGGTTTGGCTGGATATTATCGACGTTTTGTGAATGATTTTTCACGATTATCTAATCCACTCAACAATCTGACTTGAAAAGGAGTTATGTTCGTGTGGATGGAAGAATTTGAAGAGAATTTCAAGGTGTTGAAAATAAGTTTATCCAGTGCACCTGTACTTGCACTTCCTTGTAGTGGAGAAAGGTTTGTGATCTACAGTAATGCATCAAAGAAGGGGATGTGGTGTGTTCTTATGCAAAATGATATGGTGATAGCTTATGCCTCACGATAGTTGAAAATACATGAGAAAAATTACCCAACTCATGATTTGGAGTTAGCTTCGGTAATCGTTGCATTAAAGATTTGGAGGTATTATCTTTATGGAGAAAGATGTGATATTTATACTGATCATAAAAGTTTAAATTATATTTTCACACAAAAGGAGCTGAATATGCGCCAAAGAAGATGGTTTGAGCTGATTAAGGATTACGACTGCTCAATTCATTACCACCCTGAGAAATCAAACAAGGTGGCAGATTCATTAAGTCGACAAGACCATGCTAGCTTATCCATGATGAGGATTACAAAAGATACAATATTTATGGATTTACAAAGGATGGATCTTGGAATTATAATTAAAGGGGAAAAATCGTATCTTTCTCAATTGAATGTTGAACCATATATACATGTGAAGTTTAAAGAGGTGTAGAAAGAAGATGTAGAGTTACAAAAGAAGGTGAGAAATATTCTTGAATTCAACCTTGATTGTGATGGGATAATAAATTTCAGGAATCGGGTATGTGTTCCTCCCATCCTAGAATTAAAGAAGGAGCTACTGGATGAGGCTCATAGATCTTCATTCTCTATTTATCCTGGAAACATGAAGATGTATAGGGACCTGAAAGAGTACTTCTGGTGGGATGGCATCAAAAGAGATGTTGCTTAATATGTATCTCGATGCTTGGTTTGTCAGCAAGTTAAAGCTGAGAGACATAAGTCAAAGGGGATGTTACAACCATTACCCATACCCGAATGGAAATGGGAAAACATCACTATGGACTTTGTCACCGGACTTCCTGAAACATCCAAAGGCAATAATGCTATCCGAGTCATAGTTGATCGTCTTACAAAGTATGCACACATCATTTCTATTAGAGAGGATTTATCTCTAGATCAGCTTTCCAATATATATGTAAAGGAAGTGGTAAGATTGCATGGAGTTCCACTTTCCATTATATATGATCGGGATCCGAGATTTACCTCGAAGTTCTGGTGAAGTCTTCAGCATACTCTGGATACAGAGTTGAGTTTCATCTCTGCTTATCATCTTCAGACAGACGGTCAGTCTGAGAGGACAATTCAAAATCTAGAAGATATGTTGAGAGCTTGATCTATGGATTTCAAAGGTGGTTGGGATCAACACCTACCTTTGGTGGAATTTTCTTATAGTAATAGCTTTCACTCTAGTATTCAGATGGCTCCATATGAAGCTCTCTATGGAATGAAATGAATGACTCCAACTTGCTGGGATGAAGTTGCGGAAAGAAAGCTATTAGGACCTGATCTTGTTGATGAGATGGCATAAAAGGTCAGATCTTTTCAACAACACATAAGAGCAGCTCAGAGTCGTCAAAAAAGTTATGCCGACAACCGAAGAAAAGACCTAGAGTTTGAAGTGGGTGATAAAGTGTTCTTATGAATATCTCTCTGGAAGAGGGTCATGAGATTTGGAAAGAAGGGAAAGTTGAGCCCTAGATATATCGGTCCTTTCGAAATACTGGATCGTGTTGGGAAGGTAGCTTACAGATTGGCGCTTCCACCAAATCTCTCCCAAGTTCAGGATGTGTTCCATGTATCTCTCCTGAGAATGTACATACCTGATCCTTCACATGTACTCAGATCAGATGTTGTACCGCTGGAGCAAGATCTTTCTTATGAAGATCAGCTAATAGAGATTATGGATCATAGCGAAAAAGTCCTACAGAACAAGACCACCCGCTTGGTGAAAGTTTTATGAAGGAACCACCAATTTTAAGAAGCTACATGGGAGCTTGAGGATATGATGAGGGAGAGGTATCCTCATCTGTTTGTTACAAAGTGACGAATTTTGAGGGAGAAATTTATTTTAAGGGGGGTAGAATGTAACACCCGATACTTTTATGAGAAATATTTTTTTTACGTTTCAATACACACAACACTAGCTTGGATTTCTTTATATTCAATCACGACCTTCCTCGATAGCTTGTGTCGTATGAAATACTAAGTTTCACTAAACAACGATATGCTATTAAAATATTACTACAACTAGCCGTTATGAATAGTAATACCCACTTTTTGAAATTTTATAAATTTTATTTTTCAAAATGAAATTCATTTTTGGATTCGGAATATCGAAATTAGCCTAGGGTGAAGTTTTGGTATTTTTCTGAAAACATTCAATTTTTGATGAATAGTTAAAACACGGGGTTACTATTTAAAAACTGACTTTTTATTTAAATAATTATTTAATTTATTTAAATTTATTTTAGGTCAAAATTGATGCATAATACCTATATAAGTTCAATGCAATTCATTGGAGTCATTTTATAATAATTTTAGATATATAAAAATTTTATTGAACTTTTCACCTTCTTTTACCCACCTCCTAGGAGAAATGGAAAATTTGCATAAAACATAATTTTACCGCTTCTATGAGTGGAATTTTGAAAATCCGAGAGACAAGGTTAATATCAAGGACTAAAATGTGGTTCAATGAGATGAAAATAATTTTTTTTGAAAAGTAACGTTTTACTTTTTTTTACCACGGTTAAAAGTAAATAGGGTAATTAAGGGTAAAAATGTTATCGTTATTACCCTAACACATGTCCTAATTCTATTAGATAAGTTTAATTCTACCAAAAACAACCTTAGTAATAACATATGACCATTTAGCCCCACTTGGATTAGATTTGTACATTTATTATTAATTTATTTAAAGAAGGGTTAAAATAGTTAAAATCAAAGTTTAATAACTAAAACATTTTTTATATAGGGTTATACATAAGCTAAATTAGACTATAAATATTAATTATAATGATAAAAAGATTTCCTACATAATGGTAGTTTATTGGTAATTTTTAGACAATAAATAATTTAATTTATTTATGACACAATGATGATGCAGTAATTATCTTATTAATGAAATATTGACATAATTGATTTTATAAATACCCTAATAAATGTAATTTTAGACTTTTTGTGAATTAAAATAATTTTCTAGGTTAATATGATATTTAAGTATTTATTTAATTAACTTTTTTCGAAGTAATATTTCTTTTATAATTTTAAAAAAAATCAATTACCAAATAGTGTCAAAATTGACATAAAATAGTTTTTAAAACAAATATTATATTATTAATTGTTATTTTATTCCTAAATATCTATGGTTCGCCCAAATGACTTAGATAAGGTTATATATATTAATAATAAACAACTTGGGGTTCTTTTGTCTTGTTATAGTAATTTTATTAACCTTATAGTGTAAAAAAACAAGAAGACGCGGTAAAAGTTAAATTATCTAACTTAAAGTTAAATCTAAATGACAAGGTAAAAATAGATACCTAAACTTGTCTAAATTATATTTCATGAGATGATTTCGACCCATACCCACCTTATCTTAGAAATAAATCAATTTGGAGCTATTAATAACCGAATATGACTTTATAATAAAATAATATATTTAGTTTTTCCTAAGGTGCCCCTCTCCTCACTTATAAAAGTGAACCTACTCCCTCTCTTACTCACACCACTTTGAGCCTTCAAGCTCGTCCAACCCCTGAAAAATTGTCTTCTCCACTTCCCTAGAAACATCCTAGAGGTCCTGGGGTTCTTCAAAGACCAATTTTAGTGCCCTAAGAGGAGGTCTCAAAGAGGCGCTTCAAAGAAGAGGTAATGTCCGTTACCGATTCTTTAAACTTTATTTCTTCTTCCACATCTTCTTATTTAGTTGTTTCATTATGAAGTAATAACATCAGTATCAATAATATACTGGTATGTTATTATGAGTATGAAACAACCCTATTTCACCATCTATCCATCCTACTGAAAACGAAATCACCGCGCGTGCGTACGTACGGAATACCGTCTCCACGCCGTGGTGTAATCTATTTTACACCACCACCTTACTTGGATGGGTATAATGGTGTAAATAATAACCATATATGATTATTGAAAATTTATATTGATTTTGAAATAGTATACATACACTCCAATACAATTCCATGATCATGGGAACGATATCATCGCTCGTGCATACGTACGGAATATCGTCTCCACGATGTGATGCGACTCATTCTACATAATCTTAATTGCATAATGATTATATAAATAAATTGAATTAATTAATATGATATATATTACACTAATAACATTCTGTAAATGAGTTATCTATAACCTATAGAGAAGAATAAGAATTTATTCGACAAAACATGCATATGAACAAAAAGTAATAAACACCCGAATAACAAGTAGCAATGAAATATTACTAATAAGAAGATAATAATATGGCCATATATGATATCATAACAATGAGTATGATTCTGGAATAATTCAATGACATTATTTAAATCATTATACAGGAGGTTCGGACACTTACGAAGCAAATCGTACCTAAGCTAAGGGAAAATATCACAATCTCATTTTTATCCGAGATTGTTTATACTTTGGTATTTACTGGGGTGTATTTTATCATCCACATCTATGTTTCCTCAATTTATAATATTAATTCCATCAACATACAATTTTTTATATCCAATTTTACCCTTTGGTGTGTTTTTAGTAAAAGATATGAAAGGAATCTTTTGTCATTTTTCGTACGAGGTACTTTTTGACTTTTCCGACAAAAGTACGAGAAGAATGTTTTTTTAACTTATACGACATGAATGGATTTTTAAAACATTATTTCCTTTAAAAGTTTTCAAGTTTATTTTTAATCAACTTCTTTTAGTTTAAAATTTAATGACATGTTAAGAATGGAAAATGTTTTTGAAGTAGAAATGATATATTCCTCAAGAATGGAGTTCAAGTGTTTTATCAAAATTATTTTCCATCTAAGATAATATAGGGTTATGTTTCTATCCATATTATTACATTTATTTTATTATGCTTCTATAGAATTATTTTTATGAATTCCTTTATCTTATATGAATTTGTTTATGATGTCATGATGTTTAAGAATCCCATTTTTATTACATGGGTTATGGAATGATGTATGATTTATGATTTTTTGGCACACATAAGAATGGTATCATTATGAGATGGGTAGGACCTATATCTCCCTCCAATTCATTGGGTAAAGATTTATATCTCATGAGATAGACATGGATGGAATGGCAGGTTAAACCGGTTTAGTGAAACAGGACTGAAACGAGGAGTACACTCAGTTCAGAAATGGACTTTGTCCGCTAAGATAGTCTTGGAAATGAGTCTTGACTAATAAAAAATGATTCTATATGATTATGTGTGTATGACACAAAGTTTTATGTTTTATGTTATTGTCACGACCCGTCCTCGGGGCCCATGCCGTGACTACCCCAAGCCCGCCTTCCATTGGCTAGGGGCTGGCGACTAGCACCAAGGCGTAAATCCCGGTAAAAAGGTAAGGCATTGCCTTTGTAAAGTAAACAAGAACCACAAAGTAAGCAAGAGAAAGAAGTAAACACTAAGTAAAAACTAGTACAACAGTAAGTGCGGAAAAGTAAAGGGGGCTGGAAATACAAGCCCAACTGTAAAGTACAACTGAAAGGGGGGAAAACAGCAACTGAAAGAAAAAGCCGCAGCGTCGAGCCGTCCTCTAGAAGTCCCACCGGAAGGGTGGGTACAGATCGCCTCCACAGCTCCTCGGTCTAGCCGTCCGCTCCGAGTACACCTCTCCCAGTGGTCCACCTCCAAGTACCGTCCTGCTCCGCCAACCTCGACCACGATCAGCGCTGTCCGTCGTCTGCAACCAACACAACGTAGTGCGGGCATAGCCCATGCAGGGGAGAGTATAAGCTACTCAGTAGGGACCCCAAGTCCCCCGAAGTTCTCCCAGAATCCACAAAGGATAATCCACAAAGGAAAGATACAATCACGAAGTAACATCTGACACTTCATAGTTATATGCTCATACATATACCGAAGTCATCAATTCTCACTCGGCTCCAACATCCAAGCTCAAGTACAACTCAGTCCACACAGGAATGAAAAACGTAAATCCACACAGGATAGCACAACACAATCCACAAAGGAAATAAAAACAGGGTTTCAGATCACACAGGTATACTTCTTCGAATGACGATAGAGATGATCATTGATCCATCTAAGCCGGCGGACCCACAAAGGATCGATAGGTACCAACCACCGCAATGACCCACACAGGATCGGACCCACACAGGATCGATAGGCAACTAACACCCGCAAAGACCCACACAGGATCTGTAGGCGTTGGCCCACATAGGACCGTTGAGCACTGACCCACACAGGATCGGACCCACATAGGATCGGTAGCATTGACCCACAAAGGATCGTTGAGTTTTGTAGTCGTCGCCGTCGAATCCACTGAGGATCTCTGCACAGTCGTCGTCGTCACAGTAATAGTCACAGCCAGCTCTAAGGTTCCCGCACACAGAAAGCTCGTTCGGGAGGGTCCGCTCCACGAGCCGAGAGGCTGATACATCAACTGACACATAGTCTAGAGTTGATGTATTCAAAAGTTCCGTATCGTCAACAGGAACTCAACGTCGCAGACGGCGCGTCAATCAGATGCCCGGTCTGAGAGTTATTGGCTTTTTTGTCCCAGGGGCCCGGTTGGTTTTTAAGGAAAAACCAACCCGACCATACTCCACCTACGTCCAAACCTCGGGCGGAGAAAGCCAAAAGAACCGTCTCACTTAGAGGCAAACAAAAAAGTCGACGGCATGTCAATCGGATGTCTGAAGCTCAAGATATGAGCGTTTCCGCTCTGAAGGCCCGGTTGGTTTTGTGTACGAACCAACCCGGCCGAACCCAAAGTATTCCGAAACCTTGAGTGTGATATACCAAAACGACAGTCTCGATCCAAGGATCACATCGCCGCTGAAGACGCATCATTCGGAGGTCTGTAGCTCATGTTATGAGCAAAAGACTGAAAGGGTCCGGAAACGGGGGGTCTGGGCCCGGACCGACCCGGTCCAACCCCCCTGGGTCGGCCCGAACCAGTTCAACCCGACCTGGGTCCGGGCCTCACCCGATTAGGCGCAACCCGACCCGGCCCGACCTGGGCGTGACCCGGCCGGCGGGTCGGCTCGGCTCGGCCGAGCGGCCGAGCAAGGGAAGCCGCGGGGCGTGTTGTCCCCGCGGGAAGAGGAGTCACGGCCCCGTGTGGGGCCGCGCTTGGTCAACGGATGTTGAAAAGCCGTGTCCCGTGTCTCGCCGGACCCGCGCGGTCGCGGGTCTGGTCACCCGCTGCCGCCGCGCCTTCAGCCGCGGCGGCTCCGTCCGGCGGCGCGCCGGGGCCTCGCCGACGACCCGCGCTGCCGGTGGATTTCACGGGCCACCGGAGTTTCTCTGGTGGTCCGATTCCACTTCCGTCTGCGTCTTAGCTCCTCTCGGGTCCCGTTATTCACTACATAATCAACAAATTATCTCTGAGGCCCATTTTGTCATCGTTCGCTGTTTCGCACATCAACGAAGAACTGCGGAGGATTGTCGGGCCGTGTTTGTTTGGCCCGCACCCTCTGCATTAGGTGATAACAATCGGAAAAAAAGGATCAACACATGAAAACATAACAAGATACAATTTTAATAAATTAAAATTGCACTTTGATCCCGGGCTCTTTGTTTTAGAAGGAAACAACTACAGGAATAAAATATTATTTTCAAATAAAATACCTACCTCGCCGTAGTCATCGAGTGAGCGTTCTACGAAGAATTGATCGTCGTGGTAGGAGGTGATCGTCGCGTTGCGGAAGGGCGTCGCATCGTCGCGGAAGGGCGTCATGTCGTCGCAGAAGGGCGTCGCGTCGACGATCTCCGAGGGTTAAAGAAACACACAAATTTAATTATAACAATTAAATCCATGTTGAGGATAAAAAACACAAAGGAATTTGAAGGACCGCAATCTCTTACCTCAACGGACGATCGAAGATTTTTCACGGGGAAAGAACGTCGCGGAAGAAGCGTCGGTATCACGTCGATCTACGGGGGTCAGGAGTTCTTCGTCGCCCTTCATCGGAGGCCGGCGTTTTTCACTTTTTTCGCGTTCTTCGCGTTCTTCGCGAAGGGGGAGGAAGATCTTTAGAGATTCACCAAAGGTTTAACACAACATTCAAGAAGAAGGTGTGTTGTCCTTATTTTATTAACATGCCAAAAAATTGAAAACGTGTTAAGAAACGAACAAAATTAATTCATAGAATTAATTTCAACTAACTTAACGGCCCAATTAATAAGAGCGTTTAATAGTTTAAGAAACGCCCCAGTTGACTTTCATTTAAAAGTGTTTTCGCAGGTGCGTTACTTAGTGGAAAAGAAACGGTGGGGCTCGTGCGGGCCCCACCTCACAAATATCCTACCAAGAGGGTAGGATATTTTGGGTTCCACTTCAGCTTAGCTTAAGCATCTTTAAGTGGAATTAAGCGGCTTTAAGTGAAATAAAATAAAGTTTTCCGTACCACATTATTTTATTTCGTAACTTAAAGCCCAAAAATTTAAAAAACACACCCGAGCAAACGCAACTCCGGAAGAGACGTTTCAAAGCAATAACAGGCGCTGTGATTCCATCGGTACCCTCATAATTCAATTCTGAGCACCGGTTCAAATGTTAGAAAAACCTGCTCATTCGTTCACTGAACGTACCCGAGCACAACTTCGAAAAATGATTCCGGGCACACCGGCCTCGGAATCAGGTGCCGTTAGAAACTGCATTCATGTAAAATTCCAAAGAAAATTAAGAAAAAAGTTTCCTTGAAATTTACGGGTCTTTACATCACTCCCTCCTTAGGGCTTTACGTCCCCGTAAAGATACATCATAAGCTAGGGAAACAAATGTGGGTACTAAGCACACATCTGGGCCTCCCGCTCCCAAGTGCTCTCCTGGAGGTTCCCATGCTTCCATCTGATGCGCACTAGAGGAATCGACCATCCACGTAGGACCTTCTCCTGTCGATCCTCGATCTCCACCGGGACCTCCACAAAAGTCTCCCCATCATCAACATCTAGCTCCCCATGGTAAATGATGTGCGTCGGGTCGTGCACATATCTCCTCAGCTGGGATACGTGGAAGATGTCGTGCACCCGGTGCAACTGAGGTGGTAGAACCAGGCGATAAGCCACCTCACCAATCCTACTGAGGACCTGGAATGGTCCGATGAATCGTGGAGACAACTTGCTGCCTTGGCCAAATCTCCGTAATCCACGTCGAGGTGAGACACGCAAGAAGACATGGTCTCCATCCTCGAACTCTAGTGGCCTCCGCCTCCTATCAGCATAAGACTTCTGCCGGCTCTGAGCTGTCCTCATCCGCTCCTGGATGACCTGGACCTTCTCTGTCGTGGACTGGACCATCTCTAGTCCCACAAGTGCTGACTCCCCAGGGTCTGTCCAGCACAAAGGAGATCTGCAAGGTCTGCCATACAACGCCTCATACAGTGCCATCCCGATGGTGGAGTTGTAGCTGTTGTTGTACGCAAACTCCACCAAGGGTAGGTGGTCCTCCCAGCTGCGACCAAACTCGAGGACACATGCGCGGAGCATGTTCTCGAGAGTCTGAATGGTTCTCTCTGTCTGACCATCCGTCTGAGGGTGAAAGGCGGTGCTCAGACGTAGCTGCGTCCTGAACGCCTCCCGCAACCCCTTCCAAAGACGGGAAGTAAAGTGAGCATCTTGATTAGAGACGATAGACGATGACACACCATGAAGCCGTACAATCTCCTGAACGTAGAGTCGTCCCAAGCTCTCCACTGAGCCCTGCTCTCTGATGGGTAAGAAGTGAGCCGACTTGGTGAGTTGGTCGACAATCACCCATATAGAGTCGTAACCTCTGGAAGTGCATGGAAGTCCATTCATGAAGTCCATAGATATCCTGCCCCACATCTACCCCAGGACCTCCAAGGGTTGTACCAAGCCTGCTGGTACCTGATGCTCTGCCTTCACCTACTGGCAGGTGAGGCATTGAGAAACGAACTCTGCCACAGCCTTCTTCATGGCCGGCCACCAGTTCTTTCGTCTGAGGTCCTGGTACATCGTTGCCACTCCAGGATGTACCGCTAAAGGAGAAGTGTGAAAATATCTCAGCACCTCCTCTCGTGAAGAGACTGGTACTAAGGTACGTCCTCTGCAATGGATGTCGTGCTCTGCTCCAAAGGAGAATCCATCAGGTGCCTGTCCTGAGAATATCTGTGCACTCCACGTCTCACAGTCAGCGTCCCCATGTTGTGCCTCTCTGACCCACTGTAGTATTGGAGGAGAGACTGTGAGTGACTGATGGAAGGCTACTCCATCTCTATCCATGAGAAATATTTGCAAAGCGGTTAGCTGCTCTGTCACCTCCTCGAGTAGCTGAATGCCCGTCCTCCTGCTGAGATCATCGGCTACTACGTTCCCCTTCCCAGGAGTATAGACTATCTCAAAGTCATAGTCCTGGAGGAACTCGAGCCATCGTCGCTGTCTCATGTTCAGGTCCTTGTGAGAGAAGATGTACATGAGACTCTGATGGTCAGAAAACAATGTAAAGTGCTCACCCATCAGGTAGTGTCAACATGTCTTTAGAGCGAAGACTACTGCTACTAACTCCAGGTCGTGGGTAGCGTAGTTCTGCTCATGAGGCCTCAACTGACGTGATCCATAGGCAATCACTGCCCCCTCCTACATCAGGACACATCCGAGTCTGTTCCCTGATGCATCGCAGTAGACTATGTACCCTACTCCCTCCTCAGGCAAACTCAAGATAGGTGCGCTGGTTAATCTTTGTCTCAGCTCCTGAAATCTCTGCTAACATCTGTCTGACCACACAAAGGGTTTCCCATTCTTCTTCAAATCTGAGAGTGGTGCCACAACCCTGGAAAATTCTGGCACAAATCTCCGATAGTATCCAGCTATTCCCAAGAAACTCTGCACCTCCGTCACGCTCCTGGGTACCTCCCAAGCAAGCATGGCCTCGATCTTCGCAGGATCCACTGCAACTCCCTCCTTAAATATGATGTGCCCCAAGAAGTGGACCTCACATATCCAGAACTGACACTTCGAGAGTTTTCCATAAAGCTGGTGCTCTCGGAGTGTGTCCAGTACAACACGCAAGTGGTAGGCGTGCTCCTCCTCAGTCGTCAAGTATATCAAAATGTCGTCGATGAAGACTACGACAAATCGATCGAGGTATGGCTGAAATATCCTTTTCATGAGGCCCTTGAATACTGCTGGAGCATTGGTTATGCCGAATGGCATAACCAAGAACTCATAGTGGCCATACCGACATCTGAAGGTCGTCTTCTCCACGTCCTCGTCCCGAACTCTGAGCTGATGATAGCCTGACCTGAGGTCTATCTTCGAGAACCACCGTGCTCCCTTGAGCTGATCGAAGAGGTCATCAATCCTCGGTAGCGGATACTTGTTCCTCACTGTCACCTGGTTCTGGCGATAATAGTCAACACAAAGTCGCAAGCTCCCGTCCGCCTTCTTGGAGAAAAAAAATCGGGGAAGCCCCGGGTGAAACACTGGGTCGGATGAATCCCTTGCCCTGAAAGTCCTCCAACTGTACCCATAGCTCTCGAAGCTCAGCGGGGGCCATCTGATATGCTGGAGTCATTATCGGGGCTGTCCCGGGGTACAAGTCAATATGAAAGTCTACCTCTCTGCGAGGAGGTAGCCCTGGAACTTCGTCGGGAAAGACGTCCGCATACTGATCCACCACAACAGGAAAACTATGACTCCACACGTCAACAGCTCCTAGGATGAGTCTAGCCAAATGATGAGTGATGGGCTGTCCTCTCCTCTGCGGAAGTCCATCCTGTGCTTCGAAGGCTCCCTTCTCGCCGATGATGGTGGACCTGCTCCCGTCGGTGCGTACACATCGCACCTTGCGCCTAAAACAGTCAATCTGTGCATGGACTGTAGATAACCAATCCATGCCCAAGATGATGTCGTAAGGCCTTGATGCTGCTACAAGAAGATCTCAGTCGAACCTCTCGCCTCCTAGAGTAAGCTCACACTACCGGCACCAGTGCGTAATCGTCGAGTATGCTCCCGTAGGAGTATCTAGCCGTAAGGATCGAGCCAACGGCTCTGTCGGAATCTCCGAGCTCCGAACAAAGGCAGCGGCTATGAAAGAGTGACTCGCTCCTGTGTCTATAAGAACTGCAGAAAGGGTGGAATAGACAAAGATCATACCTCGAATCATCTCGGGCGCACCGTGGTCGTAGGTGTAAAGACCCGTAAAAATTCAAGGGAAATTTTTTCTTAATTTTCTTTAGAATTTTACAAGAGCGCGGTTTCAGACGGCACCTGATTCCGAGGTCCAGAGTGCCCGGAATTAATTTCTGAAGTTTGGCTCGGGTACGTTCAGTGAACGAACGAGCGGGTATTTCTAACTTTTGATACGGTTCTCGGAATTGAAATACGAGGGCACCGATGAACTCGCAGCGCCGATATTCTCTTAAAGAGACCTTTTCGGAAGTTGCGTTTGTTGCGGGTTGAAAGTTAGTTTTTGGGTTTTTAGTTTAAGTTAAATAAAATTTGTGAGGAACAAATTTTATTTTTAACTAGTTAAGTCCTACCAAAGGAAGTTGGGAGTGGGACCCACATCCACTTAACCTCCCTTGGGAGGATTAAGTGAGGTGGGGTCCACACGAACCCCAACTCCTCAAATTCTCTCAAAACCTCCCCTTTAACTCTTTTCATTTAATGTTGTCAACTTGAGTTACTTATTTAATTATGGGAGTTTAACCTTTTTGAATTTCAAACTTTTGAAATTCTAATGTGTATTGTAATAATAAAATAAGAAGATGTCTTATTTTATTTTGGGTTGTTTGTTTTGTCTCCTTGAGAGCTTTTGGAGAGCCTCTTCTTCTTCTTCAAACTCAACGAAGAACGCGAAGAACGTCGTTCTTCAACGAAGAACTTCTCCGCCGAAGAACACGATCCATCCGCGACGCCGTATCCGCGACGCGACGTACTTCTTTCGCGTCATCTCTTCCGCGACGGTTTTCCGCGACGAACGCCTTCGACAACGACTCTTCCTCCGACGTCAAAGGAATCGACACCGATACTCCACGACTCCGTCAGCGTGCGACTGTCGAGGTAGGGGTTCTTGAGTTTGTTGTTTCCTTTTTATTTGACTTTCCTCGAGACTTGTCGTAGAACGCTCATGTTCCGACGAAGAACGCTGCTCCGCTCTTCTTCGTCTTCGGTGTCAACGAGAGAGAACACCGCACCTTCCTCGGACAACCTTCGTCGGCGTACAAGGATTCGCCAACGACGTGCCTCTTCGGACGCGCATCTTCGTCGTTGAATTTGACGAACGACGACCGCGTCGCCCGACCTCCGCGACGTCGTCTTCCGCGGACATAGTCAAATCCTCGAACTTATACCCGAGGTAGGGGATGTTGATTTAATATTTAATTATCTCATTCTTGCTCGTGGTTCGTATGACTAACGTGAGGATGTTGTTTATTTAAAGTTGCGTTATTAATTTAACGTGAGGGGGGCCGGACCGTACGAACACGGCCGAACCCCCTCCATCGTTCTTGTTTATTTTTGCGGATGGAAGCAAGTGGCGTGGTTCCGTCGCACCACGCGGATGATTGTTCGTTTATTTTACGCAACGCCGTCGCGCGCACACCATGGAAGAAACATCAAGAACGCGACGCCGTCGCGCCGCGTTGAAAGAACTTAAAGTGCGGCGAAAGGGGCGCGGTGCCGTCGCACCGCGCCGGACGACGAACACTGCGGCCGGTTCCGGGCCGCGGCGGGACGAGGAGACCGCGGCCGGATCCGGGCCGCGGCGGGATGTGAAGACCGGCGGCCGGGCCGCCGGCGTCGGAAGCCGAAGAAGGGGACCGGATATTCCGGTCTCGTTTGAGAAAACCGGCCGGCCAGCTGGCCG
Source organism: Viscum album (assembly GCA_963277665.1). Taxonomy (NCBI): domain Eukaryota; kingdom Viridiplantae; phylum Streptophyta; class Magnoliopsida; order Santalales; family Viscaceae; genus Viscum; species Viscum album. The sequence goes on from OY728119.1 coordinate 1,894,683,432, forward strand.
GCCGGATGTCTTAAAACCGGGGAATTTAATTCCCCGACCACCTCTTAAAAACCCCCCTCTTAAAGAGGGGGGGCGGTTCTTGAAGGAGGGGGGGGGGGGGGCAGCCGGCCCCCCTGGTTCGCTTAAATAAACCGGCCCCCACGTGGGGGGCCGGTTTTCAATCAAGGGCGCGGCAAATGCCGCGCCGTTTTTCCAGGAACCGCGGTGCTTAGCCCCCGCGTGCGCAGCCTCGCCGCGGCCCGCCGCCGCCCCAGGGGGGGGGGGGTCGGGTCGGGTCGGCCCGGACCCGGACCCCCTCGTTTCGTACCAGATTTGGTTTTTGGCCCATAACATGAGCCTCGGACCTCCGAATGACGAACCGTCTGCGGCAACGCGATCCTTAGATCGAGACGGTCGTTTCGATTTATCGCACTCAAGGTTTTGGTTAACTTTGAGTTCGGCCGGGTTGGTTCGTTCACGAAACCAACCGGGCCTTCGGAGCGGAAACGCTCATATCTTGAGCCACGAACGTCTGATTGACGCGCCGTCAGTCGCGTTGCGTTCCTCTTAATGAGACGGATCTTTTGGCATACTCCGCCTGAGGTTTGGACGCAGGTGGAGTACGGTCGGGTTGGTTTTGCCTTAAAAACCAACCGGGCCCCGGAGACGAAAAAGCCAATAACTCACAGACCGGGCATCCGATTGACGCGCCGTCTGTTTCGTTGACTTCCTCTTGATGAGACGGAACTTTTGACACACTCCGCCCGAGTTTTGGATGCAGTTGGAGTATGGCCGGGTTGGATTGTACCCGAAATCCAATCGAGCCCCTGGAACGGGAAAGCTGATATCTTTCAGACAGGACGTCCGCTTGACGAGCCGTCAGTGGCGTTGGTAGTTACGTTGAGTAACGGTCCCATTGAATATACCCTATGAGAGTTCGGGGTACAGTTGAGATACGGCCGGGATTGGTTTCGCTCACGAAACCAACCGGGCCCCTGGGACGATTAGGCTAATAACTCACAGATCGGGCGTCCGATCGACGCGCCGTCTGTTGCGTTGAGACCCCTGTGACGAAACGGACTTTTGAGATACTTCTTTGCGGGACTTTGAGATTCTAGGAGTATCGACCTGTAGCTCATGGAGCGGACCCTCCCAGTGAAGAGCGTGCGATGTACGGAGACCGTGTAGCTGGCTGAGACCTGACGACTGCTTGACCGACTCGACTTGGAGTGAGTCGACTAGCCCAGTGGACGGAGCACTACTTTCTGAGGTGCAGACCCATGGCGGACGGAGCACTACCTGTGTGACAGTGCAGACCTGCGGTGCTCGTCCGGAGAGTACCTCAGCAGGCTACTAGGGGGTGTGCACTACTGAGTTTGGGTGACATACCTTGGCGGGAAGCACTACTGTGTCTGGGTGGCTGACCCGCGGTACTCGACAGGAGGAGTACTTCAGCAGTCTTAGGTTAGTGAGCAGTACCTCGGAGTCGTGACAGGACCACTGCACACTCCAGAGACGGAGCTCTTCAGCAGTTACGGTTTCGATAATGAAAATCCTGGTTTGAGCTGAGACTTTTGACCTTGTGTTTACCTCATGATTGAGATGGGTCACTTGATAACTTAGGTATATGTATGGGCATATACCTGGGTAGTGGTTATCCGTTGATCTCATGATTCTTGTGTTACCTCATGACTGAGATGGGTCACTTGATAACTTAGGTATATGTATGGGCATATACCTGGGTAGTGGTTATCCGTTGATCTCATGATTCTTGTGTTACCTCATGACTGAGATGGGTTACTTGATAACTTAGGTATATGTATGGGAATATACATAAGTAGAGTTTATCTGTTGTGATCTTCTTGTGGTTATCCTTGTTGGTTTTAGTGAGACCTTGAGGGTCTCGGGGTCCCTACTGAGTATCGTTATACTCACCCCTGCACGGGCTATGCCCGCACCTCGTTGTGTTGGTTCCAGACGACGGCCAGTACTGGCAGAGGCCGAGTGTTCGAGGACTGGACGGTACCTGGAGGTGGACTATACGACGTGGCGGTACCCAGAGGCAGACCACTGGGCGGGACATACTTGGAGCAGACGGCAGGACCCGAGGAGCAGAGGAGCTATCTGTACCCACCCTTCAGGTGGGATTTCCAGTGGACAGCTCGGCGTAGCTGCTTTACTTTTCAGTTGCTGTTTTCCCTTTCGAGTTGTACTTTACAGTTGGGCTTGTATTTCCGGCCCCTTTTTACTTTCCGCACTTTTGGTTGTACTCTGTTTTGCTTAGTGTTACTTTCCGCTTGCTTACTCTGTGGTGTTTGTTTACTTTACAAAGGCAATGCCTTCCCTTTTTACCGGGATTTACGCCTTGGTGCTAGTCGCCAGCCCCTGGCCTATGGAAGGCGGGCTTGGGGTAGTCACGGTACGGACCCCGAGGGCGGGTCGTGACAAATTGGTATCATAGGAGTTCGGTTCTACCGCAGAACTTATAACTCTGATGTTTCTTTCTGTGAAGCAATAGTGTTGAGAGTACCAAGTGTGGTTTTCAGTTCAGGGAGTCCAGTGTTGGTGCGGGCGGCCGACGTATCCATACACCAGGACCCTATCAACTGATTTCCGACTTTGTGCACGAAAACACTGATTGCGTGTGTGTTTTCAAAGGTTTTTCCCCTTAAAACAGCTCAAACCAGGTCAGCTCACCAGGTATAATCGTTTGATCGTGTTACGTTGTTTCTTTCAGGATGTCTTTTCTCAGACGACCAGCTAGAGCCCGGAGGGATGAGCGTGCTGACAGTCTGTCGAGCGACGAGGCTTCGGTACAGGGCCCTCTTGCAGTTGAGGCACCAGCGGAGGCACCAGCAGTACTACCATATGTTGGGCCACCGATGCCACCAGCCCCAGCAGTAGGCGATGCACGACGCTTGAGCGCGCTACACGAGTTCCAGCACCAGAGGCCACCCAGGTTCCGGGGAGAGACGGACCCGCAGGCGGCTGAGGTTTGGCTGGAGGCTGTGGTGAGAGTCTTCAGGCTAGTGGGGACGCCGGCAGACTTCATGGTGATCTTTGCTACCAGCCTCCTTCAGGCAGCAGCAGGTAGGTGGTGGAGCCACTTGTTTCAGTTTTGCGATGAGATGAACTTCACATGGGAAGACTTCGAGACCTTCTTCAGGGTGGAGTTTGTGCCAGTATCTCTACACCCCGAGCGTGTACAGGAGATTCTGCCTTTGCCGCGTGTTTTTCGATCAGAATCCGAGTCATCTGTGGGCAGTAGACAGATGATACAGAGGTCCAGGAGGACCAGACCAGCAGTTGGGCGATCTCGGGTTTTTGGACCGGTGGTGCGGGGCACCCGGGGTGGGGTCAGAGCCAGGCGTGCCAGAAGCAGACTGTGTTACTCGTGCGGTGGAAAGGGGCACCTGGCACGTGACTGTCCGACTCCTCGTACAGTTGATCCATAGGCTTTTGAGGAGCCACCGAGGTTGAGGCAGCAACAAATTCTGGAGCTCTGGGAACAGGTGGACAGGGGAGGAACTAGTCGATACGTCTTTTGTACTTCTAGTTCCATGTTTATGTTGCTTTTGTGTAGCGTCTTGTAATATGAGCTGCAATAATAAAAGACGCATACCTTTGTGATGTTTTCTTTCCTGTCCTCTTTTGTGATGTTACTAAGAGGTTTCAGTTGACTATTGACTTGACCCTCACTTGTGAGACATCTACTGGAGGAGACCCAGTTACCACACACTGATGCCGACAGTGTGACTCAACCCTTGGAGGCGAGAGTAACGGTTGGATCTCTTAGTAGTAGCGTCGAGGCCTTACGACGTCATCCTTGGTATGGATTAGTATCATCCATGTTAGGATTGACTGTTTTAGGCAAAGAATGTGGTTCATCCAGGGGATGAGACCGGGTTTCTCTTATCGGCAAAGAAGAAATCTTGCAGCTCTTGTGGGACCAGAGATGGTCCGGGCCACGTCGGAGGAGGTCCATGTCATCCAGGAGCGGATGAGGACAACACAGAGCCGGCAAAAGTCATACGCTGTCAGGAGGCGGAGGCCACTAGAGTTCGAGGATGGTGACCACGTCTTCTTGCGGGTCTCACCTCGACGTGGTATTCGGAGATTTGGCCGAGGCGACAAGTTATCTCCGCGTTTCATCGGACCCTTCCAGGTCCTCAACAGGGTAGGTGAGGTGGCTTATCACCTGGCTCTACCACCTCAGTTGCACCGGGTGCACGACGTCTTCCACGTATCCCAGCTGAGGAGATACGTTCACGACCCGACGCACATCATTGATCATGGGGAGCTTGACGTTGACGTTGGGGAGACTTTTACGGAGGTCTCGGTGGAGATAGAGGATCGATAGGAGCAGGTCCTACATGGGCGATCGATTCCTCTTGTGCGCAACAGATGGCGGCACGGGAATCTGCAGGAGAGCACATGGGAGCGGGAGGCTCAGATGCGTGCTCAGTACCCTCTTTTGTTTCCCTAGTTTTTGTTGTATCTTTACGGGGACGTAAAGTCCTGAGGTGGGAGTAATGTAAAGACCCGTAAAAATTCAAGGGAAATTTTTTCTTAATTTTCTTTAGAATTTTACAAGAGCGCGGTTTCAGACGGCACCTGATTCCGAGGTCCGGAGTGCCCGGAATTAATTTCTGAAGTTTGGCTCGGGTATGTTCAGTGAACGAACGAGCGGGTATTTCTAACTTTTGATATGGTGCTCGGAATTGAAATCCGAGGGCACCGATGAACTCGCAGCGCCGATATTCGCTTAAAGAGACCTTTTCGGAAGTTGCGTTTGTTGCGGGTTGAAAGTTAGTTTTTGGGTTTTTAGTTTACGTTAAATAAAATTTGTGAGGAACAAATTTTATTTTTAACTAGTTAAGTCCTACCAAAGGGAGTTGGGAGTGGGACCCACATCCACTTAACCTCCCTTGGGAGGATTAAGTGAGGTGGGGTCCACACAAACCCCAACTCCTCAAATTCTCTCAAAACCTCCCCTTTAACTCTTTTCATTTAATGTTGTCAACTTGAGTTACTTATTTAATTATGGGAGTTTAACCTTTTTGAATTTCAAACTTTTTAAATTCTAATGTGTATTGTAATAATAAAATAAGAAGATGTCTTATTTTATTTTGGGTTGTTTGTTTTGTCTCCTTGAGAGCTTTTGGAGAGCCTCTTCTTCTTCTTCAAACTCAACGAAGAACGCGAAGAACGTCATTCTTCAACGAAGAACTTCTCTGCCGCAGAACACGATCCATCCGCGACGCCGTATCCGCGACGCGACGTACTTCTTCCGCGTCATCTCTTCCGCGACGGTTTTCCGCGACGAACGCCTTCGACAACGACTCTTCCTCTGACATCAAAGGAATCGACACCGATACTCCACGACTCCGTCAACGTGCGACTGTCGAGGTAGGGGTTCTTGAGTTTGTTGTTTCCTTTTTATTTGACATTCCTCGAGACTTGTCGTAGAACGCTCAAGTTCCGACGAAGAACGCCGCTCCGCTCTTCTTCGTCTTCGGTGTCAACGAGAGAGAACACCGCACCTTCCTCGGACAACCTTCGTCGGCGTACAAGGATTCGCCAACGACGTGCCTCTTCGGACGCGCCTCTTCGTCGTTGAATTTGACGAACGACGACCGCGTCGCCCGACCTCCGCGACGTCGTCTTCCGCGGACATAGTCAAATCCTCGAACTTATACCCGAGGTAGGGGATGTTGATTTAATATTTAATTATCTCATTCTTGCTCGTGGTTCGTATGACTAACGTGAGGATGTTGTTTATTTAAAGTTGCGTTATTAATTTAACGTGAGGGGGGCCGGACCGTACGAACACGGCCGAACCCCCTCCATCGTTCTTGTTTATTTTTGCGGATGGAAGCAAGTGGCGTGGTGCCGTCGCACCACGCGGATGATTGTTCGTTTATTTTACGCAACGCCGTCGCGCGCACACCATGGAAGAAACATCAAGAACGCGACGCCGTCGCGCCGCGTTGAAAGAACTTAAAGTGCGGCGAAAGGGGCGCGGTGCCGTCGCACCGCGCCGGACGACGAACACCGCGGCCGGTTCCGGGCCGCGGCGGGACGAGGAGACCGCGGCCGGATCCGGGCCGCGGCGGGATGTGAAGACCGGCGGCCGGGCCGCCGGCGTCGGAAGCCGAAGAAGGGGACCGGAAATTCCGGTCCCGTTTGAGAAAACCGGCCGGCCAGCTGGCCGGCCGGATGTCTTAAAACCGGGGAATTTAATTCCCCGGCCACCTCTTAAAAACCCCCCTCTTAAAGAGGGGGGGCGGTTCTTGAAGGAGGGGGGGGGGGGGGGGGCAGCCGGCCCCCCTGGTTCGCTTAAATAAACCGGCCCCCACGTGGGGGGGGGGGGGGCGGTTTTCAATCAAGGGCGCGGCAAATGCCGCGCCGTTTTTCCAGGAACCGCGGGGCTTAGCCCCCGCGTGCGCAGCCTCGCCGCGGCCCGCTGCCGCCGCCGCCGCGCCGCCCCAGGGGGGGGGGGGGGTCGGGCCGGGTCGGCCCGGACCCGGACCCCCCCGTTTCGTACCAGATTTGGTTTTTGGCCCATAACTTGAGCCTCGGACCTCCGAATGACGAACCGTCTGCGGCAACGCGATCCTTAGATCGAGACGGTCGTTTCGATTTATCGCACTCAAGGTTTTGGTTAACTTTGAGTTCAGCCGGGTTGGTTCGTTCACGAAACCAACCGGGCCTTCGGAGCGGAAACGCTCATATCTTGAGCCACGAACGTCCGATTGACGCGCCGTCAGTCGCGTTGCGTTCCTCTTAATGAGATGGATCTTTTGGCATACTCCGCCTGAGGTTTGGACGCAGGTGGAGTACGGTCGGGTTGGTTTTGCCTTAAAAACCAACCGGGCCCCGGAGACGAAAAAGCCAATAACTCACAGACCGGGCGTCCGATTGACGCGCCGTCTGTTTCGTTGACTTCCTCTTGATGAGACGGAATTTTTGACATACTCCGCCCGAGTTTTGGATGCAGTCGGAGTATGGCCGGGTTGGATTGTACCCGAAATCCAATCGGGCCCCTGGAACGGGAAAGCTGATATCTTTCAGACAGGACGTCCGCTTGACGAGCCGTCAGCGGAGTTGGTAGTTACGTTGAGTAACGGTCCCTTTGAATATACCCTATGAGAGTTCGGGGTACAGTTGAGATACGGCCGGGATTGGTTTCGCTCACGAAACCAACCGGGCCCCTGGGACGATTAGGCTAATAACTCACAGATCGGGCGTCCGATCGACGCGCCGTCTGTTGCGTTGAGACCCCTGTGACGAAACGGACTTTTGAGATACTTCTTTGCGGGACTTTGAGATACTTGGAGTATCGACCTGTAGCTCGTGGAGCGGACCCTCCCAGTGACGAGCGTGCGATGTACGGAGACCGTGTAGCTGGCTGAGACCTGACGACTGCTTGACCGACTCGAATTGGAGTGAGTCGACTAGCCCAGTGGACGGAGCACTACTTTCTGAGGTGCAGACCCATGGCGGACGGAGCACTACCTGTGTGACAGTGCGGACCCGCGGTGCTCGTCCGGAGAGTACCTCAGCAGGCTACGAGGGGGTGTGCACTACTGAGTTTGGGTGACATACCTCGGTGGGAAGCACTACTGTGTCTGGGTGGCTGACCCGCGGTACTCGACAGGAGGAGTACTTCAGCAGTCTTAGGTTAGTGAGCAGTACCTCGGAGTCGTGACAGGACCACTGCACACTCCAGAGACGGAGCTCTTCAGCAGTTACGGTTTCGATAATGAAAATCCTGGTTTGAGCTGAGACTTTTGACCTTGTGTTTACCTCATGATTGAGATGGGTCACTTGATAACTTAGGTATATGTATGGGCATATACCTGGGTAGTGGTTATCCGTTGATCTCATGATTCTTGTGTTACCTCATGACGGAGATGGGTCACTTGATAACTTAGGTATATGTATGGGCATATACCTGGGTAGTGGTTATCCGTTGATCTCATGATTCTTGTGTTACCTCATGACTGAGATGGGTTACTTGATAACTTAGGTATATGTATGGGCATATACATAAGTAGAGTTTATCTGTTGTGATCTTCTTGTGGTTATCCTTGTTGGTTTTAGTGAGACCTTGAGGGTCTCGGGGTCCCTACTGAGTATCGTTATACTCACCCCTGCACGGGTTATGCCCGCACCTCGTTGTGTTGGTTGCAGACGACGGCCAGTACTGGCGGAGGCTGAGTGTTCGAGGACTGGACGGTACCTGGAGGTGGACTATACGACGTGGCGGTACCCAGAGGCAGACCACTGGGCGGGACATACTTGGAGCAGACGGCGGGACCCGAGGAGCAGAGGAGCTATCTGTACCCACCCTTCAGGTGGGATTTCCAGTGGACAGCTCGGCGTAGCTGCTTTACTTTTCAGTTGCTGTTTTCCCTTTCGAGTTGTACGTTACAGTTGGGCTTGTATTTCCGGCCCCTTTTTACTTTCCGCACTTTTGGTTGTACTCTGTTTTGCTTAGTGTTACTTTCCGCTTGCTTACTCTGTGGTGTTTGTTTACTTTACAAAGGCAATGCCTTCCCTTTTTACCGGGATTTACGCCTTGGTGCTAGTCGCCAGCCCCTGGCCTATGGAAGGCGGGCTTGGGGTAGTCACGGTACGGACCCCGAGGGCGGGTCGTGACAGTAGGCCTTTGCTTCCTGGAGCTATGCATGTCTCTGCCCGCCAGCTCCATGTGGTCGGGGTGGACCTCCTGGTGGTGGTGGTGGTAGAGCCTCAAAGTGTCTCCCACCACCTGCTGCTCAGCCAGCTCCTCTGCCTCGTTCGCCTCCTCCCGGCGAACCACCACGGTCGACCCTCTACCTCTGCCTGGGTGGCCCCTCAACCGTCTGCTGCTCCTCAGCACGCTGGGTCGGGCAGTCACGAGCCATGTGGCCCTGCCCGCCGCATGTGTTGCACTACCTACCTCTCGAAAGACTGGCTCCACACTATGTGTCCCACACTACTGAGCCAGTGTCCTGAGGTTGTCTGCGTGAGGGTCTGGTCTGCCTGGACCCCTAAGTCATCCGTCGACTGCCTGCCGTAGAAGACTCTGCTACGTGCCACCCCGTGGTAGGTCTCGCTGCTGAAGAAGGCTCAGCAAGAAAGCTCTCGATCAAAAGGGCTCGCTCCAGTACTCCTGCCTGAGTCAGAATGCTGAGGGAGATCAGCGATGCCCTGATCTTGTGTCTCAATCCTTTCTCAAAGGTCCATGCCCAGAAGAATGGGTCCCGTACCATGTCGGTCGAGTAACGCGAGAGATCGGTAAATCTCACCGAGTACTGGGTGATAGTCAAGCTGCCCTGCCGTAGCTGAAGAAGCTACTGGATGCGCACCGCACGGAGGGTGGCTGAGACAAACTCTGAGGGGAAGAGGCCCTAAAAGTCTGTCCAGAGGAGAGATGGATAATCGTGCACCTAGAGCATCAAGCTCCACCATCGGCCCGCTGCCGCGTGCAGTAGGCTCGTCGCGAGGATCACCATGAGGTCTGTTGGTGTCCTCACTAACCGGAAAACTCGCACCACTGCCTCCAGCCAGTCCTCGACTGCCTGGGGTTTTGTCTCCCCGCGGAACCTGGGCGGTCGCTGGCGCTGGAACTCATTCAGTGCACTGAGGTGACATGCATCGTCAGCGACTGGGGCTGGAAGCATCGGTGGCTCAGCGGGTAAAGGTACTGCCGGTGCCTCAGCTGTCAAAGGGCCCTGCACCAAGGCCTCGTCGCTCAGCGGGCTGTCGTCATGCACAACTCTCGGAACCCTAGATGGCTGCCATTGTGGGGCCATCCTGAAAAGGAAATAGGTGTGCCACGGTCAGAACAATATACCTGGTGAGCTGACACAAAGTAATCACAAAGAAAACTTGTAACACACATGCAATCAATGTTTTCGTGCATTAAGTTGGAAATCAGAAGTCAGGGTCCTGGTGTACGGATACGTCGGTCGCCGCACCAACATCGGACTCCTTGGACTGATAACCACACCCAATACACTTAACACTATTGCTTCACATAGAAGAAAGATCAGAGTCTGTAGTAGAACCGAACTCCTCTGATACCAATTTTTCACGACCCGTCCTCGAGGCCCGTGCCGTGACTACCCCATGCCCGCCTTCCATAGGCCAGGGGCTGGAGACTAGCACCAAGGCGTAAATCCCGATAAAAAAGGAAGGCATTTCCTTTGTAAAGTAAACAAGCACCACCGAGTAAGAAAGCGGAAGAAGTAAACACTAAGTAAAAACTGGTACAACAGTAAGTGCGCAAAATTAAAGGGGGCCGGAAATACAAGCCCAACTGTAAAGTAAAACTGAAAGGAGAAAACAACAACTGAAAAAAAACCGCAGTGTCGAGCCGTCCTCTGGAAGTCCCACCTGAAGGGTGGGTACAGATCGCCTCCACAGCTCCTCGGTCCAGCCGCCCGCTCCGAGTACACCCCGCCCAGTGGTCCACCTCCAGGTACCGTCCTACTCCACCAACCTCGACCACGATCAGCGATGTTAGTCATCTATAACCAACACAACGTAGTGGGGGCATAGCCCGTGCATGGGTGAGTATAAGATACTCAGTAGGGACCCCGAGACCCCCAAAGGTCTCCCAGAATCCACAAAGGATAATCCATAAAGGAAAGATACAATCATAAAGAAGCATCTGACACTGCTTAGGTATATGCCCATACATATATCTAAGTCATAAATTCTCGCTCGGCTCCAACATCTGAGCTCAAGTACAACCCTGTCCACACAGGAAAGAAAAATGTAAATCCACACAGGATATCACAACACAATCCATAAAATAAAGCAAAACAGGGTTTCAGCTCACACAGGTATACTTATTCTAATGACGATAGAGATGATCACTGATCCATCTAATCCTTCGGACCCACAAATGATCGATAGCTACTAACCCCCGCAATGACCCACACAAGATCGGACCCACACAGGATCGATAGGTAACTAACCCCCGCAAAGACCCACACAGGATCGGACCCACACATGATCTGTAGGTGATGGCCCACACAGGACCACTGAGCGCTGACCCAGAGAGGATCGGACCCACACAGGATCGGTAGCACTAACCCACAAAGGATCGTCGAGTGCTGTAGTCGTCGTCCTCGAATCCACTGAGGATCTCTGCACAGTTGTCATCGTCACAGTAACAGTCGCAGCCAGCTCTAGGGTTCCCGCACACAGCAAGCTCGTTCGGGAGGGTCTGTTCCACGATCCGAGAGGCAGATACATCAACTAACACATATTCTAGAGTTGATGTATTCAAAAGTTCCATATCGTCAACAGGAACTCAAAGTCGCAGACGGCGCGTCAATCAGACGCCCGTTCTAAGAGTTATTGGCTAATTCGTCCCAGGGGCCCGGTTGGTTTTTAAGGAAAAACCAACCCGACCATACTCCACCTGTGTCCAAACCTCGGGCAGAGTAAGCCAAAAGATCCGTCTCACTTAGAGGAAAACAACAAAGTTGACGGCACGTCAATCGAACGTCTGAAGCTCAGTATATGAGTGTTTCCGCTCTGAGGCCCTGGTTGGTTTCGTGTACGGACCAACCCGGCCGAACCTAAAGTATTCTGAAACCTTGAGTGTGATATACCAAAACGATCGACTCGATCCAAGGATCGCATCGCCGCTGACGGCGCGTCGTTCGGAGGTCCGTAGCTCATGTTATGAGCAAAAGACCGAAAGGGTCCGGAAACGGGGGGTCTGGGCCCGGACTAACCCGGCCCAACCCCCCCTGGGTCAGCCCGAACCGGTCGACCCGACCCGGGTTCGGGTCCGACCCGATTTGGTGTGACCCCGGCCCAGCCAGGGCGGCCTGGCCCGACCTGGGCGTGACCCGGCCAGTGGGTCGGCTCGGCTCGGCCGAGCGGCTGAGCAAGGGAATTCGCGGGGTGTGTTTTCCCTGCGGGAAGAAGAGCCGCGGCCCCGCTGGGGCCGCGCTTGGTCAGCGGTTGTGGCAAAGCCGCGTCCCGTGTCTTGCCGGACCCGTGCGGTCGCGGGTCGGGTCGGCCGCCGCCGCTGGGGCCCCGCTGCCTCCGGTGGATTCCGCGGGCCATCGAAGTTGCTCCGGTGGTCCGATTCCACTTCCGTCTGCGCTGTAGCTCCTCTCGGGTCTCGTTCTTCACTGCGGAATCAACAAATCGTCTCTACGGCCCGTTTTTTCATCGACCGCCGTTTCGCACATCAACGAAGAACTGTAGAGGGTTGTCGGGCCGTGTTTGTTTGGCCAGCACCCTCCGCGTTAGGTGATAACAATCGGAAATAAAGGATCAACACATCAAAACATAACAACATACAATTTTAATAAATGAAAATTGCACATTGATCCTGGGCTCTTTGTTTTAGAAGGAAAAAACTACGGGAGTAAAATATTATTTTCAAATAAAATCCCTACCTCGCCGTAGTCGTCGAGCGAGCGTTCTACGCGGAATTGATCGTCGCGGTAGGAGGTGATCGTCGTGTCGCAGGAAGGGCGTAGCGTCGTCACGGATGGGCATCGCGTCGACGATCTCTGAGGGTTAAAGAAACACACGGATTTAATTATAACAATTAAATCCAGGTTGAGGATAAAACCCACAAAGGAATTTAAAGGACCACAATCTCTTACCTCAACGGACGATCGAAGCTTTGTCGCGGGGAAATAACGTCGTGGAAGAAGCGTCAGCGTCGCATCGATCTCCGGGGGTCGGGCGTTCTTCGTCGCCCTGCGTCAGAGGCCGGTGTTCTTCGCGTTCTTCGCGTTCTTCGCAAATGGGGAGGAAGATCTTTAGAGATTCTCCAAAGGTTTAACACAACATTCAAAAAGAAGGTGTGTTGGCCTTATTTTATTAACATTCCAACAAACTGAAAACGTGTTAAGAAACGAACAAAATTAATTCATAGAATTAATTTCAATGAAGATAACTGCCCAATTAATAGGAGCGTTTAATAGTTTAAAAAATGCCCCAGTTGACTTTCATTTAAAAGGGTTTTCTCGGGTTCGTTACTTAGAGGAAAAGAAATGGTGGGGCTCGTGTGGGCCCCACCTCACAAATATCCTACCAAGAGGGTAGGATATTTTGGTTTCCACTTTAGCTTAGCTTAAGCAGCTTTAAGTGGCTTTAAGAAGCTTTAAGTGAAATAAAATAAAGCTTGTCGTACCACATTATTTTATTTCGTAACTTAAAGCCCAAAAATTTAAAAACCACACCCGAGCAAATGCAACTCCGAAAGAGGCGTTTCTAAGAAAATACCGGCACTACGATTCCATCAGTACCCTCGGAATTTTATTCCGAGCACTGTTTCAAAAGTTAGAAGAACCCGCTCGTTCGTTCACTGAACGTACCCGTGCCCAACTTCGAAAAATGATTCCAGGCACACCGGCCTCAGAATCAGGTGCCGTCAGAAACTGCGTTCTTGTAAAATTCCAAAGAAAATTAATAAAAAAAATTCCTTGAAATTTACGGGTCTCTACGGTTAGGATTATTGGGATTACATTTAACTACTATTATTTATCCCATGTTATGAAATTATGATCTCTTTTTCAGGTTAAGATTTCCAAAATGTTATGTTCTTATGAATATGACATGATTTATATTTCTTTTTTTACCCTTAATGAGCATTTGAGCTCACCCTTTTGAATGTTTTCTTTCCGCATGTTAGGAATAAGGTTATTATGTAGGATATGCCAAAAAGGGACTCTAGATATGATGAAATAAATGGGAGACAACGTAGATGATTTAGGAACCCGTTGTTTATGTTTCCCAACTCTAAATACATTATACCTATATAGTCCTTTCATGGTTTTGTTATATGTTGTAATAAGTGTACTTCAATTTTCATGTATTGGCAATGTATGTAAAGTATGGGTCGTTATACTGGAACTATAAACTGTACCCAACCTGCGACATCAAAAAAACCAAGTATACTTACCCCCAAAGGTGTAATTAGGGTGTGATCCAAATCCCAGTAGGATACCATCACTAAGATAATCCATGCAATAAACATTCAAAGACAAAAATCATCCAAGTTTGGAAAAACAAGTAATTTTTAGTTACAATTTTTAAATGATGCAACTTTAAAAAAATCATTTTTCAAGTGGGATAATTTAATGAATCAAAAAAATTAAAATAAATTCCAAAGCTAATGAAATTTCCAACCAAATATATTGTATGTCGATGGTAAGTATAAAGGATCTAATGAGTGCAATAAATAGTTAATAACCCCTATGCACTAGCTAGTTGTGGGTCCCCGGTACCTCGTATCTTGGTGAGAGTAACCATAAAAAATATCCATTCTCATGCACGAGACACTAGTAGAGAAATTACCCATAACCTAGTGGTACCCAATAATCATCATCATCATCGTAGTTTATATAGAGTTGTAAGCATCAATCTTGCTAAGTGAATCTAAGGCCAAACACCACAGATTCTCTTTCATACTAGTACACGTCCACCCACCTAGATACCCTGGTTTTCCCCTTGTGCTCAAAAAATTTCAACAAGTCAGGAAATATACAATTCACATGATAATATCATTTCCACATCACAAATTCACCAAAAATCCCACATCTATACCACCCAATTCAAAAAAGTCAACTTTTCATTCAAATTGATTTTGTAATCTGACTCACACCCAAACATCCCACAACACTTTTCATATTTCTTTAACATGTCAACAAATCCAATAAAAAATTTTATGAAACCATTCCCAGATATTCCAACTCACAAAATGGCCCACTCTCATGTTAAATAATGCCATTTTTATAACCAAAATCCATTTTGTACATCACACTCACACAAAACATCCCAGATCACTTTCACATATCTTACTCACTTTAGTAAATCCTTCAAACATTTTTATAAAACATTTCCATGATGGAACAAATCACAAAACATCCCCTTTTTCATTTAAAATGTACTATATCAAAATATACATACTACAAAATATTTTTTCAATATGGTTTCACCACATATATAAATCATTAAATCATTCAAATATTTTATTAAACAATTATAAAGAGTATACCCAAACTTTTCTCATAAAACCCATTTCAAAACCATATATCAAGGACAAAACCACACCAAATCATTACCAATGTATAATTGGAATCCCTAGAGACATTAATATAACCACTTTCAAGTGTTATAATATGACCTTCAATAATACCATGAATGATAGAATGAAAACACCAATTTTCATAAAAGGCTCTCAAGAAGTATAACAAAGTTTTACACACCAAACCTATTCAAAAACCCCCATTACATGGACCACATGACACTAAGGAATTAAAAAATATAATTTCTATCTCCTTTCAAAAAATAATAAATTAATTTTATATTTGATAAAACTAACTCAAAAGATACCACTTCTGTTACCTTCAAAGAGTTCAAAACTTCAAAAAAAACTAATATAAATTTAAATGCTTAACCAAATCCCGAAAAAACGGTTTTCACACCACACACAGCATATTTGGAACATGAATAACTAGTAAAAGAATAAAAATAACTCATCATGGAATGGTTAACCATGTAATCACATACCTTTTGAGTTGAAACCCTCAAATCTTGGTGCGAAACATCAACACAACCACCGCGACACCAAAAGGAAGTGAATAGAAACCTAAAATCTAAATATTACTCAAAAACGACAACATGTAAAACCCTTGGTTCGAACCATAACTTATGGACACTTTATAACATCCAAAAAATAGGGATGAAACCCTAAAGAAATCGATGAAATGTAAGGGAGGAACACTTACTTGAGGAAATCTTGGAGAAATCTCCATAAATCCACCAGTATCTAAATTTTAAAATAGCCAAAAATTAAATTGAGGTTTCAAAAATGATGAGGATACCATGTAGGAACTAGAATTTTGGAAAAATTGTGAGAAATGAAGGAGTTATGAAGGAATCAATTTACCTATTCAAATCTGGGCGATTTGAGAAATCTATAGAAGTATCTCCTACATTCACAGTTAAAATTATATTCAAAAAGGGGGATGAGAGAATGGGATCATGGATTAGGTATGTGGGCTTGAGTTAGAGTTGGAATCACCAAACAATATTAAATATTGAATTATATATTAAAGAGATAAAAATATTTTTATTGTTGGAAATGGGATTTTTGGACGGCCCAACACCTTAATAAAAAACCCAAATCCCTCATTATTATGGATTCCAAATTTATATGGTGATTTTAATATACCAGAGATTACATTTGGGATGTGGAATTGGTGTAAAATGTTGAAAAATGAAGGAGTTATAAAACAAACAATTTTTTTTAAAATCTGGAAATGGGCTTGCGGTTTGGCCCATATTTTGAAAACCCAAAATTTCCACCAAAATGAATGATAAACACACAAAACAAATCAGGAATGGAAATTAAATGAAAAATGATTTTAAAAGAAGTCATGGAGGTGATAATTATCCCCACCATAAAACATTACACCCTTGGAAAGCCACAACATGACAAAATGCAAAAACTAAACCCAATCGAAATGCCGAAATAGACTGCTTTTCCACGATTTGCCCTCAAAAGCCAAAATAGATCTAGGGATTAATTAAGGAAGGAATACTTCAAAAACAAACCCTAAACCAATTTACTGAAATGATCAAGCACATTCATGATTTATCCCAGAATAAAACTCCTCAAACACTATCCAAACAATGCTCAAGCAATTTACCCTAACAAAAAACAACATCAATCAAGGTTACACTTACCTTGATATAACTAAATTGTTGGGCACTCACAAATACCAACTTTTACCCAAGGAAAATGTAGTAGTTAGATATATTTGAATGATACTATCCAATTAAAATCCAAGACAATGGAAAAAACTGAATTACTGGTATGAGGAGACAAAAATGTGCTCCCCACCACCAGAGACAACATAAATTTTTCCTTAGGTCGGAACCAGATACTAACAGGGGAGGCCTAAACAGACTCCCTTGTAAAAGTGGTAGACATCCATAAGAAATTTCCAAAATAAAATGCATGAGACCCATGGTGGGTCTCCCCACCATAAGAAACAACAATATTAACCGACCAATATGGCCTGACATAGAATGAGCCCAAAAATCAATGAGTTGGGATGACCGCATAGTTTGTCTGAATAGTTTGGGATACTATGTGCTAACCATGAATATCCTTATATCTGCATCATTTTCTTGGCCACCATTAAATCTCATCATGTGAAAACCATGTGCTAAACCTATCTAGAAATTTTTTAAACCATTCTCAAAAAATTGAATGGAAACTATAGTCGGAATGAAAGACATTAGGGGACAAACATGGGCACGAGGACCTCCACTTAATTCCCTCAAATGGGAATCAAAATATAAAGATGATGACACCAGAGGTTTAAACTCTTACTATCATTCATACTGATGGTAGGACTTGAAAAATGTTTTAAATGACCCTGATATTTCCCTTGACCATGTGGCAACTTCTCTCTAGAACCTATGTCTAGAGCATAAAAGATTGAAGCATCTTCACCCTTGTAGTTAGGCTTTGGAAACCCCTGTATGGAACTTCTTCTTTAGATTACAAAAACAACTATAGCACATAACCTGATGGGTTCACAAGACATAACACACTCCAGAACTCACTGAACTGAAACTTGACATTTCATTAATACAAGGGATCAGAATATGCACACACATCTCACCTTGTTTCTTCGGGTGAGAAACAACTTAAGGGGAGGACACATAAAAAACCTTCCTCTAAGATAGTGGAGTTCATGTTTTTCTCAATGGAGAAATACTCCCAACACCACACAGACCCTCATAGGATTGCACTACCTACACCTTTATAGTCAAATGATCCCATGACATCACAATGCATCACTGAACATGACCACTGTGATCGATAGAAACAATATATGGAAAAGGACATTATTCCATGTCCCCAAACAACTCAAAATTCCAAAAGGTGACCATAATGGCTTCTCATGAGAATATTTACAACACTGGTGGTATAACGTGAACTCATATGTCAAAGAGACTATGAAGGAACCAAAGGCCCTATTAGACACCATCTAGACACTCATCCAGACTAATAACCCCAGATCACATCCACATTCGATGAATCATGAAATTTAAGAATTTGTGCCCTCTTTCACCCATCCATGAGCACTCTACCTCTACAAGAGTATCCTCAAACCACAAAATTAAAGGGTTCAGAGTCATTCTAAAATGGTCGATAAATGATTCCATACATTGATCAACTAGAGGATTTTATAATGGCGAAACAATCCGATTTTCACTTCATTTGTGAACTAATCCATAATGGGGGCATACCTTATACAATGAGAGAACCCAAGGACCCAACCATCCTGGTCTGTTGGTTATTAAATACCAAAACCAGATCCAAATTGATCAGGGGAACCACCAAAATGGCTTCCAATGCTTTTCATAGAAGAGACCACTAACCAGCCCTTCAACCCAGCTTACCGACCAAACTCAAAACCAAAACACCGTTCAAACAATAGGTGTTCTTGGACACAAAACATCCATCAACATAAACATTTCCAAAAACACCTAATAAAAACCATCCCAAAACATTCATTAAGACATCATGTTTTCCTTTTAAAAACAATGCGTGGAAAAAAATGGTTCAGCGGTTAGCGTATCCACAAATGGTACCCAATGGGCCCCAAACATGCATGTTTTCGTGCCACATTGGGAACCCTCTTCATAACCATCTTGAAACACATAAAATTGTGTCATTAAACATCCATAATCCCATATAACCCCATGCATGTGGTCTCTCATGAAAATACCAAAGGATAAAAAAAATTATTCCACTTATCAAAAACAAAACAATCAACCAATACATCATTTTTCTCAATACCGCTAACCACAAAATCAAACCCAAATCAATGCTTAAAAATATTTTTAGAAAGTCATAATAATTCAAATGAAATATCACTTTCATGTCAAAAACATTAAATTCAAGACATCTCATCTCATTATAACACCTTTCACCAGTTTAGAAAACCCTATTGGAAACACTTTTTCAATCCCAACTTTAACATAATTCTTTGTTTCAAAAGAGGCGTAAACACACCAATTTCCAAATTCAAAAATAAATCTTAAATTTTAGTACCACCATTTCCAAAATCAATTTCTTCCCACGTTATTTGAATATCTTTTCAAAAAACCATACGCTTATGAAAACCTTGTCATTTTTACATTAAAACTGAACTTCTAAGATTTCAAAACTAAAGGGCACAAGACAATGCGAGGGGGAGCTAGATTCTGTGGTTGAATTTGACATATGGTTTTCGGCTATAAACCAATAACATAATTATCCAAGAGAGTGTTCTAGGGAAATATCCCCAGCTCCACATGGCTTTCCAGGCCCTACGAGCTCATTGAGACCATTACCCAACTCTCTTTTCATTTCCCCTAATCATCATCTGACCGAAAAAAAACAAACGAATTAGATAATTCCCAACCTCCCATGGTGACATGTATCCCTTCATGATGAGTGGTGATCAAGAACACTACCCATAACCAAATTTCCAAGTCCCAAAAATCCAAACTTCATACTATCCCGGATGTTCCCCAAATAACCTAACCCAAACAGTTAACATAAATGTCCTTTGATACCATTTTATGAAGAACCGAATCAGGTCGCTGCCAAAACTAGCACCAAACCCATCCCAATACATAGAACAAAGGGTGTTTCTAATCCCCATGGGATGGTACATATTCTTAGCTATTATAAAATTATAATTGGTAATGACTTACCCAAGTTTATAAACATAAAACAACAAATGAATCCAATAAAATGAAACTGGATGTTTCAAACCAAACCATCTTTTACCAAAATTCAGAACTGAATTAAATAGTTTAAAACAACTCGGAATAACTATAAAAAAGGTACAAAACTAAAAAGAAACATCCCATGAACACTCATGGAAAGAGGAATCGCCCTCAATCCATCTCCATACGACAACACCACAAAGAACCTGCAAAAACCCAAACCACTAGAACTATAAATTGTAACCAACCTGCGACATTAGAAAAAACCAAGTCTATATACACCAAATGGTGTAATTATGGTGTGATAACAAGACTATTAGGATACAACCACTAAGAGATTCCATGTGATAAATATTCAAAGATAAAAATCATGCAAGTTTTCAAAAACAAGTAATTTCTAGTTACAATTTCTCAATGATGAAACTTTAAAAAAATTAAGTTTTCATGTTGGATAATTTAAAGATTAAACACTTTTAAAATAAATTCCAAAGCTACTGAATTTTTCAGCTAAATATACCGCATGTATAAGGCATGTATAAAGGATATAATGAGCGTAAGTAATATGAAATAACCCCTAGGCACAAGCTACATGTGGGTCCCAGGTACCTCGTATCTTAGTCAGAGTAACCATCAAAAATATCCATTCTCTTTCCCATTACACTAGTAGGGAACATACCCACAACATAGTGGTCTCCAATCATCATAATCATAGTTTTGTTAGATCTATAAGCATCAATCTTGTTGTGTGAAATTTAGGCCAAACCCCACAGATTCATTAGCATACTAGTACACGTATACCCACCTAGATACCAGGGTTTCCCCCTTGTGTTGAAACAAGTTCAAAAAGTCATGAAATATTATTTTCACTTGAAAATATCATTTCCACATCAAAACTTCACCATTTATCCCACATGTATACCATATAAGTTACATAATTCCACTTTTCATTCACGTTGATTTTGAAATCCGACTCACAACAGTAGCCCAAAACACTTTTCAAATTTCATTAAAACTTCCACAAATCCATTAAAAAATTTTATAAAACCATTCCAAGATATTCCTACTCACATAAAAGCCCACTCACATGTTACATACTACAATTGTTTAACCGAAAACCATTTTTTACATCACACTCACACAAAACATCCCACATCACTTTCAAATCTCTTACAAACTTTAGTAAATCCATAAAATATTTTTATAAAACATTTCCAAGATGGAACACATCACAAAACATCCCCTTAAACATTTTAAATGTACCATTTAAAAATATAAACACTCCAAAATAGTTTTCAAATATTTATTCACCTCTTATATAAATCATAAAATCTTTCAAATCTTTCATAAAACAATTATAAAGAGTATATCCAAACTTTTCACATAAAACCCAATCTAAAACCATATTTCTAGGAAAAAAACACACCTAATCACAACCAAAGTATTATTGGAATCCCTAGATACATTTATAAATGCACTTTCAAGTGTAATAAAATAACCTTGAAAATTACCACGAAAGATACAATGAAGATACCCATTTTCTTAAAATGATCTCATGAAGTATAACAATGTTTGACACAATAAACCTATTCTAAAAAGACCCTTAAAAACCCACATGAAACTAAGGAATTAAAAAACATAATTTTATTCCACCTTAATCAACTAATAAATCAATTTCATATTTTATAAATCTACCACAAAAGATACCACTTGTGTTACATTTGAATAGTTCACAAATTCAACAAAAATGAAATTAGAAAAATAAATGCTTAACCAAATACCTCAAAAACGGTTTTCAAACCACAGAAAGAATATGCGGAAAATGAAAAAATAGTAAAATAAGAAAACTAGCTCATTAATGAATGGTTAACCATGGAATCATTTACCTTTTGCATAGAAACCCTCAAGTCATCGTGCGAAACATCAAGCACACCACATCCAAACCACAGGGAAGTGAAGAGAAACCAAAAATATCAAGATTTAATCGTAAAGTCACCATGTAAAACCCAAGGTTCTAAACCAAACATGTAGACACATTGGAACATCAAGAAAGAGGGATGAAACCCTAGTGAAATGGATGAAATGAAAGAGAGAAACACTTACTTGATGGAATCTTGGATAAATATCCATAAATACAGTATTATCAGAATTTTAAAATAGAAAAACATTCAGGGGAGGTTTTCAAATTGTTGAGGAGATCATTTAGGAACTATAATGAGGGGAAAATAGTTAAAAATGAAAGATTTATGAAATAAGTAAATGTACCTCTTCAAATCTGGGAAATTTGAGAAATTATGAGAAGATTCACCTAAATTACCAATGAAAATGATATCCAAAGAGGGGGAAGATAGGATGTGAGTGCTCATTAGTTATATGGGCTCGGGTGAGATTTGGAATCACTGAAAAAAATAAAAACTAAATTATATATTAAATAATAAAAATTATTTTTAATGGATGAAATGGGCTTTTGGGATAGCCCAACACCTTAATAAAAAACCCAAATCCTTGATTATTATGGATTCTTATGGATTCAAAATTGATATGGTGATTTTAATATACCATGGTACTCCATTTGGGAAGTGGAATGGGTGTAAAATTTGGAAAAAGCAGTTATATAAGAAACAATAAATTATTTTCAAATCTAGAAATGGGCTTAGGGTTTGGCCCCAATTTTAAAAACCCATAATTTCCAAAAACAAATGCAATGTAAACCCCAAAAAACAAATTAGTAATGTATATTAAATGAAAGATCAATTTAAAATAAGTCATGGATGTAAAAAATATTTTATCTATTATTACTATGTTACTTGAAAGTATAAATATTATATTGTGTTATAATGTGTATGACCCTTTCTCAAACCTCTGATTATCTTTCAAACACCTTTACTAGATATCAAAAACCTAAAAAATCCTTTTATTATTCCATGGATCAAGCTATGTTTATTTCATAATGGTGTTTGAACAAATTGCATTCAACACACATAAATAAAATTGTAATGAATGTCTCTTCAAATGTTTTACTCTATCTAAAAATTATATAGACCTAGGTAAAATTATGAGAAGCTGTAGAGGTGGGTGAACTCTATGAATCATATATGGTCTAAGTCATTAACATTAGAATTTATGATAATTTTTATGATATTGGACTTTTATAAAATAAGGTATTCCGACTATCCAATATGAATCGATTCCATTACAATATCTCTGAGCTTTACACCTTCAACACCTCTATATAGATAAACTATTTTTATATAAATGTGTTTGATATTGGGTGCTCAAGAAGTATTTCGGATAAAAAAATTGAATAACATAAAATTCCATTGGGAATCAATTTGTATGGGAGGAGATCATGGAGATTTTCACAGTTGTGGACCTGTTCAACCTATAAATTTTTTGTTTTCTATTCAAATTTTTCAATTTATGAAAATTAATATGTTCATGTAGGTATTTCAATGATGATGTCATAAGGTCCACCCTATTGGGAATGTGTGAGTAGAAGCAAATTGTGAGGAGACAATTCTGTTAAGAGGTGGGGGAGAATGTAATTCCCCAAACCTAAGTTTCAATGGTGTAATTAATATTAATATTATTTTTGTACTTATTGTTATTATTTTATTCAAATAAAGTAATATTATTTAATTTATATGATTGAATAAGAAAAATAAAAGAAACATTTTATTTAAAAAAACATTGATACATTACAATATTACATGTAGAAATACTTCTACTACTCCCTGAAAATCATAAAAAGACCAAGAAAAACAAATGATGCTCCACTGAGAAACATTTGAATAAATATTATGTAGGCCTCTTCCTTTATGTCTTATATAGTTAGAATAATAAAATCAAAATGATAAATGTAAATTCTGAGAATAAGAGAAATGTACAAAAGAATTTTTAAATTAGGATAAGAACTGGTGATTTTGTTTCTTTAATACATGTATACATGAGTATTTATACTACTTTTTATAGCCATTGTAGAATAAGTGGAAATTAGGATTTAATTGTATATTCCCATCGATGTTTTAAATAACTGTTATAATTTAATAACCATTAAGTTTTTTATGTTTTTAAAATTGTAAATTTTTAAAAATATCAATTTTAGTTAATTAATAATATTGTTTTAATTGAAGATAATAGTTTATATTTATATTTTAATGTTACAACATGGGTATTTATACATTTTTAGTAACCGTTGTTGTTTTAAAAATTGAGTGTTTCTAGAAAATTTAAAATGAATTTATATTTATATTTTTTATTATTGAAGTTAACAGCATCTAATGTTTTTATTGTTAATAATATAACCTTATAAAATAATAAGAAAAAATTTATATTTTTTAAAATAAATGGAAGACATATATTTATGAAAACTACTATTTTTATTTTTTTAAATATTATCAATTTATAAATTTATATTCTATTTTTATTTTGTAAATTTTTGAAAATATAACATTTATATAAAAAATTAAACAACGAATTTAAAAGAATAACAGAAATGTTGAAAAATAAAAATTATTTTATAAATAAATACAAGACATAAAAATATGAATTATATGTTTTATAAATAAATAAATAAGTAAATATTTATTTATTTATTTATTTATTTTATATATAAAAACGTGATTTTATGTGTGTATATATATATTAAATATACATAAAAATCGTATATTTATATAAAATTTATTTTATTATTTTTTATTTAATTAATTTATTATAAAAATAAAATGAATTTTTATATATATAGGATAAAAAATGTTCAAAATTTTATGAACATAAAAATGCTACCTTTTAAAAAAACATGATTTGTTTTAAATTAAAATGTTAAATTATGAATTTATTATAATAAATAATAAATGAAAATCATGGTTTGTAAAAGTTAGGGAGATAACCTAGTAGAATACAGGGATAAAATCCTGAGTCACATATATATATATATATATCACTGAAAATGTTTTTTCTAAAAAACATAAAAATTATAGGATGTTTGGTCTGCCCCCTCTTTTCATGATCAACCTTCAACCTTCAAGTCCCAACCATCTAATCATCACGAACTATATCCCAGCTTCCCCTATTTATCCCCATTCGGATTCGCTTTAACATATTATGGTTTTAATTTGAACCCACCGATCTCCATGGGTTCATCCGGGTCGTTCATCCAATTCTCCATCACCCTCGTTGAACCCATCATGTAGCATTATTCCACTAGTAAGCCTATGATTTTCTTCCACTTATGTTGTTCTTTCTCTACTCTAAGAACCCATAGCTTCTACCCATGATGCACTCACCACTACGTTTATTAAAGTCACCATCGACCTTATCCCCAACATGATTGGACCCCTTCAAATAATTTTGATGATGATATTAAATTTATTCTAAAATATATATCCACGTATCATCTTCCCTTAAAAGATTCAATTATATATATATATAGGATTTTCAGAATGATTATTTTATGATTTTTCAGCAATTGTTAGTGTCGTTTATTACTGCTTTAGTCAATTCATTTATTAATTGGAAACTTTTCTAATTGAAACTTGGGTTATATTAAAAATATATAAACCCTTATTTTTAGCTAATTACACTCGACCCTCTTCCTCTCAAAGCCTTAGTTTCTTTTTCCTCTGGAAATCAGAACCCCAACACCCTTCTTTTGATCAAAACAAAGGGAAGGGAATTATTATTTACATCTTTATTTTATAAATGTGTATTTCAGTATATCAAATTATGGTTTCTATACCAAGGGTTATATATATATATATATATATATATATATATATGTCTGTGTGTATAAATGCGTATATACAAATATATAAATTATTATTTTCAGTTTATATGTATATATATATATATATATATGAGTTAAGGGTTTTTTTCTTAAACATTATTTCTTCAACTTATGTATGTAATAGGTTAATTATTTTCAATCAAGATAGGTTGTTTTACAAATATATATATATATACACAGACACACACACATATATATATATATATTTATATATATTTATTTATAAATATATATTTATATATACACATATATAACCTTCAATTTATAGAATAAATGATATCCTAGTTTTTTTAAACTTAATTCCTAAAACATACAATTGTATGGGATTGTTTTATTTTCATTAATTGTGTTTTTTATAAATCGTATCTGTATATATGTAAATATATATACATATATATATATATATATGTATATTTATTTCCAGAATCTATTGGATATGAGACATGTTTAATATATAATTTCTAATCGTATGGATTGGAATAGGTATTTCAATTCATCAAATTATCTTCGTTATACAATATATATTTTTGTAAAAATTTATAAATAAATTTTATATTATTCTACATAACATAGTATATTCATATATAATAAAACAAGTTTTTTTGTTTTAAATTTTATTTCTATGCCTATGGATTTAATGAATTTTGTCTTTTTATTAGTCAAATAAATTTATTTTGATTATAATGATATATATATATATATATATCTGTTTGTGTGTGTAAATATATTTCTTCCTTTAAAATTTTAATAAATTGAGGTTTTGTTTTACATTTTGTTTCTAAGCTTATATTAATATTTATCAATGGGTTTTCTTTCATTTTCAAAAAAAATTATTTTATTTTTATGGTATATATAAATATATATTTATGAATCTATATATATGTATATAAATTTAAATTAATAAAGAAAGCTAATATTTATTTTCAAAATATATATACAAAGTATAATTGTTTTAAATTTATCAAATAATGGTTTATGATTTTGTGTAGCATTATTTCTAAATGACAATAGTTATCATTTTATGTGCATGACCTAAACAACCTATTATTTTATTTTCACATGCTATCATTCCATATGAGAAACTACATTCGAACCTCTTTGAATGTCATTCATAGTTAGTTATGTCCATCATCTAATTTTTAAATGACACTATCTGAATTTTAGAGAGCATGTATATATTTATTTCATTATCCTGTTTAGTTGTGCATTCCATATAAAGAAGGTTATTTAATGGGCATATGTATAATTGTTTTATGTTTAATCCCTTTATTATGTGATGGGTAAGATATGATATAGCCTATCAGTGCATCGATAGGTCTCGTGAGATAAAATAGTATCTTGGAATGATGCCTTGATAGAATGGTCATGATGTTCTGTATTCTGCATTCCCTAAAGGAATGCATTGGACTTAGTATGTCAAGGGCGATGCCCACTCTATCCTTTCACTGCATCATTATGTCTCATGAGACAAACTACTTTCATTGCACAAGGCCTTGACAATTTTGTTATTTTTTGTCTTGTAATGAGGCCTTGACAATGTAGTTATGATTCATACATTATGCATACCCTAATTATGAATTTGGTATTTGACCTTCCATGTGATTACACTACTAGTAGAATATCAATGGTTATGAATCATTCTTTTATGAATATTTTTATCGACTTATTTAACAATTTTTTATTCTTTATATGTGATTCTTAACATTATAATTTCTAAATTTATAATTTATAATTTTTTTTATTTATGTATATAATTATATGTATAATAATTAAACTATAAATATTGATTAATATTTTGTTTCCAATATATAAACAAGGGTTATAAATTTATCAATCATTTTAGGGTTTACATGTTTGTGTTAAATTATAGTTAATATTGTTTAATGTGAAAACTCAGAAAAAGTATTATTTTATGTTCACATTTATATTCCCACCCCTGGTATGTAATACATAATTATGTATGACCATTATCTGACTTATAAGTGTCATTCCATGCATTTTTATTCAAGAACATTCATTTTTTATTTTTCATTTTATTTTCAACTTTTAAATATGTACTTCAATTTTTTATCATTGGACTCTCCTAAATATTATTTTAGTAACTCTCAAAAAATAAGGATGACATGTTATGAGAATGTAATTTTCTCTTTAATAAAATTTGTCTATGTATGTATTTTATTCAAGGAAATGTTTTAAAATAATTTATTCATTTATTTCAAACCCCATTAATAGGAATTTAAAATTCTCACCCTATATTTTAAATTCATTCTTATAGTTCTACTATATTTACCACAAATATACTTTTGTTTTTTGAGGTATCAGACAAATATTTATTTTTTGTACTATTTTGTGAAAATGCGACAGCTGTTTATAATTTTCTAAAACCTAGACTAGTATATATCAGAAGTTGTTTAATATGATGTGTAATTATTTAGTTACTTTAATAAAAAAACATTTACACAACACATTTCTGCCCCTACTCTGGGTAATATGGGGCAAGGGAGATACAATTGTAAATGATTTATATAAAAAATAATTTGAAGATTAATATCAACAAGTATCTTCAATGATATAGAAATTCTCAATTTGAAATATTACCAATAGTCATTCATCATTAAAATTCTATGTAAATTATTGGGTAGTAGTAAAATATTTTGATATCATTGTGAAAAAATTACGAAAATTAGTTAATATAATTTGAACTCACACAATAATCACATAAGAAAATTTTTCTCATATTATTGTTTTTCAAAGATTGCAATATCCATCTCATTCAGCATTAGTATAACCATTAATGTTTATATCACATCTTTTGTTATAAATAATACCATTTTTTATTCCTTTAACATATCTCAAAAGTATAGTTTCTCCTATCATACGAGATTCTTTCATATCACTTTGATATCTGGATCCTAATGTATTGCTATAAAAAATATTAGGAATTTAGCTTTTAGCATAATTAAAACATCGTATCAACATAAATAATACGAATTATTTAATATTTTTTAGTTTCATCAATGCTCATATTCTTATAACTAAAATTATAGAATAATCTTATTTAGATTCTACCATTAAAAACTATTTTATTAAATATTATGCATTCTTTTATTATGATATGAAAATGTTTTTTTTCATTGTTTAACTTGTAAAAAATGATGAATATTAATTCTCCTAACATTGATATCTCAAATTTAATTTTCATTTCATCAAGAAATTATTTAAAAACATTTTATCTATCTCTATAAATAATTATTTCATCCCTATAAATAATTACAATCAGGGTGCATGGGTCCACTTCTATCACATGAATATTTTGATATACATTTCAGATATAAAAAATAATCATTTTCAAACAACTATCGGGTTTGTAGTGCCAAGAATGTGGATATTTTTTCACTTAAATATGGATTTCATCAATTTTTAAACAATTTCATCACCGTTATCAAGTATAAAATCACAATGTTCTCCAAGGTACACTTCTTTCCCAATGTCCCTATATAAGAAATATGACTTTACATATATCTGATTAAAATTATTAAAATGATGTGAATCCACTAATATGAACATTATGATTATTTATAATCTTGCAACATGGGAATTTTTTTCTTTAAATTCCACACCATTAACTTGTTAATCGCCTTTAAAAACAAGTATTTCATTACTTCTTTAAACTTCTTAATTTTAACTCAACTTATTTATTTTCACCATTTTAGTTCAAATAAAAATTTTATCTACCCGTTGTTTAAAAAATCCCCACATTTTATTTTTTCAATTTAGTTTAACAATTCATCCATTTCATTCACCCATTCAACTGGTTTTTCATTTTATGAAACTAATTATAGTTCCATATATAAAATGGATTATGTATTATTTTACAATCAAAACATTCTTCTAGTTTGAATCAGTTCATTTTGATTTCCATGTGCATTTTCATTTTCACATATTTTCTGTAAGGTTGTAAATTTCTATGTTTCTCTTCTAGATTCACTTTTTCTGGTCAAAAAACTTCTTTGGGTATTGATATATATATCTGTTGGTTCTCATTCACATTTTATGCAAATATTAAGTTTTTCTTCATTAATTTTTTAACATCCTTTGTTAAGAAATTAAGATTTTATATAAGTTTGAAATCATATTAGTCCACCAATATTAATAAATTATTTCTCCAAAATTTATTTCTCCTTCTATTTTCTTTGTATCTCATGAGGTTTCCCTACTAATCTTTTTCAAAAAATCCCCAAGATTATAATTTTTTATTTTTGGTGAACAATGACATCCAAAATCATTGAAATATTTCACTGATGACTGTTCTATTATACAAAATTTCACATGATGTGTTTTCTGATTTTGGAAATAAAAAAAATTATTTTTAAACAATCTTAAAAGTGAAAACAACATCTCCTGACAAAACCACTGATAGTTTGTATGCTGCCAACATATTTCTATACATATCCACAAAATTTTTATTTTTTATTTTATGAAATGTAATTTCATAAAGGGTTGTATATAATAATATATTGATTTTTGATTCCATGTTTCATTATATAATATTAAAAATCATTAACTAAGAATTTTGTACCAGTATAAATACAAAACTTTTTTTATATAAAATCTCATCTATCTATTAACACGTCTTCTAAAACATTTGATCATTTTTCTAGAAAATTGATTTATTTTTCAGAAAAATGATATTTTTCATTTTAGTGTAATCATCAATAAAGGTGATAGTGTAAAAATATCATTTTTTATTTATATTTCATCCTCTTGAAATTATTTGAATGAATAAAATCATGTGGTCTAATAGAGTTAAATTTTTCGTAATTGTTTTTTCACTAACTATTTTTAATTTTTTGAAAATTTATACAAAAATAACATTTTATTATATTAAATTTTGGTATATATCATATAACATAAAATTTAGAAATATTTTTAACAATTTTTCCCCATGATTCCTAAGAATATGATGCCATGACTTTTTCCCATATTAATAGTTTAAGTAACATGAGTGACCAAGTTCCAAAATCTAAAAAATATTTATGCTTGTTTTTTCTAATATAATTATAATTATTCATTTATCCAAACATCCTATGAATCGTGAAATTCTCCAAATATGTTATATGTCCCATCACCATATAGTTAAATCATACAAATAAGGGTTTTTATCCCATTATTAAAGAGAACATTTTTATCATTTAGTTTCTTATATTCTATCTCAGTGGTTCCTATTCCTTTGATTTGTTGGTAACATTCATTTCAAAAAGTAACATCTCCACCATCATGATTTTTAACATCGTTCAAGATTTCAATATATTCCATCTGTTGTTTGGAACAACCACTATCTATAATACATTATTTGTAATTTTATTATACTTTTATAGCTATCTCAATAACAAAAAAAATTCGTCAACTTTGTTCATTCTAGACACCTTTTATTTTCTAGAATAATAAATTTTCCCAACAAGTGAAGTCATAAATTATATAAAAAAGTTACCCATTTCATCAAATATTAAAAAATATTCTTCTATGAAATCATAAAAAAATTTCATTTATGATTGTATAACTTCTTAATTTATCACTTTTAATAGTTCAAGTGGATTACTAAAGTTTTTAATTTTTCTTCAAATGTTTATTTACCTCTATTTATGCCTCTTTCATTGAATTAAAATGTTATTCCAGTAGATATATGTGATTTTACCAAAAATTTTATAGCACTACAAAAAACCATGAATTCATTTTTTCTATAGCACTATGATTTATCTCTATAAAAATTTTGTTCAGGTTGATAACTTCTCTACATTATTAATTTTTCTCAGTGTGGGAAATTCTTCGAAAATAGTGAATTTTCATCATTAGTGGATGTGATAGGATTCACACATTCTATTTCAACCTAGGAACACCAAATAATTTTCATAAAACCTAAAATGTTAGAAAAATCAAATTAAATTTTACAATTAGTGGGTTATGAATTCATATTATTCTTAGAGTGAGTTTTTTATGTTGTTTTAGATGCTTAAACTTTTACATCTAAAAAAATGAAGAAATTTTCTATTAAGCTTAAAAAGGTTCATTCATCCTCATGTATTTATTTATTAACATCATATACTTTTTCATGTAACTTATTATTAATTTATTCAGTCATCATTCCCTACTTAACTATTCTTATTTTTCAGTTTCTAATTTCTGGGATATATTATTCCTCCTTTCTAATCACATCGTTTCTTCCTTAAATTTTTTTACTCTTTATATAATTACCATTATAATTTCATTAATGTGATTTTAGATTTTATTAATACATGCTACAAGTTATTAACTATTATGGTACCCTCTTTATTATTTTCACCTACTTCGTCATCACTATTCGATGGATCTTTATTTTTTATCATAATTTTAATATAAGAGTTTAATTATTTCAAAAAATTAATCTTCAGATCAATCAATATGATCAAATATATATTTTATTTTATTTATCAACATGATTATTCTATTTTCCGTGATATTTGTTGTTCCATAAATGTATATATTTTATTCTTGATAAGTTTTGATCAAGTTTTTCAATCATGTATTTTCATCAAGATGATTATAAAATTAACTAATATTTTTTTTAATTCATTCAAAATCACCCTTTTATACCACTCTTTTTTTTAGAAATATATGATGTTTTACTATATGATTTCCACTTCTTATTTGTTATTTCATGATGATTAGAGACATGATTTTCTCATTGAACCCGTCATCTTCCTTATATTCATAATTACAAGGTTCAAAATCTCCATCATATTTAATTTTCTTCTTTCTCATTGTATAAAAATACATTATATATCAGAAAAAAATATTTAATATTGTATAATTTTTCATTACATTGGAAATAATAATGTTATGTACTTTTCCAACAGATAAATCATCTTTATCTTCTGACAAACATATTTTAGAATAAACCCTATATAGAGAGGTTCTCATGTGTTTCTTAACCAATTTAGAGTTCTCTAAGACATATTGGAAACCACTTATGTTGAATTAAACATCATTCACTATGATAAATTATACATCAATAGTTTCTACATCTCTCATTATTATTTCGTAAATCTTTTTATGCGATATTTTTAGCTTCATTTCCATCACTTTAGTATTTTCATTGAGAAAACATTAATTATTTTCCTATATTATATTTTTTATTATGAGACAAATCACCATCATGTAATATTTCTCAAAAATAGATATAAAAATAGAATTTCATTCCATTGCATCACCTTTAATTTTTCTAGCATCAAAAAAATCATGGTATACACTTTTAAATGGGTGGAAACCCAGTAATTTTTGCATAAAAACCTAAGAAACAAGAGATATAAAATAAGATATCATTATATTATTTCATCCATATCATGTTTTCTATAATGTATAAGAATACATCTAATATTTAGGTAATTGAGATTTTATATAACAAGGATTTTACAAGTAAAACATTCATGGGATTCAAATTGATGTTTCTATAGATTATATAATATATGAGAGGGGGTGAATTAGTTGTTATATTTTTAATAATTTCATTATTTATGAAACATAAAATCCAAATATTCTTAGAGTGATTTTCATTTAACTTTTTAGAAATCTCACATGAATAAAGAAGTATAAAATAGTGAAAATAACACATGATTTTCTAGGATCTAGCTGAGTGTGATAATATATATCAGTTCAATGGGTACTCCTATGTGTCCAAAAAAATTATTATCATAAATATTTCAATCAACTATTATGGGTGAAATACTAATTGAAAATATTTTAAATCAGGATAGAATAAATTATACTAATTACACCCAATTTAAAAGAATTTATTACAAAAAAAATTCCCCAACACAAGTTTGTGACTTTGTGAAATCTACTTCAATAATGGTCATAAATACTCTATCATATCATCTATTGTATGATGGTATTTCATCTAATGTCCTCTATCTGATTCTCCTTTTCTAAAATAGTTTCTTCTAGAAAATCATTCTTCTATATTATTAGAATATCGAGTGCCTCCCAAAATCTTCTTCACAGAAAAACTATCAATTACCTCTGTCTAACTCACTTTATCAATTTCTCAAAACTAGAATATATTTGATTATTTTGTAAAAAATCATTTCCTAGAAAAGAACTTCAATATATAAACTATCATGGGTTGTAAACATATTTCTGAAAAATTTATTCCACCATCTCGAATATTTGTTATTGAATAGTAACCCAAACAATTGTAATTTTCATTAATATTTATAGGTATAGTAGAAATAGAAATTTATTGAAACTAATTATGTTTCCCCATATAATAAAATACCAATTTATTGTAACAACTCATTTTTTATATAAGGTAAAATTCAAAGAGAATTTTTTTTGGAATTTAGCAGAGAGTCCGATATTTGAACCATGCTACAAAACTTATTATCAAGTGATGGAACACATAAACACATTGTGTTTAGATGTGATTAATAGACCAAGGGGTTCATCGGGTTATTTTATTTGTTTTGGTAGTGTTTGACACCAGAAACTCAAAAAATGGAGAGTACTGATAGGGAAACACATTTTGTATAAAACTGTGTGACCCTCTACAAGGAATTATGTTGCTGTATCCAGTAAGAAGGTGTGGTGCGCACAGACTTCACATATTTTCCAAAACCATGTACCTTGAATTCCTTTTTAGTGACACATAGGCAGTATGCATACACTATTACTCACTTTCTTTGTGTGAATATATGGAGGACCATGCATGAAAACCATCTGAGGTGTTGTTTCTACACAATAAGAGTTGAATTTTGGGTTTTTGGATTGGCCAACGGTGCGGCCAAACTAGGAGACCAATTTTTGGAATTGAAATTTACATTTCATCCTTAATGAGGTTAAATCCTCTTATTTTTTTATTTCTAACTCCTCTAGCCATATGAGCGTCCTCCCATGTTTTGTTTGTTCCTCATCCTACCTCTTCTTGGATTTCACAGATATACCTTATCTGAAGTAGAGTTTAAACATCATCAGTCATGTTGGATTGTATTAATAAGACCTAAAATCCTCTTACATGGATTCTAAGTTACTCTTCTGATCTACTATTCTATTTTGGTGT
Organism: Viscum album; assembly: GCA_963277665.1. NCBI lineage: Eukaryota > Viridiplantae > Streptophyta > Magnoliopsida > Santalales > Viscaceae > Viscum > Viscum album. The sequence goes on from OY728119.1 coordinate 1,894,718,054, forward strand.
GATATCATTTTCCCTATATCTAGGGAGAATTTCATTTTCTTTTATTTCTTCCAAAATGAAAAGAATCAGACCATGATATTGGATTGGAAGATAATACTAAGCATGAGGTAGGTGTTCTATGGATTTCCCCCAATTTTAAATCTAACTATTAGTATTTATTTAGATCCACACACCATCCATTTTTCTTCATTTCATTATAATTTATTTCTTCATTTTATATTTTTATACGCACCTTACATTATTATCATTAATCCTTGTTTAATAAATTGAGGATGCCAACCAAGATCACCGACACCCCTTGGGTGTACCAGATTGAATTTTCCATTTTTGATTAATTTATTAAATTAATAAAACACCTTCTAATCATAGATATTATATTAATAATTTCACTGACCTTGTATTATTTTTTCTATTGATAATGGAACCTCCTATGTTCCATGATAAAACCTTGTGTTTGTTTTGTAAGGTTTGATAGATTCTAAAATGATTCTTTGGGTGAATATAGTTATTCACCATAAATTTTATTCTAGATATTTTATGAGAATTATTTATATTGAATTTGATATATTTTAAATAACTAACTAAAAATATGTGCAATGTCTTTAAAATTGAAAACCTATATTTAGTTAATTACAAAATTTTTGGCCTTTTGGAATTTATGATTCCCTATGACTTCATGTTAGTGATTGATTTGTGTAATGCTAGTACATTCCCTATTCTATTGTTCTAAAATAAAATTTCCCTCCATCTATATAACTTATTAATTGAACAAAACAACCCCCTAAGGTTTTGACCTAACCTATGAATGGAATTACTATGTAAGAGAGTGGATAAATGACTAGAAAACCTTTTATGTGCATCTTGATCCTTGAAAAATGATTTACCATGTTTTTAATAAAAATAATGAAATCAATTAAAAAGAATGACATGTTCATTATGGTTTTTATAACTTGGATGAATTGAAGCTTTTAGATTAATTAAATTATAATGTGTGGAAGGCCTGTTGATCATTGCATTATTATACATGCTATAATTAATATGTGATTCCCTTAGTTATAATTGGGAATAATAAATTTATATAATGATTGGTAATTTCACATGGATATTATTATAAATATTTCGATTCCTTATACAAAGGTTTTTTAATGATGGTAAGGGTTATATTGATCTTTGAGGTGTCATGATCCTTTAAAACTAGTGTATATCCTGACATCTAACACAATTGATACTATTTGGATGGTGGGCATTGCACATCATGCCCCTTGTTGAGTGTTGACTTGATGGGGAACTCACTTCTATTTGAATTTTGAAATGAAATAACACTCAATATCTAGAGTGAAGGCCATGAGTTCTACCCCTCATTATGAGATGTAGGGAATCTACCCTTTGCATGAACATATAGGCTCATTTTGACCGGTTATGGATGACTTAGTTATGCGTTGGTCCAGTCATCACCTAGTATTCCAAGTATATGGATACATACATATGAACTTACATAGTCCATATAGATGGGTTCTATATATAAATATAAAATATATATATTATAACTATATACACATGGTTACTGATAATATCATCATTCCGACCCTAGGAAAGAGCAGGTGGAGTTGGCCATGTGTGTTGTTGGAACCTGAGTCGACCAGTATTTGTTTCATCTATATTAATTATTCTATTTACCTACACACTAATGTAGTTTTTATTCAGGTACTGGATTCATCTGTAGACACTATTATTTGTGGCATATTGGGATTTTATCTCACACACTTCTCGGGCCGCCACTTCACTATGGTACCCGAGTAGATCTCTTGTTCACAAGGCCATGCATTGTTACCTATACTTCTAAGTTCGTACTGTGATGTTAGGAGTATAGGACTAAGTTAGAGCTTATGATGCTAATGGAGAACACCCTAGGTGTTTTTATTTCCTTATTTCATTCATGTATTTCACTGAAACATTTTTTCATTTGGGTTTACTAGTTTAGTTATATATAATCATCTAGAAATTCATGATTTGTGTACATTAGAATTAGAAATCTTTATAATAAATTTATATTGTTCTCAATTTCTCCATCTTTCTTTTATTACTATATATTTTGTATTATATTATTTGTTTTCAAATATAAAATTATGCTACTCTGATCATGTGGCTATACTCTCCCTATTATCACATACTTAATAGCTCATTGTTAGTCGGCAACCTCCGGAATACAGGGAGGCACTATTAAGGCCATGTAACCCACCAATCTGACTACCGATTTAGTGGTCCATCAGTTCAGGATGTTACAGAGTGCTATCAGAGCTGTTATTTATTCCTTTGTATAACTATTTTCGTATAGTAGAAAGGAGATTTGGAAGTTTTCAGGGCATGGTAAATAGTCATGTACGGGTGTGATCGACCAATGTATGGGGAAAATTGAAAGTGTCCATAACTAGGATTTTTATTTGTGTAGTTTGAATTTATTGTTGTTTATGTCATAAACATGAGTGATTAGTGAAAATTCTGTTATTTATTGATTTTAAAAATTTATAGTGTCTTCACATGGCTTAGTATGGAAAATAAATAGCATTACAAGGATCATTATTAGAACATATATATTCACATTCCATGCATATTCCATGTCATGTATTTTAATTTGTAGGACTCTTTCTAATTTGTATTTTCTTCCATGAATGGTATAACATGTTTTTTCTATATAATGATTGTTTTCATAACATTATTAGGTTATCACATGCCTTATTTTCCATGTATCATGATTCTATTATTTTTTTCACGTTTATATATGTTTTCCACTTGTGATAACATGTGTAGTTATGATTTTTTGATTGGCTTCATGGGATGGATTTATTGGTTTTGACTAAACGAGAACTAATATTCAACTGTAAGGTGTGTGGGCACTATATAATTAAGAAAAGGTAACCTATGTGCCTGATCCCAATTTGAGATTTATATATGTCTAGATTCCATTGTTAAACTGTAAAATCATCTATGTTAAAATTTTAAAGTTAATTGGTTTTAATAAATGGAATCCAAATCCCAATCTGTTAAGTAATGGGAGATTTTTTGACGGGAGGATGAAAAACCAAAAATTCAAAAAATTATATTTTATCATAATATATTTTTATAATTTTATAGTTATAAATGTGTCTTAATATAGATATGATGTGAATGGATTAATGTTATAAAGCTCACAATTAGACCCAAGTATGTCTATTGGGGCATGCTTCGTAGGAGATAACCATTATGGGTGTTTTGAAAATATTGATAACTAAACAACTTGCATTAGGTTTCATTATTATGAACTCGAGATTTCTTATTTAGGGTCATCAAATGTCATCATATCTTTTATAACATAAAATTAATTTTTAAATGCCATACCTGTTATGCCTTAAGATGTTATCAAAATCATGTTTCATGTTCTATTATTTCATAATAGGTATGTTATGTTCTGTTTGAAAATTATAAACGTTTAATGATTGAAGTGAATTAATTTAGTTTCCAAAAATGGAACCTTAGGTGGTATCCTTGGTTTAAAAACTAGTACAAGCATTGTTTAAATATATCTTTGAGTTTCCTTGGAATAATAACATGGGCAATTTTTGTTGGCCTTTTCCTTTTTAGGAAGGTTTTAAATGTTAGGTGTATCACCTTATGAAATATGTTTTTACATAACCCATTGATAGGGGTGATGCTTTTTATTTTGTAATAGGATATTCAGAGGTAACACCCTTAGAGATTATATTCCTTGATAAATTCTCTAAAACTCTTGAGGAATGGTACATTCTGAGTGTATTTGTCCCTATTAGGAATCATATATTCTAAAAGACCCCATTGTTTGGATGTATGGTCATGGAATACATGAACATTCTTGGAAGTGAGCATCAAGTAGTGCCCTGTTTTAGTAGGCGGTCAGTGACTTTGTAGGATGTGTGGCCCTCAGTTCTTACTCAGTGATGGATTTCATGGTATGACATCATCCATGTTAATATTCATATGGGGTTATAGGAATCTAGATTAAATAAATTTTATTTACCACCTTATATTGGAATGAAAAGGATATAAATTATTTAGGATGAATCTTATTGCAACAGAACCTCCTGGTAGTGTGAGTTCATAAACACAGTACCCATCGAGATGATAAATTTTATAACAAACCAGTTGAGTTTTGTGTAAACATTGAGTCTTAAGCTTTTGAGTATATTATCACGTCATATATGGAGTATATTAACATCATTATTAATGAAATAAAGTTTATCCAGATTTATTAGATGATTTTTCAACAGGATTAGATTTTTTGACACCCTAGTAAGGTTGGTTTTGGAATTTATGCGAAATTCTATGATATATGTGACTGTGAATCATATGAGCATCATGTGTGGTGAATATGATCTTTCACGCTTATGAGAAGCGATTGTACCACTTCTATCATTGAATAAGACACTCCTATATTGGGTAAAATCATTTTACTTATGCATATATGCATCCATATGGGTATATGGAGTACAACAAAGAAGTACCATTGGAAATCGTCGGTCTGGAATTAATTCCCTTGAAGATAGAATGTGTTGAATTGTGTTAGTGCTTGGTCAAAATCACATTGTTGATAAGGATGGATGTGTATAAAACCATTGAGAAATATCATTGGAATTAGAATTACTTTTCTGGTAAAGCGTGAGTGATCATAGGAGTCCTCGATTAGTAAAGGGATATGTGATCGATTATTGAAGGTGTGTTGTGTGGGGAATCTGGGCGTCTTTAAAGATGTCGACCAGTAGTTATTCAACTATTCTTTTTTCTGTTCATTGGGTATAGTTCGTTAGAAACCAAATCAATCACTTCATCTAGTCAAGATGAATGTTTCTCAAATATTATTATTAATAATTGATATTCTATTAGTTTACTCTTACTTAGTAAAGAGAATGGACCCTATCTTGACATCATCCTTGATGAAATAAGAGATAGTCGGTTATACCCCATGCTAAAAATTTTATTGTTGTTGGGAATTATAAGTAAACACAATGAGAGTATTGTTTCAGTAACATGGTTTCTTCGAATAGGTGGGGATTTTCATGAGTTATACCTGGGTTCCTATGTAGGAGTTCCTTGTATAGACTCTCGAACACCAGTTGTTGTTTTCTATGAAATGACCACAAGGTGGATGACACTATGGGATTTGTTAATAGTGAATAAAAATTGATTATGGACTACCTTGGGTGAGTTACATGGACTCCATTATTTGGAATATAAGGTTATACCATAATTTTTTTTGCACTGGAATGAGATGTTTAATGGGTGGGGATTACAGTGTGTTGGATCTGGGTTACACCCTAGTTCATGTTGAGCCCTGAAAATTTTAATGGTATGGTAATTGTTTGATTGGGGAATGTCCTCGGAGGTCATATTTTAAATTCAGTGAAAATGATCATGGTAAATGTGACAATCCATGTAATAAATAAATTTTTTTTAGGTTGTAATGTGTTGTTCATCTATGACAATCATTTGGAGAATATCCTATCAGGGTTTCTTTACTTGTTTCATTCTTCCTTAATGGTTACATTCAATGAAGTACCATTTTTATATCATCATAATGTAAATAAAAGTGAAGTTTCTATCAGTTTGATAATTTCATGAAAATACATCTTTACAAGGATAAGTGAGTTCGGTGGGGGAATCAATCATTCAATATATTGAAAGCATTGAAGTAATGTTTCTATAATTCATAGGAAATTCTTTGTAGGACCGTTCAATATGATAGTGGACATACCATGGAGGAAAATAGGCCCTATTTTGTTGTAAAAATTGTTTATGGAGAGATTTTTCATCCATTTGTTTAAATAGATGATTAAGTGAACATGTCTCTAGCTCTACAGGCTTGGTTGGGAACCATTCTAGTGTTCTAGTTAGTAAATGAGTGTTAGATAGGGATTTAATAGAATATTTTCTGTACACTTAAGAAATTATTGGGTGTAAATTGGTAATTCTAAAATGCAATGAGACCACTTATACAAGAAATACCAACCCTTCTAGGATGAGTGGTGTTTTCATTCTTCTGCAAGGATTCTTGGGGATGAGATGTTTTATGGTGGGGAAGTTGTGACAACTCATGTTTTGAGGTAAGGTAAAATTACAATGGAATTGGAATTTCGGAATTTAGTGGACAAGATGTTATTTTAACTAAGAATTGGAACATAATTACAAGAGTTAGAATGCATAAAAACATTGTTTTTAGATGGGGTTAAACAACTAAGGTGTGCCTCAGGGTTACTGTTGAGTTTTGAGAGAATCCTACCTCAGAAACTCAAATATCATAGAAGACTTATAGGGGAACAAGGTTTGTCTTAAACTGTGCCACCCTCTTATTGGAACTGTATAACTTCAAAAGGTGGGAAGGTGTGGCGATCATGAGCTATGCACAATTTCCTGAAAATTGTACTTATCCCACCTAGTTAGTGCAACATAGGTAGTAGAAATAGAACATTTATCTCACAACTCACACATTGTTAGGTAAGAACATGTGGGATAATTTGTGAGGTGGGGTTCCTAAGACGCATAAGCCTCATTGTTGGAACACTATTTGGAAAACCCGGTGTCCAATCAGCATGACCCAGTTTTAGAGGTAAAATGTCAATTTTCCCTTAATGAGGTTAAATCCAATTTTATTATTTATTTCCTCTTCCTCTAGCTGTATAAGCCTCCTCCAATGTGTTGTGGGTTCTTCCTCCTCCATCTACCAGTATTTGATTGATCCCCCTCATCTGATGTCTGATTCAAAAATCGTCTGTCATGTTGGATCGACATTAGTAATATATTGAATATTACTTCTTCCTTTAAAATTTCTTCTTCCGATCCACTGCACTATTTTGGTGCAAGATCATTTTCCCTATACTAAGGTAAAATGTATGTTTAATAAATCTATTCCAAATCAAAAAGAATCCGAACTTGATATTGGATGAGTAGAGAATCATAAGAATGAGTCATATAGACTATGTATTTTTCCCAATTTCTTTGTGATTTATAAGTGTTTTTATTGTGACACTCATCATCCTTTTTTATGTTCTTCCTTAAAATTTAATTCTTAATTAAAATTGGTAGATGCACCATGTATTACTTTTATCATGAATTGTTCTGTAAATTGGGGATTCCAACCTCAATCACAAACACCCCTTGGGTGTGAATTATTGATTTTACACTTTTTAATTAATTTATTAAATTCCCAAAATTACTTTTAACCATTCATCATGGATTAATAATGGGATTCCCATTTTATGATTTTTTCAATTAATTCTTCTAGGTGCCATGTTGAAACCTTTTGGTTTTTTATTTTTTATATCTTCTTAAATTCAACCTTGGGTGAATTACATTTTGATTATTAATGTTGATTCTAGATTATTCTATGTGAATTTTGGGATAAAAATGTCTTATTTTATAATAAAACACCTCTAATGAACTGCACTGTATTCAAAATTTGAAAGTGATGTTTAGTAAATTGAAACCTTTATGGCCTTATGGAATTGATTCCTTCTTATGTCTTTATTTTGGTGCTTTATATGTGTAAAGCTACTATATGTCCTCTTTTATTATTCTTAAATGTATTTTTCTTCATAATACACAACTATTTAATTGAACCAAAACTTCTCTTAAGGGTTTGGCCCGAACATTAAATGGAATTTCCATGTATGAGATTTCATAAATGAATAGAGAACCTTCTATGTGCCTCTTGAGCCTTGTAAACAATTTTTACATGTTTTAAATAGATTAAATGACATGTATTAAATGAAATGAAATGTTTTGGATGGTTTTCCTTCTATGGATATTTTAGATGAAATGAATTGAAATGGGTGTAAAGGCCATTCCAATCATTGCATTCATAGTACACGCTAAAATTTAAATCTGATACCCTTAGTTATAATTGTCCCTAATTAATGTAATTATTCAGAGTTAATTCATCATTACTATTAATATAAATATTTTTATGAATTATACATAGGATGTGGAACAATTTTAAGGGTTACATTGAGCATGGAGGTATCACACTCTCTAACATTGAGTGTTGCATTTGACATCTCACACCATTGATACTATGTGGATGGTGGGAATGGAGGACCACATCCCTTCTTGAGTCTTGAAAATACAATGCACTAACTTCTATTCGAGTGTTGAAATAATGAAACACTCCCCATATCATGTGACAAGAATGATATCTCACACTCACTATGAGATATTTCCCAGGCACCCTTCACTAGATACTATAGGCTCATTTATACTACTTATGGACGACTGAGTTACGCCCTGGTCTAAACAACACCTAGTATTCCAAGTATATGGATAATTACATCCTCAAAAAATTAGTTCATATATATGGATGTAATATATAACTATACTATACATATATTTTTACTATATACATATGGTTACTGATCAAATCACTATTTTTTCCATGGGGTGAAGTAGGTATATTCCGTTATATTTCATATTGGAACCTGAGATGACCTATATTTATTTATTCATATTTTATTATTATTTTATTTATATATACACTAATATACATTATTTTCATATAGTGTATTCATATTTAGACACTGTTGGTGGTGGCCTACCGAGATTTTTTCTCACACCGTACTCAGGCCACCATTGCACTTCGATACCCATGAAAATATAATTTTTACAGGACCATGGGTTGTTACTTACATTTTCATTCTTTTACCTAAGATTTAGGAACATATAACTAAGCTATATATCTAGATGCTCATGGAGATATCCCTAGGGTATTTTACTTTTATTCTTTATTGATATACTACACTATAACGTCTTTCCTAATATATCGTATACTATTTTTGTAACATAGCAAGTAATTAAGGAATAATAGATATTTTTATCTATGTCTATTAATGAATTAGATAGTGTTTTAGAGGCGTAAAATGAAAATAAATCCAATCTTAAGCATGAAATACACAAATATTTTTAAAAGATTGTTTTACTGCCTTTTGATGGGAAACCATTTTTAAATCAATATTTTGACAATTTTATAATATATGTTTGTCAAAATAAACTTATTCTTTATGATTGGGACATAAAAATTTACTTTGTGTGAATTTTTGGTATTTTTCTGACAATGTTCATTTTTTAATGAATAGTGAAAAATACTACATTTTACATCAAAACTGCTTTTTAATCTAATTTATTTATATGATTAGATTATCTTTTTAATTGGTTTTAAAGTGAAATTAGAATATATTTTTACCATTTAATCCAATAGTGGTCATTGGAATTAATTTCACTTTGAAATTGGACTTAAACAAGTGACAATCTTTTGATACTTATTGTTTCATAAAAACACGCTATTTGCTCTGACAGCGGGAATTAATTATTAAATTAATTAATGCAACTTATATGTTTTGAATTTTTTAAAATAGACAACATTTTTGAATTCATAATATCAAATATAGCTTGGGGTGAAGTTTTGGTATTTTTCTGAAAAACAACAATTTTTGATGAATAGTGAAACCACTAAGTGGTACTTAAAAAACTGATTTTTCGTTTAAATGAAATTTTACCACCTCTGTGTTTTGAATTTCAAAAATCGTACATACAAGGTTGTCATTAAGAAGTATAATTTGGTTCAATGAGATTAAAATAATTTTTGGGTGAATAGTAACTTGTATGTTTTTAATCGCGATTAGAGGTAATTAGTGTAGTTTAAGGTAAAAATAATGTTTTAATAATATGATATGAGATTGAAACATGTCCTACCCTCATTGGATGTGTCATGGCCGACCAAGACAATCCATGGGTAATCTTGGGTACCCCATGGAGCCACATGGGTTGGGAAATGACATAAATATCTTTTTATTTAATGTAAAAGTAAAAATGACACAAACATGAAATGTTTTACTAAAACAATTTTTAAATGGGTTTATACAAGTCATATTTTTTATTATAAATAGTAATTGGAAATATAAAACGTTTTTCTACATCATAGTATTTTTTTTATAATTTTTAGACTTTAAATAAATTAAATTATTTATGACATCATGATGGTGCAGCGATTATCTCATTAATAAAGGATTTAAATAAAATGAAATGATAATGTAAAATCTATGACCTACACATGTACAAAACCTATTGGATGGGTGTTTTTAGAACCCTTATCACCTTAAACTCTGATTATATCAATGTGGGACCTTTTTAATCCGAAAATCATTTTAAAATAAAGTAACATTTCTTTACTTTCCAAGAGTGCCCCTCCTCTCCTCTTATAAAAGGCCCCCACCTCTACCTCCTTACCCACACTTCCAAAGCCTTTGGATCGGCCAAACCCTTACCATTTTGTCTCTACACTTCCCTCTCTTACTCCTTGAAGCATAACATTGGGCATAAGTCTTCCCAAGGAAGCCTTTGAGCTCAAACCAAAGGGAGTTACCCGATTTTAAGGTAATGTCTTCACTTGAGTCCTTTTGTTTTATTTTTCTTCTCCAACCCCCTAAACTCTTTTTATTCATTTATTTTGTAATAACTCCAGTATCTTAAATATACTAGGATGTTGTTATAAGAAGTATTAGAGCTACACTTACACACACCTACATCAAATGGTTAAAGAACTTACTGTTTCCGTGGATGGTGAATTTATGCCTCCCGAAACGATGATTGTTCAACATTCTTTTAACACCTTCAAAGGTGGCCATTAAGATGACACTATATTTATATATGATATATAATATGTTTATGTTTTCCTTAAGCTTCTGTATTTTTCATTTGGGGCATACCTTTATGGTTTCCATTATGGGTAAACGTGATATCTTCATTTAAGGAAGTGCGGACTACCGCCCCCTCAAAGTGATTTGATTCGTTAATACCATATGTGGGACGTATAAAGGATGGAGTTATGATATTATATATGATATTACACTAGAATTATAATATACCTTTATATCATTATGATTCCATTATATAAAATACGAAATATAAATGAAAGTAGCGCTCATGCGTACGTACGGCTTACCGTCTCCATGAACGGTGCATTTCATTTCTTACTTCTAAATGATTATGTAATATTATAAATGCATGAATGTACTGGATATATATGACATATATGATATCTAAATCATGAATACCATTCTGGATATAATGGATACATGAACAACTTGTAATTATAAAGGGTTTATTTTTGACTCAAGTACCAATGATCGTTAAAACGACCGTTATTAACTTAAATAATTACATAGTGTTCATTACATGGAAATAAGTGATATAAAAGGAATAATGAACTTGAAAAGGGTTCTTAAACAAGTATAAATTAACTCAAGTTTATTATTCAGGAGATTAAAGAACGACCGAGTCAAGTCGGACACGAGGTATGAGACATCATCTCAATCTCCTTTCATTGAGGCATATTTTGTTTTATACACAACCTTCTTTTATACGGTGTATAAACCCCTTTGACTTTTACGTTTATACAAAAGGAATCTTTTTTATACGAAGCATTTACTAAATGAAAAAAGGTAATGTTTTTTTCATACGTATGTGGTGACAACGACTTCTCTGCCGCCGTGACCATTATTTGAGTTTCAGCTTCCTCTACAAGCCATACCTTTTTTAAAGAAAAATAAATACCATGTTTTACTTTTCTTTTGTTTTGGTATTGAAAATGGTTTTCATAATGTATTTATATCAATGTGTTGTATTGATATCTTGTGATTGAAAGGTGGAAATGTTATGTTTCCTTTATGAATGTTTTATGTGATATGATTATGTTGAGGTTCTTGGGCATTATTATGAAGATGGGTGGTTCCGTGATAAACTAAGGGCGGGTGAGCCCGATATAGCTCTCCAATGCATTGGGTAACGCGAAGGAGTGAAACATTAAGGTTTCTCCAAAGCGATTTAGGGAATATACTGTGATGGGTATTCCAAACGTAACCAAGAGGGTTACTCCCTATGTAAGAATGTTATGAATGCCTCAAGTTACCTTTATGTCTTATGATTTCTATGATTTATTCATGATTTTATGAGGTATGTTAAAGTGCTTATGTTTTATGGGTAAAGTATTATTTCATTCTTATGTATATATGAACTTATGTTTCCTTTCCATATTTTTATAACCCATACTGAGCTTTTTATGATCATCCCATGTTTTTTTGAAATGTTTTTCACAGGTCAAAGGAATGGTACATGATATGATGATAGTGTCATGGAAGTGTCAAGAATGAATCCATGTTTTATTTTAAATATGTTTCCATTTATGGGAAAAAAATAATACTATATTTATGTAACCACTTTGTTTATATGCGAAATTTAATGCAAGTTTTATGATGTAATTCTCTAAAACTCTAAACCCGAAATGATCCTAAATGTGTAATCTTGTAATAACTCAAGATTAAGTAAGGTTTGAGGTAGAGGCCTTATAGTTGGTATCAAAGGGAGGTTTAGATAACTTTAAGAGTTATAATTATATTAAATGAATGTCCAAAAATATTTTTTATGGTCAAATTGAAATGATATAGCATTTGAAGATTACCATGTTGCTTCATCTAAGAAATTTTTGTTCAGAATGGTTTTCCGCAGAGGAAACAGGGAAGCAGTGCTAGGAAGGCATAGAGAAGGAAATAGCCTTCTGAATCAGCATCCTAAGATGGTTGGAATTGGAACTGAATGGTTTGTTGCAGTAATGGCGCAGTTGACTCAAGCGATAAATGGTGGTGGTATCCATGCACCAGATCAGCCAGATCAATCGTAGAGGAACATGTCAGTGGTGGAACATTTCATGAGGCAACATACCCCATCATTCAGAGGATCATCTGACCCTGTGCTAGCTGAACGGTGGATTAAAGCACTAGATAAGATTTTCGATGTCATGGGGTGTTCAGACAATCAAAAGGTTAGTCTCGCTATTTACTATTTGGAGGGTGAAGCAGATCAGTGGTGGTCGATGGTTAAAAATATCATAGATGCTGATGAGATTGATGCTCTTGACTGAGAAGAATTCAAAGGTATATTTCTTGAGAATTATTTTCATAAGGTTTTTCGACTTAGGATGGAAAAGAAATTCTTGGAATTGAGGCAAGAGGAAGACTCAGTGGCTGCCTATGAAGAAAGGTTCACTCGATTGGCAAGGTATGCTCCAAATTTTATCCGAGACCTTGATAGTAAAATCAAATGTTTTTACTCAGGATTAAAGCCAAAATATCCAAGGGCATTAGCTTTTCATGAGTTTAAAAGTTATGAAAATCTTGTTTGATGTGCTGAGAAGGTGGAAATGGAGTTTGCCGATGATCAAGTGTTCTATAACAACCAACAGAAGAATAGACCGTGGTGGTAGGAGAAAGGGAAGAATTCTTCAAAAAAGTCTGATGGTAAGAAAACTAAGTTTCCAGTTTGTGATAAATTTGTGAAAAGGCATGCTGGGGAATGTGTTCTAAATTCTGGAAAGTGCTACCGATGTGGTAAGATGGGACATAAGGCTCGTGATTGCACTGAAAAAGATCAAGGTGATGGTAAGTTCAAATTTTATTAATAGTTAGTGAAATGTTTTATGTGCAATGAGATGGGTCAATATGCAAACGAGTGTCCGACAAAGAGCTCGAGTGATGGGAAGCAGTTAGACTACAAGCAGAAAGGGGTGGTGAAATCCTTTGCAACTACTTCAGTAGATGTCAGGGCATCAAATGAAGTTGTATCAGGTACTTTTTTTCAGATTATTCCAGTGTGTTGTTTGATTTGGGGTCTACACATTCTTTCATCTCTGAAAACTTTTCTAGTAAAATGGGAATACCATCTCAAGAAATGACTCCTGATCTTTTGGTAAAAACACCTGGGGGAAATGTTGAGGCAAAAAGAATTTATAAGAATCTTCCTATCCTTATCTGTGGAAAGAACCTACTTGCAAACCATATTGTTCTACCTCTAGTAGAGTTTGATGTTTTCCTGGGTATGGATTGGCTCTCTATTTACCATGCTGAGATTGACTGTAGAGCTAAAGAAGTTTCTTTTCAGAAAGGATTTCAGTTTGTGTACAAGAATGAACCCTTACTGTTGATAACATATCAAGAGGCCGAGAAACATGTAAAAGATGGAAATGAATGTTACCTTGCACATATTATTGAAAATAAAGGAACTGTTCAGATTAATGATGTGCCAGTGGTAAATGAGTATCCTGATGTTTTTCCCGATGAGTTTCCTGGAATAATACTAGATCAGGAAGTTGATTTTACTGTTGACTTAGTTCCTGATTCTAAGCCAATTTCAAAACCACCTTATCGAATGGATCAAATTGAACTTTTAGAGTTGAAGGAGGAATTGAAAGATTTATTAGAGAAATGTTTCATTCGACCTAGAACGTCACCAAGGGGTGCTCCTGTTTTATTTGTTAAAAAGAAAGATAGTTCTATGAGACTTTTCATTGATTATAGAGCCTTGAATAACATCACTGTTAAGAAAAAATATCCTTTGCCTCATATCGATGATTTGTTTGATCAGCTCCAGGGAGCTCAGTATTTTTCAGAGATTGACCTGAGATCGAGGTACCATCAGCTGAAGGTAAAGGAAGCAGATGTTCCGAAGACTGCATTTCGTACAAGATATGGCCATTATGAAATTGTAGTAATGCCTTTTGGGATAACCAATGCACTTGCTTTATTCATGGACTTAATGAATTGAATTTTCCATGAGTTCTTGGATAAGTTTGTGGTGGTTTTCATTGATGATATTTTGGTGTTTTATAAAAGTAAAGAGGAGCATAAAATACATTTAAGGGTTATTTTTCAAACCTTAAAAGAAAAGAAATTGTATGGGAAATTCAGCAAGTGTGAGTTTTGGTTGCAGCAAATTTCTTTCCTTGGTCACATTGTTTCTAAAGATGGGATAACTATTGATCCTGCAAAAACAAAGGTTGTTGAAGAATGTCCAAGACCCACAAATGTAACAGAGATTCGTAGTTTCCTTGGTTTGGTAGTGTAATGGACCAGACCTCTTCGGACCATTCCTTTGTCAAAAAGAAGACCACGAAGTGTTCTGGAGGGTAAAATGGACTTTTCCCACACTTTCCAGAATTTTGAAACTACATGCCGTGTAGTTTGAGTACACGCCGTGTACCATCTTACCGGGTATACCCCATGTGGATGGTCGTGTCTTTGCCGCGTGAAGAAGATAGGTACACGTCGTGTGTCCAATCTACATGTCGTGTAGTCCTTCCCCGCGTATGCGTTACCGTGTGTTGACCAGTCGTCGGTCGTGTTTCGCGTTGGAGCTGTGTCCTTGCCGTGTGCAATAAATGTGTACACGTCGTGTCTCCAATCTACACGCCGTGTAGTCCTTCCCCGTGTATGCGTTACCTTCAAACCGTGTGTTGACCAGTCAACGGCCGCGGAGCCGCGTTGGAGGCCGCGTGGAGACCGTGTGAAAATGGCCGAGTACACGCCGTGTACCATAAGTACATGCCGTGTACTTTTGCTTTTGACGCCTATAAAAGGAGGGGTCCCCTTCTCCATTCAACTCACACCTCTCCTCCCCTCTCCTCTGAGTAGAGCTCTCTCAAGAGACTCAAAGGCTCTTTCTTCCATATCTTTTTCTTCCGAGCTCCGATTTACGATCTGTCAGCGGCCATGGGATCGTAATGAAGATCCGTTGTCTTTCCTTTAGCTGTTTCTCTCCAACTT
Organism: Viscum album; assembly: GCA_963277665.1. Taxonomy (NCBI): domain Eukaryota; kingdom Viridiplantae; phylum Streptophyta; class Magnoliopsida; order Santalales; family Viscaceae; genus Viscum; species Viscum album. The sequence continues at coordinate 1,894,733,701 of OY728119.1, forward strand.
CCACCCGAGTAGGTTTTTCCAGGATGCCGATTAACGTCTTCTAAAGTTGATCTGGGGGAGCGTTGTGACCAGAACCTGTTGGGGTAGGGGTTTTACCTTTGTCTCTCTAATTTTTGCATCATGCGTGGTGGGTATCCTTTTTGTTTTCATGAGAAATGGTTGAAACTTTAAATGAAGATGATAACTAGTTAAAGAACAGGGATGGGAATTCTGTGATTGTCGTTACTTTGCCATTATATCCTGTGATATTACGTTGTGAAATGAATAGGCTTATACCAACTGAAAATCATGGTCATTGGGGGCCTTTTCTTGTGCAATTAAATGTTTCCCTATCTTTCTAGACCGTTTTTGTGAGTGGAAATTTGTTGAATGTGGAAATTGGATAATCACGTAAAGTTGTCTATTTAAATTAAAATCAGGAACCCTTGTGTGATCACCCCGGTTGAACCAAAATGGAATAATGAACATGTGGGTGTTGGCTTGGTTACGTGGCATGTGTTGGGGATGTTTTGTGGGTTGTTGTGAAATGGGTGAGTAGCGGGGCTACGGTCGCCTTGGTTGTGGGAAGGTGTGAATGTTTAATAGTGATGGGCAGCAGGGCTGCAATAAGTGGTATTAAAGGGATAACGATGTGTGGTGTGGTTATGGTGGTTGGAAGCAGGGCTGTAGGGATGGGTTTTAATGTGAACGGACTATGGGTTGTGTTTAATAAATAAATAAAATTGGAATATTTATTGAATGATGGGGCTTGGTAATGAAACAGAAATAATAATCAATGGGTTGGTTGGTTGATAAGAAGGGTTTTGTTGTGCTGCCTGTGTTTCCCTAACGAGTTTTGTGGATGGTAGGGATATGATTACGAATGACCGTTGTGGTTGGTTGTGTATAGTTTCCCAGTAGTTAAGGAACTAAATAAGCTAATTTCTGTTGATATGTGAAAACCTAAATGGGGTTGGGGTTGTTTGTTGTATGCATACTTCGTGGTAGCAGTGCTGAGGCACGTGCTCAGTTTTCTGTTTAGAATCCATAGGTTGGGGTAAGTGGTTGCTATATATATATATATTTGTATCTTTTGTGTCTTATCGCACTGCACCCTTGTTGAGAACTTAGTGCCGAAGACTCCCATTTCATGGGAGAGGGTGTTTGTTTTCCATAGTTACTAGCTCCTTCCTTCTTTTTCTCCCCTAGGCTGTGATGGATTGAGGCGACCTTACACACAAGACTCTTCGGGTAGGTTTAGATTTGGGGTGATTAGGCCCAAGACTCTTCAGGCAAGCTTATAGGCTATAATGGCTTGAGGCGACCTTACACCTAAGACTCTTCAGGTAGGTTTCAATTTCAGGCTCAGGTGTCTTCGGGCGAGTGTTCTATTACTATTCCCAAGAATCTTCGGGATGAGGCCCAGGTGTCTTCGGGCGGGGATGTGGTTGTGGTTGTGAGGCCCAGGTGTGTGCGGGCGGGATATGTGGTGGTGAGGCCCAGCTGTGTGCGGGCGGGATACGTGGTTGTGAGGCCCAGGTGTGTGCGGGCGGGGAGAGTGTGACAGCGTCAGGACGTTCAGCTAACTAATGGGAAATGGTGTGGGGTAACCAATGCTCTTGTTCTTATACTACTACTACCTGCTGTGATTGTGTTTTGGTGAGTGTGTCTGGTGAGATTGGGTGGATAGTTTTCCTTGTTAGGTTTCTTCTGTTGTTCTCACGGGACATTAGGATGTATTCCCACATGTGCACGAGAGATTTAGGATTCCCTACTGAGTATACTTGTATGCTCACCCTACGTTTACTTTCAGGTTTCTAGGAGGACTACCAGTGCCGTGCGAGACCCTACTAGTCGGGCAGTTGGAGTTGTTTTAGTTGTTGTTCTCTTGTTTTCTTTGGTATTGTACTTTGAGCTTTCTTGTACTTGTACCTTGTTATAAAATTGTTTAAACATGTATGTGGTCTTGGTTTGGGTTTATTTATATACACTTGTTATTTTCCCTTTTTGGTGGTTGACTTGTCCTATTTCCCGATCCAAAATAATAAAAAGGGTAATGCCTCTCATATTTTTGAAAACTCATACCCTTGGTGCTAGTCGCCAACCCGGGGCCTTCTGAAGGCGGGACTCGGGGGGTCATTATCTTCCTTTCACCATTGCCAACTCAGGAGGGGCATCTTTGGTGGGAGGGGGTCGTGACAGAATGGTATCAGAGGCTGATGGTTGAGAGATAGGATGGAGTTTGGAGTTAGGCACAGTGAGGATTGCATGGGATGGTAGGGAAACAGTGTTAGTTAATCTTGGTGCGTGACATAGGCTAAGGAAGACCGGCTAGGACATGAGATTTTAGGGCCCCCCATGATCCGATGTAAAGACTTTGAGACTACCGAACAACCAAGTGAGACTACATTTATTGCAGGGTAGAGACCCTAGAGAAGGTACATGCATCATCATATTTGTGTGTTACTTGATTTGGGTGTTCTGGGAAAGAAATTGAAATAAAATGATAATTAAAACTTTGAGAAATTTCCTTACTACTTGGGCTTAGGCGATCCTTGTTTATCGTACAGCTATGGCACCTGGACGTCATCCCCGGGTGGCTCAGACGGCCGAGGCCTAGCAGATCTAGGCGGCCCATCAGTTGTGGATTGACCGAGAGGAGGAAGATAGCCAATGGCAGAAGACTCTCCATTCCTTCCAGCGGCAGACCCTCAAGAAGTACGAGGGTAGTTCTTCAGATACGGAGACGGAGGGGTGGCTTGAGGAGCTAGGGATCTCTTTCACCTTGATCCGTGCTCCGAGGGAGTACTGGGTTCCCCTAGCAGTCAGTCAGCTAGGAGGTGCGGCGCGACTGTGGTGGATGCTCTACCTTGGAGAGAGGATAGAGGCAGAGGTTCCATGGGATGACTTTGAGAAGGAATTCCGAGAGGAATTCCTTTCTTCCATGATCAAGGTGGAGAAGCGGCAGGATTTACTCTCCCTTCGGCAGGGGAGTATGTCAGTACGAGAGCTGGGGATCAAGTTCAAAGATCTCCTGCGCTTTTCTCCAGATCTCTTTCCAGATGAGGAATCTTGGGTGCGACGTTTGGAGGAGGCTCTTTGTCCTTCGCTCTATTATTCTGTCACCCCCTTCACCCTTCTGATGTACATGGCAATGGAGGAGAAGGCAGAGGAAATAGAGAGGATGCACTCGCTGGGAGGTGCACCGCGTGAGGTGTTTCAGCCAGGTTCGTCGAAGGGGAAGGCAGTCAGTAGTAGGTCTCCTGCGACAGGACCTTCCAGGTTCAGGCCAGTGGGGATTAGGCCCTAGCAGTTTCAGTTTAGATCTTTGGGTCCTCGTCCCTTTTTCACGAGCCCAGGACCGAGGTGTTTTTCTTATGGAGGTTTCGGGCACATTCAGAGTTGGTTCCCGACCCGAGATCCTTACAGTGGAGGTGGGCAGGTTCAGCTCCCATCGCAGCAGCACCAGTTTCCAGCGAGGCCCTTCCAGCAGCAGCAGGACCATGCTCCTCCGAGGGAAGACTTTGTAGGAGGAGTCCGACCTCAGGGTGCTCCTCAGGGACCTCGAACAGGGCGTGGTAGGGGAAGTGGATGGAATCAGAGAGGCAGAGGAGCTAGGCGTGGACAGTTCCACGCAGTAGAGTTGGCAGCTCCAGTAGGACCAGAGGTGGTGTGAGGTACGATTTGTTTGTTCAGCACTCTTGTTTCTGCTCTGTTCGATTCGGGAGCCTCGCACTCTTTTGTTGCACCTAGTCTAACCCATGTTTTGGGACTAGACGTAGAGAGACTTCCATACCACTGGTACTGAGTACACCAGTTGGGGGACAGACCAGTGTATCTTGTGTTTGACGGGGATGTAGGCTGACGTTGGGACCACATCGATCTAGTGGAGACCTTCTTCTATTATAGATGCAGCCATATGATGTCATCCTAGGCATCAACTGGTTGTTTTCTGTTATTGTCGTTATCGACTTCTTACGGAGAAGGCTCGTGTTCTCCGACGTAGATGGGCAGCACGTATCTTTTGTTGGCGAGAGGAGCTATCAGGCGGGAAGTCGGCGTGTGGAGCCTCTCCTTTCCTTGTTGAGCGGGTTATCAGTGGTTCCAGCTGATACAGAGAGGATGGATGTCCCAGAGGTTGTTGGGGAGTTCCTCGATGTTTTTCTGGAGGAGGTTGTAACTCTACCCCCCCCCCCCCCGACGAGACGTTGAGTTTGGGATAGACTTACAGCCTGGTGCCTATCCAATTTCGATGGCCCCTTATCATATGGAACCTTTGGAGTTGCGGGAGTTGCGGATTCATATTGAAGATCTGATGGAGAAGGGTTTTGTTCGACCCAGTGTGTCACCCTGGGGTGCTCCAGTTTTGTTTGTGAAGAAGGGAGATGGTGGTCTCAGGCTATGCATAGACTACCGAAGGCTGAACTAGGTAACGGTCAAGAACTGTTACCCCCTTCCAAGGATAGATGATCTCTTCGACCAGCTGAGGGGAGCAGGTTGGTTTTCTAAGATTGATCTATGATTGGGATATCATCAGCTGAGGGTGAAGGACAATGACATCTCTAAGACAGCTTTTAGGTGCTGGTATGGGCACTTCGAGTTTGTAGTGATGTTGTTTGGAGTTACGAATGCACCAGCTGTGTTCATGGGACTTATGAACTTTGTCTTCCGAGAGTTTCTAGACAAGTTCGTCGTTGTGTTTATCGATGACATCCTGATCTACTCAGGATCAGAGGAGTAGCACATTGGGCATCTTAGGAAAGTCTTGGAAGTCCTTCGACACCACCAGCTTTAAGGGAAATTGTCGATGTGTAAGTTCTTGACACAAGAAGTACACTTTCTTGGGCACGTGGTGTCTCAACATGGAGTATCGATGGACCCGTCGAAGGTGGAGGCAGTTGTTTCTTGGGCAGCACCCAAGAGCATGTCCGAATTTCATAGTTTCCTGGGGTTATCAGGTTACTATCAGAGGTTCGTTTCGGACTTCTCTCGAGTTGCTACTCCATTGATAGCTTTGACTAGGAAGAACCAGATCTTCTTGTGGAGCGAGTAGTGCCAGAAATCTTTTGACTACCTGAAGGAGAAGTTGGTCAGTGCTCCCGTACTCAGGTTTCCAGATGAAGGTTTGTTGTATGACGTGTTTTTTTATGCTTCTAGCCTTGGTTTGGGGTGCGTGATGATGCAGAAGAAGGGCGTGATTTGTTATGGGTCTGGCAGTTGCGCCCTCACGAGTGTAACCATGCCACCCATGACCTGGAGCATGCAGCAGTAGTGTTCACATTGAAGTTGTGGTGACATTACCTCTTTGGGGAGCTCTTTGTGGTCTTCTTAGATCACAAGAGCCTGCGTTATATCTTCTCCCAGCATGACCTGAACTTACGGCAGTGGAGATGGGTCGAGTTTCTCCAAGACTATGACTTCTAGATCTCTTACACTAAAGGTAAGGGAAACGTTGTGGCTGATGCCCTGAGCAGGAAGTCACATAAGGAAGTGGTTCGGGAATCCGCTGATGCTTGGAAGGCGATGGGAGAGTTGGCTTCCCTACACTTAGATGCAAGGGAAGAAGGTGTTAGAGGTTGTTTGTTCCAGATGATGGTGCAATCCTCCTTGTCGTAGCAGGTGGAGAAGTCTCAGTGGGGGGGGGGGGACTCTGAGGCAGAGGTGATGTGGGATCATGTCGATTAGGGGAATGCTCTAGAGGGATGGTCAGAGGACAGCCGACATCAGATTCTTTTCAATGGAAGGTTGTTTGTCCCAGAGGCGATGCGTGAGGGAGTTATCAGTGAGTTCCATAGCTCAGCCTTAGCGGTACATCCAGGAGTTTAAAAAATGTACCGAGGCCTGTGGGATCAGTTTTGGTGGCCCGGGGTGAAACGGGCAGTCGCGGAGTTTGTGGCTAAGTGTCTAGTGTGTCAGTAAGTGAAGGCTGAACATCGTGTTCCCGGTGGTTTGTTGCATCCTTTAGATGTCCCCGAGTGGAAGTGGGATGACATCTCGATGGACTTCGTCACAAGACTACACAGAGCTCAGGGTGGTTATGATGCTATCTGGGTAGTGGTGGATCGATTGATGAAATCGGCTCACTTCTTAGCAATCAAGGAGTCTCGCCCGGTGAGTACCTTAGCACAGAGGTACGTAGACGAGGTAGTGCGTTTTCATGGAGTTTCGAGGACTATCGTCTCAGACCGGGATACTCGGTTTACCTCACGATTCTGGAGGGGGTTACAGCATGCTTTTGGCACCCAACTACACCTTAGCACTGCTTTCCACCCCCAGACCGATGGGAAGATAGAGCGGACTATCCAGACATTAAAGGACATGCTGCGAGCATGAGTTCTGGATTTTGGAGGATCATGGGTACGACACTTGCCTTTAGCAGAGTTTTCCTACAACAACAGCTTCCACTCTACTATTTGCATGGCACCATTCGAGGCTTTGTATGGAAGGTCATGTCGTTCACCCATTTGCTGGGCAGAGGTTGGTGAGACAGGTGCTCTTGGGCCAGAGGTAGTGCAGAGCACCACAGAGAAAGTCCAGCTTGTACGTGAGAGGATGAAGGCGGCTTAGGATCGACAGAAGTATTATGATAATCGTCGAAGGAGGCCCTTGGAGTTCGAGGTGGGAGACCATGTGTTCTTGAAGGTTTCCCCTCGACGGGGGCAGCAGAGGTTTCGGAAAGGGAGCAAGCTCTCACCTATGTTCATCGGACTTTTTGAGGTGCTGAGGCGAGTCGGTGAGGTGGCATATCAGCTGGCCTTGCCACCTTAGTTGGAGAAAGTTCATGACGTCTTCCACGTCTCCCAGCTTCGTTGGTACTTACACGATGACTCTCACATTATCGACTGGGGAGAGTTGGATATGGGAGACGACGCGCCCTTCGAGGAACGACCAGTCAGAATCGAGGATCGTAAAGAGAAGGTTCCCCGTGGATGAACCATTCCCTTGGTTCGTGTGTTGTGGAGGCATGGTGGCCTCGAAGGGAGCACTTGGGAGCGGGAGACCCAGATGCACGCTCAGTACCCGGAGTTGTTTTGACATGGGTTCCCTTGTTCTTCTGAGCTTTGTGTTGATGTTGTACTCTGTACCTTTGATATATGGAATGCATGGCTCGTCAGTTGTGAGATCTTTTTGTTTTCTTGTTCCCTGGTAATGTGTAACATGTATGGATGCGTGGGAAAGTGGAAAAAAACCTGACCCTTAATTGAGATGCATTAATGTGGATGCGATTGAACCCGTGCGGGCGAGTCAGTGCCGCCTAAAGCGGATAATATCTCGACATAGGTGAATAAATTTTCCCAAACCCATGTGTTCGGGCAGTGTATTGGTTGTGTGGTGCTGGGGTTAGTGAGAGTTGAAAAATCCTAATGGATGAAAGTGGGAAGACCCAATTCTTAATCGAGACACATTAATGAGGATTCGATTAAACCCGTGCGGGCGAGTCAGTGCTGCCTGAAGTGGAAAATATCTCGACATAAGAGAAGGAATTCCTAACACATATTATTAGGTTTGTTGGTTGGGTTCCTGTTATAAAGAGAACACTAAGAGGTATCTTGTTGTGTTCCTTTGGGTTGGTTTTTGAATTCTCAGGGACGAGAATGTTTTAAGAGGTATCTGATGTAATGTCTCGGACCTCTTCGGCCCATTCCTTTGTCAAAAAGAAGTCCATGAAGTGTTCTGGAGGGTAAAATGGACTTTTCCCACACTTTCTAGAATTTTGAAATTACACGCCGTGTAGTTTGAGTACACGCCCTGTACCCTCTTGCAGGGTATACCCCGTGTGGATGGCCATGTCTTTGCTGCGTGAAGAAGATAGGTACATGCCGTGTGTATAATCTACATGCCCTGTAGTCCTTCCCCGCTTATGCATTACCGTGTGTTGACCAATCGTCGGTCGTGTGCCGCGTTGGATCTGTGTCCTTACCATGTGCAATAAATGTGTACACGCCGTGTGTCCAATCTACACGCCGTGTAGTCCTTCCCCGTATATGTGTTACCTCCAAATAGTGTGTTGACCAGTCAACGGCTGTGGAGCCGCGTTGGAGGCCGCGTGGAGACCGTTTGAAAATGGCCGAGTACACGCCGTGTACCATAAGTACACGCCGTGTACCATAAGTACACGTCGTGTACTTTTTCTTTTCATGCCTATAAAAGGAGGTGTCCCCTCCTCCTTTCAACTCACACCTCTCCCCCCTCTCCTCTGAGCAGAGCTCTCTCAAGAGACTCGAAGGCTCTTTCTTCCATAACTTTTTCGTCCGAGCTCCGATTTACGATCCGTTAGCGCCACAGGATCGAAACGATGAGGCAGAACTTCCGAGATTGGATCTATTGTCTTTCCTTCGGCTTTTTCTCTCCAACTTACACCCGAGGAGGTTTTTCCGAGATGCCGAAGAACGTCTTCTAAAGTTGATCCGGGGGAGCGTTGTGACCAGAACCTGTTGAGGTAGGGGTTTTACCTTCGTCTCTCTAATTTGTGCATCATGTGGTGTGGGTATTGTTTTTTTTTCATGATAAATGGTTGAACCTTTAAATGAAGATAATAACAAGTTAAAGAACGGGGATGGGAAGTTTGTGATTACCATTACTTTACCTTTATATCCTGTGATATTATGTTGTGAAATGAATAGGCTTATACCTACTGAAATTCACGGTCGTTGGGGGCCTTTGCTTGTGCAATTAAATGTTGCCATATCTTTCTAGACCATTTTTGTGAGTGGAACTTTGTTGAATGTGGAAATTGGATAATCACGTAAAGTTGGCTATTTAAATGAAAATCGGGAACCCTTGTGTGATCACCCCGGTTGAACCAAAATGGAATAATTAACATGTGGGTGTTGGCTTGGTTGCGTGGCATGTGTTGGGGATGTTTTGTGGGTTGTTGTGAAATGGGTGAGCAACGGGGATGCGGTCAGCTTGGTTGTGGGAAGGTGTGAATGTTTAATAGTGATGGGCAGTGGGGCTGCAATAAGTGGTATTAAAGGGATAACGATGTGTGGTGTGGTTATGGTGGTTAGCAGTGGGGCTGTAGGGATGGGTTTAAATGTGAACGGACTATGGGTTGTGTTTAATAAATAAATAAAAGTGGAAGAGTTAATGAATGATGGGGCTTAGTAATGAAACAAAAATAATAATCAATGGGTTGGTTGGTTGATAAGAAGGGTTTTGTTGTGCTGCTTGTGTTTCCCTAACTTGTTTTGTGGATGGCAAGGATATTATTACGAACAATCGTTGTGGTTGGTTGTGGATAGTTTCCCAGTAGTGAAGGAACTAAATAAGCTAATTTCTATTGATATGTGAAAACCTAAATGGGGTTGGGGTTTTTGTTGTATGCATACATCATGGTAGCAGTGTCGAGGCATGTGCTCAGTTTTCTGTTTAGAATCCATAGGTTGGGCTAAGTGGTTTCTATATATATATATATATATCTGTATCTTTTGTGTTTTTTCGCACCGCACCCTTGTTGAGAACTTAGTGCCAAACACTCCCATTTCATGGGAGATGGTGTTTTTTCCCATAGTTACTAGCTCCTTCCTACTTCTTCTCCCCTAGGATGTGATGGCTTGAGGTGACCTTACACCCAAGACTCTTCGGGTAGGTTTCGATTTGGGGTGATTAGGCCCAAGACTCTTCGGGCAGGCTTATAGGCTATAATGGCTTGAGGTGACCTTACACCTAAGACTCTTCAGGTAGGTTTCGATTTCAGGCCCAGGTGTCTTCGGGCGAGAGTTCTGTTACTATTCCCAAGAATCTTCAGGATGAGGCCCAAGTTTCTTCGGGCGGGGATGTGGTTGTGGTTGTGAGGCCAAGGTGTGTGCGGGCGGGGAGAGTGTGACAGCGTCAGGAAGTTCAGCTAACTATTGGGAAATAGTGCGGGGTACCCAATGCTCTTGTTCTTATACTACTACTACCTGCTGTGATTGTGTTTTGGTGAGTGTGGCTGGTGAGATTTGGTGGATAGTTTTCCTTGTTAGGTTTCTTCTCTTGTTCTCACGGGACATTAGGATGTCTTCCCACTTTTACACGAGAGCTTTAGGTTTCCCTACTGAGTATACTTGTATTCTCACCCTACGTTTACTTTCAGGTTTCCAGGAGGACTACCAGGGCCGTGCGGGACCCTACTAGTCTGGCGGTTGGAGTTGTTGCAGTTGTTGTTCTCTTGTTTTCTTTGGTATTGTACTTTGAGATTTCTTGTACTTGTACCTTGTTATAAAATTGTTTAAACATGCATGTGGGCTTGGTTTGGGTTTATTTATATATACTTGTTCTTTTCTCTTTTTGGTGGTTGACTTGTCCTATTTCCCAATCCAAAATAATTAAAAGGTAATGCCTCCAATATTTGTGAAAACTCATACCCTTGGTGCTAGTCGCCAAATCGGGGCCTACTGGAGGTGGGACTCGGGGGTCATTATCTTCCTTTCACCATTGCCAGCTCAGGAGGGGCATCTTTTGTGGGAGGGGGTCGTGACATGAAATCTATTACCGAAGGTTTGTTAGAAATTTTTCATGGTTCTCTAGTCCAATGACTAAGCTAACTAGGAAGGGTGTTAAGTTTTTCTGGACAAAAGAATGTGATGATTGTTTTCAGGAGTTGAAAAGAAGATTGGTGAATGCTCTAGTTTTGGCACTTCCTTCCAGGAATGGTGAGTTTGTTATATACAGTGATGCTTCATTGAAAGGAATTGGTTGCGTCCTAATGCAGAATGATCAGGAAATTTATTTTGCTTCACGACAGTTGAAAACTCATGAGATAAAATTTCCCTACACATGATTTGGAATTAGCTGTTGTTGTTTTCGCTTTAAAATTTTGGAGGCATCATTTGTGTGGAGTAAAGTGTGAAATATGTACCAATCACAAAAGTTTAAAGTATATATTCAATCATAAATAATTGAACATGAGAGAGAGGAGACGGCTGGAATTAATCAAGGATTATTATTGTACAATTCATTACCATCCAGGAAAAGAAAATAAAGTGGCTGATGCTTTGAGTCGAAAAAGTAATGCATAATTAGAAATTTTGCGTTTTGAACGTGATCCTTTGGTTAAGGATTTGATGAAATTTGGCATAGAAGTTGTTGGTGCAGGATGTTCTCTTTTTTTGTTTCAGGTATCAGTGAAATCTTCTCTATCAGATAGAATCAAGCAAGCACAAAAGCAAGACAGTGAGTTGCAGAAAATGGTAGAGATGGTTCAGAAAGGTAAGTTTCCTGATTTCAACAGTGATAATGATTGCATTTTGAGATTTGGGAAGAGATTGTGTGTGCCTTGTGATTCACAGTTGAAGAGAGAGTTGTTATGTGAAGCTCATAGTTCTCCATTTTCAGTTCATCCTGGAAGTACTAAGATGTACAGAGATCTGCGGGAGTATTACTAGTGGGATGGAATGAAAAGAGATATTGCTGATTTTACTGTGAAGTGTTTGACATGTCAATAGGTTAAAGTAGAGAGGTAGTTACCGAAAGGGATGCTTCACCCTTTACTAGTGCCAGAGTGGAAATGAGAGAATATATCCATGGACTTCGTTGTGGGATTGCCAAAGACCCCTCGAGGTAATAATGCAATATGGGTTATTATTGATCGCTTGACTAAATCTGCTCATTTCCTTTCTATACGAGATACTTTTTCCCAAGATCATCTTTCCCGTTTGTATTTTAAAGAGATAGTCAGGTTACATGGAGTTCCTCTCTCCAATGTATCTGACCGTGATCCCAGGTTCACCTCTAACTTTTGGAAAGTCCTTCAGAAGTCGTTGGGTACTGAATTAAATTTTAGTACATCTTTTCATCCTCAATCAGATGGGCAGTCAGAACGAACAATTCAGACCTTGGAGGATATGCTACGAGCTTGTTCGATGGATTATCAGGGAAGCTGGACCAACATATTTCTCTGGTTGAATTTTCATATAATAACAGTTTTCATTCCAGTATAAAGATGGCACCATTTCATGCATTATATGGGAAGCGGGGTCGAACTCCAACTTTCTTGGATGAAGTGGGTGAAAGGAAGTTGATGGGACCAGAATTGGTAGAACAGTTGGTAGAAAAAGTTCAGCTGATACAGAAACACATGAGAACAGCTCAGAGCAGGCAGAAGAGTTATGCGGACAACAGGAGGAAGGATCTATCTTTTGAGGTAGGTGATCATGTTTTTCTCAAAGTCTCACCCTGGAAAAGTGTGATGCGATTTGCTAAGAAAGGAAAGCTGAGTCCAAGGCTCATTGGACCATATGAAATTCTGGAGAGAGTTGGATCAGTTGCATACCAGGTGGCTTTACCTCCGAGTTTATCTCAGGTACACAATGTTTTTCATGTTTCGAAGTTGAGAATGTATATGCCCGATCCATCTCATGTTTTGAGTCCAGAGGTAGTTCAGCTGGAAGAGAACCTATCTTATGAGGAACAAACGGTCCATATTCTTGACCATAGGGAGCAAGTGTTACGGAATAAGGTGATTAATCAGGTACAGGTTTTGTGGAAAAACCACATGATGGAAGAGGCAACATTGGAATCTGAAAATGAAATGAGGGATAAGTACCCCCATTTATTCGATAAGTAAATAAATTGCGGGGATGCAATTTTCTAAAGGGGGGAAGGATGTAACATCACAAGTAAGTAATGAATAATATATATTTTTATTTATGTCTATTAATGAATTAGATAGTGTTTTAGAGGCTTAAAATGAAAATAAATCCAATTTTAAGCATGGAATACACTAATATTTTTAAAAGATTGTTTTAGTGCCTTTTGATGGAAAACAATTTTTAAATCTATCTTTTGAAAATTTTATAAGCTATGTTTGTCAAAATAAACTTATTCTTTATTATTGAAACATAAAAATTTACTTTGTGTGAATTTTTGGTATTTTTCTGACAATGTTCACTTTTTAATGAATAGTGAAAAATATTTCATTTTACATCAAAACTGCTTTTTAATATAATATATTTATATGATTAGATTATCTTTTGAATTGGTTTTAAAGTGAAATTAGAATATATTTTTACCATTTAATCCAATAGTGGTAATTGGAATTAATTTCACTTTTAAATTGGACTTAAACTAATGTCAATCTTTTGATACTTATTGTTTCATAAAAACACGCTATTTGCTCTGACAACGGGAATTAATTATTAGATTAATTAATGCAACTTATATGTTTTAAATTTTGTAAAGTAGACAAAATTTTTGAATTCATAATATCAAATATATCTTGGGGTGAATTTTTGGTATTTTTCTGAAAAACTTCAATTTTTGATTAATAGTGAAACCACTAAGTGGTACGTAAAAAACTAATTTTTCGTTTAAATGAACTTTTTCCACCTCTGTGTTTTGAATTTCAAAAATCCAAAATACATGGTTGTCATTAAGAAGTAAAATGTGGTTCAATGATATTAAAATAATATTTTTGTGAATAGTAACCTTTATGTTTTTAATCGCGATTAGAGGTAATTAGTGTAGTTTAAGGTAAAAATAATGTTTTAATAATATGAGATGAGCTTGACACATGTCCTACCTTCATTGGATGTGTCATGGACGACCAAGACAATCAATGGGTCAGCTTGGGGACCCCATGGAGCCACATTGGTTGGGAAATGACATAAATAACTTTTTGTTTAATGTAAAAATAAAAATGACACAAACATGAGATGTTTTACTAAAACAATTTTTACATGAGGTTATACAAGTCATATATTTGATTATAAATAGTCATTGGAAAGCTAAAAATATTTCCTACATAATATTATTTTTTTTATAATTTTTAGACTTTAAATAAATTAAATTATTTATGACATCATGATAGTGCAACGATTACCTCATTAATAAAGGATTTAAATAAAATGAAATGATAATGTAAAATCTATGACCTACACATGTTCAAAACCTATTGGATGGGTGTATTTAGAACCCTTATCACCTTAACCTCGAATTATATCAATGTGGGACCTTTTTATTCCGAAACTCATTTTAAAATAAAGTAAAATTTCTTTACATTCCAAGAGTGCCCCTCCTATCCTCTTATAAAAGCCCCCACCTCTACCTCCGTACCCACACTTCCAAAGCCATTGGCTCACCCAAACCCTGCCCATTTTGTCTCTCCACTTCCCTATCTTACTCCTTGAAGCCTCACTTTGGGAAGAAGTTTTCCCAAGGAAGCCGTTGAGCTCAAACCAAAGGGAGTTACCTGATTTTAAGGTAATGTCTTCACTGGAGTCCTTTTGTTTTATTTTGCTTCTCCAACCCCCTAAACTATTTTTATTCATTTCTTTTGTAACAACTCCGTTATCTTCAATATACAAGGATGTTGTTATAAGAAGTATTCGAGGTACACTTACACACACCTACATCTAATGGTTAAAGAACATACTGTTTCCGTGGATGGTGAATTTATGCCTCCCGAAATGATGATTGTTCAACATTCTTTTAACACCTTCAAAGGTGGCCATTAAGATGACACTATATTTTTATATGATATATAATATGTTTATTTTTTCCTTAAGCTACTGTATTTTTTATTTTGGGCATACCTTTATGGTTTCCATTATGGGTAAATGCAATATCTTCATTTAAGGAAGTGCGGACTACCGCCCCCTCAAAGTGATTTGATTCGTCAATACCATATGTGGGACATATAAAGGATGGAGTTATGATATTATATATGACATTACACTGGAATTATAATATACCTTTATATCATTATGATTCCATTCTATAAAATACGAAATAGAAATGAAAGTAGCGTTCATGCGTACGTACGGCTTACCGTCTCCATGAACGGTGCATTTCATTTCTTACCTCTAAATGATTATGTAATATTATAAATGCATGCATATACTGGATATATATGACATATATGATATCTACATCATGAATACCATTCTGGATATAATGTATACAACTTGTAATTATAAAGAGTTTATTTTTTACTCAAGTACCAATGATCGTTAAAACGACCGTTATTAACTTAAATAATTACATAGTGTTCATGACATGGCAATAAGTGATATAAAAGGAATAATGAACTTGAAAAAGGTTCCTAAACAAGTAGAAATTAACTCAAGTTTATTATTCCGGAAATTAAAGAATGGCCGAGTCAAGTCGGACCCGAGGTATGGGACTTTGTCTCAATCTCCTTTCATTGAGGCATATTTTGTTTTATACACAACCTTCTTTTATACGGTGTATAAACCCCTTTGACTTTTACGTTTATTCAAAAGGAATCTTCTTTATATGAATCATTTACTAAACGAAAAAATGGAATGTTTTTGTCATACGTATGCGGCGACAACGACTTCTCCGCTGTCGTGACCATTATTTGAGTTTCGGCTTCCTCTACAAGCCATACCTTTTTTTTTAAAGAAAAACAAATACCATGTTTTACTTTTCTTTTGTTTTGGTATTGAAAATGGTTTTCTTAATGTTTTTATATCAATGTTTTGTATTGATATCTTGTGATTGAAAGGTGTAAATGTTATGTTTCCTTTATGCATGTTTTATGTGATACGATTATGTTGACGTTCTTGGGCATTATTATGAAGACGGGTGGTTCCGTGATTAACTAAGGGCGAGTGAGCCCGATATAGCTCTCCAATGCATTGGGTAACGCGAAGGAGTGAAACTTTAAGGTTTCTCCGAAGAGATTTAGGGATTATACTATGATGGGTATTCCAAACGTAACCAAGAGGGTTACTCCCTACGTAAAAATGTTATGAATGCCTCAAGTTACCTTTATGTCTTGTGATTTCAATGATTTATTCATGATTTGATGAGGTATGTTAAAGTGCTTATGTTTTATTGGTAAATTATGATTTCATTCTTATGTATATATGAAATTATGTTTCCTTTCCATATTTTTATAACCCATACTGAGCTTTTAATGCTCATCCCAAGTTTTTTTGAAATGTTTTTCACAGGTCAATGGAAAGGTACATGATATGATGATAGTGTCAAGGAAGTGTCAAGAATGAATCCATGTTTTATTTTAAATATGTTTCCATTGATGGGAAAAAATAATACTATCTTTATGTAACCACTTTGTTTATATGTGGAATGTAATGAATGTTTTATGATCTAATTCTCTAAAACTCTAAACCCGAAAAGATCCTCAATGTGTAATCTTCTAATAACTCAAGATTAAGTAAGGCTTAAGGCAGGGGCCTTATAATTTTAGTTATATATCATCATTTAGAAATTCATGCATATTTGACATTCTCATAGTCCATATTTATATTTATTATATATAATAATTACACTTCTATGTCTATCATTATTACTACTTATGTTGTTATTTGTTATTTATTATCTAATATACTGTTGGGTTACTATAATTAGAAGGGTATATTCCTCCCACTATCACCTACTAATACCCTTACTATTATTTGGATTCCATTGGAATATGGTGAGGCATGCTTGAGGTCATGTGACCCACCATTAAAACTACCAGTGTAGTGGTCCGATGGGTCGAGATATTACATATCTAATTATCAAGAATATTTGAATTTCCTTGGGACAATTCTCAAAACGTCTCCAATAATATCGATTAATCTAAATAATAATTTAATTTATTTGAATTCTTGAATGTTCCATCCTTATAAAATATCATTAACATCATATATTAATAAAATTGTAAATATTGGAAACATGAAATTTGAAAAATTTGAATCTTATAGAATCATTAAAATTTAAACTCTTTACAAACAACAACATTGTAACTTTACAAAACATAAAATTTTCACATCTTGAAAATAGTATCAGTGTGATTGTATTATTCATTCACATTTTCCATCCAATCACACTATTCATTCAGTGAAAAATTACGAACATTATAAAATCATAATGTTCAAACATTCTTCACGATTTCACCTTTTTTAATTTATTGAAATTCTATTAAATAAAATGTATAAAGATATAAGATGACTTGGGTTCATAAGATCTAGAATATTTTTACAATCAGGTTCATCTAATGAAATGTTTTATCTTTTAATAATCACAAACACAAACTCTAGTTATTCTGATAAGGAACATTGCATTTCAATATATTCAAAAAAAATCAATCATGAAAAAACACTCAAAAAAATTCCTAGATTATTGTAGTATATCTATCTGATTAAATGTGACAAATGACTCTTATCCAAAAAAATATTATTGCCACTTTATAGTTATGTTTTTTTATGAAATGCATATGATTCATTTTTGTGAAAGTTATTTCATACAAACATAGACTTTCTAAAACATGATTCATCTAATGGTTAAACTGATGGGTTTCTTGATCAATATCATCACAACCTATATTTTTCTATTTTGGGATTATATAAAAATTTTCTTATTAATTAGAATCTAAATCCAATGTTTTTTCATGGGGATCATCCAATAAAAAACATTTCAATTCAAAGAACACTGAAAATTTTATACATCTGATTTTCTAAAAAATGATTAAATATAAAAATAATTATCTAGAAAACATCATAATTAGTATCTATAGATATTTTCACATCATTTTTCATATAATAAATTCAGCTCGTATCAAGAATTAATCATGATTTCCATGGAAGATTAAGCCATTGAAAATTATTATTTGAGTCACTTTGTAATGTTCATATAAAAAAAAATTCTTTAATTTCTAACATTATGTATTTTTTTATCTTCATCATCATTAATTAAGTTTTTTATAACATATAATAACTCGTCATTTTTTATTTTTAAAAAACATTCTTTAACAAAATTTCGATGTCAGAAAATAATGAACATTATTAGATAAACATCATAAATGATATCCATTCTTCATCTTCATCATCTAACTATGAAAACTGTATAAATATGACTTTTAACAATCAAGGAAGTCTTCAGGGAACTAGTTCTTCAGGATGGTATTTCATTGTATATAACACTAGGTAATGTAAGAAGTATCTCATATAACCTTTGGAAGCACTTGATTTTGAGAGTCATAAGAAGTAGGTCACGGGATCTCCTTCTTTGTTTTCTTTGAAGAAGATTCTTTTATGGAATTCTCTTCTATTTTTGAAAATATAATACATATATTATATGTCTATATTAAAAAATTAGGAACACTCACAATGATGAAAATCACCAACCAAATATTATCCTTTGGGATTTTGTTATTATAGAAATTATCCAACACTATTGAACCACCTCTATAACAACCCTTTTCTTTATAACATATTTAAATATGATTTATTACAAAAAATAACACTTAAGGAAACATCGAGGATCGAGTGGTCTAGTGTGTTGGAAAATTAGGAAAATTACATGACAACTTAAGACATAAAATTCAGTATATTTATTGAAAAATTCAATTACTTTACTACAACATTACTTTTTATGTATAATTTCATGCGATAACCCAAAGACATACAGAAGAAAATGGTGAGCTATAAAGTCCAATAAGGGTGTAAACAAGGAATAACATGTGGAATATAGTACATTTCATTCAATAGGAATATTAATGGAGCACAAGAGAAACATGAACATAATGTCTTGTTATAGAAAGATTATCGTAACATCGAAATGTGGAAACAACATAAAACAAGATATTACCATGAGAAAAGTCTCAATGAACATGTAATATCAAGAGTAAACCCTCAATTCACTTTAATTAGCATCAGTATTCCCTCATTGCACTTGAATTACCAAGAGTAAACCCTCATCGCATGTGAATTAGAATGATGAAACCCACATTGAACTTGAATTGTCATGAGTAAAAAATTATTTCACATGGTGTATCATGCTACTATACATTACCCAATACATTGAAGTGCTATCATTTCACACCCTTTATAAATATTTAATTTCAAGCATAAGTGTGCCACATAGATCATACAACATAGATTAATTAAACATCATAATTTATTCCATGAATAAGTGAAGTGGAATACATAAATGTAAGTCCTAAATCATCCAATACATGTGAATAAATGTGAATACACTTGATATTGAAATGTGTATGGTATTCACTTACACGATGCTTCTAGAATAGGTAATTTTGGTGTAACTTTGGTGGCATAACAACGTCAATTAGATTTCCTAAAATGGGTTGATGAGAGAGAAAGGGGTATCTCATAATTTATATATGAAGTAGACATAGTGGGGGTTATGGAACTTAATATCTCAATATATGTTAAGGAATTTATATTCATAATATAAAATAATTTCTTTAATGTAAATGAGGAGAGGGAAATCACTTACGGAATTTTGGTATGGTAATAAGTGTACATGGGAGGAAGTAATGAGAGATAAAGGGGTCTTAAATCATTAAAACATATAGAGGGATGAAAAGGGGAGGTGAAAAATCATACCCCAACATTTTTAATTGAAAATAAAATAGCATAACAATATAACAAAACGAGGACTTAATTAAGGAAGAAAGGAAAGTGAGGATCCCTTACATGGAAGCATTATCCCAATGGCTTGGGAGAGGCTTGAATTATGATTTATGGGAGAATGGGATGCCTTTAGGGGATTATAGAGATGGTAGGGAAGAGTTTAGTCAAGATCCGAATGGTTTGACTGATGTGTAATATGAGTCTGAGTGGGGTTATATAGGAAAGGAGAGGGAATTCATTATTATTTAGGTTTTGGACACTACACATTAAACAAATAAAAAACAAAAACCATCCCATGGTATTTTCCAATGATTGATGCCAAAAGGTTGTGGAAAACATTATTTTATAAGGAAAATGAGAGAACATATTAAAATATTAGGCTTG
Source organism: Viscum album (assembly GCA_963277665.1). Classification (NCBI taxonomy): domain Eukaryota; kingdom Viridiplantae; phylum Streptophyta; class Magnoliopsida; order Santalales; family Viscaceae; genus Viscum; species Viscum album. The sequence continues at coordinate 1,894,753,392 of OY728119.1, forward strand.
ATTATTGGAGGTGCTTCATACTCTCAAGATAATCATTTTAATATGTTAAAATATTTTATAAGTATTGGAGGGTCCACAGAGGCATTGTAAAATTAATAAATCAAATCTAAAATCACATTATTTTAAAGGTTAAACATATATTGTCCAAATATAAATTTTATTGTATTTTATTACATCACAATTGTGTCATTTAGTTGTCGTAAAACACAATATATATTTAAACGGTATTAAATTTTTACCGAAAAATTTGACTGCCTCAGAAAATTATGAAAAAATCATAGTTAGATAATTTTGATGTCCTAAATCAAAAAATAATATTTATTTTATCAAAATAATTTTCATAATATTTAAATTTTTACTTTTAAAATAAAACTCGACATTTATTTAAAATTGATGGGGTTTGACAAAAAAAATTGTTAACCTTACTAAAATTTACATTTGACTTCATAAAAATTATATGATCATTTATATTTAACAAAAAATATATAATAATAATATTTTATTAAAATATTATTTATTAAAAAATTCATTAATTCATCAAAATCAATTGTTTAATTTAAAAAAATTTATTTTTTATCAAATAAAAATATAATTCTTATCGAACTGAATACTAATCATTTATAGAGTAAAAGGAATATAGAATAAAATCACAACTTATAAATAAAATTAGTGTTCTTATAAAACTATTATAATAAAAAAAATTAATAAAACCTCAGTCTAATATAATAATTTATATATTACTAAAAGTAGCATTTTACATGAAATATCAATTTTAAAATTCATTATATTTTTAAGAAAAACTATTCTCATAGAGGAATTTATGGAATAAGGATTATATTTATAAAAAGGATTACACAAAAAATTAACTAATTACTTGTTACATAACCCCCTGTAACAACAGAATAAGAACTAATTGTAAAGAGTTTTATAGTGACAGACCTTTGGGTTGACTCAGATAACATCGCTCGGTTGGTAATCTCTATTAACTTTCACTTCGACCGTAGGTGATTCCATTCAGGTTTAACGTGTTGAAGCTTGGCTTGGTATTGGTGAAGATTGAAGCCCAGTAACAGTACCTTTTATCTATGATATGAAAGTGAGCATTGTACGGCTCGAGTCTACTAGATGAGGTCATTCTCTCTGTATCGAATGGATTATTTTTAAAAACCATAATTTTATATCAATCATGTTATCACTAATAATCAGCTATATTATCAACGGTAATGATACATAATAGTCATTGAAACCCATTCGATAAAATAAAAAAAATTCCATGTGTTTATATATCAATAAGTAATTTAATTAAAAAAAATAAATCAAATTTTATTCATGAATGTTCGTGTCGTTACAACCTTCTACCCTTAAGAAATTTCTCCCCTGAAATATCCTTTACCCACAATAAGAAATATAAAGATAACTATGCCTCATAACATCCTATGGTTCCCACATTACTTCTTCAAACATGGGGTTCCTCCACAACACTATGATGAGAGGCATTGTATTATTTCATAGATCATTTTCCCTACCATCTAATATTTTCACCAGCTTCTCCTCATATGTGATTAAATTCTTCAATTGTACCAGCTCTGAATTGATTTCATGTGCTAGGTAAATTATGTACCTACTCAATATTGATACATGGAATACATCATATTCTATAGATAAATTTGGTGGGAGTTCGAGTCCATAGGCCATTGCTCTGATGCGATCAAGGATCTCAATAGGGATGATGTACCTTGGACTAAGCATTCCCTTCTTCCCAAAAGACATAACTCTCATCCATGGTGATATTCAGAGGAATACCAAGTCTCCGACATCATATTATAGGTCTCATCGATGATTTTCAAGATAGCTCTTTTTCCGACTCTATTCCGCGTTAATGTGCAGCTGGATGGTATTAACCTTATCCCCCATTTCGTCGACCATTTCTCAACCTTGATGTTTTTATGTCCCAAACATCATACTAACATTCCATTGTTCAATACCTTTTGCACTAAATGTATTATTAAATATCCATTTAGATTCTTAAGTGGAAAATAGTTTCGTAAGAGAACTCAACCAGAGGTAAATGTTGATCCCATACTCCTTTGAAGTCCATTTATCTGGACCGCCACATATCCTCATGTTTTTGGAGAGTCCACTCATATTGGCCTTCGGTTTGAGGATGATAAGATATACTGAAGTTCATCTTAGTATTCAATTATTGTTATAGAATCCTCCAAAACATATAGGTGAATCTTGAATCTCGATTTAATACAATAGATAGAGGTATTCCATGTAGCCTTACCACATCTCTGATGTATATCTGTGCCAGTTGATCTAATGAGAAATCTTCTTGAATTGGAATTAATAGCTCAGTCATTATAAGATGGTCTACTACAACCTAGATAGAATCATTTCCTTTGGATGTATATGTAAGTCTGGTAACAATTTTAATGGCGATGTTCTCCCATTTCCACGTCGGTAGAGGTTATGTTGGAATCGTCCCCTAAGACCTCTTCCTCTCAGCCTTGACTTCCTAACATGCCAGGAACATTGATTTATACTCTACGATCTACTTCTTCATGTTATCCCACCAAAAATTCCCTTAGATATATTGATACATCCTTCTGTTTCCTGGGTGAATGAAGAGTTTCGAACTATATTCATCATACAAAATTTAAGTCTTTAACTCTGAATTTTATAGAATACATAGTATTGTCCCAAATCTCATAATTCCATCTTCATTAACATTAAACTCCTAACATTTCCATTTTTATTAGTTTCCACTTTCCTCTAAATTACCACATTATCCTTCTGACCATCCTTTAAATTTTCAAAAGAGGCTATTAAGAAATCATTTGTGGAAGGATTGATGATGTTCTTTTCTTTATGATTCCCATGTCCATCTTCATCAAATGTATGATTATTGGATCCTTTTCAGTTATCATTAATGATAGAATTTTTGAGTTCTTTATACATAGAGAATCCTCTACCTTGTTCACTTTCCTAGGGTGGTAATGGTTTGAGCAGTCATAATACTTGATGATCTTTAACCATGTTCGTTGGAACATATTCAACTCTTTCAATGTGAATATATACACTTGGGGATTTTGTGATCCATATATATTTCACACTACAACCAAAAGGGATAATGTCACATTGTTTTTTATGCAAAGATCACTACTTCCAACTCCAAATCATGTGTGGGATAGTTTTCCTCATGAAATTTCAACTGCCTCAAGGAATAAGCAATGAAATTGTATTTTTCAACAAATTACATCAAAGGGAGACTTATAAAATTTTCAATAAGAACATTCCCCCCAACTTCATCATGTGATACAACAATTATAGAAAATTTTCTATAATGATTTAATATCATTTCTGATGGGGACTCAATGTTATTAGAAAACCTAAAAGATATATTAATAGGAAATGAATATAAATACACTAACTCATACACTAATTTGAATTAGTGGGTTCATGGAATTCATTGATCATTATCAATCTTAACATAGGACATTTTGTTCTCCCTTGATCATCGAGATTGTTGATTCTCAGCATGCTTCTCAGCACTTTTAATAGAGAATCGTCTTAGATAATGTGTGACTTCTCCACATTTATAACATAGAACTATGTATGATGCCTTAGATGGAACTTTGTTTACATATGTCACATTATCCATTCTTTCATGGTAATTGGATACTTTTTTCTCTTACTTTCTCCACATAAAGATTCTCCTAGTTCCTTTGTAACATTTTCCTTAGTGCCTCTATCCACACTTTTAGCATGAAATAAATTGAGTCTTCTTCCCCTTACCATCTTTAGCAGATGAAATTTTATGAGATTTTATCTTCCTCTTCCTTGATTTCCATGGGAATTCGACAAAGTTCCAATTGTTTATCCTTATTTTTGGTAGCTGGTTCTGCATAATCATGATATATCCTACTTGATCTCCCATTTTATTGGGAATATCATTGGGACATTCATCATGTTGCCCTTCCCATCTATTGATAGACATATTCCTCATATTAATGGTCATTGGATAGACGAAAATGAAAATTAGGGATTAGTATCTTAAGCATTTTAACCAACAATGTGGAATCCAATGACAATTAAGGGATAATTTATAAATTACATTTATCTCTTTAACATATAAATTTCTAGGCTTCAATCTACGTTATCCATGATCTAGTTCCTAAAATATATTATTAATTGAATTTATCATTCCCTTTATAATGGTTCATACTATGTTTGTGAATTTAACAAATTGTATCCCTTGGGAGTGTCGAAAAAAGAGTGAAGCAAGACTCATTTCCATGCACCAGTTCCCATTCAATTCTAGCTCAAAGCGGAGTTTTTGGATTTTACACCAAGAAATATTTCTTCCAAAGCTACCTATACATGGTTGTATCTAGACAGGGATGGTTTTTTGATAAACCACTTAGTCTATACTCACTAAAATTTAGGGATGTTTTTATTATTCATAGTCTTATCCTTAGGGCTTTAAATATGGTTTTCTAATCCTAATCATAAAAATAACTAAACCTATCATTTTAAACAAAACATAAAAACCCTTCAATTTATTACATATTTCAATATGACTTATTACATAAACTTTCACTTAAAGAAACTCTGAGGATTGTGAGTTCTAATGTGTTGGGAAATTAGGAACATTAAATGAAAACATAACACATAAAATAAAACATCTTTATTGAAAACTTCTTTCACATGACCACAACATTCCTTCTTACTTATCATTGCATGTGATAACTTGAGGACATACATAAGTATATAGTGAGATATAAACCATAGTAAGGGAGTAAACAAGGAATAACATTAAGAATACAAAACATGTTAGGCAATAGGCCTATAAATAGAGAAGAAGAAAAACATGAACATGAAGGATTAATATAGCATTATTATCATAACCTGGAAATGTGGAAACAACATACAACATGATATTATCAGGAACCAAAGCTCAATGTGCCTGAGTTATCAGGAGAAAAAACTCATTGCACTTGAATTTTCAAGAGTAATCTCTCATTGCACTTGAATTAGAATGAGTAAATTCTCATTACACATGAAATAACTTGAGTAAACCCTCATTTCACTTGAATTAGCATTAGTAATCCATAATATCACGTGGCGTATCATGATACTAAATATTACACAATGAATTAGAGAGCTATCAAGGTGAACTCTTTATAAATATTCCATTTCATGCATAAGTGTGCCACATATATCATATAACATAGATTCATTAAACATCATAATTTATTCCACGAATAAGAGATTTGGAATCCATAAATATAATTCCTAAATAAAATAGTACATGCCCATAAAGTTGAATAATATTGATAGAGAAATGGGTATTATATTCACTTACATGATGAGTTTTCATGGGAAGTTTTGGTGTAAGTTCAGCAGCATAACAACGTCAAATGGAAATCAAATAATTGGTTAATGAGAGTGGAAGGGGTATCTCATAAATTTTACATGAAACTGAAATTTGGGGGGTTATGTAACATACTATTCCAATATATGTAATGGAATTTATTTATATAATATAAAATAATTGCTTTGATGTAAATGTGTATAGATAAATCCATTACGGTATTTTGGCATGGTAACGGGTGTAAATAGGTGGAATTAAGGAGAGAGAAATGGGTCTCTCATCATTCATAAATAAAGAGGAATGTATATAGGAGGTGTGAAATCAAACCCCAACATTTGTAATTTAAAATAAAAGGGCATAACAATATAAGAAAACTTGTACATCATTAAAGAAGGATGGAATGTGAGTATCTGTTACTTGGAAGCATGATCCCAATGGATTGGGAGAGGCTTGAGTGGGGATTCTTGGGAGATTGGGGGGTCTTGTGAGTATTAAGAGAGAGGAGGAAAAAGGTTGGCCGAGCTCCAAATTGTTTGAGTGAAGAAGAATGGGGGGATTAGTGGGTTTATATAAGAAATGAGAGGGAATTTATTAATGTTTTGGTTTTGGACACTACACATTAAACTAATCAAAAACACAAACCATCCCATGGGTTTTGCACATGGTTTTTTAAAAATAGGTGTGGAAAAAATATTTTATGACTAAAATGGCCGAACATATTAAAATATTATGCTTGATTAAGTGACGTGAGTTGCACTCTCAAGGATATCATTTTAAAATGTTAAAATAATTTATAAGCGTTGGATGGTCCACTAAGGCATGGTAAAATTAATCTTAACATTCTAAAACCACATTATATTAATTTTAAAACATATATTGGTCGAATATTCCTTTTAGAGTATTTTATTACATTACTATTGGGTTATTATGGTCTCATAAAACAAATATTATATTTAAATAGTATTATATTTTTACCAAAAAATTCTCTTATCTCAGAAAATTATGAAAAATTCACATTTAGATAATGTTGACATTTTGATTCAAAAAAGAATATTTATTTTATCTAAAGAATTTTATAAATATGTAAATTTTCATTTTGAAATTAAAAATCATCATTTATTTAAAATTGAAGAGTTTTGACAAAAATATTTTATAATCCTTAATAAAATTTACATTTTATTTCATAAAAATTATATTCTCATTTATATTTAATAAAAATAATATAAAAATAATATTTTATTAAGATATTATTTATTCCAAGAATTCATTAATTCATAAAAATAAATTCTTTAACAAAACATAAAATATTAGTTTTATCATATAAAGATATAATTTTTATTAAATTTAATACTTAATAATTTATAGAGTAAAACCAATAATGAATATAATAACAACTTATAATTAATAGGAGTATTATTATAAAACTATAATAATACCAAAATTAATAAAACCAGAGTTTAATATAATAATTTATATATTTATAAAATGATCTATTTTACCTGAATAATCAGTTTATCTAATTCGTTATATTTTTTAAAAAACTATTCTCATACTAGAATTGATGGAATAAGAATTTAATTTATCAAAGGGATTACATAAAAATGTAACTAGTGCCTTGTTACATAACCCCCATAACACCCTCATAAGACCTAATTTTAAGGTTTTTATTGGTGAGAGATACTTCAGCTGACTTAGATAACATTGTTCTGGTGGTAATCTCTATTAACCTGGACTTCTGCCATTGGGGATTCCATTCAATCATAAATTGTTGAAGTGTGGAATGTCTTGGTGAAGAGTGAATCCTAGTAATACGACCTTCTTTTCAGGCTCCGAAAAATGTGCTTCGTATGAATTGAGTCTACTGGATGAGGTCATCCTCACTGTGTCTAATGGATTCTTTTTTCAAAACCATAATTTTTAAATAGTCATGTGGTCACTGTTCAATGACAATATATCAATGGTAATGATACTTAATGGTAATTGAAACCCAATTGGATAAAATAAATAAAAAATGCAAGTATTTTCTATATCAATAATACATTTAATTAAATAAAAGAAAAGGAATTTTATTCATGAATGTTTGGGTCGTTACAAACTTCCACTCTTAAGAAATTTCTCCCTCAAAATTTCCTTATCCCACACTATGATAGATTAAGGTAACTATGCCACATCACTTCCTCTAGTTCCCACATTTCTTCTTCAAAATTTTGTTTTCTATACAATACTTTGATGAGAGGCATTATCTTATTTCGTAGAACATTTTCCCAATGACCTAATATCTACACCAGCTTCTCGTCATTGGGGAGTTCATTATCCAATGGTTACTCCTCTTAATTGATTATATGTGATGGGTAGGGTATGTACTTCTTCAAGAGTGATACATGGCATACATCATGTTCATGAGATAGGTTCGGTGGGAGTGCTAGTTGATAGGCCACTGCTATAGTGTGATCAAGGATCTCAAAAGTACCAATGTACCATGGATTAATGTTTCCCTTATTCCCAAATATCATAACACTTATCCATGGTCATATGAAGAGGAATACCATGTCTCTGACATCAAATTCTTTGTATCTTCGAGGATTTCCAACATAACTCTTTTGTCGACTCTGAGCAGTGTTAATGTGCAGCTGGATGGTCTTAACCTTCTCCACCATTTCTTCAAACATTTATGGACATAGATGTTTTCACTCCCCAACTTCATCCTAAAATGTTGATGTTATACACATCGTACCAATATGGGATTCATAAGGATCCATTTGGATGCTTGAGTGGAAACTATTATTGTAAGAGAACTCAACTAGAGGAAGATGTCAATCCCATCCTCCTTTTAATTCGATTTAGAATTACCTCAATATGTCATCGAGTTTTTAGATATTCTTCTATGATTGGACATCATTTTGAGGATGAGATAATGTAATAAAGTTTTTCTCAATATTCAATTCCTGTTGGAAAATCCCCTTGAACATATAGTTGAATCTTGGATCTCGATCAGATACAGTAGATATAGGTTCTCCCTTCAGCTTTACAACTTCTCTGATGTATATCAGTGCCATTTTATCCAATGAGAAATCATAACAAATTGAAATTAAGATGAAGTAATTGTAATATTATCTACAAAAACCTAGATAGAATTGTTTCATTTGGATGTCTTTGGAAGTCTCGTAACAAATTCCATGGTGATGTTCTCCCATTTCCATGTGGGTATATATAATGGTTGCATAATCCCCTTAGACTTCTTCCTCTCAAACTTCACTTGTTGAAATACCAGGAACGTTGATGTATACTGAGAGATCTTCTTATTCATGTTATCCCACCAATAATACTCATGGAGATATCGATACATATTTTTGTTTCTAGGGTGAATGGAGAATTCCAAACTATGTGCATCATCCAAAAGTTCATTCTTTAAATCTGTATTTGATGGAACACATAGTCTTGTCCCACATATCACAATTCCATCTTCATTAACATTGAACTCTAATGATGTACCTTTTTTGATAGTTTAAACTTTCCTTTTAATTCCCACATCATCCTTTTTACCATCCATTAACCCTTTCAAAAGAGAAAATTGAATAATAATTTTTGAAAGAATTTATGATGTTCCCTTATTTATGATTCCCATTTCCATCATCATTTAATCAATTAATATTTGATCATTTTCAATTATCAAAATGATATAATTGATGGTTTATTTCTATATAGAGCATCTTCCTCCTTGTTAGCTCTCCAAGGGTGGTAATGGTTTGAGAAATCATAATCTTTGATGAACTCTAACAATATTCGTAGGAAAATATTCAACTCTTTCTATGGGAATATATACACTTAAGGCTTTTGTGATACATATACATTTCACTTATCTCCCCAAATAGATAATTCCACCTAATTTATTATGAAATGACCACTACCGTGAAATCCAGATCTTGTGCGGGATAGTTTTCCCAAGTAATTTCAACTACCTTGAGGCATAAGAAATTAATTTGTCTTTTCCACTCAAATTAAATCAAAGGGAGACTTGTAATATTTTTTATCAGGACATTCCCAAAAACATCAGTAAGTGATTCAACACCTATTAAAAGTTTTCCCTAATGATTTAATATCATTTATAATTGGGACTCAATGTTCTTAGAAATCATAAAATATATATTAATATGAAATGAATTGAAATACATAATCACATACACTACTTTTAATTAGTGGTTACATGGAATTCATCCATAGTTATCCATATTAACATAGGAAATTTCATACTCCCATGATCATCAAGATTGTTGATGTGCATCATGCTTATCAATACGTCTAATAGAGCATCATCTTGGATAATGCCGACCATTTGAACATTTATAAAATAGAACTCTGTATGATTCCTAGATGGAACATTAATTCCATCCATCACATTATCTATTCTTTAATTGTAATATGATACTTTGTGACCTTTTTTCTGCACATAAAAAATCTTTTAATCCCATTGTGACATTTACCTTGACTCCTCTTTCCACACTTGTTTCCTAAAAAATATTGATCCTTCTTCACCTCATCAAGTTTAGCAGATTAAATTACATGATATTTTATCTTACTCTTCCTTTAATTCATTGGGCATTTGACAAAGTGCCAATTGTTAATCAGGCTTTTTTATAGATTATTTTCTGTAATCACGATATATCCTACTTGAGATCCCATATAATTGAGAATATCATTAGGAAATTCATCATGTTTCCCTTCGCACTGTTTGTTATCTATATTCCTCATATTACTGTTCATTCGCTAGAATAAAATGGAAATTAGGGATGATTATCATAAAAATTTCAACACATAATGGTTAATCCAATGAAATTAATGGGATAAATTATAAATTTCATTTATCTCTTTAACTTATAAATTCCTTGGTTTCAGTCTATTTTATCCATGATAGAGTTTCTAATATATATTATTAATAGCATTTATTGTTCCCTTAATAATGGTTCATACTAAGGTTATGAATTTACCAAAGCATATCCCTAGAGAGTGTGGAACCAAGAGTGTAGCAAGGACCATTTCTAGGCCCATGTTCTTGTTCAAGCCTATCTCAAAGTACTGATCTCGAGTTTTACCCCTAGATACATCTGTGCTAGAGTGATCTGTAATTGTTCATATGAAGACATGGATGTATTTTTTTGATAACACACTTACTCTATACTTAGAAAAATATAAGGATTCTTTTTATTATACATATTCATATCCTTAAGGGTTTCAAAAGGGTTTTATAATCCTAATCCCAATAATAACTAAACATATACTTTGATACCAAATATAACAACCCTTATCTATATAACATATTTAAAATGACTAATTACATAAATTTTCAATTAATAAAACTCAGAAAATCAAGATGTTTAGTGTATTGGGAAATTAAGAACATTATATGACAACATAAGACATAAAATAAAAAATATTTATTGAAAAATTCTTTAACATGGTCACAATATTCCTTCGTACTTAACATTGAATACGATAACCAGAATACATACATAAGACAATGATGATCTATAATTCTCCGTAAGGGAGTAAACCATGAATAACATGAAGAATACATTACAAGTTAGGAAATAGTCATATCAATGAAGCACATGGGAAACATGATCATAAAGGCTTCATATATCTTGATTATCATGACATGGAAATGTGGAAATAACATAAACATGATATTATCATGAGACAAGGCTCAATGCACATGGATTAGTATGAGTAAAAACTCATTGAACTTGAATTATCAAGAGTTAACCCTTACTGCGCTTGAATTGGCAGGAGTAAACCCTCATTGCACTTGGATTAGCATGATTAAACCCTCATTTCACTTGAATTATCATGTTTAAATAATGATTGCCCGTAGAGTTTCAATATACTAAACATTACACCATGCATTGGAGTACCATCAGGGCACACCTTTTATTAATATTTCATTTTCATGCATAAGTGTGCCACATAGATCATACAACATAGATTCATTAAATATCATAATTTATTCCATGAATAAGATTTTTGGAATTCATAAATTTTGGTGATCCATTAACTATTACATGTTAATAAAGGTTAATACCCTTGATACATTCAAGGGTATGGTATTCACTTACATGATGCTTTTGGTTGTGAAATTTTAGTGTAACTTCGGCAGCATAACGACATCAAATTGAAATCATAAAATGGGATTATGATAGAGAAAGGGGTCTCTCGATATTTCTACATGATGTTCACTGTAATAGGGATATGGAATATAATTTCCCAACATATGAAAGTGAATTTAGATGCATAATATAATATAGTTTCTTGAATTTAAATGAGGAGAGAGAAATCCCTTACGGAATTTCAACATGGTAACGAGAGTACAAGGGAGAGATAAATGATTGGGAAAGGGTTATATCATCAATAAAACATAAGTAGGGACGTATAGGGGAGGTGAAAAATCATACCCAAAATTTACTAATTGTAAATAAAAGGGAATAAAAGTATAAGAAAACATGGACATAAATAACGAAATAAGGAAAGTGAGGATCCATTACATGGAGGTCTGATCCCAAATGATTGGGAGAGGCTTGAGTGATTCTTATTGGGGTATTGTTGTACCTTGGAAGGATTCTAGAGAGAGGAGGACAAATTTTGGTCGAGATCTAAATGGTATGAGTGAAGTGGTATGGTAATTTGAGTGGGATTATATAGGAAAGGAGAGGGAATTCATTATTATTTAGGTTATGGACACTACACATTAAACTAATCAATAACAAAAACAATACCATGGTTTTTTTCCATGGTTTTTTCCAAAGGGGTGTCAAAAACATTATTTTATATGTCCAATGTCCAAACATATTAAAATATTATGATTTCATATGTTGAGGTGAGTCAAACTCTCAAGGAAATCATTTTAAAATGTTAAAATATTCTATATGTATTGTAGGGTCCAATATGACCTGGGAAAATTAATTATAAAAATAGAAAATCACATAATTTAAAATATAAACCATATATTGGCCAAATATACCCTTTATAGAATTTATTTACATCACTACTGGGACATTATGATGTCATAAAAACATTATAAATTTAAACGGTATATAATTTTTACCCAAAAATTCAACTGTCTCAGAAAACTATGAAATATTCACTGATTTATAATTTCAACATCTTGAATCCAAAAATAATATTAATTTTATCTATATAAATTTATAAATCTGTGAGTTTTCACTTTTAAAATAAAAACTGCTATTTTTTGAAAATTGATGGGTTTTGATAAAAACAGTTTCTAACCCTTAATAAAAATTACATTTGACTTCATAAAAATTATATTATCATTTATATTTATTAAAAATTATATTCTAATAAACATTTATTAAAATATTTTATATTCCAAAAAATAATTAATTCATCAAAATAAATTCTTTAATTTAAAAATAAAAGTTATGTTTTATCGTATAAAAATACAATTCTTATCTAATAGATTACATAATTATTTATTGAGTAAAAACAATAGGGAATATTATCACCACTTATAATTAAATGGAGTGTTATTATAAAAAATTTATAATAACAAGATTAATAATACCTCAGTTTACTATAATAATATATATGTATGTAATAAGTACCATTTTACCTGAAAAATCAAATTACTTAATATATTTTATTATTAAGAAAAATGATTTTCATATATGAATTGATGAAATATGGATTTTATTTAAAAAGGGGATTACTCAAAAAATTAACAAATTTATTATTACATAACCCCCAATAACACCTGCATAAGACATAAGGGCTAGGTGTGTGATGGTGACGTACTCTTGGGGGGTCAGATAAAATCGCTCAGGTGGTAATCTATATTAACATGAACTTCTCCTATAGGTGATGTCATTTTATCATAACATGTTGAAGCTAGACTTTGGATTGGTCAAGGGAGAAACCTAGTGATGCTACATCCTTCCCAAGATCTGATAAATGATTTTCGTATGAATCTAGTCTACTAGATTGGGCCATACTCTCTATGTCGAAAGGATTCCTTTAAAAACCCATAATTTTATATCAGTCGTGTGATTACTATTCAATGACAATATTTTCAATAGTAATGATACATAATAGTAATTTAATCCCAGTTGAATAAAATAAATAAAAAAGTCTTGTGTTTTCAATATTTATAACATATTTAATCATATAAATGAAATGTAATTTTATTCATGAATGCTAGGGTCATTACATCCTCAAACTCCTATAAATAATCTATATCAAATTTATAAAATAATATCACAAAATAATTTGGGGATCCAAAAAAATTGGAAATTCTTGTTACAAAAATTAAATGCATGTCCTCCATTAGGCATAATGATTCTTATTTTTTTGGAAGACAATGTTTTTTAAAATTAATTCATGAGTCATCATTTAGATCATAAAACTCTTCCATAAACTCTAATGAAATTATTTTAATTAATTTTGTTTTTAGAAAAAACACGTTATTTGAGTTTTCTAATTCATAGAATAAGGAAATTTCAGGGATGAAGGTCTATGAAGTTATATCTCAAGATCTCAAAAAAATGGATCATCATGGAAGTGGTGGTCTCGACATTAGTTTAAAAAGGCTTGATATAAAAAACATTGTATATTAAACCCCCTTTAATGTGGTGGTAGAAGATGAATACCTGAAATCTAGTAGAACACTCGATCAATGAAGATATAATGTTAGTGTTATGAATGCACGTTTTATAAATAGATGAACAGTAATACATCATCTATATCCCACATAAAACTCCAAAATTATTATTCATCACTTAATAATAAATAATATTTCATCCTATAGTTGAACAAAAAAAGCGGTCAGTGCTCGTATACACATGCACACAAATATATGGGGTCTACAAAACCATGTTCCCCTATATTCCACCAATATACATCCCTATGGGAATTATTCTCCAACACTGATCCTATAAAACTCTAATTTCAAATCTTCATACCCACATAGGCTCTCTCCCATTCCTCGATGAAGATATACATATGTTGCCTCTCCATTGTGTTTGATATTTCTCCCTCCACAAGGTTGATCATTCTAATCATTATTTCTTGTGTTGTTGGACAATTTTTTAAAGAACAGCTTGACACTTAGTAAAAAAATAAATATGAAATTTAACCAAAAATCCTCAAATAAAATTAAAAATTTATAATGATATATTTTTATGGACATCTAAATTATATTTTCTTCACTCATTAACTTTTTTTCTCTTTAATCAAGTAAAAATATTCATAAAATTATCGAAATGTTATTCTAATTCACTCAGAGAAACATCATTTGTCCACAATGAAGAAAAATATTCAATAATTAAATTTTAATCATCACATGTGTTAGGAATTAATACCATTTCAAACTTCATCACGTTTTATATTAAAACTTATTCATGAATGACTTCATTTGAAATATTCATTAATTTATTGAAATCCTAAAGATATAATCCTCAAAACCCTTCCATATTTATCTTTACCTGATTAATCATGAATCAATAATAACTTAATCATACATTAACATAGATTTTTTTAAAAAAAATGCAGCTGTACTCCCAAACCTTCCACATGGGCTTTTTAGAAATATTTTATTTATAAAAATTAGTGGAAGGAACAAAAGTACTAGAAGTACTATTAATAGTAGTAGATAGAAATTCCACTCCATTATTCATATTCTATTTATTTTAATCTTTCTTAAATTTATATTCATAGTAAATTAATGTACAAATAAAACCATCAATATTTATCTTAATGAAATATTTATTATGATCAATAGTTTTCTTTTGTGATTCCAATTCACCTGGAATAATATCTATAATGATTTCAAAATGATTATCTTTTGAATTTTTTTATAACACATTGATTTAAAATTATATATAATATTCATAAATTTTTTTTTCAATTCTGTTACCATTTCACATGGTAAAAAATAAATATCTAGATAGTTCACTCTTAACATAACACTATGAGTTTCCAAACCATGGATGTTTAATAATGAGTAATCTAAAGATTCTCCCTGGTAGTGTTCATAATTTCACAAGATAATAACACAATATAATTATTCATTATCAGAGGATATAACAATGTGTGATGATAATTATTATTTATTTGATATTCTAAAAAAATTTCACAAGAAAAAATGAAATATTCATTCACTGGAACATTATAATATTCACTTATCATGTGAATGTTTTCATCTTCAATATTAAGTATACATTAATTTATATGTACAAGAAAATATTGATAATAATAGAAATAAAAGTAATTTGTTTAGTAAAATTTACATATTCAAGAGATCCTACATGAAAACATATCATCACCAAATAAATCATTCTTCTACAATTCCAGTTACTATTGGGGGACTGAGATACAATTATTATAATTTAATGAAATTTTAAAAAAAATAGATTAAAATTTATGAATATAATAAAATATTTGATACATTAAATGATACCAAATATTTTCATAATAATATTATGAAATATAACTATAAGTGTTATATTGAACAATTGAAAAAAAGATAATGTGTTGTTTTTGGTTCACCCTTTGAATTATAATTTATTAAAAAAATTACCAATCAGATATAATGATCAGATTAAAAACATTTATTTCAATGTAAATATAATTGATATAATTTATAGCATTCAAAATGAATTTTTTTTCAAACATCATATATTTAAAAAATATAAATCAAATAGTGGAAAAATAAATATTTAAACCTGTAGTTTTTCAAATATGAATACAATAAATGTTTAAAAAAAAATAAAAATTATTGGTAAATAAAAACATTGTTTCTTAAATTGATATATTAGAAGAAATTTTTTATACTAATTTTATGGAGGATATTTAGATATGATCTAATATAAATCTTTCCTCCTATCCTCGTAGTCTATTGACATTACATATAAGTGGGTACACTAGTCTATCCCTAAAAACTCTTTCTTCGTATCCCAAGATTGATTTTATTGTTTAGGATCAATAAATCCTATGTATTTTTATCCAATAAAATCCATCAACAACATAGTATTCACAAAAACAATTATAGTATACATACCATGATATTTTAAAGTAACGCCTCACATTAATGGAAGAACGTAGTTAGAGAACATATATTGAATATAAGTTCACTAATCATATGTTATTCTAGTAAGAAGCTATTCTAAAATAAAAATGAAAAAACATTCAGAATTACAACTATTCTTCTAAAAAAATAATATTCTTATGATACAAAAAGTGTGATTCCATTTATAAAAAATGTTGTCAATACATTAAAAATCATATTTTGAAAACTTTTTATTTAGTTATAAAAGAATTAATAGATTATTCACCATCTTTTTATGATATCATTGTTGCACTAATGCACCGATGATTTTATTGGTGACACTATATCGCTTGTTAATTTAAAGAATTTAATATTGAAAGGATATTTTTCATCACTGGGTTTTTACAAGCCTACATTATGTTCTCTGGTTTTCTTATAAACTAGAAAATATAAATAATAATAAATTTAAATAGAATTGATATGATTTCTCTTGTGGTTTCTAAAATAATGGAACTATGTAAATAATTGACTCAGTAAAATAAATCTGTGAAAGAAACAAGTAATGAGTATTTTTACCATGAATTGATATTAGGGTTTTTGAATCTAACACTATTTAGTTATATTATTTGAATTATAAACTATGGGATGTGAAGAATCCGAGTGATCCAGTGGGATAAATATAAAGCTACAAGTTAGGAATAAACTAAGAAATCTGAATAAAAAAGAAATAAATATTTGTTACTTTTATTATATAATCTATGAATATTAGAGAACAGATATTTGGAAAACCTATTATATTTTTTTCAGAAAAACAATTTCTTCTATTGGGTTATTTTTTAGATACAAAAAACTATTTAGTCCCCACACTATTTCTTGGAAAACACATTAGGAATTGGAATTGGATGATTTTATTATTGTTTACCAATGAGAAGAAATTAATGACCAATGTTGATGAATATTCAAGTAATAATAGTCACCTAGATGTGATAAGTCAGCTTTACTATCCTTGAAGGTCGGAATGAAAGGAAACAGATCATGGACTAGGAGTAATAGGTGAAAATTCAGAAAAATTAGTGACATTATATATAGGGGTGGAAAAAATGGTAACATATGAAGAAAATACATGAGTATCAGTGAATGAATAAATAAATATTATCAAAAATAATAAATATGTGAAGAATCAGGTAATATAAGGCCCCAGCCTTAAACCTTACTTAATATTGAGTTATTACAAGATTACACATTGAGGATCTTTTCGGGTTTCGAGTTTTAGAGAATTAGATCATAAAACTTGCATTGACATTCCATATATAAACAAAGTGGTTACATAAAGATATTATTCATTTTTCCCATCAACGAAAACATATTTAAAATAAAACATGGATTCATTCTTGACACTTCCTGGACACTATCATCATATCATGTACCTTTCCCTTGACCTGTGAAAAACATTTCAAAAAAACATGGGATGAGCATAAAAAGCTCAGTATGGGTTATAAAAATATGGAAAGTAAACATAAGTTCATATATACATAAGAATTAAATCATACTTTACCTATAAAACATAGGCACTTTAACATACCACATCAAATCATGAATAAATATAAGACATAAAGGTAACTTGAGGCATTCATAACATTCTAACGTAGGGAGTAACCCTCTTGGTTACGTTTGGAATACCCATCACAGTATATTCCCTAAATCTCTTCAGATAAACCTTAACATTTCACTCCTTCGCGTTACCCAATTCATTGGAGAGCTATATCGGGCTCACCCACCCTTAGTTTATCACGGAACCACATGTCTTCATAATAATGCCCAAGAACCTCAACATAATCGTATCACATAAAACATGCATAAAGGAAACATAAAATTTCCACCTTTCAATCACAAGATATCAATACAACACATTGATAGAAAAATATTATGAAAACCATTTTCAATACCAAAATAAAAGAAAAGTACAACATGGTATTTATTTTTCTTTAAAAAAAAGTATGGCTTGTAGAGGAAGCCGAAACTCAAATAACGGTAACGGCGGCGGAGAAGTTGTTGTCGCCGCATACGTACGACAAAAACATTCCCTTTTTTCGTTTAGTAAAATCTTCGTATAAAAAATATTCATTTTGAATAAATTTAAAAGTCAAAGGGGTTTATACACCGTATAAAATAAGGTTATGTATAAAACAAAATATGCCTCAATGAAAGGATATTGAGATGATGTCCCATACCTCGGGTCCGACTTGACTCGGTCGTTCTTTAATCTCCTGAATAATAAATTTGAGTTAATTTCTACTTGTTTAAGAACCTTTTTCGCGTTCATTATTCCTTTTATTTCACTTATTTCCATTTCATGAATACTATGTAATTATTTAAGTTAATAACGGTCGTTTTATAGATCAGTGGTACTTGAGTAAAAATAAACCCTTTATAATTACAAGTTGTTCATGTATCCATTATATCCAGAATGGTATTCATGATGTAGATATCATATATGTCATATATATCCAGTACATTCTTGCATTTATAATATTACATAATCATTTAGAGGTAAGAAATGAAATGCACCGTTCATGGAGACGGTAAGCCGTACGTACGCATGAACGCTACTTTCATTTCTATTTCGTATTTTATAGAATGGAATCGTAATGATATAAAGGAATATTATAATTTCAGTATAATATCATATATAATATCATAACTCCATCCTTTATACGTCCCACATATGGTATTTAATGAATCAAATCACTTTGAGGGGGCGGTAGTCCGCACTTCCTTAAATGAAGATATCGTGTTTACCCATAATGGAAACCATAAAAGTATGCCCAAAATGAAAAATACATAAGCTTAAAGAAAACATAAAAATATTATATATCATATATAAATATAGTGTCATCTTAATGGCCACCTTTGAAGGTGTTAAAAGAATGTTGAACAATCATCGTTTCGGGAGGCATAAATTCATCATCCACGGAAACAGTATGTCCTTTAACCATTAGATGTAGGTGTGTGTAAGTGTAGCACTAATCCATCTTATAACAACATCCTAGTATATTGAGGATACTGGATTTGTTACAAAAGAAATGAATAAAAAGAGTTTAGGGGGTTGGAGAAGCAAAATAAAACAAAAGGACTCAAGTGAAGACATTACCTTAAAATCGGGTATCTCCCTTTGGTTTGAGCTCAAAGGCTTCCTTGGAAACACTTCTGCCCAAAGTGAGGCTTCAAGGAGTAATAGAGGGAAGTGGAGAGACAAAATGGGCAGGGTTTGGCCAAGCCAAAGGCTTTGGGAGTGTGGGTAAGGAGGTAGAGGTGGGAGCCTTTTATAAGAGGAGAGGAGGGGCACTCTTGGAATGTAAAGAAAAGTCACTTTATTTTAAAATGGTATTCGGATTTAAGAAATCCCACATTGATATAATTCGAGGATAAGGTGATAAGGGTTCGAAATCCACCCATCTAATAGGTTTTGTACATGTGTAGGTCTTATATTTTACATTATCATTCCATTTTATTTAAATCGTTAAATAATGAGGTCATTGCTGCATCATCATAATGTCATAAATAATTTAATAACGTTAATGTCTAAAAATTATAAAAAAAAATATCATGATGTAGGAAATATTTTTAGCTTTCCAATGACTATTTTTAATAAAAAATCTGACTTGTATAACCCCATATAAAAATTGTTTTAGTAAAACATTTCTTGTTTGTGTCATTTTTACTTTAACATTAAATAAAAAGTTATTTATGTCATTTCTCAACCAAAGTGGCTCCATGGGGTCCCCATGTTGACCCATGGATTTTCTTAGTCGGCCATGACACATCCAATGAGAGTAGGACATGTTTCAAGCTCATCTAATATTATTAAAACATTATTTTTACCTTAAACTACACTAATTACCACTAATCGCGATTAAGAACATAAAAGTTACTATTCACCAAAAAATTATTTTAATCTCATTAAACCACATTTTACTTCTTAATGACAACCATATATGTCGGATTTTTGAAAATCAAAACACAGAAGTGGCAAAGTTTCATTTAAACAAAAAATCAGTTTCTTTAACTACCACTTAGTGGTTTCACTATTCATCAAAAATTGATGTTCTTCAGAAAGATACCAAAACTTCACCCTAAGATATATTTGATATTCTGAATTCAAAAATGATGTATATTTTACAAAATTCAAAACATGTAAGTTGCATTAATTAATTTAATAACTAATTCCCGCTGTCATGACAAATAGCGTGTTTTTATGAAACAATAAGTATCAAAAGATTGACACCAGTTTAAGTCCAATTTCAAAGTGAAATTGATTCCAATGACCACCATTGGATTAAATGGTAAAAATATTTTCTAATTTCACTTTAAAACCAATTCAAAAGATAATATAATCATATAAATAAATTAAATTAAAAAGAGGTTTTGAATTAAAATACAACATTTTTCACTATTCATTAAAAAATGAACTTTATCGGAAAAATACCAAGAATTAACACAATGTAAATTTTGATGTCCCAATAATAAATAATAAGTTTATTTTGACAAACATAGCTTATAAAATTGTTAAAAGATAGATTTAAAAAGGGTTTTCCATCAAAAGGCAGTAAAACAATCTTTTATGAATATTAGTGTATTCCATGCATAAGATTGTATTTATTTTCATTTTAAGCCTATAAAACACTATCTTAATAATTAATAGACATAGATAAAAATATTTATTATTCATTACTTACTTGGGATGTTACAGGTAAGGTGATTATTTTTACTCAAGATGATATTAATGAAAGTGATTTTTTAAAACTGTCGAAGATATGTATTATTCATACTCGATTTTGAATTTAATTATGATTATTGTATATGTGTTATAATATAATTATTTGACGTTTATGCAGAGCATGATTGTGATTTTTTTTAAATGGTTATTTCATAAATGAGTAAAAAAATTGGCATTAGTATAGTGAGAGTTTGTATATTTTATGGATTTATTCTCAGAATTACCAATGTGAGGTATATACCCAATTTTAGTATGAACTTGATTTATATTGGAATTATGGGTTCTAAAGGATTTATGATTTTTATGAGTGGTTTAATTATGAAGGTGATGATAGAAGTATTGACTTTGATCAAAGTATAGAAATTTGGGAAATTATTCATATTTATTCATAAAGGTTAATTTTTTAAAAGGATTCAATGTACCATTCTAGGTGGACATATGATATGTATTCATAAAATGATTTACATGAAAGATAATATGAAATTTTCTTCAATTGTTCATGGAATGGTTGATCCAAAACATGTTTTCATCATATTTTAAAAGTTGGGACACCCTTAATGGGTGTGATGGATCATGTCAACCTTATACATGAAACTAATTATTTAATTATTAAGGAATATATAGTTTAAAAAATATATATTATGGTGGCTATTGTTGGGATTAATTTATTATTTTATGAAAAATAATAATTAATGATATATTTAGTGGTATGTTTAGCCATGTGAATGTATGAGAAATAATATTGATAATAAAATGGGTGTTTATTATCATATACATCATCAAATACAGAATCTAAGAGAATAATGATTTTCGAATATAATAAAATAATAAATAGAATTAATTAATAGTGTGAGAATCATCCAAGTATATAATCAATATAATGATGAAAATATGGGAAAATATCTAGGTAAAATGTTTTTCTCAGTTGATTGTATGTTTATATTATGAGTAATTCCAACTTCCATGTCTTGATGATAAGATAAACTACTACAACATTTGAAATTGTAAAAGATTCCTTAGAGATATATATATTATGGTAGATTTTTAAAATTTTTATTGGAAAATAAAATCACATATTCTCTCTTTGATTAGGTATTCTCAAAACCTTGTTGTTTTTTTAAGTTAAGTATTTACCTTCTTTGTGTCAAGATGATTTCTCCACAACATTGATTAAAATATATCATTCTTTTATTTTTAATACACATTATAAGGAAATTTTTTAATATAAAGTGTAGTTATTAAACTATTATAATAATTATATCATAATCCAATAGTTAATTTTTGTAGTTTTAGTTATTGGTCAGTAACAAGTTGTATATTTTGGAATTAATTTTATTTTGGTTCAAATAAATATTTGTGAAATCGAATTAACCAGAAATTTAAATAATATTTACAATTGTATAATATAATAAGAAATTACATATAATACAAAATTTATTTTATGAAAAAAGGTTTTCTATATTAATATTATTTATTAATTTTACACAATTAATTATTGATTTTAATTTACCCCATAAATTATAGATATTCATTGAAATTAAAACAAAAAAAACTAACAAAAAAAATTTAATCAATAAAATTTTATAGGAAATTTAATAATATAATTTATAGAAAAATGTATATACTGAATTTACTTGAATAATATTTTTACAGAAAATTTAAATAGATATTATATAGATTAAATATTTAAAGAATAATTTTTAGTTACATAAAAAATGTAAACAATAAAATTTGAATGTGAATTTATTATTAAGATATATAATGAAAATTTACATAGAAACTTTAGATAATATATTTACCACTAACACCTATATAGTACATTATAAATTTACTATTCAATATATACCTATATTTATATATAAGCGTGTGTGTTTTTAGTATTTATTATTTGTTAAAAAATATTATGATATGCTAATAAATGAATAAAATATTTTACAGTTGGTTTTTAGGGATTATTATTATTGATTAAAGTGTTGAAATTTTTTCATTGGTATTTGATTTAGTTTAATGTACTACATATGATGGCATTGATATATTTAATTGTACCCATAGAAAACTATACATTCTTGGAATGTAATTTGTGTCAAAAATTTTATGATAATGCATTTTATGTTGCATATGGTGGGAATATATTATTTAGTATACAAAGACAATATCAAAATAAAATTCAGATAGATAAATGTGGGTTCACATCATTATTGTTATCATTTCAAAACAAGGGTACTGATAATAAGATAAATGATATTTCATTGTAATTATTCATCATGAGGAGACATAAATAGGATGTTCAACACAAATTCAGTTGGTTATAGTTCCATATTATCACTATAAATGAGTCAAATTTATTGTAGAGTACAATCAACCATTTTATACACTGGATTAAATACATATGATGGTGTTAAAATAAAAAATAATGAAAATTAAATCAATAGTTCAAGAAATAAATGCTTTATATAAAATTAAGGTTATGATTCTTTTTTATGGATGTGGGAGTGATCTACTATACTTGTCAATACTGTATATACAATTTTTGATAAATCTAATTTTTAAAAAAACTAAAGATAAATGAGATTTCATATTTGATTATATATGGACTATATTATTTTAATTTAAAAATTATTAAGGAATGTACCACTTTTTTATGATGGTAAATTTATCATTTAGGAAAAAATAACCATCGTATTTTTAGTTGATTCAATTATGATTAATGATTCTATTCATTTTTTTATATTTGTTCGTTTTGTAGATAATTTTATCAATGATAGTGATTTAATTAATTTTATTTGTGTGATTTTATCATAATAATTAAATTATCACATTTTGTGAAGAAAAAATAATATTTTATTGGAATTCATGGTTATTTATTATTTATTTCCCGTAATCCTAGACTTGATTTGAAGAAAGAATCCAATTATGATTTTTATCGAAACCGACACGACAATGGAAAAGGCTATATCAGTGGTTCTCCCAGAAAAATGTAATTTTTTATGTATGTGACATTTAGTGGTAATGGGATAAAACATAATGGTTCTTTCATGAAACTATTATAAATTTATTTTAAAAATAATCTTAAAATGGTGAATGTATTAATATACAAATGAGGATGATTTTTCATAAGAGTGGGAATCACAGTGCATTTAATTTTTAGTGGTAAATCAACATGATTATAAAATATGAGTGTGTTTAAAAATAAGTGGGCACATTATTTTCAGAAGAATATATTTATTTTTGGAATACAAATAAAAATAATAAGTGAACATTTTTACGCTGTTCTGAATAATTATTTTGAGTAGATGTTAAATATAGTGGAACACAATATTCATTCAGGTTTAGTAAATACTCTTTATGATAAATAACACAATAGTTAAATATTCCTGGATAAATAGGTTTAATATCATTGAAAAAATAGATCCATATATCACCTAACATAGTTTTACTTATACATTTTTTAAAACCCTATTCATTGACCTCATAAAATCTCCCATGATCTCCTTATAAAATATAATAATCCTAATATATACATCAAGGGAAGGGATGAGATGAAATCTTAGTAAGGGGATTGAAAACATAGATGAAATACGATACACAAATCAACAGAACATGGGTGATAAAAATTATCATCATCATATATTAATCACAGTTCTTAATAATAAACACAGGGGAATCATTTAAAGTGTAATATAATTATTATTATTTTTATTAATGAAATATCATAACATAGCATTCAAATACCTCACATAGTTGTTGGACAATCTTGTATCATGTTCACACATAAACAGTATGTGAATAAATCATTAAATTATTATTGTGAAAATAATCTATCATCAAATTCTTGTATAATACACATAATAAAATGGGAAATATCAAATCACCTAATGAATTTGAGGGATATATGATTTATTTCCCACCATTCACATCTTAAAATGGTCATAATCATGCATTCCACATGGAAAGATAAAAAATAAAAATAGTATTGAAATTTACCAATATAAAAGAATGTGTTTCAAAAAGGATTCAAAAATAATAGTTTCATGAATAAAAATTTTTGTTCCAAAATTAAAAAGTGAAATCTTATGTTGGAATAAAATATCATTGTAAAATGATGAATAAATGACTTGGGAGGATTCAATGATTTTTTTCTAGAAAAATAATGTCTTTAATAAAAATAAATTAATTTTTCACAGAAATTATTTTATAAAGGTGGAACCACATATATCTATAGAAATAAATGGAATTAAATGGTTAACATACTATATCTGGAAAATAGAAAAATATACATACTAGAAATAATTTGAAAGAGATTATAAGACAAAACAAGTTAATTTTGGTTCGAGAATCCCCTTACATTATAACTTGGTCTGTTAAATCATTTTTAAACCTCATGTATAATGAATATAAATTAATTAAAAAAATGTACAATGAGGTTTATTGTGTTAATTGTTTTAAATATTGACCAATTATAACAATTTTATTTTATTCTTAACATCCCATATTTAATGGTGAAATGTTTTGATATCATCTTTTTCATAATAGATCCCTTATTGCATTGATTTAATGATCATTATTTATTTTAAATTTATAAATTTATAAGGTCAATTAAATAATAATATAAATAAATATATTTAAAAAAAATTATGTTTAAATAAATTTATTATAATCATATATTATTTTTGTGATAATTAGAGAGTTGTAAACATCCACATTTGTTGATAAATGACTGTTGAAAATACATTTTCATTAAAGGGGGAAAGTTATGTTTGAAATAAAAATACATCATAAATATCATCATTATATTATCATAGAATTATCAATACAATATAAATATTATACTCAATTAATTTTAGATGATTTTTTTTGAATGGAATATAGACTAAGAAGAAGAGATGAGGAAAATGAAATGAAAATTTAATGAAAATATACACTTACCCATGTTTCATATTTTCTATATCAATTAAATTCCAAAATTATTAGATTTGGTTTACTAAAAAAAGATACTAAGGATTATATGGGGATAAATGAATTGTATTTTGGCAGATATTTGGCATTATTAAGTAGATGTGATGTGGTTTTCCAAGGGGGGATGATGTATTTATATTTGCGAAGAGGGGTATTTATATGATAAAGAATTGAACGAAATATAATATTCATGGTAATCATTGAAAAAGTTATATTATTTAAAACTTAATTCATATTTGATTAAAATAAAATAATTTTTTAAAATTTAAATACATTCTAAAACTGTATTAGAGATTTTATAAAAAAAGGAAAATTGGAAAATGAACAAATTTAATTTTAAGAGAATATTTTTGACTTTAGACTTTTGGAAATGGATTTCAGGAATGGAAGATTGGGTAATTATCTATAAATTACTCATTTATATCTTTAAATATGTTTCTAGTAGATAAAAGATTTCTATAATTTATTAGGTATCTATTATATCATAAATTTTGAAAAAATTTACCCACCATTACTGAAAAAAATGTATTTTTACTCTTCACAAAAAATTAAAGTATTTTATAAAATTAAGAAAACAATCCATTTATATTTTCAGTATTTTAATTTAAAAAAATATGTTCATATTATAAAAATATTACCCCATAGTTATTTTTTATTATTATTATGGAAAATTATATTTTTATTGAAATTTCTTACAATACAGATTATTAAAAATGTTCTTGTAGTTTTTTTGATATTTTGAATATTGAAATTTATTTTATTGAATTATATTAATAATATTTTATTTAATTACTCATGATGAATATTATTTATATTATATTTTAATATTTTGGGATCAAGTTACTATTAAAATATTGTGGTTACTATTCAAAATCATCATGTGATTATTTTTAGAAGTCATGTAACAATATCCAATTGTAAGGATAACATTCCAATTGTCATAGTACATCTTATAAATACATCTCAATCCTTTCATTCACCATTAAATAATATTCATCCCAAGGATTTATTATTACCTTTTTTAAAATTCTAAAGTTCTATACTAATAGTTTGTTTCTTTTGTATAGTATTGTTTAGGGGGTGATAACTCAATCATAATAGAATGTTCTATGTTTTTTCATTACAGTTTTTCTAGTTTCTATTTTATCATATTGTAATAACTAGAATGTTCATTGGTTTAGTTAATGACTAATTAAAAAATATTAATTAATGAAATGAAGTGTTATTTTATTTAAATATGGTTCATATTTATAATAATACACTATATAATATAACCCAATTTTTTGGGGAAATAAATATTTTTATAAATTCAAGGTTGTTAAAGTTTCCCCCCATTTATGAATTTCATCCATGAAAGTTCCATTCATATTATATATTGATAATTGATGAGGTAAGTCTATTTCATTCTTTACTTAGGTTCCCATGTAACTACATCATATTTATAATTCTTCTATGTCACTTTTACAAGGTGAGTTGTCTTCTAACATAGAACATTGTCTCTATGATCCAAGATCATAAATGGATAATCTTCAAAAGAGATTTTATGATCAATATGTACCAAGTCAAGGTTCGAAAAATGATAGAAATCATTTATGCACATCTTCATGAGAAATTTGTGGAACAAATCATTATTTTGATGTTTGTTAGGAAAAAGTCTTATATTGTAGGTCACTACTCCAATAAAATCAAGGATCTCATGGGGGTTATCATACTTAAGGGTAGGATTTTATTTCATTCAAAAATTCATAAATCTCTTACATAGTGATGTTTAATGTTTCACTTTTTGTCTTACTTCAAACTCTTGGTCCCTTTTATGGTTATCAATATAGATCCTCTACTGAGTCTAAGATATTTTTATCGTTTTTTGGATTGTTTGATCCTTCATTATAATTTCATACATCATATCTTGTCTAATAAACTCCTATTCACAAACTTCAACCTAGTATATAGTTGTCCTACCTCATTTCCTGTGAAAAGATTCATACTGAAAATTTTGATTACTAATGTGAAGATGTTGTTTTATGAGAACTCAATCAGTGGGAAATATTGATCATATATTCGTTTAAATTCCATTAAGAAATATCTTAGCGTGTCCATGTGTGTTTGAATAGTCATTTAAAATTTCCCATCAATTTGGGTTTGTAGATCACACAGAAGATCAATTTATAATTCTCATAATTTTTTATAGTTTTTTAGAATGTAGAAATGATTCGTTGATCAAGATAAATAATGTTTGAAAGTGATTCCCCATAGAACCTCAATACTTAATTGACATATATTTTGGAATATTTTTGAAGATATAAATCTTCCCGAATAGACATAATCTGTTTATTTTGAGTGATTCAATCCACCATAAAGCATATTTCATTGAATCCATTTGATGTATTTGGGAGACCTATGATAATGTCAATTATGTCAGTTTTCCATTTATGTGTAGTTATAAGAAATGATTCATTCTATTATTATACATATGTTACTCTTAATTAACATGTTTACATGTGATGCACTTTGAGTTTTATTTAGCACTCTCAATATTTAAGAGTTCCTACGAAATATCATGATAAATCTTGGTAATTCTATGGTGTATAGTGAAATATGAGTTATGTGAATTATTCAATAGATATTTCTTTACCTCAGGTGATAAATGTATGCACATTCCAGTTCAAAAAAAATGAAACCATTTCAATCAATGTTGAATTAATAAACTTTACCGTCCTTTACATCTTTAATATTCTTATAAATTCTCTATTAAAACCCATTATACGTCCTTGATATTCTATTTTAGAGATGTATGGGAAATAATTTGGGTAAGGTAATATCTATTACCTCTGTTAGTTACATTAATTTCCACTCTTTGCATATCAATTTATATAAGCTCTTTCTCAATCGGAATCTTGGAGATTATATTAGGTTAATTTATACTAAGAGAATCATCAATGTTGTTTGACTTTCCATGATAATTGTTAATAAATTTATCATTGTAGTAGATTATATCTAACCATATTTAGTGATTCATGATGAGAAATTTCAAAGTGAATATATACCATTTAATATTTGTATAATTATATATGTTACACTTCTCAACATAGAGGTAGTGCTTCCAAATCATCAATGTGAAGATCAAACTGTTAAATCTAGATCATGAATCAGGTAATTCTTCTCATGGATCATTAACTATTATACAGTGTATTCTATCAATTTTACATTTTTATGTTCAATTGTATCAATAAATTCTTTGAATAATATTTATACAACACGAACACTTCTATATCTGAGGGTATTCTGAGTACCGATGCAATGATTCACCTCTTATTTATCTCCTTAAATCCTTTCCCATATTCTTACATAAAGATATATATTACCCCATTCTATGATAACATATTCAGTAGATTAAAATGTAGAGATAAAATTTTTTCAAATCAATATTATTACCCAACTAGTCCACAAATCAATTGATATTTGTGACCCAAGTGAATCAATTATATTCCTCAATAACCTGTCTCATGGATTTTTGAAAAAAAAAACCCTCACTTGTCATCACATTACCTTTGAATGTGAAATTATTCATCAATAATTAATAGTTAATAAACATATCATACATCTTCTAATTCCTTAATTTGAATGTATAATCCTTAGATTATCTTCCTTCTTCTCCTTGTTCATAGAGTAAATGAGATTATGATCAACAAAGGCTACCAAAAAAAATTCAGGGTAGTCTCTAATGTCAATATCCATAAAATAAAATAATATTTTAGGGGATATTTTATGTTTTAAGGGAATCAATCTAATCACATAGTGTTCATACCTTTTGCGAATGGTTGGATTATAAATATCCTCCTTATTCATCATTATCTAATGTGATCCGGGATGAAGATCAACTTTGATAAGTACCGATCTACAAAAATTAGATAAAAAAAGAATTATTCCTTTGAAATTGATACTAATTTTTTATGTGATATTAATAATACACTGGTAATCAATTCTCAGTTTCATAGATCATTAATTTTTTCTTAATATAATTAATAAGGGTGAATCCTATGGTTATGCACAAGGGCCTATGAACCCTTGGTCAAAAGTATCTTGTGAATCATATCTTAACTCCTCATGATCTATTGAGTCTATGCTATTGGAGACTTTAGAAATAAGATTGCCGATGTGTATGAGCTTTATTGAGAATTATAGATCATGGTCTAGGAAACGTTTAGGAATCAATTTAGGTGATACATTAGTATAAGATCTTACAATTGAAATTTCATCAAGGTAGTTACTTTCATTTTAATGATCCATTTGGTTACGGTATTCTTCATCATTGGGTATCATTACCCACGCCATCGAGGTATTTTAAAAAGTAAATTTTTGACCTTTATTATATTTGAATAAGTTCCTGGGATGGATAGGAATATAGAAATTGATTTCAATTAATAAAAAAAATATGATGTGGGATCTATATAATGATAGACTATCCATGCCTAGAATAGAATCAAATTCCACCAAAGGAAGGACTGTGAGATTGAATCAATTAATAATCCCATGTAATCAAGCAGAAGAAGATTCAAACACATGGGAATAATTGATCACACAACAAGGTGTTTTAATGTAAATCAATATTTTAAGGTTTCTGGTTTACTGATTCAGTAGTTTTATAAAATTTAATGATATAATGGAATTCATAAAAAAAATATTTTCCATTATTATGTTAATTGGTAGTGTACCTTGTAATAATTTATTTTCATATTAAAAATTATTGGAAGATATGGAATTAAATTTCTCAAGATCCCGCATCATTTGTGGCAGCTGATGCTGTTTACCCTAAAAGGTATATGGTTTAGTTAATCGATTTCAATAGTTTCATTGTGCCTTGAAGTTGGTAATTGATCCATTGGTGGTGTATTGAAAGGTTCCATCTTTTCCAATATCACATTGGACCATTCCTCATACATATTAAACATTCATGAGCTTAGTTTACCCCTATGCCTGACTTAAAAAATTTCTTAATCTATTTAAGGAAATTATTGTGATTCTTCATCCCACATCTATGATATGTGTGTTATCTTATAATTTTTCGTCCTTCTTCATTTGATCTTACAACATTCAATTTTGTTCATATCTTCTTATCTACCTATCCATTGGACCATTCTCAAACTACTTTTCTTCTTTCAGGTCACATAAAACAACTTCTTCATAAATCTGAAATATTGGATTGAATAATCATTTGAGATGTTTGGATTTAACTCATTGAAGAATATAGTTATATTTTTGTCAATTTTTATGACAAAAAATGAGGCATATCTTTAACACCTTTTGAAATATAACTCAGATGATGTGATATATTATCATTATTCTATCGTAAGATATAGTAATTATTTATCTATATTCGGTGAAAGTGTTTTTTGAAACAACTGGTTTTCAATGATATTTTTAAATTCTTCTCGCCCTGAATCTTCCATTTTATATTTCAAATTCTTATTCATTATCAATGTGATAATTGATATTCATATATATCTTGATAATAAAAAGTCAAGGTAACTATATATTTCTTAGGAAAATGGAGAATAAAAAAGATCCTCTATATTGAGTAATCCCACTATTCTATAACATGTATGTTAGACGATACAATAAATGGAACTGGTCATTGTCACATAAATGACTAAATAGATAATTTCAACATTTTTGTTAAAATTATACATTCCACTTGTATATTATTATTTTTTATAAAATACTATTTTTTTGGTAAAAATTTCAAGGATGTTTTAAATTATATCTCCCATTTCATTGATAGTATCATTCAATTTTTTTTATTTTTTATTTTGAATGGTTTTTGTTCTAGTGTCTCATTTTTCCCACAATTTTCTATAATATATATTAAAAAACATAAGTAAATAAATAATTAATAAGCAATTTAATATCATGACAAAATTATTTTTAATGTTTTATATTATGGGATTTTTTTTTGTAATTTTTTTTCAAAATTAGTAGTATAAGTATCACATACTTATCTTTTATAGACATTAGTATGAATTATTTTTTTATTTATATATCCTTCATAAATTGATATAGAACTTTTTATTAATTGATGTGTATCTCCAAGTACTGTTACACATGGTGTGAAACAAGAACTCTGTGTTTCTACCCACATGATGATCAAGTTAATACACAATCCACAATATTATTGTTATTAACCCTATGTATATTTCTGAAATATCAAGATCCACTTCTAGTTTCTAGATACAGATATTAGTTCTACTAAATCACACTCTGTTATACTTTACCAAAACATTCATACATTTCTCTAAAACCCAAACTTACCACCAAGGGTTTTAGAAACTGCTTTTTCTACCAATACCAATATTAAATGAACAATTTTATAATAACAACTATCTTGATCCAAACATTTCATACATGACCATGAAATCCTTTTCATGATAAATAGCATAATAATAAAATATTCCAAGATCAATATGTTTACTAACATGGTATACTGATGTTCATACATCACATGTACACAGTAAAACTAAAACATTAATTAAACCATTAATCTATTTCATTCAAAAATAGAAATGACCTCCTCATTACATGAAATAACATGAGGATAAAAATCAAATAAATGGGTGAGATAAAGTACAAGTAATATGAGGGATAAAATAGAAGGAATAAGAGACATGAATAAATAGTACATGGGTCACTGTAATCATCATCATTATATCACAAGTAATCGATCATTATCATAAGAATGGGGTTATCATTTTGAAACGGGTTAGAATTTTTAATATTCATAATAATTAGACATCATAATAGGGTGGTCAAATATGATACATAGTTCTAAACAAAGGATGAATTATGTTGAAGAATAATATATTTTTCAAAAGGAATTAACATAAATATTACGAATAAATATTTAATAATTTTCACACATAATATAAATAATCTCATAAGATATTTCCCATTAACTAGTTATTGTATTGATATATAATTTTGGTCTAACAAGATACATCAATGTATTCTCATAACGATGCATGCCACATGAAAAAATGGGATTCAACAATTGTAACAATTAAATAAACCAATGTAAATGGATGGGTTTCGTAAAGGTTTAATAAATAATTCTTTAATGAAAAACAAATTGGTTTAATTAATTAATAGGGGAATAATATTTTGGAATAAAATTTCATTGCTATTTGAAGATGAAACAATTCAAGATGATTCGAATATATATTTTGTAAAAATAAAAAACATATATAAAATCATTCAAATTTTATTAAAATAATTTACGAAATTTAGAAACATTTATTTTACATCAATGGAAAGGGAAATAATTGTGAAAAAATATATTGTGGACATTATATAAATATTTATACTTAAAATATTATGAATTAATTGATACCAAAAAATAGTGTGTGTGGGTTTTATAATCAAATTACCTTATACCATGGTTTATTTCATCTTTTTTCATCTCCTAGTATAATTAAATAAGGATAATAAAAACATGGAATAAGAATTGAATACTTTTAGATGTTTTCACTATTGAATAATTATATCTATTTGATTCTATTTCATAATCCAATTGTTAATTGAGAAATTTTTTTATTTCAAATTTTCTTTAAATATTCCATATTGATTTTATTTCATGATCTAACATTTTTACTAGTATAAAATTATTAATATTATTATTATGATATTATAAATTAATATATCTATAAATTTATTTAATTGAAATAATTTTTTGTATTCATCTCGAATGGTTATGATTATTTGAGTGTTGGAAATTTCATAATGTGTGGTTAATCAACCTTTTAATGGACATTCTACAAAGGGAGAAATTGATGTGTGAAATATAATTATTTTTTTAAAATAATATCAAAACTAGGATAAAATCATTAATATAATTCTAATATACTAAAAGTTAATATTAATAGTTTTTATTTTTAGTTGAATTGAGACATAGAGGGATGGAAGAGGAACTTTTTTTAAATTGTTGATAAAAACATACCATTGGCTCGGTGTTTCTTCATACCTACAACACTAAACACCTCAAAATAATGGAGTTTTACTATACAAGAACATTCATATGGATTTATAGTGGATTAATAATGGGTAACTCATTATATATATTTTTTATTTATATGTTGATGTGAAGTGGTTTTAGAATGAGAGAGAAATTGTTTTTAGTACTTAATGAATTTCATTGGTGAAAATTATATTAGTTATATTGGAAAAATTTTAATTAATATTTGATGAAAATTAAAATATTTTAACAATATTATTGCATTAAAAAAATATTAATTATTTTACTAAAAATGAAAGTGTAAAAATTAAAAGGTTTTATTTTAATAGAATAATTTAGTCTTTAGTCTTTGGAAAATAAATTTTGGTTCTGGAAAACATGTTTATTACATTTTAGTGTCTCATTTAAATCATTAAATATGTCCTTTATTTAGAAAACATTTCAAAACATTATTCTTTTTATATTGCATCATGGATTGTGTAATTTAAAATACATGAATTATGAAAAAAGAGTGTTTTTACTATTCACCTAAAAATTAATGTATTTAAATTAATTACCCAAAAATCACCCTAAGAAAATTTCAATGTTTTAATTTTAAAAATATTGTGTATTTTAAACAAATTAATTCCTATCACAATCAATTTTAAGATTTTATATGACAAATTATGATTTTTAAATACATTAAAATATGTTTTAATACAAATTTAATCATAGTTTCCTTGCGTTATTTATATTTCTATTGATTTTATGGTTTATAATTTTTTTGTCTTATTAAATTAATCATGGAATATATCAGTTGTGTAATTTTTTTTTATTTCTTGGTCAAATTAATATCCTAATATTTAACTTATTATTTTATATGGGAAGATAACTATTTATAATTTCTAGATTAATATTCCCAGTGGTCAGATTACCATTAAAATTGTCAGTATAACTAATTTAAATGTATCTTCTTCTATTCATATATTATGGATTACGATTCCACCCTAGGTTTTATATATTTTTTTTACCTAAAATAACATTTTTTACTAATTTTTTTTATTTAAATTTTTTAGTGTTTTTTATGGGTGTGGTAATTCTAATAGATTGGAATGATAAATAATTATCTATTGCAGTGTTTATATTTTCAATTTTTTATCCATTGTAATATTTGGGTTTTCAATGGGTTTATATGTAAACTAATGTAACTATCTCCCTTAATTAACTAAAATTTTCATGGTTCTTATCAGTAAACTATGTAATATAAAACAAGAAACATTTATTTAAGAAAAAAAATTATTAATAAATCATGGGTTATTACATTGAAGGCTACAAAATTATTTACACAAATTTAATGGGTGTTAGATAAAAATATTTTTCATGATATAAAGAAAAAAATGATATTAAGAAAAAATAACTAGACAAAAACCTTCCATATCATTTGATATTGATTCAGTAAAATGAGTTATTAAATCAGAATATTGTTTTTATTGTTATTAAAGAATATTAATAAATTGGGGTTTTTTATTTGAAATCGTTTTATGGGTGTTTTATTCACTAAAAATTTCATTAGAATACAAGAGTGTATGAATTAATCCCATATTGTTTATTGAAAGATAAAATCCATAATAAATTATGCATATCTAATGTTTGAAAAAATGGGTTTATTGTGTTTTCATATTTTTAATGTGTTAGACTAGATAGATTTAAAATATATACTTCAGGACAATATTTTTAGATTGTTGATTCAAAATACCTTTATGGAATCATTTAATTAATTTAATGCTTAAAAAATTTAACTGATTGTTCTAAAATTAAATAAAAACAATATATTAGGAATGTGAGAATAGTATTAAAGACTACACTACAAGATTGTGACCTTAAAATATGTATAGAAATAAATAAATTAAACATAATTATATTCTCTGCATATTTTGATTCACATTAGAAGGTAAACACATTAAATGTTTCCTAAATATCTGAAAACACCAAATTTAATGGTACATAATTTAAAATGATGTATTTTTAAATTTGGTGATCATTTGAAAATATATTTGAAACTTTTCATATAATGTAGCAGTAAATCAATATAAATAAATTTAGTCCTAATGAAATGATAATTGTATGATCCATTCCATTTTTCAGGAAATTTTTTTATTTTATATATATACATCTATCATTTAATATTTAACAAAACTAATAAATGTAGGGTACGATAGAAAATTATCAAATCTTGATGATAACTATAAATTAAAGGGATATTTTTGAAAATGAATTTATATATGTTTTTTTATGTTTATAAATATTAAATTTCATATATTTTCAATTTATATTTTGGTATGTTCATTTTTAGTTGACATAGAAAAATCAGTTTTTGTGCACTGACAAAGGTTATTTTTCTCACAGTGTAAAAAATTGTTGATCAATACCCTGTAAACATATCATGAAAAATATTTACATGTTCCTATACTATTATAACTATATAAAATTATAAAAACAAATGAAGATACAAAATATGGTTTATTTTGCATAACAAGTAAAAGAATAAAATTTTCAACAAACTGATGAACTTGATCAAATTTAATATAGTAATTTGTACAGAATAGAAATGATATTCATAATTAAATATGGTTCTTGGGTTTCTCAAATATGAATTACATTACAATTTGGTATGATTGAACTTCAATCCTAAATATTTATTTTATATTTTTTAAATAGAAACATAATTTTTTGAAAAATAACATTGGTCACACAACATGATGAAAAACACTATTTCTGGAAAGTATAATTCATCCATAAACTTGTGTACACTAATATACAATTGAAAACTTCAGACATATTATGTAAATTTTTAGATATAATAATTCAAATTTATCACTTTTTTTGAGTCAATATCACAAAATAATATTTTAAAACAGTTTATTAAACTAATACCATTCATATATATATATATAATTTTCATTTTTAATTTTAAAATCAATATATTTCATCAATATTAATCTGTTAAAAAAAATTCATATCACAAAACTTTATTCGTAGATAGTCCTTTACAAATCACTAATTTGAGTGATATAATAATATTAATAGGAGGTTAATAATGCTAATTTTTTATTAATTTGTTAATACTTCAGTATAATAAAATCATCTTAGATATATGAAATTATATGAGTAATTAAAAATGCATATTTAATTCAACTAGGTACACATAAAAACCCAATAGAAACCTTCTATAGAAATGAAAAAATTATTAGGATACATTTAAAGACATATATTACATATTAGTTTTATACTATGTCCATATCAGATCTTATAAATGATTTTTAAAATCATTGATACCAAAATATGGTACCCATTGTTTCATTTTTTTAACTCATACACTAGAATCCTCATTCTCAACTCATATCATTTCGTTAATATAGACTCAAATAAATTAAATTCAAAAAGAAATGTTTTTAAATTTTTTCATAATTATATAAAAAATATGTCAATGGAATCAATAAAAAATATACAATAATACTACGACTTTACCACTGTTAATATACATGGAAAAGCTATAAAACTTCCACCACCATAAATTTAATTCATTCATATTGCTTATTAATGTTTTTTAAA
The DNA here is from genome assembly GCA_963277665.1 of Viscum album. Classification (NCBI taxonomy): domain Eukaryota; kingdom Viridiplantae; phylum Streptophyta; class Magnoliopsida; order Santalales; family Viscaceae; genus Viscum; species Viscum album. The sequence goes on from OY728119.1 coordinate 1,894,791,145, forward strand.
GTTGGTAATTAAGTAGAGTTCATCTCTTCATACAATAGTAATGCCAAAACTCTTTGTTATGTATAGTTTATCTATTTTTATTCCATCTGGTAGATTCCAATCAAAATTAAACAAATAGTTTCAACAACCAATAAATTATTCTAGAAAATGAAAACCCTACTCTACGATACATCCTCCTCAAATTCCAAAATATTATAAAATCAAAATGGGATCACATGTAATAATTGTTACTATCCAAAAAGAGATCTGGCCAAAACATCTCAACATTTTACTAACACTTGGGTTCATGATAGAATACCCATTCATTTAATAAAAGCCATTTATTTTTTGGAAACTAATTCTTATTTATCTCGTGTCTCTCCCTACATTATCTTGGAATTTGAAGTTGGGGTAGTGGGTGTATCCTCATGTTCTATTTGAAAATAGATTTCATGCATTTATGTTCATATATACCTTAATCATATTAATTTATCTTATGTTTATAAACAAATATTACTTATTTTTTGAGGAAACCTTGGAGTAGAGTTATTGGTGATAGATAATATTGTATTAGAAAACATGAACTATAATAATATAAAGGAATTGTTAGAAGAGAATGAAGATACCAATGTTATCATCATTGTTGTGAGGGAGATTAGTGTGTTAAAGGATTAGAGTGTATACAATTTATTGAAATGTGTATGTAAGAGCAGTATAAAATCTTTTTAATGCTTTGTATATTGGGTTTTCATTATATAATCATCCATATTTTGATACTATTCAAGTTTTATAGGTTTTGGTGAACACATTTTTAGGTTAAGTTCTCCATGAAGTTTGGATTACTATTTATAGATTCATTATTACATTGGTGTAACATTCCCAAAAATAATCACTAGAGCAATGAGTCACTGGATACTATGTTTGGATCATTCTCTTCTTTATTCATGTAATGTGTTTTTCAAAATAAATCATAAAATCTCATAAAATTAAAATTGTTCAAAATTCCCATCATTATTCATAATTATTGTATCAATGAACACTAGTAAAAACACATGATATTAATATTTTCCATTTATACACCAAAAAAACACTAATAAAGGGGATCCTTTTTCGCTATATAAATGAGATGATAAAAGGGAATATTTATGAGAAATAAAAAAATGTATTCCTTTTAGTGATGATAAAGGTGGCCTTTAATTAGTATTTTTTATCACTGATACAAAAAATGTTTTATAAAATAGATTATATATCCTTAGATAACATATATTAATATTTATAAAAATATTTATATTGAAAAGCATATAAAAAGAAAATTATGAATTTAGACTTAATATATTATAAAATTAGTGTAAATGCCTAATAAGATAATTAAATGAAATATTAATTTTTATTTTTTAAATTATTATTTACTATTATTAAATTATTAAAAATAGTTTGAATTAAATATTAAACAAATTATTGAATGATATATGATAAGTTAAAAACATGATTTGAACATCAAATAGTCATAATTTTTTATTCCATGGTCTGTTTCAACACTATCATATATAAAATTAATACTTTTGAAAATATTTATGATGGGGTGACTTCATGACTCTTCGTTCAATGATTTTTCCATTTCAACTATGTATCATAAGAACATCAATTTTTTCTATCGGGGTCTCTTATGTTTTTTTACATCTGATTAAATTTCATGCTCATTTGAAGGTGTCCTCGGGTATTTTGTTTTGTATAGTCTAAATTTATTCTCTTGTCTTACATTCATAATAATATTATATTTTTTAAATTTTAACATTTTTCATATTTTACTATTATTTAAAATTTATTATATACATATTTTCATATATTTAAATATAATAAAATCTACATGAGGTGGTGGGGGTACAGTTTCAAATCAAACACCCACACAAACAAACACACGTTGTGGAAATATCCCATTCCATAAACCCCAATGATTGTTTTTATTAAAATAAAATATTTTTTATATGGGGAATTTAGTAGGCCACCCTCTTCCTAAATTGTAACAACCATCATGAAGGGACCCTTCTTTTTCAATATCAATGTAAGGTGAAAATGAACCTTTGCATTTCCCTAGCATCAGGTAGGGGTCTCCTCCCCATATTAGAGTCTATAGATGCCAGATGATTTTTCTACCCCATCATTATGTGTCCATATATATTATTCACATTATTTCATGGACAACCTCCATCTAAAACACCAACATTGGGTGGGGAACTCCCTCTCCCTTATGTAAATTGAACCTGGTCAATTTTTCCTCCCCCAGTCGATATTGGGTTTGATACATTATAAAAATGAATTAATATATTTACTAGTATAAATATTTATTATATATAAATATGTTTTTCTCAACAATGAAATTTATTTTTATTTGTATATTATATTATAAGTAAATTAGTATAAATATTATAATATTTTTGTGCTCATATGTGATAAATAATTTTTTAACTTTGGGTGTAAATTAGTGTATTTCAATACTGTATAAATACATCATATAAATATATATTCTTATATATTCTTCATTATTAAATATAATATATAAATTTATTTACAATATATATTTATAAATACAATATATTAATTTTAAATCTAAATATACAATTATATGTAAATATCTATATAAAAGTATGTTCATATATATACATGAAAATATATATGTAAATATTTTAAATTATTTTACCTGAATATAAAATATATGGACAAATTTTAATGATAATTAATAATAATAATAATAATTTATATAATTATAAAAATAAATATATATAAAATATATTAGTATGTTTTCTCATAATAATGGGATCTTTCTTTTTTGGGTAAGGTCTCAGTCTACCATAAAAAACATACAAAGAAATATGAATTATATATATTTATATATGAGTAGTTATATAGTTAAAATATATTTATGGTGTACTAGAAAATGCAATAGGGTTTAAGGTCAAGGTAATATGTCCAGATCCAGGCATGACCAATGCTTAAATTGGAAAATCACAAATAAAGGTGGTCCAAAGTACTGAAAAAGGGTGTGTGGGATTGATAAATTTTTTAAGGATGGTGAATAGGGAATATAGATCTAATGGGGGGATGAATATAATTTTTTGTTGAGTAAAAAATAAGTAAAAATATATTATTCAAATTTTATGAACGTGATTTTCACGCAGATAAAGGAAACCTTTATTAACGAAAATAATAATTGATTAATATATCCTTAATATGTGCATTATTTTTAAACTTGTAATGGTTGATGGATGTTGATGCTCTCTTCTGTCACAGAGTCTAATGAATGGAAATGGGAAATTCATTAAGCACAAAGAGAGTCATCCTTTGAAAAACATCAAAAATTGACAAAGGCATGAACAAGGAAATTTTTACACATGGGTTGCGCAAGTTTCTTTATGGTCACGCAAGTCACTTGAGCGCCACATATGGGTCACGCAAGTGACTTGTGACCCTATTATTTCTTCACCCAGGGTGTTCAATGGCCTATAAATACCCCCTATGGGCCCCCCAATTCGGGGAGGAATAAAATCCAAAAATCAGATTCAAGCTCTGGTCGGCCAAGTCTCTCTCTAAAGTCTTCTGAACACTTCTAAGGTAATTATTTAAATAGAATAGAAGCTCTCAAAAGGAATAATAAAGACTATGTATTATAACTCATCAATACTTGCGTGCCTAAGTTTTCAGCCCTTAAGGGAAATAAAGACACAGGCGTTCCACCTTGTCCTCTCATGGAAACTTACATGCCACCCTTCTGAGAGCATCGAGGGATAACAATAAGGGCTTGCGCTAAGGATCTCCCAAGTATTACCATACAGGTTCTACGTTGCCCAAGTGAACTTATTTCGCGAAATTATACTTGCACGACCAAGACTTGCGTGCCAGACTGGGACTTGCGTGCCTCTTCCAATTCACTTTCTTTCTTCAAATTCATCTTCCCTCTTCATGATATAGCCATCAAAACCCTCTTTAATGCTGTTTGGGGCATGGTTCCTTTGTTGTATTCGTTATCCGAAAGTAATTATGAGAAGTTCTTTAGATTTTGGCCTCCTTTTCAAGAGTAAGACCCAAGTCTCAATTCCCCTTAGCCTGGGCCTCCTTTTCAGGAGTAATCCCCAGTCATAATTTCTCTCAACCTGGTCCTCCTTTTCAAATTTAATCCCCAGTTATAATTTCTCTTAACCTGGGCCTCCTTCTCAGGAGAAATCCCAGAATTAAAAATCCCCTTAATACGGTCATCCACTTTATGAGTAAACCCCAGTCTTAATTTCTTTTGATTTGGGCTTCCTTTTCAGGAATAAACCCCAGTCATAAGTTCCTTATAATTTGGGCATCCTTCTCAAGAGTACTTCATAAGTTAAGTATCCAACTGTCCATAAAGCATATATACCTTTATAGACCATGTTCCCAGGCTTCATCCATGATGTAAGTCACGATCATCTTCTATTTTGGGAATTCACAAATACATAAGCCCCACATCATTTTTTATGATTGCATCTTTCGTGGCACAATCGTCAGGTTTTACTAATACCTCTTGTTTCTCACACCGAGCATGACTCACATGATCTTACATCATAAAATTAATTATGACATCTCTTTTGGGCCATTAATCATGCATAAATCTCATACTTCTTCACTCAAACTACATGTGTTCTGATTCCTTTTCTAATAATGATATGTAGTTATCCCATCTGCAGTTACGATCCCAACTCTAATATAATCATGTCTTTCTTAAGGAAATTATACTTCATGTGCCCCAATGAGCGTCTTTAAAACTAGTATGGTCATCATAATGACCTAGGTAATTCTATATAATGTGTGGAAGGATACCATTGACTAAGAATCACTAATTCATATAGATGATTCCTTATTGATGAAGAACATCAAATACATATAAAATATTCTCTAAATCACCTACATACCAATCATTGATTTTAATATTTAAAGGAAAAACTCATTTTCAATATTGGTAAATTAATAAGGATTCATGAACCAAACCCAAACCTATTAGAGAGCCTGTAGTAGAAAATAATATCCCCCAAAAAATGTGTGATGAGTCTGACCTCCCATCATCTCAACCATTGAAAATTATTAAGCCTCTTCAGTCCACAACTAATGGGAACCTACCTTTGGAATGTAGTTCCAAATGGATATATAATCATTGGATGTTTCTGGTTCTACGAATAAACCCGTTAGAGACCGATTGGAATGTTTTAACCTTAAACAAACAATGTAATCCCCATTTCTAGAAGAAACAAAAATGGTGAACCTGACATGAAGATATTAACCCTGTTAAATGATTTTTTACTTATTTGTTATGCCCCTATTTAACTTAATGTGAGGGCCAACAAAATAATCAATAACATATGTGCTCATCCAAAATATTTAGTGGCCAAAATTATCTTAATTATATCTATTATATCATACATTCACTCTTTTCCAAGATCTCTTTGCATTACAGAAATGGCTTCTTTAAAGTTCACACCTATGAATGCCTCAACCACTACTCCTGTTGGATCCTCATCTACTCTGAGGAAGAAATCACCTACTCAGCTTCTTCAATGCTGGGTCTCAAATGCACTGGTCAAGGAATACCGTCAAAATGGTACCATTCAGACTCTAGAGGCTATTCGACAGGCCCTCCAAGTTAACAATTCACCCTGGTTGTTCGGACAGTGACGACTAGTGATCAAGAAAGCAGGTTGTTCCAACCACTGTCTCCAACAGTTTCGGGTCGTTATCCCCAAAACACAATCACCAGTATCACCCTTATTATGGGGAGGTGAATGAGAAGGTCACTCAAGGACTTAATTCAAGAAGATGAGAGTCCTTACCGAGGGCTCCCATTAAAAATCTCTGTTAGACTCATGCGTTAGTGAACCCTCAACAAGATGAGGGTATCTCTTTTAGGGGTTCAGCTCAGGATCCTCAGACTCGAGCACTCAAGAAGAACCATCAGAGGTGAAATTCTAACAACAGGGAGCATGTTCTTAATTTTTCCCCCTCCGGAGAAGTCCATCAAGCCAACATGATGGAAAATAACGAGCAGGAATATACACCCGTCCGTCCTGATGTTACTTCCCAACATACTTGTCTGGGAGTAACACGCCAATCCCACCAGGAAATTCTGGCGGAGTATTATAGGTAGGCATATACACCTGTTTATAATTCATCATCTAGTCAAAATGATCTTCTGACTACAACCAAAGAAACTCTCCAATCAAATGTGTTGGGGAACAATCGTTAGGCACATACACCTACAATTCATTAGGCTAACAAACAGTCTAATTTGGTAGCACCTAGAGATGTCAATTGAATGCTCCAATGACAAGCAGGAGGCATACACAATTTTCTACCCCCACAAATGAGTATTGTCAAAATTAACTAACAGTAAAAGGAGGACCTGAGTAGGAGTACCTACCTACTCCAAGCATTGAATGGATGTATATTCTTGTTCCGGTAGCTGAGGTCACCAAGCACATTCTGAAAATGGTGAATGAGCAGAAGAAAATCTCTGCCCATATTCTGGAGGCCTGTCAGAATATTATAACAACTTCAGCAGCATCATAGGTAAATAAATACAAATATGTCCCTACTAGTGGATTGAAACATCAACATATCACTCAGGAACATATAAACACCTTTGTCCCAGTCCAAGAGGGTTGTGGGGGCATACTCCCCCATGTTATACGGACAATCAAGTTAGGCACATACACTCGATTTGAATGGAGATAGTAAGCTTAACCTGAACATTTATCCAGAGGAGGCACATAAACTTTCCCATAATAACCACTTTCGTCAATAATTGGTTCCTCATTTGAGTAAGAAGGCGTCTAAAAAAAGACCCGTTCAGCACAATTGAGAAATCAAGAGCCAATCTGCAATAAGGCCTTGCTCGATACTAGATTTCTTGAAGCCCTCAGACAATTGTCTGTTGCAACTCAAGATTCTACTCACTCATTTACAGATTCTGGAAGTAATAACAAAATTTCCAAAGTTCTTCATCAGAAATTTCCTCCTGAAGGCTTGCTTCAAGGTAGTTCGATCAATCTTGAAGTATCACCTTCATATGAGATCCACGATAATCCTCTGCATGGCTAGAAGATCAAGGAGCAAAAGGATTCATCTTTTTCTGTAACCCACCATGGTGGTCCTCCCCATGATGACGAATTTAGCTGTGAAAGTCCTCTCTGTAGTAGTAATTCACATTTCTTGGAAATTTCTTCAAAGGAAAATCCAATAACGAGAAATCTTTCTTATATTGAGGAACTTGAAAATGTGAAGCCAGTCACGTCTGATGCTTTACCACTAGTAGGTGAAATAATTTCTCAATCAGGAAGATATCCCAAGGTGTAGGTCATTCTCTAAACCATCCTTGGGTCATTCATCTTCTAGTTTGATAAATTAATTCTCTACCAATCTTGTTGAATCTGATGAAGCAAAAAAGAAGCACCAGATTTGGTCTAATCAGGTAGAAGAATATTCATTGAATGATAAGGAGGAAGTTCTGAATATGAGAAAACAATTGGCAAAAGGTTAAGTACCATTCATGTTTTGGATTTTGGCTAATTCTCATTATGATATTCCAGAAAATTTGATGGAAGATTTTATTCATGATATTCGTCTCACCATGTGGAAAACTCTTTGACACATAAAAGTAAAAATATTATCTTATGATGAATATGAAAATCATGTCAATTTAATAAAAGGGTTACAAGACCAAATTGATTTGGAATCTCTCTCAGTTTCCCGATATCCAAATGATGAAAAGCAGCAGAGATCCCTTCAATGTAAATGCCATGAAGGGTTAAAAAGGTTGTGCCAGTTAATTTTGAATGGCCCATCTGGTATTCATATCAGGGGATGGGGTGTTAATGGAGCACTGTATTTCACTTTACTTTTTGGTCAACAAAACCAGTCAAAGGTGGTATCATGAATTGTTATTTCCCATGGATGGCCACATCTGGCTAGTTTTGTGCATAATCAAAGGCTTTCCAAAGCACAAACTTCAACTAGTTCTTCTCTATGTTAGGAATATAAAGAAAAAGTTGTCAAATTAATCTTTCATCAAGAAATTGAGAATATCAAAGAAGCCTCTCATTTAGAGCACACACATCATCAGGTGATAGAAGTGTCAGAAATCATCTAATGGTCATTTGAGCCCGGTGATTTGAGTGGATGTGGGTTGATGCATCCAGCTAATTTCTGAACTAAAGTTTGTAATATCAGGAGAGATGTTATTAAAGTTTTAGATGTAGTATCTCAAGAACCACCTCAGCTTTCCAGATTGAGGAATATTTTAATACAACCCTCAGAATCAACCAATAGGATTTGAGGAGTTGAGCAGGAATAATAGGAACAGCCCTAGTCCAGTGGATTGGGGACTTTTTCAAATCCTCAATCTCTTCCTCAGTGAAAGTAAGTCTTCTTTCAATTAGGGATGAATCGACAAGAGGAACGTAGAGCCGAAATATCAAGAGATTCCCTCCAAATTACGGTTTATCAAGAAGTTCTTGAGGGATCATCTCAACAAAAGGAAATGTATCCTAAAGGAAATTAAAGAAGACAGTATTGGATAAATGTTGATAGAAGCAATGCAATACGTTATTCACCAATAAATGTCATCAATACCATTGTTTCTGATCCTCTAGAACTTGAGATTCACTCAGAGGATTCAGATGAAGAAGTTTCTGTTCAAGAAGTTGTACAAACAGAAATAAATGAATAAGGTGTGCGTACTAGAGGCCGAAGTGCTCCCCAGAGCCATGATATTCCTTCAGGCAATAACTTTCCATACTATAGAAAGGAACATGCAAAGGAAAATGTTAAAAGTCAAGATACACCCCACCCTACCTCTGGATAAGGCCAATCACTCTCATTAGAGCAAAGGTTCTCACAACAAGAAGAAGAAATGAAGGAGTTAAGGAGGTTGAATGCAGAACTACTTCAAAGTAGTCTTCCTCCTATGCATGCTGGAGTCAGTCAATCAAAGGAATTCGTTGCAGTTACTAGGATGGATCAAGAATATCATCCTCTACAAGTACACCCTTGTTGGTCCAATCCTATAGGTCATGTGCGACAACAACCGATAGTGCTACCATCAGTTGTAGTACCAGTCACCAAACTTGTCTAAACTCCAGTTATTGAACTTGATTAGTTCCAAGCTCAACCAGATGTTTCTCAAAAGTTAATAACCACCATTGAGTCATTAACAGCTCGGTTGGAAGATATAGAAGTAAAACACGCACAAGTTCAACTGGAAAAGAAATCTTACCCAGAATGGGTTGATGCAATTCCTCCCCCATTGAATTATGTGAATACCACAATCCCAATTTTTATTGGTTCGGGAGACCCATAAAAACACTTAACACATTTTGTTTCTCGTTGTGATCCTATGATTGGAAATCCTCAACAACAAGAAGTAGTTAAGCTTAGATGTTTTGTGAAGTCATTACAAGGGCCTACTTTTTTCTGGTATACAAGTTTGTAGTCTCGGTCAATTACCAGTTGGAAAGATCTCTGTCAATGATTCCTTCTTTAGTTTAGCTCAACATTGCAAAAGACGATAGTTTTAGATCTTTCCATTTGTATGATAATGGAAAATGAAAGAGTTTTGGATTTAATTGATCGCAGGAAGGGTTTAATATATTCCTTAAGCTTAACACTCCATCAAGAAGAGTTGTTCCAATATATGTGGCAAATTTGGGTGATGAATTACGTGCACCGTTGATCCCTGTGAAATAAACAGGAGGGTTTCAAGACCATACATCAGTGGCTCAGAAGATCGAAGACTCTCTTACAATGACTATGGATAAAACTCATGTAATTACATCAGCTCTAGGAAGGATAATGGGTAGAGAATATACTGCTATAGTTACACTTAAACAAGAACATGTACCTACTTTTACATCAAAACCTTCATCATAGCGAAGTGATCCACCTCTTAAGCATCAAAAAAAGAGGCCGTATCGTCAAGATGATCAAATATATCAAAGACAGAATCAATTTGAGGATTTAAAGAAAAAAATTTATTCTTTCCAAAATGAACAGTTACATGGTTACTTAATTTCGGCTCTGGAAAATAATTTTGTTCAGTTTACAAGGCCCAAAAGGCCAAACAAGGAAGGAGATGAAGACCTTCCCAACTATTTCCCATTTCATCAGATGTTGTTACATCCCATTCAGGAGTGTTTTATCTTCAAAGGCCTTATTCTAAAGATGGTGGACTCGGGACATGTAAAACTGAAAGGGTCTTCATCTCAGGTAGCATGTGTTACTACTACAGATCCCGAGGAAAAAGGAGAGTTGTATGAAGTAAAATGAAAAACATTCATAGAAATATAATGATAGGATGTTTAGGAAAATGATCAACCAAAATCATGCCATTTTAAGAACACAATTGAAAAAACCAATTGTGTCTTCTTTTGTGAATGTCATAGCCAAACTCCCTTCATCAGAAGGAAAATCCTCAAAGAGTAAGCATAATGCGAAGAAAGAAGAGTAGTTAGAAGAAGATGATCTCGTGTCAAAGAATAAGATGTCATTGATTCTGTTAGATTTTATGACATCTACTTCAAAAGCATGGGAACTGTCTCACCAAACGGAATAGCCTGGACTGGCTAATCAAAAAGAATCTTCATCAAATGATGAGTTGATCTTTGGTTCTGTTAACATGATTCAATTAATGGATCAGTATTTCAATCACAGTTTTGATCATGATGAGCATGATTTCCTTGTATCAAACAGAGGAATTAGATGGAGGTCCAGAGGTCTAGGATACAGGGGATGTTGTGGATTTTTCAGAACCCACTATTCCAATCCTACCCCTGCTAGAACTGTATATGCATCAGAAACTCTTGGCATAGCCCTTCAGTGGGATCAATAGAAACAAGAAAGTTCTTATACAAATGGAAGATTCAGTCCTGATACAATTATTTTGGAGGATCGTTTGGAGGTTTCACCTTATTCCTCTCAGCAAGTAAATAGACCTAGTCTGTCTAATATGCCAATGCCAGGAGTATTTCCAACTCCTACCCCGATACATGATGCATTTACTTCCAAATAATCAGCATACATGGAACCTGTGAAACCACATGTTTCTATTGGGAAATGCAGAACTTTGGACCAAATGTTTGACTTCTTGAAACATTTGGCCCAAGTACCGGCCAAGTTATCAATTCTGGATGCCTTGAATCCATAAAAGGATCTTCGAGATGCACTCAATGAGGCTTTTTCAAGTCCTTAGGAATTCGAAACATAAATTTTTGCGGTTCAAGTTTACTGTATATAGAATGATCCTGCAGAATGTCATTCAGTGATATCTTTTACAAATAAAGATGAATATGATGTTGTGCATGGACATATAAGACCTTTGTATTTATCTAGAAAGGTAAATGATGTAGACATTCGATATGATTTCATTGATGAGGGTTCAAGAGTCAACCTCATCCTTAATCATACACATTGTCAATTGGGCCTCACCGAATCTGATTTCTCTCATTATACTTTGATTTATCAAGGATATGATAAAAATGAACAGGAACCTCTGGGAGAGATTACACTCAGAACTATGTTTGGAGACCTTGTATCCAATTCAGATTTCCCGGTTGTTCATCATGACACAGCCTTCAACATTTTGATTAGATGTTCGTGGCTACATAAACATGAAGCTATCCATTCATCATAACTTCAATGTCTCAAATATTTTTTCAATGGTCAAATTGGGACATTCTATGGTGATAAAACCTCATTAAAAACAAGTGAATCTCAATACATTGAGGTAGAATTCTATCACATAGAGGGAAAGTAGATATCCACGAAAAAGGTGGTTACCAAAATTAATGCTCCATCTAGTTTGGAAAAGATTCTAGTAAACCCATTCATACATGTGAGTACAGATTATGTTTTTCCTATCTGTCAAATTGACAGGATAGACCCAATGCCAAATACTCTTATAGAAACTTCCATAATGTCAATTACGACAACCAATCCAGATAGCAAGGGAGAAATTAGTGATTCACCTAGAAATGGTAAAAGTTAAAATGGATATGTCTTCATTTCATCCGCTGAAATCTAGAAATTCTATACTTCATCAACTACGCCAGAAGAAGTTATAAAAATGTGAGAGATAAATGGTGATGCTTATTCTCAATCCATCATCTCCACTTTATTACTCAAGGAGGACCCATTATCATAAATAGGGTCAGAAATGGTAGCCTCTTTTTAAAGATGTTCAAATTTTATCTTTTCTCCTCATCGTGGGAATTCTGCTTCATCACCTACTATGAAAGTAGAAACAAAAGAAGTAACCCATATTGAATAAGAAACGGATGATCTCAGGGATGCTCCTATAGCATTTGAATGAAGGTATCTCTACCACAGTTGATGAAATCAAAGAAATACATCTGGGTACAAAAGAAGATCCATGCCCCACTTTAATTAGTGCGGCCATGACTCTTAAAGAAAAAAAATGTATATTTTATTTTTAAAGCAAAATCGAGATATATTTTCCTGGAATTATACAGAAATTCCTGGGCTTGATCCCAATGTAGCTACTCATCATTTGGGTTTTCAAGAAGAACATCGAGGATTCAGGCAAGCCATAAGAAGACCACACCCAACTTATGCCTCCAAAATTAAAGTTGAAGCGGATAATCATATCAAAGATAACTTCATCAGAGATGTTCAATATCCCAAATGGTTGTCTAATATTGTCCCTGTGAAAATGAATAATGGACAAATTAGAGTTTTCATCGATTTCAGAGATCTTAATCGGCATTGTCCCAAGGATGATTTTCCAGTTCCAATCATAGAACTATTAATTGATGTAACAACTAGCTAGGAAAAAAATTTACATCATGTATGGATATTCTGGTTATAATAAAATATGAATGGCTCCAGAAGATGATGAATCAATGCTTTCAGAGCCCCTCATGGTGTGTTTTGCTATCGGGTAATTCTCTTTGGCCTGAAGAATTCAGGTGAAACATATCAACGTGCCATGCACCATATCTTCAAACCCTTTTTATAGAAATTTGTTAAATATTATAAGGATTATTTGGTGGTTAAATACATACAATAATCTATTCAGTTCGCTGATTTGGTAATCATATTACAAAAACTTCGACAAAGAAATTTGAAGATGAACCCCTTGAAATGTGCTTTTGGGATAACCTCCAGAAAATTTCTCAGCTCTATTGTACACGGTCGTGGTATCAAAGTTTATCCTGAGAAGAAATATTCAATCCTTGGTATGTCACCCCCTCGAAATTTGATAAAATTGAGAGGACTTCAAGGACACTTGGCCTATATTCTGTGTTTCATCACCAATCTGGCGGGAAATTGTTTACCCTTCACCAAATTAATGAAGAAGTGAGTCACTTATCAGTGGACTGATGAATGTCAAGAAGCATTCAATATTCTCAAGAAATATCTCTTGAGTCCATCGGTATTAATTATACCTGTTCAAGGAAGATCACATATTATTTATGTGACAGCTTTAGAGTGATCATTGGGTGCCTTCCATGCCCAAAATAATGATGCTCGGAATGAAAACAGACTTTATTATCTTAGTTGGACTATGCTTGAGGCAGAAACTCGATATTCAAGTATTGAAAAGTGATGCATGGCATTAATCATTGCAGTTTAGAAATTTGGACACTGCCTGCAACATCATGGGGTCCAATTGGTATCTCGCAATAACCCGCTCAAATTTATCCTTAGTCGTTCAATGCTTACAGGACGTCTGGAAAGGTGGGCAGTTATTTTGCAATAGTTTGATATCCAGTATGTGTCTCAAAAGGAAATAAAGGTCCAAGATCTGGCAGATTTCCTTAATGAACACCCTTTAGTAGAATATACATATTTAGATATAGAACTTCCTGATGATGAAGTCTTCTCTATTGAAGATAATCCTCAAACCTGGGAAATGTATTTTGATGGTGCTTCCAGAAGTCCAACATGAAATAAAATGGAAGATCCTAAATTCAACAAAGTTGGGTTAGGAATGGTGCTTATTTCCCCAGAAAAGGTAGTGCTACCCTATTCTGTCTTATTGGTGTAAGGTAGTACAAACAATGAAGCAGAATATCAAGCTCTCATCGCAGGATTGGATTTGGCGCTTCAGGCACATGTAACTTACTTAAAGGTTAAAGGTGATTCGGACATGGAAATCAAACAAGTCAATGGGGACTATTCCATCAGAAAAGAATAGTTAATCCCTTTTTATGATTATGTCATATAGTTAATGGTGTAATTTCCTTCGGAACCGAATTTTTCTTATGTCCCGCAATCACAAAATGCTCAAGATGATGCACTGGCTAATCTAGCCACAACTCAGGAAGATCCAAATCGGGATGAATCATTCATCAGTGTTGCCCACCGTCGTACAATTTCACCCTATGTTCAAATCAGAATAGAGGAAATAAATGAAATTAGTCTCATTTCTAAACCATATGGTCATACTATAGGATGTATTACACCTATAAGGGAATACCTTCAAAATGGAACACTCGCACCTGATAGGGACGGAAAAGAACAAGTCTAGCGACGTGTGGTCAATTTTACTCTTTATGAGGGCCCATATCACCTAGAAAAAATTATCTACAAGAGATGTTTTGTTGGAATTATCTTCAGATGTATTGATGGTGAAGAAAAAATGGATTTCATGAAAAAAGTACATGCAGGAGTCTGTAGTGCCCACCAGTCCAGACATAGATTGTCTGGTCAAATTCAAAGGCTTGGATACTTTTGGACTTCAATGATAAAAATTGTTTTGATTTCACTAAGATGTGACATTCATGCCATGTATATGCCAATTTCATCCATAAACCCCCAGAGTTGCTTCATACAGCTAAATACTCATGGCCTTTTCCACATTGATAATGGATGTAGCAGGACCTAACCCTTTAGCTACATCCAATAAGTTTAAGTATATTCTTATTGTAGCTAAATACTTTTACAAATGGAAAGAGGCAATACCTCTCAAAGAAGTTAGTTATAAAAGAATTGTTAGCTTCATCAAGTCTAACATCATTAACATATTTGGTGTCCCTCATACCATATTGATGGACAATGGCACGAACTTCTGTTCATCTCAGGTATGAAAGTTGTATCAAGAATACAACATCAAATCCAACTATTCATCTCGATATCATGTAGCAGCCAATGGACAAATAGAATCCTTCAATAAGACTCAGTCAAACATACTGCAAAATATGGTGGATAAGGATAATAAATCATGTCCTGATAAACTTTTTCATGCTTTATGGGCTTATCGGACCACCACCCGCACTACTACGTCATCAACTCCATATTCATTAGTATATGGAATGGAAGTAGTCATGCCCATTGAGGTTCAATTACCCTCGCTCAGAGCATCCATTTATAACCAGTCATCTACAGATGAACAATCTCAAAAAACGAATGGATGAATTGGAATGATTATATGAAAACAGATTGTGCACCCTACACCACTTAAAAGTATATCAGAATTGAATAGCACAAGATTTCAACAAAAAAGTTCATCTTCATTCATTAATTTAAGGAGAATTGGTATTGGTCCTCAGAACTCCAATGATACCAGGAAAGAAACCTCCAATGGTTGAGTCAAAGTGGGAAGGACCTTGCTCAATACATAATCCCTACTCCAATGGATCTTATTCATTAATCTCAATGGATGGAGAACTCATTACGACTCCAACCAATTCTAGATTCTTGAAGAAGTATTTTGTGTAACACAAATACATTCTCATTTTCCTAGCTACACGATGCTAAACTATGCAGCATTGGCCCATACATATGACCTTAAACTATTTTAGTCCTTACTGCAAGACTTTAAACTGCACAACCCCTCCATTGTCCAACATTATGTTAAACTATTTCTAGTACCTTATATTTCCTACATGACATTAAACTCTGCATTGTTAAGGTTGTGTCTACCTCTTGTTTCTCACACCACGTATGACTCATGTGAGCTTAAAGTAAACTTCAACCATAACAACTTCTCTGGGCCGCTAACCATGCGTAAGTCCCAACACCATTTTTAGGTCATTTTCCTCGAGTACAACTCGATCACCAATTCATTATTTAATAGAACTACACGGAATTTGATCCTTACAATCTAGGTTGGGTACGTAGGAAAACTCCTGAGGTTGAATACAAAAATCAATATATTCACATCGATTCACCTCCATCTCATACGATGTTGATTCGTGAAGCCGCCCCCAAAACCAATAACATTACATTGGTTCACCATCATCCTTTCTATATGACGTTAAACTATATTCTACCCCATTTTCCTCACTGAAAGACATTAAACTACATAGCAACACGTCTTAGCTACATAAGGCTAAGTTGTGAACCACTGGTCCATGCATATGACCCTAAACTATTCGTAATTTTGTCCTGTGTGACAATAAACTACCACAATCATTGACACCCTCACCTGAGAGGGAACCATTATTGAAATTGATCTCCAACCATGTCATATTCAAAGGACTACATACATAATTGGCAATGCTCAAAACATTAATCTTGGATCAAACCATCATTTCACTAAAGTTCCCTTTCACCCGTCGCTTGTACGAACCAAATCCGTACCAAGGGTATTTCAAGCACTACGCATGGATTGATTCCCATCCTTATGGGATAAGTAGGAATGTTCGAGCATCCCTAAAATGCAGCCCCATGCCTTTGGGCTTAAACCCAAATTCAACATTCATTCCTTTCCCTGAAAAGACCCCTTGTGAAAACATGAATGTGGTATGACAACCCCGGTCTTCATTCACATCAGGTTTATATGTCTATTCCTCATTATGGTCCGAGCTCTATGACCCTAAACTATGATCTCCTACAGTCTCATCCCACGTGATGTCAAACTGTATTTCAAGAACTACGTATAGATTGACTCCCATCATTATGAGATACGTAGTGAAGTCCACCACATTAATTCTGGACCCATCCACAACATGATTATATTTATCATTGGTCTGTGTATCTCTTTCATGCATTGGAAACTGCCCATTTTGATGTGTCAAACTCCTAACCTTAAATAATTTCATATCTCCATAACCCTTTTCTTGACTTCTAGTCACAAAATGTCTGATACCCGGGAATTCTTTTTCCTGACTATATAGCACATGACCCTAGGTGGCCTTGCATAAGTAATCTATATAATGGACATATCCACCAAAAGATGCTATTATTTGACTATGTATCCAATTCCCTTATATGTCCCTACATAATTCAAAACCCTAACGAGATTTTGAAATAAGTGGTAACTTCATTCTTGAGAGAAAAACCTCTTTTTTCCTTATTGGTCTTAATGAAAATATGTAGGGATCCGCAAAAATAGCCATCCTTAACATATTTGTCCCATAAACTTTTTCATGATCTAATAGTATTTAAGTCTATGGTTTAAATTTTCTTTCCCTACGTTTGGGTAAGACCTTGGTAGGAGTGACATTAATCCAATTCTTTGACAATATTTATTGGAAATATCCTCTCTATATTCATGTACCTCTCTCCATACATCAGACTATATGCTTTGGAAAATTGGAATCACTATAAAATTTCACTGGATTTTAGTAATAGAAAAGTAAAATTTCTGAAAGTTCTTCTACCTGACTATGAAAAACGTGCCCCTAGGTGGCCTTGAATAAGTAGTCTAAATAACGGACCTATCAGCCAAACGAAGCTATTATTTGACTATACAGCCAATGCCCTTATCTGGCCCGACATAATTCAACCCCCTAACGGGTCTGTTTAATAGTGGTAAATTCACTCTTAGAAAATAATTCTTCTAATTCCTTTTCCCCTTTTTTCATATCATTCCTCAAATTCAAAATTTCTTAAGTCATAGTTTATTTTTTTCCCCATAATTGAATGTGGTAATATGTTTTCTAATAAATTATCAAGGAATTGAGTAAATTTTAATCTATTCAGTCAATGCTATTCAACCTTAAACATTATCCTTTTTATGTTCGAAATGCAGGACATTAAACTACCAAAAAAGAGATAGGGTACTCATAAAATTGGGAACTTGTAAAAGGAACTCTGAACAAAATTCGAGTCCCATCTCACAAAACGTACATATTGTATGATTTATAAAAATTTGGGCAACAAAAGATGCAACGTTTGTGGGGTTGTTTGTATCACCCTTGCAAAAATCAAAATATGCTTACTAGGCCCATTGGATTAGGTAAAAATTTAATGGAGGTAGCAAAAGAACGCATTCACAAATGATTGAAGATGAAAGTGTTCTTTATTGATGCAGAAGAGTTAGAAGGACATCCATAGATTGGAGTCTCTTCTCTTTTTCATGAATTACAAGAGGCTTTCAAAATAACTCTTCATTTGATTTACAGTATCCCGAGATTCATCAGCAGCCACCTAGAATTCATTCATTCAACTGGATACAATAAGAGACACAGTGATACAAGCTCTTCTTGGAACAATTATAAAAGAATGTCCTTGAGTGCAGTTTGAGAAAATTTTCTGCTCATCAAACAATGACTCTATTTCTGTACCAGATACTTCGAAGATTGATACATGTATTTGAGAATGGAGCAATGCATGTAAAGAGCCATTTAGAGAGAGTACTCTTTTCAGATATTGTCTTAATGTCATGATAGTCTTCTCTCCACCAACTGGCAGCAAAAAACATATCAGTCCATGGGTTTGCCATTTTCATATCTGCAAGGAAATGGTATGGAGGAAAATTTTCAAAGTTCACACCATTGTTGCGGCCTTTAATGCATAGCATTACTGAACATGAGGGGGATCAGTGCGGCTGCATCTCAGGCATATAGTTCTTTGCATCTCGAATGTTGACTCCTTGCAGACCATGGTCATATAAAGGCAATTAAATGCTCTGTGGGAAATTAATATGATACTTCTTCAAATAGATGGCTAAATTTGGGAGAGTGTTGTCACAAATATCATAGTAATCATGGACAACAATGTTCATCATTTCATCAATTCTCTTGTTAACCAACTCATCAGCTGATCCAATTCTTTTGGGAGCCATCGAATCTGCACAAACATCGAATAATTAACATTTAAGTAAGTTGGTTCTTGATAAAATAAGTGAAGAAATTGGAAAAAATGGATAGGTAATTAAGGCGCTCAAGTCTAATCTTGGCGCACAAGTCTAAGTCGGTCACACAAGTTTTACCGTACTAGTACTGGTGTACAAGTTAGAAACAGACTGCAGAAGCATGACACAATGAATAGAATCATGAACAAGCGAGTGCCAAGCTTCTTGCGTGACGAGAGTGAGATGATTTTTATGTCAAGTGCTTTGTGCGAAAATGATGCATGTATATACAGGTGAGGCCGTACCCCCCTGTGTGTCGGCACCTACGCACCAGAACAATACATGCACGCCTACTACTTGCGTGCCACGACTCCTTGTTTCTCGTTTTCCTCAGAGTCAAATCCTCCTTCCTTTTTCAGATCCGACTCTAAGGGGGGCATTTGTTGACACTACTTTCCATCACAGAGTCTAACGAATGGAAATGGGAAATTCCTTAAGCACAAAGAGAGTCATCCTTTGAAGAACATCAAAAATTGACAAAGGCATGAACAAGGAACCTTTTATACATGGGTTGCACAAGTCACTTGTGCTCCACATATGGGTCATGCAAGTGACTTGTGCGCCCTATTATTTTTTCTCCCAAGGTGTTAAGTGGCCTATAAATACCCCCTATGGGCCTCACAAGTCGGGGAGGAAAAATATCCAAAACTCAAATTCAAGCTCTGGTCACCCAAGTCTCTCTATGAAGTCTTCCAAATACTTATAAGATAATTCTTGACCTATAATGGAATCTCTCAAGAGGAAGAATAAGGCCTAGGTCTTAGAACTCATCAATACATGCACACCAAAGTGTCTATCCCTTATGGGAAATGAATACACTTGAGCACCACCTTGTCCCCTTATGGAAACTTTCACGATGCCTTTCTGAGAGCATCTAAGGATAATACAAAGGGCTTGAGCCAGGGCTCTCCCAAGTATTACCGTACATGTTCCAACTTTCCCAAGTGAACTCGTGTTGTGCAAGTATACTTGCGTGACCAATACTTCCGTGCCAGACTAGGACTTGCGCGCCTCCTTCCAATTCACTTGATTTCTTCAAATTCGTCTTTCCTCTTCAAGATATTGCCTTCAAAACCCTCTTTAAATCCATATGTGGCATAGTTACTTTGTTTTCTTCCTTATTTGAAAGGAATTCTGAGAAGTTCTTTTGATTTGGGCCTCTTTCTTAGGAGTAATCCCCAAATCTCAAGTCCCCTTAGCCTGGGCCTCCTTTTCTGGAGTAAGCCCCAGTCATAATTTCTCTTAACCTGGGCCTCCTTTTCAGAAGTAAGCCCTAGTTATAATTTCTCTTAACCTGGGCCTCCTTCTCATGAGTAAGACCCAAATTTAAAATCCACTTAATATGGAAATCCTCCTTGGGAGTAAACCCCAGTCTTAATTTCATTTGGTTTGGGCTTCCTTTTCAAGAATAAAACCCAATCATAAGTCCCCTCTAATATGGGAATCCTTCTCAGGATTAAGTCATATGTTTAGTATCCAACACTATATAAAGCATATACCTTTATGGACCCTGTTCCTGGGCTTCTTCCCTGAAATAAGTCCCGATCTTCATCTATTTTAGGCAGTTATACATACGTAAGTCCCGCATCATTTCTTATGATTGCATCTTTCGTGGCACAATCATTAGGTTTTACTGATACCTATTGTTTCTCACACCAATCATGACTCACTTGAGATTAGAGCGTAAAAGTAATATGACATATCTATTAGGGCCATCAATCATTCTTAAATATCATACTTCTTCATTCGAACTACATGGATTCAGATTCCTTTTCTAACAACGATACTTAGGCAGCCCATCTGTGGGTATGATCCCAACTCAATAATGATCCTATCTTTCTGAATGAAATTAATCTTCAAGTGCCCCACTGAGTGGCTTTAAAACCAGTATGGTCATCATAATGACCATGTGAAATCTATATAATGTATGGAAGGATACCATTTACTAAGAATCACTAATTCATATAGATGAATCTCTATTAAGGAAGAACCTTAAATACATATAAAATATTCTCTTAATATCCTACATATCAATCATTGATTGAAATATCTAAAGGGAAAACTCATTTACATGCTTGGTCAATTAATAACGATTCACGAACATAACTCAAATCTATAAAAGAGTCCCAGAGTAGACAATAATTCCCAAAAAAAGGTGTGATGAGTTTGACCTCCAATCCTCTCAACCAATGCAAATTCTTAAGCCTCATTAGTCCACAACTAATCAGCACCTACCTTTGGAAAGTAGGTCCAAATGTATATAAAGTCATTGGATGTTTCCGGTTCTATGAATAAACCTGTTAGAAACCAATTGAAATTTTTAAACCTTAAACAAACAAGGTCATCCCCATTTCTAGAAGAAACAATGGATTATATGGTAACATATCCTATCAATTATTTTTTAGCATAAAAATGGCTATTTATAGAACTAACTGCCTAAATAATTAGTAATGGGAGGGGTTTTATATATTGTAAAATTTCATTAAAGGGAATTTTCCCATATTTGGTTCATTTTATTTAGTATAGTCATAGTGCATGAGGAAATGGGATAGTTTTTCTTAAACCAGTTATTTTTAAGATTCGTTATTCAGACTTTATTTTTAATCCATTCAGAAATAGGAATTCCAAGTTATAAGTATGGATTAGGATTATAATAATGAAATGGATTCCTTGGCACCTATAGATCCCCTTTGATGTGGAATCTAAAATTGTAATTTCTATTAAAATGTATATTTCCACCAAAGAGGATACATATCATCAATTTTATAGAATACTCATGGAGTTTGATCTTAACATACCATTGGTCGTTAAAGTTATCCTGAAAATAATTTTGGATGACACTGAACATCATAATAAGTGAGGGAAGTATCCACTAATTTGTCTATCATTTCTAAATTTAGGGCCTTTGTTGGAAGGTTACTAAAGTGGTTCTTTTTTATCCATCTCTTAACAAAAATTGACATTATTAGAGGATCTATTAGAAAAATAATAATTTATATAATACTATAGAGAGGGTGAATATGCTTGGACAAGTGATTTTGTGAGTATAATATAGAAATGAGGATATTATTGGTAAAGGTAAAAAAATCAACATGGTTCCATCAAACACTGTTGAATTCAGTCATACATTGGAAGATGATGGATGTTATTAGAATTTGAGTGCTTAAAATTTATTCACTAATAAATATCAGTAAAATCCTATTAATTGGTATTAGGTATAAGATATGTCTTTTGGGCCTTTAAACGAGTGGTATGTTGGAGAAGAACTCTCCAACATGATTTTTTATTTGAAAAAACCTTGTGGGTTTTAAGCTAATATCTAGGATGAATGGATGGACCCTTATATAGGGGTTTAATTTTAGGAAAAACTCAGTTATGTGTTAGAAGGTGGGTAGAACAATCATACATTATATGATAAACCAATTGATATTGAACTAGCCATACAAGATGAAGTAGATAATGAGATATGTAATGAAGATAAAATAATCACTTCAAATGATAAAGGTAAATGAAAATGGTT
This sequence comes from Viscum album, assembly GCA_963277665.1. Classification (NCBI taxonomy): domain Eukaryota; kingdom Viridiplantae; phylum Streptophyta; class Magnoliopsida; order Santalales; family Viscaceae; genus Viscum; species Viscum album. The sequence continues at coordinate 1,894,813,752 of OY728119.1, forward strand.
TTTTACTCATCTAAGAAAGTTAAATCAATGGTTTCCCTATTTTATTTATGATCAAGTATTAATTAGAACTTTATAAATTATGATAAGAGGGTGGATAGAGATAGGTATTTACATAAAAATAGATTGGTTTAGTGACACATTATGGTAGTTTGGAATCAATTAAAAATCATAAAAATTATACAGTTGTTGAAACAGACTATCAAAAGGATCTAGAATAAGGAATTGTGATGGGAAATCTAGAATTTTATTCATCAGGAAGGATGACACATATCCTTCATGTTGTTACAACCAACAAGGTAATGGTGAATTACTCTCAAAATAGAAACACGTATAAATTTCCTTTTTTTATGGACTATGATTCAATAAAGACTATGGTTCACTAGAGATATTGATTTGGGAACCCTAACTCAAATATGATACACATATCCTAACCAATTTGTATTAAATAAAGTGTATGAACATATTTTTTCTAAAAGGATAGTATTTTCAACTAGTAATTAATTTTTAGACTCCACAAAAATGTGTAATGATCCTCATATTAGTAATGTTGATTGTGTTCATAGAGTCTCAGGTAAAGGCTATGTGTCAACTATGTTTTTGATTTACATATAAATTTCCACACTATATCTCCTAGATTATTCTATCAATATGTTTTTTTCACTATAGTTGGAAACCCCTAATAGGGCTAGTAATAATCTCACTGACACTAAAATGATTGCTGTGATTACCTCCAATAAAAATGAAACACTGAATGATGTTATCTTTTGATTGGATAAACTCAATGAAACCTATTAAAACATGATAGGGAGATGACGAACATGAGGCAAGGGTTATCAAGGATATCTTAATTATATTAGTAACTGGGAAAACCAAAACCTATTTATTAGCTAACCAATGTATTTAGTTTTTTCTTTCTCTAATAATTTAATTTTCAATTGTTTATGTGGTTTGTTGGATTCTCTATATAAAGAATGAATAATTTATTTCGAATCCTTATTTTAGCATTGAATTTGGTGTCACCTATACCTGTACTACAGTTTGTATTGTTATATAGTCCTTTAAACTCATTGTTTCAGTTGTTTATATGGGTGTATTGGGGAAACTAGGCTAAAAATAACATAATATATAGTCAAGATAGACATTGCATTCCTATTTTACTTTGATATAACAAGATTATGTTTCAGGTAGAGTAATTCTACTGGTGGATTTCACATTTATTTTTAGCTCAACCTTTATTAAAATTTGTCACTTATTTTTTGTAAATTTTATTTTTGGATGGCTGATAGTCGGAATTTGAATCATTATCCTCTCTATGTTGTACTGTTTGTCTATTTAATAATTGGGAATGATCCTGGATTACTGGGTTCCTTGCTCAGCACATTCAATTATATATATAAATATATATATTTTTGTGTTTGTTTATTTTTATGAATAATATACATATAATTAGTAATATATATATATAAATATATTTATTCAAATATAATTAAATGGAAAATTATTCATTAATAATATAAGTACCCTATAAAAAATTATACAAATGATAAAGAATTTCCCAATAGGAACATATAAATAATAATCATAAAATGAATTTTGGTTTGTAAATAATAATAAAAAACACAAGAACTAGTGATACAAGAATAAAAACAAGGAAAAGTTGGGGAAATGGTTTAATCATAGAGTGTTTAAATAATATTGACCACATTGGTCATATGTTCATGATAAGAACATGACTACCATATGAAGTTATTATTCATAACTATATAACAAAATGTGTACACAAAGAGAAGAATAAATAATAATTAAAAAACATATGGACCATAGATGATATCAAGGTATCATGTACTTTAACCCCAAGAACATAATATGAAATCTTGGAAAGGATAGAAAGTACAAAAGAATATTGATGGAGTACACTCACATAACACCATACATATGAAAAATTGGAAAATATTGAATCAATAACGAATAGACTATGAAATTAACATAAAAACTATAACATGCACCAATATCTTGGGGAAATGAAATACAAATAGATGACCATATATTTATAGACTATAATTACATCATGTTTTTCCTGTCTATATAGAGATTACATGAACCTGGATGTCTATTAAAGACATCACCCAAGAGGGGATATTTCATAACCGATGAGTAAGAGTTCCCACCACTCTCACACACTAATATTTATTGGAATGAAATAGGTATAAAAACTACCACACTTTATGAACAAAAGTCTATGAATTCATAGTTGAATGATGTGATAGAGGAGGAATAATTATATAGAAAGTAGTGAGGTTGATGATGTTTTAGTGGAAAAAGATAACTGAAGATACACATTAGGTAGATATTAAATGAGGTGGATGGTGAAAATAGGATGGTTCAACAACATTAAATGAAATCTTGGATGTGTGGTTGAAGAAATTTTGAACGGAGTAAAAGTATATAGATCTCCACCCACAAAAATAAAGAGAAAAAATATGGAGAAACCCAAATTTCACCCCCAATAATTTTTTCATCCACCTAATAAATGGATAAGAATATAAGTTAAAGAATAATGGAGATCAATACACAAATATAATCTAGATTTGGGGTCCCAAACTATAATACACCATGAAATCCAAAACATCAAACAATTTCTTCCCGTTAGGGAAGCCCTGAAAGGTTGTATCGTAGTGAATCAAGAGTGCATTGGGAAAAATTCCATCAATAAACACATCCATAACACATCAATGCCTCCTTATAGTGCCTCATCCTATCACACCTCTCCACTATTACTCCTATTTAATCCTTTCAAAATCTCATGCCTCGAGGATACCTCCTCTTAGTCACCAATAGAGTGATACGAAAATAATAGTGAGGTCAGGGATGTAGTGTCAACCCTGTCAATGAAAATAGTTGTTTTTTAATGTTGGGGACCATTTATGTGGGTTGATTGGATTTTTAAGGGGAATTGGAACATTAAATTGAGTAGAGTATAGTTATTTATACTAAAATTCACATCCCAAAGTCATCAATTCCTCATAGTCCTTCCTCATCATATTGAGCATCCTCACCCCCCTATACATATTCATTAATATCATTACAATATAATCCTTCCAACAAATATTATCATATATTGTAACCATTTTCCGGATTTGAAATCACATATCAGGGAGAATAATGGTACTTTAAAGGCTAGCAGACACTAAAGATATGACTGACACTTCTTCTTTGCTGTTGATTACAAATCATATTCAGGAAATAAAAATAAGTTATGATTTATTATTATTATTATTATTATTATTATTTTAGGATTATTATAAGTTATTTTTCATGTTTTTTGGGTTCCTATGAAAATTTATTTTATTCATAATATATCATATTTTTAGGATTATTTTTATCAAATAGGGAAACCTTTTTAATGTGGGTCTTGTGAAGTGCTATTATGCTGGCTAGTACTGTATCTAGAAAGTGATGTACCGAAGTAGAAGATCCTATAAGGAAAAGTCCTAAATAAAAAGAGTCTACATGGAATGGTTAAAAGGTAGAATCATAAAAATAACATTTCCATTATTATAAAATTCTTTTAAATTTTACATTGTCAAAGAAATAAATGATATAATGATTTTATTTGAAAACTAAAATAAAAAATATAGTAATCAATATAGAAGTAATATTTAGAAATGTATAAATATGTATGAGTATATTAAATTATTCATGATATCATTTATCTGTGTGTTTCTCACATTGTTAAATATTATCCACTTATCAGTTCTAGATAATGCACAAATAAACTATAATGTGTGATATTATATAAGTTCCTTTTTTAGAACTAATAAAGGATTCCTCTATTAGTTCTTTTAGTTAACACAAATAAAATTTACCCCATTATAAACATTTTTTAGAATGTATAATGGTTATTTTTGAATAACACTGAATATGTAATAGTAATCCTATTAAATTCAATATACATTCTATGTCACCACACCATGGAGGTGACAATCATCTAGTGTAGGGATGATTTATAGAAATTAAAAAAAATTAACAATAGAATTTTTTTTATAGAAATTAATTTTTGACACTTGAACCAAGGAGAGGATTGCTACTATACACCATAATTCCTATAACATTATATATAATAAATAAAATTTAAAAAAAATCCTTATACCCTAATATCTAATACATAAACCATAAACTATAAACCATAAACTATAAACCATAAACCATAAACCATAAACCATAAACCATAAATCATAAACCCTAAACCCTAAACCATAAACTGTAAACCCTAAATCCTAAAATGATACAACTGAACCCTAAAACCTAGCTATGATATAACTCACTCCACCAATGTTTTTCCCTCATCACCTCTACCCTTATAAAACTATCAAAATGACAAGGAAAAAAATGTAGTAGGTCATCCATAAATCATAATCCTAAAACAAATGAAATTTCTATTTTCCATGAATTCCACTTTAATTGGTATTATAATTGAAACCATCCACAAAAATATTTTTTGTTAATAATTATATAATTACACAAAAATAATATTTTTATATTGAAAAAAATGAATTGTGAGCCAAAACCGGTACATTATTTTTCATATTTATGCTCAGATGATTCATGCATGTCAAAAATTAATTAAGGATGTTTTCATAAATTTTTAAATCAATCCATCATCATTTGAGTGTTTTTTAATATTTTACATGTGTTTAATCCTAAAAGGAATCATTTTAATTGAAAACACGAACATTTAGTCATACTGGCCGCATCATGCATCATATTGAAGTGTTACTGATTCCTACTTTTCACAAATGAATTTTGGATAATTTTAATAATGTTTGAAGACATATGGATGTATTTCACTAATTCTTGATAGTGTGACATAAATTTCATACTAAAATTAAACTCTTATATTAATAATACACACACTGAGACACACTAGACACGTCATGTGTGAAACTAATGTTATGTAAACCCCAATATTTTTGAAATGAATTATGTATTTTTTCCTAAATTATGAAAAAAAATTGTTTAGATTTTTTTTTTACAATGCGAGACACATTTAAAACTAAAATTTCTTTTTTTATATTTAAAAAATGAATTTTGAGTAATACCAATCACATCATATGTCATATTGATGTTCATTCAATTCATACATACCATAGTTAAATTATGGATTATTATTCTATATTTTGAAATCAATTTTAGCTTGTTATAATGGTTTTCTGTATACAATATATGTTTTAATCTAAAATAGGACTGTTATATTCAAAACACATATATTGAGTCATATGAACCATATCATGTGTCATATTGAAGAGTCATCAATTTCAACACATCACACAAAAATTATATATTATTATCCTAATGTATCAATATAATAATAACTTGATGTCTTGTTATTGGACTTGTTATGTGTTATTTAAACTAAAAATTGAAATTTTAATGTGAAAACATGAACTTTGAGTAATACTAGCCACATAATGTGTAAAATTAATGTGTGGTCTACTACTATATTATTAAAATGTGTTATGGTTCATATTGCAGATGTATAGAGTTAATAATATATTAGTTTCAAAAAAATCATGTTATGCAAGTTCTATACAATAAGAAAAGTATTATTGAGAAGACACACAATTTGAGTCATACATAAAAAATCATGTGATTGATTGATGTCTGATCGGTGTGTCAGATTTATGAGCTATCAATTACAACACATCACAAATCAATTACGTATTGATTTACTAATTTCTGAAAACAATAATATATTGTTTTCTCATTTTTCACAATGTGATGCAAGTTTTAAATGAATATCAAACATTTATATTGAAAAAATGAACATTTAGTCATACTAACTTCATCGTTTATCATATTATGTGATGAAAATTCATACACATAAAAAATTAATTATATATCTCTTCCAAACATTTTTAAAAAATCCATGCATCTTTACATGGTTTTGGACATATGACATGTGTTTTAGAGATAAATTGTACTTTATAATGTGTAAACACACATTTTTATTCATACACTTTACATAATATGTAAAATTGGTGTTCTCTAGATTTTGAAACATTACAAAGGAATGATGGAAAATTTATATTAATTTTCAGATTAGATTGATTTCATTTTCTTGGTTTGGATAACGTTATTTATGTTTTTAACTAAATTGACACTTTTATTTGGTAACACACACTTTGAGTCATACAGAACACATCATGTTTCATATTGAATAGTATTTTATTTATATAAATTAAGATTATATTATTGATAATTGTCTTAAGTCGTGGAAATAATCCAATCCCTTTTGCTTGGTTTTGACAATGTGATGTGTGTTTTAATGTAAAATGATACATTTGTATTGAGAACCGGTAGTATGAGTCATACCAAAAAAACAACTATAAAATTGATGTGTGGAAATTTCCTAAAAATTATAAATTAATTATTGATCATTATCTTGAATATTTTAAATAATCCAATATTATTTTTTCATTTGAAAATATATTTGGTCGTAGAAAGACTACATAAATAATCAAGATGAGGATAATTGAGTATTGTAAATCTTCATATATTAGAAAAACCCCTACATTAAGGAATATTAACTCTTTATATTTTAATGTTAAAATAGACAATAATTTAAAATTAAAGAATAAACAATATAGATTGTGTATAGTGAATTATAGTTGTTTATGGAATAGAATTCCCTAGTCCACTATAACAATTCTCAACTCCAAGATATAGTATTATTCAATGGAAAATTTTTTCATAGTAATTTTCTTAATGATTTCATGTTTATGTAAAAGAATAAAATTATTGGTATAATATCAAGTATCTTTTAATGATGCTCTAAAATGGTATTTTAAACAGAGTAATGATGGTTCTCTTTTTAAAAACCTTCACAAAAATGGGAGAATAAGAAGATAGTTTATATACAAGGCTAATAGTTTTATGATAAAATGAAGAAAAAGAGAATAAATCTATATGATAGATGATATGAGTGAAATTTATCTCATGGGTAGTACTCATAAAGATAAATATATATATTTGAAAGAACAACATAATATTATTGGATTCTTCTTCACCTTATAGAATAAAATAGAGATACACTTAGATCATCAAAAGTGGGTGTTATAAATGATTGTGAAAGTGATTATATCCTTGTGTAATCCAATATATTCCACTATTAAACATGAATATTGATAGAAAAATCCTTTCTAATTACACAACAACAAATCTAAAAAATTCAAGCATTAATTATAAAAACCATGCATATTTTGTTTGGAAATTCCTCCAAAACATTACTAACCATTAGATTATCAGTATTATATTTTCTTCTGTCGGTAAATGACTAATTTTATATTAAATATTATAATAAAGGTGTAATATAATATTTAATTAATTCTCTAAAAGAATTATTCCCACATAGAATATGCTAACGTTAATAAATAGTTGTTTTCAGAATGATGTAGCAGATTACAGATCACCACACACAAAAATTTCCTCCACATGGTTTTTATTATTTTATATAGTCTTTTAATGTAGACGAATTTTATTTTGAATCCATGATGTATCATATTTTATTTAAACATCATTAATTCAATCATAGATAAATGAATTAAATAGATAATTATAACCATATAATTGATTTCACCACATATCCAACTTACAAAGTCCATTAATCAATGTAATAAATTCACAAAGGTGTTTTATTGATGTAAGATAATTTTATTTTTCAAATTTCATGATGTATCCAATTCACATAAACAAGTTGTTCACATATATTATCTACATAACATATTGGCGGATATATCCATTTATCCTAGATTGAAAAATGCCTCATAGTGTGGATTATCTATACATTGGAATTTTTTCAAAAGACATCCTAAATTAAAAACATTAATAGATTATAAATTTAATTGATTTAAATAATGATAGAATATTTAAAGAAAATGTAAAAATGTTCTTAATATCATATTAAGGGTATTTGAGACTATCATAACCTTTAGTACATGGACTATGTTGGAACAAAATTTGTATTCCAATAATACCTCCATAATAAATATCATAAAAACCATTAAAGATTAATCAATATACCATAAACATTAATAGTTTTAAAGTAATTTTATGATAACTATTTAATTTATATATTCTAATTCCAAAATTTGGTGTTTATACTTTTCTTCTCTTTCATAGTTAGAAACTTCTTCTGATAAGGTTACCTTTCTACCATTACTACATTGGGAAACAATTCCCCCTTTTGTGTTGTTAAAAATGAAGTGAATGAAGATGAAAAAAACTTTTAATTTAGAATTCAGTGTTATGAACTATTTATGAGTAGTTCTAAAAATAAATGAGAAATTAAGTTATGAATGGAGCTTAGTAATCAAAATAATGAGATTAATAACATTATATAAATAAAAAAATATTTAAGAAAGGAATAAAAATAGATAAAGAATAATTTATTTAATTTTCAAAATGTTTACAAAAAATAAATCCACTCATCACTCTCATATGTACATATAGTAAATACTGGTAAGAATACTTGGGATAATGCATAGTTCCAGACTGAGAATTTTTTTTGGGTGTAGGTAATGTGAAATAAGCATAGGATTGATATGTACTATAAGGGTCTATAATAGGGGGAATCAGAACATTTCAATTACCTACCATAGCATAGTATACATCTTTAATTATTGATTTATATTTGAGGTAATGATCAGGGTTATAGAGAATGTTTTCATGATTTATGGAAGAAATATTTAAGTCATTAAATCCTAAAATTAAATTGTCAATATTATTTTTAGGTTCTGATAATTTTACTCCCTAGGAAGATCATTTACTAGATATATATACATACAAAATATGTTGTTCTTTTATATAAATGTTTCCTAGATCATTAACAACATCATCTAACTATTGGGTTCCCCAATTAGTATCTTGACTTGTAGGTCCTATTGTCATTATTCTACTATGTTAAAGCAAGGAATCTTCACATAGGTCAATCCCCATGGTGCTATCCAATTTTTATATCTTCATGAAATAACAAGATACATGTCTATAAATTTGGAAAATATAAAAGAGGCTATTGTATATAATTTCATTAAAGGATTCATGATGACCAAAAGAAAATCATTGAGGATAATTATAGACCGGAGTATTTTTAGAACTATATAAAATAGGTAAAAAAATATGAAACCAATATCTCTAGAGTTATTATAATTTGTCCTTGAAAATGATACTTTTTTTATTCATATATTGAATTTTTTCTCCATGTAATATAATTATATATACTAACACATGATAAAACTCTTGGAAACCACTAGTGAGAGAATTATATACTTGAACATTGTCGTATAAAGTTTACAAAATATGAACAGGTATTGAAGGGGATGGTAATGTAGCATGTTTCACTAAAGAAGGAAATCCAAGATACTAATAAACAACAAGACGTTTCCCTATGTTGGAAAATAAATTAGATGGTTCTTCCTCAGTCTTTATTGACATGGAATCCTCTTCTGAGAACAACCCATTCATGTTTATCATAAATTTTTACAGGTCAAATTGTTATAATATGATTCTTTCTATTCATAGTTCTAATTGAAGAATAAATAATCCATTTAATATATAATTATTTTTTTAACATCTCTCTATGAATTTCACCAATATATTCACTATTATGACCATGTCATTCATACCCAATACAAGCTTTATAATATCTAACAGAATAACCTATAACTCACCTAACTTATCTTTCATGATTTATTTCATATGGAAAGTTGTGAAAATGTCACACTATAGAGATTAGTACGAAGAATATAATTAATATGAGATATAAAAATAGTTGATCTAACCAAACATTCATATCTAGAGCCACACAATGATATGAGATGACATTGAAAAAGTGATGGAACCATTTGATAAATTCAAATCTTATTACAAAAACAATATTCATATTATAAATAATCTCCTTTACTTCAAACAAAAAACAATTAATTTCTTTCAGTGTATCTTGATATATGTTAGACTGAATCATAATAATATTTTTAATCATGTATCATTGAGTATAAATAAGTTACCCAAGCTCATTCACATTAGACATTTTAGTAAATACTCCTATAATACCATCAAAGTGATATTTATATTCTTCAAAACCATTATTACTAACATTCTAAGAAACCTGTTTCATGAGAGGGAATGGTTAAAATTTACTGATCATATATGTTTGGGTATCCAAGATCCCTACTAATATTTCAAAATAATCTCTTAATACAAAACTCTCCTTGAGCTATTTGAACACATAATTTTATTTTATAACCACCTTTTCTAGATCATCATAGTCATCTATTATACTATAAAATAAATTTAATAATGAAAATGGAAAGTCTAAATATTCTTTTCCACATCATATATTTTACAACAAATACTCACTTATGGTGTATTTTCTAGAACTCAAGGATGTAATCGAAAATCCTATGCAGTATGAGAATGAACTTTAACATACTCTAAAACAATATTTGTAGCTCTATCTCTAGTATAAGGTGATCCATGAACTATTGGACAACTAAATAGTGTTCAAATTCCCATATTACTCTTTTCTCACCAGAAGACACACTATTTATTATATAACTTAGCCTTTCTAATGGTAAAATATCTTCTGTCCCAAAAGCTGGATGAAAATTTTAGACTAATTCAGTAGCTCTAAAATGTTGTTCCTATTGTATCTAGACTTTCTCAAATAGATAAGGTCTAACTTATAGAATATAAAGTATATATATTGAACATATTTTCTCTTACACTTCCCTAGAGGGCACCATTTCACCACTTTCTACATCCCTTAGTGCTAAATTTTTATACGGCTCCCCCAACCCGCACCTTCATGAAAAAAACTTTATAATGGATTTGAGGTTGTTTCCCAAAAAAATCAAAATTTTATTCAAAATTAGGGTATAAATTGTATTTCTATTAAATAATTTCACTACCTCTACCTAATTAATTTTGTCCTCCTAATTCATTACAACCATGTAGATAAGACTACCAAGGGATAATAGTTCATTTTTCCTTTCCCTTTATGATAGTGATGCATAAAACATATCATGTAACAATGTATATTTAGCTCAAATTTTTTAATCAGGACATAAAATATTTACATTTCCAAAAATTACTCATTCAAAATTACTATAAAATTTGGATAAATCCATGTCTTAACAACCATAAAAATAACATTCCATTCCAGTTTTTGACCTTCATATGCTTATTCTAATAATAATTAGTTCTAAAAAAATACATAATATACTCAATTACTCCCACTAAACTAATATCAACCAGATTATAACTAAAACAATACTTCCCATCATGGGGAAAATGGGTGGCCTTATGAATTAAAACTATAAAATAAAAACAGCATTACAATTAAAATTCAATGATATGATATTCTCTGTTACACTAAATTAAAATATGTTGTTCCTTATAAATTCAGACTCCTCTTTATCAAAAATAAATCTTGATTTCATTTAATAAAAAAATATTAAACATGGATGTAAATAAAATTCATTAGAAACCTCTCAGTAGATTTTATCCAACCATTATTGACAACCATACCATCTAGTACATTGCACAATGTACATCCTAGATTTTATTTCTTGCGAGAACCATATATTCTATTATCTATAGACATTGAAAATTCTCATGGGATAAGGTTTTTAGATGATTATGAGAAAAATGAGAGATATTTTGAAGGAAAAGAGTGACAATTCATCTTATAAGATATGTTTCATATGAAAAAGGTAAAATGTCTCAGAAATGAAAAAATCTTATATCCCCAACCCAAATCATAAAATTTATACTTAACCAATTATGAAATTGGGTCATTTACACATTAATGTAAATTAAATAAAATATATAAATTTGATATATCATTTTTAAATTGATAAAAATGGATTTCTGTTGATAACATAAAACAAAATATGTTTAGTTAGTTTTTATAACACATTAAAAATAATAACATTAATAAATTTAACCCTTAATTAAAACTCAATGGAATAAAATAAAGTATTATTTATTTATATTAATTGAAATAACAAAAGTTTTATTTTGATAAAATTAAAATAAACACCATCACATGGATTAGTAATTATATATTCTAAGTAATTCTTAGTATAGATAAATTAAAAAGTGATTTCACATTTTTTATAGTGCTATATCAAGAAATTACTCCTTAAATATATATGATTAATTAACAAGTGATGTATTGGATTCATATCAATATGAAAAGAATTTTTGTTATAAAATTTGATTAATACATGATTATAATTGAATAAAAAATTCATTAGGGTTTTTTTCATCATCAAAACTTTTACATAGTAAATACTAGTCAGAAGATATTTTTCATTAGTAATGAATCAATATTTTTATTTGATTACTATACCTTAATACAAGTTTTTTACAATGAAAATAGTCTAATAGAAAGATAATATAAAAATATAATCTACAAAAAAAATATTTTATAAATGAATATATCTTCAAAATAACATCAGATATTTTTTGAAATGTATGGAAGGGGAAATTGTTTATTTCAAATATATTAAAATTCTTTTTGGAGCATTTAAATGAGATTCATTGATATTAACTCTGAATACATCACATAAGAATTCAGAAAACATAATAACTGTTCTAATATTAGTCAAGTAATGTATGCTCCAAATTATTCACTAATATATAGTTTCTTCAAAAGGATTCATAGCTTAATTCATGTGATGAATTTCATTAGAACTCGTAAGAGATTCATTAACTTTACCATTTTCAATTTCAAAAAAATTGTGTAAATATAGAAATTCTTTTATTTTATTTAGAACACTCCCAAAGTATTTTTTGAAAAATAAAACAATTCATCACGATCATTTACATTTTTTCCCTTATGTTTTGAGCAAGAATTTCAGAATTTCTTATTTTTTGAAGCAAAAAAACACATCATAATTAAATATCTTAATAAAAAAATATCTAAATAAATGGTTTCAAGAAAATACAAGGATCATTGACTCCCATTAAAATTACATTTTATAAAAGAAACTAAGCTAAACTCACATACCAAGCTCTAAGTTCATTTTTAAAAGCATAATGATTTTTAGATCATTTGAAAACTGAATTTGGAAAATGAGGATTTTAAAAACCAGTAGGTTGTTTAACATAATCTTCCTCTATAAGAATAAAATTTCTAAATTGATATTTTACATCCATATAATAGAATTTTGACTTCATATGAGGTGCATAACCAAGAATATTCCAAATTGATTCTAATATGACCACAAAAGAGAGGTATCTTCAAAATCTATACCTTACTCTTAATTATAACCTTTAAAAACTTTTTAATCCTTATTTCTAGTAATCACACCACAATTTATTTTTTTTTTGTTCTTAAATATCCATTTTGTTCTTATAATATAATAGTCATAAGATATAATAACTAATTCCCTTATCTTTTTCCCTTGAATGGGTTTAATTCTTATTATATTTCTAAAAAAATAATCTCATCTACTAAGTAATATTATATATTTTTTTGGTTATATTTGAGAAAATTGATGGAAAATTATATAGGATTTAGGACACTCCTTCTAGTACAAATCTCATCATGTAATTTTCACGTAATAGTAACAATGGGATGATTCTTAATGGTTCTAGTCTGTCTAGGTAGAACAATAATTTTCACTAGTATCTAATTTTTTTTGATTTATTCAGGAAATTAAATTAAAAATCATATTAAATTTTATTTTTTAATAGAGATTCTAGTATCATGTTTTCAAAATAATTTTTTATCACATCGATGTGTGTCATTGTTTGATTAAAAGGATCACTTTCAACAAATTTCCCAATAGTTTATTCATCAAAAATATTTGACCATTTTTTTAAAACCCTATATTCCCTTGAAGTGGTAGAATAGATAGGGAATATTCCCTCATAAACAGTTGTATAAAATCAACCATGAATATCATAATTTTTTAGAATATAATCCATTCATACAAATAGTTAAATTTATATAAATTTTGGATCTCTATTATACCATAGGTCATGTGGTATTTTCTTTAAAATATGACTAATTATAACTCTATCTATGATATCAGATGTTGTATTTACATATTCCAAACAATTATGAATAGGAATGTTATATTCACATAAAAGATTTCTACAAATTTCGTTCCATGTCATATTCCAAATTTCGGCATCACAATTTTTTGTCATGTCTTGGGGAATAAATTATTAATGATTCCATGTTATAAAAAATATATATTGATCTCGTGGATTTCAAATTCTCTCCTATGATATCTTATTAAAGAAATAATTCCAGATTATTTTTCATTTGGACCCAATTTTAAAATCCATTTAAAAACTGAACAATATTTACATTTAATATCTAAAAATAAAACCCATCTAAATCTAGATATATCATTAAATAAAACATTAAAACATTTTTTCCTACTTGTATTTATATTCTTGATGGCCCCAAAAAAAATCAATAAGTATAATTTTTATGGATCAATAAGTACAAATATATTTTACTTTTTTCAATGACTAATTTTGTTACATCCTCATTTGACAAGGATACCATAGTTTATTATTATTAAATTTATGTTTAGAGATAATAAAATATAAATTTATTTTGTAAAATCTTCTCGTAGAATAAAAATTATAGTGTCACATATTATATTCCAAATCAAAAAATAATTTGTTTTAGAAATTAAGTAGAAGTAATTCTTTAACTGAAAGATTTATGATCAATTTATTTGAAATTTTATGTTCAAGGATTGTTCAGGTTACTTTTTTTTAAAATAGAAAATTAATTATCATAATAATTAAAAACAATATATAAAAAAAATTGTGAAATACTTTTTATATAATTATATAATTCTTACATATAATATAAAATTATTATCTATATAGATAGTTGATTACCAATTTATCCAACTCATAAAATATTCCCTTATATATATTCATAAAATGTAACCTATCCTCCAACAATTTTTGATATAGAGTGACAATTTGTATGATCTCAACCTTTCATAAAGTTTCCTCAAGATAATTTTTAGCTACTATATTTCCTTAAATTGGTTATACTTTATTCTTTATTTATATCATTTTTGGGTGAAAATTTTGAATTATGGGAGAAAATATGGAAGTTCACATTTGGAACATGTTTTTCACAAGTCATGATCCTACTAAAAAAACCATGATTCACGGGAAAGATGGGGATTACATGGTTCATGCATATTTTGCGAAAGTCTGTTACCTATTAGAAGAAACCGTGAACCACTAAAAAGTGGTTCATTTTTAAGGTTCATGGTTTTGAAAACTATGTACCCATCCCATTAAACCATCTATGACTTTTTTATTCACATAAATAATTATTCCAAAATTCCTGAACCCATCGACATTCACCCTCATTTTTATACACATGAAAAAATAGTTTTTCCTCCATTATTGATAGAATCTAAATAGATTCCATGTACTTATAGACAATTTTCTTGATGAAGATAAGATCTGATTGATGGATCTGCACCACTCTAAGAAAGAAATATATTCTCATGTGGTTTTCCTATCATTATATCATCACAATTTCAAGATGAAGTGGAATTTTTTTCCTTAATTGGTCATGAGGTCAAATCTAGGATTTGATATATCATAATCTCTTCAATATTGATCTAGGTTTCGGTCCTAGATCACATTATTCATTGTATAATTGATCATTCCACATCAACATGGGAATTTATTGTTTGATTAATCCTCATAAATAATATTAATGTAGGTGGACTAAATTTAAAATTCAATAGTCATGATTAAAATATTTTGTATGGAATTATAATATATAAATTTCAATGTTTGGAAATCACATCTTGAATATAATTTCTTAATTGGTTATTTAATTAATTTAATGATGCGATTAGGAAATTTATGAGATAACGGTATTTTGAAATTGGTTTATTAAACGAATTGTTCAATTGATTAAACAATTGGTTTTGGAATTGAATGTTAATGGGAATTAAGGGTTTGGTTTGATTAACATTAAGTTATTAATGGTCAATTTGGTTAAATTTTGATAAATTGTATTATAGTGAATGGTTTATATTATTCCATGTGACTAAAGTAAATATCCTTAGGTTTTGAGATAAATTTAAATAATATTCCATGATGATAGTGTTTTATAATATGGTTAATGATAATTATCCTTATGAAATGAGATATATGTTATTGTCTAACAAATGGGATGTGGGATATTTATTGATGACTAAAATACCCAAGAGGTACTGGACATTGTATTCTTGGCCCAAATGAATGCATTTTATATTCGAGGGTGGGACATAGAATGATGATTCAATTAGCCAGATGTGATTGACTAATAAATGGGTTGTGAGACACAGACCGATGCTTCAACAACCCATGGGGTGGTAGACATGGAGTTCTAGGAAAAAAATGTTGTCATGAAACTATGGTTCCAATTTGTCATTATATGAATGATTTAATGATATTAAAATTGAAAAACATGAATTAAATTTCCATTTTTTATATCTCTTGGGGATGGTTAAGACTCTGACATGGGACAAAGCAGGTATTGAGGGTTAGGGTTTCATCATGAATCTAGTAAATATAAGTTTTTAAATAAATAATAATTGAATATATGTGAACTATTTTGTTATCACATGTACGTTATTATTTATAAAAATTCATACACTATTATTGACTATATATTGATTTATAGTTTGTAAATGGTCAATCATTGAGTTGTACTAACACCCTACTCATCTCCCTAACTCATACATAAATAGACTTCATTTTTGTAGATATGATAAGGGAAAGAGCCCTATGTTAGATGGGTTAGTTTGGATGGTTCTCATATTAAGGAAAAATATACGTTTTCGGGACCTATATGTTAGTGGTCATTATATTTATTTCTTGTTTTTCATATTGGAATTTGACAGAAATTTGGAATGACACATCTATTGCATAATGTTTTGTTATGGTTTCACTGTTTTAGTTCAATAGTTGATACTAGTATGTATGGATACATTTTTTTTATTGTATTTATCATTTTGTAGTATCTTTTTTTCCTATTTATCTACATTGATAATGTGGTTATTGTGTAACCATGTTATATATTAGACCCCCACTGTATGTCAGCAGCCTCTGTTGTATTGGGAGATTTATATTATGTTATATAGCCAATCAGCTAAGAGAACATGTCTGTAGAAACCATGTCAAGATGTCAAAAAGTGGTATTAGAGATATTTTTCCTTTTTTTCATTTGTATTACTATTTGGGAATGGTTGATAGGATATTAGGTCAAGTTGGGCCTTGGTCATCAAAATGTATATGGTAGTAGGTAACCCATGTAAATGGGAAAAACCATGTACCTAGGGTTAGATTATTGTTATGGATGCGTGTTTTTATAGGTGGATGATATTTCGCCTCTAGTGATACAATTTTTGTGTCATGTTACTGTTTCTAGAATTTTTAGTGGTTTGACTTAGGGCTCGACATGGAATGATAGTTGTGTATACATTCATTGTTCTAGGCACTCATAATTTATTGTGACATGCTTATTTTTTCAGAATTCATGGAAATGAAGGTTCTGTGTAAGTTGTAGGTATTGAAATTGTTTTCATTTAATGGTTATTTTAATCAAAAAATTATCCTAATATGAAATTATAAGCATTAAATGATGTAAAATGTAGAAAATGGGAATTGGTTTCTAATGAAAAACATTATAAATGATAATATGTTTACCCTTTATTGTCCATGACTATGATGATGGATGGTTTATGGTAGTGATAATGCCTTGGTTTTGAACATGTTGTAGGATATGAGGAATGACTTTTTTTCGTTATGTGAATCCCCGAAAAGGGGTTAATGATTTGTTATGTGTCCAAAAATGTGTTTTTGTAATTGTAGAAATATTTTTCCACAACAATGCTTGCTGATATGGGATATTAGAGGACATGGATTAGAATGTTCCTCTAGTAGTGGAAAATGGGGCTCCTAAAGTTAAAAAGGAATGATATTGAGAGAAATAGCACTTGAACATTTCTCACATTAAATAGTTTATGGAAGGATAAAAATGTATGGTTGTTCATAACATGTTCAGCATGACAAGGGAGTTAAACACATCACCATCTAAAATTCACTAGAAAGGGTGGACATGAGATAGTTGTGTTCTTAATCTAGTCTATACAGACGATACGGCCACTTGGAGACTCATACTAATAAGAATGCAAAATTGGCTTCTTATATATTATATAGTAATGTGAAAAATTAATGGAACATATAGAGTCATGATGAAAAATATAGATTATGAAGTGGATGGAATTTTAGGAGAAGAACTTGTATAAATTTTCCCATGAGACGCTCTGATAAGATAGGGTAATAGAGTTCATGTGGATCTCTAAGGGAATCTAGTCCATGATGGACTATGATAGTCAGATTACTGATTTACAGTGCCATTTCCCTATGTTGTAATGTGAAAGACCACTTCTGGGAAGTAGTATTATGATGGTACTAAATGTGAAATTATATCATACTATAATATATTTTAATTGTAAAGATTTCAAAATTGGTGATTTTGGACCACATATATGAGGGAAACCTAAAAGATGATTCTAGTGGAGGATATTTGGATTCTAGTTGATACCCATGAGATACATCATTAGATACTACGAAGCATCACTATGAAAATGTTTACCAGAGAAATAGATTTCTTAATGAATATGAGGATTAGTTTCTCAAGACCTTGTTCAAATGATATTCCACAAGTTCTATAGGATGGGTCATATACATAGAATGTAGAGACCCGAAACATGACGTACATGGAAATTACATTACTTTTGTGGAATACTTAATACGTGACAAAAACAGACGCCCAAAGACCGTATTAGTTTAGTGACTTTGGAAAATCATTAGGCAATCTTCTAATCATGGTGAAAGATCTTCAACATCTCCCATAAAGATCTTCCCCCTTTGGTTTCCATACCTAAAACCTTTCTTTATATCCTAGGGATAATAAAACATAAAAAGGGTGATCTCAAATGTTCAGTAAGGGTAAACATATAGAACATAAAACAATCTATAAACTTTTGAATGCAAAAACATGAACACAAAATCTAAAAATCAAAATATTGAGCAAAGACATGAATCTTGGAAGTACATAAGGAATATATCATAAGGGAACATCAATCATGAAAAAATATTATGGGAATAAAACATATAATTGTGGAAAACCATTAAGCACATGATATGATTTCCATAGTATCCAAGGTATTGCTTCCAAGACCATCTTAGTAGACAAAGTCCCTTTCTGAATCGAGTTCACTCCTCGTTTCAGTCCTATATCACTGAATTGGAATAACTTACCGTTCCATCCATGTTTATCTCATGAGATATAAATCTTTACACAATGTATTTGAGGGAGATATAGGTCCCACCCATCTCATAATGAAATCATTCTTACTTGTACCACAAAATAAACTTGAAACATTCATCATAACCCAATGAATAAGATGGGTTTCATAAACATCATCCCATAATCACATAATCCATATAAAACAAATGGATAACTCATCATAAGAAAAGTGAAACCATATAAATCATAGAGACATTATACTTGAAACACACACATATGAATTAATGTTATCTTAGATGGAAAATGGTTTTGATAAAACAATTGAAATAAATTCTTGGGGAAAATATCCTTTATTCTTCAAAATCATTTTCTTTTCACAAAATGACATTAAATTTTAAAAGAAAAGTAATTTTTCGAAAATAGTCATAAACTCTTGTAGAGTAAGCTTCATGAAAATGAGGAGTTATAAAACTGTAAAAATTTGTTCACGCCGTATAAGTTAAAAATAACATTCTTCTCATAATTTTGTCCGAAAAGTCAAAAATTTCCCCATGTGGTAAACAAAAGTAATATTCCTTTCATAACATGTTGTAAATTTTAAAAAATGGGTAAAAAGGACTTTAAAAATAGCTGAATTTTTCTTTAGAAAACATGGGCATGGATGATAACAATAACCCCAATAAATACTTATGAATAACAATCTCGGATAAGAACGAGATTGGATTAGTTATCCCTTACCTTAGGTCTGATATGCTTTGTACGTATCCGAACCTCCTGTATAATGATTTAAATAATGTCATTGACTTATTAAAAAATCATATTAATTGTTAATATATCATATATGGTTCATTTATGACTTTATATTACCCGTTCTTTTGTAAATTCCATGTAAAAGCAGCGTTTTGGGTAAAATAGTTTCATTTATCGTACGTATTTCAACATGTTGTTCTTGATATTATTACTTATATCCTGATTTAATTAATTAGAGAATGTAAAACATGATTTATTTTTAATATATATTCTGTATATAAATATATATTTTAGATTGAAAAATGGAATGAAATACACCATTCAAGGAGACGCTGGTCCGTGCATACGCATGAACGCTGTTTTCGTTTCCTTATTGAATTAAATGGAATTAGGTAAATGAAACATATATGTACATAAATACAGTATCATTGTTATGTAATATCTTTCAGGATTATTTATTATATATAAATTATAATCATACTTGAATGGTTAATCATGGAAAATGAATCTCATCGTGTTCGTAGAGATGGTAGTCCGTACGTACGCACGGGTGATGATATCATTCCCATGATCATGGAATTATATTTAAGTGTATGTATAATATTTAAGAATCAATATCACTTTAAAATAATTATATATAGTTATTTATTTACACCATTATACCCATCCATATAAGGGGGTGGTGGAAAACCGATTACACCACGGCGTGGAGACGGTATTCTGTACGTACGCACGTGCGGTGATATCGTTTTTCGTAGGATGGATAGAAGGTGAAACGGGGTTGCCTAATATTTATAATAATATATCAGTATATAATTAATACTGATGTTATTACTTTATAATTAATCAACTAAATAATAGGAAGTAGAAGAAGATAGAAACTTTAAAGAGTCGGTAGAAGAGATTACCTCTTCCTCGACGCACCTCCTTTAAACATCTTCTTAGGGAACTAGAGATGGCCTTTTGAGAAGACCAGAACCTCTATGATGTAACTATAGAGGATGATAAGAGTAATTTTCTGGGGTTGGCCGAGCTTCAAGGCACAAAAGGGTGTGAAGAGAAGAGGGAAGGCGTGCCCTTTTTATAAGGGAGGAGATGGGCACCTTTGGAAAAACATAAAATATTATTTTATAATAAAGTCAAATTCGGTTTATAATAGATCCAAATTGATTTATTTCAAAAATAAAGTTGGTATGGGTCGAAAGCCTCCCAACCAATTGGTTTTAGACAAGTTTATATTACTATTTAAACCTTATCATTCAGATTTAACTCTAAGTGATATAATTTAACTTTTACGGTGTCTTCTTGTTTTCTTACACTATATGGTTAATATACATCGTATAACAAGCCAAACGAACCCCAAGTGGTTCATTATTAATATATATAACCGTATCTACGTCATTTGGCTTATCCTTATATTTTTAGGAATATAATAACAATTAATAATATAATATTTGTTTTACAACCTATTTTATGTCAATTTTGACACTATTTGGTAATTGATTTTTGTGAAAATCATAAAAGCAGGATTGGTTCTAACAATGATAATTAAATCAATAATAACATTTAATATTAACCTAGAAAATGTGTGTAATTCATAAAAAGTCTCAAATTACATTTATTTTGGTATTTATAATATCAATTATTTTAATATTTCATTATTGAGGTAATTACTGTATCACAATTGTGTCATAAATAAATTAAATTATTTAATGTATAAAAATTATAAATAAAATACCATTAGGTAGGAAATATTTTTATATTTATAATTAATATTTATAGTCGAATTTATCTTATGTATATCCCTATATTAAATATGTTTTAGTTATTAAACATTGATTTTAACTATTTTAACTCTTCTTTAAATAAAATAATAATAAATGTCCTAATCAGAATTCAAGTGGACCTAAAGGGAAATATTTTATTCCTAAGGTTGTTTTTGGTCTAATTACACATATTCAATAGAATTAGGACATGTTTTAGGGTAACAATAATATCATTTTTACCCTTAATAACCCTATTTACTTTTAACCATGGTAAATAAAAGTAAAAAGTTACTATTCACCAAAAATTGTTTTTATCTTATTGAACCACATTTTACTCCTTGATATTAACCGGGTCTCTCGGATTTTCGAAATTCTACTCACTAAAGTGGTAAAATTATGTTTTATGTATGTTTTCAAAAAGCTCATAGGAGGTAGGTAAAAGACAGTGAAAAGTTCAATAACATTTTTATATATCGAAAATTATTATAAAATGACTCCAATGAATTACATTGTTCTTATATAGGTATTATGTATCAATTTTTACCTAAAATAAATTTAAATAAAATAAATAATAATTTAAATAAAAAGGCGGTTTTTAAATAGTAACCTAGTGTTTTCACTATTCATCAAAAATTGAAAGTTTTCAGAAAAATACAAAAAATTCACCCCTAGGCTAATTTTTATATTTCGAATCCAAAAATGAAGTCCATTTTTAAAGATAAAATTTATAAAATATCAAAAAGTGGGTATTACTATTCATAATGGCTAGTTCATAATAATATTATAATAATATCCTCTTTAGTGAAACTTGTTATTGCGTACTACACATGCTATCGAAGAAGGTATTGAATGCATGTAATGCAAGCCAATTTAGGGCTGCATGTAGTGAAATATCTGTTTGGTGTTGCAGATAACATAATCAAAAATTATTTCATTTATACATTAAACAAAATCTATACTTAATGTTGTGTAAAATAATTTTCACAAAATTAACATCAAATTGTGTGTAACACGAGCCAAGAATAGTTTTGCATATACTATAAGCTAATATGGTGGTGCTTATAGTACAAGATAATATTGGTGTACTGTATAATAGAAGACATCAAAGAAATAAAAAATAAAATATCTCATAAAATATCATGGTGTTACATTCAACCCCCCTTAAAATAAATTTCACCCTCGAAATTCGTCGGGGTTATAAATCGTTTACTACTTGATTGATTCATTCATAGAAACCCACATCGTAAAAAGGAATACTAAATAATCATTTTAAAAAGGAATGTTAGAAACAAAATAGATTCCCAAAGTAACTCATCACTTGTGTTCCCACATAAGAGTATATAGGTGAAAATATGGATATAGAAGAGAAATCTAACTATCATGTTCGGATGGAGAGTGGTGGAGAACATGGCTATGAAAAAGCCAACAATCACAAAGCCATAAATTTTTGATGATCTAATGTACTATCTGATTCATCAGATATGAGAGTACTAGGACTACATTTTTGGTTTCCAAGATGATTTCCCTAACATTGATGAACTTTTACATAAGTAGAAATACTTACTTGATTTCAGTGTGATATCATCATTGGTCATTCCATGAACAATTTCCACTTCATCTCTATTTAAAGAAATGAAGCTGAATTTTTCATTCATGAAGTGTTAGAAGATCATGTGATAGAATGATATGTCATCACATCTGTTTCTATCACAAAAAGGTTATCATAAGTTATTAAATATACATAAGTCCATCTATGGTGTGATTAATCGTATATAATTCCAACAATGTACTTATACATCATCTATCATACCGCTTAAAATAAAACTAGTTTCTACTAACCAGTGACTTCATGTAGGCCAGTGGTATGCGATAAAGGCCTGTCGTATATCAGTTGTGGGTTCGATTCCCACAGCCTTGTCCGAGGTGATGGGTTGTCGCTCGTCCTATGGGTTGTCCCTTTTCTAAAACTATACTATTATAACATTCCTGAAATAATATTGAAAAACAAGTTCTATCCTTATATAATATTATCTTATGTCCAACATAATTCATTCCAATCTTTAGGATTATCCAAATTACATCTGTCCAATCTCATAGTATAATGAAAATGTTTACTAGAGAGGTCATGTACTAAGCATGTGAATACCATCATTTATCTCCTATATATCATAAGATATATCTTGTTGGTCATATTACAGACATGTTAATACCATAATCATGTATTCTTTTGAAACATGAATTACCATAGAACCTTAACGAAAACATGAATGCTGTCAAAAGTTAACTCATTCCACATACCAAAATCCCAAAATTTATATACACTCAAACCATGATATCACTTTGTCCTTATATTAGTCATGAGCTCATGAATACTATCAAAATATCAATTTGTCTTTATCCATTCATTATGCACATATCATCTTCTTTCCAAAAATATCTGAATAACCTTTCATGGTTACCAGTACCATTCAACATATACATTCAAATACTTTAGGAAAAACAATAGTGTAACAATCCTTAGATGTTTCTTTATTCCATAGTACCATTAAATTACCTATACAACATAACTCTTGATAAACATACTATCATTCCACTACCTTCTTAAACCATTGACCTAGCTTCGACACTTCTTTCATATCATATATAATTTGTAGTCTCCTCATCATCATCCACATAAATACTACCCATATGACCATGCTGATTCTCTTCATGAGATTTTGCCTTAGGGAATTGGTTTTCATAATGCCCATACATTCCCCATTTAAAACATCTAACCATTGTTGATGTCGTAGCAATACCATTATCCATCTCCATGGTGTTAACTAAACCTTTTCCTTTGCACTTATAGGATTTGTATCATTCTTTTCTGCACCCAAAGAATCTTCCGGTTCCATTGAAACGTTCTACTTGATGCCTCTTCCCACATGATTTACATGAGGTAAATTGAACTTTCCTTCCTCTATGATCATCATGAAACTCCATATTTCTCTTATTAGCTGAGTCGAGAAACATAACAATGTTGAGATTATTGATCATATTATGAGATTGCTGATTAGGCATAATAACGATATGTGGACTTCAGGATCCAATTTCATTTGGTTCCTCATAAAGAATATCATTCAATTAACCAGCATATCCCCTATTATCATGAATCTTCATGTTTCCATCCATTTTCTAAAACCCAAAAAAATAGTGTGAGAGGCCAAAATCATAATCAAGGTGGAGTAACTTCAATATCTAACAACCAAGGTTTACTTCTAATATCGTTACCATAATTCAAGGACTATAACCTATACTTATACATAACCTTAGGGACATCCCTAGAAATATCTCTAGGGATTTCACTAAAGTTTTCGCATCCTAGTTTCCAAAGGTTAACTAAACCTCCGCTCTGATACCAACTGTAGAGACCTGAAGCATGACGTACATGGACATTACATTACTTTTTCAGAATACTTAATACATGATAAAAACAGACTCCCAATGACTGTATTAGTTTAGTGTCTTTGGAAACTTGGAACATAATCTTCTAATCATGGTGAATGATATTCAATATCTCCCATAAATATCTTCCACCTTTGGTTTCATTACCTAAAACCTTTCTTTATATCATGGGGAAAAGAAAACATAAAAAGGGTGAGCTCAAATGCTCAGTAAGGGTAAACATAGAGAACATAAAACAATCCATAAACATTTGAACGCAAAAACTTGAACATAAAATCTAAACATCAAAATCTTGAGCAAAGAAATGAATCTTGGAAATACGTAAGGCATATATCAAAAGGGAACATCAATCATGACAAAATATTATGAGAATAAAATACGTAATTGTGGAAAACCATTAAGCACATGATATGATTTCCATAGTAGCCAAGGTATTGATGACAAAACCACCTTAATGGACAAAGCCAGTTTCTGAATCGAGTTCACTCCTCGTTTCAGTCCAACATCACTGAACTCGATTAACTTACCATTCCAGCCATGTCTATCTCATGAGATATAAATCTTTACCCAATTCATTGGAGGGAGAAATAGGTCCCACCCATCTCATAATGAAATCATTCTTACTTGTGCCACAAAATAAACCTGAAACATTCATCATAACCCAAAGTATAAAATGGGTTTCATAAACATCATCCCATCGTCACATAATCCATATAAAACAAATGGATATTTCAACATAAGAAAATTTAAACCATGTAAATCATAGAGACATTATACTGAAAACATACAAATATGAAATAATGTCATCTTAGATGGAAAATGGTTTTGATAAAACAATTGAAATGAATTCTTGAGGAAAATATCATTTCTTCTTAGAAATAATTTTCTTTTCACAAAATTCCATGCAATTTTAAAAGAAAATTATTTTGTCGAAAATAGTCATAAAATCTTGTAGAGTAAGCTTCATGAAAATGATGCGTTATGAAACTGTAAAAATCCATTCACGCAGTATAAGATAAAAATAAAATTCTTCTCATACTATTGTTGGAAAAGCCAAAAAGTTCCCTGTGTGGTAAAAAATTAAGATTCTTTTCATAACAGGTGGTAAATTTCATAAATTTGTAAAAAGGACTATAAAAATACATGAAAACATTTTTAGAAAACATTGGAATGGATGAAAACAACAACCCCAGTAAATCCTTACGAATAACAATCTCGGATAAGAATGAGATTGGATTAGTTATCCCTTACCTTAGGTCTGATATGCTTCGTACATATCATAACCTACTGTATAATGATTTAAATAATGTCATTGACTTATAAAAGAATCATATTCATTGTTATGATATCATATATTGTTCACTTATGACTTTATATTACTCGATCATTTGTAAATTCCATGTTAATGCAGCATTTTGGGTAAAATCATTTCATTTATCGTACATGTTTCGACATGTTGTTCTTGATATTATTACATATATCCTGATTTAAATAATTCCATAATGTAAAACATGATTTATATATAATATATATTCAGTATATAAATATATATGATAGATCGATAAATAGAATGAAATACACCGTTCATGGAGATGGTAGGTCGTGCGTACGAATGAACACTGTTTTTGTTTCCTTATTGAATTGAATGGAATTAAGTAAATGAAACATATATGTACATAAATATAGTATAATTATTATTTAATATCTTTAATTATTATTTATAATATATATTTTATAATCATACTTGAATGGTTAATCATGGAAAATGAATCTCATTGCATTCGTGGAGACAGTAGTCCGTACGTACGCACGAGCGATGATATCATTCCCATGATCGTGGAATTGTATTGAAGTGTATGTATAATATCTCAGAATCAATATCAATTTACAATAATTATATATAGTTATTTATTTACACCATTATACCCATCCAAGTAAGGTGGTGGTGGAAACAATATTACACCACGGCGTGGAGATGGTATTCCTACATACGCACGCGCGGTGATTTCATTTTCCGTAGGAAGGATAGATGGAGAAATGGGTTTTTTTCATATTTATAATAACATATCAGTATATAAGTAATACTGATGTTATTACTTTCTAATGAAACAACTAAATAAGAGGAAGTAGAAGAAGAAAGAAACTTGAAAGAGTCGGTAGAAGAGATTACCTTTTCATCAACGCACCACCTTTAAACTTCATCTTAGGGCACTATAGTTGGTCTTTTGAGATGACCAGAACCTCTATGATGTAACTAGAGAGGTTTTGAAGAATACTTTTCAGGGGTTGTCCGAGCTTCAAGGCTCAAAAGGGTGTGAAGAGAAGAGGGAAGGGGTGCCCTTTTTATAAGGCAGGAGAGGGGCACCTTTGGAAAAACTTAAAATATTATTTTATAATAAAGTCATATTCCATTTATAATAGCTCCAAATTGATTTAGTTAGAAGATAAAGTGGGGATGGTTCGAAATCCTCTCAACTAATAGGTTTTAGACAAGTTTATGATTCTATTTTAACCTTATCATTCAGATTTAACTCTAAGTTAAATAATTTAACTTTTACCATGTCTTCTTGTTTTCTTACACTA
Organism: Viscum album; assembly: GCA_963277665.1. NCBI lineage: Eukaryota > Viridiplantae > Streptophyta > Magnoliopsida > Santalales > Viscaceae > Viscum > Viscum album. Next base: position 1,894,841,658 of record OY728119.1, read on the forward strand.
CATGGATAATAAACTTATTATAACAAGACAAACGAACCCCAAGTGTTTAATTATTAATATATATAACCTTATCTAAGCCATTTTTCATATCCTTAGATTTTTAGGAAAATAATTAAAATTAATAATATAATATTTGTTTTACAAACTATTTTATGTCAATTTTGACACTATTTGGTAATTGATTTTTGTGAAAATAATAACAGAATGATTAGTTATAATAAAGGTAATTAAATCAATACTAACATGTCATATTAACCTATAAAATTAGTGGAATTCATAAAAAGTCTCAAATTACATTTATTTGGGAATTTATAATATCAATTATTTTAATATTTCATTATTCAGGTAATTACTGCATCACAATTGTGTCATAAATAAATTAAATTATTTAATGTCTAAAAATTATAAATAAAATACCATTAGGTATGAAATACATTTATATTCCCAATGAATATTTATAGTCTAATTGATCTTATGTAAAACCCTATATTAAATATTTTTTAGTTATTAAACTTTGATTTTAACTATTTTAACTCTTCTTTAAATAAAATAATAATAAATGTCCTAATCATAATCCAAGTGGACCTAAAGGGAAATATTTTATTCCTAAGGTTTTTTCTGGTCGAATTAAACTTATCCAATATAATTAGGACACATGCTAGGGTAATAATAATATCATTTTTAACCTTAATTACCCTATTTACTTGTAACTGTGTTAAAGAAAAGTAAAAAGTTACTATTCACCAAATATTATTTTTACCTTATTGAACTACATTTTACTCCTTGATATTAATCGTGTCACTCAGATTTTTGACATTCCACTCACAGAAGCATTAAAATTATGTTTTATGTAACTTTGTAAAAATCTCCTAGGAGGTAGGTAAAAGACGGTGAAAAGTTCAATAAAATTTTTATATATCGAGAATTATTAAAAAAAATGACTCCAATGAATTACATTGAACATATATAGGTATTATGTATCAATTTTTACCCAAAATAATTATTTAAATAAAAAGTCGGTTTTGAAATAGTAACCTAGTGTTTTCACTATTCATCAAAAATTGAATGTCTTCAGAAAAATACCAAAAATTCACCCTCAGCTAATTTTGATATTCCGATTCCAAAAATGAAGTCCATTTTTAAAGATAAAATTTATAAAATTTTAAAAAGTGGGTATTACTATTCATAACAGGTAGTTTATAATAATATTATAATAATATCTCATTTAGTGAAACTTGGTATTGCGTACTACACACGCTATCGAAGAAGGTCTTGATTGCATGTAATGTAATCCAAGTAAGGGCAGTGTGTAGTGAATGCTCTGTTTGGTGTTGCATATAAGATAATCAAAAATTATTTCATTTATACATTAAACAAATTCTATAATTAATGTTGCGTAAAATAATTTCCACAAAATGAACTTAAAATTGTTTGTAACACAAGCCAAGAATAGTGTTGTGTATACTGCAAGCTAATACGATGTTGCGTATAGTACAAACTAATCTTGGTATAGTGTATTATAGAAGACATGAAAGAAATTAAAAATAAAATATCTCTTAAAATCTCGGGGTGTTACATAAATAGTTTCCATGAACTTAAAAAAAAGGTCCAATCTTGTGGAAGGATGGGGTATCTACAATGGTTATATAGTAACCCTTGATAGATGGGTAATGATGGTGGAGCTATGAAAAATTAGAGTGTTGTAAGGGGATTGTATACCTCATTTCAGTATAGGAGTTGGAATTATATTTGTTGTTGATGTCATGTTCATAGATGATGTACTTATAACAAAACGATACCATATTATTATAGTAGTGCATCACAAGGTAAATATTCTAGAGAATAGGGAAGAGAGGAAGTATAGTTGCATGCAGCTTAACCTGCACATGTGGACAGTGAATACGGACCATCGAAAGCTATAGGTACCATTCTTGTAGATTTTATCCTTTCTTATGTATTATTTGATATCAGGGAATCTTAATCCATTATATATACAAGTCTTGTTAATGGTATTAGTCAGACTATGAATTTTGTGATCATGGTTATGAAGATTGACACATTTTTGGGTATATGTTCAATAGACATATTTTTATGTATGTGGTGTTCAATTGAGGTTGGGGAGTATTGTTTCTTGGGGGAAATTTACATCCATGATATATTAGGATTTGACTTAATTTGGGATATGGACTTATTGTTATCATTCCAAGACAATGTATATTACTGCTCCATGAGAGTGACCTTTATGTTTCCTAATGGTTATAGTTGTGTACATCATGGAGAGTGGGATATCAAGGTGGGCTATACAAGACCATTTCAGAAGTGAATGTGGGAGATCAATTCCTAGGTTTTGAGTCTCTTTCTTGATGATGTGGGATTAATGTAGGATGACTTCCAACCCATATTATATTGGCTTCATAAAATCTTTTCTGAGGGATTATTAGGGACTCCATCTAAGAGTGATGTGTAATTTATAATTGAGCTCCTATAGAAGGATAAACTAGTTTCAATTCCACTATGATGAATGGAACAAACAGATGTTAAAGAGATTAATACTCAACTAGATTTTTTTATAGATAAGGGATTTATTTATCCTAGAATATTTCCATGGAGTTCTCTAGTCCTTTTCAATGATGGATGATGTTAACCTGCACTTATGTGTTGATTACTAGTATTTGAATTGGATAAATATGAAGAACTAATATCCTCTTCCACATATCAGGATATCTTTGACCAGTTGAGATGTGAATTTGTTTTCTATAATATTATCTTCTGATTGGGGTAACATCAGGTTGGTGTGATACCTTATGATATACCACAGACTACTTCCAAAATCATGTATAGCCTTAATCAGTTCATCGTAATGTCATTTGAGTTGAATAACTCTCTTTTTGTGTTTTTGGTCATGAAAATCAGAATCTTCCACCCATATCTAGATCAGTTTGTGGTTTTTTTGGATAGAATGTTGGTGTACTCCAAGACTCATACTGATCCTTCCCAGCATTTTGACATTATCCCAAGTATACTAATATAAAATCAGGTATACACCAAGATATCTATGTTCCAAATCTAGATCGATAGGGTACATTTCTTGGGTCACATCATCTTAGTGGAAGGTTTGTAAGTAGACCCATTGGAGGTGTAGGTAATCGGTTCATGGGAGCAACCCAAATGTTTTCTGATATCCATAGATTTTGGGTCCTTGATGTATTTTATCGGAGGTTCATCGAAGATTTTTTCCTCTTAGAAGAACTAATTTTGGGCGTGACCAATAAGGTATTTTTGTTTTAATGGTCTAGCTCATGTGAGAATGCATTTCATAAGTCGAATAAGTGGTTGACTACAACATGGATCTTGATCCTAATCAAGCTAGAGTAGGAGTATACTGTTCTTTTTGAAGCATAATGGATAGTAATTAGATAAGTGTTTGTATAGGGAGACATATTAGTCACATATGTGTCTTGTAATTTGTGGCCACATGATGGGAACTACCCTATTTGTAGCGACACAGGTTTTTGGCCCTTTAAGACTTTGGAATATTTCTAGGAATAATTCCAGAGCTAGGCGCGAAGACGGCGTGCGATTCCGAGGCCCGGTGTGCCCGGAATTAATTTTATAAAAATATTAAGTATTTTTTATACTATGCACGTGTCGGGGGTGTGATATCTCCTAAATGGTAGCTCATAATGGGAATCTGATGGCACAGTTGCGTCTGGAACGTGCCGTTTACCCTAGGCAAGGTGTAAACTTTGTGGGCGTGAGCTTGCGGTGGGAAACGCCACCAGGGGCGTTTTCGTAAATAAGTAGCGATGTTAGTGTGCGAGTGTCGGCTCAAATAACATCTGAACGGAGTCTCGGATGGAAAATCCGAGTCCGTCGTTGCGTTCAGAACGACGCGTTTACCCTAGCGGTGACCTTACTTTTGTTCGCATCGGGCGTCGGGTCCAAGGGGGGTTTGGCGTCGGCGGGCGGCTGATATAAATATCACCCCCCCCCTTACTGTTCCTCTCGGCGTTCTTCGTCGTTCTTCACCGCCGCTCCGCCGAATCGAGGAAACGAAGCGCCCACGAGTTCGAAATTCGATGGAGGACGTTCCAGGAGCGCGCAACGGAAGCTCTGGAGCGCGGATCTGAGGCAGAACGTCGGCGTTTCGCCTGCGAGGTAGGCGGATTTGAGTGTTAACCCCCGATCCCGTTTTTGCTGTGTTTTTCTGCAAATTGAAGCCGTAACAGTGTAGATCGGGTCCCGAGGGTCGTGTAGACGCCTCCAGATCGCAAAACGGACCACCGGGGTGCCCCCGGCGGTCCGCGGAAGGTCCGCCGGAGGAGCCCGGCGGCCCGCTGCAGCCGATCCAGGCCGGCCGGACCGGCCGGCCGAGGCCGATCCGGCCCCTTTTCTCATACGGGGGTCTTTAAACCCCCGTATCTTGCAATCCGGGAGCCAGATTCGCACGCCGTTTGCGGCGACGCGACCCTAACGACGAGACGAACCCTCCGGTGTGGGTTCGAGGGTTTCAAGGTTCGGGATCGTGGCTTGGGAGTTAGAAACGTCGTATAAAATAATATTATTTTATTATTTTACGACTTCTGGTCGTTGTAACTTCTACACTGAGCGTCCGATTGACGTGCCATCAGTGGCGTTGAGACCCTGATGGTACGATGGAATTTTTGAGATGGTTTCTAGGTGTTGGGTCAGAGAACAGGGTGCGGGCCCCACGAGGCCGGGTTTTGGCGTTTGCAGAGAAACGCAGCTTTTGCACCAGGAGTCCGATTTTGGCGGATGAATAGTCGATCCTCTTTGTTTTTCCGAGGGGATCGCAATGGTGCGATCCGTTCGATGAGCTTCGGAATCCAGGCGTGGGCCCCACCCGAGCTGGCCTTCGGTGAATAGTACCTTTTTCACCGGGTGTCCATTTTGGACGAGCGAGTAGTCGATTCCGCTTGTTTTTTTCGAGGGGATCACAGTGGTGTGATCTGCTCTATGGGTTTCGGGATCGTTCTGTGGGCCCCGCACGAGCTAGCTATGGTGAATAGTGCCTTTTTCACCGGTGCTCCGTTTCGGGCGAGTAAACAGCCTATCCTGCGTGTTTTTCTGCGTGGAACGCGATTTTGGCCTCAGTTTTGGCCTAGGAGGTGCGCAGTGTGGCGTTGTGGTGGGTCACTCGGGTTAGTGACGTTTGGACCAGCAGTGGTTGAGGGTTCTCCATTGGTTCGTTCCTACGAGGGTTCGTGTGGTATCACAACCTTCATATGGGTTTGTGATCCTCTCAATGGGATGTTTAAACTATTAGAGTTGTGGTATCCCTCTGGTGGGCCGGAGTGGATCCTCTAGCATCTTTACCCTAGATCGGGTTCTTGGTATCGATGTGACCGCTTATTCACGGGCGACGATCCCCTATCTAGCAGGTTAACCCCGTAGGGTTTCTGGCATCATCGGGAATATGATCCCCTACGCGGTGGGTCGTGCACAGTAGGGTTGTGGCATCGTCGGGTTTACGATCCCCTACTCAGCATGATTTTTATAGTGGGGTTGCGGTATCATTGGTTATATGATCCCCTACTCAGCACTTGGTGTCGGTAGGGTTGCGGTATCGTTGGTTATGTGATCCCCTACACAGCGCGTGGTTTCAGTAGGGTTGCGGCATCGTCAGTTCGATCCCCTACATCACAAGTTATACCTGATAGGGTTCCGGTATTGTCGTGTCCATATTTATATGGACGATGATCCTCTATCTGAGTGTGGAGCTTCTGTCGAGCGCCAGATCGGGTTGTGGTATCCCCCAGCGGATCCTGGGTGTGATCCCCTATCTGTGAGAACTACGTATGCCAGATCGGGTCGTGGTATCCCCCAGTGGACCCTGGGAGTGATCCCCTATCTGTGAGCTACGTATACCGGAGTGGGTCTTGGTATCCCCTAGCGGACCCTAGCAGCGATCCCCTATTCTAGGAGTTTGGTGGTTATGTTTTTTCAGCAAGTGATGTTATCCGATGAGCATGGTCTCTCGGGTGAGCGTCTGATATGTTTGTTTGGGACCCGATGGAGTGCATCTCTCGGATGAGTGTCATCTGGGAAGACAGTGATCATGGAGCGTGTTCACCTGGTTGTGAACAGTTGTTGGTGATGAGGTCGGTACCTCTTGTGGCTTGTGGCATGAGCTAGGTATGTCTGGTGTGTTCAAGGTGTATGTATGGGAATACACCTGAGCTGAGCAGAGCTGACTAGTTGTGTTTAGCCGAGGATGGTCACGAGATGTAGTTTCTCTCTCGTCTGGGTTCCCTCTGGCTGGGTTGAGCGGACGATTTCCTTTCAGTTGCTCCCTTGGGTTTTGGGTTTTTGGGGTGCCTACTGAGTATGTTTATACTCACCACTGCACGGGCTTTGCTCACACATGTTTGTGTCTTGTGCAGACCACATGCCTTTTGACGGAGTCCCAGTAGGACCCGGAGCAGGCGGAGCTTAGTGAGCGAGTTGACTGGGGTGTTTACCGGAGCTGTACCGAGAGAGCTTTTTGGCGGGTATTTGTGGCAGCGTTCCCCTTCTTAAGAGCAGGTTGGACGCACTTTGTGGTTTTCTTTTGGTGGGCCCTGTTTTTCCCTTTTGTACTTTTGTTGTTTCACTCTGGTTTGGGATAGATTGTATGCATGTTTTTACTTTTCAGTTTCTATATCTCTGCACTGTTGCATGGAGGTGTTTTTGGGTGCGTGCATACAGGTATCTTAAGCTAATGCCTCCCATGTGTGTGATATCCTAATCAGCGCTGGTCTCCAGCCCCTAGCTTATTGGAGGCGGGCTTGGGGTGTCGCGACTCGAGCCCCATTGGGTCGGGTCGTGACAGAGTGGTATCAGAGGAGGTTCCACCTTTGGGATCTCAAAGCGTAGCTGGTCTAGTTGTGAGCTTGTTTTGGGTTGCATAGCGGTAGTGTTAGGATGTTTCGACTTCGGATTTCAGGCCAGGGAATCTAGTGTTGGTGCGGAGGCCGATGTATCCATACACCAGGACTCTGATAACCTGCCTTTCAACTCGGGACATTCGTACACTGGTCGCGGGGACATAATGGTACATACATCATATAGGACTGGGTTTTTGGTTTTCCCTTGTTCTTCTTGAGTCAGCTCTCCAGATATACTCTTTGACTATGGTGCGTCTTGAATGTATTTCAGGATGCCTCCACGATGACAGCCAGTGAGGATTCCGCAACAGGATTGTGCTGATGACCCGCCCCGTGTAGTGGCTGTGGAGCAGGGCACAGGTTCTGAGGTTGCACCTCCAGGTGGTCCGCCAGTTGAGCCACCACCTGTCGAGCAGCTGGTTGTGCCGGCGGTGCAGGACGAGGTTGCGCGCAGGCTGAGTGCACTGCACGAGTTCCAAAGGCAGTGACCTCTGAGGTTCTGGGGTGATCCAGACCCCCAGGCAGCTGATGACTGGCTTGAGGCAGTCACCCGAGTTTTCCGCCTCGTGAGGACACCTCCAGATCAGATGGTGGTCCTAGCGGCGAGCCTTCTGCATGGTTCTGCCGGGCGATGGTGGAGTTTGGTGACGCAGTCCCATGACGAGGAGACGCTCACGTGGGAAGAGTTTGAGCAGCTCTTTAGGGAGGAGTTCTATCCGGTGACACTGAGGTCAGTGGGGATCCAAGAGCTTCTGCAGCTTCAACAGGAGAGAATGACTATGTCGGAGTACTCAGTGAGGTTTACAGACCTGTCATGCTACTCCCTGAATATGGTTCGAGACCCGTTCATTAGGGCTCAGACCTTCGAGCAGGGCTTACGCAGAGACATCCGAGCAGGTGTGGTTTCCTTGTGCCTGCCCACCTATGCTGGAGTGCTGGAGCGAGCGTTGGTGGTGGAGAGTTTTCTGGCTGAGCAGATTCCACCTGTTAGTGTTGGGCACTCGAGAGCTAAGACTTCTTCAGTCGGATCAGCATCTGGTAGCCGACGACAGACTCAGGGGTCTGGATATAACACCCCAATCTTCCACGGTACGTTTCACTTTGAATAATGCAATAGCGTGTGTTGTACGCAACCTCGAGCTCTAACACACACCACAACGAATTAAACTAGCCGTTGTGAATAGTAATACCTACTTTTTGAAATTTTATAAATTTTATTTATCAAAATGGACTTCATTTTTGGATTCGGAATATCGAAATTAGCCTATGTTGAATTTTTGGTATTTTTCTGAGACTTCTATTTTTTATGAATAGTGAAAAATACTTAAAAACAACTTTTTTAATCAATATAATTTATAGTGATAAATTATACTATTTAGTGGTTTTAAAGTATAATTAGAATATATTTTTACCATTTTATCCAATGGTGGTCATTAGAATTAATTTAACATTGAAATTGGACATAAACAATTGCCAATCTTTTGATATAAATTGTTTCTTAAAAACACGCTATTTGTTGTAACTGCGGGAATTAATTATAAAATTAATTAATGCAACTTATATGTTTGGAATTTTGTAAAATAGACATCATTTTTGAATTCAGAATATCAATTATAGCTTAGGGTGAAATTTTGGCCTTATTCTGAAAAACTTCAATTTTTGATGAATAGTGAAACCACTAAGTGGTTGTTAAAAACTGATTTTTTCGTTAAAATGAAATATTAACACTTCTGTGATTTGATTTTCAAAAATCCGACATACATGGTTGTCATTAAGAAGTAAAATGTGGTTCAATGAGATTAAAATAATTTTTGGTGAATAGTAACTTTTAAGTTCTTAATCGCGATTAGAGGTAATTAGTGTAGTTTAAGGTAAAAATAATGTTTTAATAATATGAGATGAGCTTGACACTTATCCTACTCCTATTGGATGACTCATGGACGACCAAGACAACCCATGGGTCAACTTGGGGACCCCATGGAGCCACTTTGGTTGGAAAATGACATTAATATATATTTATTTAATGTTAAAATTAAATTGACACAAACATGAGTTGTTTTACTCAAACAGTTTTTAAGTGGGGTTACACAAGTCCAAATTTTGACTATAAATATTCATTAGAAAGATAAAAGGATTTCCTACATCATAGTAGTTTTTTTATAATTTTTAGACATTAAATAAATTAAACTATTTATGACATCATTATGATGCAGCGATGACCTCATTATTTAACGATTTAAATAAAATGAGAAAATAATGCAAAATCCAAGGCTTACACTTGTCCAAAGCCTATTGGATGAAGAGATTTCGAACCCTTATCACCATAGCCACGAATTATATAAGTTTGGGACCTTTAGAATCCGAAAAGAATTGTATAATAATGTAACATTTCAATCTTTCCAAAAGAGCCCCTCCTCTCCACTTATAAAAGGCCCCCACCTCTCCCACCTCATTTACACTTTCAAGCCATTTGGCTCGGCCAACCTCTGCCCAAATACTCTCCCAACTTCCCCCTCTTACTCCTAGAATCCACACTTTGGGCAGAACTCTTCCCAAGGAAGCCTTTGGATCAAATCAAAAAGAGTTACCCGATTTTGAGGTAATGTCTTCTCTAATGTTGTTTTGTTTTATTTTTCTTCTCCAACCCCCTAAAATCTTTTTATTAATTTCTTTTGTAACAACACAAGTATCCTAAATATACTAGGATGTTGTTATAAGAAGTATTCGAGCTACACATACACACACCTACATTTAATGGTTAAAGAACATAGGGTTTCTGTGGATGGCGAATTTCAGCCTCACGAAACGATGATTGTTCAACACTCATATAACACCTTCAAAGGTGGCCATTAAGATGTCACTATTTTTATATATGATATATAATATGTTTATGTTTTACTTATGATTCTGTATATCTCATTTATGGCATACTTTATGATTTCCATTATGGTTAAAACGCGATAATTACATTTTAGGAAGTGCGGACTACCGCCCCCTCAAAGTGATGAGAATCATTAATGCCATATGTGGGATGTATAAAGGATGGAGTAAATGATATTATATATGATATTATACTGGAACTATATTATACCTTTATACAATTATGATTTCATTACATTAAATACGAAATAGAAATGAAAGTAGCGTTCATGCGTACGTACGGCTTACCGTCTCCATGAACGGTGCATTTCATTTCTTACCTCTAAATGTTACGTAATATTATGAATGAATGTATATACTGTATATATATTATATATATGATATCTAAATCATGAATATAATTCTGGATATAATGGATATTTCACCACATGAACAACTTGTAATTATAAGAAGTTTATTTTTGACTCAAGTACCAAAGATCGACAAAACGACCGTTATTAACTTAAATAATTAAATAATGTTCATAACATGGTAATAAGGGATATAAAAGGAATAATGAACATGAAAAAGGTTCTTATGTAAATATAAATTAACTCTAGTTTATTATTCAGGAGGTTAAAGAACGGTCGAGTCATGACAAGACGCAAGGTAAGGGAACTTCTTAACCCAACTTCCATTCTTTGGGTTAATCTCCTACTTTCAAATTATGTCATGATATTATTATGTCTTATTTTGTATTCTTTATGTGTACCTATAGTGAATACACATAATATATCTATTTTATTTTAAAAATGATCTTTGTAAGGACTTCGTCTCAATCTTCTTTCATTGAGGCATATTTGGTTTTATACACAAATTTCTTTTATACGGTGTATAAAACACTTTGACTTTTACGTTTATTCAGAAGGATTCTTTTTTATACGAAGCATTTTGCTAAACGACAAAAGGGAATGTTTTTCTTTCCGTACTTATGTGGCGACAATGACTTATCCGCCGCCGTGACCATTATTTGAGTTTCGGATTCCTCTACAAGCCATCATTTTTTTTGATGAAAAATAAATACAAAGTTTTATCTTTCTTTTATTTTGGTATTGAAAATGGTTTTGAAAGTGTTTTTATTATATCAATGTGTTGTATTGATATCTTGTGATTGAAATGTGTAAATGTTTTGTTTCCTTTATGCATGTTTTATGTGATCCGATTATGTTATGGTTTATGATATGTTTAAACCTATTCATATGAGGAATGTATTGGACTTAATAAGTGACGGGTGGAGCCCGCTATAGCTCCTCGATGCATCGGTAGGTCTCATGAGACAACTAGACGTGGAACTCGCCGAGGCCATTTCCCAATTTGATTTATGGTTTTGGCCGAGGCCTTAATCATTTTAGACGTCTTGGACGAGGCCTTGACAAAATGTTTCAGAATGTCTGGCATTATACATTCCCTCATTATGAAAGTGGTTAATGATATTTCATGTGATTATTTGACCAGTAGAATATCCATGTGAAGAAGTAAATGGCATTATCTCATTTTACTTTTTCCATATTATGTCGAAGTTCAGGTTTAAAAGTCTTTTGTTTTAGTTATACATTGCCTTAAATGTTTATGTTTATTTATGAAGGCTTCCGCAATATTGTTATCCTTACTGAGCATCTGAGCTCATCCCTTTCAATGTTTTAATATTTTCCAGGATGTGAAGAAGTATTTTATGAATGACCTGCAGGGATTGTCAGAAGAGGATATGAGAGTGGACTATGGAGACTTTGTTATTTTGGTTTTTCACTTTATGATGTAATGTAACGTTTACGAATGTATCTAGTGTTTCCAAGGCTACTAAACTAATCGGTCTTTCGAGACTTGATCTTTTGTGATCATGCCAATGTTACGAAGTATGGCACCGGCTCCGGTTAGCTGGGGTCGGGGCGTTACAGTTGGTATCAGAGGCAGTTTAGTACTAACCTTGGAAGCTAGATTTAGATAAACTCTGATTAGAGCACATAGCCCGAAGATAGACTTTAAGGATTAATATAGAAGAACTTCCTATAATTTTGGTATTATAGATATTTTGTGAGTTTTCCGAGAAATACGTCCCTGTCTGGATACGATCAAGTAGAGGTGGCTCTGGCACAGATGTACCTAGGGGTAAAACCCGAAAACACCGCTTTGATCTAGACTCGAACGGGAACTGGTGCACGACAACGGGCCTTGCTGCACTCTTGGTTACGACACTCCTAGGGGATATGCTTTGGATAATTCTCATTTTCTTTATAAACCACTATGAAGGGTTATGATTATATACTTCCTCAAAGAAAACATTTTTATGGATTATATCCATAAATAGTTCAATTTTTGTTAAGTATCTTACAAGTATGGAATTATGTATTTTGATTTATAAAATAATATAGTTTATGCCATTGTTTAGAAATGGCACCTAGTGGAAGGAATGGAAACAATATCAATGCACGCACTCCGTGTAGGGATTGATCTTCTGCTCAAGATAATTGTTGTGGAGCTAGAGATACAACTGGTGCTGATCAACTTATTACCATACTGGGACAACTCACTCAGGTTATGAATAATAACCTTACTCGTATGGAGCACCCTGATCTGCAACGTGGAGGATCAATGTTAGACCGCTTCATGAGGCAACAACCACAAACATTTAATGGGGGTACAAATCCATTAGTAGCTGAGCAATGGATAAACTCCTTAGAGAAAATATTCCACGCCTTGGGGAGTAGTGAAAGGGAAAAGGTTATCATGGCAGTTTACTGCCTCACTGGCGATGCTGATCAATGGTGGTCATTGATTCAAAACACAAAGGAAGATGATGACATATCGAATATGGAATGGAGGGAGTCCAAAGATCTTTTCTTAGAAAAATACTTTCCTCATGACCATAGAGCAGATATGGAAACGCAATTTCTGAGTCTGAAACAAAAGGAGGATGAGAATGTCCCAAAGTATGAGGCCAACTTTACAAGGTTAGCGAGGTATGCTGCATATTATATACATAACCCAACAGGTAAGATTGATCGTTTCTTTGATGGGTTAAAACCATTTCTCCGTCGAGCTTTAGTATCACAATCCTTCTCATCATACGAAGATATTGTCTCGTGTGCTATCAAGACAGAAAAGGAATTCTCTAAGTCTTATGACAACAAAGTAAAGCAAGAGAAGAAGAGAACGGGGGAACAAGAGACAGATAAAGGGAAAAAGGGAAAGAAGGATTTTCCATTATGTGATAATTGTGGGAAGAATCACCCTGGTACTTGACTAAAAGGAATGGGAGTTTGTTATAAATGTGGAGAAAAGGGTCACCAGGCTCGTGATTGCAAGGGAAAGAAAGAGGCTGTCAAAGTTGAATCCTACAATTGTAGAGAAATGGGTCATTATGCAAATGAATGCCCTAAGCGTCAGGGAAACTTACCTCAGAAAAGGCCAAGGGATCAAGGACAATCTTATGCTGTTACTACAGTTGAAGCAGAATAACTAATGTATTGGTGCTTTTGGACTCATGGATTATATTCTAGTTATTAGAATAATGTGATATATATATAAGGATTGTACTGCAGTACTTGTTGATTTCAGTAAGGTTTTAATATGATGAAGGTAATTATATTTTTAGTATGTGACAAAAAGAGAAACTTTACTTTGTTTGGGGAATCTGATAAATTGATTTTGGAATTAAGAGGCCTTTTAAGGAATGTCTGGATAGAGGTATTTTGGATAACTATAAAGGTTGGAGTGGATTAAGTTGATCTTTGGATAGTATTGTTTAAGGTTAAAAAAATTTATGAAGATTATTTTTGGAATATTATGATACTATAGTTTTAGGAAAAGGACAACCTGCAGGGTGGGGAATAACCCGTCGCGTCGGACAAAGCTGCAGGAATCGAACCCACAACCATAGTGCGACAAGCCTTTATTTCATACCACTAGCCTATAGGAAGTCCCTGGTTATTACAAAATAGTTTTACTAATCTAAATGGCATGTGTTAATATTTTGAACCTTATACAATTAGGATAAAAAGAATATTTTTGAGTTCTGTTACCATTTGGAGTAAAAGATGGGTTTGTGGTAAAAATTTATTAACGAAGGAAAGTATACATAACAAGTATGTATATTCCCTTACGTTCTTAGTAAATCTCCTAAATAAATTCCTCAACATTATAAAAGGTAACTTAAAACAAAAATGTTGTCGGTTAACTTTTCCAACTAGGGATTCAATGCCCGTTTAACCAATCACAAGTCTGTGATTTTCTTGTAGTTAAACTTTCTCCTAATCCTGTTTTCTATAACTCTCCATCATACCTTGATGGTTTGTTCTCCTCCATATCCATATTTTCATAGAATCCTAGAATGGGCTATATCGGGTGACCTTTGTACTTATCTTGCTTTCTTTTAATGTTATATATTTATTAACCTTATTTCCGATGTGGGTTTTCCTCAAAGGTATTTTCTCTTTTCAACCTTTTATTTTCAAAGAAAAATTTCAAATTGTGAGGACGCGATTTATTGAAGGAGGGGAGAATGTAACACCCCAATCTTCCACGGTACGTTTCACTTCGAATAATGCAATAGCGTGTGTTGTACGCAACCTCGAGCTCTAACACACACCACAACGAATTAAACTAGCCGTTGTGAATAGTAATACCTACTTTTTGAATTTTATAAATTTAATTTATCAAAATGGACTTCATTTTTGGATTCGTAATATCGAAATTAGCCTATGTTGAATTTTTGGTATTTTTCTGAGAACTTCTATTTTTTATGAATAGTGAAAAATACTTAAAAACAACTTTTTTAATCAAAATAATTTATAGTGATAAATTATACTATTTAGTGGTTTTAAAGTATAATTAGAATATATTTTTACCATTTTATCCAATGGTGGTCATTAGAATTAATTTAACATTGAAATTGGACATAAACAATTGCCAATCTTTTGATATAAATTGTTTCTTAAAAACACGCTATTTGTTGTAACAGCGGGAATTAATTATAAAATTAATTAATGCAACTTATATGTTTGGAATTTTGTAAAATAGACATCATTTTTGAATTTGGAATATCAATAATAGCTTAGGGTGAAATTTTGGCCTTATTCTGAAAAACTTCAATTTTTGATGAATAGTGAAACCACTAAGTGGTTGTTAAAAACTGATTTTTTCGTTAAAATGAAATATTACCACTTCTGTGATTTTATTTTCAAAAATCTGACATACATAGTTGTCATTAAGAAGTAAAATGTGGTTCAATGAGATTAAAATAATTTTTGGTGAATAGTAACTTTTAAGTTCTTAATCGCGATTAGAGGTAATTAGTGTAGTTTAAGGTAAAAATAATGTTTTAATAATATGAGATGAGCTTGACACTTGTCCTACTCCTATTGGATGAGTCATGGCCGACCAAGACAACCCATGGGTCAACTTGGGGACCCCATGGAGCCACTTTGGTTGGAAAATGACATTAATATATATTTATTTAATGTTAAAATTAAATTGACACAAACATGAGTTGTTTTACTCAAACTGTTTTTAGGTGGGGTTACAGAAGTCCATATTTTGACTATAAATATTAATTAGAAAGATACAAAGATTTCCTACGTCATAGTATTTTTTTTATAATTTTTAGACATTAAATAAATTAAATTATTTATGACATCATTATGATGCAGCGATGACCTCATTATTTAACGATTTAAATAAAATGAGAAGATAATGCAAACTCCAAGGCTTACACTTGTCCAAAGCCTATTGGATGAAGATATTTCAAACTCTTATCACCTTAGCCACGAATTATATAAGTGTGGGAGCTTTAGAATCCGAAAATCATTGTATAATAATGTAACATTTCAATCTTTCCAAAAGAGCCCCTCCTCTCCACTTATAAAAGGCCCCCACCTCTCCCACCTCATTTACACTTTCAAGCCATTTGGCTCGGCAAACCTCTGCCCAAATACTCTCCCAACTTCCCCCTCTTACTCCTAGAAGCCTCACTTTGCACTGAACTCTTCCCAAGGAAGCCTTTGGCTCAAATCAAAAAGAGTTACCCGATTTTGAGGTAATGTCTTCTCTAATGTTGTTTTGTTTTATTTTTCTTCTCCAACCCCCTAAACTCTTTTTATTCATTTCTTTTGTAACAAAACCAGTATCCTCAATATACTAGGATGTTTTTATAAGAATTATTCGAACTACACTTACACACACCGACATCTAATGGTTAATGAACATAGGGTTTCTGTGGATGGCGAATTTCTGCCTCACGAAACGATGATTGTTCAACACTCATATAACACCTTCAAAGGTGGCCATTAAGATGTAACTATTTTTATATATGATATATAATATGTTTATGATTTACTTATTCTTCTGTATTTCTCATTTATGGCATACTTTATGATTTCCATTATGGGTAAAACGCGATAATTTCATTTTAGGAAGTGCGGACTACCGCCCCCTCAAAGTGATGTGAATCGTTAATGCCATATGTGGGATGTATAAAGGATGGAGTAAATGATATTATATATTATATTATACTGGAAATATATTATACCTTTATATAATTATGATTTCATTACATTAAATACGAAATAAAATGAAAGTAGCGTTCATGCGTACTTACGGCTTACCGTCTCCATTAACAGTGCATTTCATTTCTTACCTCTAAATGTTATGTAATATTATGGATGAATGTATATACTGTATATATATGATATATATGATATCTACATCTTGAATATAATTCTGGATATAATGGATATTTCACCACATGAACAACTTGTAATTATAAGAAGTTTATTTTTGACTCAAGTACCAAAGATCGACAAAACGACCGTTATTAACTTAAATAATTAAATAATGTTCATAACATGGTAATAAGGGATATAAAAGTAATAATGAACATGAAAAAGGTTCTTAAGTAAATATAAATTAACTCTAGTTTATTATTCAGGAGGTTAAACAACGGTCGAGTGAGGACAGGACGCAAGGTAAGGGAACTTCTTAACCCAACTTCCATTCTTTGGGTTAATCTCCTACTTTCAAATTATGTCATGATATTATTATGTCTTATTTTGTATTCTTTATGTGTACCTATAGTGAATACACATAATATATCTATTTTATTTAAAAAATGATCTTTTTAAGGACTTCGTCTCAATCTCCTTTCATTGAGGCATATTTGGTTTTATAAACAAATTTCTTTTATACGGTGTATAAAACACTTTGACTTTTACGTTTATTCAAAAGGAATCTTTTTTATACGAAGCGTTTTGCTAAACGACAAAAGGGAATGATTTTCTTTCCGTACTTATGTGGCGACAATGACTTATCCGCCGCCGTGACCATTATTTGAGTTTCGGCTTCCTCTACAAGCCATCATTTTTTTTTGATGAAAAATAAATACAAAGTTTTATCTTTCTTTTATTTTGGTATTGAAAATGGTTTTGAAAGTGTTTTTATTATATAAATGTGTTGTATTGATATCTTGTGATTTAAATGTGGAAATGTTATGATTCCTTTATGCATGTTTTATGTGATACGATTATGTTATGGTTTATGATATGTTTAAACCTATTCATATGGGGAATGTATTGGACTTAATAAGTGACGGGTGGAGCCTGCTATAGCTCCTCGATGCATCGGTAGGTCTCATGAGACAACTAGACGTGGAATTGGGCGAGGCCCTTTCCCATTTTGATTTATGGTTTTGGCCTAGGCCTTAATCATTTTAGACGTCTTGGCCGAGGCCTTGACAAAATGTTTCAGAATGTCTGGCATTATACATTCCCTCATTATGAAAGTGGTTAATGATATTTCATGTGATTATTCGACCAGTAGAATATCCATGTGAAGAAGTAAATGGAATTATCTCATTTTACTTTTTCCATATTATGTCGATGTTCAAGTTTAAAAGTCTTTTGTTTTTGTTATACATTGCCTTAAATGTTTATGTTTATTTATGAAGGCTTCCGCAATATTGTTATCCTTACTGAGCATCTGAGCTCACCCCTTTCAATGTTTTAATATTTTCCAGGATGTGAAGAAGTATTTTATGAATGACCTGCAGGGATTGTCAGAAGAGGATATGAGAGTGGACTATGGAGACATTGTTATTTTAGTTTTTCACTTCATGATGTAATGTAATGTTTACAAATGTATTTAGTGTTTCCAAGGCTACTAAACTAATCGGTCTTTCGAGACTTGATCTTTTGTGATCATGCCAATGTTACGAAGTAATGCACCGACTCTGGGTAGCTGGGGTCGGGGCGTTACACTGGACGTGGCCAACGTTTCAGGAGGCGACCCCAGGATGGAGGATCTGAGCCTCAGGGCTCACATGGCTCACAGGCCAGTTTTGGTTAGCCGCAGGAGAGGCGGTGTTACGCTTGCGATGGTCGGGGACATCTTGCTAGAGATTGTCCGACCTGACGTGTTGCTGAGAGGGAGCCGGTCGATGGACCGCCTTGGCAGAGGAAGCATCTCGAGCAAGGAGGTCCGCATGGTGGCGGACGTGGCAGTGGAGCTGGTGTAGTGGGAGGCGGTGGTAGGCAGTACCAGTTGCCACCACCCCCACCCCCAGGTGGTCCACGCCAAACACAGGGAGCTGGTGGCCGAGGGCGAGGACAGCTGCATGCCCTGGAGGTAGTTGACCCAGAGGCACCGCGGATGGATAGAGGTACGCCTAGTGTCTTTTCTACTTACTGCAGTAGTTTTATAGACACTGTTTAGTGGTACCCTCCTTTTTTTGTTTTCTCGAGTTCTGTTCAGGGCGTTGGTAAGACCCTGTGTGGGTGTTGTTCCACATGCTTCGACTACGTGAGGAAGAGGGATCCTTCCCCCACCGAGACACGTTTTTGTGACGCAATTAAAACCGTGCGGGCGAGTCAGTGCCGCCCAAATCGGATAGTATTGAGGGGTTGTGGATGAGTCTCTCTGACTTATGCGTTAGGGCATGGGTGTTGGTTGGTGAGCTCGCTAGTGTGTGAGACCCAGTTGAGAGTCAAGTCGCTTTCCTTATGCTTAGGGATTTTTGGGGACAAAAAGTTCTAAGGGGGGGAGGATGTAGTGACCTAGGTTTTTGGACCTGTCAGACTTTGGAATATTTCTAGGAATAATTCCAGAGCTAGGCGC
The DNA here is from genome assembly GCA_963277665.1 of Viscum album. Lineage (NCBI taxonomy): Eukaryota > Viridiplantae > Streptophyta > Magnoliopsida > Santalales > Viscaceae > Viscum > Viscum album. The sequence goes on from OY728119.1 coordinate 1,894,860,566, forward strand.
GAAGACGTTGTGCGATTCTGAGGCCCGGTGTGCCCAGAATTAATTTTATAAAAATATTAATTATTTTTTATACTATGCACGTGGCGGGGGTGTGATATCTCCTAAACGGTAGCTCAGAATGGGAATCTGATGGCACAGTTGCGTCCGGAACGTGCCGTTTACCCTAGGCGAGGTGTAAACTTTGCGGGCGCGGGCCTGCGATGAGAAACGCCACTAGGGGCATTTTTGTAAATAAGTAGCGAAGTTAGTGTGCAAGTGTCGGCTCAAATAACTTCTGAACGGAGTCTCGGATGGAAACTCTGAGTCCGTCGTAGCATTCAGAACGACGCGTTTACCCTAGGGGTGACCTTACTTTTGTTCGCATCGGGCGTCGGGTCCGAGGCGGGTTTGACGTCGGCGGGCGGCTGATATAAATATCAACGCCCCCCCCCCCTTAACGATCCTCTCTGCGTTCTTCGTCGTTCTTCGCCGCCGCTCCGCCGAATCGAGTAAACGAAGCACCCACAAGCTCGGAATTCGACGGCGGACGTTCCAGGAGCGCGCAGCGGAAGCTCTGGAGCGCGGATCTGAGGCAGAACGTCGGCGTTTCGCCCGCGAGGTAGGCGGATTTGAGTTTTAACCCCCTGATCCCATATTTTCTACGTTTTTCTGCAAATTGAAGCCGTAGCAGTGTAGATCGTGTCCCGAGGGTCGTGTAGATGCCTCTGGATCGCAAAACGGACCACCGGGGTGCCCCCGGCGGTCCGCGGAAGGTCCGCCGGCGCGGTAGCGCCGGCGCCGGCGGAGCCCGGTGGCCCGTAGAGGCCCACAGCGGAGCCGCGGCGGCCGGCCTCCCAACGCAGCGGCGCGCGGCGGAGGCCGCCGGCCAGGGCGGGCCGGCGGCGGCAGCCGGCCGAGGCCGATCCAACCCCTTTTCTCATACAGGGGTCTTTAAACCCCCGTATCTTGCAATCCGGGAGCCGGATTCGCGCGCCATTTGCGGCGACGCGACCGTGACGACGAGTCGAGCCCTCCGGTGTGGGTTTGAGGGTTTCAAGGTTCGGGATCGTGGCCCGGGAGTTAGAAACGTCATATAAAATAATATTATTTTATTATTTTATGACTTCGGGTCGTTGTAACTTCTACCCGGAGCGTCCGATTGACGTGACGTCAGTGGCGTTGAGACCCTGATGGTACGATAGAATTTTTGAGATGGTTTCCAGGTGTTAGGTCTAAGAACGGGGTGCGGGCCGCATGAGGCCGTGTTTTGGCGTTTGCGGAGAAACACAACTTTTGCACCAGGAGTCTGATTTTGGTGGATGAATAGTGGATCCTGTGTGTTTTTCTGAGGGGATCGCAATGGTGGGATCCGTTCGATGAGTTTCGGAATCTAGGCGTGGGCCTCACCCGAGCTGGCCTTCAGTGAATATTACCTTTTTCACCGTGTGTCCGTTTTGGACGCGCGAGTAGTAGATTCCGCTTGTTTTTTTTAGGGGATCGCAGTGGTGTGATCTGCTCGAGGGGTTTTGGCATCGTTCTATGGGCCCTGCACGAGCTAGCTATGGTGAATAGTGCCTTTTTCACCGTTGCTCCGTTTCAGGCGAGTAAACAGCATATCCTGTGTGTTTTTCCGCGTGGAACACGATGGTGGCCTCGGTTTTGGCCTAGGAGGTGTGCAGTGTTTCATTGTGGTGGGTCGCTCGGGTTAGTGACGTTTGGACCAGCAGTGGTTGAGGGTTCTCCCTTGGTTCGTTCCTACGAGGGTTCGTGTGGTATCACAACCTTCGTATGGGTTTGTGATCCTCTCGATGGGATGTTTAAACTTTTAGAGTTGTGGTATCACTCCGGTGGGCCGGAGTGGATCCTCTAGCATCTTTACCCTAGATCGGGTTCTTGGTATCGCTATGACCGCTTATTCACGGGCGGCGATCCCCTATCTAGCAGGTTAACCCCGTAGGGTTTCTGGCATCATCGGGAATATGATACCCTATGTGGTGGGTCGTGCAAAGTAGGGTTGTGGCATCGTCGGGTTTACGATCCCTTACTTAGCATGATGTTTATAGTAGGGTTGCGGTATCGTTGGTTATACGATCCCCTACTCAATGCTTGGTGTCGGTAGGGTTGTGGTATCGTTGGTTATGTGATCCCCTAATCAGCGCATGGTTTCGGTAGGGTTGCGGCATCGTCGGTTTGATCCCCTACATTGCGAGTTATACCAGACAGGGTTCCGGTATCGTTGTGTCAATCTTTATATGGATGATGATCCTCTATCTGAGTGTGGAGCTTCTGTCGAGCGCCAGATCGGGTTGTGGTATCCCCCATCGGATCCTGGGTGTTATCCCCTATCTGTGAGAACTACGCATGCCAGATCGGGTTGTGGTATCCCCTAGCGGACCCTGGGAGTGATCCCCTATCTGTGAGCTACGTATATCGGAGTGGGTCTTGGTATCCCCTAGAGGACCCTAGCGGTGATCCCCTATCCGAGGAGTTTTGTGGTTATGTTGTTTCAGCGAGTGATGTTATCCGATGAGCGTGGTCTCTCGGGTGAGCTTCTGAGATGTTTGTTTGGGACTCGATGGTGTGCATCTCTCGGATGAGTGTCATCTGGGATGACAGTGATCATGGAGCATGTTCACCTGGTTGTGGACAGTTGCTGGTGATGAGGTCGGTACCTCTTGTGGCCTATGGCGTGAGCTGGGTATGTCTGGTTTGTTCAAGGTGTATGTATGGGCATACACCTGAGCTGAGCTGAGCTGACTAGTTGTGTTTAGCCGAGGATGGTCACGAGATGGATTTTATCTCTCGTCTGGGTTCCCTCTGGCTGGGTTGAGCAGAATTTTGCCTTTTAGTTTCTCCCTTGGGGTTTGGGTTTTTGGGGTGCCTACTGAGTATGTTTATACTCACCCCTGCATGGGCTTTGCCCGCACATGTTTGTGTCTTGTGCAGACCACATGCCTTTTGACGGAGTCCCAGGAGGACCCAGAGCAGGTGGAGCTTAGTGAGCGATTTGACCGGGGTGTTTACCGAAGCTGTGCCGAGGGAGCTTTCCGGCGGGTGTTTGTGGCAGCGTTCCCCTTCTTCAGAGCAGGTTTGACGCGCTTTGTGGTTTTCTTTTGGTGGGCCCTGTTTTGCCCTTTTGTACTTTTGCTGTTGCAATCTGGTTTGGGATAGATTGTATGCATGCTTTTACTTTTCAATTTCTATATCTCTTCACTATTTCATGGAGGTGTTTGTGGGTCCGTGCGTACAGGTACCTTATGCTAATGCCTCCCATGTGTGTGATAGCCTACTCGGCGCTGGTCGCCAGCCACTGGACTATTGGAGGCAGGCTTGAGGTGTCACGGCTCGAGCCCTGTGCAGGGTTGAGTATAAACATACTCAGTAGGCACCCCAAAAACCCAAAACCCAAGGGAGCAACTGAAAGGCAACAGTCCGCTCAACCCAGGCAGAGGGAACCCAGATGAGAGAGAAACTCCATCTCGTGACCATCCTCGGCTAAACACAACTAGTCAGCTCAGCTCAGCTCAGGTGTTTGCCCATACATACACTTTGAACAAACCAGACATACCCATCTCACGCCACATACTCCGGTGTGGGTTCGAGGGTTTCAAGGTTCGGGATCGTGGCCCGGGAGTTAGAAACGTCGTATAAAATAATATTATTTTATTATTTTACGACTTCGGGTCGTTGTAACTTCTACCCGGAGCGTCCGATTGACGTGCCATCAGTGGCTTTGAGACCCTAATGGTACGAAGGACTTTTTGAGATGGTTTCCAGGTGTTGGGTCTGAGAACGGGGTGCGGGCCCCACGAGGCCGGGTTTTGGCGTTTGCGGAGAAACGCAGCTTTTGCACCAGGAGTCCGATTTTGGCGGAAGAATAGTCGATCCTGTGTGTTTTTCCGAGGGGATCGCAATGGTGCGATCCGTTCGATGAGTTTCGGAATCCAGGCGTGGGCCCCACCCGAGCTGGCCTTCGGTGAATAGTACCTTTTTCACCGGGTGTCCGTTTTGGACGAGCGAGTAGTCGATTCCGCTTGTTTTTCCGAGGGGATCGCATTGGTGTGATCTGTTCGATGGGTTTCGGGATCGTTCTGTGGGCCCCGCACGAGCTAGCTATGGTGAATAGTTCCCTTTTCACCGGTGCTCCGTTTCGGGCGAGTAAACAGCCTATCATGCGTGTTTTTTCACATGGAACGCGATGGTGGCCTCGGTTTTGGCCTAGGAGGTTCTCATTGTGGCGTTGTGGGGGGTCTCTCGGGTTAGCGATGTTTGGACCAACAGTGTTTGAGGGTTCTCCCTTGGTTTGTTCCTACGAGGGTTCGTGTGGTATCACAACCTTCTTATGGGTTTGTGATCCTCTCGATGGGATGTTTAAACTGTTAGAGTTTTGGTATCCCACCGGTGGGCCGGAGTGGATCCTCTAGCATCCTTACCCTAGATCAGGTTCTTGGTATCACTGTGACCGCTTATTCACGGGCGACGATCCCCTATCTAGTAGGTTAACCCCGTAGGGTTTCTGGCATCATCGAGAATATGATCCCCTACGCGGTGGGTCGTGCACAGTAGGGCTGTGGCATCGTTGGGTTTACGATACCCTACTCAGCATGATGTTTATAGTAGGGTTGCGGTATCGTTGGTTATATGATCCCCTACTCAGTTCTTGGTGTCGATAGGGTTGCGGTATCGTTGGTTATGTGATCCTCTACTCAGCGCGTGGTTTCGGTAGGGTTGCGGCATCGTCGGTTCGATCCCCTACATCGCGAGTTATACCAGATAGGGTTCCGGTATCGTCGTGTCCATCTTTATATGGACGATGATCCTCTATCTGAGTGTGGAGCTTCTGTCGAGCGCCAGATTAGGTTGTGGTATCCCCCAGCAGATCCTGGGTGTGATCCCCTATCTGTGAGAACTAAGTATGCCAGATCGGGTCGTGGTATCCCCCAACGGACCCTGGGAGTGATCCCCTATCTGTGAGCTACATATACCGGAGTGGGTCTTGGTATCCCCTAGTGGACCCTAGCGGTGATCCCCTATCCGAGGAGTTTGGTGGTTATGTTGTTTCAGCGAGTGATGTTATTCGATGAGTGTGGTCTCTCAGGTGAGTGTCTGAGATGTTTTTTTGGGACTCGATGGAGTTCATCTCTCGGATGAGTGTCATCTGAGATGACAGTGATCGTGGAGCGTGTTCACCTGGTTGTGGACAGTTGCTGGTGATGAGTTCGGTACCTCTTGTGGCTTGTGGCGTGAGCTGGGTATGTCTGGTTTGTTCAAGGTGTATGTATGGGTATACACCGGAGCTGAGCTGAGTTGACTAGTTGTGTTTAGACGAGGATGGTCACGAGATGGAGTTTCTCTCTCGTGTAGCTTCCCTCTGGCTGGGTTGAGCGGACTGTTGCCTTTGAGTTACTCCCTTGGGTTTTGGGTTTTTGGGGTGCCTACTGAGTATGTTTATACTCACCCCTGCACGGGCTTTTCCCGCACATGTTTGTGTCTTGTGCAGACCACATGCCTTTTGACGGAGTCCCAGGAGGACCCGGAGCAGGCAGAGCTTAGTGAGCGAGTTGATCGGTGTGTTTACCGGAATTGTGCCGAGGGAGCTTTCCGGCGAGTGTTTGTGGCAGCGTTCCCCTTCTTCAAAGCAGGTTGGATGCGCTTTGTGGTTTTCTTTTGGTGGGCCCTGTTTTTCCCTTTTGTACTTTTTCTGTTGCACTCTGGTTTGGGATAGATTGTATGCATGCTTTTACTTTTCAGTTTCTATATCTCTGCACTGTTTCATGGAGGTGTTTGTAGGTGCGTGTGTATAGTTACCTTAGGCTAATGCCTCCCATGTGTGTGATATCCTACTCGGCGCTGGTTGCCAGCCCCTGGCCTATTGGAGGCGGGCTTGGGGTGTCACGGCTCGAGCCCCGTTGGGTCGGGTCGTGACAGAGTGGTATCAGAGGAGGTTCCACCTTTGGGATCTCAGAGCGTAGCTGGTCTAGCTGTGAGCTTGGTTTGGGTTTCATAGTGGTATTGTTAGGATGTTTCGAGTTTGGCTTTCAGACCAGGGAATCCAGTGTTGGTGCGGCGGCCGACGTATCCATACACCAGGACTCTCATAACCTACCTTTCGACTCGGGACATTCGTACACTGGTCGCGGGGACATAATGGTACATGCATCATATAGGACTGGGTTTTTGGTTTTTCCTTGTCCTTCTTGAGTCAGCTCTCCAAATATACTCTTTGATTTTGGTGCGTCTTGAATGTATTTCAGGATGCATCCACGAAGATAGCCAGTGAGGGTTCCGCAAGAGGATTGTGCTGATGACCCGCCCCGTGTAGTGGTTGTGGAGCAGGGCGTAGGTTCTGAGGTTGCACCTCCAGGTGGTCTGCCAGTTGAGCCACCACCTGTCGAGCAGCTGGTTGTGCCGACGGTGTAGGACGAGGTTGGGCGCAGACTGAGTGCGCTACACAAGTTCCAGAGGCAGCGACCTCTGAGGTTCCCGGGTGATCCATACCCCCAGGCAGCTGATGACTATCTTGAGGCAGTCACCCGAGTTTTCCGCCTCGTGAGAACACCTCCAGATCAGATGGTGGTCCTAGCGGCGAGCCTTTGGCATGGTTCTTCCAGGCGATGGTGGAGTTTGGTGACGCAGTCCCATGATGAGGAGATGCTCACATGGGCAGAGTTTGAGCGGCTCTTCAGGGAGAAGTTCTATCCGGTGACGCTGAGGTCAGTGCGGATCCAGGAGGTTCTGCAGCTTCGACGGGAGAGCATGACTGTGTCGGAGTACTCAGCGTGGTTTACAGACCTTTCATGCTACTCCCTGGATATAGTTCGAGACCCGTTCTTTAGGGCTCGGACCTTCGAGCAGGGATTACGCAGAGACATCAGAGCAGGTGTGGTTTCCTTGTGCCTCCCCACCTATGCTGGAGTGCTGGAGCGAGCGTTGGTGGTGGAGAGTTTTCTGGTTGAGCAGATTCCCCCTGTTAGTGTTGGGCACTCGAGAGTTGTGACTTCGTCAGTCGGATCAGCATCTGGTAGCCGACGACAGACTCAGGGGTCTATACGTGGCCGACGTTTCAGGAGGCGACCCCAGGAAGGAGGATCTGAGCCTCAGGGCTCATATGGCTCACATGCCAGTTTTGGTCACCCGTAAGTGAGGCGGTGTTACGCTTGTGATGGCCGGGGACATCTTGCTAGAGATTTTCCGACCCGACATGCTGCTGAGAGGGAGCCGGTTGATGGACCGCCTTGGCAGAGGCAGCATCTCGAGCAAGGAGGTCCGCAGGGCTGCGGACGTGGTGGCGGAGCTGGTGTAGTGGGAGGCAGTGGTAGGCAGTACTAGTTTCCACCACCCCCACCCCCCAGGTGGTCCACGCCAAACATAGGGAGATGGTGGCTGAGGGCGAGGACAGCTGCATGCCCTGGAGGCAGTCGACCTAGAGGCACCGTGGATGGATAGAGGTACGCCTAGTGTCTTTTCTACTTACTGTAGTAGTTTGATAGACACTGTTTAGTGGTACCCTTCTTTTTGTTTTTTTCTCGAGTACTATTCAGGGCGTTAGTAAGACCCTGTGTGGGTGTTGTTCCACATCCTTCGACTGCGTTAGGAAGAGGGATCCTTCCCCCACCGAGACGCGTTTATGTGACATGATTAAAACCGTGCAGGCGAGTCAGTTCCGCCCAAAGCAGATAGTATTGGGGTGTGGTGGATGAGTCCCTCTGACTTATGCGTTCGGGCATGGGTGTTGGTTGGTGAGCTCGCTGGTGTGTGAGACCCAGTTGAGAGTCAAGTCGCTTTCCTTATGCTTAGGGATTTTCGGGGACGAAAAGTTCTAAGGGGGGAGGATGTAGCGACCTAGGTTTTTGGCCCTGTCAGACTTTGGAATATTTCTTTGAATAATTCCAGAGCTAGGTGCGAAGACGGCGTGCGATTCTGAGGCCCGGTGTGCCCGAAATTAATTTTATAAAAATATTAAGTATTTTTTATACTATGCACTTGGCGGGAGTGTGATATCTCCTAAACGGTATCTCAGAATGGGAATCTGATGGCACGATTGCGTCTGGAACATGCCGTTTACCCTAGGCGAGGTGTAAACTTTGCGGGCGCGGGCCTGTAGTGAGAAACGCCAACAGGGGAGTTTTCGTAAATAAGTAGCGAATTTAGTGTGCGAGTGTTGGCTCAAATAACTTCTGAACGGAGTCTCGGATGGAAAATTTGAGTCCGTCGTTGCGTTCAGAACGGCGGGTTTACCCTAGGGGTGACCTTACTTTTGTTCACATTGGGCGTCGGTTCCGAGGCGGGTTTGGCGTCGGCGGGCGGCTGATATTAATATCAGCGCCCTCCCCCCACCCTTTACCATTCCTCTCGGCGTTCTTCGTCGTTCTTCGCCGCCATTCCGCCGAATCGAGCAAACAAAGCGCCCGCGAGCTCGGAATTCGACGGCGGACGTTCCAGGAGCGCGCAGCGGATGCTCTAGAGCGCGGATCTGAGGCAGAACGTCGACGTTTCGCCCGCGAGGTAGGCAGATTTGAGTTTTAACCCCCGATCCAGTTTTTGCTGTGTTTTTCTGCAAATTGAAGCCGTAGCAGTGTAGATCGGGTCCCGAGGGTCGTTTAGACGCCTCTAGATCGCAAAACGGACCCCCGGGGTGCCCCCGGCGGTCCGCGGAAGGTCCGCCGGTGCGGCGGAGCCGCGACGGCTAGCCGCCCAGTGCGGTGGCGCGCGACGGAGGCTGCCGGCCGGGGCGGGCCGGCGGCGGCGGCCGGCCGAGGCCGATCCGGCCCCTTTTCTCATACAGGGGTCTTTAAACCCCCGTATCTTGCAATCCGAGAGCCGGATTCGCGCACCGTTTGCGGCGACACGACCCTGACGACGAGGAGAACCCTCCGGTGGGGGTTCGAGGGTTTCAAGGTTCGGGATCGTGGCCCGGGAGTTAGAAACGTTGTATAAAATAATATTATTTTATTATTTTACGACTTCGGGTCATTGTAACTTCTACCCGGAGTGTCCGATTGACGTGTCGTCAGTGGGGTTGAGACCCTGATGGTACAAGAGGATTTTTGAGATGGTTTCCAGGTGTTGCTTCTGAGAACGGGGTGTGGGCCCCACGAGGCCGGGTTTTGGTATTTGCGGAGAAACGCAGCTTTTGCACCAGGAGTCCGATTTTGGCGGATGAATTGTCGATCCTGTGTTTTTTTCTGAGGGGATCGCAATGGTGTGATCCATTTGATGAGTTTCGGAATCCAGGCATGGGCCCCACCCGAGCTGGCCTTCGGTGATTAGTACCTTTTTCACCGGGTGTCCGTTTTGGACGAGCGAGTAGTCGATTCCGCTTGTTTTTCCGAGAGGATCGCAGTGGTGTGATCTGATCGATGGCTTTTGGGATCGTTCTGTGGGCCTCGCACGAGCTAGCTATGGTGAATAGTGACTTTTTCACCGGTGCTCCGTTTCGGGCGAGTAAACAGGCTATCCTGCGTGTTTTTCTCCGTGGAACGCGATGGTGGCCTCGGTTTTGGCCTAGGAGGTGCGCAGTGTGGTGTTGTGGTGGGTTGCTCGGGTTAGCGACGTTTGGACCAGCAGTGGTTGAGGGTTCTCCCTTGGTTCGTTCCTAGGAGGGTTCGTGTGGTATCACAACCTTCGTATGGGTTTGTGATCCTCTCGATGGGATTTTTAAACTGTTAGAGTTGTGGTATCCCTCCGGTGGGCTGGAGTGGATCCTCTAGCATCTTTACCCTAGATCGGGTTCTTAGTATCGCTGTGACCGCTTATTCACGGGTGGCGATCCCCTATCTAGCAGGTTAACCCCATAGGGTTTCTGGCATCATCGGGAATATGATCCCCTGCGCGGTGGGTCGTGCACAGTAGGGTTGTGGCATCGTCAGTTTTACAATCCCCTACTCAGCATGATGTTTATAGTAGGGTTTCGGTATCATTGGTTATACGATCCCCTACTCAGCGCTTGGTGTCGAAAGGGTTGCGGTATCGTTGGTTATGCGATCCCCTACCCAGCGCGTGGTTTCGGTAGGGTTGCGGCATCGTCGGTTCGATCCCCTACATCGCGAGTTATACCAGATAGGGTTCCGGTATCGTCGTGTCCTTCTTTATATGGACGATGATCCTCTATCTGAGTGTGGAGCTTCTGTCGAGCGCCAGATCGGGTTGTGGTATCCCCCAGCGGATCCTGGGTGTGATCCCCTATCTGTGAGAACTACGTATGCCAGATCGGGTCATGGTATCCCCCAGCGGACCCTGGGAGTGATCCCCTATCTGTGAGCTACGTATACCGGAGTGGGTCTTGGTATCCCCTAGCGGACCCTAGAGCGATCCCCTATCCGAGGAGTTTGGTGGTTATGTTGTTTCAGCGAGTGATGTTATCCGACGAGCGTGGTCTCTCGGGTGAGCATCTGAGATGTTTGTTTGGGACCCGATGGAGTGCATCTCTCGGATGAGTGTCATCTGGGATGATAGTGATCGTGGAGCATGTTCACCTGGTTGTGGACAGTTTCTGGTGATGAGGTCGGTACCTCTTGTGGCTTGTGGCGTGAGCTGGGTATGTCTGGTTTGTTCAAGGTGTATATATGGGCATACACCTGAGCTGAGCTGAGCTGACTAGTTGTGTTTAGCCGAGGATGGTCACGAGATGGATTTTATCTCTCGTCTGGGTTCCATATGGCTGGGTTGAGCGGACTGTTGCCTTTCAGTTTCTCCCTTGGGTTTTGGGTTTTTGGGTTTCCAACTGAGTATGTTTATACTCACCCCTGCACGGGCTTTGCCCGCACATGTTTGTGTCTTGTGCAGAACACATGCCTTTTGATGGAGTCCCAGGAGGACCTGGAGTAGGTGGAGCTTAGTGAGCGAGTTGACCGGGGTGTTTATCGGAGTTGTGCCGAGGGAGCTTTCCGGCGGGTGTTTGTGGCCGCGTTCCCCTTCTTCAGAGCAGGTTGGACGTGCTTTGCGGTTTTCTTTTGGTGGGCCCTGTTTTTCCCTTTTGTACTTTTGCTGTTTCACTCTGGTTTTGGATGGATTGTATGCATGCTTTTACTTTTCAGTTTCTATATCTCTGCACTGTTTCATGGAGGTGTTTGTGGGTGCATGCGTACAGGTACCTTAGGCTAATGCCTCCCATGTGTGTGATAGCCTACTCGGCACTGGTCGCCAGCCCCTGGCCTATTGGAGGCGGGCTTGGGGTGTCGCGGCTCGAGCCCCGTGTAGGGGTGAGTATAAACATACTCAGTAGGCACCCCAAAAATCCAAAACCCAAGGGAGCAACTGAAAGGCAACAGTCTGCTCAACCCTGCCAGAGGGAACCCAGATGAGAGAGAAACTCCATCTCATGACCATCCTCGGCTAAACACAACTAGTCAGCTCAGCTCAGCTCAGCTGTATGCCCATACATACACCTTGAACATACCAGACATACCCAGCTCACGGAACATCCTCCGTTGTGGGTTCGAGGGTTTCAAGGTTCGGGATCGTGGCCCGGGAGTTAGAAACGTCATATAAAATAATATTATTTTATTATTTTACGACTTCGGGTCGTTGTAACTTCTACCCGGAGTGTCTGATTGACGTGTCGTCAGTGGCGTTGAGACCCTGATGGTACGGCGGACTTTTTGAGATGGTTTCCAGGTGTTGGGTCTGAGAACGGGGTGCGGGCCCCACGAGGCCGGGTTTTGGCGTTTGCGGAGAAACGCATCTTTTTCACCAGGAGTCCGATTTTGGCGGATGAATAGTCGATCCTGTGTGTTTTTCCGAGGGGATCGCAATGGTGCGATCCGTTCGATGAGTTTCGGAATACAGGCATGGGCCCCACCCGAGCTGTCCTTCAGTGAATAGTACCTTTTTCACTGGGTGTCCCTTTGGATGAGCGAGTAGTCGATTCCGCTTGTTTTTCTGAGGGGATCGTAGTGGTGTGATCTGCTCGATGGGTTTCGGGATCGTTCTGTGGGCCCCGCACGAGCTAGCTACGCTGAATAATGCCGTCTTCACCGGTGCTCCGTTTCGGGCGAGTAAACAGCCTATCTTGCATGTTTTTCCGTGTGGAACGTAATGGTGGACTCGGTTTTTCCCTAAGAGGTGCGCATTGTGGCGTTTTGGTGGTTCGCTCGGGTTAGCGACGTTTGGACTAGCAGTGGTTGAGGGTTCTCCCTTGGTTCGTTCCTACGAGGGTTCATGTGGTATCACAACCTTCATATGGGTTTGTGATCCTCTCGATGGGATGTTTAAACTATTAGAGTTGTGGTATCCCTCCGGTGGGCCGGAGTGGATCCTCTAGCATCTTTACCCTAGATCGTGTTCTTGGTATCGCTGTGACCGCATATTCACGGGCGGCGATCCCCTATCTAGCAGGTTAACCCCGTAGGGTTTCTGGCATCATCGGGAATATGATCCCCTACGCGGTGGGTCGTGCACAGTAGGGTTGTGGCATCGTCGGGTTTACGATCCCCTACTCAGCATGATGTTTATAGTAGGGTTGCGGTATCCTTGGTTATACGATCCCCTACTCAGCGCTTGGTGTCGGTAGGGTTGCGGTATCGTAGGTTATGCGATCCCCTACTCAGCACATGGTTTTGGTAGGGTTGCGGCATCGTCGGATCGATCCCCTACATCACGAGTTATACCAGATAGGGTTCCGGTATCGTCATGTCCATCTTTATATGGACGATTATCCTCTATCTGAGTGTGGAGCTTCTGTCGAGCGCCAGATCGGGTTGTGGTATCCCCCAACAGATCCTGCGTGTGATCCCCTATCTGTGAGAACTATGTATGCCATATCGGGTTGTGGTATCCCCCAGCGGACCCTGGTAGTGATCCCCTATCTGTGAGCTACGTATACCGGAGTGGGTCATGGTATCCCCTATCGGACCCTAGCGGCGATCCCCTATCTGAGGAGTTTGGTGGTTATGTTGTTTCAGCGAGTGATGTTATCCGATGAGCGTGGTCTCTCAGGTGAGCGTCTGAGATGTTTGTTTGGAACTCGATGGAGTTCATCTCTCGGATGAGTGTCATCTGGGATGACAGTGATCGTGGAGCGTGTTCACCTGGTTGTGGACAGTTGCTGGTTATGAGGTCGGTACCTCTTGTGGCTTGTGGAGTGAGTTGGGTATGTCTGGTTTGTTCAAGGTGTATTTGTGGACATACACCTAAGGTGAGCTGAGCTGACTAGTTGTGTTTAGCCGAGGATGGTCACGAGATGGAGTTTCTCTCTCGTCTGGGTTCCCTCTGGCTGGGTTGAGTGGACTGTTGCCTTTCAGTTGCTCCCTTGGGTTTTGGGTTTTTGGGGTGCCTACTGAGTATGTTTATACTCACCCCTGCACGGGCTTTGCCTGCACATGTTTGTGTCTTGTGCAGACCACTTTCCTTTTGATGGAATCCCAGGAGGACCCGGAGCAGGCGGAGCTTAGGGAGCGATTTGACCGGGGTGTTTACCGGAGCTGTGCCGAGGGAGCTTTCCGGCGGGTGTTTGTGGCAGCGTTCCCCTTCTTCAGAGCAGGTTGAACTTGCCTTGTGGTCTTCTTTTGTTGGGCCCTGTTTTTCCCTTTTGTACTTTTGTTGTTGCACTCTGGTTTGGGATAGATTCTATGCATGCTTTTACTTTTCAGTTTCTATATCTTTGCACTGTTTTATGGAGGTGTTTGTGGGTGCGTGCGTACAGGTACCTTAGGCTAATGCCTCCCATGTGTGTGATAGCCTACTCGGCGCTGGTCGCCAGCCCCTGGCATATTGGAGGAGGGCTTGGGGTGTCGCGGCTCGAGCCCCGTTGGGTCGGGTCATGACAGAGTGGTATCAGAGGAGGTTCCACCTTTGGGATCTCAGAGTATAGCTGTTCTAGTTGTGAGCTTGGTTTGGGTTGCATAGCGGTAGTGTTAGGATGTTTCGAGTTCGGCTTTCAGGCCATGGAATCCAGTGTTGGTGCGGCGGCCAAAGTATCCATACACCAGGACTCCGATAACCTGCCTTTCGACTAGGGACATTTGTACACTGGTCGCGGGGACATAATGGTACATGCATCATATAGGACTGGGTTTTTGGTTTTTCCTTGTCCTTCTTGAGTCATCTCTCCAGATATACTCTTTGATTGTGGTGCGTCTTGAATGTATTTCAGGATGCCTCCACGACGACAGCCAGTGAGGGTTCCGTAGCATGATTGTGCTGATGACCCGCCCCGTGTAGTGGCTGTGGAGCAGGGCACAGGTTCTGAGGTTGCACCTCCAGGTGGTCTGCCAGTTGAGCCACCACCTGTCGAGCAGCTGGTTGTGCCGGCGGTGTAGGACGAGGTTGCGCGCAGGCTGAGTGCGCTGCACGAGTTCCAGAGGCAGCGACCTTTGAGGTTCTAGGGTGATCCAGACCCCCAGGCAGCTGATGACTGGCTTGAGGCAGTCACCCAAGTTTTCCGCCTCGTGAGGACACCTCCAGATCAGATGGTGGTCCTAGCGGCGAGCCTTCTGCATGGTTCTGCCGGGCGATGGTGGAGTTTGGTGACACAGTCCCATGACGAGGAGACGCTCATGTGGGCAGAGTTTGAGTGGCTCTTCAGGGAGGAGTTCTATCCGGTGACGCTGAGGTCAGTGCGGATCCAGGAGCTTCTGCAGCTTCGACAGGAGAGCATGACTGTGTCGGAGTACTCAGCGAGGTTTACAGACCTATCGTGCTACTCCCTGGATATGGTTCGAGAACCATTCTTTAGGGCTCAGACCTTTGAGCAGGGCTTACGCAGAGACATCCAAGCAGGTGTGGTTTCCTTGTGCCTGCCCACCTATGCTGGAGTGCTGGAGCGAGCGTTGGTGGTGGAGAGTTTTCTGGCTGAGCAGATTCCCCCTGTTAGTGTTGGGCACTCGAGAGTTGAGACTTCGTCAGTCGGATCAGCATCTGGTAGCCGACGACAGACTCAGGGGTCTGGATGAGGCCGACGTTTCAGAAGGTGACCCTAGGATGGAGGATATGAGCCTCAGGGCTCACATGGCTCGCAGGCCAGTTTTGTTCAGCCGCAGGAGAGGCGGTGTTACGCTTGCGACGGTCGGGGACATCTTGCTAGAGATTGTCCGACCCGACGTGCTGCTGAGAGGGAGTCGGTCGATGGACCGCCTTGGCAGAGGCAACATCTCGACAAGGAGGTCCGCAGGGCGGAGGACGTGGCGGCAGAGCTGGTGCAGTGGGAGGCGGTGGTAGGTAGTACCAGTTTCCACCACCCCACCCCCAGGTGGTCAACACCAAGCTCAGGGAGCTGGTGGCCGAGGGCGAGGACAGCTGCATGCCCTAGAGGCAGTCGACCTAGAGGCACCGCGAATGGATAGAGGTACGCCTAGTGTTTTTTCTACTTACTGAAGTAGTTTGATAGACACTATTTAGTGGTACCCTCCTTTTTGTTGTTTGCTCGAGTTCTGTTCAGGGTGTTGGTAAGACCCTGTGTGGGTGTTGTTCCACATGCTTCGACTGCGTGAGGAAGAGGGATCCTTCCCCCACCGAGACACGTTTCTGTGACACGATTAAAACCATGCGGGTGAGTCAGTACCGCCCAAAGCGGATAGTATTGTGGTGTGGTGGATGAGTCCCTCTGACTTATGCGTTCGAGCATGGGTGTTGGGTTGTGAGCTCACTGGTGTGTGAGACCCAGTTGAGAGTCAAGTCGCTTTCCTTATGCTTAGGGCTTTTCGGGGATGAAAAGTTCTAAGGGGGGGAGGATGTAGTGACCAAGGTTTTTGGCCCTCTAAGACTTTGGAATATTTCTAGGAATAATTCTAGAGCTAGGCGCGAAGACGGCGTGCGATTCCGAGGCCCGGTGTGCCCAGAATTAATTTTATAAAAATATTAAGTATTTTTTATACTATGCACGTGGCAGGGGTGTGATATATCCTAAACGGTAGCTCAAAATGGGAATATGATGGCACGGTTACGTCCGGAACGTGCCGTTTACCCTAGGAGAGGTGTAAAATTTGCGGGCGCGGGCCTACGGTGAGAAACGCCACAAGGGGCGTTTTCGTAAATAAGTAGCGAAGTTAGTGTGCGAGTGTCGGCTCAAATAACTTCTGAACGGAGTCTCAGATGGAAAATCTGAGCCCGTCGTTGCGTTTAGAACGGCGCGTTTACCCTAGGGGTGACCTTACTTTTGTTCGCATCGGGTGTCGGGTCTGAGGCGGGTTTGGCGTCGGCGGGCGGCTGATATAAATATCAGCGCCCCCCCCCCCTTACCGTTCCTCTCAGCGTTCTTCGTCGTTCTTCGCTGCCACTCCGCCAAATCGAGCAAACGAAGCTCCAAAGAGCTCGGAATTCGACGGCGGATGTTCCAGGAGCGCGCAACGAAAGCTCTGGAGCGCGGATCTGAGGCAGAACGTCGGCGTTTCGCCCGCGAGGTAGGCGGATTTGAGTTTTAAACTCCGATCCCGTTTTTGCTGCGTTTTTCTAAAAATTGAAGCCGTATCAGTGTAGATCGGGTCCCGAGGGTCATGTAGACGCCTCCGGATCGCATAACGGACCGCCGGCGCGGCACCGGCGCCGGCGGAGCCCGGTGGTCCGGGGGGTCCCGCAGCGGAGCCGCGGCGGAGGCCGCCGGCCGGACCGACCGACCGTGGCCGATCCGGCCCCTTTTCTCATACGGGGGTCGTTAAACCCCCGTATCTTGCAATCCGGGAGCCAGATTCGCGCGCTGTTTGCGGCGACTCGACCCTGGCGACGAGGAAAACCCTCCGGTGTGGGTTCGAGGGTTTCAAGGTTCGGGATCGTGGCCCGGGAGTTAGAAACGTCGTATAAAATAATATTATTTTATTATTTTACGACTTCGGGTCATTGTAACTTCTACCCGGAGCGTCCGATTGACGTGACATCTGTGGCGTTGAGACCCTGATGGTACGAAGGACTTATTGAGATGGTTTCCAGGTGTTGGGTCTGAGAATGGGGTGCGGGCCCCACGAGGCTGGGTTTTGGCGTTTGCGGAGAAACACAGCTTTTGCACCAGGAGTCCGATTTTGGCGGATGAATAGTCGATCCTGTGTGTTTTTCCGAGGGGATCTCAATGGTGCAATCCGTTCGATGAGCTTCGGAATCCAAGCGTGGGCCCCACCCGAGCTGGCCTTCGGTGAATAGTACCTTTTTCACCGGGTGTCCATTTTGGACGAGCGAGTAGTCGATTCTACTTGTTTTTCCGAGGGGATCACCGTGGTGTGATCTGCTCGATGGGTTTCAGGATCGTTCTGTGGGCCCCGCACGAGCTAGCTACGGTGAATAGTGCCTTTTTTCACCGGTGCTCCGTTTCGGGCGAGTAAACAGCCTATACTGCGTGTTTTTCCGTGTGGAACGTGATGGTGGCCTCGGTTTTGGCCTAGGAGGTGCGCAGTGTGGCATTGTGGTGGGTCGCTCGGGTTAGAGACGTTTGGACCAGCAGTGGTTGAGGGTTCTCCCTTGGTTCGTTCCTACAAGGGTTCCTGTGTTATGACAACCTTCGTATGGGTTTGTGATCCTCTCGATGGGATGTTTAAACTTTTAGAGTTGTGGTATCCCTCCGGTGGGCCGTAGTGGATCCTCTAGCATCTTTACCCTAGATCGGGTTCTTGGTATCGCTGTGACTGCTTATTCACGGGCGGCGATCCCCTATCTAGCAGGTTAACCCCGTAGGGTTTCTGGCATCATCGGGAATATGATCCCCTACGCAGTGGGTCATGCACAGCAGGGTTGTGGCATCGTCGGGTTTACGATCCCCTACTCAGCATGATGTTTATAGTAGGGTTGCGTTATCATTGGTTATACGATCCCTTACTCAGGGGTTGGTGTCGGTAGGGTTGCGGTATCGTTGGTTATGCGATCCCCTACTCAGCGTGTGGTTTCAGTAGGGTTGCAGCATCGTCGGTTTGATCCCCTACATCGCGAGTTATACCAGATAGGGTTCCGTTATCATCGTGTCCATCTTTATATGGACGATGATCCTCTATCTGAGTGTGGAGCTTCTGTCGAGCGCCAGATTGGGTTGTGGTATCCCACAGCGGATCCTGGGTGTGATCCCCTTTCTGTGAGAACTACGTATGCCAGATCGGGTCATGGTATCCCCCAGCGGACCCTGGGAGTGATCCCCTATCTGTGAGCTACGTATAACGGGGTGGGTCTTGGTATCCCCTAGCAGACCCTAGTGGCGATCCCCTATCCGAGGAGTTTGGTGTTTATGTTATTTCAGCGAGTGATGTTATCCGACGAGCGTGGTCTCTCGGGTGAGCGTCTGAGATGTTTTTTTGGGACCTGATGGAGTGAATCTCTCGGATGAGTGTCATCTAGGATGACAGTGATCGTGGAGTGTGTTCACCTGGTTGTGGACAGTTGCTGGTGATGAGGTCGGTACCTCTTGTGTCTTGTGGTGTGAGCTGGGTATGTCTGGTTTGTTCAAGGTGTATGTATGGGCATACACCTGAGCTGAGCTGAGCTAACTAGTTGTGTTTAGCCGAGGATGGTCACGAGATGAAGTTTTTCTCTCGTCTGGGTTCCCTCTGGCTGGGTTGAGCGGAATGTTGCCTTTTAGTTGCTCCCTTGGGTTTTGGGTTTTTGGGGTGCCTACTGAGTATGTTTATACTCACCCCTGCACGGGCTTTTCCCACACATGTTTGTGTCTTGTGCAGACCACAGGCCTTTTGACGGAGTCCCAGGAGGACCCGGAGCAGGCGGAGCTTAGTGAGCGAGTTGACCGGGGTGTTTACCGGAGCTGTGCCGAGGGAGCTTTCCGGCGGGTGTTTGTGGCAGCGTTCCCCTTCTTCAGAGTAGGTTGGATGTGCTTTGTGGTTTTCTTTTGGTGGGCCCTGTTTTGCCCTTTGGTACTTTTTCTGTTGCACTCTGGTTTGGGATAGATTGTATGCATGCTTTTACTTTTCAGTTTCTATATCTCTGCACTATTTCATGGAGGTGTTTGTGAGTGCGTGCGTACAGGTACCTTAGGCAAATGCCTCCCATGTGTGTGATAGCCTACTCGGCACTGGTCGCCTGCCCCTGGCCTATTGGAGGCGGGCTTGGGGTGTCGCGGCTCGAGCCCCGTTGGGTCGGGTCTTGACACTATTCACTACATCGAGTTATTTGTAGTGGTTTATTTTATGATGTTTTGGTGGAATTATATCCTAGGGTAAATTTGATTGACATTATAGATCATCAGAGATTAAATTTTATCTTTTCACAGTGTGATGTGAATCTCTGGTAGATACATAGTATGAGTATATAGAGTCCTTTGATATTGGGCTAGAATATACACCCATGATGGGAAACATTGCTGCTACCACATTGTGAATGAATGCATAGACTCATATGCTTTAAGAATCTATATATGTGTGCCAGATGATGACCTTGCTAGATGAGATGCATGTTTTTGTCCAAGGTGTCTAAGAGAATGTGACCATAATATTACTATAAGTTTAATCTAAAATTTTGAGTCAGATTAAAGAAATACATCATGAGTACCCGAAGTGTTTTACCTAAAGGGAAATACTTGAATGTGGGGAGTTACCATTAGATGGTAAAATTGATTTGGATGAGATAATCAGGGGAGCATCTGTCGTCGGCAACGTAGGCTTCGTATTCGCTAGTTTCCACTCAGGCATGGCTCGACGCTGGCATCGGTGTGGCGCCGGAGGGGGAGGGTCTTTTGTTCTGGCTTTCAGCGTCCAGCGGCATTCCACTCAGGTCCGATTTTTGTGTTTTTTGCCATCGATTTTTGCGTTTTTTGCCATTTGTGTTGAATTTGTATTAATGGTGGAGATTTCGGTTGAATGGGTCGAATGGGTTGAATTGGTTGAATTGGTGGAATGAACTTTTGGGTTTGTGAATATTGCGGCCATATGGTTTTAGGATTGAAGGTTTCTACATTTGGATAACAAGGGGTTTCTCCAGATGGGGTTTAGAGCAGAGGGTTTCTTCTAATCTTCACTCTAGAATTGGATGTTTGAGAGGGCATGGCTTTGCCATCGGTACCAGGCCCGTGAATTCATGCACGAGACAACTAGACGGTAGAGAGGAGAAGAAGGAAGCTGATCTTATTGTTTTTATGCTAGGTAGGGGATCCTCTTTGCAGGCTTGATGTTGTTTGGCCTTAAGCTTTTGTTCCATATTGGTTTGGTTGTTTTAAGTTGTGGCGTCATGTATGGTTTCTCACTTTTTCTTCAAAAGTGTTTGCATAATAAAAAAATTTAATTTTCATTAAGTCAAATATCATTTTAGTGCCTATGAGTATCTAGGTGGACCTGATGTGTTAATTTCATGCCTCAATGTAGGAATTTCATCTATGTTTGACCAAAAATGTATTTTGACCTATGTTGACAGTATTGGTGGTTTGGCATGGAAAAATATATTGCAGGGTCCGTGAAATTATTCTACACCGATAAATAGGTGAAGCTTGTTAATCAATGACCTGGTGGTTTACTAAAACAATTTCCCATTTCAATATGGAAATCAAATGACATTGTTATAGAATTCATGGTGGGTTCCCCGATGACGCCTTATAAAAATGATTATATTTGCGTTATCATTGAAAGAATAATGAATGTATCTCACTTATTGACTATATGAGAGACATTAATAGTAGATCAGTTAAGATACATGTATGTTGGGAAATATTCCTTCTTAATCAGATTCATATAAGTATTGTTTGAGATCATGACTCACATTTTACATCATGGTTCTGGCATTGAATATAGAAATAACTCAGTATATATGTGTTTCTTAGTGTGTATGTTCACCCCTAGAAATTTTGGAATTCAAAACTTACTAATTAGTTACTTAAACAAATTCTACGGGTGGGAATTCTAGATATTGGTGGGTATTGGTATAATCACAGAGAACATTTAGAGTTCTCCTATAACAATAATTATCACAATATTATTCAAATAAACCATTATAAGGAACATTATGGTTGGCATCCCAGATCACCTCTATTCTAGATGGAGGTAGGTCATTCAAATATGTTTAAACCGAGTCCCATGAATGAGACGTTAGAGAAGGTATATACTATTTTAATGTGTATGGATATACCTCATAGGATAATGTAGTCATATGTAGACAGACGTTGATGATACCTTTATTTAACTATTGGGGATCTTGATTTCTTAATGGTGTCACCAAGATTGGGTCACTAAAGGATTTAGAAATTCGGAATGTTGACACCAAGGTTTATGGGACCATTTTGAGATTGTGGAGGGAATCAGGTCAGTGGCATACTTATTGGAACATTCACATAGCTATAGTGTTATGCATGGTGTATCGAATATGTGTTTTAGATTTATGTGAGAAATTTTTGTGATGAATAAAGTTTCCGATAGTTCAAGTAATGTAGAAAGTTGATTGTGTTCAAAATTATAAATTGGATTCAGAAGGAGATAAGAGGGATCAGTGGCCCGATCTTTTTTCCTCAGATTCATAGAGACACTTGGGAGTACTGTTTTGGGAGAGTTGTATCATAGTGGGGATAATGTAAGAACCTGATCAATTTTTGAGAGGCCTCGAGATCGTTTCTCAGAAAACCATTACCTTTCTTCGACAATTCATTATTTATGGTTAATGTCAGGGTTCTTTTAGAGAATTTTTTTGAATTTTGTATGAAAAAAGGGAAGCTCATGGATAACACATCATTTTCGAAAAAAGTGGTCAAGGCCCTTGAAAACCATGAAACCCTAGAGAGTAGGGGATTATAAGGTGAGATCATGGTTTTTCTAACCATATTATCTTATTGTAGAAACCATTTTACCCCTAGAATAGGAACATAATAAATGTTCATGGTTTGGAAAACCATGTTCCCCACACCAAGAGATCATGTTCATGGTTTTTATTCTATAAAATTATTATTTTAAAATTCTCAAATCCCCCATATTTCACCCAAATTCACCCCTTCTCGACCTAAGAATTTTTCAATCATTCTTGCGAGTTTCTAGATGGATTTAAAGGCCTTCGAAACTCTATTATTGAAAAAATTATAATCTGACTGATGTATCTGGACCTCCCCATTAATAAATATCTTCATGTGTAGATTATTATATAACCAATATCTATTTTAATATGAAGTTTAATTTGTTATATTCAATTGGTGATGGCTAATGTTCATGGTTTTGATAGATCTTGATCTTTGGTATCTTTATCTTGGTTTTGGTTGATGATATCATTAATTGTTGTACAGTTGATAGTTTTGATTCAATTTATGGATTTCTAGTTTGGGAAATAGCTATCAACTATCTTGAGGTATTTTTTATAAATTGAAACTCCCATAGTCTTTATTATAATTATTTTTATTTAATTTAAAAATAGCAGTTTCCATGATTCACAATCGCATCCAAATTTTTATTAACTAATTTTTCAATTAATTATTTGAATGATGTTATTATGAAATTGATGGGATAGTGGGATTATAAAATTGGTCAATTAAATAGGTTGTGTAATAGGTAAATTTATGGGTTATGTAAATTATTGATAATGAAAATAAAGGGATGGTTGGATTAACTGTGAATGATTAATGGTTTATTTTGGTTAAACATTGATAAATTGTTTAACTGTGAACGTTTCATATTATTCTATTTTACTAAATTAATGAACCATTGTTGTTGTGATACATTTAAATGGGATACTTATTTAACAATTCGAAATGTTATATATGAGATAAATTTTATTGATTGATAAATGGGTTTAGGGACTTAGAATTCTACTTCAATTACCCCTGGGGTACTGGACATGGTGTTCTAAGACCGAATTCATTCATATGATATTTGAGTGTGGGACATGGGCTGATGCTTAAAAATAACACATGTGTTGAACTGATAAAAAGGATGGGGGACCCAAATGTGTCCTTAAAATACTATGGGGGTACTATACATGGTGTTCTAGACCACAAATGTTGGAATCACACTATGGATCCAAGTAGTTATGATATAAAAGTTAAAATGAAATTATTAATTAAATCCAATGAATTGTGTTTATCTATGTGACATCCATTAAATATGGTTCATAATCTGATATTGAAAGAAGTGGTCCTTTATGGTTCTGGGGTCATCATGAACTAGTTAAATGCATGTGGTTAAATAAATAATAATTGAATATGTGTAAACTATATATTTTATCACTTTTAATTTATTCATGATACCGTTACATACACTATTATTAATTGGATATTTTTTTAGATGTTGTTGGTGGGGGCCTAATGATTTTTACTCACACCATATTTGAGATTCATGATTCATACCCTAATAGAATTAATGTTTATAGGATAAGATAAATATGAATTCCATATGTTTTATTGATGAGCTGGGATATAGCCTGGATGAGGGAATTGGATGGCGTGTTGAGACCTTCTTAGGAGTCATCAATGTCTATATTTTGGGTTTTCTATATTGGTACTTGACACATATTTTGAATGACATATCTACTACAAATTGTTTTGATATTATTTCCCAATTTTGGTTCATCATGTTATATTACAATTTGTGGATATGTTTTTGTTCCCATTATTCATTATATAATTTTTGTTGACTTTTTATTTACACAATTTTTTTACTTTGATAAAGATGGTATAGTATCCCAAAGTTATATATTTGACCCTCAATACTAGTTGGCAGCCTCTGGAATTTAGTAGGACATGCGTGAGGTTATGTGGATGAATGTATTGGCACACTAGGGTGTGGTACTTGGTCCAGGATGTCAAAAAATTAGATAAATATCCACTCACATGTCTTGAGTATCCACTTACCATATACCATTTCTCATTTATTCTCTTGAACTATTTCCCACCAAAGATAAACCAAAAATGAAATTGGTTTGGTAGACATATTCTCTTGGATCTAGTAATTTTAGCAAAAAATTATTTGGGAATCCAAGAAATATTGTGTTATTAATAAAATATAGCACATTATTTTGTAAAACATTATGAATGATTTTTTTCACTCCACATTATTGTGAGTTTCATAGTCTAAAATTATTGTCATAGATCCCCAATTATTTATAAGGTAAAATATATATTTTAATGAGCTCTTTTTTATTATAACTTAGAAATAATTTTTTAATCAAAATTGTGTTACCCATTTACATCCTAATATAAATTTATTTTATTGAGATTTATTATTTCCAAAAATATGATTCAATTAATATTCACCTTTTTTCAAAAAAATATCATTATATTTTAAATATTAATCTTCAATTTTTATTATTTAATTTCATTATCATATTCCCCAAAATAAACCATATAATTTTCTAGCTTAGTTTTAAAATATAATATTTTTTTTATATGTACTTTTAAATTTACAACAATACCAAAGGACTTTTAGTGATTTTTTTTCAATTCTTCTTATTTAGTTTCTTGAAGAGTGAAATACTAATTTAAATCCTCATAAAGGAAATTCAAATTTCTGGATTCATTTTTATTCATATGAGAATAATAATAATTTTCCAAAACAAAATGATCTATAATGTGCATATTACCATTTTTATTAGACATTTCATATTTAGAATTTGAAGATGTATCATTCCACGATCCTTTATAATTGATCAACATTTCATTCATGGATCTATTCCCATTATTATTATATCTATCATTAATGAATTACTTTTTGTCATAATTTTAATTATATAATTTATATGGATAATCCATTTTGATGTTTCCATGTTCGTTTCATTCCTGTAATCTTACCACATTATATTTTCCCTTGTGTTTGTTGAACATACTAAAGATTTCATTGAAATATATTATATTTTTAAAAAACATTCATAAATTCCTTGTGTATGTGGAGGCTCCTTGTTTGAAGTAGCGATGTTTGAATTATATTCCTTAGATGAAACAGAAATTTATTTTATTTTCTCTTATTTTTTTCCATAGAGGTAGAGAAAATCAATGCAATATTTTCCTTCTTAATAATTTTATGTATAATAGCTTATCCGATTGTATCATCATCAGTCCTAAGAGTTAAAATAAAAATTTTATTATTTTATATTTTACATTAGTGTATTTCACCATGTAATGTAAAATTACACTCCACATTTATGGTATAACTCCATGAAATTTCAGATAACTATATGGTTCAATAATTCATTCTCCAAGAGAAGAATCATTATTCAAAATCACTATCATCTATCCATTCAATTACGTTTTTATTTTATAATCTACCATTCTATGTTTATTAATCTTTAAATTGGGAGTGTTATTTTCTATGACTCTAAAATTAACTTTACCTTAATATTGTACTGAAATAGTGTTCTATATCTCATAAATTGTAGAAAAATATGAAATGCAGTTGAAATCATCGAGAAAAGTACAAATATAATATCCTTAATTTATTTTTGATTAAATTGTAGCTAGCTAAAGTATCATTTTCCCTTATTTAAGGTTCTATCATGTGAATTTTATAATGCTTTAGGGATTTATTATAAATCATCAAACCAAGGGGCTTCAAATATATTACCATCAATAATATTCATAAATAATAATTCTCATAGTTAATTTAAGGATATCATACTATTTATGTTTCTTTTATGTTGACATTCATTGATGACATTTAGAAGATGATCTTAAGAATTCAAAATTTTAAATATGATAATACAATAGTCATAACCTATTGGGCCAATTTTCTATTAGATAATGAATACACTAAGACCTAATAAAGGGTTATTTGAGTTCATGTAATTCAATTATATTACAAAACACACCTCTTTATGATATATTACACCTTGTGGATTTATTCTTAAAATAAGAAATTACTATAATTGGTGTCATATAGGAAAGAGATTAGATAAATATATTAATAGTGAGTTAGGAAACATCAATCACCTTGTCTACTCCATTGATGCTCAATTGTAAGATCGTTGTGATTTTAAATAGACCAATCCTCTTGAAGGGGACTTCCATTCCATTTACAGTGTACATCACAACTAAATGAAAGAAATTGAAATTTTATATAATAATAATGTGATTTTAACCATTATTAGACATGTATATACATTCACAACTATCATGGTTATTTTACCAAGAACAATTAAAAAAAAGGAGAACAAAAAAAAGTGTTTACAGAAGTGGAACATAGTCCTAAGATAAAACTAATAGAATCAATATACTATACACGAGGGTTCATTTGAATGAATGTTACCCTAGGTGATACTTTTAGAATAATAATATATATTTTTTAAAGATGTCTATATTTTTAAAATTATTCTTCATATTTTTAAAGAACATAGAGAAACATGGAGATCGTTGAGAGGGAGTGTAATAATTATGATGGTTTATATTATTATCTTATTTTATATTATCTTAATCAACACTATTGAACTCTAAAAATAATGTACAAATTATATTTTAATGGAAAAACATCAAATCAATATAATATTGGATAAAACATAAAAACCCAAGAATCTTTTTGTTGTAAATACGTTAGTGACAACAATGAACCTTAATTTATTATTTCACTTGTATTTCCTCTCAGTACATGATGATTTTTTATATAAATTTTTATCATAATGAATAGATCCAAAATTTAAAAAACTATAGACAAAAATAATTTCCCCCAAAGTACACCAACCACAATGAATAGTATGTTACAGAATGAATTAGCTAATTTTAGAACCCCATGTAGTTTAATTATACATCTTTTAATTCACATAGTGGAATTGATCCATATATCCCCACACTACATAAATGATTTATCCAAATTGAATTTTTTTTAAATACTATATTAACATAGCTTATCTTCTTCATGTTGCCTTCTTTCTTACATTGTATCATTTAATGTAGTATGATGAATTACATAGATGAATAGAACAACATAACTAATTTCCCCACATTTGATATTCATATATCTAGTTATAACACAAAACTAATTCACACATCCCTTCAATCTACAAATTTGAATTCCACATAGTTGATTTCAGGAAATAACTAATTCACATATGTGATTTCACCATATAGACACTTTAAATAGACAATTGATAGACGTAGCCATTTATACTCTATAGTTAAATTCCTCACATAACAGATTTTATATACTTAGTCAAATATAATAATAATAAAATAATTTCAAACAATAAAATATTAAAAACGTAATGTTTTTTAATAATGATATAATCTAAAAATTCATTCCTAAAAAAGATGATTAGTAACATATGAAGTCCATTTGAGACCATCAAAACTAAAAGTACATGGGATACATTGGAAAAAAATATTTTATTCCAAAAATATGGCATGTGTTTTAAACTATATAAATTTATTAAGATCATCCATCCTGACAAAATTTTCCCATACCAACCCTAGTTAAAATTCTTTCATAGTTAATTCTTTATTTATTAAATTCTTCATTGCATCAGGATATGAGTGAGGTACCTCTATTATTATTTACAATATCATTAATTATTATATCTTTATTGAATAAAATATGAATGTAATGAAAACCATATTTCTTCTCCATCCTAGTGGTAGAAGTGATTATACCAGGGACCAAACCATTATTTAAGACCCATAAAAATAAAACCAAACACAAAGTCAAAATAAAAAGGATTAGATCGTGGATTTAACTACCCAAACAGTTGGTTAAATTTATTCATATTTGTTGGTGGAAGGTTCTATGACCGATTAATTGCTCTCCATTATCTCAGACGTATCCTCTAAGTCGAAACCATCATGAGAATGAAACTATTTAGAAAGGCTACTAGCTTTGTCAGAATCCATACAACATAAAAATTCATCATACTTCTCCTGGATAAACATCCCAAAACTTTCTTGTTATATAGTTTCCTTACTAAAATGTTTTTTAGTTTCCATTTACTCATTCTATCCCCTAAAGGAAGATCATTAGTGAAGAGTTTAAAATGAATGCAAAATTAATTAGGTATTGATTATATACATATTAAATGAAATTCAAAGATATGTTAACAATAGTATGATTGAATTAATCACACGAGATTAATGTTTACTAAATATTTATGAAATTTATTTTTGAATATGGATTGTATCGGGTGATGAAAGTGTATTTGAATGCATCATAAATGATTTCTCATCAATTTGTAGCTTGTTAATGATATGATTTTTTTTCACATAGACTTAACACCATCAATGAAAATGAATGTACTATTTTTATAGGGATAGACCACATGTGGGAGATGATCATTAACTCTATATTCCCAATAAAAAGATATAGAAAAAATTACTTTTGGTTCAAACTCCATTTTCATGATTGGAGGATCAAATCCGGAAAAAAATGGATGAAAATTGAAAATATATGATCTAGAAGAAATAAATAATAGATTTCCAACACAACATAAATTTTATTTTAGGAATCATATTATATCATAATTATTATATTAATAATTCATATCCCAAATTTATCTCAATGTTCATATTCTATATTATACAATAATTATAATAGGTAATAACCTCAACTTTATGTTTGTAAATCTTTGGACACCATCTTTTCTACCTAGTCATCTCTTTACAAAATTTACAAATTTTTTTGAACATACACTATTTGAATTCATTATAATGTTGAAATAATATTACTAAAAAATTGTTCACAAATATTCTAAATGAAAATTTACTTACCTTTATAAATTACGTAATTAGGGATATTATTTTTTTATGGGATATGAGATCTTTCATCAATTATCAAATTTAATATCAACAATTTTTATCCTTATTTTTTCCTGAAAAAGCTTAAATAGTAACCAAAATATAAAAATTGTTCTGACATTTATTTTGGTAGTAAAATCATAGTATATATAAATTAAACTACCTTAATTTTACAAAATTTTAGGGATTATTGTGTTTATCCAGCAACCTCTTACCATGATTTATCAAATATGTATAAATCCCTCCATCATTACAAAATACATGATAAATGTCACACCCACTTTTTTTAGTCATTTTATTTATTTTATTTCTCATGGCGTCGTGTTATTTTGCGTAAGTGAGGGTTAGTCACAGTTTAAAATTTTAATGTATGGATGATCTGATGTTTTGGGTTAGTGCGCGAACACTGTACGTTTAAGACGCGCAGTCTGCTTGGGTTCTGTACAGTGCACAAATACAGCACGGTCATCCAGTTTTAACATTATGTGTGTAGATATATGTATATGTATGTTTATATGTTTATATATGTCTATATATGTGTGTATCTATATTTGAATATGTTTATGTTTTAACGTTAGGTGTATATATATATATATATATGTGTATATATGTTTATAGGTGTGTATATATATATACACATATGTTTATAAATAAATATGTTTTAGCGTTATATGCTTATGTGTATATATTTTTATTTATATGTTCATATATGTTTATATGTTTATATATGTTATATATATGTTTATATATATATGTATATATGTATCTATGTTCATATAAGTAGGTTTATATATGTTTATATATATTTATATATGTATATATGTCTATAATAACTGTTATTAATATTATTATTAGAATAAAAATGAAAAAAATAGGAGGAAAGGGTTAGGGTTGCACGTAGCCCCCCATTTCTCCCCCCTTATCCCCCGCGCGAGCCCCCCCCCCCCCTCCCCGTACAGCCTCCTGGCCGCCTCCCCGACGCGCGCCGTCGTTGGCCTCCCAGTCACCCAGGTCGCGTGACCCCATCTCCTCCGGCCAACCGCGCCGCACCCCACCCCACCCCCCCCCCTCGGCGCTTCCCCCAGACACTGCACCGGCCCGCCTTGGGCTCTCCAGCTCCGGCTACCCGTCCAGCTCCCTATCCCGCTGCTCGAAAACCACCACCACCAGCCATGTCCCGGCGCCGCCCAGCCGGCCCTGTCTCGATGCCTTCTCCGTGTCCTTTCGCTGCGACTCTGTAACAATTTGGTGCAACAGATTCTTGGACAGCCGGATCTCTCAGGAAGATTCAGTGTGGTGTGTTTCCCCTTTTCGGATCTTCCACCCATGGGTATTTTCTCATGTTTTATTACTCAGTTTGGTACGATTTTTCGAGGTATGAATTCCCTTGATGTTGTTGATCGTTGTAACCATGATTTAGGTTTTGTTTCCTCATCTATTTTGGTTTGGTCGAAGCCCGCGACTCAGGTTTAATGCGGTGAAATGTTTATATGTTAATGTTTGTGCGAGCAGCTTTTCAGGACTATTGGACCACGCTCCGACAACTACGGGTGAGCGCAACTACGTTTATCACCGATATTTGGGTAAGGATATATTTATACATTGTTTTATATTCTTACGGTAATTTAAATGTAAAATTGAGTTGCAGACCCTTGAGGTCTTTATTTGGTCTAGAGTAGACTTTACCTGAATTATTAATTTAGAAATGTCTCACTATTTTCATTACAGGATATGTATACCTATTGTTTATAGGTGTATGGTTTATATATGTATATATATATATATTTATTTATATGTATATATGAACATCAAAGACACGTGCGGACGAATGTGTGATGTGTGAAGATGGTTACCACTGGAAGTACGTTCGTTCTGGACATGGGTTAACCGAGGTTGGTGTTTCCAACCATTTCCCTTTTTGATTCAAACCTTGAGAACTTGAATATTTTCAATTAATCCTTTTATATCATTTGCACCTCTATAGTATTTATGATAAGAATATGACATAGTTATATTGTGGTTTTAAATTTCTGAAAGTGGATTTTGATGTTGGTATATATGACATGCATTAGTTCTTGGTAAAGTTAAATTATGTTCTTTGTGATTTGTTTGGTTGTAATTGATAGTGATTGTGTTTTGGAAATGTGAAATTTCTTTTATGTGTTTTTTTAACAAAAAGATGAACCAATGAGTTGTTTTAGAAAATATTTGGAAATTGTGGTTGGTTTGAAATACACATTTTGCTTTTATAAAGTGTTGTGAAAGAACTAGGTTTTGTTTTCAATGCTAAAGTGTTTTATGAAAGATGGTTTCTAAGGTGATTCTTCTAAAAACTAGATGTGCCATTGGATGTTGGCACATCCATGGGAGCACTAGGTGCTCGCATGGATGTGCATTCAAATGAAAATGACACATTAAATCTATGTTTTCGGATGACTATGTTTCGGAGAAAATAATGTTCCATTTCAAAAGGGAATTTATAGAAGTTGGCCTGGTTGGATTTTGGTGTGAGTTAGATGGTCAATTTTCTTAACAGACCACTTAGTAAACTGTAATTGTTTGGGTGTGTGGTTAGATATTAAGAGCTAGTTTGGCTTTGAAAATGTAAATAATATTTGTGTAATGTTTTGGGTAATGCCTTTTGGCATGTCAAGTTAAAGGCCCGTTTGGCGCTTCCAACTCAACAGTAATATTTGTGTTGACTCTTTGAAAAGAATGTGTTTTGGGAATAATGTGAATTCCTGTTTGGCAACCTAATGTGTTTTAGAAGTTGGTTTGAATTTTTATGTGTTGTGACGGCCTAGTTGGCACTTTGATGATTTGATATAGGTATATATATATTTATACATACTTATGGGGAACCTCTATAGGGGGACTCCCCTCAGAGGGTTGACGTGTAGCGGTGTCCATGTAAGGGGTTGGCTAGTGCGGTGAGATGAGTCACGCGTGCGAGGGCCTCCCACTTAAACAGTATTATTAAAACTACTATGGGTTCCAGGGTGACTTTTAGAGATCGAGTGACGGTTGCTGATCAACCCCGATTAGACGGGTTGGTACCTCATAGATTTTTTGTTAGGCCAGGTGGGATTTTCCACTGAATTGGTCAGTTAGGGTGGCCAGTTGGTTATAGACTTAGGAGCTTCACCATACGCCGACAAGTGGTTCCGAAAGCGAGTACGTCCAGAGGTTTTCTAGTGATGTTTAGGATCAGCCATGTTTATTTCGTATATCTTCTTGTTTATTTTTGTTTACAGTTGGTTTCCAGCATTTACTTATTACCCGTCCTTCTTTTTCATAAATGTGATAGACATGGATTTTGAAATTCAGTTTCCTTTTTTAGAAATGCATTGATTTGGGAAAAATGGTTTGTGGTGTGGGTTGGTTTTGAATTGATAAATCAGGATCCTTTTCCCTTAAAATATAAAAACCCTAATTTTCTATCTTTGTATGTGCAAACTAGTGTTTTGGGTTTGTTTCAAGAATGTTGTCTTGGTTTGATTCTGTGGTTTACTTGGGAAACCCTACTGAGCATTTTTAATGCTCACACATATTCTATCTTTCAGATGCAGGTTCAGTTTCTTGGTTCAGCTTCCTATTTTGTCTACTCGTTGAGGTAGACTGTTAGTGTTGGAGGTGACATAGAGGTCATATGGAGGTATGTGTAGTTTTTGTTTTCTTTCCGCTGCTAGTTTTTTATCATCAGTTTTTATTTGTCTTTTTATCTTTTTCACATGGGCCAAATCGTTCCCAATGTGTTAAATTGTGATACCTGACACTTCTTGCCAGCCCGTGGGGATCGGGAACGCCCCTCGTACCATGTCGCGGGCCGGCTCGGGTGACCGGTTCAGGGTCGACCCATGTTGGTTCATGACAACAAAACACAAAAAAGAACATGTACTTTTTTGTCTATTAGTAAAATGCTTATTGAAGTGAATTATAAAATCACAATGGGCTTCATGTTTTGTAGATTTTTTTTTTAAATTCATGATTTGGACAAAAAATATGGTTATCCAAGTTGACTTTATTGATCATTCATTGATTCATAAAAAACAAAACATTTAAGTAATGAAAAAATTAAAAATTTATTTTTTATAGTTAAATTTTAGACATTTAACACTGAATAGTATGCATCAAGAGGAGTCTATTTTCTATTATTTTAATTTTAATAGATTCACCTAGTTCAACATTTTTCTTATCAATTTCTTCAAATTCTAAACAATCCATTTCCATAGAAATGATAGAGGGGTTAATGATTCCAAATTGGAATGGTTGTTCCTTCCCTTTATAGAGTAGGATTATATATTCCTATATGATATATGAATATATATTAAATATAATAAATAATATAGATCATTTTTTTGGAAAAATGGATTATGAAAGTGTTCCCTCAGAATTTATTCAGAACTCAGATATCCATCCATTCAAACATGATAATTTAATTTACAATTTTAAGATCAACGACTTTTATAACGGCCAGTCAAAAAATTTATTCTTCGTATTAAATATGAGAAATGTTATCATAGATGAATTTTATACCCACATGAACATGTAATGTTAATATATTTGGTAGTATAACTTGTTGGTTCAAGATAATCTAAAATTCTCCTTTCAATTTATCTATTGATTAACTATATTGTCTTGATCTAACCTTGTTTTTTCCCTTTGTATTGTCCATGTGTAATTTCAAAACACATTTTTTATATTTCACATCAATTATTAATCAATTTCAGTTGATTGATTTAAATAAAATACCTCATATATGATTATAAAACTAAATGTCCAATGTATGAATAATCCAATAGAATTATCGACAATTGTGACATCTAAATCATTAATGGAAATGAGAATCTCCAAACATGGCTCATGAGCTATATCAATCACTGCTATCAAAAAATATTTTGGTAATTTTTTTATCATGAAGCCTGTCTCCTGGGATATTGTGCATCATACAGGTTATGGATGGGTAATAAAATAACACCCTATAAAATTTAAGTAATATAATATTATTGGATGTTTTTTTGAGTGATATCCATTATAAAGAGTTATGGAAAAATGATTACCTCATGGAGGGTAAGAAGTTATTGGGAGTGGATAGCCTTAAAGATAGTGGGTAAAGGTCATTATTATATTATTGGTTCACATTGATCTATTTTATTATATTTTTCATCTAATCCATACTATACGACAATATATTTCAAATAATCTACATGTCCCCACATGCCTTTTTAAATATCATATAGATTTCATTATAACATTATCTTCTTGAAATATTTTCATGGTGGCACATCAAGTGATGTGTACCCCATCAGTTCTTTATCGCAAGGTAAATTTTGATATTTTTCACTTTTCATGTTTTCATTGTTCATTTGATGATTTATAAAAAAATAATTTTGTATCTAGTTAGATAAAATAAATATTTTTAAATAAAATATTATCAATTACAATTCACCCAATATGATTATTCACTTTGAGTGCTAATGAATTATTTCAATAATTCTTCATCTGTAAAGTGAGATTACATATATTTTGTGTGGGGGTTTACATTACCCTCAATATCCCAATTATACTACTTTGTCAGAAGTGTTTGAAATGATATATGAAATTTTCAACTGGCCAGTAAGACAAATTATTTAAGATAATCATGTAAAATAACTAAACATTAATAGGGATAAAAAAATAAATCAACATTTAATTGAATAATTGTTTTTATAAAATAAATATTATATATCATAACATTACCTTAATATCTTCCAAACTGATTGACATCAATGTCAGAACAATATTTTTCAACACATCTATGTAAATTGGTGCATGAATTCAAGTAGTGACCAAATAATACTGGGTAATATTGAGTTGTTGGGGTAAATAAGATTACCAGGATGTTTCCATAAAACCTTATATTTTATACCATTTCTTATTTCCAAGATAAATTTAGTCAACTTTTAGATGTTATGTCACACAGTTTTCACCCTCATGTTGTTTCTTCCCTAATCATTTTATATTTTCAACACATATAGTGTGTTCTTCATTAGTATTGGTAAAAATAACAAGTCATGACGTCATAATTTTTAGGAGTAGTTAAAATTTTAATATATTTAACATAAATATAGTAGAGAACAAATAGTAATATGAGGAAAATGTAGAGAATTAAAAAAAACTTTAACCTATTCATATAACTTTATTTTTTTAATTTAAAGGGTAACATGATTTGACACCAAAATTGTGTATCAAAATATCATCATTATGGTTCAATAATATCTAAAAGGAGCTACCTATATTGGTTCCACTATGAAAATAAAATATCCCATAACCCGTATTCATAGATCTAGTGGTAAATTCAAAAACCATAAATTTTTAGCATTGATATTGAAGAAGGTGAAACAATATTCACCAATGAAACTATATAAAAAAAATTGGTTTACTTATATATCTATGGATATTTTAACATTATATTATTATATCATTATAACCAACTCATATCAACATGGATTAATAAATAAATAGTTCATAATGATGTAAATCATCTCCCATTATACTCATCTTTTCATATTTCACTCTTAGTCATCAACATAATCTATATGGAACCCCTTATAGAAATAATTCATCAAAAATAATTATTTTGCACATGGGGAAGTGGAAAACATAGTAATCGTGAGATCAAATTATTTGAAATGTTAAAAATAATAATTAAAAATGTAATTTCATCAATGAGATTAAGAAGTGAATAAGGATATGATGAGAAAATAAATTTGCATGAACAAATAATATATGAACAGATAACCATCAACACATGGATTATAAATTATTATAACATTAATATGCAAAAATTTATTATAATCAATAATAATTATCTATGTGATATTAATAATGATAATAAGAAACATTATAAACTCATAGTAAAAAATTGGGACACTATTCAATAACATAGAACATCATATTCATAAATCCCTTAAAACACCTACGTAATTAGAATAATAATATGGAGGTATTCCATTATAATATTTAACCAATGTATTATACTTATATCAGGGAATACCAATCATTTAAGATATAATAGGCTCACATGATGTTATCTAGTTTTCACTAGTTTAAGTTATAATGGGCTTACCAGATGCTATCTAGGACAAATCATTTTTAAGAAGTAAAAGGATTAACTTGTCCTATCTAGGCCACCACATGTGTCAATAATATCTAAGGGACAGAAAATTAATAAATTAAATATGTCATCACAATCACATTAAAAAAACCATTATTCTTTTTATAAATTGTTTTACAAATAGGAAAAATTTATTTCATGTCAATCTCTTTGAAAAATTATTATACCATAAAAAATAAAATGGTTCTATAAAATTATATTTTATACATGGTAAACCTATAGAAAATAAATGGGTACCATTTAGATCCCTTGGAATCCTAATTAAACCATAGAAAAGATAGGGTTTCATATTGATATCTTTACATCATTATTAACCCATGGAAATAAAATGGGTTCAATATAAATCTATTTGAATAAATAGTAATCCATAATGAAAATAATGAGGATTGAATGATTAAAAAAATACATAGTGTAATATAATTAACAAATATTAAATTTTGGTACTAATTAATATAAATACCAGTAAATTATTATCAAAAAATAATTAATACAAATATCCTTCCCATTTTGAGAATCTCTTTATAAAACACAAATCATTTTGAAGGTCATTTTCTTTGAAAATAAATTTTCAAAACCAATAATTTTAAAAATATTAATAGATAAAAATGTTTAAGAATTACATTTAAAACATTAAAATTAATTTTCAATGAAATGATGATCATGTTAGTGGGAAATTCTATACAATATGTAATGAAAATTCCATTTTCATGGTAAAATGGTTCGAAAAGTTCCTTGATCACAATGCAACAATAAGATTCATTTGAAAAAACCATTTTCAAATTACATGTAAGGTAATAATTTTATTAAAAAATTTCTTAAAACCTGAACAATACTTTGAAAGCATAATTAGAAAACATGGTTTTTGAAGAAAATATATTTCAGACTAAAGAGAGAAATTAAGATGAAATGTCTTAAAAAACATTTATCATGAATTTTATATACCAAACGGTGTAAAAATGGTAAAATTACTTGAAAATATAAATAATAAAAAATGGAGGAATATATTTTTATAATTATTGGATTTCAACATTGAAGACGTAATCACACACAATCTCGATAAATGATGTGATTGTAACAAAAGATTCATACAAATTTTGTATATTTGAATCTGTAAATCCCATGAAAGTGAGATCCAAAATAGACTTTTCAATACCCATAATTTGATGAATTAAAAAATTCAATCATGATAATTATATTTACCACAAAAAAATGGAGAATAAGAAATATATCATAGATAAATTAAAGTGAGACAAGAAAAACTAGTACCTTGACTCTAAATTATCACTATGTATTTATCGTCATTAATAATAAACATATGTTATTTATTTATTTGTTTTAGACCCTTATTCAAGTGAATTATTACTTATAAATAAATTATTTCTATATCTTACATATGTTTGAATATAATTTTTTAGGACTAGGTTGGCTGGCGTTGGATGTAAGAAGAGTTTCCTTTTAGAGTGTGTTGCCCTATGTTGTCCAAATGGATAAATATGTAAACATTGTAAATGGAATTTAAAAACTAGATGATGTTTTTATGATATTTATATCAAAAATATCATGAGTTTTTTGGAGAACATGTGATGTAATCCATATAAATGATAGGGGTGAAGATTTTTCCAATTGTATTGTAGTTTGATTAGAAAGAATGATATTTCAGAAAGACAGTGAATGGTTTGTGAAACATAAAAATGATTCAAGGTGTAGGTTTTCCATTAATGGAAGTCATCATACGTGGAAGTTTCTATGTTCATGGTGAAGGTTCATGTTTACAAAAAAGAGGTAGTGATTTATATATTTGTGATGGGAGAAAGGATGTATAAGAACAACATACAAAAACAGTTCATGGGAGATAGTGGTTTGCAGCGAAGGTTTTACCACATTGAAAATTTGTGTTAGTCATATTTGAGAAAATTTTGTATTTATATACCTATATAATGTACCCTAACGCCCTTATTATATTGATACATTTATAAAAGAACATCTTTGTTGTCGGAAGAAATTTAGAGAATCCTTGAGTAATTTGCGAGGAGAACTCTATGAAGAGAGGAGTTAGTAGAGGATAGATTACACATAGGATGAAGTGGTATGTGGGAAAATAAATGGTTCTTATAATTTGAAAGAGCAGTCTGTCATATAAGTAATTCTATAGTAGGTGCAAGTATTGCACAGAATTGAAAACAATATGTGGTGGTGGTCTAAAAATGAATAATCGAAATGCAGAGCAGGGGAGTATCTGGAGTAGGTGT
Source organism: Viscum album (assembly GCA_963277665.1). Taxonomy (NCBI): domain Eukaryota; kingdom Viridiplantae; phylum Streptophyta; class Magnoliopsida; order Santalales; family Viscaceae; genus Viscum; species Viscum album. Next base: position 1,894,898,478 of record OY728119.1, read on the forward strand.
GGTATGTAGATCAGGTGTTGTATGTATAGTGGTGATTGTTTGTGGAGATGTGATGGTTCATGAAGGAATAACGATGTCTACAAAGCAATCACATTACACATTTCGTAGAGAATATTGTTAGCACACGGAGGAGTCATGTCAGTTCGTATAGGACTGAAGGATGTTTCTACTAGATTCTGGGTAGAAAATAGAAGAATTATTTTGAAAGATAAAATTTGGGAAAGCTAATATAGAATAACCAAAACATTTAATTACATCTTTTTCTTGGATAAGAACACACACTATTGTATTATTTTAAAAGTGCCACACGATTGTAAGGTAAAATGAAACTCATTGTATTCCACACAAAATGATTATTTCTAGTCGATTATGTGGTATTAGATTGTTTCGATACCATACCAAGGCCTTAGCTACTATTATTGAGTAGTGAACCTTGTAAATTTGTGTGCTCCAATGGATATGTTTTTGGATTTTGTTCAGTAGGGAAATAAATCTATAATCAGATTCATAGGTTGTTTCAGAAATAAGGAAACATAAAAGAAAAATTATATCCCCAATTCACTGCCTCCCCCTCCTAGTGATACATTAATCCTGAATGGGAAACATCATAATTATGTTTCAATTGTATGTTTTCCTATATTCTGTTTATCTATCAAAACTGAAATTTTTAGGCTAACTAGGTTCAAAGAATTAATTATTTAAACATCTAGAAGTTAATAATAATGAAATAATTATGATATTAATAAATCGATAGTTCCTATAATACTTATCATATATGATGGTTATTAAAAATGATATAACATTATCATTATGAAGATTTTTGGTCATACATACCCATGAGTAATTTTTTGTTTTATCAATAGTAATTTTAGAAAGAATTTATGTAATATAAAACATTACCATAATGATTATTATTTCATAAACTACATATTGTTAAATAATAAATAATTATATTAATTATTCTTGTTATCTGGTCTTGAAAAAAAATAATCACCTAGGTTCGAGGAGGTGGGGGTCCACACCTCTATGTATGAAATTATCACTTTTTCTTTGTGTGAAAAGATAAGAAAACATGCTATATTATATTCCATGAATATCGTAACGATTTAATTTATATTAAATAAAATTTTCATTTTTACCCTCACTACCTTCCACATAACAAATTAGTGACAAATTCTTCAATTCACTTCGTGATGCAGTAGTCCGCCATACACATGAGCAACGTTATCGTGTCCCCTACTATATTAAATGTAAAGTAGGTTTGTATTATATAATCAATCCACATGTAAAATTAGGTTATAAATTTAATAATTAAAATATATAAATATTATTTTCACCATTATTATTAACCATGGTACATGGTAATGGAAAATCAAATGATAGTGTTTCATGAGGCTCTAGTCCTCCGTAAACATGAATTTTTATTTTGTAACCCATTTGATGGAAGTTTGTGTGTTTCCATGTTTTCAACATAATATATATAAATATATTGACGATTTTTAGGTAATTAATTTTCATGGTATCATTAGAATTTAATGGGGGTAGAATGAAATAAACATATATGAAAGTTGTCTCTTCGTTGGGAAATACAATTTTATTTTCACTAAAGATATTACATTGTTTTATTATGCCAAAGTATGGCTTATAGGTTGATACTATGTTATTTTATAAGTTATTTTGTTTTTTATTGTATGATCCAATTGGATATATATGTTGTATTATAGTAGGAAAGGGGGAGGACCTTTATAAATTGGGTGACCAATAAACTTGTAAATTTTTGAAATAAAAAAAATCCCATCAATATTTTTTCCAATTTAAAATGGATAAAATAATAAATAAATAATAAATAAATAAAATATAATATATATATATATATCTATTAAATGGTTTCTAAACAATTTTATAGGTCATTTAACCTCTTCTATTTAAAGGTTAACCCATAAGTAAACTCGTTTTACCCTAATCACTATAATTAATTTTCTGGTTTTCAATAATCACATTTATTAGAAGTTAATTAATTATTATTAGAATCTATAAATCAATTTGATTACATAGTTGGAATCCTTATTTCCAAATGCAGTTCACATAAGTGTAAAAATTTTAATTCAATGTTAATCCCATAGACACAGTGAGACAACCGGTTTTTAATAATAGAATTTGTTTTAAGAAAACATGGTAATATATTAACTCTATGATTAGTATTAATCATTATATATAAATAAATTAATATTTATTTATATATATTATATAAATTAAATTAAAAAAATCCCATTTCTTTATTATTTTAATTAATTAAAAAGGAGAAACATTATGCATTTAATATAGTTTTTAGAAAAACATGTTTTTAATTCTAAAAATAAACTTACACTAAAGAACATTTTAAAGTTATTTAAAACTAGATGATATTATTAAATATAAATTATTTTACTTTAAAATTTATAAAAAATGTTCTTAGTATTTAATTACATTATTATATTAAAATAATTAGCATTTTTTAATCCATATTTTTCACAATTCACCAAAAAGTCATTTTTTTCAAAAAAAAAACAAAAACAATTCACCCAAATAAAATTTTGATATTATCCTTTAAAATTTGAAAATAGATTTTATTAATAAATTATATTAATGTGTGAAAAAAATTTAAAATAAAATCACACTAAAAAGGAGAAAAAATTAATTTCTTTAAAAAATGAATAGGTTTAAGAGAAACATTGTTTTTATTTTTGTGTCAAGCCTATAGATCGCATAAAATAAATTTAATAAATTATGTTATGTATATAATATATATAAATATTAATCTAATATAATAGACAAATAATAATTTCATTATTTTATTAGTATAAAACAAACATTTTTCAATATGATTTTTTCTAGAAAAAGATTTTCTTTTAATTTCCAAAGTGTTTTATTTTAATTTCTAATTAATTGGTCACTAATTTATTCATTATATATACATGTATAAATCATTCTTTTAATAATTAATTTATTTTTATTCATAATCTCCATTTAAATAGACATTTTATAATGGTAATAAATATATCATGGGTTTTCTAGTTTTTGTGTTGCTTGTTGAATACCCTATTGAACATAAAAATATATATATTTCATGAACCACAAGCTGAAATGAGTTTTTTAGGTAATTAAAGAAAAAAGAAATTTTTTTTGGAATTTTTTATATCAAATTTATTTATCTTCATTGAATTCTCATGTTGTAGCATCCTCCCATTTTTAATAAATTGTGTCCTCTCAATTTAAACATTATCTGGTTAATCAATGGTTTCACTATTAGAAAATTAATTTTTTAAACCCAAATTATAATAATATTTAATTAATATTCCAGTTAATAAAATTGAAAATTAAATATGAAGGTCATCTATGATAACACATAATTTTTTTACCAATTTGGAGAACATGGGTCAGAATGAAGGATATGTGTGAATAATTACAGAGAGCGATTGAGGTCATTGATCGAAAGAATGTTAATGATAAATGGATATGTATGTTACTAAAACCTATAAATCATTGATTATAAAAAATAAAATTAGATAAAACTAACCAAAGGTATTAGGATTCAAATTTTATCTCAAGATCATTTTCCACATATTGAGGAATTCTTTTACAATTTATATTTCCATAGTATGTAAATATACATTCTTGATGAGTATAATTTATTCTATTAATATATTTCCACCAAAACCTCCTATTTTTTATATATAATGTGAATTCAACATGAATTTGTCATTCTATAACATCTAAAATTAATTTCTATAGGATAGATAACCATAAATTGGATAAAAGAAAATTCTTCATGTTTTTAAACATTAACCAAAACCAACGTTGTTATAAATTGTAACATAATTCCTATAATGAATAAACATTTATATGATACAGTAATATTTAAAATATATTAGAAATACACAAATATTAAAATATATTATTTCATAAATACGTATACATAAAATTAATCAATCATTTTTTGACTATATCCAAGGAATAATGATTATAATGAATTGATCATATATTATTCCAAGATAAATCTACCATTATTCCGCAAATAAAATTATATATAATTTCAAAATAAAAATAATCTCTACTGGAAAAAATCTTATACTAACTATGACATCACAGAGGCCATGGGTAGGTATCAAACCCTTATTAGCCTTTGGTTATGGGTTCAAGCACCAGCTCATTTCTAGATGTAATGGATTATCACATAACAAAAGTGTTGTTAATTTTTAGTTAGAAAATAATAATAATTCCTCCCTAAATAAATATTCATGTTTATACTAGGTGTTACAAATACCTAAATATAATAAAATGTATCTAAAAATTTCATTAATTAGTTTAAGGTATCAAAACATAAAACCTAAATGGGGTGTCTAATACATTGATCTGACCATTATAATTAATCATATAGACCTATGAAGGTATCCATAAATCTTATTAAACCTCTCAAGAAAACATCCTAATATGAAAAGTTATATAAACCCTAAATTTATATCAACTATAAGAACCCATAACCCACACTCTATGATTTGGTTCTAAATTTATAAGCATTAAATTTTTGGCTTCAATGCCAAATAAGGTGAACTAATTATCACCGATCAAAACATTCAACATCAAAACCAAATATTGGTTCACCTACAAACCTATAGACCTTTTATGTATACAATTTTAGATAATTAGGACTAAATCATTTCAAAATTGATACCTAAACAATTAGTTCCTCAAGATGAACATCATATCCCATTTTAATAACCTCCCCTTTTTTGAATTAGCTAATCAACAACATCAATATAAAATCCCTTCATGATATATGTTACCCAAAATTATTCATTATAAATTTTTGAAGAGGAAAACATATGAATTATGTGCTCAAATTATTATTAAGGTTATACATAAGAATTAAAAAATTAATTTCATCAATTAGAATAATAAGTGAATAAGGGTATGATGAAAAAATGATAGCTCACGAGCTAATCACAAAGGAACTCATACACGTCATTACTTGGGTAAAAAAATATGAAAACATGGAAAAATAAAGAGTCATTAGAATCAATAATAATGAGACATGTGATATAAATATTTATAATAAAAAACATTATATTCCCATATAATGTAATTAAAACCATATTTTGGTAACACGGATCATTATATTCATAAAACTGTTCAAAACCCTCTTGAAGTGGAATATCCAAACGTTCGACTTCATATATAATCACTTCTTAATGAATTGTTGACCTATCTAGGAACACACATCATTTATGATAAAATAGTATCACCTAGTTCTATATAGGACAACACAGGTTTATGCTATAATGTGATTACATAAAATTAAATGGTTTACCCCATGTTTATACTGTAACGGGTGTACTAATATCTATCTGGGACACCTCATGTTTATGCTATAATAGGATAACCCAATATTTTCTGGGACAACCCATGTTTATACAATGTATAATAATGAAAACATTAATAATGTAAATATTTTAACATAAATTTGTAGGAAAAAATATTTCTATTTTTATAACATCATTTACCCATGGAAAATAAATGCCTTGCATGTTAATCTCTTGGAATCATGATTAACATGTTAAAATAAATATGTACTATAACAATATTTTGTATACATTTTTATCCAATGGAAATGAAATGTCTAACATGTAAATCCATTGGAAACATTATTATACCATTGAAATGAAAGGGGTTCCATATAGATCTCTTTGAATCATTATTATCCCAAGGAAAATATATGGGTTTCAGATAAATATCTTTATAACAATATCAATCCATTTAAAAAAATTTAGGATGGTATCATTAAAAATTATCCTCAGTGTAGGATAAGTAAGAATAGGGGTTGTTAATATTAATGAATGAAGATACCATCAAAATATCATTAAATTTTTTTATAGGAAAATACATTATCATTTTCAAAATAAATTTAAAAAGATTTTTTTTTGGAAAATGGGGAACTCCTTTAATCACTTCATGTCCTACCAAAAAATAATTAAATTTGGAAAACATATTCACAACTATTCTGTCACGACCCATCCTTGGGGCGCATGTCATGACTACCCCAAGCTCACCTTCCATAGGCCAGGGGCTGGCGACTTGCATCAAAGGCATAATCCCAATAAATAGGGAAGGCATTGCCTTTAAAAAGTAAACAAAAAAATAAAGTTCGCAACTAAAAGTAAACACTAAGTAAATATGTATACAAAAGATTGTTCTGTAAGGAATGGGGCCAGAAATACAAGCCCAAGAGTAAAGTAAAAACAACTGAAAAGGTAGTACAATGGCAGAAAGGTAAAACAACAACCAATGAGTCATCCTCCGGGAATCCCACCTGAAGGGTGGGTATATATGGCCTCCTTAGCACCCCAGTTCTGTCTGTCAGCTCTGTGTACATCTCGCCAAGTGGTCTACCTCTGGGTACCATCAAGCTCCACATCTCTCTACCTCGATCGTTGATGTCCGTCATCTACAACCAATACAACGTAGTGCGGGCATAACCCGTGTAGGGGTGAGTATAATGATACTCAGTAGGGACCCCGAGACCCCTGAAGGTCTCCCAAAATCCACAAAGGGTAAACCATAGAAGAATGATACAATCACGAAGTATCAAACAACCCTTCTTAGGTATATTCCCATATATATACCTAAGTTATCAACCATAGTCCAGCTCCAAATATCGAGCCCAAGCACAACCCAGTCCACACAGGAAAGAAAGTCAATCACATCGATGATAATGATTGAAAGTGAAGACTCATCTCACATAGGTATGCCACAATAGAAGAGAGATATATATGATCAGATGTAGCCATTGGATCATTTATGCTTTCAGACCCATACATGATACAGGACCAGCTAAGCTATCAGACCCACCTAGGAAATAGTCTAGCTATCTCGTCTAAGCTGTTGGACCCACACAGGATACATGCCTGCTAAGATGTCAGACCAACACAGGATACAGGCCAACTATTCTATCGGACCCACATAGTATACAGGAACAGAAGTTAGAACTGTCGAACCCACACAGGATTCTGGTATAGTAGTCGTCATCATCGAACCCACGGAGGATTCCAGTACAGTAGTGGTCATAGTCACAGCCATCTCTGGGGTTCCCGCACATAGCACGCTCGATTCAAGGAGGGTCCACTTCTCGAGCAATGGGGTTTGTACATCAACTATTACGATGTCCTGATTTGATGTATCCCGATGTTCTGTCTCATCAAAATAAACCCAACGCGACAGACGGTGCGTCAATCAGACGCCCAGTCTGAGAGTTATTGGCTTTTCCGTTCGAGGGGCCCGGTTGCATTTTCGCTTGTTCCAAACCCGACCATTTTCTAAAGTCGTCCAAAACACAATTAGAGTATCGCAAAAGGACCGAATTGTTGCGAGGGTCCCAGTGCCACAGACGGCGCGTCGTTCGGATGCGTGGTCTTGGAGAAATTCGCAATTAGGTGATGTTGGGCTCGACCCGTCAAGCCTAGTGGGCTAGCAAGTTGGCCAAAACCGACTCGGCTGGTCCGACCCCGCTTGGGGTCGGCCCGGCCTGGTTTGGAGGGTCTGACCCGGCTGGGGGGTCGGTCAGACCCGGTGGGGTGCGGCCCACCTGTCGACCCGTCCCGCGGAGTGGGCCGTTCCGGTTCTCCCGGTGACGCCGAGCGGCACCGCCTCTCCCTGCCCAGCCTGCCAAATCTGGCCAGTTCAATCCTGCGTGAGGGGCCCGCACAGCGGGTCCTGGTCTTCCAACTCGGCCAGAAGGTGTCCGACCACTTTTCCCACCAGAGGGGCCCACACATTGGGCTGTGGTCTTCTCCACAGCGTGGTTGCAAGTGGGCACAACAGTCCTCCAGCCAAGTCGGCTACAGCCGGCCGGTTTGGTTCATCCAAGTGGCCTACGGATGTGGGCAGCGATGTCCTCCACACGGTGGGCGTGACAGCGCCTGTCCACCATTTCCATGGCCCAGCCTGGCCATGGCCTTCGGTTGCTGCCACCATCGGTCGCGGCCACGTCTTCCGACTGCCGTGGCCTACATGGTTATGGCCCCCTTTCTCCAGTGTGGTGCGATGACACCATGCCCTTCCGACTCTGCCTCCGTCGCCAATAAAACCAAAAAGTATGGCGGAGGTTTGGGCCATGTTCGTGTGGCCCGAACCCTCCTCGTTACAATGTTAACTATTGGAAATTTATATTCTGCAATTAGAACAATGCAGTTCAGAGATATAAACAACTCAAAACAACCCCCTACCTCGTATTTCGTCGTCGAACATTGACTAGTCGCAAAAGATAATTGTCGCAGAAGTTGGACGTCCTTCCGTCAACGTCATAAGGGAAGACGTTGCCATTGGAGGTGCTCTTAGTGGATGACATCTTCTCCCATGATGTGGAGGAATCAGAAGGAAGATGGGCGTTCTTCGTGGGCATCGTCGTTCTTCGTCGAGAGAGTATTAACCTCCTAATACACCCAAGCTCCCAAAAGAAAGATTATGCCAACCCAATTAAAATAATGCATTCTCTTTTTTAATGGTGGAAAAATAAATTCACACCTCAAACAATAAAATTAATTAATAAATTCTGGAGCTCAATTTATTAATTAAATTGTGTTGGAAAATTAATGAGAGAAAGTGAAAGGTTTAAAATTAAAAAGAAGGGAGGTGGAGGGTTTTAATAGTTAAAGGGGGGTTTCAAGGGGAGTTGAGGGGTTTGTGTTCATGTGGCCCCCACCCCTAGTTATATCCTCCCAAGGGAGGTTAGGGTGTGGTGGGCCCCACCCCTAACATCCACCTCGAGACTTTAACCACCTTTCAAATAAAAATGTGTTGCACACACATTTTTATTTATTTTTTAATTTTAAATAGTAACCCCAATTTATAACTTCCATCCTGTATAATTAGATACTATAGTAAAGGTCCCCTTAAGTGAATATCGTCGATGTGAGTTCACTGGTGTCCTCATATTTTAATTCCAAGAACAGGTTCAAAAGATAGAAAAACCTGCATGTATGATTACTAAACGTACCCGAATGAAACTTCAAAAATTGATTCTAGACACACTTGTCCTCGAAATCAGGCACCGTCAGAAACTACAGACTCGTAAAATTACAATGAATTGAAGAAAAAATTCTCCTTTAACATTTCGGGTCTTTACATTACCCCCACCTCAAGGATTTACGTTCCCATAAAGCTACAACACACACTAGGGAAACAAATGGGGTACTGAGCATGCATCTGAGCCTCCCGTTCCCATGTGCTCTCCTGGAGGTTCTCGTACTGCCAGCGAACGCGCACCAGAGGAATTGACCATACACACAAGACCCACTCTAGTAGATCCTCAATCTCCACTAGAACCTCTGTGAACGTCGCCCCATCATCGATGTCCAACTCCCCATGGTCGATGATGTGGGACGGTTCTTGCACGTATCTCCTTATCTGAGATACGTGGAAGACGTCGTGCACCCTATGCAACTGTGGTGAAAGGTCCAAGTTGTAAGCTACCTCACCTACTCTACTGAGGACCTGTAATGGTCTAATGAATCACAGAGATAACTTGGAGCTTTGGCCAAATATCCAAGACCTCTTCGAGGTGAGATCTGTAGGAATACGTGGTCGCCATCCTAGAACTCCAGTGGTCTCAGTCTTCTATCAGCATAGGACTTCTGTCTGCTCAATGCAGTCTTCATCGGCTCCTGGATGATCTGCACCATCTCCATCATAGCCTGCACCATCTATGGTCCTACAAGTGCTGACTCCCCTGGGTAAGTCCAGCCTATAGGTGATCTACAAGGTTGGCCATATAGTGCCTCTTAAAGGGTAATCCCGATGGTGGAGTGGTAGCTGTTGTTGTACGCAAACTCCACCAAGGTTAAGTGATCCTCCCAGCTACAACCAAATTCGTGGATGCATGCAAGGAGCAAGTCCTCGAGAGTCTGAATGGTCCTCTCTATCTGACAATCCGTCTGAGGATGGAAGGCGGTGCTCAAGAGAAGCTGCTTCCTAAAATCCTCCTATAACCCCTTCCATAGTCGGGATGTGAAACGAGCATCTTGATCAGAGACAATAGTCGATGGCACACCATGAATCCGTACAGTCTGCTAAATATAGAGGTGTCTCAAGCTCTCTACTAAGCCCTTCTCTCTGATCAGTAGAAAGTGGGACAACTTGGTGAGTCTGTCTATGATCAACCAGATAGAGTCATGTCCTTTGGATGTACGTGGAAGCCCTGTCATAAAATCCCTGGATATCTCGTCCCACTTAAACTATGGAACCTCTAAAGGGTAAACCAAGCCTGCTGGACCTTGGTGATCCGCCATCACTTGATGACAAGTGAGGCATCGAGAGACAAACTCTGCTACTTCTTTCTTCTTACCTGGTCACCAGTGATGTTGTCTGAGGTCTTGATACATCTTTACCACTCCTGGATTTACCGCTAGAGGGGAAGTGTGGAACTCCTTCAATGCGTCATTCTATAGTGCAACTGGTACAATGGTACGTCCCCTGAAGGGAATGTCCTGATCCCCAACTTCAAAAAATCCATCTGGTGCCTACCCTGAGGATATTTGAGCATGTCATGTGTCACAGTCAACGTCCCCATGTTGGGCCTCTCTGACTCACTGAAGAAGTGGAGGAGTGACTGTGAGAGACTAAAGAAAGGCTGCTCCATCTCTATCTACAAAGGAAATCTGCAACGCGGCCAGCAGCTTTGTCGCCTCTCCTAGTAGTTGAAGGCCTAATCTCTTGCTGTGAGCATCTTCTACAACGTTCCTTTTACCAGGAGTATAGGATATCTTGAATTCATAGTCCTGGAGGAACTCAAGCCATCACACTGTCTCAGGTCCAGGTCCTTCTGCGAGAAGATATACTTGAGACTCTGGTGGTTAGAGTAGACTGTAAAACACTTGCCCATCTGATAGTGCCACCACATCTTCATGGAAAAGACCACTACTACTGACTCTAGGTCAGGGGTAGCGTAGTTCTGCTCATGTTGTCTCAGTGGTCGTGAACCATACGCGATCACTGCTTTCTCTTGCATCAGAACACAGCTGAGTCTGGTCCCTGATGCGTCACAGTAAACTATGTACCCTATGCCCTCCTCGGGTAGCCTCAAGATGGGCGCACTTTTAGTACCCCAAACATTTTATGTTATGTGTTCCTTTGAAAAAACACTAGTTTATTTAGGAGATAGTTAAAACCTAGACATTAAACATAAATTTCTCACTTTTATGTTTTGAATTTTGCAAAATGGTTATCTAGAGTTGTGTTCAGTAAGTCATTTGGAGTCTGATAGAACAAACGTGATTTTTGGTGAATAGTAACATACCCATATGAATAGTAATATGAATAGTAACATTCCATTATGAATAGTAAATAATAATATTTTTTTCCTTAAGGTAATAAGATAATGAGATCTTAATTAGTTTTTCAATGAGAAATAAAACTAGTTGCGCTTTAAGATTGTTATTTTTCAAATTAACTTTTACCTTATTTAAAAATTAAATTAATAATATTTAGAAAATTATTTTTTAAAAATGGATTTTAATTTTGAAATATACACGTTGATAAATGGTTAGGGTGAATTTTCATAATTTTTCTGAAATACTTGATTTTTCAGTGAATAGTAAAAAATACAGTTTTTAGTTTCAGTGTGTTAATGACATTATTAATGATATAATAATGATGTCATAAATCTTGTATACTTGTGTATAGTTAAATAAGATTTTAGGTGTCCCAAGTGGCTTATACCATGGGAAAAGACCATGGGCATGCCCATGGTGTTGCAAAAACCACTAATGAGGTGTCCCTTGGAAATTATTAAAATAATCCCTCACTTTTCCAATAAATACCAACTCTTAACTTCATTAAATTCATTATCAATTCCTTGTAAATGATTTTATAGTATCCTTACCTCCATATTATCCCTCCCAAGGATTCACCAGGCCCCCAAAGTCCCATCCTCTCTACAAGGTAAGAAAATTTGCAATTTCTATCTTTTTCCATTCCAGTTCTTTTTTATGTGGTATATCGTTCAAATTTCCATACCATGTTCCTATTTTTATTCTTATTCCATATCTACTCTGTATTATGATTAATTTCTGGATAGTTGACCCTTTTCCCATCACTTTTTATTATTTTCTAAAACCATGTTGTGTAGTCGTTAGGCTGCCAAATATTTATAAGTTATTTCCAAATTATTCTTTTATTTTGAGTTCTTTATTTATTCTTTATTAATATATTCTTACCCAAGAGGAATAAAATCTCCTGAATCATGTATATTATTGATTTTCTCATGATCTTGAGAAATTCATCATCAATATTATTCTTTTCCCCCACTTGTTCAAGGAATTAAAAACATTGTCCGTGATGTGTCGAATTACCGACATCGTAGACGATGTGATTTCAATTTGAATTAATTCTTTCAAGTCTAGTCATGAAACCATATATATGGTTGAACTAGGTTATAATATATGTGTTATGACTCACCCATGGTCTAGTATTTTTTTGGTACTCATTGTTCAAATTTCTAAAACAAAATCAGGTTGTTATTATCAAAGAACCACTAAAACGATCAAAAAAACATAATTAATGTTTTAACTAATGAATAATAATCATGGAATATAACCCAAAATCATTATAATATCATTTATATATCCATATTTTCGTTAATAAAATTTATGAACAATTCTATATGTTTAACAATGTTTCATATGAACTTCCATTCATGGAAACAAGTAAACGAAACATGAAAACCAAGTAATAAAATTCATGCAAAACAATAAGATTTAATCTCTGAAACCCATAAAAGAGGCTATTAATGAACGTAATAAAGTTATATAATGTAAATTAAACGTTTATTAGGTTCTGTAATTATTAATTAATGAATCTAAATTTGATTATTCAGGTCATTAAGAACAATCAAGAACACACTAGAGAAAAAGGTAAGGGGTTTCTTATCTCACTTTAAAATCTGTGAGATTTCCATTATTCGCCAATTATTCCTTATATTTGGTATATGAGTACTTCCATTTGATATATAATTACATTATTATATTCATATTCATGTTATTAAATTATTCACTTGATGGTTATTAAGTTTTGGTGATAAGGTTCGACCGATTACATTCTGGTAAGGGACTTTGTCTCTGCTGTTGTTTTCATTATGACTATCATTGTATTGAGAAACTAATCATCCTTATGTGGTTTACTGACTGCCTATTTGAGGTCACCTTTCATTTGAAATAATATTTATAATAAATATCCATTATCTCATATCATGTATATGTTTTTTTCTAAACCATATACCATTTTACATATGGCGTATATTTTGGAAAGTTATTTTAATTATGTAAATATTGATGAGTCCATATACTATACTCTATTCGGAAATTGAAAAGACATATTTATCTTGTATTTAATCAATGTATAAGGAATTATTTGGAAATTCAGTGGTGGGTGGGGCCTTCTATAGCCCCTCGATGCATCGGTATGTCTAATGCGACAAAACAGTTTGGCGACGAACCCTTCGAGTTTGTTTCCAAAAATCAGATGGCCCATAGAACTAAACTTTTTTATGGTATTATGGTTTCATGTGCCAGATACATGAAATCCAATTAATAAGAATTCTATTTATTCATTATTAGTTATTATTATATTCCATGAGGTTTTCAGTATGACAAAATCTATGGATGCAGTTTCATTCTCAGTTTATTAATGGCATTAGTTGTTCATTTATTCACTATTCCGTATTTATTATGTCAGATTGATTGTGATCACTTATTATTATAATCATGTTTCCGCTATATATAACCTTTACTGAGTGTCTGAGCTCACCCCTTTAATTTTCTACCTTCAACAGGTGATGAAGAGAAGATCTTTTATTAAGTTCATGGGGATTCCAATTTTTATTTTTTATTATGTATTGTATTTTGTAATCTTTCCCAATGTAATTTGAGTAACATTTATGTATCTAGTTGCTTCAATACTACTAAACTGATTGTTCCTTTAGGATTTTCATTCCTTCTAACCATGCCAATATCACAAGTAATGCACCGGCTCCATCTTAGAGGTGTCGGGGTGTTATAGTTGATATCAGAGGGATGTTAATAGAAAACATGGAAACTAGAGAAGGAAATGTATAGAAGGGAACAAAGCCCTAAGGTAGTATTTGAGGAATAACATACAATAAAGTCCTAGTATTTTGGTAAAGAATATATTATGTGGATATTTTAAGCAATACATCCTTTTCTGGATATGAGCAGGTAGAGGCGGCTCTGGCACAGATGTATCTAGCGGTAAAACCCGAAAACACCGCTTTGAGCTAGACACGAATCGGAAATGGTCCATGAAAATGGGCCGTGCTACACACTTGGTTACCACAATCCTAGTGGATATTCTTAGGATAATTAATATTTTCATTAAAAACCATTATGAAGGATTTAATGTAAATTTTTCCTCAGCGGAACCTTTTTTATAAGATTAGCTATGCGTAGAATTTCAATCTATGTTGACTGCTTATCTATTTGAGATTCGTAAACTAATCTAGTGTATCCTATTATTTAGAAATTGAATCTAATGGAAGAAGGGGAATAAATACTCATGGGAAAGGTAGGGATCTCCCTACTGATAAAGTCAATACAGTCAACATTGGAACATATCAGATCATGAGCATATTGGGACAACTTTCTCAAGTTGTAACGAATAACCCTTCAACACCTATGTTGTGTAAAGACTAGTAAATTTCAAGGAATATTTTTTTCTTAAATTATTTGGGATTTTATGAGTATGCAGTTTCTAACGACACCTGATTCTGAGGCCTGGTGTGCCCGGAATCAGTATTCAAAGTTTAGCTCGGGTACGTTCAGTAAACGAACGAGCGGGTTTTTCTGTCTTTTGAACCGGTGCATAGAATTGAAATCTGAGGGCACCGATGGGACCGCTGCGCCCGTAATTTCTTAAGAGGATCTTTACCAATGATGCTTCTTCTCGGGAGGTGTAGTTAAAAAAATGTGGATTAAATGAAAATTAAAATAAAAATTTCTTACAATTTTATTTCTTTTTCTGAAGTGGTTTAAATCTACATGGGGAAGTTGGGGGGTCATGTTAAGAAATTTGTGAGTTGGGGCCCACACGAGCCCCAACCATTCACATTCCCTAACCCCTTAACTCTCCCCCTTTAAACATGTTAAACCCCCTTTTAATTGGGTAACTCCCCACTCTCCAACTTTAATTCGTGACAACACACACTAAATTAATTGATTAAAACTCTTCACCAGGACCTGCTCGGCTGACATCCGAGCCGTGGCCGGCTTCCGAGCCGGGCCGCAAGCCGCTCCAGGGAGGGCCGCCCACACGGAGTCGGGCACGGCCGCGCTAATAGGGCCAGGCCACGCCCAATTAGGCCGGACCCAGTCATGGGTCAGGTTGACCCAGTTCGGGCCGACCCAGGGGGTATTGGGCCGGGTCGGACCGGGGCCAAACCCCCTATTTTCAGACTAGGTTTGTTCAAACGCCCATATCGTTGGCTACAGACCTTTGATCGACGCACCGTATGTTGCATTGGGATCCTTGGATCGAGATGGTCATTTCGGTACACTACACATGAGGTTTCGGAGAAGTTTCTGTATGGGCTGGTTGGTTCGAACCCGAAACCAACCGGGCCCTTAGAGCGGAAACACTTATAACATAACGACCGGACGCCCGAATGACGTGCCGTCAATTTCGTTGAGTTACTATTAGTGAGAAGGTTATTTTGGGTTACTCTACTTGACGTTTGAATGTAGCTGGAGTATGGTTAGGTTGGTTTTAGCTTAATAACCAACCGGGCCTCTGGGACGGAAACACCAATATCTCTCAGACTGGGCGTCTGATTGACGTGCTGTCTGTTGTGTTGAGTTACTTTTGACGAGATGGAACATTGTTATAAAACATATCTGGACTTCTTGAATGTTGATTTATTGACCCCTTGGCTCATGGAGCGGACCCTCCTGGAATCGACCGTGCTGTGTGCGAGAACCCTTGAGCTGGCTGCGACTCCGACGACGATGACGAATGTACTTGGATCCTACGTGGGTTCGGCAGCGAGGACGATTGTACTTGGATCCTACGTGTGTTCGGAAGTGAGGACGACCGTACATGGATCCTACGTGGGTTCGATAGTGGGGACGACTGTACATGGATCCTACGTTGGTTCGACAGCAATGGTTACTATACTAGGATCCTACGTGGGTTCGGCAGTGACGACTTCTGTACTTGGATCCTACATGGGTTTGGAAGAGGAGATGACTCAGAGGCTACATCTAATCATATCCACCCCACTTCGTGAGTAGTATACATGTGTGAGCTGAGTCGTGACTTCCAATCAATATCATCGATATGATTGACTTGCTTTCCTATGTGGACTGGGTAGTGTTTTATTTATGGACTGGGTTGTGCTTTCATGTGTGCACGGGGTTGTACTTGGGCTCGTGAGTTGGAGCCGAACTTGAATTGATGACTTAGTTATATATATGGGCATATACCTATGTAGAGTTGGTTGACACTTCGTGATCATATCCTTCCTTTGTGGTTTATTCTTTGTGGATTCTGGGAGACCTTCGGAGGTCTTGAGGTCCCTACAGAGTATTGTAAACTCACCCATGCACGATCTATTCCTGCACTACGTTGTGTTGGTTGCAGAAGATGGACATCGTTGATTGTGGTTGAGGCTTGTAGAGCAGGACGGTACCCAGAGGTGGACTATCAGGAGGACGTACACGGTGCAGACGAACGGATTCAAGGAGCAGTGGAGACCATCTGTACCCACCCTTCAGGTGGGGTATCCGGAGGACGACTTGGTGGTTGCTGCTTTACATTTCAGCTGTTGTAATTTGTTTTCTCAGTTGGGTTTGTATACTGGCCCATTTACTTTCCAGCACTTACTTTTGTACTCAGTTTACTTAGTGTTTACTTCATCTTGGGTACTCTGTGGTGTTTTTTTCTTATATAAGGCAATTCCGTCCCTTTTATCGGGATTTACGCCTTTGGTACTCGTCGCCAGCCCATGGCCTACAGAAGGCAGGCTTGGGGTAGTCACGGAACGGGCCCTGAAGATGGGTCATGACAAATTGGTATCAGAGGAGTCGGTTCTACCACAGAACATAGGACTCTGATAATTTCTTCTATGTGAATCAATAGTGTCTAGGGTATTGAGTGTGGTTGTCAGTCCAGGGAGTCCAGTGTTGGTGCGGCGGCTGACGTATCCTTACACCAGGACCTTGACTTTTGATTTCCGTCTCAGTGCTCGAAAACACTAAT
This sequence comes from Viscum album, assembly GCA_963277665.1. NCBI lineage: Eukaryota > Viridiplantae > Streptophyta > Magnoliopsida > Santalales > Viscaceae > Viscum > Viscum album. The sequence goes on from OY728119.1 coordinate 1,894,915,773, forward strand.
TGCACGTTTGTTTTAAAAGTTTTCTTTGTGATTACTTTGTGTCATCTCACTAGGTATACCGTATTAACCATGGAGCACCTTTTTCTTTTCAGGATTTCCCCACGATGGTAGCCAGCTGGGGTTCCTAGCATTGTGTGAGATGGCAGCCCACCGAGTGACGAGGCCTCGGTGCAGGGCCCCATTACAGTGGAGGCACTGATGGTACTTCTACCCGCCAATCCACCGATGCCACCAGCCCTATCAGTTTAGAGTGCACGTCGCATGAGTACACTAAACGAGTATTAGCGTCAGAGGCCGCCAAAGTTCCGTAGATAGACATACCCTCAGGCAGCAGAGGATTGGTTGGAGGCTATCATCCGAGTTTTCAGATTAGTAGGGACACCATCTGACCACATGGTGATCCTTGCGGCGAATCTATTGCATGCAGAAGCAGGTTGATGGTGGAGCCTGATGCTATAGGTGCACGACGAGGAATCACTGCTATGGACGGATGTCGAGAGTCTTTTCCGCTCAGAGTTAATTCCAGCCACCCTCTGTGCATTTCGCCTCCAGGAGTTACTACAACTACGGCAGGGCAGCATGACAGTAGCCCAGTACTCTGCGAGATTTACTGATCTCTTGCGCTACTCCACGAACATGGTACGAGACCCATTCTTCTGGTCCCAGACCTTCGAGCAGGGACTGAGACATGAGATCAGGGCTTCGATGATCTCCCTCAGCATTCTGATGTAGGAAGGAGTACTGGAGCGATCCCTTCTTGTGGAGAGATTTTTTTCTTAGTCTACACCAGCAACGATGCCTACTGCAGGGCGACATGTAGCGGAGTCTTCTGCAGCTGGTAGTAGACAGACGTCGCAGACGTCCAAGAGGACCAGACCATCAGGTGGGCGACCTCAGGATACTGGTTTGGAGGTGTGGGGCACACATAGCAGAGTCATTCATACGAGAGGCAGACAGTGTTGTGAATGTGGTGGGAAGGGCCACATGGCTTGTGACTACCCAGCCCGCCATGCAGAGAAGAATCAGACGGGTGAGGGACCACATAAGCAGAGGTAGAGGTTCAACCATGGTGGTCTGCAGGGAGCAGGAAGACGAGGTAGAGGAGCTTCCTAAGCAGCAGGTGGTGGACGACGCTTCGGGGCTCTACCACCACCACCACCAGGAAGTCCACCCTGACCATAGGGAGCTGGCGGGCAAAGGCAGGCTCAAATTTAGGTAGTGGAAGCCTATGACCACGGCGCACCGGAGATGATTCCAGGTACTATCTATTTCTACTCCACCCTAACTACAGTTCTTATAGACACAAAATCAAGTCATTCTTTCATTGCCGCTGCCCTTGTTCGGATCTCAGATATTCCAATGGAGCCATTGGCTCGATCTGTATGGCTAGAGACTCCTACGGGAGCCGAATCAACGCTTACACACTGGTGCCGGAAGTGTGAGCTTACTCTAGGAGGCGAGAGCTTCGGCTGGGATCTACATGTAGCGGCCTTGAGCCCTTACGGTGTCATCTTGGGCATGGACTGGTTATCTACTGTCCATGCTCAGATCGACTATATTAGGCACAAAGTGCGGTGTGTCCGCACAGATGGGAGTAGGTTCACCTTCACCGGTGAGAAGGGAGCATTTGCAGTGCAGGATAGACTCACATAGAGTATAGGACAGCCGATCACTCATTAGTTGGCTAGTCTCATCCTAGGAGCAGCTGATGTGCGGAGTCCGATTTTTCCTGTTGTGATGGATCAGTATGCGGACGTTTTCCCTAACGATGTTCCAGGACTACCTCCTCATAGAGAGGTAGAATTCTATATTGAAATGTACCCCGAGACAACCCCGATATCCACTCCAGCATATCAGATGGCTCCCGTTGACCTTCGAGAGCTACATGTACAGCTGGAGGACTTGCAGGACAAGGGATTCATCCGACCTAGTGTTTCACCCTGGGCTTCCCTAATTTTGATCGCCAAGAAGGCGGACGGGAGCTTGCGACTGTGTGTCGATTACCGTCACCTGAACTAGGTGACCGTGAAAAACAAGTATCCACTCTCGAGGATTGAAAACCTCTTTGAATAGCTCAAGGGAGCATGATGGTTCTCAAAGATAGACCTTAGGTCAGGATATCATCAGCTCAGAGTTCGAGACGAGGATGTGCAGAAGACGACCTTCAGGTGTCGGTATGGCCACTATGAGTTCTCTTTTATGCCTTTAGTCGTAACCAATTCCCCAGCAGTGTTCATGAGTCTCATGAAAATGATCTTCAAGCCTTACCTCGATCGGTTTGTCGTAGTATTCATCGACGACATACTTATTTTCTCGACTACTGAGGAGGAGCACCCCTATCACTTGAGGGTTGTACTGGACACACTCCGAGAGAACTAGCATTATGGTAAGCTCTCGATGTTACAGTTCTGAATTCAAGAGGTCCACTTCTTGGGGCATGTCATCTCTCAGGTGGGAGTTATAGTGGATATAACATCCCGCCTTTTTATCACATAAACTTTCATTACATTTTACAAAACTGAGGATCTTTAAGGTTTAGCATCTTGGAATCCGGGAACTTAAAACTTGAAAACATAAAACATTCTTGTTAAAAACATGAAAGGCTTCTCCTCATGTTCATCCTATGTTCATTACTGCATCTCAAACCTGGAGACATACATCAAAAGAAAGGGTGAGCAGAAGGCCCAGTAAGGGAAACAAGAGAAACATTTTACATGTGAACTTGAGATACTTCAATAAGGTCATGAAAAGAACTTTAAGGCATGAGAAAGAAATCATGAGGCATATCATAATAAAAATAACGTTTTTCATAACTCTAATATGTGGCTACAACATTTAATATTGACAATCATTTCGTTTCACCAAGGTCCACCCCCAAGGTGTCATTAAAAATTACCAAGGTTATTCACCAAGGTATCAGTCTAAAAGGTCATCTCTAGAGATTAAGTCATTACCCAATGAATTGGAGCTCTATCTGGGCACACCCTTGAGATGTCTTTATTATCATGTGATCCACATATATCATAATCAATAAATTCATAAACAACCCATATAGAATAAAATAAATGGGTTTCATTTCATAACCATAACGTTTTAAAAACTGCTTTAATGACATGATCATTTTGTCACTTTAAACACAACGGAAAGGGAAAGCAGGTTTCATGTATGTAAATCCCAGAATTTAAAATAGAAAATTTTGAAATATATGTGAATACCCCTATATAAATAAGAGCTTTGAGTATTCACATAATAACATAAAATAATTTTGAGAAAAAAGAGAGAGGCATTTTGATAAGAAAATTCTGCAGCATAACGACTATGTTACAAGGTTTTAGAAAACATTGAAAAGAGTGGGGACATGGGTCACCCACTCATAAATGATACATAAAATAGTAGGGGGATAGAATATAAGGGATTTAAGAACATGGTAATGAAATTTTAATGATATACCATATGAAACGAAGAACTTGAAAGGAAGACAAAAATAAGATTTCTCTTATGAGAATTCGGCAGCCTAACAGCGTCACTTAAAACATCCAAAAATGGATTGATGAGATCAAATAGGGTCTCTCATCATATGAAAATAAATGATCAGTATGATAGATATAGAGATTATACCCCAAAGTAATAGAAAGGAACTTGAAAGACATGACATGAAAGTAGATCTTGAAAACGAGAAGGGTGAATGAACCCCTTAGAAATTCGGTAGCCTAACGACGCCACTTAAACTTCAACAAAAATGAATTGATGAGATGAACTAGGGTCTCTCATCATATGAACATAAAATATCAGTATGATTGATTTAGAGATCATACCCCAACATAATAAAAAGCAACTTGCAAGACTTGACATGGAATTAGAACTTTGAAAAAGGAGTAAGGTGAAAGAACCACTTAAAATTTCGGCAGCCTAACGACACCACTTAAAACATCAAAATACTGAATTGAAGAGATAAAATGGGCTCTCTCATCATATGATCATAAAATATTAGTATGATAAATTTATAGATCATAACCCAACATAATAAAAATGAACTTGAAATACTTTACATGAAAATAGATCTTGAAAAATGAGAAATGAGAAAGAATCCGTTACAAAAAATTTGGCAGCCTAACGGCGCCACTTAAAACTTCATAAAAAGAAATAATGAGAGTAAGAGGTGATCTCTCATTATATGAACATGAAAATGGAAGTAAGAGGAGTATAAAGGAACATACATTAACATAAGAACATGGAGCATAAAAGGAATTACATAAAAGAGATTTCTTGAAAAGAAAGGGAGAGGTCGGATCCCTTACCTTAAAACGTAACTCTTAAAACTCAAAGGTTGGGACCTTGAGGGCATGGGGAACCTTGGGAGGACTCCTTGGGAGGTAATGAGACCATAAATTCGTTGTGGGAGAGTGGGGAGTCTAAATGGATGAAAGGATGGCTTGGTATTTATAGGGAAAGTGAGGGGACAAGGCATTAATGGCCAAGGGACACCTCAAAAGTGGTTTTCTCAAAACCATGTGCTCTTCCATGGTATTTCCCATGGAGTTAGGCCACATGGGCCCCCCAATACAATAATTCTTCACCTCCGGTCGGCCAACCCATAAAATATCTCATGACATCATCATGACACAGTTATGATGTCATTAAACATACCGAAACCCTAAAACTGTATTTTTACTATTCACTGAAAATTCAACTTTCTCAGAAAAATCCCAAAATTTCACCTTTAAAAAATATCAATTCTCTGATTTCAAAAATGAACTCCATTTTATAAAAATAATTTTCTAAATATTTTTAATTTATTTTTTAAATAAATACACTATTCACCAAAAATTCATTTTTTTCAGAAAAATCCCCAAAAATTACCTTTACATAATATCGATGCTCTGAGTTCAAAAATGAAACCCATTATATAAAAATAATTTTCTAAATAATTTTAATTTAATTTTTAATTAAAAAACACTATTCACCTGAAAAAAATAATACATGAATAATAATTTATGAAACCATTATTTAACCATTTTATTTAATCACATTACTTAATCAAGGTGCATAGATTATATTAATACTTTCATTAAGTGAGATTACTAATCCATTTGGTCACATTACTAATCCTATGCATAAAATCACTATTCATCATTTTCTATTCATCAAAAAACAAGTTGATCTTATTAGACTCTAAATTTCGTACTGAACATAATTGTAGAAAACCATTTTTTGAAAATCATAACACGTTTTTAATTATTTAAGGTTTACATAAACATTTTTAAAATATCCTTTTTCTAAAATTCATCAAAAATACGCATACTATATTTATCCGGTCATTTGAAAATTCATAAACTTCATCATAAAAAGAAATCCCAATTTTTATTTAAAATAATGGATTACACAAGGCAGTTACGGTCGCCTTACATATCCCATTATCACACCAGCATAAGACCTAAGTGTAAGGTGTGCTACGGTGAGAGAATCTGAGGGAGGCTCGACCAACATCGCACGAGTACTAATTTCTATCAGTTTGAACTTCTCGTAAAGGCGATTCCGTTCTAGCTTCACACGATGAAGTTCAGCTTGGGTTTGGTCCAGAGAAAAGCCCAGTGGTGCTACCTCCTTCCCAAGTTCTGTTAGATGGGATTTGATCGGTCCAAGACTACTGGGTGAGGCCATCGAATCTTATTTCTATAATAATTAACCAAGATTACTTGTATTTAGGGACAATAATCAAAATGTTTAGTTTACAGCAGTCATATTGACCAATGGTCATATAACAGTCAAAACCCAACTGTCTCATTTTAATTATACTCATGTTATCAAATGAAACATTTTTGTTGAGTATAAATATAAAATAAAATAACACATAAAATTGGGAAACAATATTTATTCAAAATTTCAGGTCGTTACAATCTTCCCCCTTAAGAAATTGTGTCCTCGCAATTTTTAAAACTGGGTTTTGAAATTTCATTGAAAGTCCCACATCGGAAAAGGAGTCAGTAAAACTATTACTTTAAAAGAAATAAAGGGAAGTACAAAGGTCACCCGAGTTAACCCACACTAGGATTCCATGTAGGAAAACATGGACATGGAGGAGAAAACAAAGGGTCAAGTTCTGAGGGAGAGTGATAGAAAACCTGATTAGGATAAATTTAACCATAATAAAATCCCAAACTTTTGATGTGTGTAAACGGTCTTTGATTACCTAGTATGAAACGTAAACCAACAACGTTTTTGTTTTACGTTCCTTTTCATAATTTTGAGGAATTCATTTACTATATAGAAAATATACCTACCTTTATATAGAGTTTCATCCTTTAAAAAGTTTCTACCCAAAACTAATATTTTCTCCAAACGATGAGCATTCAAAACTACTTGGTCTCATCCAAACACAAGAATCATCTTCTAGAGAATCACATAATCCACAAGAGATTAAATATCTATTTCATCTATCTTTAAACATTATCCCAAAAACCGAAAGGGTAAGGTAAAACAACTCTTCAAAAAGAAATAATCCCATAGGAATGGTAACTACTTATAAATCTTCAAAGTTGCATGGTACTACCCAAAGTTCATCATAGACCATTCCATAAATAACGGTCCTTAAAATTCCTCAAATTAAACCAAACTATGATTGAAACCCAAATAAAAGAGGGATTTGATAACATAGTCTTCCAAAATAAACTTCATTGTTCATATCCAAACAACATCAACCACTCCTAACATCTTATTACAAAAGTAGATAACCTAAACATATTTTATTCATGATAGGTTAATCATTCCCATATGATACCTAAATTACTATAAGTCCACCTTAAATTCATCGATTCTGCAAAATATAAGTCAACCTTACTTCTCAATGGAAATACCGTAGTAGTCTATTTACCTCGATCATATAGGGTCCCCAAAATAGTGAATGTCTTCCAAAATAATAATCATCTTTTAATCCCCTAATCATCTCTATCATATTAATACGGCAATCATCGCATTTCCTTTCACATTGGTTGTCGGGACATGTTCTTCCATTTACCACCATTAACTAAGAAGAGAAAGTATAATTAGGGGCTTAAATACTTAGCCAACAATCATGAAAATGAACTTAAAGGATATAAGGATAACATGTAGAAGAAAAGTATACCCTAACTTGTGATCCCCTAGGTTTAAAACTAGGTTATCCATGATCATATATTCTTATGTGAATGTTTATTTTATTTTATCTTTGTTCCTTTAAAAATTGTTCATACTAAGATTATGAATTTACCAAAGAATATCCCCTGAGAGTGTCGTTACCAAGAGTTCAGCAAGGCACGTTGTCTTGTACCAGTTCCCGTTCGAGTCTAGCTCAAAGAGGTGTTTTTGGGTTTTACCCCTATGTACATATGTGCCAGAGCCACCTCTACGTACTCTTATCCAGACAAGGATGTATTTTCTTGGCAACCCATTACTCAAAACTCACCAAAATACTAGGAAGATTTCCTATATATAAATTTTTCTATAGTATTCTTCCTAAAGTTTTCATATCCTTATTTCCACAAATAACTAAACCATCATTTGATACCAACTATAACATCCCGCCTTTTTATCACATAAACTTTCATTACATTTTACAAAACTGAGGATCTTTAAGGTTTAGTGTCTTGGAAACCAGGAACTTAAAACATGAAAACATAAAACAATATTGTTAAAAACTTGAAAGGATTCTCCTCATGTTCATCCTAGGTTCATTACTACATCTCAAACAGGAGACATACATCAAAAGAAAGGGTGAGAAGAAGGCCTAGTAAGGGAAACAAGAGAAACATTTTACATGTGAACTTGAGATACTTGAATAAGGTCATGAAAAGAACTTTAAGGCATGAGAAATAAATCATTAGGCATATCATAATAAAAATAAAGTTTTTCATAACTTGAAGATGTGGCTACAACATTTAATATTGAAAATCATTTCATTTCACCAAGGTCCATCCCCAAGGTGTCATTAAAAATTACTATGGTTATTCAACAAGGTATCAGTCTAAAAGGTCATCTCTAGAGATTAAGTCTTTACCCAATGCATTGGAGCGCTATATGGGCGCACCCTTGACATATCATTATTATCATGTGACCCAAATATATAATCATATATAATTTCATAAAAAACCCATATAGCATAAAATAAATGGGTTTCATTTCATAATCATAACGTTTTAAAAACTGCTTTAATGACATGATCATTGTGTAACTTTAAACCCACGGAAAGGGAAAGCGGGTTTCATGTGTGTAAATACCAGAATTTAAAATATAAAATTTTGATATATATGTGAATACCCCTATATAAATAAGAGCTTTGAGTATTCATATAGTAACATAAAATAATTTTGAGAAAAAAGAGAGAGGCATTTTGAGATGAAAATTCTGCAGCGTAACGGCAATGTTACAAGGTTTTAGAAAACATTGAAAAGAGAGGGGACATGGGTCACCCACTCATAAATGATCCATAAAATAGTAGGGGGACAGAATATAAATGATTTAAGAACATGGTAATGAAATTTGAAAGATATACCATAAGAAACAAAGAAATTGAAAGGAAGACAAAAATAAGATTTCTCTTATGAGAATTCGGCAGCCTAACGGCGTCACTTAAAACTTCAAAAAATGGATTGACGAGATCAAATAGGGTCTCTCATCATATGAACATAAATTATAAGTATGATAGATATAGAGATCATACCCCACAATAATAAAAAGGAACTTGAAAGACTTGGCATGAAAGTAGATCTTGAAAAAGAGAAGGGTGAAAGAACCCCTTAGAAATTCGGCAGCCTAACGGCGCCACTTAAACATCAACAAAAATGAATTGATGAGATCACATAGGGTATCTCATCATATGAAAATAAAAGATCAGTATGATAGATTTAGAGATCATACCCCAACATAATAAAAAGTAACTTGCGAGACTTGACATGGAATTAGAACTTTGAAAAAGGAGAAAGATGAAAGAACCACTTAAAAATTCGGCAGCCTAACGACGTCACTTAAAACATCAAAATACTGAATTGAAGAGATAAAATGGGGTCTCTCATCATATGATAATAAAAGAACATTATGATAAATTTAGAGATCATACCCCAACATAATAAAAAGGAACTTGAAATACTTTACATGAAAATAGATCTTGGAAACTGAGAAGGGAGAAAGAATCCGTTACAAAAATTTCGCCAGCCTAACGGCGCCACATAAAAAATCATAAAACGAAATAATGACAGTAAGAGGGGACATATAATTATATGAACATGAAAAGGGAAGTAAGAGGAGTATAAAAGAACATTTTTTAACATAAGAACATGTAGAATAAAAGAAATTACATAAAAGAGATTTCTTGAAATGAAAGAGAGAGGTCAGATCCCTTACCTTAAAACGTAACTCTTAAAACTCAAAGGTTGGGACCGTGAGGGCTTGGGGGCACCTTGAGAGGACTTCTTGGAAGGTAATGAGACCATAAATTCGTTGTGGGAGAGTGGGGAGTCGAAATGGATGAGAGGATGTCTTGGTATTTATAGGGAAAGTGAGGGGACAAGGCATTAATGGCCAAGGGACACCTCAAAAGTGGTTTTCTCAAAACCATGTGCTCTCCCATTGTATTCCCCATGGAGTAAGGCCACATGGGCCCCCATACAATAATTAATATCCTTTGGTCGGCCAACCCATAAAATATCTCATGACATCATCATGACACAGTTATGATGTCATTAAACATACCGAAACACTAAAACTGTATTTTTACTATTCACTGAAAATTCAACTTTCATAGAAAAATCCAAAAATTTCACTTTAACCAAATATCAATTCTCTGATTTCAAAAATGAACTCCATTTTATAAAAATATTTTTCTAAATAATTTTAATTTATTTTTTAAATAAATACACTATTCACCGAAAATTCATTTTTTTCAGAAAAATCCCCAAAAATTACCTTAACATAATATTGATGCTTTGAGTTCAAAAATAAAATCAATTATTTAAAAATAATTTTCTAAATAATTTTAATTTAATTTTTAATTAAAAAACACTATTCATCCGAAAAAACTAATACTTGAATAATAATTTATGAAACCGTTATTTAACCATTTTATTTAATCACATTACTTAATCCAGGTGCCTATATTATATTAATACTTTCATTAAGTGAGATTACTAATCCATTTTGTCACATTACTAATCCTATGCATAAAATCACTATTCATAATTTACTATTCATCAAAAATCAAGTTGATCTTATTAGACTCTAAATTTCATACTGAACATAACTGAAGAAGACCATTTTTCGAAAATCATTACACATTTTTAATTATTTAAGGTTTACATAAACATTATTAAAATATCCTTTTTCTAAAATTCCTCAAAAATACACATACTATATTTATCCGGTCATTTGAAAATTCACAAACATCATCATAAGAAGAAATCCAAATTCTTATTTAAAACAATGGATTGCACAAGGCAGTTACGGTCTCCTTACATAGCCCCTTATCCCACCAGCATTGGACCTAAGTGTAAGGTGTGCTAAGGTGAGAGAATCTGAGGGAGGCTCGACCAACATCGCACGAGTAGTAATTTCTATCAGTTTGAACTTCTCGGAAAGGTGATTCCGTTCTAGCTTCACACGATGAAGTTCTGCTTGGGTTTGGTCCAGACCAAAGCCCAGTGGTGCTACCTCCTTCCCAAGTTCTGTTAGATGGGCTTTGGTCGGTCCATGACTACTGGGTGAGGCCATCGAATATTCTTTCTATAATAATTAACCAAGATTACTTATATTTAGGGACAATAATCAAAATGTTTAGTTTACAGCGGTCATATTGACCAATGGTCATATAACAGTCAAAACCCAACGGTCTCATTTTAATTATACTCATGTTATCAAATGAAATATTTTTGTTGAGTATAAAAATAAAATAAAATAACACATAAAATTGGGAAACAAGATTTATTCAAAATTTCGGGTCGTTATAGTGGATCCTGCGAAGATCGAGGCAGTACATGCTTAGGAGCCACCCAGGAGGGTGAAGGAGGTGCAGAGTTTCCTAGGTCTGGCTGGGTACTATCGGAGATTTGTTCCAGACTTCTCCAGAGTTGTAGCACCACTTTCAGCTTTGATGAATTAGGGAAAAACCATCGTGTGGTCAGATAGATGTCAGTAGAGCTTCCAGGCGCTGAGACAGAGACTGACCAGTGCACCCATCATGAGGCTACCAGAGGAGGGCGTAGGGTACATAGTTTACTGCGATGCATCAGGGACCAAACTCGGGTGTGTCCTGATGCAGGAGCGGATAGTGATCTCTTATGGTCAACGACAGTTGAGGTAGCATGATCAGAACTACGCTACTCATGACCTGGCGTTAGCAGCAGTGATCTTCACCTTGAAGATGTGGTGGCACTATTTGATGGGCGAGCACTTTACAATCTACTCCTACCGCCAGAGTCTCAGGTACATCTTCTCGAAGAAGGACCTGAACCTGAGACAGTGGTGATGGCTCGAGTTCCTCCAGTATTGTGACTTTGAGATAGTCTATACTCATGGGAAGGGGAATGTAGTTGTTGATGCTCTTAGTAGGAGGACGAGCATTCAGCTACATGGAGAGGCGACAGAGCAACTAGCCCCATTGCAGATATCCTTCATGGATAGAGATGGATAAACCTTTCTACAGTCATTCCTCCACTACATCAGCGGGTCAGAGAGGCATAGCGTGGGGACAATGACTGTGAGACGCAACGTGCACAAATATCCAAAGGACAAGCACCTGATGGATTTTCTATAGGAGGAGAGCACGTCATCCTTTTCAGGGGAGGTACCATGGTTCCAGCTTCTTTACAGGAGGAGGTGATGAGAGAGTTTCACACTTCCCCTTTGGCATTACATCCAGGAGTAGTGAAGATGTACTAGGATCTTAGATGACATCACTGGTGGGCGGGTATGAAGAAGGATGTGGATGAGTTCGTTTCATGATGTCTCACCTACCAGTAGGTGAAGGCAGAGAACCAGGTACCATCAGGCTTGGTACATCCCTTAGAGGTCCCAGAGTGGATGTGGGACGGGATATCTATGGATTTCATGATGGGACTTCCACGTACTTCTAGAGGACATGACTCCATCAGGGTGATTGTTGACCGACTCACCAAGTCGGACCACTTCTTACCTATCAGAGAGAAGGGATCAGTGGAGAGCTTGGGATGCCTCTAATTTCAGGAGATCATACGACTTCATGGTGTGCCATCATCAATCATCTCTGATCGAGATGCTTGCTTTACTTCCCAGCTTGGGAAGGGGTTGCAGGAGGCTTTTAGAATGCAGCTACGCCTGAGCACCGCCTTTCACCCTCAGACGAATTGCCAGATGGAGAGGACCATTCAGACCCTCGAGGACATGCTCAGTTCATGTGTCCTAGACTTTGGTTGCAGCTGGTAGGATCACATACCCTTGGTGGAGTTTTCACACAACAATAGCTACCACTCCACCATCGGGATGGCACCATTCGAAGAATTGTACGACCAACCTTGCAGACCACCTCTGTGCTGGACTGACCCTGGGGAGTCAGCACTTGTAGGACCAGAGATGGTCCAGGCCATGATGGAGAAGGTACAGATCATCCAGGAGCAGATGAGGACTATTCAGAGCCGATAGAAGTCCTATTCTGACCGGAGGCGTAGACCACTAGAGTTTAGGGATGGAGACCAAGTTTTCATACGGGTCTCACCTCGACATGGACTATGGAGATTTGGCCGGGGCGGTAAATTATCTCCGCGCTTCATCAGACCATTTCAGGTTCTCAGCAGGATAGGTGAGGTAGCTTATCGCCTGGCTCTTCCAACTCAGTTGCACCGAGTGCACGACGTCTTCCATGTATCTTAGCTAAGGAGAAACGTGCACGACCCGACACATATCATTGATCACGGGGAGCTAGACATCAATGATGGGGAGACGTTTGCGGAGGTCCCAGTGGAGATAGAGGATCGACAGGAGCGGGTCCAACATGGACGGTCGATTCCTCTAGTGCGCATTAGGTGTCAGCATTAGAACCTCCAGGAGAGCATATGGGATCAGAAGGCTCATATGCGTGCAAAATACCTTATTTGTTTCCCTAGTTTATGTTGTAGCTTTACGGGGATGTAAAGCCTTGAGGTGGGAGTAATGTAATGACCCATAAATTTCAAGGGAATTTTTTTCATAAATGTTCTGGGATTTTACGAGTACGCAGTTTCTGACAGCACATGATTCCGAGGCCCGGTGTGCCTGGAATCAGTTTCCAAAGTTTAGCTAGGGTACATTCAGTGAAGGAACGTGCGAGATTTTATATCTTTTGAACCGGTGCTTGAAATTGAAATCTGAGGGCACCGATTGAACCACAGCACCGATAATTTCTTAAGAGGACCATTACCGAAGATGCGTCTACTCGGGAGGAGTTGTTAAATAAATGTGGATTAAATGAAAAGTAAAATAAAATTTTGTTACAATTTTATTTCTTTTTCTAAAGTTGTTTAAATCTACATGGGGAAGTTGGGGTGGTCATGTTAGGATATTTGTGAGGTGGGGGCTATATGAGCCCCAACTATTCACATTCCCTAACCCCTTAACTCTCACCCTTTAAACTTTTTAACCCCCATTTTAATTGGGTAACTCCCCACTCTCTAACTTTATTTTATGAAAACACACACTAAATTAATTGATTAACCCTCTTCGATTAATTTAGCTATGTTTTTGAATTTTAAAGTTCGAAATTCATGGAAAAATAATAAAATAAGTAGAGGCCTTATTTTATTTGGTTAGTTTTTTTGTGTGAGGGAATTTGGGAGAGAGCTCTATTCTCTTTTGAAGAATACTAAACCTACAACGAAGAATGCCAACCCTCCAACGAAGAACGTCAACTCAGCGGCGTGATTTATTCATCCTCTTCTTCCTCCGTGACAAGGGAAGAGACACCAACGACGATGGAAACGACGTCATTGTTCGTGACACTTGACAACCATGAACTTCCTTCGAGGTAGGGGTTATCTTCATTCCATGTTTGATTTATCGACCTTAGTTGATTAAATATATGGCCTCTTGTTATCGTCATAACGGGAGGAGATTGGACCGTGAAAACACGACCGATCCTCCTCCCCTTTTTTTTGATCATCGATGATGTTCGAGGAAAAGGCGGAGCGGTGTCGTTGCACCTCTCAGGGATGAAGCGGGCCGCGACGGTGGTGCGCAGCGCCGACGCATCGCGCCGGTGAGGCCGAAGGGGCCACGGTCGAAGCGGGCCACGACGGAGGGGCGCGGCGCCGTCCCGCCATGCCGGTCGGACAAGAGCCACGACTGAAAACCAAGGGAGGCCGGCTATGCCGGACACCAGCGCTTCAGCAAGAAGGACCCACGCGGGTCCCGCGGCAGCTCAACCCACCGCCCATAAAGGCCGGCCATTTTTCCCAAAAACCAGGGGGTCATAACCCCCCGACCCTCCTTTATGGAGAACCCCACTGGGGGGTCGTAACCCTCCAAACCTCCTTTAGGGAGGACCCCACCTAGGGGTCGTCGTTTCCGAAACAAAGGGGGTTGCGCCCCCTTCGCACCCCTCTGCCGACTGCCGAGCCGCGACCGGCTTCTGGGTTGGGTCGTAGGCTGTGTCGGGCCGGGCCGCCCCCAATTGGGCTGGACCCGGACCTGGGTCGAGTCGACCCGGATCAGGCCAACCCAGGGGGTATTGGGCCGGGTCAGACTGGGCCCAAACCCCCTATTTTTGGACCATGTTCGTTCAAACTCCCATATCGTGGGCTACGGAACTCCGATCGACGCACCAGACATTGCATTGAGATCCTTGGATCGAGACGACTTTTTTGTATATTACAAACAAGGTTTCGAAGAAGTTTGGGTATGTCCGGGTTGGATCGAACCCGAAACCAACCGGGCCCTGGGAGAAGAAATGCTTATAACTTAACAACCGGTCGTCTGAATGACGTTCTGTCAATTACGTTAAGTTCCTCCTAGTAAGGAGGTTCTTTTGGCGTACTCCACTTGAGGTTTGGATACAGATGAAGCATGATCGGGTTGGTTTTAGCTTAAAAACCAACCGGGCCCCTGGGCCGGAAAAGCCAATATCTCTCAGACCGGGCGTCCTATTGACGCGCCATCTGTTGCGTTGAGTTCATTTTGACAAGGGGGAACTTTTTGATACATAAACTCTGGAATTCATGACAGATGATGTATCGACCCCTTGGTTCGTGGAGCAGACCCTCCTGGAATCGAGCATGCTGTGTGTGGGAACCCTTGAGATAGCTGCGGCTGCGACGACGATGATGACTGTACCTGGATCCTACGTGGGTTCGACAACGAGGATGACTATACTTGGATCCTACGTGGGTTCGGCAGTGAGGATGACTGTACTTGGATCCTACGTTGGTTCGGAAACAATGGTTACTATACTAGGAACCTACGTGGGTTCGGCAGTGATGAATTCTGTACATGGATCCTACGTGGGTTCGGTAGAGGAGATGACTCAGAGGATGCATCTAATCATCTCCACCCCTCTTCGTGAGTAGTATACCTGTGTGAGATGAGTCTTGACTTCCAATCAATATCATTGATATGATTGACTTGCTTTCCTGTGTAGGCTGGGTAGTGTTTTCCTTTGTGGACTGCATTGTGCTTTACTGTGTGTACTGGGTTGTACTTGGGCTCGTGAGTTGGAGCCAAAATGGAATTGATGACTTAGGTATATGTATGTGAATATATCTAAGTAGAGTTGGTTGAAACCTTGTTTTCATATCTTTCCATTGTGGTTTATCCTTTGTGGATTCTGGGAGACCTTCAAGGGTCTCGGGGTCCCTACTGAGTATCGTATACTCACCTCTACACAAGCTATGCCCGTACTACGTTGTGTTGGTTACAGACGACAGACAACGCTATTTGTGGTTGAGGATTGTGGATCGGGACGGTACTTGGAGGTGGAATTCCAGGCATACGTACATGGTGCGGAAGGACAGATTCAAAGAGTAGAGGAGACCATATGTACCCACCCTTCAGGTGGGGTATCCGGAGGACGACTTAGTGGTTGCTGCTTTACTTTTCAGCTGTTGTACTTTCTTTTCTTAGTTGTAATGTACTTTTAGTTGGGTTTGTATACTGGCCAATTTACATTCGAGAACATACTTTTGTACTCAGTTTACCTAGTGTTTAATTTAGCTTGCGTACTCTATGGTGTTTGTTTTCTTATATAAGTCAATGTCTTCCCTTTTATTGGGATCTACGCCTTTGGTTCTAGTCGCCAGCCCCTGGACTATGGATGGCGGGCATGTGGTAGTCATGTCACGGGCCCCGAGGATGGGTCATCACATGTTGGATCATTTCATGCGACAGAAGCCCCCATCATTTAGTGGGGCCACTAATCCAGTGGTTGGTGAGAAATGGATCATGTCCCTTGAAAAGATATTCATGGCGTTAAGATGCAATGAAAATGAAAAGGTAGTACTTGCAGTATATTGTCCCATGGGCAACTCTGATCAATGGTGGTCCTTGATTCAAAATACCATGGAGGAATTATAGATTGAGGATATGGAATGGAGTAATTTTAAGTAAATATTCTATAAACAATATTTCCCTCATGAGCAACCAACTGAAATGAAGAAGAAATTCCTTGGCATGAAACAAAGGGAAGAAGACAACATTACAGAGTAAGAGGATACCTTCAGAAGGCTAGTCAGGTATGTCGTGGATTACCTTTGTGACCCAGTGGAAAAGATTGATCATTTATTTGGTGGTATTAAGCCATGTCTTCGAAGTTAATTGGATTCTCAATCATTTTCATCAAATGATGAAATTTTATCAAGTGACATCAAAACAGAGATAGAATTTGCTAGATCAAATTTTTTCAAAGGAAACCAAGATATGAAGTGGAAATCTGATAACAAAGGAAATGTAGAATCACCAAAGAATAGCAAGGGAACAAACATTTTCCCATTATGCGAGAACTGGGGAAAGAATCATCTCGATAAATGCTTGAAATGCAAGGGAGTCTACTATAACTGTGGAGAAAAGGGTTATCGATCTGATGAAAGCAAGGGGAAGAAATAATTCAATTAGGTTCAATTCCACAATTATAAATATATGTGACACTATGCAAATGAGTGTCCTAAGGTCCAAGGAAACATGCCTCAGAAAAAGCCAAGAGAGAAAGGGAGAGCCTATGAAATTACAACCGCGGAGGTTGAAGTTCCTATTGATGTGGTGGCATGTATTTTAATAGTTTCCTCAAACACATCCAATACATTATTTGATTCTGGATCATAAAATTTAGTTATATCCTCTCATTTTCCAAGAAAATTAGATATGACAAATTTTATTTAAGAATGGAGTTGGCAGTCAAAACTCCCATAGGATGTATAATTTCATCAAAGGCATGTCGACTAGTCCCCCTCTAACGACAAAAACATGCTTTCATTTCTAGCCTTGTCATTATACCCATGACTTAATTTTATATAATTCTCGATATGTATTATCTATAAAATTATGATGCGAGGATTTATTGCAAGAAAAAGGAAGTTACAATTTTTGGAAATGGTGTAGAATCCCTTGTTTTTAGTGAAGAAACTTCACCACCTAATTCTTATGTAGAACCACCCACAGTAGCTCTATTGAATGAAATATTTGGAAAGGAATATAAACCAATATCTATGGGAGAGGAAATAAATATTCAAATTGAATATGTTCACATAGTGGATGAATACATTGATGTGTTTCCAGAGGATTTACCTGGACATTCCCCTAAATGAGAAATTGAATTTTCCATTGACTTAATTCTTGGTGCAAGACATATATCAAAGACCCCATATAGAATGGAAACTATGGAGTTAGTGGATCTAAGGAAACTACTAAGAGATTTGAGTGACAAAGGATTTATTTGACCTAATGTTTCCCCATGGGGAGCCTCGTTCATGTTTGTAAAGAATAAATATAGATCCATGAGGCTATGAATTGATTACAGAGAAACTAATGCTATTACGATAAAGAATAAGTACCCTCTACCCTAAATTGATGATTTATTTGACCAAATTCATGGTGATAAATACTTTTCAATGATTTACCATCGATCTGGATATCATCAGTTGTGTGTGAAGAAGGAAGACATTCCGAAAACAGCGTTTTGAACGAGGTACGGGCATTACGAGTTTACAGTAATGCCTTTTGGATTGACTAATGCACCCTCTATCACCATGGATCTAATCAACTGAGTTTTAAAAGAATATATTGATGATTTTTTAGTGGTATTTATTGATGACATATTGGTATACTCCAAAATCTACGAAGATCAAGAAAATAACTTGCGCATTATGCTGAAGACTCTTAGAAGACATGAATTATATGGGATGTTTAGAAAGTGTGAATTCTGGATTCTGGAGATTACCTTTCTTGGCCATATTGTCTCTAAGGATGGAATCCTTGTTGATCCTATGAAGATAAAGGAAATCCAATAATGGCCCATGCAAACAAACAAAACTGAGGTATGCAGTTTTATTGGCTTAGCAGGTTATTATTGGCATTTCTTGCATAATTTTACCTGACATGAAAACCCACTAATGATGCTCAGAAGTAAAGGGGTTAAATTTGTTTGGACAAAATATTGTGAAAAATGTTTCGATGACCTTATGAGAAGATTAGTCAATGCTTTTATATTGACTCTACCATCGGGGAATGACGGGTTTGTTATTTATAATGATGCTTCAAAGAAAGGACTTGGTTGTGTCCTTATGAAAAATTATAAGGTTATTTATTATGCATCATGATAGCTAAAAGTTCTTGAGAAAAACTATCCAACTCATGATCGTGAGTCAGCTATTGTATTCTTTACTTTGAAGATAAAGAGACATTATCTCTATAGTGAAAAATGTGAGATTTATACTGATCACAAGAGTTTGAAGTATATTTTCTCACAGAAAGAACTCAACATGAGGAAAATAAGATGGCTTGAACTACTCAAGGATTATGATTGCACGATACACTACCACCCGGGGAAGGAAAATAAGGAGGCAGATGATTTGAGCAGAAAGGATCATGGAGTTTTGAACAAGATGAGAGTTGAAAGGGATCTTATTTTCATGGATCTAGTAAAGATGGACATGGGAATAACCATGGAAGGTGAAACATCAATGATGTTTCAAATGGTTGATAAACCATATTTACTAGAAAGGATAAATAATTCTCAAGATGATGATGAAAAGATTCAAAATATGATTAAAGCTGTGAATGATGGGAGATTGAGTGACTTTGTATATGAAGATGGAATTTTGAAATTTGGGAAGAGACTTTGTGTTCCCAATATAACTGATCAAAAAAGAGAATTTTTGGATGATGCTTATAGTTCCAATTTATCTATAAACCCTAGTAGCACTAAGATGTATAGAGATTTGAAGGAACATTTATTGTGGGACAACATGAAGAGGGAGATTGCTGATTTTGTGTGAAGATGTATGGTTTTTAAACAAGTGAAAGCTGGAAAGCAACAACCTGGAAGAGTATTTCAACCTCTTCCCATAACTGATTTGAAATGGGATAATATCACGATGGAATTTTTAATTGGAATTCCAAAGACTCATAGAAGGAACGATGCAATATGGTTCAATGTTAATCGTCTTACCAAGTCATCACATTTTCTTGTTATAAGAGAAGATCTACCACTTGAACGTCTGGAAAGACTATATATTAATGAAGTTGTGAGACAACATGGAGTTCGCCTATCGATTTTTTCTGATCGTGATCCACATTTTACATCATGATTCTGGAAAAGTCTTCAGAATGCCCTAGATACTGATCTTTGTTTGAGCACTGCCTATCACCCACAACCTGATGGACAATCTGAACGGACTATTCAAACATTGGAAGACATGTTGAGGTCTTGTTCACCTGATTTTCAAGGTATGTGGGATCATTATTTACCTCTCATGGAATTTTACTACAACAATATTTTCCATTCAAGTATTCAGATGGCCCCATATGAAGCATTATATGGGAGGAGATTTTGTACACCAATATGCTGGGATGAAGTTGGTGAAAGAAAACACGTGGGCCTAGACCATGTTGAAGAAAAAATGGAGAAGGTGAAGATTATCCAGAACCATAACAAAATATCTCAAAGTAGGCAAAATAACTATCCAGATAATCGAAGAAGGATTTGGATTTTCATGAAGGTGATCACATTTTCATAAAGGTATCTCCATGGAAGGGTATTATACAATTTTGGTAATAAGGGAAAGTTAATTCCCATGTACATCGGACCTTTTGATATTATGGACCGAATTGGAGTTGTAGCGTACCATTTAGCAATGCCTCTAAGTCTCTCCATGGTTCACAACGTGTTCCACGTGACAATATTAAGAAAATACATGCCAGCCCCAACACATGGACTCACTTATGAAGATGTAGAACTTGAGCCAGATCTATCTTATTATGAAGATCCTATCAAGATTTTTGATACTAGAGAACAAGTATTGAGAAACTGGACCACTTTTCTAGTAAAAGTTCTATGGATGAACCATAAGATGGAGGAAGCAAAATGGGATCCTGAGGAGCTTATGTTAAAGATATACCCGAATCATTTTAGTTAATAATTTGTAAATTTCGAGGACGAAATTTTCTGGATGGAATAATGTAGTACCCCAAACATTTTATGTTATGTGTTCCTTTGAAACAACACTAGTTTATATATGACAATGTTAAAACCTGGCCATTAAATATAAATTTCTCACTTCTATATTTTGAATTTAAAAAAATGGTCATCTATATTTGTGTTCAGTAAGTCATTTGGAGTCTGATAGAACAAACTTGATTTTTGGTGTATAGTAACATACCCATATGAATAGTAATATGAATAGTAATATGAATAGTAAAAACCCTTATTCATAGTAAATAATAATATTATTTTATTTTCTTAAGGAAATAAGATAATGAGATCTTAATTAGTTTTCCAATGAGAAATAAAACTAGTTGCATTTTAAGATTGTTATTTCTCAAATTATATATGACCTGTTTTAAAATTTTAATTAATAATATTTTGAAAATAATTTTTGAAAATTTTATTTCACTTGTGAAATATTCAAATCGATTAATGGTTAGGGTGAATTTTGGGAATTTTTCTGAAATAGTTGATTTTTTACTGAATAGTAAAAAAATACAGTTTTTAGTTTCCTTGTGTTAATGACATCATTAATGATATAATAATGATGTCATAAATCTGGCCGAATTGTGTACTATTAAATAATATGTGAGGTGTACCAAGTGGCTTATACCATGGGAAAATACCATTTGCAAGCCCATGGTGCTGCAACAACCACTCATGAGGTGTCCCTTGGAAATTATTAAAATAATCCCTCACTTTTCCTATAAATACCAACTCTTCCCTTCATTGAACTCATTCCCAATTCTCCATAAATGATGTTCTAGCCTACTTACCTCTATATTAGTCCTCCTGAGGTTTCCTCAAGCCCTCAATGTCCCATCCTTCATGTTATAAGGTTTACTCAACAAGGTAAGAAAAATCACAATGTCTTTCTTTTTTTCCTTTCAAGTTCTCTTTTATGTGGTATATCATTCATGTTTCCATTACATGTTCTTAATTTTCTTCTTAATCTTGATCTAATATATATTATGATTCACTTATGGATATGTTACCCTTATCCCCTCTCTTTTTATTATTTTCTATAACCATGTTACTTAGCCGTTAAGCTGCCGAATTTTTGTAAAGGATTTCAAAATTATTCTTTTATTTTGAGTTCTTTATTTGTTATTTCTTCATCTCTTCTTACCCAAGAGGAATGAAATCTACATAATCTTTTATATTATATATTTTAACATTTTCATGAGAAATTAATCATCAATCTTATTCTTTCCACCCACTTGTTCAAACATTAAAAACATTGTCTGTGATGTGTCGAATTACCGACATCGTAGACAATGTGATTTCAATTTAAATTAAATTATTTCAAGTCTGCTCATGAAACCATTTATATGGTTAAAAAATGTTATAATATATGTTTTATGAATCACCCATGGTTCTGTAATTATTTTGTACTCAGGGTTCTAATTTATAAAACAAAATCAGGTTGTTATTATCAAAAAACCACTAAAACGATCTAAACGAACATCATTAATATTTTTAAAAATGAATAATCATCATGGTATATAACCCAAAATCATTATAATATCATTTATATCTCCATTATTTCTTTAATACTATGTATTAACAATTCGGGAAGTTTAACATTGTTTCAAATGTACTTCCATTCTTGGAAACAAGTAAATGAACCATGAAAACCAAGTAAGAAAATGCATCCAAAACAATAAGATTTAATCTCTTAAACCCATAAAAAAGGCCATTAATGAACATAATAAGGTTATATCATATCAATTAAATGTTTATTAAGTTCTATAATTATTAATTAATTTGTCAATATTTTATTATTCCGGTCATTACGATCAATCAAGAACACACTAGAGCTAAAGGTAAGAGGTTTCTCATCTCACTTTCATTTCTGTGATATTTCCATTATTTGCCAATTATTCCTTATATTTGGTATATTTTTACTTAAATTTGATATATAATAACATTATTATATTCATATTCATGTTATTCAATGATTCACTTGATGGTTATTATGTTCTGGTCATACGTTTCGACCGATTACATTGTGGTATGGGACTTTGTCTCTAATGTCGTTTTCATTGTGACTGTCATTGTATTGTGCACCTAATAATCCTTATGCGGTGTACCTACTACCCATTTTAGGCCACCTTTAATTTTAAATTATATTGATAATAAATATCCATAATCTCATATCATGGATATGTTGTTGTCTAAACTATATACCATTTTACATTCAGTGTTTATTTTGGAAAGTTATTTTAACTATAGAAATTTTTGATGAGTCTGTATACTCTACTCTATAAGGATATTGAAAAGGCATATTGATCTTTTATTGAATCAATGTATAAGGAATTATTTGGAAATGAAGTGGTGCGTGCGGCCCACTATAGCCCCTCGATTCATCAGTAGGTCTCATGAGACAAAACAGTTTGGCGACAAACCTTTTGAGTTTGTTTCCAAAAATCAGACAGGTTTCAACCCATAGAACTAAACCATTTTTATGGTATTATGGTTTCATGTGCCAGATACATGATGTACAATTAATAAGAATTCCCTTTATTCATTATTAGTTATTATTATTATCCATGATGTTTTCACTATGACAAAATCTATGGATGCAGTTTCATTCTCAATTTATTAATGGCATTAGTTGTTCATTTATTAACTATGTCATATTGATTATGTGAGATTGATTGTGATCACTTATTATTGTTCTCATGCTTCCGCTATATGAAACCCTTACTGAGAGTTTGAGCTCACCCCTTTCATAGTGCACCTTCAACAGTTGATGAAGAGAAGATCTTTAATTAAGTTCCCGAGGATGCCGTTTTTTAGTATTTGTTATGCATTGTATTTTGTAAACATTTCCAATGTAATTTCAATAACATTTATTTATCTAGTTTCTTAAAGACAACAAAACGGATTGTTCCTTCTAGTTTTTCATTCCTTCTAGCCATGCCAATATCACAATTAACGAACCATCTCCAGCCTAGAGGGGTCGGGGTGTTACCACACTGCTCAACCTCTACCTCAGCTCCTGAAAGCTCTACTGGCACCTCTATGATCACACGAAAGGTTTCCCCTTCTTCGTCAATGCTAAAAGTAGTTCAGCAACTCTGGAGAAGTCTGGAAAAAATCTCCGATAGTACCCAGCCTGTCCCAGGAAACTCCACACCTCCCTCACACTCATGGGTGGCTCCCAAGAAAGTACTCCCTCGATCTTTGCTGTAGCCACTACAAATCCAGCCTCCGAGATGACGTGTCCCAAGGGGGGGAACTCTCGAATACAGAACTGGAACTTCGAGAGAATACCATAATATGGGTGCTCTTAGAGTGTATCCAATACTACCCGCAAATGGTAGGCATTCTCCTCCTCAATAGTCGAGTAAATCAGCATGTCGTCGATGAAGACTACAACAAATTGATCGAGGTAAGGTTAGAAGATCATGTTCAAGAGACTCATGAACACTGCTGCTGCATTGGATACGCCAAAGGGCATAACCAATAACTTGTAGTGGCTATACCGACACCTGAAGGTCATCTTATACAGATCCTTGTCTCGAACTCTTAACTGGTGATTGCCTGACCTGAGGTTTATCTTCGAGAACCATCATGATCCCTTGATATGATCAATGAGCTCGTCAATCCTTGATAGTGGGTACTTATTCCTCACGGACACCTGATTCAGGTGACGGTAGTCGACACACAGTTGCAAGCTCCCATCCGCCTTCTTGGCGAACAAAATCGGAGATGCCCAGGGTGAAACACTGGGTCGGATAAATCCCTTCCGCTCCAAGTCCTCTAGCTGTACCCGCAGCTCACGAAGCTCGGCAGGATCCATCCAATATGCTGGAGTAGATATCAGTGTTATCCTTGGGTATAGGTCAATGTAGAAGTATACTTCTCTGCGAGGATGTAGTCCTAGAATGTAATCAAGGAAAACATCCGCATACTAATCCACCATAACAGGAAGACTCGGACTCCGTACATGAACTGCTCCGAGGAAGAGACTTGCCAATAGTTGTGTGATCAGCTGCCCCCTCCTCTGCGTAATTCCATCACTTGCTAATAAGTCTCCCTTCTCATCAGTGAAGGTGATCCTGGTCCCATCCGTGTGGATATACCACACCTTGCGCCTAATACAGTCAATCTGAGCATGGACTGTGGATAACCAGTCCATACCTAAGATGACGTCGTAAGGCCTCGACGCCGCTATAGGATGATCTCAGCTGAAGCTCTCGCCACCTAGAGTAAGCTCACACTGCCGGAACTAGTGTGTAATCATTGATTCTACTCCCGTAGAAGTCTCTAGCTGTAATAATAGAGCCAACCGCTCCGTCAGAATCTCCGATCTCAAAAAAGGGAAACAGCAATGAAAGAATGACTCGCACCTGTTTCTATAAGTACTGCAGCAAGGTTGGAGTAGAAACATATAGTATCTCGAATCATCTCAGGTGTTCCATGGTCATAGCTCTCGACGTCGTGGAGATGAGCATGCCTTTTTCCTCTAGCTCCCTGTGGTTGGGGTAGACCTCCTGATGGTGGTGGTGGTAGAGCTTCGAAACGTCGTCAATCACCCGTTGCTCGGCCAGCTCTTCTGCCTCATCCGCCTGCTCCCGGTGGACCTCCACGGTCGAACCACTACCTCTTCCTGGGAGGTCCCTATATTGTATGTTTCTCATCTACATGGTGGGTCGAGCAGTCACGAGCCATGTGGCCCTACCCGTCACATGAAGAGCACTGCTTGCTCCTCGTATAGCTGACTCTGTCTCGTGTGCCCCACACAACCAAACCTATATCATGTGGTCGCCCTCCTGATGGACGGGTCCGCTTGGACCTCTGCATCATTTGTCTACTACCGGCTGTAGAAGACTATGTTACATGTCTCCCTGTGGTGGGTCTCACCACTAGTGACTGCTCAGTGAGAAAACTCTTCACTAGAAGAGCTCGCTCCAGTAACCCCACCTATGTAGGAATGTTGAGGGGAATTGTCGAAGCCCTGATCTCATGATAGAGTCCCTAGAAGAAGGTCTAGGCCCTGAATAATGGGTCCCTCACCATATCCATGGAGTATCATGAGTGGTCGGTAAATCTCATTGAGTACTGATCTACTGTCTTGCTGCCCTACTGTAGATGTAGTAACTCCTGAATCCGCACCGCACGAAGGGTGCCTGGAAGAAACTCTATCTGGAACAGGCTCTCAATGTCTGCCCAGAGTAGTGATGCCTCATCATACACCTAGAGAATTAGGTTCCACCAGCTACCTAGTGTTGCGTGCAGGAGACTCGCGGAAAGGATCACCATAAAGTCGGCTGGTGTCCCTACCAATCTAAAAACTCTCACGATAGCCTCTATCCAATCGTCAGGTGCATGTGGGCCCATATCTCCCCAGAACCTGGGTGGCCTCTGGCGCTGGAACTCGTGCAATGCACTCAGGTGGCGTGAACTCTCTACTGCTGGAGCTGGTTCTATTGGTGACCTAGCGGGTAGTGGTACCGCTAGTACCTTCCCTGTGATGGGGCCCTCCACTGAGGCCTTGTCGCTCGGTGGGCTAGCATCTCGTACGTAACATGGAACCCTAACTGGCTGCCTTCATGGGGCCATCCTGAAATAAAAAAGGTGTGAAATAATTAAAATAGTATTACTGGTGATCTGACACAAAGTAATCAAAAATAAAACTTTTTTGAAGGAAACACACACATAATCATTGTTTTCGTGCACTGAGTCGGAAATCAGAGGTCAGGGTCCTGGTGTATGGATACGCCAGCCACCGCACCAACACTGGACTCCCTGGACTGAAATACACAATCAATGCTCTTAATAGTATTTATTAACAGAAAAGAATGATCAGAGTCCTAAGTTCTATGGTAGAACCTCCCTTTTATACCAATTTGTCACGACCCGTCCTCGGGGCCCATGCCGTGACTACCCCAAGCCCGCCTTCTATAGGCCAGGGTCTGGCGACTAACAAAAAAGGCGTAATACCTATAAATATGGAAGGAATTTCCTTTAAAAAGTAAACAAAAACAAAATTGATCACAACTGGAAGTAAACACTAAGTAAAGTTCTATACAAAAGAAAGTGTTGAAGGGAATGGGGCTGGATATACAAGAAAAATAGTAATGTAAAAACAACTGAAAAGGTAGAACAACTAAAGAAAGGTAAAACAGTAGCCACTGAGTTTTCCTCCATGAATCCCACCTGAAGGGTGGGCACAGATGGCCTCCTCAGCACCCCAGTTCAGTTCGTCCACTTCGTTTATGTCTCGCCAAGTTATCTACCTCCAGGTACCGTCCAACTCTATAACTCTCTACCTCAATTAGTGTTGTCCGTCATCTTCAACCAACACAACGAAATGTGGGAATAGACCATGCAGAGGAGAGTATATCCATACTAAGTAGGGACACCAAGACCCCCAAAGGTCTCCCAGAATCCACGAATGGGAAACCACAGAAGAAAGATACAATCACGAATTATCAGCCAACCCTTCATAGGTATATGCCCATAAATATACCTAAGTTATCAACCGAAGTACAGCTCCAAATCTTGAGACCATGCACAACCCAGTCCACATAGGAATCTAAGTCAATCACATCTATGATAATGATTGAAAGTCAAGACTCATCTCACACAGTTATGCCACAATAGTAGCAAGATATAGATGATCAGATGTAGCCACTGGATCATCTAAGCTGTCAGACCCACACATGATACTGAAACAACTAAGTTGTTGGTCCCACAGAGGATACAAGCCAGCTATCTTGTCAATGCTGTCGGAACCACACATGATATAGGCCAACTTTCTCGTCTAAGCTTTCGGACCCACACAGGATATAGACCAGCTAAGTTGTTAGACCCACACAGGATACAAGCCACATATTATATCGGACCTACACAAGATACAAGAACAAAATTCAGAACTGTCGAACCCACATAGGATTCTGGTACACTAGTCTTCGTCGTCAAACCCACAAAGGATTCCAATACAGTAGTTGTCATAGTCGCAACCACCTCTAGGGTTCCCGCACACAACATGTTTGATTCCGGTAGGGTCCACTCCTCAAGAAAAGGGGTCAGTGCATCAACTATCACTATGTCCGGAGTTAATGTATCCCAAAGTTCCATCTCATCAAAAGAAACCAACCTTGACAGACGGCACGTCAATCAGACACTCGGTCTGAGATTTATTGGAATTTCTGTTCCAGAGGCCCAGTTGGATATTTGCTTGATCCAAACCTGTCCATCCTCCAATGTCATCCAAAACTCACTTAGAGTACCGAAAATGGACTGCCTCATCGTGAGGGTCCTAGTTCCATAGACGGCGCGTCGTTCGGACGCGCGGTCTTGGTGATATTCGCATTTAGGTGATGTCGGACCCGGCCCGTCAAGCCCAGTGGGCTGGCGGGTCAACCAGACCCGACTCGGCAGGTTCGACTCGGCTGGGGGTTGACCCGGATCAGTTTGGTGGGTTCGACACGGCTGGGGGGTCGGCCCGACCCAGTGGGGTTCGACCCACCTGCCGACCCGACCAGCAGAACGGTCAGGTCCTGTTCGCCCGGCGGCACCGAGCGGCGTCGCCTCTCCCTGCCCGGCCGACCGAAGCCGGGCGGTTGTGTCCGGTGTGAGGGGCCCGCACAGCAGGCCGCAGTGTTCCTCTGCATGGTGCCAAGCGGCACCACGGTCTTCCCGCCCTACCGTAAGGTGGCCGGCCAGTTCACCTAGCAGAGCATCCCGCAGAGCAGACTGCAGTCTTATCCGTAGCGTGGTGGAAAGTTGGTGCCACGATCGTCCAGCCCGACTGGCTACAGTCGGCCGGTTCGGTTTGTACGAGCAGCCCGCAGATGTGGGTCGTGGTTTCCTCCACGTGGCCAACGCGATGGCACCGGTCCACCACCACTGCGGGCTGGCCTGACAGCGGCCTTCGGTTTCCATGACCTTATGTCATCGTCACCTTTGATCGTCACCGCCAGTTCCGACCGCCGTGGCCTACATTGCCGTTTCCTCCTCTCTCCGACACGGTGCGACAACACAGCTCCCTTACGACTCTGCCTCCGTCCCCAATAAAACCAACAATTATGGGGGAGGTTCGGGCCGTGTTTGTGTGGCCCGAACCCTCCTCGTTACAATGTTAATAGTTGGAAATTTATATTCCGCAATTAGGTCAACGAAGATTGGAAATATAAACAACTCAAAACAACCCCCTACCTCGTATTTCATCATCGATTGTAGATGAGTCGCATAAGATAATTGCTGCGGAAGACGGATGTCGTTTTCGTCAACATCGGAGGGGAAGACGTTGTCGTTGGCGGCGCTCTTAGCGGACGACGTCTTCTCCCTTGACGTAGAGGAAGAGGAAGGAAGATGGGCGTTCTTCATGGGCCTCGCCGTTCATCGTCGAGAGAGTATTATCCTCCCAAATCTCCCAATCTCCCCAAAGCATGATTATGCCAACCCAATTAAATGAATTCATTCTCTTCTTTTAATGTTGGAAAAATAAATTTAAAACTCAAAAAATAAAATTAATTAATAAATTGTGGATCTCAATTAAATAATTAAATGGTGTTGGAAAATTAATGAGAGAAAGTGAATGGTTTAAAATTCAAAAGAAGGGAGGTGAAGCGTTTTAAGAGTTTAAGTGGGGTTTCAATGGGGAGTTGATGGGTTTGTGTTTTTTGGGCCCCACCCCTATTTATATCCTCCTAGGGGAGGTTAGGGTTTTGTGGGCCCCACCCCTAACCTCCACCTAGAGACATTAACTACCTTTCAAATAAAAATGTTTTGGACACACATTTTTATTTAATTTCTAATTTTAATTAGTAACCCCAATTTATAACATCCATCCTGTATAAAATGCAACTACGGTGAAGGTATCCTTAAGAGAATGCTAGAGCTGCGAGTTCACTGGTGTCCTCAGATTGCAATTCTGTGCAGTGGTTCAAAAGATAGAAAAACACGCAAGTACGTTTACTGAACGTACCCGAAAAAAATATCAGAAATTGATTCCGGACACACCGGGCCTCTGAATCAGGTGCTGTCAGAAACTACGGACTCCTAAAATTCCGCATAATTTATGAAAAAAATTTCCTTGAAATTTCTAGGTCTTTACATGTACCATCAACATTACTATCCAATTTTATTTTTTTCTTATCTTCTCAAAATAGCATCACTTAAAGTCTTAACCCCCATTTCAATGGTGATAGTCGAAGAAGTGGGGTATCATTTTCAAACCACTAAATTATCATTACATTTAATTATATTCCCCTATTCTTCATAATATTCCATGAAAAAATATTAGTATTTTAAAATGTATATCATTAGTATACTAGTATGTGATTTTATATGTGGTTCAATAATTAACCACCTTTACATTTTCCTATTTGAAAAAAACATGAATCATTTGTACATGGGGAATACTGACTCCTTTGAAAAACATTCTATATTTTCCTTTACTCCTTAACCACTCTAGGAGAAAATCTGAATGATGTAAATATCTATTATATATATATTATTTAAATTCTAGAAATTAAATCACGTGTTTATTCTTTCTTCATAACATTGATAAATGTAATCACTATCCATTTGTATGTGAAAAATACCGCCTCTATGGAATGATGAAATATATTTTTCACTACAGCCTTATTGGATGGTTTTATTTTATATTTTATTAGTTGATATGATATATATAATTTATTTTTATCATTAATATTTTTCTTTATACATAACAAAATATTTAATGATTGTTATAATGTAATCTATCAACATCGGTGAATAACCTGTAATAGCTTCATCAATGTTTTAATTTTTAAATAATGTGACTAAAACTCCCATATAATTGCATTATAACATTATAATCCATTAAAAACATATATTTTAGTGAAATTAATGGTTTTATCTGACTAACATTGGGAGAAGGGGTAATATTTACATCTAATTTATAAACCAAGTACAAAATGATCATGATTATTAAAACATGATATTATAAATGGAATATAAATATATAATACATGAAGATAATTGATATTTTACCTGAATATCCTAAAGGACTTCTTTATATTAATTTTTGATAATACGCCTTTTAATGGTTTAATCACAACCCTTACATGACACATTGTATTTATGATAGTACATGACTCGAAGGTCTGGGAGTAATTCATCCAGACTAAAACTACTTGAAATTTCTCCTCCCTAGAATATAAATCATGATGTTATTTTTCCACCTTCGCATGGCTATCCAGAAAGGCCTCTCATGTATGAACATGCTGGTCTTGATGGAAATTGACACACCCTCTCATTCTCCAAATCTATTTTCTCTGCTCTAGTGAATGCCCCTTCTCTCTATTCTAATCTAGATAATATTCCGTTTATATTATTTATAGTCTATTTAGAAACAAATTCAATGTGGACCAAATGCAATTAGGTGCACTAAATGCCTTGAGGTGTCTGAAGGCCTTGATGTGGCACATAAACCTTACTGGCCTGAATGCCTTGGGTGGCCCTAAGGCTATAAAGGACCCAAGGACAAAACTGGTGTCCCTAAATCCCAGAAACATGCATCATTATAGCTATTACAATACCTAATAGTACATACTACAATACCAACAACAATACCTACTTCAATACTGCAATAGTAACCCATAAATACGTCTTCACACATATTTGATCTCGGGTCTCTTGGATGAACATGTCGAGTCCTCACCAATTGGTCTAAGGCACTTCTGCTAAAGAGAATTGATATTAAGGATGACTATAAATGTATATATATATATATTAATAAGTATCTGAAATAGGTTGTTATGATGTTAATATTTTATAAAAATTATGTTAAAAAACTTTTGTGGAAGTCATGTTTAATGGTAAATAAATTGGTTACTCAAACTCTTTTTAGTTATAAAACATCTTATAGAAGATCATTTTTTTAATAAATTATTTTAAAAAAAAGATTATCTATTTTATTTCTAGGTAAAATGGGGTTTCATTTCAAATACATTTCCAAAAATGTTTTTATTTTCTCTATATAAAAAAATGAACAAGAATTGTTTTTGAAAAGAGGCTCATATTTATGGCCTTTAAAATGATGAATACAAAATGATTCCACAAAAAATATACTTTAATGATTTGTTTTCATTATCTTATAATATTCTTAATCCAATAATGTTATTTTTCATGGAAAACCATATATTTACCTTTTATAATTTTATAATTTTTAGGGATCAATTTTTTCAACACTAGTCGATTTAATTAATGATTTTATTTTATACCATTTAGATGTTTCATGTAACCAATTCTCTTCCATAGCTTATCAATGAAAAGTGAATGATTTTAATTTTGAATCTTTGTGAAACCAAATTTATGTCTCTGATTTATTTATTATTTTAATACTGATTGATTTCTAAGTGGAACAATTATGTATAGATTAATGAGGATTGGGGTCTAATATCACCGTTCAATGCATACTTAAGGGTTTATATCTCCAGAGATAGGTATTAAAAAGTAAATAATAGTTTCATATAATCATGGTCACTGATGTTGTGGATCATAAATGTATTTTTTTATTAAGATAATATTTATTCCATAGTAAATTTATTTTATTTTTTATGTTGTTTTTCTATCAAAAGTCATGGTTCATGATAAATGATTTTATGTGATGTTATAACTATTATGCTTCCATGTTAATAATTGGGATATTTAAGTTCATATTCCATGTACATCTTAGATCACTTAAATCTTGTGGTTATAAATCATAATGTTTTAATTACTCCCATATGCTCATATTTTGTACATATAATAATGAAACCATCCTTTAATAAATTTTAATTCATCCCTTACAGAGCATTTGATCTCATTTCATTCTTATGTTTACAATCCCCATGTTAGAGGATAAGTATTAAAATTTATTTTCGAGAAGATATTCTATTATGGTATTTTTTGGAGATATAATCATATGTCTAATTAAATAGTATTATTATATAGGTATTCTCCAAATAATATTAACCCACTAGTTCTTGGTATATTGTTTTTTATGAAGTGTAAGGTTTTAAATCATGTAAAAGATACAGAATAAGTAATGTTTATCTTGGGTCTCTATAGTTTTTATTAAAATGAAGATTTATATATTTTTGGATATTAGATAATTTGTTTATTATGATTAGGTTTAGAAAACTCCAGTGTAAACCCTAAATATGATTCTATGTGTAGATAAATATCATGATTTTTTCAGTAATGTATTGAGTATATTGTTTTCATGCAAATTATATCATATTATTGACATAATAAGTTGACAATGGAACTATCAAAGGTGTATCTAGCATAGTAATCCAAAAATATTGTGTTTTTCATTAAAAATTCTATTCAGAATAGAAAATCATATATGGAAGGGAGGTTAGTAGATCTTCTAATAAATTTATTTTTGTAAAAAATATTTTAACATAAGATCTCCCAATTTAGAAAACACCCTATTTAACTAAAATATATAAAATATATAATTTGATATTTTCAAAAGGTTTATAAAAGGCTCAATCTCATACATATTAAAATAATTTTAAACAAAATATAACTTCGGATGAAAAAAATAATCCCATAAAACACTATAAATAAAACAATAATTAAATCAATCTATTAGAGTATTGTTTATCAGAATTATTTTGAAAATATAAAATATTTTAAATGAACATTTCAAAATAATATATAATACATAATGGTAATAAATATTTGAGGTTAAATATCAAGACATGACCTAATATTATCCCCCCAATAGACACTTGTTTCCATGAGTGATTTTTAAATCAAATGAAACATGATCCCCAACCTAGATCATATTTACATAAATATATCTACACAAAAGTCAATATAGGTTAGAACTATACCCTTGAACTACTACAAAAGAGAAGATGTATATAAATTAATTATAAACTGAATATCATATAACTTTGAAAAATATTACATTGGATTTTTCGCAAAGGCTGGATATATACCGCAAGAACAACCCATAAGTAAATAAATATAAATAAGATTGTAGAATGAATGTGAATGTGTTTTTCATGTTCAAATTCTCTAACAAAAATCGAGATTATCAGCAATGGTATTAATTTTCCCCAGTATTTTCATTAAAACATTACTTGATGTCACATTAAAGGATCTTCACAAGGATTCAAATTTTTGAGGAAAAAAATGTTTCAAATAATCAATAGAAATTCTTCATTATTTTTATAAGAACATATAATCAAGTAAGTCCATTTATAAAACCAAATTATTTGTTATCCAATCATTTATCATGATATTCAAATAACCATAGTCTAGTAGGGGGCCCTTAGATTTATAATTTTCTTAATCCCAATTATCTATATAAGTATAATGATAAATTAAAACCGTCTACTAAAATGTAAATCTGTAAAGGCGTAGTCATAAATGATTGTTGGTTTCAATTTAAGAATATAAATTCAATATTTATGATGATAAAAAATATATGGAACTAAATTAAACTCAATAAACTATCTATTGGAAGATTTTTTTAAGTAAATCTCAAATTATAATAGAAGAAGAAACATCAACGGAAGTATATATCTCCAATGTATAAGACATTCACAGTATAAAAGCATATTTCATGTTCATAGATAATTTTTAAAGGTATAAAATCTTGATTGATGATATAAGAAAATTCTATAAGTAGTGGAAGATTCCAAAAAATGGTATAATGAAAATCAAAAATACATCTTCATTCTCATGGTACTAGGTTTTTTCTAGCATTAAAAGACATCCTCTAGTGATAAGTTAACATCCTCCAATGGTATAAATAAATCATATAATGGTAGAAATGTTCTTATAGTGGTACTATATTTTCATCCATTGGTTGAAATCTTCAACTGTAAGTGGATTACTACAATTGTTTGTACCGAAGCTCAACTAGGGGTAGGAGAATTTTGATGCTGGTAAGAAATTACAACTAAATACCAATACAGTAAGTGGTATTACAAATGTTCTACAAGAAGTAACATAAGTATAAAAAATTTAAATGTTTATAAATAGAGGAATTTATATTAAATCCAAAATTATGAAGATCTATCATTTTACACATAAAGAGTTAGTGATTAAGTTAGAATCATTTGAAGGCATTAATATAAAGAATAATTTTCTAAGAGAACAATCTCCCACTTTTTAATGATCATAAATCGCGTGTGAAAAATAAATTCAAAATAATATTTATTTTAATGATTTATTATATTATATAAATAATAAAAATTATGTTCTATATAGTCCCCCTTTATAAAAACATCAAAATACTATTTTTTATATCAAAATATCCTGATATAGAAAATATGCCACATTTTATTCCTTTTTTGTAATATAAAAAAGGAATGAAATTAAAAATTAGTTATAAGTATATTTATGTAAATAGAAAAGATAATGTGTAAAAGAGAAAATAATATATCACCATCAAAAAATGACATCATAAAAATAATAAAATAAGGAAAATAGGTATATTAGACTATACTCCGGTTCTAATTCATCCTCTTCACTAATTGTGAGAGGAAATATGGGTGATTTTCATTTTACATCAAAAGCATAATGAAAAGGGGAAGATGTAGAAATATGAATATGATTCTTGAAAATAATTCTTAATGAAATTGTATGATCCAAAGGGTAGACTAAAATGGATGTAGTACGAACCGGAGTTAGAAAAAGAGTTGAAGCTGATGAAGACATAAGAATACTAGCTATAACAATCACAATAGTCTTAGTGGTGTGGATATCTAGTTCCATTATCTCTACAGACTAGGTTATGACTCTACCAACATGCTGAATCACATGATATTTGTCCTTCATTTCCTCTATAAACAACATCAATGAATGATCTACCACCAGAAATTGATTTACTAAATCCTTGAAGTCCATAGTAACATTATTCATTATAATTTTCTAATAAAAACACCTAAATTGGGAGAAGAAATTATTTTTTCTAGATATTAGAGAAATAATTTTGTTTTCTATTTTCCCATATTATTATTTTTCATTTTATTGAAACATTATGGGATTCCCTAATTAGAAGATACAAATGATCACCATAAGACTATATTTAACATGAGTATTCTTATGGTGAAGTGGCTGATTCACTCAAAAAAATCTATAGAACTTCTTAAATTACTCTTCAAACTAACTCATCATCGAAACAAACAAGAAAAAATAAAATAGTATCTCTTAATAAAGAAGAAATGACTATAGAATAAGGATATTCTGTATTTCCACTATTTTTTAGATCTATTATGGATATATTCACTCTCATTCTATCCAAGGATGAATGAATACCACAAATCTTCTGAATAATCCTATATTCTACACCTCAAAAATTCCAATACTGAGAAATTATTAGGTCTATATATAGTCTAAAACTGAAAAAATAAATAAATTAAGTTTCATTATATTTTTAGATCATTATCCAACGAGAAAAAAGGATTCAGAAAATATAAATAAAAAACATAATATCATCCTTTATGGTGTCCAAATAGTCTTATGAAAAATAACTAAAATTTAGATGAGGGGGAGGAAGAGGAGGAGACTTCTCCTATTTATATAAAAGTGAAAAAAAACATGAAGTTGATCCCGGGACCCCATCATCATATTTTAATTCCATATCATTTATTCAAACTTTAACCATATCCTCAAATCCTATTATTAAATCTAAATGAAACTGTTAGAGAAGCTTAATAAAATTTTCTCTCTCCAGAAAATATCCATTTGTAACCCGACGAACATCAAATATGGTGGGTACACTATGTTAAGTTGGACTGCATCCATATTTATTAATACGGTTTGATTTAGAATTAAAATTATCTAGAATATTTACAACTAATCCTAGGGACTTATTAATAGTTTTTATTTCATTCACTGAATCTAATCTAACTATTATTCTAATGACATGACCGAAAAAATTGGGATTGTAATCCAAGTCACAACATATATTATTTCCAATATCACAGATTATAATGAATGGGATTGTCTCTTTATCCTAATCTTCTTCATTATCTTTATAAATAGAATCATCTATAATCACAATCACATATTCTATAAATTTTGAATTAGATCCCACAATCAATGTTTTATTAGAAATGATAATTTCCAAAAAAAATAATTATCTTCTATCTATTTTTCATTAAAATACTATGAATGGGAATAATTATGAGGAAAAAACAGAAATTATAACTCAAAATGGTTATAGGGTCACTCTATGCATTAGAATATACTAAATATGAACCCCTTCATCAAATATAGATTCAAATGTTTCTTTACCATTGGAATTGGCTTTATCTTCTTCTTCATCTAAATAATACGGTACAACCTCATATAGTTCTAAATTGAAATTCAAAAAATAAAATTTTATAATGGGGTTATTCAATAGAATGAAACATTAATATACCATTTAATTATCTACAACCCCTTCCTCTTTATATAGATTCAAATTTACAAACAAATACATATAGTTATGTTGGATTTGATTGAATCCACTTCTCCAAATAAGCATGTCCTCTCCTTAAATAACTGATCATCTACACTGAAATGTGTTAGAGATCATCATGAAATAAATTAATAGTTTTAGTATGTAATATTTTATATTAATATCCATAACATGGACCCTAATATATCATTACAGATTTACATTGGTTCAATTTATAATGAGTTTTAAAAAGAAAAGGTAATCATATCGTAAAATACAAAAATCTATTTTCTAAGGACACAACATATACTAGATGCACTCAAAATGAATACTAAACTCTCAATCGAGTTTAAAAAAACTAGACTTATTGAATTTTTATCCCTAATAAACCCTACATATGTTTTCTTAAAGAAAATTATCTTTGGTCAATAGAATAATAACCCTAGTATTTTTTACAAACCCATCCATGAGGAACTCTTCCTAATTTTCACCACTTCAATAATAAAAATTATATCTTCTCTCCTCAAACCAATGTTTTAATAAAATATTCCTATTATCAAAACTAGTAATAAACATTCAAATAGAAATAAAATAATGACATTTGAGGTAGAATAGTAATTTATTCATAGATAACCACACTTCCCATCCCTACTCTTGAACTGCATTCTGAATCAGTGACTTGATAGTTTTCAACCCATATGCATCCATTTACTTTTAAAAAACCAATGCATGAGTCAAATGGTGGGTATTCCATTGATCGATTCATTAAATAGATCCTCCTTCTGGATCTCTTAAAAATTCATGGATTGTCTAGTGAACTGGAAATGATCTCCCTTTTCTTATTAACCATTGAAGTAGTTTTTTGAATAGTTTATTGTCAAAGGTTTAGCGAGAGAAACAAAGAGGAAGCTTGAATGAAACATGAGGGAATTAATTAGATTTTAAATCGAAAAATATATTTCAATAAACTAGGTCAAAAATCTATTTTCTAATATTAATGTAACATAATTGGAGTAAAATGATGAATTTAATAGTTATTCAATAAAATATTAGCCACATTAGAACAATTAGTGGATATTTTTTATACAGTAGCACCAAATGGTACAATCCAACAGTAGAAAACATTATTATCATCAAATGGTATCACTTAATTATGCCATCTGATGGTATCACATAATAGTATAAGCTAAATGTTATCACATAAGCTATAACACCCATTTGGATAACCCAAATGTTAGTACCCAAAGGTATCACTTATATGTTATTTTTCACTATAGAACCTGGACAATATCACATAACCCATTTTTTAATTTTACAAAATTAAAAATAATTTATAGAATAATTGATTAATAATACCTAATAATATAAATCTCAGTTATGAAGTATCTTAATTCCAAAAAATCATGGGCATTGTAAATATTCCAGCAAGAAGAAAATCAGTGTTAATGAAATTAGAGAGTAATATCATCCTTTTAAAAATGATCTCTAAAAAGTGATGTTTTAGGAAAATTTTCATTGTAATAGAATGTCATATATACATAAAATATATTTTAAATGAAAATTTTTTCCACTATTTATAAGAAAATAACTAAATAGGTATACATAGTCTATGAATATATCATTCATCATTAGAATTTGAGCATATAGAGATCATGTATCTATGATTTCGGAATCCATAGTATAAAATGTAACAAAATTATTCTTTCAATGATACTATTAAACATGATACATCTCTAAAATGTGAAATTTTCATGGGTTGTTTTGGGTTTCTACCATACATCCACTGATGTTTGGGTCAAAATGTCTAATTAAATAATAATAAAATATTCTAGAGTAGAATAGTCATATATTGATTGTACTTTGAATATATTTAAAAATATTATTAACATCAATAAAATTATATTCCCTAAGATATAAATGAAAAAAATCACACATAAACTCACAAAATATAATGACAGTCCGATAATTTGTTATGTAATGTAAACTTTCAATCATACCCTTGTAAATAATTTAGTAATTTACTCGGTCTGTTTCATTAAATTTCAATTTACATGTGGTTCTAGGTGGACTATCGCATCATTTAATCATATTAATGACAAAATTTCAACAACTACATTTGTTATAATTAATTTTTTTAAGTAATTCCTTATTTATTTTAAATAATTAAAATGACAAATTAATTTTAGTTCACCATCTATACTAATTTCGAATTCATCTTTCCTTAAATTTAAAAAATCAACACATGAAGAGTTTAATAAATAAAAATAATAATTACATAGGAAATATTTTTTCATATAAAACACCTTTTGAAATTATTTTAATAAATAAGGTATGATCATTGACACCTTTTCTAATATAATTTGAAATATGAAATGTTCTCAGTTTATCATACCTAGATCTGGATTTTTTATTACACCATATGTTGATTTTATTCAATATAAAATATGTTTTTTAAAATTAGATTATGAATATACATTTTCTTAATCCATTAAAACAACCTCAATAATATAACCATTAGATAAATAACTATTGGAATCCATGAGATATAATATGAAATTTTTATTGCAATAGAAATGTAAGTGGTATCCTAAAAGATTCATGTTTGACAGTAGGGGAAAACATTACAACATAGTCAACACCTTATTCCTGAATATATCCTTGTGGAAAATTATATCATTATTTATAAAAATATTTCTATATTAATAATTATTTTTATTTTATTCCCATTTTATTATTTTAATAGTAAAATAGTTGTTGGGTCTGTCAACTAGTTTTAACACTCTATTCCATTCAAACTGATTCAGTTATTCATTCATATCCATTACCCAATGTTCCTTACTGGTTGACTCAATACTATTCTAGGTATCAATATGTTATGAGATGTTATGTTTTTCATCATATTTTTTATGTGTTTCATGAGTTTGGGTTCCTTTAACAAGATTCCCAATAACAACTTTTATTGGATTTTTGCTAAGGGTTCTGACTGTTCTGGGTGTTCTAGTATCCTCTAGTTTCACCCCATGGTTCAATTCCTATAAATCTAATTAATGGTAACATTTCCTTACTAAATAATTGTCATGTTTTTTGACCTTGTATTTGTAAATTATATTTAATCTGTACATATCATCCCTCATTATTTCTAAGGAATCTTCTAGTTCATGTGGAACTGTCTCATTGAATGTAAATGAACATAATCTTCCACCACCTTTTTAAAATTATTAATTACATTATAGGCTATACAAGATGCAGAATAACTAAATAAAATCACCTCATTTTACATGGATGAAAATAAATCTAGATCTCTCTTTTTTTGAAAATTTAATCTTTTCCGCCAAACACATTGAAATAATTTACCTTAGGCTTCCTCTGGATTCATATTTTATTTGTGGTTTTTATTAAAAGTGTTCTTAATAAGAATATTATAATTACATAAAAAATAGTACAATAAAATTTTGTTGAAAAATATATTGGTAGTTATTATTAATTGATCATTCTCTGAACTATTTGTTGGGGGGCCCATTTATTCATTGAAGTACCCCATTCTGTTGAGTTGTTTCAGGAGATGAGAAGTTATATTTATATCCTGGTTTTGAAAAATGTTAATTCCAAATGTTTAATTTCAAACACATTGCCATTATCAATTATAACTCATTTATTAGTATGTCTATTACGGTTATATATTTATTTTACTTACTTTTTAAAATATCTACAAGCCTCGATTTTAGGACCCAATAAATATTCCCTTTTTATCATTAAATAATCATCAATAATTATGTAAGAATAGTGTTTTTGGATAAACCTGAAAAAAATATAATTCTCAAATGATTGTATGTAAACTATTGATTTAGATTAATGGGTAGAAAACTAATTCATTAGTTAGAATGAATCAATATTTTACATTCTATTTTAATAGGGTTTACATACCATATATTTGGTCAAATATGGTTAAGATATGACCTTAATTGGAGCCCTTTTGAATTTAACAATTTCAAAGTGCATATTATAGTTTCTTAATATCCTATTACAAAACCATGTTTCTTAATTAAAGGTATTTATAAAATAAACAACATGATAAAATAAATAATTTATACCATCTTGATAAGAATTGTTATTCCAAAAATTAGTAAATAATAAATTATACATAAAATAATAAATCATATATTATTTATTCTCAAAAAATATATATAAACCATTATCCCATAATTAATAAATTATTATCAGATTGATTTTTAGTCCCAGAAAAAAAATTAGAACATAAATTTGATTTAGAATTAGAAAAATATGTAATTCTAATTATGGTTTCCTTTTTCATTGTAACCAATGGTAATACAAAAACCATAAACTCTAGTAGGATATTAGAATTTTGAGAAGATTAATTTTTTTTGTCTGGAACTAACACATTCAATATATCGTAACTCATTATAAGAATGTTTCAATATATTTTTCCTATATTTAATAAAATATATAGTAAAATTAGTGAAAAAGGGGATTTCATATTATTTTTTTGTTCTAAATATCTACTACAATGAGATGTTATTACAAGAGATATTGTAAATAATTTTTTCTCATCGGTTAATTATAACCTACATTATAATAAATATATGGAAGGTGTATTTCATGTATTTTTTCACATATTATATGAAAATGTATTTATAAAATTCTTTTTAAAAATGATATTATAAATATTTTAGCACATTTTTTCTATAAAAACATATTTCTGTCTATTATAAATTGATTTTTTTTGTTTTTTTGCTAAAAAATGATTTTCTAAACAAGACCAAATATTCATTTTCTAGAGTACATTTTCCTTCTTTTATGAATTTAAATTTATTTGTAAAACAACTTGTGAATCAAAATTTTTAAATATTCTAACATCAAAAATTGATTATCATGTATGTTTTTTTACAATTTTGGTTGAAAAAATCCTAAAATATTATCTTCATAGGTGTACTTACAAATAATTTTTTATATAAGTGAGGTGTTAAATAATTTATCTCATAATTTTTTTTTGGAAAAACGGATGTGAAAATAAATTATCATGTCGGTTTTCTAGGAAATAAAATTTTATAAATATTATAATATGTTTTTAATAAAAATAACGAAAATCAACCCTCCCCGTAGTAAAAAATTGCAGAAAAAACAATTAAAATTAACATAAAATAAAATTTTATGAAAACATACCAAAAATAATAATATAACTATACAAACAGTAATAATTTTAACTTAAAACATTTGAATGTATATTATAAATAAACTAAAACCTAGACATAAATGTAAAATAATTCACCCATTAAAATTTTATATTTTCTATATATTTTATAGTGTATGGTCGAGGATCATCAAAATGATATAAATTAAAGAAAAATAATTTAAAATGAATTTTAAATAAAATGAATAAAAAATAAATGAAATTTTTATAATAAAATATAACTTTGGGAATTTTGTAATTATACATGTTGAAAATATATCATACATAAATCATTGAAATGATTATCCTTATTAATTTTCCCTTTCTTGTTGATGAAAATTCTATTTTAAGATTATTTTTCAATAACAAATATCATGTTTAGTACTTATATCCAAAATGTTGTAATTTTAAATGAACTGTCATCTTTTCGTTTATATATTTGAACATTGATATCTATTTTCTTACTGTCCCTATAATGTAATCTCATTATAATTTTTAAAATAATATGTATAATATAAATTTAAATTTCATTAACATATATACTTTTAATGAAATATTAAATCCAACATGTTCAATACATTCTTAAAATTACCTCGCACTTCACCATAGATAGCATATTAAAAGTAAAGTGTCTTCTCTATTAGACAAAAATCACCCAACGTCCAATGATGACTAATATAAAAAAGAATATAATGTGATGGGGTGTATATTTAATGTATATAAATCATTGTGAGATAAATGTTTCAAACACGTGATAATAAGGAAGAATACAACATAGAATAATTAAATTCTTCAGATTTTGTTTAGCAATATAAATTATTCTTTTTGAATTAATCATTATGATTTCTATAGGTGAAATAAGTTATTGTCCCATACGTTAATATAATGATATCATATAATGGTGAATAAAAATTTTACAATGATACCAAATAAGAAACAAACATAAGTATAATATTTTAAAAAATTAATATTTCTAAAAGATATTTTATAATCAACTTACATAAAACAATACTTTCATCATGTTTATTCACAACTCATATCCAATTAAATTCCAGACAATATCTTCTTTTAAAAAAATTAGTCATTAAATGCTCCCAAATGACATCATT
Organism: Viscum album; assembly: GCA_963277665.1. Classification (NCBI taxonomy): domain Eukaryota; kingdom Viridiplantae; phylum Streptophyta; class Magnoliopsida; order Santalales; family Viscaceae; genus Viscum; species Viscum album. Next base: position 1,894,959,125 of record OY728119.1, read on the forward strand.
CATTAGAATTTCACAAAAATCCAACAACAAATTTGATTATTTTCAAAATTTATCTAGACTAGAAAAATTTGTATCTGATATCAAAACAACATGTATTTTTTGTTGTCTATATATTATATTGTTATGATTGATGTATTACTATAAGAAATAGATAAGTATATAAACATTTAAATGTAATTAAATTTTATCACAAATATATAATAATATATATAATAGAGACATGCTTCAACGGAAATTTCTCAAACATGTCTAAATATTCAGACTAATTAATTTTTGATAAATTGTCCAAGTATACCGACCTCAAATGTAGGAATTTTTATTTTTTGTGGTTCTATCTATAATATCATGTACATTGACCTTGATATTCTCTATATAAATCATTTTATGATGAATGGTATCTCCAATATAATATATTATATAATATGACAAATATATAATGTTTGGGTCCTCAACTCATAACTCAAAAAAAGGAAGTGGTATAAGAGGATGTGTAGTACTTGGGTGGGTAGGAGGAGGTGGTGGAGTGTGATATGTTGTAGGGGATAGGTAAATTAGATCTGTACGTTGATGTGGAAGAGTTAGATAAGGATATGTAATATGTATTTTCATATCGACAATCATATATTATACTAAATATCTGATATTTTTTTCGATCAAGTCACCTATCTCATTAATTTTAGCTTCCAATTCATATAGTTTCATTTAAAAAAACATCCTCAATTGTGGAAGTATATGAATAACAAAACACATTTAATTATTATATAACAGGTGGGTATCCATATAAAGTAATTCATTATTCATTCATTCATAATTCCATAGAGAAAATATCTTTATGAACCTCATCCATAAGGTAACTATGTGTGCACTTTTCTTCTAGGAAACCATGGAATGAACTTTTGAAAAAATCATTGGTGATTCACAACATATAAATATTTCATTTAACATAAATAAAATAAATATATTATTAAAACTACATTAAAAAAGACATGAATATTCCCTAATATATTATCCCTTATTTTTATATGGTCCCACTTCCATTTTACATGTCTAGATGGAAAGGAAGGACGGTCAACCTCTGTAGATCCTGAAGGCTTATCTCTCAGTTTTTAAAATTTTTCTTCTGCCATTTTCTCTTCTAATAATGTATACACTACAAGATATAATTTTCAGGGTACACATTTTTTTATTGGACCAATTTATGATATATAATATTTTTCTAAAAAGTGACAATTAAGAAATAAAAATAATTATTATTATTATAAAAACATTTAAAAGATAAATTTTACCTTACCAAAAAACATATTATCAATCTTATTTCAAAAAAATAATTCCTTGTATTGTAATAAATAAAATTATATATGTCACAAAGATTTTGATGTTTTTTATCTCCAAAATAACATTCTTATATGGGGGTTTATATAAAATCCTTCAATATCCTATAATCCAAAACTAAACATTTCTACCTGACACATAGATTATTAGATATATCTTATTCCATATAATAATTATGGGAAATAATATATTATTAAAAATATTCTATGATAAATAAAATAATTAAAAATGAGATTGCGATAATTTTCTTCTCTAATTGAGATATAGTCACTTTATCAACAATTATCCAATCTGAAATCAAAATACCAATTTTTGTATGAGGTTGAGGTGAAATAAATCTTCTAATTGTTTTTAATTTAGAACACTATTAATATAGTTGTCATAAAATTCATTTTCTTATACTTTGGTCAAGACTATGTGAACCTAGTAATCCTGTTAAATATGCACTTCCACCTTTAACGAACCTTTAGCTCTTTATTTCCACAAAATTAGTAGATATATGAGGTATAGAATTTGAGGAGGTTCCTCAATAGTAGTATGTATATGGTCCTACCCATGTATATTTTTATGTTACACTTTATAAGTATGTGGTGGATCATTTGATTCTTATTCCATTATCATAAAAACCAAGGTAAAAAATATTAGTACATAAATATTCAGATCAATATATTAAATATAAATGTAAATAAAAAATGTAAATTGATGAAAAAATGAACTAAACTAAAAAATATTTATTCTATTATTGAAAAATAGTTAATAGAAAGTTTAACAACATTAATTATATATTAAATTACATAAAAAATGAAAAAAACTAAAAAATGGTGTGGAATACCATACATTTATTATAGAAATATAATATTAAAACTATTATATATAATAGTAAATAAATAATGTAAAATGATCCATCTTAAATAAAATTAAACTGAGCACAATTTTATTAATATTTTTCAAAGTAGATGGAAAAAATACTAATAACATTTATGAGAGATGAAATGACATAAATTAATGAATTAAAATAAAAAATGTTGTTTTAAGTGTAAAAATGATCCATCTAATTACATTATTTTGACACCGATAAAAGTAATCTTTAGGGAATATGGTTTATAAAATTAGGTTTATTTTAATTTTATATATTTTTCTAAAATTATTTTTCTATAGGAGACACAAATTTATATGTTATGTAATGGTAATCATTGAAAACTAAATAAATATAAAAAAATAAAAATAATTTTTTTTCTTATTAGACATAACAAATGTTTTAATAACTATGAAAACTAATGTATTGAATATTTTTTACAATTTTTAAAAATAACCATGAAATAAATATTTGTTACATGTAATATTAGAAAATTATAACATGATTGTTTTCCTAAGTTACTTCTTCGTGACCAATCTATATAGAAAAACCCATGTCTACCAAATGGTCATCAATATTATCTATTAATATTTCTATAGACATAGGGATCTCACAAAAATGACCATGTACATATTTTTTATGAGAGAATTTTACTTTTTCTCATGTAAAATGATATACAATTTCATATTGGAATGATTTAGAACATGACTATTTTCTCCATGTGTTTCTATGATAAAATGATCAGCTATGTGATACAACATATTCAGATTAACTAGTTTCATTCTATATTTATCATTTATAACACTGTTGTTACTAATAACTAATTTTAAATTAAACACTATTAATAAAAAAATTAATATAATAAACCTAATATATGTATTCAATGACTATATAATATGAACTTGATAAAGAAATTTTGTTTCTAGGTTTGGCATTCTAAAATTTCATTTCTTCTATGAACACTAATGCACTTGAATTCTTGAACTACACTTATGGTTTCCTGATCATTATTTATAAAATTTATAGCCATTTATTTCTAACCTGTTCCATTTTATCAAAATTTAATTATGGTCCTCTCACTAACAATAACATTGTTTTTCAACAATTCTATATACCATATATGGTCTCTTTAGACAATGAAAAAACATTTTTTATACTCATTGAAAATCCACAAATCATTATTATTTAGATAACATTAATTTAACTTATTAATATGAAATTATATATATGGATTAACATCATATATTCACTTCAAGATGTATAAATACACCTTATTTATTTATTTATCGATCAACAATTTTACATTCAATCCACAGATCCACTTTCACATAGAATTGAATCTTTCCTAGAGATATGTTGGTAAACTGATGTAATCCCCTATAGAAAAGTTTCTTGTAAAGAACTCTGTAATCACCTCAGAAACATACTTCTCAATAATAGAGGATTTAGGTCGGTATGGATTATTAACATAACTAATAAATATACTCATATTCCATTTAAAAGGATACATCTATTATTGATATATAGGTCTATAAATACTTTTCTTCACACCATGTAAACAATTAAATGCACTATGAAATGAATTTTTTAGGGAAGTAAATTTAAAATAGAAAAAGTATATAAATTACTTCGTTCCCCAAATTTCTCAAATAATTCATATCAATAACCTTATTTAAAATTTAATTGCGAAAATAACACACATTCCATATAGTCATTCTAACATGGTTGATAAATATTCTACGGAATTCAACTAGTTGGAGGTGTATCATCATGACCTATCAGTGATGAGATTTCATACCTATCAAAATCAATTATTTTAGTGACATGAAATTTTTTATATTTGATTAAAAAAATGTTTCACATTAACACCAGGGAGACACTAAATGAATTCAATTTTACCCCTCTTGGATAATATATGATATTACATAGGTATGTTTGTTTTTCTTCTATCAGTAGTGGGAGATAATCCTAAATTTATTCTTATTTAGGGAAATTCCAAAAATGCATTCATCCCTTTTTATTCATTCCTTAAATATCTAAATATTTTCAACTCAATATGTCAATCATATTATTCTCCAAATGAATGAAATCAATTATATACTTTAAATCTATGTATCTTCAATATGTATCTTTAGAAAATATAGGATGTTTCATCCAAATAATTCTATCATTTTCTTATTTATGTATCCTTTCTTGTGCGCCATCAACAGTTTTCACCCTCTTAAAATATAGATTAGTGGAAAAATATTTTGAAAAAATATCAAATTATTATGATATATTGAATTTTATTTTTAATATTTTATAATAGTTATCCATAGAAAAACCACTCAATGACCTATGTATAATATTTTTGTTCTATTTTAAGTTGATAATATGAAGCATGATGTTTGTAAATTGGAAAATCATTACACCCTATAACTCTATGTATAGAAAATTTTCCATTTTTATGTTTTTATTTACAGAGAACATAATCAATTTCATGGAATATAATATGTTCCATTTTATATTATTCATACAACCTAATAACATCCTCATATAAATTTTTCAAATCATTAATTAATTATGATACGAAAATATCAATATCATTTCAAGGATATTTTGGTCTAGAAATCATTAAAATTGACAAGGAATATTTTTTTGTTATTAAAAAATTAAAGATATAAATTTTAAATTAACAATAATACAATACATGAACAATGTGTGCTATAATGGATTCGATATGGATTCATTCCATCTATGTACAATCCTTTTCTGATATTTATAACATCACTTTCGATTGTACGAAACTTTTGATCTATTTTCATCAATTGTGGACATTCATTTGGATGAAATAATTTTCCATCACATGTGTTCTCATTGTCATCTCATTATAAGAATTATTCCACATTTGATCTTGAGAATATACTCCCAAAATGATTAATTATAGGAGAAAACCAAATTGACTTGGTTTGACCCTTTGTAATTGAAAAACCAACCAATGAAATTACTTTAAAAATATATCATGGTGTCCTAAATTTTGGAAACACTAATTGAAATTTATATTTCTTCTGATATAACATATAGACATTCAAGCATGATTTGTAAGGAACCAACCCAGGTTACCCTCAAACCTGAATCCTGACTTGATCTTCCACATATACGAAGGATGTTCCTGATCCACACGGGATTGTGGTAAGAACTCGTGCATCAGAAAACTAACCAAAAAGAATGATTTATCCCAATCAGAATGATCACATACTATACTTATATACACGTAGAAGTAATTAACAGTGTAAGTCTAATAAAAAAATTCCATAAATATAAGATTACAATTGAAACAGAACAATAGAAAAATTATTTTTAAAATCTAATGGAAAATCCCATCTATAACAGAACAAATCCAAACAACTAGTCTATGAGATGGTGTGCACAATCCCCCACAATCTCATGACTAGATACCCAACCCAGCTGACACGAAACTTCATCACCTCACAACGGTGCCCTCACTATCCCTATATTTAAAGACATATAAAGGTATACACACCACCAAATAGGTACGTAGGGTGTGATATAACATTCTAAATAGGATCCCACCCAGGTGATCCATAACAAGTCTCTGTATAACTATAGATTTATGTTTATTTTAAATAAAACACGACATTATAATCTGTAAAGAAGTTCTATTGAAGACACGTTAACCATTTCTCTTTTTCAAAGTTATAAAACAAAAGAACATATATCAATTTCAAATCACATTTTCCATATCACATTTCACAAGTAAAAATAGGAATATCAAGAGTAAAACAACAAAAATAAGGAAAATAAACTAGAGGCATATATATCAACACCAAGGATCACTATAGGTCAAACTAAGAGACTACTCAAACCAAAATCAATCAAGTACATAATCTAGTTCCTAGATCAGAGAACTAAAAAGAATAAGAATACCCTATGAGTCACTACACCCTCACAAACCATGTTACTATTAGTCCACTAGAACAATGGTCCTAGGAAACAGAGGGAATCCCTATGAGAAACCTCTCGATAATACCAAAAAATTGGATTATTGACTGATGTTAAAACTTCCACCTTAGTACCTAATGTAACCCATGTTCTTATTTTCCCAATTCAATATATTACATTGAATTCCATTTCATATATAATTTTTGATGATTTGAAAAGATCTATTTCATTTAATTATAAATAAATAGGGAAACCATTTTTTTAACATCTCTTTTCAACATGCACAAAACAATAATTCCAATACCATTTATAAATCAGTTTAAACGCAGTAATAGTACGGTTCATCAAACTATATTAGAGATGGAGCCACCTACTTCCAAACTCATGTTGCACACGCCCACAATGGGATCCAACAAAAATATAAATCCATAAATGTCAGAAAATACCCTAGAATCTAATCCACATATCAAGATATATTCAATTTATAAAATGAGGGGTTGTAAAAAAAGACGAAACACTAGATAACTCAAAAAAATACACCCACCGCACTACATCCAATAAAGGTAAGGCCTCCAAAAAAAGATCACACAATGGATATAGAAAAAGAGATAATTAAAAAAAAATTTAGGCCAATGAATGAGATAATTCAATGAAAGGGTGATACTATGACCAATATGAATGAATAAGAATAATGATCACTCACCCAGAGAGACACACCATAATTAAAATAAAGATCAAACACCGAACAGATTGATCAAAAATGAACGGTGTCACCAAAAATCATTGGAGTGGAACTTTGGGTCAATAAAAAAGTAGAACTGGCAGCCGACTAGACATCCAAAACCCAAATTATTCCCCAAGGATCCTTCTTTAGGGAATTACATGATGTGTAACTCCTTTACATGTCATGAAACAAACAGTGTTCAAGTATGCCAAAAAATCCATCACATCATTTTAAAAATCTAGTTTTTAAATAATTTGTGATGTGTAAAAGAAAATCTAGTCATGTAGGTTTTCACAAGGTGAATTCTACTCAGAATATATACCCATCCACCATCACATGTTGTATAACACAGTTAAAGGGCATGAAGTCCTTCTACATCCTATTGAAAGAAATAGATAAAGATGAGAGTATAAAAAATTTATGACTCCATTATTATATGTATCCTCACAATTTCTTCTCTACTCTATACTGACAATGATAAAAGGAAAAACATGATGTTGTTAAAGATATACCTTACATTTAGGTAACATGATGTTATTAAATCTCCACCATAAAGAATTTATATCTTCAAGAAGTCATGTGGAAGATATAATCTATAGGAAAAGATGAGGCTAAAAATCCCTCATCAATGACTCAAGATCCCAAGTCTTAGTAGAATCTGATTCATATTTCCATAGAAATCTAACCAATGGAATAGAATTCCCATTCCAAACATTCACTAAAGATTTGATGATCTCAATTGGTTTATCCAAAATAGAAACAAGTATCTCTAACTCAATCTCTTCCAAACTCATAACATGATTTTGAGTGTGATAATAATTTATAATATGGGATATCTGGAAAACATCATGAATGCATTTAAAATAAACCAGAAATGCTAACTGCTAAGAATCCTTCCCAATCTACTCAGTTACCTCAAATGGTCTGATATATCTCAAATCCAACTTTCCCTGTTTTCCAAGCCGAAGGTGACCCAACTAAGGAGAAAATTTTAATAAAACCTATAACTAATGGAAAAATCCAACGGATGACAATGATCGACTTATGATTTTTGTCAACTCTGGGATTTAAACATATGTCTATGCACATCCTCAATCTTTAATGAAGACTCCTAGATAAAACATTGTCCAACCAGAGATACTTCAGCCACCTCAACCCAAATAATAGGTGACAAACATAGGTGACCATAAAATTCCTCAAAGGGATCCATTCAAATCAACAAATGATAACTATTCTTATAAAAAAACTCATAAAATCCTAAACATCTATCCCAGGATCCACCAAAATGCAATACAAATGCACAAAGAATATCCTCTAGGATATTAATCACTCGCTCCATCTGACCATCTATTGGATGATTGTAAGCTATGATCAACTTGACCTGGGTTCCCATCACCTCTTGGAGACTCCTCCATAATTTCTAGGCAAACCTTTGATACACATTTTATACAATGGAAGAAGTAATCCAATGATACATTAAAATCTGCTTCACATGCATTTTACCCAGATCATCATCATTAGTGGTATCCTTGATCGAGATGAAATGAGATAACTTCATCATCTGATAAAAACTACACAAAAAGAATTTCTCCCTCCGGGAGTCTTTTATAATCCAACAACAAAATAAAAGGATACATCATCCTTTTTCCAGAATGGAACCAGAAACAGATGAAGCAAAAAAAGGGTTTCAAGTGTTCTTCCTTTATCTGCTGGCAGGAGTAACAGTAGGGAACACAATCTGCAATGCCACACATTATATGCACCCACAAAAATAACTATCTCATGTAAAAATATATCATTTTATTTCATGGAAGGGAAACTGGACATGACCAATGCTTACGATAAAGAGGAATGACCGTTCCTCAGTGTCGTGATGCAAAAAAATGGGCTTCTTCACTAAATGGGAAGATATGGTCAGGCTCTGTGTCCCTTCTGTCTCCTTCTATATCAATGCCAATGGAGCGCTCACCCGAGGATTTTCCCCAACCTGAGGCCTGCGCCAGGGAGATCCTCTCTCCCCCTTTCTCTTTATCTTGATGGCTGATGTTTTTTCTAACCTCATTATCAGGGATGCATCCTCTCATACAATCCATGGGGCAATGTTTTGTCGCGTAATCCCACCGGTGTCTCGTCTCTTCTTCACGGATGATTGCCTCCTTTTCTCTAGAGCAACCAATAATGAGTGTCGTACGATCAGCCATGCGATCCAACAATATGAATGGGCCTCTGGACACTCTATCAATCATGGCATTTTAGAAATATCCTTCATCGTTGGGGTTCCTCTATCCAAAAAAGAAGAAATCTGCACCATTACAGGAATCCATATGGTTGAGAAACATCAAAAGTACCTTGGGATTCTTACGGTGATTGGTCGATCCAAAAACGAAATCTTCACTTCTATGCTGGACAGGGTTGAGAAAAAAATACAAGGCTGGACCCCAAAAATTATTTCCAAAGCCGGCAAAGAGACCCTTACTAAATCTTCCCTCCAATCCATCCCCAGCTATTTCATGTCCCTCTTTAAGATCCTAGCTGTTGTAGTCAATCTGATACATGCACACACAACCAATTTATGGTGGGTAACAAACAATTGGAGGAATAGAACCCACTGGATTGCCTAGAAGAACCTATGGTTACCAAAATATGAGGGTGGGATGGGATTCTTGAACCTTCTTCACTTCAACGACGCTCTGTTGGCGATGCAAGGTTGGCACCATTTAAACCGACCATACTCTCTCTGTGCGCGGGTCCTCCATTAAAAATACTTCCCACACAAGTATTTCAATGAATCTTCTCTTGGCCACTGTCCTAGATTCCTCTGGAGATGTATCTGGGGTGCTCGCAGTCTCCTGGGAGAAGGGTTGGGCTGGAGGATTGGGAATGGCTCAACAGTTAACATATGGACCAATCCATTGTCGATTTATAAAGAAGGTGTGTAGGCATCATCCCCTTCCCAACTAGGCTTTGAAGATGCCACTGTCAGATGCCTTTTTGAAGACTAGGGGCTTAGTTGGTGCATGGAAAGTATACACACATGGTTTAATGAAAGAGATAAAAATATTATCCTGAGTATCCCTTGTGTTCCAAATGTCGACCACGACCATCGCTTTTGGATCCATGACATCTCTGGAGCCTATACGGTGAAATCCGACTGCCGGCTCGCTATTGGAACTCAGAACGACTTGAGGGAAGGGGGGCCCTAGAAATCTCTTTGGAAACTCAAAGTCCCCCCAAATATTCACCAGTTTTGGTGGTAGGTATGCATGGACATCGTCCCTACCATGATCCTTCTCGCCATCCGACATATCTCCAGTGATAGGTTTTTCCCCTTCTGCACAACCTTCCCAGAAACCCCCCTTCACGCTATAATCCAATGTCTAGGGGCAATGGAGATTTGGAGGAAATAAAACTCTTCTACAGACTCCTCAATGATCGTGGGCTCTAACCTTCCCTCTCTCCTAATTCGATGGTGCTCCTCCTTCTCGTCGGCTAAAGTGGGCTCTCTCTGCATCATGGCATGGATCAGTTGGGTCCGTCTCAATGATGCCATTTTCAACCATATTGAAAAACCACCTGATATCTAGATTGAATGGGCCTCTTCCTAGTTGGTGGGCAGGAAACACCACAATGGACAACATTGTTCCTTTGAAAACCCTCCTTTCCCTCCCTTTGGAGCCTGCCCCCGGAAGGGATTCTCATGATAAATGTGAATTCTACTCTCCCCATTGATGGTCCTGTGGCACATGAAATGCTTTCCTGAAACCATCTTGGTCAAATCATTGCAGCCAAACATGAAACTCATCACGTTTTATGGGAACTGATGGTTGTTTAGGCTGTCGGCGTCCTCACTGGAATGAGGTTCTTTGTTGACTGTGGATGGGAAAAAATCATCATCAAATCATTCTTCCTCACCATTATCAATTCCATCAACCTCAATGACAGTAGAAATTATTCCTTTGAGTCCCTCATCAGGAAAATCCTCTCCAGTCGTCACTGCATTGCTCTATGCACCTTCTCCTTTACCAAATGGGAAGGAAATAAGGTTGCCCCTCCTCTGGCTGCAGCTAGACCCTTTGATGTCAACCAGCTCTGGCTGAACCATTTTCTTTCTTGTCTTCGAGTCGGTAATTTTTCTTATTTTCATCATCAATGAATCCGTCTTTTATAAAAAAAAATCCCTCATGGATTATGGGACAACAAACCGCTTCCTAAAGTTGAGCTTACCATCTGAAGCGAGAGACAAACCAGAAATAGTCTCCCCACTATAAAGGCTTTCTCAAATTTTACTAAACTTATCATCCTATTAATGACTCTAGAAATATACTTCAAGGGAAATGATGATAATTGAGAACTGGTCAGAATCATACTTGAAACATTATCCTAAGCTTCCAGGTGTAACTGGGAAAAAATCTCCTTATGGTTCCCCTCCTCATTTGATACCATTTTATAACAAAATGACCAACATAATCCTCAAAATTAGCACCCAACCTGATCCTCGACATACATGAAGGGAGTTCCCAATACCAAAATTATTACACCAAGAACCTAAGCATAAAAAAACAAATGGGAATCATTTATCCTGACTTGAACAAATATAAGGAATAAATATATACACAAATAAATAAGGAATAATATAAGTATAATAAATATATTCCATGAATATAAGAATATAGATGAAACAAAACTAATAAAAAAATTAGAAAAACACCAATATAAATGTCCAATTACAAAGGAACAAAACCTAACATCTACTCCATGTGATGGCATAGATAAAATCCTACAATATCACCACCAGTTACACTGTCCGGCTGACATGGAACCTCACCACCTCACTACGATTCCTATCCATTCCCTAAATTGAATGACATGAAAATGTCTACCCATAACTAAATATGTGCACATGGGGTGAGATAATAGGCTCAAGAGGATCTGACCCAAGTATTCCGTAAAAATTATTTTTATACTAATTCATGTATGTGAATTTTAAATAAAACATGTCATGATATGTAGTAAAGCAGTTTATTTGAATACTTGGTAACCATTTCACTTTTTCATTGTTCTAAAAAAATGTGTGTATATAAATTTTAGTGCACATTTTCAATATAACATTTCATAATAATTAACATTCATATCATTTCCAAAACAACAATTCTAAGAATAATAAACCAGAAGCATATATATCACCACCAAGGATATCTATATGTCAGACTAGAAGAATACTCATAAAATAATAAAAAAATTTACAATCAGGTTCCTAGAACGCATGATTTGGAAGAAGACGAATACCACATGAGTAAACCTCCCCAATCAATTTCAATATCAGCCCTTAGAATAATAGTCCTAGGGAACTGAATAATGTACCATGAGAAAACATAGCAATAATCACAAACAAATGGATGATGTCCAAAAGATAAACCTTCTACCTAACTACCCAAGGTACCCAATGTTCACAATTTCACAATTCATTCCATTACATTGTAAACTATTTAAGAAACCATTTCAATGCTTTGAAAAAAAAATCTTCCTATTTTAAATAACTAGTGAAAATACAATTTTTTATAAACATTATTTTCAATAAAAACATAAAAATCATGCCAATTTATTGTATGAATCAATATAAAATAAGAAATAGTACAGTTCATCAAAATAGTCTAAAGATTCAACCACATACATTGATCCTCTAATTGTACATGCCTACAGTGGGATCCAACAACAACAGAAACCTAATGACATCGACAAAGACCCAAGATTCCCATCCAAATCTCAAGACATAATCAATTTGGAAAACAAGAGGTCAGTGGAAAAGAAGAAACACCACATTCCTCATGAACACAAACTCATAGATACACAACCCGCAATAGAAAAATCTTGAGAGAGATATCGCACAAATGATCTATAAGAAGGAATAATTAAATACTATTTTATACCAACGAATCCAATAACACAGAATATGGAAGATACCATAACCAATGACAATGAATAAGTAGAAAGATCACTCATCTAGAGGGATTCACTCCAACTGAAATTAATATCGAACACCGAACGGATCAATCAAGAAGTAATGGTGTCTCAAAAAATCATTAGAGCAGAAATTTGGGTTAGGAGATAAAGGAAAAATAAATGACAAATAGACACCCCAAACATTATGGGTGCCCTAATAATTCCCCACTCAAAGATTTACATGACCTGTTACTCTATTACATGTTCTAAAATCCATGGTGTTCAATTATGCTAAAAAAACCATCACCTAAAATTAAAAATAAGGCCTTTAAATAATTCATGATGTGTAAAATATTATCATATTATGTAACCTTTAATAGCATGAATCCTTATCATGACATATACCTAGAAACCATTATACATTGTGTATCCAATTTACACAGTTTGAAATCCTACTACAGCCTACAGAAAGCATCGTTTAATGTTTTGTGTCCAGGAAATCTATGACTTCACCATTACAGGTATCCTACCAATACCTTCTCGACCCTATAAAAACATCATTAATAGTATAACCGTGACAAGGTTAATGATATACCTTAAAGACCTATAATGCGATGTTACGTGAATATATTTTCATATACCCCAATCCCATAAGGTATATTATTTTATTCTAATTGTAATTTCATTTAGGAAACTCATTATCTTTGGGACTTATATCTTTAAAAAGTTAAATAAAATTTGAAAAATTCATTTCACGTCGTACATTTTTCACTTCATGTCAAAAAATATTAACATCATTGACAAAACCGTAAATTCCAAAAAAACCCAGATATAATTACTTTTCAGCATAACCATATTGATTATCAATTTTTAGTTATTTCTCAATTTCCTCTATGATAATATCATGAATATTTTTTAAATTTTTATTAAACATATCATATTCTAAATCATCATCATCAATAGATTTTAAATTTCAACTAATTTTACCATTCCAAATCCAATGGCCGTAACCGCGATTAAAACCTTGAAAATTCAAATAAACATTGATATATATTATTTTCAAAAAATCTATATTGAATAATTTTTAGCATGGATATAAAATCATGTCATTGTTTGGAACATTTCTTTTAGAACGAAAAAATCATCAACACCATCCTCATATTCATCTCTTCTTTATTGTGTAATAATGAATCCTTAACTATATATTACCTACAATAGAGATAAAAAATTGAAAAAAAATTATTATATTTTCAAAATAAGATTCAGATTTACATTTATAAATACAAATAAAAAAATCATTAAAAATTTTACAATGAAATTAAATACGTCATAATTTATAATAAAAAATAAAACATTGGAAACTAACGTTTTATAATAAAAATCACAAAACATATTCTAAAAGTAGTCATTAATCAATTGAAATATACCAAACATGAATTAATAATAGAAAAAAATTATACAAATAGATATTATAAGGATATATCAATGTAAAACTAGATCCACAACTAAAAATCCAAATACTTTAGATATATAAAAGAAAATTAAAAAAATGTTTAAATTCATATCATAAACAGGATGATTCAGAAGGTGACACGAATAAGAGGGAGGAAAAAATCATTAGCTAATGATGGGGGGAAATGAATGACAATGTTGGAATCAAACTGAATGATAAAAAAACATGAATGGATCCATAGAATTGAATGGAATAATTCATATAACATGGTTACATGGAAAATGGATTCAATAAGCAAAAAATATAAATTGATATTGGGACTTAGATGATTGAGAAGGAGACACTATCATGAAGTAGGTATGTGTTCTGAATGATGACGGGTGATAGTGAACACTAGTGGTTGTTGATTACTATAACATCCCATTTTAGATCTTTTTGGTATATGTTTAACCATGTCCTAGATTTCCTTTTCTATTCGTCTATATAGGGCCAAGAAGGAATTGAGAGGATACTTATAGTGGTGAAGTCACATATTTGTTGGACACTCATCTTGAACAAGTGGTTACTGTAGGAAATAGAAAGATTTCATGCTGTGTAACTAGGTTACACAATGTGTAATGGTTTTTGGGTGTATGTCACAAGAAGGATTCATTCTGTAAAAGGTTATAATGTATGGTATGGTTTTACACATCATGAATTATTTAAACATTGTATTTTTAATCTATGGAAATAGATTTTGTGGAATACTTGAACACCATATATTTCATGACGTGTAAAGGAGTTACAGGTCATGTAATTTTATGAGAAACAAAATTTTAGGGCATTGTTTGGGTTTTGGGTGTCCATTCGGCAACAATTTCTCCTTTCCTCTGGACCTAAATTTCCTCTCCTGTGATTTTTGGAGACACCATTCCTTCTAGATCATTATTTTCAGTGTTTGATCTTTATTGTAGTTTTAGTTTATCTCTCTTAGTGAGTAATATTTTTATTCATCATTTCCATAGGCCTCAGTAGCCCCATTGGGTTTCATTATCTGATTTATTGGACTAAATTGGTGTTCCAAAATGACTTTTTATAGATCCCTTTTGTGGTCTTATTATGGTGGTCGATCCATAGTTGGTTATGGTGAAACATGTGTCTATTCTTATGGTATGTAGTATTTCCTCTTTTCCACCAACCCCTTGTTTTATAAATTGAATTTATCTTGAAATTTGGATTAGATTTTAGGGTATTTGTTGATTTTGTTGGGGTTTTGTTGTTGGTGGATCCCATTACGAGCATGCGTAACCCGAATTTCAATGTAGTTAGTTCTGTACCGAGCCTATGTTGATGACACTTATTATTCTTTCTTTTTAAACTAATTGATAAATGGAATTTCTAGTATTATTTTGTGTGTGTTGAAAATATTTATTGGCGATATATGGTTTTCCATTATTATTGAATAGTGGAAGAAATGGGTTATTTTAAAATCATTGAAATTGAGTTTTGAAATTGGTTTCCAAGTAATGGAATTAATTATAAAAATGAACACATGGGTTACCTTGGGTACTTAGGATGACAATTTATATTAAGTATATCATCCATTTTTTGATTATTGAAGGGTTTTCTAATGGGAATTTCTTCAGTTTCCTAGGATCGTTGTTCAAGGGGACTAATTGTGACATTGGGGGGGGGGTGGATACTCATCCGGTATTTCAATCCTCCTTAGAACTGCATTCTTGAAACCATATTGTTCGTTGGATTGTTTATGGTATGATCATTCTTGTAGTATATCCTACATTGATCGGTGGTGTTGATACCTATGATTTTGGTTTATTTTTCATTGATTTATAGTTTTATCCCTGATACACTCGTTTATTCTTGTGAAATATGATATTGAAAATGTTCACTGAAATTTATATACCTACTCTTGTTTTAGAACTATCAAAATGGTACATGGTTACCATGTTTTCAATAAAATATTTTTACTACAGATCATTCCATGTTTTATTTAATATGTGAATACATAAATTTTAACAGAGAGACATGTTACAGAACACCAAGGTGTGATCCTATTGAGCATGATAGCTCCCACCAGGCACAACTCTTTGGTGGTGTGTATACCTTTTTATTTTTTATAATATTGGTAAAGGAATAGTGTCGCACAGTGGCAGCAAGGTTCCATGTTAGTTGTGTTGGGTAGATAGTGGTGAGATGGTGATAGTTTATCCATACCATCACATGGGGTAGCTTTTTGGTTTTATTTATTTGCAGTCGGAATTTTCCTTTGTATTTTTTTTTCCTAATTTTTAGTTTTTTTGTTTCCACTATTTTCCTACTATTATGACATATTTTTATTAGAAATTTTTTATTATTTCATTATATGTGCATATATGTATTCTATGTGTTTGTTCAGGTTTAGAGAAAACATTCCCTTTGGTTTTTTGTTCGATTCTTAGGTGCTTGTCGTCATCCCATAGGGATCGTAAATGCCCTTTGGGTATGTGACAGATTGAGTCGGGTTCCATGTTTGTGGGTGACTGGGGTTGTTTCATAATTTTTTTTTATCAAAGGCAGTTTTCCCTAAGTTTTCTAGTCTTGGTACATATGTTAGATTAGATATAGGTTTTTTGGGACTTGATAGGTATGCTGCAATGAGTTCCCAACTAGCTCTTATCATGAAGAAAATCATGTTTCCATGTAATGTTGCAATATTTGATTCTAGTGTTGAGTTATTTTTTAAAATATTAGTTTCTAAATATTGGTATTCTAGTTTAAACAGACATTTTCTATTTAGTTTGATCCTTCCATCTATTTCTCTGTGCAGAAGTGTGCCTCCGAGTCGTCTCTTACGAGTTCCTCAGGATGGTGCAGCTGATGCTCAAGAAGGGAATCCACTAGTGGATCAGAATATCATCAAGACTATCATATTAAATGTTTTGGTTATTTATCATAATGTTAAAAACATCATAATTTAGTTGTTGAGGTACCACTAAAAGTTGGAGGAGAGTGAGTTCAGTATTTTGAATTCCTGCATGAGAATCCCCCATTCATTACATTAATAAATGAACCTAAGGATTCATAGGATTGGATAGATAGGATCGATCAAATCTTAAAAATCCAATAGATACCTAATAATTTCAATATAAAATGTGCAGTGTTCATACTCAAGGGTTATCATAAATTATTTTGGGGTACAATTTTCCAGGAAGACTGACATGTGGACTTGAGTTGGAAGGGGTTCAAAACCCAGATCTTCTAGCAGTTTTATCAAGACTCCTAGATGTTGTCTAACCCTTTGTACCTCTGGTATTTTTCAACAAAGAGTGTAGTCAATTTCAATGTTCATAAATTGGTTTCACAAGCTTGTCCATTTTTTCTGGACATGGTGAAGAATGATTCATTGAAGGCTTAAATGTACCTACAATGTTTGAAAATGGATATCAGATAAAATGTGTTTTTGTTAATTTTTTCTACCTATATAGATATAGTAGAAAAATATATGATGGTTTAGATGAATATGGAAGGAATGATTGGATTCTCGACCTCAAATATTCTATCCAGTTGTTGAATTAGTGGAATGCATGGGAAGAAAAATTGAAAGGATCATCGCAGCAGTGGTTGAGGTGGGTCACAGTAATGAGAATCCTCTAAACTGTCTTCTATAGCTAGAAACATAACTATTAATTTCTATCAGTGGTGAATGGTTAGACATATAAGAAATTCATATACTATGACCATGAGTACATGCAACATCTGTTGAAAATATGGTCACATACTTTTATACTTTCTTTCTATGACTACATCTCATTTTGATCAATGTTCTTCATCTCCAAAGGATACTATTGGGTAGTTGTATTCTTAGAGGATTAATGGGAACCAGCGACTTGCCTCAGGAATGAAAAATTTATACATAGAATATGATTTTCCATTATAGGTAGATGATGGCCCAACAATAGTGATGTGTACTATCCCTATTGAATATTCCACATAAATGACATTATTTGATACTAGTTCCTCCCACTAATTTTTATCATTAATTTTTTTTTGATATGCTTAAACATCCAATAAAACATAGGTCCTTTATAATTTATTTAGCGAAAAATCTTGGTAATAATATATATTTGGGGTTTTGATGTCCTTATTTTTCGTTAACGATAGTTGATACAGAGTTGTCTTGGGATTTTATCATTTTTTATATGGATCTGTTTGGAATCAACATCAGTATAGATCGTCTTGTCTCTCATTGAGATACAGTAAATTATTATCATTGGAGTTTTATGTTTTTCGATACTAATGGATGATCTCATGTGTTATAGGGGGAGTGGTACTAGAGATCTAGTTGTGCAATGCCTTCCATCCCGTTTGTAGTCTACTTTTGAAATTAAACTCTATGAGGTTTCTTCAGTTGTTAAATTTCTTATTGTTGTTTTATATATCTCTGATTATTTCCCATTAAAATTCTCTGGCCTTCCTCTAGAGAGAAAAATATAGAGTTTAAGATTGACCTGATTCTAGGTGACCTGATGATATCGATACCTTTTTATTCTATGGCACCAGAATAGCTGTAAGAGAACAATATTCTATTGAATTCCCGGTTCGAAAAAGGACCCATTCACCCTACTGTTGCACCTTGGTCATCCCATATTCTATTTTCCAAAAAAGCAGATGGTTCACTTCATTTTTGAGTGTAATATCAAAAGTTGAAACAAGTAATTTTTATGAATAAATATCGCTTTCCTCACATGGATGAATGTTTTGATCATTTAAAGGGTAAAATGTGATTTCAATGATTGATCATTGGTTGAGTTTTAATCAGCTCAGAGTTTGAGAGACTAATATACTTAATACATCATTCAGGGGAGGTATGTAAATTATGAATATCTTGTGATTATTTCTCATTTAACTAACACTCAAGTAGTTTTTATGGATTTTATGAATTATATATTACATAAATATCTTGAATCTTTCGTCGTAGTGTTCATGTATGATATTATGGTCTATTCGAAATCTAAGCATGAAAACAAGCACCATCTGAGTTTGGTTCTGGAACTTCTGGTAAGTCACAATCTATATAGTATGATTTCATATTTTAGTTTCTCGATTCAAGAAGTGATGTTTTTACAAAACAATATTGAGGAACATGGTTTATTAGTTGATCCATAGAATCAGAAAGTTTTCCTGTTATGAAAATAACCACAAAATTTACTTGAGATATATAGCTTCCATGGTATTTCTGGATACAATTGAAGGTTTCTTAAAGTGTTATCTAAGATGGAACCACCATTGACTTCTCAGAACTATAATTTCATTATATTAACCTGGGATACGAAGTGTCAGTCTATTTTAAATGAACTAAAATTCTTTTTCACATAGGATCCAATTCCGATCGTACTTGAGCCTAGTAAGGGGTAAATGGTGATATTGACGCTTATCCTAGTGGTTTGGGATTATTTCTTATACACGATGACCTAGTGGTAGCTTTAGGATCTCTTCATCTTTGACTGCCTGAGAAGAATTAACCCACTAAATATTTAGAGAATGTATTAGTTATGTATGTGTATAAATGTTGGTAGAACTATCAGTATGGGGAGAGGTCACAGTCTTTTTGGATCATGAGAGTTTGATCTATATCTTTTTATAAAATGAATTGAATCTTAGAAAGAGATGATTAGCAAAATAACTTAAAATGTTTAACATTGATATCACTTATACCCTAGGGATGGGGAATTTCATGTCAAACTCTCTTAGTGGGAATGTACCATTTCAGGCTATTCTAGAATCGAAGGAGGAGTTAACCCTTAGAGATATTTTCTCTCAATTTCACATGGATGTTTAAGAGGATGTTTTATTGATGAATCTGACCAGTTTTCAGTTATTTTTATCTCTCCTAGAGCCTATTTTACAGATTCAGTAGAAAGATGATGTGTTTATTAAAATTTGAAAAAAATGTATGTTGGGGAGACCATTTCTTGTTGGCCTCTCTCTTAAGATGGTATGATCCACTTTAAGAAGAGGGTTGTCATATTAACATCTGTGAGGTCTACAGTCTTGTTTAATTATCATTGCTCTTCATGGATCATACTTCCCAGAACTAGGAAGATGTATTATGACATGAGATGACCATTCTAGTAGATGGGTATGAATCGTGACATTGCCTATTATGTGTCCTGCTCTTACACCTACCAGTGGATAAACTCATTTCATTGGATAACCTCTAGTTTCCTTCATACTCATCTGGTGTTTTTATAGAAATGGGAATAGGTATACATGGATATTTTTTATGGGTTACCATGGAATCCCTTAAGGAGAAATGCTATCCAAGTTGTTATTGATCGGTTAGTGATGTCTTCTCATTTCATTATGATAATGGATAAAACTATATTAGATGATCATGGTTGGCTATCTATAAAAGAATTTGTAAGGATACATGGGAGTCATTACACAATTGTTTTGGATATGGATAATAGGTTTACGTTTAGGTTATATAGGAGACTCCAAGTAGTGATGGGGACTCCAGTCAGGTTGATCATAGATTACCATCCAAAAACAAATGATCAGAATGATTAATATATTCATATACTATAGGATATGCTTCATACAAGTGTTTGGGATTTTGGTCGATCATAATATAGCCATCTGGGAATGGTTGTGTTTATTTATAACAATAGTTATCATTCGTCGATCTGAATGGATCTATTTGATGTATTTTATGGTCACCCATGAAAGTGACCACTATGTTGGGATATGGTGGTAGAAGTAGATTTAGATGGACCATGTTTTGACAAGGAGATGTCAACAAAGATTCAAGATGTACATAATCTCTTAGTTACAAGCCAGAGTTGACCGAAATTGTATGAAGATTTGTGGAATTATCCTTTGAATTTTTCAATTAGTGACTGGGTTTTCCTGAAATTTTAACCTAGGTTGGGTCACCATTGTCCTATATAATAGGGAATGTTTTCTCTAAGTTATGCTATACCATTTATGGCCACTAATCCGCTTGGTTAGGTTACTTATTATTTATCATTTTCAACTTAGTTGATTGGAATTCATGATGTTTTCCAGAAATCTAATCTCAGTAAGTATAATCATGGTCCTGCTCATGTTATGAGTTGGAAATAGATTGAGTTACAATGAGATGTTTCTGTTTTTCAGAAACCATTTGAGATATCTGAATCTCATGTTAATGTTTTGTGATAAAAGTTGATTCCATTGGTCCTATTTCAATATAAATAAGGATAATATACTCTTGAGAATTGCGAACATGATTTGTTGAGGAGGGAAAAGTGGCCCCATCTTTTTCTAGGAATTTTATCATCCACACGAATTCTCTAAGAAGGAAATTCTTTATAGGGTAGAGTTTCTAACATCCCATTACCAATCTATGTGGTATATCATTAACCTCTTCATGGTGGTCATTATTTTGTTTTTTTGTATATGGAAAAGAAAGAATTGGAAGATACCTATAATGATGTATTCATATATTTTTTGGCCTCTCAGCATTAACTAGTGACTTTTGAAGGTTGTATAAAGATTTCACACCATGTAACTAGGTTAAATGAAATGTGATGTTTATATGTTATATTTAATGATATGTATCTATGTTGTGAATATTTACACAACAAGATGATATTTTACATGACATGAATTATTTAAAGACCATATTTTTAAAATGAGGTGATATATTTTTCAGTATACATGAACACGATGGATTTCCAGATGTGTAAAGGAGTTAAAAATCATGTAATTATTTTAGAAAATTCATTTTATGGGGTGGTTCATGTTTTTTGTATCCATTCTTCTACAATTTATCCTTCGTTTTCAACCCGTATTTCCTCTTTAGTGATTTTTAGAGACTCCATTACTTTCGGATCGATCTGTTCAGCATTCAATCATGATTGTGGTTGCAATGAATTTCTTTGGGTGAGTGACCATTAAAATTCTTCATTAACATTGGTCAAAGTAGTCCCCTTTCATTGAATTATCAAGTTCTATGGTTTAAATTGGGGTTTCGTCATTTCTTCATCCATATTTGTTGTGTGGTCTCATTTTGTAGGATGTTCCATTGATGGTTTTGGTGTGGCGTGTGTCCGTTTTGGAAGTATGTGTTGATTCCTATTTTTTTTCAACCCCTTGTTTTCAAAATTGAGTCTATTTAAAGTTTTGTATTGGCTAATGTGGTCTTTGTTGACCTCATTGAGTTTTTGTTGTTGGTGGATCCCTTTTCAGTTGTTTGTGGCCCGAGTATTGAAAATATTTTTTAAAGAAAAATGGATTTTCACTAGTTATTGAAAAATGGAAAAAGATTGGTATTTTAAATTATTATAAATGGATTTTTGAAATTATTTTCAATGTAATGGAATGAATTGATTGAATGAGCACATGGGTTACCTTGGGAACTTACTTGGAAGGTTTATCTTGAATCTATAATCCTTTTTTATGATTTTAGGAGGACTTCTCATGGGATTTCCTTATGTTTCTAAGGCCTATTGTTATATGGACTGATATGAACATTGTTGGGGGGTAATCATGGGGTATTCCTCTACTACGTAGTCTTGTGTTCTATGAAACAGATTGTGAACATGATTGATTGTTTTTCTGGTAGTATGAAGGTATTACCTATAGTGATCCCTGGTGTTGATACATATGCTTATAGTTTCTTTTTCATGGTTTTTTTGTTCTATTGTTGATATAAATCAATATTCATGAGAAATATGACATTGAAAATGTGCTATGAAATTTCTTTACCTACTTTCATTTTAGAACATCAAAAAATAGAAATGGTTACCTTGTTTTCAACTAAAACATTGTAATGCTTATCATGTCATGTTTTTTTGTAAAATGAGCATACATGAATTATTATACAGAGAATTTTTATGAAGCAATTGGGTGGGATACTAATGAGACTAGTATCTCATACACTATTCACCGCTTTGGTGGTGTGTAGACCTTTATATCTATTATAGTGTTGGGAACGGAAAATCAACACAGTGAAATGGAAAGTTTCCATGTTTGCTGGCTTGGTTAGATGGTAGTGATATAGTGGGATCTCTACCATTCCATCACATGGAGTAAATGCCTTTTATTTTTCTATTACAAATGGACTTTTCCTTTGGAGTTTTGGATACTTTTTTTAGTCATTTTGATTATGTTGTTTTCTTATAGTTATAGAATATATTTACTAGTATTCCTATAATCATTTATTTTTTGTGTATATATTTATGCCATTTTTTTGTTTGGGTTTGGATAAATCGTTCCCTTTGGTTTATTGTTCGATGCTCAGATTCTTGTATCCAACCATTGGGGATTCAGAATTCCCTTTCGATATGTGTTTCATCGATCCAATTTCTAGGTTTGATGGTAACCCAATACAATTTATTACAACAATTCATAGATAATGCAACATAAAAATAAAATTATAATTGAAAATAAAAATGAAAATCCCTTTGATTCATCGAAAATGAAAACAACAAACACAAATAAAAAAGATAAAATCAGAACCGGGATGATTGAGAAGAAGACATCAATAGGAGGAAGGCATAAGCATTGACCATTGTTAAGTGATGGTGGATTGTGGGTATGGATTCAAAATTAAAGATATTAATGGACATATATTAAAGAATAAAAATATTTAAGGCTATAGATCGATGAATGAAAATATTTGGGGCCAAATATCAAAAATTGAAGTGATAGGATTCAGCCCATGAGAGAAAACCAAAGGCTATCACGAAATTGAATGAAACTAAATTGAAATCCATTATAACCTAATTAAAATTAAAAATATTTTTCATTTTTTATGTAATAAATGATGTGAATTAATATATTTTTCACATAGGTTATTAAATAAAAAATGTCGAAATTTCGGGGTTTTTCTTATCCACACCGGTCATTGAACTTGTAACTAGGTAAATAATGTATTAATGTCAATTTTTAAATATATTTATATTGAAAAATATACCTATTTTATTTATGAGGTAAAATTTTAAATAACTGATGTGGTAAATAATTTTTTCAAGTCCATTATAGGCAACCAACATGAAAAATGTGTTGGAATAAATCAATTTTGTACAAATATTATTTTAGAACTGAGATCTGTTTTGGAATATAATGGTTAGGAGTTAATGTTTTATGGATCCTTATATTTTTCATAAATTTATTTTAATATTATAAATATAATTTTATTAATTATAATAAAAATATTTTTTTGGTAAAAACTCAATTTACCTTGATTTATATGTTCTAGATATAATTTTTTTAGATATTTTTTTATAGTATTTTTATTTGGAAAATAATATTTTTTGGATATTGATTCTATATTCACAATTATAGGAAAATATATCTCTTAGTTTAGGTATAACATGAGTTCATTGAATTTTATTGATATTTTCTGTTCTTACTTATAAATATTCAATATTTTTCATTAGTTACTCAATTAATAAAAATTATTCATTGATATATATGAGAATCATTGTGGGGTTTTCAACATAAACATCATGTTTATCATTAGATGATAAAGAATCTTGTTTCATTAAGTCATTATATTAATCTGGTGGATCATTATGTGTTTCATCGAGCATGTCATTGTATTAAAATAGATATTCATTGTATATGAATGTTCCATCTAGATTTTCAATTTCAAAAGAAATTATAATATTATTTTTGACCTAAGGTGTTATTCCTATAATGAATTGAATATCTTTTTCATGGGAGTCATCTCTAGATTCATTATAAAACATGTTATTTCTTAATAATCACTCTGGGTTTCCATCAATACTTTCTTTAGTCACTTCTAGGTATCATCATATTATTTTTTATACATTAATTTTAGATAATAATTATTTATATTTTTTCATCTTACACTCATAATAGATCATCTCATTAAAGGGGTCACCCATTTTCTAGCCTCTCCTCTAATTTCAATCATTAATGTACATTTAATTGAAATTTTATATCCACAATAATTTATTTTTCTTGTAAAAGTTCGTGAATTTTATTGTTAAATGATAATCTCCACATTACTGCTAGTGTCACTATCTTTTTCATTGGTACTCCCATCATTTATTACATCATTAGCTATTGACACAAATTCTTTGGATGTGATTGGATTTTTGATTTTGAAATATTCATCATTAATTTTAATTTCTTCCACTTTCATTATTAGTTTTGTAATTAGATCATTTAATATATAAATGATCCCATCACATGATTTATGAATTGATACGGCAGTTCCTCTCCATTTTTCAGATAATATTCATTGAATCATTTGTACTTGAGAATTATCATCAATAGTTTTCCCTAGTGAAAGTATCATGTTGGAAATATTTTTAAGAATTAGATACATGTAATAAATGGACTCATTTGAAATCATCTTAAATGTATAATACAAAATAGTTTATGTATTTTAAATCATTTCATTGACTTTGGATGTTCTATCACGAGACATAGATAAGGTTCCATAAATTTCATTTGTTATGACACTAGATGTCATTTTATTATATTCAAAATCTATAATATCCTTGTATAACGATTTCATTTATTTCCAACTAAATTCATATGAAGTCTTAGTTGAATCAATCCATTCATATCAATGAAATTTTTATTCTTAATATTGTTGTTATATTACATCCCATATATCAAAAACCCATAAATAAAAGATTAATTTCAGTTTTAATGATAAATTGAAAATAATAAGTACAGTTGAAATATAATGCTTTGTTTATAGAATATTCCCCAATTTATGTATTATCCATAATGATATAAATTTATAAAAAACACAATTATTGTTCTGTTAGATAAAACAATATCATAGTTCATGGTAGAAATACAATAATAAAAAGGAAATAACATAATCTAATATTTAATGTTAGTTTGAGTTGATAATTAAATAGGGGGTGAACTAATATTATAATATTATTTTATGTTCAAATATTTATTTTGATAAATATTCCTATTTATAAATTAACTTAGGTAATTAAAATTTTTAAAATATAAAATTTAAATTTTCAAAATGTTTCTTAGAAGTTTGATCATAGCCTAGTCAAAACAATTTAAAATCACTTTATCTTTTTTGAAAAATATAACCACATCAAACCCAATATGTAAATATTGGATTAAATCTAAATATCATAGTATTTTTTTCTAGGTGTATTAAAAAGAAACAAAATTTTATAATCAAATTAATAAAAACTAAATTGCACATATTGGATGTAAGTACATGGGGATTGATATCATAAAGTTACTAAATATTTTCTAATTTATACTGATTCATTACCAATAATGTTCATTAAATACAAATAAACATGATCAATATCATGGATCTAGTTGATAAAAATATAATTTCACACATGGAAGTATAATATATTACTATCCACCTCAATTATAATATTATGGATGTCAATGTAAAATACATTTGAAGTGGGTAAAATATTAATATCATATAAATTGTGAGAGATTAGGCTCAATGGTTAAAAAAATTTATTTAATATCTACATTAATGTAAATAAAATTAAAGAAAAATTGATAAATAATATGAAATTATTTGAGGGGTTCCCTTTCTCTAATCAAGCTTTTGATAATCATCCATGATATTTTTTATCAATCAAATTGTATTTTAATATGTTATTCATATCGAATTGAATGATCTTTAGGAGATTTTTTTTATCACAAGTAATATAATTTCATATAATGGTTATATAATCCTCTTACTTTATTTAAAAACATAACCTTGAATGTCCACTAATCACAGCAGTTGATCATCTAGATAGTCAGTTTGTTAAAAATTCAGTATTCCATTTTTCAAGATTCTTTAATAGGATATATAATTTTTTAAACTGATATAAACCATTATAGTATAATAATTAAATAAATAAACATACAAATAAGAAAATATGGAAAGGAAAACTTTATCTTCGATGCTTATGATTATTTTTTATAATACTCATTCATAAATCTCCTTACTGATCATTGTCTAAATTTTTCATAAAATTCCATAAACTCGATTTTGGAACTATTATTTTAAATTTAATCTCAAATAGACTTTGAATTAAAAATATCAACTCAATAAGGGATCTCAATGGTATCAAAGATTCACTATAGAAAAACAATTCTTCACAGAATTAAATAGCGCTGGATAGTAGCAACAATCTCTTGATGGTATCGAAACCCATTAGAGGTAGTATAAGTCTCATCATATTAGAAGAATGATTCTAATGAACGTAAGATGCTTCTGATGGATGTATATATCTTCATATATTTTAATACTACATATAGTAGTTGGATAAATATCTACAATGGTATTAGTACATCATCTAATTATAGAAATATTCTATGGGAAGTATCATATATTCCTATAATGGTAGTAGATTTCAACAAGTGGTGGAAGACATCAACTGGTGGTAGAAACATTCCACTATATGTATCATACATCAACTAGAATAATCCATGTTCTCCTATTAGTAGTAAACCTAAAATAGAAGTATAAAAGTTGAAGGGGTTGTAGTATATGATCAATTATGGGAGGGGATTTTACATATTAGAATTTATTTAAAGGCCATAATAATAAATCACTATCATTTAACAACAATAAAATTACTTAAAATGTTATAATGATGTGTGAACATTTAAATAAAAAATTTATAGACTTAGCCAACAAATTTAATCATCACATGGTGTAGGAAAAAAAGGCCTAACTATACCCCATGTTTGAAAATGCCAAAGGATTATATTTTTCAGATCATATTACGTTTACCCACCAATATAAAAGATTTGTTTCCAATTTAAATTGATGTATTTTTAGAATAAATTATTAGAGGTGTTGTAAGCATCGATGAGATTCCCATTATATGAGTATATATTGATGTATTCCATGTTGATCAACATGTTATTACCCAAATCAGTTTGGTTGAGTATTCATTATAGCTCATATGTATCTCTATTTCTATTTTAATGAGTTGATATTGAATGGATCCCCTAGAATTAGAGTAATTAAATATGTTGATATAAGAAGAAATAGGCAAGGGGTTTTCCAACCTAGTTCATCATATATGGTTAAAGCCTCCATTTTCACAATAATTAGGATTGATCAATGAACCTCTGTATAATTTATCATGATCTTAACTTGACAATGATTATTAATAAATATTCTAGACCTCATACCAATGAATTTTTTTATCGTCTTGGAGGATATCAATAGTATTCCAATATTTTCCTGTGATATGGATATCATTAGTTTAGGGTCAAAGGGTATGATATTTCAGAGATAAACTTTTGAATACCGTATGTATGATAAGAGTTTACATTTATTAAATTTGGAATCACAATTTACCTCACCATATTCATATATCTAATGAATATTGTATTTATATACTTTCTGAATTAGTTTATGTTTTTGACAATATTACTATTTATTCTAATATCATATAAGATAATGACAATAATTTGTGGATTTTTTGATTAACATACAAAAGGATATGTGTTGTCATAAGTTTTATAGATGTGAATTCTGGCTAAAAAAATATTATTCATTAGATATGTAATCACTTGTGATGAAAAATTTATTGATCCATTAATGATAATAGTTATTGAACAATGGACAAGACCGACCACAATAACTAATATATATAGTTTTCTTATATTATATTGATACTAAAAATAATTTTTAAGAGGATTATAATTGATATTATGTAATGTATCAGATTTTCTATATATTATTTTTAAATATTATATGGAATTATTTTGAGACCGGGTGCGAAAACGGAACATCATTCCGAGGCCCAGTGAGCCCGAAATGGTGGATTGAACGTTTTTACGTTATGTGAGTCGGCACTTGTGTGCGGTTGTGGCAGTTTCCAAATGGATTCCTGGATTAAAAATCTAAGAGCACTATTTCTTATGGGGTGATAGATTTACCAAATAAGAAGCCTAACCTCGACCTGTGTGGTTTGAGGGAAAAATTTAATTTTTCGACTATTTATGTAAATTAAAATAAAATAAATTCTCAAGGTTATTTTACTTCTTTTATGGAAACATATGCTGTAGTGCTGTAGTGGGGCATCTCTTTCCTTTATAAATGGTGCGTCTTAATGACTAAAAATGGAATGTTGGACTCATTAATACCACATCATATTTTTGAATGTCAAATATGTTTCCTTATTTATTGGGATAACCGAACGTCGATCATCGGTGAAAGATTGAGAGAAATGATGGAGAAAACTCTCTGCGAAGAAAGACGACGAATCAAAGTTGTAAATCATTATGCCAACAATGTTGGATGATCTCAACAACACCGGTAGCATGACCCATTCTTTGGTGATCGGTCCCTTATTGAGATAGGTGTTTATTATTTAATTTTTTCTTTTCCCCACTTTTGATTTAAATGATGAACGCAGATCAACCACGAACAAGTTGATCCACGGATTCGTACGTTATTGTAGGAGGGATTTCTTTGTGATGATTATGGGGAATTAATCCATGTTGATTATTATTGTTGATTTCTGCTCCGTTTAAGCCTATTAATGGGAGCGGATCAATTCCCGTACGAACGATGATGGATGTTTCTTCCTCAATTTTGTTCTATGGGTTTTCTTTCCCCTTGTCTACTCGCACATTATTCACGTTCCTTGTGGGGTGATGAATAACGGATCGTTTTGCATCCGTTCTATGACACAATGATCCCAAATTGATGAATCGACACCCCAATGACCTTACAGAGGTGCGACGACGATAGCAGATGATGAATCAGACCAGATCAAGAAGGGTCGTTCTTCGAGCGTTCTTCGCGCAGATGGATCATTGCATGTTTTCAGAGCTGATCAAAGGCCCAAAAACAAAAAAGACGACTTCAGGACATTGGGGATGCTTGGAATCTGGAGTTTTGTGGTATTCAGACAGTCGGTT
Organism: Viscum album; assembly: GCA_963277665.1. Classification (NCBI taxonomy): domain Eukaryota; kingdom Viridiplantae; phylum Streptophyta; class Magnoliopsida; order Santalales; family Viscaceae; genus Viscum; species Viscum album. The sequence continues at coordinate 1,894,989,248 of OY728119.1, forward strand.
CGACGAGCAGGGCAGCACGGGAGGCGTGCCGGTGAAGAGCATCGTTTCTGGAAATTTCAAGAATAAACAGCGTGTAGTTCCAAAGAACATGCCGTGTAGTACTGGCGGTAGTGTCTAGGGTTTCGGGGGTTAGAGAGGAATCACATGACGTGTGAACCTAGTCATATGGCATGTTAGACTTTCCCTAAAGCTCAGTGTGCATTTTGGCAAGTACACGGGCACAAGTTGGACTACACGGCTTCAGGCGACACGATGTGTACAACATGGAAGAGGCGGATACGCAAAACTCAACGTGTATCCAGGGGGTACATGTACATGGGATAGACTGCACAACTGTTTACTCCATCACATGGCCAGGCGAGGCCATTAATGCAGGCCACCTGGTGTACCGATTATATGGGTTGGAGTACACTGGTTGATGACTATGTACGGGAACATGGCTAGCGTACATAGAGCCAACCCCAATCACTAGGACACGGCGTGTACACCATACTACATTCTGTGTAATCAGTTTTTTCTACACGACCAGCCTTACGACACGTGTGGTTGTACACGGGAAGTACCCAGGGCCATACAACATGGCGTGTAACTTTTCTACACACCATGTACTTTTTGGAAAATGGAATGGTCCTCTTGTCCACCGCATCTTGGATATCTTTCGTTTGGGTTAGTACCCCTTCTTCTCATTCCCCTAAAGGTCCGACATCATATCCTTTTTACAGATGTATTATCCCTTTAGCAAAAACATTCTGTGATAGAGTCAGGCATCTATCCAAGAGGTCCATATTGATTTCGTATATAAATTCTTGACCCTAGTATGAGTCCGGCATCGACGTGACCAACTACACCGAGCGTCGATCCTCTACCTAGAAGGTGAATTATGGATGTGTCACGGTATCCACCATGTCCTTGACAGTGATCCTGATCTGTTTATCATAATATTTCTCACTCAGGAGTGTGTCTCCCATAATAAGTGCATCTATTTACCGTAACCTTCTCACTCAAGAGTGTGTCTCCAGAAATGTGTGTAACTACCTCTCGTGATGTTTCCCGATGAACAGTACTTATTGGACGGATGTCATCAGAGCTATAATAATTGTGGAGTTTGTTCTCCCAGAACAAGTGTTTTGTGGAATCTTCAAACTGAACCCCTATATGGGGGTATGCGGTTGTGTGACTTGTCTCTATAGTATGGGTCTAGGTTTTGAGTGTATCTGGTTTGTGATATACGTTACGTAGACATATACTTTTCATAGATGACTGTACCTTTACATTGTGTACTTCTTTGTGGTTTTCAGGGTCTTCTACTAAGTATTGCTATTCTCACCCCTGCACGGGCTTTGCCCTCATGTGTCAGATCTTGTATAGATGAGCAGCCTTTGGAAATAGTCTAGGGCGGACCAAGACACGACCAAGATTTATGAGATCCCTACAGGTCGAGGCATTCCTACGTCTATGAGCGGTAGTCCCAGTACATTTTGTGTTTACATGCTATACTTTGCAGTATTCAGAATTTTGTTTTGGTGGGGTTGTATTCTGGCCCAGTTTACATTCAATACTTTAGATTCTATTGTACTCTAATGGTTGGGTTTAGTTGTATGCATGAAATTTGTTACTTAGTGTTTTTACATTTCAGAATTTGTGGGCTTGGACATGTGTGTGTGTGTGTAATGGTTCTTAGGCAATGGCTCACATGATTAGTAATATGCCTACTCAGTGCTAGTCACCAGCCCCTGACCAATTGGAGGCGGGTATGGGGAGTGATGGCATGGGCCCCACTGGGACAGGTCATGACATATTAAATCCCATAACAAAATTCTCACGTGATGGAGTGATGTTACTTTCGATTGAGTGTGGTGAATAAAGTTTTACGGAACTGAAGCAGATATTGGTCACAACACATGTACATACATTACCCCACTGTGCAGAACCGTTTTTAATATTAAATGATTCCTAAAATACTGTATTTTCAGGAAATCTTATGAAATATAAAATGGTAATTTTTAATTTTTTATTGATAATTAAAAAATCCTGATAATAATTATCTGACACATTATTTAGAGATAATGGTGGAGATTTATGAATTATAAATGTGTTCCATTATCACTATAGTGGAAAGAGTTATATTTATACCAACCACCATAGGTTTTAATATTAATTAACATAGAAGGAGTTAAATATAATCTAATGTAGATGGTTAGTGTTGATAAAAGACTATAATTACCCAATACACTACAACCATGGAAATCAAAACAAGGTTGTTAGTGATTTGAGAAAAAAATATCATACTATAATATCTTTGATGTTTGTTAAAAAAGATCTAATATACTAGGATTTGAAAGGAATAAATCAGGATTTAACAAGGTAATATGAGAGTTCTTTTATTTCTCAATTGAATACATAATCATCCATCTAGGTAATGGTTAAGGAATCCTATAAAGATTATGCAGAGAAACAAAAAAGGAAGTGAATTTCCTTGTGTTCATCTTTGAAAAATATTGATCTATAATTTTTCAAACTTTGATATGTGTTCCATGAAGACTATAATAAAGAGGAAACATTTGGATCATTCTCATAGATCATCCTTCTATTTTCTGCTCGAATGAATGAAATTGTATAAATATCTAAATGAAAAAGTTTGGAGAGATAAGATTATGGGTGACATCAGAGAATACATATATCGATTAATGATATACAAACATGTTTTGACTGAATTAAAAAAATTATAATTGGATGATTCAACCATTAAACATACTAGTATGTAAATTGGATTAAATCAACATTGATTTATTCATAAGAGTACCCAAGAAATCAATGTAGAATAATGATATATGGGTTTAGTTGATCACTTTATGTAGTCATTACATTTTATTTTCATTGAAAAAAAATTTCATTTCACAAACACGCCATTATATAAATAAGGTAAGTGGTAAAGATATATGTTTTTCAACACTCTAATGTATATTAAAATGATATGAGGGTCACCATGAGGTTTTGGAGATAGAGTTAAAATAATTAGACACATATATTTGTTCTAGTTCCTCTTATCACCCTCATACCAATGGACAGTCTGAGAAGACTATATAAACACATAAGAAAATGATAAGATATTATTCATTGGTGTTTTAAGGATGCCAGGATCAACAACTCCTCGCTAGTATAGTTCTCACATAAAAATAAATTTCATTCAAGAACTGAAATGGATCAATATCAGGATATATATGGGAATAAATGGAAGACTCTAACATATCGTGACAAGGTTGGATAAAAGAAGCTAATTGGACCTGACCATGTGATGGAAATTATTGTGAAGGTTCAAAATATTTATCATCTCCAGAATATGTCTTATAGTGGGTAGAATATTTATGAATATATTAATTAAATTGATCTAGAGGTTGAATTTTGTAACAATTTGTAACTCTAGATATATTTTTTAAAGTGTGTTTTGAAATTTTGGATGAAATAGAAGATGATACCTAGATATATTGGTCCCTCAAAGATAAATAATCATTTTAAGGCTATAAAATATTCAATATCACTCCCTCCACACCTCATCCTATTATATAAAGTGTTCTATATATTGGTTCTGAGGAAATCCAGTCCCGAACCGTCACATGTGTAGTGCTCAAACGTCAAGAAATGGAGCATGATCTCTTATATGGGAAAACCATATAGAGATCCAAGACCGTTGAATACAATGTTATATAAAAAAAATACAACTCATTATGTATAATTACTCAGGAAGGACAATATGTATTAGGATTACATGTGGCAACCCCTTGATGTAATACAAAAAAACTACCCTCACATGTTTTTAAACTAGAAAGAAAATTTCATAGCTAAAATTCATTTTAATGGGGATAGAATGCAATGACCAATAATTTTAATGATACATTAATAATTAAATAGGTGTTTTGATTGATAGATTTCAACACATGAAACACAAAATCCAAACAGATTATATAACATTTTATAAATATAGATATTGATCAATGTATGGTAGTCGTTGCATAAGAAGATAAAATAGTTATAATGAAATTCTGAAATATAGATCCTTAATAATACACTTTCAACAAGTAATTAATAGATCCTAAATAAATATTTTTTTTAATAATTTTATATTTTATCAAATCGATATTTTTTGATTGTTATATATTAATGATTAAAACTAATTTTATAAGAATAGTAAATATACCAAAATATACATTCCTATAAAAATGATTTTATCAGAACAATTTATGATTATATTTTAAATTTATATTTATAAAAATTTAAATTCAATTTTGATAAAATAAAATTGAAATTTTAACATATAATAATAATACTAATATAATTTTATTTTTTGGGCTTTTAAACTTTGAATTATTTGTGAAAAGTGAAAAATGTATATTTTATAAAAAAACATAAGTTATATGACATTATTTGTATAAATGTAAGAAATATAAATTTATGAATTCATTATATAAGACCGAATATTTTTCTTATATGTGAATTTATTACTTTACCAAAAAAATATTTATTTTATAATCCAAAATTTGACATATTCTAAATTATGATAGGTTTTTCAAAAAATTATTATTACATTGTTTTTGTATTTCGTTATATATTGATTATTTTAAATTTTAGAAATATAATATCATAAAATTTATTTCAAATTTTTAATATTTAGGATTAAATTATAAAATAAGGACCATTTTACATTAATGAAAAATGAATAATTAAATTTTGTATAAATGGATTTCTTTTGTAAGGAAATGTGGCCAAAATGGATTAACCATGAGGGAAAACCCCCAAAACATACAAAAATGTGTCGAAATGGGAGGATAATTACCTTTTAGACCTTCTAAATTATCCTTATATATTATTTCCAAAATTTTGAGATAAATTATTTTAGAGTGACTCCTTATTATTAATATATTTTTTGTTATTTACAATGACATCTTCTCTTTTGACTAATAAAAGTGGAACGCCACTTCTCACCTACCCTCACTCAAAAAAACATATATTGGGATAAATTATTCCCAAAACTCTCCCCAAAATTCCTAGAAACCCTAAATGGGTTCTTTTAATCTTAAAATAGAATTAATAAAAGGAGAAAACCCTCTTCTCAAGGGTGATTATCAATGATGTTAGGTTTAAATTTATAACCACTCCTTTCTCATTTATAATTCATTATGATAACTTAATCTTTCTAAAATTACACTATAAAATATTTAAGAAGTTAAAATCAATATCATTATTATAATTTAATGTAATTATAATGATTCAATATGGAATAAAATCCTTTCTATAATCCATTAAAAAAAATATGTGAATTATGCGTACATGTTAACTATTACCTCTACAAATAAATATTCTTGGTTTTCCATCAGATCATTACATAGATGGTCCAAAATGGGAAGGAATAAAAAAATTGATATATATATATATATCATATTTATTTTATATAAATGATAAACCATGTCACTTTTATCTTCCTCTATTTAAAAATTGAAATCATCATCAATACATATGTGAGGACTAGTGCGACCATAGAATGGTGCACTCTATTTTTCACTATATCTAACATGCATTTTTTAGTCTATATTTGATAGATATATATGATATATATAATTGGAATAAACTATGAATATGTTTCTATATTTATTAAAAAAATGTAATGACCATTATAATTAGATCCATTGATATCAGTGAATAACCCAAAACTAGTTCATCATAGTTTTCATCTTCATGATGCTAGACTAATATTACCATGTTATGGAATATAAAATTTTTGGTATTTGTAAACCATAATATATAATTTCATTAAGTGTTTTAAAATGATGAAACGTGGGTTATGAATCAATATTAACGATAATATAAAAAATCTATCTGAAAAAGATAAATATTGTTAAATCCGATTTTTGAAAATAGATAATAAAATAAAGTACATGAATTAAATTGTTATTAATTAAGAGTATAAAAATAAATTTTTATTAAGAATTTTCTCAAATATTTAATTAAGAAGTATTTATTTATGATACATAATATTAAAATAGTTCACTAGAAATCAAGGAAAAAGGTATTGGACTCTGTAACTAAAACTCATTTATCTTATTTATACATATTCTTATAAAACATAATTTTTCTAAAATTTTCCATTTTGAATGATGTTATCCATTATTTATTATTAAAATGATTTTTTCCCAATCCATTTTTATGAAAGGTTTTATTTTCATTTTTATTAAAGCATTAATTTTGTATAGAGACTCATAACTATGACTTTTATAATGATGAATAAACATTGTTTTCACAAAAAAACGTTTCATTATTATTTTTTCCATTATCATCAATTGATATATATGTAATGGGATTATTTTTTGTGTTTAGCATAATATTTCTTTTATTATGTGGTTAATTTTTTTGATCATTTTCTTATTATTAATCAATTTATGAATTGATATTATTTTATACCATTTTCATGTTTTATGAAACTTATTTTTATTTTTGTTTGTTCTTTATGAATACTGAATGATTTTCATTTTATATCTATATAAAGGCCCAATTATTTTATTGGGATAATTATGATTTTAATGGCGAAATATTTTTTAGTGGAACATGTATGTCTGGATGAATGACAGGGGTCATATATAAAATAACAATGTTTTAATTAAGAGATTATATATGATGGGATAGTTATTATGTGTACATTTTAGTTAATAATAAGGATTAACACTGATGGTCTGGATCATGAATGTAAGGTTTCTCTAGGCTAATTTTGGTTCCACAGTTAACCAAAAAATATCTACTAGATATTATTATTCTAACACTCAATTTTCACTAGTAATCTGATCATTTGAATCATTGTTAAGGTTGAAATGACCCATATACTCCGTTAAGGGAATCAAGACTACTCATATTTTATGAAACAAATATTGTAGCTAAACCTTCTTAGAAAAACATAAAAAAATTTTACAATCTTCTTCAAATATACATTTTTAGAAATTTCTATATAACATCTATATATAACAAAACTCCAAACCATTATGGAAACATAACATACATGAATTATCATGTAAAAATTCTAAATTTTCTATCCATTGATCATGATCACTACACAATTCTTCACTTTTTCAACTATACCCCAACCAAAAATAAAAAACCTTTAGAATCCAATATTCCTAATGAAATAAATTTCATTATTAAATTATGTACATACCAAAAGAATTTAGGTGTTAATAAATAAATCAAAAAATTAAACTAGCAATATACCAATTCAAATAGTTCTTCTTTGTTACATGTTATAAATTTTCAAAATATCAACATCATAGTCTTCATAACTGAAAATGTATTCTCTCATCACACCAATAAGATACAATCAAAGAGAATCTAAATTTGAATTCCTTTCATCCAAATTTTTATAATTCATATGAATAATTCATTTTAATTTATATCAACATGAGTTACAATATTAATCTTAATTGTTTCATCATTTATTTTTACCATTATTTTTTTTTCTATGTTTGTTAACTGAACACTGATGAAATTCATCATAAATGACCACATTTTCCTCACACCATGAATAAAATTATATCTATTAATATTAATTGGATTATATTTCTCCAAATACCTAAACCATAATCCAATTCCTCATTTGGTTGATCTTATATAGTTCTTACATCCACTTACAATGGAAATAACACCATTATTTCCTAATGATTCCCAATCGACTTAATTTTATTAAGACTTTTTCATTTGAATTAATGAAATGAAATCATCCAACTTTAAGAGTGTATTTTACAAACAATAGTTATTGACTATATTGATATATAAATATATGAAATAAATCAATACAGGAAGATATTTATCATCTTCTTCCATTTCTAGAGGAACCATGTAATGTTTATCATCACTGTATAACCAAAAACAATAAATGATTATGTTAATATTTTAGTGAAATAATAAAATTAGTTTCCTAAATCTCCATTCTCTAAAATTCTTAGGTGATACAATATTATTTAGATATAGTATATTAATCATATATTTATATTTTTTCTTTCATTCAAACAATATTCTGATCTCAATTTGATCTATCGAATTCATTCCAATCTATAGTATATCATTTGTGAAATAAAGTTAAACAGTTTTTATCTCCAAATTACACATATCATACCAATAATTATGTTTTATCTTCTCCATATTATTTATGTTTTTATTAAATTATATCTTTATCCCTTTATAAGTCAAAATTTTCATTCCCCGTTATTTCCATAGGGTAAAGTAATTTTTCAGATTAAACATATTAATATAGAAAAAATTATTTTTTCCAGAATGAAATGTATTTAATCATATGGATGTTTTAATTTAATTCATTATGATACCAAATATCAGGAATAGTTCAAATTGGCGTAGGAAAGTAAGCGGTGAATAATAAAAATAATAAGATCCTTTGAATTCCGACTCGATGTGAGAAATTTTTATTTTATTTTTGATATAAAGTAACAATAATATCCCAAAAATATATAATAATATAAATTTTTTTATAATATATGAAACATTACAATGACATAAATTCTCATCAATGCTTGGTATTAAGGAAAATTAATAATTTCAGCAAGCACACATACGTAAAAAAATCACACTTATTATTTTATCTATAACATAACAAAAATTAGTTGACCTCCCTATATTATTCCCCCTCTATAATGTTCCAAATTTATCTATTATATATGAATTCATACACAACATTCCCATACTCTATCTATTTTGTGTTCAATAAGAAGGTATACAACCCTTGTCCATCAATGTGGTGAACTCATTGTTTAAACTGTAGGACTACCCAATGTGCCTGACATTTACCATTACTTATTTATTATAAATATTTAATCATCACTCATAATGAAATAAATGCTTTCAAGCCACATTGAAATATTTTTTTGTCAGATATTAGTGTATATAAAACAAATAAATGGAAACCACTTTGAAAAACATACTTTTTTCTTGAACCAAACAATAACATGTACTCTTGTGGTTATATTCTTATAAATTTTCAACCAATATCAAATTATTAATCATCAGTTCTTTAATACCCTCTTGAATAATATTCTGTTATCTCTAAAACGCAAACCAATTCCCTATAGATTTTTTATCTTTCTAAATATAAGATAAATTATTTCATTTTCTTCATTTAGTTTATAAAAAATTCCCCTTTCATAATATAAAAATATTATCACTCATTTGGTCACACATGTAAATTTAATTTTAAATTAAAATATTTGGGTTTTGAGGATATGTTCCATAAATTTTCATGTTAAACATGGACTAATAAAATAATGTTTCGAGGGAACATCAGCATAATAATCCGAATTTTAAGTGAAAATATATCTCAAAGATTTTTTTCTTAATACTCATATCCATCTACAAGTATAAATATGAAAAATGATGAATGTATAATATATACCAATTATTAATAAAAGAACTATACTATATTTAGAGGGGGTGATTTTAAAATTTACAGTATTTTGTAACCCCATAAAAATACATTATTCCCAGTTTTTCATTACCGTTACAATAGTGGATTCCTACTATTATTAATCGGGTTTTCAACAACCTTGGTAATGTTCATACTAATAAATGTGATTATTTTATTGGGGATTTATATCCATTATAAATTTATGTTAATATTATTTAGAAACAGTGCTAAATGAACCATTTTGAATATATACATATATATATATGATACCAATATATGGTTTTTTTATCAGCTTAATAATTTGTTTTAAAAATTAAAAGATGAAGCAACTATATGCCTCTCCATTGTGGCTACATATCCCACTCATGACCATCAAATTAACATAACAATTCACCACCCCTCCAACCATTGAAAATAATTGGTTTAAAAATAAAAAATGAATCTTCTTATTATCTCAACATCATGGGTACAAACCCAAAAATCAACCACCACTTGTCATCATAGGACACCACTCTTATCGCCAACATCCTCATTTGAGAGGCACTCTATCTCTACCATAGAAAAAATCCCCCCCTTTAAGAGGGTTTTAATCTTCAATTTTTTAGATCAAATCCCAAATTCGTTGTCATTATTCCACATTGAGATTCTATGAATTTAAAATGATTGATTATATCTATATGTACTAATATATATATATATATAATATTTGTAAAATATTTTTAAATATAATTAATTTTATATCATAGGTATATATTAATAAAAAAATTTATGTACTAATATTTATATTACAAATATATATATATTTTTATAGGTATAGGGGATTATATGAAACCAAATACACAAAAACACCCAAACATATAGGCACCATAGTGGGCCAGGCCTCATCCATACGACCATGGAATGGAACCCACCCACTAGAATAGTTTTCTTAAAAGATATTGACCGATGGACAATAGGAACATATTTCATTGAACATTGGTGTCCTGAATGCTAGATACATTGTTTCCCCTAGCATGAGAATCCAAAAAAATGTCATTCCACTTGTCTTTAACCCCTAGTAAGAGTCATTAATCTTATGTTACTAGTCCTAAGTTTTATGTTTCCCATGAAAAAATTGTTGCATCATGTTGTTTTGACTTAACATGATAGGGAACTCCTAAATCCCCCAATGAAATGTCAGATGAATGCCAGATGATAGTTTTTAGGCCACCGATCTCTCTTTACAACCTCCCACCCGATGATGCTTATGTAGTACCCTGATACACCCGAAACTAGTTTCATCACACCATAAAACTAGTCCCACAGGACTGAGAATCACACACAATGGAACCCATCAGTCTTGCATCAAAAGAATAATGGCTGGATGGCGGGTTTCATCACACCCATTTATCTTTTAAGGTCTACCACACCACATCCCCTGCTTGTCTCCAAGCCTGAATTATCCACCTCACGCACCTGAATGATTCATTATGTGCCTCCTTAAATGTATATTGATGGCTTAGAGGTAATGCATGAAATGATTGATGTACCAAGTGGATTGAGTGCTCAATAAATTAGTCGAAATCCTACAAATAAATGGTTATGCGGATACCATAGTTCTGCTACAGTACCAACATCTCTCTTGGGTTAAAACCTTCAACTTGTAGATGATAAGATCGAGCCTTTACCACTCATATATAGGGTAATTGAATATACATTTATATTTTATAAATTTATGTTATATATTAAAAGTATTTATATTAATGTATACCTATAAATTAATATTTTATATAAAATATTGAATAATATAAATTTTATAAATCAATGTATTGCAGTTTATATTATCAAAATATTATATAATATATGTTTTTATATTATATACAATATAAATTTATAATAATCTATACACAAGTAAATATATATTATATTTTTTATAGTATACAAAATAATATTCATTCAAGTATTCATATTTATTATTTATAATACTATATTAAATTTTATACCAATATACATATACATATATTATACAATTTCATATATAATATCATATTATAAAAATGAATTATGAAAATAAAATTTTATAATGTACAAATGTATATTATCAAAATGATAAAATATCATAATAATACATATTATGTTACAATAATATATTATTTATCAATATATATATATATTACACACATATAATTAATATAATATATATTTAATATATTTATAAAATATTTAAGATATCTAAATAATATATATATTTCTATATAATGTAATATAATTTTATATTTACATATATGTAATATTTTAAATTTATTTATTTATTTTTGACAAAATAAGTCTTTGATAATATAATCAATGATTAGGAAGTACAAGAGGAGAATTAATGTGGAACATCCTATAACCAAACATGTGACACCCTAGTGAGTTCACTAGAAGAAATCAAGTGAGCTTCCTAATTACCCACTCTTTTAATAATAGTAATAGAGCATGCTGAGAAGAGGTTCGAAAGGGAACGAATTGTTTAAACTAGAAAAACAAAGGATTTGTGGCAACTCTTCAGTGCTTTGATACCATTAATGATTTTGCGGAAATCTTATTCCAAAATGATTTATTTTTATTATCCATAGATAGTTAGAATCATAAGATATGGTTCAGTATTCCACCACAAGAGAATCCAATAAATGATGGAAACATTTTTAATAAGACCACACAATGAGTATGTGGAGGTTATGCACCATAACACCCAACCTAATTGTTCCCCCCCATAGATATCCACATGAAAATTGTCCATCAATACATCTATTTGGAGAAAATTCCATAAGTTAATGTGAGTGGATATACAAGTATTATCATGTTGAATCTCATTATGCTTAAATATTTCTAACAACGATGAAACCCCCTTTATATAGATGGAGACTTAACTTGAGTGAATGAAAATAAAAAATTTCATTTCTTCTAGCCTATAGAATCTTGGATATGGTTCAAGGAAATTACAATTTTTTTGAGGGAATAGAAGACTATTGTTTTGATATTAGTGATAAAAATATTGACACCATACCTATATAGTGGTTTTCATTTGTATCCCAATCACCCTAGATTTCCCTAGAAACATTGAAATATGAAACAACATGTAAATGATTTTTTTGTTATTTCTCACAAATGGTTCATTAAAAATCATAAAATGAAAGATATAATTTAATAAAATCACTTGAATGGGGGACCCTATAATATGATTTCCACCAAAAAAATTAGACCTTCAAAGGGATGGATAGACATCATAATTGATTTTATAACACATCATTTTGTGTTTCACATGACCCACATTCCATATTATATAATGATTTAACCACGAAACATCATGTTCACTCTTTTCTCCATAACAACCATTCCTTTACCACATCATTCATTGATTAGATGATTAAAACGATATTTCTATCTCAATCGTTAGAGAATTTATTTGGATTTTCTGGTTACCTTCTATTTCCATCATCATCAAGGAGGGAGTATAATATGGCATCTTCCAACCTAGGTACAATAGGAGATCTAGAATTTTCCCTTCACCTTCAGCAAGACATGGTACCATCCTGATCAGTACTATTAAGCTGACACGAATTTCAAAAATATTTTTATTATAAATAATATCACACAAGCCCCATAGAAATCTCTAAAAAATATTGTGCGGGGGCTAAAGAATGCACCATATAATTCTACATGATAGAAGTATTTAGGTTTTATAATACATGTTCATGGAGATTCATAGTGTTGTAATAGGTTCGACACATTCTATAAAAGAAGTAGACTCATATCTAAGAATTCCATACCACTAATAGCTTTCTAAAAAAATTATTATCCTAAGAAAAACCAAGGATTTTATTTCTCCCATTATTGAGACCCAACCCAAACATGGTGAGGTGGGGGTGGATATGGTTAGTCATGATTCCAAGGATATTAGATAAGGATATAACATAGGTTATGATAAATCATCCCACTTCTTTGAAAACTGTTTCCTTCCCAACATTAATGACCCACTATAATGTCTAGACCTGGATTGTTTTTCATCCAATCCAAAATTCATTAGAAAACCACTCATTTAGAGAAAACAATGATTTTAGAGAGTCCAATATATTTTTTTATAAACCACCTAAATACTTGAGTATCTATAGAGGTCATCCTTTTATCTCATGACATCACTAGAATTGATGATAATTTATGATTTCAAAATAACGACTTATTCACATGATGAATTATCATGCCATTGAATCGTTTTCTATATAGAGGTTCATTATTCTAGGGTGTCACAAGAAGAATGAAACAAATAATCATCATGAAATAGATTATAAATTATTGGACTTCATCTGTAATCCTTTTCCCCAGAAAAATGTTATATTTGGATATCATATAAATAAAATTATATAACAATTCATCCAAAAAAATAAAATTTAATGAGGGTAGATGATCACATGGAAAGAACTACTATGGGTAAATATATGGTAGGGACACCATTTAATTTATTCCTGAAGGTTATAAAATAGAAAAATAGAATGATGACCTTAATGAATTTTGGGAAGAATCCCATCTAACTAAAAAAATAGATGAACAAACCATTCAACCCTATAATTTCCCTTTATCATAAAACATTTCCAAACCATAATACTTATTTTTTTCAAAAAAAAGTGTTTTCATATTCATGTTCTATAATGGAATTAACAGAGATGCTATTTTTGTGATTAAAAAACTGTATTTTTGATAAATAATAGCTAAAATCAAATAGCATATGAGATTGTCCAAAATAATCTAGAATGTTTTATAAATTAAATTACAGACACTAATATTCCTGATTTATAAGAAAAATGTTGGTTTTTATCCATTCAGATGGGGGTAATAATGGTTTCATTCAGCACAATTATGTTGGCCTTACCTAACCAAATGTCTCGCATGATGAACACAATGTAAAAAATAAAATTGGGATAATATATTTGGAAGAATAAGGTGTGGAACCCATATAGACCTATAGATATAGTAGGAATCAATTTTTTAAGGGTTGACATGATTTCATCATTTGTGACCTATGGTGTGATCTAATAGTTCATTATATCAATAAACATTTGTCCAAAGTAAGCGGTAATATTAGAATAAATCAGAGATTCCAAATCCATGTGAAGATTTAGAAAACATTCATGATAATATCATTTCTTATATTTTCATTTGATACTAACTGTCATTAATTATTTCTTTGATATTATATGTCATTTTATCATTTCATTGTTTAATAATTATCATTTAAAGATGTGTTATTGGGTAAACCTTCCATAACATGTATTATAAGAGCTCATAGAGACCAAAATCATTCCTTAAATTTAATATACACATCTAAATCCACATCAAGGATCAAAATAAAGGAAGGTATTCTATCATATAATGTGCGAGAATATATCATATCCATGTTCTTTTCATATATACCAAAAATATGTTCTAGCTAGTGGACCATGAAGTTCCTCTAGGATTTTTAATTCCCAACCATGTGGTAAATATTTCTTCTAATATCAGTATCCCCAACCTTCCAAAAAGTGCATATAACATCGTTAAATTCTCTATCCTTTGGATATAATCATTCAAATACAAAGGGTATCACATGACTCGACATTCATTTACAGTAGCTAGTATTAGTAATGATATGTAAGTGGTCTAATTTTGTAGGAGAAAATTGAAAAGTAGGAAATAAATTAACAGGTTCATCCATTCATTAGATCCTAGAAATCTATCAAAATATTCGAAAATTAAATTATTTTCAATGACATAGTTGAATAATTTTAAATTTATACATAAATACTAAGGATCAAAAAAATATATATATGTTTTTCCTTCAGAAAATATCATAGAGAAAGAGAACATCTTTTGGAACCCCCTTATTCCTCATGTTGGAAAAATATTTCATTAAAATACTCACCAACTATGATTTTTCCATGAAGAACCTATTAAAGGGTCATGAAGAGCTTCCTAAAACCACCATTTATCTGTTTGGTAGGACCATCTATACAATCCAATTAATTCCAAAACTAGAGTGTTTGGATTGTGGATGGGGTTACCAATGTGGTTACGGGTAAAATACACAACCCTTAAATGTAGTTCCTCCTTCTAATAATGTAATATTATACATGTGGGTCCTTATTAGGATATGAAGAAGAAGCCATGTGAAAGATTTATTAAATTAACACCTTCAATATCAATTCATTCAAATATAGAATCCTATAGAAAACTATATCAGGTAAAATTTTAGTGAATCGGTGCTAATTTTTATAAATAAGGAATGGGTTTCCAGGCCCACATAATTCTAGAAACAAAATACTAGGGCTAAGACCAAGGAGAAATGACTTCATAATGACTTTAAAAGCACACCTGATAAAGAGCCGATCAAAAAGGGTTTGAATCATGTCATTATCATTGGAAACTCAATTTGAAGAAAATAAACCCAAGAAGAAGCTACAGTTTTTAAGCATTTAATGATACCACTCCCTCTATGATCTTAATGGAACCCCGCTTATGGAATTGATAAAGTAGGAGACGATACATTTAACATCCCACCCTGAACCACAAGGTCCATATAGGAATTCCACATAAACTCATGCATTCATCCCTATATGAATGTGGCTGATGACTAGTAGTGTGGCTCCAATATGATAGTGGAGATACTATACCCTCTATATTAGGTCATCAAGCATGAAAATACTGACATATAAAAGAAAATGAATAAATAGTCATAGTAAAATGCGGAAAATGAATAATGGCATACATATAAAAGTGTCTCCCAAAGTGGTGAACCCGTATAGAGTGTAAAAATAAGGTAAATACAAAACAAGTAAATAAATAAATGTCTACAGGGTACTTCATTGTATGTCTCAGTATTCTCTAGATTTATGCTCCATCACACAACCATCCACAATAGGATCTTTTCCCTTCACTAGATCTCTCATCATAAAATCTACAATCATATCGAAATGCCCGCGTACAATTTGAGTACATAACTCAGTAGGACACCACCAATGCATCTTTCCATAAGTGCATAATATATATATATATATAATAGTTTATATCATGAGATATGTAAATGATCAGTAAACATACATGTGATGAGTGATCATGCACTAACCAAGATGCCATGAACCCTTACCCTAGCTTCTTAACCTAATTAGATATAATAATGTTAAGAACATACATACCTCCAAAGAGAAAACAAGGCTCAACCCACCCTAATAGAGGTGGTAATAGGAACTCCTTTTATTCAATTTTATAGATCCCTGACCTATTTAAAATTTTAGAAAAAAACACAACACAAGTATGTAGGAAGTAATAACTGGTATATATCAGATATGCATCCCAAGACATCTAAACCTTTTAAAACACTCAAAACCCATGTTTGTAGGAACAAATTATCATAATCTATCAGTTATGAATCCCTGAACTACTTAAGCATTAAAAACAATAATGTCTTAAGATTTTAGGAAGAAATTACTGGTATCTTCCTTCTTGATACTATACATTCCCCTCTGCTAGGGAAGAGAAGTTTTCCTTTAAGGATATTATTAATTTTTTATGTTGGGAAGATAGACAACAGGACACATAAATCCCAACCTCAGTGCTCCAACTAAGAATATTGATACCTCCAACAAAATTCTATAGGCTATGCACACATAACAACATGTGTCATATGATGGAATGATAAGTCACAATAAGATCAAAGTCAGGATAATCACACACAAACATGTCACCCAAAGATACTTATACACCCACATTCAATTCCCCAAAAGAATGGGTTATTCCAAAAAACCATCACATCATGATAACATCATATATATATATATATATTATAACATCCTGAGATTCAAGAAAGAAACTTTAGGTTCAATATCACACATGATACGTTACATCGAGTATAAAAAGACAACCAAATATTATTATTGAAATTTTACCCATATAAAATATCCATTGGAATAACAGGAATGAGTATTTTCAACTTAATTATGAAAATATTGTTTGCACATATTTATATAATTACCTTTTAAAATATGGTTCACATATGTTTATAAAATGACTCTTTAATAATATGGATTACACATGTTTTTATAAAATAATAATATCAATATTTTTTCATTATATTAAGGATATATTAATCCAATGTAATGTTTAAAATTCATCTTATTTATTTTATAGATATGATATAATAACAAATTTAAATTTTCTGATAAAAAAGTATTTTGCTAAAAATGCAGTTTTGCCGCCTTTTGATGGAGATCCCATTTTAAATTTATTTTTTAAAACCTTTACATTATATTTTTGAAATAATGAACTTATTATTTTTAATTGAGACATCAACATTTACTTTGGATGAGTTTTTTATACTTTTATGATAACTATAATTTTTTAATTAAAAGTAAAAATAAGATAAATTTTAATTGAAAGCAAATGTTCCCATCAAGATATTTTATACGGTTAAACCAAATTATTTAATGGTTTTAAAGTATAAATATAAAATGTCTTTGTAATTTAGTATAATTTAGTTCATTTTTATTAATTATATATTGAATTCATATATAAAAACATTTCAACCTTTTGCAATGATTTATCTTTTAAAAACCCACTTTTTGGTTTTGACAACGAGTATTAATTTTAAATTAATTAATGAAACTTGTGTGTGTTGAATTTGGAAAAATTAATTCCATATTTGGAATCATATGGTACTAATTATGTAAATAGTTAACTTTTAGTTTTTTAAATTATAAATGTTAACTTAAATATTAATTTTCATTTACCATTGTTAATGGGTAAATGTGGTAAATAAGGGAAAAATGATATTATAATAATATGAAACTACCCTAAGATGTGTTCTAATCATATTGTATGAGATATTTTCAACCATGGGAATACTTGGATCTATATTAAAATCCGATATATCATCTTGGATGGGATAATGACATGTTATAATAACTAATTTAAAGTAAAAGAAAATATATCATAAACATGTATCTTTTTACTAAATAATTTTTAATTTGGCGTTATATAATTGATCTATTTTACTATAAAGAGTAATTATAAAGATAATAATATTTCATAAATATTGGTATTTTATTTATAATTTTTAGATTTCATATAAATAATTTTTAATTGTGACACACTGATGATGCAGTGATTACCATATTAATGAAATATTCAAATAAATGAAATTATAAACATTAAGATAAATTTAATTTGAACATTTTTGTTCCATAAAAATATCTTATGGATTATTATTACATATTATCATTGAGTTAATTTTTTTTCTAAGTAATCATGTTTTTATGAATTTAACATTAATCAATTACTAAATAGTGACAAAATTGACAAAATCGAGTTTCAAAAAAATACGATTTTATTAAATGATATAATATTACTAAAAATATAATATTATGCAAAATTACTTATATAATGTTGAAAACTTCATTAATAATCCACTTTTAGTTATCTTGTCATTTTATATTAACTTTAGATACCATATATTATGAAATTACAAGAAGAATGGTAAGAGTAAAATTATTTAACTAAGGGTTAAAGCTAAATGATAAGGTTATATTTGTAACCCAAAATTATCTAAAAACTATTGAATTATAGGATTTAGACCCATAATCATCTTATAATCTAATTATATAAATTTTGAGATATTATTATTCTAAAATTTATTTTTTATAAAATAATATTTCAAGACATTCTTAAAGTGCCCCTCGCCCCTCTTATAAAATGTCACCACCTCTACCCACTTAATCAAACCATTAAACACTATTGTATAATCCAAAATCTTCTCAAATAATATCCCAAAATCCCTCTCTTCTTCCAATAATAATTATCTTTGAAAAAAGGTAATTCAAGAAATCTTTCATTCTCAAATCAAAAGGAGTAACACGATTTATAGGTACCGTCTTCTATGAAGTTCATTTCCTTTATTTTCCTTCTTCACTCCATATTCTATTATTATTATGATTACATAACCAAAAATTATCATCAATATACTAGTATTTTTTTATGACATGTATTCAAACCACAGTTACAAAAACCTCCATCTAATGGATACGATCATACTATTTCAATGTATGACGAACTACTGCCTCACTAAATGATGATTGCTAAATTTTCACCCACCACCTCTCATACCATCCATTATGATGGAACTGTATTGATATATGATATATATTTTATTTAAATTTTCTCTATTATTATTTAATTTTTATTTTAAAAAAACCTTTATGATTTCCATATTGTATAAATACGATAATTTCATTTGAGGAAATGTTGACTACAACCCCTCAAAGTGATATGACTCATTAATGCCATAAATGGAATGTATAAGGATGGAGTTAATGAATTTATGTAACATATATTACATATATATTATACTATAATTATAATATACCTATGTATGATTTATTTTTCATTCCATTAATATGGAATGGAAATGAAATTAGCGTTCATGTGTACATACGGTCTACCGTCTCCTTGATTGAAGAATTTCAAATCTTAGCTACAAATGTTATGGACTATTATAAATATATATATAATGGATATATATTATATTTAAATCATGAATAATATTCTTTATATGATTTACTTTCGACCACAAGGACAAATTACATCAAAACATGTTCATTTTCGACTTAAGTACCCAATATCGACAAAACGACTGATATTAACATAAATGATTATGTAATTTTTATAACATGCTATTAAGTGATATAAACAAGATAATAAAAATGAAAAGCATTAAAATGAAAGTATAAATTAACCTATGTTTATAATTCAATAACAAATCAATTGTACATGATGAGTTAGACTCAAGGTAAAGGAATTTCTAAACTCAATTTCTACTCATTTTGTTTTATGCATACTTCGTTGACTATATTATGACATGATTATTTGAGGAATCACTATTTATTTATTTATGTTGTAATCACCAATTACATTTATGTGGATATACTATTTTACACATAATCACCCCAACGATAAATTCTTGCGTTATTTGTACAATATTTCTAAGGGAAATCCTAACTCAATGTCATTTCATTGAGTTAAATATCCATGTCATTGGTTATATTTTTTCAAAAATATGTTTAAATGAAATCAGAATATTTTAAACTGAATACCCAAATATATTGGGTGTATTTACAATTTTCAAACATAATTATTTCATCAATATATCCTTAATATTAGGATATGATCTTTGTAAGGAACTTTATCTCAATCTCCTTTCATTGATGCATAAATTGATGATATGCATCATTATTTCTTTATAAATTATATATAAATCCCATTTAACATTACATATCCATATTATATCAATAATCATGATATTTATTTTCTTTTAAAATGTTCTACTTTCATGTGGTGTATAATTTAAATGTTCAAAATTTTAAAGTACACTTTATCTTAAACATCGTTTTAAATGTTTTAAAGATTTAATCTTCTAAATATTTCTCTTCCATGTTCATGTATTCAAAATTATTTTGAGGAATTTTTTATACAGATATGAATGTTTGTAAGTGTACATTTCTTTCAAATGATTCAAAGAGGTATGATACACATTCATTAAAAAACATTCTTATAAAATGTTTTAATTATGTTTTAAAAGGGAATGATTATTTAAATAACTTTGAATATTGTTTTTGTATATATATTTCATGAATGTAATTTCTATCATTTTTGTCACTATAAGGTGTTTTTTTTACTTTACATGTTTACCATTATATTTTAAAATATATTTTTTTCATTTATGAATGTGCGACTTCTAAATATTAAATGTGATTTCAATGTGGAAATTCTACATTTCCTTTATTCTTGGTTTTTGTGTTATGATTATGTTATGATTCATGGAAATTAATTAAGTATACAAGTGGTTCTATTATAAACCAAGGATGGGTGAGCCCATTATAGCTCTCCAATTAAATGGGTAATGAAAAGGAAGTAAACATTATGGTTTCTCTTAATAGATTTAAGGAATATACTATGATGATTATTCTAAATGAAACCGTGAAGGTTACTCCATATGTATCTATAAAAGATATAATTTATGTATTATAGGTATAAAAATGTTACTTTTATGATATATGATTTATATGAGTTTTTGAAAAATATTTTGATTACATGATGAAAGAAAATTAGTTTATGTTTTATGGGTGACAAGTATGATTTTCTGAAAATGATTTCATGGGTTTTAAATATAAATGGTCTAATTGATTTATTACTTATTTTATAATCCATACTGAAATTTTTATGTGCATCCCATGTTTTTAAATATCATGTTTTGTTTAATGGGTTTCATTTGGGTGGAAAAATTGAATACTTAGTGTAACTATATTCATGTAATGTCTGGGTATATTATGTAATAGTTATGGAATAATTATATAAAACACTTCTTGAAATGATCCATAATGTGAATTCCTGTTTTAACTCAATATTATGTAATTTTTACAGCTAATGAGTTATAATTGGTATCAAATGGTGGTTTAGAAAACATTTCAGATTAGGGTGTTTTCTTAAGGGTTAGGGATATCATCATGGATTTATAATTTTAATTTAGATAATAATTTCAATGTCTTAGAAACCCCTTTTGAGGATTTATAATCTGAAATATTAAGGCTACTAATGGTATTCTTGGTGAAATTCACCATGTAGGAAATTATGGGTTATTAATTTATGGGGTGAAAAATATGATGTATAAGATAACCCTTTAGGTTAAAATATATTATGGTTATTTTTGAGTTTTTTATCTCAATTTTGGGAATTTTAAAAAACTAAATAGTTTTTAAATAAAAGGAAAACACCCAGACCATGTGATAACCCATTGCATTGAACAAAGCTATGAGAATCGATCCCCCAACCGAAGTGCTACTGGGATTTATTTCTTACCACTAGCCTACGTGAAGTCCCACATTAGTTTGACTTAATACTTTTTGTTAAATTATATTATGTATTAAGAATAAGTTGATTTTTGGAACATTTGTTTTATCAAATGGATATCCTTACTATAAGAATATAATTTATTAATTATGAGATAAATGTTATTTTGGAAGAAGCTCTCTCTTTTGGGACACTATATACCTAAAGAAAATATAATACAATAGATTTCATTTTTGGAAAAATGGTTGAATTTTATTTTGGACAAATCTATGTTTTTATTGTGGGCATATAGGGATTTTGATTATTTATGGAAATGATTAACCAGTTATGGAAAATTTGTGATTTGGATAATTAATTTTAAGTATGAACAAATAAGAGTAGTCGATGCTATTTGGAGATAAATGTAAAGATTTATCATGGAAGAATATGTGATCAAATCCTTCTAAATTTTGGGTTTCAATATTTTTCTAGATTATTTTTTAAAAATTTAAGGACCATTTTTTATTTAATGGTCTTTATTGAACATTATGTATTGTTTGTTGAATTTTAGCAATTACAAGTAATATTTTTTATTGTAAAGGATTATTAATTTTATGGGATTATATGATATTTTACTAACAATTTTGATGTTGGTCAATTTCTAAATACAAGGAAAATATATAGTTTATATTTTTGGGATTATATGATTCTCTGGAATTAGATTCTAGTGCTTCAAGAGTGACCATGTAATCATAAATACTCATGTTTTTGGGAAAAAGATATTTTTTTTGGTGGAATTAGATTAATCGAGAAAATTCTACTTGTAATGTTAGTATATATCCTTATGTTATTATTCTATGTAGTAAAATAATTCCTCAACTTAATGAAAAGGATCTTAAAACAAAAAGGTTTTAATTTTACTATTCCTACTGCCAAATCAATGATTGTTTAACACATCACAATTTTCTGGTTTTATAATTTTTAACATTATATTAATAATGTTTTCTATCACTCACCATCAAAACATGACACTTTTTTTCTTCCATATCAATGTTTTTCAACACGGAACCCTAGTATGTGTTATCTCGAGTGACCTTTGTACTTCAATTTTTATCTTTTAATGTAGATGTTTTATTAACCATTATTTTTTATGTTGTGGATTTGAATTAATGGTATTTAAAATTTCATTCCCTATTTACCAACCCCAAATTCTAATTCTGAGGATGCAATTTATTAATGGGGGGGAGGATGTAACCTCCCATGTTTTAACCAAGAAACATTATGTTCAATTGCATACATAATACGCTACATATATCTTAAACAAATAAATTACAATTATTATTAAAATGATATCATTATAGCCTAGTTGTTGGAATGTAATGAATGAACAATATCAATTGAATTAAGAAAATATGGTTTCCACATGTTTATATAATGTCTCTTTAAAATATAGTTTACATGTGTTTATATAATAACTCTTTATTAATATGATTCACACATATTTTTATAAAATAATCATATCACCCTTGTTGGATTATATTTATGAAATATTAGTCAAATATAATGATTAAAATTAATATTATGTATTTTATAGACATTACTTAAGAACAAATTCAATTTTTCAGATAAAATAAGTATTTTTCTAAAAACACAGTTTTACATCCTTTTGATCAACATCCCATTTTAAATTTTTTTTTGACACCTTTATATGATAATTTTTAATAAATAAACTTTTTATTTAAAATAAGGACATACAAATTTACTTTGGTGAAATTTTTGATAGTTTTATGATAACTATATAGTTTTGATTAATAGTCAAAATAATCTAAATTTTAATTGAAATCAAATTTTTCAAAAGAGATAATTTATATGGTATAATAACATTTTTTAATGAAGTTAAAATATATGTGCAATTTATTTTTACCATTTATTATAATTTAAGTCAGTGGTATTAAATCTATATTGAATTGATATTTAAAGACATTTCAATATTTTTTTATCTTTTAAAACCCAGATTTTAGGTTTTCACAACGAAAAGTAATTTTATATTAATTAATGAAACCTCTATGTTTTCAATTTGGAAAATTGAAATCTATAGTTGGAATCATAAGGTCAAAATTATGTATTTAGTTACCTTTTATTTTTGGACATTACTAATAGTATCTTCAAAAATTATTTTTATTTACTATTGTTAAATGGTTAAATTGGTAAATAACGGTAAAAAAATAATATTATAATAATATAAAACTACCTTAATAAGTGTCCTAATCCTATTGGATGAGATATTTGCGATCATGGGAATCCTGGGGTCAATTTCAGGACCCAATAGAGCCACATTGGAGGGATAATGACATGTTATAATAAATAAGTTACGGTAAAGGGAAATATGACATAAACATGTATCATTTTACTAAAAAAAAATTATGGTGGCTTTATATAAATGATATCTTTAATGATAAATATTAATTATAAAGCAAAAAATATTTCATACATCATTCTATTTTATTTAAAAAAATTATACATCATATAAAAAAATTTATTTATGACACAAAGATGATGCAGTGATTTCCTTATATATAAAATATAAAAATAAATGATATTATAAAAAATAAAATAAAAGTAATTTTATTATTTTGATTCCATCCATGAAATTTTATGGATTATTACGACATAATATCTTTGATCAAAATCTTTTGTTTCGAATGAATAAATTTTTTATGACTTTATCTTAAATCAATTATTAAATAGTGTCAAAATTGACATAAATGAGTTTTAAAACAAATACTATTTTATTAAATGGTATAATAGACCTAAAAATATAATATTTATAAAGATGGGTTATATAATATTAAAATTTCATTAAATGTCCTATTTGGGTTCTCTTGTTAATTTCTATTATCATTTGAAACCATATATTATAAAATTACAAGAAGACAAGGTAAGAGTTAAATTATTTTTCTAAGGGTTAAAGCTAAATGAAATGGTTAGATTTGTATCCTAAACATTTAAAAAACCTATTTGGTGAGATTATTTCGACCCAAAATTATATTATCACCGAATATTATCACTTTTTAGCCATTATAATTTGAAAATTAATATTTAATAAAATAATATTTCTAGACGTTCTTAAAGTGTCTCTCCCCCCTCTTATAAAATTCCACCAACTATACCCATTTACTCACACCTCTAAATCCTTTTGGTTCGTCCAAACTCAACTCAACTAATCTCCCATAATCCCACCTTCCTCAGAAAAAACATACATTGGGATTAAAACAATTCAGGAAAGCTGTTTGGCTAAAATAAAAAAGAGTTACCCAATTTAGAGGCAATGTCTTTTCCCAAGATCCTTTCCATTATTTTCCTTCATCAATCCCTATGATATTATTATTATATTATTAAATAAATACAAAAATTTCCTAAATATTCTAGGAATTTTTTATGAGATTTATTCAGACCACACTTGTAACACCCTGAGATTTTATGAAAAACATTCTTTTTAATTTCATTAATGTCTTGTGTTGTACGCTACACCAAAAGGAGCTTTTACAACACGTATCCTTGACTTTCCTTGCACGCAATCACGAGCTTCCTCGATAGCGTGTGTAGTACGCAATAACGAGTTTCACTAAACAACGATATGCTATTAAAATATTATTAAAACTAGCCGTTATAAATAGTAATAACCACCTTTTAAAATTTTAGAAATTTTATCTCTCAAAATGGACTTCATTTTTGGATTTGGAGTATCAAATTTAGCCTAAGGTGAAATTTTGGTACTTTTCGGATAACTTTCATATTCTGATGAATAGTGAGAATTATTAAATTTTAATTAAAAACAACTTTTTTAATCAAAATAATTAATATTGATAAATTATTAATTTGAGTGGTTTTAAAGTATATTTGAATATATTTTTACAATTTAATACAATGTTGGTCATTGGATGTAATTTCACATTTAAACCAGTTATAAACAAGTGTCAATCTTTTGATAGTTATTATCTCTTAAAAACACGCTATTTGTTTTGACGACGGGATTTAATTTTTAAATTAGTTAATGTAACTGATATGTTTTGAATTTGATAAAATGGACATCATTTTTGAATTCATAATTTCAAATATAGCTTAGGCCTAATTTTTGGTATTTTTCTGGAAACTTTCATTTTTTGATGAATAGTGAAACCACTAAGTGGTAGTTAAAAAACTGAATTTTTCATAAAACTTAATTTTACCGCTTCTGTGAGTGGAATTTCGAAAATCCGAGAGACACGGTTAATATCAAGGACTAAAATGTGGTTCAATAAGATGAAAATAAGTTTTGGTGAATAGTAACTTTTTACTTTTTTTTACCACGGTTAAAAGTAAATACGGTAATTAAGGGTAAAAATGATATTATTATTACACTAAAACATGTCCTAATTATATTGGATAAGTGTAATTCGACCAAAACAACCTTATAAATAAAATATGACCATTTAGCCCCACTTGGATTAGATTAGGACATTTATTATTAATTTATTTAAAGAAGGGTTAAAATAGTTAAAATCAATGTTTAATAAGTAAATAATTTTTAATATAGGGTTATACGTAAGATAAATTCGACTATAAATACTCATTAGAAAGATACAAAGATTTACTACATAATGGTATTTTATTTGTAATTTTTAGACATTAAATAATTTAATTTATTTATGACACAAATATGATGCAGTAATTATCTTATTAATGAAATATTGACATAATTGATGTTATAAATACCCAAATAAAGTTAATTTGAGACTTTTTATGAATTACACTAATTTAATAGGTTAATATGACATGTTAGTATTTATTTAATTAACTTCTTTCGAACTAATAATTCTGTTATTAGTTTCACAAAAATCAATTACTAAATAGTGTCAAAATTGAAATAAATAGTTTTTAAAACAAATATTATATTATTAATTGTTATTTTATTCCTAAAAATATGAGGTTCGGCCAAATGACTTATATAAGGTTATATATATTAATAATAAACAACTTGGGGTTCGTTTGGCTTGATATAGTAAGTTTATTAACCTTATAGTGTAAGAAAACAAGAAGACACGGTAAAAGTAACATTATCTAACATAAAGTTAAATATAAATGATAAGGTTAAAAGAGGAACCTAAACTTGTCTAAATTCTATTGGATGAGATTATTTCGACCCATCCCCACCTTTGCTTCTAAATAAATCAATTTGGAGCTATTTAAAACCGAATTTGGCTTTATAATAAAATAATATTTTTTGTTATTCCAAAGGTGCCCCTCTCCTCCCTTATAAAAGGGCATCCCCTCCCTCTCTTCCTCACACCACATTGAGCCTTCAAGCTCGGCCAACCCCTGCCAAATTATCTTCTCCACTTCCCTAGAAAAATCCTAGAGGTTCAGGTCTTCCTCAAAGACCAATTGTAGTGCCCTAAAAGGAGATCTCAAAGAGGCGCTTCAAAGAAGAGGTAATGTCCGTTACCGATTCTTTCAACTTTATTTCTTCTTCCACTTCTTCTTCATAGGTTGTTTCATTATGAAGTAATAACATAAGTATCACTAACATACTGATATGTTATTATAAGTATGAATCAACCCTATTTCACCATCTATCCATCCTACGGAAAATGAAATCACCGAGCGTGCGTACGTACGGAATACCATCTCCACGCCGTGGCGAAATCTATTTTCCACCACCACCTTACTTGGATGGGTATAATGGTGTAAATAATAACTATATATGATTAATTTAAAGTGATATTGATTCTGAAATAGTATACATACACTTCAATACAGTCCCACGATCATGAGAACGATATCATCGCTCGTGCGTACGTACGGACTACCGTCTCCACAACGCGATGAAATTCATTCTCCACTTTAACCTTTCATGAATGATTATAAAGTATATATAATAAGTAATCATGAAATATATGACATAATAATGATACATTATTTATGTGTATATATATGTATGTCATCTACTTAATTCCATTCAACTCAATAAGGAAACGAAAACAACGTTCATGCGTACGTACGGCCTACCGTCTCCATGAACGGTGTATTTCTTTCCATTTACTGATTTATTATATATATGTATATTATGAATATATATTATATAAAAAACATGTTTTATATTCTGGAATTAAGTAATCATGATCTAAGTAATCATATGAATAATAACCAGTCAAAACACGGACGACAAATGAAACAATTTTACCCAAAACACTCTTTAACATGGAATTTACAAAAGAACGGGTAATATAAAGTCATAAGTGAACCATATATGATATCATAACAATGAGTATGATTCTAGAATAAGTCAATGACATTATTTAAATCATTATACATGAGGTTAGGACACTTACGAAGCAAATCGTAATAAGGTAAGGAAAATATCACAATCTCATTTTATCCGAGATTTTTTATACTTTGGTATTTACTGGGGTGTATTTCATCATCCACATACATGTTTCCTCAATATGTAATATTATTTCCATCCACCTACAATTTTTAAAATCCAATTTTACCCTTTGGTGAGTTTTTAGTAAAAGATATGAAAGGAATCTTTTGTCGTTTTTCGTACGAGGTACTTTTTGACTTTTCTGACAAAAGTACGAGAAGAATGTTTTTTTTAACTTATACGGCTTGAATGCATTTTTTAAAAATTATTTCCAAGAAGCTTATTTTACATGTTTTCATGTTTATTTTTAATCATCTTGTTTTAGTTTAAAATTTTATGACATGTTAAGAAAGGAAAAATGTTTTTAAAATTGAAAGGATATTTTCCTCAAGAATGGAGTTCAAGTGTTTTATCAAAATTATTTTCCATATAAGATAATATAGGGTTCTGTTTCTATACCTATTTATACATTTATTTGATTATGTTATGATGGAATTATTGTTATGATGTCCTTTTATCTTATATGGATTATGTTATGATGGCATGGTGTTTAAGATTCCCATTTTTATTACACGGGTTATGCAATGATGTATGATTTTTGATTTTGTGGCACACATAAGAATGGTATAATTATGAGATGGGTGGGACCTATATCTCCCTCCAATGCATTGGTTAAAGATTTTATATCTCATGAGATAGACATGGCTGGAACCGTAGGTTATACCGGTCCAGTGAAACAGGACTGAAACGAGGAGTGAACTCGGTTCAGAAACAGACTTTGTCCACTAAGATAGTCTTGGAAATGAGTCTTGAATAATAAGAAATGATTATCTATGATTATGTGTGTATGCCACAAATTTTCATTTTTTATGTTATGATTATTGGGATTACATTTCACTACTATTATTTATCCCATGTTATGAAATTATGATCTCTTTTGCAGGTTATGATTTCCAAAAGATATGTTCTTATGAATATGATGTGATTTATATTTCTTTTGTTTACCCTTACAGAGCATTTGAGCTCACCCTTTTATGTTTTCCTTTCCCCAGGATATAAAGAAAGGATTTAGGTTTAAAAAAAATAAGATCTTTATGGGAGATGTTGAAGATCTTTCACCACGATTAGAAGATTATATTATGAGTTTCCAAAGACACTAAACTATTACGGTCCATGTGTGTGTGTTTTTGTTATGTACTAAGTATTCTACAGAAGTAATGTAATGTCTATGTCTGTTAAGCTTTGGGTCTCTACAGTTGGTATCAGAGAAAAGGTTTAGTCAACCTTTGGAAACTAGGATGTGAGAACTTTAGTGAGATCCCTAGAGATATTTCTAAGGTATGTCTAGGGATGTCTCTAAGGTAAGTATACGTATAGGTTATAGTCCTAAAATTGCGCTAACGATCTTAGAATTTAACCTAAGATGTTAGATATTGAGGATACTCACCCTTTACTATTTTTTCCCTAGCATGATTTTGGCCCCTCACACTATTCTTTTTGGGTTTTAGTAAATGGATGGAAACATGAAGATTCACGATAATGGAGGATATAACGGACAATAGAATGATATAATTCATGAGCAACCAAATGAAACTGCATTTGGAAGTCAAAAAATCATTATTATGCCGAATAAACAATCTCATAGTATGATAAATAAACTCAAATTTGGTAAGTTTCCTGACTCGGCTAATAATAGAAAGATGGAGTTTCATGATGATCACAGAGGAAAGAAAGTTCAATTTCCCCTATGTAAATCATGTGGGAAGAGGCATCAAGGAGAATGTTTCAAAGGAACTGGAAGATGCTTTGGGTGTGGAAAAGAAGGACACAAAGCCAGTAAGTGCAAAGTAAAAGGTTCAGTTAACACCATGGACAAGGATAATGGTATTGCTACGACATTAACAATGATTAGATGTTTTAAATGTGGAATGTACAGGCATTATGCAAACCAATGCTCTAATGGAAAATCTCATGAAGAGAATCAGCATGGTCATAGGGGTAGTATTTATGTGGATGATGATGAGGAGACTACAAATGATATATGAGCTGAAAGAAGTGTTGAAGCTCAGTCGGTTGTTTTAGAAGGTAGTGGAATGATTATATGTTTATCGAGAGTTATGTTGTATAGTTAATGGTACTATGGAATAAAGAATCACCTAAGGATTGTTACACTATTGTTTTTCCTAAAATTATTTGAAAGTATATGATGAATGGTAGCAGTAACCATGGAATGTTATTCAGATATTTTTTTAAATTAGATGATATGCGCATAATGAAGGAATAAGAAGATAATGAGATGTTTGATTGTATTCATGAGCTCATGATTAATATAAGGACTAAGTGATATCATGGTTTGAGTATATAGAATTTTGAGGATTTTGGTATTGGAAAGTGTTAACATTTAACTGCATTCGTCTTTTCACTAATTTTCTATGGGTATTCATTTTTCATGAGAATCCATGATTAAGGCCTTCGATCGTTTGTAATGTGACAAACAAGACATATCTTATGATATATGGGGATCAAAGATGGTATTAAATCTCTAGTAATCTTTTTCATTGTATTATGAGAGTGGACATCAATATTATGGATAAGCCTAAAGATTGGAATGGATTATGTTGGACATAAGTTAGTATTGTTTAAGGATAGAACCTTTTTTCGATATTATTTATGGGATGTTATAGTAATATAGTTTTAGAAAAAGGACAACATGCAGGACAGGCGACAACCCATCGCGTCGGACAAGGATGTGGGAATCGAACCCACAACCGAAGTGCGACTGGCCTTTATCGCCTACCACAGGCCTACAGGAAGTCCCTGGTTATTAGAAACTAGTTTTATTTTATTAAGAGGTATGATATATGAAATATAATCCATTTTGGAACCATATACGATTAACCATAAGATGGACTTATAACTTTTGCTAACCTTTTGTTTGAAAGAGATGGAATAACCCATCATTCTATCACAAGATCTGCTAACACATCATGACTAACAAAATCAACTTCATTTCTTTATGGGATGAAGTAGAAATTTTTCAAGTCACGAACAAGAGTGAGATTGTACCAAAATCAAGCAAGTATTTCTTCTAATTAAAAATTTTCAAATTTAGGGAAATGATATTGAAAACCAAAAATGTTTTCCTAGTGCCCTTATATCCGATGAATCAGATGGTACCCTAGATCATCACAAATTTATGACTTTGTGATTGCTGGATTTTCCATAGCCATGTTCTCTACCACTCTCTATCAGAACATGATGATTAGATTTCTCTTCCATATCAACATTTTCACCTATGTGGAAACCCAGTGATGAGTTAATTTGGGTAACCGTTACATTTCATACTTTAGTTTTTAAATCCATGTTTTGGTATTCCTTTTTTTGATGTGGGTTTCTATTAAATAAACTTTCGAGTAGTAAACCATTTCTAACCCCGACGAATTTCAAGGGCGAAATTCATTTTAAGGGGGGTAGAATGTAACACCCCGTGATTTTATGAAAAATGTATTTTTTAATTTAATTAATGTCTTGTGTTGTAAGCTACACCAAAAGGAGATTTCACAACACGCATCCTTGACTTTCCTTGCACGCAATCGCGACCTTCCTCGATAGCGTGTGTAGTACGCAATAACGAGTTTCACTAAACAACGATATGCTATTAAAATATTATTAAAACTAGGCGTTATGAATAGTAATAACCACCTTTTAAAATTTTAGAAATTTTATCTCTCAAAATGGACTTCATTTTTGGATTCGGAGTATCGAATTTATCCTAAAGTGAAATTTTGGTACTTTTCGGATAACTTTCATATTCTGATGAATAGTGAAAATTACTAAATTTTAATTAAAAACAACTTTTTAATAGAAATAACTAATAGAGATAAATTATTAATTTGAGTGGTTTTGAAGTATATTTAGAATATATTTTTACAATTTAATAAAATGTTGGTCATTGGATGTAATTTCACATTTAAACCAGTTATAAACAAGTGTCAATCTTTGATAGTTATTATCTCTTAAAAACATGCTATTTGTTTTGACGACGGGAATTAATTTTTAAATTAGTTAATGTAACTGATATGTTTTGAATTTTATAAAATAGACATCATTTTTGAATTCATAATATCAAATATATCTTAGGCCTGATTTTTGGTATTTTTCTGGAAACGTTCATTTTTTGATGAGTATTGAAACCACTAAGTGGTAGTCAAAAAACTGAATTTTTCATAAAACATAATTTTACCGCTTCTGTGAGTGGAATTTCGAAAATCCGAGAGACACGGTTAATATCAAGGACTAAAATGTGGTTCAATGAGATCAAAATAATTGTTGGTGAATAGTAACTTTTTACTTTTTTTTACCATGGTTAAAAGTAAATAGGGTAATTAAGGGTAAAAATGATAATATTATTACCCTAACACATGTACTAATTCTATTGGAGAAGTTTAATTCGACCAAAAACAAACTTAGGAATAAAATATGACCATTTAGGCCCACTTGGATTAGATTAGGACATTTATTATTAATTTATTTAAAGAAGGGTTAAAATAGTTAAAATCAAAGTTTAATAAGTAAATCATTTTTAATATTGGGTTATACATAAGATAAATTAGACTATAAATACTAATTAGAAAGATAGAATGATTTCCTACATAATGATATTTTATTTGTAATTTTTAGACATTAAATAATTTAATTTATTTATGACACAAATATAATGCAGTAATTATCTTATTAATGAGATATTGACATAATTGATGTTATAAATACACAAATAAATTTAATTTGAGACTTTTTATGAATTAAACTAATTTTGGAGGTTAATATGACATGTTAGTATTGATTTAAATAACGTTTTTCTAACTAATAATTCTGTTATGATTTTCACAAAAATCAATTACTAAATAGTGTCAAAATTGACATAAAATAGTTTTTAAAACAAATATTATATTATTAATTTTATTTTATTCCTAAAAATCTATGGTTCGTCCAAATGACATATATAAGGTTATATATATTAATAATAAACAACTTGGGGTTCGTTTGTCTTGATATAGTATGTTTATTAACCTTATAGTGTAAGAAAACAAGAAGACACGGTAAAAGTAAAATTATCTAACTTAAAGTTAAATATAAATTATAAGGTTAAAATAGGAACCTAAAGTTGTATAAATTCTATTGGATGCGATTATTTAGACCCATACCCACCTTAGAATTGAAATAAATCAATTTGGAGATATTTAAAACCGAATTTGTCTTTATAATAAAAT
Source organism: Viscum album (assembly GCA_963277665.1). Classification (NCBI taxonomy): domain Eukaryota; kingdom Viridiplantae; phylum Streptophyta; class Magnoliopsida; order Santalales; family Viscaceae; genus Viscum; species Viscum album. The sequence goes on from OY728119.1 coordinate 1,895,023,242, forward strand.
AATATTTTTAGTTATTCCAAAGGTGCCCCTCTCCTCCCTTATAAAAGGGCACCCCCTCCCTCTCTTCCTCACACCACTTTGAGCCTTCAAGCTCGGCCAAACCCTGCCAAATTCTCTTCTACACTTCCCTAGAAACATCCTAGAGGTTCCGGTCTTCCTCAAAGACCAATTTTAGTGCCCTAAAAGGAGATCTCAAAGAGGCGCTTCAAAAAGAGGTAATGCCTGTTACCGATTCTTTCAACTTTATTTCTTCTTCAACTTATTCTTATTAGGTTGTTTCATTATGAATTAATTACATAAGTATCACTCATATACTGATATGTTATTATAAGTATGAAACAACCATATTTCACCATCTATCCATCCTACGGAAAATGAAATCACCGTGCGTGCGTACGTACATAATACCGTCTCCACGCCGTGGTGAAATCTATTTTCCACCACCACCTTAATTGGATGGGTATAATGGTGTAAATAATAACTATATATTATTACTTTAAAGTGATATTGATTCTGAAATAGTATACATACACTCCAATATAGTCCCACGATCATGAGAATGATATCATCGCTCGTGCGTACGTATGGACTACCGTCTCCACGACGCGATGAGATTCATTCTCCACTTTAACCATTCATGGATGATTATAATGTATATATAATAAGTAATCATGAAATATATGACATAATAAGTATAATGTATTTATGTGTATATATATGTATGTCATCTACTTAATTACATTCAACTCAATAAGGAAACGAAAACAACGTTCATGCGTACGTACGACCTACCGTCTCTATGAATGGTGTATTTCTTTCCATTTACTTATTTATTATATATATGTGTATTCTGAATATATATTATATATAAATCATGTTTTATATTCTGGAATTAAGTAATCATGATCTAAGTAATCATATGAATAATTACAATTCAAAACATGGACGACAAATGAAACAATTTTTCCCAAAACGCTCTTTAACATGGAATTTACAAAAGAACGGGTAATATAAAGTCATAAGTGAACCATATATGATATCATAACAATTATTATGATTCTATAATAAGTCAATGACATTATTTAAATCATTATACAGGAGTTTCGGACACTTAAGAAGCAAATCGGACATAATGTAAGGAAAATATCACAATCTCATTTTATCCGAGATTGTTTATACTTTGGTATTTACTGGGGTGTATTTTATCATCCACATCCATGTTTCCTCAATATGTAATATTATTTCCATCCACCTACAATTGTTTAAATCCAATTTTACCCTTCGTTGAGTTTTTAGTAAAAGATATGAAAGTAATCTTTTGTCGTTTTTCGTATGAGGTACTTTTTGACTTTTCTCACAAAAGTACGAAAAGAATGTTTTTTTAAATTATACGGCTTGAATGGATTTTTAAAACATTATTTACAAGGAGCTTATTTTACATGTTTTCAAGATTATTTTTAATCAACTTATTTTAGTTTAAAATTTTATGACATGTTAAGAAAGGAAAAATGATTTTAAAATTAAAAGGATATTTTCCTCAAGAATGGAGTTCAAGTGTTTTATCAAAATTATTTTCCATCTAAGATAATATAGGGTTCTATTTATATCTCTATTTATACATTGATTTGATTATGTTATGATGGAATTATTGTTATGATGTCCTTTTATCTTATATGGATTATGTTATGATGGCATGATGTTTAAGATTCCCATTTTTATTACATGGGTTATGCAATGATGTATGATTTTTGATTTTGTGGCACACATAATAATGGTATCATTCTGAGATGGGTGAGACCTATATCTCCCTCCAATGCATTGGGTAAAGATTTTATATCTCATGAGATAGACATGGCTGGAACGGTAGGTTATACCGGTCCAGTGAAATAGGACTGAAACGAGGAGTGAACTCGGTTCAGAAATGGACTTTGTCCAGTAAGATAGTCTTGACAATGAGTCTTGAATAATAAGAAATGATTCTCTATGATTATGCGTGTATGCCACAAAGTTTCATGTTTTATGTTATGATTATTGGGATTACATTTCACTACTATGATTTATCTCATGTTATGAAATTATGATCTCTTTTGCAGGTTAAGATTTCCAAAAGATATGTTCTTATGAATATGATGTGATTGATATTTCTTTTGTTTACCCTTAATGAGAATTTGAGCTCACCCTTTTATGTTTTCTTTTCCCCGGGATATAAAGAAAGGATTTAGGTTTAAAAAAAATAAGATCTTTATGGGAGATATTGAAGATCTTTCACCACGATTAGAAGATTATATTCCGAGTTTCCAAAGACACTAAGCTATTACCGTCCTTGTGTGTGTGTTTTTGTTATGTACTAAGTATTCTGCAAAAGTAATGTAATGCCTATTTATGTTAAGCTTTGGGTCTCTATAGTTGGTATCAGAGGAAAGGTTTAGTCAACCTTTGGAAACTAGGATGCGAGAACTTTAGTGAGATCCCTAGAGATATTTCTAAGGTATGCCTAGGGATGTCTCTAAGGATAAGTATACGTATAGGTTATAGTCCTAGAATTGCACTAACGATCTTAGAATTTAACCTAAGATGTTAGATATTGAGGATACTACCCCTTTACTATTTTGTTTTCCCTATCATGATTTTGGCCCCTCACACTATTCTTTTTGGGTTTTAGAAAATGGCTGGAAACAGGAAGATTCACGATAATGGAGGATATAACGGACAGTGGAATGATATTCTTCATGAGAAACCAAATGAAACTGGATTTGGAAGTCAAAAAATCATTATTATGCCGAATCAACAATCTCATAGTATGATAAATAAACTCAAATTTGTTAAGTTTCCTGAATCTTCTAATAAGAGAAAGATGGAGTTTCATGATGATCATAGAGGAAAGAAAGTTCAATTTCCCCTATGTAAATCATGTGGGAAGAGGCATCAAGGAAAATGTTTCAAAGGAAATGGAAGATTCTTTGGGTGTGGAAAAGATGGACACAGAGCCAGTAAGTGCAAAGGAAAAGGTTCAGTTAACACCATGGACAAGGATAATGGTATTACTACGACATCAACAATGATTAGATATTTTAAATGTGGAATGTACGAGCATTATGCAAACCAATGCTCTAATGGAAAATCTCATGAAGAGAATCAGCATGGTCATATGGGTAGTATTTATGTGGATGATGATGAGGAGACTACAAATGATATATGAGCTGGAAGAAGTGTTGAATCTCAGTCGGTTGTTTTAGAAGCTAGTGGAATGATTGTATGTTTATCGAGAGTTATGTTGTATATTTAATGGTACTATGGAATAAAGAATCACATAAGGATTGTTACACTATTGTTTTTCCTAAAAGTATTTGAAAGTATATGTTGAATGGTACCAGTAACCATGGAATGTTATTCAGATATTTTTGTAAAGTAGATGATATGCGCATAATGAAGTAATAAGAAGATAATGAGATGTTTGATTGTATTCATGAGCTCGTGATTGATATAAGGACTAAGTGATATCATGGTTTGAGTATATAGAATTTTGAGGATTTTGGTATGTGGAAAGTGTTAACATTTAACTACATTCATGTTTTCTCTAATGTTCTATGGGTATTCATTTTTCAAGAGAATCCATGATTAAGGCCTTTGAACGGTTGTAATGTGACCAACAATACATATCTTATGATATATGGGGATCAACGATGGTATTAAATCTCTGGTAATCGTTTTCACTATATTATGAGAGTGGACTGCAATATTATGGATAAGCCTAAGGATTGGAATTGATTATGTTGGACATAAGTTAGTATTGTTTAAGGATAGAACCTTTTTTAGATATTATTGATGGTATGTTATAGTAATATAGTTTTATAAAAAGGACAACATGCAGGACAGGCGACAACCCATCACGTCGGACAAGGCTGTGGGAATCGAACCCACAACCGAAGTGCGACTGGCCTTTATCTCCTACCACTGGCCTACAGGAAGTCCCTGGTTAGTAGAAACTAGTTTTATTTTATTAAGCGGTATGATATATGAAGTATAAGTTCATTTTTGGAACCATATACGATTAACCATAAGATGGACTTATAACTTTTGCTAACCTTTTGTTTGAAAGAGATGGAATAACCCATCATTCTATCACAAGATCTGCTAACACATCACGAATAACAAATTCAACTTCATTTTTTTAAGGGATGAAGTGGAAATTGTTCAATTCACGAACAACAGTGAGATTGTACCAAAATCAAGCAAGTATTTCTTCTAATTCAAAATTTTCAAATTTAGGGAAATGATATTGAAAACTAAAAATGTTGTCATAGTGACCTTATATCCGATGAATCAGATGGTACCCTAGATCATCACAAATTTATGTCTTTGTGATTGCTGGCTTTTCTATAGCCATGTTCTCTACCACTCTCCATCAGAACATGATGGTTAGATTTCTCTTCCATATCCATATTTTCACCTATGTGGAAACCCAGTGATGAGTTAATTTGGGTAACCATTACATTTCATACTTTAGTTTTTAAAGCCAAGTTTTGGTATTCCTTTTTATGATGTGGGTTTCTATTAAAGAAACATTCGAGTAGTAAACCATTTCTAACCCCGATGAATTTCGAGGGCAAAATTCATTTTAAGGGGGGTAGAATGTAACACCCCGAGATTTTATGAAAAATATTCTTTTTAATTTCATTAATGTCTTGTGTTGTACGCTACACCAAAAGGAGCTTTCATAACACGCATCCTTGACTTTCCTTGCACGCAATCGCGACCTTCCTCGATAGCGTGTGTAGTACGCAATAACGAGTTTCACTAAACAACGATATACTATTAAATTATTATTAAAACTAGCCGTTATGAATAGTAATAAAAACATTTTATAATTTTAGAAATTTTATCTCTCAAAATGGACTTCATTTTTGGATTCGGAGTATCAAATTTAGCCTAAGGTGAAATTTTGGTACTTTTCGGATAACTTTCATATTCTGATGAATAGTGAGAATTACTAAATTTGAATTAAAAAAAAATTAATAGAAATAACTAATAGAGATAAATTATTAATTTGAGTGGATTTAAAGTATATTTTGAATATATTTTTACAATTTAATACAATGTTGGTCATTGGATGTAATTTCACATTTAAACCAGTTATAAACAAGTGTCAATCTTTTGATAGTTATTATCTCTTAAAAACACGCTATTTGTTTTGACGACGAGAATTAATTTTTAAATTAGTTAACGTAACTGATATGTTTTGAATTTGATAAAATAGACATCATTTTTGAATTCATAATATCAAATATAGCTTAGGCCTAATTTTTGGTATTTTTCTGGAAACTTTCATTTTTTGATGAATAGTGAAACCACTAAGTGGTAGTAAAAAAACTGAATTTTTCATAAAACATAATTTTACCGCTTCTGTGAGTGGAATATCTAAAATCCTAGAGACACGGTTAATATCAAGGAATAAAATGTGGTTCAATGAGATGAAAATAATTTTTGGTGAATAGTAACTTTTTACTTTTTTTTAACCATGGTTAAAAGTAAATAGGGTAATTAAGGGTAAAAATGATATTTTTATTACCCTAAAACATGTACTAATTCTATTGGATAAGTGTAATTCTACCAAAAACAACCTTAGGAATAAAATATGACCATTTAGGTCCACTTTGATTAGATTAGGACATTTATTATTAATTTATTTAAAGAAGGGTTAAAATAGTTAAAATCAATGTTTAATAAGTAAATCATTTTTAATATAGGGTTATACATAAGATAAATTCGACTATAAATACTCATTAGAAATCTAAAAAAGTTCCTACATAATGATATTTTATTTGTAATTTTTAGACATTAAATAATTTAATTTATTTATGACACAAATATGATGCAGTAATTATTTTATAAATGAGATATTGACATAATTGATGTTATAAATACCCAAATAAATGTAATTTGAGAATTTTTATGAATTCCACTAATTTAATAGGTTAATATGACATGTTATTATTGATTTAATTAACTTTTTTAGAACTAATAATTCTGTTATGAGTTTCAAAAAAATGTATTATTAAATAGTGTCAAAATTGACATAAAATAATTTTTAAAACAAATATTATATTATTAACTGTTATTTTATTCCAAAAAATCTACAGTTCTGCCAAATGACATAGATAAGGTTATATATATTAATACTAAACAACTTGGGGTTCGTTTGTCTTGATATAGTAAGTTTATTAACCTTATAGTGTAAGAAAACAAGAAGACACGGTAAAAGTAAAATTATCTAACTTAAAGTTAAATATAAATGATAAGGATAAAATAGGAACCTAAACTTGTCTAAATTCTATTTGATGAGAGTATTTATACCCATACCAACCTTAGATTAGAAATAAATCAATTTGGAGCTATTTAAAACCGAATTTGGCTTTATAATAAAATAATATTTTTAGTTATTCCAAAGGTGCCCCTCTCCTCCCTTATAAAAGGGCACCCCCTCCCTCTCTCCCTCACACCACTTTGAGCCTTCATTCTCGTCCAACCCATAAAAAATTCTCTTATACACTTCCCTAGAAACATCCTAGAGGTTATGGTCTTCCCCAAAGACCAATTTTAGTTCCCTAAAAGGATATCTCAAAGAAGCGCTTCAAAAAGAGGTAATGTCCGTTACCGATTCTTTCAACTTTATTTCATCTTCCACTTCTTCTTCTTAGTTTGTTTCATTATGAAGTAATAACATCAGTATCACTCATATACGGATATGTTATTATAATTATGAAACAACCCTATTTCACCATCTATCCATCCTACGGAAAACGAAATCACCGCGCGTGCGTACGTACGGAATACCGTCTCCACGCCGTGGTGAAATCTATTTTCCACCACCACCTTACTTAGATGGGTATAATGGTGTAAATAATAACTATATATGATTAATTTAAAGTTATATTGATTCTGAAATAGTACACATACACTCCAATACAATCCCACGATAATGAGAATGATATCATCGCTCGTGCGTACGTACGGACTACCGTCTCCACGACACGATGAGATTCGTTCTCCACTTTAACCATTCATGAATGATTATAAAGTATATATAATAAGTAATCATGAAATATATGAAATAATAATGATACTGTATTTATGTGTATATATATGTATGTCATCTACTTAATTCCATTCAACTCAATAAGGAAACGAAAACAGCGTTCATGTGTACGTACGGCCTACCGTCTCCATGAACGGTGTATTTATTTCCATTTACTGATTTATTATATATATGTATATTCTGAATATATATTATATATAAATAATGTTTTATATTCTGGAATTAAGTAATCATGATCTAAGTAATCATATGAATAATTACAAGTCAAAACACGGACGACAAATGATACAATTTTACCCAAAATACTCTTTAACGTGGAATTTACAAAAGAACGGGTAATATAAAGTCATAAGTGAACCATATATGATATAATAACAGTGAGTATGATTCTAGAATAAGTAAATGACATTATTTAAATCATTATACATGAGGTTAGTATACTTACGAAGCAAATTAGACATAAGGTAAGGAAAATATCACAATCTCATTTTATCCGAGATTGTTTGTACTTTGGTATTTACTGGGGTGTATTTTATCATCCACTTCCATGTTTCCCCAATATGTAGTACTATTTCCATCCACCTACAATTTTTTAAATCCAATTTTACCCTTCGGTAAGTTTTTACTAAAAGATATGAAAGGAATCTTTTGTCGTTTTTCGTACGAGGTACTTTTTGACTTTTCCGACAAAAGAACGAGAAGAATGTTTTTTTAACTTATATGTCTTGAATGGATTTTTAAAACATTATTTACAAGAAGATTATTTTACATGTTTTCATGTTGAAGTGCCCAGATCAGTGTGAATCACTGAGAGGGGGAGGGGGTGAATCAGTGATCCCTTAAAACTTTTTACTAATTGATTCTTAATCAATTAAACCTCTATGGCTGGTTAAAGCCTCGATCCACTCTTCTTTTATCTCTCACCTTTCCACGAATGATGCAGTAAATGTAAAGGCACTGGACACAAGGATTTACAAGGTTCGGCACCAAAGGCCTACATCCTTGCCATGCTCTCCCAGCATGGATTCTCCATTATAACCTGTTAAAATTACAATGTTCGATACAGAGTCCCACTGTATCCCTCCTGAGTCCCACAGGAGGGTCTTTATACTGCGTCCCACAGTGTTACCAGAGTCCCACTGGCCTGCTCCAGAATCCCACTGAAGACTTCTTCTCCCTGAGTCCCACAGGGTCTTCTCTTGGCTCCTCGAGTCGCACGAGTAGCTCTTCTTCACTTTAATGTCTTCAAGTATCTTCAGCAGTCTGGGATAAAGACTGCTGGCCTTGCTCTGTACCTCTGATCACTTGTGATGATCAGGATCTTCTCAATCTACTGAAAGCTCAGACAACCAATCTCTTTAACTTCAGTCTGGCTCAGTCTCAGTTCACTTCAACATCATGCACTGAGTGCATGGCAACTTTTCAAGATCTTCAAGTCTTGGACTCCTCAGATGCACACCACTGATTTAGCACTGTTCACGTGTGCACGTGCATGCATGCATGCATGCACTTTCCTCTTTCTCTTCTTGGTGCAATAATCCCTTAAAGGGTGTAACACTTTAAGCACACACCAACTCCTTTGTACTTCACACGTTTAGTTCCTTTTGATTACACACATAGAAGTGTGTTATACTTTGTGTGAATCTTCTTCTTTTTCTAAGTGTGTCTACTCCTCTTAGAGCACACACATAGGTTCGGCCTTCTTTGTCACTTGTTCATGTACACATAAATTGTTCTTTGTTTTGCACACACTTGACTTTGGCCTCTTCCCTCTTCTTGCTGCACACCCTTAACCCGTAGGTTGTTCTTCAATTTTGTACACACAAAATGTGTCTTCACTTGGTTCACACACAAGGTCACAACCCTCGGCCTCTTCAAATGCACACACTTAAACTTGGCATGTACTTATTGTTGTTGCACACACTTAACCCATAGGTGGTTCTTCAATTTTGCACACACACACTAAGGTGTGGTCTTCACTTCACCCACACAAGGCTACGGCTTGGGTTATCCACTTTGCACACACTTAGACTTCGGCCTCCTTGTTTTTGTTTGCACACACACTTCCTTTAGCAAACACAAGGCTTGGCCTTCCTCTTCCTCTTGCACACACAACTTGGATTTAGTTGTGGTCTTCCTCTCCTCCTTGCATACACACGGCTAGGGTGTAGTCTTTATTAGGCACACACACACAAGGTTTGTAATTCATACTACCCAAACCTCCTTCCAATGTGAAGGGCGCGCAAGGGGTGCGGCCACTTCCACTTCTTCTTCAAAGAGCACAAGGTATGAGCCGCGGCCTCTCTTCTTCTTCAAAGCGCAAGGCACACTTGGTGCACAAGGCAGCGTGCAAGTGCTCAAGGCCTCTAGGGTGCGCAAGCCTCGGGTGCGAAGCACCTTGGGTGCAAGGCACCTCAACCACGGGGCGCGCAAGAGCTATTGCCCCGGGTTCTTCCTGCCGCGCAAAGGGATAGCGCGCAGGGGACTCCTTCCCTTCACCTCTTTCGGGCAAGGGGTGTGCGAAAGGAACTCTTTCGGGCCTCAGGTGGCACCGAGAACAACAGCCGCGCAAATACCTTGTGCGGGGCTTCAACTTCGCGAGGCACAAAGGCTTCTCACGGGTCTTCAAAACTTCAGCGCATCAGCAGCTTAATGAGAGCCTCGACCTCTCTTTTTATAGGCAGAGAAACGCCTCGGATCATCCGCGTGAAATAACTTTAAACACCCGAGATCTTCGGATCTTTAAAAAATCTTTTCAAATCTTGTTTTTCATTCTCGGTTTGACGCGGGTTCTTCCTTTATTTTTCTCCTTCACGTGCATGCGATTTATAACGCATGCACGGCCTCTGTTGAAACCCAATCCATGCAAAACATGAACACCTCATGGCCTCGGCAACTCCGTTTTCCTTGGCTTACATCGAAAATCTTCCAAACATTGCATGCATGTGTATTTTTAAGCATGGATCGGTTCAGTAGGTCCAGACAATCACCATGGAGGCTTTACTTCGATCAGCGGTGGCCGGGAGCTCGAAAACACTGCTCGGGTTACTCCTGGTTCGAACGGAGCTCGCGGGGAGCTTCGGTCGAGCTCGAGGGAGGAGACGATGTCGGGGCCGTCGGATGCGGTGATCAAAAGGGTTTCGACGGCTTGGATTAGATCGCGGCGCCGCGGATGGATCGTGCAGCGCAGATCAAGCGCGCGATCAATCGAGCGGCTCAGATTCAATCCCGGGAAATTTTCCGCGTCCCACATCGAAACGGGGCACGGTTTTTCCGCAGCTTATTAACTAAGCGCTCCCCGCTCAACGCTCAGTTGCACTTCCCCCTCCACGGTGCCGCCCCGCACCGTGTTCTCTTCTGCGGGCGCGCTCTGCGCCCACTCTTGCTCCTGCGGGCGCGCCACTAGCGCCCACTATGCTCCTCCGGCGCGCGGGTTTCACCACCGCGTGTCCTCGGGGGCTTATACACGGCCCCCTGTGCTCCTCCGGGCGTGCCCTAGGCGCCCATGCGTGTCTGCGGGTGCGCCCCTGCCGCCCTGAGCTCGCCCCACGGGTTCCCCCTTGGGCGTGGCGCCTTAGGCCCACATGAGCCTTGGGGTTGAACCCACAAGGTGCTCACGGGCTGGCCATATTTTTTGGCTAAGTCTTGAATAAGACTTTGTCCAGTTTCTCCTCCATATAAAATATGCCAATTGCCAAATGCCACATGCCTATCTTTATCATTTCTCCTTCATCCTTCTTCCACAAACATCCTCAACTCCTTTCAATCATGTATTCTAGACTTATGAGACATTTGTAGAAGGTTCTTCATCAGCCGAATCACTTGATCAATTATTTCTTCTTCATTAGAATTCCTTCATTCTTCTTCAATATTTATTCATCACTTTGTAATGGAATTCACGAAGGGTCTTCATCTTCAACTAAGCTCCTAAATCACTTAAATTCTTCAATATGCTTCATTGATCTAATCAGAGATCAATTGGATCAACTTCAAATTCACATGCACTAAGTGATAGTGCATGGACTTCATTAATGCACATCATCCACTTAGTAGTTGTGGATGGAACTCCTTTCAACTCCTCATGCATTGTGAAGACAATGCATGGTCTTCTATCATTGTTGTGACTTTGTATCATCAGGATACAAGTTCTTAGAACTTCAAGAGCAGCTCAACAATCGTCTGATGTTCTTAGAGAATGTTTCAACCATCATCTCCTATGTCACTTAGTGAATCTCCTAAGTGACATGCATCTGTGTACCATGGCCATTCTCCTTCATCACCATCACCATCACATCCTTTGACATTCACATCTTGACTCCTTGACATCCATTCATTCCAAGACAACTTCATGCCTCATTGACAACAAATGCAACACAATGCACTTCAATCTCCCCCTTTGTATTTGTTGTCAATACACTCCTTTAGCACATATGAATGGGTCAATATGTGTGCCAATATTTCTCCCCCTTATTGGCAATCAAATGCAAAGGTGTGGTGTGGTTCTCTTCAACAATATCTCTTCCTCCCTTTGAAAAGTATTTTCTTGAAAAACACTGAGAGAGGGATGATGTCACATGTTCTTCTTTAGCAAAGAACCTTTAGTAGATCAACTCTAAGTCTACTTGGGCTAACCCGGTGTAGAAAACAAGAGTGATATAACCAAGGAATTCAAAGCTGTCCATAATTCTCTACACATGTGAGATCATGCTTAGGGGTTTGAAATTTTTCAGATATAACAATGAATTGCTAAATCCTGCACATACTTCACCAAACACATTAGAAAGTTCAGTGCAAAGATAAAGCTCCCCCTTTCATCCAATTGTCTTCAATCCATACTCCCCCTTAATTGACAAGATTAACTCAATTAAGAAACAGGGGATGAAAGTATGATTGGAATAACTTCACTTTTCTCAAGATGGTATTAATCTCAGAATCCCATCTTCTTCAGATTGGCTCCCCCTCAAGGGGTGCACTCCATTCTATCCAAACCACTCTCCAGTTGAGAATGATCATCATCTTCAATTCCCTGCAATGTTAGCACATGTAAATACCAATAGTATAAGGGAATAAGATGGAACCTCCTTGGTTCATCAATGTGAACAACAAGGTTGAGAAGATTCTCTCAACCGAGATGTCCCATTTTCACCAGTCTTCACACTTGCACATTTGATCTTCATTGATGATTGTGCTGGTGTGGATCTCAATACATCTTCATGTGAAATATTCTTCTTCCCTTTTGCCTTAGCAATTGCCAGAACTTCATCTTCAGCTCTTTGTAGATCTCTGGCAAGTTTCAACTGATGTGGCCATATGACAAGTATATCATTTGGAAGAGTGGCCCCAGTTCTGGAAGTTTCACATGGTTCCTTAGATGTTGTCAAGCTACCTTTCTTAGGCAACTTGTTTTCAATCAATCCCTTCTGCTTCTTCTGGATTGATTGTCTGTTTGAGTTCAGTCTGCCTCTATTGAATTTCATGGCTTCTTTACAAAGATCCATGATATGCCCTTTCTTTCCACAGTAGAAGCATTTCTTGGTGGTCCTTCTGGATGCATCACCCTTCTTGGACTCAGACTCCAAGGACTTCTCTTCATTTCTAAAACACTTCTTGGGAGCGTTTTCTACTTTCTTCTTGCTTCCCAAGGAATCTCTCTTAGCCAGGTTCTGTGATCTTTTCTTCTTTTGAGCTCTGGATACAGTTGGAGATTGACATGTATCTATTTGACCACTTTTGCAATCATCCCAGATGTTGTCAAGTAATCCAAATCTATTTGCAGTAAACAGATGTCTCTGGACCTGTGGATGTTGCTTCTTTCCTTCTGGCTTGCTCCCCCTTGGCATGGGCTTCCTCTGTGCTTTGGCATTCAGTGGATTGTACCAACAATCCTTTGCACAATGCCCATACTTGTTACAACACCAACATTGACCCACAAATCTTGACTTCTTCAGTCCTTCTGATTGTTGGGTACTTTTCTTGATTTGTTGTGTTGTTTCAGGAGAGCTCTGCTTCTTTACTGTCTTCATCCATATTTGTTTGGATTCATTCTTCCATCCTCCACTTTTTGTGGAAACACATTTAGAAACATGAGTACAAGATGGTATGGATGGTACCTTCTTTCTAGAAGTTGTTGCACTTTCACTAGAGGATGTCTTGCTTTTAGAATCATCCTTCTCAAAGCTCACTTGAGTAGCAACATTTCTTCTTTCAGTTGACTGGGAGGCATTGGCTTTAGGTGATTGCTGATTTGTCAATATCACCTCTAGTTCTAAGCATTTCATGTTAAGGGAGTTCTTCTCATCCTCAACAGTTCTTAGCCTTCCTTCCCAATTCTCCACCAGTTGTTTCATCTGGTCTTCATGCACCTTCTTTAATTCTTGCAATGAATTGTTCATCTCCTTCACCAATTTTACTTTGTCTTCAAGTTGAGCATCTTTAACAACCATTGATACTCTATGTCTCTTCTCCAGTGCATGGTAAACATCTTTGATTATAACTTTAAAGATTTCTTTCTCAGAAAGGCTTCTTTGCAATTCTTCAGCAGTGTCTTCATATCTTTCATTGCAAAGAGATACTGTTTCATCTTTGGCATTTACCAGCTTTCTGAGAGTGTTGGTTATGCCAACCCTTTTAGCCCATTGGACTTCCAGAGAATTGGCTTCATCTTCTAGCTGTAATTTTTCTTCTTGAAGATCAAGGAGGCCTGTAGCTATACACATTGCAACTTTCTTGGGGACTCTCTTCTGAAGATATTTGATTGCATTTAGAAGATCATTGTTTCTTCCATCTTCATCACAGCTAGAGCAGGCTTCATCAGAAGAATGATAAAAGGAATTGTCATCTGATGTGACATTCACATTTCTTTCCATAGAAGGAGTTTCTCTGATTGCTACAACCTTCTTCCTCATCTTCTTTGCCTGTCTCTTCTCTCTATTTTTCTGAGTCTTGGCAGATATCTCCATTTGAGGCTGGTCACTCATTTCCTCAAATCTGCACTCCATAAAGACTCCCTTGGATCTTTTAGAGGTAACCTGGCTCTGATACCAATTGAAGTGCCCAGATCAGTGTGAATCACTGAGAGGGGGAGGGGGTGAATCAGTGATCCCTTAAAACTTTTTACTAATTGATTCTTAATCAATTAAACCTCTATGGCTGGTTAAAGCCTCGATCCACTCTTCTTGTATCTCTCACCTTTCCACGAATGATGCAGTAAATGTAAAGGCACTGGACACAAGGATTTACAAGGTTCGGCACCAAAGGCCTACATCCTTGCCATGCTCTCCCAGCATGGATTCTCCATTATAACCTGTTAAAATTACAATGTTCGATACAGAGTCCCACTGTATCTCTCCTGAGTCCCACAGGAGGGTCTTTATACTGCGTCCCACAGTGTTACCAGAGTCCCACTGGCCTGCTCCAGAATCCCACTGAAGACTTCTTCTCCCTGAGTCCCACAGGGTCTTCTCTTGGCTCCTCGAGTCGCACGAGTAGCTCTTCTTCACTTTAATGTCTTCAAGTATCTTCAGCAGTCTGGGATAAAGACTGCTGGCCTTTCTCTGTACCTCTGATCACTTGTGATGATCAGGATCTTCTCAATCTACTGAAAACTCAGACAACCAATCTCTTTAACTTCAGTCTGGCTCAGTCTCAGTTCACTTCAACATCATGCACTGAGTGCATGGCAACTCTTCAAGATCTTCAAGTCTTGGACTCCTCAGATGCACACCACTGATTTAGCACTGTTCACGTGTGCACGTGCATGCATGCATGCATGCACTTTCCTCTTTCTCTTCTTGGTGCAATAATCCCTTAAAGGGTGTAACACTTTAAGCACACACCAACTCCTTTGTACTTCACACGTTTAGTTCCTTTTGATTACACACATAGAAGTGTGTTATACTTTGTGTGAATCTTCTTCTTCTTCTAAGTGTGTCTACTCCTCTTAGAGCACACACATAGGTTCGGCCTTCTTTGTCACTTGTTCATGTACACATAAATTGTTCTTTGTTTTGCACACACTTGACTTTGGCCTCTTCCCTCTTCTTGCTGCACACCCTTAACTCGTAGGTTGTTCTTCAATTTTGTACACACAAAATGTGTCTTCACTTGGTGCACACACAAGGTCACAACCCTCGGCCTCTTCAAATGCACACACTTAAACTTGGCATGTACTTATTGTTGTTGCACACACTTAACCCATAGGTGGTTGTTCAATTTTGCACACACACACTAAGGTGTGGTCTTCACTTCACCCACACAAGGCTACGGCTTGGGTTATCCTCTTTGCACACACTTAGACTTCGGCCTCCTTGTTTTTGTTTGCACACACACTTCTTTTAGCAAACACAAGGCTTGGCCTTCCTCTTCCTCTTGCACACACAACTTGGATTTAGTTGTGGTCTTCCTCTCCTCCTTGCATACACACGGCTAGGGTGTAGTCTTTATTAGGCACACACACACAAGGTGTGTAATTCATACTACCCGAACCTCCTTCCAATGTGAAGGGCGCGCAAGGGGTGCGGCCACTTCCACTTCTTCTTCAAAGAGCACAAGGTATGAGCCGCGACCTCTCTTCTTCTTCAAAGCGCAAGGCACACTTGGTGCACAAGGCAGCGTGCAAGTGCTCAAGGCCTCTAGGGCACGCAAGCCTCGGGTGCAAAGCACCTTGGGTGCAAGTCACCTCAACCACGGGGCGCGCAAGAGCTACTGCCCCGGGTTCTTCCTGCCGCGCAAAGGGATAGCGCGCAGGGGACTCCTTCCCTTCACCTCTTTCGCGCAAGGGGTGTGCGAAAGGAACTCTTTCGGGCCTCGGGTGGCACCGAGAACAACAGCCGCGCAAATACCTTGTGCGGGGCTTCAACTTCGCGAGGCACAAAGGCTTCTCACGGGTCTTCAAAACTTCAGCGCATCAGCAGCTTAATGAGAGCCTCGGCCTCTCTTTTTATAGGCAGAGAAACGCCTCGGATCATCCGCGTGAAATAACTTCAAACACCCGAGATCTTCGGATCTTTAAAAAATCTTTTCAAATCTTGTTTTTCATTCTCGGTTTGACGCGGGTTCTTCCTTTATTTTTCTCCTTCACGTGCATGTGATTTATAACGCATGCACGGCCTCTGTTGAAACCCAATCCATGCAAAACATGAACACCTCATGGCCTCGGCAACTCCTTTTGCCTCGACTTACATCGAAAATCTTCCAAACATTGCATGCATGTGTATTTTTAAGCATGGATCGGTTCAGTAGGTCCAGACAATCACCATGGAGGCTTTACTTCGATCAGCGGTGGCCGGGAGCTCGAAAACACTGCTCGGGTTACTCCTGGTTCGAACGGAGTTCGCGGGGAGCTTCGGTCGAGCTCGAGGGAGGAGACGATGCCGGGGCCGTCGGATGCGGTGATCAAAATGGTTTCGACGGCTTGGATTAGATCGCGGCGCCGCGGATGGATCGTGCGGCGCAGATCAAGCGCGCGATCAATCGAGCGGCTCAGATTCAATCCCGGGAAATTTTCCGCGTCCCACATCAAAACGGGGCGCGGTTTTTTCGCAGCTTATTAACTAAGCGCTCCCCGCTCAACGCTCAGTTGCACTTCCCCCTCCACGGTGCCGCCCCGCACCGTGTTCTCTTCTGCGGGCGCGCTCTGCGCCCACTCTTGCTCCTGCGGGCGCGCCACTGGCACACACTATGCTCCTCCGGCGCGCGGGTTTCACCACCGCGTGTCCTCGGGGGCTTATACACGGCCCCCTGCGCTCCTCCGGGCGTGCCCTAGGCGCCCATGCGTGTCTGCGGGTGCGCCCCTGCCGCCCTGAGCTCGCCCCACAGGTTCCCCCTTGGGCGTGGCGCCTTAGGCCCACATGAGCCTTGGGGTTGAACCCACAAGGTGCTCACGGGCTGGCCATATTTTTTGGCTAAGTCTTGAATAAGACTTTGTCCAGTTTCTCCTCCATATAAAATATGCCAATTGCCAAATGCCACATGCCTATCTTTATCATTTCTCCTTCATCCTTCTTCCACAAACATCCTCAACTCCTTTCAATCTTGTATTCTAGACTTATGAGACATTTGTAGAAGGTTCTTCATCAGCCGAATCACTTGATCAATTATTTCTTCTTCATTAGAATTCCTTCATTCTTCTTCAATATTTATTCATCACTTTGTAATGGAATTCACGAAGGGTCTTCATCTTCAAATGAGCTCCTAAATCACTTAAATTCTTCAATATGCTTCATTGATCTAATCAGAGATCAATTGGATCAACTTCAAATTCACATGCACTAAGTGATAGTGCATGGACTTCATTAATGCACATCATCCACTTAGTAGTTGTGGATGGAACTCCTTTCAACTCCTCATGCATTGTGAAGACAATGCATGGTCTTCTATCATTGTTGTGACTTTGTATCATCAGGATACAAGTTCTTAGAACTTCAAGAGCAGCTCAACAATCGTCTGATGTTCTTAGAGAATGTTTCAACCATCATCTCCTATGTCACTTAGTGAATCTCCTAAGTGACATGCATCTGTGTACCATGGCCATTCTCCTTCATCACCATCACCATCACATCCTTTGACATTCACATCTTGACTCCTTGACATCCATTCATTCCAAGACAACTTCATGCCTCATTGACAACAAATGCAACACAATGCACTTCACATGTTTATTTTTAATCAACTTCTTTTAGTATAAAAGTTTATGACATGTTAATAAAGGAAAAATATTTTTAAAATTGAAAGGATATTTTCCTCAAGAATGGTGTTCAAGTGTTTTATCAAAATTATTTTCCATCTAAGATTATATAGGGTTCTGTTTCTATCCCTAATTATACATTGATTTGATTATGTTATGATGGAATTATTTTTATGATGTCCTTTTATCTTATATGGATTATGTTATGATGGCATGATGTTTAAGATTCCCATTTTTATTACATGGGTTATGCAATGATGTACGATTTTTGATTTTGTGGCACACATAAGAATGGTATAATTATGAGATGGGTGGGACCTATATCTCCCTCCAATGCATTGGGTAAATATTTTATATCTCATGAGATAGACATGGCTGGAACGGTAGGTTATACCGGTTCAGTGAAACAGGACTGAAACGAGGAGTGAACTCGGTTCAGAAAGGGACTTTGTCCACTATGATAGTCTTGGAAATGAGTCTTGACTAATAAGAAATGATTCTCTATGATTATGTGTGTATTCCACAATGTTTCATGTTTTATGTTATGATTATTGAGATTACATTTCACTACTATGATTTATCCCATGTTATGAAATTATGATCTCTTTTACAGGTTAAGATTTCCAAAAGATATGTTCTTATGAATATGATGTGATTGATATTTCATTTGTTTACCCTTACTGAGCATTTGATCTCACCCATTTATGTTTTCTTTTCCCCAAGATATAAAGAAAGGATTTAGGTTAAAAAAAGAAGATCTTTATGGGAGATGTTGAAGATCTTTCACCACGATTAGAAGATTATATTCCGAGTTTCCAAATACACTAAACTATTACGGTCCTTGTGTGTGTGTTTTTGTTATGTACTAAGTATTCTGCAAATGTAATGTAATGTATATGTACGGTAAGATTCGGGTCTCTACAACACTTACACACACCTCCATCTAATAGATATGAACGTACTATTTCTATGTACGACGAACTGCTACCTCGTGAAACGAGGATTGTTCAATTTTCTCCAACCACTTCTCAGGATGGAAAATGTGATGGAACAGTATTTATATATGATATATAATATATTTATATATTATATATTCTTCCTTAAGGTTTATTTTAACAATACCATTATTCTTTTCGTAATGTGTAAATACTATAATTTCATTAGAGTAATGTAGACTACCGCCCACTGAAAGTGATATGCCTCATTCATGCCATTAATGGAATGTATTAAAGATGAAGTTAATGAGATTATGTAACATATATAACATATATATTATAATATTATAATAATATACCTATTTATCATTTATGATTCATTCCATTAATATGATAATGAAATGAATGTAGCATTCATGCATACATACGACCTACTGTCTCCATAAACAGTGCATTTCATTGAATATATCTAAATGTTATGGACTATTATAAATAAATATATATTGAATATATATGATATTTAAATAATTAATAACTTCTCAGGGATGAATGAATATTGACCACATGGACAAATTATATCTAACCAACTTCATTTTCAACTCAAGTACCCAATATCTAAAAAATGACCGATATAAACATAAATAATTTTCTAATTTTTATAACATAGTAATAAATGATATAACATGAATAATAAAATTTAAAAATGTTCTCTGGAAAGTATAAATTAAACTATGTATATTATTCAGGAACATAATTATTTTACGTGACAAGTCGGACTCGACATAAGAGAATTTCTAAACTCAATTTCCACTCATTGGATTTTATGCATACTCCATTGATTATATTATAATTTTTTTTGCAATAATATTTTAATCATTTATGTGATAATTTTTACTTATATTATTTTGGATATAATTTTTCTACAAATAATCTCCCCATAATAAATTCTAATGTTATTTATATGATCTTTTTAAGGGATGTCATAACTCAATATTATTTCATTGAGTTAAATATCCATATCATTGGGTTTTTTTCAAGAATGTATGTGAATAACCTAGGATTGTTTTAAAATTAATATCCACTTATATTTGGTGTATTTATACATTTCATGCACAAATATTTAATTAATTTATCATTAATATATGGATATGATCTTTGTAGGGGACTTAGTCTTAAACTCCATTCATTGAGACATTTCTTGACGATATAAACCTATATATCGTTATAATGTGTTTATACAGCCCATTTTACATTACCAATAAATAATATATCTAGAATCATGATATTTAATATCTTTTAAAATGTTCTACTATCATGTTGTTTATAATTTAAATTATCAAAATTGTAAAGTAGTCGTTAACTTAAACATTGTTTTAAATGTTTCAAATATTTATTCTTCTAAATCCATCTATTTCATGTCCATGTTTTAAAAGTGATTTTAAGGACTATTTATATGGAAATAAATTTTTTAAATTATAAATTCCCTTAAAAAGATTCAAATTGATATGGGGTACTTTTATTCAAAAATATTTTGTTTCAAAAATGTATAAATTGTGTTTTAAAAGGGGATTAATTATTTCAATAACCTTGAATGTTGTTTTAATATATTTACATTGTGAATGGAATTTAATTAATTTATTTCATTATTATGTATTAATTTCTACCTTAAAATTTTACAATTCTATTTTAAAATAATATTTTTTCATTTATGAGTGTGTGGATTGTAAAAATGAACTGTTATTCGAAAGTGGATATTTTATTTTTCTTTTATACTTGGTTTATGTGTTATGATTGTATTGTGTTTCACGGAAATTACTTAATTATATGGGTGGTTTTATGATAAACCAAGGGGGGTGAGACCATGATATATTTTTAATGCATTGACTAATATGATGGTGGTAAACGTTAAGGATTCTCTTAAGATATTTATTTAATATATTATGATGTGATTTCCAAAAGTAGCCATGAATGTGACTCTGTATGCAGTTATGAAAGAAAAATTGTAAGTATGATATAGATTCCACCATTTACCTTTATGATTTATGATTTCTATGAGTAATTTAAAATTCTTATGATTACATGATACAAGATAAGTAGTTTAAGTTTTACGAGTGAAAATTATGATTTTGTGAAAACGTTTTCATGGGTTTTAGATATTCATGGACTGACTATTTTATTCCTTATATTATATTACTTATTTAGATTTTTATGCTCATCACACATTTTGAAATGGTTCTCACAGGGGATAAATATTGGTAATAGAAAGGAAGATGTCAAGAATATTTTTATCATGAAAAAGAAATCATGTTTTATTTAAAGGATTTCCTTTGGTGTTAAAAGTGGATAATTAGTGTAACTGAACACATGTAATGTCTAGGTATATTATGTAGTAGTTATAGCCTAATTTTCTAAAACTCTAAACCTAAAAATACACTCAATGTTAATTCTTAACATAATTCAATATTACAAATTTTTTAAGGATGAGGCCTTATTTATGTGGCCAAAAATGGGAAGGAACCTCCTACCTCAATAGTCATAAAAACCACTTCGTGGTATTATTATTTTAAAAACAAAACACATCAAAGTCTCAATTTTTTGGTGCTTTGATACTTGAGGTATTTCATGAATCCCTTAAACAAAACCGAGCTATTTTATTTTAAAAAGAAAAAATTTCCCATGGAATAAATGTTATCCCTCCAAGATAATTTTCAAATTAATGAATTTTAAAAAAATTACATGCTGTAATAATTTCTCTCTCCATGAAATTTTTTATTAAATTTTTAATCCATTAAACGATTTTGAATTATCCTTATTTAATTTTCCTTAATAATATCACAATTTTAATTTTATAATTATAATAATCATTTTTTTGACAATAAATCTAGTCATCCTATGATAATCATGATAATCATGCCACATTACAATTACCATAAAATTATACATTAAAAAATGTATAGAACTGTCTCCTATGATCTACTATAATAATTCTTTGATAAATCAATATAATTATCTATTGATAATTTTTTAACAATTAATCCTTTGATAAATTCATAAATATTATCTTCGGTAAATATTCTAATTTTTTTTTATAATTTCACACAATTATCCATTGATAATTTATATTATAATTATCTCATGATAATCCAAAATAATTGTCGTTTGATAATTTTAAACATTTATCCATTAACTAATTTGTTGAAATTATTGTTTAATAATTCATCATAGGTATGATTTGATAGTTTCAAAAAATTATCCAATCATTGTTAATTATTTTTGATTAACATTTATCTTAAAAAAATTATCTTTTTATAATTTTATTGATTATATCCTTCGAATAAATTACCATTTCAACTATTTTTGATAATTTGAATAATTATTGCTGATAATTTTGTAGTAAACAATTTTCTATTATCATAAAAAATTATCTCTAATAAGTATCTTATATTAATAATTACATATATTCCAATAATCTATGTAGTCATCCTTTAATAATTTGTTATAATTATTTTTTAGTTAAATTATCATTTGATAATCACATAAATTATGCCAAGAAAATTCATGTTTCATCATCATAAAATTCATCGACTTTTATTTTATTTTTTTGAAAAATATACAACGTGGAATAATGATTTAATAATAATAATAATAATAATAATAATAAAAAATAACTATATATTCATGTGTTTAACATGCTGGGGGGAACTCACCAATATCGTTGATTGATCTAGAGGAGGAAACAAAACCTATTCAATGGGGGTGCGAAGAGGAGGATCTAGGTTTATTTGAACCTAGATGAAACAACATACCATTAGTCCAAGATTCTTCCAGTATTTAAATCCCCAATCAGTGTGCAAAAATCATCCATATTTGAAACAAATATTTAATCAATGGCCTAAAATGAATCATGATGGTGGATTTTTTATTGATCGTATTAACTTTTTGGTGGTTGATTCAGTCAAAAATAGATTAAAAAGAATGTTTTGAGATATCCCTACATTTAAAAATGGAGTTTCCACTTAAAGTGGGGATGATAAATAGTAAAAATATTTCATTTTATTTTATTTAATTAAAGTATCTAATTAGTTATTATAATTATTAAAGTTTAATGGATATTAATGGTTTTTTGGGAAATTTATAAGAATATTATGAGACCAAACGCTGAGACGACATGGGATATCGAGGCCTGATGTGCCCAAAAAGTTCTGTCGAAAAATTTTATGTTTTTATATAGTGTGCACGAGAAGTTTTCTTGAAAAAGTGGTATATATCTCAAAAAGGTTCCTAGATTAGAAATCCGAGGGCACTATTGCATTTAGGATGGTGAGATTACCCTATGCATGGCATAACATTAGTTGGCACATGACTCCATTCAGGAAACTCAAATAAGGAATAAAATTAAATAAAATAATTAAATAAACAAATTTTATTTTTTAATTTCATTATAAATCATGAATAGTGACTTTAATTGAAAATCTGAGTCCACTGTTGAGCTCATGAGGGAATGTGTTCCTCGGGAGAAGCCCAACTTTATCTAGTGAGGGCCAAATGTGCAAAGTAGTTTATGGGATGTGATGGTAAAGAAAATAATTAAATAAAACTATTTTTTTAATCCTTATAAATCACAAATTTTAACTTGGAATCGAAATCCAAGAGTTCCATTGAGCTAATGAGGGTGTGATTTCCTTAGGCATAGCCTAACCACGACCAACACGGGTTGAGGATAAAAGATAATTTTGAGGAATTTTAAGGAAAAATAAAATAAACTTATGAATGTTTATTTTATTCAAAAAAAGCCTTTCACTACAACGCAATGTCGAGCCAGCTATTTCATTTCCTAAATAAAATAGCATAACAATACTGCAACTATACAATAATAGAAATTCTATTTCATTTCATAATTGAAACTATGTAAGTATTCAGAGACTTAGTAAAATAGAAATGCTCTAACACGATACTGACATTAAGTTGATTTAAAGAGACACAAGATTAGGCGAGGATCCTAGAGTTTTCTCTGAATCATTGGAGGAAATTTGTTAGCAAAGGATGAGCGGTGATAAATGACTAATGATGACTGATTAATGAATAGATTTGGATCAGATGTCTATGGATTAACAAAATATGAACTCAAGATTCCACATTCATTAGTGATTGATCCAAACCTAGATAGAGGTTTATTTATAAGTGTTTACCATTCCCCTGTTCTTTCATTTTAAATGAAGAACACGTGTTAATCCACTAAAAAATTGACCACCGACCCAATCGTCTATGCGGTGATAGGATTTTTTTATATGGGGACTTATTGGATGTTGGATTCACATTTTATTTACCCTTCCGTAAACTCTTAACAAAGACGAATCACATTAACATGAAAAAAGGTCATGGTCTGTCCTTCGTGTGTCCTTTGTGTGCACTTCTACTCTTACCATTTCAATTATTTTTAGGTGATTTGATGAGAACAGCGGTTGAAGTAGGCCCACCTCGGTGGATAAACCTAGGCTTGAGGCTAAGGGAGATGGTGGTGTTGGGTGAACAAAAGCCGACATGGGAGTCGGAAGTGGTGGAGGGAGAGCTGTAGCCAAGAAGGATGTGACAGTGACATAAGGATTCATCGATGGAATGGTCTTATGACTCGAAGGACAACATCAGTGGAACCCATTACAATCATCGTGGGAGGTAGAACAGGGCCACTGATAGGTGGCTGGTGGTGCCAGCAAGCGATGAAAATTGTGTGCAAGGGGGATGCAATGACGGTGAACCACATTATCAAAGGATGCATACAATAGATCTATGAATAACATGTGCAGAATAAGCCAGCCGATCTGGCTGTGTGACGCAGAGCAGATGAGGCACCTACCACTTCAAGGCTGAAACGAACTGGCCTGCCAAGGCAGGTTGGGAGAGAGGGGGAATCGCTCCAATGAGTGGCCCGACTGGATATAAAAGGGCCCCCCCAGCACGAGCCTAGCTGATGGAAGGGGGTAAGACTACTTGGTTTCCCAAAGAGATGGACCCTCATACCAAAGGGGCTAGGTTTAGTAGGCCCTTGGGCCTGGATAGACCACTTTGGGTTGGGTTGGGTGGACATGACTGTGCTTGGACCCGATTGTCCACTTTTCCCTAAAAGAATCATAACATTCAGACCATATGTCTAATTGAAAAGTCATTGGCATAGTTTGGACCCTTGAAAAGAGCTGGTACTTTTGGAATACACTAAGTGTAATTTCATGGAAATTGGGATATGATCAATGGCTTGAGAATTAGACTTTCCCAAAATCAAGTAGACTAGGAGTGGGAATCTTGTAGATGGTTGTGATGGGAAAGAGGTGACGAGTGGACCTTAGTGGACCAAAAGACATAGGAGAAGAGTAGAGCACAGTAGACCAGTAGAAATGAGTTACATGTGGTCCTCAAAATCCCATCAAACCTCAGTGACAAGTAGACCTCAGTGGCCCATCAGATGAGTGGGCCATAGTGGCCCAACAGACCTAGGTAATGAGTGGGTCTCAGTTCCCTAGTAGACCAATGTGAAGAGCGGACCTCAGTGTCCCAACATACCTTGGTGACTAGAATAACTTAGTGAAAATTAAACCTTAGTGGACCAGCTAAACTCAGGGAAGAGCGGACCTCAGTGGCCCAGAAGACGATCATACCTTAGTGGCCCCGTAGACCTCAATGATGACTGGAAAACAATGGCCTAGTAGATGAGGGACCATAGTGTCCTAGAAGAAGATTATATCTTAGTGGCCCTACAGACCTCAGTTATGAGTGAACTCGAATTGCCTACTAGGCTATAGTGACTGATTAGGGATGAGTGCCTCCAGAGTACGATATGTTCATCATTACGACTAATATTCTTTGTTTCTACAAATTCGATTATACCTGTGTGAGTTGTCCACTACATTATCGGTAATTTTCTCTATGGTATTTTCCTTATGGTTTCAGGTCCCTAGAGAGTATTGTGTTACTCACTCCTACATGGTATTGTTACACATGTGTCATTTATTTTGCATAAAACCAGCATTTTGACAAATACCTTAGTGGTCAAGGACTAGGAAGTGACTTGTGTGATCGAACAGGTGAGGCATACTCCTATGGCTTCAGGAAGCTACTCTTCACCTAACCTTCCGGTAGGGTTTTATTATATGGGTTTATTGAGACTTTTTTACCATCTTTTAGACAGCTTGCCTTTTGGTGGGCTTTTATTCTGGACCCTTTATTTTTAGCTTATACTATTTGCTCTTAGTGGATTTCTTAGTAGCATGCATGTGTTATTTTTTAGCATTGTGGGATGGGGTTGTGATTGTGTGTTTTTAAAGGTTCTCGTAAAATTCCTCCCAATTGAATAATAATTCCATCAGCGATAGTTTCCTGCCCTAGTACTTTGGGAAGTGGGCTTGGGATAGTCATGGAATGGGCCCTGAGGGATGGGTCGTGACAAATTGGTATCACAGAAGTTCAGTTTTAACTTATGAACCTAGATTCTATAATTTTGGTTTGGGGAAACAATATTAAATGTTTTGAGTTCAACTTTCAGGCTAGGAATCTAGTGTGTGTGTGAAAGTCGATGTATCCATGCACCATGACCCTAAATTTTTCATTTCGACCCAGAACGTGAAAACACTAATTTCATGGTGAAAAATGATCATACATGAATCATTTAAGAATGTGTTGAGTTTTCTATTTCTGTCTTGAGTAAAATCACCATGTATACTCTATGGATCGTGGTACATCTTGTTTTTTTCTCAAGATTCTTCCTTGTATATTTCCAGCCAGGATTCCACCACATGGTCACTAGGATGATCTGCAGGTTGACGAGATGTGTACAAGGGTTCACAAGGTACTCGTAGTATCATCAGATGAGATATGTGGGCTGAATGCAGTTCACGAGTTTCATCGGTAAAGACCCCACAAGTTCTAAGGTGTGCCTGAATCACAGGCGGCTACAGACTAGCTAGAGGTGGTGACCAAGTTTTTCACCTAGTTAGGAAACCATTAGATCATATGGAGGTCCAAGTATCTAGCTTTCTATGTTGCCCAGTAGGGTGATGGCATTGTTTAGATTTCTTGATCTTACGATGAGGTGACTCTTCCGTGGATAGAGCATGAGAACCTTTATCAAAGAAGTGGGATCTCTCTGTAAAATCTAAGGGATATGCATGAACAATAGATTTTATATCTTTTTTAGGATGACATGATGATAGATGTGTATTCATCAAAGTGTATTGACCCTTTTAGGTACTTAATGAATATGATATGAGTAGTGCATCAGTTTTCGGACCTCTGAGCGATATGTGTTTAGGTATATCCAAGAAAAAACTTTTCTTCATTGCAATCCTACATATTCTAGGGTGACGGAGGGTACCTTTGTGGTTTAAAGCCCTTTGGTAGATCAAATATAGCCAGTGGATGTCAACAATTACAAAATTGGAAGCTGATGTTAGACTTAGAGAATTGAAAATTTGAGAAATTTCAAGAAGAGGTCCCCAGATAGTGGATCTATAGCTCATGGATCATAGGTGTTAGCTCCAAAATATTGCACGAAAGGAAGGGACGAAAAAGAAGGCTGGCACGCTGCCTCAAGAAGCACCGACATGAAGCACCCCGAGCATCGCGGTCTTGCGAAGCTCCAGAGGTGGTACCTCTCTACGAACGAATTTGATGTTCGCGAGCCCTCCGTGAAGCTCCAGAGGCGGTACCTCTCCGCGAACGAATTTGACTTTCACAAGCCCGTCGCGAAGCTCTGGAGGCGGTACCTCTCCGTGATGGAATTTGACGTTCGCGAGCGTGCCGCGAAGCACCAGAGGCGGCGTGGGAGTTCTTCTTCGCGGCCCCCCTTGCATATAAATACCGGTATCCCCCTGAGTCCCAGGGAAAGACAAATATGACCTTTCGGCTTCTCCTCTCCCGAATCATGAAGCACCATTTTCCCCAGAGAATCATGAGCTCTGCGAGGTACATATACTTCGCGCGACGCCTTCGCTTTGTCTCGTTTTGAGCCCCTCTTCCTAGAGGGATGCCCTTCGCGAAGCTCAAGGGAATTCGCGAAGGAGGGGGATTCCCAAGGGAACCTGGGCAGCTGTAGAGCATTTATGCTTCTCGAAACACCCATCATGTACTAGTGATCCCCATGCTAAGGCAGGATCACTACACATAGAGAAGCACACTGCTTCGCATCACCCTGCTTCATGAGGAACCTCTTCTTCACGAGCCAGTGCTCCGCGAATACTGTTCTACTTCGTAAAGCACCCTCCACTCACAACTATGCCCCATGCTAAGGCCAAGGCACTCCGCTTCGCGAAGAACACTCCCTAGCTTGGCAATTCCGCTTCCCGTGTGACCCTCCAGGTATGCACGATGCGATTTCAAATTCCCACAGACAATACTACTCGTAGCGTTGCTTCACCTAATGATTCTTCGCATAGGCATGCTAACGGCTGTTGCTTCTTCGCATATCCACACTAACGTGGACCCCTCGATGGTTCTCTCTACAACCCCCCTTGACCACGACCTTACTGGTACCTTCCCTCCCCAAGGAGAAATGGGGACCAGTTATGTATGTCCTAGGGGTGTGTAGTGAACCCACCTCATCCGAGCTGCAGGATGTTAAATTGCCAAGCACCACGTCCTCAACACATGATGTTAAACTGTGACCCGACCTCGTGCCTTGCACAAAGGGTCCCCCCAGCTCGAACATTTTTTACGCCACTCGTCTCCACGGGAGTGGAATCACCCCTCCACAATGGATGATATCCTCCTTATTAGAGCAGCGTGTGTTCTAAGGAGAAGGGTGACCCTAGTTCCCCAATGGATGGCTGCACCCCTGCATCTCCGTACTTCCCCACTACCAAGGTCAGTGGAGGGCATGATAGGGAATGAGTCACCTACCATCATTGGTCCCAAATCCCTCTTTCGCTGCGCTTTGCTGCACTTCGGGCCTCCATCCTAGAGTAAGTCCCAGCACCATGGGCTGCCTAACGCGTAAGACCCTCTTCGCTTCTCACGGACGCACCCTTCACGGCGTGATCGTCAGGTCCTTGCTGTCTCTTGTTTCTCACCCCGAGCATGACTCACGTGGGCTTAGAGTTGGCATTGGCCATGACAATACCTCGTCCAGCATGACGTTAAACTGCATGCCCTCATCCAGCATGACGTTAAACTGCATGCCCTCATCCAGCATGACGTTAAACTGTATTCCCTTGTCCCGCATGACATTAAACTACACACCCATTTGAACAAAGAGGTCATTGATCCATGTCAAGGCATGGTACGTAGGAATCCTCCACGAGGTTCAATCCCACCCGTCATCCAATTCACGTCGAGTTCTACCTTCGTCCAGCATGACGTTAAACTGCATTCCAGTCCGACGGCAAGCCGTTGTGACCATCCCGAACTACGGGGACTTTGATCCATGTCAAGTCATGGTACATAAGAAGCCTCCCAGAGGTTCATGCCCATCTCCCATCGGACCAAGGTCCCTCATTAACGTTGGTTCTCCCACACCCACCGCCATCCCGAACTACGGGGTCTTTGATCTATGTCAAGGCATGGTATGTAGGAAGCCTCCATGATGTTCAAGCCCACCGCCCGTCGTTTATTCACGTCAGGGTTCACTCTCGTCCAGTATGACGTTAAACTATATTCTCGTCCAACGGCAAGCCGTTGTGACCAATTCGAACTACGAGGAATTTGATCAGTGTCAAGGCATGGTACGCAGGAAGCCTTCACGAGGTTCAAGCCCGCCACTAGTGGACCCCTGGGTATACTTTCACGTCGGTTCACCGATGAAACACTTTTAACTACGAGGTCTTTGATCCATGTCAAGGCATGGTACGTAAGAAGCCTCCCCAAGGTTCAAGCCCATCTATCATTGGACCAAGGTCCACTTTCACATCGGTTCGCTGACGAATCCCATCATTTGAACTACGAGGTCTTTGATCCATGTCAAGGAATGGTACGTAGGAATCCTTCCAGAGGTTCAAGCCCACCACCCATCGTTCCAAGGTCCACTTTCACGTTGGTTCGCCGACGAAGCCCGTCTGAACTACGTGGTCTTTGATCCATGTCACAGTATGGTATGTAGGAAGCCTCCACAAGGTCCAAGCCCACCACCACTAGGACCATCCTGGTCCTCCTCATTCAGTTCGGCTTTCTGATGTCCAACCTAAACTACATGGTCTTTGATCCATGTCATGGAGTGGTACATAGGAAGCCTCTTAGAGGTTCAAGCCCACCACCTGTTGGTCACTCCGACCTTCTTCATGTCGGTTCATCCACACCCGGGCAGCCTAGTGTGTAAGCCCCACACCATTTGGACCAAGGTCCACCTTCGTGTTGGTTCACTGACACATCGGACTAAGACCCACCTTCTCTTTGGTTCGCTAACGACATCCATCGGACCAAGGTCCACCTTCATGCTGGTTCATCGGCACCATCCCAAACTACGTGGACTTTGATTCCCTACCACGGGGATACGTAGGAGGTCTCTTCGAGGCTCAAGCCCAACTTCATCGTCGCCCTTGCGATAGTCCCTTGCCATTTCCCCCTCCACTTCATTCGTCCATCCATCATACACCCTGATTTTTGCCCGGACCATCATATCCTGGTGAGACCATGTCGGTCCGCTCCCATTCACAGCCACCCATGTGCTGGTCTTGTTATCGGCACCCCTTCAAGGGAAATCCCTCAATCCGATCAATTCTAGATAATGCTCTGATCGGGCAGATCCGTCTCCACTGGACGTTAAACTTGCTGCATACCCTGTGTTAAACACAAGAAGCGGAGGAAAACCTCTGAAATATTTCTATGGCATATAATTCCCCGCGCTCGATGTAGGATGCCTCGGGCTTCCACGTCCTTGAGAAGCTCTGTGACCATGGATAATAGACAGACATGCCAGGTCCCCAGGATCCAGACATGCTACTGATGCCTCAACGTAACTACTCCCCCGAATGAAGGTTTCTGCCCTGATCGGACCCTTTGGAATGTCCCGACAGAAGCAGTGTAATGAACCGGTGTCTATGGAAACATGACACTGGGAAGAGTTTCACGAACAACGTATTAATTATATGAGGGAGACCCGGACTAGGTGACGAGATCTGAGGAGGAATCTGCATAAGGAAGAACCGAAATCCCATCATCCCATTTCAATCAAGGAGAAGACGTCCCTGAATAAGGAGAGAATGCCACCCGCCTTTGGAAAGCGGGAATGCGGGGCAACAGTGCAGCGTATCCTCCTCCGCAGACGAACAGATGTGTGCGCCCCAACGAAAGCGTCAGAAACAGAAATGGTAAACCCGATGTGAAATTCTTCTACTCAATGTGGAGATTAGTAGCGTTCGAGACACCAGTAGATTGACGTGTCACCGGATCCAGATATCTGGTGCCTGGTCCCGCCAAGCAAATAGCGGTCCTGTCGTGAAACTCACCGGAAGTCGGGGTAGTAGAACGTGGGGCACTCCATTCTGCAACGCATTGGCGTGGATCCTTCTTACAGACGTGGAGAATGGAAGGACGCTGGGGAACTGGTTTTCAATCCTTTTCCTCGCAGTGCTGATGAGTTGAACCCTTTGTTTTCCAAGAACCAGGTTGCTGTTGCGGAGACACGATCACCACCCGCTCGCCTACGCAGGCGCAGGGGAAACACCGGAACAGCCACCCCGCATGGCTCCGCTACCGCCACGACGGCCACTACATCACGGAATACGGGACACCAACGTCCCCTCTCCCCATCAGAGATCATCCAGCGAAGGGTGATCAACAACCTTGAATGCAGGTACGAGGAGGAAGGGGTCATCCCAACTCGAGATATGGCCCGCCTGGACTTGGAGGCATCCAGGCCCCGCCGTCAATGCCACCCTAACAGGCCGCATAAGGAGCCCTTTCTCCCCACCCCAACGTTCAATAATTTTGGGAGCCTGTCTCTGGAACGCCTCGACGACTCCTCGCCTTACGCTGATGAGGCGATTGATGTCCGGCTCGGCCCGATCAGGGTCCCGACCCAAGGTCACTAGGAAGGGGCTCCCATTCGGCCGCGTCATCACCACCGTTTGACTTTGTAGGAAGAGCAGGCAGGCCATGCCCCTGCACCACCTGTGCTAGCTCGTCTGACCCGACGTCAGCGCCGGGCCCGGGCTGAGGACGCTCGCCCCGGTGCGTCGTCGTCAACAGCTACAGTGGCCCGAGCCACCGCCGACGTGCATCATGGAGTCCCTGCATACACTAAGCAGGGGAACTCCTTCGCCCAACCAAGATCGAGACCCCAACTGCCCCACGGGCAGGCTGGGTTGACTCTCCGGGTTGCAGGCCTGAGTGTTGATCGCTGCGAACTAACCCGCGGTGATGTCACCCCATACGGAGGCCCTCCTCGTACCACTACTCCATAGAGCGTGGTCCTTCCCCGCTCCGAAGCTCGTCATGGAGGTATGCACACATGCTACCCCCATCCCCAAGGAAGACCTGCCCCGCGGCAGTGACGCTCGGCGCAGAAACCTTTCCCGTGCCCACTATACTGGGTATGGAGTCCATCCTCATGCACCTGACCGCCGATCTGAAGGCACTGTCTATCCGGTCCTTCTCCAACATGGGGGCCCTCCCTACGTCCTCTCTGCAACAGGCGAAGGTCCTTGCCCCGAAAACTTTGGGATTGAAGGCCAGCCTTGATCCGCCCGCATCGACCATGGAGGTCATCCCCATGCTCCTGCCGATTCCAACAGAGGCTCTGCCCACATGGGTGTTGTCCATGGAGGTCCTCCCCATGTACCCTTCGACATTTTCCCTGGTGCCCTTCGCACCTCAGCTATCTTGAGCGGGGGCCCTCTCCGCCATGGCGTCATCGCCGCCCCAAGGCTACCTATTAGGGATCAACCCTGTCCCGAAGAGCCACCCCTGGGCAGGAGAGCGGGTCGTCGCCACCAAAAGAAGAGTCCTGGGATGGCCCGAGTGGAGATCAAACCGGTTCGTTTCTTGGATTCTGAAGCGGAATGCGACTCAGCGATGGAACCTTCTCCCCGCTCCTCTGTATCAAGGACTGGGGCAGGAACCAGGCGCGTTAGCCTCATTCTCCCGGAATGTGAGGTCCACCATATTCCCATCTCTCTCTGCAGGTACATCCCGGAGGAAGAAATCGTGGAAATTCCGCAGGTCTCGACCGTGCAATCACCACCATTGTCACCAGAAGCGCCCTCTACCTCTACCATAGATCACATAGAGCTATTTTGAGGGCCAACGACGATAAAGAGATGACATTACCTATCACCGGCAGTCGCGAATCCTGTGCCAGAAGCTGTGTCTTTCAGCCCATCGTATCGTCACATCGTGGCCAGGTCACCTCACTCTTCAGAGGATGGACCAGAATTTGGCGGCCAGTCAGTTCATTCGCCGTATTCTCCACCACCGATTTTACTATCCCAGAGGCCCGCCTCGGTACCGCTACCGATCCCTCAGCCATCCCCGGTTGACGAGTGGGGAAATATAGGGCCAGACCCCGAGTCCGAACCCAGGAGCTTCTGGAGCATTCTCGCAGCGGATTACTTCCCAGAGAAGTTCTGGCTGACAGTGGCGTTGAACTTTCGCGCACCGGAGTCCCTTACCCCTGAAGAAGTGGGGTGATTTTGTCGAACCCTATGGCCGACACACTTCCACCTTTGTTACGAGCGGCTGGTGTACCCCAGAAGTCGAGGGCACATTGAAGAAATCGGCGAGCAATACCGCCCGATCGATTTGGCCGCATTCCTTGTGGCCCAGCACCCTGAGTCGCCAGGCCGTCAGAGCACCCTTCAACGGAAATGTGTTCAGAGTTTCAAAGTACTCCACAGAGTCATTAGGGAAGCTACCCCCCATGTGAAAGTCTGTGATTTGGGACACTATGCCGCTCTCCTCTTCGACCCTATCCGACTGTAGCCCGATTCGCTATGCGACATTGAGGACATGCCCTCGAGAGGGGTCACGGTCCACATGGCTGACGTAGTGGACAAGGAAGACGAGCTTGAATTTCTTGATGGAGACTTAGCCCCCGAGGGCATACCGCCACTGCTGGTCCCATCAGGGAGGGTTACCCGTCAGCAGAGGAACCTACTAGGCCTCCATGTACCCACCGAGTCGCTGGTACTCAGTCGAAATACCATCAAGGGTAAGGAGCACGACGGAACTGTCAAGCACTCCGACCCGTCTGCCTCTGTGCAGAAAACGGACGATGATCCTGACAAGCCCACGTTACGCCAGCAGCTTGCTGAGCAGAAGAGGCTGGTTGACGAACTCTTGGCTGAGCGCGCTGTAGAGCGGCGACTCGACTATGGTAATCCTAGGCCGGGGCAGCAGGGGCAGGAACAATTTCCCCCCGGTGAGATTCCTCTGGGTAACCCTGATCATGCTACTTCCGCAGACAGGGCAGAAGCTGGAACTTACGGCAAGAGGGCGCGATACGTCTCGCCAAACCCCCCCGAACGACTGGGAAATCTGAAGAATTCAGTTCGTGTTCCCCCAGTCTCCCCACAGGTCGTTCCACCAGTCGATCCACGAGCTGCTGAAGCCATCTACCGTGTTGAATAACCTGGAAACGCACTTGTGATTAGGGATCCCCGTCAATAAAGGGACCCCCACCCGGATGATCTTATAGAGCCACTCACATCCCGCCTCGAAGCATTGGAAACACGGCAAGTGGCGGTCCCACCGGATGGCAAGCCGTATCCCTCGTGGGTGGATGATATTCCCGCACCCCCGGGTTTTGGGAACCCCACTTTATCACCCTTCAACGGGACAGGGGACCCACCGCAGCACTTGGCACATTTTCTTCCAAGTGCGCCCCCATGCTGGGGACCCCGGCCCAGCAAAAAGCCGCCAAGCTCCGATGTTTCGTACATACATTGGAAGGTCCCGAATTCGTCTGGTACAACCAGCTCCCTATCAGATCGGTGACCGGTAGGGAGGATCTCCTCCGTCAGTTCCTATACCAGTTCAGCTCCACCACGCAGAAGACCACCATTGCAGACCTCTTCAAGTGAAAGCAAAGGTCTGATGAGCGAGTCGCAGATTTCATTGCCCGGTGGAAGGGACTTACGTATTCTCTCGATATGACACTGACTCGGAAGAAATTACTGATGATGTGTGTGGGGAACATCAAAACGGAGCTGGTACCCTACCTGATTACCCAGAACTACCCTGGAGGGTTCAGAGATTTCTCAGATAAGGCTCAACGCCTTGAGGAGGCTCTGCAACAGGCTAGTCAGGCACGTTCGTTGCCACCTATGATCCCAGCCAGGAGGACCGCCAGAGCCGAACCCACCGCGGTGGCCCAAATAGAAGCCCCTAGGCAGCTGGAATTACTGCCAGCGGCACCATCCCCGCAACCCCGCAGAGGTCCTCCACCTCAAGCAGAAGCTCCTGCCCAGCAGCGACTGCCTTAGAATCGACAGGTTCCCCCGTGCAATCCTCCACCTCCACCTAGGAAAGACAATCAGGCACCACCTCCTCGGCAGGCCCCTCCGACCCCTCGTCAGGCCTAGGACCCCAGGGCCCCCTATCCGGAAAGAAGTCACCGAACTTATTCGTTCAAAGAAAATCAGGTCCTTGGCTACTTCCGAAGTTCTCTAGAGCAAGGGATTGTGCGCCTGCCCGAGTGAAGAAGGCCGACAGAGGCAAATCTCACCGATCACCCCCACTACTATCCTTATCATCAGATTCTAGGGCACACCCTCAAGGAATGTTATGTTTTTAAATACTGCCTTCAAGACCAGGTCAACAACAACATAGTCAGGTTGGGCCCGACATCAACACAAGTGGCGGGTGTCTTTTCAGGGTCAGAGATCGGTAGCGACAGCGAAGGCGAGTGGCAGTAGGTTCCTAGCTGCGGATCCCAGAAATACGATGACTGGATGGCTCGAAAAACCGTCGTATGTGCCCATGGTATCATGTCGGCACGCCTGAAGCAGCCAGAACCTTCAGAAGAAGTATCTGGTACCTCTGCATCGTCTTCACAGCCGACCTCTTCCCAAAAGGGCAAGCAGCGACGGCGCAAGAAGAAGAAACGTGCTCTGCCGCTGTCGTCATCATCCCACACTCTTGGGGACTTTATGCCCCCTGAAATGGGGATTCCTCCTAGAATCCGCCCGGTGGTGGATGACTCGTCGAGCGACAGCCAGGGGTACGCTTCAGTTAACACAGTGGAGCTGGTAAAGCCCTATATGACTCCCGACGAGGGGGAACGCCAGGCGAACCTCCCCAACATTTCCAGCTGACGTCAACGTCAGCAGAACCGCAACCACGCCGGTCATAGAGGTACGTCAGCGGGCACGTTCAGCCAGGCCGTGCACTCTACTGAGACCAGACAGCAGGCTCAGTGCAGAGCTCAACACGCGCAACCCCATCTAACGCCCTCAGCTCTTCCTCCACCGCCGTTTGTTCTACTAGATCAGGGAGAGCCGCCTCGTTCGTATCACGGTCAGTCTCCCCCAGCTACAGGACAGCCTCCGCTGTCCGATCCTAGTCCGGAGACTACTCTCCAGGCTTCAACTAGTAGGAAGCAGGATGTACCTAGTACTAGCCGACCGCCGGTTCAACCGGCAGGACCCGCTATGCCTCCAACTTCTGAACGACCTCATGTTGGCAGAGGTTTTCGTTTGGAACGAAAGTATGATGTCCTAAAGCACCTGGTCGGCATTCCGGCAAGGATTTCTATCCTTGAGGCCCTTCTCCTATCATCTGAAATGTGAGAGTCACTTGCCGAGGCCCTAAGGAGCCCCCTCCAGTTTGAGACGGAGGTTGCAGCTGCAGAAGCCTTCCATGCTGAGACAATTGAGAACGCCGAATGCCAGGCAGTTATCTCGTTCTTCAGTGAAGATGAAGACCCTCCTATACAGGGGCATATTCGCCCGTTGTACATCACTGGCCACTTCAATGGTGTGGAAGTCCGCCGCTGCCTCGTTGACACGGGTTCCAGAATCAACCTAATTCCGACTCGGACATTACGAAATCTGGGTTTGTCTGAAGGTGATTTACCTCCCTCTGACCTCAGAATCTAGGGGTACGACAGGACCGAGAAAACCCCAGTCGGAAAGATCCACCTGAAGACTCAGTTTGGTGGCTTAATTGCCGCGTAGGCCATGGCTCCATCTGCATGCATCAGTCCCTTCTTCGTATCACCAGTGCCTCAAATACACACTCAACGGTCAAGTAGTCGTGCTCTAAGGAGATGCATCTCCTTTCGCCTCTTGTGAGGCCCACTATTTAGATGCTGATTATTACAAGAGTAAGGATAAGAAAATCCTAGTAGGTGAGGATGAACCCGCCCCGGTCACAAGTGATCCCAAGGAAAGCATGGATGATGCCTACATCTTCCCGATCCACCGATTGGAGGCCACGACCCCCGACATGGGGCAATGATTTGTTGTTTCGGGTACACAAGGAATGCATGTTCTAGCGTCCAAGCGATGGTGGAAAATCCCCTCGTACTCCTACATCATCCAGGATCAGGTGATCCCAGAACCTCCTACCCCTATATGGTAACAGAATGTCAAGATTATGACAACGACGGTATTCCATACGTGTCTCTTCCGCTAGGCTAGAATCCACCGACCCAGGACTACACATCACCACTGCTTTGATATCATCAAACATGTTCCCTTAGGCCGAAGGCCATATGGGATAGGGTCAACTACCTTCATTGCTATGGTCTCAATGGCGAGTGAGTCTCCTGATATGATGACCACTACTGCCCAAGCCAGCACCAGCTGCCCCTCACGCTTTGATAGCCTAAGAGTATCTCCCGTCACGGGAAATCCCCGCACGGGTGGAGAGGAAGACCTAGAGGATGCTTCCCCCGCCTTTGAGGAAGGAGGCTCTACCATAGTTGATGAACTGGTACATGTGAACCTTGGTAGCGAAGCAGATCCGAAGCCTACGTTGATCAGTGCAGCCATGTTCCCCGAGGAGTGGCAGCAGTACGTAGACTTCCTCAAACAACACTGTGACGTGTTTTCCTGGAGTTACAACGAGATGCCAGGACTAGATCACCAGGTATCCGTTCTCCGTCTGGGCCTCCCGGCAAATCATCGTGGGTTTAAGAAGCCTCCCAGGAAGATGCAACCTTCTCATGGTGCTATGGTTGAGGCCGAAGTTGACAAGCTTATCAAATCCAACTTCGTTAAGGAAGTCCAGTACCCCAACTGGCTTTCCATCATTGTGCCAGTCAGGAAGAAGAATGGGAAGATCATAGTCTACATCGACTTCCGCAACCTTAATCGCCACTACCAAAAGGATGACTTCCCACTCCCGGTGAAAGAGTTATTGATTGATGCCACAGCCGGGTTCCAAGCTCTCTCTTTCATGGATGGGTATTCCGGGTACAACCAGATCTGGATGGCCCCCGAGGATGAGGAGTCCACTGCCTTCAGGGCTACGCAAGGTACCTTTTTCTACCAGGTTATGCCCTTCGGCTTGAAAAATACAGGTGCCACTTATCAGAGGGCCATGCATCGCAAATTCAAGCCGATTCTCGGGACACTGGTGGAATGCTACGTAGATGACCTAGTGGTCGAATCATGTCAGTGCCAGGACCATCTCAAAGACCTTGAGAAGGTGTTTGGTTTACTCTGTTCCCATAACCTGAAGATGAACCCAATGATGTGTGCCTTCAGGGTCACCTCTGGGAAGTTTCTGGGATTTTTTGTTAGATACCGAGGTATTGAGATTGACCCAGAGAAGATCAAGGCCATCAGCCAAATGCCTCCCCCGAGAAACATTCGGGAACATCGAGGCCTCCAAGGCCACTTAGCCTATATACGCCGATTCATCGCGAATCTGGCTGGCAAGTGTAAGCCCTTTTCCCTGCTCATGAAGAAGGGTGCCGACTATGAATGGGATGAGGAGTGTCGGACCGCCTTCGAGGAAATCAAGTAGTATCTGCTCCAAACTCCGGTTTTGATGCCACCCGTCTCCAGAAATCCGCTGGTCCTTTACGTGACCACCCTGGAAAGATCCCTCGGTACACTTCTCTCCTAAAAGAATAACGAGGGTATCGAGAATAGTCTCTACTATCTCAGCCGCATGCTTCTTGATACGGAGGTCAGATACTCCCCTATCGAAAAGAGCTGCATTGCGATCTTCTTCACTGTACAGAAGTTGCGACATTACCTACAGAACCATGAGGTGCAATTGGTCTCCCGGGTAGACCCAGTGAGGTACATAATGAACCACCCCATGCTGACTGGCCGACTTGCACGGTGGGCGGTGATTCTCCAGCAGTTTGATATCAATTTCGTACCTCAGAAGGCCATTAAGGGATAGGCGTTGGCAGACTTTTTAGCTGCCCATCCAACCTCCGCGGATCAATCCCTGGACCTGTATTTTCCTGATGAGATGATCCTCTCAGTCAATCATGACGTCCCGTGTTGGCTAATGCATTTCGACGGTGCCACCCTGAGCCCCACCGGTAGGAGGCTCAACAATCCTAAGCTCAACAGAGTGGGCATGGGTATTGTCTTCATTACCCCGGTGCAAGCCATCCTACCATACTCGTTCCTGTTGTCAGAAGGTTGCACGAACAATGAGGCAGAGTACCAGGATCTCATCACCAACCTCGAGTTGGCCCTTGAGATCAATGTGACCCATATACATCTGAAAGG
Source organism: Viscum album (assembly GCA_963277665.1). Taxonomy (NCBI): domain Eukaryota; kingdom Viridiplantae; phylum Streptophyta; class Magnoliopsida; order Santalales; family Viscaceae; genus Viscum; species Viscum album. The sequence goes on from OY728119.1 coordinate 1,895,062,572, forward strand.
AGATTTCAAGATGGTAATCAAACTGGTTAATGGAGACTATGTCATCAGGAAGCCGGAGCTTGTACCGTTGCTGGAGTACACCCTCCGCCTAATGGCCCAGTTCTCTTCTCGAACAGAGATTACCCTTGTCCCACAGTCACAGAACGGTCAAGCAGACTCTTTGGCTAGCTTAGCCACGTCGCTCGCAGAACCTCAGAAAGATGATTTGATCATACATGTGGAACACCGGAGAGTCATTTCCCCTGTCACCCAAGAGGACAATGATGGCTTGCGGGTAAGTAATCTCAACGCCGGACCCTATACATCAGGGGTCCCGGGTTCTTCAGACACAGTGGTTGAAGCCACTCCCGACTGGAGGGAACCTTTTGTCGAGTATCTCCAAAATGGTCGCCTCCCGGACGTCCGGGCCGAGTGAGAGCGAATCCGATGCCGCGCGCTGCAATTTACCCTCTAGAGCGACCCCAGTCTTGAACAGATCCTTTATAAGCGGAGCATCGATGGCGTCCTCCTCTATTGCATTGAGGGTGTAGAGATTACTCAAGTTATGCAAGAGGTTCACACCGGTTCCTGTGGCGCCCATCAAGCTGGGCCGAAGCTGTCCCATCAAATCCGGAGGTCGGGGTACTTCTGGCCCTCTATGATCCACGATTGTATTGGGTATGCCAAGAGATGCCACACATGCCAAGTTCAAGCCAACTTCCTACATCGGCCACCGGAGCCCCTCCACCCCACCAAGTACTCTTGGACATTTGCGGTATGGCGACTTGATGTAGTGGAACCATATCCACCGGCAACAGCTCGCCAGTGTAGGTTCATCCTGACTGCTACAGATTTCTTCTCCAAGTGGGTAGAGGCAGTTCCACTCAAAGAGGCCATGGCCCGTTCCATCATCGACTTTGTGAGCTCCAATATTATCCACCAGTTTGGGGTCCCTCACATCGTCCTCACCGATAACGGCACCAACTTCCGAGCGGCTGAAATCAAGAAATTGTACGCCAAGTAAGGAATCTTTTAGAACCATACCTCCCGCTACCACGCGCAGGCAAACGGATAGATTGAGGCATTCAACAAAACCCTCTCTAACATTCGGCATAAGACGGTTGGTCAGAACAAGAAAAGTTGGCTGGACAAGCTCCCCAACGCCCTATGTGCTTATCGGACGATGACTCACAACTCTACCCAGGTGACCCCATGTTCCCTGGTGTATGGAGTTGAGGCCGTCCTTCCCATTGAGATCCAGCTGCCACCATTACACACTGCAGTCTATGATCACCAGACATCAGATGAGGTAGCTGAAATCCGTCTAGCTGAATTAGAAGCATTGGACGAGAACCGGCTTCGTGCCCTGCACAATCTAGAAAGGCATCAGGATAAGATAGCGAGGGCCTTCAACAAGAAGTTTCATCTCTGTTATTTTCTACAGGGTGACCTAGTACTAGCCCTTCGAGCACCAATGATCCCTAGTAGGAAACCGCCCAAGTTAGAACCCAGATGGGAAGGGCCTTATATCATCCATAAGGTTTACCCCAATGGAGCATACTCATTGGTGACCACGGATGGAGAGTGCATAACCCCTCCCACCAACGCCAAGTTCCTCAAGCGATACTTTGCCTATGGTAAAAGGGTCCTGCATGACCTTAAACTGTGTCTTCGTCCTGCAAGATGATAAACTACAAAATGGTCCGAGCTCTATGACCTTAAACTAAGATCTCTCCCCGTCCTTACTGTAAGACGTTAAACTGCAAGCCAGTCAGGCCTTCTTGACCGAGGGTCAGCCTCAGGCCCCTTGGCCTCCTAGGGCCCTCGGCCCTCGTCCTCACTGTAAGACGTTAAACTGCAAGCCAGTCAGGCCTTACTGACCGAGGCTCAGCCTCTGGCCCCTTGGCCTGCGTCGACTCTGGCTCTCTAATGGGATTGTACGGTGTGGTATAGGATTACATCCTCATCCATGTCGGGTGACCCGCCGTACCGTACATATACCCAGTTGAGACACATTTCTCATATAGAAAAACGCTAAACCGCACCTCAAGAACTATGTGTTCCTTGATTCCCATCTTAATGGGATATGTAGGAATGCTCAGACGCCTCGTCTTGAGCCCAACCCCAAGCTTTTCTCATCCACTATCCCCCCTGGGAATAGTTTCCTTGGAGGATCCTTGTGTAGTGAGTAGTAGGCTTTCTTAGCCCCGCTCATACAACCCTTCTCATACAAGGATTATAATGGTTGCTCCATGTGCCCACTCCCGTTCTTCTATCCTCCCATGTCCTCACCGCATGACACTAAACTGCATGGACTTCAAGAACTATGTATGGATTGATTCCCATCATAATGGGATACGTAGGAATGCCTGGGCATTTCGTCCACTGGCCCAGTCCAAAAGCCAAAATCTTCCCCTCAGGTCAAGATATATGGAAGGGTGCACACATTTTCCCCAACTCACGTCAAGCAAGCTTCGACCCGGCTGCACATCCCCCCTGGAGATGTTTTCCTCTTTCGTGGATGGATAAAGTTATGCTTCACCCACTCCTTGACTGGGATTCCATCATTTTTTGCACACCTGGAGGGACCCCCAAGAACGGCCTGGATACTACGCCCAAGGGCTCTCCTACCGATACGGGCCAATGCCCCCCGAGGGTTTTCAAGCAACAAGCCGATACATGTCCTGCGTTGCGAATTTGGTCAACGGTCATCGCTCATTTGTTGCTCCCATGTTAGGTCACCATAGGAACACTTTGATTCAAATATGGTCAATAGTGTCCTGGATCTTCGGGTCCACCCCGAGATGTCCCAATCATCGAGTGCAGTGATTCGTTCTACCCCATCCCGAAGTGACAAACTTCCCTCCGGGTGGTGCTAGCGGTCGGGCCCATGGCCCCGATTCCCCTATAAGGAATGTACGGTGTGGTGTAGGATTATGTCCTCATTTACGTTAGGTTACATTCCATGCCGTACACACCCCCAGATTAGATACAGTTATCTCTTTCCCCGTCCTCATGTAAGACATTAAAATGCAAACCAGTCAGGCCTTCCTGACTGATGCCTGACCTTAGGCCCCTTGGCCTTCTCGGGCCCCTCCACCCAACCTCTTACCCTGGGTGTACGGTGTGGTGTGGGACTACGTCCTCATTCACGTCGGGATCATGTACCATGTCATACGCCTTCCCTTACGAGGCCCATCCTCAAGCCCCTGGGCCTCCTCGGGTCCCCGACCCTCGTCCTCACTGCAAGATGTTAAATTGCAAGTAGGTCAGGCCTTCCTGACAAATGCCTAACCATCAGGCCCTTTGGTCTTTTCAGGCCCCGGCCCAGGTCCCCTCTTATAGGAGTGTATGGTGTGGTGTGAGATTATTTCCCCATTCACATCGGTTTCTTCACCGTACCATACACCTCCCTTGTTTGGGGGTATATTACTCCCCTCCTCGTCCCGTATGACGTTAAACTACATTTAGATAACTACGTGTAGCTTGATTCCCATCCTCATGGGATACGTAGGACCACCTGAATGTCTAGGATTCAGGTCCAGCCCCATATCTTGGGAATCTTCATCCCATCTTGGCCCCTTGGTCTACCCTTCCTCCATGAGAGGATTATATGGTGTGGTGTGTGATTATGTCCTCATTCACATCAGTCTCGTAATGACCACGCCCTGTACCTCTCCCTCCTGAGCTATTTCATCGACCCCTTTTAAGCAGTTCACCAATGTGCCCAAGGGGACTCTGGTCTATTAACTGGAATGCCAAACTTTACTCGGACACGTCCGCACCCGCTTTCCAGGCATTGTGTATCCCGACATCAGGGCTTCCATCATATTTCACACCTGGAGGGACCCCCAAGAACGGCCTGGATACTACACCCAAGGGCACTCCTACCATTTCCGGCCAACGCCCCTGAGGGTTTCAGACAACAAATCGATAAAATCCGACATTGCGAATATGGCCAGTGGTCGATGCTCGTTTTTTGTTCCCACCTCAGGCTAACACGATATGGATGTTGCGTTTCCACCATGGTTAACATTTTTCCTCTATCGCCACGCCAACCCATTAAGCCCAAAATGTCGGGTACACAATTCACACCCTTTATCACTTCATCGTGTCCAAGTAGAGTCTCGGAACTCTTGGTACTTTTCCTCCGTGCACGTCTGCGCGTTTGGGAAACAAGCCGCGTCAAAGGTGTCCTTCGGGGATCTCTACCAACTCCCCTCTGATGGGAACCCAAGGTATTGTGATAAGGATGCCCCACTTGTTTCCCACATCGAATTTAACTCACATGGGCTTAGGGATCGGGTTGACGTCGGCGCTAACTTGGGATGTTGATACCATTCATGGTCCGAGCTCTAAGACCATAAACTAAAATCCATCCGGAAGTATGTTCAGCTTGATTCCCATCCTCATGGGATACGTAGGACCGCCCAGACGCCTTGTCTTCGGGTCCAGCCCATTTAGGGAGCTAGTCTCTCTCCCCTTGTTCCACCTCTTACCTCTATATTGGCCCCTCGGCCTAAGGTCTCCCTCTCCGAGTGGTGTACAATGTGATGTGGGATCATGTCTCCATCAATTGTGTTTTATAACACTGCGCACATTCCCCACCTAGCATCGTCTCTGCTACGTCTGCACTGCATGATGATAAAATGAACGCTTTGTCCTATCACACGACCCTAAACTGTGACATTATTGTCCTGGCTGCACGATGAAAAACGGCACTGCATTGTGATGACCTTGTTATAGAGGACATCACGTTGGGTATTAGTCATGTGTCATGCCATTTGTCAACACCTATCATGGCTTGATCCTTGTGGAGACACCACAACCTACTACTTTAGGCCTATCGCTTCACAAAAAAAAACCACTAACCTTAAAGGACAAACAAGATTTATCAAATTCCGCTTCTTTTAGTGCAAGGGCCATGCCCGCACTCACCTTTTCCCCTGGCACTGGTATCTTACCCTGTCACCTTTCAGAACTATGTATGGCTTGATTCTCATCCTCATAAGATACGTAGGAGCGCCCGGGCACTTCCCCGCGGGCCCAACCTAACCTTTGTGTTCGGTCCATCGACTCGAGCATTTCCCAAGAGAACGCATGGTAATTAGGGATTAGGTCCTCATTCACGTCAGGTTTTGAAACCACCTTTCCATGTGTCCCTTTCTCCCCTTACCCACTCATGGTCCAAGCTCTAAGACCTTAAACTAATACATTTTCAAGAAATATGTACGGCTTGATTCTCATCCTCATGAGATACGTATGAGCGCCCGGGCACTTCCCCGCGGGCCCATCCTAACTTTCACTTTTGGTCCCTTGACCCAAAACCTCTCCCAAGGGGGTCGTGCGGTGTGATATGTGATTATGTCCTCATTCACGTTGGGTTTTTCACCGCACCATACACACCCACTATCCCCATTCACACCAGGTGTTTGAGTTACTCCACCATGTGCCTCTTATGTTTCCTCCCATCCATGGTCTGAATTCCATGACCCTAAACTAAGATCTCCCTATGGGAAAGGACTCTTCTCCCCCTATCTAATAGGTCTCGTTGTCATATTCAGATGTGTTTCAACAAATAGCCCGAAGTGTGGGATTTTCATACGGACATTCACCTCGTCCCATGACCAAGCTTCGTGAGCTCTCTATTTGGATCCTCATCCTCTTCCACATCCAAAAGGACCCTCGGACAACATGGATACTAGGCTTAAGGGCTCTCCATGAATGCTGGACCTAAGGGACCTCCAATCGTTTCGGGCCATTGTCCCTACAGATATCTGACAACATTTGTGACATGGTCCCGTGTTTCGAACATGGTCAACGGTCGACCCTCATTTGTCTATCCCCATTCTAAGATAACGCGATATGGATGCTTGGTTTCCTCCGCGGTCAACAGTCTCCATCGTCACGCCGCCATCATCGTGATCTGAATCTCGAGCACCTTGATTCACACATTTCCACTTCCTCATGTTCAAGTGGAATTCCATCATTCTCGGCTCTTTCTCTTCGCGTATCTAGGTGTGCTAAATGATCGTGTTAGTGTAATTGGGCCGATATTCACCGAGAATCCCTTTTCCCTAACCTTCCCCTTTCTATATCAGAAAATTCCCACCACTACTTCTTGTTTCCCATACCGAGCATGACTCGCGTGGGCTTAGTAGTTTTGGCGGGATGTGTACCAACACGGCCAGGCTTCTCATCATCCCGCATGACGTTAAACTACGCTTTAAGAACCACGTATGGCTTGATTCCAATCCTCACGGGGCACATAGGAATGCCCGACCACTCTGATTCGGGCCTAGGCTAATCCACACTCTTGGTCCCTCGACCTGAAGAGTTTCGTCCGGGGGTACATGGTGTGATTTGGACTCCAAGTCCTCATTCATGTCGGTTTCATATCAACCGCACCACACGTTCCCTGGGATATTCCCTTTTATTCCACATCCTATCATATGACGTTAAACTACAAGAGTCCATATGTCCTCAACGCATGACACTAATCTGCGGTTCTACCCTGAACAAGTTCAGGATGCCCCATGTTAATCATGGGATGCACCAGAGCCTCTACCAGAGAGGATTTCACCTGTTAGTGTTGGTCTATGACTGCACTGTGCTTCAGAACTACGTATGTCTTGATTCCCATCCTCATGGGATACGTAGAGACACCCTGTTATTTTTCCTAGGGTCCATCCCATAGAAATCATTAATCCCGCCCTTCCCCTTTCCGCCCCCCTGGTCGGAACCCTCGCTAGAGAGGCCCTATCTGAAATAAGGAGTGATCCATGATCAAACCGATGCGCCCATATGGTGTACTCCCACCACGGTGGTCTAATTTCATGAGTGTTGGATTCTGTTCAGAAAAACCACCACTCCATATTCCACGCTCTGCGTGCCCCTTATTCGGACCCTCGTCCCCTTTCATGTCTGAAGGGACCCCCTAACGGCCTGGCCTCATGCCGCATCGGCTCACCTACCATACTGGGCCAACGTTCTGGAAGACTGGTCATGTTTGGAAGGACCCCCTAACAGTATGGATGTTTGACCTATGGTCTGGCAACTGTCCTGGGTCAATGTTTCGAAAGATTGACCGACAATATTTGTGACATGGTCCCGTGTTTCGAACATGGTCAACGGTTGAACCTCATTTTTTCCCCGTTAAAGGCTAACGCAGTAAGGATACTGCTTCCCCTCCATGGTTAATGGTTGTCCCTTATTGTTAAGAAATCCCCATAGTGCTCCGAATTTTGGGCATCATAATTCACACTTCCTGTTTCCATCTGTTCGGACTGATTCCAGTGCCCCTAGTGTTCCACCGTTCATACATGAGGGCACGCTGAAGAAATGGTAATTCGGCTGTTCTGAAAATTTCCTTCTCCGGTCAAGCCTCTCCCATCTTTCAGAAATCCGGACTGGTAATCCAAATCCTGGATGCCCGGAGCATGGTCTCCACTCCTATGTTAGGTGGGATGAGAAGGAAACTATCTCCTATTTCTCACATCGGGCTCGACCCACGTGGGCTTGGGGAATTATCGCCGAACGTCCCACAAACATTGTAGGGATGTAACAAGGTGCTTCAAACAGTGTATATCGTGCGCACTACGGCATTCAAAACAATGAAGGAAGAAATTGAAGCACGAAATTACCAATACAAGGTTTATGGTTTGTTACAATACCCGAGGGTCGACTCCCCCCTTGGATGGGTTCACCCCGTCAAAAGAGCGTTGCAGCTCTGCCACCTGTTGGCTTGTGGTGTCCAAGGATTGCGGCCGCTGAATCAGCTCCTGCTCCTCCTCAGCAGTGGCAGGGCGCAGTTCGTCAGCCTTGGCTTTGGCCCTCTCTACCTCAGCCTGAATGGAAGCCATCTTTCCAGAAGCCTGCCTCATAAGCTCCTCTGCCTTCGCCAGCTGGGACTTCAACCGGGAGATCAGCTCAGATTGCACATTAAGAGAAGCTGAGTGCTCATCCGCCCTGGTCTACAGCTTTTGGACCTCACTTTCAGCCTCCCGGAGCTTCGTGATGCCTGTCACCTTCCTCCATTGCCAGCCCATGTTGAGCCCACGATCATGCTCCTGGATCTTCTCAGCCATGAGATCTCGGATGAGCGCATGAGGACTTTGGGCATCCACTCCCACAGTGCACAGTTCGCGCAGCCGTGAGTGAATTATGTCCATTTTTTCCAGCCATAGCACTTGGGGGTGTCCTTGATGAAGCGCGTGATTAGCTTCCACGACCGGCGGCAGACTATGCTGCTGTCTTCCTCGTCAGAGCCCGTTTTGTCCCAGTCTGCCCGATTGGAAAGCTCGTATGCAGTATACACCTGCAGGAAGTCCTCGACGGGATCTACATCTGGCGTTGAATCCAGCGCGACATCTGGCGCGGAAGCAGGCGCGACAGGACTAGGACCGGCTGACCGATCCTCTCCATCAGAGTCCACCTCGATGACCTCAGGCACGACCCTGCTGGTGGTCCTGCCAGTGATGATGTGTGTTGTAGCTTGGGGAGATGGGGGGACTATCACCACCATCACTGGCATTCCCCTAGGAGGGACGCCACCAGACATTCTGACTAGTCTTGCCGTAGTTTCCCACGCCAGTCGAAGAACTGTACGACAGAGAGGGGCATAAACGTTAGTTGGAATAGTCTACATATGACGACAAGGAAACCAGTAGAGGAAACATACAGAGATCGACCTCCTGGTGCTTCTCTTGAGCCGGTACTGATGGGACCCTGAGGAGAGGCCCTCCGTATACTGTCGGCAGGTCTGGAGATTCCGGAGGAGCCACCTCGGGTGCTCTGGTCCCACCAGACGCAGAACTAGACGCAGCCATAGGCGCGGGTTCTGAAGGTCACACATCATCACCTGCCGAGGGGGGAGAACGAGGCCTGCGAACAAGTTCCTCCTGCATTGCTTAAACATTGGTGATAAGTTCATAATGACCCAAGAACGGACCATAAGGAAAGAAGTTCAGAATTCTACCTCGAGAGCCTCCGCGAAATCGTCGGAATCTAATCCGCGATCTCCGAACTCTCCCTCCTCCAACGGGCTCCCTCCTCCAACCTCATCCTCCCGAGAGGAGTCCTCTGAATCTTCCAGTGGGTGGAAGCACTCCCTCAGATCGGCAGCTGATAACTATGGGGGGACCGTTCGGTTCAGCAGTACCCTCACCTGGTCTGTCATTGGGCAAGGGACACCACTGGAGTGAACGTAATCCTCCAGCTCGTCCAGGTATTTCTATGCCTCTGCCAGAGATGCCATGAAACCAGCCCGGACTGGGCCTGTGCCTAGTAATTCAATCCCGAGGCGATTCAGGTGGGCCCATATCTCGGCTGGGATGAGGAATTTCCGGTTGACATCCCAAATGTCACAGGCTTCTGGGAATACGGCATCCTCTTCCATGTCGATATGACACAACCGCTTCCTCGGGGCCTGAGTGGATATCCTACAAAATCCCCTCGGGGGCTGCCCCTTCGGATGGCCCTGCTATTCCAGAATCACCGGATCTACCACTGCTACTACACCCTCAGCCGGTACGGGTCTCGCCGCCATGGCAGCTCCGCCACCGCGAGAGGCCCTAGCTACCATCCTACCCCAACCTCGAGATAGAGGAGGCCCACCGTCACCGACCCGAATAGTTGGCTGCTTCAGCATCTCCCCTGGGTAAGCATCTTCCCAACTAATGGCATACTCCCTCACCAATCTGAAAGCGGCAGTGGATGGAGGCAATGCAATTCACATCTTCCCATCTTCCCGTGTGAACATGAGCCACATCTTCCTCATCACACACGAGTCCTCCTCATGACGCACCTCCTAGTAGATCTGTGGGGTTAGCCGCTGGAGGCATCAGAACTGCCTCGCAAACTGATGCGGGGTGTACGGTTCGCAGAGTAGCTCACAATCTACTCGTTCCACCAAAACTCCACCTCGAAAGGCTAGAAGGTAAGCCCGATGTTCTTTTGTTCCCCTCCCGTCGTCAGTAAGTATCCCCGTCGGCAATGGGAAGGGGTGGAAATTAAACTCATCCGCCCTCCACACCCGATTCAACACCATCTACATGGTTAGTTTCAACGGGAAGCTCCCGACCGCATTCAGGATGGAGGGGTGGAAGTTTGATCCCAGCGGTGAAATAGGGTTTGGATACTCATAGATCCCCCTGATGTGCACCAAAATCCACCCATACAGGAGGTGGAAGGGCCCACATATCCTTGGTGGCTTCTTGCCCTCGCTAATGTCTCGTAGCATTCTGTAATTTTTGGCGAGCATTGGAATCCCCAGATTGACCCGCTGCCCCCTGGACAACATGGACTCCATAATAAACGAGCTTGGCCGCACCCCCATGCTAGTATCCCTCACCGATAGAATCCAACCACAGATGAGAGCCGCGATGAACGCCGCTAGCCTGACTATCGGGTGTCATTCTGTGCTGACAATGAAACCCCAAGTCTTCCATTGGTTTTCCTCCAAGACCCGCCAATACAAGTGCTCCTTACCCCGTTGGGCTGCCCTCGGACAAGTTCGAGGCCTTGGAGGGAACTCTCGATTCTCTGGGAAATTCAGGAAGCACTTGAACCATTTCTTAAAATGGACATCCCTCACTGCCTCCTTGTCCTCTCCAGGGACGAGTGCCATCAGTACTGACGCCAGTCGCGGAATTTGCTCTATATCCTCCCATGCGCTCATGACGGGGAGGAACTCATCATACATGGCCCCCAAGACCGAAACCCCAGAAATCTGGTGGACATCCCACAAGATGATGCCCACCTCCCCGTGATGCAGGTGAAAGCTCGGCCCTAAAATACTCGCATGAGGCACCTACCCAGTAGGACCAGGCCCAGTCATTAGTAATGTTTCCGCCCTGGCACAGGTCCCACTCATCGGACCAGCCTTTCTTAGAATCCTGCAAAGCCTCCTTCAGCATGGTACGGTAGAGAGGAGGGGACATCTTCGGTTTCAGTGGCTTCCCGTCAATATTGTTCACGTGGTTGTAGAGACAGTCGACGATAACGGGTGTGAAGTCCTCCTGCGCATGGCCATCGGCCGCCCTGAACCATTGGTACTGACATGTCGTGCTCCTAAACCAGCAAACTAGTTCGTCCCTACTCGCCTCAGGGATGAAGACGTCATCCCTCAACCCAAAGCCGTACAATGGCAGCTTCTTACACTTCAGATAATTCTTCTTACCCTCTGATAGAAGATCTGTCAAAGAAGTGTGGTCCGAGTGGATGCGGACCATCTCCCCAAGGCCTAGACAGTTGGCCATCTCATATCGACGGGCGGCATCTGCAAGCACCCCCAATACAGCTTCTCGATGGGCCATTTCAGTTCCGGCACTTAGAAAAGATTTTTTTTTCAGAATGGATCGCGAAGCTGGATCACGAAGATGGATCGCGAAGGTTGGTCGCGAGACCAAGCCGCAGAGTCTGGCCTAGGCCGGTAAACAGGAGTTCTCTTGGCGCGGTCGTGGAGTCAGAGCCCTGCGGTTCGCCGTGAAGCTCGATTCGCGGAGAGCAGGCGCGAGGTACACGGAGCTTCGCGAAATCGAGAGCACAAAAAGACAATGAAATCGCATGAAGACAAAAGAGGTCAACCCACTATTTATAGGCGATGACCCCGGAGCATCACGACATGCCTCACCCATGCAGAGCATCGCGGCGCATCCAGATCCGTGGCCCCAGTCAGCACTGCTGGCCCTCTTTGCGAAGTTGCATCGTGAACTGCCGACAATTTTGGCAATTTTCCCTCAGACTTCGACCCTTCACCCTCCGCGGCTCCAAGTCTGAGGGGGGGAATTTGTTGGCGCCAAAATATTGCACAAAAGGAAGGGAAAAAATAGAAGGATGGCACGCTGTGTCGTGAAGCACCGACGCGAAGAACCCCGAGCATCGCGGTCTCGCGAAGCTCCAGAGGCGGTACCTCTCCGTGAATGAATTTGACGTTCGCGATCCCACCGCAATGCTCCAGAGGTGGTACCTCTCTGCGAACGAATTTGACATTCGCGAGCCTGCCGCGAAGCTCCAGAGGCGGTACCTCTCCGCGAATGAATTTGACTTTCACGAGCCCGCCGCGAAGCTCTGGAGGTGGTACCTCTCCTCAAATGAATTTGACGTTTGTGAGCGCGCCACGAAGCACCGGAGGCAGCGCGGGTGTTCTGCTTCGCGGCGCACCTTGCCTATAAATACTGGTCTCCCCCTGAGTCCCCGGGATGGACAATTCGAACTTTCGGCTTGTCCTCTCCCGAATCGTGAAGCACCCTTTCCCCCCCAGGAATCATGAGCTCCGCGAGGTACTTCTACTTCACGTGATGCCTTCGCTTTGTCTCATTTTTATCCCCTATTCCGAGAGGGATGCCCTTCGCAAAGCTCAAGGGTATTCGCGAAGGAGGGGGATTCCCAAGGGAACCCGGGAAGCCATGTAGCGTTTATGCTTCGCGAAACACCCAACCTGTACTAGTGATCCCTATGATAAGGCAGGATCGCTACACATCGTGAAGCACACTGCTTCGCAGCACCCTACTTCGCGAGGCACCTCTGCTTCGCGAGGCAGTGCTCCGCAAATACTGTTCTACTTCGTGAAGCAGCCTCCACTCACACCTATGCCCCATTCTAAGGCCCAAGCACTCCGCTTCGCAAATCACACTCCCTTTCTTCTCAATTCCTCTTCCCGTGTGACCCTCCATGTATGCACGATGCTATTTCAAAGTCCCACGGACAATACTACTCGTAGCGTTGATTCGCCTAATGCTTCTTTGCATAGTCACGCTAATGGCTATTGTTTCTTCGCATAGCCATGCTAACGTGGACCCCTCGATGGTTCTCTCTACAACCCCCCTTGACCACGACCTTACTGGTACCTTCCCTCCCCCAAGGAGCAAAGGGTACCAGTTATGTTAGTCCTAGGGGTGTGGAGTGAACCCACCTCGTCTGAGCTACAGGATGTTAAACTGCCAAGCACCACGTCCTCAACACATGACGTTAAACGGTGACCCGACCTCGTGCCTCGCACGAAGGGTCTCCCCAGATCGAACATTTTTTACATAACTCATCTCCACGGGAGTGGAATCAACCCTCCATAAGGGATGATATCCTCCTTATTAGAGCGACGTATGTTCTCAGGAGAAGGGCGACTCTAGTTCCCCAATGGATGGTTGCACCTCTGCATCTCCGTAATTCTCGACTACCAAGGTCAGTGGAGGGCGTGATAGGGAACGAGGCACCTCCCATCATTGGTCCCAAATCCATCTTTTGCTGCGCTTTGCCAACTTCGGGCCTCCATCCTGGAGTAAGTCCCAGCACCATGGGCCGCCTAACGCGTAAGCCCCTCTTCACTTCTCATAGACACAACCTTTGCGGCGTTATCATCAGGTCCTTACTGTCTCTTGTTTCTCACACCGAGCATGACTCATATGGGCTTAGAGTTGGCATTGGCCATGACAATACCTCGTCCAGCATGACGTTAAACGGCATGCCCTCATCCAGCATGACGTTAAAATGTATGCCCTCATCCAGCATGACGTTAAACTAAATGCCCTCATCCAGCATGACATTAAACTATATTCTCTTGTCCCGCATGACATTAAACTGCACACCCATTTGAATTATGAGGTCTTTGATCCATGTCAAGGCATGGTACGTAGGAAGCCTCCATGAGGTTCAAGCCCACCCGTCATCCAATTCACGTCTACTTCTACCTTCACCCAGCATGACATTAAACAACATTCCAGTCCGACGGCAAGCCGTTGTGACCATCCCGAACTACGGGGACTTGATCCATGTCAAGGCATGGTACTTAGGAAGCCTCCCAGAGGTTCAATCCCATCTCCCATCGGACCAAGGTCCCTCATTTACATCGGTTCACCGACACCCACCGCCATCCCGAACTACGGGGACTTTGATCCATGTCAAGGCGTGGTACGTAGGAAGCCTCCACGAGGTTCAAGCCCACCGCCCGTCGTTTATTCACATCAGGGTTCACTCTCATACAGCATGACGTTAAACTATATTCCAATCCGACGACAATCCATTGTGACTAATCCAAACTACGAGGACTTTGATCCATGTCAAGGCATGGCACGTAGGAAGCCTTCACGAGGTTCAAGCCCACCACTAGTGGACCCCTGGGTCTACTTTCACGTCGGTTCACTGATGAAACCCTTTGAACTACGAGGTCTTTGATCCATGTCAAGGCATGGTACGTAGGAATCCTCCCCGAGGTTCAAGCTCATCTCTCATTGGACCAAGGTCCACTATCATGTCGGTTCGCCGACGAATCCCGTCATTTAAACTACGAGGTCTTTGATCCATGTCAAGGCATGGTACGTAGGAAGCCTTCCAGAGGATCAAGCCCACCACCCATCGGACCAAGGTCCACCTTCACATCGGTTCATCGAGGAAGCCCCTCTGAACTACGTGGTATTTGATCCATGTCACAGCATGGTACGTAGGAAGCCTCCACGAGGTCCAAGCCCACCACCACTAGGACCCACCTGGTCCTCCTCATTCATTTCATCATTATGATGTCCAACCCGAACTACGTGGTCTTTGATCCATGTAACGACATGGTACGTAGGAAGCCTCTCAGAGGTTCAAGCCCACCACCTGTTGGTCACTCCGACCTTCTTCACATCGGTTCATCCACACCCGGGAAGCCTAGTGTGTAAGCCCCACACCATTTGGACCAAGGTCCACCTTCGTGTCGGTTCACTGACGCATCGGACCAAGGCCCACCTTCTCTTTGGTTTGCTGACGACATCCATCGGACCAAGGTCCACCTTCATTCCGGTTCACCAGCTCCATCCCAAACTACATGGACTTTGATTCCCTACTACAGGGATACGTAGGAGGTCTCTTCGATGCTCAACCCCAACTTCACCGTCGCCCTTACGATGGTCCCTTTCCATTTCCCCCTCCACTTCATTCGTCCATACATCATCTACCCTGATTCACGCCCGGACCATCATATACTGGTGAGACCATGTCGGTCCGCTCCCCTTCACAGCCGCCCATGGACTAGTCCCGGCATCGACACCCCTTCAAGGGAAATCCCTCAATCTGATCCATTCGAGATAATGCTCTAATCGGGCTGATCCGTCTCCGCTGGACGTTAAACTCACGGCATACCCTGTGTTAAACACAGGAAGCTGAGGAAAACCTCATACATAAGTCTATGGCATATAATTCCCTGAAAACGATGTGGGATACCTCGGGCTTCCATACCCTCGAGAAGCCCTGTGACCAGGGATAATAGATAGACATGCCAGGTCCCCAGCATCCAGAAACGCTACTGATGCCTCAATGTGACTACTCCCCCGACTGAAGGTTGCTGCCCTGACCGGACCCTTTGGAATGTCCCCACATAAGCAGTGTAATTAACAGTCGTCCATGGAAACATGGAACTGGGAAGAGTTTCACGAAAAACGTATTAAATCTATGAGGGAGACCCGGACTAGGCGACGAGTTCTGAGGAGGAATCCGTAGAAGTAAGAACTGACATCCCATCATCCCATTTCGATCATGGAGCAGATTCCCTGAATAAGGAGCGAATGTCGCCCGCCTTTGGAAGGCGAGAATGTGGGGCAACAGTGCAGCGCGTCCTCCTCCGCGGACAAACGGATGCGCGTCCTCCTCCACTCATTGGATTTTATGCACACTCCATTGATTATATTATAATTTTTTTTGCAGTCATATTTTAATCATTTATGGGATAATTTTTACTTCTATTATTTTGGATATAATTTTTCAACAAATAATCTCCCCATGATAAATTCTAATGTTATTTATCAGAACTTTTTAAGGGATGTCATAACTCAATATTATTTCATTGAGTTAAATATCCATATCATTGGGTATTTTTTTCAAGAATGTATGTGAATAAACTAGGATTGTTTTAAAATTAATATCCACTTATATTTGGTGTATTTAAACATTTCATTCATAAATATTTAATTTATTTATCATTAATATATGGATATGAGCTTTTTAGGGGACTTAGTCTTAAACTCCTTTCATTGAGACATTTCCTGACGATATAAACCTTTATATCTTTATAATGTGTTCATACAGCACATTTTACATTTCCTATCAATAATATATCTAGAATCATAATATTTAATATCTTTTAAAATGTTCTACTATCATGTTGTTTATAATTTAAATTTTCAAAATTGTAAAGTAATCATTAACTTAAATTTTTTTTTAAATGATTCAAATATTTAATCTTCTAAATACATCTCTTTCATGTCCATGTTTTAAATGTGATTTTAAGGACTTATTTATATGGAAATAAATTTGTTAAATTGTAAATTCCATTAAAAAGATTAAAATTGATATGGGGAACTTTTATTCAAAAATATTATGTTTGAAAAATGTATAAATTGTGTTTTAAAAGGGGATTAATTATTTCAACAACCTTGAATGTTGTTTTAATATATATACGTTGTGAATGGAATTTAATTAATTTATTTCATTATTATGTATTAATTTTTAGCTTAAAATTTTACCATTATATTTTAAAATAATAATTTCTCATTTATGAGTGTGTGGATTGTAAAAAGGAACTGTTATTCGAAAGTGGATATTTTATTTTTCATTTATACTTGGTTTATGTGTTATGATTGTACTGTGTTTCATGGACATTACTTAATTATATGGGTGGTTTTATGTTAAACCAAGGGGGTGAGACCATGATATCTTTCTAATGCATTGAGTAATATGATGGAGGTAAATGTTAAGGATTCTCTTAAGATATTTATTGAATATATTATGATGGGTATTCCAAAAGTAGCCATGAATGTTACTCTGCATGCAGTTGTGAAAGAAAAAATGTAAGTATGATATAGATTCCACAAGTTACCTTTACGATTTATGATTTATATGAGTAATTTCAAATTCTTATGATTACATGATACAAGCTATGTAGTTTATGTTTTACGAGTGAAAATTATGATTATATGAAAACGTTTTCATGGGTTTTAGATATTCATAGACTAACTATTTTATTCCTTATATTATATTACTTATTTAGATTTTTATGCTCATCACAAATTTTGAAATGGTTCTCATAGGGGATAATGATTGGTAATATAAAGGAAGATGTCAAGAATATTTTTATCATGAAAAAGAAATCATGTTTTATTTAAAGGATTTCCTTTGGTGTTAAAAGTTGATAATGAGTGTAACTAAACACATGCAATGTCTAGGTCTATTATGTAGTAGTTATAGCCTAATTTTCTAAAACTCTAAACCTAAAAATACACTCAATGTTAATTCTTAACTTAATTCAATATTACAAATTGTTTAAGGCTGTGGCCTTATTTATGTGGCCCAAAATGGGAAGGAACCTCCTACCTCAATAGTCATAAAAAACCACTTTGTGGTTTTATTATTGTAAAAGGAAACACATCAAAGTCACAATTTTTTGGTGCTTTGATACTTGAGGTATTTCATGAATCCCTTAAACAAAACCGAGCTATTTTATTTTAAAAAGAAAAAATTTCACATGGAATAAATGTTATCCCTCCTAGATAATTTTCAAATTAATGATTTTTTAATAAATTACATGTTGTAATAATTTCTCTCTCCTAGAAATTTTTTATAAAATTTTTACTCCATTAAACAATTTGGAATTATCCTTATTTAATTTTCCGTAATAATATCACAATTTTCATTTTATAATTATAATAATCATCCTTTGACAATAAATGTAGTAATCCTATGATAATCATGATAATCATGCCACATTACAATTACCATAAATTATACATTAAAAAATGTATAGTACTATCTCCTATGATCTACTATAATAATTCTTTGAAAAATCATTATAATTATCTATTGATAATTTTTTAACAATTAATCCTTTGATAAATTCATAAATATTATCTTCTGTAAATATTCTAAAAATTATCCTTTGATAATTTCACAAAATTATCCATTGATAATTTATATTATATTTATCTCATGATAATCCAAAATAATTATCGTTTTATAATTATAAACATTTATCCATTCACTAATTTGTTGAAATTATTGTTTAGTAATTCATCATAGGTATGATTTGATAGTTTCAAACAATTATCCAATCATTGTTAATTATTTTCTATTAACATTTATCTCAAAAAAATTATCTTTTTAAAATTTTATAGATTATATCCTTGGAATAAATTACCATTACAACTATTTTTGATAATTTGAATAATTATTGCTGATAATTTTATAGTAAACAATTTTCTATTATCATAAAAAATTATCTCTAATAAGTATCTTATATTAATAATTACATATATCCCAATAATATATGTAGTAATCCTTTAATAATTTGTTATAATTATTTTTTAGTGAAATTATCATTTGATAATCACATAAATTATGCCATGAAAATTCATGTTTCATCATCTTAAAATTCATCGACTTTTATTTTAATTTTTTGAAAAATATACAACGTGGAATAATGATTTAATAATAATAATAATAATAATAATAATAATAAAATAACTATACATTCATGTGTTTAACTTGCTGGGGGGAACTCACCACTATCGTTGATTGATCTAGAGGAGGAAACAAAACCTATTCAATGGGGGTGCAAAGAGGAGGATCTGGGTTCATTTGAACATGGATGAAACGACATACCATTAGTCCAAGATTCTTCCGGTATTTAAATCCCCAATCAGTGTGAAAAAATCATCCATATTTGAAACAAATATTTAATCAATGGCCTAAACTGAATCATGATGGTGGATTTCTTATTGATCGTATTAATTTTTTGGTGGTTTATTCAGTAAAAAATTGATTAAAAAGAATGTTTTGAGATATCCGTACATTTAAAAATGGATTTTCCGCATAAAAGTGTGGACGATAAACAGTAAACATATTTGGTTTTATTTTATTTAATTAAATTATCTAATTATTTATTATAATTATTAATGTTGCATGGATATTAAAGGTTTTTTGGGAACTTTTTGCGAAAATTCTGAGACCAAACGCTGAGACGACATGGGATATCGAGGCTTGATGTGCCCGAAAAGGTCTGTCGAAAAATGTTATGCTTTTATATAGTGTGCATGAGAAGTTTTCCTTAAAAAGTGGTATAAATTTCAAAAAGGTTCCTAGATTAGAAATCTGAGGGCACTATTGCATTTAGGATGGTGAGTTTACCCTATGCGTGTTATAACATTAGTTGGCACATGACTCCAGTCAGGAAACTCGAATAAGGAATAACAGTAAATAAAATAATTAAATAAACTAATTTTATTTTTTAATTTCATTATAAATCATGAATAGTGACTTTAATTGAAAATCTGAGTCCACTGTTAAGCTCATGAGGGTTTGTGTTCTTCGGGAGAAGCCTAACATTATCTAGTGAGGGACAAATGTGGAAAGTAGTTTTTGGGACGTGATGGTAAAGAAAATAATTAAATAAAACTATTTTTAATGCTTATAAATCCCAAATTTTAACTTGGATTGGAAATCCAAGAGTTCCATTGAGCTAATGAGGGTGTGATTTCCTTAGGCATATCCTAACCTCGACCAACACAGGTTGAGGATAAAAGATAATTTTTAGGCATTTTAACGAAAAATAAAATAAACTTATGAATGTTTCTTTTATTCAAAAAAAGTGTTTCACTATAATGCAATGTCGAGTCAGCTATTTAATTTCATAAATGAAATAGCATAACAATACTGCAACTATAGACTAATACAAATTCTGTTTCATTTCGTAATTGAAACAATGTAAGTTTTCAGGGACTTAGTAAAATAGAAATGCTCTAACACGATACTCACATTAAGTTGATTTAAAGAGATACAAGATTATGCGAGGATCTTGGAGTTTTCTCTGAATCATTGGAGGAAATTTGTTAGAAAAGGATGAGCGGTGATAAATGGATAATGATGGCTGATTAATGAACAGATTTGGATCAGATTTCTATGGATTAACAAAAGATGAACTCACGATTCCACATTCATCAGTGATTGATCCAAACCTACATAGAGGTTTATTTATAATTGTTTACCATTCCCCTGTTCTTTCATTTTAAATGAAGAACGCGTGTTAATCCACTAAAAAATTGACCACCGACCCAATCGTCTATGCGGTGATGGGATTTTTCATATGGGGACTTATGAGATGTTGGATTCACATTTTATTTACCCTTATGTAAACTCTTAACAAAGACGAATCACATTGACATGAAAAAAGGTCATGGTTTGTCTTTCGTGTGTCCTTTGTGTGCACTTCTACTCTTACCATTTCAATTATTTTTATGTGATTTGATGAGAACAGCGGTTGATGTAGGCCCACCTCGGTGGATAAACCCATGCTTGAGGCTAATGGAGATGGTGGTGTTGGGTGAACAACTGCCGACATGGGAGTCGTAAGTGGTGGAGGGAGAGCTATAGCCAAGAAGGACGCGGCATTGACATAAGGATTCATCAATGGAATGGTCTTATGAATTGAAGGACAACATCAGTGGAACCCATTATAATCATTGTGGGAGGTAGAACAGGGCAACTGAAAGGTGGCTGGTGGTTCCAGCAAGCGATGAAAATTGTGTGCAAGGGGGATGCAACGCTGGTGCACCATGGTATCAGAGGATGTATATAGTAGAGCTATGAATAACATGTGTGGAGGAAGCCAGCTGATCCGGCTGTGTGACGCAGAGCAGATGTGGCACCTACCGCTTCAAGGCTGGAACGAACTGGCCTACCAAGGCTGGTTGGGAGAGAGGGGGAACAACTCCACTGAGCGGCCCGACTGGACAAAAAATAGCCCCCCAACACGGGCCAAGCTGATGGAAGGGGATCAGGCTACTTGGTTTCCCAACGAGATGGAACCTCATACGAAAGGGGCTAGGTTTAGTAGGCCCTTGTGCCAGGATAGACCACTTTGGGTTGGGTCGGGTGGACATGACTGTGCTTGGACCCAATTGTCCACTTTTCCCTAAAAGACTCATATCATTCAGACCGTATGTCTTATTGAAAAGTCGTTGGCGTAGTTTGGACCCTTGAAATGAGATGGTACTTTTGGTATACACTAAGTGTAATTTCATGGAAATTGAGATATGATATATGGCTTGAGGAGTATACTGTCCCAAAATCAAGCACACTAGGAGTGGGAATCTTGTAGATGGCTGTGATGGGAAAGAGGTGACGAGTGGACCTTAGTGGCCCAAAATACATAGACGGAGAGTAGAGATTAGTGGACCGGTAGAAATGAGTTACATGTGGTCCTCGAAATCCCATCAAACCAAAGTGACAAGTAGACCTCAGTGGCCCATCAGATGAGTGGGCCATAGTGGCCCAACAGACCTAGGTAATGAGTGGGTCTCAGTTCCCTAGTAGACCAATGTTAAGAGAGGTCCTCAGTGTCCCAACATACCTAGGTGACTAGAATAACTTAGTGAAAATTAAACCTTAGTGGACCAGCAGAACTGAGGGAAGAGTGGACCTCAGTGGCCCAGAAGACGATCATACCATAGTGGCCCAGTAGACCTCAGTGATGAGTGGACAATAATGGCCTAGTAGATGAGGGACCATAGTGTCCTAGAAGAATATTGGATCTCAGTGTCCCTACAGACCTCAGTTATGAGTGAACTCGAATTGCCTACCAGGATATAGTGACTCATCAGGGATGAGTCCCTCCAAAGTACAATATGTTCATCATTACGACTGATATTCTTTCTTTCTACAAATTTGATTATACATGTGTGAGTTGTCCACTACATTATGGGTAATTTTCTCTGTGGTATTTTCCTTATGGTTTCGATTCCCTAGGGAGTATTCTGTTACTCAATCCTACATGTTATTGTTACACATGTGTCATTTATTTTGCATAAAACCAACAATTTGACCGATACCTTAGTGGTCAAGGACTAGGCAGTGACCTGTGTGATCGAACAGGTGAGACATACTCCTATGGCTTCAGGTAGCTACTCTTCACCTAACCTTCAGGTAGGGATTTATTAGATGGGTTTCTATAGAATTTTTACCATCTTTTATACAGCTAGTCTTTTGGTGGGATTTTATTGTGGACCCTTTATTTTTAGCTTGTACTATTTACTCTTAGTGGTTTTCTTAGTAGCATGCATGTGTTATTTTTTAGCATTGTGGGATGGGGTTGTGATTGTGTGTTTTTAAAGGTTCACGTAAAATTCCTCCCACTTGAATGATAATGCCTTCAAAGATAGTTTCCTTCCCTAGGACTTTGGGAAGTGGGCTTGGGATAGTCATGGAATGGGCCCTGAGGGATGGGTCGTGACAAATTGGTATCACAGGAGGTTAGTTTTAACTTATGGACCTAGATTCTATGATTTTGGTTTGGGGAAACAATATTAAATGGTTTGAGTTCAACTTTCAGTCTAGGAATGTAGTGTGTGTGTGAAAGTCGATGTATCTATGCACCATGACCCTAAATTTTTCATTTCGACCCAGAACGTGAAAACACTAATTGCATGGAGAAAAATGATCATACATGCATCATTTAAGAATGTGTTGGGTTTTCGATTTCCGTCTTGAGTAAAATCACCATGTATACTCTATGGATCGTGGTACATCTTGTTTTTTCTCAAGATTATTCCTTGTGTATTTCCAGCACTGATTCCACCACATGGTCACTAGGATGATCTATTGGTTGACGAGATGGGTACAAGGGTTCATACCGAAGACAAAACCCCTAGGTGGTGTACTGTCTAGACCAACATGTGGGGAGTATCACAAGGTACTCATAGTAGCATCAGATGAGATATGTGGGCTGAATGCAGTTCATGAGTTTCATCGGTAAAGACCCCACAAGTTCTAATGCGTGCCTGACTCACAGGCGGCTACAGACTAGCTAGAGGTGGTGACCAAGTTTTTCACCTAGTTAGGACACCATTAGATCATATGGAGGTCCAAGTATCTAGAATTATATGTGTCCTAGTAGGGAGATGGATTTGTTTAGATTTCTTGATCTTACGATGAGGTGACTCTTCCGTGGATAGAGCATGAGAACCTTTATCAAAGAAGTGGGATCTCTCTGTAAAATCTAAGGGATATGAATTAACAAGGGATTTTATATCTTTTTTAGGATGACATAATGATAGATGTGTATTCATCAAAGTGTATCGACCCTTCTAGGTACTTAATGAATATGATATGAGCAGTGCATCCGTGTTCGGACCTCTGAACGATATGTGTTTAGGTATAACCAAGCAAAAACTATTCCTCTTTGCAATCCTGTATATTCTAGGGTGATGGAGAGTACCTTTGTGGTTGAAAGACCTTTGGCAGATCAAATATAGCAAGTGGATGTCAACAATTACAAAATAGGAAGATGATGTTAGTCTTAGTGAATTGAAAATTTGAGAAATTTCAAGAAGAGGTCCCAAGATAGTGGATCTATAGCTCATGGATTGTAGGGTGAGTCTTGTAGGGCTAGGAAGAGGTAATAATTTTGAGGGTATAATAGAGAAAATCTCACTAGGGATTGTCCATCCATCATTCTAATAGTGATCTAATTGATGGGACACCGTGGAAGATATAGTGATAGGAACAAATGAATCTACATAGTGGTAGGCATGAAAGATGAGTTAGGAGATCAGAAAAATGTGGGATACATTTCCACATGTTACAACCACCACCTGAATTTTTTCCAAACTAGTATTAGGGATCTGGAGGATATGGGATTAGAGTAACTATATGCATTCAAGGAATATGACCCAAGGTCTCCAAGAATGGTTCGGGGTATGGTCTGTGTCAACTCTTTGATGATTCTTTAATATAAAATGGTGATAATTATCCCTCCTTATCATGAATCTCATTCAATATCTAGAGTTTCTGGTCAAATTGTTTACATGACCCTTACATATAGATATATGTATGGGGGAGACTCAATAATAACACTTATGAGGTTGGAGTGATCTGATCCTTGAGGTGAGTTTTTAGGTTGGAACCAATTGGTCGTAGCATCGAGGCTTATGAAGTTATTTTGGGTATGGACTATTCATCGATAGTTCTTGTCCAGATTGACTATTTTAGGAAAAAGGATTTAGTATGCCCGAAGTGTTGGAATGGGGTTTTCCTTGGTCAACACAAAAGGAAACCCAAATATCATTGGATAAAATCATGTATAGGTTGGTGTTGTTGATCACCCTTGAGTCTTCCATCCTTACCCTTGTGGCAGTGGATGTTTTGAGTTTTCAGTTCCTAGTAGTAGTGGTAGAGTATGAGAAATTATTTCCAATAAGAAGTTTCTAGGTTTACCTACCCACATGGGGATGGAATTTTTCATTGTTCTACACCCCTATATAGAACCAATATTAACATTAGTATATTAGATAGCCTTTGTAGAGATTCATGAGTTGAGGATGTAGGTGGAGGACTTGCATAGTAAGGGCTTAGTAAGACCCAATGTTCTAGGTTATGTGTCGATTACTAGAAGTTTTACCAAGTGGTTTTGGAGTACGATTAACCACTATTAATGTGTCGATGAGAAGATGATCAGTTGAATGGGAATAACTTTTTTTGGGGATGAAATGGTGCCTTAATGATTTGTAGCAATTAAGACAATGTTTTATGAGCACCCCAATATTGTGTTTTCTAGAGGATGGAGTTGAGTACATAGTGTTCTATGATGAATAATAGACCGAACATGGTTGTGTTCTGATTAAAAAAAGGGGTAACACCTATGGTTTATGTCAGTTGATATCCCATAAGTAGAACTATGAAACCCGTGATCTTGAGTTTGCAGTGGTAGTCTTCGCATTGAAGGTGTGGAATCACTACCATATGGGTGAACGGTTTACTGTCTACTCTAACAAGAAGATTCTCATGTATATTATTTCTCAGAAAGACATGAACATGAGAGAAATATGATGGCTGGAGTTTTCCAGGACTATGACTTTGAAGTAGTCTATACTCTTGGTAAGGGAAACATGGAATCAGATTCTCTTAATAGGAGATCCAGTTCGTAGTTGCTGAAAGAGGAAATAGAGCCATTGGAAAAATTACAGTTATCCTTCATGGATATAGATTATGCATCGTACCTCAAATCAGTGGATGTTTTCCCTCCACTTTCAATGTGAGTCTTGGAGGCACAACTCAATGATACAAATTTTGAGTATTTACATGATCAGTTTCCCATTGGGAGAACCATTGATTGTTATTAGAATGGTTGGGAGCACGTAAATCCTTTCAGAGGATGAACAATAGTAGTATTGGATTCCTAGAGTGAAGAGATGAATCTTGATATTCATATGGGTGTCAATGCGGAAACCGAGGATGAAAGAATAGATGGAAGCAGGTCTTACCTATTGATATAAAATTGGAGTGCTTGTTTAGTCATTTTTTCGGTTTTTCAACATGCCATGTTGAGCCCCTATGCATAGAAGGGGTTTCTATTTTATTTTTTGGGGTTCCATGAAGGGAGTGATAAAGGATATCAACAGGCTTTGAGATAGGTTTAACATGTACTTCTAGGGGACATCATACCAACTGGGTGATCGTTGAACAACTCACCTTATCGGTCACTTTTTATATTTTTGGGAACTTAGTCCTCTAGAGAGCTTCGTTCACCTCTACATGTAGAAGATAGTTAAACTCCATGGATTCCAATCAATGATAGTATCATATCTAGGTGACCGCTTTTCATCCTTGATATGGAAGGGATTTCAAGAGGCATTTGGGACTCTGCTGCACTTGAGGACCACATTACACCAACAGACAGACAGTCATATTAACTAGACTATTCAGAGCATGAAGGACATGATACATACTTATATCCATGATTTTGGTGGTAGTTCGGATGATCACCTACCTATGGTGGAGTTTACATATAACAACAGCTACCACTCCACCCTCAGAATGGAACCGTTCAATGCCTTGTACAGGTGAACCTATAGGTTTCCACTTTTCTGGACTCGCCCCAGAGGGTCAGTACTCATGGGTCTAGAGTTAGTGAGAGATACTATAGGGAAGGTGCATGTCATCTTAGAGTTGATGAAGACTTCACAAAGCAGTCCTAAGTCCTTAGTTGGTAGGTGATGAAGACCCTTGAAGTTTGAATAGGTAGACCATTTTTTTCTTGAGGTCTCTCCTTGATAAGAGATACATAGATTTTTCTGAGGTAGAATGTTATTTTTGAGGTTCATCAGAATTGTTTTGGGTACTGTTTAGAGTGGGTAAGGTGGCATACCTCTTGGATCTACCTCTACAATTAGAGCGAGTGGATGACGCCTTCCACGTATCCTAGCTGAAGAGATATGTACCAAGCCCATAACACATCATTGACTAGGGAATACTGGATGTTGATGGCGGAGAATTTTTTTTTGAGTTTTCAGTAGAGATTGAGGATCAACATGATAGGACCCTCCATGCATGATTGATTCCTCTACTATGCATTCAGTGGAAGCACATGAACATCAAAATGAGCATGTGGGAGTGGGAGGCTCAGATTCATGCTCATACCCTCATCTATTTAGGAATACCTTGGTTTGGAGTTCCTTGAGGTAATGCCTTAGGTTTTTAGAATGTAATGAATCATATTTTATCAACTTTGATTTGGAAATTTTTTGCAAAATTCCAAGACCAGGTTCTGATATGACTTACTATTTCGAGGCCTGGTGTGCCTAAAATGATACATTGAAAAAATGTTATGTTCTTAAATAGAGATCGTGAGATGTTTTCTAGAAAAAGTGGAATAAATCATGAATGGTTTAACAGATTCGAAATCTGAGGGCATTGTTGCATTCAGGAAACCAAGTTTAACCTAACAGTTACTTAACTATAGTTGGTTCCTGCTTCTAGTCAGAAACCCTGAAAAACAAATAATCATAAATAAAATAATTAAGTAAAATTACATTATTTCAAAAACTTTTAACTTATAAATAGTGACTCAGATAGAAAATCTAAGTCCACTCATGAGCTCATGAGGTTTTTCATTACTTATGAAGAGTATAAAATTGGTCAGCATGGGCCAACTGAGAAAAGTAGTTTTTGGTACCGCACCGTAAATAAAATAATTATGCAATTTTTTTTCAAATCCTTATAACCTATAACTGGTAACTCAGATTAGAAATTTGAGAGTTCCATTGAGATCATGAGCATGTGATTTACATAGGTAGGGCCTAACCCCAAATGGTTTGGGTCAGGGGTAAATGTTAATTTATGGAAATTTAAAGAAAAATAAAATAATCTTAAGAAATAATAATTCATTCAAAATAATATTTCTCTTCAATGCAATTTCGTGCCAACTATTTCATTTCATAAATTAAACAACGTAATGGCGCTACAAATCAAACATAACAAAACCGTCATTTCTTTTATTAAAGGAAACAATGTAATGATGCAACAACCAAGCATAACACAAATGATAAAACACATTTCCTCTATTATGTTAATTAATAGAGATACATGATTAGGAGAGGATCATGGCACTTAATCTATCCCTTGGATGACATTCATTGGTGAACAATGAGCGATAATAAAAGACAAAAGGAAACAAATCAATAAAATGATTTGGATCAAACA
Organism: Viscum album; assembly: GCA_963277665.1. Lineage (NCBI taxonomy): Eukaryota > Viridiplantae > Streptophyta > Magnoliopsida > Santalales > Viscaceae > Viscum > Viscum album. The sequence goes on from OY728119.1 coordinate 1,895,090,046, forward strand.
TGTGTGGATTGATGATTGAAGAACGCAAGATTCACCCATTTCCAGTGATCAATCCAAAACTAGGTAGGGGTTTATTTCTAATTGTTTACCTTTCCCCCATTCTTCCTTTATAAATGAAGAAAATGGGTCCATTCAATAAAACATTGACACTTAGTTTGATCATTTATAAGGGAAAGATTTTTTGAACATGGGGATTAATGGGAATTTAGATTCACATTTTAGTTATCCCTTGTTTTACTCATAACAAGTAAGAATCATGTAGACACGAACAAGGGTCGTGGTCCATCCTTCATGTGTTCATTGTGCTTCCTTCAACTCCCCCCTTTTCTTATGTTCTTCATGAGATGTAGAAAACTGTGGTCCATGCTGGAACACAGTGGTTTATTGACCTAGGCCTGAGTCCAAGGGAGGCAGTGGTGTGCAGTGAATGACAGTCATCATGGGAGGTGGCAGTGGTGAATGGAGAACCGCGGCCAAGCGAGCCATGGTGGTGACAGAAGGCCGTAGTGGCGACAACAGATGCCGACTCAAAGGCCGACGATGGTGGAAACCATGGGATCTGTCACGGGTGGAGGTTGAGGATCACTAGAACAAAAACGGTTGCCATGACTATGTGGGTGGGGGGCATGCACTAGCAAAAGCAGGTCGTGGCTTGTGCGGGCTGCGGTAGGGCGACAACACACGGTTAGGGGACCCTAAGTGGGAAGTGGAATGACCCAGCCTGCCACTTGACGTGGAGTGAAAGTGTCTCCAGCCATGTCAACACTTCACCAAACCATCCCAATAGTGTGGGAATATCCAGATGGGGAATTGGGTTCTTGGGCTTCCCACCAGGACCGAAACTGGTCATCCATTGTAGGCTAGGTCGGAGGAAGGGGACTGGGCGACTGGACGACTCGGTTGGCTAGACCCTCGGCCTAATGGGCCTCTCCCGTGGGTTAGGTCATGCTGGGTCTGCCCAGACCTAATTGGGTCGGGTTGGGTCATCCACACCAAGTTTGTTTGGGTTGGGTCAACTCACCTGGGTCAGCCCTGGCCTGGTCTAGACCAACCCCTTTTCACAAAAAGGCTCCTAACTTTCAGATCATACGTCCGATTGGAAAGATGGTTACGGTGTTGGTATCCTTGCGATGAGGCGGTTGTTTTGGTATACACTAAGTGGAATACAATGGAATTTGATATATGTCCAATGGATTGATAAATATACTCTCCTGAAATCAGGCACGCTACGAGCCGGAATCCTGCAGCTGGTTGTCATGTGAAGAAAGTGACGAGTGGACCTTAGTGTCCCAGAAGACCTTAGTGACGAGAAGACCTATGTGGCCTAGAGAAAAAAACATCATGAGGTGAAATCAGTGTCCCTATAGCCCTCAGTGATGAGTGGACCTCGGTGTCCCAACAGAGTATTGTAACTCAGTGGCCTAAGAGATAGAGGTGACTAGCACACCTCAGTGGCCCAACAAACCTATGTGACAAGAAAACCATAGGGGATGAACAGACCTCAGTGATGAGAAGAACTCAGGGGCCAAGTAGACGAGAAGACCTCAGTGTCATAGGAGACCTCAGTAATGTGGAGATATTAGTGGCCCAGAAGATGAGCAGACCTTAGTGGCCCCACAATCCTTATTGACAGGCAGACCTCAGCGTCCCAACACATGAGCAGACCTAAGTGGCCTAGAAGACCTCAGTGATGAGTGGATCTTAGTGTCCCAACAGGCCACAAAGACTCATCAGCATATGAGTCTCTAAGCAGTATAATATTTTCACAATTACAACTGATATTCTTGCTTTCTATACTTTAGATTATACCTATGTGAGACATCTACTACTTTGTGTGTACCTTTCTTTGTGGTTATTTTAATGTATTTTGGGGTCCCTACTGAGTATTTTGTTACTCACCCATGCCAAAGATTTATGCACATATATCCTATCTTGTGAAGATGAAAAACATTTGTACAGAGACCTTGGTGGTCCAAGACTGAGTGGGGCCCAGTGAGATCAGATATGCGAGGCATACTCCTCTGACTTCAGGAATAAACTCTTCACCAACCCTTTAGGTAAGGGTTTTTACATATGGGTTTCTAAAGACTTTTGTACCCTCTTTTTTACAACATGCCTTTTTCAGGATTTTATTATGGCCCCATTGCATTCATCATTTACTGTGTACTCTAAGTGGTTATATTAGTATCATTCATGTCTTCATTTTCAACATTATAGGATGGGGTTGTGAGTATGCGTGCGTAAAGGTACTATTCAAATGCCTCCCACTTGCAGGATAATTCCTTCGTTCCTAGTCTCTAGTCCCTAGCCTTTGGTAGGTGTGATAGTGGTAGTCACATCACAGGCCCCAGGGGATGGGTCATGATAGTTATCAAATAAATTATTTTCATTTGGTGATCCGACCAAATTCCCAATTCGTATAATAGTTATGTCCCACCTAGGGTAAACACCACATTCTAGGCCAAATGGTGGTCTCAGATTTCTCATATGATTCACCATTTTAGAGATATTAATTATTTAATATTTATTAAATTGAATATATAATTAATTAAATAAATAGGGGATATTTTCATTAGTGTGGTGTCCATATATATGACGCTTATAAATATTATTCCTCACCTAGTGCAAACACTATGTCACAAACCTAACTGTGGTCTTGTTTTTCTCACACGACACACTATTTTGGAGTTGTTTGATTATTTTTAATAAATCATCCCCACATAATATAATATATAGAATATTTTTATTCCTTCTAAACTAAGGATTATTATGTCTCAGAATCTCACACTAACTCCATATATACCTATGAAAAAATTAAATAAAATGTTCTAAGATCATAAATAGGGTGCTACCCTTACATAAGATCCATAAAACAATTATTAAGTGGTTTTTATTGAAAAATTGAAAATTTACATAAAAAACATATGAATTATCAACAATAAGGTTTTAATTATTTCTTAAAGATTTAGGATATTATAATTCATCATCTCTATCGAATTCTTATCCCTGAGAAGTATCCCTAGTGGTATTTATCGAATAACTAAAACCAATGAACTTGAACATCCAACTCCTACCTTCACATCTCATTAACAGGAGAATCATTAGGAACATTATGTGTCCAAATACTCTATGGGATGACACAAATTCTTCCATAGGAGTCTACTCACAAAGCAAGGTATGAACCTCTAGGCCTAATCAATGTCATTATCCCAACACGTTTGTCACAATTTTCACACACACACACACACATATATATATATATATATATTCATACTAACACCCAACATCATCAGTTCAACTAATTAATTCAAATAAATATGTATCACAAAGAACATAAACACATATTTATCACACAGAACAAACTATCCCGAACAGATATCACAAATCATGCATTTAATTAATGAACTATTATATATAACAATAACATTCATATATATGTCAATAAAACCTACATACCTAATAATGATGAATGAATATAAAGATAAGTATCATAAATCACCTATAACATCAAGTTCATCACTAAAGGTGAATTTAATCAATTGTATTAACAATGAATAAATTCCCCCGTAAAAAAACTCTAAGGATCACTACGTAGTGATGGTTGGTAACTAAAATAGTTCCACTTATAGTGTCTTAATGCACTATCTACAGTCTAGCCCATCCCCAAAAAATCAACAAAAACCCATTCAGTGAATCTCGGTGCTTTGATTCTATTTTGTAACATCCTTACCCAAACAACATTGTCCTTATCCTAATGCCACATGACCACATTTATGCCTCCCGATAAAGAAGAGGGTTGTATCTTTCAATGAGGGTATAAATATGAAATTAGGGAGACTTTAGTCCCTGTATCATGTCATTGAGTAGGAAAATAATGACCAATAAAAAACAATGAATAAATAATCAATGTAAAATACAGAAACTAAATAATGAAATACAATTAAATGTGTCTCGAAAAGTGGTAATCTTGTCCAATTTGTAAGAAGAAGTTAAATACAAGACATGTAAATAAATAAACATCTACATGGTACTCTTGTGTCTGTCTCAGCATGATCTTACTCTATGATCCACTACTTAACTGTCCACCATAAGGCCTTTTCCCTTCACTGGATCTCTTATCGTGAAATCAACAATTGCAATCAAATTCCAGAGTAGGGTGTGTGAAAAAGACTAAGTAGGACACCACCAATGCGTCCTCAGGACAACTGAAAAATATATATATTAGTATATATTCTAAAATAAATAAATTCTTTGTAAACATACATGTGTTCAGTCATTGTGTGTTGAACAAGCTGCCGCGAACCAGAACCCCACCTGCATCGTCTCATTGCCTATAAAAAATTCAAGAAGTTACATACCTCCATTGGGGACACAAGGCTCACCTTACCCCAATGGTGATTGTTATTATAAATTCTCAAGTTCCATCTGGTAGATTACTATTCCTCTAAACATTTTAAAATACCCACGACCCATGTTCTTGGAATGTAATGACCAATATCAATCCGCTCCTCATCCCTGACCTACATAACCTTTTAAAACACCCATATGCCAAGTACATAGGATGAGATGTCAGGTATCTATCATCTATTCATCCCATACCCACTTAAACATTTAAAAAATTAACTAAAAAATTCTATATAAAGAAATGACCAGTTTTTTCAGCTAGCTATTATGTATTCCTCTCAGTTGGGGATGAAATTTCCACCTTTAATGATATTATGACTATGTTAGGTAGGGTAGCTACCACTAAGCCACATAACTCCCAACCTCAGTGCCCCACATGTGTATATTGATACCTTCTACACAATTTCACTTGACATGAAAAAACAATAATACATATTATATAATGAAATTATAAGTCACATAAAGATCGATGTCAAAATAATCACACACAAACATGTACGCTGATGGATACTAACACTCGCGCGTGCAATTCATCACAATAATAGGTTTGTCAAACATAAACATCGCATTATGATAACATTATATATATATATATATATGGCCCAACATGGGATGAAACATCCGTCCTCAAAAGTCAGAAAAACCTCTCTGAGGTTTTTTTATTGTCAATGGAAACACTTAAAAGTGTGGTGTTGTCGATGAATCAATGCTCAAGGTATGTCTAGGGTCCCTAAAACAAAAATCATCTATTTTATTTTGGAAAAAAAATTAAAATATCACTTGGGATAATAATTTTTATATCCTAAATAATTTTCATTTTTTCTTAAAAAAAATTACCTGCGGTAATTATTTATCTCTCCAAGATAATTTTAATTGTCTTTTTAAATCAAAGAATGTGTTTTTAATTATCCCCCATTAATTTTCCTTGATAACATCATAGTTATAGTATTATAATTATATTAATTATCCATTGATAGAACATGTAATTATCCTATGATAATCTTGTTAATCTTTCCACATAATAATTACCTTAAATTTATCCTTAAAAAATGAACAGTATTATCTCTAAAGATCTCATGTAATAATTTATAGATAATTTCTTAAAATTATATAACGATAATTTATTATCAATTCATAACTTGATAAATTAAAAAAATATTCTAAATAATTTCTAAAAATTAACCTTAATTAATTTCACAGAGTTATCCATTAATAATTTATATAATAAATACCGCTTGATAATCCAAAAAAATTATCGATTGATAATTCAAAAATATTATCCATTCAATATTTGGATGTAATTATTATTTCATAATTATTTATAGATATTATTTGAAAATTTCACATAAATATCAATTGATTGATAAATCATTTTGATTAACATTTATTTCAAAAATATTATCTTTTGACAATTTTAGAGATTATATCCTTCTAATAAATTATCGATATTATTATTCTTGATAATTTAGATAACTAATTCTGATAACTTCATAGTAAAAATATTTGGATAATGATAACAAATTATCTCATATAGATATTTTAGATGACTATTTACCTATCTCCCAATAATCTACATAGCCATCCTTTAATGATTTCTATCAACTATTTTCATAGTGAGATTATCATTTGATAATCCGAAAAATTATCCCAAGATAATTCAAGTTTCATTAATTTATAATTCCATCATTTTTTTTTGAATTTGATAAAAAGAAAAAAATTTAAAGAAAGAATAAATAAACAATAATAGTAAGAAAATAAAATAAAATAAATCATACATTCATTTCATTAACATGTAGGTGGTAAACTTACCACTATTGTCAATTGAGGTGGAGGAGGAACCAAAATCCGTTCAATGGTGGTGTAGAGAGAAGGATATGGGGTTTTCAATCCAAGCTGAAACAACATACCCCAAGTATGGTAATTTTGGGGTGTTTGAAACCCTAATTGGCATGCTAAAATAATCAAAATCTAAAACCCACATTAAATCCACCATTTCCATCAAATCTGGATTCTGAGGTGTTTTATTTAATCATATTAATACGTTTGTGATTCATTCGGTCACTATCAGGTGAAAAATAAAAGTTTTGAGACCTTAATAAGGATAAAATTTTCTTTTCTACTTAAAAGTGGGGGTAAGAAACAGTAACCTAATTTTATTTTTTAATTTTTTTAAATAAATAAACTATATAATATAATTATAAGAAAAATTAATTTAATTCAGAAAACTAACCAAACACCCAATTTTATCCGCTTAGGGTAAACCCCATGTTCCATACCCAATTACGGTCTCATATTTCTCAGAAATTGATCCATTTGAGAGATATTAATTATTTTATATTTAAAAAATATATTACATCCTATATATCATAGGGTATAAGGGAATGAGACCCTATGTATGGTGCTAGGGTTTTTATTGAGAGAAAAATATCACATGTTCTGTGAAATCTATGAGAAACCATGTGAAATGTTCTTGAATCCCCTCCTATATATTATAGGGTATAATAAAATGGGTAGGACAGGGTAAACATACATGTTTAAAGTAGACTGGTAGAGTAATTTACACATATGTGTCTAGTTGTATGATGGTTTGTACACAGGAATGGCCATAAGTATACAAGCATGGACATACATCATAAGAAGGGAGATTTCCAACATTTACACACCTTTTATACATTCATATATTCCATGTATTTTTAGGATAACATGATTTGTGCGGAATAAGGACATGAAAAGAACATGTTATGGCTTGACACACCATGATCTCCAATTTACATGTTGTCTACCACCTTTGAGGGTGTTTGGAGGCTCATCTGAATTTGGACATGTATCAGTTGAGTGTGACCCATTTTTCCATCCCATTAAGGATACAATGAGTAATTATGTCCACACCTATAGATTGTGATCCCCTTTAAAGGATGAGCTCAGATAGAGTTTGTGATGTCCCCATATGAGAATGAATTTTGATCCTCTATCATCCCATCTTATACCATAGGTGGGTTCATGGAATTGATGTGACCTCCTTGAGTGGGTTATTGATCTCTGATATAAAAGGTTTTTTATGTATGATAAAAATATCATTGGAATGTAATCCCCTACATACCAGAATTATCTAGATTAGGTTCGTGTTCTCACCCAGGGGTCTTGGGTGTGATTCACTGTCTATGGATCAAGATCATTGGAGAACAGTCAGTTTTCATGGTCATGATCAAATGGCCATGAACTCATGGATTAGTTAATCTTGTGAATGATTGGATCATGGAATGGGTTCTCCTATAATTATCATTTTCTAAAGTAAAATCATGTTGCCAGAATTTTTCTTGAGACATCCTGAAGGAAGAATATACATCCTTAGTATATCATGGTGACTCATTTGTTTTATATTCCCTTGTTTAGTTGATTATTATTTATACTTTTTATTTTTGTTTTAGGGGTTTCCTAAGAAGGATTTTTATACTCTCCCATAAAAGGTCTATTCCAACACATGTTGTGTCATATGCAGATAATGACCATATCTACGATGTGTTGGGAGGAAAGGGTGGTGGTGGAACATATTTTTTGTTAGAATGACTGTGGTGTTTTCAAGGTGGTTTAATCTGATAGTAGTCCCCACCTTCGTAGAAGGTTGGAATCAAATAATATTTTCTATGGGGTCACATTTGGCTACATTAACCCATTCAATACTTTATTATTGTACTCTCATTGTGAGATTAAATGATTATATATGAATTGCTTTCTTTTTTTTTCACTTTATCATTTTATGGGATTAGATATGTAGGGTTTTGTATATGTACACTGGGCTAATTCATCCCATATATGGGATAAACCTACTCAAAATTGCTCACAAACCCATGGCCAATTTTAAGTGGGATTGGGGTAGTTAGGGATTGTCCAATGCTGGGTCAGATCACGAATAGAATATTAATTTTGACATGTTGATTTTCTCTCTTAATGTGAGTTCCTTTTTAGTTGAAAAAGAAAATGTTTGAATTAGAAAAAATACTACTGAATCCAATATTCAAATTTAACCATACCATAATGGGTAAAAATAATTTTCCCATGTAATATGATGTAATAAATAAACAACTTTAACTATAAATGAAGAAAATAAATCCATTCATTATCATAAATAATTATTTTTATTTTATTTAACAATATTAATTTTCATATATTGATGTTTTTTCTTGATGTAGGTTCCTTTTAAGATGAATAATTATATTCCAGTTTTATACATCAAATTAAAAATAGAATATTGAAATGAAACCTGACACTAGAGGGCCAAAATAATTTCCATGGCTAAGCCTATATCTTATATTTTAATTTACGACTATAAATAAACAAAATACATTCAACAATTTTATTCAATATTATTTTTTATTAAATATGTAACTATATTCATTTTGATATGTTGAATAATGTTGATTATATGGGTTCAATTTTAATTATCAGGTAATATTTCAGTATCATACATTCAATTACAAAATTGTTGATTGAACTGTACCCAAACTGTAAGGGGAAAAAAGAATTTCTATAAATGTGTTGTGGAAAAAATTTTCATTTAATTCTATAGCTTCAACACATAAATCTTTTATATGTCTTAAATAGTTTTTTTATTTAATTTCTAACAATATTAATTTTGATAAAATGATATTTTTTGTTTATATCTATTCCTTTTTAGTTAATTAATAATTTTTAACTGTTTGGAGTTTTATTATATAATGGAATCTTCTAAACCAAGGTAAAATATATATTATAATTTAATTTGTAATGAAATAAAGTTCATATAATTTTTGTCTAAAAGCTCAATATTTTATTAAGTATTTTACATTAATTAATTTTTTTTTGAATTCATTATAGTACAAGAAACATTTTACTGAAACGATTCCAGAAATATTACGATAAAAATACATTATTAATGAGAAGGATTGCAATAGATTATGATTCATACATTGTATTATTAATTTTAGATTGATGAAATTTAATAATTAGAAAACAAATAACTAATTTTATGTGATTAAAATCAATCAATACTAAAAGTGTAATTTTGTCCAAAATAAATTATTCTATTGTGTAAATTGGATAAACGACTTCTATTAATGAAAATATATATTAAAAATCAACTAATTAAATTTTGATATGTAATAGGATTTATAACACATGATGTTTATATAGTTCATTTTTCTATTGAATCAATTTATCTTTATATTTAATCTATTGATTTAATTTTTTTTATATTTAATAAATTTAATATGATGAAATTAAATTTCATTTTCTTAATTTATTATGTGATAACTTTCTTAGGTTCATTTGTTTGTAATTTTTTGAAGTAGTTAATTTATGGATTAATAATGAAAAATAAAATTTTACAAAATGCTATCACTTTTATGAAATCATCATGATATAGGAATGAATTAATTTTTTAAAAGATTTTTATAAATTGTATATATATTTAATATGTAAAATAAATCAATTAAAATTATTATTATTTATTTAGAAACTCTTTTTTGTCATTTTTTAAATTAAGTGATCTTTTATTCTAATAAAAAAAATATTTTTTATCCAATTCATTAATTAATAAATTAAATTGATGAATTATTTTAGGGATTAATTTTAAAGTCAAAAAATTCTTATTTATTTATTCATAATCCAATTTATTTAATGATACTCAGTAATATACACGATTCTAGTTAGAATACATTTTTATGACATTTTTTTTCTAAAGACTATTTTTCATTTCATTAGGCAATCATATAATAAAAGTAGTTTTAACCACCTCTAGAAATTGAATATTGTAACATTTATTCTGTGTTTTTTATTAAATTTATTGAAATTATATAATAATTTTCATATAATTTTATTGTATAATGAATAGTAACTATATATACGTTTTTTCACTATATTATAGTTTAATAGGTTTAATCAGGGGGTTAAAATAAGATATAAGGGTTAAAATATCCCTAAAAATATTAATTTAATTGTATGAGATTATTTCATCACTAAATTATCCCATATTCAAAAATAATTTCCCAATAATTCCACTTACCCATGAAAATGAATATAGTATTCTTATGTTAGGGAAACTAACAAGGATTTCACTCTCCTCATTTATAAATTGAAATATCCACTACTGACTTCTCCAAACACATTGATTAATTTAGCATAACTAGGATATAATAAAAAACATTTTAATTTTTTTATTAATTAACTATAAGTCATGGTGTCAACAAAATAAAATCCTAAGAATTATAATGGAGAAATCCAAAGTAGGATACCCAAAGAAGATGTAATCATCTTAAACGAGCTCATTCAAGTATACATCTACTTCTACCACAATAAAAGCTTCATAAAATATTTTAAATTAATAAAATTAGTATCATTAAATGCTAAAATATTATTCTCTTCATATCATTAAGAATATTTATCACTATTATATCTATTGGAAAATGAAAATGTTGTTCATGAGTATATATAAACTACCACCTATATGAATGGATGTATTCAATTTTTATCACTACCTCACGTGGATGGATATAAATATTTATTTTATAAATATATGTAATATTTATGACATAATTATGATTTTTAATGATAAAATGTTATATATTTTCTTTTCCAACCATCAATTATAAAATGGAAGTGTCTCTCATGTGTACGTGTGAGCTACTTCCCTCATGAATGAAATATTTCATTATTAATAACTACATTACATGGAAGGTTAAACAATTTTATTAAACAAATAAATATGATATATATTAAAATCCTAAAATTATGGGGGTAATGAAACCATTACCAAGGATGAAGAACTAAAACTGTGTAAAGAAAACATTCATGAAAAAACAGGTCAATTAACACCTAAATAGTTTATTTTTACAATTAAATACGAGTAAATGAGTAAAAAAATTAATAAATGAATGATATACCATAATGAAGATATTTTTATGAATTCTATATTGAATAATAATAAATAATAAATTATTTATTAGATTTTTGGAATGAATTTTACCAAGCTTGAATTCAAGGTAGTGGATTAATTTTCAATCATATTTTTTCAAGATTGTTCATGTTTAAAAATTTAATGGTTAAATAATATTATATTTATCACATAAACCCATAAATTTTAATCCTATATAGTGATTTTTAGGGATTTCATGTATAATTAACATTTTACTCCTCTTCTGAACTCTAATGACCTAAGGAATGTTTTTAGTAAAGGTGACCTTATTCCATTCTTTAGATTGAGAGTGTTTTTCAGCATTTTCTTTATTCTATATTTAGTTTCATGAATTTTATTGTATCATAAAACGTCATTTTTATAATAAAAATTATGTATATATTTCATTATTTAGAGTATTTAGAAAAATATTATTCTCCAGGTTTCTAATAATATTATTTTGACTTTTATTATAATTGTAAGAATAAAATGTTTTTTAATGTTTTCCAATGTTTTATTTTTCATTCATAATTTATTTTTGGGATTATTTTTGTTTAAATAGATTTTGGGGAATTATTTTATCCTTATCACTTAAAGACCATGTATTTTCTCCATATATGGTTATTTATTGTATGTTAAAGTATTACATCAATTTTCTCTACTTTGGTACTCCAAAATACATGAGAAATTCTTATAAGTAAATGAAACCTTATTTTTTTCATTAATTCAATAATATTTTTATTCCATATACCTATTATCTATTTCTTTTAATGAAATTCAATTTATCATATATAAATATTTTTAAATTAATTTTAAAATATATTTTCCTTCCTTTAATTTTTTAGAAATAAACTTCTCTATATATTCAATATGGATATTTTGACATTCATTACAATGGTGTGAAAATAATGTTTTATAAAATTTTTTTTTTGAATGCCTTTTCTCTCCATTCAGAACATTATTTTTTATAGAAAACACATTCCATTATTCTATATTTTTTAAGGAAAGTCCTTTTCACTTTATGATTTTTATTTTTAATTTTTAACCAAATGAAAATGATATTATTTTATTAAAAATTTTATTAAGGGATTTAATTTCCATTATGTATATTTTAATCTATTAGACTACATTTTCTTACGTAAAAATAGAATATTCTAAAGATTTATTTTCCAAAACCTTATTTGTTAGTACTATTTTAAATGTATTCCAAACAAAACATAAAATGTGTTTTGGAAGTAATATTTATGTTTGTTTTAATAACCATGATATAAACATTTATAGAATTTTCTTATTAAGGATTCACATATTCTATACTATATATTTTCTAAAGGAATTTATTTTAATAAAAACCTTATTTTTTGGATGAATTTAATATATCATTTTTCCCTTACTGATTTATGATTTCGGCCAAATTTTTCTCATAAGGATTTATTATAATTTATATATCAAAATCTATCATTAATTTGACATTATTTTATCTTGAATATAATTGTTAATTTATACTAAGGATTTATTTAAAATCATTTCAACATTGACTAAATTATGTAATCATTATTGTATTTGGTTTCAACTGAAGATAGTTACAAAGAATGTTATTTCACTAAATATGGAAATATTTATATACTTTGTATTTTATTCCATAAGGAAATTAATTTATTAATAAATAATATTGATTATATATACTGTATTTTTCATTTAAAATAGGAAGTATGGGTTGGACATGTGTAAGTGTTTGGTGGGATCCATCATATCCCTTAGATTCATCAAGTAGGTATCATCAGAAAATATAGAATGGGTATCCTAGTTTTTGACAACCTATATAATTATTTTGTCTTAGAATGAGGCCTTGATGGTACAAAAGATTACATTAAAAAGTTCTATGATGGTATAATCATGATTAATTGGCATAACTCCTTAATAATAAGATCATTATATCTTGGATCAAGGATTATGATATATAACATTATAAATTACATCGTTATGAAATAAATTATTATTTTTCTTGTGATGTTTACTATCCCATAATATATTCAAAGATCATGTTATAGAATATGTGGCATGTTTCTGTATTATTAAATTTTCTATAGTGTCTATTACTTATGTAATTATGATATATTTTGTTGTACACAACCAATTTCAGAGAAAACTGACATCACCCATTTATTTGTTTTCCTTTCCCAATTGTATTAAGAAGGGATCATTAAAACATATCCTTGATAAACGTAAAGGAATAATAAAATTTTTAAACATTTCAAAAGTTATACATCATTCATGTATGTTACTAATCTCTAAATATTTATATATTATTTGATCCTATGGGATGAGATCTATTGTATCTGGTACCAGTGAAATAAATTTATCATTATCTCATTTTACTAGAGTTAGTTTTATTACTTTTGATATCAAATAAAATTTAGTAGGAACCTTAAGAAGTTGTTTTTAAAATAAAATATATTGCCTGAATATTATGATAATCCTAGGGAATGTTCATGAAATGTTTAGAAATTTAATATCATGGATCTATTTTCATCATGATATAAGTTAATTAATTGTATTCCATTATTTCGAGATCACCCACAGTGGTAGTAGAAAAAATTTTCCAACACTTATAAACAAAATATGTATATATCTCTAGAGAAAGTCCAAAGATATTTTATTGTAAATGATCATATTATGACTATATTAGGGAATTTGACTCAGTTTATAAAGAAAAACCTTGCATGTTTAAAAAATATATTTCTTCAAATCCTAATAAAATGCTTTTAGATCACTATATATGGTAGAGACATCTATCATCTAATAAAATTAATAATGCAATGATAACTATGAAATAAATAAATTTCATGAAAAAAGATATTACTCGATTTCAGAAGTAATAAAAGGGAGAACATGATTGATGTTGACTATTTATACAAAAACCAAATAAGAGTATTAAAAATGAAGCTTTGAATGAAATAATTTTATGATATTATTCTTCCCAAAATATTTACCTCAAGAGGAATGAGATGATATGGAAGCGATTTATTTAATTAAATACATAGGGAAGAGGGATGAATAGTTGATTATAAGAAAATATTTACATGACTGGAAAGTTATGATATAGACTACATAAAAAAATATTTTAAGTATGATTGACTATTTATATGTGGGGATTAATACCGTCATTTGAAGGGAACAAGTCACTAATGTGTTTTCATCATATAAAGATATGGTATCAAGTGCCATCAAGATCGATAAATAATTCTTAAAGTCTTATATTTTCATATTTAATATAAAAAAGAAGGGGATAATTGTTCATAATGTGAAAAATAAAATTGGTGATGGAGAAGAATGGAAAGACATAACATTTTATAGGTGATAATTTGGGAAATAAACACCCTGATACATTATAAAGGAAATGAGATTCAACTATAATTTTAAGGGAAAAGGGTCATATAGATTATAAATTAATGGTAAAGAAAGAAGTAAAAAATATCAGTTATTTTAACTTTAAGGGGATGGAACACAGTTCAAAACAATTACCCATTCATCAATGCAATTAAACATAAAAGTAGAATTTAGAGAAATTCTAATCTTATAGAAATTATGCATCGAGTGTTTAATCCCCATAAGTAGTGATTGTAGGAACTTTGATTGTGAACTCATGATTTATTTGATTTAAAATATATTCATCATAAAATATGGATTTTATATATATTATTAAATTTTACATAATACTAATTTATAGGGATTAATAATTTTTATGATTAATTAATTTGTATATAAAGTGTAAAATAATTTATCTTTATTTAGTGGTATTTTTTATAGGAAAGGATTTGAAGGTTATAATTTCATTGAATGTTATTTTTTACTCAGAGTCCCCATTTTAGCTTTAGATAGTCTATAATAATAGGATAGACAAATTAACATTATTTTATGGATCTAATGATTCTTTAAATTTTTATTTTGGTGATTTAGGAAGGAAAAATTCATCATGTTTATTAATCATTTTCATTATGATATTTATAAAAGATGAAAAATTGATCAAAACCTAATATAAAGCTAAAATTATTCATATATAATGGAAATAAATAATGTAACTATATTTTAACAAACTATATATCTTGTGGGAAAAATTGTTCTTCCATCATAAATAAGAGGAAGATCAATTTTAAAAGTTTTATGTGGGGAATATGTTTCAGCTATCATAATATTCCTCTCGAAACATGTTCACAAGTATGGGTCATATATAGAACATACACTTATTTATAAATATTTAATTAAAAAATAAAAACATTTTATGTAATAACTTTTTAATAACTTATCACGATAAAATATACATATGAAATTATACTAATTATAATATTATTTTATTATGGTTATAAGAAAACTAAAATTTTTAGGATATAATTTATTTAAGGGGAGAGAATATAACACCCTAATATTTTATTATTTATTTTATTTTAAATAAATATAATGTTGAGTAGTTTCTAAAACATGTAAAACTAAAGTAAAATGATCCTCAACATGTTTATATTATAAAACTAAACAATAATTAGTATAGATAATGATATTAATCTATTATGATAATTACATTTTATTATATAGTTTTACCCGATTATTTTCATTAAATATACAGGAAACACATTTTAATGGTTGGTGGGGAACCATACATGAACTATGCAAAAATATGATGATATAAAGATCTAGACTTCCCCAGAAACCAAACTGGACCGAGATCCCATACTAAATGAATGGCTTATCCCATTACCGCACATATGTTGTGCATTGTCATGGGAAGATGTCATCCTACCAGATACACCCCATATCACATCACTGTAGTGGGAGCACATTGCTGTACTAGGACAAAAAACTGAAATGTTAATGATGATGATAACGATTTGATTCCAAACAACCACATCTTTAATTGTTCTAATCAGTTTATATATTGAAAATGAAAAGAAAATATCAACATGAAACTTCAATGGATGATGAACATTGGTGTGGGATTTATTGACAGAGCTCTTGAATTAGGAACTATGATACTTCCTAGACACCATGAATGATGCCGCCAAGAAAAAAGATAAAACCTACTGACCCACATTCACCGAACCCACCAAAATTATTCAAAATGGTATTGAATCCATCAATCCTCGCCAAAATGGGTTTGTGTGTGAAGAATCACACTGTAATTTAATGATTGGAAAATATATAATTAATGTGATCTGATTAAAATTGTACAATGTTAAGAAGGGGTGTTTTTTGAAGAAATTATTTCAAATTTATGTGAAAATTAACCACTTTTCATAGATATTTATGTATGAACTAAAATATTGACACTAAATTTATAATAAATTGATATGTAATAAAATTAAGAACACTTGATGTCTGAAAATGAAAATTTTAAATAAATAGGGATGTCTTGATATTTAATATTATCTTATAAAAGTTAAATTTATTTATATTATTATTCTTATTAAATGAAATAAAATTAATTTTTTAATTCATCACATCAACAATGGATTAGGGTGAATTTTTTAGATATGTATAAAATGTTTAATTTCTGGGTAAGTAGTGAAAAATTTAATTTCATTAAATAATGTAACATGTATGATATCATCAGGATTTAAGGTTTAAATGAATGTTTTTGACCCCATTTTATAGACCATATATATATATGTATATATAATAGGTAACATAAATTATTTGAAAATGTAATTTTGAAATTATAAAACTAAATTTAAAATTTGAAAACCCAAGTTGTATTATATTATAAAAAAATAATTATTTTCTATTTTTTTAATTATGTAATTACAATTTTACATTTAGTTATGGATGTTTTTTAAAATCAAATATAAATCCTTTTTTGGTTGATTAAAATTATTTATTAGAAAATAAATAATTAATGTGATCTGATTAAATCATTCAATGTTGAAAGAGATATTTCTCCATGAAATTTATTTAGGAGTTGTGTAAATTGATCACATTTAATATATTTTAATGTGTTAACTAATAGATAAGTATTAAATTAATTATGAATTTATATGATATACAATTTAGAACACTCTATGTTTGAACATTGTGTTTTTATTTAAAAGCTGTTTTTCTTTATATCTAATGTTTTTAATTAAAATATAAATATATGTGTTTTGTAATATTATTTATATGAAATGTAAACAATTTTTTAATTAATCTATCCAAAATTATATTACGTTTAAATTTTGAGAGTTTTCTAAATATGTTGATTTTTGGGTGAATTCGGAAAAATAAAATTTTATAAAATAATCTATCTTTTATGACATCATCATGAAATAATAATGAAATGAAATCATTGAAACCCTTTTTATAGAAATAATATATATATAATAAGTAAAATAAATTATTTAAAATTAGAATTCTATTTTCATAAACACATGTTTTTCATTTTATAACCCAAGTGGTATTGAATTATAATGAAGGAAATATTTTATATTTTTTTGATTAAGTAATTAGAAAGAATAATTTGGTTTGGGATTGTTTTTTAAATTCATATAACTATCCATTTTAATTATACTCCAATAAACATCAGGATTTAATCTATCTACATGATTATGGTGTAAACCCATTTTTATGCATAAAATAATTTTTTTTTAAAATTATTTTCATTTTATCTGTTGTTATTATATTTAATTTTTTACTGATTCTATAAATTGAATCTTGTAAAATGATTTCCATATTTTTAATAATAAATTTAAATATTTATAAAAAGTATTATTTAATTTTTAGTCATAATGAATATGTTCTATAGTAAAATTATGTCATGATGGTAAGATTAAAAGGTTTAACGAGGGGGTTAAAATAAGAAAAATGAGTTAAAATATGACTAAAACCTATCTTAATTAAATAGATGAATGAGTTTAGAAATTAATGTATCCTATATTAATAAAATACCATTTGGTTCCACGTACCATGAAAATGAATTTATATTATTATAATGCTAAAGAAATTTATATGGGTCTCACTCCCATCACATATAAAAGTGCACCTCCTCTTGTCACTTCTCCACACATTTTGAGAAATTTTAATTAGAAATTATCTACTAAAATAACTTCCAAACACCCTTATAAATTTCCTTGAGGGTATCTTAATTCCGAAAAATGAACCTTTGAATGCCTACTAATAGATCCAATGGAAGATATGAAAGTAAGAGGGATGCGTCTTAACTGAGCTCATACATGTTACCATAAACTACGACATCCTATAAGAATTATTAAAAAATATTAAAACATAAAAATAGTATAATTTTTTTTACTAAAATGTTATTATGTCAATAGAACGACAAATTTCTATCTTCATTCTATCTAGTATAAAATGAAAATGTTGCTCATTTTTACGTGCGGACTACCGTCTCCATGAAGTAGTATTTAATTTTTCAACATCACTGAACATGAACAGTTATATAACAAGATTTAATGAATATATATAATATTTATGAAATATTTTTTTAATTTTAAATTATTATATACTTTCTTCCCCTTCCACCCATTGGTAAACAGAAATTTCGCTCATGTATACATTTAGACTATCACCTGTTAGAACAATATATTTCATATTTCATTGTTATCATATATGGACGGCTCTAAAAGTGCATGTAATAAATAAACATGAATACATAGACATGAAATTATTGAAATTATATATGTGATGAAACCATGTCTATGTGGGAGGGGATAAAATAGGAGAATTACATTATTAAAGAGAAATTGAACAATAAACACCAAAATAATTGATTTTAATAGTGAATTATGATTAAATAGATAAAAAGAATTAATGAATAAATTATACCAATAAATATAGATATAAGTATAGATATTATATATATGATTAAAAAATATAGATCAATTATACAAGTGGTTAAAATCTGTTGGTATGAGAGGAATTATTTTGGGGGTGATTGAATTGGGCTTATAATATAAAAAATTACCTTTTCATAATTATTACCATATAATCCCCATAACATTGAAAAAACCTAGTTATATATAAATTAGGTACATATAATTTTATACTTTAAAATACATTCTTATTTTCTTAATAAAAACCAAATTAAAATGAAGGGTTCGGTTTTAACCTTAAAATTATTTGAGTTATATGAAAAAGTATATATATCATATATATATTCTAAATATTAGAGATTAGAAGAGGAGATGGAATATTTCTCAAGGGGTGAGATTCTCTCCCTTCCTTTCCATGGCGATCATTCCAAGGACTGCATCAAGTTACACCTGTGTGATGAGGATCAATATGTGGTTGGACGCAGGGGGATTTTTCTCTCTGTGCTTCACGCAATAGAAGTTTGAACAAGTGTAGTCTTGTGGCGCCACTTCTCCCAAACAGAATGATTGAAGGTAATATTGTGGGTCATTATGATCTTTTGCAGAGTGCTGCTGCCAGTACGATCAATCTGAGTATTAGTGTTGAAGGATGGGGATCCAGAGGGAGACCCGAGTTTTTTTGGTTGGTTCGCGGCTAGTCTGATGCTTGTGGGTAGAGATGGGTCACACTAGGACCGACTAGTTTGGCTTATGGGATTGGCGAGGCACCAGATGCGTATGGTGCATCCCGATATGGTTGGTGTGGCGAGGCACTAGACGCGGAGAATGATTCATCCCAGCGAGGCAAATGGAGTGGTGATGTGATGGACACGGCATATGGTTCTTCTCTGTGAGGTAGACGGTGCGGCGAGGTGCTGGACGTAGCGGTGGAGTCGTCATTTTAGGATGGCCACAAGCCCTGCTTTGCTTGCTTCTAGCGATTGTGTTCAGCTGCTCGAGGTCAGAGACCTTGTGCGACGACCTAGGATTTGGGACCGAGGAGGCGATCTGTTCATCCCCCTGCTTGACTTTGGTGTTTCATGGTGCTTCCATGAGATCTCTAGACGGGTGAGGATCAACGGAGGTTACCCGGTGCAGATTCCAGTGGATGGTGGCGGTGCTCTTCCCTGTGGCGGTGTGGTGGGGATCGCGGTGAGGGTTTCCATCCCAGGGGAAGAGATCACGATTCGATATGTGACAGTGATGGTGAGGCATAGGCTAAGAGACCTCTGACTATGGGTACGGTGACATTTTCTCTATTATAGGTGAGTGGGAACCTCGAAAAAGGCGTTGTATCAAATGGTGTGTGCTGCCTTTTTCTCCATTGGAGGTGAAAGGGAACCCCGAGAGAGGTGTTGTTTCAAATGGGGTATTGAATCGTGGTATTTATGCATATAGGTTAGTGATTGGGATGTTCATTGGTGGGCCTTAGGGTCTTTTATTTTATTAGTTTGTTGATTATTATGGGTCTTTAGACCACTTGGGTTTTTTACTGCTTTATTTTGTTTGGGCTTTTTCTCTGGTTTCTTATGGGTGGTGTTGGACTACCAATGTGTGTTTGGTGGTGATTATGCCACAGTATTATATCATTGTATCTGGATTAATTTTATTAATAATTTTTTGGGATCGAGTACCCTTTGATCCCAAAGTTTCCTAGTATTAGAGATTAACTCCAAAAAAATAATTTAAAAAATTACCCCATAAATACAAATATGAAGATAAAATTTTAAAAACACACATTATAATAAAACTAATTGGTTATCTACTAGTTAGATCCCATCATCACTCGACATAAATTAACTACTAATAATTTTTATTAAAACATAACAAACAATCCATAACATAGATTTTATATATATGGAAGAATAGAAATAGGGATTTAAAAGAAATACCATTTCTCTTCCATAGAAATATGTCTGATAACATATGTAAAGGAATAAAGAAAGTATCATCAAAGTAATCCTATTTACAGAACAACATAAATTCTGAAAAATATATAAGAAAAATAATAACAAATAAAAATTTATTTTAAAATAGTTTGAGAAATTATGTCATGAAGAAATTAGTGAAACACAATATCTAATCAACTTTGGTTGATCAGCAAGGAAATATTCTCCTTATACTTTTTAAGTGATTTGAGTTGTGAGTGTGTTAGTACGTTCATCCTTTAACTTAGGTTTTTTTAATGTAACATATAAAATAGATATTCTTTGTGTTGGAGAATTTTATTGCAATGATCCAAATATGGACCACCCTACTCCACTATAATCATTTTACGATTCCACGTATTTTATTATGTTTAATATCTAATTATATGTTGTAACATAATCCTCGTGAGATGGAAACATCTCAACTACTCCATATATATAATTAAATATAAAAATTATCCTTTAGAAATACGGACTTATGCATGGTAGGTATATTACTCATGATTGATGTACATAAACATAATTTGGTAGCCCCATCATGTTTTATATCCATAGGGTGTAATTACTATTATGAAAATAAGATTAGAATTAATCAAATCGGTCATCTAGTTGATTGGATAGGCATAGTTGATAAAATCACTTCATTTGGTTTATCCAACCTTTAGAAAATGTATTATTTTATTCTATGTTCATTTAAAATATAACTTACTGTTAATTTTCTAAAATTAATGTATACTTTCTCCCATCTATCTGTTCATGTCATCATGTGGTTATTGATTTTCATCATGTGGTGGGTCCATCACATAGTAAATTTTTCCTATAAAATATTCATGATCGAATTCCATATTTATTGTGGATTTAATTCAATGTAAAATTGATATTATACTTATTAATATTTCTCCATTGTCCCTATATTGATTCTCATGGATTCCAAAATAGTTCATGTGGTCCATTAGTATTCATGTGTTCGATCACACATAGTAAAATTTATTTAAAAAATATTACATAATATAATAAATATCAATTATAATTAGAAGAAACATGATTTAGGATCATTAAAATTAAGACTTACTAGATTGTTTCAATAATATCTCTCTTTTAATGATAACAAATCATGGTTGGAAAAATCATTAAAAACTGAAATTTTGCACCTTTAATTCACTTATTTCAATATATAATACTCCCTCTAATGGGATTAAAAAAATCAAATAAAAGATAGATATAATATACATTATATCGAAGAAAAACATTTAATCTAGATAAGAACAAACATTTAATATAGATAAGATCAAATAAATATCATTCAGAAAGATTTAAAAAAAATACAACAGTTAAAAATCAAGTATCTAAATTTGAAATTGAAAAGGAATCATGCTTTCTGGGATCAACTTGTTTATTATTTTTTGTAAAATGTTTAGGAGTAGGATTATGATAAATAGTATAATAGTATCAAGTATTAATACTCTTAAAAACAAGTCTCATGTGTTTTACAACCTTAATTTTTGTAAATTTAAATCTTATGAAGGTTGGTGTATATGGAGTAGGCATTGAATGGAATAAATAAGAAGACCAGATAATATGTATTATTCCAACTACAGAAGGAGTAACCATATATGTATAAAAAAAATACATACCAGGTTCTATTTGTCGGTGAAATCATATATCAAACATGACTTATGATCCATAGTATCCTTGAATCACCTTTTTCATCAACAAAAGTATTCAACCAAGGTCTATGAAATATATTTTATTAGCATGATCAATAATGTAGTGGATTGTAGGGTGAATATTCAATTAAATATATATGGGCCTAATTAATGACTAAATCCCATTATTGGTTATGAATTTTGTTATGTAATAATTTATTGCCATCTTATGATCTGTTTTTCCATTAAATCTATCATTGGATTAGTTTTAACTAAGTCATAAGTTCATTCGACATGAGTCTTAAAATCTATTAAAGTAAAAAAATTGTTTTCCAAATAACCATCCATGGATCCTTAAACTATTCTCTAACAATCATCCTTTCCAAAATCTCATCAAGAGTAGTGTTAAAAATTACATTAAGAGGAGGTAAAATAAAATATGATGAAATAATAAAAAATAGTAGGTCGAAAAACCTATGAAAATAAACTAAGTTTTTTATTTTGTTGATATATCATCATATCTTGAAAATATACTTGAATAATTATCATATTCTCATTTATCCACTAAATATTTATTTAAGTTAGGTCCATCTTACCAAAAATAATATAGTAGTAATATGATGTATAATGGAAGAAAAATATATGTATATTCCTTCATCCTTGGTATCATTGAATATTTACCTAATTTCCCTTAAAATAATTCTACATATTTAATAGGTCAATCATAAACATATTCAGGTCATCTCTTGTAACAATCATGAGGAGGCTGAAAAAATAAGTAAAGGAAAATATTTTTAAGAAGGATATATTTTTTCATTGTAGGAGAAGTCTCGCTAGAATCCATGTCATCAATCCATAATAATGAACCTCGCTCCCTCTCTCTATAGAATGATAAAATAGTATTCCACCAATTCTAGGCTTAAACATGTTAGAAGGATCTTATTCTCCAATTGTAGCTCGTCCCAAAACATCAATATCTTTTAACTTTTTAGGGATAAACATTTAATCAAAAAATTACTCTAATTATCAATTTAAATAATAATCTTCATGACTATCATTTATTAGATAAGAGACATAAATATTTTACTCCATGCATATCTGATCCTCTAAGGATCCTTCAACAATGACAGGTGTTGTTGGGATATAAAGTTAAATATGGATGGAAGGGATATCATGATGAATTGGGAAGTATCCATACTAAAAAATCATTACTATATTAAGATATTATCCTCTTTTTATTCCATTAGATAGTTCCCATTCTTTTTGGACTCATCACTTTCTAAACATTCTTCATTCATTCCAATGATTGAACTTTATACTCAATAAATTCATCATCATCATTATAATCAGAAAAAGTATCTCAATAAGAGCCTTCCAGAGATTGATTACTATATTTAATATTAGTATCAAAATCCTATTTATGATATGATAGAGATTTTGGAGACTCATAAGTCCATATGAAATCTTATGAGCTCTAGATCACTGTACAACTATAGATGGAGAAACATAGACTCTCTCAAGAGTATAAATACTTTCATCCATGTATTACCTTTACGATTTTTCATTCAAACCATTCATTTCAATTTCATAATCTATTATCATGATATTTGTTTCATAAAATATTTATGTCTAATTTAATTATATATAAAATTATTCCTCAGAATAAAAAATAACAATTTCACTATGTTCCAAACATGGAACAAATATATATTTTGGAATCAATGGATGTTAAACTAAATTGAAATTTTTATAAAGTTTTTCATAATTTGAAACAATATAATTTCTCAATATATTATTTACTAATTTCATTCTATTACATATATTTACTGAATAAAATCCCACATAATGTTATAAACATATCCTCCTCAAGGGACAAGTCCACTGAAATCCATCAAAGCATAAATAATATTAGGATATTTTAAAGAGTTGAGTCAGGAGGATAGATTACAAAACTATCCTATATGTCTCATGTGATACCTATTTATGTTGATATTTAATCCATTTTTAATAAAATATAAAAAATAGGTCATGATGCCTCGAGATATCAGAGTCTCATTTCCTCGGATAAATTAGGTGTTGAATAAACATGACCAATCACCTACACTCTCTGTCAAATTCCATAATAATTATCCTTCTTGTGTTTACATCCTTATTTATCTCTCCCATATATTTCCCAACCTAAAATATTCCATGATATACAATATGGTATCATTTAAGATCCTAAAAATCATTTTTAGGATTTACATGGACTCTTATTCTACATTATTTGGAAGATAAAGATAGATATTCTCTATTCACACTTTTCCAAACATATTCATTTTTTCTCAATTGCATCAAAAATTATAATTAAATTGAAATATTTTATTAACAATGGGTATAAATTACTTCTATTATCTTTAAAATAGATTCTACACCACTTCATTAAATCACTTAAAAACTAAAGAACATAAACTCAACCAATCAGCATCAACATATTTATTTCGTGAAACTAACCAATTCATGATTAAGAATTATATCACTTGATAGAGGCCATTGAAAAGTTTTTATTTTTATAAATGGTGGTTGATCATACAAACGATCTAATTCCATCAGTTCCTTCAAGAGCACCATATTGTATAGGTTTGATGGATTTTAAATGATAGGGGTCAAAATTGGTTTAGTTTCAAGAGGGATAAAAAGTTTAACATGGTTCAATACCAAGAGGGAAAAGAATTAAAATTATAGGTTGGGTAAAATTTTAAATCATTTTGGTATCAGGATAATAAAATTTGAGAAATTATATATATATATATATAACTACACCAACTAGAAAAACATAGCCACATGATTGACTATGTTAATTTATTTATGGTAACCTCTAGGATCCATAATAATTTTTCATACAACATAACTAATAGTTTATTGAATATTGAATAGTAATATATATATTGTCCTATTTCAAGACTGACCCTTCATGAAAGTTTGTTCCATGCAGTCACTTCTGAACTCTTACTAAAATACTATACTTTAAGATTTAAACGTAGAATAAAAAGTAAAAATAAAATATCATACATTAATCATGTCAAATATTATTGAGTCACTCTATATTCCAAGGCTTTGAGAATATATCATTGAGCCTTTTCTTGGTGCATTTTAATTTAAGAGTGATTTCAACTTCCAAAAAAAGGGTTTATCAGAAATACCAATAACACGTGTATTGTGAAAATTTATATAGAAAAATACAAATCTAAATCCATGGTCAACTAAGGTGAATTTTATCTAATGAATTTGTATACAACAATTTATTGTAGCTATGTAAATATATTCATTATTTTAGAATGAAAACTAATTCTATTTCTTACTACACCATCAAACCAAATACTTTCCCAAAAAAGCAACATGCTTCGTAGGTTAATTTTTTTCTAACATACAACTACCAAAACTGACAACAAAATAACTCAATAATTCAAAATATTGTCTTATATAATAAATTAGAACATTTTTAATCTATTTATAAATATTTGATCATCATTTAAGTGTTCTTTCAAAGGTTTTTATTGGAAATGTAAAAATATACACTTGGTAAACATAACATTTTGATACCTAGAGGTTAAGTAACATAAACCTATAATAATACCTCTATAATAAGTTTGGTATACTAGTTTCACACATTCAGCCAAATATATTTTACAGTTATCACTCATTTTTTTATCAATTTATATAGTGATATCCATACCAAAATAATTTATAATATTTTTTTTTAATTTTCATTAATTTACAGAAATTCCATTTTTATTTTAACAAAATTTAAATCCTAGAAATTATTCTAACTCTTATATTAAATACATTTCAAGTTAAAATATCATTATATTAGAAATTTCAACACATAATTAAATATCAGATTAAAAAATTGAAATTATCAACATATATTTGAGAAACCAAATCATCCTTTGATGTTATTTTAATAAATAAGGTAAGATCCACTATGCCATTTTAAAATACATTCAAAATTATGAATGAGATGATCCTATAATACCAATATCTAGTATCTAGTTTAATACCATAATGTTATTTTTAATTTTATAATGTGTGATTTGGAAAATAAAGGTTTGAAAATTTAGGGTATTGTTTAAAAACCAATCTCAGTAGTATAATTTTTTAATAATTTACTCTTGAAATAAATTTGATATATTTTGGAATTATGATTTTCTATATATTATAAATGTATTCTAGTGGAATCATGTCAAGATATTGGTGAAAAGGACTCATAATAATCAATTCCTCCTTTATGAATATATCATTTTGAATGAAATATATATTTATTCCTAACTATTATTCTATATTAATCAGTATTATTTTCATATACCCATTAAGTTACAATTTTCTTGTAGTCTTTAGGTCTCTCCACTTGTTTCCATATTTTATATATTTTGAATTTAGATAATTATTGTTGCATAGATATCTCTTAGTACATGTCACAAATTTCATTAATAATGTACTTTGGTTCAAATTGAGACATGAATGCCCCTTATTCGACTTGTTTCTAATATTAGACTGAGTTTTAGTTCCATTGTCTAGATAACCATTATAAAAAAGTAAGGGATAGTTTTAGGCGTCATAAAATCTCAATTAATGGATGTTCTTTTCTCATATAAGGCTCATAAAATGTTAATATGTTTTGAATGGAATCATGTTAGAGATTTTGTATTTAAATCAACATCATGGTCAGATTACTTCATGGAATTATCGGTATTACTGTTTTTTGTAACATAAATAAGGTATTCTATATGATAGTTAGGTTTATGTTGATCTCTCTCAAAAAAGTGACATTAATGGTTTCTAAAAAAACATTATATTTTTTTAAAAAGACTCTAAATGATTTTCTAGAGGTTAAATTACCTTCAGAAATTCTGTTATTACAATTTTGTGAAAAGTTTCTCAAATTATTTATTTAAACCTGAATAATGGCTATAAAAAAAGAAAAATATAATTTTATTAAAATTTCAAATTATGTAATTTGATAATTAAAGATTATTATTTTTTAATATAGATATTATCATGATATTATTAATAACATTACAAGTTACATTCACAACTTATTCTGATATTTAATCCAGGAAGTCATTTTTATAAACCTCGATCAAGAAATTTCATTGATATTTCTTTTTCTCATTTCAAAAAAATATTTTATTAAGTTATTTGAGGTGTAAAGATATTTTCATCATCATCCATGTTTTGAACATAAAATTTCAATGTTAGGATTCAAAAAGTCATGGTCATGATGTCCCCTCACAATCATAATTTCAAGAATATTAAGGTTCTCTGCATACTTTTCATACTTAGAAAAATATGAAAGGGATTAACTTTTTGTAGCTAGTAGAAATACTTGTGAGAATTTTGAATAATCCTCACCAATTGAATAATCATAATAATTTCCACTAATACCATATACCATAGATGTTCTAATAAATCATTGTGAATTAAATCCGGTGACAGAGAGGAAGAAGCCTCTTTCTTTGGTTTGAATGATATTTTTTTCCTTTATTTTTTATAGGGATTACACACTAGGCCTTTTAAGAATTCTTTTTTTATTAAGACTTAATATTTTATATTTTAATTGATATTAAAATACATTATAAATAAGAAATGTTTTTTATTAACCAATATATCGATGCCCAAATATTTTTCCTTCAGAATTTCCATCATAAGTATTATGTGCAAAATCAACATTCAAAAAATTCTTGAATCTTCATTATTCATCAATAATGTTTGTAGAACATAAAATTTATAGGTACTATAAATCGTTACTAGATCATTTCAAACATTTTACCTATAAAAATCAATCAAGAAATGATTTTATTAACAATATATTCCATGGTCTAGAGATGTTAACAAATAATGACTGCATAATACAAATCTATTTTATAGTTTTATAATAGAAAAATTATGTTAATTTGACATAAATATATTTTTAAGTCTAAATTAAAGAAAATTATTTATATAATCTGAAATTTCATTATCCTTACATATTAGTTTATTTATTTTAGAAATTTGATCAACGTTATACTTATGAAACTTCTTTTACTCTCAAGAATTATATCATATTCCAATTCTAATCATGAGAGGAATATTATTTAATGAAATCAATTTCATGATTATTTTTTGATTTTTTAATTTCTCTTAATTCATTTTATGGTTTTCATTTTATAAAAAAACTCATTATTTTTTTAATTAGTTTTCATTGTTTTTATAAAAAAGTAAGATCACTTTTAATATATATAGAAAATATTGAAAAATTTTCATATTCTGATATTTATATTTATTCGCTTTCATTGAGTCTTCATGAATATTGTTTTTCAAATTGATATTCATTTTTCATTTTAAATTATTTTAAAATATCATTTCGAAAAAAATAATGGTAGTAACAGTTTATACCATAGATTTAGTGGCCATAAATCATTGGTTTTTTCCAACAAAGATCGCTTTTTTTAAATAACTAGATATTAATTATGAATCACTAAAAATTTCATTGATTTCATTCCTCGGATTATTTTCTCAGTCATCATACTTCTTTTTAATTTTATCTTTAGTCATTCAAAATTGAAGTGGCCATTAATTTTATACTCATAATTAGTAATCTCAGAGGAGGAGTTAATATTTTCCCTATATTTTCTATTGTCTAATTATATATCACAATATCCTTCATATTTTGAAATTTTATAAAAATTTAAATTTTATATAATCTTTTTAATCTTTTTGCCAGATGAACCATCTCATAATCACACATAGTGTCTGGTTCACTACCACATGAAACATCCTAGATTATTTATATTTATTTACTCTTTGAAGTTTAAAATTATATAGTATTATTTTTAAGTTCAATATATAAATTATCTGTACCGGATTATCCTCCATACCTCACTGTCATTCCAATATGTTCGTTGAATTACAACATCATAATATCATTGGATTCTATAATGGAAATAATTGTAATTCTACATCTATCTGGAAATCATTTTAGAAGATTTGTAAATTTATTTATATATTCCACATTTTTACTAAGTGACTTCATAGTATTAATATTTGCATCCAATCTATAATGCACTTTAGAAATGGATTTATCATGTTTTCTATTAAATGAATCATACTACATATTATATTTATTTGTTCTCACTTCCACAATATTAGAAATTTCTATTTTAAAAATAACTAGAGTATTATAAATTTCAAAACCACTAACAAAAAGATATATTCAGTTAAATTCATCTTTCCCCCTTACAAAAAATAATGAATAAATAAGATTTATTTTTAAAAACAAACATAGATTTTGTTTTATCTCTCCAATAAATTTTTGGAATTTTAGGATTATGATATTTATCATCAATTGTACCCTAGATATGAAATACCATGATTTTTAGATAGATTTTCTTAATTTTTTCCATTTATTTTTGGTATTTCATTTAAATAATGATTGTAAATTAGTAACATGTCCTCAAAAATTAGTATCCATAATAATAGAATGCAACTAAATATTAATTATGTGAACTTTCTATTAGGAATTCATCATGATCATATCTAAATAAAATATAGTAAAAATATAGATATTGAAATAAATGATTTTCTCTAATACTAAATGCTAGTTTTAGAGGAATGGAGAAGAGGTTGGTGAATTGTGCTCCCGATATAGTTTTTGAAAATTATCATTTTAAAATTCCTTTTATATTGAAAGCAAAATTGTTTAAAATATATATGGTATATAAAATTTTATACTGTAAAGTACTTTTACAAAGGCATGATCAGAAAATATTTAAAGATAATGGTATTATTTTGAAATTTAAATTATTTGAGTTATACAAACATAACATATATGTATATATCAAATAAAAATTCAAACTATCATAGTTATACTTTTTAAAAATATCTTTAAAAATAATAATTGAAAATAAAGAAGTAAATAAGAGCATAAAAACAATCCACAGAAATAATTAGTATGACATCTCTATGATAGGGAATAGTCATCTCCAATTGATCAACAATACATTGAAAAACATATTTATTAAAATATAATTATAAATCCACATCCTTGTAACGACACAAAAATTAATTAATGAAAAATCCTCTTGATTTGATTAAATGTATTATTATGTAAAATGGTTATATAACATAATCACTTCCTTTGTTTTATGTTTTTGTATTTTAAAATACCTTTAGGAATTTTGAATATTTCTAATATAGTTGTTGAAAAACGATCATATAATTAGTTTAAATATAAGGATTTAAAAAAATCCAATTTACTCAGAAAAAGGAAGAGATTGCCTCATCTAGATGAATTTTCCCATACGAATCCCATTTGTTAGAGCTTAGTAGGGATTTGGATTCATTGGGATTTACACTTGAACAAGAACAAGTTGAGCTTCAATATGTTATGATCAAATAGAACCACATACTGGAGAAGTGGATGTTGATAGTGATTACCACCCTAGCGATGTTATCTAAGGGACCCCAAGAGTTTTTCACCCTCTCACACCTTAACCTTTGGTCTTATGAGGGTGGTATAATGGGTTATTTATCAAGGCCCAAGAACTCGGATTATGTGTATAGAAAAAATAATATACATTCATTCTATTATTTTTACTTTGTAAATAATATTAATGCACAAATAGTATTTTTAGTTAGTATTCAATTAAGAAATATATTTTTAGGAATTAATGGATTTTTGAATTAAATAATATATTAATAAAATATTATTAATAGTTTAATATTTATTAAATGTAAATGATCATATAATATTTATGAATACAATTGTAATTTTTATTATGGTTTGAAATCTGTTTTTATCAAAACCCGTGAATTTTCGATAAATGTTGGTTTTTATTTTGAAAGTAAAAACTCACATATTTTTATAATTATTTAGATAAAATAAAAATTAATTTTGGAATCAGGATGTTGAAATTTTCAATTCCTGATTTGTTCATAAGTTTTTGAGAAAATCAAATTTTTGGGTAAAAATTAAATACAGTTTAAATATATAATATTTTGACATGATAATGACCCAATATTGATGTAATAAAGTACTATAAACATGATTTTTGGGAAAAATATGTTTTAAATTTAAAATAATTAAATTTAAGGGTTATTTTATTTATTTTACAAAGCCTTAGGGGACCCTCAAAAACTTATAATACATTTTATCTATTTAAAATGGTTTCCTTGAGATCGTGATTCAACTCCACATAATCAAGACTAATATTATAATAATTAAGGCCATTGGACTTTTAATATAATTTTTCCCACTCTTATTTGGAAAAAAACATGGGAAAACCAGGGGATGGTTTGTGGTTTTGAATAATTTAATGTCCAGTGTCCAAAACCAAAATAATAATGAATTCCCACTCTTTTTCTATATAAACCCACCAAATCTCCCACTTCCTCTTCACTCAAAGCCTTTATAGATCGAACAAAACATGACCTAATCTCTGTATAATCATCCCAAGACTCCGAAATCTTTCCAAAAGACTCTCTCGACCCTCTCTCAAGCCTCTCCCAATCCATTGAGATCACACTTCCAAGTAAGGTATTTCTTCCATTATCATTTTTTTCAAAATGTCATTATGTTGTTATGCCCTTTTATGTTTAATTAGAAATGTTTGGGGTATGGTTTCACACCACCCTCATACTTCCATAATTATGTTTTAATGAATAGGGAACTCTTTATCACTTATTAATGCCTCCCACATACACCCATTACCATGCCAAAATTCTGTAAGGACTTTCTCTATTCCCATTAACATTCAAGAAATTCTGTTGAATTATGAATAAAAATTACATTAAATATGATGGGACATGTATCTATATAAACCCAGCACCTTCAATTTCATTTACATATAATTATACACCCCTTTCTCACACATCAACCATTTTTATGAATTCTTATTTCACGCTGTTATGTGGCCAAAAGTGCACTGCAATTTTCCTAGACAAAGACCTTGTGTAGTGAATACCATGAAAATTTCTCTATTAATTGTATTCACAATTATTCATAATAACTTATTGGTTTTATTGTTTCATTTATTAATCCCATATCCCTTTATCATGGAATAAATTATTATTTTTAATGAAACCAAGTTATATGATCCATGTGGCACACTTATGCATGAAGTGATATGTTTAAGAAGGGTGCGCCCAAATAGCGCTCCAATGAATTAGGTAAATATATGAATCATGATACATCTAGTGAAATGAGGTTTTACTCTTTATAATTCATGTTTATATAGGTGTTACTCATAATTCATGTTCAATGAGCCTAGTATCATGCTAATAACATGTTAAGTGTTGTTTCCACATTTTTGTGTTATGATAATCCTGATATATCAGGTCTTTATATTGATGTTTCTCATGCACTCCATTGATATGAATATTTCCAAACAAGTGTTTCATTAATTATTTTAATCTTTATTTACTCCCATATTGGGAATTATAGCTCACCCTTTTCACTTGTATGTCGTGGGGATATCCCATGCAATGCTAAGTATGAGGGAATGTTGTGGTTATGTAAAGAAAGATTCTAATAAAGGTATTGTTTTTTATCTTCTAAGTTGTTATGTAATGTTCCCAATTTCCCAAGAAAATAGAACTCTTGATCCTGATAGTTTATTTAAGTGGATGTTTATGTAATAAATCTTGTTTAAGTGTGTAATAAAGAGAAAGGTTGTTATAGTTGGTATTAAAGGACGTGTTTAGTTATTTGTGGGATTAGGATTAGAAAACACTAACAAAAGCCTTAGTGATAAGACTATGTATAATAAAAAATTCCTAATTTTTTTGAGTATTAAGTAAGTGGTTTATCTATCAAATACATCCCAGTCTAGATATGAGCAGGTAGTGGCAGCTCTACCACCAATGTATCTAGGGTAAAACCTGAAAACACCACATTGAGTTAGAATCGAACGAGAACTGGTGTATGACAACAGGCCTTGCTGCACTCTTGGTTTCGACACTCCCAGGGGATATTATTGGTAAAATTCATGATCTTTGTGTGAAAATTTATTAAGGGAAAATATTACCCCATTGAATATAATTTGGGATGTAGATCATGGATAACGTAGACTGAATCATAGTATTTCATAAGTTAGAGAAATAAGTTTAATTTATATGTTATCCCATTTTTTCATTGGATTCCCCTTTATGTGTTACCCCTAATATTTTTTTTATTTAATCCAATGGCTGGTAATGGGAGGACTCGAGCTAACAACTAATGAAAAGATCAATGTGATGACTGTTCCAATGATATGCCCAAGCCTATGTAAGAGGGAATCACAAACATTTTCATGACACTCTTAGTTAAATCATGTTTTCAATGGAAACATTGGTCAAGAAGAACATTACACCTCCCTTAAGAAAGGAAAAGTCACAATCGAGATATTCATGAGGTAAAGGACTCCTAATTTTAATGTATTATCTGATTCCTCAATTGTGGAACAATTGATCAACTCCATTGAAATGATCTTCTACATCATTCATTGTTCCAAACAAGATAAGGTTCTTCAGGAAGATTATCATATGGAGGGTGAAGCTGATCAATAGTGAACATTGATAAAAAATATGAAGCATGTGGAAGAGATCAAGGCATTGGAATTGAAGGATTTCTGGAAAAAAAATTTCGATAAATATTTTCCATGCACTATTCAACATAAGATAGAAAGGTACTTCCTTAAAATCATGAAAAAATACGAATAATCCATCAAATATTATGAGGAAAACATCACAAGGCTTGCGTGATATTCCTCTGGATATATCATTACCCCTAAATACAAGTTTGAACTCTTCTTTGGTGGGATAAAACCTAGCCTATGGAAATCCCTATAGATTCGAGACTTCAATAGCTATGAGGAAATTGTACGATGTGCTCTCAAAGTAGAACGGGAGATCATAGAATCTCTGGGTATCATGGGGATACTAAGCATAATGTGGACTTTAAATATGGTGGTACGATGTAAAAATAAAATGGTGTTAAGAAAATCCATCAACCCACTTGCCAAAGGTGTAGAAAGAAGCACCTTGGAAATTTTTTGAAGTGTATGAGGAATTGATTTAGGTGTAGAAGAGAAGGGAACCTGGCTATTATCCACTGATAAGAAAAACCAGGGACTAAGATAGTGGAGAGGAACACTCAATTCGACCCTCAACATGTTGTTCACTGCTACAACTATAAATAACCAGGGAACTTTGCAAACTAATTCCCTAAGCCATGGGTTTTTTAGGCAACCAAAAATCTCTAAGGTAGCAATGGTGAGATTTTTCCTTCACTACCACCAATGTGATCCATGACAATGAATTGGTGATAGGTACTCTAGTTATTCATTTTAGAATAGCGAAAATACTTTTTGATTTGGGTTCTACAAATTCTTTTATATCCTGAATATTTAGTAGAATAATACCAACACCACAAAGAAGATGTTGAATTATTGATTGAACTTATACCTAGGGCGTTGCCAATATCAAAAAATCCATATAGAATAGATGTTTTTGAGATTGAGGAGATGAATAAATGACTATAGGATAATCTAGTTAAATGTTTTTTTTCCCAAGTGCTTCACCATGGGTTGCACCAGTCCACTTCATCAAGAAGAATGAAGGGTCAATGCCCCTTTTCATTGATTATTGTGGGCTCAACAAAATCCCAATAATGAATAAGTATCCTCTTCTAAGAATTTATTATTTTTTATATCAATTATGTGGCACACAATACTTAGAAAAGGTGGATTTGTGGTTGGGATATTACAAAGTAAGTTTGAAGAAGGAGGATACCCTAAGACTGCTTTTCGTACAAGGTATAAGCATTATGATTTCATAGTAAGGCCTTTCAGACTCACTAATTCTCCAATAATCTTCATGGAATTAATGAATAAAGTCTTTAGAGATTACCTTGAAAAATTTATGGTAGTCTTTATAGATTATATTCTAATATACTCTAAACCCACAATGGAGCATGAAGATCATCTAAGAACTATAATAGAGACATTGAGAAAGGAGAAGCAATATGAAAAGTATTGATTGTATGAGTATGGTTGATGGAGGTATTATTATTGGTTTATATCATCACGAGAAATGTAATATCTATGGATATATCCTACATAGCTGCAATTGAGGGATGGTCGAGCCCAACATTGGTAACAGATATCTGAATCTTCCTGGGGTTAGCTGGACATTGTCTATGATTTGTGAGAAATTTCTCACGATTGTCCAAACCTCTTACCAAGTTAACTAAGAAGGGATTAATGTTTCCTTCGAGTGATGAATTAGAAAAGTGCTTCAAAGAGTTGAAAAAGAGGTTTATCATTGTGCTCATGCTCACATTACCCACAAGTGGAGAACTCTTTGGGGTATTTAGCGATGCTTCGATGAAGAGAATGGGATGTGAGTTGATAAAAAAGGAAAAATTCATTGACTATGATTTAAGGAAATTCAATTTTCATAAGAAAAAATATCCAACACATGATCTAGAGTTGGCTATCATGATCCTTGATTTAAAAATTTTGTGGAATTACCTCTTTTGGGAGAACTATGAAATATATATAGACCACAAAAGCCTCAAGTATATATTCAGACAGAAAAAGTTGAACTTGCTCCAACAATGATAGTTAGAGCTGATCAACTACTATGACTTCTCATCCATTACCACCCTTGGAAAGCGAACAAGGTGGTACATTATATAAATAGAAATGAACTAGAAATTATATCATTGATGAGAATAAAAAAGTATCCAATATTATTAGATTTTATGAAGATGGACTTGGGAACAGTAAAGAAGAGAACATCATCTATCCTTTCACAAATGATACTTCAACCGTATCTTTTGGAAAGGTTAAAAATGCTGAAAAGTATGATGTAGGAATTCAGACGAAAGAGGAAACTATCCGAAAAGGGAAATCCTTAGAGTTATATGTTAATGAAGAAAGGAATTGTTACACTTGGTTCAAGACTATGTGTTCTAACAAATACAGTATTAAAGAATTATCTTTTGGATGATGCATGTAGTTCAAATTTTTCTATTCACCTAGGACACACGAAGATGTATCAAGATCTTCGAGAGCATAATTGATGGGATAACATGAAGAACTAGATCACTGAGTATACATCAAAGATCCTGGTATATCAGCAAGTGAGGGCTGAGAGGCAGGACTCTAAGAAGATGATTTGACCATTGCTCATACCATCATAGAAATGGGATAACATCACCATGACTTTGTCATCGGACATCTAATGAAATCCAAATGAAACAATGTTATCAGGGTTGTTTTGGATCGTCTTACAAATACTGCAAACTTCATTGCAATTCGGTAGGATTTCTCATTAGATCAAGTAGAAAAAATATATATCAGAGTTGTGGTAATGTAGCATGGAGTAACAGTATCTATTGCATCAGATCAGGATCCAAGATTCAAATTTATGTTTTGGAAAAGTCATCAGATCGAGCTTTGAGTGAAGAGGAACCACCTATGGGAGAAGTGAAAGTTGATAGAGATTACCCTCTGAGCAATGTTATCTGAGCCACCCCAAGAGTCTGTCACCATCACACACCTTACCCTTCAGTCTTATGAGGGTTTTATAAGGGGTTAGATAACAAGAACATATAACTATTATTATTTTCATAGAACAAATAATATACATTCATTTTATTGTTTTTACATTGAAAATAGTTTTTAAAGAACAAATTGTTTTTTAGTTAGTATTCAATTAATTAATATAATTTGATGAATTAATGAATTTTTTAATTAAATAATATTTTAATAAAATATTATTACTAGATTATATTTTATTAAATTTAAATTATCTTATAATTTTTATGGATATGATTTTAATTTTTATTAAGGTTTGAAAGCTGTTTTGGTCAAAACCACTGAATTTTCGATAACTGTTGGTTTTTATTTTAAAATTAGAAATTCATATATTTAGAAAATAATTTAGATAAAATGAATATTTTTTCTGAATCAGGATGTAGATGTTATCCAAAGGTGATATTTTTTAATTTTTTGAGACAATCAAATTTTTGGATAAAAATTAAATAGCGTTTAAATATATAATGTGTTTTATGACATCATAATGACCAAATTGTGGAGTAGTAAAATACTATAAATATTATATTCGTCCAATATATGTTGTACCTTTAAAATAATGCTATTTTAGGTTTATTTTATTTATTTTACAATGCCTTAGTGGACCCATGAAACCATATTAATCATTGTATCTTTTAAAAATGATTTCCTAAAGAGTGTGACTCATCTCCACATAAGAAATACTCATATTTAAATAACTTTGGCCATTGTAATTTTAAAATAATATTTTTCAATATCAATTGGTAGAAAACCATGGGAATAAAATGGGATGGTTTTTGGTTTTGATTAGTTTAATGTGTGGGGTCCATAACATAAATAAAAAATAATTCCCTGTCTTTTCTTATATAGACACACCCTAGCTCCCACTTCCTCTTCACTCAAAGTCTTCAGAACATTACCAGACTCTGCCCTCCAATCCCTATATTCCTCCCAAGGAACCCTAATCTCCCATTAATCCTCTCTCAAGCCTCTCCAGAGCCATTAATAGCACACTTCCAAGTAAGGGATTTCTTCCTTTCTCATTTTAGTCAAAAATTTCATTATGTTGTTATGACATTTTATTTTCAATTACAAATTTTGGGATATAGTTTCACACCTCCCCCATAAATCCCACATTATTTTTGAATGATTATATTCCCTTTTATCTCTCAATTATGCCTCCCATGTACACCTATTACCATACTGAAATTTTTAGGGAATTTCTCTCTTCTTATTAACATTTATGAAATTATTTTGTTTTATGAATCTAAATTCCAATACATATGTCCGGAAATGTATCTATATGATCTAATTACATTCTGATTCATGTACATATGTTGATACACCCTTTTATCCTCATCAACCATATTATGAATTCTTATGTCATGTCGTTAAGTTGTCGAAATTGCATCATGATTTTCCAAGACAAAGTCATTGTGTAGTGAATACCATGCCCATTTCTCTATCAAGGGTATTCACCATTATGCGCATTTACTTATTGACTATATAGTTTTATATATGAATTAAAAATACCTTTACCTTAGAAAAATGATTATGTTTAATGCATTCAGGTTATATAATCCACATCGCACACTTATACAATAAATGAAAAGATTAAGAAGGGTGAGCCCTGATCGTGGACCAACTAATTGGGTAAAGATTAGTATCTTGATATCTCAAGTGAAATGAGGGTTTACAAAAAAAATTAAAGTGAAATTATGATTTAATTATGTTCCATATGAAATTATCATTGGCTCATGCTAATACCACATTATGTGTTGTTGCCACATTTCCATGTTATGATAATCATGCCAAATCATTTTTTTATCTTCATATTTCTATTGTAGTCCATTGATATACCTATTTCCTACAATGTATTATATTATTTATGTTTTTACTTGTTTAATACATTACTAGGATTTATATATTACCCTTTTCACATGTATTTCCTCAGGTTATTCCATTCAATTCTATGTATGAGGGAATATTGTGGTCATGTAAAGGTAGTTTTCAACAAATATATGGTGTTTTATGTTCTAAATTTTTATGTAATGTTCCTAAATTCCCAAGACAATAGACCTATCCATCCTCAACTTTGTGTTAAGTTCAAATTTTATGTAATAAATAATGCTTAATTGTGTAACAAAGAGAATCTTTTTTATAATCCTTGATTAGGCTTCACAAAAATAACTATACACATTGAAGTCTAAGCTATATTAGTCCCTTTTCCATTGTTATATGTGGTATAAAAGATTTAGATAAAAAGGAGTATAAATATTCCCCAATTTATAGTACTGGTGATATACAAAAAGATATAAAAAATAAGGGAACTTAAAAATGTAGTATAAAAGGATAGTGAAAATAAATCATGTGAATTTTTATACAACTCAATATCTGATCAAATATAGTTGGTCAACCAGGTTATCTTATCCTTATACTATTTTATTTTATTTTTCGGAGTCATTAATGTAGTTCTTCTACATTTATTATGTTTATTTCATCATAACATAGAAAATAAAGTGTTGTAGTATAAAATATCATAAAAACAGTGATCACAAAATCATTTACCCATTGAAATATTCACCAATGGGAATTAATCAGATTTTAATAATTTTTTACACAAAGTATCCATTGATATATAATCATAAATGTAATGATAAATATCAACTACTCTTATATATCTTAATAAATTTTAAAAATATAGCCTTTTGAAATCAATATGTAGGCATGATAGTCTTATCACTCATGGTTGATGATGTATTCAACCATATAGTTGCTTCATTATGCGATTTAAATCTATGGTTTCATTACCTTTATGAAGATAATATTATGGATGATAAATTTTTTCAGATATTTAATTGGATAATGAGGGTAGATCAAAGGCCTTCATGCATTTGATCCAACAGTTAGAAAAATTCTAGTTTTCTAGCATTGTAAGTTGCAATTAAACCATTGATTGATGTATAATTTTTTCCATGTGGTCAGCTGATGTTGTTATTCGATTATTAATTTTATTCATGTGTTAATTATAAAACATAGAATATTTTTGAACTACATTAGAAACTATTTATTTCCAGTGGAATGATACCTTGGATTCAACATGTGGTGGATTTTATAATACCGAAATTTTATTCACTATCACTTCCTTCATTCACACGGTCACCCCAACAGTTTATGTGGTCAATTTGTATTCATGAGGTTCATCAAGAAATTTAAATTTTTAATAAAAAATTATTTAAAATAAAACCAAATAATTATTAAAATCATAATAAACATTATTTGGGGTCAGTAAAACACATAATTATTAAAATAATCCAAAAGAATGTATCTAATCAAAAAAATATGGTATGTTTTTTATTTTATAATATCATTTTTGTTCGAGATTATTTAGGATAAAATTTATACCGGTGGAATTATATGATATTTCTATCTTATGACCCATTTATTTTATTTCACTATGGTTATTTCAATGTTTATTAAGTATTCATTACATTTTCACCCTTTTTGGTAAACACAAAGGATGAATGAATTGTTTTTTGAAATGAAAACCATATTTCTTCCATTAGAATGAGATTATTTTTCTCCCAAGCCCAATTTTATTATTTAAATAATTTTATTAATTTTACTCTAATCATTATTTTTGGTCATTTTCCAC
This sequence comes from Viscum album, assembly GCA_963277665.1. Classification (NCBI taxonomy): domain Eukaryota; kingdom Viridiplantae; phylum Streptophyta; class Magnoliopsida; order Santalales; family Viscaceae; genus Viscum; species Viscum album. The sequence goes on from OY728119.1 coordinate 1,895,131,009, forward strand.
TATCATTTACTATATTTAACATGTTTTTAAATGGAATATTTTACATATTTGTAGTATTATAATATTCTCTTTCATGGATTATTTGAGAAAATTGTTTTTTTTACATTTACCACATGACCAAATTCTCCCACCATAATGATAATTATTTTCTATAAAGTTTTATTTTAGGTTTCCATAGTTTTCAAAACAAAACAATGTTATCATTATTTTTTGGATTTTTAATTTTATACTAAAAGAACATGATGTTATTTTATAATTTTATTTTGAAAATGGATTTCATTTCACATTTGTACATTTTTAACTTCAACTAAAAATTTTCATAATTAAATATTTTTTATTTTCTAGATGCCGTTATAAAAAAAATTAATAATATATTTTTGGAAAAATAATTCTTGATGCCTCATGAAATGAATATTTGAATTACAGTTTATGTTTACTTTTGTAACCATGTTATAAATTTTTTATGAAATTTATTTTTAAAAATTCACATTCATTTTCGTATCAGTTTTACTCAGGAAATTTATTTACTAAAACTACTTATTTTAGTGTGAGTTGATGTATCCTTTTTCCCTTATCGATTTATGGTTTATACCTCATTTTTTACTCTAGGATTTATTCTAAGATATTTATTACTTTGTATAGTTTTTTTGAAATTATTATTTCCATTTATTCCCATGTTTTTAATACCACTGATATATTTAGAATTATAACAATATTGACTAAATTTTATACACATTATTATATATGATGTTAATTTAAGAAAGACTAATAATAATGTTCTTTCATTACAGGGGAAATATTGATGTATTAAATATTTAATTAAATAAAAATATTTGTTGATTAATAATATATATTTATTATGTAATGTATTTTTTATTAAATATATAACGAATAAATTGAACATGTCTTAGTGATGGGCTGGGTCCTATATAGCGCTTATATGTAGCTGTTACGTTGTGTGAGACTAACTAGAATGGGTATTTAGCTACATGTATTTTATATAATTATTACGTCTTTGCATGAGGCCATGATATAATATAAGATTACCTTGAATGAGTAACTGATGGTATGATAATGATTTCTTTTCATAAGTATTTTATGGTAAGATACTGATATCATGGTTCTAGGATTAAGATGTTCATTATTATGTATCCCATCATTAAGACATTAATTATTGTTTTATATGTGATTTTATTATTCATGAAGGCTCATGTTATTTAATATGTGGAAGAATTATGGATTATTCACTTTTATATATCATTTCAGCCTTATTTATCCGTGATATATTTGATTTTATACAACCCATCAGGGTGCATTTGAGCTCACCCAGTTATTTTTTCCCTTTTCCTGGGGTAGTAAGAAGGGATATTTAAAAGATCTCCAGGATATACTTAAATGGATAAGAAAATTTTCAATAGATTATATGATATGATTTAGATATAAATATAGTATAATTAAATGTTTATATTTAGTCTCTCAACAATGTAAAACTATTTGATCACTTGGGATGTTATATCAGATTTCTTGTATCAATGTAATAAGGTACACAATAAATATGGGATACTTAAGTCGGAATTATTTCACTCTATATTATTAAATTATTTATATTTAATTTTTAATAATATTAATGCTTATATGTTGTTGTTTTTTTGTCGATTTAGGTTCATTTTTAGTTGATGCATTCTATTTTAGCCACATATATCCAATTACAGAATATAAGGTTGAACTTTAACTAAAATTTAATGGATCTAAATAATTTCCACGGCTCAACCGAGGTAAAATATTTTCATTTATAAGTATAAAAAAAGAAAATAAATCTAATAAATATATGTAATAATTATTTACATATTTCATTTAACAAAAATAATTTTGATATATTGATTTTTCTTAATGATATATATTCCATTTCAGTTGATGAAGTATATTTTATTTTCCGACATCCAATTACAAAATGTAATATTGATATATAATCAATCTTTCATCCCCCAAAAAATATTTACATAGCTCATCAGACCAAAAAAAAGTATTTATTGAATATAAATGATGTAAATAGATCTAATATTTATTTTAAATAATTATTTTTATTATATGTTTAACAATATATATTTATTTTTTAATGTTTTTTGTTAATGTATTTTACTTTGTAGTTTCCACAATATTTTTTAGTGCTACATGTCTAATTAAAGAATAGAAGAAGGAATTGGAATAAAAAATTAATGGTCTAAAATATTTCCACAATAGATCTTATATTAATAGAATTTTATTATTTACTAAATTTCAATAAAATAAATCTAATAATTATCTTAAATAATTAATTTTTATTCATCTTGTAGTAACATGGGGTAAATTTGAATCATAATGATTTTTAATATCATTATGAGGAATATTTTGGGACAACTAAAGGTTTTATATTATTGGATTTGATTATAAGATATTAAAAATGGATTAATATTTTTATTTTGAGTAATTATTTTTATATAATGATATATTTGGATTGAATTTATTTAAAATTGTAGTTATTTAATTGAATTAATATAGTGATGCAATGAGGTATAATTTTTACAAATATCATTACAATTAAATCTAGTGACACTCCATTTCCAATATTTTTATTACATCAATTAAATTAGAGTCTGATAATTTTTATGTATATATTTAATGTAATGAAAACCCACTATCATTCAGTCATTATTTCCAACAAAATTCTATTCGTTGAATGCATATTTTTTATGAGGATCATGGTTTTCCATCCTATTAGAAATTTTCCATTAATATTTCATGATTCTATAGGTAAGGAATCGAATTCTATTCTCCTAAATTGTAGTTATCCAAAATTAATTTTTATTTACACCATGAATATTTTTATTCATTAAAAAATACAAGGATCATATTTAATATGAATTAATATTCTGTAGATAGTGTTGTTTTGGATGGAAGATATTGCTCAATATCCAACGTTTATATTATGTAAAAAACTAAAATTATGTAATATAAACAGTAATGATATTTCAAATATTTTATTTTTTACTCGAATATAATATATAGAAATCATATTTAGTTATAATATTCTTACAATTAATTTTTTTATTATATATAATATTAAATTTGAATTTATATCATCCTTGAATAAACGATATTTTCATTCTATAAATTTTAGATAACATAATCTTTAAACAATGATAGTGAATTAGTGCCTTTTATTTTCACTATTTATAACATTTATAAACATTACGAAACGAATAGTCATTCTATTTTTCTAGCCACCTCTATAAAATTATTTTTTTTAATATTTTTTCATGGTTACATGGAATTATAAAAATTAAATTTGAAGTATACCATGTGTAGTTAAAATAATATATAGATCATATTTTTCACATAAATGGTAAAAAAGATTTTATGATATCTAATCACAATAGAGACACCTAGACACTTCTCCTTCAGCTAATACATATTTCTTCAAGTAATTTCTTATTTATATAAAAAGGAAATTCGATAATATTTATAATATGATACTAATATATAATACATTAAAGGTGGATATGTAATGTTGAATATGGGTGTTTAAAAAATAGTTATAATTAATCAAAAGAACAATTAACCTCCCAGAAACAATTTTAATGAAATATCATAGAGGTCACTATCAACCACCCTGTAAAATTACAAAAAATTTTTTTTTTACCAATAATATAAAACATCAAATATAATGGAGGAATATAGAATACATTAACAAATGTAATTCCTTATTCCATAATTTGGTATAACTCACATTGTCTAGGCCCTTTTATTTCATTTTTCTGCCCAAATTTCGACCTTGAAATATAATTATATACACTACCTTTAATAGAAATGAATATATTTATAAATCTACCAATCATTTTATTGCTATTAAATCCATTAAATCTAATATTGATTCTCATCAGTGAGTGAATGATGTTGTATTCCTTAAAATTCATCATTGGAATCACTTGAATGGAGTCAAGATATCTCTTCAATGTGATCATTTAGAGCCCCTCATCATCCTTAGAAATTGCATCCCTAACAATATCCTGACCCTGGTCATCATTTTATAAAATTCGAATATAGTTTCCCATCATAATAGTTTTCACCTCCATACTTAGATCGTGATTTCCAAGATCCATGCCCCCACCGATATGTTTCCATGAGATGTTTCTCAAGAAATCAAAATATTTAAAAATATTAGATGCCATTATTTTCCCAACTATTTATTGTTTCTCCTGATTCCCTCCCTGATCTGTAATGTCATTCCTTAATCGAGATATCTCTATATAAGATGGATCTATAGGTGGCCTCATGTCTCCCTTAAGAACTTCATTAGAATTTTAGTTTTTAAACGATCTTACATAGAGCCAATAGGGGCACCCAAGTCATTACTCAATCAATTAAAGACCACAGAAATTGTTGGATTACATTCCCAAATTCCACTTTGATCATTTGAGAAATTTGGACTAGAGGAAACCCTCATCAGATTTTTCCAAGGAGATCCTCCCTCCACACTTGTCCCTATACCTTTTTTAATTCCTTCTATTCATGTACTCTCATGATTAGTATAAATCATTGTTCAATGCTGACAGAAATCCACCCAATGTCCCAATTATTTACAAATTGAGAAACAGTCGACCTATAATTCGTAGACCACATGTTACCTGCAATGAAATTACTCTCCCATTATAATCCAAATAAAATCAGAAGGCATCCTCAAATCATCGACATCCACATAGACCCACAGATAGAATGGGTAATATAGATCTCATGTTCTATTGTCAAATAATTGAAATATACCCATGCGGTTTCTCTAACATTCTCAAAATAGATGTGTTTTGAAAAGGGTGGAAGAGTTGAGAAAAAATTACCGAGATAATAGAAGAAGAGTGGTCACAATTCATGTTGAAGTCATAATATCATCTAAATAAAAAAATGAAGTTCCATTATAGCTTTAGGATGCCTGAGACTAGTCCACGATGAAATCCACCTCTGATTCGAACTGAATCATAATATGCATTTTTTTTAGCAAACCCATAGTCACTCTCTCCTTTAAATCCCAATTCTCGAAAAAATATATCCAACAAGTATGCGGAAGGTAATCCCTTATTGAAATGATATTTTAGTGTATGATTTAGATGATTTTTTAATCTATTTTTCTTTCCCTTTTGTTTTTAAACATTTGATTTCATAATTTCTCCTCAAATGTGTCTTTGATAATAAAAAAGTTAATTGGTAGTGGAGTGAATGATGTTGTAAGTTCCATGTAGAATAATATTTATGATAAATGTCACCTTTAGAATATTTTATAGGTTTTTCTCATAAACTAAATATATCCTTTTAAATTTTATTTAAATTTTTTTACTGTTAAAATTAATTATCAATATTTTTTCAGAACATTATATATATTTTATAATAGTTTTCATAATACCAACCTTTTAATTTTATGAATTTTCCATTACAATATTTTTAAGGATTCCTTATCAACATCATCACTCTAATCTTTAATCTTTTCTTCATAAACTCTAAGGTACATATTGTTTTTACCAACTCATCCCCTAAGTAATTAATCTAATATTACAAAGATACTCATTCTTTAAGATGTAATATTAAATTATCTCTTGATGAAATATTTTACTAGAGTAATTCCTTGACACAATTTTTAAATATTTTCTCCTTCTCATCTATCAAATAGAAAAAAAAATCTTGTACATAATCCTTCCAAACAAGAATTCTTCTCTCAATATTCCTTACAGAAATGCTTCTTATTATTAAACTCGATGGGATACAATGATTTGTCATAGACAGATTAATATCCCTTTATTCTTGAACCACATATTCTTATAGTTCTTCCTCAAAAAAATTTTAATGTTGTATGATAGGAATTTTTAATTAAAATTCAATCCCAGTGATTCTATATATTCATAGAACATGTTTTCACAATAACTACTAGTTTATTAAACACCCTGTCTAATTCTATGGGGTTAAATTGTAAAAATATCACCTTCTTCATTCCAGTGATTATATTAATGGAAATATACACAAAACAACACTATGATTGTAATAAAAATATTTTAATAATAATATAATTTATGAATGAGAATTCAATCCATAACATAAGATATATTAACATTAAAATAATTTGATCACCATTCTAAAATCTTTCACTCGTGAACGTTATGTTTAATGAATCTAAGTAATCATCTTCTCATACATCGCTAAATTCCAATTGTATATCTTTAAAAAATATATTTCATTTATAAATTGTACATAACCCTATGGGAGATACATTCTTGATATTTGGAGTAAAAGATTATAAAATTAATGCATTCATATCTTACTCATTATAAACTTTATATCATTCACAAAGTTTCCTTAAATAGCTTATTGATAATCAATTACTATATATTTTGTGATCAATATTATTACAGGATTAGTGATTCTATAATAGGAAAATGTATTCCTGGTGGGATTGTAATAATTTTTATATAATCCAATTCCTCCCTTTATAATACCATAAATTATTTTCACATTTTGAATTAAAGACTTCTTCTCCTTACCACTAAGAATTAATAACTATTATGTTTCATTGTAATTGTTGATAAAATAAGTATAAACACATTTAGTTTTTTTAATAATTTCTACAAAACTATATTTTATAAAAAATTTCTCAAAGAGATTAAAATTTATTTTTCTCTTTATCAGTTTAAAATTATCTTTAATAAATATATAAAATAATCCCTATAAAATATGAAATTATATAATTAATATTAAATAGATTTAGACATTGTTTGAAGAAACACCATCTTGATGACCAATAATAGGAACAAATAATAAATTTACATTATAAATAATGAATATCGACATTAAATTTATTAATTTAAAAATAATTTTTATTAATTAATACCATTCTGGGGGAATTTATTTTTTAAAACTAATAAATATCTATTTCAAATATGAAGTGACTAACAATCTTCTCAAATTAAAATTAAAATTAAAATTAAATTTACTAGAAATAATTACTCATTTACCACAAAAATCTATAATAATTAGTTTCAAATAAATTATAAAAAAATTAAATCTAATCCAACATAAACACTACATTTTAAATGTAAATCTTCCATTTACTATGATTTCAAAATGTAATTTTTCATTTAGTATATAAGTTTAGAATTCAATGTATAAATATAAAACTTACACAGTTGAGAATAATTTCATATCACACTTTTATAGTTCCAAATTAACTAAGTAAATGCATAATTTTCCATTTAATCTCTATATTTTAATTAATAATAAACATAGTGATAATTTTTCAATTGCAGATTCTATGAATAAATTATGCATTCTATAATGGAATTATGAATTCACTAAATTAATTACTAATTCAGAAACTAAATTTTCACCTATATTAGTTAAAAATAATAAATAAAAATTTACATGACAAAATTATAGATTAATATCATAAATTATGGATTTTCATAGTAAATTAATGATTTAGATTGATCATGGTGTAAAATATCAATTTATATATTTTCTTTTCAATATATAAACCAAATTAAAGTAAATAAATTTTGAAAAATAAAAAAACATATATAATGGCATTCTTTCACATGATTAATTGTGAAAATAAATTATTATTTAAACATTAAATTCAAATTTTGAATTTACTATGTGATTATTTTTAAATTATGAATTCATTGAGTGAATTTCTAATTATGTAGATTAATTATTAGATGAGTAAATTCACATTGGTAATTTTTAGTTTTTATTATAATTTCAGAATTAAAATTTGTAACTAAAATTTTCCATGGTAAGTTATAAATTTACTAAAACGATGTAAATCTTGAATATATAAACCATGGAAATGAAAATATATATTTTAAAAAATTAATGAAATGCATAATTTCAGTCGTGAATGTGATTAACTATATAATTTTGTACTATGTAATGATTGTATAATATCCCTCAAATGTGACCGTATAAGTGTATTAATTAAATCAAATATTTCATTTTAAATTATTCTCATGATCATTTAGGTTTACAGTTTTTGAGAATTAATATAAAATAATTATTAACAGTACCCTTTTCTTTATCAACTAATGGATATTTTTCCACTGCAAAATTAATTTTTAAATACTTAGCAAATCCTTAATATCTCTAACAAATCTTCAAATAAGATTCCATTATAATAACATCACAAATATTATGTTACTTTATAGTCTAGGGAAATGGAACCATAATAAAAGGATGACAGTAACCACCAAACACGGTTAAACATAAATGGAAAGGTTCAATGATCATAAGTGAGAACAATATGAAAAAATGGGTATACCTAAATTATTTAAGGAAGTAAAACAAAATAAAAAATACATCAATAGTTAAAAGTCATGTCATAAGGCTTTAAACATTATAATACATAAATCAAAAGAGTCAAAAACGTATGTTAAAAATAATATTGCATAAGAGTCTAACATAGGAATATGAATAAGAACAAATGTATTTTTTATCATGGAAAATAACATGGAGACATGGAACAACAAAACAAATATGTAATTTTGAGAGAACACATTATGAACATTTTTATGTGAAGAAACTCATTATGTCCATTATTGAAAATTTAAAAAATCTCATTATGTCCTCGCCTATGTTACCAACTCATTATTTTCATGCCTAATTTTCTTAAGAGATATAAATATAAACCAATTCATTGGTGAGTGAAATATAACACCGACAATTATCATAGATACATAAGTTTTTTATGTAAAAACATCATCATAATATAATAAAGAACCCATGTAACTAAAATGGGTTTTATAACCTTTTCAACTGAAGTCACATAATATAAATAGTCACAATTACAACACTAATCATAAATTCATATACCCATGGAATGTTAATTGGTATCAAAATATATTTATAAATCTTTTAGGTAAATAAAATTCAATCTAGTCAATATATAATATGGTAATTACACTATATTGATAAAGTTTTTATTTTCAAGTAAACAATTCCCTCTAATAAATTGATGTATAGAATCTGGGTGAAGACCCAACAATCAAAGAAATGGAAACCAATGTATTGTCAACGGAATGTCATTGGAAGATATATTATAACTATTCAAGGAGGATGGCCAGAAAAGATAAAGGCAGTGATGAATCATATCTTTGATATATAATAAAATTATATAACTGATCTAGATATAGAAGGTGGATGCTAATATTGGAATCATAACATTGAATAAATCCAAATATGTTTCAATGGAAAAAGATTTAGATGAAAAACTTTTGATTAGTTTTATAAAAACAACTCTAGAAATTAGAAATGTCCTCAATCTTTTTAAAGTATAATAAAAGAAATATTTTAAAAAACGTGGAGAAAACAAATTTATTTTAGAAAAATCGAAAACCTCTAGATAAAGTTTCATATAAACCTAAATTAGATGTATAAAAAATTTCTCACATGGGAAACATTAAAATAATTTTTTAGAATATATTTTCAACATATTCATTAAATTAAAATGTTATAGGTCACGTTCTGAATTTGTTTTAAAATGGATAAGTAAAAAATAGAGAAATCATATCTTTTCAATATAAAATCAAATACTATAACTTTGAAAATATATAATGGTTGTAAAAAAACATATGGATTAGAAGATAAAAATATTATTTTTGAAAGGTAAAAAATGTTTATTTAATAAATAATATATAAATACGTTTGATTGAAAAACAATATTATAAAACGAGTATTAAATTTTTATTTTGAAAATATGTCAAGGATTTTTTTGAATAATATAAAATAATTAATATTATAATTTCCAAAAATTGAGGATAATATTTAGGGAATTAAAATAGTATTCATTATTTCCAATATTATTGTTTTATTTCAAAAAATATTTTAGCAAAGTTCTATTTATTGATGATTAAAATTAATTTACCTTGAAAAAAATCAAATAATATATAAAATAGGAGAGTGGTAGGATCAAATAATGAATGAAAAATATATTTCATTAAGAATATAATTTACCGAATGAGTCATAAATTGAGTAGATGAAACTCTTATGAAATTGGAAATGTAAGAATCAATGATGTTTAAGAGGAAGATAATGAAATGGAAATTAAAATACCATGAAATGGAAGATATTTTCATATTTGAAAGAAATTGGATTATGAATACACTAAATAAATGTAATTATTGTGTAAAATGTAAAACATGTCCCTTAGAGTTTAAAATGAGTGAAAAAAAATCTTCACCTTGTTTTCATTCATTGTCAAATGCACTCTAAGATCTCATTTAACAAATATAGATATCTTAATAGAACATTTCAGAACCCTTTTCATATACATAGAAATTTATAAAAATAATTTATAGTTATTAAACATATTTATATTAATTAGTTATTTTCTATTTTGAATATTGGGTGTGATTATTCATGATTATTTCGAACTCATTTTATGATCACAACGTTGTTATTAATTCTTATCATGAAGTTCATCACTACTAGTTCGTAAAAGGTATTCTAACTGAATCTTTTTTTATGATGTCATAATATCATTTCAATTTTATTTTAGTTATTATTTTTTATGAATATTATGATGAAATTCATTTTTAAAATTTATAACGAATGACTGGTATTATTTCAGTGATTGAGTCAAATGTTTGTATTTAAATGACAAATTTAGATCTATATGATCACAGAGAGGGTGAGGGGGTGAATCAATTATCATATATTTCAATGTTTTTTTACTTATGAAACAACCTTTACCTCTTGATTAATGTGATGTGAATATGATAGAAAGCAAGAAAACATATACAACCATAGGAACATAATAATAGGTTCTGCACTTAGTATGAGTAACTAATCCTTAGAATGGTTTCTAAATAATACAAGACCACAAAAAACACTAAAAACCCTTTTTATGGTTATGGAAATCATAGAGAATCCTTTCGCATTAAAATCACTATAGTTAATTGATTTCTCATGTACTCATCATACAGATAAAAGGATATAATACTTTTTTGTAACAACTATAGGAACCTTGACTAATAGGAATTAGTATATTCTCAATAAGATATCTTTACATTCACCAGACATGATTTTCATGAATGTACAAATTAATATTAACATTCATTCATAATAATGGAAAAAATAATCTTCAATTTTATGGAAATTCATCTGATAATTTTTTCAGATATACTCCATCTAATGACCTTCTTGAATATTCCATTTGGTGCTCCTTAGAGTATGAAACTAATTCTAATACATCTTTTATCAGATTAAAATGGAATAATTTTCTTTCCATACAACCTGATATGAAACATCATTCAGAATACTTTTACTGATGGATCTACCTACTCTTCTTCTATGAAATTTTTACAGTATTTACCCAATCATAATTGTAAACCATCCATCCAATACCAACTGATGATAAGCATCTTTATTGTATTCTTTAGACCAATGTTTATTTATAGTTTCTGTCTGATCAACTTCTCAATTTTTAAACATTTCACCACACATTCAGAAATTACACAGTTAACCATGGTGAATATGCCCCCTTTATATAGCTAGAGAATATCAGATAAATTAGTGAAAATTATGAACATTAGTTCAAACGTCTCTCTCAAAAATAGTTGAACATCTCACACGTAATCTTCCTACTATCAACCACTTTTAAATCTCTTAAAAGTTAGATTCACTCCTTAAGACTGAGTGATAACATTATTTTTTATCTCTCAAGAACACTCAAAAAGAATCTTGATCTCAATATATGATTGTTAAAATAATGAAAAATTTACTCATCATCTTTTTTATCTTTATGAAATATTTGTAAAGTCCTCCAAATAGGTATAAATTTATACCACTCATCAATCCAGTGAAACATTTTAGAAACACTTTTTACTAATGAAACTTCATCCAGTTTTCTGATAGAAAATATAAGAATGTCTCAAAATTCTCCACCTATACACTTTCACCATCTGATGACTTTCATCATAACTCTTTAACTATTTCCTTCATATTCCTACCTCTGACGGATGAACGTCATACAAAAACATTAATCTATTAAATTAAACCAATACCTTATAAATGAAGACTATAAGAATTTAATCTGAACATATTATAAAAACAACAATTAAAAAAATTCATACACGTACATATGATAAACATTTATCATATGTAAAAAACATTTAATAGTATAAATGGATTATTCAATTCACTAAGACAAATAACATTGTAAGAGATCGTATGATGGTATTTACCCAATGAAATTCCATAAAAAATTTACTTTTTTACTTAGAAAAATTCCTATTAATAAGAAATATCCATAATAATCAAATAAAAAATTTATTTATAAAAACCTCTAAATGATAGCTCATTTGTAGTGATTTTACACATGATTTTGGAGTATGAACATTGTACCTACAAATGATTATCTACCCCTTTAGAGTCATGCTTGCATAATGAGGTCTTTAGTAAAAATGTTATTACGAAAATTAATGAAAACTAAGAATCTATAGATATTTTAATCAAACTCTCTATTTGATGAAATATGTAGTCTTTATAGGATAATTATTCAGCATAATTCGGTAGTCTATCACCTTAGACAAGTAATGTTCATCTGATAGAATCAGTTTGATACACTCATGTCGATCATCTCAATATGATAAAATTTGTTGGAAAGAGTAAAAATAAGCATATTTATGTAACAATTTAAAAGATAACATTTTTAGGAAAACATTATTTATTTATAATAATAATAACTTACAAATTATTAACACAACATCACCCAAAAAACACATTCATCCCAACAACCGCCATTTTTAGTTTGTTCATCATACCAACAAATATAAATCACTAAAACATTGAAACTCAAATAATGGATTAATTATTCAAATATTTTAAACCTATATGAGTAAAATAAATATTAAACCTTACAATCATTAAACAAAAAAACCACGTTTTCAGTAAAAATTTATTTATGAAACCTTTATTACACATCATAATAAACTTTTCTTTCACATTTTGATTTTCAAAAAAATAAATAAATAAATTTCAAATTTTAAGAATATATTTTCCTAAATTCACATTAAATAAACTTTTAAAATGGGTCACACATGTTAAAATCACAACTTCCCCATTTTAACCCCCCACCAAATATATACCCATTCATAAAAAGGTTAATCACATACTAATAGATATATTTTTTTTATAATTATTCTCCCTCTTTTTCAACCCTTTCTAAATACAAGATAAAAGTGGGTATAAATTCTCATACATTATCCTCAAATAAGGGGATGTTGTAAACCCATAATCAATATCATCATTTTAATTTTTTTCCTTTGGAAATGATTTCAAAAAAATGTCTTCAATTTTAACTATTGAATAAATAGACCCAATATTTAATTGTTTCATTCCTATATGCTTGTGGATGATGTTATATTTGATTTCAATGTTGTTTGGAAAAAATTATATTGTACTATTCTTTATATTTATATAACTTTCATTATGATAACTCAATATAATGGGAAACTTCACATCCTCTAAAAAATCATCAAATGATGTCTTCATTCACATATGATGTGTTGCAGCTTGAGTGGAAGTTACATACATAGATTTATCCATGATGAGACTTAATGAATTTCACATATTTTTATGCTAACTCACACATATTATTCCCAATAAGAAAAATCCTTTAGTTTTAGATCTTTTTTCATCAACAAAACCTAACAAATCTATATATGTATATCCAAATATATCAATATTTCATGAGATATCATATTTTATTTTGAAATAAATTTTTCATTTGATATATATAATAATTCTATTTCTAATTATAAAATGTCATCCTTTTGGATAACATCAATAACTAGCACACAATATAACAACATAAACTTTATCTATTCTTAAATCCATTCGATACGAAAATCTCCAAAACAAATTCCTACAGACTTTAAGACCAACCTTTTTACTATATATACATTTAAAAAAAATACCCACTAAAATAACTATATAAAATATAATTTAATATTTCACTCCAATAGTTATTATATGTTTATTATAATAATTATCCAGAGATAACAAAATTTATTTGTTATTTTTATAGATTTTTATGCCATGAAATAATTTCATTTATACTAAAATAGTTATTTAAAATTTCTTATTCGTATTTATTGTAAAATTATCACATATTTCTTCATCATTACCTATAAATATTATATCATCAATAAAAACATCACAATTAGGGAGACCTCTTGATTTTATTTTATATTTAGGTTACTGTAAAATCATCCCTTCTTGAATTTTGGATTCTTTAAGAAGCTACCTAAATTAGGATATCTTATTCTCATCACATGACTTAATCCATATAAATACTTTATCAATTAGTACATAAATCATTTATATTTTCTAAAAATGAATCCAAACTGTAGTTAAATATAATGTTATTCATCAAGATCTCAATTAAGAAAATCAAACATGACATCCAAATGAAAGACCTTAAATCGATATTGTGTAGTGATATAAGAAATATTATGATTGTTTCTAATATTTCAACTAGAGATATGGAATCATACAATTCAATACATTAATTTGTGACTATCCAATATTAATCATTTGTTCCTTATTTCTAATCACATCAACTTTTTAATTCAACTTTTTTTGAAGAAATCATTATATAATAGTCACATTATTTGTATTTGTTTTGGGTATAATTTACCATATTTCATTATTATCAATCTAATTAATTTCATTGTTCCTAGAATCAATACACTATTTATGCTCCAAAGACTCGTCAACAAATTTTGGAAGAACCTATGTGTATAAGGATGTATGTGAAAGTAACTTTTATGTTATTATAGTTTGAACATGTTTTCAATAATCTATAATGAATTATTAGAATTACACTTAATTCTTTTGTCTGGGATGAGTTGAATATATATTTTCCCCACCACAAGATATATCTTACTAAGAATCATCATCTCGATTATTTTCAACATTATTACTATCATTTTGACAATTTTTAATGTTGTTCAACTAAAACCACTTTATCTTAACTTTCTTATAAATACAAACTCATCTCTTATGGTTTCTCACTATTGGTCAGAGTGAATACTCAATAGGGGGGTGAATTGAGTATCCAGTTAAAATATGTGTTAAAAATATTTGTATAAAAATCCCCCAATTCATAAAACAAGTTGAACTGTAGTGAATTTATAAAGATTGTAAATGTTCAATCAGTTTATCAATGACTAATTACATCTCAGTTAATGTAATCCAAATATTAAGTTAGATTTTGAAACTAACTTACTCGTTCACAATAAGTAAAAACACTTTCTAGTTCAATTATAAGTGTTACCTTAAAACAGATTTATATATAATGTACTTACCAGCAGAATATTGAAAATAGGTTTTAGAAAAGGTAAAAAGAACTGCAAATAAAACAAGAGGTTCAATCTCAAGCCGAGACTTAGCCCTCTCAAATATTTTATATAAACTATGATCCACACAATGGATCGTGGTTTCACAACAATGTTTAGACTATCCAGGTCCTTATACCTCTAACACATTTCTATGTCAGAAAAATAATAGCAACAGATCGTAAGCTATCCAGGTCACACTAGATCTCTTCCACAACTCACAATGGGATACAATAAGTTGTAGAATGTTTGGTGTGAGGATTTAGTATCCTCCAGTTTAGATCAAGAGTCAGTGTGTATCTAAACTAGATAGATTCACACACACTGCTCAGAGTGTTGAGAAAAGAGATACAACAAAGGAAATAAAAGAGTTTAGACTGATCTATGTAATTGTAGATGAGCTCTGGACTCGTTTTGAGGTTGTAGATGGAATTCAAGTCCTTTCTCGTGAGGATGACACAAAACAGAGTATTGTTGTTCATATCAGCTGTAGGTATTCAGAATTCTTCTTATGATGTTTAGTAAGGCTCAACAACTCCTTGATTATATGTTCCAGGTTGATGATCAGCTTGAAACTCTCTGTTTTTCATAGGTTTTCTTGAAGTTCTTCCTCTTTAGAGTGAGACTTCACACTCTTGCACATTTCTTTTCTTGCGTTTTTCTCTTTCGTTCAACTCCTTCTTTTTTACTGCAGGTCTTGCATTTTATTCCTTGAGATTTGTCAAAAAGAATGATTACCTTTTTACAGGTATGAGGTACGGTTTCCTGACATCCAACAACAAACCTTAATTAATAGAAGTTGTATTAAACTAACCAAATATGACCATTGGAATTATATAAGAGTTAATTTAAATTTAAACATATTTCATGACTATCAGTGAGTCATGAGATCGGTAAATCATCTGAATTTTCATTACTATCGGTAGTTCATGTGATCATCATCGGTGTCAGTAGTTTATATGATCAGCATCAGCTTCTGTAGGACATTTGATCAGCATTGGTGCGACCGTTCTTATTGGTGTGACCGTAGTCATCGGTGCGACCGTTGTCATCAGTGCGACCATTCTCATCAGTGCTTCCTTTGTCATTGGTTAGACAGTTGTCATTGGTGCGACCGTTGTCATCGGTGCAACTATTCTCATTGGTGCGACTATTTCCATCGGTGTGACTGTGGTCATCGGTGCGACTATTGTCATCGGTGCGACCGCTCTCATTGGTGCGACTGTTGTCATCAGTGTGATCGTTCTTATCAGTGTGACTGTTTTCATCGGTGGAACCATTATCATTGGTGCGACCATTGTCATCAGTGCGGCCGTTCTCATCAGTGTGACCGTTGTCATCGGTGCGACTATTGTCATCGCTACGACCATTCTCATTGGTGCGACTGTTTTTGTTGGTGCGACCGTTGTCTTCGGTACGATCATTATCATCAGTGTGACTGTTGTCATCGGTGCGACCATTTTCATCTGTGTGATCATTCTCATCGGTGTGACTGTGGTCATGCCTTCAACTAACGGTGACTCAAGAAAATAACTATCGGTGAGTAAAAAACATGAAATTCTCACAAAGTGTCTGTTCAATCCAGATCACATCCAGGTAAATAGTAAACCATAAATACTCATAGATAAACATCTGTAGATTTGATTAATCATAGTAAAAAAATTTAAAATATAATGAATAATTTACTTAATTGACTTATAAACAATGATAAAAAAGATTTTTGATTATTAAAATAACCATCTCACAGAGAGTTCAACAATATACCCCTTTTTGATAATCACAAATCTATGGCATAAATGAAGAGGGAGGTGAGGATATAACATGCAGTATGCTCACCCTATATAAACAGAATATATGACCAAGGATAAAAAGTCCATCAGATAATGAATTAGATTACAGATATCTCACCTTTATATAAAATGTTTTATCTATTATTAATTGTTGATATATGTGGTCAATTCATCCCCTTTGTATATATATTCTTTTCTACACTTTTATCTATGGATTAATTTATATAAGAAGTCTGAATTTCTCCCCCTTTGGGATTATCAAACAGAACGAGATAGTAGAAAGAGAAAAAAGAAAGTTTCATTGAAATAACCACTGAAAAAGGTACATTGAGGAGAAACACAGAAAAGACACCCTATCAAAAAAGGACAGGCACAACAACTTCTTGGGATGAAGAGGATATTTTCCTTTAGAAAATGGGGGAATGGATGGGCCAAAGGGTGGCTTGGTGGAAGGTTGATCTGGCCTAATGAAGAGAGGAGGTAGGACAACTCAGTCTGGTAGTATAGAGGGTGCTAAAGTCACTTGCGGTTGAGTAGAAGATCTTCCAGAAGGTGGATGCTGAAAGACTGGACGAATATTGGAGAGAGCCTGAGAAAATGATAATTGGCCAGAATCAAAACTGGATGGACTGAGAGGCTCTACAGTAGGAAAAACAATTGCCTTATCTTGCACATGAAAATATGGTTTGAGTAGATTGATAAAGTCATGAATTACTTCACCACCATATTTCATGGCCTTCTCAGAATCATCTTTGTTCTGCATAAAACTCTCGAGAGTATGAGTAAAATATTTCAACTATTAGACCTGTTCCTTAAAGGCTTCAGTGACTGGAGGAAGCTTCAAATTCTGATCCAAGTCTTTAAATTGATGGTTTAACTTGTTCTTGGTATAGATTTTAGAGAAATAGTGATCCACTTTTTCCCTGATCTCTTTCTGAACTTGAGTGGAATCAGCCGAGTAAAGCTTCACCATCTTGTGAATATGATCACTATTTTCTTTCATCTTTTTCAATGATTCTAAATCCAGAACATGTCCAGGATCTGCTAACTCTTCTTTTATCACATCTTTGAAGGCATTGATCTCATGTTCAATAATCTTGGTCACTTTGGTGGATCTAGATTGAGCAAAAACCTGAGTTATATCAGCCTTCAACTTTCTCAAATTCGAATTCTTCAAATGTTTTATCAGATTTCTCAACACTTCCATCATACCTGTGATGGTTGATATAAACTCACCTAAAAAAGAAACTATGTCATTGCCTAAAACTTTGAGTGCTTGATTTAGAAGGGTAATATGCCTTACAATCATCTCACCAGTATTGCACAGGTCCGGCATAATAATACATACCACTCCTTGAGTTAAAGAATCCATAGCAGTCTTAGAAAAATTCACAGGAGCAGGAGAAATAGATAATTCCTCTTTCAATGTCTCTCTAACTACATGGAGCCATTCATCTTTAAACCTATCCAAATCAGATCAAGAAACTAAAGGACCAGTACTTTCTCGTGTCATTTTGACATCCTCAGAAACTAGTCTAGCCTCAACTAGATGGCTTACCCTTGCGATATACACTTCTTCTTCTAAATAATCCAAACCAAGAATCGCAAAACCTGGGTGTTCCTCCCATGAAACGTTACAAGAGGTATACTGAGGATTTAGAAAATCAAATTTTCCCGAATTTTCATGTGAGACTTCCTCACCTATATCAATCTCTGTCTGTATTGTCTTTTTCGCCTCAGGAACGGTTTCTTGCTCATCTAAATGAGGTTGTAGATCAGCTTGGTTTACATTGTGACCATCAACTGGTCGTGAAATTTCATCATCATCATCACCACCATCATTACCATCATCAAAATCATCACGATTTCCATATCCATTATTGTTTAATAAGGTTTCATCGGTACTATATTTGCTACTGGATTCATACTGACCAGAATTTGATACTTTAGTATCATCTTCTTCTCCATCACCTAGAAGAGGTTCTGATTAATGTAACATAAGAGGTGGACTAGCTGGTCCAAGTTTCATTCTCTTATTAGGTCTTATGGTATCAGGATCACTCCTGTTATAAGTAGGTGACTCAGGTTCCTTTTCAGTATCCACATCATCATCGACTTCATGTTCCTCTCTTCCCTTCTTACTAGACTCTCTAGTTTCCTTAGGAACTTTAGTTTCATCTTCCTCATCAGAATAAACAACTTCCTCATCAGGTTTTAAAACGGGATCTCACATCCCCTTTGGTCTCTTAGAGTGGTTAGAATCATTAAATGAGTCATAAAACTTATCTTCCTCAGTAACCCATGCCTTCTTCCATGGATTCCAGTTGATTTTCATTCTTTTTCAGATATCCTTGTTGATACAGAAGCTACTAATTGATGAGGTACACTCATCTCCATCTTCAACACATACCAAAAACTTTAGCATGGTAGAGATTTACTTAGAATAGATCAAGGTTGTAGCCTTCTTCGAAGACATTACCATCTCATAAATACGAACAGTAATATATCTACACAAGTTGATCTTCTCACCATTCAGCGATAAAAAAAACATCCTGATATTTTACAGTAGCAGAATCAACTTTTCTGGGATAGATTTGGTGCTGAATAAACTTAAATAGAATTCTACACTCACCATATAACTCAGCAGCTGTTATTCTTCTGGATTCCGAATTTCTAGTAAACATCTCTAGAGCAAGCTCATATGATAAATATTCAATGTTAGGAAGAATGTTACCAGTGTAATCCTCATATCTACCATTATGAGGCACTCCCAAACACTCATCCCTCTGTTTTGAATAAAAAGATATTTTTTCCCATTGATCACTAAAAATAATAGCGCTTCTTCTTCTCCATCCAAAACAATATTTATGTTCAGATAAAACTCATGAACTAGATTTGGTTAGTAGACTTAGTTATTATCATGGAACCAGTCATTCCATATGTGCATCTCTATAACATTTAAAAGTGTATATTTACTGGATAACACCCATTCAGAACTTACATCCTTTTCTGCAGTGACCACCCGAGTTTCCAACTTTGGGTTTACTGACCTTTGAGTCATGCTTCTTGATTCTCCTAGAGAGTGTTTCACATGAGAGGAACCTTCAGACTCCTTTATTTTTCACTTTTTCATTGCCATTTGGAGGTTTGATAGGTTTGCATGGTTTGAAGGATTAAAAAAATGGTTCAAGAGGTTCAAGTTTCAGAATAAGTGAAGTTCGACGGGAGATGAAGGGTCACAGTTCTTGGAAAAGAAATAGTCGTAGGTCATTAATTTTATCATTTAGGGTTAAAAAGTAGATATAATATCAATTAAGTAAAACATAGTCATTTTGATAAACACTGACAGTTTCATAAACTGTAAAACTCAAACGGTAGCAAAGATCGGTTTCACTGATCCATTTCACTGATCTATTTCACTGATCTATTTCACACATCAGTTTCACATATCAGTTTCACTAATCAATTTCCCTGATCGGTTTCACTGATCGGTTTCACAGATTGGTTTCACTAATCAGTTTCCCGGATCTATCATACATAACTTTGGTTTAATAAAATCTAACCTTTTATAGCTTCAGGGTGTGGTTAAAATATCATCTAATTGATGTTCAGAGTCAATAAATTCTAGAGAAATAACACCATTTTGATAATGATATCTCAAGAAGTGATGTCTGACCTCAATGTTCTTAGTCCTAGAGTGAGACACGAGATTCTTAGAGATGTTAATTGCACTAGCTTTATCACAATTTATTGACACATGTCTAAATTGATATCCATAGTCCAACAAAGTGTGTTTCATCCACATAATCTTTTCACAACAACTACCAGCAGAAATGTATTCTGATTCAGTAGTAGACAATGCAAACGAGTTTTTTTTCATTATACACCAAGTCACTAGGGACATTCCCAAAAGATGACATGTTCTAGATGTGCTCTTCCTATCTAAATTGTAACCAGCAAAGTCATCATCTAAATAACTCATTAAGTCAAAGTATTTTCCTTTTGGATAAAACTAACCAAAATTTTTAGTATGATTAAGATATTTGAAAATAATTTTAATAGAAATTAAATGAGATTATTTATGAATATCTTAAAATCTTGCACACAAGCATACACTAAACATGATATCTGTTCGACTAGAAGTAAGGTAAATTAAACTTCCAATCATACCTCTATAATTGGTTTGATCAACTGGTTTCCCAATTTCATCATCATCCAACTTACAGGTGGTACCCATAGGTGTGTCACTTACCTAATTACTATCCAAACTGAATCATTTTAAAAGATCCTTTTTATATTTTCATTGATTTAAAATAAAACCATCATTATTTTGAAAATTTTGAAATCCAAGAAAATACTTGAGTTCTCCCAAACTCATTTCGAATTCATTATTCATAATTTTTGGAAAATCAGTACATAATGAATTTTTAGAATATCCAAAGATAATATCATCAAAATAGATTTGTACAATTAATATATCTTCAGATATTCTTTAAATAAAAAGAGTGGGATCTAAAATTCCTTTAGTAAAACTTTTCGAGATAAGGAAATTTTTCAGTCTATCATACCAAGCTCTTGGAGCCTGTTTTAAACCGTATAAAGATTTAGAATGCATAAAAACATGATTTTGAACATCAGGGTTTGTAAATCCAGGTGGGTTTTCAACAAAAACTTCTTCAGTTATAAAACCATTAAAAAAACACTTTTGAAATCCATTTTATATAACTGGAAATTCAGATGAGATGCATAAGAATGTAAGATCCAAATAGACTCTAATATAGCTACAGGTGAAAAAGATTCTTCATAGTATATTCCTTCTTCTTGATTGTAACCTTGTGCAACTAATCTAGCTTTGTTTCCAATGATGTTTAAATATTTATCAAATTTATTTCTGAAAACCCATTTAGTACCTATGTTCAAGGTTTCCTATAGTCTTTCTACTAATTCATAGACTTTGTTTCTTTCAATTTGAATGAATTATTCTTGCATATCCATTACCAAAAATTCATCATTGCTTTCATCATTAAAATTTTTAGGTTCTATCTGTGAAAGATAATCTTGATGTTCAAACTAATTTCTTAGAGAAGCTCTAGTATATGTCCCTCTATAACGATTACCAACAACATCATAAAAATGATGGTTCTTTAGAATCCAGGTTGATCTAGTAAAGTTAGGACTAGAAATTTCAAGTTCTTTTCTAGGTTCAGGTTCACCAGAAGAATATTCTGAAGTATTTACAGAACTAGTTTTCTTGACAACAGGGTCACTATTTTTGTCATTAAGGTCCAGATTAGACAGATCTTCTTCAAGATTTTCAATAGAAGACTTATGTTCATGCCGACCAGTTTCATCAAATATGATGTTAACAGATTATTCAACACATTTGTTTCTCATATTAAATACTTATTAGTCTTTTCTAGTAATTGATTATACTAAAAAGATTCCATTATGACTCTTGGATGCAAATTTATCAAGATTATCTTTAGTATTGGGAATAAATACATTTCAACAAAAAACAATGATGTAAATAACATTAGTCTTTCTACTATTCCACGTTTCATAAGGGGTCTTTTTGAGAACAGGTCCAATCAAGACTCTACTTATAATATAACAAGATGTATTGACAGCTTCATCCCAAAAATAAATATGTTGGCTATACTCATTGAGCATAGTTCTTTCAATTTCTTTAAGGGTTCTATTCCTTCTTTCTACTACACCATTCTGTTGAGGTGTCCTAGGGGAATAAAAATTGTGATTGTAGACATTCTGTGAGCATTAGGATTCAAATTCATGATTTTTAAACTCACGACCATGATCACTTCTCAAGGTCATAATCTTAAGTCCACTATGGTTTTATACAGACTTTTAATATTTACTAAAATAAGATTAGGCTAAAATTTTGTGAGAAAAAAAAAGTATACCCAGGTATATCTAGAAATTTCATCTACTAGGACATAGACATAGTGCTTCCCATTTAAACAAGAAACTCTAGATGATCCAAATAAGTCCATGTGAACCAACTCGAGAGGTTTAGAAGTTGAAACGTCTTTCTTTGATTTTAAAAAAACTTTATGTTACTTTCCCTTTTGACAAGCATTACAAAATTTATCAGCTGTGAATTCAAGTTTAGGTTGGTCTCTAACTAAGTTCTTCCTAGTAAGTTTTCTAAGTGAATGTAAATTGCAGTGTCCTAATCTTCTATTCCAAATCCAAGATTCATTATGAAAATCATTTAAACAAGTAACATTTTTTTGGATAAGGAATTTAAATCTACTGTATACACATTTTCATTTCTCAAGGTAGTAAATACTAAGAAATTTTTTTAATTAAAAACATTGAAAATTTTATTTTCAAATTTAACATTGAAACCATCATCACATAACTGAGAAATACTTAAAAATTTATCTTTAAGTCAATCAACAAATAAAACATTAGAAATTAAAATTGAATCAGTGTTAGCAATCAGGCATATGCCAATTATTTTTCCTTTTGAATTATCACCAAAGGTGACATTCCCTCCATAAACCTTGACTATGATTTTAAAACATGGAAATTCTCATGTCATATGTCTTGAACAACCAATGTCCAAGTACCTTGTCTTATTATAGGAATTCTTCAAGAAAGTCTCTTACAAAAAAGGTTTGAACAGAAAATGATTTTGGTACCCATATCTTCTTGGGACCAGAGAGGTTAGCATGCAAAACTTTTGGAACCCATATTTTTCTAATGGGTTTCACACCATCAATAGTTTTAAATGATTTAGAAAGATAAAATTTGTTTGAGATATAACAATGTGAAATGCTGGCTGAGACATAAGAGTTTCCAAAACTGGAACTAGCAGCATACTTTCTAGATTTAGGAATAAATATATTCTTAACAGGATATCTCTGTCTAGGCTGATAACCTAAACCAGTAGTATATTTTGGTTCCAATAGTTTTCCTAGAAATTTTGTAAGTGTATATTTTCCATTTGTGAATTTCTCTAAGTCCTTCCTTAACTGATCA
This sequence comes from Viscum album, assembly GCA_963277665.1. Classification (NCBI taxonomy): domain Eukaryota; kingdom Viridiplantae; phylum Streptophyta; class Magnoliopsida; order Santalales; family Viscaceae; genus Viscum; species Viscum album. The sequence continues at coordinate 1,895,155,215 of OY728119.1, forward strand.
TTAGAAAATTTAATTTGAGTATTTTCCATTAACATTTGATCATTATTTTCATCTTCTAAATCTATCACAGATTGTACAGTGCTAGTTAAAGTATACTGTTTCTTTAAGGTTTTATACTTATCCTTCAGCTCATTGCAGGTTTCTTCTAGCATACTTCAATATTCAAATAATTATCTACTAGACATATTTTCAGATTCAAAATCAGAATCAACTCCAGAATAATATCAATTTAAATCAAGAGTATCCAAAGTAACCTTGTATGTGTTTTTCATGAAACACATATCATCTTTTTGATATTTTTCTTCCGGAGTGGAATCAGAATCACTTGAGCTGTCCTCTAATGCACTCCAGGTGGATTTTAGAGATTTCTTGTATTTTTTGTCCATGTATTTATGTTTCTTATTGAATTTTAACTTCGGACTGACTGCTTTCACATGTCCTTTCCTCTTGCATCCGTAGAAGACTATATCATTACTTTTATCCTTTATTTTCCAATCTTTCGTCCAATGAACATTGTTGTCATACTTTTCCTTATAGTTTAATTTTCGAAAAAACTTCTTCTTCCTATAAAAATACTAAATCATCTTGCTATCTGAGCCATTTTTGCATCGTTGTCTGATACATTTTCCTCACTGCTTGAGCTATCACATTCACTTTGAATATTCCCTTAGTCCTTTTGTTTTGAAGTAGTAGTCATGAAAGGTACATAGTAATTTCTTGGTTCATTATCTTCTTCCTTGTTTACCTTTAGGTATTCTTCATAAAACATTATCTTGCCAATAGGTACCTTTATAGGAAAAGCAACAATATCATGGGATTATACAATTGAAACTGATGTGATTCTCTATCTTTCATGCAGAAATCTTAAAATCCTTAGGATTTTCTCTTTTACTGGAACAGCCTTTCCCAGTGAGCTAATTGTATTTACATTTTCGTTGAACCTGAGATACATGTCAGAAATAGGTTCATCAGGATTTATTTTAAAGTTTTCATATTTAATAGTGTAGTTATTCAAACTCATTTCTTTAACATTGGTTATTCCTTCATGAGAAACACTCAAAGTATCCCAAATTTCATAAGAAGTCTTACAGGAAAATATTCAATTAAATTCCTCATCTCCTAAAGCACAATACAGGGAATTCATTGCTTTACAGTTATTATTGCGAGCTATTTTAGAAGGTTCATCCCAAGTAGTTATTTTAGTTTCTAGGATCTTATACTAAATTTATATAATAGACCAAATGTCAAATCCCATACTTTCTAAATAAATTTTCAGTTTCAGTTTCCATCGGGAATAATTAACAACATTACAGAAAGTTGGCACGTTGGTAGTAGCACCATCTAGTATATTATCCATAATTATATTTTAGAAAATATATTTAAAGAGTTAAAATTTAGAACTAATAGATATTTATGATATTTAAGATACATCAAAAATCACAGTTGATAAACATAGTATTTGGAAATCCTTTATTATGAACAAAAAACCCTCAAATACAAAATGTTGTTCAAAGTGGATACTCAAGAGATGGGTGAATTGAGTATCCAATTAAAATTTCTATTAAAAAATTTTGTATAAATATCCCCCAATTCATAAAACAAGTTCAACTGTATTGAATTTATAAAAATATTAAATGTTCAATCAGTTTCTAAAATATTGACTACTTCTCAGTTAAATTAATCCAAAGATTAATTTAGCTTTTGAAACTAAATTACTAATTCACAATAAGTACAAATAATTGATAGTTCAACTATCAGAGTTACTTTAAAATAGATTTATATTTAATGTACTTAGTAGCGGAATATTCAAAACAGGTTTTAGAAAAGGTAAAAATCAAAGAAAATAGAACAAGTTGTTCAGTATCAATCCGAGACTTAGTCATCTCAAGTAGTTTATATAAACTATGATCCACACCCTGGATCGAGGTTTCCCAATAGTGTTAAGACTGCCTAAGTCTTCAGACCTCTACCACAGTTCTACGTGGGAAAAAAATAGCAGCAGCTCTCAGGCTGTCCATACCACACTAGACCTCTTCCACAACTCACAATGGGATACAATAAGGTGTAGATAGTTTGGTGTGAGGATTTAGTATCCTCCAGTTCAGCACATGAGTCAGTTTGTATCTAAACTAGATATATGCAAACACATTTCTCAGAGTGTTGAGAAAAAAGATACAAAAGAGGAAATAAAAGAGATTATAATGCTCTATGTAATTGGAAATGAGCTCTGGAATCATTTTGATGTTGCAGATGGAAGTCAAGTAATTTCTAGGGAGGATGACACAAAACAGAGTATCGTTGTTCTTCTCAGCTATAGGTATTCAGAATTGTTTTTATGATGTTCAAGAAGGCTCAGAAACTCCTTGAGTACATGTTCTAGGTTGATGATCATCTTGAAACTCTCTAGTTTTCCCAGGTGTTCATGAAATTCTTCCTCTTTTTCATGAGTCTTCACACTCATTCACTTTTCTTTTCTTTTGTTTTTATCTTTCATTCAGATCATTCTTTTTCACTGTAGATCTTCCTTTTTATTCCTTGTGATCCGGAAAAAAGAATGATTACCTTTTTACAGGTATGAGGTATGGTTTCCTGACATCTAACAACTAACATTAATTAATAGTAGGTGCATTAAACTATGAAAATATAACCGTTGTAATTAAATAAGATTTAAGAGAAATTCAATTAGTTTTCAGGACTATCTGTGAGTCATGAGATCAGTATGTCATCTGAATTTGCATCGGTATTGGTAGGTCATGTGATCTGCATCGGCATCGGTTGTTCACATGATCAGCATCAGCTTCTGTAAGATATTTGATCAGCATCGGTGCGACCATTCTGATTTGTGGGACCGTTGCCATTGGTGCCATCTTTGTCATTGGTGCAACCGTTCACATCGGTGCGACTTTTCTCATTGGTGCGATGGTTGTCATCGGTGCGGCCATTGTCAATGGTGCGAACATTCTCATTGATGCGACTTTTGTCCTTGGTGCGACCATTGTCATCGGTGCGACTGTTTTTCATCGGTGTGACCGTTCTTATCGGAGCGAGTTTTGTCATCGGTGCGACTGTTCTCATTGGTGTGACTTTTGTCATCGGTGTGACCATTCTCATCAGTGTGACCATTGTCATCAGTGCGACTGTTCTCATTAGTGGGGTTGTTGTCATCGGTGTGACCATTGTGATCGGTGCGACCATTCTCATTGGTGTGACTACTGTCATTGGTGCGACCATAGTCCTCAGTGCGAGCGTTCTCATTGGTGTGACTGTTGTCATCGGTGTGACCATTGTTATCGGTGCGACCGTTGTCATCGGTCCGATCGTTCTCATTGGTACGACTGTTGTCATGCCTTCAACTAATGGTGACTAAAGAAAATAACTATCGGTGAGTCAAATACATGAAATTCTCACAAAGTGTATGTTCAATACGGATCACTTCCAGGTCAATAGTAAGCCATAAATACTCACAGATAAACAACTATATATATGATTAATCATAGTAAAAACATTTAGAACATAATGAATAATTTAAAAAATTGACTTATAAACAAAGATAACAAGGATTTGTGATTATTAAAATAACCACCTCAAAGAGGGTTCAACACTCACCATAGCTTCCATGAACAATCACATATAATGAGTCAAAAATCCTTCTTGTCTCTTTATAGGGTAGCCAAGGAGGATTCCATTAACACCTATCTAATCAAAATTCCCATGATTCTCACGCATTTCATGTATAATGAAAGGACTACTAAACACACTAAGTTATTTCAAATGAATGTTTTTTAAATATACCATATAAGGATTCATATCATAGTTATTCTTATTGAAACATCTATTCTGAATATGAACTATTACTCAAGTGCCTTGCCTTTGATAATATTGAGAAGTATCTTGTTTGGTCAACATCATTCATTCCATATCAATCAATTATTGATTTCTTATTTCCAAAATAATTTTTTATTGTGGTGAGTATGGTGCACTAAATTCATATTTAATTTCATTATTTTTATGAATGTTTTTAAAAATTACATTCATTCAATTGAAACCATCTTCATTGTGAATCTTTTTTTGTAAAATATCTATATTAATTATTCATCACTTTTTAAAAGACATATAAACATATTTAAGTCCTCTAACTTATAATTCACAATACATAATTCATGTAATGTGATAAAAATATTCAATAAAGTAAATAATTTACTTATTTATATTTCTATATTTCTTTCTCATTGGAGGTTAATTTTAAAAATGTATCAAATATAAGGGATGAGTAAAATTTATCCCAACATTCATAGGTGATAATTTTCGAATCATTCATTTTCATCAAATGAAAAAACAACAATATAAAATTATTATCAAGTATATAATACAAAAATACCATGTATATTTATTATCTTCATCTTATTCCTCTGATAAATATTCCCCAACCATTTATTACATAACTAGTTTTCTTTCATTATGCTCAAAATCCTGATATTTATACATCTCCAACATGAAATAGTTTTCCCTTGGTTAATTTTACTTCCATAATAAATTTTCCATAATCAATTATTTTAACAAATAAACCATAAATTTTAAATTTAACTTCATTACCTTCATCATGATGTTTTGAAACACTCAAAAAAATATGTTTCAGCCCGTCAAAATATAATGTTGTTTTGGATTTTAACTTTTTATACCCCATGATAGCAGCTAATATTCCTTCGATTTCGAGTGACACATAATTTCAAAATTTTAATATATAGACCTTGTAATATTTATCATTATTCAATAACATTAAATATCTTTTCATGTGTGAATTAATAATATTATCCAATATCTGTGGTCATTCTATTTTTATGAATTTATGAATAGTTTCAACAACTAATTCTTTTTTCAATTCATGTTTTTCCATCCAATATAGATTTTGAGATCCCTTGAATAGTCATTGTTGTGTTGAAATCATAAATAGACAACCTATTTTTCTTGATCCTGAAGTGTTTTTAAATCATTAAAACTTTCAATAACTTTTGAGACCATGTTTTGGACATTTTTTATTCCTCACTCATCATCAATAATTCTTTATTGAACACGATTTAATTTCTTCAATTTCACTTTCAACATTTAATCTGTATTGATGTTGTGGTTTTTTTCTTTATCAAGTAAATTATTAAGATCATTAATAACTTTTAGAAACGTGTATTTTTTTCTCAATAGTACATTTTTTCAGTAATAACATTTTTCTTAACTTTTTCAATAATAATGTTTTCTAATACATAATATCTAGTTATTCAACTTCTTCACCATTGTCATTATAATTATCATACTTTGAAAAAAATAACATTTATTTAATTTCGTATCCCATCCCTTTATATGGGAACTGGATTGCTATATCTTAATTTTAAAATATCTTTTAATCATTATATCCTCTATATCACCATCATTATATTTCTTTTGTCTTGGAAAATCTGCAAGAAATTATCCAATAGCTTCACAATAGAATTAAATTACAGGTAAAATTCCAATGTAATTTACTATGATACTTTTTACATGTGTAGAAAAATACAAAAAATTATCAAAATGTTTACTAACCTCATCATTGGTTTCAGAGTTACTAGCTTCTTCCTTGACTACATTCATCGAATTTTCTATTCTTTAAATATTTGAAATATATTTCATGATCATCCTTTTCTTTTTTCGTGATAATACATTACATTATCATTTCATATGTGATGAGAGTCTTATCATTATCAACCAAAAATGTATTTTTATTTTCATTATCTTCTAATAATGATGTCATTAAATAAAATTTATTCGGAATAATTTATAAGTTCTTTTCAAAAAAAATGTTTTATCTTCCAACTGCTATACAAGTAATCTTATGGTTCTTTTAATATCATTCACCCTTGTAAATAAGTAAATAATAGGTTAATTAATACCCAAATTGAGATTTTTATAACTCAATATCATTATTTTAATCTTCAATTTTTTTATGTTCACATTTCCTTCATAGATGTTCATAAAATATTCTCAGATTAATTTATTTGTTTAAATTTGTATAACAGTATGAAACTAAATATTAGAGAGTGAGGAATGTGTATAATTTATGGATCCCCATGATTCTTTAAATTATTCATATCCCTGTCTTTTAGGGGCACATCCTTAGTAAAATGAGTTAAAAAATCTGTAGTTACCTCCAGAACTTGATAACCTAGAGACATAATATATGCTTACATTTTTTCATTCATTATTTAATAGTTCGTACTGATTAAAAATGAATAATACTAATGTAAATTGTTTGTTAAACATCTATAGAAGCATTCCTTTTGCAAAAAATTCATTAAAGAGTCAATGAAGGAATCCTTCCATCTGAAACTACTTATACATAGAAATCAGGATATGTGTGATGTAACACCCCAACCCTAGATTCCCAAATTCGATGCATTATTTTAATACATTGGCATGATTACAAGGAATCATGTCCCGAAACACCATTCAGTTTAGCAGTCTTGGAAAATAGATTACATACATGAACATTACATTACACTTTCTAACAAACAACATAATAAAAAACAATCCTTTGAGAATTCCACTATTCCTTTATCATAACCCTACATCTCTAACATAAAACACTTCTAATTTAGCAGAAGCTATAAATAATAAGAAAGAGGTGAGATCAGATGCTCAGTAAGGGTATATAATTTAGCAGAAGCTATAAAAATTTAAGGCAAGTTGTGTAATTAATAAAATATCCTTTTAAACATAAACATGAACATAATATGGAAAAAATAAATCAAACATTACCATATAAACATGCACATGGATATTTAACCAGTTGAATAATCACATGTAATAAAAAATTTCATAATGAGTTAATGTATAGAACCGGAATTTAATATTTGTGTCAAGGCCTCATGCTAGGACCTAGTGGTAACTATAACCGGACCCCAACCCAGAGAGCCTCTGTTATTAGACTCCAACCTGGAGAGCCTCTATAACTAGACTCCCACCCGGAGATCCTCTATAACTAGACTCTAACCAGGAGAGCCTTTGTAATCGGACTCCAACTCGGAGATCCTCTGTAACAGGACTCCAGCTTGGATGGTCTGTAGTAACCGAACCCCAACCTGGAGGGCTTACTTTTACCAGTCCCCAACCCGAAACATACCTGTCCAACACATTAATCTTAAGAATAGGTTGAAATATAACATAAACATTCATATTAAAACTAGCATATAAAATGTCAATACATTAACCATAAACCATGAATGGCATAAAAATAAATCATCCATAGTAAAACATATCAGAAAACTTTAAACATAATATGGATGATTTTTATCATAATTGATCAACTTCAAACAATTGTAAAATTTATCAAAGGATGGTGACATAGATGAAAATTATTTGTAAAACTCTTTGAGAGAAATATATATTTTTCAATAAAAAATTTATAAGTAACCCAATTTAATAAGGAATAAATTTAATGAAATTTTTGAATCAAAGTGTTCTATATGGGTTTGAAACTTTTTAAAGGAATTAAAATTTTAAAAACATTCTTTTCCATATAAATAAATCCTTAAAACTTATTTTGAAAACATGAACATTAATGAGAATGATTTAGAAGAATAAATATTTAAAACTTTTAAAATGATTTTTTAGTTAAAACACAATTAAAAATAATACCATTGAAAACTTTTTAATGAAACGTGGACATGGATAACAAATATGTTCCAATGGATACTTATGTAAAAACAACATCAGATAATAAAGAGAATGTGAAATTAACCCTTACCTTGAACATTCCTTTGGTTGAGGGTACATTTAACCTCATGTATAATGACAATTGTATGTTATTATATTATACCAGAACTATATTAATATTCAGTATATCATACATGACTCATTTATTACTTTATACAACTCATTTTGTAATAATTTTCATGTTAAATTAACATTTAGGCTAATAATCGCTTTCTTTATTGTATGTATTTTATCTTCTTATTCATGACTGTATCATTTAGATCATTATTTAAATACTTCCAGAATATAAGACTTGATTCATATATCATATATATTTTGAATATAAATAGTTATAATAGATAGATATATGAAATGGAAAACACCATTTATGGAGATGGTAGGCAGTACATACGCATAAACGATGTTTCTATTTTCATATTGTATTGAACAGAAGTAAGAGAGTAAGATATATGTAAGTACATAAATATAGATATATATATATATATATCCAGTAGGATTATTATGTTATATATTACATATATATTAGTAATATATATTTTTATAATCGTTGATGAATGGTGAACGTGGAAATGAATCTCATCGCGTCGTGGAGACGGTAATCCGTATGTACGCACGAGCGACAATAACATTTCCTTAAAGGTGTTGAATTGGATGGTATATCAATTTTACAGAGACATTATAATGTTATATTCCTTATTTATATACATATTACTCATCATTATATCCTCCCAAATAACATAGTGTTGAATAACTTATTACACAACGGCGTGGAGACGGTAAGCCGAACGTACACATGCATGATGGCATTATCATTCATAAGATGGATAGAATAATGAATATGGTTGTTACATATTTATAATAAAATTAAATTATATATAAGGTACTGAATTTATTATTTTGGTATGGTTAGAACAAATAAAGATTATGTGGAAGAAGAAAAGAACTTGAAAGATGGTGGTGAAATCATTACCTCTTCTTCGGGTTCTTCCTTTGGATTTGAACAAAAGGGCTCTTTAGGTTGGATTTATAACAAAACGAACGAATCTAGGATGAAGTATGGATATTTTGGGGGATATTTGGGTAGGTTTTGGCTGAGAAAAATGGATTTGAAAGTGTGAATTAGATAGAAGGTGGAGTTCCCTTTTATAAGAGGGATGAGGGTCACTTTAGGAAAATATTGAAATATTATTTTATAATAAAATAATTTTCGGTTTCTAATGGCTAAAAAATGATTTATTTAGAGGATATGGTGGCTATGGGTCAGAAAACACTCAACAAATAGGTTTAATACTGGTTTAGGTAACCATATTAACCTTAACCTTTAGATTTATCTCTTAGTTAAATAGTTGGACATTTACCATGTCTCTTTGTATTTTTATTATATATGGTTAATAAACATATTATAAAATTCCAATATAACCCCAATTGGTTAATTCATGTCATATATATTATATTATAAGTCTTTTGGACAAACCTAATATTTTTAGGACCACTATATCAATTAATAATATAATATTTGTTTAAAAACAATTTTATGACAATTTTGACACTCTTTGGTATTTGTTTTTTGTAAAACTCATCACAACATTATTACTTCTAAAACTATTGATTTAATCAACCCTAAAATTTCATATTAACCTATAAAAGTATTTTAATTCCTCATAAGTCTCAAATTAAATTTATTTGGTTATTTATAATATCAATTATTTTAATCTTTTATTAATAAGGTAATTTATGCATCATCATTGTGTCATAAATAAACTCAATTATTTAATGTCTAAAAATTATAAATAAAATACCATTTTGTAGGAAATATTTTTATCTTTCTAATTAATATTTATATTTTAATTTCTCTTATGTATAACCCTATATTAATAATGTTTTAGTTACGAAAACTTGAATTTAACACTTTTAACTATTCCATAAATTAAATAATAATAAATGTCCTAATCTAATCCAAGTGGAACTGAAGGATAATATATTATTTCTATGGTTGTTTTTGGTATAATTACACTTATCCAATATAATTACTACATGTGTTAGGGAAATAATAATATCATTTTCATCTATAATTAACTTATTTTCTTTTAACCGTGGTAAATAAAAGTCAAAAGTTACTATTCAAAAACAATTATTTTTATCTTATTGAACAAAATTTTACACACTAATAAAAACCATTTCTCTCATATTTCTGAAATTCAATTCACATAAGTGGTAAAATTATGTTTATGCAAATTTGAAAATGCATCTTGGAGGTGGGTAAAAGACGGTAAAAAGTTCAATAAAATTTTTATATATCTAAACATATTGTAAAATGAACTCAATGACTTACATTTAAATTATATAGGTATTATGTATCTATTTTGAACTAATATAAATTTAAATAAAATATATAATTATATAAATAAAAATTCGGTTTTAAACAATAACTCAGAGTTTTTCACTATTAATCAAAAATTGAACGTTTTCAGAAAAAAACAAAAAATTCACCCTAATCTAATTTTGATATTCCAAATTCAAAAATGAAGTCTATTTTACCAAATTAAAAACATAGAAGTTGAAATTATTATTTTAAAATTAATTATCGTTGTCAAAACCAAAAGGCGTATTTTTTATGAAATATTACCTACCAAAATATTAACACTTGTTTATGTCCAATTTCAAAGTGAAATTACTTACAATGACCCGAATTGGATTAAATGGTAAATATTTAATCTATTTATACTTCGAACCCATTAAAGTTTATAATTTAACACTATAAATTATTTTGATTAAAAAATTTGATTACAGTTAAAATATAGTATTTTTCACTATTCACCCAAATATGAATGTTATCAGAAAAGCACCAAAAAATTATTGAAACTAAATTATTATGTCCTGATTCGAAATAAGAAGTTTATTTTTTTCAAATTGAATATATAAAAGTATCAAATATTATATTTGACAATGGTACACCATTAAAAAGTGGTAGAAGTGTTTTTTTGAAAAATACTTCTTTTATCTGAAAAAAATGAAGTTGTTCTTACATTATGTCTAAGAAACTCAAAATATGGATCCTAATATTATAAGGATTATATAATGTTCAAAATTTAGTTAATACTATTCATATCATATTTTGAACGTCTAGTTTGGTAAGTCGTGGGGTATAAGGCCCCAGCGTTAAACATTACTTAATCTTGAGTTATTACAAGATTAAACCTTGGGGATCTTTTTGGGTTTAGAGTTTTAGATAATTATATCATAAAACATGCATTACAATCCACATTTAAACAAAGTGGTTACATAAAAGATAGTATTCATTTTTCCCATCAATGGAAAAATATTTAAAATGAAACATGGATTCTTTCTTGACACTTCCTTGACACTATCATCATATCATGTACCTTTCCCTTGACCTGTGAAAAACATTTCAAAAACTTGGGATGAGCATAAAAAGATCAGTAAGGGATATAAAAATATTGAAGGAAACATGGGTACATATATACATAAGAATGAAATCATACTTTACCCATAAAACATAAGCACTTTAACATACCTCATAAAATCATGAATAAATCATAGAAATCATAAGACGTAAATGTAACTTGAGGCATTCATAACATTCTTACGTAGGGAGTAACCCTCTTGGTTACGTTTGGAATACCCATCACAGTATATTCCCTAAATCTCTTCGGAGAAACCTAAACGTTTCACTCCTTCGCATTACACAGTGCATTGGAGAGCTATATCGGGCTCACCTGCCCTTAGTTTATCACATAACCAACCATCTTCATAATAATGCCCAAGAACCTCAACATAATCGTATCACATAAAACATGCATAAAGGACACATAACATTTCCACCTTTCAATCACGAGATATAAATACAACTCATTGATATAAAAACATTATGAAAACCATTTTCAATACCAAAACAAAAGAAAAGTAAAACTTGATATTTATTTTTCTTTTAAAAAAAAGGTATGGCTTGTAGAGGAAGCCGAAACTGAAATAATGGTCACGGCGGTAGAGAAGTCATTGTCACCGCATACGTATGACAAAAACATTCCCTTTCGTCGTTTATTAAATGCTTCGTATAAAAAAGATTTTTTTGAATAAGCGTAAAAGTCAAAGGGGTTTATACACCGTATAAAAGAAGGTTGTGTATAAAACAAAATATGCCTCAATGAAAGGAGATTGAGACAAAGTCCCATACCTCGGGTCTGACTTGACTCGGTCGTTCTTTAATCTCCCGAATAATAAACTTGAGTTAATTTCCACTTTTTTAAGAAACTATTTCAAGTGAATTATTCCTTTTATATCACTTATTTCCATGTCATGAACACTATGTAATTATTTAAGTTAATAACGGTCGTTTTAATGATCATTGGTACTTGAGTCAAAAATAAACCCTTTATAATTAAAAGTTGTTCATGTATCCATTATATCCAGAATGGTATTCATGATTTAGATATCATATATGTCATATATATCCAGTACATGCATACATTAATAATATTACATAATCATTTAGAGGTAAAAAATGAAATGCACCGTTCATGGAGACGGTAAGCCGTACGTACGCATGAACGCTACTTTCATTTCTATTTCATATTTTATAGAAATGAATCATAATGATATAAAGGTATATTATAATTCCAGTGTAATATCATATATAATATCATAACTTCATCCTTTATAAGTCCCACATATGGTATTAACGAATCAAATCACTTTGAGGGGGCGGTAGTCCGCACTTCCTTAAATGAAGATATCACGTTTAACCATAATGGAAACCATAAAGGTATGCCCAAAATGAAAAATACAGAAGCTTAAGGAAACAATAAACATATTATATATCATATATAAATATAGTGTCATTTTAATGGCCACATTTGAAGGTGTAAAAAGAATGTTGAACAATCATCGTTTCGGGAGGCATAAATTCACCATCCCCGGAAACAGTATGTTCTTTAAACATTAGATGTAGGTTTGTGTAAGTGTAGCTCAAATCCTTCTGATAAAAACATCCTAGTATATTGAAGATACTAGAGTTGTAACAAAATAAATTAATAAAAAGAGTTTAGGGGGTTGGAGAAGAAAAATAAAACAAAAGGACTCAAGTGAAGACATTACCTTAAAATCAGGTAACTCCCTTTGGTTTGAGCTCAAAGGCTTCGTTGGGAAGACTTCTGCCCAAAGTGAGGCTTCAAGGAGTAATATAGGGAAGTGGAGAGAAAAACTGGGCAGGGGTTGGCCGAGCCAAAGGCTTTGGAAGTGTGGGTAAGGAGGTAGAGGTGGGGGCCTTTTATAAGAGGAGAGGAGGAGCACTCTTGGAAAGTAAAGAAATGTTACTTTATTTTAAAATGGGTTTCGGATTCAAAAGGTCCCACATTGATATAATTCGAGGTTAAGGTCATAAGGGTTCTAACTCCACCCATACAATAGGTTTTGGACATGTTTAGGTCATATATTTTACATTATCATTTCATTTTATTTAAATTCTTTATTAATGAGGTAGTCGCTGCATCATCATGATGTCATAAATAATTTAATTTATTTAAATTCTAAAAATTATAAAAAAATACTATGATGTAGGAAATCGTTTTATCTTTCCAATGACTATTTATAATAAAAAAGATGACTTGTATAACCCCACGTAAAAATTATTTTAGTAAAACATCTCATGTTTGTGTCATTTTTACTTTTACATTAAATAAAAAGTTATTTATGTCATTTGCCAACCAAAGTGGCCCCATGGGGTCCCTATGTTGACCCATTGATTTTCTTGGTCGGCCATGACACATCCAATTAGGGTAGGACATGTGTCAAGCTCATCTCATATTTTAAAACATTATTTTTACCTTAAACTACACTAATTACCTCTAATCGCGATTAAAAAAATAAAAGTTACTATTCACCAAAAAATTATTTTAATCTCATTAAACCAAATTTTACTTCTTAATGAAAACCATGTATGTTGGATTTTTGAAATTCAAAACACAGAGGTGGTAAAATTTAATTTAAATGAAAAATCAGTTTTTTAAGTACCACTTAGTGGTTTCACTATTCATCAAAAATTGAAGTTTTCCAGAAAAAATACCAAAACTTCACCCCAAGATATATTTGATATTCTGAATTCAAAAATGTTTTCTATTTTACAAAATTCAAAACATATAAGTTTCGTTAATTAATTTAATAATTAATTCCCGATGTCAGAAAAAATAGCGTGTTTTTATGAAACAATAAGTATCAAAAGATTGACACTAGCTTAAGTCCAATTTCAAAGTGAAATTAATTCCAATGACCACTATTGGATTAAATGGTAAAAATATATTCTAATTTCACTTTAAAACCAATTCAAAATATAATCTAATCATATAAATAAATTAGATTAAAAAGCTGTTTTGATGTAAAATGTAGTATTTTTCACTATTCATTAAAAAATGAACATTGTCAGAAAAATACCAAAAATTCACACAAAGTAAATTTTGATGTCCCAATCATAAAGAATAAGTTTATTTTTAAAAACATAGCTTATAAAATTGTCAAAAGATAGATTTAAAAAATGGATTTCCATCAAAAGGCAGTAAAACAATCTTTTATAAATATTAGTGTGTTCCATGCTTAAGATTGGATTTATTTTCATTTTAAGCCTCTAAAACACTATCTAATTCATTAATAGACATAGATAAAAATATCTATTATTCATTACATACTTGGGATGTTACATCCTTCCCCCCTTTAGAAAATTGTGTCCCCGCAATTTATTTTCTTATCAAATAAATAAGGGTACTTATCCCTCATTGCATTTTCATATTCCCATGTTGCCTCTTCCATCATGTGGTTTTTTCCACAAAACCATTATCTAATTAATCACCTTATTCCATAACACGTGCTCCCTATGGTCAAGAATCTGGACAGGTTGTTCCTCATAAGATAGGTTCTCTTCCAGCTGAATTACCTCTGGACACAAAACATGAGATGAATCTGGCATATACTTTCTCAACATCGAAACGTGAAAAACATTGTGTACCTGAGATAAACTCGGAGGTAAAGCCACCCGGTATGCAACTGATCCAACTCTCTCCAGAATTTTATATGGTCCAATGAACCTTGGACTAAGCTTTCCTTTCGTACCAAATCACATCACACTTTTCCATGGTGAGACTTTGAGAAAAACATGATCACCTACCTCAAAAGATAGATCCTTCCTCCTGTTGTCTGCATAACTCTTCTTCCTGCTCTGAGCTGTTCTCATGTGTTTCTGTATCATCTGAACTTTTTTTGCCAACTCTTCTACCAATTCTGGTGCCATCATCTTTATTTCACCCACTTCATCCCAAAAAGCTGGAGTTCGACACCGCTTCCCATATAACGCCTCAAATGGTGTCGTCTGTATACTGGAATGAAAACTGTTATTATATGAAAATTCAACCAAAGAAAGATGTTGGTCCCAACTTCCCTGATAATCCATCGAACAAGCTCGTATCATATCCTCCAAGGTCTGAATTTTTCGTTCTAACTTCCCATCTGATTGAGGATGAAAAGCTGTACTAAAATTTAATTCAGTACCCAACGACTTCTGAAGGCCTTTCCAAAAGTTAGAAGTGAACCTGGGATCACGGTCAGATACAATGTAGATGGGAACTCCATGTAACCTGAATACCTCCTTAAGATACAAACGGGAAAGTTGATCTATGGAAAACGTATCTCGTATAGCAAGGAAATGAGCAGATTTAGTCAAGCGATCAACAATAACCCAGATTGCATTATTACTTCGAGGGGTCTTCGACAATCCCACAACAAAGTATGTGGATATATTCTCCTATTTCCTGTAACACCCCGACCCCAGCTACCCAGAGTCGGTGCATTACTTCGTAACATTGGCATGATCACAAAAGATCAAGTCTCGAAAGACCGATTAGTTTAGTAGCCTTGGAAACACTAGATACATTCATAAGTCTTACATTACATCATAAAGTGAAAAACTAATAATAAAGTCTTCATAGTCCACACTCATATCCTCTTCGGACTATCCCTGCAGGTCATTGATAAAATACTTCTTCACATCCTGGAAAATATTAAAACATTGAAAGGGGTGAGCTCAGATACTCAGTAAGGATAACAATATTGCGGAAGCTTTCATAAATAAACATAAAAATTTAAGGAAATGTATAACTAAAACAAAAGCCTTCTAAACTTGAACATCAACATAATATGGAAAAAGTAAAATGAGATAATTCCATTCACTTCTTCACATGGATATTCTACTGGTCGAATAATCACATGCAATATCAATAACCATTTTGATAATGATGGAATGCATAATGCCAGACTATCATAACCACGTAGTCAAGGCCTCCTGCCAAGACCACAAATAAGATTTTGTCAAGGCCTCGTGCCAAGACACTAGTTTGTCTCATGAGACCTGCCGATGCATCGAGGAGCTATAGCGGGCTCCACCCGTCACATATTATGTCCAATGCATTCCTCATATGAATAGGTTTAAACATATCATAAACCATAACATAATCGTATCACATAAAACATGCATAAAGGAAACATAAAATTTCCACATTTCAATCACAAGATATAAATACAACACATTGATATAATAAAAACACTTTCAAAACCATTTTCAATACCAAAATAAAAGAAAGTTAAAACTTTGTATTTATTTTTCATTTAAAAAAATGATGGCTTGTAGAGGAAGCCGAAACACAAATAATGGTCACGGCGGTGGAGAAGTCGTTGTCGCCACATAAGTATGGAAAGAAAAACATTCCCTTTTTGTCATTTAGTAAAACGCTTCGTATAAAAAAGATTCCTTTTGAATAAAGGTAAAAGTCAAAGGGGTTTATACACCGTATAAAAGAAAGTTGTGTATAAAACCCAATATGCCTCAATGAAAGGGGATTGAGATGAAGTCCTTACAAAGATCATTTTTAAAATAAAATAGATCTATTATGTGTATTCACTATAGGTACACATAAATAAAGTAAAAATACAAAATAATACATAATAATATCATGACATAATTTGAAAGTAGGACATTAACCCAAAGAATGGAAGTTGGGTTAAGAAGTTCCCTTACCTTGTGTCCGACTTGACTCAACCGTTCTTTAACCTCCTGAATAATAAACTAGAGTTAATATCTACCTTATTAAGAACCATTTTAAATTTCATTATCCTTTTTATATCACTTATTACAATGTTATGAACATTATGTAATTATTTAAGTTAATAATGGTCGTTTTGTCGATCTTTGGTAACTTGAGTCAACAATAAACTTCTTATAATTACAAGTTGTTCATGTGGTAGAATATCCATTACATCCAGAATTATATTCATGATTTAGATGTCATATATATCTTATATATCCAGTATATACATTCATTTATAATATTACGTAACGTTTAGAGGTAAGAAATGAAATGCACCGTTCATGGAGACGGTAAGCCGTACGTACGCATGAACGCTACTTTCATTTCAATTTCATATTTAATGGAATGAAATCATAATTATATAAAGGTATAATATAGTTCCAGTATAATATCATATATAATATCATTTACTCCATCCATTATACATCCCACATATGGCATTAACGATTCACATCACTTTGAGGGGGCGGTAGTCCGCACTTCCTAAAATGAAATTATCGCGTTTTACCCATAAAGGAAATCATAAAGTATGCCATAAATGAGAAATAAAGAAGCTTAAGTAAAACATAAACATATTATATATCATATATAAAAATAGTGACATCTTAATGACCACCTTTGAAGGTGTTATATGAGTGTTGAACAATCATCGTTTCGTGAGGCAGAAATTCGCCATCCACAGAAACCGTATGTTCATTAACCATTAGATGTAGGTGTGTGTAAGTGTAGCTCGAATCCTTCTTATAACGACATACTAGTATATTGAGGATACTGATGTTGTTACAAAAGAAATGAATAAAAAGATTTTAGGGGGTTGGAGAAGAAAAATAAACCAAAACAACATTAGAGAAGACATTACCTCAAAATCGGGTAACTCTTTTTGATTTGAGCCAAATGCTTCCTTGGGAAGGGTTCTGCCCAAAGTGAGGCTTCTAGGAGTAATAGGGGGAAGTTGGGAGAGTATTTGGGCAGAGGTTGGCCGAGCCAAATGGCTTGAAAGTGTAAATTAGGTGGGAGAGGTGGGGGCCTTTTATAAGTGGAGAGGAGGGGCACTTTTGGAAAGATTGAAATGTTACATTATTTCACAATGTTTTTCGGATTCTAAAGGTCCCACACTTATATAATTCGAGGATAAGGTGATAAGGTTTCGAAATCTCCTCATCCAATAGGCTTTGGACAAGTGTAAGCCTTGGATTTTGCAATATCTTCTCATTTTATTTAAATCGTTAAATAATGAGGTCATCGCTGCATCATAATAATATCATAAATAATTTAATTTATTTAATGTCTAAAAATTATAAAAAATATACTATGATGTAGGAAATCTTTTTAGCTTTCTAATTAATATTTATAGTCAAAATTCGGACTTGTGTAACCCCAGTTAAAAACTGTTTTAGTAAAATAACTCATGTTTGTGTCAATTTAATTTTAACATTAAATAAATATATATTAATGTCATTTTCCAACTAAAGTGGCTCCATGGGGTCCCCAAGTTGACCCATGTGTTGTCTTGGTCGGCCATGACTCATCCAATATGAGTAGGACAAGTGTCATGCTAATCTCATATTATTAAAACATTATTTGTACCTTAACCTACACTAATTACCTCTAATCGCGATTAAGAACTTAAAAGCTACTATTCACCAAAAAATTATTTTAATCTCATTGAACCACATTTTACTTCTTAATGACAACCATGTATGTCGGATTTTTGAAAATCAAATCACAGAAGTGGTAATATTTCATTTAAACGAAAAAATCAGTTATTTAACTACCACTTAGTGGTTTCACTATTCATCAAAAATTGAAGTTTTTCAGAACAAGACCAAAATTTCACCCTAAGCTATAATTGATATTCCGAATTCAAAAATTATTTCTATTTTAAAAAATTCCAAACATATAAGTTTCATTAATTAATTTTATAATTAATTCCCGCTGTTACGACAAATAGCGTGTTTTTAAGAAACAATTTATATCAAAAGATTGGCAATTGTTTATGTACAATTTCAATATTAAATTAATTATAATGACCACCATTGGATAAAATGGTAAAAATATATTATAATTATACCTTCAAACCACTAAATAGTATAATTTATCACAATAAATTATTTTGATTAAAAAAGTTGTTTTAAAGTATTTTTCACTATTCATAAAAAATTAGAAGTTCTCAGAAAAATACCAAAAATTCAACATAGGCTAATTTCGATATTCCGAATCCAAAAATGAAGTCCATTTTGAAATATAAAATTTCTATAATTTTAAAAAGTGGTTATTACAATTCATAACGGCTACTTTGATTAGTCGCAGTGTTTTAGAACTCGAAGTTGTGTACAATGCAAGCTATTGCATTATTGAATGAGAAGCGTATCTTGGAAGCTCGGGGTGTTACATTCTCCCCTCCTTCAATAAATTGTGTCCTCGCAATTTGAAATTTTTCTTTGAAAATAAAAGGTTGAAAATAGAAAATACATTTGAGGAAAACCCACATCGGAAATAAGGTTAATAAATATATAACATTAAAAGAAAGCAGGATAAGTACAAAGGTCACCCGATATAGCCCATTCTAGGATTATATGAAAATATTGATATGGAGGAGAAACAAACCATCAAGTTCTGATGGAGAGTTATAGAAAACAGGATTAGGAGAAAGTTTAACCACAAGAAAATCACAAACTTGTGATTAGTTAAACGGTCATTGAATCCCCAGTTGGAAAAGTTAACCGACAACATTTTTGTTTTAAGTTACCTTTTATTATGTTGAGGAATTTATTTAGGAGATTTACTAAGAACGTAAGGGAATATACATACTTGTTATGTATACTTTCATTCATTAATAAATTTTTACCACAAACCCAACTTTTACTCCAAATGGTAACGGAACTCAAAAATATTCTATTTATCCTAATTGTATAAGGTTCAAAATGTTAACACATACCATTTAGATTAGTAAAAATATTTTGTAATAACCAGGGACTTCCTGTAGGCTAGTGGTAGGAAATAAACGCTTGTCGCACTATGGTTGTGGGTTCGATTCCTGCAGCTTTGTCCGACGCGACGGATTATTCCCCACCCTGCAGGTTGTCCTTTTTCCTAAAACTATAGTATTATAATATTCCAAAAATAATCTTAAGAAATTCTTTAACCTTAAACAATACTATCCATGGTTCAACTTAATCCATTCCAACCTTAATAGTTATCCAAAATACCTCCGTCCAGACTTTCTCTAAAAGGTCTCTAAATTCCAAAATCAATTGTAACATCAGATTCCCCAAACAAAGAAAAGTTTCTCTTATTGTCACATACTAAAAATATGATTACCTTAATCATATTAAAACCTTACTGAAAACAACAAGTACTACAGTACAATCCATATATATATATCACATTATTCTTATAACCAGAATATAATCCTTGAGTCCAAAAGCACCAATACATTAATTATTCCGCTTCAACTGTAGTCACAGCATAATATTGGCCTTGATCCCTTGTCCTTTTCTAAGGTAAGTTTCTTTGACGCTTAGGACATTCATTTTCATAATGCCCTGTTTCCCTACAATTGTAGCATTCAACTTTGACAGCCTCTTTCTTTCCCATGCAATCACGAGCCTGGTGACCCTTTTCTCCACATTTATAACAAACTCCCATTCCTTTTAGGCAAGTACCAGGGAGATTCTTCCCACAATTATCACATAATGGAAAATCCTTCTTTCCCCTTTTCCCTTTATCTGTCTCTTGTTCCACTGTTCTCTTCTTCTCTTGCATTACTTTGTTGTCATAAGACTTAGAGAATTCTTTTTCTGTCTTGATAGCACACGAGACAATATCTTCGTATGATGAGAAGGATTGTGATACTAAATCTCGATGGAGAAATGGTTTTAACCCATCAAAGAAACGATCAATACTACTCCTTGGGTTACGTATATAATCAGCAGCATGCCTCGCTAACCTTGTAAAGTTATCCTCATACTTTGCGACATTCTCATCCTCCTTCTTCCTCAGACTCAGAAATTGCCTTTCCATATCTGCTCGATGGTCGCGAGGAAAGTATTTTTCTAAGAAAAGCTCTTTGAACTCCCTTCATTCCATATTCGATACGTCATCATCTTCCTTTGTGTTTTGAATCAGCGACCACCAATTATCGTCATCTCCAGTGAGGCGGTAAACTGCCATGACAACCTTCTCCCTTTCACTACTCCCCAAGGCATGAAATATTTTCTCTAAGGAATTTATCCATTGCTCAGCTACTATAGGATTTGAACTCCCATTGAAGGTTGGTGGTTGTTGCCTCATGAATCGATCTAACATTGATCCTCCACACTGTGGATCAGGGTGCTCCATACGGGTAAGGTTATTATTCATAACCTGAGTAAGTTGTCCCAGTATGGTGATTAGCTGATCGGCACCAGTTGTATCACCATCCCCACTATAATTATCTTCAGCAGGAGGGCAATCCCTACATGGAGTGCGTGCATTGATACGGTTTCCATTTCTTCCACAAGGCTCCATTTCTAAACAATTGTGTAAACTAGATCAGTTTATGAATCAAAATACATAATTCCATACTTGTAAAACACTTAACATAAATTGAACTAATTATGGATATAATCCATAATTATAAAAATGTTTTCTTTGAGGAAGTATATACTCATAACCCTTCATAGTGGTTTGTAAAGAAAATGGGAATTATCCAAAGAAAATCCCCCGGGAGTGTCGTAACCAATAGTGCAACAAGGCCCGTTGTCGTGCACCAGTTCTCATTCGAGTCTAGCTCAAAGTGGTGTTTTCGGGTTTTACCCCTAGGTACATCTGTGCCAGAGCCGCCTCTACCTGCTCGTATCCAGACAGGGATGTATTTCTCAGAAAACTCATAACATCTCTATAATACCAAAATTCTAGGAAGTTCTTCTATAATAATCCTCAATGTCTATCTTCGGGCTATGTGCTCTAATCAGAGTTTATCTAAATCTAGCTTCCAAGGATAGTACTAAACTGCCTCTGATACCAACTGTAACACCCCGACCCAGCTACCCAGAGTCGGTGCATTACTTCGTAACATTGGCATGATCACAAAAGATCAAGTCTCGAAAGACCGATTAGTTTAGTAGCCTTGGAAACACTAGATACATTCATAAGTCTTACATTACATCATAAAGTGAAAAACTAATAACAAAGTCTTCATAGTCCACACTCATATCCTCTTCTGACTATCCCTGCAGGTCATTCATAAAATACTTCTTCACATCCTGGAAAATATTAAAACATTGAAAGGGGTGAGCTCAGATACTCAGTAAGGATAACAATATTGCGGAATCTTTCATAAATAAACATAAAAATTTAAGGCATTGTATAACTAAAAAAAAGCCTTTTAAACATGAACATCAACATAATATGGCAAAAGTAAAATGAGATAATGCCATTCACTTCTTCACATGGATATTCTACTGGTCTAATAATCACATGCAATATCAATAACCACTTTCATAATGATGGAATGCATAATGCCAGACTATCATAACCACGTAGTCAAGGCCTCGTGCCAAGACCACAAATAAGATTTTGTCAAGGCCTCGTGCCAAGACACTAGTTTGTCTCATGAGACCTGCCGATGCATCGAGGAGCTATAGCGGGCTCCACCCATCACATATTAAGTCCAATGCATTCCTTATATGAATAGGTTTAAACATATCATAAACCATAACATAATCGTATCACATAAAACATGCATAAAGGAAACATAACATTTCCACATTTCAATCACAAGATATAAATACAACACATTGATATAATAAAAACGCTTTCAAAACCATTTTCAATACCAAAATAAAATAAAGTTAAAACTTTGTATTTATTTTTCATTTAAAAAAATGATGGCTTGTAGAGGAAGCCGAAACTCAAATAATGGTCACGGCGGTGGAGAAGTCGTTGTTGCCGCATAAGTACGGAAAGAAAAACATTCCCTTTTTTTCATTTAGTAAAACGCTTCGTATAAAAATGATTCCTTTTGAATAAATGTAAAAGTCAAAGGGGTTTATACACCGTATAAAAGAATGTTGTGTATAAAACCAAATATGCCTCAATGAAAGGGGATTGAGATGAAGTCCATACAAAGATCATTTTTAAAATAAAATAGATCTATTATGTGTATTCACTATAGGTACACATAAATAAAGTAAAAATACAAAATAATACATAATAATATCATGACATAATTTGAAAGTAGGAGATTAACCCAAAGAATGGAAGTTGGGTTAAGAAGTTCCCTTACCTTGTGTCCGACTTGACTCAACCATTATTTAACCTCCTGAATAATAAACTAGAGTTAATATCTACCTTATTAAGAACCATTTTAAATTTCATTATCCTTTTTATATCACTTATTACAATGTTATGAACATTATGTAATTATTTAAGTTAATAACGGTCGTTTTGTCGATCTTTGGTAGCTTGAGTCAACAATAAACTTCTTATAATTACAAGTTGTTCATGTGGTTGAATATCCATTACGTCCAGAATTATATTCATGATTTATATGTCATATATATCATATATATCCAGTATATACATTCATTTATAATATTACGTAACGTTTAGATTTAAGAAATGAAATGCACCGTTCATGGAGACAGTAAGCCGTACGTACGTATGAACGCTACTTTCATTTCAATTTCATATTTAATGGAATGAAATCATAATTATATAAAGGTATAATATAGTTCCAGTAAAATATCATATATAATATCATTTACTCCATCCTTTATACATCCCACATATGGCATTAAAGATTCACATCACTTTGAGGGGGCGGTAGTCCGCACTTCCTAAAATGAAATTATCGCGTTTTACGCATAATGGAAATCCTAAAGTATGCCATAAATGATAAATATAGAAGCATAAGTAAAAAATAAACATATTATATATCATATATAAAAATAGTGACATCTTAATGGCCACCTTTGAAGGTGTTATATGAGTGTTGAACAATCATCATTTCGTGAGGCAGAAATTCGCCATCCACAGAAACCGTATGTTCATTAACCATTAGATGTAGGTGTGTGTAAGTGTAGATAGAATCCTTCTTATAACGACATACTAGTATATTGAGGATACTGGTGTTGTTACAAAAGAAATGAATAAAAAGATTTTAGGGGGTTGGAGAAGAAAAATAATCCAAAACAACGTTAGAGAAGACATTACCTCAAAATCGGGTAACTCTTTTTGATTTGAGAAAAAGGCTTCCTTGGGAAGAGTTCTGCCCAAAGTGAGGCTTCTAGGAGTAATAGGGGGAAGTTGGGAGAGTATTTGGGCAGAGGTTGGCCGAGCCAAATGGCTTGAAAGTGTAAATGAGGTGGGAGAGGTGGGGGCCTTTTATAAGTGGAGAGGAGGGGCACTTTTGGAAAGATTGAAATGTTACATTATTTCACAATGTTTTCGGATTCTAAAGGTCCCACACTTATATAATTCGAGGCTAAGGTGATAAGGTTTCAAAATATCCTCATCCAATAGGCTTTGGACAAGTGTAAGCCTTGGATTTTGCATTATCTTCTCATTTTATTTAAATCTTTAAATAATGAGGTCGTCGCTGCATCATAATGATGTCATAAATAATTTAATTTATTTAATGTCTAAAAATTATAAAAAAATACTATGATGTAGGAAATCTTTTTAGATTTCTAATTAATATTTATAGTCAATATTTGGACTTGTGTAACCCCACTTAAAAACTGTTTTAGTAAAATTACTCATGTTTGTGTCAATTTAATTTTAACATTAAATAAATATATATTAATGTCATTTTCAAACAAAAGTGGCTCCATGGGGTCCCCAAGTTGACCCATGGGTTGTCTTGGTCTTCCATGACTCATCCAATATGAGTAGGACAAGTGTCATGCTAATCTCATATTATTAAAACATTATTTGTACCTTAAACTACACTAGTTACCTCTAATCGCGATTAAGAACTTAAAAGTTACTATTCACCAAAAAATTATTTTAATCTCATTGAACAACATTTTACTTCTTAATGACAACCATGTATGTCGGATTTTTGAAAATCAAATCACAGAAGTGGTAATATTTCATTTAAATGAAAAAATCAGTTATTTAACTACCACTTAGTGGTTTCACTATTCATCAAAATTTGAAGTTTTTCAGAACAAGACCAAAATTTCACCCTAAGCTATAATTGATATTCCGAATTCAAAAATGTTGTCTATTTTAAAAAATTCCAAACATATAAGTTTCATTAATTAATTTTATAATTAATTCCCGCTGTTACGACAAATAGCGTGTTTTTAAGAAACAATTTATATCAAAAGATTGGCAATTGTTTATGTCCAATTTCAATGTTAAATTAATTCTAATGACCACCATTGGATAAAATGGTAAAAATATATTCTAATTACACCTTAAAACCACTAAATAGTGTAATTTATCACAATAAATTATTTTGATTAAAAAATTTGTTTTAAAGTATTTTTCACTATTCATAAAAATTTAGAAGTTCTCAGAAAAATACCAAAAATTAAACATAGGCTAATTTCGATATTCCGAATCCAAAAATGAAGTCCATTTTGAAATATAAAATTTATATAATTTTAAAAAGTGGTTATTACTATTCATAACGGCTACTTTGATTAGTCGCGGTGTTTTAGAACTCGAAGTTGCGTACAATGCAAGCTATTGCATTATTGAATGAGAAGCGTATCGTGGAAGCTCGGGGTGTTACATTCTCCCCTCCTTCAATAAATTGCGTCCTCGCAATTTGAAATTTTTCTTTGAAAATAAAAGGTTGAAAATAGAAAATACCTTTGAGGAAAACCCACATCGGAAATAAGGTTAATAAATATATAACATTAAAAGAAAGTAGGATAAGTACAAAGGTCACCTGATATAGCCCATTCTAGGATTATACGAAAATATGGATATGGAGGAGAAACAAACCATCAAGGTCTGATGGAGAGTTATAGAAAATAGGATTAGGAGAAAGTTTAACCACAAGAAATTCACAAACTTGTGATTAGTTAAACGGTCATTGAATCCCCAGTTGGAAAAGTTAACCGACAACATTTTTGTTTTAAGTTACCTTTTATTATGTTGAGGAATTTATTTAGGAGATTTACTAAGAACGTAAGGGAATATACATAATTGTTATGTATACTTTCATTCGTTAATAAATTTTTACCACAAACCCAACTTTTACTCCAAATGGTAACGGAACTCAAAAATATTCTAT
Organism: Viscum album; assembly: GCA_963277665.1. Lineage (NCBI taxonomy): Eukaryota > Viridiplantae > Streptophyta > Magnoliopsida > Santalales > Viscaceae > Viscum > Viscum album. The sequence continues at coordinate 1,895,181,336 of OY728119.1, forward strand.
TTATCCTAATTGTATAAGGTTCAAAATGTTAACACATACCATTTAGATTAGTAAAATTATTTTTGTAATAACCAGGGACTTCCTGTAGGCTAGTGGTAGGAAATAAAGGCTTGTCGCACTATGGTTGTGGGTTCGATTCCTGCAGCTTTGTCCGACGCGACGGGTTATTCCCCACCCTGCAGGTTGTCCTTTTTCCTAAAACTATAGTATTATAATATTTCAAAAATAATCTTCAGAAATTCTTTAACCTTAAACAATACTATCCATGGTTCAACTTAATCCATTCCAACCTTAATAGTTATCCAAAATACCTCCGTCCAGACTTTCTCTAAAAGGTCTGTAAATTCCAAAATCAATTGTAACATCAGATTCCCCAAACAAAGAAAAGTTTCTCTTATTGTCACATACTAAAAATATGATTACCTTAATCATATTAAAACCTTACTGAAAACAACAAGTACTGCAGTACAATCCATATATATATATCACATTATTCTTATAACCAGAATATAATCCTTGAGTCCAAAAGCACCAATACATTAATTATTCCGCTTCAACTATAGTCACAACATAAGATTGTCCTTGATCCCTTGGCCTTTTCTGAGGTAAGTTTCCTTGACGCTTAGGAAATTCATTTGCATAATGCCCTGTTTCCCTACAATTGTAGCATTCAACTTTGACAGCCTCTTTCTTTCCCTTGCAATCACGGGCCTGGTGACCCTTTTCTCCACATTTATAACAAACTCCCATTCCTTTTATGCAAGTACCAGGGTGATTCTTCCCACAATTATCACATAATGGAAAATCATTCTTTCCCCTTTTCCCTTTATCTGTCTCTTGTTCCACCATTCTCTTCTTCTCTTGCATTACTTTGTTGTCATAAGACTTAGAGAATTCCTTTTCTGTCATGATAGCACACGAGACAATATCTTCATATGATAAGAAGGATTGTGATACTAAAGCTCGACGGAGAAATGGTTTTAACCCATCAAAGAAACGATCAATATTACTCCTTGGGTTACGTATATAATCAGCAGCATGCCTCGCTAACCTTGTAAAGTTAGCCTCATACTTTGCGACATTCTCATCCTCCTTCTGCCTCAGACTCAGAAATTGTCTTTCCATATCTGCTCGATGGTCGCGAGGAAAGTATTTTTCTAAGAAAAGCTCTTTGAACTCCCTCCATTCCATATTCGATATGTCATCATCTTCCTTTGTGTTTTGAATCAGCGACCACCATTGATCGACATCTCCAGTGAGGCGGTAAACTGCCATGACAACCTTCTCCCTTTCACTACTCCCCAAGGCATGAAATATTTTCTCTAAGAAATTTATCCATTGCTCAGCTACTATAGGATTTGAACTCCCATTGAAGGTTGGTGGTTGTTGCCTCATGAATCAATCTAACATTGATCCTCCACGCTGTGGATCAGGGTGCTCCATACGGGTAAGGTTATTATTCATAACCTGAGTAAGTTGTCCCAGTATGGTGATTAGCTGATCGGCACCAGTTGCATCACCAGCCCCACTATAATTATCTTCAGCAGGAGGGAAATCCCTACATGGAGTGCGTGCATTGATACGGTTTCCATTTCTTCCACTAGGCGCCATTTCTAAACAATTGCGTAAACTAGATCAGTTTATGAATCAAAATACATAATTCCATACTTGTAAAACACTTAACATAAATTGAACTAATTATGGATATAATCCATAATTATAAAAATGTTTTCTTTGAGGAAGTATATACTCGTAACCCTTCATAGTGGTTTGTAAAGAAAATGGGAATTATCCAAAGCATATCCCCCAGGAGTGTCGTAACCAAGAGTGCAACAAGGCCCGTTGTCGTGCACCAGTTCCCGTTCGAGTCTAGCTCAAAGTGGTGTTTTCGGGTTTTGCCCCTAGGTACATCTGTGCCAGAGCCGCCTCTACCTGCTCGTATCCAGACAGGGATGTATTTCTCGGAAAACTCATAACTTCTCTATAATACCAAAATTCTAGGAAGTTCTTCTATAATAATCCTCAAAGTCCATCTTCGGGCTATGTGCTCTAATCAGAGTTTATCTAAATCTAGCTTCCAAGGTTAGTACTAAACTGCCTCTGATACCAACTGTAACACCCCGACCCCAGCTACCCAGAGTCGGTGCATTACTTCGTAACATTGGCATGATCACAAAAGATCAAGTCTCGAAAGACCGATTATTTTAGTAGCCTTGGAAACACTAGATACATTCATAAGTCTTACATTACATCATAAAGTGAAAAACTAATAAAAAAGTCTTCATAGTCCACACTCATATCCTCTTCTGACTATCCCTGCAGGTCATTCATAAAATACTTCTTCACATCCTGGAAAATATTAAAACATTGAAAGGGGTGAACTCAGATACTCAGTAAGGATAACAATATTGCGGAAGCTTTCATAAATAAACATAAAAATTTAAGGCAATGTATAACTAAAACAAAATCCTTTTAAACTTGAACATCAACATAATATGGAAAAAGTAAAATGAGATAATACCATTCACTTCTTCACATGGATATTCTACCGGTTGAATAATCACATGCAATATCAATAACCACTTTCATAATGACGGAATGCATAATGCCAGACTATCATAACCACGTAGTCAAGGCCTCGTGCCAAGACCACAAATATGATTTTGTCAAGGCCTCGTGCCAAGACACTAGTTTGTCTCATGAGACCTGCCGATGCATCGAGGAGCTATAGCGGGCTCCACCCGTCACATATTAAGTCCAATGCATTCCTCATATGAATAGGTTTAAAAATATCATAAACCATAACATAATCGTATCACATAAAACATGAATAAAGGAAACATAACATTTCCACATTTCAATCACAAGATATAAATACAACACATTGATATAATAAAAACACTTTCAAAACCATTTTCAATACCAAAATAAAAGAAAGTTAAAACTTTGTATTTATTTTTCATTTAAAAAAATGATGGCTTGTAGAGGAAGCCGAAACACAAATAATGGTCACGGCGGTGGAGAAGTCGTTGTCGCCACATAAGTACGGAAAGAAAAACATTCCCTTTTTGTCATTTAGTAAAACGCTTCGTATAGAAAAGATTCCTTTTGAATAAATGTAAAAGTCAAAGGGGTTTATACACCGTATAAAAGAAAGTTGTGTATAAAACCAAATATGCCTCAATGAAAGGGGATTGAGATGAAGTCCTTACAATGATCATTTTTAAAATAAAATAGATCTATTATGTGTATTCACTATAGGTACACATAAATAAAGTAAAAATACAAAATAATACATAATAATATCATGACATAATTTGAAATTAGGAGATTAACCCAAAGAATGGAAGTTGGGTTAAGAAGTTCCCTTACCTTGTGTCCGACTTGACTCAACCGTTCTTTAACCTCCTGAATAATAAACTAGAGTTAATATCTACCTTATTAAGAACCATTTTAAATTTCATTATCCTTTTTATATCACTTATTACAATGTTATGAACATTATGTAATTATTTAAGTTAATAACGGTCGTTTTGTCGATCTTTGGTAACTTGAGTCAACAATAAACATCTTATAATTACAAGTTGTTCATGTGGTAGAATATCAATTATATCCAGAATTATATTCATGATTTAGATGTCATATATATCTTATATATCCAGTATATACATTCATTTATAATATTACGTAACGTTTAGAGGTAAGAAATGAAATGCACCGTTCATGGAGACGGTAAGCCGTACGTACGCATGAACACTACTTTCATTTCAATTTAATATTTAATGGAATGAAATCATAATTATATAAAGGTATAATATAGTTCTAGTATAATATCATATATAATATCATTTACTCCATCCTTTATACATCCCACATATGGCATTAACGATTCACATCACTTTGAGGGGGCGGTAGTCCGCACTTCCTAAAATGAAATTATCGCGTTTTACCCATAATGGAAATCATAAAGTATGCCATAAATGAGAAATACAGAAGCATAAGTAAAACATAAACATATTATATATCATATATAAAAATAGTGAAATCTTAATGACCACCTTTGAAGGTGTTATATGAGTGTTGAACAATCATCGTTTCGTGAGGCAGAAATTCGCCATCCACAGAAACCGTATGTTCATTAACCATTAGATGTAGGTGTGTGTAAGTTTAGCTCGAATAATTCTTATAACGACATACTAGTATATTGAGGATACTGGTGTTGTTACAAAAGAAATGAATAAAAATAGTTTAGGGGGTTGGAGAAGAAAAATAAACCAGAACAACATTAGAGAAAACATTACCTCAAAATCGGGTAACTCTTTTTGATTTGAGCCAAAGGATTATTTGGGAAGAGTTCTGCCCAAAGTGAGGCTTCTAGGAGTAAGAGGGGGAAGTTGGGAGAGTATTTGGGCAGAGTTTGGCCGATCCAAATGGCTTGAAAGTGTAAATGAGGTGGGAGAGGTGGGGGCCTTTTATAAGTGGAGAGGAGGGTCACTTTTGGAAAGATTGAAATGTTACATTATTTCACAATGTTTTTCGGATTCTAAAGGTCCCACACTTATATAATTCGAGGCTAAGGTGATAAGGTTTGGAAATATCCTCATCCAATAGGCTTTGTACAAGTGTAAGCCTTGGATTTTGCATTATCATCTCATTTTATTTAAATCGTTAAATAATGAGGTCATCGCTGCATCATAATGATGTCATAAATAATTTAATTTATTTAATGTCTAAAAATTATAAAAAAAATACTATGATGTAGGAAATCTTTATAACTTTCTAATTAATATTTATAGTCAAAATTTGGACTTGTGTAACCCCACTTAAAAACTCTTTTAGTAAAATAACTCATGTTTGTGTCAATTTAATTTTAACATTAAATAAATATATATTAATGTCATTTTCCAACTAAAGTGGCTCCATGGGGTCCCCATGTTGACCCATGGGTTGTCTTGGTCGGCCATGACTCATCCAATAGGAGTAGGACAAGTGTCATGCTCATCTCATATTATTAAAACATTATTTGTACCTTAAACAACACTAATTACCTCTAATCGCGATTAAGAACTTAAAAGTTACTATTCACCAAAAAATTAATTTAATCTCATTGAACCACATTTTACTTCTTAATGATAACCATGTATGTCGGATTTTTGAAAATCAAATCACAGAAGTGGTAATATTTCATTTAAACGAAAAAATCAGTTATTTAACTACCACTTAGTGGTTTCACTATTCATCAAAAATTGAAGTTTTTCAGAACAAGACCGAAATTTCACCCTAAGCTATAATTGATATTCCGAATTCAAAAATGATTTCTATTTTAAAAAATTCCCAACATATAAGTTGCATTAATTAATTTTATAATTAATTCCCGCTGTTACGACAAATAGCGTGTTTTTAAGAAACAATTTATATCAAAAGATTGGCAATTGTTTATGTCCAATTTCAATGTTAAATTAATTCTAATGACCACCATTGGATAAAATGGTAAAAATATATTCTAATTATACCTTAAAACCACTAAATAGTATAATTTATCAAAATAAATTATTTTGATTAAAAAAGTTGTTTTAAAGTATTTTTCACTATTCATAAAAAATTAGAAGTTCTCAAAAAAATACCAAAAATTCAACATAGGCTAATTTCAATATTCTGAATCCAAAAATGAAGTCCATTTTGAAATATAAAATTTATATAATTTTAAAAAGTGGTTATTACTATTCATAACGGCTACTTTGATTAGTCGCGGTGTTTTAGAACTCGAAGTTGCGTACAATGCAAGCTATTGCATTATTGAATGAGAAGCGTATCGTGGAAGCTCGGGGTGTTACATTTCCTCTCTGGCACTGGTAAAGGCTGAAGCATCCCTTTCGGTAACTGCCGCTCTTCTTTAACCTATTGACATGTCAAACACTTCACAGTAAAATCAGCAATATCTCTTTTCATTCCATTCCACCAGTAATACTCTCGTAGATCTCTGTACATCTTAGTACTGCCAGGATGAACTGAAAAAGGAGAACTATGAGCTTCACATAACAACTCTCTCTTCAATTGTGAATCAAAAGGCACACACAATCTCTTCCCAAATCTCAAGACGCAATCATTATCAATGTTGAATTCACGAAATTTACCTTTCTGAACCAGCTATACCTTTTTCTGCAACTCACTGTCTTGCTCATATGCTTGCTTGATTCTATCTGATAGAGAAGATTTCACTGATACCTGAAACAAAAAAGAATAACATCCTGCACCAACAACTTCTATGCCAAAGTTCATCAAATCCTTAACCAAAGGATCACGTTCCAAAGGCAACATTACTAATGAAGAATTACTTTTTCGACTCAAAGCATCAGCCACTTTATTTGATTTTCCCGGATGGTAATGAATTGTAAAATCATAATCCTTGATTAATTCTAGACATCTCCTCTGTCTCATGTTCAATTCTTTCTGAGTGAATATATAATTTAAACTTTTGTGATCGGTATATATTTCACACTTTACTCCATACAAATGATGCCTCCAAATTTTTAAAGAGAAAACAACAGTAGCTAATTCCAAATCATGTGTAGGGTAATTTACCTCATGAGTTTTCAACTGTCGTGAAGCATAAGCAATTACCTGATCATTCTGCATTAGGACACAACCAAGTCCTTTCAATGAAGCATCACTGTAGATAACAAACTCCCCATTCATGGAAGGTAGTTCCAAAACTAGAGCATTCACCGATCTTCTTTTCAATTCCTGAAAACAATCATCACATTCTTTTGTCCAGATAAAATTAACACCCTTCCGAGTAAGCTTAGTCATTTAACTAGGAAACCGTGAAAAAATTCTAATAATCCTTCAGTAATAGCCTTCCAAACCAAGGAAACTATGAATCTCTATTAAATTTGTGGGTCTTGGCCATTCTTCAACAACCTTTGTTTTTTCAGGATCAATGGTTATCACATCTTTAGAAACAATGTGACCAAGGAAAGAATTTTGTTGCAACCAAAACTAACACTTACTGAATTTCCCATACAATTTATTTTATTTTAAGGTTTTCAAAATAACCCTTAAATGTCTTTCATGCTCCTCTTTACTTTTAGAAAACACCAAAATATCATCAATGAACACCACCACAAACTTATCCAAGAACTCATGGAAAATTCCATTCATTAATTCCATGAATACAGCAGGTGCATTGGTTAGCCCAAAAGGAATTACTACAAATTCATAATGGACATATCTTGTACAAAACTCAGTCTTCGGAACATCTGCTTCCTTTACCTTCAGCTGATGGTACCCCGATCTCAGGTCAATATTTGAAAAATACTGAGCTCCCTAGAACAGATCAAACAAATCATCGATATGAGGCAAAGGATATTTGTTCTTAACAGTGATGTTATTCAATGCTCTATAATCAATGCAAAGTCTCATAGAACCATCTTTCTTTTTAACAAATAAAATAGGAGCACCCCATGGTGACGCGCTAGGTCGAAAGAAACCTTTCTCTAATAAATCTTGCAATTGCTCCTTCAACTCTAAATGTTCCATTTGATCCATTCGATAAGGGGGTTTTAAAATTGGCTTTGCATCAGGAACTAAGTCAACCGTAAACTCAACTTCCTGATCTGGTATTATTCCAAGAAACTCATCAGGAAAAACATCAGGATACTCATTTACCACTGTCACATCATTAATCTAAATAGTTCCTTTATTTTCAATGATGTGTGCAAGGTAACATTCATTTCCATCTTTTACAAGTTTCTCGGCCTCTTGATATGTTATCAACAGTAAGTGTCAATTCTTGTACACAAACTGAAATTCTTTCTGAAAAGAAACTTCTTTAGCTCTACAGTCAATCTTAGCATGGTAAATGTAGAGCCAATCTATACCCAGGATAAAATCAAACTCTACTAGAGGTAGAACAATAAGGATTTCAAGTAGGTTCTTTCCACAGATAAGGATAGGAAGATTCTTATAAATTCTTTTTGCCTCAACATTTCCCCCAGGTGTTTTTACCAAAAGTTCAGGAGTCATTTCTTGAGATGGTATTCCCATTTTACTAGAAAGGTTTTCAGAGATGAAAGAATGTTTAGACCCCGAATCAAACAACACACTGACATAATTTGAAACCACAAAGAAAGTACCTGATACAACTTCATTTGATGGCCCGACATCTGCTGAAGTAGTTGAAAAGGATTTCACCACCCCTTTCTGTTTGTAGTATAACTGCTTCCCATCACTCGAGCTCTATGTCGGACACTCGTTTGCATAGTTACCCATCTCATTGCACTTAAAACATTTCACTAACTGTAAATCAAATTTGTTCTTACCATCACCCTTCTCTTTTTCAGTGCAATCACGAGCCTTATGTCCCATCTTACCGCATCGGTAGCACTTTCTAGAATTCAAGAGACATTCCCCAGCATGCCTTTTACCAAATTTATCACAAACTGGAAACATAGTTTTCTTACCATCAGACTTTTTTGAAAAATTCTTCCCTTTCTCCTGCCACCTCGGTCTCTTCTTCTGCTGTTTGTTACAGAACACTTGGTCATCGGCAAACTCCATTTTCACCTTCTCAGCACATAGAACAAGCTTTTCATAACTTTTAAACTCACAAGAAGCTAATACCCTTCGATATTTTGGCTTTAATCCTGTGTAAAAATGATTGATTTTACTATCAAGGTCTCAGATAAAATTTGGAGCATACCTTGCCAATCGAGTGAACCTTTCTTCATAGGTAGCCACTGAGTCGTCCTCTTTCCTCAATTCCAAGAATTGTTTTTCCATCCTAATTCGAACATCCTTAGGAAAATACTTTTCAGGAAACATACCTTTGAATTCATCCTATTCAAGAGCATCAATCTCATCAGCGTCCCTGATATTTTTAACCATCGACCACCACTGATCTACTTCACCCTCCAAACGGTAAATAGCAAGACTAACCTTTTGATTGTCTGAACACCCCATGACATCGAAAATCTTCTCCAGTGCTTTAATACACCCTTCAGCTAGCACAGTGTCAGATGATCCTCTGAATGATGGGGGATGTTTCCTCATGAAATTTTCCACCACTGACATGTTCCGCTGCGGTTGATCTGGCTTATCTCGTGCATGGATACCACCACCATTTATTGCTTGAGTCAACTGCGCCATTACTGCAACAAACTGTTCAGTTCCAATTCTGACCATCTCAGGATGCTGATTCGGAAGTTTATTTCCTTCTGTATGCCTTCCTAACACTGCTTCCATGTTTCCTCTGCATAAAACCATTCTGAACAAACATGTCTTAGATGAAGCAACATAGTAATCTTCAAATGCTATAACATTTCAAAAAAAAATATTTTTGGATAATCATTTAATATAATCCTAACTCCTAAAGTTATCTAAACCGACCTTTGATACCAACTATAAGGCCCCAGCCTTAAACATTACTTAATCGTGAGTTATTACAAGATTACACCTTGAGGATCTTTTCAGGTTTCGAGTTTTAGATAATTAGATCATAAAACATGCATTACATTCCACATTTAAACAAAGTGGTTATATAAAAGATAGTATTCATTTTCCCCATCAATGGAAACATATTTAAAATAAAACATGGATTCTTTCTTGACACTTCCTTGACACTATCATCATATCATGTACCTTTCCCTTGACCTGTGAAAAACATTTCAAAAACATGGGATGAGCATAAAAATCTCAGTAAGGGATATAAAAATATGGAAGGAAACATGGGTACATATATACATAAGAATGAAATCATACTTTACCCATAAAATAGAAGCACTTTAACATACCTCATAAAACCATGAATAAATCATAGAACTCATAATACATAAAGGTAACTTGAGGCATTCATAACATTCTTACGTAGGGAGTAACCCTCTTGGTTACGTTTGGAATATCCATCACATTATATTCCCTAAATCTCTTCGGAGAAACCTTAATGTTTCACTCCTTTACGTTACCCAATGCATTGGAGAGCTATATTGGGCTCACCCGCCCTTAGTTTATCACGGAACCACCCGTCTTCATAATAATTCCCAAGAACCTCAACATAATCGTATCACATAAAACATGCATAAAGGAAACATAACATTTCCACCTTTCAATATCAAGATATAAATACAACTCATTGATATAAAAACATTATGAAAACCATTTTCAATACCAAAACAAAAGAAATGTAAAACATGGTATTTATTTTTCTTTTAAAAAAAGGTATGGCTTGCAGAGGATGCTGAAACTCAAATAATGGTCACGGCGGCAGAGAAGTCGTTGTCGCCACATACGTACGAAAAAAACATTCCCTTTTGTCGTTTAGTAAACGCTTCGTATAAAAAATATTTCTGGAACGTAAAAGTCAAAGGGGTTTATACACCGTATAAAAGAAGGTTGTGTATAAAAAAAAATATGCCTCAATGAAAGGAGATTGAGACGAAGTCCCATACCTCGGGTCCGACTTGATGCGGTCGATCTTTAATCTCCTGAATAATAGGCTTGAGTTAATTTATACTTGTTTAAGAATCTTTTTCAAGTTCATTATTCCTTTTATATCACTTATTTCCATGTCATGAACACTATGTAATTATTTAAGTTAATAACGGTTGTTTTAACGATCATTGGAACTTGAGTCAAAAATAAACACTTTATAATTACAAGTTGTTCATGTATCCATTATATCCAGAATGGTATTCATGATTTAGATATCATATATGTCATATATATTCAGTACATGCATGCATTTATAATATTACATAATCTTTTAGAGGTAAGAAATGAAATGCACCGTTCATGGAGACGTTAAGCCGTACGTACGCATGAACGCTACATTCATTTCTATTTCGTATTTTATAGAATGGAATCATAATGATATAAAGGTATATTATAATTCCAGTGTAATATAATATATAATATCATAACTACATCCTTTATACATCCCACATATGGTATTAACGAATCAAATCACTTTGATGGGGCGGTAGTCCGCACTTCCTTAAATGAAGATATCACGTTTACCGATAATGGAAACCATAAAGGTATTCCCAAAATGAAAAATACAGAAGTTTAAGGAAAACATAAACATATTGTACATCATATATAAATATAGTGTCATCTTAATGGCCACCTTTGAAGGTGTTAAAAGAATGTTGAACAATCATCATTTCTGGAGGCATAAATTCACCATCCGTAGAAACAATATGTTCTTTAACCATTAGATGTAGGTGTGTGTAAGTGTAGATCTAATACTTATTATAAAAAAATCCTAGTATATTGAAGATACTGGAGTTGTTACAAAAGAAATTAATTAAAAGAGTTTAGGGGGTTTGAGAAGCAATATAAAACAAAAGGACTCAAGTGAAGACATTACCTTAAAATCGGGTAACTCCCTTTGGTTTGAGCTCAAAGGATTCCTTGGGAAGACTTCTTCCCAAAGTGAGGATTCAAGGAGTAAGAGATGGGAGTGGAGAGGAAAAATGGGCAGGGTTTGGCCAAGCCAAAGGCTTTGGAAGTGTGGGTAAGGAGGTAGTGGTGGGGGCCTTTTATAAGAGGATAGGAGGGGCACTCTTGGAAAGTAAAGAAATGTTACTTTATTTTAAAATGATTTTCGAATTCAAAAGGTCCCAAATTGAAATAATTAGTGGGTAAGGTGATAAGGGTTCTAAATCTACCCATACAATAGGTTTTGGACATGTGTAGATCATAGATTTTACATTATCATTTCATTTTATTTAAATCCTTTATTAATGAGGAAATCACTGCATCATCATGATGTCATAAATAATTTAATTTATTTAAAGTCTAAAAATTATAAAAAAATACAATGATCTAAGAAATCTTGTTATCTTTCTAATTACTATTTATAATAAAAAATCTGACGTGTATAACCCCATGTAAAAATTGTTTTAGTAAAACATCTCATGTTTGTGTCATTTTTTACTTTTACATTAAATGAAAAGTTATTTATGTCATTTCCCAACCAAAGTGGCTCCATGGGGTCCCCAAGTTGACCCATGGATTATCTTAGTCGGACATGACACATCCAATGAGGGTAGGACATGTGTCAACCTCATCTCATATTATTAAAACATTATTTTTACCTCAAACTACACTAATTACCTCTAATCGCGATTAAAAACATAAAAGTTACTATTCACCAAAAAATTATTTTAATCTCATTGAACCACATTTTACTTCTTAATTCCAACCATTTATGTCGGATTTTTGAAATTCAAAACACAGAGGTGGTAAATTTTCATTTAAACGAAAAATTAGTTTTTTAAGGACCACTTAGTGGTTTCACTATTCATCAAAAATTGAAGTTTTTCAGAAAAATACCAAAACTTCACCCCAAGCTATATTTGATATTATGAATTCAAAAATGTTGTCTATTTTACAAAATTCAAAACATATAAGTTGCATTAATTAATTTATTAATTAATTCCCGCTGTCAGAGCAAATAGCGTGTTTTTATGAAACAATAAGTATCAAAAGATTGACAGTAGTTTAAGTCAAATTTCAAAGTGAAATTAATTTCAACGACCAATATTGGATTAAATGGTAAAAATATATTCTAATTTAAATTTAAAACCAATTCAAAAGATAATATAATAATATAAATAAATTAGATTAAAAAGCAGTTTTGATGTAAAATGCAGTATTTTCACTATTCATTAAAAATGAACATTGTCAGAAAAATACCAAAAATTCACACAAAGTAAATTTTGATGTCCCAATCATAAAGAATAAGCTTATTTTGACAAACATAGCTTATAAAATTGTCAAAAGATAGATTTAAAAAATGGTTTTCCATCAAAAGGCAGTAAAACAATATTTTAAAAAAGTAGTGTATTCCATGCTTAAGATTGGATTTATTATCATTTTAAGCCTCTAAAACACTATCTATTTCATTAATAGACATAGATTAAAATATCTATTATTAATTACTTACTTGGGATGTTACATGGGTTTCTTGAACTCTATGTTGCATATAGTTCAAGGTACTGAATTATTTTGAAGAAATGATGTACTATGAAATCTTGGGCTGTTACATTCCTCCCTCCTTTAATAAATTGCATCCTCTTAATTGGAAATTTTTCTTTGAAAATAAAAGGTTGAAAATAGAAAATACCTTTTTCCAAAACCCACATCAGAAATTGGGTTAATAACATTTAGTCTTAATAAGAGGAAAAGGGGAATGAAAAAGTCACCACAAAATTATGATATCAATTAAGAGAACATTGGTGGAAATTAAAGACACATAATTAGAGTAAAAAGTAAATATTTATATGGAGTGATTGAGGTCATCAGTCACAAACAATTGTAGAATTGAGGGTCTCAAAGCCATCAATCTGTGATGATTTAAAATATCATCGGTTCAACAAAACATAAGGTATTAGGATAAGCCATTTTTAGTTTTATGATCCCATACCTAGAGTTTAAGAATTAATTTAATCATAGAATAATAGAATAAAAATATATATACTTGACAAGTAGAGTTCCATCATTTAACTAATTTCCACCACAAACTCATCTTTCACTCTAAAAAATAATAGAACTTCAAAAAATATTACATTTATCCTATTCGTATAGGGTTCCAAAAATAATGAATTTTTAATTCACCTATCATAAATTTTAAAAAAGAAACTACATTATACAATCCAGAACACCATATACGCCAGTGGTTGGTCATGCAACCTTGTCGCTATTCAGTTGCAGGTTCAAGTCTCCAGGCCTTGCCGGAGGTGACGGGTTGTCGCCTGACCATTAGATTGTCGTTTTTATGATAATCCAAAAATATTCTCGAGAAATGATTTAACCTTAACAATAGTATCCAATGTCAAACTTAATCAATTCAAACCTTTACACTTATCCATAATACTTCTTTCCAAACTCATAGTCCAAAATTTATAATGATGGTAAACAAAAAGAAGATCCTTTTTGCCACGTAATAACATGTGAATACCTTCATCATGTATTCTTTTAAAACATAGTAACACCCTGAATTACCATAAAACATTATTTATTAGATTCATGCTCCATTATTCTTTATAGAATACTTGATATACTCCATATATCCAAAAATGTTGGAAACTCTATCAATGATGGAATATACAAATCATTAATCACATTCAAGGTAGTCAAGAATATCCAAAATAATTTATCCAAATAAATCATCTCTTATTCCAAAATTAATACCTCAGTATCAAGACCATATTAATGTTTTATCTTTCCTTCAACCATGTATTTTCCAAAAAAATTAACTTACCATTGAGTCACTTTTCTTGGTTCCACACAATCTCAAGTCCTTAGTGAAATAGTACTGCAGTACAATCCTTATATACTATATAATTCTTATAACATGTACATCATTAATACAATATTAAAATGACACAATACTTTAATAACAACATAAGAACTCTTAATCATTCCTCTTTATATTTTATTTTATCATAACATGATTATTATCTAATAGAAGCATTTGGGGTATACTTTGATGATTTGGACATTGATTCACATAGTGTCCCAACTCCTTGTAGATGAAGCATTGTACATTTAAAACATTTTTCTTACCTTTGAAATCATGTACTTGGTGTCCTTTTTCTCCACACTTATAACAAACTCTTATTCCCTTCAATCATTTACCAAGGTGATTCTTTCCAGAGTTATCACATATGGGAAAATCCTTCTTCCCCTTATTCCCATTATCCATCTTTCTTTCTACCATCCATTTCTTCTCTGGATTCCCTTCAAATCCGCAGGACTCAGATAATTCCTTATGTATCTTATTAACACATTATAATATATCTTCATATGATGATAATAAGTGAGACACTATTTACTTTCTAAATATTGACTTAATACAATGAATGATATTATCCTTCTTACTCTTTGGATCATACGTATTGCTGGAGGTCTCATTCCTTCTACTCGGTGCCATTTATAAATAATGGCATAAACTAGGTTAGTTTATAAATCGCAATGCATAATTCCAAACATGTAAAATACCTAACGTAAATTGAAAAGATTATGCATATAATATATAATCATAAAATGTATTCTTTGAGAAATTATTTACTCCTAAATCCTCCATAATGGCTTGTAATGAAAATGTGAATTATCGTAATTATATCCACTGAGAGTGTCATAACCAAGAGTGCAGAAAGGCCCCTTTTCGTGCACCAATTCTAGTTCGAGTCTAGGTCAAAGAGGTGTTTTTGGGTTTTACCCCTAGGTACATCTGTGTCAGAGCCGCCTCTACCTACTCGTATCCAGACAGAGATGCATTGCTTGGAAAACTCATAGAATCTCTACAGTACCAAAATTCTAGTAAGTTCTTGTATACTAATCCTCAAAGTCTATCTTAGGGTAATGTTCTCTAACCATATTTTAACTAAATATATTTCCAAGGTTGTTGTTAAAATTCCTCTGATACCAATTGTTACACCGCAACCCTAGATTCCCAGAGTTGGTGATTTATTTTAATACATTGGCATGATTCAATGAATCAAGTCCCGAAATACCGTTTAGTTTAGTAGTCTTGGAAATTAGATTACATACATTTACATTACATTACACTTTCTGACATACAACACAAAAAATAATCCTTTGAAAATGTTGTTGTTCCTTTATCTTAACCTTGCATCTAAAACATAAAACACATCATGGGATCTTGGGAAAATAAAACATTAGAAAGGGGTGAGCTCAGATGCTCAGTAAGGGTAAATAATTTTGCAGAAGTTATAAACTTTTAAGGCAAGATGTGAAATTAAAACAATAGCCTTTTAAACATAAAAATGAACATAATATGGAAAAAATAAATCAATCATTACCATATAAACATGAACATGGATATTATATTTGTCAAATAATCACATGTAATAATGAATTTCATAATGACAGAATGTATAGTTCCAGACTATAATTACTATGTCGAGGCCTCATGCCAGGACCTAGGGGATACCTGTAACTAGACCCCAACCTGGAGATCCTCTGTAACCAGACTCCAACCTGGAGAGCCTCTGCAACTGGACTCCAACCCTGAGAGCCACTTTAACCGGAATCCAACTCGGAGAGCCTCTGTAACCAGACTCCAACCCGGAGAGCCTCTGTAATCGAACACCATCCATAAGGGTCTGTTGTAACTGAACCCCATCCCGGAGGGCTTACATTTACTGGTCCCCAAACAGGATCATACATGTCCAACACATTCATCTTAAGAAGTGGTCGAAATATAACATAAACATTCGTATTAAAACATTAATATGAAATATCAATATTTTAACCATAAACCATAAAGGGAATAAAAATAACTCATCCACAGTCAAATATATCAAAAAACCTTAAACACAATATGGAAGATTTTTATCATAATAAATCAACTTCAACAAGTGTAAAATTTATCAAAGGACGTTGACATAGATGAAAATGATTTGTAAAACTCTCTGATAGAAATATATATTGTTCATGAAAACATTTAAAAGTCACCCAATTTAGAAAGGAAGAAATTTATAGACATTTTTGAATCAATGTTTCCCTTACCACTTTTAAACTTTTTAAATAAATTAACATTTTAAAAACATTCATGTCTATATAAATAAATCCTTAAAACCCATTTTGAAAACATTGACATTAATGAGAATTAATTAGAAGAATATCTATTTAAAACATTTAAAATGACGTTTTAGTAAAAATTCCATTAAAAATAATACCGTTGAAAACTATTTTATGAAACATGAACATTGATAAAAATTATGTCCCACTGGATACTTATGTAAAAACAAACCCGCATAATAAAGAGATTGTGAAATTAACCCTTACCTTGCACTTTCCTTTGGCCGAGGGTACGTTTAACCTCCTATATAATGACCATTGTATGTTATTAGATTATACCAGAACCATATTAATATTTATTATATCATACATGATTCATTTATGACTTTATACAACCCATTTAATAATGATTTATATGTTAAATTATCATTTCGGTTAATAATCGCTTTCTTTATCGTATGTATTTTAACTTGTTATTCATGACTATATCATTTAGATCATGATTTAAATACTTCCAGAATATAAACCTTGATTCATATATCATATATATTTTGAATATAAATATTTATAATAGATAGATATATGAAATGGAAAACACCGTTTATGGAGACGGTAGGCAGTACATACATATAAACACTGAAACTGTTTTCATATTGTATTGAACAGAAGTAAGTGAATACGATATATAAAAGTTCATAAATACATATACACATATATATATAGTAGAATTATTATTTCATATATTACATACTTATTAGTAATATATATTATTATAATCTTCGATGAATGGTGAACGTGGAAATGAATGTCATCACGTCGTGGAGATAGTAATCCGTACGTACACACGAGCGACAATATCATATACATAAAGGTGTGTAAATGGATGGTATATTAATTTTACATAGACATTATCATGTTATTTCCATTTTTTATACAAATTACTCATCATTATATCCACCCAAATAATATACCGATGAATAACTAATTACACCACAACGTGTAGACGGTAAGCTGTATGTATGCACACATGGTGACATAATAATTCATAGGATGGATTGAATAATGAATATGGTTCTGGAATATTTATAATAACATCACAGTATATATAAGGTACTAATGTTATTATTTTGGTATGGTAATAATAAATAAAGAGTATGTGGAAGACGAAAAGAATTTGAAATAGGGTGGTCAAATCATTACCTCTTCTTCATGTTCTTCCTTTTGATGTGATAAAAAGGCCTCTATAGGTTGGCTTACTGACTAAAGGAGGGACCCTAGGATGAAGGTAGGATAGTTGGGAGGATATTTGGGTTGGGGTTTGTAACAGCCCGAGATTTTATGAAAAATATTTTTTTTAAATTCATCAATGTCTTGTGTTGTACGCTACACCAAAATGAGCTTGCACAACACACATCCTTGACTTGCCTTGCATTACACGCAATCACGACCTTCCACTATAGCGTGTGTTGTACGCAATACCGAGTTTCGCTAAATAACGATATGTTATATAAACTAGCCGTTATGAATAGTAATACCCAATTTTTGAAATTTTATAAATTTTATCATTAAAAATGGACTTCATTTTTGGAATCATAATATCTAAATTATCCAAGGGTGAATTTGTGGTATTTTTATTAAAACACTCAATATTTTATGAATAGTGAAAACACTGGGTTACTATTCAAAACCCGAATTTTTAATTAAATAATTATTTATTTTATTTAAATTTATTTTAGGTCAAAATTGATACATAATACCTATATAAGTTCAATTTAAGTCATTGGAGTCATTTTATAATAATTTTAGACATATAAAATTTTTATTGAACTTTTCACCGTCTTTTACCCACCTCCTATGAGAATTTGCAAAATCACATAAAACATAATTTTACCACTTCTCTGAGTGGAATTTCAAAAATCCGAGAGACATGGTTAATATTAATGGATAAAATGTGGTTCAATGAGATGAAAATAATTTTTGGTGAATCGTAACCTTTTTACTTTTTTTACCACGGTTAAAAGTAAATATGGTAATTAAGGGTAAATAATGATATTATTATTACCCAAAAACATGTTATAATTCTATTGGATAAGTGAAAATCGACCAAAAAAAACCTTAGGAATAAAATATGACCAATTATGCCCTCTTTTATTAGATTAGGACATTTATTATTAATTTATTTAAAAAAGAGTTAAAATAGTTAAAATCAATGTTTAATAACTAAATAATTTTAAATATAGGGTTATACATAAGATAAATTAAACTATAAATATTAATTAGAAATCTAAAAGGATTTACTACATAATGGTATTTTATTTTTAATTTTTAGACTTTATATAATTTAATGTATTTATGACACAATGATGATGCAGTAATTATCTTATTAATGAAATATTGACATAATTGATGTTATAAATACCCAAATAAATGTAATTTGAGACTTTTTATGAATTCAAATAATTTTCTATTTTAATATGTCATTTTAGTATTGATTTAATTTACTTTTTTGTAACTAATATTTCTGTTATGAGTTTCAAAAAAATCAATTACCAAATATTGTCAAAATTGACATAAAATAGTTTTTAAAACAAATATTATATTATTAATTGTTCTTTTATTCCTAAAAATCTAAGTTTCAGAAAAATGACTTAGATAAGGTTATATATATTAATACTAAACAACTTGGGGTTCTTTTGGCTTGTTATAGTAAGTTTATTAACCTTATAGTGTAAGAAAACAAGAAGACATGGTAAAAGAAAAATTATTTAACATATAGTTAAATCTAAATGATAAGGTTAAAATAGATACCAAAACTTGTCTAAATTATGTTGGATGAGAGGATTTAGACCCATCCCCAACTTATCTTAGAAATAACACAATTTTCAGCTATTAAAAAACTAATATGACTTTATAATAATATAATATTTTTAGTTATTCCAAAGGTGCCCCTCTCATCCCTTATAAAAGGGCACCTCCTCCCTCTCTTGATCACAACACTTTGTGCTTTAAAGCTCTGCCAAAACCTGCCAAATTCTCTTCTAAAATTTCCCATAAACATATTAGAGGTCCTTGGCTTCTTCAAAGACCAATTTTAGTTCCCTAAGAGGAGGTCTCAAAGAGGCTCTTCAATGAAGTGGTAATGTCCGTTACCGATTTTTTCAACTTCATTTCTTCTTCCACTTATTCTTCATTAGTTGTTTCATTATGAAGTAATAACATCAGTATCAATCATATACTGATATGTTATTATAAGTATCAAACAACCCTATTTCACCATCTATCCATCCTACGAAAAACGAAATCACCGCGCGTGCGTACGTACGGAATACCGTCTCCATGCCGTGGTGTAATCTATTTTCCACTACCGCCTTACTTGGATGGGTATAATGGTGTAAATAATAACTATATATTATTATATTAAATTGATATTTATTCTGAAATATTATACATACACTTCAATTCAACTCCACGATCATGGGAATGATATCATCGCTCGTGCGTATGTACGGACTACCGTCTCCACGACGCGATGAGATTCATTCTCCATGTTAACCATTCATGAATGATTATAAAAGTATATATAATAAGTAATCATGAAATATATGACATAATAATGATACTGGATTTATGTGTATAGATATGTATGTCATCTACTTAATTTCATTCAATTCAATAAGGAAACGAAAACAGCATTCATGCGTACGTACGACCTACCGTCTCCATTAACGGTGTATTTCATTCCATTTAATAGATCTATCATATATATATGTATAAACTGAAATATATATTATATATAAATCATGTTTTATATTCTAGAATTAATTAAATCAGGATATAACTAATAATATCAACAACAACATGTCCAAACACGTACGATAAATAAAACGATTTAACCCAAAACGCTGCTTTAACATGGAACTTAAAAAAGAACAGGTAATATAAAGTCATAAGTGAACAATATATGATATCATAACAATGAATATGATTCTGTAATAAGTAGATGACATTATTTAAATCATTATACAGGAGGTTCAGAAACATACAAAGCATATCAGACCTAAGGTAAGGTAAAATCTCACAATCTCATTTTTATCCAAGATTGTTTATACTTTGGTATTTACAGGGGTGTATTTTGTCATCCACATCCATGTTTCTTCAATATGTAATATTATTTCAATCCTCGTACAATTGTTTTAATCCAATTTTACCCTTCAGTTAGTTTTTAGTAAAAGATATGAAAGGAATCTTTTGTCGTTTTTCATACGAGGTACTTTTTGACATTTCCGGCCAAAGTACGAGAATAATGTTATTTTTAACTTACACGACATGAAAGGATTTTTACAGTTTTATAAAGCCTTATTTTCATGAAGCTTCCTCCAAAATATTTCATGACTATTTTCAACAAAATCCCTTTCGTTTAAAATTTTATGACATTTTGTGAAAAGAAAATGATTTTGAAGAAGAAAGGATATTTTCCTCAAGAATTCATTTCAACTGTTTTATTAAAACCGTTTTCAATCTAAGATGACATTATTTCATATGTGTATGTTTCAAGTATAATGTATCTATTATTTACATGGTTTTACTTTTCTTATGATGAAATGATATCCATTTGTTTTATATGGATTATTTTATGATGGAATGATGTTTATAAAACCCATTATATTCTTTGGGTTATGATGAATGATTTATGTTTATATTGTGGAACAAGTAATAATGATTTAATTATGAGATGGGTGGGACCTATATCTCCCTCCAATGCATTGGGTAAAGATTTATATCTCATGAGATAGACATGACTGGTGTAAAGACCCGGAAATTTCAAGAAAATGTTTTTCTTAATTTTCTTTGAAATTTTACAAGAACGCAGTTTCTGACGGCGCCTGATTCTGAGGCCCGGTGTGCCCGGAATTAATTTCCGAAGTTTGGCTCGGGTACGTTCAGTGATCGAGCGAGCGGGAATTTCTATCTTTTAAACCGGTGCTCTGAATTGAAATCCGATTGCACCGATGAACTCGCAACGCCGGTAATCGCTTAAGGGAACCTTTACCGTAGTTGCGTTTGTGCGGGAGAAGAAGTTAATTATTTGGGGTTTTATTAAAAAAGTGAATAAAATTGTTAAATCAATTTTATTTCATGTTAAGTTGTTAACTTCTCCCATGGGAAGTTGGTGGTGGGCCCACATCCATCCAACTTCCCATGTGTGGATATTTGAAAGGGTGGGGCCCACACAAACCCCTCCCCACCTCTTCAAATTCCTTAACTTTCCTAACCCCTCTAAACCCCCACATTTAAGTTTTGATAACTTAACACCTCCTTAATTTAATAACATCTTATGTTAATAACTTAAGTGAGTTAAATATGGGTTTTGAATTTTCAAACTCTTGAAATTCAAAACCTATATTGGGTTAATAAAATAAGTGGGAGGATTATTTTTTTTGGGGGTTAGTTGTTCTTGTGGTGCAGACTTGGGAGAGAAAAGGCTAAGTCTTCTTCTTCTTCAACATCGACGAAGAACGCGAAGAACACCTCCAACGAAGAACATCTCCACCGAAGAACGCGACGTCTTCTTCCAACGACGTTTCCCCTTCGAACGCACCTCGACGACAACGGAGTCGACGTTCTTTCCCCGCGACGCTCGACCTCCGCGATGCTCGTCTTCCGCGGGAAGTTGACGTGCATCGTATCTGAATCGAGGTAGGGGTTTATTTATTTAATTGTTCGTGAATACAAACTTGGTGATAATCGTGGATTAAAACCCTTTTTGTTATTGAATAACGCGAGGGGGTCGGACCGCACAAACACGGCTGATCCTCCTCCTTTGTTTTTCGTGATGGTATCTTGAGGATGATACAAGAAAACGTGGTGCCGTCGCACCACAAGATTTATTGCGGAAGATACGCGCGGCGCCGTCGCGCCGCGCCGTGGAAAGAAATCCAAGAACGCGATGCCGTCGAGTCGCGTCAAAGAAAGTCAAAGGCGTCGCGGCCGGAGCGGGGCCGCGGCGGAGGGAAGCGATGTCGTCGCATCGCGGCGAACGGCATAGGCCGCGGCCGGTTCCGGGCCGCGGCGGAGCAAGATGACCGGCCGCCGGCATCGGGCCGCCGGTGTCGGCGAAGGAAGGACCGGCCGTCGCCGGTCCTTGGTGGCGAAACCGGCCGGCCAGTGCGGGCCGGCCGGGCAGTGGAGACCGGGGGAATTAATTCCCACGGTCGGGTCTTCAAGCGGCCCCAATTAAGGGGCCGCGGTTTCACAAAGGGGGGGGGGGCTTTGCCCCCCGCGCGCGGCACCCGAACGACGCGCTGGCCGCAGCGCCGGCCGGGTCGCGCCGCCGGCCGGGCCGGGTCCAGTCGGGCCGGGTCGGCCCGGGCCCAGACCCCCAGTTTCGGACCACTTTTGGTCAAATGCCCGTATCTTGGACTACAGGCCTCCAAACGAATTGTCGTCAGCGGCAACGCGATCCTTGAATCGAGACGGTCGTTTCGGTATACTATACTCAAGGTACATCTTCCTTTTCGGGAGGCTACGTGGTTAAAACTCCATAGTTAAGCGTGCTTGGCCTAGAGTAGTGATCAGGATGGGTGACCTCCTGGGAAGTTTCCCAGGGTGGGTGTGAGACGGAAAAGCCAATAACATCCAGACCAGGCGTCCGATTGACACGCCGTCTGTTGCGTTGAGTTCCTATTGACGATACGGAACTTTTGGCACCCTCCGCCCGAGTTTTGGATGCAGATGGATAGTGGCCGGGTTGGATCGCACCGAAATCCAACCGGGCCCCTGGAACGGAAAAGCTGATATCTTTCTGACAGAACGTCCGTTTGACGAACCGTCAGCGGCATTGGTGATCGCGTTGAGAAACGGTCCCTATGAGTTTACCCTATGAGAGTTCGGGGTACAGTTGAGATACGGCCGGGTTTGGTTCGCTCACGAAACCAACCGGGCCCCTGGGACGAAAAGGCTAATAACTCACAGACCGGGCGTCCGATTGACGCTCCGTCTGTTGCGTTGAGACCCCTATGACGTGGCGGTCCTTTGAGATACTTCTTCGTGGGACTTTCAGAAACTTGGAGTATCGACCTGAAGCTCGTGGAGCGGACCCTCCCAGTGACGAGCGTGCGGAGTACGGAGACCGTGTAGCTGGCTGAGACCCGATGACTGCTGATCCAACGACTCGGTGTGTTACAGAGGTGCGCTTGGTTGTAGCGACACATGGGAGAACTTGGTTGTAGTGGCAGACCCACGACAGAGGTGAGCTTGGTTGTAGCGGCACATGGGAGGGCTTGGTTGTAGCGGCAGACCCACGACAGAGGTGCGCTTGGTTGTAGCGGCACATGGGAGCGCTTGGTTGTAGCGGCAGACCCACGACAGAGGTGCGCTTGGTTGTAGCGGCACATGGGAGCGCTTGGTTGTAGCAGCTGGCCCTCAGTACTCGATGGGTGGAGTTCTTCAGCAGTCTTAGGTTAGTGAGCAGTACCTCGGAGTCGTGACAGGACCACTGTACACTCCAGAGACGGAGCTCTTCAGCAGTTACGGTTTCGATAATGAAAATCCTGGTTGAGCTGAGACTTTTGACCTTGTGTTTACCTCATGATTGAGATGGGTCACTTTCTAACTTAGGTATATGTATGGGCATATACCCGGGTAGTGGTTATCCATTGATTTCACAATCCTTGTGTTTCCTCATGATTGAGATGGGTTACTTGATAACTTAGGTATATGTATGGGCATATACCTAAGTAGAGGTTATCTGTTGAGATCTTCTTTGTGGTTATCCTTTTTGGTTTAGTGAGACCTTGAAGGTCTCGGGGTCCCTACTGAGTATCGTTATACTCACCCCTGCACGGGCTATGCCCGCACCTTGTTGTGTTGGTTGCAGACGACGGGCAGTGCTGACAGAGGCCGAGTGTTTGAGGACTGGACGATACCTGGAGGTGGACTATACGACGAGATGGTACCTCGAGGAGGACCTCACGACGAGACGGTACCCAGAGGTGGACGTGACGACGAGGCGGTACCCGAAGGTGGACCACTGGGCGGACATACTCGGAGCGGACGGCGGGTCCCGAGGAGCAAAGGAGCTATCTGTACCCACCCTTCAGGTGGGATTTCCAGTGGACATCTCGGCGTAGCAGCGTTACTTTTCAGTTGCTGTTTTCCCTTCGAGTTGTACTTTACAGTTGGGCTTGTATTTCCGGCCCCTTTTTACTTTCCGCACTTACTGTTGTACTCAGTTTTTACTTAGTGTTTACTTCTTCCGCTTGTACTCTGTGTGATTGTTTACTTTACAAAGGAAATGCCTTCCCTTTTTACCGGGATTTACACCTTGGTGCTAGTCGCCAGCCCCTGGCCTGTGGAAGGCGGGCTTGGGGTAGTCACGGCACGGGCCCCGAGGACGGGTCATGACAGCTGGAATGGTAAGTTAATCTTGTTCAGTGTTACAGTACTGAAACTCGGAGTGAACTCGATTCAGAAAGGGACTTTGTCCACTAAGATGGTCTTGTAAGCAATGCCTTGGCTACTATGGAAATCATGAAAATTTCTGAATGGTTTCCACAATTAAATGTTTTATTCCAATGCTATTTTATTATGATTTATGTTACCTTATGATATATGCCTTACATACTTCCATGATTCATGTCTTTGTTCAAGATTTTGATGTTTAGAATTTATGTTCAAGTTTTTGAATTCAAATGTTTATGTATTGTTTTTTGTTCTCTATGTTTACCCTTACTGGGCATTTGAGCTCACCCATTTTATGTTTTCTTTTCCCCAGGATATAAAGAAATGTTTTTGGTAAGAAAAAAAGGTGAAGGTCTTTATGGGAGATGTTGTAGATCTTTCACCACAATTAGAAGATTATATTCTGAGTTTCCAGAGATAGTAAACTATTACGGTCCTTGTGTGTCTGTTTTTGTTATGTACTAAATATTCTGAAAAAGTAATGTAATGTCCATGTACGTCAAGCTTCGGGTCTCTAAAGTTGGTATCAGAGGGAGGTTTAGTCAACCTTAGGAAACTAGGATGTGAAAACTATAATGAGATCCCTAGAGATATTTCAAAGGTATGTCTAGGGATGTCCCTAAGGTTAAGTATATGTATTGGTTATAGTCCTAGAATTACGGTAACGAAATTAGAATTAAACCTATGATGTTAGATGTCGAAGGTACTCCCTCCTGATTATATTATTTTCCTTGTATGATTTTTGCCTCTCACAGAATTCTTTTTTGTTTTAGTCAATGGAGGGAAGCAGAAGGAATTCGGTTATCCTTGAATACAATGGAAAAATTGGTGACTATGAGCCACAAAATTGCATAATTCCTAGAGAGAAAGATATTGTGATTATGCCGAATTAGTCACCGCGATATATGATTAACAAGGTGAAATTTAGTGGTATGCCTAATTCATCAAATAAGAAGAAGATAGAATTTTATGCATGATTGCATGTTGAGGAGCATAAATAAAGGAAGATTGAGATTTCTAAAGAAGGGAATAAGAACCTTGAGGAATACCTCAAATGGAGGGACAGATGTTATCTGTGTGGAGAAAAGGGTCATAGAGTGACAGACTGTTATGGAGTTCAATGTCTTATTTGTGGAGAACATGGGAATTACCCAACTCAATGCCCTGACCTAAAAAGTTACTTCTAAATCAAGGAAGGACTTCTTCCATGACAATAATTGAAGAGGATGGATTGAAGTGTTTATGTATTGGAATTCAAGAATAATGTTTTTGAGGTACTTTTATTGTGTATTAGAATGTTTTTTTATTAGTCTATTGTGGTTTTCAACAATTTTATGGTACCGGTAACCATGGAAAGTGATTGAGATATTTTTGGAAAGAAGATGATATGTGCATAATGAAGGGATAAGGAGAAAATTAAATTTTTGACAGTATTCATGAGCTCATGACTTATATAAGGAAATTGTTATATCATGGTTTGAGTATATAGAATTTTGGGGTTTTGGTAAGTGGAAAGAGTTAACTTTTGACTGCACTCATGTTTTCTATAAGATTCAATGGGTATTTATTTTTCAAGAGAATACATGATTAAGGCCTTCGAATGTTTGGAATGTGACCAACAATACATGTCTTATGATATATGGGGATCAACGATGGTATTAACATGAATGTTATATGAAATCTCTGGTAATCGTTTTCACTATAATATGAGAGTGGACTGCAGTATGATGGATATGACTAAAGATTGGAATGGATTATATTGGACATAAGTTAGTATTGTTCAAGGATAAAAGTTTTTTCGATATTATTAATGGGATGTTATAGTAATGTAGTTTAAGAAAAAGGACAACCTGCAGGATGGGCGACAACCCATCACGTCGGACAAGACTGTGGGAATCGAACACACAACTGAAGTGCGACTGGCCTTTATCGCATACCACTGGCCTACAAGAAGTCCCTCGTTAGTAGAAACTAGTTTTATTTTATTAAGCAGTATGATATATGAAGTATAAGATCATTTATGGAATCATATACAATTAACCTCACCATAGATGGACTTATATATATTTGATAACTTTTGTTAACCTTTTGTTTGAAACATATGGAATGACCCATCATTCTATCACAGGATCTGTTAACACTTCACGAATAACAAATTTAACTTCATTTCATTATGTGATGAAGTGGAAATTTTTCAAAGCACGAACAACTGTGAGATTGTGCCAAAATAAAGTAAGTATTTATTCTAATTCAAATTCTTCAACTTTTGGGAAATGATATTGAAAACCAAAAATGTTGTCCTAGTTCCCTTATATCCGATGAATTAGATGGTACCCTAGATCATCACAAATTTATGGCTTTGTGATTGTTGTATTTTTCATAGCCATGTTCTCTACCACTCTCCATGAGAACATGATGAGTAGATTTATCTTCCATATCCATATTTTCACCTATGTTCACCTATGTGGAAACCCAGTGATTAGTTAATTTGGGTTACCATTACGTTTCATACTTTAGTTTTTTAAGCCATGTTTGGGTATTCCTTTTTACGATGTGGGTTTCTATTAAGTAAACTTTCTAGTAATAAACCATTTATAACCCCGACGAATATCGAGGGCGAAATTCATTTTAAGGGGGGTAGAATGTAACACCCCGAGATTTTATGAAAAATATTTTTTTTAATTTCATTAATGTCATGTGTTGTACTCTGCACCAAAAGAAGCTTGCACAACACACATCCCTGACTTGGCTTTCATTACACGCAATAAAGACCTTCCTCGATAGCGTGTGTAGAACGCAATACCGAGTTTCACTAAATTAGGTATTATTATAATATTATTATGAACTAGCCGTTATGAATAGTAATACCCACTTTTTTAAATTTTATAAATTTTATCTTTCAAAATGGACTTCATTTTTGGATTTTGAATATCAAATTTATCTTAGGGTGAAATTTTGGTACTTTTCGGATAACTTTCATATTCTGATGAATAGTGAAAATTACTAAATTTTAATCGAAATAATTAATAGTTATAAAGTATTAATTTGAGTGGTTTTAAAGTATATTTATAATATATTCTTACCATTTAATTCAATGTTGGTCATTGGATGTAATTTCACATTTAAACCAGACATAAACAAGTGTCAATCCTTTGATAGTTATTATCTCTTAAAAACACACTATTTGTTTTGACGACGGGAATTAATTTTTAAATTAATTAATGCAACTGATATGTTTTGAATTTGGTAAAATAGACATAAGTTTTGAATTCATAACATCAAATAAATCTGAGGCCTAATTTTTGGTATTTTTCTGGAAACTTTCATTTTTTGATGAAAAGTGAAACCACTAACTGATAGTTAAAAAACTGAATTGTTCATAAAACATAATTTTACCACTTATATCAGTGGAATTTTGAAAATCCGAGAGAAACGGTTAATATCAAGGACTAAAATGTGGTTCAATGAGATGAAAATATTTTTTTGGTGAATAGTAACTTTTTACTTTTATTTACCGCGGTTAAAAGTAAATAGAATAATTGAGGGTAAAATGATATTATTATTACCCAAACACATGTCCTAATTCTATTGGATATGTGTAATTCTACCAAAAACAAATTTAGGAAGAAAATATGACCATTTTGGCCCACTTGGATTAGATTAGGACATTTAATATTAATTTATTTAAAGAAGGGTTAAAACAGTTAAAATCCATGTTTAATAAGTAAATAATTTTTAATATAGGGTTATACATAAGATAAATTAGACTACAAATATTAATTATAAATATAAAAATATTTCCTACATAATGGTATTTTATTTATAATTTTTAGACATTAAATAATTTACTTTATTTATGACACAAAGATGATGCAGTAATTATCTTATTAATGAAATATTGACATAATTGATGTTATAAATACCCAAATAAATGTAATTTGAGACTTTTTATGAATTCCACTAATTTTCTAGGTTAATATGACATATTATTATTGATTTATTTAACTTTTTTCTAACTAATAATTATATTATGATTTTCAAAAAAATCAATTACCAAATAGTGTCAAAATTGAAATAAAATAGTTTTTAAAACAAATAGTATATTATTAATTGTGATTTTATTCCTAAAAATCTAAGGTTCGACCGAATGACTTAGATAAGGTTATATATATTAATAATAAACAACTTGGGGTTCTTTTGTCTTTCTATTGTATGTTTATTAGCCTTATAGTGTAAGAAAACAAGAAGACATGGTAAAAGTAAAATTATTTAACTCAAGGTTAAATCTAAATGATAAGGTTAAAATAGATACCTAAACTTGCCTAAATTCTATTGAATGAGATTATTTCGACCAATCCCCACCTTAGCTTCGATATAACTCAATTTTTAGCTATTAAAAACCGAATATGACTTTATAATAAAATAATATTTTTAGTTTTTCCAAAGGTACCCCTCTCCTCCCTTATAAAAGGACACCTCCTACCTCTCTTCCTCATACCACATTGAGAATTCAAGCTCGGCCAAACCCTACCAAATTCGCTTTTCCACTTCCATATAATCATCCTAGAGGTTCTGGGATTCCTCAAAGACCATTATTTGGGCCTTAAGAGGAGGCCTCAAAGAGGCGCTTCAAAGAAGAGGTAATGTCCGTTGCCGATTCTTTCAACATTATTTCTTCTTCCACTTCTTCTTCTTTAGTTGTTTCTTTATTAATTAATAACATCAGTATAACTCATATTACGATATGTTATTATAAGTATGAAACATCCCTATTTCACCATCTATCCATCCTATGGAAAATGAAATCACCACCCGTGCGTACGTACGAAATACCGTCTCCACGCCGTGGTGAAATCTGTTTTTCCACCAACACCTTACATGGATGGGTATAATGGTGTAAAGAATAACTATATGTGGTTACTATAACATAATACAAATTCTGATATATTATACCATCCACTCCAATTCTATTCAATAATTAGGGGAACGATATCATCGCTCGTGCGTACGTACGGACTACCGTCTCCACGACACGATTAGATTCATTCTCCTTGTTAACCACACATTAATGATCATAAAGTTTATATAATGAATAATAATGAAATATATGAAATAATAATGCTAATGTATTTATGTATATATATATTTCATCTATTTAGTTTCACTCAATTCAATAAAGAAACAAAAACAACGTTCATGCGTACGTACGACATACCGTCTCCATGAATGGAATATTTCATTCCTTTTATCGATATATAATTTATATATGTATATGAGGAATATATATAATATATAAATAATTTTTTAAATTCTGTAATTATGTAAATCAGGATATAAGTAAAAATATCATGAACAACAAGTCGAAACACATACGATAAATGAAAGGATTTTACCCAAAACGCTTCTTTAACATGGAATTTACAAAATAACGGGTAATATAAAGTAATAAGTGAAACATATATGATATCATAACAATGAATATGATTCTGTAATAAGTCAATGACATTATTTAAATCATTATACAGGAGGTTCGGATACGTACGAAGCATATCAGACCTAAGGTAAGGGATAATTGTGGAAATCTCATTTTTATCCGAGATTGCTTATTCGTAAGTATTTACTTGGGTTATTGCTATCATCCATGTCCATGTTTTATAAAAGTTTATTCAAGTATGTTTAAATTAATTTTTACCCATTTCACTTTAACCCCATTATATGGAAGGAATCTTTCTTTTATTTACCCTACAAGGTACTTTTTGACTTTTCCGACAAAAGTACGAGAAGAATGTTTTTTTAACGTATACGACATGAAATGATTTTTACGGTTTTATAAAGCCTTATTTTCATGAAGCTTTCTCCAAAAGATTTCATGAATATTTTCAACAAAATCCTTTTCTTTTAAAGATGCATGACATTTTGTGAAAAGAAAACGATTTAGAAGAAAAAAGGATATTTTCCTCAAGAATTCATTTCAAGAGTTTTATCAAAACCATTTTTCATCTAAGATGAAATTATTTCATATGTGTATGTTTCAATTATAATGTCTCTATGATTTACATGGTTTCACTTTTATTATGATGAAATGATATCCATTTTTTATATGGATTATGTTATGATGGAATGATGTTTACAAAACCCATTTTATTCATTGGGTTATTATGTATGATGTATGTTTATTTTGTGGCACAAGTAAGAATGATTTAATTATGAGATGGGTGTGGCCTATATCTCCCTATAATGCATTGGGTAAAGATTTATATCTCATGAGATAGACATGGCTGGAATGGCATGTTAAACCGGTTCAGTAATACAGGACTGGAACGAGGATTGAACTCAATTCAGAAAGGGACTTTGTCCACTAAGATGGTCCTCACAGCAATGCCTTGGCTACTATGGAAATCATATCATGTGCTTAATGGTTTCCACAATTACATATTTTATTCCCATTCTATTTTATCATTATTGATGTTCTCTTATGATATACGCCTTACGTACTTCCAAGATTCATGTCTTTGCTCATGATTTTGATGTTTATATTTTATGTTCAATTTTTTGGATTCAAATGTTTATGGATTGTTTTATGTTCTCTATGTTTACCATTATTGAGAATTTGAGCTCACCCCGTTTATGTTTTCTTTGCCCCAGTATATAAAGAAAGGTTTTAGGTAAGAAAAAAAGGGGAATATCTTTATTGGGAGATTTTGAAGATATTTCACCACGATTAGAAGATTTTATTCAGAGTTTCCAAAGACACTAAACTATTACGATCCTTGTGGTTCTGTTTTTGTTATGTGTTAAGTATTCCAAAAAAGTAATGTATTGTCCATGTACATCAATATTCGGGTCTCTACTGTTGGTATCAAAGGAAAAATAGGTAGGAATGAATCTGATCCTTGGGAACTCTCACATGTGAGCTTTGGACGAAGGATGGTCTCCGCCCAAGGGCTTCATGAGGAAGTGGATTCCACTAGGGATGGTGGTGTGTCCTGCCCGGGGGGTGTAGCCGCCCTGGGAGTGCCCTGATAGGTATCAATTATAGTTCTCTAGATGTAATTCCAGACCACTACAGTTGGTATCAGAGGAAAGGTTTAGTCAACCATTAGAAACTAGGATGCGATAACTTTAGTGAGATCCCTAGAGATATTTCTATGGAATGTCTAGGGATGTCCCTAAGGTTAAGTATATGTATAGGTTATAGTCCTAGAATTACGGTAACGATCATAGAATTAATCCTAAGATGTTATATATTGAAGGTACTCCCCCTTTATTATGTTGTTTTCCCTAGCATGATTTTTTCCTCTCACACTATTCTTTTTGGGTTTTAGACGATGGATGGAACCCGAAGGAACCGTGTTGATCAATGCAATGGACATTGCAATGAATGTCCTCCTAAATAAACAAATGTTATGGGAGATGGAGTGCATAATCTTATTGCTATACTTACACATGCTATGAATCATTCTGGACTTCCAAATGAGCATATAAGGGAACAATATTCTATTTAGTCCTTCATGAGGCAACGCCCACCTTCTTTCAGTGGGTCTTCTGATCCACTTGTTGCTGAACAATGGATCAGTACCACTGAAAAGATATTTTCAGTTCTTCAATGTTCTGAACATGATAAAGTCATCTTATCAGTATATCATTTGGAAGGTGAAGCTGATCAATGTTGGAATCTTATCAAGAATATGAGGCCAAGAGATGGAATTGAGTCCATGGAATGGGGTGAGTTCAATAACTTATTTTTTAATAAGTACTTCCCACGTATTCTTCTAACAAAGATGGAGAAGGAGTTTCTTGAACTAAAGCAAAAGGATGATGAATCAATTGGTGTATACGAAGCGAATTTTAGAAGGTTTGCAAGGTATGCATCTGGCTTTATCATCCAACCTGAAAGTAAAGTTGATCACTTTTTCAGTGGCTTAAAACCAAATCATCGAAGGGAATTAGCTATAAGAGACTTCAGTAGCAATGAAGAAATTGTGTGTTTTTCTATCATGGTAGTAATGGAAGTTGGAGTTACATATCCATCTCATGATTTTGACAAGAAACGAAAGATAGAGTTCAAGGAGAAATCTCAGAATAATGGTGAAAAGGAGATGAATATTTCCTTATGCTGAAAGTGTGGAAATAAGTATGGTGGAGATTGTCTTAAAGGGACGAGAAAATGTTTTAAGTGTGAAAATAAGGTCATCGAGCAGCTGAGTGTTGAAGTAATGGAAAAAGGGTTGCTAATGATATGAATAAATAAAAGACTATAGAGAACGCACCACCAACACTTTAATTCTTCAAGTGAAAGGAAATGGGGCATTATACTAATAAATGCCTTAATCCAAGGGTTAGTGATGATCGACATGAGCAACCACTTGAGGAAAATAACAAAGGGAAGTCACATGTGATCACTATTGGCGATGTTGAATATGACAACGATGTGGTGGAATGATTAGGTGTTTTTGTAATGGGATTCCAAAATAATGTTTTACATAGTATCGTGGAATATAGGAATATTTATGTATTGGTCTATTGTGATTTTCAAAAATTTTATGGTACCGGTAACCATGGAAAGCGATTGAGATATTATGCGCATAATGAAGGGATAAGTAGAAAATGAAATGTTTGACAGCAATCATGATCTCATGACTGATATAAGGAAATAGTTATATCATGGTTTGAGTATATAGAATTTTGGGGTTTTGGTATGTGAAAAGAGTTAACTTTTGACAGCACTCATGTTTTCACTAAGATTCAATGGGTATTCATTTTTTAAGAGAATACATGATTAAGGCCTTCGAATGTTTGGAATGTGACCAAAAAGATATATCTTATGATATATGGGGATCAACGATGGTATTAACATGTTTGTTATATGAAATATCGGGTTATCATTTTCACTATAATATGTGAGTGGACTATAGTATTATGGATAAGCCTAAAGATTGGAATGGATTATGTTGGACATAAGTTAGTTTTGTTTAAGGATAGAAGTTTTTTCGATATTATTGATGGGATGTTATAGTAATGTAGTTTTAGAAAAAGGACAACCTGCAGGATGGGCGATAACCCATTGCGTCGGACAAGGCTGTGGGAATCGAACCCACAACCGAAGTGCGACTGGCCTTTATTGCCTACCACTGGCCTACAAGAAGTCCCTATTTAGTATAAACTAGTTTTATTATTTTAAGAAGTATGATATATGGTGTATATGTCCATTTTAGGATCCGTATATTATTAATCTCACTATAGATTGACTTATGTACATTTAATAACTTTTGTTAACCTTTTGTTTGAGACAGATAGAATGACCCGTCATTCTATCACATGATCTACTAACACTTCACGAATATCAAATTCAACTTCATTTATTTAAGAGATGATGTAGAAATTGTTCAAGTCACGAACAACAGTGAGATTGTACCAAAATAAAGTAAGTATTTATTCTAATTCAAATTCTTCAACTTTAGGGAAATGATCTTTAAAACCAAAAATGTTGTCCTAGTGCCCTTATATCCGATGAATCAGATGGTACCTTAGATCATCACAAATCTATGGCTTTTTGATTGATGGCTTTTTCATATCCATGTTCTCTACCACTCTTCATCAGAACTTGATTGTTATATTTTTCTTCTATATCCATATTTTTACTTATGTTCTCCTACGTGAAAACCCAGCGATGAGTTAATTTGGGTAACCGTTACGTTTCATACTTTTGTTTTTAAATCCAAGTATTCGTATTCCTTTTTTACGATGTGGGTTTCTATTAAAGAAACTTTTGAGTAGTAAACCATTTATAACCCCGACGAAGTTTGAGGGAAAAATTCATTTTAAGGGGGGTAGAATGTAACACTCCAAGATTTTAAGAAAAATATTATTTTTAATTTCATTAATGACTTGTGTTGTAAGCTACAAAAAAATGAGCTTGCACAACATTCATCCCTGACTTGGCTTGCATTACACGCAATATAGACCTTCCTCGATAGCATGTGTAGTACGCAATACCGAGTTTCACTAAACGAGATATTATTATAATATTATTATGAACTAGCCGTTATGAATAGTAATACCCACTTTTTGAAATTTTATAAATTTTATCTTTCAAAATGGACTTCATTTTTGGATTCAGAATATCAAAACTAGCTTTGGGTAAAATTTTGGTACTTTTCAGATAACTTTCATATTTGGATGAATAGTGAAAATTACTAAATTTAAATCGAAATTATTAATAGTGATAAATTATTAATTTGAGTGGTTTTAAAGTATATTTAGAATATAGTTTTACCATTTAATACAATTTTGGTAATTGGATGTAATTTCACATTTAAACCAGACATAAATAAGTGTCAGTCTTTTGTTAGTTATTATCTCTTTAAAACACACTATTTGTTTTAACGACGAGAATTAATTTTTATATTAATTAATGCAATTGATATGGTTTGAATTTGGTAAAATAAACATCATTTTTAATTCATAATATCAAATATAACTATGGCCTATTTTTTGGTATTTTTCTGGAAACTTTCATTTTTTGATGAATAGTGAAACCACTAAGTGGTAGTTAAAAAATTGAATTTTTCATAAAACTTAATTTTACCGCTTCTGTGAGTGGGATTTTGAAAATCCAAGAGACATAGTTAATATCAAAGACTAAAATGTGGTTCAATGAGATGAAAATATTTTTGGGTGAATAGTAACTTTTTACTTTTATTTACCACGGTTAAAAGTAAATATGATAATTAAGGGTAAAATGATATTATTATTACCCTAAAACATGTCCTAATTCTATTGGATAAGTGTAATTTGACCAAAAACAACCTTAGGAATAAAATATGACCATTTAGGCCCACTTGGATTAGATTAGGACATTTAATATTAATTTATTTAAAGAAGGGTTAAAATAGTTAAAATCAAAGTTTAACAAGTAAATAATTTTAAACATAGGGTTATACATAAGATAAATTCGACTATATTTATTAATTAGAAAGTAAAAAATATTTCCTACATAATGGTATTTTATTTATAATTTTTAGACATTAAATAATTTACTTTATTTATGACACAAAGATTTTGCAGTAATTATCTTATTAATGAAATATTGACAAAATTGATGTTATAAATACCCAAATAAATGTAATTTGAGACTTTTTATGAATTAAACTAATTTTATAGGTTGATATGACATGTTATTATTGATTTAGTTAACTTTTTTTGAACTAATAATTCAGTTATGATTTTCACAAAAATCAATTACCAAATAGTATCAAAATTGACATAAAATAGTTTTTAAAACAAATATTATATTATTAATTGTTATTTTATTCCTAAAAATCTAAGGTTCGTCCAAATGACATATATAAGGTTATATATATTAATAATAAAAAACTTGGGGTTCGTTTGGCTTGTTATAGTTTGTTTATTAGCCTTATAGTGTAAGAAAACAAGAAGACATGGTAAAAGTAAAATTATTTAACTTAAGGTTAAATCTAAATGATAAGTTTAAAATAGAAACCTAAACTTGCCTAAATTATATTGAATGAGATTATTTCGACCAATCCCCACCTTAGCTTCGAAATCACTCAATTTTTAGCTATTAAAATCCGAATATGACTTTATAATAATATAATATTTTTAGTTTTTCCCAAGGTCCCCCTCTCCTCCCGTATAAAAAGGCACCTCCTCCCTCTCTTCCTCACACCACTTTGATCCTTTAATCTCAGGAAACCCCTGAAAATTTAACTTTTCCACTTCCATAGAAACATCATAGAGGTTATGGTCTTCTTCAAAGACCAATTTTAGTTCCCTAAGAGGAGGTCTCAAAGAGGCGCTTCAAATAAGAGGTAATATCCGTTATCGATTTATTCAACATTATTTTTTCTTCCACTTCATCTTCTTTAGTTGTTTCATTATGAAGTAATAACATTAGTATAAAAAATATACAGATATGTTATTATAAGTATGAAACAACCCTATTTCACAATCTATCCATCCTACGGAAAACGAAATCACCACGCGTGCGTACGTACGGAATACCGTCTCCACGCCATGGTGAAATCTGTTTTCCACCAACACCTTACATGGGTGGGTATAATGGTGTAATTAATAACTATATATGGTTATTATAACATCACACAGATTATGATATATTATAACATCCACTGCAATTCTATTCAATGATTGTGGGAACGATATCATCGCTCGTACGTACGTACGGACTACCGCCTCCACGACGCGATGAGATTCATTCTCCATGTTAACCATACATGAATGATCATAAAGTTTATATAATGAATAATAATGAAATATATGAAATAATAATTCTACTAGATTTATGTATATATATATCTCATCTATTTAGTTTCATTCAATTCAATAAGGAAACGAAAACAACGTTCATGAGTACGTACGGCCGACCGTCTCCATGAACGGTGTATTTCATTCCTTTTATCGATCTATAATATATATATATATGTATATGATGAATATATATTATATATAAATCATTTTTTACATTCTGGAATTATGTAAATCAGGATATAAGTAATAATATCAAGAACAACAAGTCGAAACACATACGATAAATGAAATGATTTTAACCAAAACGCTTCTTTAACATGGAATTTATAAAAGAACGGGTAATATAAAGTCATAAGTGAAACATATATGATATCATAACAATGAATATGATTCTTTAATAAGTCAATGACATTATTTAAATCATTATACAAGAGGTTCAGATATGTACGAAGCATATCAGACCTAAGGTAAGAGATAATTGTGGAAATCTCATTTTTATCCGAGATTGCTTGTTCGTAAGTATTTACTGGGGTTATTGATATCATCCATGTCCATGTTTTATAAAAGTGTATTCATTTATGTTTAAATTCCTTTTTAACCATTTGAATTTTACCCCATGGTATGGAAGGAATCTTTCTATTATTTACCCTACAAGTTACTTTTTGACTTTTCCGACAAAAGTACGAGATGAATGTTTTTTTAACGTATACGGCATGAAATGATTTTTACAGTTTTATAAAGCCTTAATTTCATGAAGTTTCTCCCAAAATATTTCATGAATATTTCCAAAAAAATCCCTTTATTTTAAAATTGAATGCAATTTTGTGAAAAAAAATGATTTTGAAGAAAAAAGGATATTTTCCTCAAGAATTCATTTCAAGTGTTTTATCAAAACCATTTTTCATCTAAGATGAAATTATTTCATATGTGTATGTTTAAAGTATAATGTCTCAATGATTTTCATGGTTTTACTTTTATTATGATGAAATGATATCCATTTGTTTTATATGGATTATGTTATGATGGAATGATGTTTATGAAACCCATTTTATTCGTTTGGTTATTATGTATGATGTATGTTTATTTTGTGGCACAAGTAAGAATGATTTCATTATGAGATGGGTGGGACCTATATCTACCTCCAATTTATTGGGTAAAGATTTATATCTCATGAGATAGACATGGATGGAAAGGTAAGTTAAACCGGTTCAGTAATACAGGACAGGAACGAGGATTGAACTTGATTCAGAAAGGGTCTTTGTCAACTAAGATGGTCTTGGTAGCAATGCCTTGGCTACTATGGAAATCATATCATGTGCTTAATGGTGGCCAAAATTACATGTTTTATTCCCATTCTATTTTATCATGATTGATGTTCCCTTATGATATATTCCTTACGTACTTCCAAGATTCATGTCATTGCTCAAGATTTTGATGTCTATATTTTATGTTCATGTTTTTGCATTCAAATGTTTATGGATTGTTTTATGTTCTCTATGTTTACCCTTACTTGGAATTTGAGCTCACCCCATTTATGTTTTATTTTCCCCAAGATATAAAGACAGGTTTTAGGTAAGGAAAAAAGGGGAAGATCACTATTGGGAGATGTTGAAGATCTTTCACCACGATTAGATGTTTTTATTTCGAGTTTCCAAACACACTAAACTATTACGATCCTTGTGTGTCTCTTTTTGTTATGTATTAAGTGTTCCACACAAGTAATGTATTGTCCATGTATGTCAAGATTCGGGTCTCTAAATGCACAACACACATCCCTAACTTGGCTTGCATTACACGCAATCACGACCTTCCACGATAGCGTTTGTTGTATGCAATACCGAGTTTCGCTAAATAACAATATGTTATATAAACTAGCCGTTATGAATAGTAATACCAAATTTTTGAAATTTTATAAATTTTTTCTTTCAAAATGGACTTCATTTTTGGATTCAGATTATCGAAATTATCCTAGGGTGAATTTTTGGTATTTTTCTGAAAACATTCAATTTTTGATGAATAGTGAAAACACTGGGTTACTATTCAAAAACCGAATTTTTAATTAAATAATTATTTATTTTATTTAAATTTATTTTAGGTCAAAATTGATACATAATACCTATATGAGTTCAATTTAAGTTATTGGAGTCATTTTATAATAATTTTAGATATATAAAAATTTTATTGAACTTTTCACCGTCTTTTACCCACATCCTAGGAGAATTTGCAAATTCACATAAAACATTATTTTACCGCTTTTGTGAGTGGAATTTAGAAAATCCAAGACACACGGTTAATATCAAGGGCTAAAATTTGGATCAATGAGATGAAAATAATTTTTGGTGAATAGTAACTTTTTTACATTTTTACCACTGTTAAAAGTAAATAGGGTAATTAAGGGTAAAAATTATATTATTATTACCCTAACACATGTTATAATTCTATTGGATAAGTTTAATTCGACCAAAAACAACCTTAGGAATAAAATATGACCATTTAGGTCCACTTGAATTAGATTAGGACATTTATTATTAATTTATTTAAAGAAGGGTTAAAATAATTAAAATCAATGTTTAATAAATAAATACTATTTAATATAGGGTTATAAATAAGATATATTAGACTATAAATATTTATTAGAAAGCTAAAAGGATTTAATACATAATATTATTTTATTTGTAATTTTTATACTTTAAATAATTTAATTTATTTATGACATAATGATGATGTAGTAATTATCTTATTAATGAAATATTGACATAATTGATGTTATAAATACCCAAATAAATGTAATTTGAGACTTTTCATTATTTAAAATAATTTTATATGTTAATATTACATGTTATTATTTATTTAATTAACTTTTTTGGAACTAATCTTTCAGTTATGAATTTCCCAAAAATCAATTACCAAATAGTGTCAAAATTGACATAATATAGTTTTTAAAACAAATATACTATTATTAATTGTTTTTTATTACTAAAAATATATGGTTCGGCCAAATGACTTATATAAGGTTATATATATATTAATAATAAACATCTTGGGGTTCGTTTGTCTTGTTATAGTAAGTTTATTAACCATATAGTGTAAGAACACAAGAAGACACGGTAAAAGGAAAATTATTTAACTTAAAGTTAAATCTAAATGATAAGGTTAAAATAGATCCCAAAACATGTATAAATTATATTGGATGAGATTATTTCGACCCATCCCCACCTTATCTTCGAAATAGCAAAATTTTGAGCTATTAAAAACCGAATATGACTTTATTATAAAATTACAGTTTTAGTTATTCCAAAGGTGCCCCTCTCCTCCCTTATAAAAGGGCACCTCCTCCCTCTCTTCCCCACACCACTTTGAGCCTTAAAGCTCGGACAAACCCAGCCAAATTCTCTTCTCCAATTCCCTAGAAACACCCTAGAGGTCATGGTCTTCTTCAAAGGCCAATTTTAGTTCCCCAAGAGGAGGTCTCAAAGAGGCGCTTCAAAGAAGAGGTAATGTCCGTTACTGATTCTTTCAACTTTATTTATTCTTCCACTTCTTCTTCTTTAGTTGTTTCAGTATGAAGTAATAACATCAGTATCACTCATATACTGATATGTTATTATAAGTATCAAAAAACCCTATTTCACCATTTATCCATCCTATGGAAAACGAAATCACCGTGAGTGTGTACGTACGGAATACCGTCTCCACGCCGTGGTGTAATCTATTTTCCACCGCCACCTTAGTTGGATTTGTATAATGGTGTAAATAATAACTATATATGATTATTGTAAAGTTATATTGATTCTGAAATATTATACATACACTTCAATGCAATTCCACGATCATGGGAATGATATCATCGCTCGTGCGTACGTACGGACAACCGTCTCCACGACGCGATGAGATTCATTCTCCATGTTAACCATTAATGAATGATTATAAAAGTATATATAATAAGTAATCATGAAATATATGGCATAATAATGATACTGGATTTATGTGTATATATATATGTATGTCATCTACTTAATTTCATTAAATTCAATAAGGAAACGAAAACAACATTCATGCATACGTACGGCCTACCGTCTCCATTAATGGTCTATTTCATTCCATTTAATATATCTATCATATATATATGTATAAACTGAAATATATATTAAATATAAATCATGTTTTACATTCTAGAATTAATTAAATCAGGATATACGTAATAATATCAAGAACAACAAGTCCAAACACGTACGATAAATAAAATGATTTAACCCAAAACGCTGCTTTAACATGAAACTTACAAAAGAACGGGTAATATAAAGTCATAAGTGAACAATATATGATATAATAACAATGAATATGATTCTGTAATTAGTCAATGAAATTATTTAAATCATTATACTGGAGGTTCGGAAACGTACAAAGCATATCAGACCTAAGGTAAGGTAAAATCTCACAATCTCATTTTTATCCGAGATTGTTTATACTTTGGTATTTACTGGGGTGTATTTTATCATCCACGTCCATGTTTCTTCAATATGTAATATTATTTCAATCTTCCTACAATTTTTTAAATACAATTTTACCCTTTAGTCAGTTTTTAGTAAAAGATATGAAAGGAATCTTTTGTCGTTTTTCATATGAAGTACTTTTTGACTTTTCCGGCCAAAGTACGAGAAGAATGTTATATTTAACTTATACAGCATGAAAGGATTTTTACAGATTTATAAAGCCTTATTTTCCGGAATCTTACTCCAAAATATTTCATGACTATTTTCAATAAAATCCCTATCTTTTAGAATTTCATGACATTTTGTGAAAAGAAAACGATTTTGAAGAAGAAAGGATATTTTCCTCAAGAATTCATTTCAACTGTTTTATTAAAACCATTTTCCATCTAAGATGACTTTATTTCATATGTTTATGTTTCATGTATAATGTCTCTATTATTTACATGGTTTCACTTTTGTTATGATGAAATGATATCCATTTGTTTTATATGGACTATGTTGTGATGGAATGATGTTTATAAAACCCATTTTATTCTTTGGGTTATGATGAATGATTTATGTTTTTGTTGTGACACAAGTAAGAATGATTTCATTTTGAGATGGGTGGGACCTATATCTCCCTCCAATGCATTGGGTAAAGATTTATATTTCATGAGATAGACATGGCTAGAATGGTAAGTTAATCCAGTTCAGTGTTACAGGACTGAAATGAGAAGTGAACCCGATTCAGAAAGGGACTTTGTCCACTAAGATGGTCTTGGCAGC
This sequence comes from Viscum album, assembly GCA_963277665.1. NCBI lineage: Eukaryota > Viridiplantae > Streptophyta > Magnoliopsida > Santalales > Viscaceae > Viscum > Viscum album. The sequence goes on from OY728119.1 coordinate 1,895,223,890, forward strand.
AATGCCTTGGATACTACGGAAATCATAAAAAGTGCAGAATGGTTGAAAAAATTACATGTTCTATTCCCATGCTAATTTATTATGATTGATGTTACCTTATGATATATGCCTTACGTACTTCCATGATTCATGTATTTGCTCATGATTTGGATGTATAGATTTTATGTTCAAGTTTTTGCATTCAAATGTTTATGGATTGTTTTATGTTCTCTATGTTTACCCTTAATGGGCATTTGAGCTCACCCATTTTATGTTTTACTTTCCCAGAGATATAAATAAATTTTTTAGGTAAGAAAAAAAGGGGAAGATCTTTATGGGAGATGTTGAAGATCTTTCACCATGATTAGAAGATTATATTCCAAGTTTCCAAAGACACTAAACTATTACAGTCCTTGTGTCACTATTTTTGTTATGTACTAAGTATTCTGTAAAAGTAATGTAATGTCCATGTACTTCAAGATTTGGGTCTATATAGGTTTGGCCAAGATAAATGGTTTTGAATGTGTGAATTAGAGAGAAGGGGGGGTGCCCTTTTATAAGAGGGGTGAGGGTCACTTTAGGAAAAGCTTGAAATATTATTTTATAATAAAATATTTTCCATTTCTAAGGGTTTAAAAATGATTTAATTAGAGGATAATGTGGGGATGTGTCTACTACCTATCAACCAATAGGTTTTAGACAGGTTTAGTTCATCATATTAACCATAACTTTTAGATTTACCTCTTAGTTAAATTGTTTGACATATACCATGTCTCTTTGTATTTTTATAATATATGGTTAATAAGAATAATATAAAATGGAAATAGATCCCCAATTGGTTTATTAATATCATATATATTATTATATAAGTCTTTTTGTCAATCCGTAGATTTTGAGGACCATTATACCAATTAATAATATAATATTTTATAAAATCTATTTTATTTCAATTTTGACACTATTTGGAATTTGTTTTTTGTTTAAATCATGACAGCATTATTACTTCTAAAAAAAATTGTTTTAATCAACCCTAAAATGTCATATTAACCAATAAAACTAGTCTAATTTATCAGAAGTCTAAATGAAAATATATTTGGGTATTTATAATATCAATTATTATAATAATTTGTTAATAAAGAAATTTATGCATCATCATTATGTCATAATAAATTCAATTATTTAATGTCTAAAAATTATAAATAAAATACCATTATATAGGAAATCGTATTATATTTCTAATGAATATTTATAGATAAATTTATCTTATGTATAACCCTATATTAAAAATGTTTTAGTTATGAAAACATGAATTTAACACTTTTAACTCTTCTTTAAATTAAATAAAAATAAATGTCCAAATATAATCCAAGTGTACGTAAAGAATCATAAGTTATTCCTATGGTTTTTTTGGTCTAATTACACTAATCCTATAGAATTATGACATGTGTTAGGGTAATAATAGTATCATTTTTACCTTTAATTACCCTATTTACCTTTAACTATGGTTAATACAAGTCAAAGTTACTATTCACGGAATCTTGTTTTTATTTTATTAAACCACATTTTACATACTGTTATCAACCATGTCTCTCAAATTTTTGAAATTCAATTCACAGAAGCGGTAAAATTAAGTTTTATGCAAATTTGAAAATTATCCTAGGAGGTGGGTAAAGGACGGTAAAAAGTTCAATAAAATTTTTATATATCAAAATATATTATAAAATGGATACAATGAATTAAATTGAAATTATATAGGTATTATATATATAATTTTACTTAATATAAATTTAAATAAAATAAATAATTATTTAAAAAAAGTCTGTTTTAAACTATAACTCTGTGTTTTTTCACGATTCATCAAAAATTAAAAGTTTTCAGAAAAATACCAAAAATTCACCCTAAGATAATTTGTATGTTCCTAATTTAAAATTTAAGTCTATTATACCAAATTAAAAACATATAAGTTTCATTTATTATTTTAAAATTAATTCTCGTTGTCAAAACCAAAAGGTGTATTTATTACAAAATAATAACTATCAAAAGATTAACACTTTTTTATGTCCAATTTCAAATTGAAATTACCTAAAATGACCAAAATTGGATTAAATTGTAAAATTTAATCTATTTATACATCCAAACCATTTAAATGTACAATTTAAAACTATTAATTATTTTGATTAAAAAAATTTTAGTTAAAATATAGTATTTTTCACAATTCACCCAATTTTGAAAGTTATCAAAAAACACCAATAATTTATTGAAACTAAATTCTTATATACTGATTCTAATGTAGAACATTATTTTTTCAAATTGAATATATAAATGTTTCAAATATTGTATTTGACAAGGTTTCACCATTAAAAGGCAGAAAAAGTTCTTTTTTTGAAAAATATTTCTTTAATATGAAAAAAAGAATTAGTTCTTACATTATGTCTAAGAAACACATAATATGGATTCTAAAATGATAAGGATTATATAAAGTTCAAAATTTAGTTAATAAATTTCATAACCACTTTTGAACAGCTAGTTTGGTAAGTCGTTGGGCACTTGAACTCAATGTTGTGTGTAGTGAAACATATTGAATTACATTGAAAAAATAACGTACTATGAAATCTTGGGGTGTTAGATTCCCACTTCCTTCAATAAATTGCATCCTTTCAATTTGAAATTTTTCTTCGAAAATAAAAGGTTGAAAATAGAAAATACCTTTATGGGAAAACCCACATCATAAATTGGGTTAATAAAATTTAATCTTAATAAGAGGAAAAGGGGAATGAAAAAGTCACCAACAAATTATGATATCGATTAGGAGAACATTGGTGGGAATTAGAGACACATCATTGGAGGATACATGTTAATATTTATTGGTAGTGATTGAGGCCATGAGTCACAAATCATTGTAGAATTGAGGGTATCAAATACATCAATCTATGATGATTTAAAATATCAACAGTTCAAAAAAACATAAGGTATTAGGATAACATAATTTTAGCATTAATATCACTTTCCTAATGTTTAATAATTAATTTATTCATAGAATAATAGAAGAACAAATATATACTTGACAAGTAGAGTTCTATCCTTTTAATAATTTCTACCACAAACTCTTCTTTCAATCTAGATGATAATAGAACATAAATTAATATTCTATTTATCCTATTCTTATAGGTTTCCAAAAATAATGAATTTATTATTCACCTATCAGACCTTTTAAAAAAGAAATTACATTATACAATCCAAAACATCTTGAGGCCAGTGGTTGGTGATGCACCTTTGTCGCTCTTTGGTTGCAGGTTCAAGTCTCCATGCCTTGTCGGATGCGATGGGTTTTCGCCCAACCATCAGATTGTCCTTTTTATGACAATCCAAAAATAATCTCAAGAAATGATTTAACCTTAAAAATAGTACCTATTGTCAAACTTAATCAATTCCAACCTTTAGACGTATCCATAATACTTCTATCCAAACTCACAGTCCAAAATTTATAAGGAAGGTAAACACAATTAAGATATTTTTTCCCCGTAATAACAAGTGAATACCTTCATAGTGTATTCTTTTAAAACATAGTAACACCCTGAATTACCATAAAACCTTATTTATTACATTCATTCTACCTTATTCCTTATAGAATACTAGATATACTACTATATCCAAAAATGTTGTAAACTCCAACAATGATGGAATATAAAAATCAATAATCAGGTTCAAGGTAGTCAAGAATATCCAACATAATTTATCGAAATCAATCATCACTTATTCCAAAATTAATACCTTAGTATCAAGACCATATTAATGTTTTTTCCTTCCTTCAACCATGTATTTTCCAAAAAATTTAACTTACTATTGAGTCACTTTTCTTGGTTCCACACAATCTCCTGTCCTTAATGAAATAGTACTACAGTACAATCCATATATACTGTATAATTTTTATAACATGTACATCATTAAAACAATACTCAAATGACACAATACTTTAATAACAACATAAAAAATCTTAATCATTCCTCTTTATCTTTTGTAGTATCATAACTTGATTATTATCCAATTGCCATATTGGGGGTATACACTAATGATTTGGACATTAATTTGCGTAGTGTCCAACTCCTTGTTGATGAAGCAATGTACATTTGAAACCTTTTTCTTACCTTTTCAATCACGTACTTTGTGTCCTTTTTCTCCACACATATGACAAACTCTTATTTCCTTCAAGTATTTACCAAGGTGATTCTTTCCATAGTTATCACATAAGGGAAAATCCTTCTTTCCCTTATTCCCTTTATAAATTTTATTTCCACAATCCTTTCCGTCGCTGGCTTCCACTCAAAGTCGTAGGACTCAGAGAATTAAATACTTATCATATGAACACATGATAGTATTTCTTCATATGATGATAATAAGTGAGAGAATATTTCCTTTCTAAATGTCGGCATAATGAAATTAAATATATGATCCTTCTTACTCATTGAATCATGCGTATTGTGGTAGGTCTCATTCCTTTTACTAGGCACCATTTCTAAATAATGACATACAGTAGGTTAGTTTAAGAATCGCAATGCATAATTACAAACTTGTTAAATACCTAATTTAAATTGAAAATATTATTCATATAATATATAGTCATGAAATGTATACTTTGAGAAAGTATTTACTCTTAAATCCTTCATAATGTATTGTAATGAAAATTTAAATTATCCTTATCATATCCCCCAGGAGTGTCGTAACAAAGAGTGCTACAAGGCCCATTGTCGTGGACTAGTTTCCGTTCGAGTCTAGCTCAAAGAGGTGTTTTCGGGTTTTACCCCTAGGTTTATCTGTGCCAGATCCGCCTCTACCTGCTCATATCCAGATAGGGATGTATTTCTTGGAAAACCCAAAGAATCTCTACAGTACAAAAATTCTATGATGTTATTCTATACTAATCCTAAAATTCTATCTCAGGGTAATGTTATCTAATCAAAGTTTAACTAAATTTATTTCCATGGTTGTTGCTAAAATTCCTCTGATATCAACTGTATCACCCCCACTTGTGATTCCCAGAGTTGGTGCATTATTTAAATATATAAAAATGATTACAAGTAATCTAGTCCCCAAATACTGTTCAGTTTGGTTGTCTTGGAAAATATATTACATACATGAACATTACATTACACTTTCTAACATACAACACAAAACAATACATTGATAATTCCATTGTTCCTTTATCTTAACCCTGTATCTCAAACATGAAACACTTCTTGGAATACTGGGAAAATAAATCATTGGAAAGGGGTGAGCTGAGATGCTCAGTAAGGGTAAATAATTTAGTGGAAGCTATAAACTTTTACGAAAAGTTGTATAATTAAAACAATATCATTGTAAACATAAACCTGAACATAATATGGAAAAAATAAATAAAACATTACCATATAATCATGCAAAAATATATTCTACAAGTTGAATAATCACATGTAATAATGAATTTCATAATGAGGGAATGTCTTGTACCAGACATTAATTTCTGTGTCATGGCCTCATTCCAGGACCTAGGGGCTATCTGTAACTGGACCCCAACCCAGAGAGCCTATGTAACTGGACTCCATCCCGAGAGCCTCTGCATCCAGACTCCAACCCGGAGAGCCTATGTAACCGGACACCTGCCTGGAGAGCCTCTGTAACTGGACTACAACCCGAAGAGCCTCTCAAACCAAACTCAAACCTGGAGCGTCTATTGTAACCAGACCCCAACACTGAGGGCTTACTTTTACCAGTCCACAACCCGGAACATACTAGTCCAACAGATTCATCTTAAGAAGAGGTTGAAATATAACATAAACATTCGTATTAAAACTAGCATAAGATATAACAATACTTTAACCTTAAACCAAAAATGGAATTAAAATAACATATCTACATTCAAACATTTCACAAAACCTTAAACACAATTTGGAAGATTTTTTTCATAATAAATCAACATAAAAAAATTGTAAAATTTATGAAATGATGTTGACATAGATGAAAATGATTTGTAAAACTCTTTGAGATAAATATATATTTTTCATGAAAATAATTAAAAGTCACACAATTTAGAAAGAAAGAAATATTAAAAAAAATTAATCAATTTTTCCCATACCACTCTGAGAATTTTGAAAGGAATTAACATTTTAAAAACATTCATTTCTATATAAATAAATCCTTAAACCCCATTTTGAAAAAATGAACATTAATGAGAATGATTTAGAAGAAGAAATGTTTAAAGCATTTAAAATGATTTTTAGTTAAAATTCCCTTAAAAATAATCCCTTTGAAAGCGTTTTTATGAAACATGGACATGTATTAAAAATATGTTCCAGTAGATACTTACGTGAAAACAACCTTGGATAATAAAGAGATTGGGAAATTAACCCTTACCTTGCACTTTCCTTTGGTCGAGGGTACATAAATCCTCTTGTATAATGACCATTGTATGTTATTATATTATTCCAGAACCATATTAATATTTATTATATCACAAATTATTCATTTATAACTTTATACAACCCATTTAACAATAATTTTGATGTTAAATTAAAATTTCGGTTAATAATCGCTTTCTTTATCGTACGTAATTTAACTTGTTATTCTTGACCGTATCATTTAGTTCATGATTTAAATAGTTTTAGAATATAAACATTGATTCATATATCATATATATTTAGCATACAAATTTTTATAATAGATAGATATATGAAATTTAATACACCGTTTATGGAGATTGTAGAAAGTACATACGCATAAATGTTTTTTCTGTTTTCATTTTGTATTGAACAGAAGTAAGTGAATAAGATATATGTATGTAAATAAATACATATATATATATATATGTATTTTAGAATTATTATGTCATATATTACATACTTATTAGTAACATATATTTTTATAATCACCGATGAATGGTGTATGAGGAAATGAATCTCATCACGTCATGGAGATGAAAATCCGTATGTACGCACGAGCGACTATATAATTTCCCTAAAAGTTTGGGATTGGATGGTATATTAATTTTAAAAAGGAATTATCATGTTATTTTCATTGTTTATATACATATTACTCATCATTATTGCCACCGAAATAACATAGTGTTGAATAACAAATTACACAACGGCGTGGAGATGGTATGTCATACGTACACACGCATGGTGACATTATCATTCATAGGATGGATAGAATAATGAATATGGTTATGCCATATTTATGATAATATCTTAGTATATATAAGGTAATGAAGTTATTTTTCTGGTATGGTAATAACAAAGGAATAAGAAGTGGAAGAAGAGAAGAACTTGAAAGAGGGTGGTGAAATCATTACCTCTTCTTTAGGTGCTTTATTTTGATTTGATCAAAAGGGCTCTTTAGGTTGAATTTATGACCAAAACAAGGCCACTATGATGAATTTAGGATAGTTGGGAGGTTATTTGGGTAGGTTTTGGCTGAGAAAAATGCCTTCGAATGTGCTAATTAGATAGTAGGGGGAGTGCCCTTTTATAAGAGGGGTGAGGGTCACTTTAGTAAAAGCTTGAAATATTATTTTATAATAAAATCATTTTAGTTTTAAACTAGATCAAAAATGATTTATTTAGAGGTTAAGGTCGTTATGGGTCAAAAACCTCTCAACCAATAGGTTTTAGACAGGTTTAGGTCACCATATTAACCTTAACTTTTATATTAACTCATAGTTAAATAGTTTGACATTAACCATGTCTCTTTGTATGTTTATAATATATGGTTAGTAAACATACAATAAATTTCCAATCGAACCCCAATTGGTTCATTAATGTCATATATATTTTTATATAAGTCTTTTGGCCGAAACAAAAATTTTTAAGACCATTATATCAATTAATAATATAATATTTTTTTTAAAAAGTATTTTATGTCAATTTTGACACACTTTGGTATTTGTTTTTTGTTAAAATCATAACAGCATGATTAATTCAAATAAAATTGATTTAATAAACCCAAACCTATCATATTAACCTATAAAATTATTATAATTTATCATAAGTCTCAAATTAAATTTATTTGGGTGTTTATAATATCAATTATTATACTCTTTTATTAATAAGGTAATTTCTGTATGATCATTGTGTCATAAATAAATTTAATTTTTTAATGTCTAAAATTTAAAAATAAAATACCAATATTTAGGAAATATTATTAGATTTGTAATGAATATTTATAGTCGAAATTATCTTATTTATAACCCTATATTAAAAATATTTTATTTATGAAAACTTGAATTTAACACTTTTAACTCTTCTTTAAATTAAATAATAATAATAAATGTCCTAATCTAATCCATGTGGACCTAAAGGATCAAATTTTATTCCTATGGTTTTTTTGGTCAAATTACACTTATCCAATAGAATTATGACATGTGTTAGGGTAATAAAAATATTATTTTACCTTTAATTTCCCTATTTACTTTAACCGTGGTAAATAAAAGTCAAAAGTTACTATTCACAAAAATTATTTTTAACTTATTGAACCAAATTTTATATACTGATATCAACCATGTCTCTAGGTTTTTTTAAATTCAATTAACCTATGTGGTAAAATTATAATTTATGCAAATTTAAAAATGCTCCTAGGAGATGGGTAAGAGACGGTAAAAAAATTTAAAAAAAAATTATATATATATAGTTATTATGAAGTGACTCCAGTGAATTACATTGAACATATATAGGTATTAAATATCTATTTTTACATAATATACATTTAAATAAAATATTTAATTATTGAAACAAAAAGTTGGATTTAAACAATAACTCAGTGTTTTTCCCTAATCATCAAAAATTTAATGTTTTCAGAAAAATACCAAAAATCCACTCTAAGCTAATTTTGATATTCCATATTCAAAAATGAATTCTATATTACCAAATTAAAAACATATAGGTTGCATTTATTATTTTAAAATTAATTCTCATTGTCAAAACCAAAAGGTGTATTTTTTAAGAATTATTAACTATCAAAATATTGACACTTGTTTATGTCCAAATTCAAAGTGAAATTTCTTAAAATGACCAAAATTGGATAAAATGGTAAAAATATAATCCATTTATACTTCCAAACTATTAAAATTTATAATTTAACTGTACAAATTATTTTGATTAAAAAAGTTGTTTTTAGTTAAAATATAGTATATTTTACTATTCACCCAAATATAAAAGTTTTCAGAAAAACACTATAAATTTATTGAAACTAAATTCTTATCTATAGATTCAAAAGAAAATTTTTATTTTGTCAAATTGAATATATAAAAGTTTCACATATTGGACTTAATAAGGTTTCACCATTAAAAGGTAGTAAAAGTGAAATTGTTTTTAGAAAAATACTTCTTTTATCTGAAAAAATGAATTAGTTCTTACATTATGTCTAAAAAACTCATAATATAGATTCTAAAATTATAAGGATTATATAAATTCCAAAATTTAGTTAATAATATTCATAAATTCTTTTGAACGGCTAGTTTGGTATGTAGTGGGGCGCTTGAAATCGGTGTTGCGTGAAGTGCAAGTTATTGAATTACAGTGAATAAATAATGTACTATGAAATTGTGAGGTGTTACATCTGACCATTGATAGGGGTAAGGGATTGAATTAGTGATATTATATTTTTATGTTTTCTTACGTAAGAAACAACCTTTTCCTCCTATTAAAGATAGAATAATTTTCTTTAATGAATCCAATCACAAAGAACCACTTTAATATAATTATCGAAAATGTTCACTACTCATTAAAGGAAGATATTCCTTATCATGTTTTAAAAATAGTCCAATTAAACACAAAACACTAGAAAATAATATTTTCTATATGGTTACAATAAAAAAGGTATATCAATTCACTTAAAATAAACTATAATCAATATGTAGTGTATCTAATCCTTTTAAAAATAAATGAAATATTTTTTTTGTAACTGTAAAAACCTTCAGCAATAGGATTCTGTATATTTTCACCCCTCAGTATATACATTCACCACACATTATTTTTTGTAATGTACTTATTTTGAACATTCTTACACTAAATAAGGAAAAAATATCTTTAGTTAGATGAATGTTACTCTAAAATGATCATTTTCAATACTCCAAATAGTGTTCATCTAGTACACTCCATCATGTGTCTATATAGTTTACTATATCTTAGGCCTCCTTATAGACTGAAACATATTTTGATGCATTGCTCATTCGATAACCTTAGAATAATATCCATTTGATACATCCTAATATGAAACTATTTCCAGTATCTTTTGAAAAATTCAAATTCCAAATGTTTTAATTCTTTCTTTTTACCCTTTTCAAGTAGTAGTAAATACACACCATCCTTCCTAAACCAAAAAATGATAAAAATCATTCCATTTATTCTTAAAACATTGTTTCTTCATAATGGATGTCCGGTTAACTTTCCAATTCTATATTTAATCACCTTAATTTAATAAATTAAATAATTCACCTTCCTCTATAGACTCCATTTATATTGGCGTAACAACTCCAAAAAATTTGGGAAATGAAAAAACATCATTTCAAACCTCCCTCTCAAAACCCTTGAGTGTCCTTCTAAAAAACAACCTACCTTTGTATGGAAGAAAATATCCTAAAATATAGGATCACTCTTTAAGAATCATTGATAACATTCTTCTTCATCTCTTCTAAAGACTCTGTGAATGTAATGATTTCCTCCGTGATTATATAAATAATGTATATTCTACCTAACATCATCCGATTTTATATCTATACAAAATATTCAAAATTCTATCAAAACCAGTATTAATTATTACCACTATTATGTCCTTAGAATCATCATAGATGTTATTTTGAGAGGTGATACTCCATAATGTATTCTTGAAAAACATTATATATATTTATAGATATTCACCAGACACTTCCACCATCAAATAAATTTCATCATAACTCTTAAATCGTTTATTTCACACACCAACTTTCGATTGATGAAGTTCATATAAAAATATTTTTCTAGTGAATTTAACTATAACCATATGCATGATAAATCAATGTATTATGTATAATCATCCAATAATGATTACACTTCAAAACATCATATATGTCCATCTGGTAGATATTGTTTATAATAAACATCCTTCTAAAATAAAAATAGTTTATCGGATGGTCTTATAAGGATAACATTTTGATAGATCATCCGGTGGTAATAATATAATTACATGCCCTGGTGACTTCCCCTTATATGCTAGAAACATTCATTTTATATATAATCCTTATAATCTTTAAACAAAAAATGTACTCACCCAAACCCCATACTAATATCTTCTTTCTTGTGATCTTCAATAGAACATGATAGTATGAACTTTTTATTGAAAAATTATGTTCTCCCCATTTGTAAATAGGCTTGGATCATGATTTATTTTAGTATTCATCATGTTATGGACATTAATAAAAGAAAATAATCATAATATTTATTCATTGAACACTTTTTCGGATGAAACATGTAAACATGATAGAATAAATATTCATCAAAAAACTCGTTTTTTCTCCTTTAACAGGTAACATTCATCTACAAAAATTTATCTGATAAAATAAATACAATTTTAATTATTTGATCACCATTTTGGGAAACATTAACAATGTTTTTTGATTTATGTTTGGCAACAAAAGGCAACCCTATTAATAAAAACTTCACCATTTATAAAATTCCTGGCAAAAACATATTTACGTAGCATCACCTCAAAAAATATCGGTCCAATAATATACGACCATTCCAAAGAAAATCATTATTTTCTCATTGATATACAATATTATTTCTATAAAACAAGCCTTCATAGAAATTTATATCATTGTTCATTTAGGTGTTTAAACCAACCCAATAAGAAGACGATACAATATTTTTCTGATTATATCATAAAAGAGATAATTTTTTATAATATCATTAGAAAAATAGTATAATGAAATTATTTAAATTTTATTAAGGTTCTGATTCATAATTATTAAAATTTATAAAAATAATGTTATGTTTTTAAAAATAAATAAAACACTTTTCCACTTGGAATGGTTGTTTAAGGTAGTTAGTTTTATAGTGATCAATTATTTCTATTATTAATTATAAAATGAGTAATTTATATTTATTAAATATAAATAATGAAATAAATAACATATATATTCACTAATAAAATTTATAAAACCCATGATTAATGGTTGTGATAAAAAACAAATCATGTCTTTCACAGATGATGCACTCCACAGACACACATGTGCAACATTTTCATTTTCCAATTTAATTAGAGGGGAATAAAAATGGTTATAAAATAAATAAATTAAAATTGAAGTATATTAAATAAAATGTAGTAATTATTTAAATATGGTTAGTATGTGTTTGGAGGATTTTGGAGGAGAATGATAAATAAAGGATAATGAAAATCCATGTAATACCTACATAGATGATTCAGACTCTCTAGTTATATATCCATTGGAAAAGGACTTGGATAAATTATTTGAGGCTACAAAAACATAAAAATGTAGAGAGGGTATTTAATAAGTAAATTGGGTAGGTATTTACATGAATTACAATATAGGGATGTGGCATGAAAATGGTGTAAGTGTGATCCTTTTATAGGTGAAAAAGAGGGACAAGATTTTGAACAGAATTCTAGTTAAGGGGTAAGAATGGAATTGCATGAAATATATGAGTGTTAGGTTTAGGAAATGCCAGTGAGGAATGTATTTAATAATTTAAAATCAAAATAACGTATTCTAGAATGTTTATGTATCAAATTTAATCATTAAAATCCTATCCTCATTAGATTACAAATTTTAACACTTATTAATCATGATTAAAATATAATAATGGTAATAATTTGAAAAGTAAAAAAATAATATGACCCTTATTAAAACAAATTTACATGATAAAACTAAATTATGAATATATTTTATCTAATTTAATATCTTACTATAAGAAGATTATATTTTACATTAAATCACATAATGTGTTGAAAAATAGTTTTATAGAAATTTTTTATTTCATCTTTAAGTATTCTTAAAAATATTTATCATTGAAAAAAAATTAAATAAGTGTTAATTTAATATTATTTTTGTTCAAAAATAACTTTATATTAATTATTTCAAAATATAATACTAAATTTTAAAATCAAAATATTTAGAAAAAATATCATTCCTTGAAAAATCTATGTTTTACCATGGTAACTTGTATTTATCATGCTAACATAATTTTACACCTCAAAATGAAGTTAATCTAATCACATAATATTACCATTTTGATCTAAAATAAGAAAAAAAATTTATCAAATAAATATTCTGATGGTTAAATATGTTGATATTAATATTGGAACATACAATATATTTGTAGATTGTTTTTATGTGTAAAATGTATATGTAGTATATATTTATCAACTTCATTAAATTTTATGATATATATGATGTTACTATAAAACATTAGATTTATGTGGATTCTAATGAAATCCAATATTTTTGTAGACATAGAATACCTAATCCAACATAATAAAAATGTGAATTACTCTCCCCATTGAAGATGATCGATGATGTTAGGTGACTGTAAGAAACCATAGATGGAAGAACCATCAAACTAAACAGATAATAATGTTCTAAAATAATACATTTCTGTAAAAAATTTCACATAGAGAAGAAGATTAATGATGTGTGAATAATTTATGAAAACATAGTTTTACAGACTTGTGAATATCCTAAAAAACCATGGATTTACAGCCAATGGGAAAATTAGGGACACAACTACCAACATAATGATTCTAAATAATCGGTAGATATATCCATATAAACTGAAGGGAAAATTATCATCAAAGAGTAAGGAGGTTCTCTAAACATCTAAAGAAACCATGATTGTGATGATTCCAAATAAGATGATGATTGGATTAATAAATCAAGAGATTCCATATATGGACTACAAAGAGAGATGTGTTGGCTAACTGATTATTATGGAGAAGAATGTTGACTACTCAATGTACATAAATATAGGGTGTAATTTTTTAAATTTCATGGAAATAATATCACCAACACACTAATTTATGATTATGGAAAATGGAATTTATAGTATAATTAAAAAGCATAAATTATTTATGGGATTTTTAAGAGTCTTAAATAGTTTATAATACTTTTGTATCATTTTATAAACTAATGTAAAATTTTATAAAAATCATATTTTTAAGAAAATTTAATGGATTGAATTTCATATAACTCTTTGGGTTATTCGTTGGAGTTTTTTTCTGATTAAAAAAATTTAAAATTCGAGAAATCTATTTTATATATGTCTTTGTTTCTAAAACATTCATATTAATTTGTAATAGACTATCAGTTTTTTAAAATTTAAAATGAGGATGTAATGGAAGTTTGATTTATGAAATATAAAATATAAAATGTTGTGTTCTACTGAGTTCCAAATATCATGGACTTTTGATTAAGACATTATTCAAGTTATATTTCATGGAAAATTTTGGATGTTTATTTTTTAATTCACCATTAATAAAAATTCCACATCATGATTATTCTTACTATAATGAATGTCAGGATTCATTCTTCTGACAAAGTGAGGTGTTTCACCTGGATGTTATGTGAAAGTGATCATGCATGTAAAATAATTATTTATTGTTTAATTTATTTTTTAGAAAATAATAATATCGAGTCTCATTGAGATTTAATAGTAGCATAATGAAAATAAATTACATTGACAGAATGAGAATAAATAATTTAATTTTCTTATGTTTTCAAGGAGGATTTCCATATTCAAATATGAAAATATATTCATGTAAATTAGGAAATAAAAAAAATTAGAAGAAAATAGAAATATTTTTTGTTCAATATTGCATAAATTTCTTATGGATCATCCTTATCTTCCTTTTGAGAATAGTGTAAGAAGAAGTTTTTACAACAAATAGGAAGGGTAAGAAGGAAAAAATTTATTTACCTAATTAGATTCTTGATATTACATAAGATATTGTTCTACAAAAGGATCCACTATATTTTAATAGTTTTTAATTATAATTTGTTGAAGCTATAATTTGTAACAAGTTCAAAGTCACTCTCGTACCAATAGATACTTTATGAAAACAAGTGAATATTTTTTTTGTTCACGGAATAAAACCTACATCACATGGGGGATATAGTAATCCTTTCAGGATTAAAGCCTCTTTAATGAACATGTTGTGTTTATTTTATTTCCTAGAATGTTTTTACTATTGAGATAACTCCATTAAATATGCATGAGAGTGATTGGGTTTAAAAAATTATTAACATTGAATCACCCTCACAACTCATGTTTATCACCTTCTGAGTGATTCATATGATTTTTTAGGTTAAGTTCATTCTTTTATTTCCAATATAAAAGAAATTCCTACATTCCATAGAAAATTATTTTCATATTTTGAAAGATATAAGGGTGCCCCTCCTTATCTATGTGGGGATTTATGGTATATATTTTTTATATTATAGGTCATTTCTGATTAGTGATATATCATAATGTCCACTTATTTACAAAAAAAATATTGGAAGTAATTGAAATAAAATAAATCACTTATTTACGTAATTATCTGAAAATGAACATTAAAAAGTGAAGGACATTAAGAAAAATAATATTATTTATAAAAAACATTATAGTATTCATGAAGGAAAAAATATTTAATGAAATTCGAATTTTATTTCATTAAAATGTATTTTGAATACATTGGAATGAAAAAAAATTAATAAGTAACTGAGTTTTTTTCCAGGATGAACCAATATTTTTTGGACAATTATATGGTTTATTGAAAATCAAAATGATTATCTTATGGTGAATAAACATATGAAAATATCACCAAAAAAGATTAATGAAATATCCGAAAATATTTGGATAATGTTATTAAATATTTCAACACTGATAAACTCTATGAAACTCTCGTCAATTATATGATTAAAATAAGTGTAACACCCAAAATCTTAACAATGAAATGAAAAGGATTTTTTAAAGAATTATAACTATTGAATATATTAGATAGTGATTGAATATAAAATTATTAATATGTAATGTAATAAAACTCTAATAATATCTTGCTAATGATTTGGAATTTCATATGAGGAAGTGGTAAATATAAAAGAAAATTTCCATTTAAAATCATTAATTATAGGAAGTCAAGCCATTTCTCTATCAACAATCCCTAAAAAATGTTAAGTGTAAATAAAGATAAATAATATAGTGTCCATAACCATTTAAACATATTAGTACATGATATTATTCATAATTTACCATAATAAAGAACCTATGATCCTAAATTATTGTGTATTTAGAAGATTAATTACATAATTTGAAAACATGAAAACCAAAATAAAAATATTTTTCATTTAATATCCATAATGAGCTCATAAATTCCATAGAGATATAACATATTCATAGGATAACCTGGGGAATACACGAACAAAAGTGATGAGATAAAATTCCCAGTAAGTGAATAAATATTGGAATAAAATATAACACATGGGTTTGGAGGCATAAAATGATGAAATAAGGGTAGGGAATAGAAATAAAAATAAATAAAAATAACATGTATATCCTGATAACATACAACCAAGATATCATATTAGTGTGGAAAAATCATATAACATAACATAAACATGGGTCAAGGCTAATTACAATGACTATATCACATGGTGGACAATGTCCTATAAGGGTACCTTGTTCACTCTCTATCCCAAAATGATGTATCATGAGACTAAACATTTCCCAATGCATTTGAGTTCTATCTGTATTCATCAGTCATAAAATTTTCATGAATATGTGAGACACATGACAAGTCATACATAATTAATCAAGCATAATCAAAAGGCTCACCCATGGAAATAATTGGGTATCAATATCATGTCAAAAGGCATAAAATAAGGGAATATCATAATGGTGTCCATGAAAAAAATCTTAAATCAAACATGGACATTAATAAAGGATAATAGCCATCAATGTGTGTAATTTAAGTCAACATTAAGTGAATACATGTAAAATTAGTGTTCATTAATCTTTAGAAATAAAATATTTTAGTGCGGTTTAAGGAAAATATTAATGATTCTTTAAAATGGACAAGGAATAATTGTTTATAAAAAAAACATAAATGAACCAATATAGTTTTTGATGATGAAATGAGTGATTTTTGAAAAATTATGTTGTATAAAATTAGATTTTGTAGAGAACTATAAATTTTTTATGAAATTAGAAAGTTCCCTTGAATTAAGTTTTCTTATTTAGAAAAATTGGGAAGGGAACCTTTTTAAGCCATGTATTTACCATTAAAATAATGATATGATCTGGAAACATGATTTTGAAACATATAAAAAGAATTTAAAATAAGAAAACACAAATAAATAAAAATTAAATTGGGGTAGATAGGGAAAAAGAATAACCTGAAGGAAAAAAATGTATGTTTGAGTAGAATCCCTGCCTTATATATGAAATTGTTCTACACTCTATATTAATGTCATGGATAATCAAATAAATTAATTAATTCAGAACCTTTTATACATTTATTTGATCTAATATAATTTTATTATGTTCTTTAATGTTTATTTTATGAAATTTAAGATACAATTTTATCATTTGAGAGTGATTATTTCGTTGATTTTCTTGATCGATTACTCATATACATGTTTGGAACGTCATGTAAAATGAGAACATTTGTACAAAATTGTTGTTAAGTGTTATTAATTAACATTAAAAAGATTAAATGATCTTATAAATAATTTTTTATATTGTATGATGATGAATGATAAGATAATTAGTTAATGATAATCGTTATGGTCAATTTTGGTGGTTTTCAATGACAATGGACTCATTTTTTTATCAGTTAGTACTCTAAAAATATTTTAGTTAAAGAAAAAAATTGGGTTATTAATTAAATTTTAAAATATTTCTTAACCATTATAATGGTTTTAAGATCATCCTTGAAATTGGTAATGAAAAATGAAAAATCTTCGTCCTTGAATGCATTAAATTACCACAACACAGATTACATTTTCATTTAAAGAAAAAAATGGCAGGGGAAAGAATTAATGGTGGATTATCCCATAAAAATAATTAAATTATAGTATACATGAGATAATTTAGTTACCATTCCACTAGGATAAGGGAAGGTGATGATATAATAACAAAAAAACATTAAAAAAATTAAAAGAAAAAAAGGGGATTTTACTTCAGGAATTATCATGCGTGATAGTAACCTTATAGAAATTTCTTTTTATAATTTAATAATACCAAAGGATCTTTTACATGGGGAAGGGGATTGGGAAGATGATTGGGAATAATTTGTACAAGGATCAATGCTTGAGATGTGTGAGGAGAAGAGGTGGCGAGGGATGGTATTTATATGGGAGGAGAAGAGTGTTTCCTCATTATTTTTTCATGGGATTATTATTTTTCTCAAGATAAGAAATAATAAGTATTATTGTTACGAAATATAGTAATTAGTGCCTGTGATATTGAACCAATGGTTACCTACGTTATGCATGTCTCGTTCATGACTCAAAAATTATTTTTTTACTTATACTGTAAATTACCATATTTTAATGTTCATAAAATTTCATATATTCTAGAATATCTCCAAAAAAACATTCTAACTATTTATTGATGTTTAGAATAAAAAATTAAACTAAATTCTATGATTTTTTTTTAAATATCAGAAATTTTATTTTTAATTTAAAACATTATTTATTTGAAAAATACTGATTTTAAAATTATAATTGTTTTTAAGACAGTTTGAAAAATTAATTAAGGTCTAATAAAACTATCTTATATATCACTTGGAAAAAAATATTAATTAATGAATATATTTTTTAAGATAAATTTTATTTTAAATTATTAAATTAACCATATAATTTTAATTGCATAATAATGGCTTATAAAAATCCCAATACTTAATTTTCATCTTTGCAAAAATAGTAATATAATTATTCCATGAAATAAATACATCATATTTTTATTCATAAGATACCTAAATTTTTTTTATACTTTTATCGGTGACGCTGCTAATGTAACTCCCCAACCCCTCTATACTAGATTCGATAAATTAATTGTTATATTGGCATTGATGGAAGGAATGAAAATCACAAAGGAATGATCAGTTTAGTAGTGTTGAAGAAACTAGATACATAGATGTAGCTCAAATTACATTGGAAAATGTTACAAAATACAATATATAACAAAACCAAAAAACTGAAATCACAGGAACTCAATAAATGATCACCACTTCATCATATGTTGATGGAAAACAATTAAAGTGGTGAGATCAAATGCTCAGTAAGGGTTACGAATAGTGGAAGCATGAAAACAATAATAAGCGAATCATAATCAATCTGACATAATCAATATGGCATGGTGAATAAATGAAAAACTAATTCCATTAATAAACAAAGAATGAAACTGAATCCATAGATTTTGTCGTAGTGAAAACCTCATGGATAATAATAATAATAACTGATAATGAATAAAGATAATTCTTATTTATTGGAAATCATGTAACTGGTATGAAACAATAATACCGTTAAAATAGTTTAGTTCTGTGGGTGGATACTAGTCTGATATTTTGGAAACAAATTCGAAGGGTTTATCACCAACTGATTTGTCACATTAGACATACCAGTGCATTGAGGGGATATAGCGGGCCCCAACCACCATTTCATGTCAAAATATTTATTTATAAATTCATTCAATACAATAGAAAGATAGATTTTCAATATTCGTATAGAGTAGAGTATACAAATTCAACAATATTTCCATAATTAAAATAACTTTCCAAATAAACACCGTATGTAATATAATATACAGTTTATACAAAAAACATATCCAAGATATAAGATTATTTATATTTAATATAAATGTAATCTCAAATGAAAAGCGATCTCAAATGGGCATTAGGTACACCACATAAAGATTATTAGTTTCACAATAAAATGTTAGTCCCAACAAAATAGTAGTTGAGACAAAGTCTCTTACCACAATGTAATCGGTCGAATCATATGACCATAACATAATAAACCTAAAATAAATCATTTAATAACATGAAAATAAAGAAAATAATGTTATTATGTATCAAATTTCAGTACACATATTCCACATACAAAAATTAAGTGGCCAATAATGAAAATCTCACAGAAATGAATATGAGATGAGAAACCCCTTACAAGCATTTCAGCATGATAATGAGTGGTATTTCTAGAGATTAATGGGAGGAAAAGGGGTATTCCATTATTTATATGTCACAAGGGCAGTATATGGGAGGTGCGAAACCATACCCCATCATTGGGAATTAAAAATAAATGAGCACAACATGGGGGAGATTCTTGAACAAAAGTGAGAGAGAGGATCCCATACCATACGCTCAAAGGTGTTTGTGTTTGTTCTTAACGACCTGAATAATCAAATTTATCATCATTATTAATAATTCTAGAACCTAATAAGCATTTAATGGACATTTTATAACCTTATTTTGTTCATTAATGGCCTTTTTGATGGGTTTAAGATATTCAATTTTATTGTTTTGGAAGCATTTCCTTACTTGGTTTCATGATTTGTTTACTTATATTCATTAATGGAAGTTCATTTGAATGTGGTTAAACATCCATAATTGTTAATATACATTCTTAGTGAAATTAAATATATGTAAATGATATTATAATGATTCTAGTTATATACAATTAGGATTACTCATTCGATGAGATAAAAATAAATGCACGGATTTGGCTTGGTGGTTTTGTGCACAACAAACCTGTTTTGTATTATTATTACATATTATGAACATGTAAATATTCAAGAAAATTAATAAAGATAATATTCATATATTATGATTTGTTTCAACAATTAAAAGTTTTTTATGACCAGTATTGAATATAGTAATGCAAATTGAAAACCTGTCTTCCTTGAGTGTGATAAATTTACAAATCTCGAAAGGTGTTTGCATTTATTGTATTAAAGGAGTGGAAAAAGAGAGATTATGATGAAATATTCCATTAGAACAATAGAAATACAATAAATGTAATTTACTATAATTATCATGGAATGTTTATGAGAGGAGGTGATAAGGGAGAACAGAATAATGGAACTTTGTAAAAGAAATTGAAATAAATGAGAATGAAGGTTCACCACTTGAGTACTCCTCCTTGAGAATCTCTTTAAGGACTTTATTTTTCACCATTTTGTGAGACCAGAAGGTCTTGGAAGTGGGCAGAGGGATTGGGGAATTTATTTGAAAAAATTTAGGCCAGGCTTGAAGCTTGAGTGGTGTGGGAGGAAGAGGGGGTGGGGGTGGTTTATATAATAGAAGGGAGAAGAATTTTCTTAATATTATAATCATTAATTTATTATTTCCTCCCAAGACAACCAATAGTGAGTATTCCATGACCAGTAAAAGTAATATAGGCATGTGGATTCAAACCAATTAGGCTTACATCAGCATATCATCATCAATGACTCAATTAATCCATTATTTAGCATTTATTGTGAATTATCAGATTTTACTATTCATAAAAAATTCTAGTATTTCAAAAAAATCCCCAAAAATTCTTCCTAACAATTTTTCAACGTGTTGAATCCAAAAATGATGTCTACTTTTCAAAAATAGTTATCTAAATATTATTAATTAAATATTTAATTAAAATTATATTTTAATCAAAAAATATAAACACCGAAAATTTTCATCGTCATTTTTAAGGTTCCTAAATAAATTTACACACTCAATGGTATGGATACCACTCATAAGAGTCATAATACTATTAATAAGGGAATGTTACTATTCATAATGGTATATTACTATTCATAAGGGTAGGTTTCTATTCACCGATAATTTATTTTTCCTTACCAGACCCCAAAAAAAATACTGATCGCAACCATGTATGTCAGATTTTCGAAATTCACATCATTGAAGTGACAAAATTATGTTTACATGGATAGGATATTGATATCTCCAATAAGTAAACCGGTTTTTTCCATAAAGGCTTAGTGATTCATGAAATATAGGATATAACTAGAATCTATTTAAGAGAAACATATCATGAAGTGTTTGGGGTGCTACAACTATTCTATTGGTCAAATTACAATTCCTAAGGGTAGTATTAATATTCCAAAGGTCAAGTTACTATTTTATTGGTATAGGTTTCTTAACTTATATAAATACCATTTATATCAATAATAAATTATTTTTAAAGTTTTTATTATGTTCTTAATATGATTTTATGTGATTATAATATTTGAGATATTTATAATAATGGAATTTGCATTGATAAAATTTTGTGTTTTTTACATTCTTCCCCCCATATGAAGTTTCTGCCCAGAAATTTCATTTTACACACTATGGTTAAAAATGTGAGAGAACTTATCCTTCATCACTTTCTCTAGTTCCCATGATTCCTCTTCATACTTACGGTTCCACCATAGCACTTTAAAAAAGGTGAGTATGATTGTTTCACAG
Organism: Viscum album; assembly: GCA_963277665.1. Classification (NCBI taxonomy): domain Eukaryota; kingdom Viridiplantae; phylum Streptophyta; class Magnoliopsida; order Santalales; family Viscaceae; genus Viscum; species Viscum album. The sequence continues at coordinate 1,895,246,315 of OY728119.1, forward strand.
AGTATTATCTCTAAATTTCAAGATCTTAAGTACTTTCTCCTAGTAAGAGAGATCATTTTACAACTATACGACCACTTCATTCCGTACACATGATGGATCTGGTATATACTTCTTCAAGAGGGATACATGGATTACAAAATGTACTTAAGACATGGTTCGTGGAAGTTTTCGTAAATAGTCCATAACTCCAACATGATCTGAAATCTTGAAGTTGTTGATGTACCTAGGACATAGCCTTCCTTTCTCTAAAATTCTCAAAACCAACATCCATAATGATATGTGGAGGAATATCATGACTCAAACCTTATAATCCATGCCTCTTTGATGATTGTCTTCATAAATATTATGTTCACTCTGGTATGCCTGGATATGCTGCTAAATTCATTCCCCCTTTTTTACCATTTCATTCAAAATTTCACATTTTAGCAGCTTAAATTCACTAACATCATCCAATCATTCTAGTGTTCTTCATATTTTCCAATAAATGGATTCATGTGGATCCATTTGTATACTCGAGTGAAAACTATTAATGTACGAGAACTCAACCGAAGGTAGATGTTAGTCCCATGCTCCATTGAAATCTATTAAAAATGATCTATACATTTCTTCTAGTGTCTGAATATTCCACTCATATAAGATATCAATTTGAGGATGATATGATGTACTAAAGTTTATCTCAGTGTTTAGAGTATATTGGAGGATTTTTCAGAACATTGAGGTGAATATATAATCTCGATCAGGTTTTATATATAGTGTTACTCCACGAACCCTTAACACTTTATTTATATATATCTATGAATGTTTCTCCTAGGATAATTATTCTTAAATTACGGTAAATTTAACTATATCTGTCAGATGATCCAAAACACCCCATAGAGCATTGTTTCCTCTGAATTTCTTTGAAAGTCTAGTGAAAAGGTACATGGTGATGTTTCCACATTTATATGATAGTATGGGTAATGGTTTCATTGTACCATTATAATTTTATTCACTTCACTTGTTGACACAATATGAACTTTGATGTGTATTCATTAATATACATCCTCATTTGGTCCCACAAAGAGTTCTCTCATAGATCTCAACACATCATTGTGATCCATGGGTGAATAATGAATATTGAGATTAGTGAATCACTTAGAATATTTTTCTTTATCTATAGATTTTATAGTAAACAAGGTCATGACACAAATCTCTTGACTCCTTCCTCATCTATTTTCAACACTATATATTTCCCATTTCTGATGGCTTCCACCTTCTTCTGAATTTCCACATCATTTTTTTGAGCATCCATTATTTTCTCTAGGAGGGATAGTTGAGAAATAATTTGAGAAAGGATTGATGATGCTCCTTACATAATGATTCTAATGTTCATCCTTTCTAAATATAAGAATATTGGATCCTTCTCAACCGTCAACAAGTCAATTTTATATGATCATTTCTAGTTAGAGTATATGCAACCTTATTATATTAACTAGAATGGTAATGAATTGAGAAGTCAGAATCCTTGGTGTGATCTAACCATATTCACTGGTGCATATAGAGCTCCTTCTATGTGAATATATTTTTATAGGATCCTATGATGAGTATATAATTCACACTTCTCCCCATATAGATAATGCCACAGGATTTTCGATACATAGTTCATAGCTGCCACATCAAAATCATTCATAGGATTGTTTTGATAATTAATTTTCAACTACCTTGAGGAGTAGGATATAAGATTATAATTTTTCAACATTATATGACCAAATCCTTTATTTTATTCATCATTTTACACCATAATGATTTTCCAACTTGTTGGTAGTGTGAGAACGGGTGAAGTGATTTGAACCCTTTACAACTCTTTAAAGTATTATATACATTCATTAGACCATAAAAACATTTCTCTAATTTCATTCATCATGGTTAGTGGGTTATAAAATCATGAGAATTTATTCAAAAATATCTTGTAATCTCTAGATAGACCAACGAAGATATGGATATTCATTACAGATGTTACCATCAGCCACTCTTTGACTTCTGTTTTCTTAGAAGGGTCCACAGATATCCCTTTTTGGTGATTAAATGACCCAATAACTAAAATTTATCCATCCAGAACTCACATTTACTATTCTGTTCAAAACATTTATCCCTTCACAATATATTTAGAACAGTTTTCAGATGCTTCTCATGTTTCTCCTTGCTCTTAAATTATATCATAATATCATTGATAAAGACTATCAATTTTTTTTTGATTCAATATCTAAATACTTCATTCATTAAATTTATGAATATTTCTAGAAAATTAGTGATTTTTAAGGGAATTACTATGAGATCGTAGTTTTGATACCTTGTTCAAAAGAATTTTTTGGGAATATCTACCTTCCTCAACTTTAATTGGTGATATTTCGACCAAATTTCAACCATAGATAAATTTCCAAACCCATATAGCTGACCAAATAAGGCATCAATTAATGTAATGGGATGCATGTTATTTATTTGTATTTAATTTAGTTCACAATAATCAATACATTGGTACATTTATACACCATTCGTCTTGATGAAGAGGACTAGTTCACTCCTTGGTGAAGCACTCAAGCATATAAAACCCTTGTCATAATTCTTCATTACTGCTTCTTTTGTTCTCCCAATTAAACAGTGGTAATTCTATAAATTTTCTTTCATATAGGAAGAGATCCATGAATATGTTTAGTTGAGAACTCAACCTATCTTTTAGAGGTAATACTATGGAAATATTTGGGGAACCCATCACTGTATTCCCTCAAAAAATGGCATGTATTCGATCATGAACCAATCCTTTGTATAAATCATTTGAGATAGATATGGATTATAATAAAGAAATAATATCCACAATTGAGATGATGATTCTAAAAAAAATTCCTCTTCCCCCAAACACTTGTACATAATTGAAGGATTCGTTGGGATCTAAAGAGTGAACTCCCATACCCAAAATTAAAATTTGGATTTATATAAAGGTAGCCAATCCTTTCCAAATACAACATCAAACTCTACCAAAGGGAGTATGAAAATATTTTATTGGAAATTAATTCCACAATCATTAATTGGAGAGGACATGTAATCACTGGATGAAATAATTTCCCAATTTTCTATTCTCATAGATATCTCAGCCATCAAATTTTGATGAGTTTATTGATTAATTTGACTAATTATTAAATATATAAATGAATGTTTATAACTAGAATGAAATCGTATGTTATCTACTACTGAATTAATAAATAGAATACCTATCACCAACTCATTTTCAGGCTCTAACTCAGTAGCAGTGATTACTTATTCCCTTCCATTTTTCCTTAGAGGATATTGTTGTTGATTTCCTCCAGAATCCTTTGGATTTGGTGAATAGATCACATAATTTCCGTGTTCCTTCAAGTTAAAACACTACAGTATATGAAAATTATGGATCTAAACCTTTATTTATTATTCTGGATTAGCATGATTATTCATATCCCTTTGGTAGTAATTTTCTATATACCCTTATATTCAAAATATTTAGTATATCTTTGTTACCTTTATGTAGTTTTTAGGATGCTTCTTCCAAAACTTTTGACATGTGGGATGTTGGGTCTTCTTTATATGATGGGATTCATTTGTTGATCCTCCCATATTAAACACAATTTTCTGATTTTTATCCCTATGCTCATGTGACCGCTGATATTATCTGACCTTCATTTCAACCATAATGGAAAAAATGAAAATCTCTTTATAGCTATAAATGTCTCAAATCACCAATGATTTTCATAGTCTCAACTTTAGTCCGCTAAAGAAGTGATCCACTTGGTCTTTATTGTTCATAAAAATCCTTAAGAGTATATTTCAATCCTGGTGGGGTTTACTTCATAATACCATATATACTCATCTTTCTTTTCTTCAGTTTTAGGAAATCCATTTCCATATTAATATTGAAGGTTTAGGTAAAATATTTATTGAAAAATATTTTATAGAAATCATATCATTTTATGGAATCAATTTATTCTTTGGACATTGAGTTCTTGTTCAATGTCCACCGCGGATCTACTTCCCGATCAAAATGATAAATTTCCAGCACAACTATCTCCTCTTATAATAACCGAAGGGAAAATAATATATTACCAATGGATTTAATCCATTGTTATGTGAGGATGGTATGAGAATATCCACTCAACCATGAATCATTTTCCATATAAACGATTCAACCAAAACATTATATTTCTTAGGATAAAGAGGTATTTCCAAATGATTCAAGTTATTATTCATAACTTGAGCTAGATGATCGAGTACTATCAAGATTTTTGGAGCACATGTTCCCATCATATTTGATATATCATTAGGGTAATAATCACATTTTCTATCACATTGATTGTAGGCTTGAGTATTTCTATTTGCAGCCGTAAACTATGAAATATATTGTAAAATTATAGGGATTGAATACTTATCTAATACTAATATAATATTAAAACATTGAACATGGAATCATAAACATGTAAATGAAACTTATATCATGACATTTTATACACTAAGTTTGAATCTAGTTTATCTATAGAGATACAATTACCACTACAGTTTTTTCTTATGTGCTATAATATAAGTCTCCAAAAATTACTACACATTCATATAATAACAAATATAGAAACCCTACCCTTTGAAACATTTTATTACATATTATTAATCATAATTTACAATAAAAACAACCAACAACTGTAATGTATAGTTCCATTGGATGCTAATGTACATAATTTGAAAACATGAAAACTGAAATAAAAAAATATTTTTTTATCTCCATAATGTTCTCTTATATTCCATTAATCTTTTACACCTTCCTAGGATAACCTAGTGACAACATGACAAAAATGATGACCTAAAAAACCATAAAGGGAATAAGCATAGGAATAAAACATAGAAAATGGGTTAGAAGGCATAACATGACGACATAAAGGCATAGAACATGATACACCTAAGGAATAATAACATGTATAAAATGGTAACAAACAACCATGAAATCATCGGAATGTGGAAAAATCATATCACATTATATAAACCTGATTTCAGGCTAATTGCCAAGATAATATAACATTGTGGAAAAAGTCCCATAAAGGAATCAGTTCAGTCCCTATACCAACAAAACAACTCATGAGACTAAACATTACCCAATAAATTAGAGAACTACCTAGGAACACCCATAATAACATGTTTATGAATATTCTTCCACATAAATAATCATAAATAAGGAACCAAACATAATCATAAAGATTACCCATGAAAAGAATTTTGTATCATAATCAGGTTAAAAAGCATAACATAAGGGAATATCATAAATTTTTCCTTTAAAGAAATGTTTTAAATTAGATTAGATAATTCATAGAGGAAAATAGGTATATATCATTATAGGATATGTCAAAATGAATTGAATTCATATAAAATTAATTTTTAGGAAACATTAAAAAACCAAATATTTAGTGTGGTTATATTAAAGATTCCTTAAAATGGGAAGGGAATAATTATTTAGATAAAACCAGAAAATGAAAAAATCTTTATTTTTCATGATAAGTGAGTGATTTTAAAAAAAAATATGGATTAAATCAGATTATGGAGAGCATATGAAAATGTGTAATAAATTGGAATATTCCCTTGAATCATTTTTTCTTATTAGGAATAATTGAGAAGGGTACCTTTTTGAAAATTGTATTTACTATACAATGAGGATGATATAATATAAAAAATGACTTTGGAACATATAAATAGAATCTATAATATATACACAAAAATAAATAAGCATTACATTGGGGTAATGAAATAGAAAGAGTAACCAGAATGAAAATTGGAGGTTCGGGTAAAATCCCTTACTATATGTCCAAAGTTTTATTTGTTGATGGACTTAAGTACAATCCGATACCAACAATCTCCCCCTTTTTGATAATCACAAATTATGTCTGTATGAAATATAGAAGTATCAGAGAGAAGTGTGCAAAACACAGTATTAGCAATATGCGCACAAAAATTAGGTATAATCCGCAAGGATTTCTCCTCTTTGTATAGGTTCATTTCTCCCTTGAGTTTTCCTATTTCTCCCCATTTCTCCCCCTATCTATTGCTCTTTATTGCTCCCCCTTTGTGATTAACAAAAAGAAAGACAGAGAGAGAGAAAATAAACATTGTATTAATAAGGAGTACAATACATGACCCAAAACGTGAATACATGATCCCTATCAAAAAAAAACATAAACAGACTCAATCCTCTTCATCTGGAGGTAAGGGATCTTTTCCTTTGGAGGAAGAAGATGGAGCAGGAGGTGAAGGATCAACAGGCTAAGGAATGGCAGCAGGAATGTCTGGAGGGGCAGCAACAGAGGCTCCTGAAGGCCGGTAGTGAGTAGCTTGCCGAGGGATCAGTGGTCTAAGGCTTCTGAGGGCATCAGCAGGAGACATTACTGAAGAACCACTGGGGTTGGAGACAGGTAGGGCAGGAGGAACTATAACAGGTGTGCAGTCCACATGAAGAAAAGGTAGGAGCAGATTCCTGAAATCCATTATGATGTTTCCTCCTCTGTCCATGGCAGATAAGAAGTCATCTTTGTTTTCCAAGAATTTATCCAAAGCCGGGGTCAACTCTCGTAGCTTGCTAACTTGTTCTTTGAAGGCTTGAGTTACGGGAGGCAGTTTCATAGTTTCTAGCATGAGCTTGAAGTGATTGTTCAACTGATGCTTGGTGAAAATCCGATCAAAGTAATAATCCACTTTACTTTTGATGGCCTCCTGAGAAGCAGTAGCAGCCTGAAGGTGCTCACGAACAAATCCACTGACTTCTCTTGTAGTAGCAAGGATCTGTAGGTCTGATGTGTCATTTGCACAGGCCTGAGTAAGCTCTTCTCTGAGCAGGCTTCTAAACTGCTCATGGTCTACAGGAGAGCTAGATGAAGGAAGGGACTTGACTGAGAATGCCACTGTCTCCTTGAAAGACTGAGTCAGATTTCCAATCACTTTCTGAATGACAACATCCTGATTGCTAAAGTGTTCTTTTACTGATTTCTTGAAAGCCTCAAATACTTCCACAAACTGCTTGACCACTTCTTTGATGTATCGAATCTCACTGGCCACTTGTGTCTGAGAACTGCTCAGGGCAGTTAAAGAAGCAACTGATTGTCTGAGGGCCACTACTGCTCCAGTCCACCTTTCAATTTGAGTGTGGCACACTTTCATTTCATCCATCACTTCTTTGATTGGACTTCCCACAACACATCCTAGAGATAGTTCTAAGGATTGTTCCACATTTTTCAGCTCATCAAAAAGACTGGTTTTCAATTCAGCAACAGACTGTCTGATGGTCTCCTTCATTTCATTCTTTAAGGATTCAAGGTCTTCCTTGGTGGTCAATCTTTCAGTTTCTAACACTGGAGAGCTGTTATGTAGGATAACTGGATTTCTTGGTGGTTGGTTTTCCTCATCTGAATCCTCATAATTGAGTTCTAACACCATGTATCCTGGATCTGAGGTCCATCCTTCTATATCAAACAGTACAGAGACTGAACCAACACGCTCCCCCTCACTTGGAGGTCCTTCCTGAACACTTTCTACTATCTGCTCAACTCTGGGTAACTCTAAGTTCTCTTCTGTAGCTCTAGCAGGTTCCATACTTGCTTCCTCTGTAGGTTCAGCAGTGAGGTTAGCCTCCTTCTCTGTTGGGTCATCAACCACTTCCATGACAACAGTAGTAGAGACCACTCCTGCTTCCTGGTCAGACACTGACTTGTCTGTATACCCTATCAGAGGGCTCATACTGAGTTCTTTTGTTTCTTCACCACTGATCTCCTCTTTATCTTCTGCAACAGTTTCTTGATTTTCATTTAAAGCTCCAGCCTCTTCTGCTTCGACTGTATCACCCTCATCAGAGGTGTCCTTGACAAAATATTGAGATTCTTCTTCTTCTTCTGTAGACTCAGTCTCACTGTCTCTTAGAACAGGTTCTCTACTAGGTAGTTCTTTTGGAGGGCTTGCTGCTCCAAACGTCACTGTCCTGACACAACTGTGAGTAGTATCAGGATCACTCCCTTAAGCAATTGGGGTGTTCTCTCTTGCAGAGTTACCAACTACTGCAGTTTGTTCATCATCTGAGTATACAGGTTCAGGCTCATCAGGCTTTAAGCTTGGATCTCTCCTATCTCTCGGTCTAGAGGGATGAGTAGAAGGGATAAAATTCTCATAGATTATCTCCTCATCATTCACCCATGATTTCTTCCAGGGATTCCAACTGATCATCATGAATTTGCAGATTACTTTCGAGATACATACACTGTTCTTTGCCACTATCAACTCTTCCTGACTTCCAGCTGCACCTTTCACTTTCAACATAACCGAAATGAGTTTAGCATGAAACAAGGCACTTGATTTTGAGCTTGCCTTTATCATGTCCTCCATCTGAGCCATCAGCAACCTACAAAGGTTGACCTTCCTTCCATGTTTTAATAAGTACATCAAGTAAATATCCTGATGCTTCAGAGTTGCAAAATCTCCTCTTCTAGGACTCAGTACATGCTGAATAAACTTAAACAGAAGCCTGTCCTCTCCACACATTTCAGTAGCAATAATCTTCCTTACTGTGCCATTACCTGTCAATTCTTCCAGAGCCGTCTCATGATCAATGATTCTACTATTTGGAGGAGCCGCTCCAGAATAGTAGTTGTAAATACCCTCATGAGGAACTCTTAAACATGCAACCCATTCAACTGATGAAAAACTGACTTCATTACCGTTTACTATGGATACCAGTCTATGCTGATCATCCTCTTCCTCGAACTGTAGATATTCATAGAATTCCTTCACCAGCTTTGGGTAGTACGGTCCATTATTGTTTGCGAAGCATTCGGTCCATCCTTGCTCATTAAGCACTGCCAGCACTAATGATCTGCTCGATAAAATCCACTCTTCACTTAGCTCCTTCTCAGCAACTATTTCTCTCTTAGTCAGATGTGGATTAACAGGTCTTATCGAGGCGTTCCCGGTGCCACTGGATTCGACTTGAGTCCTCTTTGGCATTGGTGCAATTTCATTGACAGTCGGGGGTCACTTTGTTCTGGCCATTGGAACTGGATGAGGTTTCGAGGTTCGGTTGAAGGTTTAGGGTTTAGGACTTGAGAGAGCAAGGGTCGAGATGAGTGGATTGAGATATGTTCGATGTTCTCAATTTAATAATTTAGGGATTTAGAAATAAAAGTATAAAGAAAAGAAACGGTTCGAATTCCCGCAAAAATAAAATAAGATTAAACAGCGAAACAGCCTACAGAGAGATGTAACAGTGAGGTACACCGGTGAGGTCTAACTGTGAGGTTTCACTGTGAGGTCTAACTGTGAGGTTTCAACTGTGAGGTCTAACTGTGAGGTTTCACTGTGAGGTTTCAACTGTGAGGTTTCAACTGTGAGGTTTCAACTGTGAGGTTTCAACTGTGAGGTTTCAACTGTGAGGTTTCAACTGTGCGGTTTCAACTGTGAGGTTTCAACTGTGAGGTTTCAACTGTGAGGTTTCAACTGTGAGGTTTCAACTGTGCTATAGTTAATCATACCTAACTCATGTTTGATGTAACTTAATCTCTCAGAATTTAAAGGCTTTGTAAAAATATCAGCTAACTGATGTTCAGTGCCAATGAACTCAAGAGTGATATCACCTTTTTGATAATGATCCCTCAGAAAGTGATGTCTCACATCAATATGTTTTGTCCTAGCATGAGATACTGGATTTTTTGAAATGTTAATAGCACTTGTATTGTCACACCTTATATAGACATGTTTGAATTGATATCCATAGTCTAGTAAAGTGTGTTTCATCCACAAGATTTGTGCACAACAGCTACCAGCAGCTATATACTCAGCTTCGGCAGTAGACAATGCAACAGAATTCTGCTTCTTACTACACCAAGATACTAGTGACTTGCCTAAAATGTGACATGTTCCAGAGGTGCTCTTTCTATCTAACTTGCAGCCAGCAAAATCAGCATCAGAATAACTTAATAAATCAAATGATTGTCCTTTTGGATAAAATAATCCCAAATTGGGAGTATGTTTTAGATATTTGAAAATCCTTTTAACAGCAGTCAAATGAGACTCTTTTGGATTGGCTTGAAACCGAGCACACATGCATACACTGAACATGATGTCAGGTCTACTGGCAGTAAGGTACAGTAGACTACCTATCATACCTCTGTAATTGGTTTGATCCACTGGTTCACCAGTTTCATCACTGTCCAACTTGCAAGTGGTGCTCATAGGTGTGTCACTGCCTTTGGTGCCATCCAAAGAAAAACGTTTTAGAAGATCTTTAATATATTTACTTTGATTCAAAATAATACCATTTTTATTTTGAAAGATCTGAAATCCAAGGAAAAATTTGAGTTCTCCCATTAAACTCATTTCAAACTCATTTTGCATTATTTTTGAAAAATCAACACATAAAGAATTTTTAGAAGATCCAAAAATAATATCATCCACATAGATTTGTACTATTAAGACATCTTTAGAAATCCATTTAATAAAAAGAGTAGGATCAGCTATCCCTTTAGTAAATCCTTTCGAAATAAGAAAAGAGCTGAGCCTATCATACCAAGCTCTTGGAGCTTGCTTTAAACCATATAAAGCTTTAGATAGTTTAAAAACATGATTAGGAAAATGGGGATTTGTAAAACCAGGAGGTTGTTCCACAAATACATCCTCAATTATATATCCATTTAGAAAAGCACTTTTAACATCCATTTGATATAGTTTGAAATTCAGATGAGCAGCATAAGCAAGTAATATCCTAATGGCCTCTAGTCTAGCCACGGGTGCAAAGGTTTCCTCATAGTCTATTCCTTCTTCCTGACTATACCCTTGTGCAACTATCCTAGCTTTGTTTCTAATTATGTTACCAAACTCATCAACTTTGTTTCTAAACACCCATTTAGTGCCTATGGTAAGAGTGTCTTTAGGTCTTTCCACTAATTCCCAAACTTTGTTTCTTTCAAACTGATTTAGTTCTTCTTGCATAGACATTACTCAGAATTCATCACTGATAGCATCATTGACATTTTTGGGTTCAAGCTGTGAAAGAAAAGCTTGATGTTCAACCTGATTTCTTAGAGAAGCTCTAGTTTGTGTTCCTCTATCAAGATTACCAACAACAGCATCTAAAGGATGATTCTTTAGAATCCTAGTTGATTTGGTAAAGGTTGGACTAGAGATTTCAGGTTCATCTATAGGTTCGGGTTCCACAGAGGAAGATTCTGGAAAAAGTCCAGAACTGGATGTTTTTATTGCAGGTTCTTTAGATTTGTCATTTAGGTCCAGAACAGATAAGTCTTCTTCAACATCTTCAAGAGAAGTTTTAGACTCATGTGGATCAGTCTCATCAAACTTGATGTGAACAGATTATTCCACACATTTGGTTTTCTTATTGAACACTCTATAGGCTTTACTAGACATAGAGTAACCTAGGAAAATTCCTTCATCACTTTTTGGAGCAAATTTATCAAGATTATCTTTAGTATTCAGAATAAAGACTTTTCAACCAAAAACTCTAAAGTAATTAACCTTAGGCTTCCTATTATTCCACAACTCATAAGGGGTTTTCTTAAGAATCGGTCTAATCAAGACTCTATTAATAACATAGCAAGCTGTATTTACAACTTCAGCCCAAAAGTAAACAGGCAGGTCATATTCATTGAGCATAGTCCTTGCTATTTCTTGCAGGGTTCGGTTTCTTCTTTCCACTACACCATTCTGTTGGGGTGTCCTAGGGGCAGAAAAGTTATGAGAATAGCCATTGTGTGAGCAGTAATATTCAAATTCTCGATTCTCAAACTCACGGCCATGATCACTCCTCAAGGTCTTAATCTTAAGTCCACTAAGATTTTCTACAGACTTAGAGTATTTAACAAAGGAAGAATAGGCTTCACTTTTGTGAGCTAGAAAGTATACCCAAGTATATCTAGAAAAGTCATCTACAAGAACATAAACATAGTGCTTCCCATTTAGACTTGAAATTCTTGATGGTCCAAACAAATCCATGTGAACCAGTTCAAGTGGTTGAGAAGTTGAAACTTCTTTCTTTGGTTTAAAAGAAACTTTATGTTGTTTTCCCTTTTGACAGGGATTACACACTTTGTCATTTGGGAATTCAAGCTTAGGTAGGTCTCTAACTAGGTGTTTCTTAGAGAGTTTTCTAAGTGAGTGAATGTTTCAGTGTCCTAATCTCCTATGCCACAGCCAAGACTCTTTATGAAAAGCATTTAAGCAAGTAACGTTATGTTTAGCTAAAGTGTTTAAGTCAACAGCATAAACATTTTCATTTCTTAAGGCAGAAAATATTAAAGCATTTTTGGAATTATAAACATCACAATAATTGTTTTCAAACTTTACATTAAAGCCATCATCACACAATTGAGAAATGCTAAGCAGATTGTACTTAAGTCCATCAACAAATAAAACTTTGGAAATTAATACTGAGTCAGTGTTACCAATCTGGCCTAAGCCGATGATTTTTCCTTTTGAGTTATCACCAAAAGTGACATATCCTCCATCAACCTTTATTAAGCTTTTGAAGCACGAATAGTCCCCAGACATGTGTCTTGAACATCCACTGTCTAAGTACCATACCTTCTTGTAATTGCTTTTCAAACAGATTTCCTACAAAACAGATTAGACAAGAAATGACTTTGGTACCCAGATTTTCTTGGGTCCAGATATGTTAGCAATCAAGGATTTAGGTACCCAGATTTGTCTTATGGGTCCCATACAATTAATAGATGCAACAGATTTAGAGAGATATACTTTACTTGATCGACAACTATTTAAATAACCAGTTGAGGCATACGAATTTTTAAAACTGGAACTAGCAGGATTTTTTCCAGACTTGGAAATAAATCGGGTTTTAGTAAACTGTCTTTGTCCAGGTTGGTATCCCAAGCCAGTAGCATACTTAGGTGCAACTTGCTTTCCTAGCAGTTGGGTTAGAGTATCTTTTCCATTTGTGAATGTTTATAAGTCCTTTCTAAGTTGTTCATTAGATAGTTTCAGTTCTGTATTATCCTTTAATAATTGAACATTTTTCTCTTTTTCTACATCAAGTGAAGACTTGACACTTGCAGTAAGAGCATGCTGTTTCTTTAAAGACTTATATTTATCCTTTAGTTCATTACACGTTTCTTCCAGCATATTACAGTATTCAGTCAATTCATCTTTAGACATATTTTCAGAATCAGAACCAGACTCTGCTTCACCTTCAGAATAATAAGAGTTTAATGTGGGAGTGTCTAAGGTTACCTCAGATGTGTTTGTCATGAAACACATATTAGCACGATTTCTTTCAGAATCACTGGACTCTGATTCACTTGTGCTGTCTTCTGAAGCACTCCAGGTGGCCTTCATAGCTTTCCTATAATTCTTGTCCTTGTACTCATATTTCTTCTTGAATTTTAACTTAGGACAGTCAGCTTTGATGTGTCCTTTCCTTTTACATTCATAGCAAACTATGTCTTCTTCTTTATCAGTGTTCTTCCAATCTTTCGTCCACTTACCTTGTCTATCATACTTACCCTTGTAGTTTGGTTTTCTGAAGAACTTCTTCTTCCTATAGATCTTCTTGAATCTCCTTGCTATTTGTGCCATCTCGGCATCACTGTCAGAATCTAAGTCTTCACTAGATGAGCTTTCAGTTGGTATATGCACTTTCTCCTTGTCTTTGCTCTTTGATGCAGTAGACTTAAAAGCTACAGATTTTCGTTTTGGTTCCTCATATTCCTCTTTATTAACCTTTAGCTCTTCTTCGTACATCATCAGCTTACCGATTAACTCCTTGATAGGCAAAGTTCCAATATCACAGGATTCTCTAATTGAAACAGATGTGCCTCTCCATCTGTCTGGCAGACATCTCAATAATCTCATGATTTGCTCCTTTGCTGGAACAATATTCCCGAGTGAGCTCATTGTGTTGACTATCTCATTAAACCTGAGATACATATCAGAAATAGGTTCATCAGCTTTCATCTTAAAGTTATCATATTTTATAGTATAAGTATTTAACCGCATTTCCTTGACATTAGTTGTTCCTTCATGAGAAACAGATAAGGTGTCCCAGATTTCAAAAGCAGTTTTACATGCAGAAATTCTATTGAATTCCTCATCTCCTAGAGCACAGTAGAGAGCATTCACAGCCTTACAATTATTATTGTAAGCTACTTTAGTAGGTTCATCCCAAGTTATTCTTTCAGTTTCTGGAATCTTGTATTGAGACTCTATAGCAGTCCAAATATCAAAACCCATACTTTCCAAATGAATTTTCATTTTGAGCTTCCATTGGGCATAATTCACACCATTAAACAAGGGTGGCCTGTTAGTAGCAGCACCTTCTAGTCTATTATCCATAAGGAAATTCTAGAAAATGTTTTAAAGAGATAAAATTTAGAACTAACAGAAATTTAAGATCTTTTAGATAAAACTACAATCACAGTTTAAAAACAGAGAGTTAAAATAAAACTTTGAGCAAGTATAACAGAGATAAACACAACCTCTGATACCAAATGTTGGTCGGAGTGGACACTCAAGAGGGGGGGGGTGAATTGAGTTCCAATTAAAATTTCTGTTAAATACAATTTCTATTAATATCCCCCAATTTCAAAACAAATTAAACTGTAGTGAATTTATATAGATTATAAAGGTTCAATTAGTTTCTCAAAGATTGATTAATTCTCAGTTAACGTAATCTTATGATTAAATTAACTTTTGAAACTAACTTACTGATTTATAACAAATATAAACACTTGCGAATTTAATTATCAAAGTAGCTTTGAAGATAGATTATATTTCAAAGTAATAGCAGCGGAATATGAAATAAATATGTATAGTATGGATATAGAGAATAACTATAAACACAGAGAGTTAACCAAGAGGTTCAGTCTCAAGCCGAGACAGTCCTCTCAAAAGTCTATATAAAACGATCCACACCCTGGATCGGGGGTTAACAACAGTGAACACACTGTCCATGTCACAAGACCTCTACCACAGTTCTTCGTGGGAAAACAAACAACAGCAGCAAGCTGTCCAGGTCACAAGACCTCTACCACTATCCACAGTGGGAAATGGGATGCAAAAAGATTTGCTGAGGATTTACAGATCCTCCAGTGAAATTACAGGAGTCAGTGTGTGTGTTTAATACAGCAGATAACACACACTGCTCAAAATGTAGAATAAATCACAGAACAAGAGATGTAGAGTTTAGAAATGGTTCTGGTGATCTCAGTGTAGCTCTTGTATTCGATCAGAAGAGAGTTTGAGTCCTCTTCTCGTTTCTGTTTGAGAAACAGAGTGTCGTATGCTCCAGGTTCACAGGTAGTGAGAATGTAGTCGATGAAGTTCTTCAGGGTTCTTCTTGTATGCACAGAACACTTCTCGAGTATACTTGATTGTCTATGTGCTTCTCTGTGTTCTTGATGGAACTCGTTTTTATCTTCTTGTGTTTCTGGTATATTTCGTCCACGACGTACTTCTCTGGTTCGCATTCGCATTCTTTTTTGGGCAGCGTAGTCTTCTCGTATTTATCTCCCGACAGGGGACAGAAAAGATTTCTTTTCAGCAGGTACGAGGTACGGGTTCCTGACATCCGACAACCTTTATCAGATATTTGACAAATCATCAAAATGTATGATATGACCGTTAGATAGATTAAATGTAGGAAATAAAGAAATTAAAACAGTGAGTCGAGAATGTATGTCACTGTTGACTTCAACTGTGATCTTCCAACTGTGGACTTCCTTCTGACTGCTGACTTCAACAAAGGGCTTGCTGTCTGTAGGCTTGCAATGGTAGCTTTTACTCCATGTAACTGTATCCTTTCTAACTGTAGACTTGTAACATCAAATTTGTAGAACTGTAACCTTTGTCAACTGTAGACTTCGATCATCAGTAGACTTAGTCGTCAGAAGCTGTCTAACTGTAACCTTGACTGTAGGCTTATGACTGTAGGCTTGTTCGACTGTGAACTTGTTCCAACTGTAGACTTGTTCGACTGTGAACTAGTTCGACTGTGAACTTGTTCGACTGTGAACTTGAGCAGAGAAAACTTTGAACAGAAGTCTTGTAACTGTGACCTTTGTCTGTGAGCTTTGACAATAGATAGCAGTAGACTCGTAACTGTAAGCTTGTATTAGTCTTCGACTGTAACCTTGTAACTGTGAACTTATTGCAACAGTAACTTAAGGTGACAGTTAACTGTAACTGTGACTTTGAGAAGAAAACTCTGACTGGTAGCTAACAATACCAAACTTATGTAAATACTACTGTAAGCTATTACAGTAATGTTATGAGAGTAAGAATATGAACTGTTTAGAATAAAATACGTTTAAGCATAGAATAATAAGATTAATGCAAAGGTTTAATACATCATAATTAATGCTTAAGCATGATTTGGGATTATCAAAACAGGTGATTCCAACAATAACTTTATAAATATGGAATATCTAATTTTTAATTAAAATCCTCATTTTTTAAAAAATACGAATTTTAAAATTAAACCTGATTTAAAAACACATTGAAAAATTAACTAAGGTATTATAAAATTATGTTATAATCATAAGATAAAAAAATATATTTATTTATGAATATTAATTTTTTTAAAATACATTTTATTTAAAATTATTAAATTATTTATTAAATTTTTATTAAATAATAATGATTTATAAAAATAACAACACTTAAAATTTTCATTTTTAAAAAATTTATTTACTTATTTTATGAAATAAATAAATCATATTTTCAATGATAATATACTAAAATTTTATTTATAATTTATATTATAAGTTATTATTCTATTTGTCTAATTTCTATTTCTAAGGGTTATATTATTATTCTAAAGATCATGTTACCATTTTATAGTTATATGTTTTTAGAAATACCTCATATTTCTATCATTAATTATTTATAAGGATTGTATTTTGTTCTTAATGTGATTTTATAAGCTTATACTATATGACCTAACTATATGAATTGAATTTACATTTATAATTTTTTTCCATTATAAAAAACCATAAAGGAATTTCACCAACAAGGGAGTTTATCTGAATAAAAAAAATAAGGAAATGGGAAATAAGAAAATTATTTCCAAATACTTTATAGGAAATATCCTGTCACTTATAGATGGAGTGTCTGATAGTGAAGAATTTATAATGATGTGGAATATCTGAGAGTATATTATTAAAGAGTTTTTATTTCACAAGAATTAGAAGAAGTAGAAAGATTATAAAATGAATCAATATTTCATTATGATTATCATATATAATAAATAGAAACAATCAGGAAATATAATCTAATAATTGATATTAATTGTAATATAAGTAGATTATAATATTTAGAGAATAATTTTTTTTTAAAAAATATAAAAATGAAACAATTATTATAAAGATGGTATGATATGGGAAATTATAAATTTAAAACTAGAGAATATATAGAAGTAGAAACTAATTTCTGAATTACATCCACAATTATTCATGGAGATATGGAATTTCATTGATTAAAAATTATTATAATTTAAATAGAAAAACACAAAGAGAATATAGAAATGATTCCAATAATAAAATAGTATAATTAATGAGTTTTCTAATAATAAATCATCAAATATCATTGGTATGCAGAGCATCATACATGAAGATGAGAAATATACTTAATCCATTTCTCAAAATAAAGACATAGATATAGAAGATTCTAGTGTTATATTCCAGTATATGTTAACTAAAATTTAAAAATTATATAAAAAAGATACTCAAATGTAGCAATATAAAAATTTAGTGAATTAGTAAATGACACACTCCAAATATGAAAAAATAATTATACATAAGGTTTTTATGGGATCAAATCAATTAAACAATAAAAATATATAAATAACATAAACCATTCAGCCACAAAAATATAATCAAAATTTTATGTTTTAGGGTTATTATAGGTTTTTTGGTGTGTATCCAAAAATATTACTATTCATGGTATAATAAGCCTCTGTCATTACTGAGAGTAAGAAATATTTGATAGGGAGATATAATAAACAAATGTGAACTTTCTAAAAGCATCAATTGTCTAGGAAAAAAATTTCATGTGAAGAAATATTTTGGGATTTTTCAGGAGGTGTTATATAAGAAGGAATAATATTAGATGAATGTGTAACATGTTTCCCATATTAGTTAAATATTTTTAATAAATTTTTAATTTTTTAGAATCTATGAAAATTCAAACAACTAGAAAATGATTTCAAAATATTATTTGATGCATGAAAATTTTGATACCCTTATATAGTGGATGGTGGTTTTTCTTATCACATGATAGATGATTTAAATGATAAAAATAAATTCAATGATGGTAATGAGGATATATAACCATTGAAAATGATAACTCACTAATTATCAATGGATTTGGAACAAACTAGTATTGGGAAAACCATATTCATCCTAAAATTACTTCTTTGTTGATGGAATAAAAAAATTATATTAATTTTATCATATAATATTGTTGATAGATATTATTTTAATATTAAGATATTTTTTTAATTCACGATATTGAAATATTAAGTAGATACAATGAAAAGGATTAAAAGTCCAAATAATATATTTCATGTTCCTGAAGCTAGGATATATTTATACTTAATCCAACTTGCATAAAATTATTTATTGAATAATAAATTGGAAACCTTTGATAAAATAATAAGAATGGGTTAATTGAATAAGAGGATATAATAAATATCATAGCTTTGAAATAAGATACTATTAATAATTTTAAAATATGTTAGAAAGGAATGATGGAAAAAATAGAACATAAAGAAATTGACACTAAAATTAAATTAATATTTGTGATTCTTCACTTTTATTTTAGTGTACCTATGAAAATGATTTCAAAAAGTAGAGAAATCTAATTTATTACTTTCATTGTTCACATTACAATAATTCTGTAAAGCATGTTCATGAATCATAAATCTCAAGCCATTGATAGGTTCAATGTTGTTAGGAGGCATATTAAAAAACAAAATTTTCTTTTTTAAATATATTGAGGTCTAACAATAATATTGAGTATTTAAAAAAATAGTTAAACGAATATCATAATAAACATAGATTAGTCATGATTTCAGTGCTCTAAATACTCCACTATATAATAGTGTGGATAAATGGTAGAACAAAAGTTTTATGATGATATCATTGACTATTCTGGTAGAGAATTATTCTTTAAAATATTTCATGTTATAGAATATTAATACTAATAAAATCATTTATAATAGATTTTTTTATTCAAAAAACAAAACAATTCCCTATAAAAAATATTTTGAAGAAGGATTCAAGTATAAAACAGTTTATGGTGTTTGAGATCCCATGTGTGATCAAGTTAAAAGAAAAGAATAGTTAAATGTTTGATGAAAGGAATGAAGGTGGAACATTACATGGTTTTACTCTATATTGAAACTCTTATAGATTCTAACAAAAAATATTAGAGATTATTTCAGAAAATGACTATGTTTGTTAAGATTAAATGTTCTTAGGTGAGAAAAATCATGGGGTGAATGTTAGAGTTTGGTCCCCAGAACCATTTTATTTAAAATTTTCGATAAACTGAATTCATTTCATTGAATATTAATAAAATCATTACCACATCATGATTATTTTTTTCTTAACATAGAATGTGAGAATTTTTTTAGAGTAGATATCACACTGAAATGACACAATAGTTTCAAACTATGATGATAATTGAGAAGTTCCATGAATTTTTAAATATATGTCTTATAACCCGAGGAAATCATTTCATGGATGAAAATGATACAAGAAATTTGCGGTGGAGACTCCTAGTAAATTCAATAACCTTCTCATAGTGTAAGAAATTGGTAATATCTAGTGTTGGATATTATGATTACAAGACCCAACAGTAATAAATTCTTATTTATATGGGTCATTTGATGTTCCTATCTATGGAAGTGTGTATTGGACCTTCGGTATTAAGATAATTATTAATGTGTATTATAATTACTGTTATTTGATGTATTGATAAAAAATTTGACAATATATTTTTGCAGTGAGGTAGGATATGTTGATAGTGTCACAAGTAATATTTCACTAATGAATAATGTGAGCAATGAATTTTCCCTTATTTTTTTCTAAGGAAATTTGAAATATTAGGCCCATTTATAAAGATTATATAGCCAAAATAAATCAATGGAAGTGGTGTTATATAGGAATGTCATATTTACAAAAAATTAATGCATGAGGCATCTATAACATAAGTTGATGGGACTAACAAGCAACCATATTGATTATAAATATCAGAACAATGGGATTATATTACCCAATAATCATACGTCTGTTGTTTTATTTAATTGAAATATTAACATCTTTCTAACATGTTCCTTGGAGTGTTTCTTGATGTTAACTATGAACTTTGGAATGTTTCACCTAATTCTCTTGAGAACTATTCCTAGAGGGTCACACACTAAGTGTATCCAAAACCATAGTTAAATAATATTGTTTTTATTATATAAATAGTTAGAGAAATATTTTTCTCACATGTTGTTTAATAATAAATCATTTATTATTAATCAAATGTTTTTTTTTCATGAATTATTTAAGATACTATTATGTGATTAGAATATTTAATGATTGTTTATTTTCTATTTATTGAATATAATATTTATTTATTTTTGGTGATTAGTTTAGTGATATTTATTTAGTAAATAAATACTCATTTTTCAAGATTGGATAAATATTTTGGAGGAATGGTGGACAATGTTTGTTGGTGTGTTGATAAATATTATATATTGAATATCATATTAATAAATAATATTTATTTTAATTCTCTACCCTTTTGATGGTTAGGATATAATAATATTATTATTATTTTTATAGACATGGGGTTCTCTAGGGATTTTGAAATAAATAAATAGGCCTTATAAAATTATGGATTTTTATCTTCAGTAGTAAATAAACCCAATTATATATTTTTATTATTAGAGAAAATTAATTTTATAATTAAAAACGAGAACCTATGATAATACCCTCAAAATCAAAAAGATATCCCTCCCTAAGAAAAATATCAATAATGGAGAGGGATATTCCTCAACCTCCACTCTCAAGCCCAGATAGATCCAAGATAACCCATCCTAGAAGTGATTCTCAAGGTGATCAAAGAAAAATGATCCAATGGTCTGGATCATCCATGAATGAACCATAAAATCCCCATGTTTATATTTGGAGGTTCATAAAACATATGTGGATCGTCATTCGGGGGATTCTATAGTTGATTCCACTCAAAAAATGGTTTAATATAAGGACATTGTTAAATCCACCAACAAATAAAAAATTCCTCAAAAGGTAGTTCTTTAAATGAATAAATTAATAATAAATGACATGTGATGATCATGTACTTCATTTTCATTATTTGATCTCATCAGCATTATTTAATTTACTTTTGATGATCACAACATTTGACATTGTGTAAATCACATATTAATCATCAATATTGACGAGAAAGAAAGTTGGTAATTACTGATCTGATGTTTTCATATTACCACGATCATTTTAGTTATATTAAAGGGTTTGTATGAGTTTTTATAATTATTTAAATATTTTCGATTGATTTACACATTTTTTATTAGTATTGAAATAAAGTTAAATAATTTTTTATTATTAATTGATAAACCTACTTTGATCCACTTCATTTCTTTGTAATATAATCAAATTAATTAATTTTATAAATAAAAGACCATTGAAGAACGCATTTGGATGTACTTAGGATTCTGGTCAGATAAAACCATATAAAAAACATTTTATCCAATTGGTACACTCCATTTACTTTTCTTCAATGTTCAATTAATTAATTTATAATTAATTCAAACTATTTTCACCTTTTAGAAGTAGTTAATTTAATTACACACAATGACTTGAACCTTCCATCCAAGAACATGCTAAGCTACAGTA
This sequence comes from Viscum album, assembly GCA_963277665.1. Lineage (NCBI taxonomy): Eukaryota > Viridiplantae > Streptophyta > Magnoliopsida > Santalales > Viscaceae > Viscum > Viscum album. The sequence goes on from OY728119.1 coordinate 1,895,268,265, forward strand.
ATCACTATATAATATTTGTACACTATGTGTATTCCATTAGTTTTCATATCCCGAGTTTTATTAAAGAAACACTACGTTAAATACCATACATTATATGCTACATCAAGCTTAAATAAAGAACTAAAAAATATTTTTTAAATGTTACCACTGTAACCAAGAAATTTGAATGGACATAATGAATAATATAAATTGAATTATTAAAATATTGTTTAAACATGTTTAAACAATGATTCATTGGTTTCCAAATTTATTATAAATGGATATAAAACCAATTTAATATAAAGGATGTGTTTTTAAGAAAACCTATTTAAAAGAGAATTATTTTGTTTATAAAATCAAATCACTCTTTTTGGATTTTTATTTAATTAGAAATATATTTTATAAATTCAATTCAAGGTTTTATGGTTTCTAGATATGATATAATAACACATTCAAGTATTTTGGACAAAAGAAGTATTTTAAAAAAAATACACTTTTACCACCATTTAATGAAGAAACCCTTTTAATTCTAGTTTTTTTTTCACTTTTATATTTTATATTTGATAAGATAAACTTCTTATTTAGAATAGAGACATAAAAATCTAATTTCTTTGAATATTTTGTATTTTTATAATAAAATCTATATTTCTATGAATAGTGAAAAGTACGAAATTTTAATTCAAAACTACATTTTCATCTAATTTATTTATATAAATTAATTTTCCATTTTATTGGTTTTAAAGTGTAATTGAATTAAAATTTTATCATTTAACCTGATTTTGTTAATTGGATGCAATTTCACATCGAAATTGGACCTAACACATGTCAATATTTTGATAGTTTTAACTTCTTAAAACCCCATTTTTGGTTTTGACACTGAGAGTTAATTTTAAACTAATTACTGCCAATTATGTGTTTTGAATTTGGAAAAATGGATTCAATATCTGAAATCAAAATTTCAAAATCATTTAAATAGGTACCTTTTTTTGGAATTTATGACTAGTAATTTCATTAATTAATTTTATTTACCATTGTTAAAGGGTAAATCAAGTAAATAAAGATAAATAAATAATATTATAAAAATTTAAAACTACACTAACATGTTTCGTAATCATATTTTATGAGAAATTACTGACCATAATCATCCTTGGATCTAATATATAAGCCTATGTAGACACTTGGGTGTGATAATGACCTTTTATAATATTTAATTTAATGAAAAGGGAAATATAACATAAACATGTATCCCCTAACTAATTTTTTTTTTAATATAGGGTTATGTATCTAATATATATAAATATTAATATTAATTAGAAATAAAATAATTTTTTCTACATCATGAAAATTTATTGATAATTTTAGGACATAAAATAAATAAATTTATTTATGACACAATGTTGATGCAATGATTGCCATATTAATGAAATATTCAAATAAATGATTTTATAAATATTAAAATAAATATAATTTTAACATTTTGATGCCATCCATGAATTTTCTAGATGACATAAACATGTCAAGGATTAGGATTTTTTTAAAATTAATCAAGTTGTTATGACTTTATCAAAAATCAATTTCTAAATAGTGTCAAAATTGAGAAAAATGATTTAAAAAAATACCATTTTATTAAATGCTATAATAGTCCAAAAAATATAATATTAATCCAAATGACTTATATAATGTTAAAATTTTCATTTATGATATCCTTTTGGTTTTCTTGGAATTTTATAGTAACTATAGTGACCATATATTATGAAAATACAAGAAGACATGGTAAGAGTTAATGTTTTTAGCTAAGGGTTAATGCTAAAATATAAGTCTAATTTTGTATCCTAAACTATTATAATGCCTATTTTCATAGAATATTTTGACTCGTACTCATCTTAAAATCGAAATATATTACTTTTTAACTATTATAAATAGAAAATAAATTTATAATTGAATAATATTTCATGACATTCTTAAAGATACCCTCCTCTCTCTTATAAAAGGACACCACCTCTACTCACTTACTCACACCTCTAAACCTACATTTCTCATCCAACTTCTACTCAAATAATATCCCAAAATCCATCCATTCCTCCAAGAATCATTACCTTGGGAATAAGGAAATTAAATAAATCTTTTTTACTCTAATCAAAAGGAATTACCCAATTAAGAGGTAGCATCTTCTCTCAAGATCCTTTTATTTATCTAGTTTATACAACCCCATAAACACTACGTTTCCATTATTTTATTTTCAAATACCACCTATCATGGAATACATACCATGATTATTCTATTTTCATATACCACCTATAATGGAAGACATTATGATGGCACTATATTTATATATTATATGATGGCACTATATTTATATATTATGATGGCCTCACGAAACAATGATTACTCTGTTTTCACACACCACCTATCATGGAAGTCATTATGATGGCACTATATTTATACATTATATTTATTATATATATATTTTATATATTATTATTTAATTTTTATTTTCTACATACCTTTATGCTTACCATAATGTGTAAATATGATAATTTCGTTTGAGGAAGTGTGGACTACCACCCCCTCAAAGTGATATGACTCTTTCATTCCATACATGGAATGTATCAAATATGGAATTAATGATATTAATTGTAAAAAATATAACATATATATTATTTTATAATTATAATATACCTATGTATCATTTATTTTTCATTCATTTAATTAGAAAAAAAATGAATGTAGTGTTCATGCATACAGACAACCTACTGTCTCCATGAATTGTGCATTTCATTTTTTATATGTAAATATTATGGACTATTATAAATACATATATAATGGATATATTTGAAATTTAAATCAGGAATATCATTCTATAAATAATGGACTTATAACCACATGAATAATTTTCATCAAAACTATTTCATTTTTTACTCAAGTATCGAACATCGAAGAAATGTCCAATATGAACTCAAATAATTAAAAAAATTATAACATGGTAATTAGTGATTTAAAATTAATTAAAAACTAAAAATGGTTTTGAATCAAGTATAAATTAACTTATGTTTGTTATTCATGAAATTAAAGAACAAATGTGACAAGTCCGACTAAAGGAAAGGGACTTCATCTCAATCTTTTTTCAATGAGGCATATTTTGATGTTATACACCATCTTCTAATATAAGATGTATAATAAAACCATTTGAATTTTAATTTCATTCAAAGAGAATCATTTTTCTATGAAGTGATTTACTAAACAACCCAAAAATAATGCTTTTAACATATACAGTGACAACGACTCCTCTGCCACTGTAACCGTTATTTGATATTTGGATTCATCTATAAGACATGATGTTTTTAGAAAGAAAAATAAATCGATTATTTCCATTTTTGGTTTTTTGGTAATGAAAATGTTTTTGAAATAGTATTTACTATTTCAATATCTCGAAATGATTTCTTGTGAATTTCAAATAAAATTTTATGAGTGAAATATTGATAATTGAAATCTTTTACGTGTGATGATTATATAATGGTACTTGAAAATTTGATGGGTGGTTATGTGATAAACAAGATAGAAGGTTACATGATAAACCAATGATGGGTTGTTCTTTGATAAACCAGGTATGGGTGGTTACATTAAATCCTCCAATGCATTCGGTATGAAATTCAGCCGTATCGTATTCCATTTAGGGATTGTTGTGGAATTCAACCATATGGTAATTCCATTTAAGTATGACTATGTACCAAGTAACATTTTATATGTTATGTGTGATTTATATAGTTTTAAGGTGATATTTTGATTAAAAAATGGTAAGCATTGATTTTATATTTAGTGAAGTATATTTACTACTTATTAAAGGTGGGATGTATTAATATATGATTAAGTATTCAGGGTTTAAATGTTTTTGAAGGAATAACAGTTTTTACTTTTTTGTGTATTCATTACAGAGCTTTTAATGCTCATCACATGTTTTGAAATGCTTCTCACATTATTTTAGGACAATACAGTCAAATATGGGCTCAAGGAAAAGATAGGATGATTAAGCATGAAAGAAACCTAGTTCTTTTAATTTTTTTTTATTAAAAAATGATTGTGAGTAGAAGTGTCAACTTTATAATAACATGTTTTTATATATATGGTGTGGTATAATTCACTAAATATCTAAACCTGAAAGGATCATCAATGTGATTAAAATTTAAATAATCGACATAACTCAACATTAAGGACTGTTTATGGCCAGTGATTTATAGTTGGTATCAATGTTTGAGTAAGTTAATGTTACACCCCCACCGATAATTTATTTTATTTTATAGTTTTCTTTGACATTTAAATTTTTTGGGGTTTAGGTTGAGTCCTTGGAGAAAGACTTTTGAGTTATGTTAAAAAATTGTGCGTTTCTCAGCTGACGTCGCTAGGCACATGGGCGAAGCATGTGTTGGAAACCCTGCACGACTCCGATTAGGCATTGGCATGATTCACCTGCCTCTGGAAAATTAAAATGAGTAAAGATTGTGATTTATCATGTTATTTAAAAAATTTATTATTGGTAATAATTTTATAATTATTATTAAATAAAAATGATGATAATAATAATCATTATTATTATTATTATTATTTTTATTATTATTATCATAGGCTGGTGCGTGGGCACAGTGTGGCTATTAGAAGCCATGCAGTTAGTCCGAGTACCACATGATTGCAGAGTTTCAGTCAGCAAATGGAAATAAATTAAATGATTTGAAGAGATAAGAATTAAAATTAATAGTTAGTGAAATAATATTATGTTATTATTAAAGAATTGTTATTTTAAAAATTATTATTTTTATCATTTCTATTATTATTATTAAGGATTTTTTTAATATTATTATTAGGTGTATTATTAATATTATTGTTATTAATGTTATTATTATGATTATTATTCTTTTCTTATTATCATTATGTGTAGTAATTTTATTATGGGTTAATGTTTACTTTTTTTTATTTATGTGGTTTTTTTAATTTAATTTCAATCTTTATTTTAATTTTTTCATTTTCTTATAACCCTAGCAGCCTGCCCCTCATTTTTTTTTCTCACTTGGCCTACCACCTCTTCCATTCCTCCCTTTTCTTTTCCCATCTCTCATATTCTCTCTTCTTCTCCCCGGGATGTAATGTCCCGGATGTGGGTGCCACTGAATGGGTTCCCCGAACCCAGTTGGTCACCAGACATCAAGTTCATTTCCCCAATTGCCTGAGGCTGCCGACCAACAGCGAGGGCCCAGGTCTGATAATGGGGAAACTCTTCCCTCATTTGTCAAAGTGTAGCGCAGTGGAGAAATATAAACATACAAATGTGGAAGAGGTAAATAATACCAATGCTGAAATGGACAATAGTACTGAAGTAAAGAAATGACCAACAATCATATATAATGATGAAATATGTCCCTATGTCTAAGAAGGAATCCAAAACATGATACACTACAATCTGAAACAATACAGTATAAAGTACTAATATAGTAAAGCAAAAAAACAGCGCATCAGGAACTCAGCAGCATCACAAGCCTAAGCTCGGTCCCATGCTATCCTACTCCTCTACAGTAATGAAGTACCTATATGGGGAATTATTCCCTTATAAACACCATTAGAAATAAAATCTATTTGGCCCCAAGACATGACCCAAATAGGGTGTGAGAAATAAATCCCAGTAGGCAACCACCAAAGGCTCGTGCCCAACTGACAGTGAAAATGTGCAAAAACAGTGTGCATTAATAAAATGCAGCAAACTAGGAAGTACTAAAAAGTAACTATTTCTACCTATTCCATTGCCATTTTTATATTTATTTATCACTTTTAAGCCTGTGATTTAGCTTGGAAAGTACATCAAGTGAAATCGCCAAAGTGATTATTCAGAGTAAACTATTCCCTCTCACAAAATAGTACCTTTCCCTTAGGCTAATTAGAAACATTCCCTCAGAAATACAAAATATTTCACTCAGGCACAAAAGCTACTGCCCTCAGAAATAAGAAACGTTTCCCTCATGCGAATAAACACCTTTCCCTTAGGTAAATGAGTACCTTGCTCTCAGGAAAATCATTACCTTTCCCTCAGGCTGATCAGAACCTCGTCCTCATTCTAAATAGTACAAAATCCTATAAATTGGCTGAGCCCAACACATAAGAAAGTGGTTTTAAATAAGTTCCTCTCATGAAATCCCAAAACATGCTATAGATATGGAATACCTCCAGGTATCCTGGCCAAACGGTGGGTATTCTGGGTTTTTCGGACTGTAAGCCTTAGAAACTACTCTGGAGCCCAAAAAACACTGAAACCAACATGTAAGTGCAATATTATGATCCGTGAGGGCCCATAATCCCCACGAATAAATGGTTGGAATCTTATGTGTGTTATATCAAAGTAAACTAGTTGATGATCCACCAAATTCCAGTCAATGAGGGCCCATACTCCTCAAAAACCAAAGTTCAGTGTTCATTTTCAGAACCATACATAAATATACCATATCAAATATCAGTTATTTATCAAGACATATATCACAACATCATGCATTTACTAGAACATTATCTTTCACAACAACATATAATTTCTAATAAAACTACATGGCATGGAAACTATGCATGACATGTGATTCTAACATGTGCCTAAATGATGCATGAGATGGCATACCCTCATCTCATCTGGTTGCAACTAAATATAAACCAAGTATAAAAACATAATAGCATAAAAAAATTCAGTCACCCAACAGTTAAATCAAATCAGATGTAATAATCATTAATAGTAAATAATAGTTGAATTGGAGGCAATCCAGCCTTTACCAGTACACGGGGTAGCTACTCTCAGGCACGGTTATTACTAAATCCCATTGCAACCTATCTCTTTCCATAGTTTCCAAATAATAAAATAACTCAGAGAAAAGAAACCCTCTAATACCACTTTATAAAGTCCCAGATCCGGGTTCTACTCAACCGGTTCCCCGAACCCGGTTGGTCACATGACCTCAAGTGCATTTTCCCAAATGCCAGAGGCTGCCGACTAACAGCGAGGGCCCATGTCTGATAGTGAGGAAACTCTACCCTCTTTTGTCAATGTGTAGAATATCAGAGAAATATAAACATACAAAATAGGAAGCATTAAATAATACCAATGATGAAACAGACAATATTAATTTATTAAAAAAATAACCAACAATCATATATAATGATGCAATATGTCCCTATTTCTAAGAATGCAGCGAAAACAAGATACATTGAAATCTGAAACAATACAGTTTAAAGGACAAATACAGTAAATTAAAACAAAATAGCGTAGTAGGAACTCAGAAGCATCGCAAGCCTATGCATGATCCCATGCTCTCCTACTCCTCTACAATAATCAAGTCTTGTATAGGGTCTCTTGCCCTTATCGACACCTGTAGTAATAAAATCTGTTTGGGCCCAAGACGTGACCCAAACAGGGTGTGAGAAATAAATCCCAGTAGGAAACCACCAATGGCCCGTTACCAACTCACAGTGAAAATGTGAAACAATAGTGTGCCATAATAAAATGAAGTAAACATGGATGTACACAAAAGTAACTATTTATACCATTTCCATTGCCATATTAATATTTGTTTACACTTCCAAGCTTGTGCCTTATATTGGCATGTAAAAAAAGTAAAATCACCTAAGTGATTATTAAGAGTAAAAATTTCCCTCAGGATAAACTGTACCTTTCCCTCAGGATAATCAGAACCTTTCCCTCAAGAATACTATATACTTCCCTCAGGAACCAAAGATACTACCCTCGAGCATAAAAAACATTGCCCTCAGGCAAATCAATACATTTCCCTCAGGTGAATGAGTACATTTCCCTCAGGAGAATCATTACCTTGCCCTCAGGCCGATTAAAACCTTTCCCTCTGGCTAAATAGTACAAAAGAAAGTAACTAGGCTGAGCCCAACACATAAGCAGGTAGTATTATATAAGTTCCTCTCAAGAAAACCCAAAACATGATATAGTTATGGCATAGATCTGGGATAAACATTTATTCTTTCAAACGTAAATAATGTCCCCTTGGGAAATAATTGGTATGAACGGCTCATGGGGAAGGAACTTCTTACCCGCACAGTTCAAACAAGATTGACAGCGGATGAAATGGATTCCTAACGTGCGATCGGGAGCTCCTCCAAGCTCTGACCTCTCCTCTCCTTGCGCTCCTCTGAATTCATAAGCTTCTTATGTCACAAGATGAGGCTAATGTCCATTTTAAGCGAAAATAACAAACTACACGACATGTAATCTCAAGTACCCAGTGTGTACCTTTCATTTTATAACTGTTCCACTGGTGGCTACTTTTCACTGCCACATTGTTCATCTGTCGACATGAGCACATGGCGTGTATTTCTAAATACACGGTGAGTACTGTCGCTCCGCTGCCAGCTACTCCCACCACCTTACTATTCACCTTCCGACTGATTACATGGTGTGTATATACTAGGTACGTGGCGTGTAGTCAATTTTTACACCCTTCATCCCCGGTAGGCCTAGACGCTCTGTATAGTTATCCCACACGACCACGGTACACAGTGTGTGGAAAAGTACATGGGTTGTACCCCCAGAATTTGTGATTTCTCACATTTTTCTTATTTTTTAAAAGACCTTAAATGAAAAAAGGAAATGAAGAAACTCGTACCTCAAGAATAAGAACTGGGTTCTTACAAACATACCCTCTTAATGAAATTCATCCCAAAATTTCCCTCCCAAGGGTGGTGAAGATAAACCTAAGAACAACTATGGCCATTAAGCACGTAAATCAGTCTCCCGCTCTCAGGTTTCGTCCTGCACTCGGCCATGTTACTAAAGCCCCATACGAGAGGAACTGACCGACCTCGGATAACCTTCGTGCTCCTATCAACAATACGAACCGGATGCTCGTCAAAAGATGCATCGGCCTGTAGTTCAACCTACTCAATCTGAAAAATGTGAGACAGGTCTAAATGATAACGGCACAGCTGAGATACATGGAAGACTTCGTGAAGGTCCTGTTACCTGTATGGTAACTACAACCGATAGGAAACTGTCTCGACTCTCTCAAAAATCTCAAATGGACCCACATACCACAATATAAGTTTACCCTATCTCCTAATCCACATATGTCCCAACCTCGGTGAAACATGTAAGAAAACCTGATCCCAAACCACGAAATCCAAGGGTCGTCTGTCGAGATCAGCGTAAGATTTATGACAAGACTGTGCATTAACAATCCATTTCTAAATCAACTGGACCTACTATGAAGTCTCATACCCAAGACATGACCCCAGTATAGCTTCCTCACTTTCCTCCAACCAGCACAAGGGTGATCATCATCTCCTACCATATAAAGCCTCGTAAGGTTCCATCTTAATAGTTTCCTGAAAACTATTATTGTAACAAATCTTGACTAGGGGTATGTGCTTCTCCCAAGATCCACTAAATTCCATGACACATGTATGAATCATGCCCTCTAGCACCTATATCGTATGCTCTGACTAGACATCGGTCTGAGGGTGGTATGTTGTGTTTAGAAGAAGTTGTGTACCCAGTGCCCTCTGAAATCTCTGCCAGAAACGAGACGTAAAACAGGCATCCCTATCTAAAATGATAGAACAAGGGACCCCATAAAGACATTTGATGTCTCAGATATACACCTTACTGAGATTGTCAACACCGATGGTCTCCTTGATCGGTAAAAATTGATCTACCTTCATATGTTTGTCCACAACAACCCATACGACATCACTACCTCGAGGTGACCTCGACAAGCTGGGCACGAAGTACATCGCAGCATCATCCCATTTCCACTCCTGAATAGGTAACTGTTGTAACAGTCTGGCTGGTCTCTGATGCTCCGCCTTCACGTACTGACATGTGTAACATCTCGTAACATAATCAACTACTTCTCTTTTCATACATGGACACCAATACTAACGTCTCAAGTCACGATACATTTTGGTAACTTCGGGATGCAATACCAAATTTGAATCATGAAACTCTTGCCTCAAATCCTTGTGGATATCTTCTGGAACCCACACTTGTCTAGGGATATGCAGTACCTAATCATCACCTATCGTCTAACCAGGAGGAGGGTCCTCAGTTTCCACTGACTATATTAGAACTAGGCCTTCTGAATCTGATAGCTGGATCATTCTCACACTATATATGAGGGTATAAGCCACAGCTAAGGATAAAATATAGGTTTTCCCTTACAATCGTGCACCTCCGAATGCATATCAGAGAAAAAATCCATAAGCTACCACTCACCACTGGCCTTCTGCACTCACTATAATGGATTCCTCCTACTCAGTGCATCAACAACTGTGTATCCCTTATCTAGTCTATAGGCAAGCTCAATGTTGAAGTACTGAAGGTATTCAACCCACCTTCACTATCTCATATTCATGTTGAGCTGGGTAATGATATATTTAAGAATTTTGTGGACTGTAAACACAAAAAATGTTCTCCTAAGAGATAATGTCACAAACAATGTATCGCATAAACAACTGCAGCCAACTTGAGATCATGTGTCAGGTAATTCCTCTTATGTGGCCTCAACTTCCGAGACCCATACATAACTACTTGATCGCCATGCATCAACATTGCTCCCAGACCAATACCTAATGCATCACAGTAAACTGTATAGCTCTTCCCTTGTTCTAAATGTATAGGACTAGTGCTGATTCCAACCTTCCTTTGAGCTCCTGAAAGGTTGTCTTGCAAGCTTCTAACCAAACGAACTTCACACCCTTCTTAGTAAAAACTTTCAACGACGCAGCTAAGTAGGGGAAGTCTTGTATAAAGCACCAGTAGTAACCAGTTAGCCCCAAGAAACGTTGTATTTCAAACACATTATTAGGATACTCCTAGGAAACTACTGCTCTCACTTTCTCTCGGTCTACCGCAACTTATGAAACTGAATAATATGTCCAAGGTAGTGTATCTATTCTATCCAAAAGTGGTACTTTGAGAGCTTTTCATATAGATGATTATCTCTCAATGTACTCAAAATGATCTCATGTTGGGTGGCATGGTCGTGTCGAGTGTGAGAGTACACTAAGATATCATCTACGAAGACTATCACAAAAGAATCCAGATATTGGTGGGACACATGATTCATTAGATCCATGAAAATTGCTAGTGCATTCATGAGATCAAACGACATGACCAAGAACTTGTATAGACTATATCTGCTCCGAAAAGTTGTAAGAGGTATATCGGATGGTCTAACGCGCAACTTATCATATCTAGATCATAAATCAATCTTCTAGAACACTCATGCTCCTCGGAGTTGATCAAAAAGATCATCAATCCTTGTCAAGGGTTATCAGTTCTTGACTGTCAACTGCTTCAGCTTCCGATAATCCACACAAAGTCTGATGGTACTTTTTGCCTTCTTAGAAAATAGGGTAGGTGAACCCCAAGGAGATGTATTGGGTCAAATGAAAACCTTTTCCTATAACTCCTCTAACTACCTCTTGTGCTCCTGAAACTCTGGTGTCACCATCCTATATGGAGGAATGGACACCGAAACTGCTCCTGACACAAGATCAATAGAGAAATCCACCACTCGCTCGGGAGGAAGACATGAATGGTCTTCTGGGAAGACATCCCTGAAATGATCAACTACAGGAGAGAAAACCTTTTGACATGTTCCCTGGTCATCCAAATATAATCTCGCAATCTGGGCTATCAAACCACCTCACCCACGATGCTCGGGTGCAGCTCGGCTCGCCTGGACATCCCATTATTCTTTTTATATAAACTCTCTACACTCTAGTGACGTGAAACTCACTCCACGATGATAGAAATCTCCAACCTATTGGAAGGGTACCAACCAGTACGTCCTGAGAATTACATCATTGCTCATCATATCCAAGACATAGAGGTCCCACAGAAAGTGACACCCACGAACCTCTAGAAGGAACTCCCTACACTGACGCACACCTGCCATTATAATCCCAGCCGAGTGTCTTGAATCATAAAATTAGAAGAAGAAGAAGAAACCAAAATCCCAAGGCTCTCCACAACGGGAACAAATATAAAGCTATATGTAACACTAGTATCGAAAATTATTGAAGACAAAATAAAAGCTTCTAGAACAGTACCTCTGATAGTAGAAGGTCCGGGATCCTACTCTTGTTGGGTCTTGTTGCACTGCATATGCATGCCCAGTGCCACGACCCTATGACACAGCCTGGCTACCCTGAGCTGAACCACCCTGCTGTCTCTGAGATCCTTGTGCACGGCTACCATGACCACGAACACTAGCTCGGCCTGAATGTCCCAACGTATCCCAATTCCCTGATTGGTAAGAAGCTGTTGGCCCTACTCCTCTAAGCAGAGTCTACACAGAACACCTCTAATTTGACACTAGTGAAAATCCCCTACAAAAGTGATGCGGATGACCCATCTTGCCACAAGCTCGGCACCCCACTGGGTCACATAGACACTGAGGTCTCTTGTGCGCTTCTTTACAACAATGGTAGCACATCATTGGGCCACCTGAATAATTCTTATGTATAGTACCACAACTGTGAGATAAATACATCTGTCTCATATTCATACCAGTTGAAATAGTACCAGAAACTAGTATCGAACCACCCTGTCATGTACCACTAGCTTCATGTAGGTTCCGCTCTGTTATCAGTGTCTTGGTCACAATAGCATGCATTATAGGAAACCTAAAAACATTCACCAGTGCTCGAATGTCATATAGAAGACCATACTCAAAGATTCTATCCCTCAACATCTCATCACCCACTAGAACAGGTTAAAAGCATTGTATCTCAGTGAAGTGGGAAGAATAGTCCATCACGGACATAGCGACCTACTGCAGATTCATGAACTCTCAAGATCTATCCACCCTCAGCGTCTCCAGAAATAAAATTCAATGAAAACTGCCTAAAAATCATCCCACACCATGTCTATGTGATGTTTTTTCTAGGTGATAACATCCCACCACCACTTGGCAGAAGCACACAACATGTATGTAGAGAGCATGACCCTCCTCCCAGGGGGTGTCTCAAGATTCTCAAAGATCATCTGCATAGAACCCGGCCAAAACACTACAGCCTGTAGTATGCCATCCCCTACAAACGGAGGAAGATGATACTACTAGAATATATGAATCAACTCTACCATAGATGTGGCATCTAACGTTTCTCTCTTGAAGGTCTTCATAAACGGTATAAAGCCTTCATGGAACTGCGCATCCGTGCCTACGTCTGGTATAACGGCTGGCACCACATCTGGCTCTATTGAAGGATCTATCGGTAGCCCATAACCTACTGTCTATGTAGTATACTTGTTTCCATCCTCCTGGATAAGAACATGAGGTCATATCGGTGGCAGGATCCTATAAGGTCAAACACACACCCTATATTAAGATCATCGAGGATTGAAAACAAGGAGTGTAATAAGGAAATAAGAGAATGAAAACATTCAATCCTTACTAGACAAGACTACATAGAGTTTATAATAACTACACTGTGTTTTCCCTTTAGTTATTCACATGGGTGTGTTATCTGCCAAAACTGGTTGTGCAACACCCCAAACACATGTTGTGTACTTGAATTTTCATTCCCTTATCGATTCCTTCTACACAGATTAACCTCACGGCTCTCTTTTGAATAATACAACACGGCGTGTATAAGGTCTACACGGCATGTACTCGACAAGCTTCACCAACCAGTGTTGTTCGTTACACGACTGGGTACATAGCTCACTCTACACAGCATGTTCCAGATAGACTCGGCATGTACGGCTTAGATTCCAACTTCATGTGTTGTTAGTGGCACAACCGACTACTCAACAGACACTACATGGCGTGTTACACCCACACATGGCATGTACACCACCCCATTTCCCTAGACACATAGCCAAGTCCAAATGATATTTCACTGGTCATGACGACACGATGTGTCCCTCAGGTACACAGTTTGTTTAGAAGGAGGTAACACTGACCGATGTTTGTTAGATGCATGGCCGGATCCCCATGTCAAACTACATGGCGTGTTCGTCATGGACACGGCGCGTATAAGATCAGATATCTCCACCCGTTTTGTTAGTTACATAGCAGACACAGGGTCAACACAACACAGAATGTATAATAACTACACGACATGTGCCTTCAAGATTAACTATCCCATGATTCGGCCTACACAGCCTATGGCATAGGTAAAAACTACACGGCGTGTACTTGAATTTTGTTTTCCATCTCTTCTTGAATTGAATAATAAATGGCGTGTAATCCAATTTACACGGCAGATATTCTGGGTTTTTTCGGACTGTATGCCTTAGAAACTACTATGAATCCTAGAAAACACCGAAACCAACACCTAAGGGAAATATTCTGATCCGTGAGGGCCCATACTCCACATGAATCAAAGGTTGGAATCTTATGTGTGTTATATCAATGAAAATAAGTCGATGATCCTCCAAATTCTAGTCGATGAGGTCCCATAATCCTCAAAAACCTAAGTTCATCGTTCATTTTCTTAACAAAACATAACAATACCCTATCAAATAGAAGGTATTTATCAAGGCATCTATCACAACAGCATGAATTTACTAGAACATCATCATTCACGACAACATGAAATTTCTAATGCACCTAAAGGGCATAGAAACTATGCATGACATGTGGTCCTAACATGTGCCTAAATGATGCATGAGATGGCATACCCTCATCTCATCTGGTTTCAACTAAATAAAACCCAAGTATAAAAACATAACAGCATACAACCAGTGTGTCACCTAATGGTTAAATCAAATCAAATGTAATAATCATAAACACTAAATCACAATTGAATTGGAGGCAATCTGGCCTTTACATGTACACGGGGTAGCTACTCCCGGGCACAATTATTACTAAATCCCTTTGAAACCTATCTATTTCCATAATAGCCAAATAATAAAATAACTCAGAGAAAAGAAAACCTCTGATAAAACTTTGTAATGTCCCAGATCATGGTGCCACTCAACAAGTGCCCCGAACCCGGTTGGTCACATGACCTGAAATGCATTTACCCAAATGCCAGAGGCTGTCGACTAGAAGCGAGGGCCCAAGTCTGATAGTGGGGAAACTGTTCCCTCTTTTGAAAATGTGTAGCACATCAGAGAAATATAAACATACAAAAGCGGAAGTAGAAAATAATACAAATGATGAAATGCACAATAGTACTGAAGTAAAAAAATGACAAACAATCATATATAATGATGAAATATGTCCCTATTTCTATGAATTTATCCAAAATAGGATACACTGAAATCTGAAATAATACATTATAAAGGGCAAATATAGAAAATAAAAACAAACTAGCACAGTAGGAACCCACCAGCATCACAAGACTATGCTTGTTCCCATGCTCTCTTACTCCTCTACAACGATCAAGTACTTGTATAGGGACTCTTTCCCTTATCAACACCTATAGCAATAAAATCTGTTTAGGCCCTTGACATGACCCAAACAAGGTGTGAGAAATAAAATCCAATAGGCAACCACCAATGTCCCATGCCCAACTGATAGTGAACATGTGCAACAATAGTGTGCAATAATAAAAATGCAGTAACCAATGCAGTAATCACAAGTAACTATTTCTACCAGTTTCATTGCCATTTTAATATTTATTTATCACTTACAATCTTTTTCTTTATCTTAGAATGTACAAGAAGTAAAATCACCTAAGTGATTATTAAGAGTAAACATTTCCCTTATGTTAAACAGTACCTTCCCCTCAGGCTAATCAGATCCTTTCCCTCAGGCATACCAGATATTGCCCTCAGGCACCGAAGCTACTTCCCTCAGGCGTAAGAAATGTTTCCCTCAATGGAATCAATACCTTTACCTCAAGTGAATTAGTAACTTTCCCTCAGGATAATCATTACCTTTCCCTCATGCTGATTAGAACCTTTCCCTCAGGCTAAATAGTATAAAATCAAGTAAATGGGCCGAGCCCAACACATAAGCAATCAATTTTTTATAAGTTCCTATCAAGCAAAGCCAAAACATGCTATAGATATGGCATAGATCTGGGATAAACATTTATTCATTAAAACGTAAATAAATTCCACTTTTGAAAGAATTGGTAATAACAGATCAAGGATAAGGAAGTTCTTCCCCACACGGTTCAAAAAATATTGACAGCGGAAGAAACAGATTCCCGGCATGCGATCGAGAGCTCCTCCAAGCTCTGACCTCTCCTCTCCCGGCGCTCCTCTGACTTCCTAAGCTTACTCTATCAAAAGAGGAGGATACTATCCTTTTTGAATGAAAAAACAAACTACACGACTTGTACTGTCAAGCACACGGTGTGTACTTTTCATTTTTTTAACTGTTCCACTTGCTGCTACTTTTCACCGCCATAGTGTTCATCTTTCGACATGAGTACATGATGTGTATTTTTAAATACACGAGATGTACTGTCGCTCCATTGGCGGCTACTCCCACTGCCTAACTATTCACCTATTCACTGATTACACAACGTGTATATAATTAGTACATGACATGTAGTCAGTTTTTACACCCTTCATCATCGGCAGGCCTACACGCCCTGTGTACTCATCCTACACGGCCAAGGTAAACGTCATAGGGAAAAGTACATGGTGTTTACCCCCAAAATTTTAGAATTTTCCTAATTTCCTTATTTTTTCATAAACCATAAAGGAAAGAGGAAAATAAGAAACTCGTACCTCAAGAATAAGAATTGTGTTCTTACACGTGCGACAACCCTTCTCCAGCTACACCCTCCTGCCTGATCAGGCCAGCCCGCCTCCCATTTCCCTAGCCCCACCTTAGGCCTACACGCCCCAACCACTCTAGCTGGTCCCCAATCACTGACCCCTTTCTCCCTGTCTGCTCTCCACTTCTAGCCGCTGGCACCCCTCTTTTATCCTACGCCCCTGACCTGCTTGCCCTAAATAGCGCCACCCTCGGCCTCCTTCCCCTCTGCATTATCCACTAGTTGGCCTCCTACCTTGAACTATTGACACCCCAAGACTCCATCCCCCCATTCTGTGAAACAACAATCTCCGGCCAGAATCCCATCACATCACACATCACCACCTCCCCTAGTCTCCCTACCGTGATCCACAATGACATTCCCTATTCGCTACCTGACATCCAGTCAGCTGCTATTTAGAAAGCAGCGGCGCAACAGCCTCCCACAGCGCCCTCCGGCTCCGACTCCTACAATGCATCCTCCATCATCCTCGCACATACAGTCCACATACCATCCAAAAACCCCAGAGACCACCCTTTTTTCTGGACTACAACTCCCATGTTGACCACTTTTCTATCCATTGAACCCTTTCCCTCCGGGTTTCTCCCACATGACCCCATTTGGTCAGCACGATGCACTTTGGGATGCCCCTACTAACCGAAGAGTATTACATCAACTGCACACCCTCCTACTAGTGTAGCTCTGACTAGCTGGCAAGGCTCCGTCCACCGAACTCACTTATTTCTGGTCACCGCATGCATATCCTATTTTGGGAACCCTATTTGATCGAGGTAAATAGATTACTACAGTATTTTCTTTGAGGAGTAAATGTTGACATATATTTTGAATAATCGATGAATTTAAGGTGGACTTATAGAAATTTAGGTTACTTATGTAAATGATTAACCTATCTTGGGGTAAATATGTTTAGGCTAGTTACTTTTGTTATAAGATGTTAGGAGTGGTTGATGTTGTTTGGAGATAAATGATAATGTTTACCTTGGAAGACTATGTTATCAAATCCTTCTTGTATTTGGGTTTCAATCTTAGTTTGGTTTATTTTGAGGATTTTTAAGGACAGTTATTTACGGAATGGTCTATGATGAACTTTGGGTAGTACCATGGAACTTTGAAGATTTAAGGTAGTTTCCCTTCCTTTGGGGTTCTTTATTTTGGAATAGTTGTTTTATATTACCCTTTCTGTTTTTGGGATAATGTTTTAAGATAGAAGAAATAGATATGTATTCTTGGGTGGATTATGTGATTCTCTATAAGATGATTCTTGTGCTTTGATGAGACCAAGTAGTTTTGAATGCTCATCGTTTGGAGAAAAGATTAGTTTTGGTAGAAACTTATAAAAGGATGAAACTCTACTTGAAGGTTGGTATATTTATTTATATTTTTATTCTATGTAGTAAATGAATTCCTCAAAACTATCAAAAGGAACATAAAACAAAAACGTTGTCTGTTAACGTTTCCTACTGGGTAATCAACGACCGTTTATACACATCATAAGTTTGTGATTTTATTATTCATGAATTTCTCCTAATCATGTTTTCTATCACTCTCCCTCAGAACTTGACCCTTTGTTTTTTTCTTCCATATCCATGTTTTCCTACATGGAATCCTAGTATGGGTTAACTCGGGTGGCCTTTGTACTTCCTTTTCTTCCTTTTAATGTAATAGTGTTACTGACCCTTTTTCCGATGTGGGATTTTCAATGAAATTTCAAAACCCAATTTTAGAAATTGCGAGGACGCAATTTCTTAAGGGGGGAAGATTGTAACGACCCGAAATTTTGAATAAATATTGTTTCCTAATTTTGTGTGTTTTTTTATTTTTCATACTCAACAAAACTGTTTCATTTGATAACATGAGTATAATTAAAATGAGATTGTTGGGTTTTGACTATTATATGACCGTTAGTCAGTATGACCGTTGAAACCCGAATGTTGAAACTTTTGTCTCTAAATACAAGTGATCTTGGTTAATTAATATAGAAAGAAGATTCAATGGCCTCACCCAGTAGTCTTGGACCGATTGAAACCTATATAACTGAACTTGGGAAGGAGGTAGCACCACTGGGATTTGCTCTGGACCAAACCGAATCTGAACTTCATCGTGTGAAGCTAGAACAGAATCGCCTTCGCAAGAAGATCAAACTGATAGAAAGTACTACTCGTACGATGTTGGCAGAGCCTCCCTTGGATTCTCTCACCTTAGAACACCTTACACTTAGGTCCTATGCTAGTGTGATAAGGGGCCATGTAAGGAAACCGTAACTACCTTGTGTAACCCTTTGTTTTAAATAAAAAGTTTTATTTCTTCTTATGATGAAGTTTATGAATTTTCAAATGTTCGGATAAATATAGTATGCATATTTTTGGTGAATTTTAGAGAAAGGATATTTTAAAAAAATGTTTATGTAAACCATAAATAATTAAAAATGTGTAATGATTTTCAAAAAATGGTCTTCTACAATTATGATTAGTACGAAATTTAGAGTTTAATAAAATCAAGTTAATTTTTGATGAATAGTAAACTATGAATAATTATTTTATGCTTAGGATTAGTAATGTGACCAAATGGATTAGTAATCTCACTTAAATAAAGCATTAATATAATCTCGGCACCTTGATTAAGTAATGCGATTCAATAAAATGGTTAAATAACGGTTTCATAAATTATTAGTCAAGTATTAGTTTTTCAGGTGAATAGTGTTTGTTAATTAAAAATTTAATAAAAATTATTTAGAAAATTATTTTTGTAAAATGGATTTCATTTTTGAACACAGAGCCTCGATATTATGTTAAGGTAAATTTTGGGGATTTTTCTGAAAAAAATGAATTTTCGGTGAATAGTGTATTTTTTTAAAAAATTAAATTAAAAATATTTAAAAAATTATTTTTATAAAATGGAGTTCATTTTTGAAATCAGAGAATCGATATTTGGTTAGGGTGAAATTTTGGGTTTTTTTGAGAAAGTTGAATTTTCGATGATTAGTGAAAATATAGTTTTTAAGTTACGGGTGTTTAATGACATCATTAAATGATGTATTAAGTATGTAATAAATTTGGTCGACCTATGAATATTAAGATAAGGTATGAGGTGTCCCAAGTGGCCAATACCATGGGAAAATACCCTGGGAAAGCCCATGGTTTTTCCAAAACCACTAATGAGGTGTCCCTTGGACATTAATGCCTTGTCCCCTCACATTCCATATAAATTTCAAGCCATCCATTCATCCATTCCACTCCCAACTCTTCCCCAGCGAAGCTCTAGTCTCATTACCTCCCAAGGAGTCCTATCATGGTGCCCCAAGCCTTCAAGGTCCCAACCTTCAAGTTTTAAAAGTTACATTTTAAGGTAAGGGATCCTACATCTTTCTTTCTTTTCAAGTAATCTCTTTTATGTCATTTCATTTATGCTTAATGATTTATGTTGGAGGATGTTCTATTATATTAATCCTAATATAATTTTCATGTTCATATGATGAGATACCCCCTCTTACTCTCATCGTTACATTTTAAGAATCTTAAAGTGGTGTCGTTAGGCTGCCGAATTTTTAAGGGATTCTTTCACCCTTCTCAAGTTCTATTTTCATGTCAAGTATTTCAAGTTCGTTTTTATTTTGTTGGGGTATGATATATAAATATATCATACTGATATTTTGTGTTAATATTATGAGAGACCCTATTTTATCACTTCAATTCTGTATTTTGAATATTTAAGTGGCGCCGTTAGGTTGCCAAATTTTTAAGGGATTCGTTCACCTTTTTCATTTTTCAAAGTTCTATTTTCATGTCAAGTCTTTAAAGTTCATTTTTATTTTGTTGGGGTATGATATCTATATATATAATACTTATATTTTATTTTCAAATGATGAGAGACCCTATTTGATTTCTTAAATTCAGTATTTTGACGTTTTATGTGGCGTTGTTAGGCTGCCGAATTTTTAAGGAATTCATTCACCTTTCTCATTTTTCAAAGTTCTACTTTCATGTCAGGTATTTCAAGTTCATTTTTATTATGTTTGGGTATTATCTAAATATCTATCATAATGATCTTTTATGTTCATATAATGAGATACCCTATTTGATCTCGTCAATTCGTTTTTTGAAGTTTAAATGACGCAGTTAGGCTGCCGAATTTTCAGAAGAGAAATCTTATTTTAGTCTTCCTTTCATGTTCCTCATTTCATATGGTATATCTTTAAAATTTCATTACCATGTTCATATATCCTCCATATTATGTCCCTATACTTTTTTATGGGTCATTTATGAATGTTTGACCCATGTCCCCTCACTTTTCAATGTTTTCCAAAACCCTGAAACATAGTCGTTATGCTTCAGAATTTCCGTCTCAAAACGTCTCTCTCTCTTGTTCTAAAGTTTTTTTATTTTATTAAGTGAATACTCAAAGATCCCTATTCTATAGGGTAATTCAAATATATAACAAAATGTTCTATTATACATTCTGGGATCTACATACATGAGACCCGCTTTCCCTTTCCGTGGGTTTAAAGTGACATAAATATCATGTCTTTAAAGCGGTTTCTAAAACGTTTTGATTATGAAATGAAACCCATTTCTTTTAGGCTATATGGATTGTTTATGAAATTATTTATGATGATATATGTGGATCACATGATGATAAATAAAAATTTAATGGTGCGCCCTGATAGCGCTCCAATGCATTGGGTAAAGACTTAATCTCTAGAGATGACCATTTAGACTGATACCTTGGTGAATAACCTTGGTAATTTTTATTGACACCTTGGGGATGGACCTTGGAGAAACGGAAATGATTGTCTTTGTTAAATGTTGTATCCACATCTTCAAGTTATGAAAAACATTATTTTTTTTATGATATGCCTCATGATTTCTTTCTCATGCCTTAAAGTTCTTTTTCATGACATTGTTGATGTATCTCAAGTTCACATGTTAAATGTTTCCCCTTGTTTCCTTTACTGGGCCTTCTGCTCACCCTTTCGTTTGATGTATGTCCCCAGGTTATGAGATGCACTACTGATCCTAGGATGAACATAAGGAGAAGCCTTTCAAGTGTTTAAGAAGAATGATTTTTTTGTTTCATTTATTAAGATCCTTGTTTCCAAGACACTAAACCTTAAAGATCCTCAGTTTTGTATAATATAATTAAATTTTATGTGACCAAGGGAGGGATGCTATAATTTTTCAATTCCATATCCATGTTTTCTTATATGGAATCCCAATTTGTGTTATCTCGTGTGACCTTCGTATTTCAACTTCATGTGGATGTTTCATTAACCCTTATTTCTGATGTAGATTTTCAATAAAGGTATTTAAAAAATTAATACCTTAGTTACCAACCCCAAATTCAAATTTTGAAGATGAAATTTATTAAATGGTGGAGGATGTAACATCCCAAGTTTTAATAAGGAAACATTATGTTCAATAGCATACGTGATATGATGCATGGAGTTTAAATAAACAACTAAATACTATTATTTAAATTTTACAATTATAACCTAGATGTTTAAATGGAAGTAATAAATAGTATCAAATAAATTACAAAAACATGGTTTACACATACTTAAATTATGATTCATTTTTTACCAAATTTATTAGAAATTGAAATACGAACCAATGGAATATAAATGATGCATTTTTATAGAATCCAATTTAATAGGGAATAATTGTGTTTATAAAATCCATTAACTATTTATGGATTTTTATTTAATTAAAAATATATTTTATATATTAAATTTAATTCTTTATGTTTTCTAAATATCATATAATAACACATTAAATTTGTATTATAAAAGAAGTTTTTTTCAAAAAAAATAGTGTTTTACACCCTTTTGATGGAGAACTATTTTCAAATACAATTCTTTGTAGATTTATTTTGTATATATGAAAAATAATTTTCTCATTTAAAATAGGTACCTCAAATTTACTTTTTTTGAAATTTTGGTATTTTTCTGATAAAATAAATATTTTAATGAAGAGATAAAAATAATGCATTTTAAATAATAAATAAACATTCATATAATATTTTATATAGTTAGATGATCATTTTAATTGGTTTTAAACCGTTTTGGATTTAGTTTTTATCATTTAATCCAATTTTGGTCATTAGAAGTAATTTAACATCGAAATTGGAAATATACACATGTCAATGTTTTGATAGTTTTTACATCATAAAAACGTTCATTTTTGTTTTTGTCAATGAAAAATAACATTAAATTAATTTCTTCCTATTAAATTTATTAAATTTTTTAAAATGGATTCTATATTTTAATTCATACGTTAAAAATTTTGTAAATAGGTAACTTTTATTTTTTGACATCATGAATAGTAACATTAGTAACTATTTTTATTTAGCATGGTTAAAGGGTATATCAATTATATAAGGGTAAAAAAATAATATTATAATAATATAAATCTACCCTAAAATGTGTCCTAATCCTATTTTATGAAATATTTCTGACCATTATCATCCTTCGGTTGAATTTTGGACCCCATAAAGCCACATTGGTGTGATAATGACATTTTATAATATTTAATTTAATGAAAAAGGAAAGATAACATAAAAATGTATCTCCAATCTAAAACAATTTAATATAGGGTGATATAATCTATATCTATGACTATAAGTAGTTATTACAAATATTAAAATATTTCATACATCATGGAATCTTATTTGACATTTTTAGAAATTAAATAAAAAATATATTTATGACATAATGTTGATGCAGTGAGTACCTTATTAATGAAATATTCATATAAATGATATTATAGATATTAAAATAAAATTAATTTTGAAAATTTTAATGAAATCCACAAATATTTTTGATGAAATTGACATGTGAGGGATTATTTAATTCCTTTTTTATGTAATCAAGTTGTTATGACTTTATCAAAAATCTATTACTAAATAGTGTCAAAAATGACAGAAGTGAGTTTAAAAAAATACCATTTTATTAAATGATATTATAGTCCTAAAAATATAGTATTCATGAAACTAACTAATATAATGTAAAAATTTTTATTAATGACCCACTTGTGGCTCTCTTGGAATTTCATAGTAACTATAGTAACTATATATTAGGAATATATAATAAGATAAGGTAAGAGCTAATGTTTTTATTTATGGGTTAAAGATAAAAGATAAGGTTAATATTATAACATAAGCTTGTCTGAAACATATTGTCTAAAAATATTTAGACTCATACTCATCTTATACTCGAAATATATCTCTTTTTAACTATTATAATTTAAAAATAAATTTATAATAAAATATTATTTCTATGCATTCCTAAAGTGACCATCCTCCCTCTTATAAAAGGCCACCACCTATACCGACATACTCACACATATGAATATTATTTTCTCAACCAAATTTGTGTTAAATAAGTTCTAAACATCCCTTACATACCCATATAAGCCTTAACTTGGGAATAATAAAATTCATGAAAGCATTTTGGATCAAATCAAAAGTAGTTACCCAATTTTGAGGTAACATCTTCTATGAATCTCCATTCGTTTATTTTCTTCCTCCAACCTCCAAAACTCCCCTTTCTCTAATATTATTTAACAACAACTATATAATCAATGTAATAGAATGTTTTTATGATAATGATTCTTACAAAAATTACACACACCTTTATCTAATGAACAAAGACATGATGTTTCTATGCACGATGAACAACTGCCTCACGAAATGATGATTGTTCAATTTTAACCTTCCACCACTCTTGGTGGAAATTATGATGGAGATATATTTATATATGATACATGTTATTTTTTTATTTTCTCTGTTCTTCTTAAATTTTTATTTTCAACAAGACTTTATGATTTCCATTATGTATAAATAAGATAATTTCATTTGAGGAAGTGTGGAATACCTCCCCCTAAATATATATGACTTTTTCATGACATAAATGTAATTTATAAATGATGGTGTTAATGAAAATAAGAAACACTTATAAAATAGATATTATAATATAATTATAATATATCTATGTATATATTATTTTTCATCCCTTTAGTATGACAAAGAAATGAATGTAGCATTCATGCGTACATACAGCCTACCATCTCCATGAATGATGCATTTTATTTCTAATATCTAAATGTTATGGAATGTTATAAATAAATATATACAAGATATATAGGATTTTTAAATCAATAATATCATTATGGAGATAATGGACTTATAACCACATAGGCATTTTTCTTCATAATAATTTATTTTTTGACTCAACTATCGAGCATCGAAAAAACATTCTATATGAACTCAAACAATTAAGTAATTGTTATATCATTGAAATAAATGGAATAAAATGAATAATAAAAATTAAAAAAGATCTGAAATAATTAGAAATTAACTTATGTATATTATTCTGGAAATTGAGCAACGAATGAGATAAGTCAGACTCATGGTAAGGGACATTGTCTCAATCCCCTTTCATTGTGGAATATATTGATGTTATACACCACCTTCATTTATACGGTTTATAATAAACCCCATTTACATTCAATTTTATTTAAATAGAATATTGTTTCTATGAAGTTTTTCTCTAAACAACAAAAATGATTGTTTTTAACATATGTGCTGATAAGGACTCCTCTACTATCATAACCATTATTTGATATTTGGATTACAATATAAGGCTGGATGTTTTAAAATAGAAAAGATATAAAATATTTACATATTTTTTATTTTGGTATTGATAATTGTTTTGAATTTGGATTTACTATTTCAACAACTTGAAATGATTTCTTGTGAATTTTAAATGAAATTTAATGAGTGAAATGATGCTAATTGAAATATTTGACATGTTATGATTGTATAATGGTACTTGGACATTTTATGGGTAGTTACGTGATAAGACAAGGATGAGTGGTTATGTGACAAACCCATTATGGGAGGTTCCATGATAAACAAAGGATGGGTGGTTACATTATAACCTCCAATACATTGGGCATGGATGTGAGACGTTTGACTATTCTATTTAGTGATATATTTGGAAGTCGGCCATATAGTTATTCCATTTATGTATGATTATGTCCCAAGTTAACTTTTAAATCTTATGTGTAATTTCTATGGGTTTACGGAGGTCTTTTCATAAAAAAATTGTAAGCATTGATCTTATAACCAGTGAAGTGTATTTATTGCTTCTTAATGGTGAAAAGTATTAATTTATGATAATTTATTCATGGTTTATATGTTTTTGAAAGACTAATAAATTTTCATTCTTTATGTATCCCTTATGGATCTTTTAATGATCATCCTATGTTTTGAATTTTTTTTCATAGTATTTAAAGAGAATAGAGTCAAATATGGGATCAAGGGAATGTTATGATTGTTAAGCATGAAAAAAACCATGTTCTTTTAAATATCATTTTTTTTGTTTTTTGAAAAAATGATAGTGAGAAGAAGTGTATAATTTGTAATAATCATGTTGTTATGTATATGTTATGGCATAATTCTCTAAATATCTAAACCTGAATAGATCCTCAATGTGATTGAAAGTAAAACTATTAACTTAACTCAAGATTATTTAATGTTTATGGCTAGGGCCTAATATTATTCATAAATGGGCTATTTGTTTTCTTGTGTGGACTATATTATTGGTTGCCATGTAACACAGAGATCACATTCTTTGTAACCCATATTCATACCATGTACTCCAATATTTAATATGGAATGGTTGCACACCATGTCCCTATATGTTTTTTTAGATAGAAATATATAATAATAACCAAATTTTTTTAGAATGTACACCCCATTTATTTTTATGATATAACAAAAAAATAAAAATTATTTTATTATATTATTCAATTATTGTCAAAATTTGTTTAATGTGATCATAAAGTGTTGGAGTTAGTTCCCTATAACTAACTTCTATGTAAATTATGATAAACATAACTCATATTTTGGAATATTGACAAACATCTTATCACAACATGATTGTTGGTTTGCATAACATAGTATGTGATGATGTCCCAAGAGTAGTTTTTTCACTAAAAGGCCATTATAGTTCCCCACTATGATGAGAACTCGGAAGTGCAACAACACTATTCTAAAATATTTTTTCTATAGTCATATGATAAACTTTTATGGGAAACAATGATACATGCTATCAACGGTGGAGACTCATAGGACATTGAGGCACCCTCTCATGGTGTACGCCTTTGGTACTATTTAGTAGGATTTTATGAGAACGAGACCCATTAGTAAGAAACCGATATTTATATGTGTCATTGGAGGTTCCAATTTGTCGTTACATGTATTGGTACTTATACTTTCAATTTATAATTAATGAGTATTATGAGTCATGTACATTGATGTATTGATGATAACTATGATAAAATATATTTTTTGTGAGGTAGGATACATTGGGTGTATGATGTATAATAGTTCATTGATGAATAATGCGTAAATGGATATGTCTTTTCTGGTATTTAATGTAATTTGATCTCTTAGTCCCATTGAAGAAATTATATAGACTAAATAAATATTTTCACATAGTGTAGAATATGCATGTTCAATTTCCAGGAAGTCAAAGAAGGATAATCGAGCACATAGGTTGGTGGAACCAGCAATCAACATTCTTGATTTTAGATATCATGATAACTGAATTATTTTACACAGTAAGCATTCGTTTGAGGTATCATGTCATTGAAACATTATCTTCTTTACCAAGTAGTGTATTTTCATGTTTATAGATGCTAACATTGGACATTAGGCTTCTTTGTATAATGACATTGAGAAATAGTCCTATAGGGGAACACAATATGTGTATCTAAAATCTCACATAAATAATATATTACTTTTTAATGTTTAACATGTTGAATATATATTATTCTTAGATGTGGCTTAATAGTTATTCATTAATGCATGATACAATATAAATATTTGTTTTATATTTAGTGAATGTAGTATTTATATAATTACTAGTGAATAATAAAGTGATATTTATTTAACAAATAAATAGCCATTATTTGAGGCCCGATAAATATATTGGAGGATGGGTGGACTAAGATTAATGGGTCAGTGAGAAATAATAAATATATAATACTATATTAAATAATATTAAATTTAATTCCCATGTTAAGAGCATTTTGATAACTAATAATATTATTATAATTACTTGACCAAGGGTTCCATAGGGATATAAATAAATAAATAAGGGAACTTTTGAAATTATTCTATTTTAACCCTAGTGATATATAATCCCAATTATATTATTATCTCAATAAGCCAATTAATTATCATTGGTTTTCCACAAAATCTTATGAGAAATCTCTAAATCCCTAGACATCACCCTTCTCCAAGAACACTTCTAACAACGGAGAGCAATCATCCTCCACCTCCCACTCTCGAGTCAAGAGAGATCTTGGATAATTCTTTGGAATCTATTCTTGAGTCTATCAAAGACGAACAATGTAAGTTCTAGGATCATCCATTCTAGCACTAGAAGATTCCTATGGTGACATTCAAGGAGTTTTAGAACATGCGTGGATGGATTCTAGAGGGAATCTATATTGATTCCTCCAAAGCAATGATGGATCATCACTGATCTGTTTCCATATCCATCAAAAAAGAAATAATTCCATCATGGTATTTATTTATTTGATTAAATTAATTATAAATAATATGAAATGATCCTATATCTTAGTTAAAATGTTCTATCCCATATCTATATTTTTTCAATATTATTACATATATCATGATATTTATAATTGTGTAAATCTAGGATTGACCAACAATCCTATAAAAAACAAAAGTTGGTTATGGACCATCACATGCTTTCACTGCTCCCAGAATATACAAGTGGTATCAAAGCAGTAACATAATTAATAATAATTATTGGTAGATGTTTGATGATTTAGGAATATTTTTATTTAGTATTCAAATTCATTTTTAGTAATTCCTTTAATATGAATTATGATATTTTATTCTTCTTCATTCATTTATTGTAGATATAATCAATGAGATTAATTTTATGAATGAAATAAAATTTTAGAATTCATCTGGAGGTGCTGAGGATTTTGGATGGACAATATAGGAGTATAATCCATGTAACTGGTGTTAAAATTTATATACTTTTGTTCAATGCATCATGTGTTAATTCAGAAATTACAAAAACCATGTACATTGATTGCACATGGTGTAGTTAATTCTTGCACTTTGTGGTAACCGGGCCATCCTGGTACACGGTTAGCTAGATTACACACCATGTACCCACATACATAGAAATTCATCCCTTGTATTCCTAGATGGACTGTTTGTTTTATACATGGCCTACCTAAATGGTTACCATGTAACTCGGAGTCCACATTCCATGTAGTCCCTTTTGCACATAGTGTACTCCATTTTTCTAAGGTATAATTTACACACGAAGTCTTTTGTAGTGTAACTCATATAAATGGTGAGATATATATTGGACATCTATCTCACTTGTACATGTCATGTACTCACACCATATTATGAAGGTTTAAAATTTAATTATTATATCTTGTAAATATTGAGACATTTTCTTGCATATGGTCATTAAGTTGATAAGAAATTACATGTGATTGTTTTTTAAAATGTATATATATTTAATTAATATCTATTTAGTGTTCGTATATTCATATTATATATGACTTGTATTAAAATTATTACTCTATTTTCATTGAAGCGTAAAATGTGACTGAAAAATCATGTAATTCATGCAATCATTATGTTAATTTTATATGTCCTGAATATACATGACAATTCGTATATGCTATATGTCACAAAAATGTAAAATTGTATACAAGTATAATACATGTTGGGTTGATTCATATGACTATTCACCATATTACCTCTAATGTACATTTAATGTACATATTTAATTTTAAAAAATTAAAAAATTTGTTTAAAATTATGATGGATGATAATCTTAAAAAATATTGTTGGGAATTATGATAAATGATTTGATTAACTAAATATAATAGTTATCTGATTTGGGAATGATTTATCGTAACTAATAATGACTAATGATTGAATTCTAGTTTTATTAAATTCTCAATTCATTTCATGAATGTGGATGATCATGAGCATTAACAATATGTTTTTATGTGATTGGTTTCATTTAATTTATTATTAAATTAAATTTTTGGCTTGTCTTCCATCTCTCCTCTTATTATATAGGGATTGTGAGCCGATGGTTTCATTTATATAAATCCTTTTTCCTCACCGATGTGTGATTAAAACCATATGTAATGGAATGACAGCTCAAGATAGTAGAGGGGGTTCATTTTCGTATATGAGGTGAAACATATCGAAGAGATATACATTAGTGGACATGTGGAAAGCTGCAACATGAACCTTAATTGTTTTATGGTGCTTTTCCCCTCGGTTAGTGGTTAGTTTATCAACTAATAGATAAAACAACCTTTCGTAAATTCTCATGATCATACTACATTATTATTTTATTTATATCAATTTTCATGGTTATTTCATTATGAATTTATTTTTCACAATCATATAATTTAATGAAATTAACGAGCATGCAATAAAGAACTAAAACAAATTCATTATGAATAAATATTATATCATACATGGTTAGTAACTTTAGTAAATCCACATAATATTAAATATCATGTAATAAAGATAATAATTAAAAATCTATAAATAAATTAATAAATCTACCAATTATATAAAATAATTCAGTATATAATTCCACTACTTTAATTAAAATAGAACTATATTTCAAAGTTCTTGACCATCCAAAATTGGGGTGACTTCAATTATCAAGTAATTTTACCTTGATGTTTTGGATGGAATTAAACTATTTCACATCATGTGTTAAATTATAAAGAAGGACATGGTGTAACTGATTGGCAGTGAATATGGAAGTCCAATTTAAGGATTTTTGGATTAGAGATTCTAGTTAGTAGATCATGGAACTGTTCGTTAATTCAGTTGGAATATGAAATTCCTA
Organism: Viscum album; assembly: GCA_963277665.1. Lineage (NCBI taxonomy): Eukaryota > Viridiplantae > Streptophyta > Magnoliopsida > Santalales > Viscaceae > Viscum > Viscum album. The sequence continues at coordinate 1,895,298,917 of OY728119.1, forward strand.
CATAAAACCATTCAATTTTCTTGAGCAACAAAATTCAGGGTAATGGGAAGAGGAATATATCCCTACCACTAGGTTGTCCAAGAAACAGAATATTATGAAACAAATGGTGAAAGATATTTGGTTTCAATAAAATATTGGTAGATTTATAAATATAATATTTATTTATTTGTCTAAAGTTATCAGATAAATTTCTAAATTTCTAATTATCTTATTTTATAGAAATAACATTTGAATGACATAAAAGTATCTTTATGATCCAAATTTTAGAAGGAAACCCATTTCACCATTACAAATTTACAAGAATGGAAAAGTATCCAACATGTCATACTTTTCCATGAAAGAAGATTATATGTATGGGAAGGGCCTTTTCCTAAAATGCATGGATAAAAATCTCATGGTGAAGAGTTAAAACACTATGAGAAATATTTTAATTATTCCCTAGATGTTCAATGTTTCTTGTTATCATCCACATCCATGGATCTTTTAAAGCAACATAAGGACATGAATGTGTATATCATGATGTCTAACCATTAGGATCTCTATCAAGATAAGGAAAGGAAAGTGAGGTATGAGATCTCCAATGTTTTTTCGTAACAAATATTGGACTGTCTGCACCAACTGGACCTCATGTAGTCCATATTATTGGATATCGTTAAAACTTAGGCATCTTAAGGATTAAATTCCCATACCAGTTTCAAACATATCAAATTCTTTCATCACAAACCAAGACCTTATCTATTTTTTTGTTAATCATATCATTTGAAATAATGAGAAGATTATTTCCTAACTTTTTTACATTCATTATCCAAGTTGATAAGGACATGGGGCATGATAAACCCAAGGTCCTTATGGTGAATAAGAAAATTAAGAACAAGGAAAAGGGGCGCAAGACCTCCAAAATTTATAATTATCACGTGTAAAATCCTTCAAAGAAGAAGGAGATCTAGAGGCAATGTAAGGGAAATGAGGTAGTATGTTTTTCGTGTCATAATCTAGGTCATAGGAAGAGGAACTACACTGAGATTCTAGGGGAAACTAAAGGTGTGTTTGTTATAATGTTTAATATTTTTATATCTAATCATTTGGTATTAGATATCGATTTTCTTCTCACATATGTATCTAAATGGAAGAACCAAGTATATTCTGAATGATTTCAAGTCAATTGGTGGATATGAGAGCTGCTAATAGAGTGAAGATAATAGCCCTCGCCGTTGTGGACTACCACCTTTCAGTTCTAAAGGAAATATTTTTGTTTTAAAATATTTTTATTATGTATCTATGGTAACAAATAACATCATTTTTGTATCATTCTATGATGATGACGGTTTTATTTTCATGTTTGGAAGTTAAAGATCATTCTCTTATAATAGAAACAAATGTTATGGTATGTGAAATTTAATTAATAGTATTTATATATTAAATAATGAAAAAATACATGTAAACTCGTTATGAATCATGTTCACATGGCTCATATAACACCATGCCTTGGAATCTCTATTTTGTCCATGTAAACGAGTAGAGTTAGAGAAATATTTGTTACAATGGTTGTTTAGACTCATCTGACGTAAATCCACTTGAAAGATTCCATTATTTTTTACAAGAGAAAATGGTCAATCCATAATTTTTAGATAGAGTAAAATGGCCACAAAGCTTCAAGGATTGGTACACAATAATTTGTGTGAACCATTTCTAGTATAAGGTAAAGGTATATATTCTTACTTCATATCATTAATAGATTACTTGCAAAGATATGGATATATATACTTAATGAGGTATAAGTCAGAGTCCTTTGAGATGTTCATGGAAATCAAGAATGAAGTAGACAATCATCACAGAAAGAAGATAAAGAAGATTTTATCCAAATGAGGTGGTTAATATATATTAACCAAGAGTTCATTGACATTCTACAGGATTCTGGTATTCTATCTCAACTCACACCATCTTATACACCATAGTGGAATGGTGCTTGTTAAAGTAGTAAATGTACCTTTTCAGACATGGTAAGGTTGATGATGAGTCATTAAGAACGTCGATTATTATTTTGGGGACATTTATTTCAAATTGAAAATTTCACATTAAATCCAATACCAACTAAACTGGAAAATGGAATACCCTTTGAGCTATGGAGTGTAAAAAAATCCATTTTTTCACACACACGTATATCGAGGTGTGAGGAATTTTTTAAGGCCTACTATGGAAAAAAAGTATAAATCTAGTGTAAAATGTGTCTCTTTATTCAATATCCCATTGAAAAAGGGATTCAAACTATAAACCCTCAAACAAGAAAGTGACTCTCTTCAGACAAGCCATTTTTTAGAGGGATCGCATCCCAAAAAATGATAGTGGGAAGAGGATTTACTTTGATGATGTTGATGCTCAAGATACGCAAGAGTTGGTATAATAATAGAATCCAGAGGTCCCCATTGAAGAAGTATTTTTTGAAAGACAAGTACTATGTAAGAGACAAAGATAGGTAAGAAAACTATAGAGATATGTTTTTCTAGTAACTCAAGATGGAGACTCATTATTATAAGACAATGATTAACCTATCTTTTTTAATGAGTAAAAAAAGATCTCATATTCTATAAGAAAGAAATAATCCATTAATTCTAAAATGGATTCCTTTTATGAGATCCATGTTTGGGTTTTGGTTGATGCACTATTTGATGTAAATCCCATTGGATTCCAATGGGGTTTTAAGAGGAATATATACATGGAAGCTAAAGTAAATACCTATAAGGAAACGATAGTAGCTAAAGGGTTTAAAGAACATAAAAGAATTGAAAATGATAAAATCATATCAATAGTTTCCATGTTTAAATCCAGAAAAATTAATCTTTCTATAGCTGCTTACCAGGAATATGATATTTGGTAGATGGATGTCAATATGATGCTTCTTAATGGGAACATTCCCGATGTTTTTTATATGACGCAACTAGAAGGGTTTGTGACTCCAGGTGATGCCCAGAATATTATCGAGTTATATATATCCATTTATATATTGAAGCAAGCATGTTGGTCATGTAATATTCTATTTTCTGAATCAATAACAGAATTTGGTTTAATTATGAATGAATGTGATCAATGTGTTTACAAGCGGTTTAGTGGGAATGAGGTCATTATCCAATTCGTATGTGTTGATGAAATATTACTTATTGGAAATGAAATACAAGTCTTATAATTAATAAAGGACTGGTTAAAAAAGTGTTTCCCCATGAAGGGCTTAGTTGGAGATATCTATATTCTAGGGATCAAAATCATTCTTTATAGATCCAATACGATTCATGTACTGAGGCAAAGTACATATGATAAACAGATAGTTATGAGATTTAGTGTGGAACAATCCAAGAGGGGATTGGTTCTTGTGCCACATTGTTTATATCTTCCTATGAAAATGTGTCCTTAGACACAACATGATATTGATTGAATGGGAAAGATCCCACATTCTTCAGTGATAAGATGATTCTTGTATACCATGTTATGTACTAGACTTGAATTTTCTTATTCATTGGGAATGGTAGTAAGATATCAAGAAGATCCAAGAGAAAAACATTATACTACTGTTAAGTCTATCCATCATTATGTAATAAAAAATGTGTATATTTTCTTAGAGTATAGATGAAATGAGGATCTGTTAATCATGGTTTCTACTGAATCTAGTTTTTAAATATATCAAAATGACCTAATATCACTGCTTGGATATATTTTCTATCTCAAAAGAGGAGTTGTGAGATGGAAAAGTTCAAAGTAGCTTTTTTCCTTTTATTCTACCACATATTCACTTATATAGTGGATTATAATGCATACAATGATGCCAATTGGATTTGTAATTTTGGCTAGTATCTTGATGTGCTACCTGTCAATAAAGACTCAATAAAACTATTTTGTATTATTACTGTAGTGATGGCTCTTATAAAAGAGTCATGGTCAAACAAATAAACAAAGAACATATTCTGGAGGTATCACCTACTGAGGTGTTTTCATTTGAGGGGTGAAGTTATATTAAAATTGTACCCAAAAAATAGAATTTGGTATACACTTAATAAATTTCTTATCACCATATAAGCATGAGTATAATATGAGAGCTAGGGGATTGATGGTTGTTAGCAGTTGTCCCTAGTCAAAGTGGGAGTCTGTTGGAGTTGGTGCCCTAGAAGCAACTTCATTTTACTTTATCATGACCTATATTCATAGTTTCTAATAATGAAAAACTTATTATCACATCGTTATTTCTCTTCTACATGACATAATATGTGATATTGTCACAGCAGTAGATTTTTCAATAAATGGTCATTGCAGTTCCCAAGTACGATGATAAACCGAAAGTGCTATGACATTATTCTTAAATATATGTTTGGTAGTCATATGATATCATTTGAAATACAAAAAAGATTCACACTATAAGGGGTGGATACTCATATGTCTCTGAGAAACCTTCTCAAGTTTTACGTCCATGGTAATATCCAGCAGGATATTATGAGAATGTGACCCGCCGGTAGGAAATCCACATTTATATGCTTCATTGGGTGTTCCTATATATAGATTTATGTATTCGTCCTTAAGCTCTAAGATAATTATTAACAATTATTATGAGAAATTTACTTTGATGTATTAATGAAAACTATTATGAAAAACGTTCACAACAAGGTAGGATATGTTGGGAACGTCACATGTAGTATCGCATTAATGAATAATGTTAGTAACAATCTGTACCTTCAATTATTAAACAGAAGTTAATATCTCTAGCCGTTTTATGGAAATTATATATCCTAAATAAATCGATTATCATGGTGTAAAATAGTCAATATCAATATCCAGGAATTCCAATAAAGATACATCGAGAAAATAAGTTGATGGCACGAGCATTCAACCTATTTGGCTTGAGGTATTGTGATAATAAGATTATATTACTTAGTAAACATTCATATGAGGCATCATGTCATTGGGAAATTAACTTATTTATTTTTGGGTTCCTTGGAGTTCTGTTAGACTCTATCCTTAGAATTTAAAATGATTCCCCTAATGCCATTGAGAAAGAGTTCTAGAGTGTAACACACTAAGTGTATTTTAAATTTCAGCTAAATATTATATTATTATTTATTATTAAAAAACTTGAATAAATATTATTCTCAGATGTGGTATAATTTTTATTCATGTATACTTTTTCATATATAAATAATTATTTTCTGCATCATAGATACAATATTTATATATTTATTAGAGAATGATGTAGTGATATTTATTTAACAAATAAATAGTCATTATTCAAGCCGTGAAAAATATTATATAGTAATGAAAGACTAATATTAGTCATTCAATGAGAAATAATAAATATTGAATATTATTTTATTAAATGATATTATGTTAAATTTTCAAGTTAAGAACATGTTGAGAACTAATAATAATAATAATATCGTTATTTGATATGTGGTTTCTCAAGGATTAAATAAACAATAAAGGGAACTTGTAAAATTATTTTAGTTTAACCCTAGGTATATATAAACCAAATTATATAATTTTTACAATATTGTAATTATGTTTGTTCGGTTGTGCACAAGGTATTTAGAGAATTATCTAAATCCCCAGAGAGATACCTTCTCTATGAATAACCCCAATAATGGAAAGTGATATTCCTACGTCTCCCACTCTCATGTTAAAATAAATACATGATAATTATTTTGAATAATTTCTCAAGGTGATCAAAGGCGAATGACACAAGCGCTAGGATCTACCATGCTAGAACCAAGAGATTCATATGGTAATATTCTGATATTTGTGGAACAGATGTGGATCACTGATATAGGTAGTCTACTTTGAATCATACAACAAAATAATGGAACAACACAATCTTATTTTCATATCCATCAATGACAAATTATTCCCTCCAGGAAATTATTTTTTTAATTAAATTAATTATATGTAATATTTGATGACCCTCTCTATTGGTTTCGGTTGTCTATTTATTTTTCTATATTCATCGATTCACTTCCATAGATATCAATATTTATCATTGCATACATTGTGGATTGATCATGAATCATGGAAAAAATAAAAGTTGGGTACGACCCATCACATGCTCTTGATGTTCACCAAACCTATATAAAGTTGACAGTTTATGATGTGTGATATGTTATATATATATATATATTATATTTATAATTTAATTTTCCATGTAATGTTCATAAAATCATGTTCTATATATGTTAAAATATAGTTATTACCCTAGACATATCAAATTATTACACTTTATGTAAATACCCTATGTTATGCGTTGTCATTAAGTTGATAGTACATGTTGTTACATTATGTGATAATTAATGTATATTAGATTTCATGTGAGTTAATAGGATACATTTATAATAAAATTTCAACCATTAGGACAGTTACTCAACATGTTTCTTGCAAGATAAAGGAATTTTACATAGTTTATTTTAAATAAAATTAATTTTGTTTTAAAAAATTATAGATGAGAATATGAATAGAAATTCAGATGAGAATTGAGAAAAAATATTTATTAGAAAATATAATTAATTGATTCTAGTTTTATTAATTTTAAATAATTATGACTATACATTATTGGTAATTTTATTAAATGTTTAATTCATTACATGTATGGAGATGATAATGAGAATAGAATAAATCATTTTCTTTGATTGTTTTCTTTTAATATATTATTGAATTAAATTTTTTCATGTATATCATCCCTCCTCTCATTTTTAAGGGAAAATATGTCTATGGTTTCTTTTATATAAACTGCTTAACTAATTGTTGGGTTCCCCTAAGTTGTTTTTAATAAAATAAAGGATGGATTTCCCAATATAGTTGAGATGAATCAAGTTAAAAGTCGAGGAGAAACCAATCCAAGTGATATACATCGATGGATTGGTGGAAATATTCAGAAAACCATGATAGGGTTCATGGTGGTTTTCTACTTGGCCGATGGTCAGTTCCTTATCTTCTAGATAAAATAACCAATAATAAATGCTCACGATCTTACCAATTTATTATTTTATTTTTATCATGTTTCAAAATTATTTAATTATGTATTTTTTCCATGATCAAATGAATTAATAAATTAAATTTAATGAAAGATAAACAAAAAATACACATGATTATGAATATATTTTATCTAAGTCATGGTTAATTACATCAGTAAATCCAATTCATTTTAAAAATCATGTCATAAAAATTTAAATGGGAAAGTTACACACAAATATAATTATTCCTAAACTATATTTATTAAGTCAATATAACACTCCAATACTAAATTTAGAATAAAATTATAGTTCAAAGTGATTGACCAGTGAATGTTGGGGTAACTTCAATTACCAGGAAATTCTAAATTTGAGTTTTCGATTAATGGAACATAGTTCACATCCACGGTTGATTTCCAATGAAATAAATGTCGTAACTAAAGGTAAATGTATAAGGAAACCCATTTCATGTGTTTCAAGAATCAGGATTCCACTCAAAAGTTCAATGAATTATGATTTAATGTAGTTTTCATTTCGAATTCCTACCAAAAACCATTTAAATTGCTTGACCGTCCAAAGCTGGGCAGATGAGAAGGTGGATATGGATCCTTGCCGATGAAATTTCCATGCAATATGATATTCATTAGCCAATGGTGAGGTATATTTGGTTTTGATAAAATAGTGGGAGTTTAATAAATATAATATTTATATATTTTTCTAAATTATTTCATATAAATTACTAAAATTCTGCTTATATTGTTTTATAGAAATGATAATAAACATGACTTCAAACTTGTCACAAAATTCCATAAATTAGAGTAATAAACTTCACAAAAAAAAATTTACATGATTATCAAATTTTATTAGGCATTATTAATTTCCATGAAAGTAAATTCCATGTTCTAGAAGAACACATTCCTAATTGTTTTTGTAAAGAGTCTAGGAAGGAAGAGTTGTCTCTCTTTGAGAAAAATATGAATAATTCAATAGATGATAATTTTTCATGATATTTTCCATTTCCAATGATCATCTAAAGAAATATGAATACATTTATGAATGTATCAATATGTATCACTATTGGGGTATCTATCATATAAGGTGAGATAATTGAGATACGAGATATCCAATTCTTTATTTACAACTATGATTAGAGAGCCAACACCAACATAGCCTCATTTAGTCTGGTTTATTGATAAATTGTATGATTACACATTTTAGCGTTTAATTTCCTAGATGTGTTTAACACAAACATCAGAATTTCCTCACTACCCAAGGCTTTCTCTCTTTCTATTGTCAATTATAACAAGAAATTAAAAATAACAGTCTTTCTAAACTTGTTACTCTAATTTTTTAATTGGAAAAGGACATGGGGCATGACAAACACATACTATTTATGGTGAATAAGGAAAGGAAGACTAAGGATTAGTGACCCAAGTCCTCCAACAAGTCTAAATATTCTAATAACCATCATTCAAAGAAGAGGAAGATCTAGAGGTAGTGCAGGGAAGTGGATGTAGTATATTTTTCATGTGTAAAACAAAGCCACTAGAAGTGGAATTGAACCAAGAATCAAGGTGAAGATAAAGGTGCATTCACTGTTGATTGTAATTTTTCAATATCCTCTAATTGTCTATTAGATAAATATTTTTGTTCTCATATGAATATCCAAATATAGGATACAATTAGATTCTAAATGATTTCTTGAGGATAAATGGATTTGCGAGCACCAATGGTGCGAGGTAGGAATATTTATCAATCAATGACTACCACATTTTATTTATAATACCAATGATGTTGGTTTTAAAAGATTTTTATTATTTACCAACTACAACCAAGAATATAATTTATGTATCCTTCCAAAATAAATATGTTATTAATTTAAAATTTAGATATATAATATGTTTCATTTTTAAAGACAACACATGTTATGGTGCGACACATTTAAATAATGGTATATATGTATTAAATTATGAAAACTAAGTATTAGAAATTGATAACTAATAATATTCACATGGATAACATAAAACCCAAGTATGGAATCACCATATTGGCTACATAGATAAGAATCATTTAGAAAATCTCCATGAATATGGTTATGTGTACTCTTTTTAGATAAAACCACTTGATATATGTCAAGTTTGTTTACAAGGAAAAATGACCAAAACACCATTTTGTGTATATGGTGAAAGGTCCATAGAAATTCATGGATCTATACAAAATAATGTATATGGACAAATTCTATTATAATCCATATATGGTTATTTTTACTTTATAGCTTTTTCTAATGGCTTGAGTAGATATGGATGTGTCTATATAATGAGGTATAAGTTTCATTTCTTTGATAAATTAATTGAATTCAATATTGAAGTTGAGAATCAACATGGAATTAAGATGAAAAATCATCAATCAGATTGAGGGGTGAATATCTTAACCAAGTGTTTATCATCTTTTATAGTAGTTTTTTGCCATTTCTCAACTCACTCCACCTTACATTCTACAATGGAGTGGCGTTAGTGAAAGGAGTAATTTTACCTAACTAGACATGGTATGGTCGATGATTAGTCTAAAAGATGGTTCAATATCTTTGTGGGTACTTTCATTACAAACTATGATGTTCATAATACAAAGAGTGATAAATAAAGTGAAAAAATGTAATTAACTTCAAGATATAGAGTGAAAGGAAACATGATTTTTCACACAGATGTGTATGGTGTTGCGAGTCCTTTGACAAGAAATTATTCAGAGAAATATTGCATTCCATGGCATAAAGGGTATCATTATAGAGTATTCTAAGAAAAAATGGATAACACCTATACAACCCATCAGAAAAAAATGTTACAATCACTAGACTACACATAATTCTTGGTTGGGAGAACATCCTCAACATGTAAAGTACATGTACAATTGTCTTCAAAGAATATGATGGTCTAGATACATAAGAATTTGTATAAGAATAAATTTTATAGGTCCCCAAAGAATAATTAGTTCATGAAACAAAAGTATTTCATAAGAGCACTAGATATATAAGAGAAATATAGATATATAGGTTTTTAGTCACCAAATATGATAACTAATTATTTTTTAACAATGATGAAATTATCTGTTATAAATAGGTTGTAGAGAGATCATAATATATATGATTGAAATATTTGTGAGTTTTAAAATGGATTCTATGTCTGAGAAACAAGATTTGGTTATAGTCTATATTCTAGTTAATGTCATGCATGTTTGGTGTAAATGGGTATTCAAGAGAAATCTTGATACAAATAGTGAATTAAATACCATTGAATGAAGGATAGTGGATAATGGGTTTAAAAACGTCAATGAATTGAATTCGGTAAATCATTTCACTAGTTTTCATGTTTAATTCCTTTGGAATTTTACTTTCTATAGATTTATACAATGAATAATAAATTTTGAAGAAGGGAATCCAAATTTATTTCTATAATGGGAATCTTCAAGAATATGTCTATATGAAACAACTCGAATGATACGTGAGTCTAGGAGATTCTAATTAGATGTTCATGTTATAGAGATCCATTTATTGGTTGTAGAAATAATACAGGTCTTGTTACACTTTATTCAATAAAGATGTAAAATATTTTGGTTATATTAAGAATGAATGTGATCCAGGTGTTTATAAGTATTTTAGTTGGAATATAGTGCTTATCCTAGTTGTATATAATAATGTCATAATACTTATTATAAATGACAAACCCATTTTAAATTATGTTAAGTACTGTTAATATGAATTTTTATCCATAAAATAATTAAGGGAATAATCCTACATTTTTTTGAATGAGATCATTCATGATAGATACAAGATGTTCGTTAGACTAAGTCATGGTAAATCCATTTGACCTGATATTAAAGATATTTATCATGGAAAAGTCCAAGAGGATATTGATTCCATTGTAACATGGTATACATATTTTTATGATAATTTGTACTTAGACACAATTGGATAAGGGGATAATGTGTAACATGTCTTATTCTTCATCAATTAGATAAATCATGTATTATATGTTATTTACCAAACATTATATATCCAACATATTAAGCATTGTAAGAATATTTAAAGATGATACATGAGAAAATAATTTTTCTAATTTTAAGTATATTATTATGTATCTGAAAATAACAAAGGATAAATTCCTAGTGTATGGAGGTGATGGGATTATGGTCATTTTGGGTTATACTAATACATGTTTTTTGAAAATTCAAAATAATATGAACTCATAGACAGGATATATATTTTTCCTCATCATAAAAGTTGTGATATGGAAGAGTTCAAAGTATCATGTTATAATCAATTAAAAAAAGGATTCTGTGTATATAGATACTCCTCCTAAATCTAAAGAATGCATTTGGATATGTTAATTAATCGTGGAGTATTATGTGGTTCCTGGAAGTAAATACCCTATCACATTGAATTTTAATAATACTACAATGGTGGATCTTGAAAAAGACCCCATGTCACAATAATTGATATTGAAAATACTCTACAAGTATCACCTATTGAAAAATAATTCTCATAGGAGTGATATTATAGAAATTATATTTTCATTAAAGAAAAATGGTGGACCCATAGACTAAAGGGCCATCATAATAAAAACATGAGTAACAAGTGAGATCTTGTGAACTGAATGTTGTTAGTAGTTGACTATAATTAAATTGGGACCATGATAGAGGAATTTCTGTAGGATCGAAATAATAATGAAGATGCTCAATATACAAGAGGGGGTGAATTGTACACTTTAATAATTCCTTTGAAACCTTAAATGTTGGTTACGGATAACTATGTTCTCCTTAGACAAGGAAAAATTCTATGTTTAACACAGTTAAACTAAGCAAAATCACAACACCTCTAATCACCAACTGAAGAATTTAAACAAAGGTTTACAATATAAGATTCTACCTTAAAGCGTATAGAACCATAAACTAATCAGAGTACAAGTGTAAGGAAATATAAGAAGGTTATACTTTCCTCACAATACAATATGCAATGGAAAAAAAGTAGTAAAACTAAAAGTAACAAGATATGAATCATTTAACCCAAAGAGAAGGGTATCCAACAACCTTGGATAAAGGTCCCTTGATTTATACTTTCAAGCAAGTCTGTCTTACCCACACCAGGTTAAGCCCTTGATACGAAGATCAGAATCTCTGTCTTGCTATCCCCGCAAGCCCTCAACTTCAAGGTAGTTGGACCTCTGTCTTCCTCAGCAAGGAATCCCTTGAACTTCAAGGTAGTCGGCACCTCTATCTTCCTATCCCCATAAGTCCTCAAATATAATCACCAACATTCGGAGTCGCACGAAGAAAAAACTGAACAAGCGGTTCAGTACGCACAAAGAATGAAAATCTTTCTCTCTCTAGAAAACACCTTAGTAGCATGTGGTCTCTAGATCGATCAACTTCCTTGTGTCAGTTGTTGTGATCTCTTTAAAATGAGCTCCTATTTATAGGAAAATCTCCAACAGTCGGCTCCCTCCTCTAACGATCGTCTCCCTCCTCCAACGGTCATATTTTCTATGAAATTCAGAGGGACCTGTACACATGTAACTCAACCAACGGTTAATTAGAAACAAAATATATGACATCGTTTTATAACAAACTATGTATAACTGAATGCATGAAATCGTTTTGAAACAAAGCATATGTAAATAAAAGATAATAACTATTTTGGAGTGTAAGCAAGTTAGAAGTTCAGAGTCTAACCAAAATGAAGTTCAGAGTCTATGTTAAGAAATATTCGGATTCTATTTTATAGGAATTCGGAATCAGGTTTCACCAGAGATCGGATTCTGTACTTGCAGAATTCAGATTCGAACTACTTAAGATTTCGGAGTCGAACTGCTTCAGATTTCAGAGTCGATCTTCTTAAGAGTTCGGAGTCGAAATACTTAAGTTTTCGGAGTCGAACTTCTTCAGAGTTCAGAGTCGAACTACTTAAGAGTTCAGAGTCGAACTTCTTCAGAGTTTGGAGTCGAACTACTTCAGAGTTCGGAGTCGAACTTCTTAAGAGTTCGGAGTCGAACTACTTCAGAGTTCGTAGTCGAACTACTTAAGAGTTCGGAGTCGAACTTCTTCAGATTCGGAGTCGAACTGCTTAAGAGTTTGAAGTATAGAATTCAGATTAGAACTACATTACAGATCTCATCTAGAATTCGGATCTTAAAAACAGAATACTCCAAATATTTTCATTATATGGCTCCGAGATTTTGGGTATGAATCCGGTTTTTGGATTTTAAGAATAATATTGCTATGTATGAGAAAATATAGGTTAGGGTAAATTTCCTTTAAGAAGTAAATTTTCATAATGGGGGTAAAAATAAAATTTACTTAAGTATAAGGTGTTTGTTATATTCAAAACCAGAAGGAATGGAAAAGTCATAACAAAAACCTTATTGACTCAGCAATCTCCCCCTTTTTTGAAAACACAAACATCCTTTCAAAAAATCATATAAGGATTTTGAAAATTTTCATTAGTCTTTGAAAATTAAAACTTATCTCCCTTTGTTCATGGATAGAAGCGAATACAACTAACTCCCCCTTAGGTATTGAAACTCTAAGGATTGTATTCCGAGTTTCCAGAGTAGAGTTTTCATTATTGTAAGAATGAAAAACATCGTAGTGGAAAACTCCCCCTTCCTTTAAGGATGTTTCACTTAGAAATTTTTCATTTCTCCTCCTTAGGAGTATCTCTTTTTCCTTCTCCCCCTTTGTGATTTTCCAAAAAGAATTGAAGGGAATGGAAAATAAAGTATGGTACCTGAAACATTAGTATATAAATTGATACAACCAACCAGATAACCATTTCATTAGAGTTGTAAAAAAAATTTACATGGAAAGAAGACTACAACAAAAGATCGGAGTGGGTTCATTTGTCTTCCTTTTCCATCGGAATGAGCTGATTTAACAAGGCTTTGATTTTCTTCAACTCTCTTTGATCTTCCTCTCGTTGCCTCTCCAAGGCCTTTACCTTTTCTTCTTGAGCTTTTAAATCCTCTGCCTGAGCCTCCAAGGATTCTTTCTGCATCTTTATTATCTCATCTTGCTTTTCCATCTTCTACTAAAACTATATCTGGAAATCTCTTTCAGTTTACAAATTTTGAGATACTGAGTTATGCTTCCCATTTAGATCCCTGACCCATTGATTCCGGAAATTTTTCTACTGGGTAAACTTCTCACAAATCTCATTAACCCTTTTATCCTCCATTTCAAAAGCATTTTGAACTTCAGCCTGAAAATTCTCAAAGTGAACTAAATCTTCATCAAATCTCTTAGACCACTTGGTTAACTTACTGCAGGACTTCCTATGCACATCATAATCGATTAGAAAACTTTTCTGTTCAGCTTCCAACTTCACAAACTTATCCATGACCATGGATAAAGAATCCAATTTCTGATTCATTGATTGTTGCAGCATCTGGAATCTGGAATCTATTATTGGAAGAATTAGAATTGTGTCCACCAACTTCCTCAGAGACTGAACTACAAAATGATGCCCATGAGATGATGATTCCGAATCAGAAAATTTGCTTGGAGATTGATCTTCTTCAGCTTGCACCAACTTTCTTCTATATGTACCACCAACCTCTTTCTTCCTGATGATATCTTTTATAGGTGTATCCATGAGATCTTTCTTCCCCTTACCAGATCTCGGAACAGGTTCCACATTAGGAGATACTTCCTCGGATTCAGAAAGCTGAACGATCTGGTCTTCATCTGGTTTTTGTTTTTCTTGACCTTCCTCAAGAAAATACCTCTCATAGTACTCTTCTTCATCATACAACACATTTTATTCTTCTTCTTGATGTTGCTTGCTAGCTTCCTCATCTCCCTTACCTGAGGTAACTATCTTTGCAGATTCATCCTTGTCATTGTAGTTCTGTACTTTCTTGATCAAAGTATCCAGATCCTCACTCTCCTATTCTTCTTCTTCTTCTTCTTCTTCTTCAGCTTCTTCCTCTACTGCTTCAGTAACTACCTTCTCAGCTTCTACAACTATTCATTTACCCCTGTCCTTTTCTGGAGAGACATAGTTCTTAGAAGGAGTTTCTGGTAAAGATGTTTCAACACCAAAATATTCCGGAACTGGTAGCATTTAGGAAGCCTTCTCTGTATCTTTGAGAAAATATCGCATGACTTCAGCTTCAGACCTCTTCTTTCTCATTTTCTTTTCGTTCGCTTGTCTCTCTAGCTCCTCAACAGCTTTTTTCCTTTAAGGCTTTAGCCTCGGCAGGGTCCAGTCCGAATTGAGGATCCCCTTAATTCCTCATTTCATTATCTTCCCTCAACTTTTCTACTACTTCATCCGTATATGTTTTCTGCTTCTTCGGATTGGGGGGAGTAGATTGACTTTCCATAGCCTGAGAAATTTCTTCATCAGTAACCACTTCCTTAGCCTCACTCTTCTTCCTTTTCTTATTTGATGGTTCCAAAGATTGTGTTTCTTTTTCAGCTGCTTCAAACTCCTCCACAGATAGGGGGTAAAATTCTCCGGACTCACTGGAAAAACCCATCTTCATCCTCTTAAGAGTATCATCACTGACCAGCATGAGCATTCAATTCCAGATCTTTGATTTGCAGGCTACCTTGAAAGATTCTAAGCATCGAACTATCAACTTAGATATCAAGGTAGGAAACATAATAATCTGAGCTCTTAGATTTCCTTCTTTGATATTCTTGATTGTAACCAATACATGCCTCATCAGATTTATCTTTCTTAGATTTACCAAGAAATCTAAGACATAGATATCACTATTCTTCAGATTGTCTTTATCTCCTCTTCTTGGAACCAGAAAACCATGCACCCATAGTTAATGGATTCTATTGTTCGGAGTGATACGAGCAATCTTAGTTGTTGAATCATCCTTAAGCCCAAGACACTTCAGTGCCTTCTCCTTATTGAAACTCCGTTGCACATCCGGAAGTTTGTGAGAGAAGAACTCAGATTCTCCTTCATATTATAGACCAACCAGGCTCGCGGCCTTAGCGTAAGAAAGCTTATAGGTATTCCCATATGACTTGAAAGAAAACCTCTCTCTTCCATCTTCCACCAGGAAGGAAACAGACTCATAAAACTATATCAACAAATCAGTATAAACTGGATCCTGTTTATCTGACTTAGCTATGCATATATCTTCCCATCCATTTAGTCTGATATTCTTTGAAATAAGAGAATCAAGATTATAGAAATCTAGATGAACTAATCTTTCCCTGAAGACTAACCACTTTGAGATAGGTTTCACAGTTGACATATCTTGAGAAGTTGCTTCAACAGACATTCAGAGTTAAGTAAACTATAGGATTCAGATCGGCTTCACAAGTTTCAGAACCGGCCTTAAGAGGAGCAGCAAAGCTGTGAGACACAAAATCATGAAAAACCGATGTGGTTCGAGTCTCGGGGTCCCCTTTATATAGGCAAAGAATTTGACCGTTGGTCTTCCGAAAAACATCTAACAGTTGAAAAAATATTGATCTGATATGACTGTTGAGAACAATCCCGTGAGGAAAATTTTGACTCCGATCTTTTGAGGTTTATAAAGATAACATTCGGATTTGAGGAAAAATTAGAATCCGAACTTTAAAAAAAAAGGAAAATACCAGTAATCAAAAAATTTGATTACAAAACTATATGTAAGAAAATCATAACATATGGATTAATTAGAAATATTGTTCGTAATTGGTAATATTCTTCTTGAAGGGAAAAAAACTTCATTACGAAAACACCAGTATGAAAACCACATTACAAAAACTCCAGTATGAAAATATCAATACGAAAATTCCAGTACGAAAATATCATTACGAAAACTCCAGTACGAAAATCTCGTTATGAAAATTCCAGTACGAAAATCTCCATTCCAAAACTTATCAGTACGAGAATTCCATTCCGGAAGTTTTCAGTACGAAGACCTCCATTCCAGAAGTTCTCATTCCGATAATTTCAGTCCTGAAAATTTCATTTCCAGAAATTCTCATTCTGAAAATTTTGGTTTAAAAAAATTCCATTCCAGAAGTTCAGTTCTGAATGTTTTTTAAAAAAAAATTAGTTACACTAACAATCAAATGTACTCCCCCTATAAAGAGGAGTTTATTACTGTTAGGAGAATTGTTCCACAAGAAGTTAGTGAATAATGATTACCTTATATTTATCATTCCTAACTTTTGTTTAATGTATTCAAATCTATTGGAGGGTAAAGATTTTGTGAAAATATCAGCAAGTTGATCTTGCGTTCCAATAAACTGGAGAATGATATCTCCTTTAAGTGTGTGATCCCTAAGAAAGTGATGCCAAATATCTATGCGCTTTGCACGAGAGTGATTTGCAAGGTTCTTACTTAGGGAAATGGAACTTGTGTTATCACACAATATTTGAGTCTTAGTGAAACTCAAGCCATAGTATGTGAGTGTGTGTTGCATCCACAACAGTTGAGCACAATATCTTCCAGATGCTACATATTCGGCTTCAACAGTGGAAAGTGCTACAGAATGTTGCTTTTTTCCGGAACAAGAAACTAATGAATCTCCTAATAAATGACATGTTCCAGATGTACTATTTCTATCCATTCTACATCAACCAAAGTCAGAATCAGAAAAGATTTTTAGAACAAAAGCATTTACTGAAGTATAAAATAATCCTAGATCCATGGTTCTATTTAGGTAGCGAAAAATTCTTTTCACTGCCTTTAAGTGAGATTCCTTAGTTTCGGATTGATATCTTGCACATAAGCACACTCAAAACATTAAGTCTGGTCGACTAGCTGTTATGTAAAGTAGATTTCCTATCATACCTCTAAAAGACGTTTTATCTACTGGTTTCCCAGCTTCATCAAGATATAAAGAGTTTGAGGAACCAATGGGAGTACTTATACTCTTAGTGTTGTCATAACCATACTTTTTGAGAAGATCTTTAATATAATTATGTTGAGATATATAGGTTCATTCTGGTTTTTGAGAAATTTGAAAACCGAGGAAAAAAGTTAACTCACCCATCATACTCATTTCAAACTCAGACTTAATTAGACTTGCAAAAGAATCAGTTAAAGATTGCTGAGTTGAACCAAATATGATGTCATGAACATAAATTTGAACAATCAAATTTTTTTTCTTATCTTTCTTTATAAAAAGAGTTGGATCTTCATTTCCCATAACATAGTTATTTTGAAGCTAAAATCATGTGAGTCTATCATACCATGCTCGTGGGGCTTGTTTAAGACCATACAAAGCTTTGGTAAGTCTAAAAACATGATCAAGATGTTTTGTATCTTCAAAGCCAGGAGGTTGTTCAACAAAAACATCCTCTTGAACATAACCGTTAAGAAAGGAACATTTCACATCCATTTGGAAAAGTTTAAAATTGAAGAATGCTGCAAAGGAAAGTAGAATACGAATAGATTTAAGTCTAGCTACTAAAGCATAGGTTTCTTCATAGTCAATTCCATCTTGCTGATTATATCCTTTAGCAACGATTCTAGCTTTATTTCTTACTATGACTCCATTTTCATCACATTTGTTTCTGAAAAACCATTTTACTAAAATAACAGAAATTTCCTTAGGTCTTTCAACCAAGGTCCAGACTTTATTCCTCTCAAATTCATTTAGATCATCTTGCATTGCTTTGATCCAATCATCATCACCTAAAGCTTCATTAGTGCTTTTTGGTTCTAATTGGGAATGAAATGCTAGATGTTCTACTTCATTTCTTAACGAATTTCTAGTCCTAACGGTTTGATTTACATCACCAATGATACTATCACTGGGATGATTATTAAGAAACACCTGATTTGGGTTTTGTAAAACCTGTTCCTCAACATAGGGTAGAAATTCTTCTGGGGTAAATATTCTAGAATTATCTTCTTGAACATTTTCCTTATCAGAAGGATCTTCTATCAAAGGTTGACAATCAGTTTTTGAAAACACTTTCGAGGATGTAGGTTGGGATAGTGTAAAAACAAAAGGATCAGACTCATCAAATTTTACATCCACTGTTTCTTCAACAGTACAAGTATTTTTATTAAAAACTCTATAAGGCTTAGAAGTTGTGGAATAACCTAAGAAAATTCCTTCATCAGATTTTGGTGAAAATTTATGTAACTTTTCATTAGTATTCAGAATGAATACCATGAAACCAAAAATCGTGAAGTAGGATAATCTTGGTTTTCTACCATTCCATAACTCATAAGGAGTTTTATTAAGAAAAGGTCCAATCAAAACTCGATTTACAGTATAACAAGCAGTACTTATAGCTTCAGCCCAGAAATGTCTAGCTATAGAATATTCACTCAACACGGTTCTAGTTATCTCTTGAAGAATTCTATTTCTTCTATCAACTACACCATTTTTTAGGAGTTCTAGGTGCTGAAAAATTGTGAGTAATACCATTCCTACTACAAAAAGATTCAAAATCAGAATTTTGAAATTCCCCTCCATGATCACTATGAATAGTTTTCATTGGAAGATTTTTCTCATTTTTAACATGAGCTCTAAAAATTTTGAAATAAGAAAAAGCTTCATACTTTTTTTCTAGAAAATAGACCCATGTAAATCTGGTGTAATCATCAACTAGAACAAACACATAGTACTTGCCTCCAATACTTCCAATTTGTGTGGGACCGAAAAGATCCATGTGCACTAACTGTAATGCATAATTCGTTGAGACTTCGCCAATTTATTTAAAACTAGATTTATGTTGCCTTCCGTATTGACCAGGATCACAAACTTTAGAAGAATCAAATCTAAGTTCCTGTAGATCCTTAACTAGTTTTTTCTTAGAGAGTTTACATAAGTTTCTAGGGTTACAGTGACCTAGTCTTCTATGCCACAGCCAGGAATGATCTTGCATTCCGCTTAGGCAAGGAAAATCTTAACTCCTTAGGTCTTCTAAGTTCAATGTGTAAACATTCTCTTGTCTATTGGCTGAGAGAATAAATTCTTCCTTGGAATTGGGTACTAATCACTTATCTTTCCTAAAATTCACAAGGTACCCATCATCACATAACTGACTTATGCTAATGAGGTTGTGCTTAAGACCCTTATCAAATAAAACATTTGAAATCAATGTTTTACCTAGAAGAAAAATATTACAAATACCAACAATTTCACCCTGTGCATTATCTCCGAAAGTTACCTATCCTCCTTTCGTTTTGATAATCTTTTCCAAATAGATTTTGTTACCAGTCATCTGCCGAGAACATCCACTATCCATATACCATGTATTGTTGTTGGTACTTCCTATATCTTCCTGAAAACAAGAAAATAATTAGACTTTCGGAATCCAAATGTGATTGGATCCGGAATTTCCAGACAACAAAATTTTAGGAACCCACATTTTCATAGAAAAATAGGCATTATGAAAACCTAGAGATTGGGTTTTATTTAAAGAACAATTCTTTGTCCAGTGACCACCACATTGACCCTTGGTACAAAATGGGGAACTCTGTAGAATAGAGTAGTTGTTACTAAAAATTGGTTTTCCATGGGTATAACCAAATCTGGATTTGTTTCTTAAAGGTCGTATTTGAGAATACATTTTATCAAAATTTTCATTACCAAGGGTAAAGTGTGATAAACACTTCTTTAAGAAAAAAATTTCGGACTTGAGTTTGATAAAGAAGTTTTTATCTTCAAAATCATTAGATTTAGAACTAGAGCTTGGGTCGAAAACATTTTTCTTTGAAATTAATTTTTCTAACTCTTTAGAATGTTTGTTCCTCTCAGAACATACTTCCTCAAGATTTTTTGAAATACTTATAAAATGAACCTTTTTCCTATCAATATCTTTGGAAAGATCTGATACCACTTTTGTAAGAATAGAATTCCTAGAGTTTTCCTTATCAAGTTTCCTATTGAGTTTAGAGTTCTCAAACTCAAGAAGTTCAGCAAACCTAGAAACATCTTCATAGGTAGGTGAAGTACTTTCTTCATCAGAAGAGGATTCTTCATCCGAGGAGTTATAATACTTATTATCATTAGGATTTAAAGATATATTGGTCAAAGATTCATCATTTCGTACCTTAGCCATAATGTAATGATTTTCAATAGGTAATCTGACTATAAGACCACGATTCTTATTTCCTGAAGATTCATAATCAGAAGATTCATCTGAAGAGTCACCACCACTGGCACTCCAGGTGTCATTTGATTTAAGAACCTTTTTAGCTTTGGTTTTGTAATACTTCTTCCTGCTCCTTTCAGAATGTCTTTCTTTCCTTTCTTTATTTTTGAGTAGAGGGAAATCTGGTCTAATATGTCCAACTCTGTTGCATTCGTAACAAGTAACTTCTCCATCATTCCTTTCTTTCCTTTCCTTTTTCTTATACTTGGATTGGAAATTTCTCTGGCCGACTATCTTGTTCATCCTTCGAGCAAGATTTTCTAACTCATTTTCTGATATCTCACTTTCACTAGAATCTGATTGAATAACCACCTTCTTAGACTTAGATCTGGTTACTCTCTTAGGAGTCTAGCTTTCATATGATTTGATGTAGTTGTAAAAGAAACAGTACCATTCCCATTATTCTTTTTCATATTATCAGCGTCTCTCTTCATTCTGGTTTCATGTTGAAGAAGAGTTCTGAATAGCTCATCAAGAGAAATTTGAGTGACCTTACTATTCTCATCTATAGCTGTTATCTTTGATTCCCACTCATTGGGCATAATATCAATTATCTTAACTACAAGGGATTCATCATCTAACCCTTTTTCTCCCATAGACTATAAGCTGTTGACTATAGTCATAAATCTCTGTTGAACTTTGCAGATTGGTTCACCAAATAGAAAATTGAATCCATGGTATTCATCTCTAAGCATATCTCTCCTAGTTTCAATCACTTTATAAGTGCCAAAGGGGGTAACTTCTAACTTCTTCCAGATAAAATTAGCTTCTTCACAAGAATAAATTTGGCTATATATATTTCTAGTCATTGAACATAGTAAAGTATTGTGTACCTTATAATTTAGTTGATACTCTTGCTTTTCCTGGTTAGTGAAAGTTCTAACTTCCTTATCAAGAATTTTATAATCACCAGTAAGCATAACAAAATTGTCCACTCCAGGGTTGATAACAAAAGTTTTCATTCGATCTCTCCAGTATTCATAGTCATTATCATCAAAGATTGGTGGCCTTGTAGGATTTAGATTATCTATAGAACCAACATTCATTCCTTCCATACTAAAACAACCTGGGCAACCAAACTGGTTAGTAGATAAAGTTTGTAACCACAAAGTTCAGAATGGAAATTTTCTGAATGACAAAGTTTGGAATGACAATGTTCGGAATGAAAAAGTTCGGAATGAAAAAGTTCGGAATGAAAAAGTTCGGAATGAAAAAGTTCGGATTGAAAAAGTTCGGAATGAAAAAGTGAGAAAGAAAAACATATACGTGAGTACGAGTATTTCAGAGACCTCCTCTAATACCAATTGTAGGATCAGAATAACAACGTAGATGCTCAATATACAATAGGGGGGTGAATTGTACACTTTAAAAATTCCTTTGGAACCTTTAAAGTTGGTTACAGATAACTATGTTTTCCTTAGACAAGGAAAAATTCTATGTTTAAAAAAGTTAAACTAAGCAAATTCACAACACCTCTAATCACCAACTGAATAATTTAAACAAAGGTTTACAATATAAGATTCTACCTTAAAGCGTATAAGAACTTAAACTAATCAGAGTACAAGTGTAAGGAAATATAAGATGGTTATACTTTCCTTGCAATACAATATGCAGCGGAAAAACAAGTAGTAAAAATACAAGTAACAAGATATGAATCTTTTAACCCAAAGAGAAGGGTATCCAACAACCTTGGATAAAGGTCCCTTGATTTATACTTTGAAGCAAGTCTATCTTACCCACACTAGGGTAAGCCCTCAATACGAAGATCGGAATCTTTGTCTTGCTATCCCCGCAAGCCCTCAACTTCATGGTAGTTGGACCTCTGTCTTCCTCAGCAAGGAAGCCCTCAAACTTCATGGTAGTTGGCACCTCTGTCTTCCTATCCTAGGAAGTCCTCGAATGTAATCACCAACATTCGGAGTCGCACGAAGAAAAAATGAACGAGTGGTTCAGTACGCACAAAGCATGAAAATATTTCTATCTCTACAAAACACCTTCGCAGTGTGTGGTCTCTAGATCGATCAACTTCCTTGTGTCAGTTGTTGTGAGCTCTTTCAAATGAGCTCCTATTTATAGGAAAGTCTTCAACTATCGGCTCCCTTCTCCAATGGTCATATTTTCCATGAAATTCGGAGGGACCTGTACACGTGTAACTCAACCAAGGGTTAATTAGAAATAGAATAAACTACCTAGTTTTATAAAAAACTATGTATAACTGAATGCATGACATCGTTTTGAAACAAAGCATATGTAAGTAAAATCTAATCAATATTTCGGAGTGTAATAAAGTTAGAAGTTCGGAGTCTAACCGAAATGAAGTTCGGAGTCTATGTTAAGAAATAGTCGGATTCCGTTTTATATGAATTCGGAATCTGGTTTCACCAGAGATCAGATTCTGTACTTGCAGAATTCGAATTCGAACTACTTAAGAGATCGGAGTTGAACTACATCAGGGTTCGGAGTCGAACTTCTTAAGAGTTCTTATTCGAACTACTTAAGAGTTTGGAGTCTAACTTCTTCAGAGTTCGGAGTCGAACTACTTTTGAGTTCGGAGTCGAACTTCTTCAGAGTTCGGAGTCGGACTTCATCAGAGTTCGGAGTCGAACTTCTTAAGAGTTCAGAGTCGAACTAATTCAGAGTTCGGAGTCAAACTACTTAAGAGTTTGGAGTCGAACTTCTTCAGAGTTCGGAGTCGAACTGCTTAAGAGTTCAGAGTCCAGAATTCGGGTTACAACTACATTACAGATCTCATCCAGAATTCGGATCCTAAAAACAGAATACTCCAAATCTTTTCTTTATATGGCATTGAGATTTTGGCTATGAATCTGGTTTTTGGATTTTAAGAATAATATTTCTATGTATGAGAAAATATAGGTTAGGGTAAATTTCCTTTAAGAAGTAAATTTTACTAATGGGGGTAAAAATATCATTTACTTAAGTATAAGGTGTTTGTGATTTTCAAAACATAAAGGAATGGAAAAAACATAATAAAAACCTTATCGAATCAACAATTTCCATAGAACCAACTCATGTGTACTTTATTATAACCTATATAAAATTTTATTAATATTAATAAACTCGTTATAACATCAAGGTTAATATTCTTTATAACATAACATGTGATAATTTCTGTGGGTCATAGGAGTACCCTACTATGATGAGAATAAAAAAAGTACCACAACATTATTCTCAAATATATGTTATATAATTAGATGAAATCATTTTAGGGACCCAAACGATAAAATATATTAGGGATGGAGACTCATAAGACTTTGAGGCACCTTATTATAGTGTAAACCCTTTTTAGTGTATAGTGTTTGATAATATGATAACAAGTCACTTTAGTTGTAAATCCTCATTTATTTCCATTATTGTATGTTACTATATGAGGATGCATTTATATATCCAGAGACATTAAGATTAGTAGAAATTGTTATATTAATTTTAATACATTGACGTATTGATGAAAAATATAAAGATATATATTCATAGTGAGGTAGGATATGTTGGGCACATCATGCACTATTGGAAATGTGACTTATACAGAAGGTTTTTGGAAAACCGTCGGTATAGTTCATTAATTTGGACCTATACCGACGGTTTTAGACAAATCATTGGTATAGGTCCTCAATATTGGACATATAACAACATTTTAGGACAACCCATTTGTATGGGGGGGCTATACCAACGGTTTTGCCAAACCATTGGTATAGGTCCATTATAGAGGACCTATACCAATGGTTTGACCAAAACCGTTGGTATATGACCATTATAGAGACCCTATACCAATGGTTTGTCCAAAACTGTTGGTATAGGTCCCAAAATCAAAGGACCAATACCAATGGTTCTCAAAACCATTTGTATAAGTCTATACCAAAGGTTTTGAGAACCGTTGGTATAGGTCCATGTATTTTTAATGGAATATTATTATGGAGAATAATAAATAAATCAAAATTTAAAATATATATGATAATACATATATATATTTATGAAATTATGTTCACAAAACAATGTTAGGTTAGTGATTAGGTTTTTCAATCATAAACTAGACATCCTGGGATCAAATCCCACCGAATGTTATTTTTGAAATACATATAACAATGGTTTTATGGAACCATTGGTATATGTTTTCATATTACTTATGCCAATGATTTTCCAAACCATTAGTATCGACCTATCCCCATGACTTACTTGGTCACGGTCCTCCAAACCATTGGTATAGACTATACCAATAGTTTTGAGGCCTATACTAACGGTAGCAAACCGTTTGTATAGGGTATTTTTCCAGTAGTGATGGGTAACATTTCATTAATGAATAATGAAATAATTAAATTTTCCCTTATTTTCTTGAATGGATTTTGATATCTTATTCCTTTTTATGTAAATTTAATAGCTTAAATAATTCCATGATCATTATGTATTGTAAGAAAGATTGATTTTTTTACAAGTTGATGAAACATACATCGATCAGATAAAATGATTACAATTGCATGGAACTATCTTCATTATATATATCCAAATAAAGGCATTATATTACATAGTAAGCATATGTATGTAGTTTAATTTAATTATGACATTAAATTATTTCCTAATGGGTTCCTTGGCACGTTGCTGGATGTAAACTTTGGACTTTGGAATGTTTCTCCTTATTCCAAAGAGAAAGAATGAAAAAGGGTCACACAATATGTGTATCCAAAACCATAGTTAAATAATGATTTTTTATTTTACAATTTGAATAAATAATATCCATTATTTTGTATAATAATATTTCCTGTATGCTTGACCACAAATATTTTTTCACCTTTTATTTGAGAGAATATTATGTTCGCTAACTATTTTTTGAATATTTATCTTCTATTAAGTGAATATAATATAATATTTTGATTATTAAATATTGTTGTGATATTTATTTATTATATATGTAGTCTATAATCATGGTCTGATAAATATTATGGAGGAATGGAGGAAAAATTTAGTTGGTCTAGTGATAAAAAATATATATTTAATATTATTCTAAAATATAATATTTAATTTAATTTTCTAGATTTTCACTTGTCTATAAATAATAATAATATTATTATTATTATATACATATGTTTTCATTTGTATTAACAATATGATAAGGGGGAATTTTGAAAGAATTGATTTCTATCCCATGTTTTATATATACACAATTATATTATTTTATTATGATATAGTTTTTTTATTCTAATGATATCTAGACAGAAACCTCTCAAAGACTGAGAGAGCTCCCTCTCCAGGAATTATTTCAAAAATAGAGAATGATCCTCCTCTACCACTACTATCAAGTCAAGGGAGATTAAAGAGAACCATTCCATTAAGAAATTATCATGGTGATCAAAGGCGGACAAACAAAAGGGATAGGATCATCCATATTAATACCCAAAGATTCCAACTATGGAATTTGAAGGTTCCTGGAACATATTTCTATCATATATAGAGAGAATATATACATTATTATTGCAACACAATGATGTTATGAGGTATATACATTGTCAAATTCTGCAATGAAGTAATAATTCTACACATGGAAACACTTCAATTTCATAAATTAATTGAAAATAATATGTAACAATCATGCTCTTTGGATCTATAATTTTCCGTCATCAATATTATCAGATTTAATTTTGTTGATGAAAACCATTATCATAATGTAAATCAGGGATTAAAAATCAATGAAAACAAAAACTTACATTTTTATCCATTATTATGTGATTTTGTTGTGCCCAAAACCTGTAGTTAATTGGCGTATGAATTATTTTTTAAATTATAGCATTAAATTTATAGTATCATTTCTAAAATGGATCTTGACTACATAATATATAAGGTAAAATTATACTTCTCTCAATTTTATGTGGATCAAATTACTACATTACATAACAAACTCTTTACCAATTTTATCATTGGTTTGATAACCCAACATCACTAAGTTGCAATGTGTATAATGAAAATAAGTAAGCACACATGACATGAAATTTTGTCTTGGTTTAACACTATGGGATAATCAAAGGATAATGCATGTAAAATCTCATTGACACTAGAAACAAACAAAATTAGAATAATTTTATTCTTCTTAGGGTTACTCCACTTATAATTTTGTAGATTATATTCATCAAATCCTAATGGAAACTCCCTAGAACATAATCTCATTGACTCACAACTATTATATAAGAATACAATTTGTCTCAAATTCTAAGAATAATTACTCTTTAATATTATAGATACACTTTATCTAGATATATTTTTTGTCATTGATCACCACTTTCTCATCCATGAGCCTATTGTGAGTATCTCTATGGGTATTACCTTCCTTCTATGAGATGGCATTGAATCCCTTCACTTTCCTATTTGATAATTGTATAATTTTGTAATAGTTTTAGAAACTATAATTTTTTAATCTTACTTTTTTTATTATAGCTACAAATTTTTTTGAATATTAATTTTATTTTTAAGGATCTTCTGTGGGTAGAAATATCTTCTTGTATTATTTATTGACATGGTTTTAAAATTCCTCACTTTCATATATTTGGATAAGAAATATCATCAATCGTTTTTTATTTGTAGTCATATTTTATTTTTCAAAACAAATTCTATATCTCTTTTAATATACCTGAATCCGTTAATTTTTATAGTGATTATTTTAAAATTGAACTCTAATTAAAATGTAAAAAAATATTAACGTATCAAAATTCAATCTCAACATTTTTATTTTTATCAATTCAATTTTCAACAAATAATTCATGTTGGTTTCTATAATATGTAAAAATAACTATAAAACCCGCCTTATAAATCCATTTAATAAAATATATTTGAACAACAAAACATTCAGACTACATTAGTACATCTTTACTATGGGATTAATAACCCCAATCACCAAAAATAAGATTTTAATGAAATAAATCTGACTCAACATCCTACATACCCCACTATAGTAATATTTAGTTAATTATTAACAATTTATTTATTTTTACATCTTTTATTTATATTTACAATAAATACTGTACTAACTTTTATGGTTATACAATTCACAACCTTTGCAATTTTTTTAATAATATAATCATTTCCTCCTCCCCTTTAGAGATGAAAACAAAATGGTGGACATAATCTTTAATAAACAGTGGATTTTATCCCGCTTAATGTGTGAGTATAATGTGAAGAAATATCCATCCTTACCAAGTGCATACTCCACCTTTATATTTAGTGTACAACATGTATTACTAATAATCATGGACCCCCCCCATTGGAAAAAATATCCTTGCATTTTATTTTTCTCTCCCTCATGGGAATATTTTGAAACACTATTGGATTCATTAAAATGATAAGTCATTTAAAAAACATTAAATAATTTTATTATTTGTTAAAGAAAAAATATGGTTGGGTTTTCTAGGCCCAAAAATATGTCTTCCCATCAATTGACCCAAATTATATTTCATCAATATTGTCTCATAGAAAATAGTTATTGAGACACCTACATAACATTTGGACTACTAAAAAAATCCTCTAACACTATTTTTCCTATGATTATTGTTGGAAATAAATGTATATTTTAACCTCTATAAAGTTTTATATGTCACTCATTAAAACCAATTATTCAATAAAATATTAAACTATTCATTCTTCTAATAAAACATATAATCACAACGACCCTCATAGAAAGATGTTTTAAAATGAATATAAAACCACAAGAGTGTCAGGAATACCATAAAAATGATCAATTTATACAACTTATTAAAATTTATATGGTGATTTACCATGAATTTCAAAAACATTATTGGAATATCAATCCCTAAATGGGGCTTATAAATATTTTTAAAATCCTCACAAGATCCCCTTTAACCTATATACTCTGGCCCCAATTGTTTCTCTCATTTTTTTGGATTTTACATGATGGAAAAAATCCTCGTGCATAGTATCATTTTGTAACATAAAAAATTAATCAATTGATAGAATTTATTATAAAACATAGAAATATAAACAAGAAAATTAATTCATGTTGTTGTTTCCTCTCTTAAGACATTATCTTGAAAAAATGTTCCCTTGTCCCCAATATTTCATTAAAACATTGATGAAATGATTGCTACCAAATATTCATGCTATAATTGTTCTATTTATATACATAGACATGCAATAAAATATTCAATATATTTTTTTCTACATTCAAATATTTATTTAGAACTTCTGAGCATGCCACCACTTCACCTGAATCACATGATGTAACTTTCAATGAATCCTATATCCATATAAGATCTAAATACACATAAAAAATAATTATAAAAATATTTAAATATGAATTGTGAGTGGATGTTTCATAGTATATCCTTCTTATTTAGTGGAATGATTATACTAAACCCATAGCTTGATTCTACATGATATATTGCATAATTCCAACTAATATATTCCCATTTTATCAAGATTAAACTAGTTGGATCAAATATGGAATTGAATCCTTTTCATTACATAATTTAAGAACCTTTTCATTCATTTTTTAAAATTAAATTCTCATCATACTTGGTGCATTATTTTTATACCAATTATAACCCTAAATTTTTAAAAAACACCATACTTTATGAAGTTTCTTAATTATAAAACCAAATGCTCCTTTACATCATTTACATGTGTGCTTTTAAGAACATCCACCTCACGTACCATATCTCCCATAAAATTTATCACTTCCTTAAACAATATTTTATTAGTATTTAATTCATTTTAGGAGAGGGGTACCTTCCATTTTCCCTAAGTTGAGGATGATGGTGAGTCACTATGGGGAAAAAATCTTTATCATTTATCAAGATGTCTATATTCATATCTGAATTTTATTTAACTATATATACTCTTATCTCATATTCATTGGGTTTTGCATCTTATATAAAATAAAAATTATGTTGTTTTCTTCATGTAATAGGTTTAACCTTAAAGATTTAACCTCTCATAACATATAGATCCTCCTTTAACTTGGCCATATTGATACTTTTTTTCTTATAAAGTGTTTTTAAGACATTTAATTATTCCCTTTATTAAGGAAATTACATTTATATGTGGAATTTCTATATTTTATGTTACTTCTTCTCTTGCTTTAAAATACTTTTTTTATAATTCCATGTTATTTTGGATTTACAAAGAATTTTTAACTTCTTCTAATATATCCTTAGACATGGATATTAGCTTCAAATAACCTGTGATATATACATTACAAGGGGGAGTGTTTTCTATTAAATAAATATTTATTTCTTCCTTTACTCATAGATAAAACTTCAAACAATATCCTCTTTCTACATGGTAAATATAGAATGAATTTTTATAATGATAATAAGACATTGCCGATTGTGTTTGGTAACTCAACCTTTATAAATTCCCACTGTCTCATTAAAATTAATGTATTATCATGCTTCATAAAAACATGAAATATTTCTATGAATTTTATAAAAATATAACATGTTTCTATACCTTATAATGTATTTAATATGATTATTATTACTTAATGTATATATTTCCTTAAAACAATTTTCAAAACTACCACTATGTTCCCATTTCATAGAAACGTCCATTTATATCTTCTTCTCTTTTCTATAATGAGTTTAATCAAAGTTAATCTTACCTTTTTTCAGGGAGTATGTCATTTGGAACATGATAATAATTTCATGTTTCACCCCTAATATAAAATAATTTTTATTTATTTCATTATTTATATCTAAGGAGCAATCCAATTAATAAAATATAATGTATACTTGGGTTTATGACTACCCTTGGAATTTCATTGTTCCACTTAATTTTTTGATGAGATAAGTTCCTCATCCAACAATTGAATCTTTTTAGGCAATACCCAATGTTGACAATTTAGATCATAATTACGTTTCTTTCAAATATACATCCCATACTTAAATTCATTGGATAATTTCTCTAGTATATCACTCTTTTAATATATATTATAATTTAATTAAGCGATTAAATATCTTGGAATTAATTATCTTATTAAATAATTTTATCCTTCGTATCCAATTTTGATAGGTGTGTGATATGATAATTTTTTATCCTTCTATTTTTTACCTCTTTTGATTTTAAATTCTTTCCCTTAAGACCAACTTTAATTTTTATACCCTAATAGATATATCCTTTAATTTTTTATTTTGTGGATAATTTTCCCCTTAAATCTGTGTCCACTTTAACAGACTTATTTTATGCTGTTTTTGATCAATTTATTTCATATTCATGGATCTATATTACTTGTAACCTGTTCTGTACCTTAAAATTCATATTTTCTTCTTTTAAATACAGATCTATCTCCTACAAAATGTTGAAAAAAATACATTTTTGGCCTCATTGGGAGTTTATCATCATCTCTATCCCCCAACACTACATGGAATATTTTTGAATTCATTAATTATTACAACATCGTTAAATATATATAAAAATTCACAATATTAATTGTTCATGTAGTACATGGTAGGACTTTGGATTCCTTCAATAAGATACCACTCTCTCAAAAAATAATTCCATAATATATAGTTATAATTTAATTATTATACTTATTTGATGTTTTTTCCTTTTCCATAATGATATAGAATATAAGATCAAACTAAAAAGTAAACAATAAAACTTATCAGATAAGTTCAAAGAAAAATGAATTCTAATATTTGAGAACATATACTATAATTCCAAGTTTCATGCATAAAAGGGTTTAAGTGAGAGATTTACCAAGTGGTCGGGGTGAATCACAGTATGAATTCATTTCCATATTTTTAATTTTTATTTTTATTGTCACTTCCCTAATAGATATTTACCTCTAATATTATAATGGTAAATAAATTTTCGCTCTTCTTTATTATGATCTAATTTATAATTTACTTGAAAATCCCTTTATCATATTTATCGATGGATTCTTAACCCAATAAAAAATTTGTGATGTGTAGAATGAAAAAAATAAATCACACAAGAAATTCATATTTTACTTGGTTCACTACTATGGTATAATCTATAAATCATGCATGGAAATGTGATTATTCACTAGAAACACTATTGGGTTGTGTCTAGGTCACTCCTACCTAGGGTCACTCAAATTGTTTATTTTTAGGGAATATTCCCAAATTCCTTAGCGTCACTCCCTATAACTTCAACCCTCTCACCCACTACCATTATATTTTAATAAAATTTGTCTCATAAATAAATAAAAAAGTCACCTTATTATTTTAAATGAACTATATGTAGATAAATTGGTGTCATTGAGCAGAATATACTCCATTATATGCCTACTGGGTTTATTACATTGATAATTATCTTCCTTCATTGAGATTTCATGGAATAAATTCACTTTCTTATTGAATAACTATGGAACAATTTTCTATTTTACATCCTAAAATTGCATTCACTTTTTTACATCACAAAATTTATAATAATTACTTTATTATTATTTGTTGAAAGGATTCCCAGTGTGTGTGAATAACTTCTCCTATAATTTCCAATTAATTTTATGAAATTACTCATTTTATAAAATTTGGATATAAAATGTCATTGGGTATCTATTTTATGTCTTCCCCCTTCCTTTACATATCCATTTCTTATTTCATTTTAAAATAAATGTCCCCATATAATTTCATTTAGAATATTTGAATTTATAATTAAAATTGAAATATAAAGCAGTAAAAAACTAGTCTTACTTAAATCATAGACATTGGATATTTCTAAAATCAGTCTTTGCCAAATACTTTTAATGGGTAGTTACTATATTTTCAAATAATCACCAAAACAACCAAACTAATTCAAGTCACCAAATCTATTTAAACTACCCAGATACCATCCTTCACAACTTTAAGATGTTTTAGGGTGTTAGTGAGTTGTTTGTAATAGTTAGTTTCATCTTCCCAAATAGATTATGGCATGAGACTCCATTGAATATCTGTAATTCACCTAAATATAACCATTGAAATCTATATAGATTTTTTTAAAATGTTTGGAAAAATGGGTTGTTGTGTGAATAATGAAATAAAAAACACGTGAAAAATACCACATTATCCTTCACGGTACGACCCTTAAATTAATGGAATAAACATATTTATTCTAACATGATGGTAAATTCTCTTTAATTATTCATGGAATGAATAAATACATCACAATATGAATATCATCTCTCTAGAAATAAAATTTCCCTAAAAAATCATGAGATATAGTTTTAATGATGTCTTCTACATTCAACATGATCATAAATAACTTTTAGGAATATATATCCTTCAAATATTATCTATAATATATATCACATATTAGGCTCTCATATTTCACACAATAACTTGAAAACACTGGGAAATGATACAATCTTATAAACAAAAACACCATTATGATCCAAAAATGATCATAAAATATAATACTGACTTTTAGGATTCTTTTGGAATTCTTTCCTTTAGATCTAATAACTACAATCACCCAAAACAGAATTATTTGGAAAATAAAACGATCATAACATCCTACATATTCAACTTTAACAATTTCTAGTAAATTTTCATCAATTTATTCATTTAGAAAATTATAAATTATATTATAAAAAATATATAATACCAAATAATAATTTCCCAATAATGTGATTGTCCTTGAAAATAAAATGAATATAAAAATTTAAATAATAAGTAATAATGAGAATAATATTGCGAGTTATGAACCTATCTATGAAAATTGTCAGAATACATAGATTCAACATTAAGTTGTAGTTTTTCTTACTCCAATGATGATGTTTATGATCAAAAGTCCATGGGAATTAGTGATAGGAAATGGAAAATAGTTGAAATTTAATTTATTAAGATATCAGAAAACCAGGTGTAAAATTACGACAATATTCACACAAACTAATCACATTAATTTTATATCATGTATTGAACCCGAAATTGTTAATAAATCCTATTATCATAGGGAAATGACCGATGATATGAATAATGGTCTTTATAAAATATAAAATAACAGAAAAACGGATCTTGTTCCAAGACCCAAAAGAAAAATTTAATTTGGGAGAAATTTATTTTCAGAAAAAGGCTGCATGATAATGAAAAATTTTCTTGAAACATATTAGTTTTTGTATATAAATGGTATTCATAGATTAAGGGTATTAAATTTTATTAGATTTCTCTCTAGTCTCTAATTAATTAAATACCATTATTTCTCTTACCATAGAAGTTTCGAGATAATTTAAAGTGATAAAAATGTATGTTAAATATATTATCATGAATAGTGAGATACATGAAGATATATACATCAAATAACCTAAGGGTTTTCTATTTGACTACAAGAAATGTATTTAAACTAATGAATACCTTTTATTGATTATAATAATCTCCAAAAGATTCACACATTAATATGGAAGATTTATGAGGTACAGTTTAAATACATTTTACTACGTATTGATGAATAAGAAGAAGGATTTTATGGATCTTATGTGGATTACGTGATTATATTTGAAAAAAGGAATTGATAATAGTATTTCCATATCAGGGGGATCATTTTTCATCAGTAAAATCTATGACACATGTCACTCCCAGATGTAATCATTAGTTACCTTAAAATCTAATACAGATGAATATGTGGTTTCATAGATTATAATTGAGCAAATGGTCTGGAAGAAGTCTTGGCTTGAATATATATACGTTATTATTTAATATCCACATTTCATTGTTTGAAAAGAAAAAGTTATACAAATATATCAATGAATACAATACAATAATCAATATTTAATCATATTGATTTTAAGTGTTGTTTTCTAAAGTAAAATTATTTTTGAAGGAATTTTGAAACTATAATCTATACTATCTAAGTGAAAAATAGACGATACAATCACTATGATATTTACAATTGAGTTTTCTTTTTGAAAATGTGAGGCCGAACATAGGAGTGTATCAAACATTAAAACACCTATGTATATTAATTCTTGTGTTTCATCATCTAATTCATTATACTTAAATAATAATAATAATATTAGAAAAAATAGGGGGAGATATCATATCTCATGTAGAGTCTTTATGATTTCATTTTATGGAATATACTTTAATATGAATATATTCATTTCAAATTAATCACACCAAAAATGAAATAGTAATGATAAATATACTCATTATCAATCGATCCATTTTTAAAAATTCGTGATTAGTACTCAGAGAAACACCATTTCATTATGGTGTTCTAGAATGAGTGAGTTATGAATCAATTATATAATCTATTAGATGATCATAGATTTCATATCCAAAGTATTCACTACATTGATCTGATTAGAGGATCATAATAATCTTTCATTGTTGATTTTGTAGTCTATTTTGAAACTCCTTAATCTTTTCAAAATATTAAAATTTTTGTGTCATTATAGAGATATATCCATATCAATTAATGTCATCTGTAAAAGTAATGTGACAAACTAGAAAACAAAACTTTCTTCTGCACTCATTAGTATGAATATATCAATATATATAATATCAGATATTACATTATCCCCTAACCATTTCTATTAAATGATTCATTATACATATTTCTTATTAAAAATTCATAATTCTCAATTTTTCATAATCAAAGGGAAACATAAATATATCTTTATTGTCATTAAAAATTTTTCACATATATTCTTCCAAGAGGGAAATTCAAAAGGTAGCTAGGACTTGAATCAATCTTGACAATCTTATTATGAATGTTAAAAATAAGATTATATATATCTAGAATGTATAAATCACCTATTATATTACAATTTAAAAAAATCCCTTCATGTATGTGGAACACATCTTCTTTTTTTAGTGAATGAGAATCCCGTCTTATCTAAAAAAGATATATACATCAATTTTCTATTTATGGATGGAACATAATAATAGTTCTAAAATTCTATAACGAACTCATCGGGTAATGTCATATCATAATTTTTAACCTCTAATACTAAAACTCTTACTCAATCAGAGACATATAGATCTATTTTACCCTTCATCAATTTCCTTTTATATTTAGTTATATGTTTTTTAGAAACAATCTGGGGTACACACCCAGTTTTTAAAACCCACAAGTCATATTTTGTTAAAAAAAATTCATTAAAATGAACATTTAAAATCCCAACATATTTCTCATTGAGGGAACTAATAAACTATAGATACATGTAATTAACTATTGTATAGTTCATACCCATATGTGATCCTAGAATGATTACTATATAGTATGGAATAATCTATAAAAAGGATATATTTTTTTGTGGGTATCATTTTTTATATATTTTCATCAAGGACTATTAATGAAATATCTCTAACTAAAAATGATGGACTCTTAAATAATCCCCATTATATAAGATAATATTCCTATCATACTATACTCAATTTCTATTTAGTGGTTCCCCATTCACATATCTATTTATGTTGGATAATTTTCAAATATTAACAATTCTGATTCATGGATAGTTGAGTGGATAAACCCATATCTGAATCCATATAATGAATATAATCAACATTATTTCTCCTATAACCAAATAATATTTGGGTCTCCCGACTTGTTTAACCCAACCCAAATTCAAAGGATAATCTAAGAAAGTAAAATCTAGGTGATGATTTATTTATCTTGTCCCACCCAACATGATAATTCAAAGTTACTCATAACCTACATTCTTAACACAATATGATCCATGACACCAAAATTTAAAATTACATACCATATTTGATGATTGAGGTATTGATATGTTCCACATTAAAGGAATATCACACTTAATATTAAAGGTGATTTCTTTCCTAGAATAAAAAATTCAGTATAAATCATATAAATATTAAATTCATATCTATTTCATATCATGTAATCTTTATCTCCTATGGTTTTATTCCTTTTATTATTTATGATTATAAGGACTTAGTTGTAGAATCTATATTCCATCCACTAAATTGGTTTTTTCACACCACATTAATGTGTTTCACTCTCCATCCCATTGGGATGTCCAACATAAAGTACCTCTATCTTGAGATAAATTAATCAATGTATAATTCAATTAATTATTTATCTAAAATCTAATATGGAAAAGAAATATTTGATAACTATTTTGTCCCTCCAAACTCTAAATAAAATTTGGGGCCATAATAGAAGAAAAATAAATTCTATGAAGACATGCCTATCATGTAATACAATTCTCTACATCCAAGAAGTAATTTATCACATATATAATGAATATAAATTTCTAATATTCTCTAAAGGATTTATATAATTATCTAAAATAAGTAATAACTTCTAAATAAATGAAAATTTCATAAATTTGAACATGCGAAAAGTTTTTATAAACTATTTATAAATAAAATCTTATTAAAAACATTTTATAGTTAAGGTATAGATTATGGATT
The DNA here is from genome assembly GCA_963277665.1 of Viscum album. NCBI lineage: Eukaryota > Viridiplantae > Streptophyta > Magnoliopsida > Santalales > Viscaceae > Viscum > Viscum album. The sequence continues at coordinate 1,895,336,350 of OY728119.1, forward strand.
TTCAATTAACATTGATATAAAAAAATAATATCATCATTCAATATGAATTCATTTATTTTATTTGTTTTTTTTTAATATTATCTACAAATATACGATATTATTATGAATTATAATATTTTTTAATCTAGTTTATTTTATAAAAAATATTTATATAATGTAAATATATCATACATAAACATTATTTAAACCTTAAAAAATATCATCAAAATACTTTTTTATGGTTTAAATAATATCTTATTTAATATCCATTTAAATTCAGACAATTCAGATTAATTAATTCTAATTAATGCTTATTTGTAAATATAAATTTCCTTATATTTTTAATTTTTAAATTATTTATAAATTACCCTTATATTTTCGTAGTAAAAACTTTATATCAATATTGAATTGAAAGCCTCATAATTTATATAAATGTAAAATACCATTTTATATTATTTATTAATTTTTTTGAACAATAATACATCAGAAATGATATCCTAAATATTAAATCTTTAATATCAATGGTATATTTAACAAAAACTAAAAAATTAACCACAAATCTTTTATAGTTAAATAATTTTTCCAAAAAATTAAAAATTAAATAAATATTCCAAAATATATAGTTCCATTGTTTATAGACATTCCATATATTATAAGAAACACTAATGATCTCTTTTATCACAACATTAAATAAGACTATGTTAATTTCGTTATAGAAACCATGACTTTCAATCCACATTACAATAATTATTTTACACAATATTAAGTGGAGATCTCAACATTACATTATTATATAATGTAATGTTGAGAGGAGAAAACAAGTTAATATTTCATAAATCATGATATTTATTTCATATTGATAGAAAAACATTTATTCTATAAGGAATAATTGTAATGTACCATGTTTTTTAAGGTAAACACTATGTTTTATAGTGTATATGATATGCAACATCGAGGAGAAACGAACAACTAAAAATTATTTTTTAATATGGTTGTTGTCGCATAGATGTTTGAATTGTAGGAATAAATATGATTAAAAAAATTATTAAAATATGGTTTACAAAAGTATATATAATTATTTATTTGGTGAACAATTAACTATAAATGAATATAAAACCCTTCTAAAAACAAAAAAGAAATGTTTTTCCAAAAAACTATTTAAATGTGAATAAGTTTATTTTATACAAATAAATAATAAAAGACAATTTTTTGTACTATATTAATTTTATAGATATGTATATATACTCAATCGAATATTTAACATTAAACATTCATTTATCAATAAATGATATATGAACAAATCCAATTTTAAATATAAAAGAATTAGTTTTCTAAAAAACAAATTTACCACATTTTGATGGAAAACTTCTTTTAAATCTTGTTGTTGACAATTTTAGATATTATATTTGATAAAATAAAATTATTCATTATAATCATAATATGAAAATTTACTTTGGTTTAATTTTTTTTATTTTTTCAGAAAACATTAATATTTTGATTAATTGTGAAAAAATAATTCATTTTAATTGAAAAATTACTTTTCATGAAAATAATTTATTAACCTAAATTATATTATATATTAATTTTAAACTATAATTATATAAATTATATAAATGTTAATTTAATTTATGACAATATACGCAATTTGACATTGAAATCGGAAATGAAAACATTGTTTACTTTTGAATGTTTTTTTGTTAAAAAAACTCATTTTCTCATTCTGTCAATGTGATTAAATGTTAATTAATTTAGGAAAATATCGAATTTTAGAAGTGTGAAAAATGGATTTAATCTTCTTTAGAATAATTTCCAAATTTATTAAATATTTATCTTTTATTTTTGGACATTTTGAATAATAACATTAGTATTTTTTATTATTAACACTATATAAGGTAAATAAGATAATTAACGATGAAAATCATATAATAAATATTATAAAATTAACATATAACTTGTCCTAATTTCATTGGAAGAATTTTTATTGAACAAAATAATACATTACATGAAATTATAACATTTTAAATCCAATTGGATTGGAGTGTGAAATTTATAATATTATATTCAAAGATAAGTCTAATTTTTCACACTTTTTTTAACAAGTGAAGTGTTTTTTATATGGGGTTATATAGGGGATCTGTTCGACTATAAATATAGTTTTGTAATATATTTTTTTTATATTTATTATGATAGTTTATTTATATTATTTTGAAAAAAATGACTAAATTAACGGCTTTAACAATGATGATGTAGTAGTTGTTTAATTGATAAAAATATCATTTAAATTATATTAAAAATTATAAAATAAATATTATTTGAGATAATAAATGTCATCCACAAATTTATTAGGTACTTTTACATTTTAGATATTTGTTAAAATAGTTGGGTCAAAGATATCATGATTTTACGATATTTAAAAAAAATCAAGTGATGAATAGTGTAAAAATTGGCATTAATGATATTTTAAAAGAAATAATATTTTATTAAATGATATAAAATTTTGAAATATAAAAAATTCAGATAAATAATTTTTTATAAATCATAAAATTTCATAAATTACTCATTTATTGGCCTTTTTATTTTATTTTAATTATATTAACCCACGATGTGTAAATTACAAGATATCACAGTAGGAGTTACAAATGTTAAATAAGTGTTAAAAAAATGATAAGGATTACAAAAATTATCAAAACACATATAATTTTCATTGGAAGGATATACTTTGACCCATAATCATCCTATATTATAAATACCAGTTTGGATCCTTTTGGAATAGAAAAATAATTTATATCAATTTAATATTCTGTAGATTTCTAAAAGTGTTTATCCCCTATCTTATACCAAGTCACCCCTTATTATCTTTTATTGAATCTTTAGAACCTAATTAGTTCAACCAATACCTACCCAAATACCTTACTATAATCACTTCATATATTCTTGATACCTTATTTTAGTGATAACAACCACTTTAGAGGTGTTAATCAAAAGAGATCATCCGAAGAAGTGGTAACCTTTTTAATCAATTATTTTTGTTTTATTAATTCTTCAAATTCATTAAACAATTATTAAACAATTTATAAATAATAACTCAATTATACCCAATATATAGAGATTTTATTATTTTAATATCAACACCTAAATCCATCTCCACATCAATCAAATGGTAAAGGAATTTTCATTCTTGTGTATGTTGAACTACTGCCTTGCGAACAGATATAATTTTTTCCATCACCATTTCTCAAGACCAAATATAATGATGGAATTAATGTTTATATATGACATTAATGAAATATATATCATTTTTAAAGAATACTATATTATTTTTGTTCTTACCTTTATACACACATAAAAATGATAACGAAGTTTGTGCGTACGTGTGAACTATTACCTCCACAAAAGGATGTGATACATTTTTAATCAACACATCACATGGATGGTATATATAATTCTATTTAAATTATTTATATTAGAAAAATAATATTATTATAACTATGTAAAGATAAAATTATACTTACATTATATCTATAATGATCATTCACAAATGGTAATGTTACTTTCGTGTACGTATGACCTATCATCTCCAGGATTATTACATTGACCATTTTTCCTAACTATACATAAATGGTTTGATTTAAAATGAAAATTGATGTATGAAATTGATTGCTATGTAATTAAAATTTTTATAGAGTTTATGGATTATTTTCACTTTGAATATTTAAATCATACAAAATTAATTATGGATTCATTATCAATATATCATCAAAATATCTGATAATAAAATAAGTAATTATGTAATTATTATAACATGATAATAAGTGATATAAAAGGAATAATAAAAATTCAAATGTCATCAAGAAAGTAAATAATTAAACAATTTTTATTATTCACAATGATTAAGATTTTATGCGATGATTCAGACTCATGGTAAGTGACTTTCTTTATTAAAAACATTTTTAATGATTCTTTTTAAATTCCTTTCAAAAATTTCAAAGATAATATTTTGTAACCTATACGACATGACTGGTTTCTCCAAAAATGATGAAACATTATTATATTAATGTTTTACATATGTGTTTTTATAGTTATTTTTTATGAAAAATGTTTTCATTATTATTCTTGTGACTTTTATATTTTAAAATTGATTAAAAAAACAAATTTGATATCTCAGTGTATTTTTATCATATGTGGAAAATAGTTTTGAAAGGTTTCATGCATTATATATTCGTGGGAAATTTTTTTATTTGTTTTTATTTCATTTTATCTCAATATATGACAGGTTGATCCCAATGATATCTCAAAATATGATGGGTTGTTCCCCATTATAGCTCAAGATATTATGGGTGAGCCCCATTATAGCTCTCTAGATAATTGGGTACTCTGAAGATAAAATTTGACCATATGGTTACTCTATTTATAAGGATGAATGTAAGTGTTATATGTTGATGATTTCCCATGGAACCTTCATGACTTTTATATGTATTCTAACAAGTTTTTATGAAAATGGATTTTAATGGTTTTTGGGTTTTAAATCAACTAACGAATTTATTATTTATGTCCATCATTGAGAATTTGGTGCTCATACCTTGTTTTAAAATGTTTTCATAAGGTTATAAGTATATGTAAGATAAATTAAGAAGTGAAGTTTTATATTATGTTTTTTTATGAAAAATGATCAATTTTTTATTTTACACATTTTTTATTGAACAAATGGATATCATTTTAATATTACCAACATTATACACATGTGGAATGTTATTTTTGAAATATAACATAATTCACCAAAAATTTAAACTAAAAATATCCTAAAATTTGAATTCTAGTATAAAAACACTAAAATATGTAATGTTTTAGGCCAGGTCTTTAATTTTGGTTTTAGAGGATGGTTTTGAGAAATTTGGAGATTACGATGTCTTCTAAATAATTAAGTATATCATAATGGGTTTATAATTTTAATGTATTAGAATCCCATTTTGAGGTGTTAAATTTCGAAATTTTAAGGTAAGGAATATTATTTTTAGAGAAATTAATTTTTTAGGTAATTATGGGTTATTAAATTTTATGATTGAATATAATGTTTATGAGAGAACCTTCACTTAAAAAAATATATTAAGGTTATTTTTAAGATGTTTCAAAATTAATCGATTTTTATAAGGGTTATATCAATATATCTTTATAAAAATAAAAATAAAGCAAAATGGGTACAAAACCATCATGTCTAGAAAGGCCACGAGAATCGAACTCACATCGAAATGTTGATAAGGGAGTACCACATACCAATGGCTGACATGAAGTCTCTGTTAATATGAATTAATTATTTTTAGTTAAACAATTTTATGGATGAAGAATAATTTTATTTGGGTAACATACATTTTATCAAATATATTTCCATGGAATTTAAACAATTATTTTCATATTAAGTGAACAATTTCATTTCAGGAGATGTTTAAAATTTTGTGAATCATATATAATCATGGTAGATAGAATAAAATGGTATTTTATGAGGAATAAATATTAAATTATATTTTAGAATAATCTAGGATTTTTTGTGGACTTATTGTGATTTTTGGAAATAGTTAGCATGTCTTGATGATTAAAAAGAAAATTATTTTTTGGTATGAGACATCAAGAGTAATTATTGATATTTAGAGATAAATGTTAATTGTTTTTGGAATTCTGCCTGATTAAATCATTTAATTTTTTGGGTTTTAATCTTAGTTATAATATTTTTGAGTACTTTTATGTTTAGTTATTTTTTTAATGTTCTATGTTGAACATTAGGTATTACTATTGATTTTTTGTGATTAATGTAGTTTTTCATCTTATACATGTTTATTCTTTGGATGAATTATATAATATTATTATAACTATTTTGGTTTTTGTTAATGTTTAACAGTAGGATAAATTTGTAATTAATCTTTTCTGCAATATGTGATTCTCTAGAAGACGATTCTAGTGCTTCATGTGGGAATAAGTTATCATGAGTACTCATTTTTTGGAGAAAAAGATGAGTTTGTGGTGGAATATTATTAATGGATGAAACCCTACTTATCATGTATGTATATTTATTTATTATCCTAGTATGTGAAGTAATATAATTCCTTAAATTTATGGAAAGGATCTTAAAACAATTATCCAATTACCTTTGTTACTAAGAAATCAATGACCTTTTAACCCATAGAAGAATTATAGTTTATTTATCGTTAAATATATCATTAACATGTTCTCTATCAATATCCCCTATTAATTTATAGTTAGTTTATCTTTTATATCAATTTTTTACATCATGGAATCCTCTTTTTCATTATTTAAGGTGAATTATTTATTTCTCATTGTTTTTTAAAGTAGAAGTTTCATTAATATTTTTCTGATGAGGGATTTTGATAATGGTATTTTGAAAAGTAAAAACCCTAGATTTCGAATCCAAGTAAAAATTATGAGGAATAAATTTATTAACTGGGGGAGAATTTTTAATCCCGATTTTTTAAATGGAAACACTATGTTTGATACTATACATGATATGCCACATCGAGCTCAAACATAAAACTAAATAATATTATTTAATATGGTAGTTATAAAACTTCAATTAGAATGAAAGGAATGAACATGATTAACTATTTTATAAAAATATGGTCTACAGATGTATATATAATTAATTATTTTATGATCATTTAATTATAATTTAAAACAAAACCCTTTTAAAAATAAAACTAATTATTTTTTTTGAAAAACTATTTATATGTGCACAAGAGTATTGTATAAAAATAAATTATAAAATCACAAATTTTGGATTTTATTAATGAAATATATATATATATATATATTATTATAATATTTATCAGTCAACATATGTGTTTTTAATACGTGATATAAGAACCAATAATATTTTAAATATAAAAGAAGTATTCTAAAAAAGAGTTATACAACATTTTGAAGGCGAACTTATTTAATATATAGTTTTTTGAAACATTTATAAATTATATTTTAGAAAATGAACTTCTAATATATTTCTTTTATTTGTGTACATTAGTAATAGTTATTTTAGTAATTTGTTTTATTAAACCGGTTAAAGTATAATCATGTATTTAAGTTTAAAAATAAAATTATAAATATTATAAAATTACCCTAAAACATGGTATATTTTCAATGGACGAGTGTGTGTCCAACAAAAAGAATTCTTGGTCCAAAATTATACCCTTTATAATCCACATTTATAAGATTATAAAATTTATAATATTTAATTCAAGGAAAAGTCAATTTTGTCTCACTTTTGTTTTTAACAAGCGGGCTATTTTTAATATGGGGTTATAGAGGGTATATATTTGAAAATAAAGAGAATTTAGAAATATAAATTTTTTATTTTTATAATGATAATATATTATTAATTATTCGAAATGAAATAATTAAATTAAAGGCTTTCGTAATGATGTTGCAGTAATTTTTTAGTAAAAATAAATATCAAATAAATGATATTAGAATTCTAAATTAAATATAATTTGATGTGATAAATGTCAAACAAAAAAATTATATTTATTTGAATGTTTCTTGATGAGTTAAAAAGTGGGTTCCAAGATATCATGTGTTTATGATATTTTTAAAAAGCCAGGTGATTAATGGTGTCAAAATTGAACTTAATGATATTTTAAAATAAATAATATTTTTTGAAAATATATAAAATTAATTAAAATATAATAAAATTTCCAAATTAATGGGATATGTCTTAAAATTTCATCAATAACTCATTTATGGGTATTTTCTCATTTTATAGTAATTATATTAGCACTCAAAGAGTAAATTACATTATATAACGGAAAAATTAAAAAAAGTTAAATAAGGGTAAAAGAATAATCAAAACCAGTATAATTATCATTGTATGCATTTATTTTGACCCATAATATTACAATATTACAAATAAATCATTTTTTATCCACTTGGATTTGAAAATTAATTTATATTAATTTAATATTTTTGATGTATTCCAAGAGTTCCCTTCCCCTCTCTTATAAAATGGATCCCATTTCTCTCTTTTCATAAAATATAAACACTTATATTTTTTAGATAAGATCTCCACAAACACATTCTTTGAATACCTAAAAACAATATAGATGAATTATTTTAGGCATAATACCGTTCCTAGAGGTGTTAAGGTGTTGATCATAATAGATTGTCCGAATAAGAGGTATCATTTTTAAACAATTAATTCTGTTTTATTTATTCTTCAACTTCATTAAAATCTTCCTCAACTATGATGAAATGAAAAATAAATTATTATAAATAGATTTATATGTTATTATGTTAACATTATTACCTAAATCCATCTCCACTTCCATCAAATGGGAAAATAATTATTGTTCGTTTGTGTGACGAACTACCACTTCGCAAACTAATATAATTCATTTTCTATCACAATCTCTCAAGACTAGTTATAATGATTAAATTATGGGTTATTTATGATATTAAGGACTTATTTATAATTTCTAAGGGATAATATATCTTTTATGTTCTTACAATTCTATGTACATAAAAATGATAACGTCGTTCGTGCGTACATGTGAACAATCACATTCACAAAGTGATGTGCTTTGTTTTTCATTACCAAATCAGATGGATGATATATATAATTATATTTAAATTATTAATATGGTATTAATGATATTATAAAAACTATTTAATGAAAAAATTATACGTACCTTTTTCCATTATGATCAATGAAAAATAGAAACGTTTCCCATGGGTAAGTACTTCCTACTATCTCTACGATTTTAACATTGTTAGTTTTTTAAACCATACATTAATGGTTTGATTTAAATATTTAATTAATTTATAAATTTAATTATTATTTTATGAATATTATTCTGGAGAATATGTAGTAATTACAATTTGATTATTGACATAGTACAGAATTCATTTTGGAATCAGTACTAAATATCATCAAAACGTCTGACGTTAACATATAAAATTATGTAATTTCTATTAAATTATAATAAGTTATGTAAAAGGAATAATTTAAATTTAAATTTAATAAATAATGAAAATATTTAACCTAATTTTAATATTTAGAAAGATAAATATTGTACGTGATTAGTCAGACTCAGGGTATGAGGCTTTATTTTTTAAACTCTCTTTTAATGTTCCATTTTAAAACCCTTTTAAAAATTTCAAAGGGAATGTTTTTAATGAATAAAACATGAGTGGTTTCTCAAAATTCCCTTCCAATTAATTATATTAATGTTTTCTTTATAAATTTTAATAATTATTTTTGAGGAAAATAGATTCATTTTTATGTGGATAACTTTTATATTTTCAAAGTTACTTTTAATGAAAAATCGATTTTGATATCTGAATGTGATTTTTCAATAAGTTGAAAATACTTTTCAAGGGTTTATGCAAGATATGTTACTTATAAATTGTTTACTATGTGTTGATCTTATTATATATCAAGGTATAACTGGTTGATTCCCATTATTGCTGAAGATTTGATGGGTTAATCCTCATTATATGTCAAGATATGATCGGTGAACCCTATTATAGCTCAATATATTCCGAGTGTTTCATGTTATTGATATTATATTCATTGGGTACTCTGGATATGGAAGTCAAAATTATGGTTATTCCATTGGTAATTTTTAATATAATTCTGATATGTTTATGATGTCCTAAATCACCTGCATGATTTTTCAATGCATGCTAGTAAGTTTTTAAGAAAAGTGTTTTTAGTGGATTAATTATTTTCACTAGACTAATGATTTCACTATTTTTGTATATTACTAAGATTTTTATCTCACCCCATGTTTCAAAATGTTTTTCACATTGTATAAGGATGGAGGAGATAATGAAGGAAGTAAAGTTTGATATTATAAATATTTGACATGAAAAGGAATATACGTTTTAGATTAAAAGTTTTCTATTCGAAAAAATTGGTACTATTTTAATAGTACCCACATTGTTTGAATGTGGAATGTTATGTATGAAATATGGCCTAATTCTATAAAAAATTAAAATAAAAAAAATTCATCGAATGTGATTTCTAGTTCAAAACACTATAATATGTAATTTTTAAGGTCAGGTCATTATGAGATGGATTTAATACCACTGATGTGATTTAGTGGTTCATCATATGGACAAAGAATGTTAATAAAAAAACATATATGTGATGTAACAATACACAATATAATCAATAAAATAGTGTAAATGTGGAACGTAAACACTGTTTACCTAATGTGATGTGTAATCGATCCTTGAATCTTCATTGTATACAAGATAAATACCACCTTAATAAAAAAAAGAAAGCATCAGACTTCTCAAGTGGATTACACTGGTTATAGGAGTCCAATACATTTCTTTGGGATACCTAAATGCATAAGGGTTACTAATTGTTTCAACAAGTGGTACATTATGTATCTGGAGGAAGTGAGTATCATGAGGCTTGCATAAAATAATTTGTACCCTTGAGGAGGGATTTTATCCATTTATATATCCATCCTCATATTATTTTAATTAATGAAATGAATTTACCATATTAAATGTACCAGAAAATATTTATTTCCCAAATTACTAAACTATTTAATCCATTAAATTGTCATGTAAACAATAATTAATCAATTCATAATGGATTTTAAAATGAAATAAACTTTTGTGGGGAGAGATAGAGGATGCATGCACTCATCCTGTGTAGTGGTAAATTTATACCCAATTTGTATTATGATGGGTGAAATATATTCTATATTATAAATAATATAAAAATTTTCTAGTGTATTAAAAATGGAGAAAATAATCACTTTTTCCCTAATACTAATACTAACCCATATCAAACTACTTGTAAGTCTCAAATGTATAGTTTCCACTTGTGCCATGATGTTCCCTAAAAATGGTGGAGTACAAATATCAATATTGTTCATGACCACAAAAAACAAATCTTGTGAAAAGATCCTGATGCATGAATGAAAAAAACTAGATCTATAAATTATGGAAGAAAACTATCGAAGCTAGCTCTTCACTAGTTGAAAGTATGATGTTCTAGGCACCTGGGAACACCTAAAAAACAATCCTCCTTAGGGAGCCCTGATGCATCCCCTCTTGAGATGTTTCTAGCCACACCTACATTATATAAGTCAAAAAATGTTTATTCTACACCTCTAAATACTTATGATATATTAATGGTGTTTCTGCATAATGAATTTCTTGGAGTAACACATCTTCAAAATATCACGATCAGGACTACTTTCATTGAAGGTGGAAAGGACTGAAATGATGAATGTCCATTAATCTATTCATGGGTTCCCAAAAATGTTGAATTCATTATATATATATATCTATGTGTTTGTGATCATACATGTATAGGAAGTAGGATAATCATCAAAATTACCATGAAAAAAATTGAAGATTCATATAAATGCTTTAGTGAATAAAAAGCAGAACCAACAAACACCTACCATGGAATTAATCACCCATTCTCACAAAGGCCCACTCACCCAATAGCGCATCCATGTATAATAACGTACTACTAAAAAATATCACTAATAATGTACCTCAAAATATTTTCACCTTGGTTTTTCATGCTCATGTCCTAATGTTAAACAACTCATTCTCTTATACAACCGTAGTCATTCTGAAAACACTATAAAAATATCATTTCATTTGATGTGGGAAAGACTGTAGCCTTACCTTCCCTAACCCATGTAGGGACCAACACACTCTTTCATACTAGTAGCATAAATACCATAACCAAGATTATTACTTTATATCAAATCTCTATAATATATCACATCCTTATAACATATACATCTTAGTAGGGTATTGTGAAATTTAATGACATTAACCTCATGCCTTTCTCCAACCATGCACAACCCCTTCCAATTATCATCACATAATCCACATAACTAAACAATTTCAAGTAATATTATCCCATTACGTACCTAGATGGGAGATTTAAGATAGATTAGTTAGAAATAAGTACTATCACCTAAAAGAATGTTGAGGAAAACTCCCATAGCCAAAAACATTGGGGATATCTTGCTCAGGATACCATGTAAAGAAACCATAATAATGTATAATCATAAAAATGACATAGATGTCCAACCATGAGTATTTTTACTAAAAAGTATGATAAAAACCCATAATCAATAACACTCTTTCACCACCACATAGTTCCATCTCTACCAACCATCTAACAAAAAATAAAACTTATTTCACAAAAGATATCCACCACAACCTTTTAGACTTTACCATTTAATAAAATCATGTAAAAAATATATATGTTACATTACCATATATATTAAATTAATTATTCCCTTCATATCCATAATTAAAGAAAAATCATTCCCATCAATTACCCATGCATAACACATTCATTAACCAGTAATCTGATGAATGGGTAATTCATTTACAACCCACGGATATTGAATTCTAACCCTACCCATTTACTATTTTTATTATTACCAAACCTATAACATTCCCACAAAAAAACTATAATATCATCCCCAAATCATGAAAATCACCACTACATTATCACCCACAGATATCATGATTATAACTACCATAGAAGTTGATCCCTTACAGAACAAAAACTATCATTTCCCAATCCATCCAACTGTATCCCCAATTCCCAACAAATACCATTGTCCCAAAACTAGCTGCAACCAAATACCATCACAACCAAAAACCATAGACGTATAAACTAAATAATAATATAATGTCACGCAATAACATATTTCAGTAACAAGGACTCACAAAATCCCCATATTAAAAATATTTTGCCTCATTCACATAACACCCCTTTCATGGTTGATAACAAAGTAATCCATATTTCACATAATTGATTCTTTAAAATCCTTAAGTAGTAACAATTTATTGAAATTTGAATTCACTATTTAAAAAATGTAATAATTCAAGAAAAATTACGATTGAAAAACATTTTGTTCAACAACTTTGGTTATTCAATGAACTTATAAAAAGTCATCGAAACATGTAAACCCTTACAGATCACCCTTCTGATAAATTTACTTTAGTTTGTTTCATTTTTTATATTAATCCTACAACACCCCGATGTAACTTTTATGTTTATATATTGATTAAATTACATATTACATTTATGTTGAGGTTTTTTGTGCTAAATTATATGAAAATTTTGAATTTTTTCAAGGTCAAACAGTTACCACATAGTTTTGTAAGTCATACCACTAAAGCGAGCGGTCTACTAAAATTCAAATAGTGTGTCAGTCACATGGTTACAACAAGATTTTGTATACCATGTATATAAATTGTGAAAAAATATCAATCATGGATATTTTGGTCATTTTTTTATTCACCTTTTTCCCCCCATTTGTATTCCCACTTATAAGGGTACATTTGAGCATCCCTCGAAGATGACTGTCTCCCTCTCCTCACTTTTCATGTTGATTAATTGAAGGATTCATGGTGGGTTCTCATTAAAATGATACGGTTAGGGTCCATTAAATCTTTTTAATATTTATTCCCCTTATTTATTCTCTCCTTAACCCCTCTTCTCTAACCCTAGAGGCCATAGTGGATAAACCTCATGTCCAGGATTTTATAAAAGGGGATTTTTGTTTTTTAGGGATTGTGAGGTTCCTCTCCTAGCCTAAAATTATAATATTCATCAAAGGTAAAATTATTAAATATGTGGAGGTAGTTTTCCCATGTCTTTACTTTTATTTTGGTGTTTCATTGATGCATAGATTTTGAAACTCTTTCCCCCAAGTAGATATATATATTCAGGTGTATTTGAAATTGTTTTATCGTGGAACAATGATGCTTTTCTGAATTTTCCTTGTGATATAATGAGATGAACTTATATTATGGAATCATTTTCTTTTCAAAGGAAATTGATGATTGTCTAAATGTTTGATAAAATTACAATAACTTTTTTCTATAAAAGAAATGATTTATATGTGTAATTTTGAACTTATTTTTTTAATGTTGGGTGTTTCATGATTAATGAGTTTACCCTATTTATAAAAAGAGTTACTTGTTTCAAAAAAATTATCAATCACTTTTTTACTAAATATGACTATTATTTTATGGTTATTATGTATAATTTGGGTTTTCTATGATTCTTTTCTAATGGTTTTTTTATGTTTTTTAAATTGTGGGGTTACTAGCTTAAAATCGAAGGCCCATGTGTCACATTGTATAAAATATTTCTATAGTCAATGTGATTCAACTGTGTTGAGACGTATTATATACTATTATTTATGTTTGTGTATATTAATAGATGAATTAAATTAAAAAAATTGGTTTTTATATTTTGGTTGGGTCTCCTCTTACGTGGGTGTTATATGTAGGATAGAAAGTTGGTATTGAGATGTATTGCCTTGTTTTTTTCTTTTGTTGTTTGATTAATGATAATAAATTTTTCCCACATATAATAGATAATTTCATGAGGATACTAGGGTAAAAAACACTACCATAGATTGGGGAAAGGGATGCGTTAACTTTTATCAGTGTTAAGAAAAAAAAGCACTGATAAAAGAAACACATTTATCAGTGCGGATAAAGGTGTACCCTTAATCAACTCTATTTTAAGTGTTGATAAATGATAGGGTTATCATCACTAATTTTAGAGCCAATAAATGATTCTATTAAAACAAATAAATAATTTATATAAAATTTATATAATTGTACTAAAAATAATTTTTTTACTTATATAAATTATTTAAATAATCCATGTTTATAAATTTATAATAATTTTTTGAATTCTAAATATAATTATTTATCATAATTAATATATATATATATATTAAAAAACATATATCCTTAATGAATATGTATATATATATATCATGAGATGGGGATGATTGTTTGTCATTATTTGTATTTATATATTGATCCATGAGTATAATTGATCCTATATGATCATAATGTTTATTTATAGACATGATTGGGTGTTATGTTCAAAAAGTTAATATTACATATATTATGATGAAGCACACATGCATATGGTATATATTAATCATTATGAATGTTCATTATAAATTAACACCTATATGATTGATTCATGTTATACCCATGAACATATGATGTTCTCATAAATACTTGTAAAATAAAAATTAATACATTAAAATAAAAAATTTATTTATTAAATTTTGTATTATAAATTTTGATTCTATAGATTTTTTTTTTAAAATTTCATTATTAATAATTATTTTTCTTACTATATTTATATATTAATGAATTTAAATAATTATAAAAGTATAATTAATATATTTATTATAATTTTATATATGTATATATTTATATATTAATATACAAATATATAAATATATTTATTTATAATTATAAATATAATATATATATATATATATATTTAAATAATTATAAAATTATAATAATTATATTTATAATAATTATAATATTATAAATATATATAATTATAGAAATATTTTTATAAATATATAAAAATATTTATACATATATAAAAGTATTTATAATTATAATTATAAATAATATATAAATATATGTTTAAATAATTATAAATTATTATTAATATATTTATTATATTTATAATGACAATTATAAAGAAATATTTATTTATTTATAGTCATAAATAAAAATAAATATATATATATTTAAATAATTAAAAAATTATAACAAATAAACTAATTATATATATTTAATATAATTTCATATGTATTTAAATACATACATATATTTATTTAACAAATTATGAAATTATAAAAAAAAAAATATAATTAATATATTTATTTTAATTTAATATGTATTTAAAAATATATATATATACATATATTTAAATAGTTATGAAATTATAATAAACAATTAGATATATATATTAATTTTATTTTCATAACTATCTAAATATATATTTATATTTATTTATATTTATGACTATAATTAAATTTATATCTATTTACATTAATGAATATATATAAATATATATCTACATATTATTATATTTATAACTATATTAAATATATTTATTATAAATTTATAGTTATAAATAATTTATAAACATTAGGAATTTATCAGTGATTTTTTAGTGTTGATAAAGATAACCCTTTTTTTGTGCTAAAAATATGCTGATAAATACATGTTTTATCAGAGGTATATTATTAGTGTTAATAAAGACATGTTTTATCAATTCTATATTAGTATTCCTGATAAAGGCTTGTTTTATCCGCGATTTATATTTTAGTGCCGATAAAAACATCATTTATCTGTGCTTTCTAAAAAGCACTGATGAAATCCTTTCACGTTTTTATGAATTGAAGAATATAAGATCCACATGTCGCTCAAACCTTAAGCTTTTGCGGAAGTTTAGATCTGTCTCCACCCTAACCCATGCCCCAATCACTACCTCTGCAGCTGCCGCATCTGCCTTCACCATGTCCTCCTTCGTCACAGCCTCCTCCAACCTCACCTTCATCTCCAATACCCTGCCACTACTACCCCCGCCTCCACTATCTCCGACTCTGCCTCCTCTATCCTTGCAACCCACGCCATCACTACCACTTCCACTGCCCCCATCTTCGGCTCTACTACCCCCACCACAACCTCTGCCTCCTCCACATCAGGTATTCCTTCTTGATTTCTATAGACATTTTTTATTTTTCTCATTTTATTTTCACATTCATAGTTTCACACCTATTTTTTCAGGAATGAAACATTTGTTCCTATAAAAATTTCATTTCTTCTGTGTATTTTATCCACTGTTCATATTACCTCCCCCTTAATAATGTATTGCACATTTTTCATAAGTTGAAATATTTTTCTAAATCTGTATGAAACTATACAAAAACCTCCACCAATAGTAGTGGTTGCTAATAAATCATGTCACTCCCACATTTTATGTAATTTGATGAGATTATTTTACATATATTTCATGATATTTTTTGTTTATTCCCAAATAATTTTTCATTTTATTTTGGTGTTATATTCTTATACATTAAAACATACATAATTTATATATTTTTAGAGTTATTGGATAATTTATCCTAAAATTATTATATTTCTTTTAAATCTTATAATTTAAAATTAGACATCATTTGTGCATTCAAAATTATATTGGAACAGAATAATGTTTTTCAAGGAGTGTATTTTTTACTGACAAAAAGCTATTTCCAAAATCCTGCTTCCACAATTATAAGACCGTATTGGGGAAATATGATCATTAATTGTTTTTGTAGAATAAATTTTCTGTTAAACAACCTTATAAGTTCAATCTTGTATGGATTCCAAATTTCATAATATTATATCATGATTGAGACAACACATGTTGGGGGGGAATTTCATCTTGTATTGAACTGAACCTTTGTTCCAATTATCTTAAGATCTTCATTATATGTTATAGATAAATTTCTAATGTCTCTTATAAGAAATCATCAAGGTTATTAGTGTTATTTTATTTAACCTCCAATTTATCATCTTTTACAATCATTTTGGTTTCTTATCAATCCTCTAAAGCATAGAACAAGTTTTCAAAAATATTTTTGGTCACTTATTTCTTAAAAAGACCATGATTCCTTACTCTAAACTTTATAATATGAGAACATTCCCATATGACCTCAATATTTTAATGTAATCATTAATTTATGGCCTTAATGTATATAAATTAATGTCATTACAACATGACATTAATCTATATGTTGTAGGGTTCATCCCCATTAATTCCAAATAGGTCACAGTGATCTATCCCATGTGAACTTGGACTATTACATTCCATGTTTGTATGATCCCAATATATGTATGTGTTTTATTTCATAAAACTATATATGGAATAATTTATGTTTCTCTAGGATATATATTGATTTGATGATTTTCTATCTTTGGATCGACCTTAAATTTCATTTTTATATTATTTTCCCCAATCATTTATACTTCCATAGTGAATTGTATATGAATTCAAGATATTTTGTCTATAATATCCTATTTTAGAAATAAAAATGATATTTTGTTTGGAACAAAATATTTTTGAAAAGAAAAAGAGATTTTATTGAGTGAGTTTATTTTAAAACAAAATTATTCAGCAAATAAAAATTATTTTAAATGGTTTGAAATGTATTAAAAATGATTTATCTTATATATTAATATTTATATTGAATTTTTTTTTATTTAAATTAAATAGGTTTATTGAGAAAAGAACTAATTTTTGAAACCATGTGTGAAGATATACATGTATGAATGTTTTCACACATTTTAAATCATTAATTGTATTGGTTCATGAAGCTTCTTTGAATTTTTCTAAAGATGTAATTATTTTATTGTGAAAGAGTTGTAGAATAGATTGGATTATTTTAAAAAGGATGTATTATTTTAATGATTATTTTTTGTTCATGGTTGGGTTTTTAATGGTATTTCATGTGACATTTTATAAATAGTTTTCAATGGACTTCAAAAAAGATGTTTTCCCATAATATTTTCAGTTTATATTTTTCTTTAATTTGGAAACCCATTAATTTATATAGGGAATACAAGTATATTGAAAATACCACTTGGGAAATAGAATGTCACTAACTCTATCCAACACAAAATATACCTATCACGACCTTACTATGGAAAAAGGTGAATTAATTTTTATCCCCATTGCAACTCTTAAGAATAATTTTTATTAAAATCCAATGACATGGTTTATTAATCCATTATGTATTTATATTTATTAAATACTACCATTACTATCAAAAAACATTATATTCAAAATAAAATATTCATTTGATTAGAAATGAATGCGAAGAATACCTATTGGGAGAATGCACACATATATCATGAAGTTGTGATTTACATAGAAGTAATGAATTGTTTCATATGTTTGTTTAATTTATTTCAATTATTATGACTCATATATGAATTGTTTTCTTATTCTGGTGGATTTTTTTTGAGTTTCAGCAGTTTTTTAAAAATTAATCATGTTTGTGAGAGATTGGACTTCGAGGCTCTAACTGAGATAATGAGAATAAGGAAATGTGCCAATAATGCATACAACCATCATGAAGATGTTAATTCCTACTACTTATATAATTAATTTTTTCATCATTGTGTCTAATGTTTTCTTGTTAATTTCATTATCATTTTTATCTAATATTTATTTTTCTTTTTATAGATCTTTTTTTAACTTATATTTTCCTTGAAAATAACTAGAACAAACCTAAAAAGAGAGAACATGTTCTGTTTATGTGGAGGAGAAAACACCATGTTTTAAAAAATGTGATGTAAATCATGAGGATGCATCTTCCATGTGATTTCTCAACAATTTAATTCAAATTATTACATCTCAAAATATATTTCATAAAAAATTAAATGAAAAGTGTAGTAATCAGTCGCAACTCAATCATCTTTACATCAATCAAATACATAGCGGGCATGGAATGGCACAAAGTGTATGTTTTTAGTTTATAATATCATTTTACCCTTTAAGATTTGTATATTTTGAACTACCGTGATTTAATCCATGAATAATGATGATGGTCATAAGAGATTAGACATCGAGAATACAACAAAGATAATGAAAATAAGGAAATTAGACAAGAATGTACACAACCATCATGAAAAGATAAAGTCATAATAGTTATGTAATTAATTTATTAATAATTTTATCTATTATTTGTTGGTTAATTTCCTTTTCAATTTTTTCTATTACATTTTCAGTTTCTTACTGATCTTTATAGAACATATATTTTCCTTTCAAATATCTGAAAGAGTCTTTAAAATAGATACTATTTTGAACTACCATGCTTTTATCCATGACTCATGATAATAATCTATGATTTGCAGGGTATAGAATTATAATGTTAATATCATCTTCTGAAATCCCTATTCTCAGGTTTTTCTTATATGATCATTGAAATATCCATTATTTACAATTACTGAGAATCTATGATCTCCATTTGATGTGTTTCATATCCATAAGTTATGAATAATGGTTTTATAAATGATATGTCTAAGAAGGTTTTTTTGTAAAGAATAAATTAATAAGAGCCTCTTATGAGCTATTTATTTTTGATTCCGTGTTTTTAAATCCACATACCTTGTTAATTTGTGACATGTAGTATTAAATCCCACATCAATACGACACACAGTCTGACCGGTGTGACTCCAAGTGTTCTTTTTTATATAAAATTTACATTAATTTAAGTTAATAGAAAAATTAAAACAATGAAAACTGAGAAAATGTTGTTGGATTGCTTTAATACTTTAGTAAAATTATTCATTAGAAATTTTTTGATGTGTTAGAATCAACCACACATCAATAAGATGAATATTGTAACCAATTTTATAAAAACTGTTTGTTATCAGTTTAAAAATTACAAATTAGTTCAAAATAGGTCACACACTAAAGACCATGAAAATGTGCTCCAATGGTCTTGATAATTTAGAAAAATGATTCATATGTATTTTTTTATGTGTATGATGTAGTGTCATGTAAAAAGAATACATGATTCATCCAATATGACTTAAAATGCATTTTCCATGTTTGAAAATACATATTAGTAAAAAAGAAGAACTAGAATATGAGAAACTGGTAGAACACATTCAGATTATCTTGATAATTTATTAAAATTATTCATGAGTACTTTTTAAATTATAGAATAGAATAGTACCTCAATACGATGTGTAATGTTACTAGTTTGACTCCATCTGCTCCTTTTTATTTATAATTGACATTCATTTTTGTAAAAAGAACAAGTGATATACTAAAAACTGAGAAAATGCATTCATATTTTTTGATATATTAGGAAAATAATCCCTATGTAATTTTTGAAGTGTAGGAATCAAACTCCCCTAAATCTAACACATGGTGTGACCGATATAACTGAAAATTTCTATTATCAGTTTAAAATTGACATTTTGGTTCAAAATGTATCACTCACTAAAAACCAAAAAATTGATATGATTGTCTAGATAATTTAGTAATGTGATTCATCATAATTTTTTATGTGTATGAAGTAGTTTCACCTCAAACCGATGCACGATGTAACTGGAAAACTGAAAATGCATGTTTCTTGTTTGAAATAACATTTTTGTAAAAAAAGAAAACATGCATACTAAAAACCAACAAAACACATTAGGATTGTTTTTAGACTTTAGGAAAATGATCCATGAGTCATTTTTGATATTTATGATTTAACCACATCTCAATAAGATGCAAAGTGTCACTAGTATGACTCAAATTATGTCTTTATATTTAAAATTGAAATTGATTTTATTAAAAAAACAAATGACATATTGAAAATGAGAAAACGCATTGGAATAGTTTTTATAAAATAGGAAATTGATCCATGAGTCATTTGTGATATATATGAGTCAACCCCAACTCAATCTGATGCATAGTGTGACCGGTATAACTAAATGTTTCCATTATCAGTTTAGAATCATCTTTTTAGTTCAAAACTAATCACTCACTAAAAAAGAAACAAACACACTCCAATTGTCCTGATAATTTATTTTAACGATTCATAGGTCCTTTGGGATGTGTATGAAGTAGTATCAAATAAAACTAATTCACGATGTGACCGATATTCCTCAAAATGTATGTTTCTAATTTCAATTGACCATTTAGGAAAGAAACAAAACCGGTATACTAAAAACTGACCAAACACATTCAGATTGTTTTGATACTTTAGTAAAATTACATGAGTCATTTGTGATATTTAAGAGTCAATCAAACCCTAATATGACTCACGGTGGGACTAGTATGATTGTGAATGTGACATTTTATTTAAAATTGACATTATGTTTAGTAAAAAGAACAAGTAACATACTAAAAATCATAAAATCCCTTTTATGATTATTTTGATACTTTAGGATTCCATGTGTCATTTATGATATGTAGAAATTTTCCCCACATCAATCTAATTCACAGTGTGACTTATATAGCTCTAAATGTGTCTTTTTTATTAAATATTGACATTTTATTAATGTATTCATTCATATTAATCGTTAGTTTATTTCCTTATTGTATTGCAAAAATATTATTTTCTTGTTATATTGGGGGAATATTTTTCTCAGGTTGAGATAATTTATTTGCAAACTAATTCCATGGGCTAACGTTTTTTATTGGGGATCACAAGCTTCAAAAGATGTAATGTTAATGTATTAATTTTTTTTAGATATTTAAAATTATAATTATATAAAACATTTTTGGAAATGTATATATCGGTGTTTTTTTATATACCATGGGTAGACAATTTTTTATTTATGGTGTCACATAATATTTATTTACCATTTTTTGAAATTACTATTTTATGGGTGTTCTGGTATATTAACAACATATTACAGTTGGCTAGGCCTTTGTCTGTGCCAAAAATAGAACTAATTAATGGGGTCCTTTTTCAGCACTTTTTCAGCACAGATAAATAAACCCCATTATCAGCATCATGATTAAGAGTTTTTTTAGCACTATTAAAATCCATATTTTGCATTGTTAAAGGACAAATGTGTAGTAGTGTAACTTCATTATATAGATATAGGTGTTGTGATAGTTTTGATTATGCACTGGATAATATCACAGGGTCGTATACTTCTCCCTTTAAAGTGGGTTCCCCTAATGAGTATAAAGAGATTAAGATGGATGATTTGGTCTCTAGAACACAACATAGGATAAAATCTGGTTCCACCAAGGAATGTCTATGTATTTCCCCATTTTTCATTAGGCGATTACCCATGATGAGTATTCTGTGTTTTTATACTATTAGGGATTACATGATATGTGAGATTCATGATTTTATTATTTATCCATTCTCTTGATGCGAAGAGAAATTTATGGTTGTTCTTGATGTTATAAAGTTATTATTTGTATTATCTATTCTAACTCATTTTTTATTATTCAATTTGATGATTTTTTGTGTCATATGTTTACAATATCATGTTTTGAGTTTTTTAATGGGTTTTAAGAAAAAAGTGGATATTATTTTACAAACTCTAAATTTTTTATGAAATGATTTTGGAAATAATTTTGACATATTTTATTGGAATTATTTTCAAGGGAATATTTATCAATGTAAACCTACCACATAATTTGGGTATTAAAAAATAATAGTATTTGGGAACATAGCCTTTAATGAATCTTTCATTTTAAAATCATGTATATGTAAAGTAAACTATGTCGTACCCATTATTTTTCAGTATATAATTCTTAGTTTCTCATAAAAAATATATGGTATAGATTCTTGATGAAATCACACTCAGTGGAGATCACACCCTAAATACTCACATTTATGGGTATGTAGTCTGGATATTTTCTGTACGTATACTAGTTTTTACTTCAATTTTGGGTTGTTACACACTTCCTTGATAATTAGGGTAGATATTGATTCTTAGAGGTTGATTTGACACACATAGCGGTAGCATGGTTAGTTTCATGGGATCTTTGGGTCATTTTAGGGAATGTTGTGTATTAGATTCATTGATATTAATTTATTATTTTAGTTTCTACTTTTGGACTCAAAACTTGTATAAATAAGTTTAAATAATATTAATAATGTATTTTTTCGTCTTATGTTATTATTTGTGAGGTGTTGTACACTTTTTGGTTGGTTTATATCAATTATATATTCTTATTGACATGTGTGGTTTTCTATGTTATGGATACTTTATTCTAGATTTCTAGGTGTATTTATTGGTGTGGTTTAAATATTTTGTTGGGGAAAACCAATCCCGAATAGGTAAATTTGATTCCCTCAAATATTTTCATCATCATATGAAAGATTAGAAGTCACTTTGGGACTTATGTTTGAGTGTTTTGGGTGACGAGTTTGATGAAATTGAGTAGATTAATTACAAATACAATCAACAACATTCACCTAATTAAATAAAAATCTTGAAACTTCAATAATTCACACATAATAAAAGAGAATTATTGAGTCTCGTACCTCTCCTAGAACTTCACCAACTACTTTGTGACACGAATGGAAATAATATTTTAAAAGGCCTATAAAATCCCAACAACCTAGATCACATATATTACTACCACAACCATGAATCAAGGATATAAAAAGCTAGGACAATATATAACCACAGCCTTCCTCTATGAAGTATAGTGAGGGAACCAATTAGATGAGTATGCGAAACTCATATTTGATCATGAAAAGTATATATCAAGAATTAATAGATTAAGGTTTGGTAATAACACTGGAGGGTCTTCTAAAAATGAACTTATTGTATCCCAAGTTCAATAGAAGCCTTTTAAAAATAATGGAATTTTGGGGAGCACTTAAGCTCTGTGATGTGATTTCATTGGATGTTATGGGATTTAAATCAATTGAAAATCTCTTAAAACATCCATGAAATCTGGAACAATGATTGAACCCAAAAATTATGACCTAAAATATATAAAAGGAAATGGTATAAGGGTAACCAAAATTTCTATTATAGTCATTATATGTAGATCATAAGAATCCATTATTTTCCAATTTCACTTCAAACCCCTTATAATGAATCATCTATGATCGTTTCAAGACTGGCCTCCCAGTTTTAATACCAACTCTGATGTCACAAGATTTATGGATACAATTCCTTCCCCACATTGTGACACATTGACATCAGATATACCCCTCTATTGTATCTATATCATTTTTTTGTGCCTCAAACTATTTGATAATGAACTACTACACAAAATGAGAATACATTCTCTAACTCCACCTCTCTCCCTCTAATACCCTCTCAACTCATCTAACACCCATATCCTGAATAAAAATGGATCAGAATTATCAAAACCTATAAAACATATCTATTCTAAATATATTTATAATGTTAAATATGTTGACACCAAGTTTCATGTTAATGATATGGAATTTAATGTTACCCTAAAAAAAATTATAATAAATCTCTACATTACAATCATATTAAATAATAATCAATTAAACCGGAAACATATTTTACATAAAAAATTATACTGCTGGCTAATCACTAAAAATCAAAACTACAAAAATATACCTCTTGGATTTCTATTTTAAATTATAAATTTTTAATATAAATACTACATATTAATCAGAAATCAAGAAATGTTTTAGGCATATTGGTGAACAAAACAGTCAATCCTGAGCCCAAACGGGACAACTCGAATAGTATTGTAGCATGTCCTAGGAGAATCCTTGCGACAACCCATGAGACTAGGAAATCGAGCATTTAATATCTAATTTAAAATAATATTATTTTTGAATCACCATTATGATATTTTATATATAAAATATATTTAATTATATATATCATATAAATATACTAGGTGAAATTCCTAGACTAGTTTATCCAGACCCAATGCATTGACATGTTTACCTAAGAGTAAACATGGATGAAAAGGTTAGGAGGTTAAAATTTCCACTACCTAATGTTTTCTCGTAATATTTTGGTGTTTTTTATATTTAATTATGGTCAATAGAGAGGGAAATTTTCCCAGCCTTATGGGTTGGGAATTTAAGCTTGTGAAAACTAAAATATATTCTCCCCACCTTAACCTAACTAACCCCTCATATCATACCCAACCTGAGCCCAAGGTCGGGGTATTCTTACCTAGCCGGATCATGCATTGGGCCAGGTCGGGATCCCTTTCGGTCTATATTGATTGATTTAAAACCCTAGATATAGAAAATGGGTACCCTTTAACCTAGTACTTGATACTACTCGACCTGATTAAATATGGTGTGGGCTATGGTCAAACATGTATTTATTGATTTAGGGTAGTAAATTGAATACTCAATTAATAAATTCACAGGGTTTGGTTGTTACAAATAGGGTTCCATAAACCAAAATGTGATGATGAAAATTGTTAATAATATATCAGTAAAAAATTTCAAAATTGAATTATAATTATGAAAAATATTTATTTATATTTATTTTTCTACATATTATATTTATAATTAAATTTCAAATTTTACTTTTCTCACCATATTGTATATAATAAAGTATAATTATATTATATATTCACTCAATGTTTTGATATTTTTGTTCTTGATTTATCAATAAAATTTATATATTGGAATTTATAGTCAATTAATTAAAAGGACTGAGGAAGTTAAAAATATATTAGGGTAATGTTATACTACTGAAGGGAAAAACGACTTATCGTTTGGATTATTGTTTTGTAAAAATAAACAAGTTCGGGTTGGGGTCTCCAAATTTGGAAAAAGTCTTTTCATGGTGTGGTGGGAACATGGGTGTCAGGTTCACAGTGAGATGACTTCCCATATGGAAGACAAGTAAGGTGTTAGTATATCCATTTTAGTAATTTATCCAATTTATAAATAATTAATAATATATTTTTTTTTCTCGGACCAGATTTCCCTTTTGTACAATGTGTAAACATCTTTAGACAAAATATTTACCCATTATATTTTTAATAAAAAAAATTATTAAAAAAATTAATAATAAAGATAAATAAATATTAAAAAAACTATAATAAATATAGAATAATTATAAAATTAAATAACATAACATCATTTTTAAAAATTTTATATGTTTAATTATTTTTATATATATATTTAATAACAAAGCTTTGATATATTTACCTTTAAATTTTTATAAATGTTTAAATACAAAACTATATACAATAATTTTTTATCAAATGTATATATAGTAATTAAAAAATATTATTAAAACAAAAATTTTATAGGTCCATAATTATATATTTCTATATTGTTTTCAAATAAAATATTCTAATTCCCATTGATTATTTCAAAAATATATCTTTTTTAAGAAACAAAATTTAAAAAATTAAGAGATCGAATATCAAGAAATTAAAGAGAGTTAAAGAAAGGGATATAATCCAACAAAACCTATGAATTTATCTAAAGACCAAAGGTCTCTAATGGGTGTGAGACCATATTCCCTTTTATTTCGATGAAAGATAAAAAACATGTAGAAAAATGGTGATGTAGGGATGGAATCATAATAACTACCAAACCAAATGGTTCAAGACCAATCTAAAATGAAGGGATAATATTGACGATAAATATGGAATCAGAGTCCATTGTGATATAACTCCAACCCCTACCAATAAATAACTGTAGTCCAACAATATTGGCTTGGGAATCAGCAACTAGTCGAACCCAGTTGGTGAAATTTGATTATTGGCATGTTGCTGCAACTGATCTGAGAGAATATTGAATGACCACACCAATGCTTTTTTTTGAAAAGTCACGATAATGATAATAATACATGTTAATATTCATCAATACAATTATAATAGTGTTCCATATGCTTATTTCAAGACCTTTGTCTGAGCTTCCGTGTTTCAAGTTACTGCAATTTTAGTAATCCATCCTTAAAGTAGCCCAATCAACCTAGAAGAATCTCAATCTGACTAGCTGGTTAATAATGACATAATTTCATCGATTCCATACCATCTTTTAAAATGTACACAAGTTTCTCATGGTCCTTATAGGGAGGGATGGATATCACTTCATCAACAACTCAAATAAATCTATAGCCATCTCCAAGAGTTTTCAGGCATTAGAAATCCTGAAAATCTAAATTCCCCTAGTCTTGAGGTAGTGAATAATAGCATGTGAATGAGATTCAAAAATAGACATGTAGTACAGACATATCATATAATTTGAAACATATAAAAATTTATGAAACTCATTATATAGAAGGATCTTTGAGAAAGATTTCAACAAAAAGTATTGAGACTTGGGTTAGATGAGGTGGTGTCAGGTAGTCTTCTGTAGCTCTCTAACCACCAAGACTAGTGACTAAACCTCCAATTTATATTCATATTTTTCTGAGAGAGAACTAGGGGATTCCAGACCTATATAATTGGTCTTGTCCCAAATCCCTTCAATAGGGAATACCTAAATCAATTTTCCAGTCTCTCTCATTGAACAAGGAATCCAATTTATCAGTGCACTAGCCGCCACCATCCTTATTAAATATTTAGTGCACTCTTTCATATTTTATACTAGATTCCATAGTATAAGTCACTTGAAAACCACAACTATATTATATCTAAACATTCATCTACTACTTAATAGTGTACCTATATTTGTTCCTCTAGAAAATACCACCATTATAGGGCCTCTGTGAACCCCTCATGATTCTTCAATAAAATATTGTATATGGACTGAAAATACATCCTAAATATTCTGAGTAAGGGAAGTAATTGGAAAAAATATCCAAAGAATATAGGTAATCTAAATAATGAATATTACACTAACCATACTTATCAACAATGGTTTAATTGAAGTAACGTAGATCTCATAATACCATTTCCACACACACTTTTGCAAGGTAATGCTTTTCCCCGGAAATCCCATAGATTTTCTTCCTCCCATTTTTAATACACAGTCAGAATTTTTCAAGATGAGAGTGATTCTATCAATAATAAAACATTGTAATTTTAAGGGGTAATAACAAATGACAGAATTTATTCTCCATTACCTTATAGTGAATTTCCATTCTTGGTTTAGATACCCTCTTGATGGTCCATCCCAAAATTTTACCCCCATATAAAAATTACTTGAGATAAACTCTGTTTTAGACTAATCAAAAATAGTGGGGAGGATAATTTGTTTATGGTTTATATAAACCCCCTATATAGTAGAATCATTATGATAATAATCCTTAATATTCAAAGTAACACCTATTCTAATTTTTTCATATTTATAAATATCAACCGACTTCCTAGAATCATTCTCATACTCATGAATAAGGTGAATAATTGAACTGTATTCTTCCAAGGTGGACCTTAGAAAATTAAACTATCATTATTAAAAGAGATGATGAAAAGTTATCCCTTGATGAAAAACATTCGCATCCTGAAAAAAGGTATATCTAGCTATCATAGAGATAATATTGGAAAATATTTCAACCAATTAAAATAAAGAGGATAATAAAGAGAGGATCCCCTGGTGGAGACCCCTATATGGGAAAATACCTTGATTAAGTGTAACAAAACAATGATTTAAAAATAAATTTAAATAAATGTAAGAAACACTTAGTCTCCATTACATAAAACTTTGTTTAAAGAGATAATTATAGTCATTCCATTAACCATAATATTTCTGCTTAAGTGTTTCGAATTTTGTGAAACAAATATATTATTGGGATCAGTATGTTATTTGAAGTCTAATAGAACCTACTTAATTTTTGGTTAATAATAACATACCCTTATGATTAGTAATGTCAACCTTTTGAATAGTACTATGACACTTATGAATAGTAAAGTGTATATATAAATATTAACACCACCAATGAATATTTAATAAAAAAGGAATCTTATAAGTGACAATATGATCATTATATAAGTGTTTGTATTTTAGGTAAGACATAAATATTTAATTACAATTTAATGATTAATTAAATAATTTAAATGAAAAATTCATTTTCATACAATTTAATAATGAATTATTTTTTATTGTCTTGTATTTGTAATATAATTTGATGATACATTGATTAATTTTTCACAGTGTTGTAAAATGTGTTATAGTTTTAAAATTATTATTTTTCAAATATATTACGATTTTATTTAAAAATATAAATTAAAAATATTTAGAAAATTATTTTGATAAAATTCAGTTCATTTTTTAAATTTACTCATCAAAAAATGGTCGATGTGAAATTTTTTGGATTTTTCTAAAATACTTGAATTTTTTGATGAATTGTGAAATACAGTAACATAATAAATATATACATTATATGATAAATACACTATTACTAGAATCATGGATGATTTTAGAACACTTAGTTTGAACTCAAATTCTCTATTTACTATTTTTGGTCACATGAATCAATAATATTCATAGACTTGAGCAAAAATAAAAAACTAATGATTAAAATAATGTAAAATCCCTCCTCTCCTCCATTGTAAATACCACTCTCACCCACCTCTTACGCTACCACATATTAAAATTTTTTAATTGCCAAATGTATACCTAATATTATTTATAGGGCTGTAACCCACGTTCAAGACCTATAGGTCTTACAGAAAGGCAAATAGTAATTACTTAATGATGATGTTATGGAGAAGAGATCAATAGGTAAATAACCACTTTAATTTTCTTGTGTTTTCCTTTTCAATTCTTTTATTTTCTTATACACTATTCACATAAAATAATCCAATAGAAATGAATTCTCAATTATTATATATATTTTGTATTTTTATCATTTTTATGTAATAATTAGTCATTATACTCTTTCTCTATATATTATTATGAAAATATAAACACCGTCTAAGATATGTTGATTTACCAACATTGTGGGAGATTTTTCTTCAATCTCTTTTACATATTTAACATATGGTTGTAAAACCATTTTAATGGTTTAAAAATATTTTTAAGTGTATGATATAACATCTCTTATGTTCTGTAATTTACATATATGCATAATATTAAAGGTATGTGATGTAATAAGTTCTTGATTATCAAAGAGCAGCCAAAATGATCAAAACACCATTAATGTTTTACTAATGATTCATCATAATATATGATAAAAATTGATTAATGGTTTTATTTAATATTCTAGAAACATATTAGTATCACCTAATTTCAATTCTGTATTTTCACTTTCATCTGACAAGAAAATCTGTTACGAACCGTCCATGGAAACCATGCAAAGAACGCATCCCAAAAAATGTAAAAAAAATATTATTAATATATGTGTGGAATGATATTATAAAATTATCACATATGTTCTTATAAAAATTATTATTCTTCTATAATGTATTAAAAACACACTTTTTACCATTATACAGGTGGTCTAAACATGTTTTAAGTATGAAAAACATGATGTAAGGGAATTATTTACCCAAGTTCTATTCCTTAGGTTAACCTTATATATTATTAATTATTGGTATTAAGATTTTTTTTTGTGATGATTTTTTTATATTTTGTTGTGTTATGTGTATTTATAGTGTATACACATATCTATTCCATTATGTTAATTCTAACACTAATTATTTATGAATTATACTTTCCTTTTAAAATCCATTATAATATATCTTTAAATAAATTCAACAATAGTGTTATATATATATATGGAATGAGTGGTTTATCATGATTTAATTATTAGTTATTACTATGATTTTCCATTATATTTTGACATTGTAATTTTTCATTAATATTATTTCATTATTGCGTGGAGGTTTTTTTTATTTTAAAAGTGATCTGTTTTACAGAAAAAGGGTATTTTGAAAATATGAATGTGTTTTTATCAGGGTTTTAATAGAGTTATCAAGTGTTTCTTTCATAATATTATCATCGTAAATATTTATATTGGGATTATCCCATTATATCTCAAGATATGTTGGGTTGATCCCATTATATATCAAGATATGACGGGTGAGCCCCATTATAGCTTTCCAATGAATTAGGTACTCTAGATATGGAAGTTGAAAAAATGGTTATTACATGTTTAAGGGTGATTTTAAGAGTGATATGGTATATATGTCCCAAGTAAACTATAAGATATTTCTAATAATTCTAATCTGTTTTTATGAAAAACAAATTTATTGATTTTTAGGTAATCACATGACTAATGATTTCATTCTTTATATCCCTCCCTGAGATTTTTTTTCTCATCCCTTGTTGTTAAATGTTTTTCATAGTTTATATGGATGTGTAAGAGAAAGGAGGAATAAAATGTAAACTTTATAAATATTTTTCAAAGAACATATGTTTTATTTTAAATGCTTTATATTTTGGAAAAATTGGATATTGTTTTTGTAATATCCTCATGTATTGTTATGGGATGTTATGTATGTTTTATGTCATAAATATCTAAAAATATAAACCTTAAATAATAATTTATGTGTATGATTTTTTTTCTTGCCTAAAACTAAATATTATGTTATGTTTTAAGGCTTGTTCTATATAGTTGGTATCAAAGGGAAATTTAGAAAAATTTAAGGGTTAGGATTATATTAATAGAATAAAAAAATATTTTAAATTTATGATTAATTTAAAATGATATAGAATATAAATTTTTCCATATTGATTTATATAATATATGTCTATTCATAATGTTTTTTCATAGACGAAATAGGGAAGGTGAAGTAGGAAGCCACCAAGAGGCTAATATCTACCCAAATCTGCAGACTAGAATGGTGAGAATTAGAACTAAGAATTTCGTGGTAACAATGGATTAGTTGAATTAGGTGATAAACAATGGTGATATCCATGCTAGATAGGAACCTGATATACAAAAAAATATGTATTTTATGGCTCATTTATTGAGGCAATTCCCTCTGTCAATCAATGGAACCACAGATATAGTGATAGATTTGGAAAGGATCAATGCTTTATAAAAGATATTTGATTCCATGGGATGTTCAGAACATCAATAAGTAATACTATAAATTTATAATTTTGAAGTCGAAGCAAATCAATGGTGGTATATTGTTAAGAATATGAGAGAAATATATGATCATGATAGTCTATAAAGGGATGAGTTTAAGAGTCTTTTTTAGGAAAATATTTTCCTTAAACTAATTGACAAAGAATGGAGAATTTTTTTTTTGAACTTAGGTAGAAATATGATGATTTTTTGGCAGCATGTGGAGAAAATTTTACAACAATGGATAGATACATAATATATTTCAATCTAGTTTTTTATAGTAAAATTAATAGATTTTACTCTAGTTTGAGACCATTTTTACGAAGATCATTGGCTTCATAAGAGATTAAAAGTTATGAGAAACATGTTCATTATGCTTAAAAATCTAAGATAGATATTGATAACACATAAGTTCCTCGTCAATACAAGAATAAGAATCAGTCAGGTTTGCAAGCATTGGGGAAGAATTCATCCAAGAAATCTGGTGGTAAGAAAATCAATTTCCCTTCTTGTGAAAATTGTAATAAAAAACAACCTACTAAATGTCTTGTAAATTCTGGGAAATGTTACTGATGAGGAAAATTTGATAACATATCCCATGAGTGAATGTAAATTGATCTAAAAATTAATGATAAATTTATTATGAGATGACTTATATATAATAATTTATCTCATTTTGATGATGTTTATCTGATGCAATTCACTCAGGCTAAAAATCAGTAAAATTGAAATCATAAGGGCATGAAAAAATCCATTACAAACACTTAATTAGATATTGAGCCATTAAATGAGGTGGTATCAGAAATATTTCTTGTTTTTGCAGATTTTTCAGTTTTGTTTTTTGATTTGGGGTCTACAAATTCCTTTATTTCGAAGATGTTTTCTAGAAAATCTAGAATTCCACCACATGAAATGAAACCAGAAATCTTGGTAAAAAACCATGAATAAATATTATAGGAAAAAATATAATAATTTTCCTATAAATTTATGTGGAAAGAGTTTACCTGAAAACCTTGTTATATATATTTTAGTAGAGTTTAATTATATTCTGGATATAGAATGGATTTATTTTTATCACGCTATGATAGATTGTATATCAAATGATTTTTTTCATAAAACGTTTTAGATTGTGTTCATGAATGAACACATACCGTTGATAAATATTAGGAAGCTAAGAAAATAATAAAATAAAGGAATGAATATTATCTTGCTCATATTTTTGAGATAAGGTAACTATTTAGATTAATGATATGGGAATGGAAAATAAATACCTTTTTGTTTTATTTTTTCCCTATAGTTATTTATTATCGATAGTTTGAGTTTACTATTAACTTAGTTCCTTATGGTAATCAAATTTTTAAACCCCCTTATCTAATTGCTAAAATGGAACTTATGGATTTGAAAAATTAGTTTTAGGTATTATAAGAGAAAGGCTTCATTCGAACCCACACTTCATCATGGGGTGCTCATATCTTGTTTATTAAAGAGAAAGATGGTTCAATGAGACATTTCATTGACTAAAGAGCCTTCAATAACTTCAATTTTAATAACAAGTATACTTTTCCTCATATCTATGATTTTTTTATCATCTCGAGAAAGAAAAATATTTTTTGAATGTTGAGATGAAGTCGGGGTACCATCATTTGTAAGTAAACGATACCGATATCCCAAAGGCCATGTTCCGTACAAGATTTAGCCATTAGGAATTCTTTGTTATGCCAGTTGGGATAACTAATTCACATTATGTATCCATGGACCATATGAATACAATATTTCATGATTTCATGGATA
This sequence comes from Viscum album, assembly GCA_963277665.1. Lineage (NCBI taxonomy): Eukaryota > Viridiplantae > Streptophyta > Magnoliopsida > Santalales > Viscaceae > Viscum > Viscum album. Next base: position 1,895,370,346 of record OY728119.1, read on the forward strand.
AGTTTGTGGTTGTGTTTATTGAATTCATACTATTATATTCTAAAAGTATAGAGGATAATGAAAAAAATATAAGGGTTGAATTGAAAACCTTAAATGAAAATAAATTGTATGGAAAATTCAGAAAGTGTGAATTTTGGTTTTCAAAAAATTTCATTCCTTGGTCACATTGTTTATAAATATGGAATAACTATTGATTCTTTTCAAACTAAAGTTTTTTAATAATTTCAAATATCTACAAATATAACAAAGATTCATTTTCCTTTTTGGTTGTTTTCTATCTATTAATGGAAGAATTTTTAAAACAATGAATGGTTATATAGCCCACTATCTAAGTTACCTTGAAAATGAGTTAAATTAAATGGGGAAAAATAATGTGATGATTGTTTTTAGGAAATTGAAATAAGATTGTTGAATTCTCCAGTTCCGACAATACCTTCCAAATATGGTAGACTTTTCATCTAAAATGATACTTATATGAAGGGAGTAGTTTGCGTTCTGAGATAGAATGATCTGATAATTTCTTATGCTTCACGTCAGTTGAAACCTCGTGAGTTAATTTACCCTACACATGATTTGGAATTAGAGGTTTTCGTTTTTGAATTAAATATTTGGTGGCGTCAACATTATGGAGTAAAATGTGATCTATATACTGACAATAAATGTTTAAAGTATATATTTACTTTGAAGGAATTAAACATGATACAAAGAAGTTATCTTTAACAAATCATGTATTATGATTTCATGATTCATTTCCATCATAGATAAGAAAATAGATTGGTTGATGCATTAATTTGGAAATGTAATGATATATTAACCCTGACATGTCAAGAACATGAAACATGGGTGAATGACTTTATAAAATTTGGCTTGGAAGTTGTTGGTGCATGAAATTAATCTATGTTTGTTTCAAATTTTATAGAAAAAATATTTGTTATACTAAATTAAAAAATCACAAAAAGAATATGACAAGTTATATAAAAAGTTAGAATTATTTAAAATTAGAATGTTTCTATAATTTATCCTTGATAAGGATTTTGTTTTGAGGAAGGGGAAGTGATTATGTTTTACTTGTGATTATCAGTTGAAGAAATAATTATTATGTGAAACTCACAGTTCTCTATTTTTTGTTCATCATTGAAGCACAAAGGTGTATAGAGATATTTGAGAGTATTATTGTTGGGATGGAATGAAAATCGATATTTTGAATTTTACCGTGAAATGTTTGACATGGCAACAGGTTAAAGAAAAATAGAATTTATCAAAGGGGATGCATCAACCTTTACCAGAACATGAGTGGAAATGGGAAATTATATCCTTGGACATTTTTGTGAGACTACTGAAGATATCTCAAGGTAACAATGAAATCATGGTAATTGATGATTTCCTGACTAATTCTACATATTTGTTTCTTATTGGAGATAATATGTCTTTGAATCATCTTTCTCAAATGTACCTAAAATATATTTTTAGGTTACATGGAGTTATTTTTTCTATTGTATATGATTGTGATCCTATGTTCACATATGACATTTAGAAAGGCCTTTATAAGTCACTATGGAAAAAACTAAATTTCTGCACTATTTTCACTCTAAATCTGACGAAACTTCTGAGAGAAGAATTCAGACACTGGAGGATATGTTTCGAGTTTGTTTAATTGACTACCTGGGAAGATGGGATCAACATATTTCATTAATAGGGTTTTATTATAATAATAGTTTTCATTCTAGTATACAAATAGAACCTTTTGAGGCATTGTATGTAAATCTGTTTCAAACTACATCATTTTGGGATGAAGGCAGGGAAAGGAAATTGAGGGGACCAGAATTAGTAGATGAGGTGGAATAAAAATATCATATGATTTAGAGACACATGAGGATAGCTAAGTGTAGGTAGAAAAGTTATAAAAATAAGTAGAGGGGAGAAATTTCATTTGAGGTAGGTGATCATGTTTTCCTTAAAATATCTCCATTGAAAAGTGTTAGGTTTTTTGGTAAAAAATCAATGTTAATTCCACAATTCAATAGACCTTATGAAATCCTAGAGAATTTTGTACCAGTGGCCTAATGAGTATCTTTTACTTCCTGTTTATCTCAGGTAAATAATGCCTTTCATGTTTGGATCTTGAGAATATAAGTTCCAGATTCATCTCATGTTTTGAGAAAAGAATTATTTTAGTTGGAAGAGAACATTTTTATTAAGGGAGACTTGTTCAGATTCTTGATCGTAGTGATCATTTATTAAGGAATAAGGTAATCCTCATGGTAATGGATTTGTGGATAAACCACATGGATGAAGAAGAAACATGGGAACCTGAAAATTCTATGAGAGAAAGGTACCCTCACTTTTTGAATAAGTAAATAAAAATTGTTTGGATGTAATTTCAAGAATGTGGGGAGAATATAACACCCCAAGGATTTACAAATGAATTTAATAAAATGAATGAAAAAATAAATCTCTATGAGACAACACTTTGTTTAAGGATATTGTTATAGTCTAGCCATTAAACAAAATATTTCTACCTATGTGTTTCGAATTTTGAAAACCAGACATACACAGTGGTGATCAGTATGTTATTTTGAGTTTGGAAGAACAAACATAATTTTTTGTGAATAGTAATATACCCTTTTTAATAGTAATGATACGCATATGAATAGTAATATGAAACTTATGAATAGTAAAATCACTAAATAAATAGTAACCATTCCAATTAATGTATAATAAAAAATTGAATCTTATAAGTGACTATATGATCATTATATAAGTGTTGGTATTATTGGTAGGCCATAAATATTTAATTAAAATTTAATTATTAATAAAATAATTTAAATGAAAAATTCATTTTTGAATAAATTATGAATTTATTAAAAAATATCAAATTAAACATATTTAGAAAATTGTTTTGATAAAATTATGTTTATCTATGAATTCAAGATGTCAATAAATGGTTGGGGTGAATTTTTGGGATTTTTCTAAAATACATAAATTTTTATGAATAGTGAAATACGATAATTTATCGTATATATACATTATATGTGAAATACACTATTACTATAATAATGGATGATGTAATCACCCTTTGTTAGAACATACAAGATCTCTTTACTGTTTTGGGTCACATGAAACAAGACTATTCATAGTCTTCAATGGAATAATAAATGAATGATTAAAATAATGGAAACCCCCTCCTCCCCTCCACTATAAATAACACCCTCAACCTCTCATACTCTCACACCTCTAAAGCTTTGATAATTGTCTAAATTCTACACAATATTCTTTTCAAGTAACTTTTACATGTCTAATAACTACTGGTCTCACAAAAAGGTCAATACCAAATGCATTTTGGAGGATCACAAGGAGAAGTGTTCAGGAGGTAAAAATCCTCTTTCACTTTCTTGTGTTTTCTTTTCAATTCTTTTATTTTCATACAAAATAATCACCTCACCTTATAAAATAATATTTAAAGCTCTAGTATTATATATATTATGTATTTCTATCATGTTTATGGAAAAATTCATCATTATACTTGGTCGCTTTTTTGTCTTATTCTAAAAATAAAAACACCATCCGTGATGTGTCTATTTATTGACATCTTGGATGATTTGTCTTCATTTTCTATTTTTTTTAAAAATACATTTGTCAAACCATTTTAATTGTTTATAAATATTTTATTTACTATTATATGACCTTTTTAATGGTCTATAGTAATTTTATATGCATAATATTCAAGGAATAGGATAAACCAAGTTCGTGATTATCAAAGAACCATAAAATGATCTAAACATCAATACTGAATTACTAATGAATCATAATAATATAAGAAAAATAAGATTAATGATATCATTTTATATTCAGGAAACATATTAATAACATCACATTTCACCTCTGTAGTTTTTGTCCATTAAAAAAAATCAGTTACGAACCAACCATGGAAACCACGCAATGAATGAACCTGAAACAGTGTAAATAAAAAAATATTATTAATAGATTTGTGGAATGATGTTATAAAATGTTCATATAAGGTGTTATAAAAAATATTATTATTATTTAAAGTATTAATAACACTCTTTTAACAATTATATAAGAGTTTTAAACATTCTTTAAGTAAGATGAACCCGAGGTAAGGTAATTCTTAACCCAAATTCTGTTCTTCGGGTTAACCTTCTACATTATTTGTTATGGGAATTAAGACAACATGTGTGAAGATTTTTTTTAAATTATGTTGTATTATTTTTATTTATAGTGTATGCACATATCAATTCCATTATATTAATTCTTACTCTAATTATATTTGATAGAGACTTTCCTTTTAAAACCTAATTAAAAGTATATTTAATGAAATTTAAAAAGATTTTTTTTATATCTATGTAATGAGTGATTTATCCAGATTTCATGTTTCATTATTTCTATGATGTTTCCAATATACGTTGACATAGTAATTTTATATGAATATTATTTCATTATTGTGTGCACATTTTTTAATATTTTAAAATTGATTTGTTTTATGAAAAATTGTTATTTTGAAAATCTGAATGTGTCTTCCCAAGGGTTTAAATGAGTTATATAATGATTATATCATGATATTTTTCTTGGAAATAGTTATGTTGAGTTGGGCCCATTATAGACCAATATGTTTTTATCCCGTTATATCTCAAAATATGACGAGTGATCCCAATTATAACTCCCCAATGCATTGGGTACAATAAATATAGAAGTTGACCAATTGGTTCTTCCATGTGTAAGGGTGATTGTATGAGTTATATGGTAAATATTTTTCAAGTAAAATACATGATATTTCTATGTTTGCTAAATCTTTCTTATGAAATGGGTTTTTATTGGTTTTTATTTTATCACTTGACTAACGATTTCTTTCTTTATATCCATTTATATGATTTTTTGTTCTCAACCCATGTCTTCAAATATTATTCATAGGATATAATGATGTGAATGAGAAACAAGGATGAATATTTAATTGTAATGAATATTTACAAAAAAAAATTGTGTTTTATTTGAAATTTTTTATATTTTTGAAAAACTGGATACTATTTTAGTACTATCCTCATTTATGGTTTTGGAATGTTATGTATGTTTCATGTCCTAATTCTCTAAAACTATATACATGAAAAGGTCCTAAATATGTTAGAATGTTTGTACTTGTATATTAAAAATTATGTAAGGTTTTAAGGCTAGGACTTTATAATAAGTCCACCATCAATTTTAATCTTTAAATAAACAATAGCAAGACATTATATAATTATCATAATCTATTTAGAGTAGAAAACCATTTTACACAATAAAATAAGAAGGAAAGACTATTACACTCTATGATAATCTTTCTTCATACCCAATTTCCATTCCATGACACAATTTCTAACTATAGAGTCTATTTTTATTGATTTAAATATTTCATGGATGATAATTAAATTATCTAAAATAAGACTATTTGGAACACACTCACTTTGGTTCTTAGAAAATATTGAGGGAACCACATGCACAAGCAGTTGTATATACTCATTGAAAGGTTTGTATAAGTAAAATATCCAAAATTAATGGGCCTAAATTCCTGGACATAAGAAGGTTTCTAACCATAAGAATGAGGTTAACAATATTTTCATTAATATAACAACAATTTGACTCAGTCGTCAAAATATCATTAATAATACCAAAGATACCAGACCAGGAAATTTTCTATAACATCTTAAAGAATAAAAAATAAAAACAATAATTACCTAGTAATTTAGTGGAAGGAAAATATTTAAGGCATATAAGAATTTACAGATATATAATATCATGAACAATATATTGTTTTATTTTGTTCTTGATCATTGGAGTTATAAAAGATATGATATCTGATGAAATAATTGACTATCCAGATGAATACATATCCTAGATTTAGTGTAGAATAATATCTTGGATATCCCTGTCACACTACTATAGATTCATGCATGGGATGCACCATCTTTTATCTATGCTAAGCAGAAATCACTGATAGAAGCCACACCTTAATCAGGAATAGCTAAATGCGCTGATAAAGGTTAGATTTATCAGTGTTAATCTTAGTGCGGATAAAGGATATTACGAAAAGATAGTATTAATTTATATAAAATGAATATATTTATATTCAAATGTATGGTTTATATATAAAAATAAATTAAAAATTTATTTTCATTATTAATATAAATATGATACATTATAATAAATTTTTTTTAATAATTAATATATATATATATATTGTTTTAAAAAATTATTTTTCATGTTTGTAAGTAAATATATACATCCTTAAATAATTAAAAAATTGTAATAATTTTTTAAAATGATAAATAATTTTATTATATCTCTAATTACTTAAAAATACATTTTAAATATAATTAATTATAATTATATTTATATATTTTTTTAGGTAAATATTTTCCTTTAAGAAATATAAATATAAATATAAATATATATATATATCATTACATAATAATGGTATTAATTGTCATTATTTATGTTTATATATTGATTAATGAGTATAATTTATCCTATACGATCATTGAGTTTATTTGTAGGCATGATTGTGACTTATGTTCAAAATGTTGAGATTACAAATATTATGATGATACACACATGAAAATGTTTTGTATTCATTATTATGAATGTTCATTTATGAATTTACAGTTGTATGATTCATTCATATTAAACCCATGAACTTGTTATGTTATTTTAATGACATTGATTTTCCATGTATTATTTTTAAAATTTATATGGATTGATTTTAAGACTAGGCGTTGAGATAACATGTGATTCTACAGCCAAGATATCCTTGAAGAGATGTTTAAAAATATTAAAATATTAAATGGTACCCACGCAAGGTTTTCCTGAAAAAGTAGAGTAACTTCTAAAAAAATTTCAGGATTAGAAATATAAGGGCTCCAATGATCAAATAATGGTGGATTTATCCTAGGTGTGAACAAACATTGGTCGACATGGGGCATTTGTGAAAAAATTTACCACGGGTGAGAAATGAATTAAACTAATTTAATAAAATTATTTTAATTCATTTATTGATTCAATGAGGTTTTTTATCCTTTAAAAACCTTTTTTAGAGGTCTAGTGTTATCCTCATAACTCTGTAATTCTATGAATATTTTTGAGAGAGAACCTCTGGAGTATCCTTCTGATAAACAACGATGAAAACTCAGATCGATGGTCAGTGCACACCGATCATGACAGATCTCACCAAAAATGAAGACGTGATTCTTTTTATTCATTAGAAAATGATTTTAATCAAAGTGATATGATTTATTATCATTATTTACCCAATTATCTATTTATATGATGAACACAGTCCAATCTTTGTACAGATTGGCCCGTAGATCGACCGTTATACCAGATGGGTTATCTAGCGAGATTTATCAAGAGTTGATTCTTGATAACTGTTTGGATTCATTTAATTTTATAATGGTGATAAACAAAAATTCACATTGACATCAATGGGGGGTCATTAGTCTTGTTTTGATGTGTGATTTTCTCCCCTGATTCACCATTTTTTTGTTCTTTGTTTTTTCCATGATCCAACGTTTCATTAAAAAATCGATCATTGCGCATATGATTCTTGGATAAATAATACAAATTCATAAATTTGACATTAGTACAACTCAATGGAGGAATGAAGGTAGTTTTAGTAGTAGATTGAACAATAATTGGTTCTTATTTTTTATTCTTTAATGTGTAATCAAGAACAATGACGATCTTTTTTTCAGGTGGATCGAAGGCCTGAATCTTGTAGATTTGTTGATGGAATGTAAAAATGAACCTGAATCATGATATTTATGGAAAACCGTTCACTAGAACAGAGACTAGAGGATGAATAACATGATCAAGAAGAAGAATAAGGGCTCTAGAATAACTCGATACACACAGTGTGTAGTCCTTGACTACATGATGGGTGTCCCCTTGAACAATTGTCATGTACTTTGAGCAGTACACAAACACAAGGTGGAGTACATGGGTTTCCTACCCAATGTATACATCTACACATAACCTGGAATATACTATGTACATGGTCTATCACATGTACTGGTACATGGTTACAAATACATGAGATGACGTCGTGTATTGGCACATGACTGGAGTACACGTGCATGACATCAGTTACAGGGACACAGTGTGTAGTCACCCTTATAGGTCGTGTACTCGTATTTTACATGACATGGTTGGAATGACACATGCCATTGTCTGCAGGCAGTACTCGGGGTCATGGGACACAATGTGAGACCCTTATACACTCCATTTACCACTTCTTGCAGGGCTTGAGCAACTTTTTCTATATATATTTGTAATGTTTTGTTAGGTATCATCCCCTTACCTTTTTCCCTAATGGTTGGTATGAATCATTTCCTACCCCTAGGACTATGATCACATCAGCAGGAATTCTAGGATAGTGTCATCGGAATCCCATGAGAGGGCTATATTAGGATCCCTTATTCATTCTCTGTGCCCTAGGTGGAGTTTATGATATTGACATGATAAGAGCTATGCATGTTTTGATCCTTTACATAGTGAGTTAATTCAGATTGAGTTGTTGGTATCACCTCATAGACATGGCTGTGATCCTCACTTATTGTATCATATGTCTCTTGGGATCTATCAGCATATATTTGTCATGGAAAGACACGATGAGTAGTATATCTCAAATAAACTTCATTAGTGCTATCATATTCAAGAGTGTGTTCCTCTAGATGAGTGATTTATAATGATGATATATAGTGGTTGTGAATTACCTCTAGACTATGTGTTATAGTAGTGTATATCTATATATTCAGTTTAAGTGTATTGATTACACATACCTATGTAGAGATGATTATATATTCCCTTGGTTATATTTCATTTTTGTTTTGAGGTGTCATACAGAGTATTGTTATACTCACTCCTGCATAGTAATTTCCCACACATGTTGTTTCATGTGTAAATTATCGATATCTTGATGGAGTCATGGGAGGAAAATGACCATCTAATGCCTAGTGAGACCGAACAGACTGAGTGTGTTCTTATGGATTTCAAACAACAGTCTTAGAACTTTTTTAGTACAGGATGGACTTGTGTTAAAGACATATTTTGGTTGGTTTTTTTCACTTTATAATTTATTTTATTTTATATTTTACTCTAGTAGTAGGATATGGTGGTATGCATGGAATTTTTATCGAATGGTTTTCATATTTCATCATTTTTTGGGCTAAGAGATGTGTGCGATCATACAAGTACATAGCAAATGCCTACCATGTTAGTGATACACCGACTCAGTGCTTGTCACCTAACCCTAGCCTATTGGAGGCAGACTTAGGGAGACATGGCATGGGCCCCACTAGGAATGATCCTGATTGTGTGGTTACTGAGGCGGTCAGTTCTACATTTGGATCGGGAGTCTATGAGAATTGTTTGATGAAATAGTGTTATGTGTTTCAAGTTTTTCTTTTAGGTTAGGGACTCTAGTAGAAGTGCGATGACTGATGTATCCATACACTCAGACTCTGATAAAAAACATTTTCACTATATACATTGGAACACTAGTTCTATGGAAAACAATCATACATGAATCACATAGTAAGGGGTTTCGGTTTTCATGTACTTATTGAGTCAAATATCTAGATATACTTAATTATCGTAGTATATCTTGTTTGTTACAGGATGCCTCTGTGACGTATACCAGCTAAAAATCGATAGAATGATCATTAGGTTGACCCCCTCAGGGATGAGGATTGATATATGGAAAATTTTTCAACGTTTTTTTATATTTGGTTCACTAGCCATACCACCACCTATAGAGTGGAACGCGGTACATATAGTACCTATGGATGATAAGTGTTGGATGAGTGTGCTTTATGAGTTTCAGTAGTAGACACCCCTCAGGTTGGGAGTGGAGCCAAACACAAAGGTGGTTGGGGACAGTTCTGATGTGGTGATGTGATCTTTTCACCTAGACAGGATACCAATAGATTAAATGGTGGTCCTAGGTACGAGCCTCCTATATAGATCAGTCAAACAATAGTGGAGTTTGGATCTCTAGACTTATGAAGAGGCGACTCTTTTATGGACAGAGTTTGAGAACCACTTCAGAGAGGAGTTATCACCAGTTACATTTAGATATTTTTATATATAGAGGCTTATTCAGCTCCAGTAGGGTATAATGATAGTTGATAATTATTCATCAACATTTACCAAATTTTCTAGGTACTCAATGGATATGGTTTGAGATTATTACATAAGGTCTCAAACCATTGAGCGAGGTCTAGGTAGATACATTTGATCAAGTGTTATCCCTCTGTGTAGTACTATATATACTTTGGAGATTGAGTGGTATTTTTTGTTGAAGGATTGTCAACTGAGTAGATACAGTCAGTGATAGTTATCAATAGACAAGTAGAAGTGGATAACTTAGTAGCAGGAAGCCAAGTTTAGTACCAAGGACCTAGAGAAGAGAGACATTTTAGGATTATATCCAATAAAAGAGGATTTTCAGTTTAGGGCTCACAGTTTTGGATAAGTCATCCTAGGAATAGTGGGTTCTATTCACGTGATGATAGTGTACATCTCGCTTGAGATTTCCCAACTTTTTATGTTGCTGAAAGGGATACTGTTTATGGACCACCGATGATGAGACAGGGATAGTAGAATGTAGATCCATAGGATGACGGACTAGGAGAGGAGCTTGGAGAGCAATATGAGGTGATCGAAATTTAGACTTGTTAATACCACCACCCCCAGGTGGTTCGTGCCGTGCTTTGGGAGCTGGAGGGAAATGTAAGGGACAACTACATGTGGTTGTGGCTAATGAACCAGGGGATTTGGGAATGATTCAAGTTTTTACCTGCATGTTTTCTACTTTAGATGTAGTATTTATTGAAATATTTTCTACTCAACCCATCCCCTCCACATATCTTTTATGAGACCTATAGATTCAGTTGGAATAGTTAAATCGACCATTAAACATGGATGTACCAACTAGAGGAGACTCAGGGATCACTCACTTATGCTAACAGTGTACCTGACCCATGGAGGTGAGAGTTTTGGTTTGAACCTCTCAGTGGTAGCGTTGAGGTCTTATGACGTCATTGGTGGTATGGATTGGTTATCTACAGTCCATTCCCAGATTGAATATTTTAGATGAAGGGTGTAGTCTTTCTGTAGTGATGGAGTAAGGTTTCCCTTTATTAGTGAAATGGAAAACCAAGCAATACAGGTTGCATAGGAATTTGCAGCCGATTACTCATCAGTTGGCTATCCTAACTCTTGGTGCAGTGGATATTATGAGTATCTAGTTTCCAGTTGTAGTGTTGGAGTGCAAATAAAAATTTCCTGATGTTGTTCATGGTTTAAATCCCCGCCAAGAGATAAAATTTTCCATTATTTTTCACCCTATGATGAAACTGATATTTATAATATAATATCAGATGCCTCACATAGAGCTTCACAATCATAGGGTGCCATTGGAGGACTTGTTGAGGAAAGTATTCATGAGACCAGGTGGTTCACCCAGGGAGGCCCATGTTTTGTTTTCCAAAAAGGCATACGAGAACTTCAGGTTGTGTTTTGACTACCGACATTTGACCCAGGTGATCAGGTGGAACAAGTATTCACTACCAAGAATTGATGATCTCTTTGCTCTGTTGAAAGGGGAACTGTGGTTCTCAATGGTTGACCCTTGATTAGGCTATCACTAGCTGTGAGTACGGGATAAGGATATACTAAAGATGACCATCAGATGTTTTTATGGTCATTATGAGTACTGTTTGAGTCCATTTACTATAAAGTACTCCCTAGAATTATTCATGGGACTCATGAACTAGATCTTTTATCCTTACATAGACCGGTTTTTGGTAGTCTTCCTCAACGATATCCTTGTGTACTTGAAATTCTAGGAGGGGCACATGAGACACTTAAGAATAGTTATGGACATACACTGAGAGCACCAACATTATGGAAAACTCTCCTAGTTCCAATTCAGGAATCTAAAGTTCCACTTTTTGAGACATGTTATCTTAGTGGAGGGGTGGTTGAAACTCGGACAAGTTCGAGGGAGTTTTAGCATTGGAGCCACCCAAGAGCATGATAGACGTGCAGATCTTCCTTGGGCTATAAAGATATTACCAGAGATTCATACTTTATTTCTCATGGATATCAAAACCTATGAAATCTGCGACTCAAAATCAGAAAACATTCACAGGGATAGAAAAGTGCTGTTAGGATTTTCTGAAGTTGAGGTAGAGTTTGACAGGAATTTCAGTCTTGATATTTCTTGAGGATAATGTAGAGTACATAGTGTTTTAGAATGCATCAAGTACTAAGCATGGTTGTTCGCTAATGTAGAAGAAAGAGTTGAATTCCTATGGTTCATGCTAGTTGCGACCACATGATAAGAACTATATTAACCATGATCATTAGTTATCAGTTGTAGCCAACGCATTCAAGATGTGTTTATGCTACCTATTTGGAAATCGGTTTATCATCTAATTTTACCATAATAGTTTCAAGAATATATTATCTCATAAATATATCATATTGAGATAGAGGTGATATCTAGAGTTCCTCTAGGATTATGTATTCAATATTTTCTATACCACTAGGAAGAGGAATGTTGTAGCATAATCACATAGAAGGAAATGTTGTTCACAATTGTAGATTGGGGCGTCGACATAGTGGTCCTCATTATAGTTATCCTTCATGGATGGAGATGGATAATATTTCCTTCAATCGAAGTTCGTTACCCCACCACTATTATAATGTGTTAGGGGGAAATCATGGGGATCCCGACTGTGATACACTACATGCTCCGATTAACATATGGCACACAGTTGATGGATATTCAAAAGGATGGGAGAACATCATTATTTTCATATGATGCATGATAGTACCAATGATGTTGTGGGAGGATGTTCTGAGGGAGTTTCACACAACCGCAAAGGATTTATATCCAGGTGTGTAAAAGATATACGAAGACCTCCGATATCATATTTGGTGGCTTAGGATAATGAAAAGTGTTTCAGGTTTTGTTTCTAGATTCCTTACTTGTCAATAATTAAAGGTTGAGCACTAGGTTCTAGTGGCTTTAGCTCAACCTATTGATGTGTCTAAATGGATGTGGGATGGGATACCAATAAACGGAATGATCATTTTACCATGTACGTCCATGGGAAATGATGCCATCTGGGTGATCATGGTATAATTCACCAAGTCATCCCACTACCTAACTACGCGATAATAGATTTATGTAGAGTGATTGGGATGCCTTTATGTGAAATATATTGTTTGACATCATTTAGTTTGATAAAACATTATTTCAAATCACAATGCTCACTTTAAATCCCAGTTATGGAAGGAATTATAGGAGATTATTGGGACCTAATTACACTTGAGCACATAGTCTCACGCACAAATAGATGACCATAAATAGCATACTATTCTTGTTCTGGGGGACATGTTGTAGGCTTGCAGGTACAACATTGGTCATAGTTGGTAGGATCACCTACCACAGGTGGAGTTTTCCAAAAAATAATGTATCATTCAACCACTTTTATGGAACCATTAGATGCTTTTTACCGATGACCCTGTAGGTCAACATTTTTTTATAATGGCCTTAGAGAGTCATCCCTCATGGGCCTAGAGTTGGGGTGAACTACTATAGAAAATGTTCAAATAATACAATAGTAGATGAATACAGCATAGATCCATCATAATACATATGATAATAGGCGATAATGGCCTTTGGATTTCGAGGAAGGAGATTGGGTGCTCCTATGGGTCTCCCCTCAGTGTGGGTGAATAATACTTTTTATGGGTAGTAAGTTATCTTTGAGGATCATTAGCACTCTTTAGATAATTTTTAGAGTTGCTGAGGTGGCATACCACTTTTCTCTACCTATGATGTTTGACTGGGTACATGATGTCTTCCATGGGTCATAACTAAAGTGGTATGTGCATTACCCATAACAGGTAATCGACTGGGGAGTGTTGTACATTGAGGATGGATTGAATTTTGTTGAGTACCGAGTGGAGATTGAGGATCCAAAATATAAGATCCTTCATGGAAATTGATTCCCTTGCTGTGAGTTTGGTTGTAGTGTAGGAATATCCAAGATAGAACTTAGGAGAGATATGATTAGATTTGTGGTCAATACCCTCATCATTTTTAGTAGACTTCTTTAGCTTTTGATGGATGTAAATCCACAATTTTTTGTGAATGTAATGACTTTTATTTTACGTTTAATATTTTTAAATATTTTATGGATTGATTTCGAGACTAGGACCTGATACAAAGTGAGATTATGAGACCTGATATTACAAGAAGAAATGTTTGAAAAATATTAAAATAGTAAATGGCATGTGCATGTAGTTTTCCTGAAAAAGTGGAATAACTTTTAAAAGGATCCTCAGATCAGAAATATGAGGTCACTTTTTAGTTCAAAATCAATTCTAAAAAATTGGATTGACCGAAAATATGTTGTCATGGGTCAGCATGGGTCATTTGTGGAAAAATTTATCACATGTGAGAAATTAATAAAAATTATTTAATAAAATTATTTTAATTCATTTGCTGATGTAATGAGGTGGTGGATCATTTAATGAACCTTTTTTCAGATATCTATGGTCAGCCTCAATACCGTGGAATTATCTAGATGTGTTGGAGAGAGAGCCTTTTGATGATCCTTCCGACGAATGATGACAAAACCTCGAATCCTTGATCGACGCACAATGATCCTGACAGATCTCACCAATGACGACAACGTTATGATCATTATTTATCAGTGAACAGTCCAAAACTAAAAAAGATGCATTATTTTGGTTTTATATTCCATGTTCTAAATATCTATGATGACCATAGACCAAAAAATTAATAGACTGGCTCATAGATCAATCATTATGTGGGATGGATTGTCATGATAGATTTATTAAGAGTTGATTCGTGAGATTTTTTTGGATTCATTTATTGTTCTAGTAGTGATGAATAATGATTGACACTGACATTGATCGAGGTTTGTTCCTCTTGTTCATATTTGTGCTTTTGTCCCCTGATTCATCATTCATCTTGATGTTCTTCATTTTTCCCTACAGATCAATGTTTCATTGAACAATCGATCATTGCACATGTGATTATATGTGAAACGATTCGAACTCGTAGATTTGTCATGGGTTGGACTTGATGAACGTGTTACGGTGGTTAAGGCATTGAATTGAACAATAGTTGGTGCCGATTTTGAGTTCTTTTTCATGTAGTGAAAAATGTTTTTGGTCATGTTTTTTTGGTGGATCAATGGCCCAAATCTTTCCAATTTAGTGATGGCATGGAAAAACAAGAATGGATATTGAGTTTCATGGAAGGCCGATCACTGGAATGGAGACTAGAGGATTGAAAAACATGAGCATGGGGAAGAAGAAAGGTTATAGAAAACCCAATGCACATGGTGTGTATTCTATGACATTAGCGTATAGCCCCTTGAAAAACTCTGTGTGTACTAAAAGAAGTATATTGACATGGGGTGAAGTACATGGGTTTCCTACACCTCGTGTACTCGCCCACATGACATGGACAAGACCATGTACACATGATACCTCGTGTAATGGTACATAGGCACAAATAAATGGGTTGACACAATATACTACCACACAGCTAGAGTATGAGGGCGGGACCCTAGATACAGGGACTCCGCGTGTAGTCCCTCTTACACACTATGTGCTCGTATTTTACATGACATGGTTGGAATAACATAGGATGTTATACAAAGGAAGTACCTAGGTCCATGGAACACAAAATGAGACCCTACTATACACCGTGTACCCATATATACATGGCTTAATCCACTTTTCCTTTGTATATTATTCATATCTATTTAGGGTGTTTCCGCTTATTTCCCAGAAGGTTGGTAAAAATCATTTTAAACTCATAGGACTATGATCCTTTCAGCATGAAATCTTATATAGAGTTTTTGGAATCCCCTAAGAGGCCCGATGAAGGATCCCTTATCCGTTCTTCATGAACTAGGTGGAGTTTGAGGTATTGACGTGACCAAAACTATGTAGGTACAGATCTTCTACTTAACAAGTTAATCTAGATTGAGTTGTCTGTATCACCCTATTTCCTTTTGGTGATCCCCATTTTTTGTATCATATCACTCTTTAGATATATTAGATTGCTTTCTAATGTTAAAATCCGATGATCAGTACCTCTCAGATGGACTTCATCAGTGCTATCAGACTAAGGAGTGTGATCTCCTAGTTGAGTGCTTCGTAGAATCTTTGAACTAAATACCAAGTGCTGGTATGTAGTTATTGTGACCAACGTGTAGACTATGTGTATTGGTTGGGTATATGTTGATATTCTTGTTATATGTGATGTAGACCTATACTTGTCAAGATTTGATAGTATCTTCCCTTTTTTATATTGCATTGTGGTTCCGGGGTGTCATACTAAGAATTATTATACTCACCCGTGCATGAGATTTTCCCACACATGTCATGTTTTCTAGGGAAGATCGATCTTTTGAAGTAGTCATTGGCATACAAGTAGAAAAAAGTGCTTAGTGAGACCGGACAAACCAAGGTGTGTTCCTAGGAATTTTAGACAGCAGTCACAATTCCCATTTCTTACAGATTTTAGATGTGTTATAGACTTATTATGTTGGGCTTGTATTTGGCCTTATTTACTTTATTTTCTATCATACTCTAGTTGTGGGATATAGTGATATGCTTGCATTGATTACTTAGTGGTTTTTACCTTTTAGCATTTTGTGGGCCTGGAGATGTTTGTGTGCATACATGTACATAGGAAATGCCTCCCATGTAAGTGATATGCCAACTCAGTGCCAGTCACCACCACATGGCCAATTGGAGAAGGGCATGGGGAGTCGCGACCTGAGCCCCACTGGGACATGTCATGATAGTTCTTATAAATACATATAAAACTACAATAAATTTATTTAAATAATATATTTATTTATAAAATTGAAAATTAAAATTTGTTAATGAAATATATATTTTTTTTAAATTTATTTATTTATAATTTTTATTATAACTATATATATGTTTTTAAATAATTATAAAATCACAATAAATAAATTTATTATAATTATATATATATATATATTAATATACACATTTATATATTTATATATTAATAATTATAAAAAATATTTATAATATTGTTTATTTATAATTATAATTAGAGATATATATATATAATTATATAATTATAATAAATATATTTATATTAATTAAAATTTTAGAAATATGTTTAAATATATGAATAAATTTATAAATATATTGAAATATTTACACATATATAAAAATATTTTTAATTATAATTATAAATAATATGTATATGTAAATAATTATAAAATAATAATAAATATATTTATTATATTTATATTTATACTTCTAAATATATATTTATTTATTTATATTCCTAAATATATATATATTTATACATATTAATAAATATATATATTATACTTATTATATTATAATTATTATATATATTATAATTATTATTTATAATTTCATAATATGTTAACTAAATATAAATAATTTTAAATAATTTTAAATTTATAAAAATATATATAAATAATATTTTTTTAATTTCATAAGTATTTATATAAATATATAAATATATATATATATATATATATATGAATATAAATAAATAAATATGTATATGTATATATAATGATAATTATATATGTATATATATAGATTTATTTAAATTTTATAATCATAATTAATTTATTTATATTAGGTATTTTTCGAGGATTATAGCATTGATAAAGAAATCACTTTATCAGTGATAAAAAATAATGATATAGAGTTGCTTTATTTGCGTTATATTTTTAGCTTTGGTAATGGAATGTTTTATTAGTTCTTTCTCAAAGGAACTAAAAAAAGACATTCACTCTTTTATAAATGGAACCCTTGTAGATCCACTTACTACTAGAGCCTAAAGCATTCACGGAATTTGAACTCTACCTCTGATGCCGCCTCTACCTCTGCCCTACCGGATCAAATTCCACCTCTCCCTCCCTCACCACTACCCCCAACTTATCCTCCATAGCCGCAATCTCCACCTCCACTGCCCCCACCTCTGCCTCCACCACCCACTTCATTGCTGCCCCCACCTCCACATCACCTGGATCTATCGTCCATGCCTCTACCTTTGCCTCCACCTCTTTTTCAGCCACCTCCACCTTCTACCTCTCCTATGCCTCCTCTGCCTCTACCCAGCCTCCAGCTCTGTCACCCCCACCTCCACCTCTACTACCCCATTCTCTATTACCGCCTTCTCCATTCTCCCACCTATACTTCCCCTACCTCCACTAACCCCCTCCACCTCTACCTCCATCTCCCCCTCCACCTATGTCATGTCTTCTCTGAGCTCTTCCTCTGATGCCCCGAACTCCACCTTCACTGTCATTTCCTATACCTTAATTGTAACTATTAACCCCTCCATGGTTGTCGCTACCACCACTACCCTTGTCACCGACATCACGACCCCCTCCATCCCTAATGCTAGAAAATAAGTTAAAATGATCTAAATTATTTGGGTATATATATTTTCATTATTCTAGGAAGAACTGATATTGTGAGATATACAATCCATGGTTTCTAGGAAAATAGATTCATTTGATCTATATTTTAGTATGACATTATAATATTGGTTAAATTCCTTTTCCCTAGACATTGAATTTTCACACATATGAATAGTTTTTAATTATACACTCCTCACTAGGATTTATGTTAGTATTTAATTTCTAACAAGAATAATATTTTATGTGGTCATATGATTTGGCCCTTTAAAATTTTATATCTAATTGTGTATGAAGGTGAAAATAATATAGGGATTTGGAGGATCATATATTATGAATTAATGGTGGATATATTATATCTCACTCTTATGGTTATTGATTTTTATGAATTTAAGAATTGTGAGAAAATATAATTGGAGAAAAATATTTCTCTATTTGTTTGTATATGGTATTTATTGAAAATAAGTGATGATTTTTGATATTATTTAACGCCGTTGAATAATAATTTATGATGACTTATTTTATTGGACACCAAATGATTTATGCAATGATTTATGTTCATTGAATGAGGATTCATGTCAATGACAATGTTTCTAAGAGGTTTCGATATTTTCTTGTTGTTATTTGGTTTTTTAATGAGTTGTAGATTTTTTAGAAGCACAATAGTCATATTCATATCATGGTGGATTTAAACACCCTATATAACACTGAATGAAGTTTGATTACCTATGTATGTAGATCAACCTTGATAAGATCTTCGAAATAATTACACATCCTGTGAAATTGATCTATTATATTCCCTTTATGTATGATCTCAATCTATTTATGTGTTCCTTTTCATTGAACTATATGTGGATATCTTCATGTTCTTATGGAATATATATTAATTCATTGATTTCATATATTTTTCATGACATTATTTTTCACTTTTATACTATTTTCTTCAATAATTAATCTTTTATAGAGCATTATATTCCAATTTGGACATTTTTTCAATAATATCATATTTTTGTACTTAAAGACTTGTTTTTTATTTACAAAATAATATTTTTGAATATAAAATGAGATTTTATAGAGTGATTTTATTTCAAAACAAAATTTATGAGGGGATGGAAATTATTTTAATGGTTGTGAAATGTTTTAAAAATGGTTTCTCTTCTATTTTCGTTTTTACATGGAATTTTTGGTATTGAAATTGATAAGGGATTTTGAGAAATGTATAATTTTGATACCATGTGTGAAAATTTAAATTAAATAAGTTATTTATTTAATTTGAAATGTTTGAAAAGTGGTTGATTTAATTATGAAAAAGTAGATAACATTTTTGGAATTTATAGAAATAATTTATCATGAAAAATTTGAATTTCATTTTTAATAATTTGGATTGTTTTCAAAGTGTGCATGTATTGGTGATGGAGTGTTTGCATATGATTGGATTATTTTAAAACGGGTTTGTAATTTAAAATAGGGATTGGTGTAAATAGTTAATTTTAATGTAATTTCAAGAGTGATTTTATAAATAGTTTTCAAATGGAATCTAAAATATTGTTTTTCCATAATCATTTAAGTTTATATTTTTATATAATTAAGAAAAATATTATATTATAAGGGGAGGATAAGATGATTAATAATAAAACCATGGAAAGGGAATGTCAAAAACTCTATCCAACCCATCATATATTCATCATCACCTCACTCCCACAATATGTGAATTACTATTTAACCCCATTGCAACTCTTAAACCTACATTTCATCCAACATCACTTACATTGTTTTAGTTAGGGGTGTCCTCTATAATTATATATTCTATCTTGTTTGGTGTTAGATCCAAATGTTATCAGTCTCAGGCAACAACATTCAGTGATAACTGTCATTCAAATGTTTAGTTCCATATATTTAAAATGAAACATTTGTGTTGTTATTTTGATAAATATTAATATTTATGAATAAAATAGGATTGATATGAATAAAGAATATATAGACATAAATTATCTAGAAAATGATTATGAATATGGAGTGAGAGAGTTCATCAAGTCTACCAAATATCATGCATATGTCCCTTCTCAAATCCTTTTTCCATCTTTACACAATTTTTATTCAAGACTAATTAGTCCATATGAGTTGAAGGAAAACATCATCTACCGTGAAATAGACCAATGATTTAAATGTTGGAATAAACATGGGGTTAAAAAATATATCTAGTTGTTGGGATAAGACATCATTTAATGGATCATATGATATGATTACATGTATTTAAAATTAGGAAGATCATGTCAAGGATGTGATTACAGATGTAAATGATGATGAATATCATAATGAGGAAATGATAAGGATAGTTTAAGATGAATTTTTTGATTACCCAAAATTATTTGAGAAGTAAATGTGTTGTGAAAAGATTCCATTGTACACTAGTTGAAATAAATATACGACATTGTCAGTCAAATTGAAGTTATATAATTTGAATATAGGAAATAGATAGAGTGACACAAGTATTATGAAACAAATTTCTCTCATAAATGAAATGATCCTAGAAGATAAGGATATCATCATCTAAACATATGACACCAAATGAATTCTACGCTCGATGGGTAATATTTCTAAAAGAATACCCACCAGCCCAAATGAATTTATATTATTTTACAAAGACAAAAAATCACTTATAGAATGCCCAAATTGGGGTTCTTCTAGATACAAGAAATATCATTCAATCCCTACAAAAAATTTGTGGTAATTTCAAATCATTCCAAGGTTTAGGTGCCTATATAAATGTGTGAAGACTGTAGGAAAATTAACATGGCACATAGATACAAAAAAATGATGATGAAAAACTACATCACCTGACCGACTCTCCTTAGTGTAAGATAATTTATCATCAGTATGTTGAATTTTGAAATGATCTAAGAAACCTTCGTCTTGTGTTATCTAAAAATGGAGTGAATCCATTTGGTTTTCAATGAAGCACTCATAGTACATGGCCAATTATGTTGGTAAATTATAACATACCTCTATGGTTATACATGATACAAAAATAAATCATGTTATCAATTCTTATGTTAGGAAAAACAACAACTATGTAATGTATTTGAAGTTTATTCGGCTATATCGATCAAAATTTGAAATTATTATGGGATTCAGTTGTTACGTTGTATTATTTAAAGAGAAATTATGATTTCACATTGAGATCCATGTTCTGCATAATGATAAATGAATTAATTTCTAATGGAAATATTTTATGATATAGAATTAAAGTAACTCAAGAGTTTCCCATTTTTGAATAACATAAACAGTCAATTTTTTTGAAACATTCATAAAAACTATGTATTTAAGAAATAATTTATTTATACCCCAATAGAATAAGTACTGATCTTGGATGACATCATTCGATGGAATTTTAGAAGAATATAAAATGTCATATTCACTAATAAGTGATCAAATATTTATGAAATTAAAATATGTGGTCACTGATTCTACTAAACTAGTTTCATAAAAACTCTAAATAATCATTTAGTAAAAGACATTAGTTTTGTTGAATTACAAGCCAGAATTGTCAATACATCAAACATTTTTCTGTTCGTATGCATGTTTTAAAAAATGTATGTGATAGTTTCATTGATATGTTTCTAAATGAACCTCGAAAAAAATGTATGGGATTAAGGATACGATGAAAATGGTTGACTTGGGAATACGAGAAGATTTGGTGCCGATGAAGGGTGGAAAATGAAATTCATTCCTCTAGTTACTTAAACTCATTCTAAGTAGGAGTGATATCAGTTTTGCAACACCCTGAATAATGAAAAGGTTCTAGAGGGTTATTCATCAATTATCAAAAACATTATTTTAAAGACCTACCTAACGTTAAAGTTTCTAAATTCTCATAATTCCCATGTTTTGATGCAATTTATAATTCTTATATCATTACATTTAATTTTTCCTAAGAATTACTTCCATACATTAACCAATATCTATTTCTTATTCAAATCTATATGAAGAAATGTATTGAATGAAAAAAATTCAACTATGGAAAGGGAAAATGACATAATATTATTTGAATTTGACTTATTCTTCCCACTAATAATCATTGATATGATACTTCACTTGAAGGTTCAAATAGTGAGAGAGATTAGACTGTATAGTCTTACACACAATTGATGGATGTTACCCATTAAATAGTTTATGATGAATTTGATAGGGTATGTAAAAAATAGATGTCAGCCATAGGGTTGTAGTGTAGAGCGATATATGGTTGAGGAATTCATTGAATTATATACATAATTCATTTTTGGTTTGGAAAGAATTGGTCTACTAAAATCTCATCACACTGGGTGGCTGGAAGGTAATGAAATTCCTAGAAGATATGTTGTCACAATCAATATTAAATATCAGGAGTATGCCCACCATTATGTGTTGTATAACAATTTTGTGGTTTTTTTATATATTGAAACCCATGAAGAAATTATTAGGAATTTGAATCCATAAAGGGATGAATGATGGATATAAAATACACATAATGAATGGTTTACTGCAAGGTTTCAGAACCATATTTTTTAGGAGTCAGATAAAAATACAGATTCAATTTTAGAATGACTTCAATGGCTAGACAAAGGAACAAGTTTTTATGTATTATCATACAATGATTATGTAATTAATGGATATATCTTCTTTAAAAATGAACATGATGAAGACAATACCCTAAAAATAGTTGAGTTACACTTGTGGCTGAAGAAATGAATATTTCTAGTACTGAAGATAAAAATCATATAACGACCCATACATTGCATACATGGTTAATAATTCAAAATTGAAGCATACTTATTACAACATATAACAAAACCATGAAAGGACCATTTATATATATAGTGTCTTGAGAAACTGGGAAACATAAACAACTGGTTCATAAAGAATCTACACTGTCTCTCATTTATTTCATCAAATCTATAGTCCCTTTTTGGAATATCTTACTTAATAACCTTCTTCCTGACCTGGGGAAAGAAAACATACAAAAGGGTGATCTCAAATTCTCAGTAAGGGTAAACAAAAGAAATATTAATCACATTATATTCATAAGAACATAACATTTTTGAAATCTTAACCTGCAAAAGAGATCATAATTTCATAACATGGGATAAATCATGGTAGTGAAATGTAATCCCAATAATCATAACTTAAAACATGAAACTTTTTGGCATACACATATAATCATAGAGAATCATTTTGTATTAGTGAAGACTCATTTCCAAGACTATCTTAGTGGACAAAGTCCATTTCTGAACCGAGTTCACTCCTCGTTTCAGTCCTGTTTCACTGAACCAGATTAACCTGTCGTTCCAGCCATGTCTATCTCATGAGATATAAAATCTTTACCCAATGAATTGTATGGAAATATAGGTCCTACCCATCTCATAATGATACCATTCTTATGTGTTCCACAAAATCATAAACCATAAATCATAGCATAACCCATGTAATAAAAATGGGAATCTTAAACATCATGACATCGTAAAACAATTCATATAAGATGAAGGAACTCATAAAAATAATTCCATCACAACATAATCAAATCAATGTAATAATAGGGATAGAAACAGAACCCTTTATTATCTTAGATGGATAATAATTTTGATAAAACACTTGAACTCCATTCTTGAGGGAAAAATCCTTTCTAATTCAAAAACAATTTTCCTTTCTTTAAATGTCATAAAATTCTAAACTAAAATAAGTTGATTAAAAATAAACTTGAAAACTTGTAAAGGAAGCTTGTGAAAATAATGTTTTAAAAATCCATTCATTCCGTATAAGTTAAAAAAACCTCATTCTCGTACTTTTGTCGGAAAAGTAAAAAAGTACCTCGTACGAAAAACGACAAAAGATTCCATTCATATCTATTACTAAAAACTCACAGAGGGGTAAAATTGGATATAAACTATTGTATAAGGATATAAATATTACATATTTAGGAAACATGGATGTGGATGATAAATATTCCCCAGTAAATTCTGAAGTATAAATAATCGCGGATAAAAATTGAGATTGCGAGATTTTCCCTTACCTTAGGTCCGATATGCTTTGTATGTCTCTGAACCTCCTGTATAATGATTTAAATAATGTCATTGACTAATTACAGAATCATATTAATTGTTATGATATCATATATGGTCATATTATTAGCTTCTTATTAGTAATATTTCATTACTACTTGTTATTCGGGTGTTTATTACTTTTTGTTCTTATGCGTGTTTTGTCGAATAAATTCTTATTCCTCTTTATAGGATATAGATAAATCATTTAAAGAATGGTATTAGTGTAATATATATCATATTCATTCATTCAATTCATTTATATAATCATTATTCAATGAACATTATATAGAACGAGTCGCATCACATCATGGAGACGGTAGGCCGTACGTACGCATGAGCGATGATATCATTCCCATGATCGTGGAATTGTATTGAAGTGTATGTATACTATTTCAGAATCAATATCACATTAATATAATCATATATAGTTATTCATTACACCATTATACCCATCCAAGTAAGGTGGTGGTGGAAAATAGATTACACCACAGCGTGGAGACGGTATTCCGTACGTACGCACACGCAGTGATTTCATTTTTCGTAGGATGGATAAGAGGTGAAATAGGGTTGTTTCATATTTATAATAACATATCAGTATATGATGGATACTTATGTTATTACATCACAATGAAACAACTAAAGAAGAGGGAGTCGAAGAAGAATGGAACATGAAGAAAACGGTAGAAGATATTACCTCTTTCTCGAAGTGCCTCCTTTAAACTTTCTCTTAAGGCACTAGAGTTGGTCTTTTGAGAAAACCAGTACCTATAGTAGGTTTCTAAGGAAGTGGGGAAGTGAAATGGGCAGGGGTTGGTCGAGCATTAAGGTTCAAATTCGTGTGAGGAAGAGAGGGAGGAGGTGCCCTTTTATAAGGGAGGAGAGGGGCACCTTTGGAAAGTGTGGAAATGTTATTTTATTATAAACTTATCTTCGGTTTCAAAAGGTCCCAAAATCATTAAAGATGAATATAAGATGACTCATGGTCGAAATAAAATCATCCAATCAGAATTGGACATGTTTTGAAAAATATTTTAATCATTATATTCTTATTTATTTAAATCATTTATTAATGAGGTAAATACTTCATCATTATTGTGTCATAAATAATTTAATTTATTTGGTGTGTAAAAATTATAAAACAAATATAAATATGTAGGAAATATTTTTAGATTTATTATGAATATTTATAGTCTAAAATATAATTTTCATAACCACTTATAAAAATTAATTACTAAAAGATTTCTGTTAATGTCAATTTTGTCTTTACATTAAATTAATTAATCCAAATTGTCATTGTCACTACCAAGTGGCTCAATGGGGTCCCATAATCGCCCCAAGGATGCCCATGGCTGGAAAATACTCATCCAATAAGGTTAGGACAAGTGTCAAGGTAATTTTGAATTATTATAATATTCTTTTAACCGTGAATTACCTTATTTACCTTTAACCGTAGTAAATTAAAAAAATTATCGTAGTTACTATTCATAATATCAAAAAAAAAGTAACCTATTAACATAATTTGGACCCACTGATTCCAAATATGGAATCCATTTTTCAAAATTCAAAACACAGAAGTTGCAGTAATTAATTTAAAATTAAACCTGTTGTTAAGGAAACAGGTTTTAAAAGTTAAAACATTACCAAAGATTGAAATGTTTTTACCTATGAATTCAATGTAAAATTAATGCTAATGAAATAAATTATATTAAATGGTAAAAATATATTCTATTTATACTTTAAAAAAATAAATATTATAATTTAACCATATAAAGTATTGCGATGAAAAAAGTTGTTTTTAATTAAAATATAGCGTGTTTTTACTATTCATTAAAATATGAAAGTTATCAGAACAATATGAAAAATTTATCCCAAGTAAATTTTTATATCCTGATTCTAAAATAGAATATTATTTTGTCAAATTGAACTTATAAACTTGTCAAAAACTATATTTAATGTGGGTGCGCCATCAAAAGGCGGTAAAACTGCATTTTTTTGAAAAATACTTCTTTTATCCAAAAAAAAGGATTTTGTTTTCATACCTCATTCTAGAAAATGTGTAAGATGAATTAAAATGTTATAAAATTCAAAATTCAGTTAATACTATTCATAATGGCTAATATTATAATATATCGGTGTTTAGTGAAACTCGGTATTGCGTACGACGCAAGCTATCGAGGAAGGACGCGGTTGCGTGCAAAGAAAGCCAAGCTAGTGTTGTGTGTAGTGAAAGATTCCTTTGATGATTTATATAACATAAAAACAAAATATTTCTCATAAAATTCTTGGGTGTTACAAATCATATTTAAACAAATAAGTCATAATTTTTCATCATAAAAAAACATTGGAGTTGGATTATACAACATTCCAATTGTCCATTTTTTTATATAAGTGGGTTAATAACATGAGTGATATTAAAATAGAAGAATTGGGATTAAAGAAAGTATATTTCAGTAAGAAAAGGTATAAATATAGACCACTTATAATGGAATCATATGTAGTACATGCATTTTATGTTCCAGATTTTGTAAATCAAAAGTGATCAATTGTTCTTTTATCGACCAAAACCACTAAAAGGTCCTAAGAAAATTCTACTGAGGATGCCCCTTTCATTGGGAACTAAAATAATTTTTTTTATCCTAATGTAGGAAACATTCTCTATATTATATGAGACCACAATGAATTGATTTGGATAGTAGATAGGGGTGTCAAATCCCTTCATCCTTTTAAAAAAGGTATTTCAATAATCAGGTTATATTTTTATGTAATATACATCGTGTTACCTCATGGTATTATCTATTTGCTACTAAATTTATGTACTCTATGTTAAATGTTAAACCACATCTATAGATAATGAATTTTTCACATGCTATTGATCCCCATCTCAAGGAACAACATGTCCTTCAACCTACTAATGCTCATAGTGTATAGGAACAACGACCTTTTGTAGGTGTTGGTGATCCCAATACAGAAGAAGAAAAGGATTCTCAAATAGTTCATTCTCCAAGTGAATAAGTACAATTACTATATTAACATTAAAGGGATATCACTATATAAGAAAAAAATATTAATGATGTTGGATCCATGGAAATTGTAGTTGATGAAGAATCGGCGATGCAGAGAGAATAGGAGAATCAAGGTTTGATGGTGTTAGAAAAAACCATTACAGACAAAATCAAAGGCATCAAATATAATTTAAGATGGAATGTTGGGTTACATCATGTTAATCTCAACAATTTCATGGTCATTTCATACATTAAAATTGTCAGACGACAACACGTGTTTTTTGATGTAGTTATGTGGCACCATGTTGTATCTTAGCTTAAGATAGTGATGTGGGAATCGATTAAAGAAACATTATGATCCAATTTCATTATTTTAATAAAAAATAAAATAATATAACATTCAGTTACTCTTTATCATACCTTATAGAGTGCATTTATAGAAGATGAATCCCACAAAAAAATATGTATTAATTCTTTCTTAAAGGATTAACAAATGCTTCTACACAATTCTAACGAGACATAATCTTAAAGAATATGAGGGAAAAAATGACACACACCCACCCCTTATTTATGCACAACTCATAACCCAATAAGCATGGGATACATTTACTATACATTTTTAATATGTGTCTATTCAAGAAAATTGTGGCTAGAAATATATATTTTTTATGATACTTGTATTTTCCGCCTTGTTTGAATTTTTTTATTCTAAAACAACAACTGAGTGCTGAAAATAATGAACAGGTAGAAAATCCAATGTACCCCTACAATAATTCAAGAATTGAGTAAACTTCAATTGAAAAAATTGGTACATACATTAAATATTATGCAATACATTTATGTGACATGAAACAACCAAATTATTATGTTTCTATATTTATATATAGATTGATGACTCCCAATCAAATGTAACATCCATCCCACAGAATGTTGAACAGAAGGTGGAACTCATAAATAAATATGGGATACTAATAGATGAAACATAAAAAAATGTGGGAATCATGTGTAAGTATGAAATAATTAAAAAAATAATTAAATCTATATGACATAATGATGATTAATTATTTTACTATATTTTATATCTTAAATAGTAACAGGATTAGTAACACATATTCCTGATGAAAACATACTATCGGTGGACTTGAAGTATCCAGAACTATATGGTCTTATCATAGGTGTGGGTTTTCGGGTGACACGAAAAAAATATTTTGAGAAAAAAAAGAGGAGGATCAAGGTGATGAAATGAAATAGATGATATAAAGACTAGATACCCTTGAAGAACCGTTCTAATGGTAGAGAAATTTCCTAGAATCATTTGTTGGGGAGGAAAATAAAATAAACAACTGAAGAAATACAATTTCTTAATGAAACCCACCTCTAATCCCACCAGATTTGATGTGTGCCATTCTACTCAAAGAGCTATTTTTCCCGAGGTAATCAATGTTATAATAATTGTTTTTGTGAAATTTTAAGTAGGCATATATGGATACATTTCTTGTACTAACATTCTATTGGGTGATAATGACTGTGATTTATATCAATCAAAACCCACTAATCACCTTTTATTGAGGGATATGATATCCAATATCCAAAATGACATGCTACACAATAGACCGCCACCAATGGGTCATGTCAAAGTGTTGATTATTATATCCCATGAACTGAGTGATGAGCTACCAATTCTAATTGTTGAGTAAGATATTTATAATGTTGAACAAGTTATTGGATCATTCATTTCATGGTTGTATCATCTTGTGAAAAAACATTTTGACAAGGAGGTAGTCATTTATAATTTATTTTTTAATATAATCCTATAATAATTAATGGAAAAGGGTGAAAAATAATGAATTTTATTATAGATGGAAAAAAGGGAATATGGTGAAATTAATGGCCAACTCAAAAACCATCTAATAGATCGACCAACTAATCACAAATATCTACTGAAATCACCTTTTACCCACATGATCTATATTTTAATTTACAAACATTAGAGGTTTGTGGTGATACAAAGTTAATAAATGGTTGAAGTCTCATAGTTTATTATGAACAAAATATGTATGTATTGGAACTTAAAAAGTTTATTAGTGTAGGGAATGTAATTGAAATACATGAATATTATTGGTTAGGGGCCTTAGTTTTAAATGAATACATGATGTATGATTTTATGATTTTTTTCTAAAAACTGATATACTATATAAATTATGACTAAGTATATTTCATATTTTTGGAAAGAATATTTTCCAAAAAAACAATTGAATGTATTTACCCATGAAAAAATACTGAACATGTTACTCCTCACATATCCTCTTCAGAACATCCCAAAATAGAATCCCAAAAAGGATGAAATAGTGGTAGGGCTGGTCAAATATTTTGAAATCAAACTTTTAGATGACAGAATCTTCTTAATACCGACAATGTAGGAGTAAAACTCAAAAATTTAATCCTATAAAATATATTTTTATTTATTTTATTACTTATTTTTTCTGTTTTATAAAACACTAGATGAACATTACAGTCAATTTTGATACTAAAAATATTTATTTCCTAGATTCAATGCATCAATATCCAACAA
This sequence comes from Viscum album, assembly GCA_963277665.1. Classification (NCBI taxonomy): domain Eukaryota; kingdom Viridiplantae; phylum Streptophyta; class Magnoliopsida; order Santalales; family Viscaceae; genus Viscum; species Viscum album. Next base: position 1,895,400,542 of record OY728119.1, read on the forward strand.
ACTAACCACCCATCCAACATTTTATAAATAAAAATCGATTTATATGATTTCAAAAATATTTTAATGAGGATTCTATTTTGATAGGGTGGTGCATCAATATCATGAAAAATAATCAATAAGGTGAGGGGATAAGCATGAGAACCCTATAAAGTTCAATGATTGGTCATGTATAATGGCATATATAATATTATTTCACTATCAAAACACATATCCAAACAAATTATGTATTCTTCTCATTTTTTCAAAAATTTAAGAAACAAAAATATGAATAATATTTTGGTTATTATGAATGTAAATTTTTGAGAGTGATAATATTTCATTAATAAACTAGGATCTTAAAAGAGGTATTTTCAGAGATAATTACAATTTCATGTAAAATATTCATTAATCCTTTGTGTATTTTTATTTTTATAGTAATGCTATGACTGTCCAAAAGAACCATATTCACAAGATAATATATATTTTCATAGAAATGAATGGGAAAAGTACATAATAGAATAATTTATACAAATAACATAATGAAATAAATTTTAAAGAAGTAGTGTATTGTTTCATATTTATGTTTAATTTACTTATTTTTAGTTTTTCCCGCATAATAAATGATTTCTTATACATTTGGATTCCTTTTATCGAGTCACGGTTGTTTTTTGGAAGATGTTCATACTCATGAGAGATAAGACTATGAGGCCACATCATATAATTAAATGAGAAGTTAATGTTTTTTTTCAATATACTATTTCCCCATAATATTATCTATTATATACTACATTTACATAATCTATATTAAATTTTTTACTACTTAATTTAAAAAGTGTCACTCATTGAAAAACAAGAAAATTCTCTTGGATTGTCTTGATAAATTTTTCTATAGATTCATAAGTCATGTGTGATGTGTATGAACGGGTATCATTTCAAACAAATACAAAATGTCACTTGTATGACTCAAAATGAATGTTTCCGGTTTGAAAAGACATTTTAGTAAAAAAACACAACTAACATACTAAAAACTGAGAAAACACATTTTGATTTTTTTGATACTTTAGGAAAATGTTATATACGTCATTTTTTATGTTTGGGAATCAACCACACCACAATATGATGAATGGAGTGGATGGTATAACTCAATGTGTCTTTTTTATTTAAAATTGACATTGATTTTAGTAAAAAGAAATAGTGGCATAATGAAAATAAAATAAAAATACTGTAGATTGTTTTTATAATTTAGAAAAATGATTCATAAGTCATTTGTGACATGTAAGAGTCAATCAAACCTCAATATGTTGCACAGTGTGACTAGTATGACTTCAATTGTTTCTTTTAATTTAAACTTGACATTAAATTATGTAAAAAAGAATAACTTTCATATTGAAAACTATTAATACTCATTCATATTGTTTTGATTATTTATGAAAACAATCAAAAACTCATTTTTAAAATTTAGGAATCTATTGAACCTCACTCAAACACACAATGTGACCTATATGTGTAAAAGTGTCTATTATGAGTTTAAAGTTGACTTGTTAGTTCGAAATGTGTCAGTCACTGAAAACAAATCAAACATGGTATAATTATCATGAAAAGTTTGAAAAGTGATTCATAAGTCATTTTTGAGTTGTATAAATCAATATCACATCAAACTGACACATGATACGACCGATATGACTCAAAATAGGTGTTTCCAATTTGAAATGATATTTCAATAAAAAACACACCTATAATACTGAAAACAAATAAAATAAATTCATATTGTCTTGATACATTAGTAAAACAATATATATGTGATTTGTCACATGTAAGAATGAACATCACCTCAAAATGATGCATTGTGTGGCTGGTATAACTCAATGTGACTCTTTTTATTTAAAATTGATATTAATTTTAATTAAAAGAACAAGTGACATACTGAAAAACAATAAAACACATTCGTAATTTTTTTTTTATTTTTAGATAACTATTGGTGAGTCTTTTTAACTTATATAAGTCAGCCACACCTCAATATCACGCATAGTATGACCGGTATGACTCAATGTGTAACTTTTAATTTAAAATTGTCATTAATTTATGTAATAAAGAACAAGTGACATAATGAAAATAGAGAAAATGCGTTCATTTTTTTTTATAATTTAGGAAACCATTACATGAATCATTTTTTATGTGTAGAAATTAACCATATGGCAATCTGATGGACAATGTGACAATTATGACTCAAGGATTCTGTTATCAGTTTAAAATTGACATTTCAGTTCAAAACATGCTGCTCACTAAAAACCAAGAAAATGCACTCTGATTGTCTCGATAATTTTTGAAATAAATTAAGAAGTAATTTTTACATGTGTTATATGTTTTCATGTCAAAATTACACATGGTGTGACCAGTATGACTAAAAATTCTAGTTTCCTGTTTTGAATGACATTTTAGTAAAAAAACCCAAATAACATACTGAAAACTATTCAAACACATTTGTATTGTTTTTATACTTTATGAAAATAATCTATAAGTAATTTTTGACATGGGGGAATCATCTTCACCTCAATATGAATCATGGTGTGGATGGTACAACTCAAAGAGAATCTTATTATTTAAAATTTATATTATTTTTAGAAAAAAGAACAAGTGACATTCTAAAAATTGAGAATATGAATTATGATTACTTCTATAATTTAAGAAAATGATCCAAACATTTTTTATGATTTTTAGGAGTCTATTGAATCTCAATAACATAGATGGAGTGACTAGTAGACTCCAAGTGTGTATTTTTATTAGAAAGTAACATTAGGCATATTAATAAATAACAACTGACATACAAAAAACCGATCAAACACATTTAGATTATTTTGATAATTTAATACAATAATAAATGAGTTATTTTTTATGCGTGGGAATCTGACACACCTCAATCTAATTCATGGTGTGACCTATATAACTCAATGTTTTTTTATATCTTTAAAATCAACATTTTAGTTAAAAACATGTCAGTCATTAAAAACCATGAAAATGATCCATGGTTGACTTGATAATTTTGGAAAATGATTCAAAACACATTTGTGATGTGTATGAAGTATTATCATGTCAATCTACTGCATGATGCAACTAGAATGATTCAAAATTGTTTTTTCCAGTTTGAAATAACATTTTTGTAAAAAAACTCAATGGGCCTTCTAAAAATAGATCAAAAATTTTCAAATTATTTTCATACCATAGTAAAATAATAAATATGAAATATGTGATAGGTATAAATTGTACACACCTCAATCCAACACACATTGTGATCGGTATAACTCCAAATGTGTCATTATTTAATATTGACATTAATTTTTGTAAAAGAATATGTGACATACTAAAAATGATCAAACACATTTGGATTGGATTGATTAGTATAATGATCGATAACTCAATTTTTATGTGTAGGAATCAAAATCACCTAAATCTTATGCATGGTGTGATAAATATAACTCTAAATGTACCTTTTTATAAAATATTGACATTTATTTAATATATTATTTCATTGTAATGTTTAATTTGTTTCTTAATAATATTACTAACATAATATTTGTTTTCGTATATATGATAAATAATTTTCATGGGTTGAAATGACTTTTTTGGAAATTGATACCATGGTCAGTCATTTTTTAGAGGGGATCACAGTTGTTAAAAGATGAAATATTAATGTATGTCAATATTTTTTGGATAATGGTAAATGTAATTATATAAAACATTGTTATAAATGTATATAACAGTTTTTTTTTCTACACCATGGGAGGATTTTTTTTTATTCATGATTCCAATTAAATGTATATATTATTATTTGAAATTATATTATTTTTCTTGTTGTGATATTATATTAACAACACATTTCATCCTGTTAGGACTTTATTAGTGATATTTTAGCAATCATAATGGGGACCCCCTATCAGGGTGGCGATTAACATCATTTTTAGCACTGCTAAAATAATTTCTTCACACTGTTAAAGGGCGTATGTGTAGTTGTCTAATTCGAAGTAGGACTACCTTCTAAAGTAGTGAGACGATAAATAAGATTATTGAGGTACCTCTCTGGAGAATTATGATATAATTACAATGTATTGGATCCACCATATTTAATATGAGCTTCATAAGAATTCATGAACCATAAGCATTCATTAATTCTAAGAGCTACATCCAAATGTAAACTAAAAGTTGAGATACTGGACAACACCACATTTACGAAAGTGAACGATTAACATTCATTAAACCATATCTCAATAGAATTCCACTATATATATATATCAATCAATAGTTTGGAATTGTAGGACATCTAATGAATGTTTGTTGAAACAGAAGTATCCTGCACCATCCAAAATGATCATACAACCTCTTCAAATTCTTTCTCCCTATTCCAAATTATTTATAACCTAAAGAGTATCTCACGACTATAATCAAGTGATTATTTAATAAGGATAAGTTAGTGATATAACATATAAATATTGGGATGTGAAACTTGGAATGAATTGGAGATATTATAGTAATTTATCAACCCCAAAATCCAATCCAAATACTCTATAATGTGGGTACTGTCATACATTCCATGAAAGGATGAAGATGGGTTACCAAATAACTTAGATCAGAAGGATCCGTAGTCGAAAATACCCATAATAGGTCTATCATCCAAGCAGAAACCCTATTAGATCCCCCACTATATTAATTTGGAAACATGATTTTGGTAATGTCCCTACAAATTAAAAATTACAAGGTTAATTATCCTGCAAATATGTAAGAATATTAAAAGGTTTCAATTTATCCACATGAGAAGGCCACCCATAAAAACCCCCAAAATAAAAATTATGGGAGAATACTTTTGGTAAGTATATGAAACAATATTATTTGAAGAAAATATCTTAATCAAAAAATCAATGTCTTCTTTCTAGATAAGAAAAAAGCCACAAGAGTGACCATGTAGAGTAACCAAAAGACAATAATGAAAAGCCATCTTTTTCGTAACTCCAATCATATCATTACTATCCAAACATGTTTTCATCTATGAAATCCATTTCAGGGCCAATTTTATTGCTCTAATTTTTTAGTATCCAAACTATTGAGGGGCTTTGAATCCCATTAATGATCTTACATAAGAAATTGATTTATGTTTCATGAGACAATCAATTTAAAATTTTTATTTTATATTAATTTCTAGTTGAATTTTATCTTCCATAAATGTATCATGGTTAACTTTTTACCTACTTTTTATGAAAAAATAAAAAACTAATGATTTTCCATTCTTAGGGTTTTAATGAATTCTCACCCACCATAGACGTTGAAGTATCTCAGGATGGAGCCAATTTAGATATGATGGTCCCAAAACTAAATGACTATCTAATGAATCTCTTTATCCGTACAATACAATAATTTTTATAAAGAAACATTAAGTAAATTCTACATCCATATTAGAATTCGTTATTAGTGTCTTTTGGACACTTCTATATGACACAACTCCACTATCCATCAAAACTAAAGTTCATAATGTTTATCTATATAGATTAACCCAACCAAAAAAGTTTTTATCTTAGTATTCAGTGACATCTATGTTATGATTTCATTTATATATAAGAATGTTTTGTTTTTTCCCTTAATTTAGCTCATTAATTTTTCTATGACCTTCTAGTGTTCTAGACCTGGATTACTCTGATATCACGCCAAAATTAGAGAAAACAAATTATATTTCAAGCCATATGTAGACCCAATCAAGAATTTAACTACCATCAATCGAAGAAAATATGATAGATTATATTTTTTATCATTAAAAATCAATTTTTGGGGTTCATTTCATGATTAATCACCCTAACAATGGGTTATATACATAGTTCGCATTCTTTAATAAGAAATATCTCTAAAACATTTTTAATATATGTTTATTAAGATAATACAGGAATGCATATCGACCTATACATATTAATATTTATTTTAATGAAATAAGTTGAATCACTTATAAAGTTAATGAAAAATCATTTTAAGTGAAAATTTTGAACCTCATATAGGTAACTATTATCATTAATTGTATGTGAAATGAAATCTATATATAAAACAAGAAAAAAAATATATTAATCCTACTAACATTATGAAGTATACATTGATCTATAATGATTTCTTCAAAACCATGTGATCTATTTACATCATGGAATCATAAATACATCGTTAACAATTCATGTTTTAAACCATAGATATGCCTTTTGATCATGTACATAAAATAATCACCATTAATACAGAGGAATCATTCAGGTTATTTCATGTAAAGCTTTTCATTGAGATTATTGTTGAAAAATGTTGTTTCACATCCATTTGTATTAATTAAAATAAAAAAATGAGATAATAATTCTAGAATAATGAATAAAAATCCTTTTTGTATACTATAAAACATGTATTAGTATATTCAATCCCTTCCATTTAACTAATCCCTTTTGTAATTGGTCAATAATTTTATCTCTCAATGATACGTGATCAATTTTTATTATTTTTTAAGACCAATTTACATCAAATAGTTTATACACCAAATGGAGTCTCAAAAAGATCCCAAAAATCATTACTTTTTAGTCTTCATTCAGATGTGTTCTTACATTAAAATACTAATAACGAATGAAAATGTGTTGGAATCCATTTTTCCTCATTCATAATCATTTTTAGGGATTTTTTTCAAACTTAATTTATATCCCTTTACTACGAGTGCTATTCATGGTGCACAATATTTCATATGGGATCACTCAAAGACTTCATTAATATGGTCTACTTGAGGAAATCCTAGAAAACACCTCAAAAAATCTCTAGTAATCATTTAGAAAATTAAATAATAATTTATCACCTTTATTTTCATGTGAAATATCTCTAAGAAAAACTATTTAAACCCAGATAACAAACACTTATCATTAGAATCATGTAAAATAGAATATACAAATAAAACAATAAAACATATTTTACTCCCACTAATGAAATGGTATATATATTGATTTATATTATTTCATTCAAACCTATTTAAGTAATTACCCCATGAACCAAAAATACCACTATTGAAATTTCTTTTTTTAAACTACATATTGATCTTTTCATCTTTAACACCAAATTATCACCATTACTAGAGATGAATTCATTAATTTGTTACATATAAACATCCATATCTTGTTCTCCTATCATATATATAGCTTTCACATCCATTTTTTTTAATTATAAATAAAAATGTGAAATTAATTTCAATATAATGTGTATGGAATACTTTTTGGATACTAGATAAAATGTATCAGTATAATTAATCCCCACTTTTTTATTGAACCCTTTAAAAACTAATCATTCCTTTTACCCCTCAATTTTTCCAAATTATTTTTAATTGGTTTTAAATATTAATTTACATCCAATAGGTGTTACACAAATTTGTAACTCAACATGGTCCCAAACATCATTAATCTTCATGGACATAAACTCATCCATCATGAAATCATCCTAGATATTTGACTCTTTATAACCCATAGATTTTGAATTTGTTTCAAAATCATTTTTATACAATATTGTTTTAATATTATTATAGATACACAATATAATATTAGAAATTTATGTATTTCTCATCCTTGTGGATCTTCTTAATGTTTCACCATAATTTTCCTAAGGAAAATCAGGATCTACTAGTTCTTCAAAAGATCTTAATTCATGAACTATTTGGTCCAAATGATGATTATCAATAATTTTTGGATTGATATTTTTTTAAAATGATTTATGTTATGAAAACATATTAATATATCACCTATGTTATAGTAATGATCTTTTAAATGATATTAAATATAAATAATTTTGGTAATTCCACTCCCACAAATCAGGTTATTTTAATGAAAATTTTCATTTCTTTTTTCAAAAATTCTAGGGTTAAATGATGCATAATAGAAATAGTTTCATTTATTTATTTCAACATATCTAATGAAGTATAAAATGTTGGTCCTATGATAAAAAATACATTTAACTGGTCTATAAACATTCACTTATAATGGATATCCCAAAATGTGTACATTCTAGAACTTTAGATTCCATCACTTAATTTATTCAAACTGTGTTTTTGAAACTGCTATTATTAGAACGTGATTCTAAATAATTGATTTCACTTTAAGTGCATATATCCACAATAATTTAGGTAACATCTAGTTACTAAGTATACATCACTCCTTGTCCAATAATTATTAGTTTCTTGTTTTGGATTAATAATTTTTCTATGGTGAACCTGATATAATGGACTATGAAACCATTATATTTTCATAAATAATACTTGCAAAAGAAATTTTTTTTCCATCATCAGTGTATATATCATAATTATTTCTACCTTGATCTAGCCTCATGATGTTAATTTTTTAACCAGGTTATTTGTTTACTTCATCTGTTAAAACATTAAAGCTGACATGTTCTTCATTTTTATTGAGAAGAAATGATAGATAAATATATCTTGAAGATTCTTTAATAAATAAAATGACGATTTTGTGGTTATGTAAATAATTCTATGACATACATATATTTATATATATTATTTATAACATAGGTAAAATTTTTCTAGCACATAATTTAATTTATTGATTTCCATTACCTTAATAAACTCCACATGTGTGTCAAAATTAGTGAAATCAAGAGTATTAAGAACCCCACCTTGAATGAATCTTTGAATGATTTTTTAAAGAAATGAATTAAAATACAATCCCATAATAAGAAATAATTTTTATTTATAGCATATATTTTAATTCTGATACTACCCTTCATGTTATCATTTAATTTTTACTTTTTAAATCAATAGATATAATAAAATCCTTTAATATATCACATTCAACGATGCCATTTCCATATTTCAAGGAAAAATATATCTTACAATAATGGAATGTAAAATCCAATTGTATAATTTTGTGAACTGAAATTATGTTTCAATAGAAAATAGAAATATAAAATTACTGTTAGGAAAGAATATTAAATCCTATGGTTATCACTAAAACACATGTCCCCAGGGATTCCGTATGTGAGAACATCTTATTTCCTGAATGGATTACATGCACACTGTCCACCGGTTTCCCTATGTTTTTCTTACCTTATTAGGAATTCACTATATAGATTATAGAAGAAGAATATATGGAAAAGGGGTTTTTAATTGTGTCAACCATATTTATTTCATAACAAACCAATTATATTTAAATTCCTTTCTTTTAAGGAATATTTTTTTTACTATTTCTTCCATAATACTTTCATCCTCTTGAACACACATACTATGAAATTACTTAATTAAAAATTTATATTTAGGTTTATTATAAGATATTTTAAATGAAAAATATTGTTGTTGTATATAGTTGACAATATAATGCACTATAAATGGATTGGATATATCAACCACATGATTCTTATGTTGAGTCATAATATCCATCACCTATATGATATTATCGTGCACACCATTCACGGGGGTGAGTCTTATAGATGATAATATCATGATTAATGTTCTTTGTAATTCATTATATGATGAGTTGAATTTGTAATCTATAGAACTAAAAATTCAAGAACATTATTATTCCCATAAACTATCTAAAAATTCTAGCACATAATTTCATTTTTATGAACGTTGAACTAAGATGGTGTTACTAATCCCAATATTCATTTAATGTTATATCTACTGTTCTATCATTGTTAACTATGTATATTTTTCCATTCTTTAATGGGATAATAAATTCACATCCATCCATATTGATGAATAATTCTCTCCATAAAAATTTTATTATTGTTATCCTTTAATCCAGTAATGTCACATTGTATATTATAAAAATTGGATGGCAAAACATCAAATTAAATATATGCTTATTATCACTAATCATATAATTTACAGAGTAAATTTTATGAACATTAGTATAAAAAATATAAAATTTTTAATGGATAATATTTTAAAATTGATATTTTATTAAAATTAATTATGTATTATTAATAAATATTTCTTAGAAAAATTCATGAATTATAATTTGATAATTCAAAAATCCATATGGAAAATTATAATTTTTTTAATATTCACAGTACCAGTGGAAAAATTAGAAAAATTAAATTTTATATTTGATCTTTTGAATATATAATAAAGGAGCCCAAGGGATAAAATTATAATATTTTTCATATATAAATTTCATGTCATTTAATGAATGTGTAAATTTAATTAAATTAGGAATGATGGTCGAAAAATTATTTTAGAATTTCAAAAAATTATAAAATTTTGAATAGATATTTTAATTCATAAATTCATGAATTGAAATTTGATAATTCACCAAACCACACAAAAAAGTATTAAATTTTTAATAGTAATAATACATGTTTGAATATTATGATAATTAAATTGAATATTTCATATCATTAATGTATAATAAAATTCATATGGGTTAAAATTTATTATATTTGTTATATAATATTTAATGTTATTTATGGAATTTGAAAATTTAATTTAAATAGAAATACTATGGAAACATCAATTTTTAATAAATATTTTATAAAAACACACTAATGTAATTATATTTTTAGATTTAAAATTATCGATGTATAAATATATTTTAATTAATGAAATTGGAACAAGAGCATGTTTTATTTAATGTGATTTTACTGAATGTGTAAATTTTATTTAAATGGGAATTTTATGGAAAAATAATTTTAAAAATATTTAAAAAACATGACTACATAATTAATTATGAATAATGAACATTTTTATTAATATAAGATATAAAAATAAGGAGGATGATGGTAGACAAAGAATGCTTCATTTCCAAAACTAAAAACAAAATTAAAAGGGGTTTTCTAAAATACAGCCTATGTAGTTTTTTTACATGGTAGAGGTATAAATCCCTATGATACTAAATTTAATAAAACTTATTAAATATATAATTCTGTAATCGGTAAATTTATTAAATGAAAATTAACTTTCACTTACCTCCATACATTGTAAAATGTAGTAAATTGAGATATCAAAACCAGAATGACTTTTACACTTTGTACAGGGGATGTAGATATTATAGGTTCGCATAAACTATGGTATATAGGGGATTTAATATTTATAGTTTTTTCGTACCATTATTAACCCCTCCCAATTTACGCAATTGACAAGGGGTATTAATTTATAGAGATTTATTTCCATCAAAATTTCTTTAAATATTAATGACCGAATTTAATACCTTATAATTCATAGAAAATAATTGATGGCATTTAACATAACATGCCATAATAATATATTTTTATATTAATTAAGGGGACATAATTAATTACATTATTAATTAATTGATGGAACTTATTCTATATTCCATCAATTCATTCCATATAATTAATTAGAATAAATTAAATCTCCCTCTTTAAGAAGAAACGAGATACATGAATTATAGATTTACTCCCTCTAAATAAAGAATATTCATTTCCATTAATCACAATGTATCATGTATCTTAAATAACAATATCTATAAACCCTAAACACATTGATTATTCTCTATATGATCAAACCATAACCATATGGTTAATTCTAAATAAAAAAATACTTCTTTTGTAATGAATATGTACACATAAAATAAAGAGAGAAATAATTAAATAATTAGATGTTTAAATAAAACTTCCTTTATTAAAAAAATTAAAAGTTCTAACATAATTCCATATATGTTTCATGATTCGCAAATTTTAATAGAGGAATTCCTCTAGTCGAAGGATCTACAATCATCAATTCAGGACTGATATACTGAATGTCTACCCTTTTATCATTAACACGTTACCTTAAAGTCAAGAACGTAATGTCCACATTCTTAATTCGACTCCCATTTTTTAATTCATATCCATAAATATAGTAGATGAATTATTATAATATATATTCAATGACCTAGAAATTGAATCCATGATTTTGAGGCCTAAAATGAAACTCGATAACAATAAACTATGAGTAGTGGACTTAAACATGAAATTAACATACCTTATATTGTAAAATTTATAACTATAGTGTATGATTGGTACTTATCTATGACACAGGTCCTCCATCCATCATAAATTCATGTCTTGAGGTTTATTTTTTGATTTAAAAACTAGAAAAGTATTCATATGAGTATCAATGAATTCTATATTAGAAGTCTGTTTATATATAACCTTGTATTATTTAGTCCAATTATGTTATTTTAATACTTTATTCATGACCTTCAAATAATCTATACATAGATTACTCTAATATAACTAAAACATTCCTACTATAAATTTAATTTCATGCATTATGTAGACCATAGAACACATTAAAATACCATCAAGGGGGGAAAATAGGGTGGATTCAATTTGGAATCATTCAAAATGATCTTTAGGTATTTCTTTTAAGATGAATTTATAACCCCTGGTAATGGGTGGTATACTTGTTGCACACACATTCATATAAAATCACTAAAATTCTTTATTATTATAGGCTTCATGAGAGAAGCTTATTATTTATCTCAACTTAGGCTTATGAATCATTAAGAAAAAGACATAGGAAAAATAAAAAATATCTTTCGTGTCTAATCTTTTTTAGAGAAACTAATTGAACTCATATACAAAACAAACAGCATTAGTTGTGTGTAAAATTTCATCTATATATAAAATAAGAAAAAATATATTACTCCCACTGAACATCTAGTGTATAAATAAAACCATAATTTTTTAATCAAAATAAATGATGTAATTACATCATGAAATCATAAATACTAATTCCATGTTTCTTATTTTAAGCCACAGATAGTACTTTTCAGATTAAACACCAAATTATCACCATTAATATAGAATAATCTTTCACATTGTTTCATTTAAACCTCCTCATGTATATTGACATTTATAAATGCAGTTTTGACATCAATTTTCTATAAATTGACATATAAATGACCTACTATTGACGATATATTGCATAAATTATCCTTTTTGGATATTGGGTAATATTCAAAGTGGGGTAGGTTACAAGTGGAATGCATATTAATAATTAATTGAAAATATTAATGGAGTAATTATGAGTTAGGTATAATTTATAATATAAAATGTAAAATTCTTGATTGATTTTTTTCATCAAAATTAATGAGTTAATGAAAAGTTTCCTTTTTCATTATTAAACATTTAATTCCCTATTAAACCAATTTATTTTATTTAAATAGTATTTAAATCATGGTAGGGTTATGGTAATTTGTAGTATATTGATATTTCTTCCATGATGACACATATTAATTAAAGTGGAGGGGGATTTGATACTCACATTTCCTACATTCTATTATGATATTAAAATACATTAATTTTTTTTATTTAAATGATTAATTCTTTCCCCATGATCTAATGATTTGTTAATTTATGGAAGGATATAGAATCAGGAATAAAATATGAAAAATGACCTATTTTTATCAACACTTCCATTTATATAAGGCTTTACATGACATAGTATGTGCATGGGATGTCCCCGAATTTTAGAACTGAAGAAACAAGGTGAAATAGATGCCAAAATACTAGAAATACGTGATTCACATCACTCATAACTTTTAGGATATGAACCAGATACTATACATGAATACATGGAATAATCAATATTGGATTAGGACACAACGATAATGGTGTGACACATTTTTAATTATGTGAATGGTTGGAGGTAGACCCAAATTTAGTTGGTTTAATGTAATATTTTATGGATACCTACAATTTATGACATGAAACAATTGATCAACACTTTTCACTTAGGAAATACTCATTTATAAGTGTATTAAATGATAATTATTACCTACTAGAGAACATTTAATTCTTATAAGTAATGATATATGGTTCTACACTATTCATTCAGTAATTGGAAAAGGATCTAAAAGAAGATGTTAGTGGGATTGGGTGATTATGCGATGAATAGAACTAGTTTTTTAATTTTTTATACCCCTAGTGTCTAGAATTAGGTTTAGATTATGAGAAAAAAAACCTCAATGAATCTATATTTAATGTATTTATTCATTTTATTTTGATTTGAAATCATTTGTCCTATTTTTAGAAACCTAAATTTTGAATTATTATATTTTCATTATTAATGCATATAAATGTTTTTATTAGAGAGGGAGTGATAAAAATTAACACCTTGAATAGAAAATAACTATTTTCATTACCATTGGGTGGGTAACTCTCAATTTTTAAACATGTATTTGGGTTGTCAAACAATCAAATGAACCTATGTAACATGACTATTTCTAAAAGGGTAATTTATTGATTTGGGGGATATTTGACATAATCATTTGATCCTCCAAGACATATTTCTTAAAAATCATTTTTTCTAATTACTTATCTTACATCATAATTAACCATGAACCTGGATTTTCCATTTCAATGAAAGTTATCAATTTTATTGAATCTTTAATCAAATAATCATGATTCTTTATTTAATTAAATTAATTTAGGTTTCCATAACAATATAGTTTCAGTATTTCTAATTAAATTATTATTTTCTTCAATCATATCCCCACGGGTTTGACCTCAGACATTCATTTCATATACAACCTACTATTTATTTATTCATTTGATTTAACTTTTTAAATTTATAAATCTGGTGACCCTATTACAATTAAAGACACCCAATGGCCTATTAAATTTTATGCAATAAATTTGATAATAGAATTTTAAAAATATATAAAAGTATATATTTTATGTGAAAATCCAAAAATAAAAAAATATAACGTTTTGTTAAAAAAGAATTATGAAAATTTTGAATTGAAATTTTTAATGAAATTTCCAATTGAAAGCTTACCTTAGAAATTTTTAGTGAAAATTAACACAATAATTTTAAAGTTAATGTGTCTGTGTATATTTAAATTAAAATAAAAATACAAAAATATATTTATATATTTACAAATACAATTATAGAATTTAATTTTCAAGATAAAATTTATATAATATTTTCTCAATGCATACATCTAGAAATACATCTAAAATGACATTGGAATTTTGAAATATAAATTTATACCAGGAAGTTGTACTAAAAATTGGCATGGAAAATAATTCATTTAAAATTTTGAAATTCACAGAGGAAGTTTCATAGGAATATATATTACACATCATAAACATTGTAAAGTTTGACATAAAATCATAAATCCATACAAACGAATATTAATAAAAAATATAATATTATATATTAAATTTTAAATGAAAATTAAAATTGTAAAATTTCAAAATACATTAACAAAAAAATATTAATATAAATAATAAATGTAAATTTTCAAACATGGATTTTTATATAATTATTTAAAAATATACATATATATAAATAGGTATATACACAAAAACTATATATAAATATATATACATACACTCATAAAGTGTATGTTAGAACTATTAATTTTCCCCAAACTGTTATAAGGAAAATTTGCACATGAAATTTTAGAAATAAAATATTAAAAAACATAATTTTTAGATTTTTAGTGGAAATATAATAATATATAAATATACCATGAAAGTTATCATTTGAAATATCTTGTGAAAATTTCATCATGAAATTTTACTCATAATTTTCAATGTATATAATGGATGTTTATTAAAGAAAAAAGAATAAAATAAAGGAAAAAATACAAACAAGTATTACCAAACTACCATAATGTATGATAATGGTGAAGGAGATAAAAAACCAAATCAATAAGAAACAGTTATTGGAATAAGGTGATCTCTAGATGTCAAACAAAATATCATTCTTTCTATCCAAATCAGAAGGATCACTCAAAGAACTCTAATCCTAAAACAACAACGATTCTGTTACGACCCGTCCTCGGGGCCTGTGTGGTGACTAACCCAAACCCGCCCTCCATTGGCCAGGGGCCGGCGACTATCACCAAAGGCGTAAATCCCGATAAAAAGGGAAGGCATTGCCTTTATAAAAAAAAACAAACACCACAGAGTATGCAAACTGAAGTAAACACTTAGTAAACTGAAAACAGAAGTGCTGAAAGTAAGGGGCCAGAAATAGAAGCCCAGCTGTAAAGTAAAATAAAACTGAAAAGAGAGTACAATGGAAGAAAAGTAAAGCAGCAACACCAAGCCGTCCTCTGGAAATCCCACCTGACGGTTGGGTACAAATAGTCTCTTCTGCTCCTCGGCTCCAGCCATCCGCTCCGTGTACGTCCCGTCATGTGATCCACCTCCAGGAACTGTCCAGCTCTACGAGCTCCTACCTTAGTCAGCACTATCCGTCATCTGCATACAACAAAACCTAGTGCAGGCATAACCCATGCCGGGGTGAGTATACGCTACTCAGTAGGGACTCCGGGACCCCTGAAGGTCTCCCATAATCCACGAAGGATAAACCCCAAAGTAAAGATTACAATCACGAAGTAACAGCCAACACTACTTAGGTATATGCCCATACATATACCTAAGTCATCAATTCCATTTTGGCTCCAACATCTGATCCCATGTTCGATATAGTCCACATAGGATAGCACAATCCAATCTACACAGGATAACACAACTCAATCCACATAGGATAGCAAAACAATCATACCGAAGATAATGATTTAATGTCAAGACTCAGCTCACACAGGTATACATCATTTGTAAAGAAAAAGAGATGATCATTATTGTTGCTGATTCATCTAGCTGGGATCCACGTAGGATACTAGAACAGCTAAGCTGTCGGACCCACGTAGGATACTAGTCCAACTACTTTGTCAGACCCATGTAGGATACAAGTACAGTAGTCGTCACTGCCGAACCCACATAGGATTCCAGTATGGTTGTCGTCGTCGTCGAACCCACAGAGGATTCCAGTACGAAAGTCTTCACCGTCTAACCCACAATGGATTCCAGTACGAAAGTCGTTGCAGTCACAGCCAGCTCTTGGGTTCCCGTACACAGCAATCTCGATTATGGGAGGGTCCACTCCACGAGCCAAGGGGGTTGATACATCAATTGACACGTATTCTGGAGTTTATGTATCCCAAAGTTTTGTCTCGTCAATAGGAACTCAACGCGACAGACGGCGCGTCAAGCGGACGCCCGGTCTGAGAGTTATTGGGGTTTTCGTCCCAGGGGCCCACTTGGTTTTTAAGTCATAACCAAACCAAAAATACTCCAACTACATCCAATCCTCGAGTGGATTAATCCAAAAGAACCAACTCACTAAGAGAAAACCAACAAAGTTGACGGCACATCAATCGGACGTCTGGAGCTCAAGATATAAGTGTTTCCTCTCCGAAGGCCCGGTTGGTTTCTTGTTCGAACCAACTTGGCTGTACAGAAAGTCCTCCAAAACCTTGAGTGTAATGTACAAAAACGGCCGTCTTGATCCAAGGATCACATCGCAACTGACGGTGCATCGATCAGAGGTATGTAGCCCATGTTATGAGCCTTTGTACGAAGCTGTCCAATTGTAGTGGGTTTTGGGCCCCGACCGACCCGGCCCGAGACCCCCTGGGGCGGCCCGAACCGGGTAGACCCGACCCGATTCCGGATTCATCCCATTAGGGCGTGGCTCGGAACTGTCGGCGTGGCCCGGCCCGGCCCGGTGCGGGTGGTCCGGCGCAGCGGGGTCGGTCCGGCCCAGTGCGGCCGGTTCGGCACTGGCCGAGCAGGGCAGCTCGGCACTGGCCGAGCGGACGTGGAAAGGGGGTGCCCCCTTGATTGAGAAACAGCCCCGCATGGGGGGGGGGGGGGGGTGGCTGCCTGCTATCGGGGGTTACGAACCCCGGCCCCCTCTGATCGGCCGGCCCAGTTGGCCGGCCAGCACTACCGCCGCGGGACCCCGCGGTCCCGCCCCTCCAAAGCGTCGGTGGCGGGTGATTCCGGCTGTCATTCCCAGCACAGCCGCGGACTTAGGCCACATCCTTTGTCCGACTGTCGCGGCACGATAGCGCCGCATCCCGCCCCAGCCGTGGAATTCCCTCGAGTTCCCCGACGCGGCATGACGGCGCCGCGCACCACCTTCGCAGCTCTCTTCGATCCCACACGCAATGCTCTGCGCCACCTTTGTTCGAGCCACATAATATTCAACAACAAAAGGGGAGGAGGTTCGACCATGTTTGTGCGGTCTGACCTCCTCGCATTATCTTGATTACAGGTGGCTTTAAATTTAACAAGGAATGACAAAATAAAAACGAACTTAAATAAAATCCCTACCTCGAAGAAGGCATTCGTCGATGTCGTGGTAGACGAAGTCGCGGTAGATGGGCATCGTTCCGTCAACGTCGGGAAGGATGAAGCCGAGGGTGGCGTCGGCATTCTTCGTTCTTCGTTGGAGGAAGAGGAAAACTCTCCAAGTGCTGGGCGTCGTGCATCGCTTCTAGTGTTCCGCCGCTTGAAGAAGAGGTGCAGAACTCCTCCCCCTAGCCTCTTTTAAATAGTAGTGGTGGGTTGGTCATTTGCACGCAAGTCATATATGGGGGACTTATGATATAGGGCCCCACCCAATTAATCCGCTGTGGTGGAACATTAAAATGGGGAGGAAGGATCCTCATTAATTAAACACGTTGGCATTTAATTAAAGAGAGGGAGGGTAGGTTCCTCATAAACATGAGGGGTTGACATGTAATAAAGAGGGAGGGTGGGTGTGTTACACATTTATGGGGGGGTGCCAAAATAAAGAGGGGGGTTTAGAGAATTTGAAGGGGTAGGGCTCATGTGGGACGCACCTCACAAATATCCTTCCAAGTGGATAGGATTTAGTGGGTCCCACTCAACTCCCATGCATAGGTTTTAACTACTTAGATTAGAAATAAAATTGTGGCGCAAATTTATTTCACACTTTAGTTAACCCAATTATTTAACAACACCACTCGAGAAAACGCAACTTCAGAAAGGTTCTTATTAAGCAATTACCGGAATTATGGTTTCATCGGTGCTCTCAAATTTCGATTCTGAGCACCGGTTCAAAAGTTAGGAAAACCCACACATTCGTTCACTAAACGTACCTGAGCTAAACTTCGGAAATTGATTCCAAGCACACCAGGCCTCAGAATTAGGTGCCGTCAGAAACTGCGTACTCATAAAATCCCAAAAAAATTAAGAAAAAAATTTCCTTGAAATTTATGGGTATTTACATTACTCCCACCAAAGGGCCTTATGTCCCCGTAATGATATATCAAAAACTAGGGGAACAAATGAGTGAACTAAGAACGCATCTATGCCTCCCGCTCCCACGTTCTCTCCTTGAGGTTCCAGTGCTGCCAACTAAAGAACACTAGAGGAATTGACCAACCACGTAGGACCCTCTTATGTCGATCCTTGATCTCCACCGGTACCTCCGCAAAAGTCAACCCATCGTCAAAGTCCAACTCCCCAAGGTTGATGATATGTGTCGGATCAAGCACATATCTCCTCAGCTGAGATACGTGGAAGTCGTCGTGCACCTGGTGCAACTGAGGTGGATGGTTCAAGCGGTACACCACATTGCCTACCCTATTGAGGACCTAGAAGGGTCCGATGAAACGCAGAGATAACATTTCGCCTCAGCCAAATCTCCGTAATCCACATCGAGATTAGAACCATAAGAAAACGTGGTCACCATCCTCAATCTCTAGTGGTCTCCGCCTCCTGTCGGCACAAGACTTCTGTCGGCTCTGAGCTGTCCTCATCCACTCCTAGATGACTTGGACCTTTTCTGTCGTGGCCTGGACCATCTCTGGTCCTACAAGATCTTCAACAATTTCCTCCTTGCCGATAAGAGAAATCTTGTTTCATCCAATGGATGAACCACATTCTTTTCCTAATACAATAAATCATGACATGAATGATAGTAATCCATGCCATGGATGACGTCGTAAGGCCTCGATGCTACTACCAAGAGATCCAACCGTTACTCTCGCCTCCAAGGGTCGAGTCACAATGTCGGCAGTAGTGTGTGGTCACTAGGTATCCTCCAGTAGGAATCTTGAAAGTGAGGGTCAAGTCAACAGTTTTAACTGGAACCTCTCAGTATCAATTACATAGAAAGTAAACAGAAGAAAACGTCACAAGAACAACTGTCTTTTATTACTACAGCTCAAAGTACAAAGACACAAAGCATCAAAGACGTCAATAAAGTTCGAAGCATCGTGAAAAAATGTATCCATGTCTGGAGCTAGTCTCACTCCTGTCCATCTACTCCCAGAGCGCCATGGTCGTAGGCCTCAGCTTCTTGAAGCTGAGCTCTCCCTTGTCCAACTGTTCCCTGCGGTCGGGGTGGTCTTCCTGGTGGTGGTGGTGGTAGGGCCTCAAAGCGTCACCCACCACCTGCTGCTTGACCAGCTCTTCTGCCTCATCCGCCTACTCCCTGCGGACCTCCATGGTCGAACCTCTGCCTATGAGGTCCCTCTACTTCCTACTGCTCATCTGCAGGACGAGTCGGGCAGTCTCGAGCCATGTGACCCTGCCCGACGCATGCATAGCACTGTCTGCTCCTCGTATAGCTGGCTCTGTTCCGAGTGCCTCACAAAAATGAACCTATTTCCTGAGATTGCTCATCTGATGGTCTAGAACTCTTGTTCCTCTGCGTCATCAGTCTACTGCTGGCTACAGAAGACTCTGACGCGGGTCATCCTGCGGAGGGTCTCGCCACTAGTGACTACTCAGCGAGAAAACATTCCACTAGAAGGGCTCTCTCCAGCACCTCCGCCTGTGTCGGGATGTTGAGGGAGATCATCAATTCCCTGATATCATGCCTCAGTCCCTGCTCGAAGGTCCGGGCCCGAAAGAATGGGTCTCAAACCATATCTGTGGAGTAGTGCGAGAGATCAGTAAATCGCGCCGAGTACTGGGCTACTATCATGCTGCCCTGCCGCAGCTGCAGTAACATCTGAATGCACACCGCACAGAGGGTGGATGGAACAATCTCTGAGCGGAAGAGGCTATCAAAGTCCAACCAAAGGATAGATTCCTTGTCATGCACCTAGAACATTAGGCTCCGCAGTCTGCCTGCTGCCGCGTGCAGGAGACTCGCTGCAAGGATCACCATGAGGTCAGCTAGTGTCCCTACTAACCTGAAAACATGAACAACAGCCTCCAGCCAATCCTCGGCTGCTTGAGGGTCCGTCTCCCCGTGGAACTTGGGCGGTCTCTGATGCTGAAACTCATGCAATGCACTAAGGTGACGTGTAATCTCACCATCTGGGGCTTGTGGTATCGGTGGCTCGGCAGGTAGAGGTACCGTCGGTGCCTCCACTGTAATAGGGCCCTGCACCAAGGCCTTGTCACTCGATGGGCTGTTGTCTCACACAAAGCTCGGAACCCTAGCTATCTCTCATTGTGTGGCCATCCAGAAAAGAAATAGGTGTGCCAAGGTCAATACAGTATACCTGGTGAGCCGACACAAAGTAATCACAATGAAAAACATTTGAATGACACATGCAACCAACGTTTTCATGTATTGAGTCGAAAATCAGACGTCAGGGTCCTGGGGTATGGATACATCAGCCGCCGCACCAACATTGGACTCCCTAGACTAATAACCACACTCAATACCCATATCAATATTTCTTCACATAGAAGAAAGATTGAAGTCCTGAGTTCGGCGGTCGAACCAATCTCCTCTGATACCAATTTGTCACGACCCATCCTCAGGGCCCGTGTCGTGACTACCCCAAGCCCGCCCTCCATAGGCCAGGGGCCGGTGACTAGCACCAAAGGCGTAAATCCCGATAAAAGGGAAGGCATTGCCTTTGTAAAAGAAAACAAACACCACAGAGTACGCAAACTAAAGTAAACATAAGTAAATTGAAAACAGAAGTGGTGAAAGTAAGGGACCGGAAATACAAGTCCAACTGTAAAGTAAAGTACAACTGAAAAGAGAGTAAAATGGAAGAAAAGTAAAGAAGCAACACCAAGCGGTCCTCTGGAAATCCCACCTGAAGGGTGGGTACAGATAGTCTCCTCTGCTCCTCGGCTCTAGCCATCCGCTCTGTGTACGTCCCATCCAGTGATCCACCTCCAGGTACCGTCCAAATCAATGAGCTCCAACCTCGGTCAGAGCTGTCCGTCGTCTGCATCCAACACAACGTAGTGCGGGCATATCCTGTGCAGGGGTGAGTATACGCTACTCATTAGGGACCCTGAGACCCCTTAAGGTCTCCCAAAATCCATGAAGGATAAACCACAAAGAAAATATTACAATTATGAAGTAACAACCAACCCTACTTTGGTATATGCCCACACATATACCTAAGTCATCAATTCCAGTTCAGCTCCAACATCTGAGCCCATGTTCGATATAGTCCACACAGGATAGCACAATCCAATCCACACTGGATAACACAACTCAATCCACATAGTATAGAAAAACAATCATATCGAAAATAATGATTTAAAGTCAAGACTCAGCTCACACAGGTATATATCATTTGTAAAGCAAAAGAGATGATCATTGTAGTTACTGATTCATCTAGCTGGGATCCACATAGGATACTAGAACAACTAAGCTATAAGACCCATGTAGGATATTAGTCCAGCTACTCTTTCGGACCCACGTAGGATACTACAATAGAGGTCAATACTGTCAGACCCACGTAGGATTCCAGTACGGAAGTCGTTCCAGTCGCATCCATCTCTAGGGTTCCCGCACACAACAATCTTCATTCTGGGAGGGTCCGCTCCACGACCAAAGGGGTTGATACATCAACTGACACGTAGTCCAGATTCGATGTATCCAAAAGTTATGTCTCAACAATAGGAACTCAACGCGATAGAGGGTGCGTCAATCAGAAGCCCGGTCTAAGAGTTATTGGATATTTTGTCCTAGGGGCCCGGTTTTTATTAAGTCAAAACCAACCCAACCATACTCCAACAGTGTCCAAACCTCTATCAGAGTAATCCAAAGGAACCATCTCACTAAGTGGAAACCATCAAAGTTGACGACACGTCAATCAGATGTCCGGAGCTCAAGTTATAAGCATTTCCGCTCCGAAGACCTGGTTGGTTTCGTGTTCGAACCAACCTGGCCATACCCAAAGTTCTCCAAAACCTTGAGTTTAATATAAAAAAACGACCGACTCGATCCAAGGATCACATCTCATCTGACGGTGCATCGATCGGAGGTACATAGCCCATGTTATGGGCCTTTGTACGAAGCTAACCGATTTTAGGGGGTTTTGGGCCCGGACCGACCCGACCCGAGATCCCCTGGGTCGGCCCGAACCGAGTCGACCCGACCCGGGTCCAAGTCCAGCCCATTAGGGTATGGCCCGGCATAGCCCGACGCGGGCGGTCCGGCCCGGCGCGACCTGTTCAGCGCTGGCCGTGCGGGGCGGCTCGGCACTGGCCGAGCAGACACGGAAAGGGGGATCCGCCCCCTTGAATGAGAAATGGACTTCGCATGGGGGGGGGGGGGCTGCCTGCCGCCATGGGTTACGACCCCCAGACTCCTCCGATCGGCCGACCCGGTTTCCCATCCAATGTTGTCGCCGCGAGACTATGCATTCCCACCCCTTCGAAGCGTCGGCGACCGGTGATGTCGGTCGCCCTTCCCAGCACCGCCGCGGCCATTGTCTGACCGGCGCGGCGCGACGGTGCTACGCCCCTCCACCGTGGCCCGCCCCGGCCGCGACATTCCTTCGAGTTCCCCGGCGCGTCGCGATGGCGCCACACACCACCTTCACAACTCTCTTCGATCCCACGAGTAATCCACCGCGCCACCTTCATTCGAGCCACATAATATTCAATAAAAAAAGGGGAGGAGGTTCGGCCGTGTTCATGCGGTCCGACCTCCTCCCATTATCTTGATAACATGTGGCTTTAAATTTAACAAGGAACACCAAAATAAACACGAACTTAAATCAAACCCCTACCTCGAAGAAGGTATTCGTCAGCGTTGCGCTAGACGGCTTCGCGCTAGACGGGCGCCGTTCCGTCAATGTAGGGAAGGATGAAGCTGAGGGTGGCGTCGGCGTTCTTCATTCTTCGTTAGAGGAAGAGGAAAACTCTCCATGTGTTGGGCGTCGTGCTTCGCTGCTAGCATTCTGCCGCTTGAAGAAGCTATCCAGAACTCCTCCCCTTAGCCTCCTTTAAATAGATGTGGTGGGTTGGTCGTTGGCACGCAAGTCATAAATGGGGGATTTATGACATAGGGCCCCACCCAATTAATCCGCTACGGTGGAACATTAAAATGGGGAGAAAGGATCCTCATTAATTAAACGCGTTGGAATTTAATTAAAGAGTGGGAGGGAAGGTTCCTCATAAACTTGAGGGGTTGACATGTAATAAAGAGGGAAGGTGGGTGTGTTACATATTTATGGGGGGTTGCCAAAATAAAGAGGGGGGGGGGGGGGTTTAGGAAATTTGAAGGGGTGTGGATCATGTGGGCCCCACCTCACAAATATCCTACCAAGTGGGTAGGATGTAGTGGGTCCCACTCAACTCCCATGCATAGGTTAAAACTATTTAGATTAGAAATAAAATTGTGGCGCAAATTTATTTCACTCTTTAGTTTGCCCAATTATTTAACAACAACACCGAGAAAACACAACTCCAAAAAGGGTCTTCTTAAGCAATTACCGGCATTACTGTTTCATCAGTGCCCTCGGATTTTGATTCCAAGAACCGGTTCAAAAGTTAGTAAACCCACTCGTTCTTTCACTGAACGTACCTGAGCTAAACTTCAGAAATTGATTCTGGGCACACCTAGCCTCGGAATCATGTTCTGTCAGAAACTACGTACTCGTAAAATCCCAAAGAAATTAAGAAAAAAATTTCCTTGAAATTTACGTGTCTTTAAAGATTCAATCCACTCCAGTGCAGAACTCCATAAGCTACAAACCAAAGGTGGAGGCATGCTCATTTAATATCCAGAAACGGTCTAGCTACAGAAACACTTCCTCGCCAGTGACTCCCTGTAAAGGGAATCAGCCACTGCATGTTCTCACAGGTTCCCCAAAAAATCATCATGGAGATCCCATAAAATCATATGAAGGCATTGAGGAAGAACCTTGTTGAATTCCAATTGCATAAATTCACAAAGAAAATAAAAAACTGGCCACTTGAAAAACAATGCAAAAAGTAACAGAAAACTGTAGACCTGCCACTTCATTCCTGTGGAATAACAATTAAACAAACCAATCTAAATAAGAATAAAGAATAAAACAAAACAAACAGACCCCAAAGAAATAAAACTGAACTAAAAAATGTAAAAAACCTTACAAAATAGAGTCAAACCAAGATAAGAGACAACTTACACAATTCTAAGAATGGAAGACTTGTAACAATCCCTTTTAAAAAAGGAAAAAATCATCAGGAACTTGTTCATACCAAACAAAATCAACTCCATTAATAACATTATTTACAAGACAATCAACAACAGAATTAGATTCCCAATAAATGATAGTGATAATATGATTCATGGAAAATAGAGTATCCAAACAATTTATCCAATGATTATTTAGATTCTAGGACATGTGAGAAAGACCCATCATTATTGCAGAAAATAAAAAAGTAGAATCACTCTCGATACATAAATTATCCCAACCATGCTTCACAGCTTGATCCACAACAATGATAATGCCATGCATTTCAACCTCAAGTGAAGAGGCAAAGCCATAAGGACCATGAAAACAACGAAGGTCATCCCCGTTATGATTTCTTAAAATAACATCACAACAAGAAAGCCCCATATTACTTCTAGAAGAACCATAAAAATTAACTATTAACCAACCAAGAAGAGGTGCATTACAAATAACTTCAAATATACCATGTGGAGGCCTAAAGTTTCCCTTAACACCTATCCGGCTTATAACGGAAAAATCATGAACTGAGTTGAAGCAAAAAATAATTCCTTGGTATATCTACATTATGCATAGCAGAAAGAATAGATGATAAAACCCCACAGACCGAGAAGAAAAATCTATCATGAATCACCTTATTCCAGGAAAACCAATTAAAATGAAGGAGTTCAGCATCATCCACCCTAAAAAGATTCATCAATTGTGGAGAAAGCGAAGTATAATTCAATCCTTGAAATAAATGATGGATTGAAACATAACAGGAATAGGGATTTCAAAAATATCATAAACATTCGTCCACATTGATGAGGTCTTAACACAACTAAGATAAAAATTATCAATATCTTCTCTATGTTGATTAAAAAACACACATGAAGAATAGAGAGAAACGCCACATTGTTTAAGTAATCAATCAATAAGAAGAATCCCATGAGCCAGTATCCTAGAAAATGTTGTTTGGGAAGGCCTAATAATGTTCATTTAAAGATCACTAATCCACTTATAACCTATATTTCAAGATAGAGAATTTCTATAAAAACATTTAGAGGTTAACAAGCCATTTATAGAATGTTACCAATACCAAAAATCCACTCTATTAGAGAAGATGTACCTGTTGATAATATTAACAATATGATTAGGGAGACCCCCCGTATTATCAAGATGATCTTTAATCGTAGCATCCAGATCAATATTAACATCATCATTCCTCAAATCATCAACTAGGGGACAGCCAGTCCATTTGACATTCCAAAAGGATAAAGATGAATTCCTTGAAATAAGCCATCTAGAATGAGAGTCAATGGAATAAAAAATAGAATTAAAATTAGACTAAATAGAACAATCTAGATGATTAAAAACCCAATTCTTGAGCCTATCCATGAATTTATTATGGAGAAATTCAAGAGACTCGGAATTACTATTGACAGGCCTCAAAAGGAATGAAGCCTGAAAAGAATCATTAAAAACCTCAAGTTTTTAAATACCATGATCCCCTACATCATAGGGTTTACAACAATTATTCCAAGATACCATAGCTAGTTTCCTTTATAAAATATTACCACTCCAAATTAATTTTATAATAGAGACATAAATGCTCTTGATGAGAGTGACCAACCACTTATAGACTATGAACGAATAAACAAACTTAAAAATAATCACAGCCTTAACCAAGAAAACACGACCCGTAAGGTAGAGGGACTTACCCTTCCATGTAACAAGATGCCTTGGGATTTTCAAAAGAATCTCAGAAAAATGACATGATATAGGCCTCCCCCAAAACATAGGAACACCCAAATATGTAAAAGGAATATCTCTTTCATGAATAACCAAATCTCTGATAATGCATGTCTTCCTAGAAATAGGAATATTCCTACCAAATTAAATATATGACTTACTCCAAATAATCTTATGCCCCAAGACTTTTTCATAATGAAAAAGGGAACACTTAATATTTTTAATATTTCTATTATTCTCTTTAGTGTATAGAATAATATCCTTAGTATACAACAAGTGAGTGGGAGAAACAAAACCTCTACCATCACTAATAGACTTAATTTTCCCATTTCTAGCCATAATACAAAGTAATCATCAAATGATAATCCTTCTCAATGGAAAAAATAATGGTTGAGAGAGGGTCACCTTGTCTGACACCTCTAGAACATGAAAAATGTCCCTCAGGGGAACCATTAACAAGGAATGTGATATGAACTGAATCAAAAATGATTTTAACTCAATTAATGAAAATATCATCAAAACCAAAAAACAAAGAACCTTATAAATGAAATTTCAATTTATAGTATCAAATTAATTCATAACATCCAACTTCAGAGAAATATTAACATCACTTGTGGATTTCATAAGAACACTAAAACATTTTGAGGCAATAATAAGACAATCATTAATATATCTTCCCTTAATAAAGCCTAACTGATTAGGAGAAACAATCTAACTTTCAATAGAGGAAAACCTCGTGGCCAAAATTTTGCACATAATTTTAAAAATTATATTGGTCATGGATACTAGTCTGAACAAATGAATCTCATTAGCATTCTCCGTCTTTGGAATTAAGGTAAGGAATTGAGCATTCAAATCATGTGTAAGAGAGTCACCTTTAAAAAAATGAGTAACCAACCAAAAAAATCATAATGAATGACATCCCAATATGTCTGAAATAAAAAATTCCCAAAACCATCTGGACCAGGGGAGCTGTCAAAATTATAAATAAAGGATTTTTCCTTGATTTCAAAATCCAAAGGGATAGATGTATGGTTGGAATTATCCTCTTGATTTACAAGAGTTGGAATAATACTCTCCACTAGATCAGTAATAGTGACATGCCCAGTAAATAGATCCTTAAAATTTGTAACAACATACTCAGAAAGATAATTTTCATTGTCAAAAACATTATTCCCATTTCTAACAAAAGATAGAGAACATGAGACATTCTTAATTGTCTACAATGAGTTGAAAATTTCAGAATTTCTATTCCATCTCTCAACCAATTAGCCTTAACATTGTCTCTTTGAAAAGAATCTTTGAGATTCAAAAAATTATTAATCTTATAAACCAGCTGAGTCTCACCCAAAACATTATTAGAGAATTCATTGGAAGAGTTTTTCTCCTACATTTGCTGAAGAGATTCCTCAAGAGAGGATATTTTAGAATCAAGGGAACTAAAATGAAATTTACTCCATAATTTCAAAGTTATTTTAAGTAGTTTGAGCTTGATGAAACAAGAAGAACCATTGACCCTACAATTCCATGAACTCTAGGATTGTTCAACAATTGTTCTACACTCATGATGATTAACACAAGGATTATTAAATCCAAATGGCAATGAAGATTCTGGATTCTTACTCACAAGGTTAACCAAAATAAGATGATGATTATAGTTAATTCTAGAAAGAGTTATACAAGAAATAGAACTCCAGAAATCAAGACAAGCCTCATTTACAAAAGCCCTATCAATTATACATGAAAAAAATATATCCAAAACATTCCCTTAGAAATTATAATTATCCCTAAAAAGATTAAATTTAATCAACCAATTATCATCAATACAAGATTTGAAATATCTTGAAGAAATGATATTTTTCAAGGATCCAATCTTCTCATCAGAATTAATAATGGTGTTAAAACCAACAAGGATAACCCAAAAACTAGAGATGGAAGAGTTGAGAGATCCAATAACCAAACATAAATTCTTATGACCCTAATAACATTTATGGACATAAATAAAATAGTAGAAATGTTGGAGACCTTGAAAATAAATAGTGCATGTTGCATTCTGATCAGTATTTTCTATTATGGAAATATGAGATAAAGAATAATGGGCCAAGACCCATAATCTTTTAATATCTGATGAACATCTGTTAGATTCCTCAAAATGAAAACCTCGATTTTCAAAAATGGAAATATTTGGAGAAAAATCTATTTTTCATTCATACAAACCAATGGGAAGGGTCCAATGATTTTGAATGAAGGGAATATGGGACATCATTGTATCGTGATTTGATAGTCCCTGAAAATTCCAAAATAGAAGATTTATTTAAATATATGACCGAGACAATTTCCCCCTTTTTTATCCCCACAGTTACCTACTTACCAGACTTAGGAGGCCTTCCAGCCTTTCGCTTAGGACTAGAGTCCCCTTGTAAGAGATAACATATATCCAAATTTCTGGTATTTCCTTTTTAATTTTTAACACCAACATTGAGAATGTCAAATAGACCTATGGATGAATCTAGAACACCCATACTCCAGAATGGTGGTTTCTCTGTAGTCATTGATCTGGAGGCTTTGCAAAAAAAATTTGATCTTTTTATGTTTTTAATTCTTGGTCGCGTGATTTAGTCTAATGGAGATAAACCATAGTTTTATCTTAATCTTAAAAAAATAATATCTCATTGTTGGAGTTTTAGTAACTAGAAATTGATCCTAATTGGGAGGGGTTTTTTCAACTCATTTCCCAATCAGGGGATGATTTTAATAGAGTGGTATTTTGGAATCCTGCATCTCAAACTTAGTGCTTTGAGATTATCATAATGGGATTTTAATGTTAATCCCTTTAACCTTAAGTAGACCAATTCCAATATTTAGATCAAACTCCATGGGTTGAATTGAATGTATTGGCATCCTAAGACCCTTAATGACCTTACCTCATGTATTGGAACTTCTATTAGAATAGATCAAGAAACATTGGAGGGAGATCTTGGATATTTTTCTAGAATTCCGGTTGATGTTAATTTAGAAACTAAAAGACTGGATAATTTCACTTTGATAGCTAAAGGTAATAAGATTGATGTTAAAGTAGAATATGAACATGTTCCTTATTTTTTTCGGTTTTCAATTTTGTTGGTCATTCTGTGGTTAATTTTTGTATGCTTCAAAATAAATTTAATGAGGTTACCAAAGAAAAGGATTGGGAGGTTAACCGGAATAAAAAAATTCAATGTATTTTTCCATCCCTTCATGTATTTAATAATATATATATAACAACATTTAATTGGAAAATTAAAGTTAAATTTTTTTAGTATATACGTATATACATACTCATACATGTATATATATATACATATAAATTTATGTTATATAAAATATCACTATAAATTATCATTAAAATTTTATATTAGAATTTTTTTAATTGAAATTAACACTATAAATTTTTGAAAAATTATCGTTACTAAAAAAACATTTTAGATGAAATTAAATTTTCTAGTATTTCATAAAATAGAGTTTTCAATCATTTCAGTGAAAATTCACTATTGAATTTTTTAAAAAGAAAATCAAATTTCTAGGAAAAACTTTATAGTCCAATTCTTATATTTAAATAAAAAATAAAATAAATGCTTTAATTTTCCAAGGGAAAATGTTTCATGAAATTTAATTTTTATTGAGAATTCCAAATCCCCAATAAAAAGTTTCAATTAAAGTTCCAATATAAAAATTTTAATTTCCGGATGAAAGTTATAAAGACGTGGATAAATGTTGTATAAAATTTTACTATGTTATTTTTAATACTGTTTTTTATTGTATGTTTTAAATAAAATTTATCAAAAGAAATTATGATAATTTTCAATTTAAATTTACTAATGAAATTTTTAGTGTATATATATTGCACAACATAATTAATAGAAATATAAATTAAAAATTACACAAATATAGACACATATAAATATAATATGTAATATAAAATTGAATATTAGTTTTTAAATTTTCAGCATATACATACACACAAACCAAAATTTTAAAACATTTTATGATTTTGTTGAAAAATTAAAGTGGAAATTTATAATGTAAATTTAATATGAAATTTTATTGCATATATATGAATAAATAGAAACACACATACAATATGTATGAATATTTGGATGTATAAATTATAAATTATTAAATTTATAGTGTATATCCTAAATAATATATACATAATAAAATTTTCTTTTGTATATTTAATTTTTTTTGAATAGAATGTAATTTTCAAGGTGAATTTCCCAAATTCCAATAAAAATGTTCAATGAAAATTCATAACAAAAATTTATAATAAAACTCTTAGTGAAAATTCTTATTTAATATTTCAAATATAAAATTCCTAAAAACATTATGAAAATTTAATGTTACCAATTAAATCATCTACTTTTATTTTAATTGATAATACATGTGAGGGCATTGGCATTGTGTCCTGCTGTTATGAGATCTATTTAACTTGAAGATCACTATTGGTGAGTCTGATTAATTTAACATGGTTGGATTCCAAGGAATCAAATCCCCTCTTTGGTGTCTATCATGTTTTATCATGGATTTAAATATCATAATCAGTCAAGGGAACATGATCAGTCATATGTTAAGAGAATTTAACATCACTACAGAAGACTTGTCCAGATGTGTGAGTGTTTGTGAGAGTATTATTATTTATCACTTTTTTGATTCTTTACCCCATAATTGTAATATAATTCTTAGTAGGGATTCACTTTTCCTTCATATGTATCACCTCTCACGAATCTATACTTCATTTAAAAAATTACTAAATAAAAGTGAAGTTTTAGTGTGTGAAAAATTCTAGTTTTAAATTTAAAAATTTACACTGTAAAAATCCAATGTGTATTTGTAACACCCCAGGATTTCGTAGTATGTTATCTCTTCAATGTAATTCAATAAATTTCATTAACCAAAACAACGAGTTCAAGCGCACCACAACATAAAAAATTAGCCGTTCAAAAAGCAGTTATGAATAGTATTAACTATATTTTGAATTTTAACATTCCTATTTTTTGTTTCTTAGACATAATATAATAAAAAATTTAATTTTTTAGATAAAAGAATCATTTAAAAAAATTAAATTATACCACCTATTTAATGATGAATAATTTTTAGAAAAAATATATTTTACAATTTTATATATTAAAATTAATTAAATTAAATTCTTCTTTAGAGTCAGGACATAAAAATTTATTTTTGATAAATATTTGGTACTTTTCTGATAACTTTCATATTTTGATTAAAATTTAAAAATGATAAATTTTAATTGAAATCAACTTTTTTAATCAAAATATTTTATAGTGAAAAATTGTGAATTTTATTGGTTTGTTTTTATAGTTACACAATATTTTTATCATTTAATATAATGTTTGTCATTAGAAGTAATTTCACATTTAAATTTTTCATAAACACATGTCAATATTTTGATAGTTTTTCCATTTAAAAAACCCTCTTATTGGTTTTGACAACAAGAATTAATTTTAAATTAATAAATTCCACTTAAATGTTTTCAATTTGGAAAAAAAGAATTAATTTCTTAATTTCAAATATTAAAATTAGCTTTGGGTGAGTTTTTTGTATTTTTCTGAAAACATTCAATTTTTTATGAATAGTCAAAAATAGTAGGTTATTGTTTAAAATCGACATTTTATTTAATTAAGTATATATTTTATTTAAATTTATTTTAAGTAAAATATATATATATTATACCTATATAAGTTCAATATAATTAAATGGAGTTATTTTATAATAAAATTAGATGTATAAATTTTTGTTGAACTATTTACCGTCTTTTATCCAAATTCTAGAAGCATTTGAAAACTTTCATAAATAATAATTTTACCATTTCTGTGAGTTTAATTTAAAAAATCTGATAGAAAAGGTTGACATCAGTAAGTAAAATTTGTTTCAATAAGTTGAAAATAATTTTTAGTGAAGAGTAACTTTTGACTTTTCTTTACCATAGTTAAATGTAAATAGGGTAATTGAAGGTAAAAATGATATTATAATTAGTCAAAAACATTTATTAATTCAATTGGAAAAGTTTAATTCGAAAAAATATACTTATTAATAAAATATTATCCTTTTTGTCAACTTGGATTATATTAGGACATTTATTTTTATTTTATTTAAAGATGAGTTAAAAGTGTTAAATTCAAAGTTTAATAACTATACCAATTTTAATATAGGGTTATACATAATATAAATTGGATTATAAATATTCATTACAAATATAAAAATATTTTCTACATCATGGTATTTTATTTATAATTTTTAAACATTAAATAATTAAATTTACATATGATACAATGATGGTACAGTAATTACCTTATTAAAGAAAGAATCAAATAAATTGTATTATAATTATTGAAATAAATATAATTTTAGTGTTTATATGACATCCAAAAATTTTATATGTGAATTTGACTTCTTAGGGTTGATTCAATGTATCGTTTTTGATGTAATCAAGTTGTGATGAATTTCACAAAAACCAAATACTAAATAGTGTCAAAATTGACTTAAATGAGTTTTTTAAAAAATTATTATATTATTAAATTGTATAATATTTATAAATATATATGGTTCGGTCACATGTCTTAAATAATAATATATAGTCTATTAATGAACCAATTTTTTTCTCTTGGAAGTTTAGAGTATTTTTATTAACCATATAGTGTAAGAATACTAGAAGACACGGTAAAAGTTAAACTATTTAACTACTATTTAAATCTAAAAGATATGGGTAATATGGTAACCTTAATTTGTCTAAAACTTATTGGATAAGACGATTTCAACCCATACTCACCTTATCTTCAAAATAAATCAACTTTTATCCCTTATAAACGGAAAATGATTTTATAATAAATAGTATTTCAAGTTTTTCCAAATGTGCACCTCAACCCACTTATAAAAGGGTACTTCACCTTCTCTAAAAATCACACCTCCAAATCCATTTGGTTTTGACAAAACCTAACCAAATTTCCTCCCAACTTCCCTCATATAAACCTAGAGTCCTTACTTTCATAAGAAAGCCATCCTAAAGAGCCCTTTTGATCTACTCAAATGGAAACACCCGAGGAAGAGGTAATAATTTCACCACCTTCTTTCAAGTTCTTTTCTTATTACACATTTTCTTTCATTGTTGTTTCCATAAAAAAATAATTTATCCAGTACCTCCTATGTAATGTTATGTTATTATAAATATGGTACAACCATATTCGTTATTCTATCCATCCTATAAATTACTAAGTCACCATACGTGCGTACATATAACTAACCGTCTCCACATCGTGGTGTAGTTTGTTATTCCAACACTTAATTATTTGGATGGATATAATAATGAGTATAACTAATAAATATAATAAATATAAAATTTTAATTATTCTGTATATATGATATACCATCAAATTATATACAATTTAACCATCAAAAGAATGATATTGTTGCTCGGGCGTACGTACCGCTTACAGTCTCCAAGACACGATGAGATGTCATTCCCCCTCGTAACCATTCAGGACTAATTTTCATTTGATGATTAAAAATAATGTTTAAAGACTTGATAATATTTTAGATATGAATAAGATACATCCTATCCATAACAAACATGGCTTTCTTAACAAAGCATATAAAAGAAAACGAATCAGTTAACACCTATAACAATGATACTTCTGAAATATCATTAAAAAAGAAATTCTATAAGGTCACATATGATATAATATTAATTTATATAGTTATTTTATAATTTAATAACAATGATTTCACCATTATTCAGGAGGCTAACTGACCCTCGACCAAGGAAAATTACTTGTTAAGGGTTAATTCCTTAATCTCATTATTATTCAATATTGTTTATGGGTATGTTTTTAGTGGGACATATTTATTATATGTGTTTATGTTTAGAAAACATAGTTTTCAAAGGGATTATTTTTAAGGGACTCTTTTATTAAAACAACATTTTAAATGTTTTAATGATTTATTCTTCTAAACCATTATCATTAATGTTCATGTTTTCAAAATGGTTTTATGTATTTATTTATATGGACATCAATGTTTTAAAATATTAATTCCTTTAAAAAGTTTCAATGTGGTGTGGGGAACATTGATTCAAAACTACATTTCAAATGACTTAATTTATAAATTTTGTGACTTTTAAATGATTTCATGAAAAAGGGATATTTCTCTCAATGATTTTTACTTATCATTTTCAACTATGTCAACATCATTTATGGGTTATTATTCTTGATCGAGGTTGATTAATTATAATAAAATATTACATATTGTGTTGAATGAGTTATGATATGTTTTACTATGGATGTTCTATTTTTATACCCTTCATGGTATATGGTTGACGTATTAAAAATTATTATGATAGTTTTAATAAGAATGATTTTTTAGGTTTAAACCTTTTCATATGAGGAATGTGTTGGACATATTAAGTGAAGGGTGGAGCCCACTATAGCTCCTGGATGCATCAGTAGTTCTCATGAGACAAACAAGTGTCTTGACACAAGGCCTTGACAAAATATTATGTTTAGTCTTTGAAAAAAGCCTTGAATATGTGGTTATGATGTTTGGAATTATGCATTCCATCATTATGAAATTGGCTATTTGATATTTCATGTGATTATTCAACTAGTAGAATATCCATGTGAATAAGTAAATGGAATTATTTGATTTATATTTTCCATATTATGCAGAAGTTTATGTTTAAAAATATTTTTTTTATTCTTAAACATTTCCTTAAATTTTTATACTTATTTATGAATGTTTCCGCTATATTGTTATCCTTACTGAGCATCTGAGGTCACCCCTTTCTATGTTTTATTTTTTCCATGATGCGAAGAAGTATATTATGATTGAACTGTAGGTATTTCCTAAGGGATATGAATGTGGTAAATGTAGATAATGTTGTTGTTGTTTTTTATTTTATAATTTAATGTAACGTTCATGTATGTAATATATTTTTCAATACTGATAAACTGGTTGGTCCTTCAGGACATGATTCCTTATAATCAGGCCAATGTATTAAAATATTGTACCAACTCTAGGAATCTAGTTTTGGTACATTACAGTTGGTATTAGAGGAAGTTTAGTACAAACCTTGGAAACTAGATTTAGATAAACTTTGATTAGAGAAAATTACCCTAAGATATACATTTAGGATTTTTATTGGAGAACATCTTAGAATTTTGGTAATATAGAGATTTTGAGAATTTTCCATGGAATACATCCCTGTCTGGATACGAGCTAGTAGAGGCGGCTCTGGTACAGATGTACCTTGGAGTGAAAACTCCAATAAGGTGTTTCGGTCTTGACCTCATGTATCCTGCTACACAACAATGGTCCTTGCTGCAATATTGGTTGCGACACTCCTAGGGTATATTCTTAGGATAATTTAAATTTTCATTACAAGCCATTATAAATGATTTATGAGTAAATTATTCCTCAAAAAAACATTTTATGATTATATATTATATTTATAATCTTTTCAACTTACGTTGGGTATTTTATAAGTTTTGAATAATACATTGTTATTCATAAACTAACCTAGTGTATGAAATTATTTAGAAATGGTACCTCGTATAAGGAATGAGAAATCCAACAATACATATGATCCAAAGATTAAGAAGGATCATATCATTCCTGGTATTAATCCAACATTTATGAAGAAAATAGTATCCCACGTATTCTCATCATGTGACGAAATAGTACCATGTGTTAATAAGATAAGTAAATAATTCCTTGAGTCATATGGCTTTGAAGGGAAACAATAGAAGAAAATGATGGAAGAGAGAAATATGGATAAAGGGAAAAGGGGAAAGAATGATTTTCTTATATGTGATAATTGTGGGAAGAGTCAACTTGGTAATTGCTTTAATGGAAATAGATTTTGTCATAACTGTGGAGAAAATGGACACTATGTACGTGAAAGCAAGGGTAAGAAAAAGGTGTTAATGGTACAATGCTTCATCTTCAAGGAGTTGGGACACTATGCGAATCAATGTCCAAATAATCCGAGTATTCCCCAAATAATTCTATTGGATAATAATTTATTTCCAGTTGTGAGGATGGAGATATCGATGTTGATGACCCTATCGATGGCAGAAGGTAGTGATGTGACTATCTCTCTTGGTTTGAGGTCTCGTGATGGATGATGGTTAGCGGATTAAGGTGGGTAAGTTCGTGGTTTGTGGTGGATTTTGGAGGTTTTTTGAATGTTGCCTTTTGAAATCTAAATTGTGAATTTTGGAATTTTGAATGTGTTTTTTGTGGAAACGGGAAATGTATGAAAACCATCTCTCTCTGTATGGTTCCCATTTACCCAAAAAGTGGATATTTTAAAATACAAAAAAATAGTTCGACTGGTAGGGATAATAATCTAGTTTTGATACTACCGCATATGAAGAGGGGTGACGAGTCTTCTTATGTTGTTATTAAATAATTATTTTAGTTGAGGGTTGTATCAACGGTGTATGGGTAATATGAATTAAGGAAATAAATAAGGATTGTACTGCAACACTATTTCATTGTGGATTTGAGAATATAAGTTTAACACCCTGAGATTTTATGAGAAATGTTTTGTTTTTATGTATTATGTTATACGCAACACCAAAGTAATATTTCACAACACACAACACTATATTAGATTGTGTTACTCGTAGGAGCAACCTTCCTCGATAGCTTACATTGTACACAATAACGAGTTTCACTAAACAATGATATGTTATTAAAATATTGTATTAACTAGACGTTATGAGTAGTAATACCCACGTTTTAAACTTTTATAAATTTTATCTCTCAAAATGGAGTTCATTTTTTGGATTTGGAATATCGAAATTAGCTTAGGGTGAATTTTTAATAAATTTCTGAAAACATTAAATTTTTGATGAATAGTGAAAAACACATGGTTATATTTTAAAATTGAATTTTTATTTAAATAATTATTTATTTTATTAAATTTATTTGAGGTCAAAATAGATACATAATACCTATATAAGTTTAATGTAATTCATTGGATTCATTTGGTAATAATTTTAGATATATAAAAATTTTATTGAACTTTTTACCGTCTTTTACCAACCTCCTTGGAAATTTTCAAATTTACATAAAACATAATTTTACCACTTTTTTTAGTGGAATTTCAAAAATAAGAGAGACATGGTTGATATCAGTAAGTAAAATGTGGTTCAATAAGATAATTTTTTTTCATGAATAGTAACTTTTTACTTTTATTTACCATGGTTAAAAGTAAATAGGGCAATTAAGGGTAAAAATGATATTATTATTACCCTAACACGTGTCCTAATTATATTTTATAAGTTTAATTAGACCAAAAACAACCTTAGGAATAAAATATGATCATTTAGGTCCACATGGATTAGATTAGGGCATTTATTATTATTTAATTCAAAGAAGTGTTAAAAGAGTTAAAATCAATGTTTAATAAGTAAAGAAATTTTAATATAGGGATATACATATGTTAAATTCGACTATAAATATTCATTATAAAGATAAAAGGATTTCCTACATAATTTTACTTTATTTATAATTTTTAGACCTTAAATAATTTAATTTATTTATGACACAATGATGATGCAGTAATTACCTTTTTAATGAAATATCAACATGATTAATATTATAAATACCCAAATAAATGTAATTTGAGGCTTTTGATGAATTAAACTAATTTTATAGGTTACTATATCATATTATGGTTGTTTATATTAATTGTTCGGTAAGTAATAATACTGTTATAGATTTAGCAAAAACAAAAGACCAAATAGTGTCAAAATTGACATAAAAGAGTTTTTAAAACAAATATTAAATTATTAATTGATATTCAATTCATAAAAAACTATGGTTATAAAACAAGTATTATATAATAATATATATGACATTAATTAACCAATTGGTGTTCTATTTTAAGTTTATAGTAAGTTTAATTACCATATAGTGTAAGAATGCAAGAATACACTATAAAATATAAATTATTTAACATAGAGTTAAATCTAAATGATATGGTTACAATGGTAACATAAACTTTTCTACAACCTATTGTTTGAGATTTTGTCTACCCATCCCCAAATAAGCCTCGAAATAAGTCACTTCGGAGTGATTATAAACCGAATATGAATTTATTATAAAATAATATTTTAAGTTTTTCCTAAGATCCCCCTCACCCCTCTAATAAAAGGGAACTCCCCCTTCTCTCAAATTCACACCTCCAAAGCCTTTTGGAATAGCCAAAACCGGACCAAGTAACCTATAAAATTTCCTACCTTCATCCTAGTGGCATTACATTAGTCATAAATCCATCCTATGGAGCCCTTTTGATCAAATCAAAAGGAAGAACCTGAGGAAGAGGTAAATATCTCACCACCTATTTCAAGTTCCTTTATTTTTCCACTTCCTCCTTCTTTGTTGTTTACATTCAAAAATAATAACTCCAGTGTCTTCTATATAAATTTATGTAATTATAAAAATTGTACAAATTTATTAGTTATTTTATCCATCCTATGAATGTAGAAGTCACCACACGTGCGTACGTACGACTTATCATCTCCATGTCATGGTGTAGTTTGTTATTAAAACATTTCATCATTTGTATGGCTATGATAATGACTATAAATGATATAAATAATAAATATAACATTATTATTATTCTGTATATATGATATACCATCCAATTATATATTATTTTAATATCAGAAGAATGATATCATCACTCGTGCGTACGTACAACCTACCGTCTCCACGATGTGATGCGACTCATTCTACATGATCGTCATTGAATAATGATTATATAAATTAATTGAATGATAAAATATGAAATATATTAAAATAATAGAATTTTGGAAATGAGGCATCTATAACCTAAAAATAGGAATAAGAATTTATTCGACAAAACATGCATAAGAACATAAAGCAATGAACACCCGAATAACAAGTAGAAATGAAATATTACTAATAAGAAGACATGAATATGACCATATATGAAATCATAACAATGAATATGTTACTTTAATAAGTCAATTATATTATTTAAATCATTATACAGGAGGTTCGGATATGTATGAAGCATATCGGACTTAAGGTAAGGGAAAATCTCACAATCTCATTTTTATCTGAGATTGTTTATACTTCAGAATTTACTGGGGAATATTTATCATCCACATCCATGTTTCCTCAGTATGTAATATTATTTCTAACATTATACAATTTTTTAAATCCAATTTTACCTATTGTTTAATTTTAATAAAGGATATGAAAGGAATCTATTGTCATTTTTAGTATGAGATTCTTTTTGACTTTTCCGGCCAATGTACGAGAAAAATGTTTTCTTAACATATAAAAAATGAATGGTTTTTTATGATTTCATAGAACATTATTTCCATGAAGATTACATTACAGGTTTTCAAGTTTATTTTTAATTAAATTCCTTTAGTTTAACCTTTTATGACATGTTATGAAAGGAAAAATGTTTTTGAAGTAGAAAGGATATTTTCCTCAATAGTAGAGTTCAAGTGTTTTATCAAAATTATTTTCCATCTAAGATAAAACAAGGTTCTATTTCTATCCCTATTTTGACATTGATATGATTATGTTATGATGGAATTATTTTTATGAAGTCCTTTTATCTTATATTAATTATGTTATGATGGAATTATGGTTAAGAATCTCTTTTTATTACGTGGGTTATGCTATGATATATGATATATGATTTTGTGGCACACATAAGAATGGCTTCATTATGATATGGGTGGGACCTATATCTTCCTTCAATGCATTGGGTAAATATTTATATCTCATGAGATAGACAGGGCTAGAATGGAAAGTTAATCTGGTTCAGTGATACATGACTGGAATGAGGAGTGAACTCAGTTTAGAAATGGACTTTGTACGCTATGATAGTCTTGGAAATGAGTGTTGACTAATATGAAATGATTTTATATGATTATGTGTGTATGAAAAAAATTCATTATTTATGTTATGATCATTGGGATTATATTTCACTACTATGATTTATCCCATGTTATGATATTTTGATCTCTTTTGCAGGTTGAGATTTTCAAAATGTTATGATCTTATTAATACGATATGATTGATATTTCCATTTTTTACCCTTACTGAGCATTTGACCTCACCCTTTTGTATGTTTTCTTTTCCTCAGGTCATCTAACAGGGTATTATGTAGGAAATTCCAAAAGGAACTCTAGATATAATGAAATAAATGGGAGACAATGTAGATGCTTTATGAACCGGTTGCTTATGTTTCCCAGTTTCTAAAGACACTATACCTATTTTGTCCTATCATGGTTTTGTGATATGTTGTAACAATTATGCTTCAATTATGAATTAATAACAATGTATTAAAATATGGGTCGTTATAGTTGGTATCAGAGGAAAGGTATAGTAAACCTTTGGAAACTAGGATGTCAAAGCCTTAATAAAACCCCTAAGGATATGTCTTAGCATTGAACACAATATTATTTCTTTATAAATGTCCATGAATAGCCTATGATAAGACCTAAAGTGTGAAATTTTATTCTTGATAATGTGGTTTTCCTATTATGATTAGTGTTTCTCAAACTCTGCTTATTGGTTTAGTCAATGGCTTGAACCCGAAAGAACCGTGTTAATGCTAAATGTGACAGGCAATGAAATAATTGTCCCCTTTAGCAACCAAACATTATGGGAGCTGGAATGTAAAATCTTGTATCCATGTACTCAAAACTTTCTCAAGCTATGAATCATGCAGGACTTCCAAATGAGCAAAGGAAGGAGAAAACTTCTGTTGAATCCTTCGTGAGTAAGCGTCCACCCTCATTGAGTGGGTCTACTGATCCATTAGTGGCTGAACAATGGATCGGTACAACTAAAAAGATATTTTCAGTTATTTAATGTTCTGAACATGATAAAGTCATCTTAGCAGTATATCATTTGGAAGGTGAAGCTAATCAATGGTGGAATCATACCAAGAATACAAGGCAATTAGATGAAATTGAGTCCATGGAATGCGACGAGTTTAAGAACATATTTTTCAATAAGTACTTCCCTTGTATTCTTCGAACAAAGATGGAAGAGTTTCTTGAACTAAAGAAAAAGGATGATGAATCTGTTGGTACCTACGAATCAAATTTTACAAGACATTTAAGGGATGCATCCTGAATTGTTATAGAGTAAGATCGATCGATTCTTTAGTGTCTTAAAACCAAGTCTTCAAAGGGTGTTATCCATAAGGGACTTCAATAGCTATGAGGAAATTGTTCAATGTGCTCTCAAGGTTGAGATGGATATTAGAGTAACCCCTCAGTCATATGGGTTTGATAAGAAGATGATAATGGAATTCAAAGGGAAATCTAAAGACCACACTGAAAAGAAGATGAGTTTTCCCTTATGCTCAATGTCTGGAATGAAAAAAGGAGGGAATTTTCCTAAAGGGACAACTAAATGTTTCAAATGTGGAAAAGAATGTCATCAGACATTTCAATTCCACAATTATGGGAAAAAGATGTCTAGTGATGTGAACAAAGAAAAGGTTACACATAATAAACCTCCAACACATCAGTGTTACAAGTGCAAGGAAATGGGGTATTATGATAATCAATTCCCTAATCCAAGGGTTGTTGATGATGATCGATGTCAATAAACTATTAAGGCCAAAGAAAAATTAAAGTCACATGTAATTTTTATCAGCGATGTGGAGTACGATAACTATGTGGTGAAAGGTACACTTACCATCCACTCTATAGTAGAAAATGTTTTATTTGATTCTGGATCCACCTAATCTTATATTTTTGATGATTTCCCTAAGGGTATCATCATACAACTTTAGCAATTAGTTGTTGAGTTAGCTGTGAAAACTCCTAATGGCACAACTGTTGCATCAAAATTTTATAATTCTTCTCCAATTGACGTTTGTGGGAAAGTGCTGCCTGTAACACCCGAGACTTTTATGTTATATAAATCATCAAAGGAATCTTTTTCTACACAACACTTGCTTGGCTTGCTTTACACGCAATCGCGACCTTCCTCGATAGCTTGCGTCGTACGCAATACCGAGTTTCACTAAACAACAATATGCTATTAAAACTAGCCGTTATGAATAGTAATAACCACTTTTTGAAATTTTATAAATTTTATTTTTCAAAATGGACTTCATTTTCGGACTCAGAATATCGAAAGTAGCCTAGGGTGAAATTTTGGTATTTTTCTGAAAACTTTCAATTTTTGATGAATAGTGAAACCACTAAGTGGTAGGTTAAAAACTGAATTTTGCATAAAACTTAATTTTACCGCTTCTGTGAATGGAATTTCAAAAATCCGAGAGACACGGTTAATATCAAGGACTAAAATGTGGTTCAATGAGATGAAAATAATTTTTTGGTGAATAGTAACTTTTTACTATTTTTACCGCGGTTAATAGTAAATAGGGTAACTAAGGGTAAATATGATATTAATATTACCCTAACACATGTCCTAATTCTATTGGACAAGTGTAATTCGACCAAAAACAAACTTAGGAATAAAATATGACCATTTAGGCCCACTTGGATTAGATTAGGACATTTATTATGAATTTATTTAAAGAAGGGTTAAAATAGTTAAAATCAAAGTTTAATAAGTAAATCATTTTTAATATGGGGTTATACATAATATAAATTCAATTGTAAATATTCATTAGAAAGCTAAAAAGATTTCCTACATGATGATATTTTATTTGTAATTTTTATACATTAAATAATGTAATATATTTATGACATAATGATGATGCAGTAATTATCTTATTAATGAAATATTGACATAATTGATGTTATAAACACCAACATAAATGTAATTTGAGACTTTTTATGAATTCCACTAATTTTCTAGGTTACTATGATATATTAGTATTGATTTAATCAACTTGGTTCGAACATATAATTCTGTTATGACTTTAAAACAAATCATATATCAAATAGTGTCAAAATTGACACAAAATAGTTTTTAAATCAAATATTATATTATTAATTGTTATTTTATTCCTAAAAATCTAAGGTTCGGCCAAATGACTTAGATAAGGATATATATATTAATAATAAACAATTTGGGGTTCGTTTGGCATGTTATAGTAAGTGTATTAACCATATAGTGAAAGAAAACAAAAAGACATGGTAAAAGTTAAATTATTTAACTTAGAGTTAAATTTAATTGATAAGGTTAAAATAATATCCTAAACTTGTCTAAATTCTATTGGTTGATAGGATTTCGACCCATCCCCACTTTAGCTTCGAAATAAGACCCTTTGGAACCATTATAAACCGATTTTGAC
Organism: Viscum album; assembly: GCA_963277665.1. Taxonomy (NCBI): domain Eukaryota; kingdom Viridiplantae; phylum Streptophyta; class Magnoliopsida; order Santalales; family Viscaceae; genus Viscum; species Viscum album. Next base: position 1,895,444,777 of record OY728119.1, read on the forward strand.
TTTAATATAAAATAATATTTTGAGATATTCCTAAGGTGCCCCTCTCCTCCCTTATAAAAGGGCACCTCCTCCCCCTCCTCCTCACACTAATTTGAGCACTCAAGCTCGGCCAACCCCTGCCATTTTCCTTTCTCCACTTCCCTAGAATAATCCTAGAGGTCCTGGTCTTCTCCAAAGACCAATCTTAGTTCCTTAAGTGGAGGATTCAAAAAGGCGTTCCAAAGAAGAGGTAATATCCATTACCGATCTTTTCAATTTCTTTCTTCTTCAACTTCTTCTTCTTTAGTTGTTTCATGATAAAGTAATAAAATCAGTATTACTTACATACTGATATGTTATTATAAATATGAAACAACCCTAATTCACCTTCTATCCATCCTACGGAAAAAATGAAATCACCGCGCGTGCGTACGTACGGAATACCGTCTCCACGCCGTGGTGTAATCTATTTTCCACCATCACCTTACAAGGATGGGTATAATGGTGTAATGAGTAACTATATATGATTATTATTAAGTAATATTGATACTGAAATAATATATATATATACTCCAATACAATTCCACGATCATAGGAACGATATCATCACTCGTGCGTACGTACGGAATACCGTCTCCACGATGTGATGCGACTCGTTCTACATGATCTTCATTTCATAATGATTGTATAAATGAATTGAATGAATGAATATGGTATATACTACACTAATACCATTCTGGAAATGAATTATCTATAACCTAAAGATAAGAATAAGAATTTATTCGACAAAACACGCATAAGAACAAAAAGATATAAAGACCCGAGTAACAAGTAACAATGAAATATTACTAACAAGAAGCTAATAATATGACCATATATGATCTCATATCAATATGTATGATTCTGGAATAAGTCAATAACATTATTTAAACCATTATACAGGAGCTTCGGACACGTACAAAGCTAATCGGACCTAAGGTAAGGGAAATATCACAATCTCATTTTTATCCGAGATTGTTTATTCGTAAGTATTTACTGGGGTGTATTTTATCATCCACATCCATGTTCCCTCAATATGTAATATTGTTTCCATCCACTTGAAATAGTTTAAATCCAATTTTACCCTTAGGTGAGTTTTTAGTAAAGAATATGAAAGGAATCTTTTGTCGTTTTTCCGTACGAGGTACTTTTTGACTTTTCCGACAAAAGTACGAAGAATGTTTTTTTTAACTTATACGGCATGAATGGATTTTTAAAACATTACTTCAAAGAAGCTTCCTTTACAAGTTTTCAAGATTATTTTTAATCAAGTTCTTTTATTTTAAAGTTGTATGACATGTTAGGAAAGGAAAAATGTTTTTGAAGAAGAAAGGATATTTTCCTCAAGAATTCAATTCAAGTGTTTTATCAAAATTATTTTCCATCTAAGATAATAAAGGGTTATGTTTCTATCCATATTTTTACATTGGTTTGACTATGTTGTGATGGAATTATGTTTATGAATTCCTTTATCATATATGAATTGATTTATGATGTCATGATGTTTCAAGAATCCCATTTTTGTTATATGTGTTATGCGATGATGTATGTTTTATGATTATGTGGCACACATAAGAAAGGATTCATTATAATATGGGTGGGACCTATATCTCCCTCCAATGCATTGGGTAAAGATTTTATATCTCATGAGATAGACATGGCTGGAACGGAAGGTTATTTCGGTTCAGTGATACAGGACTGAAACGAGGAGTGAACTCGGTTCAGAAAGGGACTTTGTCCACTAAGATAGTCTTGGCGATGAGTCATGACTAACAAGAAATGATTTTCCATGATTATGTGTGCATGCCACAAAGTTTCAAGTTTTATGTTATGATTTTGGGGATCTCATTTTCACTTCTATGATTTATTCCATGTTAAGATATTATGATCTCTTTTGCAGGTTTTGATTTTCATAAAGATATGATATGATTTTTATTTCCTTTATTTGCCCTTGCTGAGCATTTGAGCACACCCTTTTATGTTTTCCTTTCCCCAGGTCAGGAAGATGGGTATTAAGTAGAATATGCTAAAAGGGACCCTAGATATGATGAAATAAATGGGAGACACTGTAGAAGATTTATGAACCAGTTGTTTATGTTTCCCAGTTTCTAAAGACACTATACCTATACGGTCCTTTGTGGTTTTGTCATATGTTGTAATAAGTGTGCTTCAATTTTGAAGTATTAACAATGTATGTAAAGTGTGGGTCGTTATAGTTGGTATCAGAGGAAAGGTATAGTCAACCTTTGGAAACTAGGATGTGAAAGCCTTAGTAAGAACCCTAAGAATAAGTCTAAGCATAGAACACAATCTTAGAAATGTCCATGAATAACCTAGGATAAGACCATAAGCATGAAAATTTTATTCTTGAATTATGTGGTTTCCTATTATAATTAGTGTTGCTCACACTATTCTTCTTGGTTTTAGTCAATGGCTGGAACCCGAAGGAACCGTGTTAATGCAGAATGCGATGGGCAATGCAATGATTGTCCCCCTGAGCAACCAAACGATATGGGAGCTGGAATGCAAAATCTTGTAGCCATGCTCACGCAACTTTCTCAAGCTATGAATCATGCAGGATTTCCAAACGAACAAAGGAGGGAGCAACATTCTGTTGAATCCTTCATGAGGCAGCGTCCACCATCTTTCAGCGGGTCTACTGATCCATTAGTTGTTGAACAATGGATTAGTACTACTGAAAAGATATTTTCAGTTCTTCAATGTTCTGAGCATGATAAAGTCATCCTAGCAGTGTATCGTTTGGAAGGAGATGCGGATCAATGGTGGAATCTTGTTAAGAATACGAGGCAAAGGGATGAAATTGAGTCTATGGAATGGGACGAGTTCAAGAACTTATTTTTCAATAAGTACTTCCCTCGTATTCTCCGAACAAAGATGGAGAAAGAGTTCCTTGAACTGAAGCAAAGGGATGATGAATCTGTTAGTACCTATGAAGCAAATTTTACAAGACTTGCAAGGTACGCTTCTGGTATTATTATCCAACCTGAGAGTAAGATCGATCGATTCTTTAGTGGCTTAAAACCAAGTCTTCGAAGGGCGTTAGCCATAAGGGACTTCAATAGCTACGAGGAAATCGTTCGATGTGCTCTCAAAGTCGAGATGGAGATTGGAGTAACCCATCAGTCACATGGGTTTGATAAGAAGAGGAAGATGGAATTCAAAGAAAAATCTAAAGAGCACACGGAAAAGAAGATGAACTTTCCCTTATGCTCAAAGTGTGGAAAGAAACATGGAGGGAGTTGTCTTAAAGGGACAAGTAAATGTTTTAAATGTGGAAAGGAAGGTCATCGGGCATTTGAATGCCGTGATAATGGGAAGAAGATGTCTAATGATGCAAACAAAGGAAGGGATACACAGAATGAACCTACTACACTTCAATGTTTCAAGTGCAAGGAGATGGGGCATTATGCCAATCAATGCCCAAATCCAAGGGTTGATGATGATGGTCGACGTCAACAAAATCTTAAGGCTAAAGACAAAGGAAAGTCACATGCAATTTCTATCAGCGATGTGGAGTACGATAACGATGTGGTGAAAGGTACACTTACCATCCATTCTAAAGTAGCAAATGTTTTATTTGATTCTGGATCCACCCACTCTTTTATTTCTGAAGACTTTTCTAAGGGTATCACCGTATTACCTCAACAATTAGATGTTGAGTTAGCCGTGACAACACCTAATGGCACATCAATCGCATCAAAAGTTTATAATTCTTCTCCGATCGAAGTTTGTGGGAAAGTGCTTCCTGCAAATCTTGTGATCCTTCCTTTAGTGGAATTTGATGTGATTCTTGGCATGGATTGGCTTTCTCTACATGGAGCTCATATCAATTGCCAAAGAAGGGAAGTCACATTTCATATTCCAGATCAATCTACGATCGTCTATCAATGCAAGGATGAACATAACCTTCCAGTGGAAATTTCTTCCATCTTATGGGTATTGATTCCACTAAATGAAGGTTATTTATCTCAAATGGTTGGTGAGAAACTCACGATTAAGAATATGCCCATTGTACGGGAGTTTGATGATGTCTTTCCGGAGGAATTGCCGGGTCTTCCACCAAATCGTGAAGTTGAGTTTTCAATAGAACTCGTACCGGGTGCTTTGCCTATTTCAAAGACACCTTATAGAATGGCCCCAATTGAGTTGCAGGAATTGAAGAAGCAACTCCAAGAGAATCTTGATAAGGGATTCATACGCCCTAGTGCGTCACCTTGGGGAGCACCTGTTCTATTTGTTAAGAAGAAAGATGGATCAATGAGACTCTGCATTGATTATCGAGAACTTAACAAGATCACTATCAAGAACAAATATCCTCTCCCACGCATTGATGACTTATTTGACCAACTACGCGGAGCTCAATACTTTTCCAAGATTGATCTTCGTTCAGGGTATCATCAATTAAGGGTCAAAAGGGAGGATATACCAAAGACGGCTTTCCGTACAAGGTATGGACACTATGAATTTATAGTGATGCCATTTGGTCTTACTAATGCCCCTGCTATCTTCATGGATCTAATGAATAGAGTCTTTAGAGACTATCTTGATCAATTTGTGGTAGTATTTATAGACGATATTCTTGTCTATTCAAAGAGCAAGGAAGAGCATGAAGATCACTTGAGAATTATATTGAAGACCCTGAGAAAAGAGAAGCTTTATGCCAAATTTACCAAGTGTGAATTTTGGCTTCAAAAAGTTGCATTTTTGGGTCATATAATCTCAAAAGAGGGGATATCTGTGGATCCAGCAAAAACAGAGGTTATCGAAAGATGGTCGAGACCAACCACAGTAACTGAGATCCGAAGTTTTCTTGGTTTGGCTGGATATTATCGACGTTTTGTAAAAGATTTTTCATGATTATCTAATCCACTCACCAAGTTGACTCGGAAAGGAGTTAAGTTTGTCTGGACAGAGGAATGTGAAGAGAATTTCAAGGAGTTGAAAAGAAGGTTATCCAGTGCACCTGTGCTCACACTGCCTTGTAGTGGAGAAAGGTTTGTGATCTACAGTGATGCATCCAAGAAGGGATTGGGCTGTGTTTTTATGCAAAATGATATGGTGATAGCTTATGCCTCACGACAGTTGAAAATCCATGAGCAAAATTACCCAACACATGATTTGGAGTTGGCTGCGGTAATCTTTGCATTAAAGATTTGGAGGCATTACCTTTATGGTGAAAGGTGTGATATTTATACTGATCATAAAAGTTTAAAGTATATTTTCACACAAAAGGAGTTGAATATGCGTCAAAGAAGATGGTTGGAGCTGATTAAGGATTATGACTGCTCAATCCATTACCACCCTGGGAAAGCAAACAAGGTGGCAGATGCATTAAGTCGACAAGACCATGCTAGTTTATCCATGATGAGGATCACAAAAGATCCAATATTTATGGATTTACAAAGGATGGATCTTGGAATTATAATGGAAGGGGAAAAATCTTATCTTTCTCAAATGAATGTTCAACCATCTATACATGTGAAGATTAAAGAGGCACAGAAAGAAGATGTCGAGTTACAAAAGAAGGTGAGAAATGTTCCTGAATTCAACCTTGATTGTGATGGGATAATAAAGTTCAGAAATCGGGTTTGTGTTCCTCCCATCCCCGAATTAAAGAAAGAGCTGCTGGATGAGGCTCATAGTTCTTCATTCTCTATTCATCCTGGAAGCACGAAGATGTATAGGGACCTGAAAGAGTACTTCTGGTGGGATGGCATGAAAAGAGATGTTGCTGAATATGTCTCTCGATGCTTGGTTTGTCAACAAGTTAAAGCTGAGAGACAGAAGTCTAAGGGGATGTTACAACCATTACCCATACCCGAATGGAAATGGGAAAACATCACTATGGACTTTGTCACAGGACTTCCTAAAACATCCAAAGGCAATAATGCTATCTGGGTCATAGTTGATCGTCTTACAAAGTCTGCACACTTCATTGCTATTAGAGAGGATTTCTCTCTAGATCAGCTTGCCAGGATATATGTAAAGGAAGTGGTAAGATTGCATGGAGTACCACTTTCTATTATATCTGATCGGGATCCGAGATTTACCTCGAAGTTCTGGCGAAGTCTTCAGCATACTCTGGATACAGAGTTGAGTTTCAGCACTGCTTATCATCCCCAGACAGACGGTCAGTCTGAGAGAACAATTCAAACCCTAGAAGATATGTTGAGAGCTTGCTCTATGGATTTCAAAGGAGGTTGGGATCAACACCAACCTTTGGTGGAATTTTCTTATAATAATAGCTTTCACTCCAGTATTCAAATGGCTCCTTATGAAGCTCTCTATGGAAAGAAATGCAGGACTCCAACTTGCTGGGATGAAGTTGGGGAAAGAAAGCTATTAGGACCTGATCTCGTTGATGAAATGGCAGAAAAGGTCAGATCTATTCAACAACACATAAGAGCAGCTCATAGTCGACAGAAAAGTTATGCCGACAATCGAAGAAGAGACCTAGAGTTTGAAGTGGGTGATAAAGTGTTCTTACGAATATCTCCCTGGAAGAGGGTTATGAGATTTGGAAAGAAGGGGAAGTTGAGCCCTAGATATATCGGTCCTTTTGAAATACTGGATCGTGTTGGGAAGGTAGCTTACCGATTGGCGCTTCCACCGAATCTCTCTCAAGATCACGATGTGTTCCATGTATCTCTCCTGAGAAAGTACATACCAGATCCTTCACATGTACTCATCTCAGAAGTTGTACCGCTGGAGCAAGATCTTTCTTATGAAGAACAGCCGATAGAGATTCTGGATCGCAGCGAAAAAGTCCTACGAAACAAGACCACTCGCTTGGTGAAAGTTTTATGGAGAAACCACCAACTTGAAGAAGCTACATGGGAGCTTGAGGATATGATGAGGGAGAAGTATCCTCATTTGTTTGTTGCAAAGTGACGAATTTCGAGGGCGAAATTCTTTTTAAGGGGGGTAGAATGTAACACCCGAGACTTTTATGTTATATAAATCATCAAAGGAATCTTTTTCTACACAACACTTGCTTGGCTTGCTTTACACGCAATCGCGACCTTCCTCGATAGCTTGCGTCGTACGCAATACCGAGTTTCACTAAACAACAATATGCTATTAAAACTAGCCGTTATGAATAGTAATAACCACTTTTTGAAATTTTATAAATTTTATTTTTCAAAATGGACTTCATTTTCGGACTCAGAATATCGAAATTAGCCTAGGGTGAAATTTTGGTATTTTTCTGAAAACTTTCAATTTTTGATGAATAGTGAAACCACTAAGTGGTAGGTTAAAAACTGAATTTTGCATAAAACTTAATTTTACCGCTTCTGTGAATGGAATTTCAAAAATCCGAGAGACACGGTTAATATCAAGGACTAAAATGTGGTTCAATGAGATGAAAATAATTTTTTGGTGAATAGTAACTTTTTACTATTTTTACCGCGGTTAATAGTAAATAGGGTAACTAAGGGTAAATATGATATTAATATTACCCTAACACATGTCCTAATTCTATTGGACAAGTGTAATTCGACCAAAAACAAACTTAGGAATAAAATATGACCATTTAGGCCCACTTGGATTAGATTAGGACATTTATTATTAATTTATTTAAAGAAGGGTTAAAATAGTTAAAATCAAAGTTTAATAAGTAAATCATTTTTAATATGGGGTTATACATAATATAAATTCAATTGTAAATATTCATTAGAAATCTAAAAAGATTTCCTACATGATGATATTTTATTTGTAATTTTTAGACATTAAATAATGTAATTTATTTATGACATAATGATGATGCAGTAATTATCTTATTAATGAAATATTGACATAATTGATGTTATAAACACCAAAATAAATGTAATTTGAGACTTTTTATGAATTCCACTAATTTTCTAGGTTACTATGATATATTATTATTGATTTAATCAACTTGGTTCGAACATATAATTCTGTTATGACTTTCAAACAAATCATATATCAAATAGTGTCAAAATTGACACAAAATAGTTTTTAAATCAAATATTATATTATTAATTGTTATTTTATTCTAAAAAATCTAAGGTTCGGCCAAATGACTTAGATAAGGATATATATATTAATAATAAACAATTTGGGGTTCGTTTGGCATGTTATAGTAAGTGTATTAACCATATAGTGAAAGAAAACAAAAAGACATGGTAAAAGTTAAATTATTTAACTTAGAGTTAAATTTAATTGATAAGGTTAAAATAATATCCTAAACTTGTCTAAATTCTATTGGTTGATAGGATTTCGACCCATCCCCACTTTAGCTTCGAAATAAGACCCTTTGGAACCATTATAAACCGATTTTGACTTTAATATAAAATAATATTTTGAGATATTCCTAAGGTGCCCCTCTCCTCCCTTATAAAAGGGTACCTCCTCCCCCTCCTCCTCACACTAATTTGAGCACTCAAGCTCGGCCAACCCCTGCCATTTTCCCTTCTCCACTTCCCTAGAATAATCCTAGAGGTCCTGGTCTTCTCCAAAGACCAATCTTAGTTCCTTAAGTGGAGGATTCAAAAAGGCGTTCCAAAGAAGAGGTAATATCCATTACCGATCTTTTCAATTTCTTTCTTCTTCAACTTCTTCTTCTTTAGTTGTTTCATGATAAAGTAATAAAATCAGTATTACTTACATACTGATATGTTATTATAAATATGAAACAACCCTAATTCACCTTCTATCCATCCTACCGAAAAAATGAAATCACCGCGCGTGCGTACGTACGGAATACCGTCTCCACGCCGTGGTGTAATCTATTTTCCACCATCACCTTACAAGGATGGGTATAATGGTGTAATGAGTAACTATATATGATTATTATTAAGTAATATTGATACTGAAATAATATATATATATATTCCAATACAATTCCACGATCATAGGAACGATATCATCACTCGTGCGTACGTACGGAATACCGTCTCCACGATGTGATGCGACTCGTTCTACATGATCTTCATTTCATAATGATTGTATAAATGAATTGAATGAATGAATATGGTATATACTACACTAATACCATTCTGGAAATGAATTATCTATAACCTAAAGATAAGAATAAGAATTTATTCGACAAAACACGCATAAGAACAAAAAGATATAAAGACCCGAGTAACAAGTAACAATGAAATATTACTAACAAGAAGCTAATAATATGACCATATATGATCTCATATCAATATGTATGATTCTGGAATAAGTCAATAACATTATTTAAACCATTATACAGGAGCTTCGGACACGAACAAAGCTAATCGTACCTAAGGTAAGGGAAATATCACAATCTCATTTTTATCCGAGATTGTTTATTCGTAAGTATTTACTGGGGTGTATTTTATCATCCACATCCATGTTCCCTCAATATGTAATATTGTTTCCATCCACTTGAAATAGTTTAAATCCAATTTTACCCTTAGGTGAGTTTTTAGTAAATAATATGAAAGGAATCTTTTGTCGTTTTTCCGTACGAGGTACTTTTTGACTTTTCCGACAAAAGTACGAAGAATTTTTTTTTAACTTATACGGCATGAATGGATTTTTAAAACATTACTTCAAAGAAGCTTCCTTTACAAGTTTTCAAGTTTATTTTTAATCAAGTTCTTTTATTTTAAAGTTGTATGACATGTTAGGAAAGGAAAAATGTTTTTGAAGAAGAAAGGATATTTTCCTCAAGAATTCAATTCAAGTGTTTTATCAAAATTATTTTCCATCTAAGATAATAAAGGGTTCTGTTTCTATCCATATTTTTACATTGGTTTGACTATGTTGTGATGGAATTATGTTTATGAATTCCTTTATCATATATGAATTGATTTATGATGTCATGATGTTTCAGGAATCCCATTTTTGTTATATGTGTTATGCGATGATGTATGTTTTATGATTATGTGGCACACATAAGAAAGGATTCATTATAATATGGGTGGGACCTATATCTCCCTCCAATGCATTGGGTAAAGATTTTATATCTCATGAGATAGACATGGCTGGAACGGAAGGTTATTTCGGTTCAGTGATACAGGACTGAAACGAGGAGTGAACTCGGTTCAGAAAGGGACTTTGTCCACTAAGATAGTCTTGGCGATGAGTCATGACTAACAAGAAATGATTTTCCATGATTATGTGTGCATGCCACAAAGTTTCAAGTTTTATGTTATGATTTTGGGGATCTCATTTTCACTTCTATGATTTATTCCATGTTAAGATATTATGATCTCTTTTGCAGGTTTTGATTTTCATAAAGATATGATATGATTTTTATTTCCATTATTTTCCCTTGCTGAGCATTTGAGCTCACCCTTTTATGTTTTCCTTTCCCCAGGTCAGGACGATGGGTATTAAGTAGAATATGCTAAAAGGGACCCTAGATATGATGAAATAAATGGGAGACACTGTAGAAGATTTATGAACCAGTTGTTTATGTTTCCCAGTTTCTAAAGACACTATACCTATACGGTCCTTTGTGGTTTTGTCATATGTTGTAATAAGTGTGCTTCAATTTTGAAGTATTAACAATGTATGTAAAGTGTGGGTCGTTATACTGCCAGCAAATCTTGTGATCCTTCCTATAGTGGAATTTGATGTGATTCTTGGCATGGATTGGCTTTCCTTATATGGATCTTATATCAATTTCAATGAAGGGAAGTCACATTCTATATTCCTGAGCAACCTATGATCATTTATCGATGCAAGGATGAATATAACATTCTAGTATAAATTTCTTCAATCTTATGGGTCACGATTCCACTAAATGAAGGTTATTTGTCTCAAATGGATGGAGAGAAACTCCCAATTAAGAATATTCCCATTGCACGGGAGTTTGATGATGTCTTTCCAGAGGAATTTATTGGTCGTCCACCAAATCGTGAAGTTGAGTCTTCAATAGAACTCATACTGGGCGCTATGCCCACTTCAAAGACACCTTATAGAATAGAACCAATTGACTTCTAGGAATTAAATAAGCAACTCCAAGAGAATCTTGATAAGGTATTCATACTCCCTAGTGCATCACCTTGCGGAGCAGCTGTACTATTTGTTAAGAAGAAATATGGATCCATAAGACTCTACATTGAACTACTAAGGTGGGAGAGAGGGGGACGCCTAGGGAGACGGAAGGAGAAGTGGTGATCAGGGAAGATCCATGGGAGCTGCTGTTACAATCCGGGGAAGAGATGGCAGAGAATGTGGTATCCATATGCACTTCTCCTATGGTTGCGGAAAGGATGCAAGAAGGATTGATTCAAGTCGACATGAATAAGGAGAAAAGCGAGTGGATCAGAAACCAATACCTAATCCTCGTCAGAGGTTTCAACAAAAAGAAGATAGTTGCAGAGGAGTTCCTGTGAGCATGGCTTATGCCAGCTTCTCATTTCGAAGACATCATCAGAGATGACCCCGACAAAAAGTAACAAATCATTCATGGAAATTGTTCAAGGAAGTCAAGTCAAATGGGCTCAAGCTGGTATTTAATAATTTTGTTATGTGCTATACTGTCTAAGGACTGTATTGAACTGTTTGGTTTCACACTTTCTCCAAAAAAGTGTCAATTTAATAAAAATATTTTTTTGGTGGAGGAGAATATGCATAGATTATCAAGAACTTAACAAGATCACTATCAAGAACAAATATCCTCTCCCGCACATTGATGACTTATTTTACCAAGTTCGCATAGCTCAATACTTTTCCAAGATTGATCTTCATTCAGGATATCGTCAATTAAGGGTCAAAAGGGAAGATATACCTAAGAAGACTTTCGGTACTATGTATGGACACTATGAATTTATATTGATGCCATTTGGTATAACTAATTCCCCTCTTATCTTCATGGATCTAACGAATAGAGTCTTTAGAGAATATCTTGATCAGTTTGTGGTAGTCATTATAGATTATATTCATGTCATTTGAAAGATCAAGGAATAACATGAAGATCACTTGAGAATTGTATTAAAGACCCTAAAAAAGGATAAGATTTATGCCAAATTTACCATGTATGAATTTTGTCTTCACAAAGATTCATTTTTTGGGTCACATAATCTTAAAAGAGGGGATATCTATGGATCCAGGAAAAACAGAGTTTATCGAAAGATGCTCAATACCAACAATAATAACTAAGATCTGCAGTTTTCTTATTTTGGCTGGATATTATCGATGTTTTGTGAATGATTTTTGACGATTATCTAATCAACTCACTACGCTGAATTGAGAAGGAGTTAAGTTCGTTTGGATGGAGGAGTGTGAAGATAATTTCAAGGAGTTAAAAATAAGGTTATCCAGTGCACCTGTGCTCACACTGCCTTGTAGTAGTGAATGGTTTGTGATCTACAATGATGGATCCAAGAAGTTATTGGGGGTGTGTTCTCATGAAAAACGATAAATTGATAGCTTATGCACCAAGAGAGTTGAAAATCCATGAGCAAAAATACCTAACTCGTGATTTGGAATTAGCTGTGGTAATCTTTGAATTAATGATTCGGAGGAATTATCTTTATGGTAAAAGGTGTGATATTTATACTGATCATAAAAGTTTAAAGTATATTTTCACAAAAAAATGCTGAATAAGCGCCAATGAAGATGGTTGGAGATGATTAAGGATTACGACTGCTCAATTCATTACAACCCTGGGAAAGCAAACAAGGTGGAAGATGCATTATGTTGGCATGACCATGCGAGCTTATCCATGCTGAGGATCAAAAAAGATCCAATATTTATGGATTTACAAAGAATGGATCTTGGAATTATAATGGAAGGGGAAAATCTTATTTTTCTCAAATGAATGTTCAACTATCTATACATGTGAAGACTAAAGGGGCACAAAATGATGATGTTGAGTTACAAAATAAGGTGATAAATGTTCCTGAATTCCACATTGATTGTGATGAAATAATAAGGTTCGGGAATAGGGTTTGTGTTCCTCCCATCCCAGAATTAAAGAAGGAAATATTGGATGAAGCTCATATTTCTTCATTTTCTATTTACCCTGGAATCACGATGATATATAGGGACCTGAAGGAGTACTTCTGGTGGGATGGCATGAAAAGAGATATTTTTGTATATGTCTCTCGTTGCTTGGTATGTCAGCAAGTTAATGATGAGAGACAGAAGTCAAAGGGGATGTTACGACTATTACCCTAACAAGAATGGAAATGGGAAAACATCACTATGGACATTGTCACATGACTTCCTAAAACATCCAAAGGCAATAATTCTATCTGGGTTATAGTTGATCATCTTATGAAGTCAGCACACTTCATTTCTATTAGATAATATTTCTCTCTTGATAAGATTTCAAAGATATATGTGAAGAAAGTTATAATATTTAATGGAGTACCACTTTCCATTATATATGGTCGGGATCCAAGGTTTACCTATATTTTTTGGTAAATTATTCAGCATACTCTAGATACAAAGTTTAGTTTTAGGACTGATTATCATCCTCAGACAGACGATCAGTCTTAGAGGACAATTCAAACTCTTGAAGACATGTTGAGATATTTCCCTATGGATTTCAAAGGTGGCTACGATCAACACCTACCTTTTGTGTAATTTTCTTTAATAATAGCTTTCACTCCAGTATTTAGATGGCTCCTTATGAAGATCTCAATGGAATGAAATGAATAACTCCAACTTGCTAGGATGATGTTGGGGAAATAAAGCTATTAGGACCTGATCTTGTTGATTAGATGGAAGAAAATTTACAATCTATTCAACAACAAATAAGAGTTGCTCAGAGTCAACAAAAATGTTATGCCATCAACCGAAGAAAAGACCTAGAGTTTGATGTGGGTGATAAAGTGTTCTTATGAATATTTCCTTGGAAGAGAGTAATGAGATTTGGAAAGAAGGGCAAGCTGAGACCTAGGTATATTGGTCCTTTTGAAATACAGGATTGTGTTGGGAAGGTATCATACCGATTAGCGCTTCCACCGAATCACTCTCATGTTCATGATGTGTTCTATGTATCTCTCCTCAGAAAGTAAATAACCAATCCTTCAGATGTACTATGCTCAGAAGTTGTATCGCTGGAGCAAGATCTTTTTTTTTGAAGAACAACCAATAGAGATTCTGGATCATAGTGAAAAATTTCTACGAAAAAAGACAAATCACTTTGTTAAAGTTTTATACAGGAACCACCAATTAGAAAAATCTACATGGGAACATGAGGATATGATGAGGGAGGGGTATCCTCAACTGTTTGTTACGAAGTGATGAATTTTGGGAGCGAAATTCTTTTGAGGGGGGGGGGGTAGAATGTAACACCTTGATATTTTATGAGAAATATTTTTTTTGTATTATGTTATACAAAACACCAATGGAATCTTTCACTACACACAACACAATCTTGGTTTGTGTTATACAAAGGATCAACCTTCCTCGATATCTTGAATTGTACGCAATACCGAGTTTCACTAAACAATGATATGTTATTAAACTATTATATAAACAAGCCATTATGAATAGTAATATGCACTTTTTGAAATTTTACCAATTTTATCTTTCAAAATGGACTTCATTTTTGGATTCTTAATATCAAAATTATCATAGGGTTATTTTTTGGTATTTTTATGAAAACATTAAATTTTTTATGAATAGTGAAAAACAGTGAGTTATAGTTTAAAACCAAATTTTTATTTACATATTTATTTATTTTATTTAAATTTATTTTAGTAAAAATAGATATATAATACCTATATATGTTCAATGTAATTCATTGGAGTCGTTTTTTAATAATTTTAGATATATAAAAATTTTAGTGATCTTTTTATCGTCTTTTACCCACCTATTTGGAGAATTTGAAAATTTACATAAAACATAATTTTACAACTTCCTTGATTGGAATTTCAAAAATCTAAGAGTCATGGTGTAACGCCCCGACCCCAGTTACCCAGAGTCGGTGCGTTATTACATAACATTGGCATGATCACAAGAAAGATCAAATCTCGAAAGACCGATTGGTTTAGTAGCCTTGGAAACACTAGATATATTCATAAGTTTTACATTACATCATAAAATGAAAAACTAATACAACAACATAATGTTTCCACAATCCACACTATTAACCCCTCATAAAATCCCTGCAAGTCAATAATAACTTACTTCTTCACATCCTGGGAAAAATAAAACATAGAAAAGGGGTGAGCTCAAATGCCCAGTAAGGATAACAATATAGCGGAAACTTTCATAAATAAGAATAAACATTTAAGGCAATGCATTACTAAAACAAAAGCCTTTTAAACTTGAACTTAAACATAGTATGGCAAAAGTAAAAATGAAATAATGCCATTTACTTATTCACATGGATATTCTACTAATCGAATAATCACATGAAAAAAAAATCAATAACCACTTTCATAATGTTGGAATGCATAATGCCAGACTATCATAACCACATAGCCAAGGCCTCGTGCCAAGACTACAAATAATATTTTGTCAAGGCCTTGTGACAAGACACTAGTTTGTCTCATGAGACCTACCGATGCATCGAGGAGCTATAGCGGGCTCCACCCGTCACTTATTAAGTCCAATGCATTCCCATATGAAAAGGTTTAAACATAACATAAACATTCGTATTAAAACTAGCATACGAAATGTCAATAATTTAACCATAAACTATGAATGGTATAAAAATAGCACATCCATAGTCAAACATATCACAAAACCTTCAATACAATATAGAAGTTTTGTATCATAATAAATCAACTTCAAATAATCTTAAAATCCATCAAAGGATGTTGACATAGATGAAATCAAAATTCTTTTTTAAAGAAATATCTCCTTTTATTTTGAAATCATTTAAGATCTATATAAAATAAAACATTTTCTTTGAAAATATTCTTATAAGCTTGTAAGGAAAGCTTTGAAGATTTTATAACGGCGTAAAATAACCGCACCCGCCGTATAAGTTAAAAAAACATTCTTACCTCAATTCTGTCGAAAAGGTTAAAAAGGAACTTGTTTCGAAAACGACGGAAAGATTCCTTTATAAACCTCTTATAAAAAGTCAAACAAGGGTATAAATGACTTTAACCCATATTCTTGTAAATAGTAAAAATGTTTTGAAATACATTTTTAAGAAACATGGATGTGGATGATAAATATATCCCAGTAGATTATTACGTATAAACAACCTCGGATAATGAAGAGATTGTGAAATAAACCCTTACCTTGTACTTTTCCTTGGTTGGGGTAGGTTAACCTCCTGTATAATGGTGAAATAATTGTTATTAAATTATACAACAATCATATACATTAATATGATATCATATATGATCTTTTAACATTGCTTTATTAATAATATCTTAGTATTATCGTCGTTTCAGGTGATAATCGATTCGTTCTTCTTAAATGTTTGGTTACGTAATACATGTTTGTAATGGATAGATTAAATCTTATTCATAATCAGAATGATATTAACATTATTTTTAACCCTAAAATGAGAATAAGACTTGAATGGATACGATGGAGGATGGATCTCACCACGTTCGTGGAGACAGTAGTCCGTACGTACGCACGAACGCTACTTCCATTTAATTTTTATTTTAAAAGAATCGAATACAAATTATACATAGGTATATTACTATTCCAGTATAATATAATATTTTATACATGTTACATAAGTTCATTAACACCATCCTTTATACGTTCCATGTGTGGTATGAACGAGTCATATCATTTTAAGGGGGCAGTAGTCCGCACTTCCTCAAATGAAATTATCGTATGTATATACAACATGAAATGAATAATGATATGAAATAAAATGGAATTAGAGAAGCTTATATATAAAATATATATCATTAATATCATATTTAATTACAGTGCCATCATAATGGCCACCATGAGAGGCGGTAAGATGTATTTGAACAATCATCGTTTCGTGAGGCGTTAGTTTGTCATCCACGGAAACATTATGTTCATCATCCATTAGATGGAGTTGTGTGTATGTGTAGTTTTAATCCTTCTTATAACAACATCCTAGTATATTGAGGATACTGGTGTTGTTACAAAAGAACGGAAATAAAAAGAGTTTGGGGGTTGAAGAAGCAAAATAAATGAAAATAATTTAAGAGAAATCGTTACCTTTAATTTAGGTAACTCACTTTGGTTGGAACCAAAGGACTTATTGAAATGCTTTCTACCTAAGGGGAAGCTACAAGGAGGAGTAGAGGGATGTGGGGAGCTTAGTTGGGCAGAGTTTGGACTAGCCAAGTGGCTTGAGAGGTGTGAGGAATGAGTAAAAGTGGTCTCCTTTTATAAGGGAGAAGAGGGGCTCTTTAGGAAAGAGTGAAAGTATTACTTTATAATATAATTATATTCGGTTTATAATAGTCCAAAAATCATTGAGGTCGAAGATAAGATGACTCATATTCTAAATAACATCAACCAATAAGAATTGGACAGGTTTTAGATAATATTTTAATCATTATAATCTTATTTATTTAAATGATTTATTAATGAGGTAAACATTGCATCATTATTGTGTCATTAATAATTTATATTATTTGATGTCTAAAAATTATAAATAAAATATCATTATGTAGGAAATCTTTTTAGATTTTTAATGAATATTTATAATCGAAAATACAACATGTATAACCCTATGTACAAATTGTTCTTCTAAAACATGTAAGCTTATGCCATTTTTATTTTTATTTTAACTTTATTAATATAATGTGTCCCTACCACATACAAGTGGCTCCAAGGGGTCCCCAAATTGACCCAAGGATGCTCATGGTCGGGTATGTGTCCACCAATAAGGTTAGGACACATTTTAGGGTAATTTTGTATTATTATAATATTATTTTTTAACCCTTATTTACCGGATTTACCCTTTAACCATGGTAAATAAAATATTTACCGCAGTAATTATTCAAAATGTGTAAAAATAAAAGTTACCTATTTACATAATTTGGACATCCTGATTCCAAATATGGAATCCATTTTCCTAAATTCAAAACACAGAAGTGGCAGAAATTAATTTAAAATTAATTCCCGTTGTCAAAACAAAAAGCGTGTTTTTAAGAGATAATAACTATCAAAAGATTGACACTTGTTTATGTTCGGTTTAATTGTAAAATTATGTCCAATGACCAACATTATATTAAAATGTAAAAATATATTCTAAATATACCTTAAAACTACTAAAATTCATAATTTATCACTATTAATTATTTTGATTAAAAAAGTTGTTTTTAATTAAAATTTAGTAATTTTCACTATTCATCAAAATATGAAAGTTATCCGAAAAGTACCAAAATTTTACCTTAGGCTAAATTCGATATTCCGAGTCCAAAAATGAAGTCCATTTTCAAATATAAAATATATATAATTTCAAAAAGTAGGTATTACTATTCACAACGGCTAGTTTAATTAGTTGTGGTGTGTGTTAGAACTCGAGGTTGCGTACAACACACGCTATCGCATTATTCGAAGGGAAACGTACCGTAGAAGCTTGGGGTGTTACATTCTCCCCTCCTTCAAATAATTGCGTCCCCGCAATTTCTAGGGTATTACTGCATAAAATGACTCGGGTGGTTCTTCATCATAAGTTCCTCGGGTTCCCACGTTGCCTCTTCCGTCTTATGATTTCTCCACAAAACTTTTACCAGACGCGTCGTCCGGTTTCTCAGTACTTGTTCTCTCGTATCAAGAATCTTGACGGGCTCTTCGCAATAAGACAGGTCGGGTTCCAGTTCTAATTCCTCATAGGTGAGTACATGCGTCGGATCAGGCATGTATTTCCTCAATAGAGATACGTGGAACACATCGTGAACTTTGGAGAGACTTGGAGGCATTGCCAATCGGTAAGCTACAACCCCAATTCGTTCTAGAATTTCGAAAGGTCCGATGTACCTGGGACTCAATTTACCTTTCTTACCAAAACGTATGACTCCCTTCCACGGAGATACCTTCAGAAAAACATGATCACCGACTTGAAATTCCAAATCCTTCCTTCGATTATCGGCATAGCTCTTCTGCCAACTTTGAGCTGCTTTGATGTGATTTTGGATTACTTTCACCTTTTCCACCGTTTCCTCCACCAGTTCTGGGCCTACAAGTTTTCGTTCACCAACGTCATCCCAACAGGTTGGTGTACGACATCTCTTTCCGTATAACGCTTCATATGGTGCCATCTGAATACTCGAATGGAAGCTATTGTTATAGGAAAATTCTACCAGAGGTAAATATTGATCCCACATACCCTGAAAGACAAGTGAGAAAGATCTCAACATGTCTTCTAGGGTTTGAATAGTCCGTTCTGATTGTCCGTCTGTCTGAGGGTGGTAAGCAGTGCTCAAATTAAGTTCAGTATCCAGGGATTTCTGAAGACTTTTCCAAAATCTTGAAGTAAAACGGGGATCACGATCAGAAACAATCGATAGGGGTACTCCATGAAGTCTCACAACTTCATTAATGTATAATCTTGCTAGACGTTCCAGGGGTAGATCTTCTCTTATAGCAAGAAAATGTGCTGACTTGGTAAGACGATCAATAATAACCCATATTGCATCGTTCCTTCTAGGAGTCTTTGGTAGCCCCATGACAAAGTCCATCGTAATATTGTCCCATTTCCACTCCGGTATGGGAAGAGGTTGCATGACTCCTCCAGGCTGTTGCCTTCCAGCTTTGACTTGTTGAAAAACCATACATCTTGACACAAAATCAGCAATCTCCCTCTTCATATTGTCCCACCAAAAATGTTCTTTCAAATCTCTATACATTTTGGTGCTCCCAGGGTGTATAGAGAAATTGGAACTATGAGCATCATCCAGCAATTCCCTTTTTAGATCAGGTATATCGGGAACACAAAGTCTCTTCCCGAATTTCAAAATTCCATCTTCATACACAAAGTCTCTCAATCTCCCATCATTCACAGCTTTAATCTTCTTCTGAAATTCTTCATCATCGGTCTGAGAACTCTTAATTCTTTCTAGTAAAGATGGTTTGGCAACCATTTGAAAAAGAAATGATGTTTCACCTTCCCTGGTTATTCCCATGTCCATCTTCACTAGATCCATGAAAATTGGATCCCTTTCAATTCTCATATTGTTCAAAACTCCATGGTCTTTTCTACTCAAAGCATCTGCCACCTTGTTTGCCTTCCCCGGGTGGTAGTGTATTGTACAATCATAATCCTTGAGTAATTCAAGCCATCTCCTTTGCCTCAGGTTGAGTTCTTTTTGTGAGAAAATATACTTCAAACTCTTGTGATCAGTATAAATCTCACATTTTTCACCATAGAGGTAGTGCCTCCATATCTTCAAAGAAAAGATTACAGCTGCTAACTCGAGATCATGAGTAGGATAGTTTTGTTCATGAATTTTCAAATGTCGTGATGCATAGGCAATAACTCTATCATTCTGCATAAGGACACAACCAAGTCCTTTCTTCGATGCATCACAATAAATAACGAACCCATCATTCCCCGATGGTAGAGTCAATATAGGAGCATTGACTAATCTTCTCTTCAGTTCTTCGAAACATTCTTCACACTCTTTTGTCCAAACAAATTTAACCCCTTTTCGTGTGAGCTTCGTTAATGGGTTAGCCAATCGGGCAAAATTCTGGACGAAACGTCGATAATAACATGCCAAGCCAATAAAACTATGTACCTCAGTTATACTCGTAGGTGCTGGCCATTCTTGGATTGCTTTGGTCTTAGAAGGATCAACAGAGATTCCATCTTTAGAGACAATATGGCCAAGAAAAGAAATCTCCTGAAGCCAGAATTCACACTTGCTAAACTTCCCATATAATTCATGCCTCCTTAGAGTCTTCAAGATAATGCGCAAGTGATTTTCATGATCTTCGTAGGTTTTGGAGTATACCAGAATATCATCAATAAAGACCACCACAAATTCATCGAGATAATCCTTGAAAACTCTATTCATCAGATCCATTAATACAGAGGGTGCATTAGTCAATCCAAACGGCATTACAGTAAACTCGTAATGCCCGTACCTGGTTCGAAATGCTGTCTTCGGAATGTCTTCCTTCTTCACACACAACTGATGGTATCCAGATCAAAGGTCAATCTTTGAAAAGTATTGAGTTCCATGCAGTTGGTCAAATAAATCATCAATACGAGGTAGGGGATACTTGTTCTTTATCGTTATAGCATTGATCTCCCTGTAGTCGATACATAACCTCATAGATCCATCTTTCTTTTTAACAAAAAGAATAGGGGCTCCCCATGGAGAAACACTAGGGCGAATAAATCCCTTATTACTCAATTCCTCTAGTTGTTTCTTTAGTTCGACTAACTCTACAGTGGCCATTCTATAACGGGTCTTCGATATAGGCCTTGATCCAGGAATCAAATCAATAGAAAACTCAACTTCTCGTTCTGGAGGATGTCCAGGTAAATCTTCTGGAAATACATCTACAAATTCTTTCACAACAGGTACATCCTCTATTTTAACATTCCTTTCCTCACCCGCATTTATTTCATTCTCTTCCTCCCCAATAATTGAATTTAGTTGAGCTATTGAGGGTGGATCTAAATAAGAATTAGGTGGTGACGATTCTGCTCTAAAAATAAGGTGTTCCTTATCATTATCATCAAGAATCGCAACCTCTTTCTTCTTACAATAAATCTCGACATCATAGTCCGAAAGCCAGTCCATACCGAGGATTATATCAAACTCAATCATAGGTATGACGATGAGATCAGCAGATAAAGAAAATTTATGTGCTCTAATGGGGACTGATTCACAAAACTTTGTTACAACGATACTTCCCTTAGGAGTTTTAACTGACAACTCCCTTATTAAATCAAATTGGAAATATCTAATTTTCTTAGCAAACTGGGAAGATATGAAACAATGCGATGATCCAGAATCAAATAATGCATTTGCTAAACTTGAGGAAACCATTAAATTACCTGCCACCACGTCTTTCAGAGCTTCTACCTCAGCAGTAGTGATAGCATAAGCCTGGCCTTGATCCCTTGGCCTTTTCTGAGGTAAGTTCTCCTGACGCTTAGGACATGCATTTGCATAATGCCCCATCTCCCTGCAATTGTAGCACTGAACGTTGGTAGCTTCCTTCTTCCCCTTGCAATCATGAGCTTGGTGGCCTTTTTCACCACACTTGTAACAAACTCCCATTCCTTTTAGGCAAGTTCCAGGGTGTTTCTTTCCACGGTTACCACATATGGGAAAATTCTTCTTTTCCCTTTTCCCTTTATCCATCTTTCTCTCTTCCATCCTTTTCTTCTCTTGATTCCCTTCAAAGCCATAGGACTCAGTAAACTCTTTACTTATCTTATCAACACATGATATTATTTCTTCATATGATGATAATACATGAGAGACTATTTCTCTTGTAAATTTTGGCTTAAGACCATAAAATATATGATCCTTCTTTCTCTTTGTATCATGTGCATTGATAGAGTTCTCATTCCTTCTACTAGGCGCCATTTCTAAACAATGGCATACACTAGATCAGTTTATGAATCAAAATACATAATCCCATACTTATAAAACACTTAACATAAATTGAACTATTTATGGATATAATCCATAATCAGAAGAATTTTTTTCTTTGAGGATGTATATACTCATAATCCCTTCAAAATGATTTGTAAAGAAAATGAGAGTTATCCTAAGCATATCCCCCGGGAGTGTCGTAACCAAGAGTGCAGCAAGGCCCGTTGTCGTGCACCAGTTCCCGTTCGAGTCTAGCTCAAAGCGGTGTTTTCGGGTTTTACCCCTAGGTACATCTGTGCCAGAGCCGCCTCTACCTTCTCGTATCCAGACAGGGATGTATTGCTCGGAAAACTCACAAAATCTCTACAATACCAAAATTCTAGGAAGTTCTTCTATACTAATCCTCAAAGTTCATCTTAGGTCTACGTGCTCTAATCAGAGTTTATCTAAATCTAGCTTCCAAGGTTTGTACTAAACTTACTCTGATACCAACTGTAATGCCCCGACCCCAGTTACCCAGTGTCGGTGCGTTATTACATAACATTGGCATGATCACAAGAAAGATCAAATCTTGAAAGACCGATTGGTTTAGTAGCCTTGGAAACACTAGATATATTCATAAGTTTTACATTACATCATAAAATAAAAAACTAATACAACAACATAATGTTTCCACAATCCACACTATTAACCCCTCATAAAATCCCTGCAGGTCATTCATAACTTACTTCTTCACATCCTGGGAAAAATAAAACATAGAAAAGGGGTGAGCTCAAATGCCCAGTAAGGATAACAATATAGCGGAAACTTTCATAAATAAGAATAAACATTTAAGGCAATGCATTACTAAAACAAAAGCCTTTTAAACTTGAACTTAAACATAGTATGGAAAAAGTAAAAATGAAATAATGCCATTTACTTATTCACATGGATATTCTACTAATCGAATAATCACATGAAAAAAAAAATCAATAACCACTTTCATAATGTTGGAATGCATAATGCCAGACTATCATAACCACATAGCCAAGGCCTCGTGCCAAGACTACAAATAAGATTTTTTCAAGGCCTTGTGCCAAGACACTAGTTTGTCTCATGAGACCTACCGATGCATCGAGGAGCTATAGCGGGCTCCACCCGTCACTTATTAAGTCCAATGCATTCCCATATGAAAAGGTTTAAACATAACATAAACATTCGTATTAAAACTAGCATACGAAATGTCAATAATTTAACCATAAACTATGAATGGTATAAAAATAGCACATCCATAGTCAAACATATCACAAAACCTTCAATACAATATAGAAGTTTTGTATCATAATAAATCAACTTCAAATAATCTTAAAATCCATCAAAGGATGTTGACATAGATGAAATCAAAATTCTTTTTTAAAGAAATATCTCCTTTTATTTTGAAATCATTTAAGATCTATATAAAATAAAACATTTTCTTTGAAAATATTCTTATAAGCTTGTAAGGAAAGCTTTGAAGATTTTATAACGGCGTAAAATAACCGCACCCGCCGTATAAGTTAAAAAAACATTCTTACCTCAATTCTGTCGAAAAGGTTAAAAAGGAACTTGTTTCGAAAACGACGGAAAGATTCCTTTATAAACCTCTTATAAAAAGTCAAACAAGGGTATAAATGACTTTAACCCATATTCTTGTAAATAGTAAAAATGTTTTGAAATACATTTTTAAGAAACATGGATGTGGATGATAAATATATCCCAGTAGATTATTACGTATAAACAACCTCGGATAATGAAGAGATTGTGAAATAAACCCTTACCTTGTACTTTTCCTTGGTTGGGGTAGGTTAACCTCCTGTATAATGGTGAAATAATTGTTATTAAATTATACAACAATCATATACATTAATATGATATCATATATGATCTTTTAACATTGCTTTATTAATAATATCTTAGTATTATCGTCGTTTCAGGTGATAATCGATTCGTTCTTCTTAAATGTTTGGTTACGTAAGACATGTTTGTAATGGATAGATTAAATCTTATTCATAATCAGAATGATATTAACATTATTTTTAACCCTAAAATGAGAATAAGACTTGAATGGATACGATGGAGGATGGATCTCACCGCGTTCGTGGAGACAGTAGTCCGTACGTACGCACGAACGCTACTTCCATTTAATTTTTATTTTAAAAGAATCGAATACAAATGATACATAGGTATATTACTATTCCAGTATAATATAATATTTTATACATGTTACTTAAGTTCATTAACACCATCCTTTATACGTTCCATGTGTGGTATGAACGAGTCATATCATTTTAAGGGGGCGGTAGTCCGCAATTCCTCAAATGAAATTATCGTATGTATATACAACATGAAACGAATAATGATATGAAATAAAATGGAATTAGAGAAGCTTATATATAAAATATATATCATTAATATCATATTTAATTACAGTGCCATCATAATGGCAACCATGAGAGGCGGTAAGATGTATTTGAACAATCATCGTTTCGTGAGGCGTTAGTTTGCCATCCACAGAAACATTATGTTCATCATCCATTAGATGGAGTTGTGTGTATGTGTAGTTTGAATACTTCTTATAACAACATCCTAGTATATTGAGGATACTGGTGTTGTTACAAAAGAAAGGAAATAAAAAGATTTTGGGGGTTGAAGAAGCAAAATAAATGAAAATAATTTAAGAGAAATCGTTACCTTTAATTTAGGTAACTCACTTTGGTTGGAACCAAAGGACTTCTTGAAATTCTTTATGCCTAAGGGGAAGCTTCAAGGAGGAGGAGAGGGATGTGGGGAGCTTAGTTGGGAAGAGTTTGGACTAGCCAAGTGGCTTGAGAGGTGTGAGGAATGAGTAGAAGTGGTCTCCTTTTATAAGGGAGAAGAGGGGCTCTTTAGGAAAGAGTGAAAGTATTACTTTATAATATAATTATATTCGGTTTATAATAGTCCAAAAATCATTTAGATCGAAGATAAGATGACTCATATTCTACATAACATCAACCAATAAGAATTGGACAGGTTTTAGATAATATTTTAATCATTATAATCTTATTTATTTAAATGATTTATTAATGAGGTAAACATTGCATCATTATTGTGTCATTAATAATTTATATTATTTGATGTCTAAAAATTATAAATAAACTATCATTATGTAGGAAATCTTTTTAGCTTTCTAATGAATATTTATAATCGAAAATCCAACATGTATAACCCTATGTACAAATTTTTCTTCTAAAACATGTAAGCTTATGCCATTTTTATTTTTATTTTAACTTTATTAATATAATGTGTCCCTACCACATACAAGTGGCTCCAAGGGGTCCCCAAATTGACCCAAGGATGCTCATGGTCGGGTATGTGTCCACCAATAAGGTTAGGACACGTTTTAGGGTAATTTTTTATTATTATAATATTATTTTTTAACCCTTATTTACCGGATTTACCCTTTAACCATGGTAAATAAAATATTTACCGCAGTAATTATTCAAAATGTGTAAAAATAAAAGTTACCTATTTACATAATTTGGAAATCCTGATTCCAAATATGGAATCCATTTTCCTAAATTCAAAACAAAGAAGTGGCATAAATTAATTTAAAATTAATTCCTGTTGTCAAAACAAAAAGCGTGTTTTTAAGAGATAATAACTATCAAAAGATTGACACTTGTTTATGTTCGGTTTAATTGTAAAATTATGTCCAATGACCAACATTATATTAAAATGTAAAAATATATTCTAAATATACCTTAAAACTACTAAAATTCATAATTTATCACTATTAATTATTTTGATTAAAAAAGTTGTTTTTAATTAAAATTTAGTAATTTTCACTATTCATCAAAATATGAAAGTTATCCGAAAAGTACCAAAATTTTTCCTTAGGATAAATTCGATATTACGAGTCCAAAAATGAAGTCCATTTTCAAATATAAAATATATATAATTTCAAAAAGTAGGTATTACTATTCACAACGGCTAGTTTAATTAGTTGTGGTGTGTGTTAGAACTCGAGGTTGCGTACAACACACGCTATCGCATTATTCGAAGGGAAACGTAACGTAGAAGCTTGGGGTGTTACACATGGTTGATATCAGTAAGAAAAATGTGGTTCAATAAGATAAAAATAATTTTAGTGGAATAGTAACTTTTTACTTTTATTTACCACAGTTAAAAGTCAATAGGGTAATTAATGGTAAAAATGATATTATTATTACCCGAACACGTATCCCAATTATATTTTAAGGTTAATTAGACCAAAAAAACCTTAGGAGTAAAATATGACCATTTAGGTCCATAGGGGTTTGATTATGACATTTATTTTTATTTAATTTAAAAAAGAGTTAAAAGAGTTAAAATCAAAGTTTAATAAGTAAAACATTTTTAATATAGGGTTATACATAAGATAAATTAGACTATAAATATTAATTAGAAATCCAATAACATTTCCTACATAATAGTATTTTATTTATAATTTTTAGAAATTACATAATTTAATTTATTTATGACACAATGACGATACAGTAATTACCTTATAAATGAAATATTAACAGAATCGATATTATAAATACCCAAATAAGTGTAATTTGAGACTTTTATTGAATTAAACTAATTTTATTGGTTAATATAACATATTAGTATTGGTTAGATTAATTTTTTCTGAAGTAATAACGTTCTTACGAATTTATAAAAAACAAAATACCAAATAGTGTCAAAATTGACATAAAAGAGTTTTAAAAAAATATTAAATTATTAATTGATATTCTATTACTAAATATCTAAGACTCGTCCGAAAGAATTATATTATAATATATATGACATTAATGAACCAATTGGGGTTCTATTGGCAGTTTATAGTAAGTTTATTAACCATAAAGTGTAAGAATACATGTAGACATGGTAAAAACTAAATTATTTAACTTAGAGTTAAATCTAAATGATATGATTAAAATAGTAACCTAAACTTGTCTAAAACATATTGGTTGAATGTATTTAGACCCATCCCCACCTTGTACACTATTTAAGTCACTCTGGAGACATTATAAACCAAATATGAATGTATTATAAAATAATATTTTAATATTTTTCCTAAGGTGCCCCTCACCCCTCTTATAAAAGGGAACTCCGCCTTCTCACTAATTCACACCTCAAAAGCAATTTGGCTAGGCCAAAATATGGAAAAATACCCTATAAAATGTCCTACCTTAATCCTATAGGCCTTATTGTAGACATAATGACATACTAAGGATCCCTTTTGATCAAATCAAAAGAAAGAACCCGAGGAAGAGGTAAATATCTCACCACCTATTTCAAGTTCCTTTATTCTTCCACATCATCCTTCTTTGATGTTTCCATTATAAAATAATAACTCCAATATCTTATATATACTTTGGTGTTATTATAAATATGGTATAATCATATTATTCATTTTACCAATTCTATGAATGAAAAAGTCACCACACATGCGTACGCACGACTTCTCATCTCCACGTCGTGGTGTAGTTTGTTATTCAAACATTTCATCATTTGGATTGGTATGATAATGAATATAAATGATAAAAATAATGAATATAAAATTATTATTATTCTATATTTATGATATACCATCCAATTATATATGATTTTAATATCAAAATAATGATATCATCGCTCGTGCATACGTACGGCCTACCGTCTCCACGATTTGATGCAACTCGTTCTTCATGATCATCATTAAATAATGATTATATAAATGAATTGAATGAATAAATATGATATATATTACAATAGTAAAATTCTTTAAATGAGGTATCTATAACCTAAAAATATGAATAAGAATTTATTTGGCAAAACATGCATAAGAACATAAAAAAATGAACACCCGAATAACCAGTAGCAATGAAATATTACTAATAAGAAGAATAAAATATGATCATATATGATATCATAACAATGAATATGAATCTATAATAAGTCAATGAAATTATTTAAATAATTATACTGGAGGTTCGAATACGTACAAAGCATATCAGATCTAATGTAAGGGAAAATTTTATAATCTCATTTTTATCCGAGATTGTTTATACTTCAGAATTTACTAGGGCATATTTATCATCCACATCCATGTTTCTTCAATATGTAATATTATTTATATCCTCCTACAATTTTTTAAATCCAAATTTACCTATTGGTGAATTTTAATGAAATATATGAATGGAATATTTTTTCATTTTCGGGACAAGAAGAATGTTTTTTTACTTATACAACATAAATGGATTTTTATGATTTCATAGAACATTACTTCCATGAATCTTCCTTTACACATTTTGATGTTTATTATTAATTAACTTCTTTTTCGTTTAAAATTTTATTACATGTTAAGAAATGAAAAATGTTTTTTAATTAGAAAGGATATTTTCCTCAAGAATGGAGTTCAAGTGTTTTACCAAAATTATTTTCCATCTATGATAATATAGGGTTATGTTTATATCACTATTTTTACATTGATTTGATTATGTTATGATGGAACTATTTTTACGAAGTTCTTTTATCTTATATGGATTATGATATGATGACATGATGTTTAAGAATCCCATTTTTATTACATGGGTTGTGCTATGGTATATGATTTATGATTTTGTGGCACACATAAGAATGGTTTAATTGTGAGATGGTTGGGACCTATATATCCCTCCAATGAATTGGGTAATGATTTATATCTCATGAGATATGCACGGTTCGAATGGAAAGTTAATCTTCTTCAGTGACAGGACTGGAACGAGGAGTGAACTTGGTTCAGAATAGGACTTTTTCTACTATGATAGTCTTGGAAATGAGTCTTCACTAATATGAAATGATTTTCTATATTTATGTGTGTGTGCCAAAAGGTTTCATGTTTTATGTTATGATTATAGGGATTACATTTCACTGTTATGATTTATCCTAGGTTATGATATTATGATCTCTTTTACAGGTTAATATTTTTAAAATGTTATGTTCTTATGAATTTGATATGATTGATATTTCCTTTTTTTACCCTTACTGAGAATTTGAGCTCACCATTTTGTATGTTTTCTTTTTTCCAGGTCAAGAAAAAGGTTATTAAGTAGGATATGCCAAAAGGTACTCTAGATATGATGAAATAAATGGGAGATAATGTAGATTCTTTATGAACCAGTTTCTTATGTTTCCTAGTTTCTAAAGACACTATACCTATACGGTCCTATCATGGTTTTGGTATATGTTGTAATAAGTATGCTTCAATTCTTAAGTAATAAAAATGTATATAATGTATGGGTCATTATAATAGGGTTCTTAGAAAAGTTACTCAATAAAAAGTTGAACTTTTTGGAAAATACATGGTTGAAGGAAAGATAAACCTAAATATGGTTCTGATACTGAGGTAGTGATTTGGAAATAAGATATGATTGATTTGGATAAATTATATTTGATACTCTTGACTACTTTGAAACTAATTAATTGTTTTTTTATTCCATTATTGTTGGAGTATACAACATTTTTTTATATAAGGATTATATACAGTATTCTATAAAGAATATGGGAGCAATAATGAAATCAATAAGGATTTATGGTAATTCAAGGTGTTATAGTATTTTAAAATATTACATGATGAAGGTATTCACTTGTTATTACGTGCAAAAAAAGATCATCATTGTGTTTACATTCCTTATAAATATTGGACTATGAGTTTAGACAAAAGTATTTTGGATTAGTATAAAGGTTATAATGGTTTAAGATTGACATTGGATACTATTCTTAAGGTCAAATCATTTCTTAAGATTATTTTTGGATTGTTATGAAAAGGACAACCCGGTGGTCGGGTGACAACCCGTCGCATCCGGAAAGGCCGCGAGACATGAACCCGCAACCAAAGGGCGACAAGGATGAATCACCTACCACTGTCCTGTGTGATGTCATTATTTGTGTAATGTAGTTTTTTTAAATAGTCTGACAATTGAATTATAAATTACATATTTTTGAAACCCTATACGATTACTATAAAAATGAATATTTTTTAATTCTATTGTCTTTTGGAGTGAACGATGAGTTTGTGGAAGGAATTAGTTGAGGGATGAAACACTAATTGTCATGAATATTTTTTCCTCTTATTCTATGAATAAATTAATTCTTACACTTTAGGGAAGGGATCTTAAAACCAAAAATGTGTTATCCAAATGCCATATGTTTTGTTGAACCGACGATATTTTAAATAATCATAGATTGATGGCTTTGAGGCCCTGAATTGTTCACTTGTTTGTGATTGATGAACTCAATAGCTCCTGATAAATATTTATTTTTTCATCCAATTATGTGTCTCTAAGTGAAAAAAATGTTCTCCTAGTCAATATCATAATTTGGTGGTGACTTTTTCATTTCCTTTTCCCTCTTATTAATAAAAATTTTTTTAAACCAATTTCTGATGTGCGTTAAACACAAAGGTATTTTTCTATTTTAAACATTTTATTTTTGAAGAAAAATTTCAAATTTTGAGGAAGAAATTTATTGAATGATGGGTGAATTTAACACCCCCAAAATATCACAATATGTCATCTCTTCAAAGTAATTCAATAACATGTGCTACACGCAACAACGAGTTCGAGCGCACCACGACTTCACAAAGTATCCATTAAAAAAGTGGTTATGAATATTATTAACTGCATTTTGAATATTAACATTCATATTTTTTGTTAGACATAATATAAGGACAAATTCAGTTTTTCATATGAAAGAAGTATTTTTCACAAACTGATATTATACCACCTATTTAAGGGGAATCCTTTTTAAAAAAATATAATTGAAAATTTTATATAATCAAGTTAATAAAATTAAATTCTTTTTTAGAATCAGGATATAAAAATTTATTTTGGATAAATTTTTGGAAACATTTTCATAACTTTCCTATTTTGATGAATAATGAAAAATACTAAATTTTAATTGAAAAAAAAAATTTAAATAAAAATAATTTATAGTGTTAAATTATATATTTGAACGGTTTGGGAGTATAATTAGATTATATTATTATAATTTAATACAATTTAGGTCATTATAAGTAATTTTACATTTAAATTTGACACAAACACATGTCAATCTTTTGATATTTTTTAATTTTTAAAAACATGCTTTTTGGTTTTGAAAACAGAAATTAATTTTAAATTAATTAATGAAACTTCGATGTTTTTTATTTTTTAAATTAGAATTTATTTTTTAATTCATAATGTCAACATTATCTTAGGGTTATTTTTTGGTATTTTTCTGAAAACATTCAATTTTTGATGAATCGTGAAAAACAATGTGTTATTGTTTAAAACAGACTTTTTATTTAAATAATTAATTACTTTATTTAAATTTATTTTATGTAAAAATAGATATATAATACCTATATAAGTTCATTTTAATTCATTGGAGTAATTTTATAATAAAATTTTATGTATTAATGTTTATATAACTTTTTACTGTCGTTTACCAACCTTCTAATAACATTTGCAAATTTGCATAAAACATAATTTTACCACTTCTGTGAGATATATTTCAAAAATATGAGAGATATGGTTTACATCAGTATGTAAAATGTGGTTCAATAAGATGAATCTAATTTTTGATTAATTGTATCTTTTGACTTTAATTTACCACTATAAAATGTAAATAGGGTAATTAAAGGTAAAAATGATATTATAATTACACTAACACATGTCCTAATTCTATTGGAAAAGTTTAATTCGACCTAAAACAACCTAAAAAATAAAATATGATCCTTTTGGTCCCCTTAGATCTTATTAGGACATCTATTATTATTTTATTTGAAGAAGAGTTAAAAGTGTAAAATTCAAAGTTTAAAAACTAAACCATTTTTAATACAGATGTATACAAAAGATAAATTAAACTATATATATTCATTAGAAATCTAAAAATATTTCCTACATAATGGTATTTTATTAATAATTTTTAAACATTAAATAATAAAATTTATTTATGACACAATGGTGATGTAGTAATTAACTTATTAAGGAAGGAATCAAATAAATGGTAATATAAATATTAAAATGAAAATAATTTCAATGTTTTTATGACATGAAATAATTTTCATGGTGAATATGAAAAGTTTGGGTTAATTCAATTTATCTTGTTCTATGTAATCCATTAGTGATGACTTTCACAAAAACAATATACTAAATAGTGTAGAAAAGGGCTTAACTAATATTATATATGTCATTAATTAACCACTTGATATTCTATTAAATGTTTAGAGTATGTTTATTAACCATATAGTGTATGAATACAAGAAGACAGATTAAAAGATAAACTATTTAACAAATAGTTAAAACTAAAATATAAGGTTAATATTGTGACCTAAACTTGTCTAAAATATATTGGATGAGCACATATAGACCAATACTGTCACGACCCCCTTCCATCAAAGATGCCCCTCCTGAGCTTGCAATGGTGAAAGGGAGATAATGACCCCCGAGTCCCGCCTCCAGTAGGCCCCGGGGTGGCGACTAGCACCAAGGGTATGAGTTTATTTTTTTTCAATCATGGGAGGCATTACCCTTTTTATAGTTAGGATCAGAAATAGGACAAGTCAACCACCAAAAAGTAAAAAGAACAAAGGTGCTGAAAAGAAACCCAAACCAGTCCCATATGCATGTATAAATAAACTGAAACAGGTACAAGTACAAATAAGCTCAAAGTACAAGTGAGTACAGTACCAAAAGAAAAACAAGAAAACAGCAACTGCACAGCTCCCACTGCCTGACTAGTAGGGTCCCGCATGGCCCTGGTAGTCCTCCTGAAAACCTGAAACAACGTAGGGAGAGCATACAAGTATACTCAGTAGAGAACCTAAAGCCCTCGTGCACAAGTGGGGAGACACCCTAAGGTCCCGTGAGAAAACAGAAGAACCAGAAACTAACAAGGAAAAACTATCCACCCAGCCTCACTGGTCACACTCACCAAGTAACCCAAAAAAGTTTAGTATATATATAGAACAAAAGTATTGGGTACCCCGCACCATTTCCCACTTAATTAGATGCTGATCTTCCTAACGGCAAACGTCCTGACGCTACCACACTCTTCTCGCCCACACACACCTGGGCCAAACCACGCATCCCGCCCGCACACACCTGGGCCACAACCACTAACCCGCCCGCAGACACCTGGGCCTCATCCCGAAGGTTCTTGGGAACGGTAAGCCTGCCCGAAGAGTCTTGGGCTAAAGGTCGCCTCAATCCATCACAGCCTCTGAGACCTACCCAAAGAGTCTTGGGTGTAAGGTCACCTCAAGCCATCATAGCCTATGGAAGGAGCAGGAAGGAGCTAGTAACTAAGGGGGAACACCCTCTCCCATAAAATGGGAGTGTTCGGCACTAGGTGCTTGACATGGGTGTGGTGCGATAAAACACAAAGATACAATTATATATATACACATACCAAACACATATCCCAACCTATGGCTTCTTAAAAAGAGAAACTGAGCATGTGCCTCGGCACTGCTACCACGAAGCATGCATCAACAACCAAACAATCATCCCCCAACCCCATTTAGGTTTTCATGTTTCATGCAATGGTTTAACAAATTATTACTACTGGGCAACTAACATCCAGACAAAACCTTTCACAAACATATCCCTTCCATCCACAACCAAGGTTAGGTAAAACGCAAGCAACCACATTCCATTTCATTTACAAAATATTATCACAACCATACAACATTCCATCTTTCATTTATTTCAAAGTTCCACACATAAAACCCTTTCCACACACAAAACATTTCTGCATTGGAAAACACCTTTTACTTCAAAAAAATTTTCATAATCAAAACACTTTTCATAAATAAAGGCATTTTCCACAAAACAAACAAACTACCAACATGTTCATTATTCCAACTCTGTTCAATCGGGGTGATCACACAAGGTTTTCATTATCATTTAATCATCCAGTCTTTACGTGCTTATCCATTTTCCATGTTTTAACAAAACCAACCACAAACAATTCAGATATCAATTGTGCACGCAAAGGCCACCAACGGCCTTGATTTTCAGTAGGCAAAGGCCGTTCAATCAAAAATCACAATCAGAAGATAAAGAAACTGGAAGGCAATAGAAACAGCACAAAACCCCAAACCCTTCTTTATCTGGTTATTATCTTTATTTAATGTTCAACTGCATCCCATGGAACAAAAGAAAAATATCCCACCCCGCATGTTGCACCAAAAAGAGAGACGAAGGTAAACCCCTACCTCAAAAGGTCCCGATCACGTCGCTTCCGACGAAGTCCTTCGGTGTCCTCCGCCTTCGCCAAACCCGACAAACGCCTCCTAGGATGGAATCTAGAGAAGGAAGGAAGGAAGGAAAGGTGACAAGTCCGGGCTTAGAAGCTTCGTCTCATCGCTACGATCCTGTGGCCGCTGACGGATCGTAATTCGGAGCTCGGACAAAGAAGATAGAGGAGGAATACTTCTCGATCGTCCAAGAGCGTCATCGTGCGACAAAGAAGCGATCGATATGGAAGATAAAACATGACCTCGTTCTTATATAGTCAACGAATAGGTAAATCCGTATTTAGCGCGCATTAATGAATACACGATGTGACCGTACATACGTTACATGTTTTGATTGGTTAACACACAACACGTCACGCGGTTTCCACGCGTTTTAATAATAATGATAATTCTATCAATATGTGGTGTTTCGTTGACCCGAGGCATGAGTCATAAAAGTAGCTCATTAATGGTCTTAAAATGACCGTCATAATTTTAGGGTTACGCTGTCGCTGTCGGATCTTCAATCTGATACCGTATGAGGGAGATACGTTGGATATAAGATCCCGTAATAATAACAATATTAAATCTATTAATTCATGAGCGTTTCGGGTACCCAATCCGAAAACCCGAAAAAGACATCCAATATTGGACTCATAATTTTCGTCTCGTAGTCAGGGTCGCACTGCCATTGACGGTTCGTGAAACCGAGGTCGCACGAAGAAGTTATTGTGAAAAAAGTGTTTTATTATCAAAAAACAATGATAACAATATTTTATTAATTATTTATTTATTTATTTCTCTAACTCCAATCAATCATCATTTTTCATTTTTCACGCTGGAAATTCATCACCAATTATCTCCTTTACTATTTATTTCACACTTAATTTTATTCCCATTAATATCTTATAACTCCTCCCTCTCTCCAATCTTTATTAATTCTTTCCCCCAAGATTCTCTCCCACAAAAAGTGGCGCCTCTCTCTTATATTTATTTTTCAAAAAAATTTATATTCTCTCTCCAATATTTATTTTGTTGGTGCGCCTCCCCTTTTATTTCATATTATAATATTTTTCATCTTCTCTCTCCTTGTGGCACGCCCCAAATTTATTTTAAACCTTTATTTATTTATTTTTACACAATTATCATAACATATTTAATTTATTCTCATATCTCAAATCTCATTGCATTTAATTCAAAACATAATTCTCATTAAATCATTATTACCAGATCTATCAAAATAAACCAAAATTATTATTATAATTATTTAGTAAAAATTTATTAACACGTCACCATTTATTATTAATAATAATTATTATTTTTGATGTTCGCCACATTCACCACATAAAAAAACGTTTTTACAAAGTAATCGACCAGAGAGGTCCGGTCCATTACATTAGATACCTCTCAAAACATTCTCGTCCTCGAGAATTAAAAACTGACCCAGAAGAAGGAAAGGATCTGAAGAACCACTCCACAAGATACCTCTCAGGGCTCTCGTCATGGCAAGGAACCAACCAACATCTCTATGAGTTAGGAATTCCCTCTCCTATGTCAAGATACTATCCGCTTTAGGCGGCACTGACTCGCCTGCACGGGTTTAATCGCATCCTCATTAATGCGTCTTGATTAAGGATCAGGTTTTTCCTTTCCCATATATCCGGACAAGCCACACACTTCCCAAGAACAAGGAACAAAGATCTCACATCCAACAAGCCAACATTTTATATATCAAAGGTACAGGGTAACACCAACAAATAAAGGAAGGTACAAGTCAAAACAACCCCGAGTACTGAGCGCGCATCTGGGTCTCCCGCTCCCAAGTGCTCTCCTCAAGGCCTCCATGCCTCCACAACACACAAACCAAGCCAATGGTTCGTCCACGGAGCACTTTCTCCTTGCGATCCTCGATCCTGACTGGCCGTTCCTCGAAGGTCGCGTCTTCTCCCACATCTAGCTCTCCCCAGTTGATGACATGAGAGTCATCATGTAAGTACGGACGAAGCTAGGAGACATGGAAGATGGCATGGACCCTCTCCAACTGAGGTGGTAGGGCCAGCTGATATGCCACCTCACCAACTCGCCTCAGCACCTCGAAAGGTCCGATGAACCTAGGGGAGAGCTTACTCCGCTTTCCGAACCTCCGCTACCCCCGTCGAGGGGAAACCTTCAAGAACACATGATCTCCCACCTCGAACTCCAAGGGCCTCCTCCGACGATCAGCATAAGACTTCTGCCGATCCTGAGCTGCTTTCATCCTCTCCCGCACTAGCTGGACTTTCTCCGTGGTGCTCTGCACTACTTCTGGTCCAAGAGTACCAGTCTCACCAACCTCTGCCCAGCAAAAGGGTGAACGACAGGGTCTTCCATAAAAAGCCTCAAAAGGAGCCATGCCGATAGTAGAGTAGAAGATGTTGTTGTAGGAAAACTCTACTAAAGGCAAGTGTCGTACCCATGATCCTCCGAAATCCAGAACACATGCTAGCAGCATGTCCTCCAATGTCTGGATAGTCCGCTCTGTCTGTCCATCAGTCTGAGGGTGAAAAGCAGTGCTAAGGCGTAGTTGGGTGCCAAAAGCATGCTGTAACCACTTCTAGACTCATGAGGTGAACTGAGTGTCCCGATCTGAGATGATAGTCTTCGGAACTCCATGCAAATGCACCACCTCATCCATGTACCTCTGTGCTAAGGTACTCATAGGTCTTGACTCCTTGATGGCCAAGAAGTGAGCAGATTTTGTCAGTCGATCCACCACTACCCAGATAGCATCATGCCTGCCCTGAGCTCTAGGTAGTCCTGTGACGAAGTCCATCGAGATGTCGTCCCACTTCCACTCGGGAACATCTAAATGATGAAACAAACCAATAGGAACGCGGTG
The DNA here is from genome assembly GCA_963277665.1 of Viscum album. Lineage (NCBI taxonomy): Eukaryota > Viridiplantae > Streptophyta > Magnoliopsida > Santalales > Viscaceae > Viscum > Viscum album. The sequence goes on from OY728119.1 coordinate 1,895,482,383, forward strand.
TTCAGCCTTCACCTGCTGACACACCAGGAATTTAGCCACAAACTCTGCCACTGCCCGTTTCACTCCGGGCCACCAAAACTGTCCCCTCAGGCCTTGGTACATTTTCGAAACACCCGGATGTACTGCCAAGGCTGAGCTATGGAACTCACGAAGGACTTCATCACGCATCACCTCTGGAACAAACAAAATTCCATGAAAGAGCATCCGATGTCGCCTGTCCTCCGACCATCCTTCTGGAGCGTTCCCCTGATCGACACGATACCGCAACACTTCCACCTCAGGGTCTCCCCACTGAGACTCTTCCACTTGCTGCAACAAAGAGGACTGTACCGTCATCTGAAACAAGCAGCCTCTAGAACCTTCCACCCTCGCATCCAAGTGCAAGGCAGCCAACTCCCCCATCACCTTCCAAGCATCAGCAGATTCCCGAACCACTTCCTGATGTGGCTTCCTGCTCAGGGCATCAGCCACAACGTTTCCCTTACCTTCAGTGTACGAGATCTCAAATTCGTAGTCTTGGAGAAACTCGACCCATCTCCGCTGTCGCAAGTTCAAGTCACGCTGGGAGAAGATATAGCGCAAGCTCTTGTGATCGGTGAAGACCACAAAGCGCTCCCCAAAGAGGTAATGTCTCCATAGCTTCAATGCGAACACTACTGCTGCAAGCTCCAAGTCATGGGTGGCATAGTTCCGCTCGTGAGGACGCAACTGCCTAGACCCATAGCAGATCACACCCTTCTTCTGCATCAGCACACATCCCAAGCCAAGGCCATAGGCATCACAAAACACCTCATACAAGGATCCTTCCTCTGGCAACCTAAGGATGGGAGCACTAACCAACTTCTCCTTCAGGTAGTCGAAAGCTTCCTGGCACTACTCATTCCACAGGAAGACCTGATTCTTCCTAGTCAAAGCTGTCAACGGAGCAGCAACTCGAGAGAAGTCCGAGACGAACCTCCGATAGTATCCAGCCAACCCCAGGAAACTACGAACTTCTGGCACGCTCTTGGGTGCTGTCCAAGAAACAACTGCTTCTACCTTCGACGGGTCCACTGACACTCCATGCTGAGACACCACGTGCCCAAGGAAGTGTACTTCTTGCGTCAAGAACGTACATTTTGACAACTTTCCATAAAGCTGATGGTGCCGAAGGACTTCCAAGACAACCCTGAGATGCTCAATGTGCTCCTCCTTTGATCTTGAGTAGATCAAGATGTCATCGATGAACACAACGACGAACTGGTCCAGGAACTCTCGGAAGACAAAGTTCATAAGACCCATGAACACAGCTGGTGCATTCGTAACCCCAAACAGCATCACTACAAACTCAAAGTGCCCATACCTGCACCTGAAAGATGTCTTTGGGATGTCACTGTCTTTTACCCTCAGCTGATGATATCCCGACCACAGATCAATCTTAGAAAACCAACATGCTCCCCTCAGCTGGTCGAAGAGGTCATCTATTCTCAGAAGGGGGTAACGGTTCTTGACCGTTACCTGATTCAGCCTCCGGTAGTCTATGCATAGCCTGAGACCACCATCCGCCTTTTTCACGAACAGAACCGGAGCACCCCATGGCGACACACTAGGTCGAACGAAACCCTTCTCCATCAGATCATCAATATGAATCCACAAATCCCGCAACTCCGAAGGTGCCATCTGATAAGGAGTCATCGAGATTGGACGGGCACCTGGCTGTAAGTCTATCCCAAACTCAACATCACGTCGAGGGGGTAGAGTCACAACCTCCTCGGGAAAGACATCGAGGAATTCCCCAAAAACTTCTGGAACATTCATCATCTCCGTATCAGCTGGAACCGCTGATATTCCACCCAACAAAGAAAAGAGAGGCTTCACATGCCGGCTTCCCACCTGATAGCTCCTCTCGCCAACAAAAGTCACACACTGTCCATCCATATCGGAGAACACGACTCTTCTCCGGAAGCAGCCGATAACAACACTAACAGAGAACAGCCAGTCGATACCTAAGATGACGTCGTATGGCTGCATCTGTAGCAAAAGAAGATCTCCAATGGACTGATGTGGTCCCAACGTCAGCTCGCATCCCCGACAAACACAAGACAAACGGGTCTGACCTCCAACAGGCGTACTCAGTACCAGGGGTATAGAAAGTCTCTCTATGTCTAGACCCAAAGCATGGGCTAGACTGGGTGCAACAAAAGAGTGCGAAGCTCCTGAATCAAACAAGGTAGAAACAAGAGCACTGAACAAACAGATTGTACCTCGTACCACCTCTGGTCCTGCTGGAGCTGCCAACTCTGCTGCGTGCAACTGTCCACGCCCAGATCCTCTGCCTCTCTAATGTCGACCGCCTCCCCGACCACGCCCTAGTCGAGGTCCCTGAGGAGCACCCTGAGATCGGCCTCCTCCTACAGGGTCTACCCTCGGAGGGCCCTGCTGCTGCTGAAAGGGCCTCGACGGCAACTGCTGCTGAGGCGGGTACTGATCCTGACCACCTCCACCGTGCTGAGCTCTGGTCGGGCACTAACTCCAGACGTGCCCGAAACCTCCACAAGAAAAACACTTTAGTCCAGGACTCGAGAAGGAAGGACGAGGGCTTGAAGACCTGAACTAGAACCGTTGGGGCCTGCTCCCCACCGGCCTGAACCTGGAAGGTCCGATCGCAGGAGGTCTACTACTGACTGCCTTCCCCTTCGACGGACCCGCCTGGATCCCTTCTTGGGGTGCACCTCCCTCCAAGTGCATCCTCTCTACAACTTCTGCCTTCTTCTGTACGGCTAAGTATGTCGGAAGGGTGAAGGGGGTCACAACATACTGGAGCGAAGGACGAAGCGCCTCTTCCAAACGTCTCGCCAGAGACTCTTCATCCGGAAAGAGTTCCGGAGCAAAGCGTAGGAGATTCTTGAACTTAATTCCCAACTCTCGAACAGTCATACTCCCCTGCTGAAGGGAGAGCAACTCCTGATGCTTTTTTTCCTTGATCAAAGAAGAAAGGAATTCCTCTCAGAACTCCTTTTCGAAGTCAGCCCATGGAATCTCTGCCTCCTTCCTCTCCCCGAGGTAGAGCATCTACCATTGGCGTGCCGCGCCTCTCAGCTGACTGACCGCTAGGGGGACCCAGTACTCCTTCGGAGCACGGATCAAGGTAAAAGTGATCCCTAGATCTTCAAGCCACCCCTCCGTCTCCAGGTCTGATGTACTTCCCTCGTACTTATTGAGAGTCTGACGGTGGAAAGAACGGAGGGTCTTCTGCCACTGGCTGTCTTCCTCCTCTCGATCGATCCTCAGTTGATCGATCGACTGAACCTGCTGGGCCTCGACCGCCTGTGCCACCTGGGAACGCCGTCCAGGTGCCATAGCTGTACCGTAAACAAGGAAAACCTAATCCCGAGTAGTAAGGAGATTTCTCAAGGGTTCATTTTATCATTTTACTTTATTCCCAGAATGCCCCAAATCAAGTAAAACACAAACATGATGATGCATGTACCTTTCCTAGGGTTTCTACCCTAAAATCAATGTAGCCTCACTTGGTTGTTCGGTAGGCTCAGAGTCCTTGCATCGGATCACGGGGGGCCCTAAAATCCCATGACCTAGCCGGTCTTCCCTGGCCTATGTCACACACCAAGATCAGCTAACACTATTTCCCTACCATCCCATGCAATCCTCACTATGCCTAACTCCAGACTCCATCCTATCTCTCAACCATTCCTTTGATACCATTCTGTCATGACCCCCTTCCATCAAAAATGCCCCTCCTGAGCTGGCAATGGTGAAAGGGAGATAATGACCCCCTAGTCCCGCCTCCAGTAGGCCCCGGGGTGGCGACTAGCACCAAGGGTATGAGTTTATTTTTTTTTCAATCATGGGAGGCATTACCCTTTTTATAGTTAGGATCGGAAATATGACAAGTCCACCACCAAAAAGGAAAAAGAACAAAGGTGATGAAAAGAAACCCAAACCAGTCCCATATGCATGTATAAATAAACTGAAACAGGTACAAGTACAAATAAGCTCAAAGTACAAGTGAGTACAGTACCAAATGAAAAACAAGAAAACAGCAACTGCACAGCTCCCACTGCCTGACTAGTAGGGTCCCGCACGGCCCTGGTAGTCCTCCTGTAAACTTGAAACAACGTAGGGTGAGCATACAAGTATACTCAGTAGAAAACCTAAAGCTCTCATCCACAAGTGGGGAGACACCCTAAGGTCCCGTGAGAAAACAGAAGAACCAGAAACTAACAAGGAAAAACTATCCACCCAGCCTCACTGGTCACACTCACCAAGTAACACAAACAAGTTTAGTATATATATAGAACAAAAGTATTGGGTACCCCGCACCATTTCCCACTTAATTAGATGATGCTCTTCCTAACGGCAAACGTCCTGACGCTACCACACTCTTCCCGCCCGCACACACCTGGGCCAAACCACGCATCCCTCCCACACACACCTGGGCCACAACCACTAACCCGCCCGCAGACACCTGGGCCTCATCCCAAAGGTTCTTGGGAACGGTAAGCATGCCCGAAGAGTCTTGGGATAAAGGTCGCCTCAAGCCATCACAGCCTCCGAGACCTACCCGAAGAGTCTTGGGTGTAAGGTCACCTCAAGCCATCATAGCCTATGGAAGAAGGAGCAGGAAGGATCTAGTAACTAAGGGGGAACACCCTCTCCCATAAAATGGGAGTGTTCGGCACTAGGTGCTTGACATGGGTGTGGTGCGACAAAACACAAAGATACAATTATATATATACACATACCAAACACACAGCCCAACCTATGGATTCTTAAAAAGAGAAACTGAGCATGTGCCTCGACACTGCTACCACGAAGCATGCATCAACAACCAAACAATCATCCCCCCAACCCCATTTAGGTTTTCATGTTTCATGCAATGGTTTAACAAATTATTACTACTGGGAAACTAACATCCAGACAAAACCTTTCACAAACATATCCCTTCCATCCACAACCAAGGTTAGGTAAAACGCAAGAAACCACATGCCATTTCATTTACAAAAGATTATCACAACCATACAACATTCCATCATTCATTTATTTCAAAGTTCCACACATAAAACCCTTTCCTCACACAAAACATTTCCGCATTTGAAAACACCATTTACTTTAAAACACTTTTCATAATCAAAACACTTTTCATAAATAAAGGCATTTTCCACAAAACAACCAAACCACCAACATGTTCATTATTCCAACTTTGTTCAATCGGGGTGATCACACAAGGTTTTCATTCTCATTTAATCAGCCAGTCTTTACGTGCTTATCCATTTTCCATGTTTTAACAAAACCAACCACAAACAATTCAGATATCAATTGCGCACGCAAAGGCCACCAATGGCCTTGATTTTCAGTAGGCAAAGGCCTTTCAATCCAAAATCACAATCAGAAGATAAAGAAACTGGAAGGCAATAGAAACAGCACAAAACCCCAAACCCTTCTTTATCCGGTTATTATCTTTATTTAAAGTTCAACTGCATCCCATAAAACAAAAGAAAAATATCCCACCCCGCATGTTGCACCAAAAAGAGAGACTAAGGTAAACCCCTACCTCAAAAGGTCCCGATCACGTCGCTTCCGACGACGTCCTTCGGTGTCCTCTGCCTTCGCCAAACCCGACAAACGCCTCCTAGGATGGAAGCTGGAGATGGAAGGAAGGAAGGAAAGGTGACAAGTCTGGTCTTAGAAGCTTCGTCTCGTCGCTACGATCCTGTGGCCGCTGACGGATCGTAATTCGGAGCTCGGACAAAGAAGTTAGAGGTGGAATACTTCTCGATCGTCCAAGAGCGTCGTCATGCGACAAAGAAGCGATCGATATGGAAGATAAAACATGACCTCGTTCTTATATAGGCAACGAATAGGTAAATCCGTATTTAGCATGCATTAATGAATACACAATGTGACCGTACATACGTTACATGTTCTGATTGGTTAACACACAACATGTCACGCGGTTTCCACGCGTTTTAATAATAATGATAATTCTATAAATATGTGGTGTTTCGTTGACCCGAGGCATGAGTCATAAAAGTAGCTCATTAATGGTCTTAAAATGACTGTCATAATTTCAGGGTTACGCTGTCGCTGGCGGATCGTCAATCCGATGCCGTATGAGGGAGATACGTTGGATACAAGATCCCGTAATAATAACAATATTAAATCTATTAATTCATGAGCGTTTCGGGTACCCAATCCGAAAACCCGAAAAAGACATCCAATATTGGACTCATAATTTTCGTCTCGTAGTCATGGTCGCACTGCCACTGACGGTTCGTGAAACTGAGGTCGCACGAAGAAGTTATTGTGAAAAAAGTGTTTTATTATCAAAAAAAATGATAAAAATATTTTATTTATTTATTATTTATTTATTTATCTAACTCCAATCAATCATCATTTGTCATTTTTCACGCTGGAAATTCATCACCAATAATCTCCTTTACTATTTATTTCACACTTAATTTTATTCCCATTAGTATCTTATAACTCCTCCCTCTCTCCAATCTTTATTAATTCTTTCTCCTAAGATTCTCTCCCACAAAAAGTGGCGCCTCTCTCTTATATTTATTTTTCAAAAAGTTTTATTTTCTCTCTCCAATCTTTATTTTGTTGGTGCGCCTCCCCTTTTATTTCATATTATAATATTTTTCATCTTCTCTCTCCTTGTGGCACGCCCCAAATTTATTTTTAACATTTATTTATTTATTTTTACACAATTATCATAATGTCTTTAATTTATTCTCATATCTCAAATCTCATTGCATTTAATTCAAAACATAATTCTCATTAAATCATTATTACCAGATCAATCAAAAAAACAAACATTATTATTATAATTATTTAGTAAAAATTTATTAGCACCTCACCATTTATTATTAATAATAATTATTATTTTTGATGTTCGCCGCATTGACCACATAAAAAAAACGTTTTTACAAAGTAATCGACCGGAGAGGTCCGGGCCATTAAAAATACCCACCTTATCTTTGAAATATATCAATTTTTGTCAATTAGAAACAGAAAATTATTTCATAATAAAATAATTTTTCAAGTTCTTCCTAAGGTGCCCCTCACCCCTCTTATAAAAGGGAACTTCCCCTTCTCTAAAAATCACACCTCCAAATCCATTTTACTCGGAAAAACCCTACCCAAATATCCTCCCAACTTTACTCACATCAAACTAAGGTCGTTACATTGATTAGAAATCCATCTTAAGGATCCCTTTTGATCAACTCAAAAGGAAAAACCCGAAGAAGAGGTAATAATTACACCACCCTCTTTCATGTTCTTATCTTGTTCCGCTTACTCTTTCATTGTTGTTTACATACCAAAAAAATAACTCGTGTACCTTCTACATACTGTGATGTTATTATAAATATGGTACAACCATATTCGTTATTCTATCCATCTTATAAATGAAAAATTCACCATACGTACATACGTACGGCATACCATCTCCACGCCGTGGTGTAGTTTGTTATTAAAAAACATCATTATATGGATGGGTATAATAATGAGTAAAACTGATGTAAATAATAAATATAACATGTTAATTATTCAGTATATATATGATATACCATCCAATTATATAATATTTCACCATCGAAAGAATGATATTGTCGCTTGTGCGTATGTACGACTTACAGTCTCCACGACGCAACGAGATGTCATTCCCCATCTTAACCATTCAAGAATGATTTTCATTTAATGGTTAAAAATAATGATTAAATACTTGATGTCTTTATAGACATGAAAAATATACATCCTATCCATAAAAAACATGACTTGTGTAACAAACCATATAAAGGAAAACAAATTTGTTAACACCAAAAACAATGATACTTCTAAAATATTATTAACAAAGAAATATTATAAGATCATATAAAATATCATATTAATGTATATGGTTCTTTTATAATTAAAAAAATGATTTCAACATTATACAAGAGGTTATCCTACCCTCAACTAAAGAATTGTACAGGGTAAGGGTTAATTCCTCTATCTCATTATTATTCGATATTGTTAACGGGTAATTTTTTACTGAGACATATTTATTATATATGTCCCTATTTCATAAAAGAGTTTTTAATGCATTATTTTTATGGTACTCTATTATTAAAACATCATTTTAAATATATATAGATTTATTCATCTAAACATTTCTCATTAATGTCCTTGTTTTCAAAATGGTTTTAAGGATTTATTTAAATGGACATGGATGTTTTAAAATGTTAATTCCTTTAAAAAAATTCAACGTGGTATGAGAACCTTTGATTCAAAAATATCTTTGATATGACATCCTTTATATATTGTGTGACTTTTAAATGATTTCATCAAAAAATGGGATATTTCTATCAAAGATTTTTACTGATCATTTTCAACTATTTCAACATCCTTTATGGGATATTATTCAGGATCAAGGTTGATTTATTATAATAAAATATGCCATATTGTATTGAAAGAGTTATTTTTTGTTTTACTGTGCATATGCTATTTTTTAAAAATTCATGGTTTATGGTTTACATTTTAACATTTTGTATTCCAATTTTAATATGATTGTTTATGTTATATTTCAACCATTTCTTATGAGAAATTCATTGGACTTAGTAAGTGATGATTGGAGCCTGGTATAGCTCCTCAATGCATTGGTAGGTCTCATGAGACAAACTAGTGTCTTGGCTAAAGGTCTTGAAAAAATCTTATTTGTAGTCTTGGAACAAGGCCATGACTATGTGGTTATGAAGTCTGGCATTATGCATTCCATCATTATGAAATTGGATATTTGATAGTTTATGTGATTATTCGACTAGTATAATATACATGTGAATAAGTAAATGGAATTATCTGATTTATATTGGTCATATTATGAATAATTTTATGTTTTAAAGGATTATGTTTTAGTCTTATACATTGCCTTTAATTTTTATGCATATTTCTGAAATTTCCCGCTATATTGTAGTCTTTACTGTGCATCTGATCTCACCCCTTTCTATGTTTTATTTTTCCCAGGATGTGATACTGTATATTAGGACTAACCTACAGGGATAGTTTAAGGGATATGAATGTGGTCAATGGAGACAATGTTGTTGTTCTTTTTCATTTTATAATGTAATGTAATGTTAATGTATGCAATATATTTTCTAAGACTACTAAATTTATCAGCCCTTTGGGAATTGAATCCTTGAAATCAGGCCAATGTTTTAAAATAATTCATCGACTCTAGGAAACTGAGCTCGGGGCATTGCAGTATTTATAATCTATTATGTTGTTGAAAATTTAGTATTAAAATTTAATATGTAAATTTTGGAACCAGAAAACGCATTCCCAAATTTTCCAAACACTTCCATACACGAACCAAGATCGTAGTCCATTTCGCAAGCTTCGATTTGGTAGGATGCATGGCCCGAACGGAGCTACAGATTAGAAGTTATGGACATTTGAAGTCGGGCTAGAAAACTGGTTCGCAAAGCCCATTTGTGAAGCCCCCCTCCATGATCGCGGAGCGCCGCCGCGAAGGAATGAGGCGGGATGCTCCGCGAACCCGGATGACGTTCGCGACATGCCACGAAGACCCGCCATGAAGCACAGGAGGCAGTAACTCTCCACGAACACCCTAACGTTCGTGAACCTGCCACCAAGTAGCGAAGGCGGTACCACTCCTCGAATCCGGTTGACGTTCACGACCCGCCGCAAAGCTACCGAATTCCCCCTTCGCGCCGTGTGAGATTTGCTTCATGGCGCCCCGTTCCTATAAATACCCAGATCAACTCCCTTCTCTAGACGGCCATTTTCCGCCCCTTGGGCGACCGATCTCCCGGTCCGCGGAGCTCAGCTTTGCGGCTCCGTGAGGCCATGCTCCGCGAGCAGCTTCCTTCGTGTTGCTGCTCTGCGAGCTGATACTCCGTGAGTCCATGCTCCGCGAGTACTCTGCGAGCCGCCCTTGCTCCACAAGAGGCCCATGCTCCGTGAGATCCCTCTGCTCCACGACTCCATGCACTGCGAGTACTCCGTGAGCCACCCTTGCTCCGCAAGAGGCCCACGCTTCGCGAGATCCCTCTGCTCTGCGAAGCTACTTCGCGAGACCTTGGTTCCGCGAAGCTGCATCACGAAGACCTATCCTTCGTGAGGCTCCTACCTTCACACCCACCAGTCCATACCGCAGGGGCTGCCCCCCCCCCCCCCCCGCACCCCCTCTCGGGGTCACTTCTAGGCGGCGGTCCCAGCCCTACGACCCGGTCCCTTCCCAACTGTCACAGACCCCCATGAAAAATGGACAATTGGACCGCGAACTTTTCGGGCCGGGAAATCGGGATTTTCCATTGCGCACCCACCTTCCACCAATTGAACACCATGATTTTAGATACTCCTCCACACACCATGAAATTCCTTGAGTCGACATATTCCTCTTGGTTTCATTCTCATGTTGTGAGTTGGGATTCTCATCACCAATTCCCCAAGTACCTTGAGACGAACCATTTCTCAGGAAACTCCTCCAAATCCAACCACTTCGCTCCTATGCCAAGTGAGTTGAGGTTCTCATCATCAATTCCCCATGTACCTTGAGTCGAACCATTCCACAGGAAACTCCTCCAAACCCTATCACTTGGCTCCTATGCCAGGTTGAACAAGAAAGGGAAGCCCTTGCGTAAGACCCAACACCAACCATTTCTAGGTGCCTTATGCCTAATAGCCCTATCTACATGACTATAAACAGTAGTACTCCCTATCTAACCAATGATAGGATGAATCTTGCTCCGAACAAGATATGCCTTATGCTCAAAGCATAAGACGCCTAACAGTCCTATCTACATGAATATAAACTGTAGTACTCCCTATCTAACCAATGATAGGATGCCTCTTGCTCCGAACAAGAGATGCCTTATTCTCCCAGCATAAGACGCCTAATAGTCCTATCTACCTGACTACATACTGTATTACTCCATATCTAACCAATGATAGGATGCCTCTTGCTCTGAACAAGAGATTCCTTATGCTCTAAGCATAAGATGCCTAATTGTCCTATCTAAATGACTATAAACTGTAGTACTCCCTATCTAAAAAATGATAGGATGCCTCTTTCCCTATATGAGAGATGCCTTATGCTTCTACCATGAGATGCCAATAGTCCTTTCTACATGACTCTAAACTGTAGTAATCCCTTTGTTCCAAACATAGGATGCCTCTTTCCCTTTAAAAGAGATGACTTATGATCCTAGCATGAGATGCCAACAGTCCTTTCTACATGACTCTAAACTATATTAATCCCTATGATCCAAGCATAGGATGCCTCTTGATCCAAATAAGAGATTCCTTATGCTTCAAGCATAAGATTCCTAATGCCATGATTACAGTGGCATAATTCCAAATCCCCTTGGAATTCTCCCTCTTGTGCACTAGTGCATAAGTGAAGGCCTCAACTCACCAGTGAGTTGGGATGCCCTCATGGCCTGACATGAGGAAGACATTATGGGATGCTTCATAGCAGAAGCCCCATTCACCATTGCCGCTCCATAGCGGCACCCGGGCAACATCCTAGCGTAAGATCCATTCACCATTGCCGCTTCATAGTGGCACCCGGGCATCATCATAGCATAAGCCCCATTCACCATTGTCGCTCCATAGTGACACCCGGGAAACATCCTTGTGTAAGACCCATTCACCATTACCGCTCCATAACGGCACCTGGGCAGCATCCTAGAATATGCCGCATTCACCATTGTCGCTCCATAGCAGCACCCGGGCATCATCCCTGCGTAAGCCCCATTCACCATCACCGCTCCATAGCGGCACCCGAGAAGCATCCTTGCGTAAGCCCCATTCACCATCGTCGCTCCATAGCTGCACCCGGGCATCATCCTTGCGTAAGCCCCATTCACCATTAAATCTCCATAGCGGCACCAGGGTAGCATCCTTGCGTAAGCCCCATTCACCATTACCCCTCCATAGCTGCACCCGAGCAGCATCCTACCGTAAGCCCCATTCACCATTGTCGCTGCATAGCGGCACCAGGGCAGCATCCTTGCATAAGCCCCATTCACCATCGCCGCTCCATAGCAACACTCGGGCAGCTTCATAGCGTAAGCCCCATTCACCATTGCCACTCCATAGCGGCACCCGGGAAACATCCTTGCGTAATCCCCATTGACCATTACCGCTCCATAGCGGCACCCGGGCTGCATCCTTGCGTAAGCCCCATTAACCATTACCTCTCTATAGCGGCACCTGAGAAGTATCCTAGCGTAAGCCCCATTCACCATTTCCGCTCCATAGCAGCACCCAGGAAACATCCTTGTGCAAGCCCCATTCACCATCGCTGCTCCATAGTGGCACCTGGGCTGCATCCTAGCATAAGCCCCATCCACTATTGTGATCCTATTCAGTGGTAAGCCACTGACACCCAATCCAGTGGTAAGCTGTTGCGATCATATTCAGTGGTAAGCCGTTGACACCCAATCCAGCGGTAAGCCGTTGTGACCCCATTTATTGGTAATCCGTTCACATCCTTAGAAGAACTACACGTACTTTGATTCCCTGCCACGAGAATACATAGGAAGACTCTTCAAGGATCAAGCCTAAAACTATCGTCATCCTTCTCCTCAGACCTCCATCCAGGATTAATTCACTACACCATGGGCCGCCCAATGTGTAATCCCATCTTCGTTTCTCACGGACGCACACTTCGTGACGTGATCGTCAGGTCGCTGCTTCCTATTGTTTCTCACACGAAGAATGACTCATGTGGGCTTAGAGTAAGCATTGGCCATGACAAAACCCCGTCCGGCATGACGTTAAACTGTGTGCTGTCCAACATAACGTTAAACTATATGCCCCCATCCGGTATGACGTTAAACTGCATATCCATTTGAACTACGAGTTCATTGATCCATGTAAAGGCATGGTACGTAGGAAGACTCATGAGGTTCAATCCCACCACTCTTGATTTCTTCACGTCAGGTTCCACCCTCATCTAGCATGACTTTAAACTGCATTCCAGTCTGACAGCAAGCCATTGTGACCAACCCAAACTACGAGGACTTTGATCCATGTCAAGGCATGGTACGTAGGAAGCCTCCCTGAGGTTCAAGACCATCTCCCATCGGACCAAGGTCCCTTCTTCACGTCGGTTCCCTGACACCCACCACCAGTGGATCCCCGGGTTCACCTTCACATTGGTTCGCCGACGAAGCCACTTTGAACTACAAGGCCTTTGATCCATGTCAAGGCATGGTATGTAGGAAGCCTCCCAGAGGTTCAAGCCCACCAACTGTTGGTCACTCCGACCTTCTTCACGTCGGGTCACCAGCACCTAGGCTGCCAAGTGTGTAAGCCTCATACCATCCGGACCAAGCTCCTCACTCGGGTTGGCTCACCGACACACCATTATGAAATACGTGGTCTTTGATCCATGTCATATAATGGTACGTAGGAAGCCTCCGTAAGGTTCAAGCCCATCACCCGGTCTTTCCGAACTCCTTCACGTCGGTTCGCTGACGACACCCATCGGACCAAGGTCCACATTCACGTCGGTTCCCTAAAAACACCCATCAGACCAAGGTCCACATTTACGTAATTTCACTGACAACACCCATCGGACCAAGGTCCACATTCACGTCAGTTAACTGATGACACCCATCGGGCGAAGGTCCACCTTCACGTCGGTTCACCAGCACCCTCCCGAACTATTCGGACATTGATTCCCTGCCACGGGGATACGTAGGAGGTCTCTTCAAGGCTCAATCCCAACTTCAATGTCGCCCCTGTGATGGTCCCATTTCATTCCCCTTCCACTTCATTCATCCATCCATCACCCTTCCTGATTCTCACTAGGGCCGCCACATCCCGGTGGGATCATGCCATCCACCTCCTCGCTGCTCCTAGAGGCGCATGGGCCGCTTTCGACATGTAAGCCCTAGTATATCTCTGGGTCGTTGTCCTCTATGTACACCCAGATTCATCACCCTTCAAACTACGTGGGTTTTGATCCCTGTCCTCTGCATAGGGTACGTAGGAAACCTCCCAGAGGTTCAATCCCACCCAATGGTAATCCATGGTGTCCCCCATCCCGGGGCGCACTTCCCCTGACCCGCCCTCAGTGGTGTTCAGATCAGCCATTACGGTGTGACATCCCCCCTCCTAGGAGCGCACCACCACGGATCTATCCTCATTGGGCGTCCTAATCTATCCATATTCTATGTATTCCCGCCCTAGGATGTACTAATATGATCCGTCTCTATGGGACGTTCTGATCACCCTCATTCCATCTCCGCAAGACGTTAAGCTCGCGGACTACCTCGTGATAAACACGATTTTCCTGAAGAAAAACCTCGGATGACACGCATTTGGCGTAACCGTCTCCACAAGACGTTAAACTCGAGACATACCCTGTGTTAAACATGGGAACCTGTGGAAAACCTCAGATACATGCCTATGGCATATGATTCCCCGCATTCGACGCGGGATGCCTCCAGTTATGCACCCTTGAGATACCCTCTCATGAGGAAGAATACAGGTTCCCCAATGTCCATGCACTCAGAGATGCCCTGACATGCCTGATGTTGTCATCTAATCTGACCGAAGGTCACTACCATGTCAAGATCCCATGGAATGTCTTGATAGAAGTAGTGTAATTAACTGGTGTCCATGAAGATATGGCACCAGGAATGAGATTCACGAACAACGTATTAAATCGATGAGGGAGACCCGGACTAGGTGACAAGTTATGAGGAGGAATCCACAGAAGGAAGAACCGACATCCCATCATCCCAGTTTCGATCAAGGAGGAGACATCCCGAAATAAGGAGCGAATGTCGCCCGCCTATGGAAAGTGGGAATGCGGGGAAACAGCTGCACGTCCTCCTCACAGACGGATGCACGCGCCCCGAAGAAAGCGTAGGAAATAGTAAATATGTATATATATATATATAATCTATATAAATAAGAAATGTAAATATTTATTTAGTTACATATATATATATATAGCATTTCGATTGGTTTTAGATTATGTATTTAAAATTTTTATATAAATACATGCATATGTGTATATTCACGTATACATGAAAATTATCAAAAAATAGGAAAAAATATTTTAATTTATATATGTGTATTTATGTATTAATATCATTTTTTAGCATTAAAATATAACAATATACATTCAATGTTAATATTCCCAATAATTTATATGCACGATAATAATATTATTTATTTTTAAATATATATTATTAATAATTGTACATAATTCAATTTATATCTATATCTTATTATTTATCAATGTATATGTGTATATAAATAATGGTTTATATAAATATTATTTTATATATTTTGAATTTTATACCTAATAAACTTATAGAAATAAAAATATTGAAACATTATTTTTTTCATTGTTGTTACAATTGTTATAAATACAAAATAAAGATACTTATAATAAATATATTATAAATAAATAGTATATAAGAATACATGTACACTAAAATGATGAAAAATTAATTTTTGGTGACCTATTAATTCACTTTTAATGAATTTTAAAAAATAGGGAAATCAAATTTAAATTTATATCATCACATAAAAGTTCTATCATTTATTTCTTCCCACTACCATAGAACCCCTGAAAATCATTGGTAGCTAAAACAATTGATAAATGGTTACCTTTACGAGTGAAAAAAATATGCGAATAAAGAATACCCTTATCAATTAAATAATGTTATGATAAAAGAACCCCCTTTATCTTTGATTTTGTAGCACAGATAGTGGATAACCACTGTACGCACTTTTTGTAGCACTAAAAAAGAATTTCTCATTAAAAAATTTATTCCAATAAAAATAATATTGAAATATATAAATATAAATATATTTATATAAATAAAATATTTTTTAATAAGTATGTTTTATGAGTAAATATTAATTACACTGGTAATAGAAGATATTTATTGAAAATGACATAAAAAATAATTAAGAAAAATTTTATATGATTACAAACAATATTTAATAGTGAAATAAATTTATACTAATATATATATGTATAATTTTCCTAAATAAAATTTATATAATAATAAATATTTATTTACACTTAATATGTCATATAATTTGTTAAAATTGATTTATAAGTTCATTAGTAATTAATATTTTTTCCAAATATAGAATAATTAATAGTAAAATAAATGTTATAAAAAAATTATAAAAATGTAATCTATTTTTATCAATATGATATATATATCAAATAATAAATATTTAATTTTTTTTTAAAAAAATCAGTGTTTCAGCCAAGGGGATCTTACCAAATTCATTAAAAAGATGAAATCAACAAAGGGATAACATTTGAGTCAGACATAGTATAAGATTCCCTCATCAAGGAGAGTAGAAAATAGAAAAAAATCCACTCTTATAGATCCATATAGATCCCATGTTATGAGATTGTTGACCCCTGCTTCTTGGGTTTCAGCCTCTCCTCCATGTCTTTTTCCTTGGGGGGCTTATACTCATCATCTGATGAAAAATCATAAGAATTTGTTTCGATGGATCATATCTGATATTTCATGGAAAGGACGTATATTTTCATCAATAGGTTGGAACAATATCCATCATCAATGTTTGTATAAAAAAATATATGGACAATGAGGTAATCTCTATATAAAAAAATTCCAGGTTCTATTTTTTCAAAAATAAATTAAACAAACAAGTCAAACTATTATTTCATGTGATCCCTTCGACCATTGGGGGGGGGGGATTTCTTCTTCATGATCCTATAGTGGAGTTTTAATTTTGGAATTTATGACACTTTAATTCTCAAAATCCTTGATCAAGGATTTTCTAAAAGGGTCATATGTGTTTTTCATAAGATCATAAAATTGATGAGGAAAATCTAATTTAACATTTTTAGATTCAAAAATTCTTAACCTAAATGTGTCCATTTGTAGTGGGGATATATCTCCCATAATGTCTATTCCTACCACTTTTTTTCAATCTAATTCAAGAGAATCCTACCTCACCATGGAAGAGGATACATGTGTAATGGATTTTATCAGTATTAAGAAATGAAAAAACTCACCATCTACTGTAACATCTTTGTCCTTGAAAGTTGATTGATTACACCCAATTAATGATTTAATAGAAGGACTATATATTACTGAGATGATATCTAATTTCATCTTATACATTATATCATAATCAATGAGTAGATACTTCTCCAATTGAAGCTAATTATTTACCTCTTATTGGGAATTAATTTCACTAGTCACCTCACCAAATCCATTGGTTTGATATTCTCCAACATCATATGCACTAATTAGATAATTCATAAAGATTGTATCTTATTTAACTATGTTGGAAAAAGACAGGTCCAATATGAACTTCCCCTTCTATATAAGAAAAATATCGTCCATCTCCAGACTAGAATCCTTGTTGACTTCTACATAGATATATGTTTCAAGATCAGTAACCTTGCAAGAGATATAGGAAACTTCATACTATGACCTCTACTTAGAAGGGACTTAATCAAGGTGGACAACCATTTTGTTAACATCGGAAATTACATATATCATCCATTCCACCTACCTCTGTTCTTTAAAATTACCTTGATAAAATTCCCTGTAAGCATCTTAATGGTTTCCTTTTATAGAACAAAAATAGTACACCACATCCTTGCAATACTTTTCCCTCACATGTGAGATAATTTTAAAAAACCCCACAGGATGGTAGTTTCTCATATTTAATCTATAGGATAATTTCATCATTCATATTAGATAGATTGAATTGATTTTTTAATATGGTATGGAGATCAACCACATCTAATATTCATGTGATGTATCTGAATATTTCAACTTCAGTAGATATGTCCATTTTTATTCATATACACACTAGAGATAAAAATTTAAATAGGATGTAAAGATTCTATAGGATTCATTTCAGTCCCAGAATTTTAATTCGACCTTAACAAGAGTGTATTCAAGATGGAAAGGATTAAAGTGGTAACCCCATTTTAGAAAAAGAGAGAAAACCTAGTTTCAAGGGAAAAAACTTGAGACCCAAGAACACCTATTTAGATCCGCCAAGTGGAAATAATAAAAAAAACAATTCTAAATGTGATACAGGTTCAGTTTGAAAGTTCTCAGGAACCCGATAAATTTTTCCTCAAATTACCTTCTCGAAGGGTATCTCACCCACCTGAAGAATAAATCGACATATGATTAGATGTTTCAAAATATTGAGCCGATCCATGATATAATATTAACTATCATTAACATGTATTATTGGGTCCTTGGGGATTTTCACTCTATAGATGAATCCATCACCGGAATGAACTGTGTATTTCCCTCCTTGTCGTTCAAATCAAAATTCTTTACCTTTTTAGATTTGCATGAGGGATCAGCACAATGATCCCTAGTAGAGACACCTCTTGCTCCTATGATTTTTTATCCCATGATGTGTGGTATCACCATCTCTTCTTTAAAGTAAAAATTTTCTCCTTCGTTTCCATCAGAGTGCTCCCCCAATACCAATATCATCTTATTAATAAATTAATTAAAAATAGTATTAATAATTATTAATAATTTTGAGAAAATATGCATTTCAAAATTATATTTCATACAATAAATTCACTATATATAACTAAAATTAATTCAATTTTTAGGGACTAACATACAATAATAATAAATTGTTAATGTTAAAATTTTATATTTTAGTTCACTGTTTTTTAATATCTAATATATTATATTTTTAATTATAAAATGTATCAATTTTAATATTTTTATTTAATATATATACAAACATTATTAAATTTTTAATATAAATATTTTTTAATTCATTCATTTTTTATATCATTTTCTTCTTTAATAAATTTGTAAATTTTGTAATTAATTTTTCAATTTTTTATTTGATTAATATTTCTATAATTTTATTCATTTTTATTATTTATTTATACATTTTTTGGTGAAAATTTAATGTTTTTGATATAGATATAATTTACATTATTAATATATGTACTCATTTTCATTTTATGTTTTCATTTTTATTTTTCAGAATTTATATAATTATAACTATTTTTCTTTATTTTCATATTTTTTCAATATATTAACTTTGAAATTAAATTTCACTCATTTTTAACATATATTAGTTTAATTTTATTTATCCATTTATAATATAATGTACTTCTAACTTTTCTATAATTTATTAAATTTTAATATTTATTCGTTTAATATTTTTATATTTTATTCATTTTTTGTACATAATTATTCATAAATATATTTAATATTTATAACATACAAATATATCCATATATATATATATCATTATATAATTTTTTCTTAAATATTATTAGCATATAAAATACTTTTTTATACTTAATAAGTCATATATTTAGTGAAAAATGGTTTATGCTTAAAAATTAATATTAATTAAAAATATTGAGTATCTAGTGTCAAGTAATATACTTTAGATTCTATATAATATCAATTTTTTCCATTTTATATATATTAAACTTGTGTTACACACACACTCATTAATTTCACACACACATGTATGTTATTAATGCAATTTTATATAGAACACACACATATTATTATTTATAATGTTTATTAAATTTTAAAAATTAATTCTGAAATTTTTGTTATTAACAAAATATATTTAATATATTATTTTATTAATCTGTAAATTTAATTCGATTTTTATATTTTTATTAAAATTATACTATTTATTACTTATTAAATTTTTTTATAATTTATTTATTTTTAATATTATTTATTCCTCAATAATATTAATTATTTATTAAATTTTTTTAATCTAATCATTTTTAATTTTTATATGTTTAATATTATTATAATATTACATATTTTAAATATTTATTTAAACATGTTTTTTCATAACATTTATTGTTTTTAATATGGTATGTGTAATTTATATAATAATATGTATTCATTATTTTTTTAATATATATTGAATTTATTTATTTCTAATAATCTATATATTAAATACCACTGACTCATTTCTTAAATATTTTCTTAATCTATTGATTTTTGAATTATTAAATTACACACTTTTAAGCATTCATTAATTTAATATTATTTATTCAATTATATTGTTATTTATTTTTTTATTTTTTTATATTCTATTACTTTTTAATATTTATTCATTTAATATTTTTGGTTATTTATTCATTTTTAATATTTATTGATACATATTAATTCAAACATATTTTTTTCTTTTAGTATGGTTTTAATATACCTATTTTACATGTAATCATCTACATTTTAAAAAATATTCATTTATATATAGTATTAATAATATTTGTAATTAATAAAACATATAAATTTTTTAATATTATTAATTTATATTATTATTTATTAATTAAATTTCACTCATGTTTAAAATTCATACATTTATGACTACTAATTCATTAATATGGTAATTTTTTTTATTTTTTGTTTATTCATTTTAAATATATATTCCCTTATTTTTTTTATTTTTTATGAAAATTTTATCTTCAATTTTAAAAATGTTGTTAGAACCCTTAAAAATAATTTAAATTAAAACTTAATAAAACACCACTCATTCTCATCGTTCATTCTCTTTCATAACTCATCCTTTTCTGCCACTCCCCCTCAAACTTCTCAGATGAATCTACCCTCTCAAAACTAAAGGTATGAAATTTATAATAATCCTATTTAGAGTATATTGCATTGTTTCAAAATTTACTTACTCTTTACCTATGTATCATGACACCACAATTTCCCTACCATAGAGTCCTATCATATATTAAAAAATCGATTCCATGTGGATTTCGATTACATATGTTTGATGTAGCTAATTCCTTCAGGTACATTGATTGGAAATGATTTCCATTGGGTTTGAATAATCTATTTTGGGGTTTTTTAATGTGTATTTTTCTGGTTTTTCTTAAAAATATTGTACTTAGTTATTTATTTTGTATGAGTGATTTGATAGGAAAAGAAAAGATATTTACGTAGTTAATTTATTTCCCTTGAATGATATATTATAAAACATAAATTAAATGACAATCTGTAAGGTATTGAATGAAATAAATTTACCTTCAATAATAATATATGAATCACTGCAAAAATGGGATTATTTGGAAAAAATCATGGGAAGGGAGTAAACCATTTTTCAAATAGATACTTGAAAATCACACAACAACATATATTAATTATATTTGACAATTTTAAACCAAAGAAAATTCACGGACTTAAGTTATAACGTATGGATTTCCAATTAATTTATTACAAGGGAAAGTCTAATATCCACATAACAGAACCACACAACAACCCAAAAGTGTAGCTTCCCGGAATAGGGTAAGCGTGGGAGGGAAGATGAATAACATTAATATTTTTCCATATTCAATAAACAAGTTTGGAACTATGTGACAATTAACACTGTCATCCATGATATTAAATCAATAAAATTGTACAATGGAATAGAAACCTGGAACCTAGAGATAGAATCAACAAATTTTTTTTAATAATTTATTTAAATAAATAAGAATTATCTCTAAGGTGATTCTTATTCTATTTACGCTGCCACCATAGATCTACAAGTTTATTGTTTCATCTTTGTAGGCATCAATGGTATATCTCCTCTAGAGGTTATCCACATGTGTTCCACATATCTCTGGAGTCCATAGAAATATTTTCTATGTTCTAGCATAGAAGATCCTTGTTCTTGTAATGTATTCCTTTGATCGCCTTGAGAACCTCTTCTTAAGCGTTCCCCTTAAACTGATGTAGGAGGATCTGTCTCATTTTTGAGAGCATTCTTGAGAGGGATAAACTCTATAGGCTTGATATTTTTTCTCTAATTAATTGTGTACAACTCACTAGGCATCTCTTGTCTAGCACTTGTCTAATATGAGAATATATAACTGTTAATATAAATCACTAGGGTAATAATAAATAATTTTCACAATTTTCTTAATTATTTTATTAATTCTAGCGAATCCCCCATGTCAAATAATAATTGTAACTTTATTATTTCCTAACATTATATTAACCCCTGAGTTATAATTAAATACTATTTAATCAAATAATCTTCAATATTTTAATTTCTCACTAGACTATTAAACTCAGTCTTCCAATACTCATCAGTATTTATTAATTATTCTACTCAAAATATATTCTCTCAAATAACTAGTGATAGAATTAATGTGATAAGGTATACATGAATATTTATTAAACCATGACCATGAATAATATTAATCAAACATGTCAGATAAAACATTATTTATCATAGATACCGGATACACATAGTGTGATACCTAAGATGTCTCTTTCTCAATAGAATTAATCCAACCCACCTAAATTCCAGGCATAACATCTAGAAACACGCCAAGGAATCCATAGAGAAATAAGTTAATGGTGCAAGGACATGTCACCTCGTACAAACACTTACTATGTAATGTAATCCCTTTATTGCAATATCTCTTTATCAAGAAGGTTGCATGCCAGTTCCATCAAACTATATTATCGATATATCTTTCCTTGACATTCTAAAAACTGAACTTACCTATTAATCACCATGGACAAATATTTATTTAAGATATATAATTTTCATTAAAGTGCCTGAGATATTATATTTTATTGCAGAATGGAAGGGATAAATCCTTTATCACATTATTCCTTAATGAAATTTTATTCATCACACACCAAACATATCCTACTTTGTCGTGAACATTTTTCACCATGGTTTCCATCAATACATTTTAGTGTGTGACTCATAATATCCATTAATAATAATATTAAAGTCTATGGATTCATACACATGGGTGTAGATAGGAACCGCTAATGACACATAGTAATGTGGATTTCCAACAAGAGGGTTTTGATCCCATAATATCCTTACAAACATTACCAAGGGTATACACTATTATAAGGTGCCCCAATGTCTTATGAGTCTCCACCCCTAGTAGCATGTATGAATTTTTTCCCTCAAACTATTTCATTTGGATATAGAACTTATATTCAAGAATTTTGTCAGTTCACTTCTTGATTCTCATCATAGCAGGGGTCCATTATGACATTTTAGTGTCCCATTTACTCTTAATACGTTATCATGAACAATTTTAAGTTGAAGAAAAATCATGATGTGATAAGTAATTTATTAATATACAAAACCATGAATAAAAGTTATTATAAATTTAAAAAATATCAGTTCTAGGGCACCAACTTCAACTAACTCCCACTTACACTAGAGCTAACTGCTAATGACCATCAGTCTGATATCTCTCACATGATACTCATGATTATACTGAGATAGGCTTCTATTCAAGTGTCCACCACATTATCTTTTTTGGATACATTTCTCATTACAACTTCTCCCCCTTCATAAAAATCCCACAATAGGTGATACTTCCAGAATAAGTTCTTTGCCAGTTGATGTGGCCTTGTCTCTTTTGGAAGATCCACTTCTATAGTGTAATCATAATACAATGTGATAGGGTATTTACTACTAGGTACCAAATCAAAATCCTAAACAATGTTACGAATCCATATGGATTCCTTGGATGTATCAGAAGCTGATATGTACTCAAACTCCTTTGTAAAATCATCTACAACTACATGATTTGAACGCTTCTATTTAACATATCCTCCATTAAGATAAGAAAATGATCCTGATTATGACTTCAGATCATTTTTATATGTCTTAAAACTGTAATTATCATACACTTAGATGACATTCTCTTCATCTCCCCCATACCCAAATAATATATACTAATTTATTCTCATATACTTAAGGATAATCTTAAATGTTGTCCAATAATGTTCCCCTGGATCTTCTTATTATTTTCATATCATTATCAATTCATATGAAACATTACTTCTTGTAAATAACATGTAATACACAGTCGATCCTATCACTGAAGATTATTAGACCATACTCATTCTATATTTCTCTTGTTTTGTCTGGGGACATATTTTCTTATAAATATGTAATCCATTTGTCACTATTACCAGTCCCCTCTTGGATTTTTACATAATAAAAATCTTTAGTATCTAATCAATATATGTACTTTGGAATAATCCGCACAACCTTTCGAATCTATCACAAATTATCTTGATACCTATAATATAGGCTTCTTCACCTAATTCCTTAATGGAGACAAACATGTTCAACCAGTCCTTAACATATTGTAAGACTATTATGTCGTTTCCAATAAGTAATATGTCGTTAACATATACTACTAGGTTAAAAACAACATTCCCACTAAACCTTTTGTAAAAACATGGCTCACATTTGTTTTTAATGAAATAAAAATATTTTATGGGTTCATTAAATTGAATATTCTAGGACCTAGATGCTTGCTTCAATCCATAAATGGATCTCTATAACTCGAAAATCCTTTTACCATCAACTGCTATCACAAACCATTTTGGTTGTGTCATATAGACATATTCTTGAAAGTTCCTATTAAGGAATGTAGTTTTTACATCCATCTTCCAAATCTCATAATCATGGTAAGCTACTATGGAAAATATTATTTTTATGGATTTAAACAAGGAAAATGGAAAATGGGTTTCATCTTAGTAATTCGTTGATGTTGTTAAACCCTTTAGCCACTATACTTGCTTTATAGGTACTTCATTTACCTTCCATGTCACGTTTTATGTAGAATACCCATTTACACCCAAAATGTTTTACATCAACTAGGACATCAACCGGATCAAAAAAATATCCCTGATACATTTAATCTATCTCAAAATTCATTGATCTAGCCATCTTGTAGCTTCTAACCACTATACATCATCAATGTACGAGAGATATTCATCACTATCTAACAATAATGAGTCACCATCTTTGGTGATAAGGAAACCACATATATTTGGTTCCCCTACCTACCTTGATCTCCAATGCAGTACTTGTGTTTCAGGAAGAACTCTTCCACATGCCCTGTGGAACTTGTTCCAATACCAAATCTTGTGTATCTTTACCATAATCTTCATCGAATCCAATCTTTGTCCGACTACACTATTTAAATATGTGCTACCTCGAAACAAAGAAGACTTGTTCGGAAATAGTTACTTCATTTTCTGAAGGGTTGATTAGGTAGTGTCCCTTTATTTCTTTAGGATACCCTATAATGATACACTTCATGCTGCGTGGTACTATATTGCTTCCCAAGAAAGCATAAACAAACATATTGCATCCCCACACACATGTATGCGATTAAATGGGTTTCATTCCACTCCATTGCTCAAAGGGAATTCCATTTTCCTCTTTAGTTATACATGGGTTAATTTGTATGTTTTATTTTTTAATGCATTTCCCCAAAAGGATAATAGAAGATCTTCATGACTCATCATCAACATTACAATTCCTAGCAAGGTATAGTACCACCTTTCACTAACCCCATTCCACTATGGTGTATATGGTGTATTGAGTTGATATTGAATCCCATAATCATGTGAAAGTCGATGAACACTTATTTAAGATATTATCCACCTTGATTTGATCAAAACTTATTTATCTTCTTACCAAGATAGTTCTATACTTTATTCTGGAATACCTCGAATTTCTTAAAGGACTCAAACTTATACTTCATTAAGTAAATATATCCATATCTACTCAATTCATCAGTAAAATTAGTGAAGTAAGAATATACACCTCTAGAAACAACTGGAAATAGTCCACACACATCAGTGTGAACCAATCCAAGAAGCTTGGTGGCCCTTTCACCTTCTCTTCCAAATTGATGTTTGGTCATTTAACCTTGTAAACAAGCAGGATATCTATCATGTGTTTTTAGCTCTGATGTGTCTATATAACCATCATGAGAGAGAATTGTCCAAAACACCTCATTTACAGGACCAAGATAGTGATTCCACAACTAGGTGTCGTATTTTTCATGTGAACATGATTCATTATCAATTTACACCACTTGGTTTTTATAATTTCATACATACAGACCGTTATTTAAATTTTCTATACCATAACATATGTTGTCCTTATAATTGAAAAACAATTATTTCTAAATTTGATAATAAGCCAATATGTATCTAAACATGATATAAAAATTATGTTCTTGTTAAAACATGGTTCATAATTTTAGTCACATAAAACTAGAATATTATCTTTTAGCAATGAATGATGTTAGTCACCAATGGATAGAGCAGCCAACCTCATTTTATTATAAGCTCATAGATCCACAAATACTATGTGTTTTTCTTCTAAAATCAACATGGTTGTTCAGTTTGAATAAATATGTGAGAACCATAAGCTGAATAGAATAATCAATGTGTAGAAATGGAATGATTTCACTTGATATAAAACACACCTTTGGAGTCCCCTTGCCTCTAGGTGCAGTTCCTCTTACAGTGGAATGACATGCCACATGAAAAACACAGTGCCTAGTTTTTCTTTCCCTCCCTTGGGAACTTCATATTTATTTCTAGATGGTGCTCAAGGGATTTATACTATTTATAGGTCATAGTACCCTTTTACTTTTATATCCTCTTTAAATTAACTATAATTAATGCATGATTTTCATGCCCTATATCCTTATCCACTTGGAAAATTTGGGTCAAAAGCTTCAATATTATCTTCTCATTATTACTCATATTATAATTCACAATATAACTTGAGAAGGTCTTGGGAAGTGAGGATATTATGAGATATGTAAGAAACTCCTTAGACAATTTAATCTCTAAGATGTAAATACATTCAATATAGCCAATATTATTGACTACATGAGGCACAACTAGCACGGACTATCCAAGATTATTCTTGAACAAAGCATGGGAGATCTCATACCTCTCTTATATCGCCTTCTCATTATATAGGACCTTAAGGTGATACATCATGCTATAAGTACTGATTTCCTCATGTTTCTTTAAAATCTAATTAGAAATAGATGATTACCTGAAGCACTAAACCTCTGTAACATCATTCAGATGTTTCTTGTATAGGTAGATATCTCCATCACTATCCCCATTTCGAGGTGCAACTAGTAATGGTTCTTCCATCATATACAATTTCCTTTCATGAAAAAGGATGGAGTGTATGAACCTTTTCCACTCCTATAAATTAGTACTGGTGAGAAGGGTTTCCTTCTTGAGTATGGATCATAGTGATATGATTGGTGTCATTTTTATGTTGTTTATACAAATAATATGAGGAATATTTTAGTACTTTATCTAATAAAATTTAGACAAATAAATAATTATAAAATTAATTAGTCTCCCACTATTTTATTGAAACCAATTAGCCCTCACTATTGGATTTCCAATATCATATTTATTGGATATTTTAGTGGAATGGATCTGTATTCCATTCTCATCAACCAAATATTGGATTTTGAATAAACTCGAATAGTTTTAGATAGGAATACCGAATACAAACTGTATTAACTCATAATTCCTTGATCTTTTGAGTAGACACTCCAATCCTGAAATCATTAATTTAGTTTTCATTATCCTTTGCCTATCACTTACACCATGTCCAAATTTTAGAGTCAACACTTCATGTCAACCAAGTTAAGTTAACCCAAAACATCAAATTAAAATTCCCGGATAATTTAAAGTACCCCAACTTAGGCTGGTCAATCTCATTGAAATATGGTTTGATTCTAACCGAAGTAATGGAAGGCTATAATAGATAAAACATTTATTGATGGATTTTATATTTTATGTGTAAATATCTATTTATTATCTTTATCACATTCCTGTTAATATTAAGTGGTATTACATAACTGATTAACCATTTATTTAGATAATATTTATGCATAATCGATTTTATTTTATTTCTATATTTTCATTCATGTTAATTCATTAATTATGTGATTATGATAAGACATCCATAATGAAATAACCATGAAACTGATAGAATTAATATTAAAGGGTATTATCATGAGCTTGTTCTAGTTGTTAGTTTATCTATCAGTTGATAAACTAACTATTGACCTTGGAGGGAAACACCATGAACAAGTTATGTTCTTTTTTATAGCTTTCCACATGTCCACCTTTGTATCCCTTTGAAATGGATTCTCCACAGCTCCTAACTTGAACTACCTCTACTATCTGCGGTGCTCTATCCATAAAACATGCTTTTATAGACACAAAATTGAGGGGTAAAAAGGGGTTTTCATAAAAGAAACCAAGGGCACGTAGGCCCTACAAATTAATGATGATAGAAGGCATGTTGTCCAACAAGTTAATTTAATAATAAACTAAAACGATTATAATCACATACAAAGGTTTAATCTAAATCATTATCATCCACATTCATGCAACAAATTACGCCTTTAATAAAACTGGCATTCAATTATTTTGTTATTCTTATTTAACATAAATCATGACCAAATTGATTAAGTATTATCCTTAATTAATCATTACTTTTACATTATGATTTTTTCTGAATTTCCCTCAGATTCTCATCCACTCTAATTTTATGAAAATTAATAATTTTTTTTAAAATTAACTTTATACATTACATGTACCTTAGAGGTAAATCGGTTAATACTTGTCCAAAACTAACCAAAAGTATTATACTTGTATAAAATTTATTATTTGTGACATATAGCATGAATAAATAATAATAACTGTAATAAAACTCATACATGATGGGTAGATCTTGAATATTTTTGAAGTTTTTAATAAAACATATATATATATATATAATTCTATCACATGGAATGTCCGAGCATTGCACCCACAGGCAAGTACACATTTCATGGGTTACATAATATAATAAATTTTAAATCTTAATAACCAGTAAAAGTATACGGTGTGTATATGTACTCTACATGGAATGTACATTTTTAATTTTGTATCTAAAGTACATTCCTAGGGACTCATTGTGTGAGTTATACCACAGAAATCATGGATCACATAGTGTATCGGGTGGGAAACACGCTTGGTTGACTCTATGTTACACAGTCACAGGTTTGGTAGGCCATGTATAGAATATATGACCCATCCCAAAAAAAAGGGACTACATGCTGTGTCCAGTGGGCCACACAGTGTGTAGTCCGGCAGACCATGCACCTGTCTATCCTAGTTAACATGTCGTGTATGATTTAACTACAACGGATGTCATTAATACACACGTTCAGTAATTTCTGAACTACACCTGATGCATTAAATACAACTACACATTGTGTAGACCCAACTATATGGAGCATACTGTTGTGTTACATTGAAAATACCCTTTTCCCCTTCTAATGAGTTACTCAATTTAATTTTAATCAATATATTAATTTTTTCAGATAGATCAATGAGAAACAATATAAGACTAATAGATCTCGTAATTTAGATTAAAATGAATGATTAATTTTGAATGGAATGTCTAAATTATTAAATCTTATGTCATTAATGAATATTTAAATAATTATAAACAATAATATGCACCCTCTGATACCACTTGTAGGTTCATGGAATAGTGGAAGCTCTAGAGGTATGCTGCCCAACAATAATTATTTCCATATTTAATGAACAATCTAGGATCCAAGCAGCGATGAATGATGTGATCCA
The DNA here is from genome assembly GCA_963277665.1 of Viscum album. Lineage (NCBI taxonomy): Eukaryota > Viridiplantae > Streptophyta > Magnoliopsida > Santalales > Viscaceae > Viscum > Viscum album. The sequence goes on from OY728119.1 coordinate 1,895,511,842, forward strand.
TAGATTTGAATTAAGGAAATATTACCAAGGAATAGAAACTTGGAACCAAGAGAGAGGATCAAATTATTTTGTTATAATTAATTAATTAAATAATAATTGACTATAAGGTGGTTCTTTCATCATTGATGTGTTCCGCTATAGATCAGTAGGTATTAAATTGTTGTGTTTTACATATAAAGTTTAGGTCTCATCTAGATGGGATCCACACATGTTCCATGTATCTTCAGATGTCAAAAAGGGAGTCTTCATGTGATTCCATTGAATATCATTGCACTTGCGAAGTCCTCTTTTGATCGCCTTGAGAACCACTTCCAATATGTTCTCCTTTATTCGGTGGAGGATGATATCTCTCATTCTTTAGATCTCTCTTGGAGAGGGATGAACTATCTAGGAATGAGATCATTTCTAAAATTAATTGTGAACAACCCCATAGGCATCTCTTGGCTAGTTCATAGCTAATAAGGGAATTATATAACCCAAAAATTAATTCACAAGGGTTACATTAAATAATTTTCACAATTGACTTAATTATTTTATTAATCCGATAGAAACCCCCATGTGAAATAATAACAAAAAATTTATTATTTCATTTAATTCACTTAACATGCGAGTTATAATTAGATATTATTGAATCGAATAATATTCAATTTTATTATTACTCACTAGACCATTAAACTCATTTTGGAAATACTCCTCAATTTTTATTAGTTATCCCACCCACAATATATTCTCTCAAATAACTAGTGATAAAATAAATGAGATCAGGAATACATGAATAATTTTTAAACCATCATCGGGAATAATATTTAATAATCTTTTTAAATAAAAAATAATTAAACTGAGATACTGGATAAACTTAGCATTTGACCATTTAGGCCTCTTTGTCAATGGAATTAGGCTAACGTGCCTAAAGTCCAAGGTTAGCATCTAGCAACACACCAATGCACCCATAGAGAAAGAAGTTAATGTCGAAATGACATGTCACTTCATAGTAATTCTTACAGTGTAATGCAATCCCTTTATCATAATATCTCTTTATAGAGCAGGTTCCATGCCAGTTCCATCAACATATACGCTTGATATCTCTTTCTTTGACATTCCAAAAATAGGACATGCATATTGATCACCATAGATATGGATTTATTTAGGATATATTATTTCAGTGAAAGGTCCAGAGATATTATATTATATTAAAGAATAGAATGGATAAATCCATTCTCTCATTATTAATTAATTTAATATTACTCGTGACACAACCAATATATCATGCCTCATCACTAACATAAGTCCTCATGTTTTTTATTAATAAATCTATGTGCATGACTCATAATATCCATTAATATTAATCTTAATGTATAAAGACCAATACACATATCCATATATTGGAATGTCCAATGACACATAAAAATGTGGATTTCCTACAAGCAGGTCTTTCTCTCATAATATCCTCCTGGAAATTTCAAACAGAGTACACCATTAGAAGGTTCCTCAAAGCCCTGTGAGTCTCCACCCTTGATATCATTAATTATTTGTGGCCCTAAAATGATTTCATTTAGATATAGAAAATATCTTAAAGAATAGTTTCATAGCATTTATGGGTTCTCATAATAGTAGGGGTCCATTTTTTCCTTTTAATGCGACAGTTACTCATAGGACATTGTCATATAAAAGTTTACATGGAAGAATAACCATGATGTGATAATGAATTTATTAACCATAAAAACCATGAATAAAAGTTATCATAAATTATAAATGAAGTAGGGTATAGCGCCCAAACTCCAATAATAAGAACATATATAAATCAAAATTAACAATTTTAAACCGATGGGAATTAAAGGTATTAATTTATACCATGTAAAAGCACAATTAGCTAGAGGTACCATCTTATAAATTAGAGTAAAACTCAACACCATTTTTGGAAACCATAATAAAAGGGTAGAAGGGATCCCAATAGACCTAGATTTTTAAAAATTCAATTAAACATCCACCCATTATAAGAGGTTAGACCCCCATATTGATCTGAAGTTTCAAAACTCTAAAATAATATAAAATCATGTGAAGGGAATGGAAAGAGAGGATGAATATAAATGGAATTGAGGCCTAACTTAACGAAATCCACCAAGAACCGAGGATGATTTATGAAGGTGGAAAATAAGAAAGAGATCCATATATGGAGAGGGTTAACCTTATGAATGAGGAGAATATGAGATTAAACCTACTTAAAATCGATGAGGTAAAATTGGTAAAACTATCTTTCTTTGATAAATTTAGCAGAACGAACATTTTACAAAATTATACTCCAACCATGCATGCCACTCTCCCTTTATAAAATATCGTACATTGTTACCTAGAAAACCCCACATGGTCAGAAAACTGTGTGGCTTCTAGGAAAAACCACATTGGAATCCCCTCCTCCACTCTCTCATGACTTTCCACATAGTCATCGCTAACCATTTGAAAATTGTGCTCCATATCCCGTCTTTTAAAAAATTCACATTTTCAACTCCTTGTCTCCTGAAAACAAAAAATTAAGTTAAATAAAAAAGGAATAAAATACAAAGTATTGTCCTAGAAAAATTCATGAAATCTATGTTTTATATATATATATATATATGAGATAAGGTAGTAGTTTTATTTGTTATTTGATTTTTCATTACATTTTGAGTATAGTGATTTATTTGACATTTGATGTAAAAATATGTTTAAATGGATTTAGAGTGGGTTTTTATGCCATGTAAATGTTGGGGCAAACACATTGATAGGAGAAGTGGTTCATTAATTTTTATCCAACAGTATTTAGGTCGACCAAGAGAAGTGGGCGTGTGAATTCTTCTAAAAAATTATACAGAAATAAAATAATGTGAGGAAAGAATCCAAGAATATTTCATAATTTGTTGTGTGCTGAGGAGAATATAAATGGAGTGAAGGGTGTTCTATTTGAGTGTCCGGTGACACTTTTTGTGTTATAACATCTATCAAGAATTGATGGGGTAATCAATCATTTCACCATTAAAAAGAGACTAAAAATTATGAAATAAAATAATGTTAGGTGATAATTTGTAATTTAAATTTTATAAAAAAATTTGAATTCAATCATGAAGTAAGAATTCATCAAACCACGTTATTTTTTCTATTATTTATTTACGTGAATTGTGATGATGTGTTTTCATAACAATATAACATATAAAAGACAGTTTATTTTTTCTTATTACTAATTAAATATGTGTAATTTGTGAAAACAAATTTCTTAGACCATCACCACTGTATTTTATGGATTTTAAAACTAGATCATAATATTATTAATTAATGTCAGGTTTTATGTTGGTAAATAATTTTTTGGAGAAAATTTGAATTATTGGATAAGTCTAGAGCTTACAGTTCCACCTCACCATTAGAAGGGTTTTAATTCACTATGAAGATCTGTTAGCCATGTAGATCCAAACACATGTTGTGCACTATTTGACTGCATGAACAAACTATTTACCTTGAGTCTGATGAGTACAATTTTCCTATGTTGTGAACTGACCATTCATTGACGTTAAGATTATCATACATTGAGAATCACATTAATGCATGTATAAATAAACCAATAAATAGGAAAATTTATACCTGCCACATGAATAAATCATGTTTCCATGCTAATTTATGTATTATTTTAGATAAATTAATATACTAAATTTTTTACTATTGTAGTGACCACATGAGGAAACAACCTACAACATGATTTCATAAACATACCACACGTCCAAATTAATTGACTACATGAAAGAATCAACTAATCACGACACCTTTCTGAATTATCTATTCATTTGTAGTGATAAACCAACTAACTAGTTCAAGTTTCCATTCTAACAAATATGGTTTTATGTAAAGACAAACATCCATGTCTCATTTACTATTTTTTCTTTTTTTTTCAAATATCCAATGGATATATATTGGATAATTTATTATAGTGACAATTAAATTGAGGGGAAATTAAATATTATCCAATGACTACTTTTAGATGGAGTTTTTTCTAGGTCAAATAGGATCTCATGGATAAGAGAGTTTGGTTTTTCACATACTAAACAATAGAGGAACTTGCATGTTCTATTAAGCTACAAAGAGGACTCATTCAAATCATGTTTTAGTACTCTTTTTTTCACTTCCTATGAAAGCTAATTTGAATCCATTAAAAGGAAAATTATGACAATATTGAGAAACCTAATCTAGTCAGATTGAGTTTTACCACATCTTCACATCTCTCTTTCTTTTCCCTTTAGGATATATATATTATCTCAAGATGTATTTTATACACTGTTTGTCAATAATCACATTATTTTATATTAAAATAATGAGTTTTTTACCAAATATTTCAAATATTTACATTTTCATAATCATGTATAACTGGTTAAGAGGTCTTATGTGACCTGATATCTTGGTTTATCCCAATTATATTTGAAAAATAGTCTCTATACCTGGAAAACCTTATGAGGTATTTATTATAAAACCTATTCAATATTGTAGATTAGTTTATTTTATAATTAACTGACTTATAGTATATGAGTTCTACTTGGAGTGAATTAATTATAGGCTTGAGGCTAATCCCCATGTTAAATTACATAGTATTATATTATATATAACATCTTTACTACTCTCAATATATTTTTCTTCTTGTTCTTTTAAATCAAACCAGTTTAAAATTTTTATTCTTTTAATGAAAACATTACTCTGATATTTAGCTTAATATATTGTTTTATATTTTTTTATATAATAATATTAGTTTCATGTGAAATTTTTTTATCAATGATTCATAATAGATGTGTGATCAAGATTTTGAATACCTTTTCCAAATATTTAATTATATATTTATAATATTTTTTTTAAGTTTTAATTCTAATAAAAATTGAATATTTATGATAAAATTTATTTTAAAAAAAATTATAAGAAACTCAAATCACTCAGACATGAGTTGTCCACATGGACCAACATTTTGTATTAGAGAACTTTAAAAATATATTTTTCCTATGATCAAATTATCATTAAAGATATTAAATTTTGGGATTAAATAAATTTAAATTTTATAGACAATAATATATATAAATTAACTACAACTAATATCCCCCCTTATTTCAGTTAGAATAATTATTCTCAATGGAAAAATCAAATAAAACTTCACATAGAAATTATGGGATTTGATATTTTGACTGTTATCGAGTATAAATATTAATTATCTAAATCTCGTAGATGATATTTGACTGATTCCACTAAGACTAATTTTGAATTTAAAAGTAAATATTTTAATTATTTCTATTGTACCTTATGAGATAATTAATTTTGTAGAATAAGTTCTTGAACTAATTCTTTTGGAAATTTTGATACTTTGCTTATCTCTCATGAAGGAACTATCAATGTTAAAGAAATGTGCTTAAAACCATACACTATTAAATGTTAAATAATTATGATAAAACATCATAATCCTATTTCTGAAATTAATCTCAGTTTAAATTATATTTTAAAAACAATTCTTTCACTCATAGAAACCATTGATAGTAATGATCACGTAATGAGTCATATTAGATGTGTACCATATAAAGGGATAGGAAACATTGTTTTCATAAGGGAAACCAGTGATATAAGTATGTTACCAGTGAAAAAAAATCTTTATAAATCTCATGATGTACGATGATGATGCCAATGTGAAAAAATAAAAATATTATGAACCAAAGAAAATATCTATATACTTAAAGAATTTTGATTAAATGAAAAAAAAATATTGCTTGAATGTTCTAGTGATAGTGAATCATTGTCATAAAGTGATAAAGATATGGCTCATTTAGCTTAGTTATTAAATAATTTATATAAAAATAATAATTTCTTCTTGAAAATAAATTACATGGGTATGTAGGATAAAGGATGTTGGAGAAAAGAGTGGAAAATTACAATTTCACAATTCATATAATTTTCAATGATTAAAATAGAAAAGGACACATTAAGGTTGACTAACCATGTAAAAATATAAGAATAATTATGAGTAAAACGAAAATAGATATAATGGAATATTAAATACACTTTGATTTCCTCATATTATAGATTAATGGATTCAATCACAAGTAGGGAAATGAAAAATAACAAAAAAAATATGACTTATATAACAAACACATCAGAGGTATCAAATGTTTTTCTTATATAAATTGCTCATATTTAAAATATTTTTGAGAATGAGAATAGTGAAGAAAATATGTCTAGTAAGTACTTTTTGTAGTACTTGAATATTATAGAAGTGACATTCAATGAATTTAAAAATAAATATAAAAGTTTATTGAAACAAAATTCTTTTTATTTTAATTTTAAATATAATTATTTTTCATAGAAACAGAAAAGCATATAGTTATTAAAAAAATATTGAGATTAAAATATGAAATGAAAAAATCCTAAATCATATTGAATTTTTTATTAATGGGATATAAAAAATGGCTCAAATGCATGGTTATAAAACCTCTAAAAATATTTTATAAGAATTTCACACCATCTTATAGGGACAATAATGAATAGGAATAAATTTCTTCCATGTTCTAGATCTAGGAAATATGAAAACTCTTAATATTATGTAGGACCTAATAATGATTTTATTTTTGAACGTATAAGGATTTATTATTGTATATGAATTAAATAGTTATGTATTCCTAAAATCATTTTACGAACATTTATGGTCCTAAGAATATCTGGTTATAAAAATCATTTTTGGATTAAATATTTTTGTTGGAAGCCTGCTTGGAATGTTATAATAAGAACTTATGCTCTCTTGATAGTTTATTTTTTAGTCATACGACTAGGTAATAATAAATAATAAAAAAATGATTAATTTGGATGGTGTACATTCCACTTTTGTTGATAATTAAAATGGGAAGATAATTTTTATTGACCAATTTGGTAGCATTAATATAGTTTAAATTTAAAATGTATTATTTATAGATGGATTGAAATATATTATTATTAGAGTTTCAAAATTATATACTGACCATTTCAATGTTATATTTTAAAATAATTAATGAAATGTTTTTCATTCGAAACATTATTTATTTTTTACTTCTACCAGAAATGAAAATGTTTATGTTATAGATTTACATTAAATATTATATAATAGTGTTTCTTTTTTAAGTTACTTTAATAAAGAGTCTTGTATTTCACATTTTATATTATACATTGGGATATTCACACACTTAGAAATATTACTTGTAATGAATAGTCAAAGATATACCAAGACTATAATTTCTAATAAGCAATTTTTGTAATCTATTGGAAAATGGAAACCAGTATAAAATATCATTCAAATAAAATAAATAAGTTTAAACCTCTCAAACCATTGATGTATTCCACATGGATTTTTTTGGAACCTCTGTAGTTTATAGTTTAGTAGGAAATAATTATTCCATTGTTACAATTTAATATTATTCAAGATATAAATTATATTTTTCCCTACCCATAAAAAGAAAATATTCCTTTTTTATAAATATAAAAAATCCATAAAAATTTTAATGGACATAGAATTAAGACCTTAAGAAGTGATAATGGTTGTGAGGATGAAAATCAACAGTTTGAGTAATTATTATCACAACATAGATGTAATTCCAACATTTCAAATACTTGGATCACATATTATATAGGTAGAGAAGAGAAATAAAACCCTTCATAGTGTTTCCAGGGCTATAATTAATGAGTATGATTTAATTATCCATTATTGGGAAGATGTTTTAAACATAGCTTGTTATATAATTAATTGAGTATTAATTGGAACTCATTTAAAGAATAACCCATTATGAATTATGTAATGGTAGAAAACCAAAGTATAATTACATTATAGTTTTGAGTTATAAAGTGTATATAATTAATAGATAATTGAATTTAGACATGTTTCCTTCCATTAGTGTTGAAATAATTTTCCTCAGATTTTCTACATCCAGTAAATCATATACGGTGATTAATAAAATGACTAATCGATTGGAATAGTATGTACATGTCATGTTTGATGAAACTGATCCATACGAGTCCAATGACTCTTTAGAAAATATCGAAGATTGTATTTCAAATCAACTAATAAATTATACTAGCCCACCAAAAATGATTTCTCCTCATTATAATGAAAAGGATAAACCTGACCCTATAGTTGAAAATGTGTTGTTAAACAGTTAAATTTATAGGGATAGTAGGAGTCAAAGATATAACCCCTTACAAGATATTGTAGGTGGCCTATATAAAGGAATTAAGACTAGAGATTTTCTATGAAATCTAGGTGAACATCAACATTTTTTGTCACATATTGATTTGAATAACATTAATGATGGAATTGATGCTGGATTTTTGGGTTATGGATATGTAGGATGAGTTAAATCAGTTTCAAATAAATACTGTTTAGTTGAAAGAACTAAGTACCAAAAATCTTTGGGAACTAAACTAGTGTTTAAAAACAAGTTTTATGAGTTAGGAACAAAAATTAGAAACAAATCAATAATGATTACATTGGGATATAGTGAAGAAGAAGGTAATGTCTATGTGGAATATTTTTCACCAGTATATAATCATTTAGAAATCCTGATTTTTTTCCCGTGCATGATATTTTTTTCAAAATCGGATGAAAGGTATGATAAACGTTAATTATTAAATGTTTACATTGTTTAGGATGTTTCTTTGAAAATCACTTAGGATTTCAGAACCATAACTTTCCAGATCATTTCTTTAAGTTAATAGAATTCGTATATGGCTTCTAACAATCTCTTAAATATTGTTATAATCAAATCAATAATTTTTTAAATTTAAAAATGTTTTAATAATATAATATATTGTCCTATCCCATTTTTTAAAATAATTTTAATTTTTTAGTAGTAAAAATATATGTGGATTATATTATTTTTGGATCGTCAAGAAATTCATTATATACCGAGTTTTCAAAAATTATGAAAATTGAAATTTAAATGAGTGTAATAGGTAAAAATGAATTATTTATTATTTTTTATATATTTCAAAATGAAAATAAATATATTCAAATAAAATTAAGAACACTAAACATAATTTAAATATTTTTGGTATGGATACTAATACATGAAGTGAAACTCTTATGAGTACTAGTAGAAAGTTGGATATTAGTGAGGTTTGGAAACCAATTTATCAAACCATTTATAGATTTATAATTAGTAGTATAATATAATTAACTACTATCCATCTATATACAGTTTTTAGTGTGTTTATGTCTTTTAATTTTGATGAATACCCAAAAAGGGTCACATTTAGTAGTTGTGAAAACACTCTTCAATTTCAAAAAAAACCAACATAGGATTATTTTACTCCATAAGACAAGAATTTTTCATAGTGAGTTATCTACCTATTGATTTTTATGGCTGTAAGTTAGATAAAATTCATTTCTGAACATGGCACTTTCATAGAAAGTATTCATTGTCTTTTTTAGGAACAAAAAAAATTCATTGCAATATCCAATGCTAATGTTTTGTAAATATCATAGGGATGTTTTTGTGAAACAATTCCATGGATGAAACATATATTAATAGTTTTCAATTCCATAATTTCCCAAAAAAATTATGATAATATAAATATGATAAAAATTTCAAGGAATCCAATGTCACATTCAATGAAAAAAAACATTGATATAAGACAACACTTTTTGAGAGATCGCCTTCAAAAGTGTGACAAAATTCTTGAGTTTATTGGTACTAAACATTATCTTGCATAAATATTTACATATATTTTTAATGTTGAGAGAATTAATTATATCATATATGAATTGGGTATGATAAATTTTGTGTAATTGTTTTAATTAATCTTTAGTCTTTAATTTCATTTAAGTTCTCTTTGGCTTTTATATTCTATGTATTTTCATGAATTAACCGTGATGTGATGTCCACACAGTTAATATAGATTTGTAAATATTATTATTCATGTAATTTACATACCTACTATGATATAATGGTAACAATTACTACTATGATTATGTAATAATATATCCATAATTAACAGACCTACCATCTCAGTTTCTTTGGAATTTCAGTGAATTGTTTTTGAAGACATACTAATCATGTTAATTATTATTTTATTTTTTTAATTATTGAAATGGTATTTTGAACAGGAATCCTAATCAAAAATAGTGTTTACCCTTATATCACCTTTATCTATTTTATATATATTTAGAAAATATATTTTTTACATTCTTGAACCTTTCTATCTCTTAATCTTGAACCTCTCAATTCTTTCTCCAATATCTAAACCTATAGAAATCTCAAATCAAAATAAATATGATAAAATTAAAACATTATGTCGATTTCATGCCTCTTTTCAATCCATATATTAAAAATAAATCAAGGAATGAAAAAGGGAGGAAGAGTGAATTTTAAATTTAACGAATCCTCAATTAGATGATCATCCAATTTCAAAAAAAAAATATTAATGTACATTGGTTACAAGTGAGAAAACCGTTGGCCTAGAATGTGATTCTAAATTAGAGATATGATTCTTGTCATAGAGAAAATATATGTCCTTCTATCCATAACATATCATGTGTTTTTATGTTCATCTATATTTTTCCTTACTGATAAAATGAATATAATTTAAACAATGGTCAGTTGTGATGTTTGCGAATTTTTCTCAAAGCATTGGGAAATTTTGTTAAGTTTGTTTCACGAAGGAAAATCTATGTACTATCAAAGATATTTTTTTATTAATTTTAAACTTTTAAAATTTCATAAATTTTGGATAAGATTATTAGAAATGGTACTCCCTGATGGAAATTTGTTTTTGAGTTGATTTTAGATTATAGGCTTCTAGTGAAGTTCATTCAACATTTTATATATCCAAGTAAAGTGGATTTAAGAATCCCAAGGCATCAGGAATTATTTATAATGTTTTTAGGAATTATTATATTCAAAATGATATTTGGAGTTATGTTAGGACACATATTATTTATTTGTATAAGCTAGATTCAAGGTTCAACTCTTTACCTTGTCCTAATGTCATTTTAACTATGCTAGAGTAGAAATAATTATTTCTTCTGGTGGAGGAAAAAATAACTTCATCTGATAGATTTTGACTTTCACAAATGATTAGTAAAAAAAATGATATAAACTAGAAGCCATAGAAAAAAATGAGTGGTTAACTCAGAAAAACATTATGAAATGTTTAATCCACTAATGTACACTATTAAACATAGGGATTTGGTGGATCGTGGTATCAAACCTGATGAACTATTGGAATATTCAAATGATGATATTCCTCCTTATAAATAAAAAGAATATAACGTTCTATTGATGAATATAAATTTGAATAAGAGAGAGAATATATAGACCATAATGAAGAATCTAGAACACATCATGAGGATGAGCCATAATGGGATAATTTTATAATATGGGATGTGGTTTGGGATAACTCATAACGATGTCATATTGTTAAGATAACTCCTAGATATCCCTCCCACAGTCCACTTTCATTATGGGAGAGAAGTCCACAAGATAATTTTTTTGGGCCTAGGCTATTCTAATTCAGATGATGATGATCATGGAGGTAGTCCACCTGGACATGGTGGAACATCCATGCTATCCATTAAAAGAACTATATAATGAGAATTTATTATCGGGGATGATAGTGAATAGATAATTGGGCTGTTTATTTCAAGTCCTTTAGTGAATTTTTCCATTAAAGATGGATGGTAGAAATCAGGCTAGTGATCCATGTCACTCTTCTTATTCACCCATTATTCCTTCAACTTAATATTTCACTAAGGATGGCATGGATGTATTATCGTATAATCTAATGGATATGATAAATTAGTTATTTGATAATTTTTACAAAACCTTGATACAAGTGTGAAAATATGACATTTGTGAAGTTGTTACATTATTGACCAATAACCTTCAGCCACACATTCAATTCAATATAAAAATAATGAAAAATGTGAATGTAGATTTGAGTGCTTAGGTGGGGTATATAAAAGATGAGTTACCTATCATAATGATCCATTTAGACCAATGCTTTGTGATTTTTTTATTTCAAACTGGTAATGTTCCTCCTCCAACTTCGTCGAGTTATTTTGTTTTTTTTACAAAAATATTATACAAATTTATTGAGAAAAGTTTCATGTTTTTTAATGTTTTTTGAATTACTAGAGAAAGTATTTTTGATGGGTTTTAAACCCATGATGAAACTCCCTTGGATGTAGATTGAGATGATTCCATGGAATACAATGAAGACATATATTCTATCAAGAGAATAACTGAATACTACAAGAGTTGTATCATCACAAATTTGTATCTAAAAGATATTTTAAGAAATCCTGCATTGGAATCGAGGATTCCATTTATAGCTCCGGATTTTGAGTGTCATGTTTAGAAAATTAGTTATATGAATACATATTTTGAATCATTAAAGAAGAAGAAATATGATTTTATTTAGGATCTAGAGAACGGTTCTCAAGAAGTCATTGAATTTACACATTTTATGGAACCTTATCTATATACTTCATATATAGTTTTTATAGAACCTTTATCCATTTCTTTATCTTAACCTAATACCTCTTATACCATTAAACCTTTCAAACTATATCCTAGACTAGACATTCAGTAACATAGAACTATTTCTAGAAGTGTAGTTCTTACAAATCCTCCTACCTCAACATTTCCTCCAACTACCTCCTATCCTCCCTCAATATCAAAAGGAATGGAAAATCTCATTCAAATAGATGTTAGAAATGTCCCACATTCATATTCATCTCAGGAACTATTATAGGAAATTTTTGTAATCTTTTTTGATATGGTAATGAAATTATCTTTTTTAAACTCATTTATCTATATTATTATTGAATTAATTTTTTTTACTTTATTAAATTTTTGATAATCCCAAAATGGGGGATAATTAATGCATATTAATTAGTAATAACTTAACATATCATAAATTAAATGGACGTTTTTTCTTGATTTTATAGACTTTATAAACATATTAATTTTATCCTATACAATTTTTTTAATTTAATGCATTTCAATTTATTTTTCATGTGTTTATCATAAAATAGTGCAATATTGATATATTAAATAAGAAGAGACTTATATTAATGATTCCAAAAGATGATAATAATTATATTAATGTTTTTTATGTGTTTTGATAGTTAATAATTTTCTAGAAAAAGGTGAAATATTGGAAAATTCTGGAGCATACCATGTCAACTTATAGTATGAAGGATTTTAAGTATCCATGTAGGTAAAAAATAATATGGAACCCAAAAAACATTGTACACCAACTGAACACATGAAAACACTACTTACCCTGAGTTAGATGAGAAAAAATGTTCTATGTCACTAACTAACACTACATTAAAGTTGAGTATATGATATGTTTATAATCACTTTACCACATGTATAAGTCAACCTGCAAGAAGATATAGATGTACCACATTAAATGACTACATTAAAAGATGAACCAACTGACTGTGTCATGTTTTTGTTCCAACTAACCATGTTCTATATGAATATATATTAACATTTATATCTTAGAATTCTAGTATTTTCAAATCTTCAATGACTATATGTTGGAGATTTAATTACACATCCAAAACAATGAAGTATGGATTCAATATTTTCCAACATCTAATTTTAGATGGATTTAATTTTATGTTAAATAGGGGCTCATGGAAAATAGAGGTTTCTGTTTTATATGATGAACAAAATAATAACTCAAAATTGAACCGATTCTACACATAGGACTCATTCAGACCTCTTTTAGATTCCTTATTTTATATATAATTCCTCAATAATTTTTTTATAATTTTAATGAAAAATTATCAGAATCCTAAACAACTGAAGCTGGTCATATTGAACTGCACCACATCCTCAAATTTTTAAGCCTTTTCTATTTCTATATTACTGTTTCTACCAAGATATTTTTTAATATAATATTTTTATTTATAAATACTATCTCTTTCATTGAACTATAGTGTTATTGACACTCTCTTTCAAATACTTTCATTTACACTCCCACATATAACTATAGTCGAGGTCATGTATAACATGGTATCTTGTATTATCCCCTATATAACTATGGAAGTGGCTTTATTCCCAAATATACATATGATATATTGATTTTAAAACCCAATATAGGTTTTGGATAAATTTATTTTCTAACAAACTTCATGGAAGTAGGTGTTTTCCAAGGTAGGTGGATTATTTATCTTTTTGAAACAAAACCCCATATGGAATTATTATATGTTATATTTCTTATAAATCATTTTCTACACTTTATTTATTTTTTACTTCTATGTTCCTAAGAAAAACCAGTTTCAGATTTGTAAACTATTTAATATGACATTACTATAGTAGTTAACATAATCTACCTTTTTCTATATACTTTTTTATATGAGTAGATTGGTTTCAAAATTTAATGTGTTTTTAGAAGTATTTTAACTGATTTGTGATTGATATTTTCAGAACCTTTTCCCAAGATCAAATTATTTATATCTACTATTTTTTCTATATTTTTTTTTCAAATAGGGTGATTTTGAGTTTAAATTATTATTATATTGAAAATATTCATGTAAAATCAATTCACCCCATCTTGGGTAGTCCAGTAGGACCAAAACAATATTTTTTTCCATATTGAAATGATTAATGGTAAAATGTCTTAAGTCATACTATTAATTATAGGGAGTAAAACTATAATAGTGGGGGATTTGATTATTGTATAAAAGTTAACATACAAATTTTCAGTCACCCTCATGTTTTAGGATAACTGAATTTTTGAAAAATATATCAAATAAAATATCAATGTAAATAAATTATAAGAGTAAAAATATAAACAATATAAACTACATTAAACATTGAAAATATAATTTAATCTAATGATTATGATAATATGAAAAAGAAAATATGAATGGGTAATATGAAAATTTAAACTATCTTAAAATCAAAAATAAATACAAAAAATATTTAAAATAAAAAATTATGTATTGGTTAACAACACAAAATCTCTTTTAAATTATATATTGAAACCATAATTTTAATACCAAATTTTATGTGGTGTATTTATAATATGTTCAAGGTATATATAACTTCTAATCAAATTAATCCCTTGATATAAGCCCATTAGTAGCTGATGTGTCGTCCTATCGTTAAAATACATTAAATTAGCTTATCTGTAGTTACTATATTCTATCCTTGAACAATCTAACTTCATACCCCTAGATCACATGATCATGAATCATTAGTATATCCTTTATATTATTATCACAGGAATCCCCCAATCACATAGTATTTGTAAAAAACAACTAAAATAGAAATACCGTGTGATATTATAGTGAAACTTCACTTCAATGGAAGATCTTAGAAAGAATACTTAGAAATAAAATAATACAACTGACCAGAAACAGTCATGAAAATAATATAATACAATCTTTCCAAAAAATCAATATCATTCTAAAGGTTCATTTTTGTTCTTCAGCATTATTAATCTACCAATTCTCAATGAATGAATCAATTTATAGACAGTATTGTAACAAATATCAATGGTATAATTCTACAAAATTTGGAGTTAGTTGTAACAACATCAACATTATATTCCTTATATTCTGATGAACATATTGTCTTACTAAAACTATCGGTGATTTTATTTACAAATATATATTTAATTTTATTATATTTTTTGTAATATGGTATGAAAATTTAGATCACATGATTTTCACAGTCCTTCTTTATCTTCTATAGTAGTTTAGTAATCAAAATTTCATTCTGTATGATCAAAAAATCATAGACAATACACAAGTTAAATCAAATTCATATGATTTGTTTTTGTTTTCAAAGGAATAAAGAAACTAATTCATTGACTTGATATTATCCCACTTTTTGGAATGTATAAAACTCAACATAAAAATTTGATATGCTTAACTAAATCATAAAACAATCTCAAAAAAATTTAGTAGGGTTAACACCTCCTTATTTTTCTCAACACAAATTAAAAATTAAAAATTATTATTCATAAAAAAATATTAAGATCACATTAACTATACTATTTTTATCCGCCTTTATATTCACACAAATGAAATAATTTTTTTCTACATCTTTTACCTCTATGATTTTTAAAAATAATCTAGGGTAATAAAACAATTTTATAAAATATTACTACCTCTTGGCGAGTAAATATGATTTCCATTATTTTTATAATGTAAATAATTTTCACCCCATTACATGAAATCATTTCAAAATAACATTTTCCACACTCCCTAAAAGAAAAATTACATCTCCCTTTATTAAACAATAAATCAGTGTGTAAGAATTTATGTAAAACCATGAAAGATGTAACTAAATAAAATAAACATTCAAGAATTTATCTTCCCATTCCAATGGATGGTCATCCTCTTCTGGGTATTGTTTTAGGTAACTGTTCACCTTGAAAATTCTAATATTCCATAGAAATATGATGTTAAATCCAAAAAAAATATTTATATATAACTAGAAACACATAGATACACACACACATATATATACAATGAAATAATGATGTCCTCGCCCTTTATTGATAATTAATTTAACTTTAGTAGAGAAGTTGAAACAGAAGTAAAATAAATATCACTTTAAAGTGATGATTCTGATATTCTTTTTATATTATTTGAATCAACAAAGAATTGATGATTTTGAACAATATTAGCAATCAGTTTTAAAATTTTGATAAATTAAAGAAAAATGTATTGTTTTTTGTGTGTGTTCCATAAGGATATTATGTCCAACATCTATGTGATTTTAGAAAGAGTTATGTGATGCGTTATTTTAAAAATATATTTCACTATTACTAGGAAAAATAATTAGTGGTTTAGTAAAAATCAAATAAAAATATATCAAGGTGTGTTGCATCCACAAAAAAAGAGCATAAAATCATACAATAGAAATATATTCTTCTTTTATAATTGAGTTTGAAACTAATTGTGTCTTCTTACTGGATGATGATATTAAATAATCTACTAAAAATGATATATTCTAAAATTACATTTTATTTTATAATATACATCCTATAATTTCATCATCTGAGTAATAATTAAATAAAAAATCATTTCTGTAGGAATAATATAATCCATGTTTAAAATTACTTTTAATGTAATTTAAAAAGAGTATAATTGATTTTTAATTTATTTTATCAATGTATTCGTGAAATATCACACATAAATATACTGATAACATTATTTTTGTTCAAATTTCTATAATATATAGTAAACTTCAGAATATAATTGATAATATTTTTTGATCAACAGAATTTCTAGATTCATCAAGATCATATTCAATAAATGTTTCTACCAAAAATATTACAGAAAATGAATTACCAAAACATAACTATTTATTAGGTTTCTAATATATATAGGTTGAGTTAATATTTTCCTTGTAGTTTTCAATAAAATTTAATACCGTGGAAAATGTTTTGAGCTCACCCATCACATTCATTTCAAACTCATTTTTTAGAAGGATAGAATAACTATCGAAATGTGTTTTTTCAATTGATAAAAAATCTCATCAACATAAATTAGACCAATAATGGTGTTTTTTGAATTTTTTTATATAAATATAATTATAACTTCACTTCCTTTAAAAAAAGTTGGAAGTCAATATCTTGTATGATTAACATAGAAGGCTCATGGGGATTATTTTTGTCTATATAATGTTTTTGTAAGTTTTCTGAAATTACCTATGATTTTGTATCTTCAAAACCAGTGGTAGTTCATTATAAACATCCTCCAAGATATTTCTTTTTGTAAAATACCTATTAACATCTATATGATATGATGTAAAATTTAAATATGATGCATAAGATACTATGATTTGAATAAATTTAAACCTAGAAACAAGTGAAAAAGTCTCACTACATTTTATTCCCTTTTCTAGACAATCACACTTTTAAAAAATTATTATTTTATTCCTTTAAAAGATCCAATTTAATTATATTTGTTTTTAGAAACGAATTTTACCCGAATTTATAATAGATATTTTAGGTCATTAAACTATGTTCTAAACATGATTCCATCAAAATTGATTTATCATTTCATACATAGTTCATAGCTATATTTTATCACCTAAGGAATCATCTTTAGTTTTAGGATCATATTATGATAATAATTAATGATTATAACATTTATTTTATAATTAACATTTCCTTTTCACTTGTTGAATTAAATCAAAAATAATACTATCGATACAATTATTCATTATGACTAACTACTTCTTAGGTAAATTGGTATGTTGATCCTCAACTAATTGTTGTATGTATTCAATTGAAGTGTCTTTTTTATCATAAAAATATATTTATCTTAATTTTTTTGTATTTATATTTTTTTGATTCCAATCATCATCAGGTAAACAAACATGAGTATTTTGAAAAATACCATATATATGATTAATTTCATGAAGTTTTATAAAAAATGACCAGTTTCATAAAATTTTATATAAACATATTCTTCAAAATAAATGTTTTACATTTTTAAAAACATTATAAGTTTTAATCATTGTATAATTACTACAAAAACGTATCTTAATTAGTCTTAGGATAAAATTTATAAAGATTATATATTTTTTTAAGTTGATACCTTACATCCAAAGACTCTGAATCTTGAATGTCCTAGATTTATTATGGTCAATAACTCATAATATGTTTTATTATGAAAACATTAATGTACCAATATATTTATAGCATGACATGAATTACTCACTTCATTAGCCCAATAATTTCTGTAAATAAAATACTCACTTAGTAACCTTTGAGTAATTTATTATATAATTCTATTTATTTATTCAAAGACACAATTTTTTGTGGTGTTCTAGGTATGAAAAAATTATTATTAATACCATTAATAGTATAAAATTTTTCAAAATCATCATTTCTGAATCACACCAACTTGATGACATAATTAATTAATCAGAGGTTGGTTTTTCTCTTTTATAATTGATGCATGAAATATTTTTAAATAAGAAAGTGATGGGGTGTTTACCCCCATAACAAAATTCTATATAACTAATGGTTACATTTATTTATTGAGTTAAATATTAATTACATTATTATAATATCCTGATTCTACATATACATATCATAGTATGTGAAGATGATATAATATTAACTATCACACTAAATGTTCATAGCAATTCAGTGAGATAATGAGAACCTATAATTATCATGACAACATTATTTAATGTTCCTATATAGATGAGATGATATCATTTGGTGGGATATAAATGTTACAAGATATCATGGGTGGATAATCATAATACATTGACACACATTCTCAAGGTGCACACCCTTAGTACTCTTAAGAGAAAGATATTATGAGAACACAACCTTATAGTTGGAAATAAACATTTATATGTATCATTGGATGTTCTATTTTTTTCCTGTATTGATCCAAATAATTAAATAATATTATTAAACATATCTTGAGTTTCTTATATTGTTGTTTTAACTAAAACTATAGTGACATATGCTCAAAAATTAGTATGATATTTTGGACATATCATCAATAATAATTCATTAATGATTAATTTGAGAAAATATTTTAATTTTTATTATTTAATAGAAGATAATATTTGAATCCACTTAATAGGAACATAATGAAAAATTTAAATTCATGTTTATATTATTTTGTGAGTAGGTTAATTTTTAAAAATTAAATAAAGGGACATCGATCATATAGGTTGATGATACAATTATGAAAACTTATTTATTATAGATATTGGGATCAAGAGATTATATTATAATGTGAGAATTCATATGAGCTTTTAATTCACTTATATATTTTTTTATTTCTCTACGGTTTTCTTGGAATTTTTCCAGATTCCAACCTTGGACTCTAGGATGCTCTATCTAATTCTACTGAGAAAGAGGCATAGAGGTCCACATAGTAACTCTATACAAAATGTCAGTAATATTATAGTTTGAGTTTAACAAGTTGGAATAAATATTATTCTAACCTTCAAGTTTAATAATTATTTTGTGTGGGTTGGTTTCCATGATATAATAATGAGTTATTTAGATGATTAAATATGTGAGTTAAATGATAATAAATATTTATTCACAACTTTTATTGTATATAATATTTATTATTTTTATTAGTGAATAATTTTGTAATATTTTTTTATAAAATATATAGTTATTATTCAGGGTTTAGTAAATATTATGAATGTTGGGAGAACTAAATTTAATGGCTCAGCTTGAAATGATATATTAAATTTCATTTAAATTAATATAAATTTATTTAATTAAAAAATTATATTTATTTATCTGTAGGTGCTTCAAATTTCAGGAAAATAATAATATTATCTATATTATTATTATAAATTGTGTACACTTAGTAATATGTAATTGGTTAAGTACATATAAAAAATTACAAATCAAAACCTAATTCTATAAATACTCACTTATATCACTTTCAATGGTTAGTCTCATTTTGTGTGAAATAAACCTAGATAGAATTATCTACATCAATAATGAAACATCTCATGAACATTTTCAATAACAACAGTGTCAATCCTCCTCCACTCTCTCAATTTTTCGTGTGAACCTAAAAAATATTTTTTCTACAAATAGTGTCTTTTCTGATCAATGATGGTTCAATGAAATGAAAGACAATTATTGTACCCAAGTATTCTATAGTGACAATTTGAGGTTTTGGAACACAGGTGGATCACTATTTTTGTAACACCCCAATCTTCCCTGGTATTATTCTCTTTGTATAATACAATAGTGTGTGTTGTACCGAACTTCGAGTTCTAACACACCCCAACCAATAAATCTATCCTTTATGAATATTAATACCCACTTTTTTAAATTTTATAAATTCTATGTTTCAAAATGGACTTCATATTTGGATTAGGAATATCGAAATTACCTTAGGGTGAATTTTTGATATTTTTCTGAAAACTTTCAATCTTTGATGAATACTGAAAAAACTAAGTTATAGTTTAAAACCGAATTTTTATTTAAATAACTATTTATTTTATTTAGATTTATTTTATGTCAAAAAAGATACATAATACCTATATAATTTCAATGTAATTAGTCATTTCTATTTTATAATAATTAAAGATATATTAAAATTTTATTGAACTTTTTACCGTTTTTTACCCACCTCCTAGGAGGATTTGCAAATTTACATAAAACATAATTTTACCTCTTCTGTGAGTTTAATTTAAAAAATCCAAGAAACAAGGTTGATATCAGTAAGTAAAATTTGGATCCATAAGATGAATGTAATTTTTGGTGAATTGTAACTTTTTACTTTTATTTACCACGGTTAAAAGTAAATAGGGTAATTAAGGGTAAAAATGATATTATTATTATCCTAGCACATGTCCTAATTCAATTGGATAAGTGTAATTCGACAAAAAAACAACCTTATGAATAAAATATGATCCTTTAGGTTCACTTTTATTATATTATAACATTTATTATTATTTAATTCAAAGAAAAGTTAAAAGTGTTAAATTCAAAGTTTAATAACTAAATATTTTTTAATATAAGATTACAAATAATTTAAATTCGACTATAAATATTAATTAGAAAGGTAAAAATATTTCATACATAATATTATTTTATTTATAATTTTTATACATTAAATAATTAAATTTATTTATGACATAATGATGATGCAGTAATTACATAATTAATGAAATATAAAATAATTGATTTTATAAATATCCAAATAATAGTAATTTGAGACTTTTTATGAATTACAATAATTTTATAGGTTAATATGACATTTTAGTGTTGGTTAGATGAATTTTTTTATAATTAATAATGATGTTATAAATTTAGAAAAAACAAAATACCAAATAGTGTCAAAATTGACATAAAAGTGTTTTTAAAACAAATATTATATTATTAATTGATATTCTATTCATAAAAATATATGGTTTGTCCAAAAGACATATATAATGATAAGTGTGTCATTAATAAACCACTTGGTGTTTTCTTGAAAGTTTATAGTAATTTTATTAACAATATAATATAAAAATACAAAGAGATATGGTAAATGTCAAACTATTTAACTAAGAGTTAAATCTAAATGATAAAGATAATATAGTGAACCAAAACTATAATAAACCCATTTATTGAGTTTTTTTGCGACCCATACCCACCATTTACATTAAATAATTCATTTGGGAGCAATTATAAACCGAAATTTATTTTATTATAAAATAATATTTCTAGATTTTCCTAAGGATCCCCTCACCCCTCTTATAAAAGGGCACTCTCTAATTCACACCTTCAAAGCCATTTTTCTCATACAACCCCTACCCAAATACCATCTCACCTATCCTCCCATCATCCTAGAGGCCTTCCTTATGTCAGAAAGTGAACCTATGGATCCCTTTTTATCAAATCAAAAGGAAGAACCTGAAGAAGAGGTAAATATTTCATCACCTCTTTCAAGTTCCTTTCTTCTTCCACTTCCTATTTCTTTGTAGTTTCCATTCTAAAATAATAACTCCAATATCTTATATATATTGTGATGTTAATATAAATATGGTACAACCATATTAATTATTCTATCTATCCTTTTAATGACATGTCACCATACATGCGTACGTACGGCTTACCGTCTCCATGTCGTGGTGTAATTGTTATTCAATACATTATTATTTGGATGGGTATAATAAGGATGTGTAATTGATATAAATAATAAATATAACATGATAATGATTATTTATATATGATATACCATACAATTATATATTATTTCAATATCAAAAGAATGATATCTTCACTCATGCGTAAGTACGGATTACCATCTCCATGAACGCGATGAGATTCATTCTCCCTCGTATCCATTCAAGACTAATTTTCATTAGATGATTAAAAATTATTTTTAAAGATTTAATATCATTATTAATATGAATAAGATACATACTATCCATAACAAAGATTACATTCTTAACAAATCAAATAAAGGAAAACTAATTAGTTAACACCCAGAAAGATGATAATACTAAGATATTATTAACAAAAAATGTTAAAAGACCATATATGATATCATATTAATGTATATGATTCTTTTATAATTTAATAAAAATTATATCACCATTATAAAATAGGTTAACCTACACTCGACCAATAAAAAGTACAAGATAAGGATTAATTTCAAAATCTCTTCATTATTCGAGGTTGTTTATATGTAATTATCTTTTGGGACCTCTTTATCATCCACATCCATGTTTCATAAAAATATATTTCAAAACATTCTTACTATTTTATAGACTATGGGTTAAATTAATTTATACCCTTGTTTGAATTGAATAATATTTTTATAAAGGAATCTTTCCGTCATTTTCCAAATACTGTACTTTATGACCTTTTCGACAATGTTAAGGGAAGAATTTTTATTTAACTTATACGGCGGGTGCGGTTATTTTCTGCCATTATAATATTGTTGAAGCTTCCCTTTCAATCTTATAATAATATTTTTAAATATAAATTTTTTCCTTCTATAATTATGTGACTTTTAAATGATTTCAAAATTGAAAGAGATATTTCTTTAAAAATGTTTTGGTTTCATCTATGTCAACATCCTTTGATGGATTTTAAGTTTGTTTGAAGTTGATTTATTATGATACAAAAATGACATATTGTATTGAAGGTTTTGTGATACATTTGACTATGGATGTTTTATTTCATACCATTCATGGTTAATGGATAAAGTATTATCATTTTGTATGCAAGTCTTAATATGAATGTTTATGTTATGTTTAAAACTTTTCATATGAGAAATGCATTGGACTTAGTAAGTGACGGGTGGAGCCCAATATAGCTCCTCGATGCATTGGTAGGTCTCATGAGACAAAATAGTTTCTTGGAACAAGGCCTTGACAAAATATTATTTGTATTCTTGGCACAAGGCCTTGATAGTGTGGTTATGAAAGTCTGGCATTATGCATTCCATTATTATGAAAGTGGCTATTGATATTTCATGTGATTATTCAACTAGTATAATATCAATGTGAGTAAGTAAATAACATTATTTTGATTTATATTTTTCATATTATGATGAATTTTATGTTGAAAAGGATTTTTTGGCTTTATACATTGCCTTAAATGTTTATGCTTATTTTTGAAAGTTTCCGCTATATTGTTATCCTTACTTAGAATTTGAGCTCACCCCTTTCTATGTTTTATTTTTCCTAGGATGCAAAGAATTATATTATGACTGACTTGTAGGGATAGTCTATGGGATCTCTGTGTTGTCCAAGGAAACAATGTTGCTGTAGTTTTCCATTTTATGATGTAATGTAAATCTTATGAATATATCTAGTACTTCCAAGGCTACGAAACTAATTGGTATTTAGAGACATGATCTTCTATGATCATTCCAATGTTATGTAATAATGTACCGACTCTTGTTAACTAGGGTTGGAGAGTTACAGTTGGTATCAGAGGAAGTTTTATACAAACCATGGAAACTATATTTAGACAAGCTCTGATTTTAGCGCATGGCCCTAAGATAGACATTGAGGATTAGTATAGAAGAACATCCTAGGATTTTGTAATTGTGAAGATTTTGTGAGTTTTCAAAGAAATGCATCCCTGTCTAGATATGAGAAGGTAGAGGCGACTCTAGAACAGATGTACCTAGCGGTAAAACCCAAAAACACCGCTTTGAGCTAGACTCAAACGGGAACTGGTGCATGACAATGTGCTTTGCTGCACTCTTTGTTTCTTTACTCCCTGGGTACATTCTTAGGATAATTCTCATTTTATTTACAAAAAATTATGAAATGTTTAATAGTATATACTTACTCAAAGAAAACCTTTTTTATGATTATGAATTTTATCCATAAACTGTTCAGTTTATGTTTAGTGTTTTACATGTTTGGAATTATGTATTTCGATTCATAAACTAATCTAGTTTATGACATTGTTTTGAAATGGAGCCAAATAGAAGTAATGTAAAAAATATCAATGCACTCACTCTATGAAGGGATTTTCCTCCTACTCAAGATAATTATACTAGAGCTAGTGATTCAACTGGGTGCTGATCAGCTAATCAACATACTCGGACAACTCACCGAGGTTGTGAATAATAACCTTACCCTTATGGAGCACCCTGATCCACAGCATGGAGGATCAATTTTAGATTGCATCATGAGGCAACAGTCACCAACATTCAATTGGGGTACAAATCCACTAGTAGTTGAGCAATGGATAAATTCCTTAGAGAAAATATTCCACACCTTGGGGAGTAGGGAAAGGGAAAAAGTTGTCATTGCAGTTTACCACCTCACTAGTGATGCTGATAAATGGTGGTCATTGATTCAAATCACAAAGGAAGATGATGAAGTATCAAATATGGAATGGTGGGAGTTTAATGATATTTTTATAGGAAAATACTTTCCTCATGACCACCGAGCAGATACGGAAAGACAGTTTTTAATTCTGAAGCTAAAGAATGATGAGAATGTCACAAAGTATGATGCTAACTTTACAAGGTTAGCGAGGCATGCTGGAGATTATATACGTAACACATAAAGTAATATTGATCTTTTTTTTGATGGGTTAAAACCATTTCTCTGTCGAGCATTAGTCTAAAAATCCTTCTTGTTGTATGAAGATATTGTCTCATGTGCTATCAATACAGAACAAGAATTCTGTAAGTCTTAAAACATTAATGAAAAGAAAGAGAAGAAGAGATCTGATGAACACTCTGGAAATATAAATAATGGGTAGAAGGAAAAAGTTTAATATCCATCCTACCATAAATGTGGGAAGAAACACCCTGGTACCTGCCTGAAGGGAATGGGAGTCGGTTACAAGTGTGGTGAAAATGGCCACCAAGATTTTGATTGCAAGGGGAAGAAATAGGCTATCGATGTTGAATGATACAATTGTGGAGAAAGGGGGAATTATGGAATTGAATGTCCTAAGAGTCAAGGGAACTTACCACAGAAGAGGCCAAGGGATCAAGGCCAAGATTATGCTATAACTACTGCTAAGGTTGAAGCTCCGAAATTCACAGTGGTAGTTAATTTATTGGTTTCATAAATTTATCCAATGATTTATTTGATTCCAGATCATCGCATTGTTTCATATCTTCCCAGTTTTCTAAGAAAATTAGATTTTTACAATTAGATTTAACAAGGTAGTTGTTTGTAAAAACTCTTAAGGGAAGTATCCTTGCATCAATGTTTTGTGATTCATTCTCCATTAGGGAATATAAATGTTCTTTATCAGCTGATTTCATCATCATACCCATGATTTAATTTGATATAATACTCGATATTCATTGGATTTCAGACCATGATTCAAATTTTTTTTGTAATAAGTAGGTTACTATTTTTAATGACGATGATAATGAAATCCTTATATTTAGAGAATAATCGTCTCCACCTAATTCTTATCTAGATCCACCCTCAGTAGCTCAACTAAATTTAATTATTAAGGAGGAAGCGAATGAAATAATTTTGGGTGAGGAATGGATTGTTCAAATAGAGGATGTACCTATTGTGAAAGAATATGTTGATGTGTCTCTAGAAGATTTACCTGGACATCCTCCAGAATGAGAAATTGAGTTTCCATTGATTTAATTCCTGGATTAAGGACCATATTGAATACCCCTTATAAGATGGCCACTGTGGAATTAGTGGAACTACATAAACAACTAGAGGAATTGAGTAATAAGGGATTTATTGTCCCTAGTGTTTCACCATGGGGATCCCCTGTCCTTTTTGTTAAGAAGAAATATGGATCTATGAGGTTGTGCATTGACTACAGGGAGATAAATTCTATAACAATAAAGAACAAGTATCCCCTACCTTTCATTGATGATTTATTTGACCAACTTCATGGAGCTCAATACTTTTCCACGATTGACCTTCCATCTGTATATCATCAGTTGTGTGTGAAGAAGGAAGGCATTCCGAAAATAGAATTTCAAACCAGGAACGGGCATTACAAGTTCACATTAATGCCTTTTGGATTGACTGATGAAACCTCTGTCTCCATGGATATAATGAATAGAGTTTTCAAGGATTATATTTATGACTTTGTAGTGGTATTTATTTATGATATCTTGGTATACTCCAAAAGCTACGAAGATCATGAAAATAACTTGCACATTATTCTAAAGACTCATAAAAGACATGAGTTATATGGGAAGTTCAGCAAGTTTGAATTATGGCTTCATAAGATTTATTTTATTGTCCATATTATCTCTAAGGATGGAATCTCTATCGATCGTTCTAAGAAAAGTGTAATCCATGAATTTCCAGAACTGATGAGTATAACATAGGTATACAATTTTATTGGTTTAGCAGGTTATTATTGACATTTCGTCTAGAATTTTTCCATTTGGATAACCCATTTACAAAGCTCACAAGAAAAGGGGTTAAATATGTTTAGACAAAAGAGTGTGATTTTTTTTTTGAATAATTGAAGAGAAGATTAGTCAATGCTCTAATCTTGACTATACCATCAGGTAATGATGGGTTTGTTATTTATAGAGATGCTTCAAAGAAAGGACTTGGTTTTTTCCTTATGTAGAATGATAGGTTTATTTCGAATGCATCATGACAGCTAAAAATTCATGAGAAAAACTATCCTACTCATTATCTTGAGTTAGAAGCTATAATCGTTGCTTTGAATATTTGGAGACACTATCTCTATGGTGAAAATTGTGAGATTTACACATATAAACAGAGTTTGAAGTATATTTTCTCACAGAAATAACTCAACATGAGGCAAATGGTATTTATTGAACTACTCAAGGATTATGATTTCACTACACACTACCACCTGGGGAAGGAAAATAAGGTGGCAGATTGTTTCAGAATAAAGGATAATGGATTTTTGAATAAGATGAGAGTTGAAAAGGATCCTATATACATGATTATAGTAAATATAGATATGGGAATCACCATGGAAGGTGAAACATAAATAATTTTTCAAATGGTTGACAAACTATACTTACTAGAAAGAATAAAGCGTTCTCAGACCAATGATGAAGAGTTTCAAAATAATACAAAAGATGTGAATGATGGGAGATTGACTGAATTTGCGTATGAAGATGGATTTATTGAAATTTGGAAAGAGACATTCGGTTCCCGATATACCTGATATAAAACGGGAATTTTTGGATGATTCTTATAGTTCCAATTTCTCTCTACGCCATGGTAGCACAAAAAGTATAGGGATTTGAAGAAATATTTTTTGTGGGATGACATGAAGATGGAGATTGCTGATTTTGTGTCAAGACGTATGGTTTTTCCACAACTGAAAGCTGGAAGGAAACAGTCTGGATGAGTCATGCATCCTCTTCACATACCTGAGTGGAAATGGGATAATATTATTATGGAATTTTTTATGGGACTACCAAAGACTCCTAGGAGGAACGATGCAATATGCGTCATTGTTGATCGTCTTACCAAGTCAGCACATTTTCTTGCTATAAGGGATGATTCCCCACATGAACGTTTAGCAAGGACATATATTAATGAGGTTTTAAGACTTCATCGAGTACTATTATGTATTTTTTTATCGTGATCCCCATTTTACATGAATATTATAGAAAATTATTTTGAAATCCCTAGATACTGAACTTCGTTTGGGCACTGCCTACCACCACCAAACTGATGGACAATCCGAACGGACTATTAAAACCATATAAGACATGTTGATATCATGATCACATGACTTTAAAGTTATATGGGATCAATATTTACCTCAGTTAGAATTATCCTATAATAATAGCTTCCATTCAAGTATTCAGATGGCACCATATAAAGCATTATATGGTAGGAGATGTCACACTCCTACCTATTGGGATGATGTTGGCTAAAGAAAACTCATAGGCCCAGAATTTGTGGAGGAAACGATGGAAAATGTGAAGGTAATATAAAACCACATCAAAGCAGATCAAATTAGGTAGAAGATCTATGATAATAACCAAAGGAAGGATTTAGAATTTGATGTCAGAGATCATGTTTTCATGAATTTATCTCTAAGGAAGGGTGTTATAGGTTTCTGTAAGAAGGGAAACATGAGTCCCAGTTACATCCGACCTTTCAAAATTCTAGAATGAATTGGGGTTGTAGCTTACTGTTTGGAAATGGCTCCAAGTCTTTCCATAGTTCACAATTTATTCCCCATATCACTATTGGGAAAATACATGCCTGACCCAACACATGTACTCACCTATGAGGAATTTGAACTGGAACCTGATCTGTCTTATTACGAAGATCCTGTCAAGGTTCTTGATACAAGAGAAAAAGTATTGAGAAACCAGACGAGTCGTCTTGTAAAAGTTCTATGTAGAAACCATAAGATAGAAACAACGACATGGGAACCTGAGGAACTTATGATGAAGAACCACCTGAGACTTTTAATGGAGTAATATTCTTGAAATTTAGAGAGTGAAATTATTTGAAGGAGGGGAGAATTTAAAGCCCCAAGCTTCCAAGGTATGCTTCTCTTTGAATAATACAATAGTGTGCGTTGTATGCAACTTTGAGTTTTAACACCCCATAACCTATCAAACTAGCCGTTATTAGTAGTAATACCGACTTTTTTAAATTTTAAAAATTTAATCTTTCAAAATGGACTTAAATTTAGGAATCGAAATATCGAAATTAGCTTAGGGTTAATTTTTTCAATTTTTTTAAAAACATTCAATTCCTGATTAATAGTGAAAAACACTGAGTTATATTTTAAAACTGAATTTTTATTTAAGTAATTATTTATTTTATTTAAATTTATTTTAGGACAAAATAGATACATAATACCAATATATGTTCAATTTAATTCATTGGAGTCGGTTTATAATAATTTTAGATATATAAAAGTTTTATTGAACTTCTTAACGTCTTTTACCCACCACCTAGGAGCATTTGAAAATTTACATAAAATATAATTTTACCACTTCTGTGTGTTGAATTTCAAAAATCCGAGAGAAAAAGTTGATATCAATAAGTAAAATGTGGTTCAATAAGATGGAAATAATTTTTGGTGAATCATACCTTTTTACTTTTATTTACCATAGTTAAAAGTAAATAGGGTAATTAAGTGTAAAAAAGATATTATTATTACCCTATCCATGTTCTAATTCTATTGGATTAATGTAATTCGACCAAAAACAACCTTTATAATAAAATATGATCCTTTAGGTCAACTTGGATTAGATTAGGACATCTATTATTATTTAATTCTAAGAAGAGTTAAAAGTGTTAATTTCAATGTTTAATAACTAAATCATTTTTAATATAAGCTCACACATAAGATAAATTCTACAATAAATATTCATTAGAAAGGTAAAAATATTTCATACATACTGGTATTTTATTTATAATTTTTGGACATTAAATAATTAAATATATATTTTAAACAACAATGATTCAGTAATTACATAATTAATGAAATATTAGAATAATTGATATTATAAATATCTAAATAAATGTAATTTCAGACTGTTTCTGAATTCCACTAATTTTCAAGGTTAATATGAGATTTTAGGGTTCTTTATATGAATTTCGTTCTAAGTAATAATGCAGTTATGAATTTAGAAAACATAAAATACCAAATAGTGTCAAAATTCACATAAAAGTTTTATTAAAACACATATTATATTATTAATTGATATAATATTATTAAAAATCAATGGTTTGGAAAAGAGACTTATATAATGATAGGAGTACCATTGATGAACCACTTGGGGTTCACTTTGATGTTTATAGTATGTTTATTAACCATATAATATAAGAATTCAAAGAGACATGGTAAATGTCAAACTAATTAACTATGAGTTAAATATAAAAGATAAAGTTAATATAGTTCCCCAAACCTGTCTAAAACCTTTTATTTGGGTATTTATCAACCCATAACCACATTAGTCTTTAAATAATTCAATTTTAAGCAATTAGAAACTAAAAATGAATTTATTATAAAATAATATTTCTAGCTTTTCCTAAGATGCCCCTCACCCCTCTTATAAAGAGCATCCACCTTATCTCTAATTCAAACCTTCAAAGCCATTTGGATCATCATAACCCGCCCCAAATACCCTCTCAACCGTCTTATATTTATCCTAGAGTCCTTCATTTATTCAGAAAGCCAACCTAGGGATCCTTTTTGATCAAATAAAAAGGTAACCTGAAGAAGAGGTAAGTATTTCATCACCTCTTTCAGGTTCCTTTCTTCTTCCACTTCCTATTTTTTTGCTTCTTCAATTCTAAAATAATAACTCCAGTATATTCTATATATTGTGATGTTATTATAAATATGGTACAACCATATTCATTATTCTATCCATCCTTTGAATGGCATGTCACCATACGTGCGTACGTACGGCTTACCGTCTCCACGTTGTGGGGTAATTGTTAATCAATATATTATTATTTGGATGTGTACAATAATGATATTTAATTGATTTAAATAATAAATATAACATGATAATTATTCTTTATATATGATAAAACATCCAATTATACATTATTTTAATATCAAAATAATGATATTGTCGCTCGTGTGTATGTACAGATTACCGTCTCCATGAACGCGATGAGATTCATTCCACATCGTTTCCATTCAAAAATAATTTTCATAAGATGATTAAAAATAATGTTTAAACACTTAATATAATTCTAAATATAAATATGATACATTCTGTCCATAACAAACATTACTTATGTAACAAAGCATATAAAGGAATACGAATCAGTTAACACCCGAAATGACGATAATACTACGATATTATTAACAAAGCAATGTTAAAAGATCATATATGATATCATATAAATGTATATTATTATGGTATAATTTAATAACAATTATTTAACCATTATAAAGGAGGTTAACATACCCTATACCAATTAAAAGTACAAGGTAAGGGTTAATTTCACAATCTCTTCATTATCTGAGGTTGTTTATATGTAATTATCGAATGTGACCTCATTATCATCCACATCCATGTTCCTTAAAAATGTATTTCTAAGAATTATTAATATTTTATAGACTATGGGTTAGATTCAGTCATACCATTGTTTGAAATTGATAATATGTTTATAAAGGAATCATTCTGTTGTTTTCCAAACAAGGTAATTTCTGAACTTTTCGAAAAAAGTATGCTAAGAATGTTTCTTTTAACTTATATGGTAGGAGAAGATATTTTCCACCGTTATAACAACATATTTGCTTCCCCTACAATATTTTAATAATTTTTTCAAAAATAAATTTTTTCTTCTATAATTATGTGACTTTTAAATGATTTCAAAATAGAAAGAGATATTTCTCTAAGAAGGTTTTTATTTCATCTATGACAACATTCTTCGATGGATTTTACGTTTTTTTTTTGAAGTTGATTTATTATGATAAAAAACATTCATATTTTGTTGATGGTTTTGTGATATGTTTGACTGTGGATGTGTTATTTCATACCATTCATGTTTTATGGATAAATTATTGACATCTCGTATGACAGTTTTAATATAAATTTTTATGTTATGTTTAAACCTTTTCATATGAGTAATGCATTGGACATAGTAAGTGATGGGTGGAGCCTTTTATAGCTCCTCTCATGAGGCAAAATAGTTTCTTGGAACAAGGCCTTGACAAAATATTATTTGTAGTCTTGGCACAAGGCCTTGACTCAATGGTGATGAAAGTCTAGCATTATGCATTCCATCATTATGAAAGTGGCTATTGATATTGGATATGATTATTATACTAGTAAAATATCCATGTGAGAAAGTAAATAGAATTATTTTGATTTATATTTACCATATTATGATGAATTTTATGTTGAAATGTATTTTTTTAGTTTTATAATTTTCCTTAAAGGTTTATGCTTATTTAGGAAATTTTCCGCTATATTATCCTTACTGAGCATTTGAGATCACCCCTTTCTATGTTTTATTTTTCCCATGATGTGAAAAATATATTATAGCGTACCTATAGGGATAGTCTATGTGATCTCAGTGTTGTCCATGGAAACAATATTGTTGTAGTTTTCTAGTTTAGGATGTAATGTAAACCTTATGAATATATCTTGTACTTCCAAGGCTACTAAACTAATCGGTCTTTTGAGACTTGATCTTTTGTGATCATACCAATGTTATGTAATAATGCACTGACTCTGGGTAACTAGGGTCAGGGTGTTACAATTTGAGGGATTCCATGATTGGATCCAACAATGCAATGATGGTTTTATGAGAGTAGTCCACCACGTTAACAATGAAAAAAATAATTTAATGAAAAAAGTAATTATAAATCTAACCATAAAATAATTATAAATTATATACGATGATCATGGATTCGTGGTTTCAATATTAATAATTCAATTAATCTTTGACTTAATTTAATTTTTCATTAATTTCTTCATCATGTGAATCTAAAATTATTCCTTGATTATAAAAAAATATTGAGTTACTTATTCCCAATAGAATATTTTTTATTCCAAAAACCATCATGTGATATTAGAGTAGTTATATAATTAATTTTAATTATTTTTTAATATTTTATCAATGATATATTTTTTTGTTTAGTTTTACTTATAGGATATTAATTCGTTGAATATAACCCTCAAATTATTTTATTTATTATTCATTATTGATCATATAACCATAAGGATTTTAAATGAACATAAAGACCATATGATGAATCTATCATGAGATTTATAGGGTTGTGGTCAGATAATACTAGAGTATACAGTGTGTAGCCCAATGGTATATGATGTGTACCCATGTTCAATGATCATAGATTCCTCACGTTAAAATTGGGTCATCATGAATTAACTACATGTGGAATTAATTTAATACAAAAAACATATATACTGTTCTAGGTTGAGATATGGGTTTTCATACTACAACCTGTTTAAAATTCTTACACACCATGTAGTCTATGTGTCTTCACGGTAGAAAACATAATGGTTCAGTCCATGAAAAGTGTTTACTACATGATAAATGGGATAAAAACATAAAAATTCAAGGTCACATGATTTGTTGTTAGTGTATACTTTATGTACCTTATACATGATCATAGACAATAAACACTAACATTTCCTATGAAAGTGACATGTATATGAGATGAATATATTAAATAATTTATATCACTGGTAAAAACATTGTAACCCATTATAACTCATTTGACTAATTTAACACATATATTAAATGTAATTATTTAATTAAAATTATAAAAAAAATTAATGTTTCATTTAATGTTCATAAAATCCTTATGATAGAATTATTAATTATATAATAAATTTATCTAAATGTAAAATTATTAATGGAAATCTGTAAAAACCCAAGATTTTATGAGAATTAATCTTTTTAATTTCATTTATGTCTTGTGTTGTACACTACACCAAAATTAGCTTTCACTATTCAAAACACCGTATTAGCTTGCAGTATACGCAACACTATTCTTGCCTCGTGTTACAAACAATTTCAAGTTCGTTTTGTTGAAATTATTTTATGCAACATTAAGTATAGATTTTTTTTAATGTATAAATGAAATATGTTTTGATTATGTTATACGCAACACCAAACATAGCTTTCACTTCACACATCTCTGACTTGGCTTGCATTACACGCAATCACGACCTTCCACGATAGCGTGTGTAGTACGCAATATTAGGTTTAACTAAACAACGATATGTTATTAAAATATTATATAAACTAGCCATTATGAATAGTAATACCCACTTTTTAAAATTTTGTCTTTAAAAATAAACTTCATTTTTGGATTCGTAATATCTAAATTAACCTAGGGTGAATTTTTGGTATTTTTCCTGAAAACATTCAATTTTTGATGAAAAGTGAAAACACTGGGTTACTATTTAAACCGACATTTTATATAAGTAATTATTTATTTTATTTACATTTATTTTAGGTAAAAATTGATACATAATACCTATATATGTTCAATGTAATTATTTGGATTCATTTTATAATAATTCTGGACATATAAAAATTTTATTGAACTTTTCACCGTCTTCTACCCACCTCCTAGGAGAGTTTGAAAATTTCCATAAAACATACTTTTACCGTTTCTGTGATGGGAATTTCGAAAATCCAAGAGACTCGGTTCATATCAAGGAGTAAAATGTGGTTCAATAAGAAAAAAATAATTTCTGTGAATAGTAACTTTTTACTTTTTTACCACAGTTAAAAGTAAGTAGGGTAATTAAGGGTAAAAATGATATTATTATTACCTTAACTCATGTCTTAATTATATTGGATAAGTTTAATTAGACCAAAAACAACCTTAGGAATAAAATATTACCCTTTAGGTCCACTTGGATTAGATTAGGACATTTATTATTATTTTATTTAAAGAATAATTAAAATAGTTAAAATCAATGTTTAATAACTAAAACAATTTTAATATAGGGTTATATATAAGATAAATTTGACTATAAATATTCATTAGAAAGATAAAAATATTTCCTAGAAAATGGGATTTTCTTTATAATTTTTCAATATTAAATAATTTAATTTATTTAGGCCACAATGATGATGCAGTAATTACCTTATTAATGAAATATTAACATAATTGATGTTATAAATACACAAATAAATGTAATTTTAGGCTTTTTATGAATTCCAATAATTTTTTAGGTTAATATGACATGTTAGTATTTATGTAATTAACTTTTTTCGAACTAATCATGATGTTATGATTTTCACAAAAATCATGTACCAAATAGTGTCAAAATTGACATAAAATAGTTTTTAAAACAAATAATATATTATTAATTGTTATTTTATTCCTAAAAATCTAAGGTTAGGCCGAATTACTTAGATAAGGCTATATATATTAATAATGA
Source organism: Viscum album (assembly GCA_963277665.1). Taxonomy (NCBI): domain Eukaryota; kingdom Viridiplantae; phylum Streptophyta; class Magnoliopsida; order Santalales; family Viscaceae; genus Viscum; species Viscum album. The sequence goes on from OY728119.1 coordinate 1,895,547,639, forward strand.
ACCACTTGGGGTTCTTTTGGCTTGTTATAGTATGTTTATTAACCATATAGTTTATGAAAACAAAAAGGCACGGTAAAAGTTAAATTATTTAACTTAGAGTTAAATCTAAATGATAAGAATAAAATAGTAACCCAAACTTGTCTAAATCCTATTGGTTGAGAGGATTTAGACCCATCCTCACCTTATCTTCTAAATAAATCAATTTTTAGCTATTAAACACCTAATATGACTTTGTTATAAAATAATATTTTAAGTTTTCCTAAGGTGACCCTCTCCTCCCTTATAAAAAGGAAACCCCTTCCCTCTTCTCTTCACACCCTTTTGAGCCTTGAACCTCAGCCAACCCCTACAACTCCTCTTCTCAACCTCTCTAGTTATATCATAGAGTTTATTTTCTTCTCAAAAGACCTAATCTAATTCCCTAAGAAGAAGTTTAAATTAGGTGTGTCGAGGAAGAGGAGGTTCAGATACGTACGAAGCATATCAGATCTAAGGTAAGGGATAACTTTTCCAATATCATTTTTATCCTAGATCTGTTATTCGTAAGTATTTACAAGGGTTGTATTTATCATCCATTTCCCTATTTTATAAAAATGGTTTCATGTATGTTTAAATTCCTTTTTACCCATTTTTGACTTTTACTACATGGTGTGTAAGGAATCTTTCATTTTTTCACCATACGAGGTACTTTTTGACTTTTCCGAAAATGGTATGAGAAGAATGTTTTTTAACTTATACGGAATGAATGGAGTTTTACGGTTTCATAATACCTTATTTTCATGAAGCTTACTCTACAATATTTCATGACTATTTTCAATAAAATCATTTTCTTTTAAAATTGAATGACATTTTGTGAAATGAAAATGATTTTGAAGAAGAAAGGATATTTTTCTCAAGAATTCATTTCAAGTGTTTTATCAAAACCATTTTCCATATAAGATGAAATTATTTCATATGTGTATGTTTCAGGTATAATTTCTCTATGATTTACATGGTTTCAATTTTCTTATGATGAAATGTTATCCATTTGTTTTATATGGATTATGTTATGATGGGATGATGTTTATGAAACCCAATTTATTCTTTGGTTTATGATGAATGATTTATGTTTATGTTGCGGATCACATATGAATGATTTAATTATGAGATGGGTGGGACCAATATCTCCCTCCAATGCATTGGGTAATGATTTATATCTCATGAGATAGACATGGCTGGAATGGTAAGTTAATCTGGTTCAGTGATACAAGACTGGAATGAGGAGTGAACTCGATTCAGAAAGGGACTTTCTCCACTAAGATGGTCTTGGAAGTAATGCCTTGACTACTATGGAAATAAAATAATGTTCTTAATGTTTTTCCACAATTACATGTTTTATTTCCAAGCTAGTTTATCATGATTTATGTTCCATTATGATCTATGCCATACGTACTACCATGTTTTATGTCATTGCTCAAGATTTTTATGTTTAAACCTTATGTTCATGTTTTTATGTTCAAATGTATATTGTTTGTTTTATTTTCCCCATGCTTACGCTTACTGAGAATTTGAGCACACCCTTTAGATGTTTTCTTTTCCCTAGGATATAAGGAAAGGTTTTAGGTAAGAAAAAAAAGGGGAAGATCTTTATGGGAGATGTATAAGATCTTTCACCCTGATTAGAAGATTATGTTCCGCGTTTCCAAAGGAACCAAACTATTATGGTCCTTCGGTGTTTATTTTCGTTATGTATTAAGTATTCCACAGAAGTAATGTAACGTCCATGTACGTCATGATTTGGGTCTCTACATTTGGTATTAGAGGTTTGGTTTAGTCAACCTTTGGAAACTAGGATGCGAGAACTTTAGTGAGATCCCAAGAGATATTTCTAAGGTATGTGTAGGGATTTCCCTAAGCTTAAGTATAAGTATAGGTTATAGTCCTAGATTACGGTAACGATATTAGAATTAAATGTAGGATGTTAGATATTGAAGTTACTCCCCCTTGATTATGATTTTGGCCTCTCACACTAATTTTTTGGGTTTTAAAAAATGGATGGAAACAAGAAGATTCACAATAATGGAGGATATGATGGACAATGGAATGATATTCTTTATGTGAAACCAAATGAAATTAGACCTAGAAGTCTACATATAGTTATTATGCCTAATCAGAAATCTCATAATATTATCAATAATATCAACTTTGGTAATTTTCTCGACTCAGCTAATAAGACAAATATGGAGTTTCATGATTATCAAAGAGGAAATAAAGTTCAATTTCCCTCATGTAAATCATGTGGGAAGAGGAATCAGGGAGAATGTTTCAAATGAACTAGAGGATTCTTTGGGTGTAGAAAAGAAGGACACAAAGCAAGTAATTTTAAAGGAAAAGGTTTAGTTAACACCATGGATAAGGATAATGGTATTTCTAAGACATCAACAATGGTTAAGTGTTTTAAATGTGGAATGTACGAGCATTATAAAAACCAATGCCCTAAGGGAAAATATCATAAAGATAATCAGCATGGTCATAAGGTTAATATTTATGTGGTTGATAATGAAGAGACTACAAATGATATATGAGATGGAAGAAATAATGAAGCTCAGTCAGTTGTTTAAGAAGCTAGTGTAATGATTCTATGTTTATCAATAATAATGTATGGTACTATGGAAGAAATAAAAATCTAAGGATTGTTACACTGTTTCCTTTTCTTGAGTTTTGAATGTATATGTTGAATGGTACCGGTAACCCTAAAAGGTTATTCAAATATTTTTGTAAAGAACCTAATATGCGCATAAAGAAGGGATAAGGAGATAATGAAATGTTTGATACTATTAATGAGATCATGACTAATATAAGGAAAAAGTGATATCATGTTTTGAGTATATTGAATTTTTGGGAATTTGGTATATGGAAAGAGTTACCTTGTGACAACATTCATGTTTTCACTATGGTTCAAGAGAATACATCATTAAGGTTTTCACATGTTTGGAATGTGACCAACAAGATATATCATATGATATATGGTGGATAAATGATGGTATTCACATGCTCGGTAGATGACATTTCTAGTAATTGTTTTCTTTTTACTATGAGCTTGGACAGACGTATTTTGGATAAGCCTAAAGATTGGAATGAATTAAGTTAGACATAAGATAGTATCGTTTAATGCTAGAAATTTTTTCTATTTTATTGCAGGAATGTTATTATAATGTAGTTTTAGAAAAAGGGACAACTTGTAGGATGTGCGACAACCCATCACGTCAGACAAGGCTGTGGGAATCAAACCCACAACCGAAGTGCGACAGACCTTTATTTCCTACCACTGGCCTACTGGATGTCCCTGGTTAGAAGAAAATAGTTTTATTAAGAAGTATGATAGTTGAAGTATAAGTCCATTTTTGGAATCATATACGATTAACCTCACCATAGATGGACTTATGTATATTTGATAACTTTTGAAAACCTTTTGTTTGAGACATATGGAATGACCCATCATTCTATCACATGATCTGCTAACACTTCACGAATGAAAAATTCAACTTCATTTCATTAAGAGATAAAGTTGAAATTGTTCAAGGCACAAACAACAGTGAGATTATACAGAAATAAAGTAAGTATTTCTTTTAATTAAAATTCTTAAAATTTTGGGAAATCATCTTGAAAACCAAAAATTTTGTCCTAGTTCCCTTATGTCCGATGAATCAGATGGTACCTTAGAGCATCACAAATTTATGTCTTTCTGATTTTTGTCTTTTTCATGGCCATGTCCTCTACCACTCTTCATCAGAACATGATGGTTATATTTTTCTTCCAAATCCATATTTTCACCTATGTTATTCTATGTGGAAACCCAGTGATTAGTTAATTTGGTTAACTGTTACGTTTCATAATTTATTTTTTAAAGTTTAGTTTTGGTATTCCTTTTTACTATGTGGGTTTCTATGAAACAAACATTCATGTAGTAAACCATTTATAACCCGGACGAATTTTGAGGGAGAAATTCATTTTAAGGGGGGTAGAATGTAATAACCTGAGATTTTATGAGAATTATTCTTTTTAATTTCATTGATGTCTAGTGTTGTATGCTAGAACAAAATTATCTTGCACTATACACAACACTGTATTAGCTTGCAATATACGCAACACTATTCTTGGCTCATGCTACACAAAATTTCATGTTCGTTTTGTGGAAATAATTTTACATAACAATAAGTATAGATTTTGTTTAATGTATAAAGGAAAATTTTTTTGATTATGTTATAAGCAACACCAAATAGAGCGTTCACTACACGCATCCTTGACTTGGCTTTCATTACACACAATCACGACCTTCCACGATAGCCTGTGTACTATGCAATACCGGGTTTCACTAAACAACGATATGTTATAAAAATATTATATTAACTAGCCGTTATGAATAGTAATACCCAATTTTTAAAATTTATCTTTTAAAATGGACTTCATTTTTGAATTCGGAATATCGAAATTAGCCTAGATTGAATTTTGTTATTTTTTCTAAAACTTTCAATTTTTGATGAATAGTGACAAACACTGGAATACTATTTAAACCAACCTTTTATATAAATAATTGTATATTTTATTTAAATTTATTTTTGGTCAAAATTGATACATAATACCTATATAAGTTCAATTTAATTCATTGGGGTCATTTTATAATAATTTTAGACATATAAAAATTTTATTGAACTTTTCACTGTCTTTTACCCACCTTCTAGAAGAGTTTGAAAATTTACATAAAACTTAATTTTACCGCTTCTGTAAGTGGAATTTTGAAAATATGAGAGACAAAGTTAATATCAACGAGTAAAATGTGGTTCAATAAGATAAATATAATTTTTGGTGAATAGTAACTTTTTACTTTGTTTTACCATGGTTAAAAGTAAATAGGGTAATTAAGGGTAAAAATGATATTTTTTTACCATAACACATGTCCTAATTCATTTTGATATGTGTAATTCGACCAAAAAACCCTTATGAATAAAATATTACCCTTTAGGTCCTCTTGGATTAGATTAGGACATTTATTATTATTTTATTTAAAGAAGAATTAAAATAGTTAAAATCGACGTTTAATAACTAAAACATTTTTAATATAAAGTTATACATAAAATAAATTCAACTATAAATATTCATTAGAAATATAACAAGATTTCATACATAATGGTATTTTATTTATAATTTTTAGACATTAAATAATTTAATTTATTTATGACACAATGATGATGCAGTAATTACCTTATTAATGAAATATTCACATAATTGATGTCATAAATACACAAATAAATGTAATGTTAGACTTTTTATGATTTTTAATAATTTTATAGGTTAATATTACATGTTAGTATTGATTTAATTAACTTTTTTGAACTAATCATGCTGTTATTATTTTCACAAAAATCAAGTACCAAATAGTGTCAAAATTGACATAAATAGTTTTTAAAAGAAATATTATATTATTAATTGTTATTTTATTCATAAGAATATAATGATTGGAAAAATGACATAGATAAGGATATATATTAATAATTAACCACTTTGGGTTCGTTTGTATTGTTATAGTAGGTTTATTAACCATATAGTGTAAGAAAACAAAAAGACACGGCAAAAGTTAAATTATTTAACTTAGAGTTAAATCTAAATGATAAGGACAAAATAGTAAACTAAACTTGTCTAAAACCTATTGGTTGAGAGGGTTTCGACACATACCCACATTATCTTCGAGATAAATCAATTTTTAGCTTTTAAAAACCGAATATAACTTTATTATAAAATAATATTTTCTGTTTTCATAAGGTGCCCCTCTCCTCTCTTATAAAAAGGGAACCCCTTCCCTCTTATCTTCACACCCTTTTGAGCCTTGAAGCATGGAAAACCCCTGCCAATTTCTCTTCTAAACCTATCTAGTTATACCATATAGGTTCTTGTCTTCTCAAAATAACAACTCTAGTGACCTAAGAAAAATTTTAAACGAGGTGCATCGAAGAAGAGGAGGTTCGGATACGTACGAAGCATATCAGATCTAAGGTAAGGGATAACGTTTCCAATCTCATTTTTATCCAAGATTGTTTATTCATATGTAATTACTGGGGTCGTATTTATCATCCATGTCACTATTTTATAAAAATGGTTTCATGTATGTTTAAAGTCCTTTTTACCCAATTTTATTATTACTACATGGTGTGTAAGGAATCTTTCTTTTTTTCACCATATGAGGTACTTTTTGACATTTCCAGCAAAAGTAATAGAGGAATGTTTTTGAACTTATATGGTATGATTGGATTTTTATGGTTTCATAACACATTATTTACATGAAGCTTACTCTACAAGATTTCATGACTATTTTCAACAAAATCTTTTTCTTTTAAAATTGCATGACATTTTGTGAAAAGAAAGTGATTTTGAAAAAGAAAGGATATTTTTCTCAAGAATTCATTTCACGTGTTTTATCAAAACCATTTTATATCTAAGATGAAATTATTTCATATGTGTATGTTTCATGTATAATGTCCATATGATTTATATGGTTTCACTTTTCTTATGATGAAATGTTCTCCAATTGCTTATGTGGATTATGTTATGATGGGATGATGTTTATGAAACCCAATTTATTCTTTGGGTTATGATGAATGATTTATCTTTATGTTTTCTCATATGTAAGAATGATTTCATTATGTGATGGTTGGGACCTATATCTCCCTCCAATTAATTGGGTAAAGATTTATATCTCACGATATAGACATTGTTAGAACAGTAAGTTAATCTGGTTCAGTGATACAGGACTAGAACGAGGAGTGAACTCAATTCAGAAAGGGACTTTCTCCACTATGATGGTCTTGGAAGAAATTCCTTGGCTACTATGGAAATCATATCATGTGCTTAATGTTTTGCCACAATTACAATTTTTTTCTAGCTATTTTATCATGATTGATGTTCCATTATTATCTATGCCTTGCGTACTGCTATGTTTTATGTAATTACTCAAGATTTAGATGTTTAAACATTATGTTCATGTTTTTATGTTCAAATGTATATGGTTTGTTTTATTTTCTCCATGGTTACCCTTATTGAGCATTTGAGCTCACCATTTATATGTATTCTTTTTCCCATGATATAAATAAAAGATTTAGGTAAGAAAAAAAGGGGAAGATCTTTCTGAGAGTTGTTGAAGATCTTCCACCACGATTAGAAGATTATGTTCTGAGTTTCCAAAGACACTAAACTATTACAGTCCTTTGGTGTTTGTTTTTGTTATATAGTAAGTATTCCGAAAATTTAATTTAATGTCCATGTTCGTCAAGCTTTGGGTCTCTACAAAATCTATGTATGGTCATTTTTTGTATTGGATTTTTTTGTATTAATATCATTGCATGTCGTGTAATTTAAATATTATTCTAAACCATTAATTCATAAATTTAGTCCTTTTAATTTCATTCCATGAAATGTATGTTGGATACCATGTTAATACACAATATAGGGACCTTGACAGATAGTTTGGATGGGTACTTGTTCATTCTGTTAAGTACACATGTGTACTTTATTAATTTTAATTGAAATTAATTTATATAATTTGTTTAAAATTATGGAATAATTAAATTTCAAGGATAGTTTGGATGGAATGAAGATAAATATAATTAATCTATTTATTAGAAAATTAATTGGATTCATTCCTGAGGATTTATATTAATTATGGAACAAATTAAATTGAATTAAATCTATACTTCATGAGTGTTCCAATTGCATTTTTGTGGGTGATAATAATCTTATACTAGAATCATTTAAATTAAATATTATTATGATATTAAACAATGTATTGTGAGTCATACACTCGTCTCATTATGTAATGGTTTTTTTGGACACGGTTTCTTTTATCTAAAACACCTAAACCAATCCTTTTATCCCCCTAACATACTTATTAGTATATATTATGAATTGAATGGAGCTATCATGTGAGTGGATATGGTTCATGTTAAGTTATTAGGGGAAAATAATCCATGATATACATCATAGTATAGGTGTAATACATTAATATGAACAAAGTTGTGTTTTATGTTGTTTTTTTTGTTGGGTTTTGGGTGTGTGTATCATCCACTAGATTAGTGAACCATTAGAAAATATCATGATCATAATAATTTTATTTTTTCCAGTCAATTTGAATGGTTAATTACATTATGTATTCTTTTTTCCGATGAAATTAATTATTCAATTAATAATAATTCCAAATATAATTAAAATAAAATATATTGTGTATAAAATTTTTATAAACATCGTTAATCACATAAAAATATACTTAATATTAACAAGGATATAGAATGATGAAAAGGAAAATGTATGCATAAAAGATAAAATCCTTCAATTTAAATTATATTAAGTCAGTATAACATTCTATTACAAATGATAAAATTGAACCATTGTTCAATGTTCTTGACTAGACCGTGTTAGGGAACATTCAATTTATAAGAAATTTTGTCGTATGTTATGGGTTGACTGAAACTTAGATCAAATCATGAGTTGGATTTTTAAGTAGGAATTATGTATCCAAGAGGAAAGAGTTATATAAATCCTTATCTATAATTTTATAATTTAGGAATCCACTAAATAGATCAAGGAGTAACAAGTGAACATAGTTTTAAAGATATTTCTACCCAAAAACATTAAAATAACTTATCAATCCCATGAATATGTTATAATAAAGAGAATATACATCCTTCCCAATTTAATATCCATTTTAAAAGATATTATAAATCAAAAACTATAGGATATTGGGAATTTTCTAAAATACTGAGCTATGAATATACTAATAAATTAATGATTAATATTCAATTTTAGAATCTTGATAAAGTACCAAACAAATATTCATCATTAACATTTAAATGGAAAGCCACATGAATTCTACTATATCAATATTATATGAGCTATAAATTGATAATATTCTTGCTGGATTGATTTTCTAGGAACGTTATAAGCACTTACGCATTGTAGTACACCAATAATAGAAATTGGTTGTGTTGTAAACCCATGGTCATGACTTTTATTCTAAATAGGTTATTGATGAAGAAGTATCATTGAACCTTACACATTTTAGAGAGGATAAAAATTTCTATTTCATAATTTATACATCTATTTATCTTGATATGATTAGGTAACATGATGATATAGATTCATATATAATGATAGATCAACTTCATAATCCTTATCAAGTGAAGGTGATATAAGTGTTATATGAGATTTCCAACGCACTATTTCTGTGAAATCTTGGAAATTCAGTTCCAATTGGGCCTCATTTAGTCAAGATAATTGGATATATAGTGAAATTTTACATCTTGAGATTTACGATCCCTAATGAGCTACACATTGATCTCATTATATCATCACCACCTAATGTCTTCGATAATTTCATTATGAATTACTACATGATAAATAGTGAGAAAACACTCTTTGAAATTCTCACTCTAATTTAATTGGATCATAAAGAAAGGGGCATGAAAATATTATGGTCCTTAGGTTTAATAATAAAAGGATGAATAATGAATTTTTACCAAAGCATCATTCAATGTTTATGGATCAAAATAATCATACCTCAATGAATAAAAATATCTTATTCTATGAAAAGGAATTAAAGGTATTATTTTTTCATTTGGAGTGATAAGAAACTAGAATTAGATCTGTGCCCAATTCAAGAAGAAAGGGGAAACATATTATGTTGTATTTATCAACATTATTTATATATACATACAAATTTTATACTAGATACAACATGTGACACTCACATATTTATTCAAATTCAAGAACCATATAGATTCCAAAAAAACAAATGAATTGAGTTATATTTATGGGATTCATAAATAGATATACTATCTGCTATTTCAATTGGAGACTACCATCTTACATTTCTAATAGGGTTAATCTATTTTTAATAATAGTTATTATTTTACCGGTGTTACCAATAACATCACCTCTATATGTTACCTTTCAATGGATGGATTTTTTTCATATTTAAAAATAAGTAATGATACCTTTATGACAATATCATTTATTGTGATATCACACAACTAACTGAAGGTTTTTAATTATTAAACTATGAAAATTAAGTATTGGTGATTGATAATTAATAAAATTTTTAGGATTTTCTTGAACCCATTTTTGTATTCATTGTCTTGGTCACATAAGGGACAAGCATCCTAAAAATATATATCTATAAGGTTATATAAACTCTTTTGATCTAATACTACTTGATAGATATCATGAATGTTTACAATGTAATATGACCAAATAACTATTTAGTGGGTTGGGTGATAGAAATATAGTGCTTCTAGAAATATTATAGACTAATGTGTGAGGACCTTTTATAGTAAAAGATAAATATTTGTATCATTTATTCAAAACTATTCTTAATTTATTTAGTAGATAAGGTTATGTCTTATTGAGGACGTATAAGTATAAATCCACTAAAAAATTGAAATAATTAAAGAATTATATAGTGAATAAACATGATGTGAAGAATAATAAGCTTTGATCTGATTGATGTGTTGGATATATTAACCTAGATTTTATCAATTTTCAACAGGAGTTTGGTATTCTCTATGTGCTCCCTCCAAATTACAAACCACAACTAAAAGGGTTTAATCAAAGGAGGAACCCTACCTTTCTTGACATAGTGTATTCAATTATGAGACGGTCATATCATCCATTATACATTGGGGGATATGCATTACATGCTACAACATCACACTAAATCATCCACTAACTAAATACGAAAATAGTATTCCCTTCGATTATAAAGTTGAATGAAACTCGTTTTGTCACATACACATGCGTGTGGATGAAAAAATCTATTAAGTCCAACACATGAAACATATTTCGGTATCATGGAATAAATTTTATCATTACATGGTATTATATGGACACAACATGGAATTATATATACAAACTATAATAGTCAATATCTTCTGGACACGTTACATTGATGACATTATGTATAGAGAGTTCTCAGAGGAGTCATGACAAGGTTTAGTGGATTTTGGGTTATAGTAGAACTGCATTAAGACTTTATTTCATAAAATTAGGGTTTATGTCATAATTTTGTGGTTCATGAATTTTATTTTTGGTGGTTTCACAAATCCTTTCAATAGAAAACTGTTTTATAGTCTATAAGTTTGTTTTATTATGTATGTTTTGTAAACCCATGATTTTTTGTCATAAAAGTGCGGTGTATGCTATAATTTTGGTGAGTTATGGTTGTTTATAACCATTTCATAAAAGAATTTTCATTCATTTTTTCACTTTAAAATCAATCATTTATGAATAATCCTATGATATTTTCTATATATGTTCCATCCCACCATACATCACCTTGATATGTAGGTTCTGATGGTCAATATTTTTCAGTCAAAGGTGGGTTTATTCCCTTTCCACGTATTTTTTACTTCCATAACACTCCCTGGGGTTTCATTGTGGTGTTTTTTGTAATTTATTTGTGGTTATTTGGGATGTTTTTTATAACACTTTTATGTATTTAGATTAATAGATCATTCCATTGCATGATTGTGGTTTGTAATAACTTTTTCTCTCCACCATATGGTGTACAGTGAAATTACCATCTCTCATTTTGAGTATCATATTGGAGGGGTTTTTAAGTTGTTTATCCTTGGGAAATGGTTTTCATCCAGATTAATGAAGATAATATAATGTCAATTGGTATTTAATGTTAAAGGCAATATAATTTCAGGTTTTTACAATATTTATATTATGTAGATATTTTTAGTGTAAATACTAAATACCCCAATGAAAACGGTGGTAGTTAGGGTGTTTTTTTTCACGTTAGTTTATGAGTTGTGGAACCCTTGATTTTTGAAATATGGGAATCACCTAGAATAAATAGAAATTGAATAAAAATTATATTTGTCTAATAAAATGGGTGACCCAGGATCAATGTCTCGCATGAGAATTCCTTTAAATTAATAAGTAAAATACATAAAAAATCACATTGATAAATATGAAAAAGTCATGTTGAATTTCAATTATAAAGTGTTTCTTGGGAGACTCTATTTTGTGTTACAAAGATGATGATGTGTTGATGTGTGTCCATGATTTTGGGTGGTTATGTGTTACCATGCTATAGGGTGGTGAGGTCTGACCGTTCATTGGGGTGGTGAGGTGTGACCATGATTTGGGTTGGTGATGTGTTACTGTGTTGTGGGGTAGTGATGTGCGTTCATGTGATGTAGAAGTGATGTTTTGTTGTGATGTGGCTAATATGTGGAAGCAATGTGAGTTTGTTTTGCTTCAAATGGATTATGGTTTGTTTTTTTTTGAGGTGTTGTGTTATTTACCATTTTAGTAATGGATTTTTTTTATAATTTTTTTAAACAGACTAGTGTGAAATGGTAAATAAATGTTGAATTAAAATGGAAATTTTAGTTAAATGCAGTTAATTTTTATTAATGAAATTAATTTCCTGAATAGTATATTTGGTTGAAAATGGAAAATGTGTCTTGTGGAATGTGTGGTGTTGTGTATTTAGTTGAGTTAGTGAATGAAGAGAAGTTTTGAGGTTGGTTTGGGATGTTGTGAGTATGTAAGTTCTTTTTTTGAACACTTGGGGTGGAATTATGTGTGGCTATATATCTTTTTATAAACCATGAATGTTCCTTGTTATTATATATACACTCCACACCCATTTCAAGCACTAAGTACCTATAAAATTATATTTATATGGGGTTGTTTTTTCAAATATCTTAGTGATGAGAATCTATGGTTGGCTATATGTTCTTCATGTCTCCCTCCTACAGCTGATGTTGATATGGACATGAGGTGATGCCCAGAATTCAATTGTGAACTATCGATATAAGGTTCTGTTGTGATGAACTAGGTGTGTTTGAGTGAGATGTAGTGTGATGTACTAGTTGTTTTCAGGTGGTATGTGATATAATGAGATAAAATATAGTGGGTGTCATCTATAGTTTGAGTTAGGAATGAGTATTATATCCTCTATGATCATGATTCCATACTATTATGGTTATGTTTTTGTTATGTGATGTCCCATTTTTCTTCGAGCAATATGTGATTCATGATGTGGGGCGGAAATATCTGATGTTATATTGAATTTATTTTAGATCCCAAACATTGAATGTTGGGGTGTGAGGAGGGAAAGTCAATGGTAAAGTGGTGAAGGGTAATATTTATCGGTATTCTTCTTATTATATGACCATATTTGAATTTCGTTGTTTTTTCGGGAAGTAATGGTGATGATGGGATTAGATAGTTTACCATTTTAGGTGTTTTTGGTTCTTCTATTTTTTCATGGGTGCATTAGTATGGTCTTTTAACATGTCTAAAAGAGGATTTAGTTTTTACAACTAAGTACACTTTTATGCTAACCCTAAATATATGTTATTATTTTCAAGTTTCTAGTAGGACTATGTAGACCATGATAGACATTGAAGGCTCAACCCATTGGATTTTTTATTTATGGTTTCCTTATCTATTCTTTTGTTTATTTACATTATAATTTTTTACCTTCATTTTCTTCCCTTATACATGCATTTTGGGATTGTTTTGGATTTATTTTTATATTATTTCATCATGTTTGTTGTCATTGATTCATCATAACACCTGATCCATTTATTATACAGCGTGATTCATCTCATTTGTGATATTTTTATATACCCTAGATTCTAGTCACCAACATGTTACCCACTAACGACAGAACTCAAGGGTCATTATCTATATCCCTTTTGTATGGTATATTTTGGGGAAGGGGTCATAATAGGGTGGTATATGAAGATATGTTTTTGATATAGGATCTATTTTATAGTTAGAAATATTTAACATTTCACGGGTTGTTAAAGAGAAAATGATATTCACCATTAGTGTGTGACATAGGTCAATGATATTAGCTAGGACATGGGATACTAGGGCCACTCATGATCCAGTACACAGACTCCAAGATTATTTAATGAACTATTTGTTAGTCCAATTAGATGTTTAGATACCTAAAGCAGATACATAAATCATAATGACATGTGTCACTTTTAGAATAGGGTTGTTTAGAGGATGTTTAATAGAATTAAAATGAAAAAAGTGAATCCTAATAAAATTCCATACTTATATGATTTTAAAATAATTTTTGAACTTTTAGATAATGCTCCAATCCATCTTCCATTAGTGGTTTGTTAAATTAAGTATAATCAGGATGATCTAGTTAATAATTGGTGGGTTAATCTGATAGAGGGAGATGAGTTTTGGTAGTTGGGGTTGTACACCTTTCATCTTTTGACATTAGGGATGTTCAAGGTCAGTGTTTTTCATGTAGAGATAGAGGTATTATTTAATGATATAAAGATCACTTTTAGTTTGAGTTGGAAACTAGTGAATTACTGGTCCCTTTATATTTCAGTCAGATGTATGGAATGTCATGTTAGTGGTGGACGATTTGTCATGGTAAGGGGAAGAGGTAGACGTTTTGTGGGGATAATTTGAGAAATATTCTAGTATAGAGTTTCATTCATTGATTATTAATGTTGTGAAGATGATATAGATTCTATCTCTTCAGGAAGGGAGTGGATCAATTTTGGATATTGGGATCAAATTCAAATATCTTATGAATTTGTCCCTGGACCTATTTTTTGATGAGGAGTCCCTTGTGAGACGTATTGTGGTGGCTCTCCATCCATCAATTTTGTATGCAGACTCGCCTTTAAATTACTAGAGTATTTAGAGGTATATAAGAATCTTGTGGTGATCAGGAAGATGCACATGTGAGGAGGAACTCTTCAAGAGAGAAACTATTAGGGTTCTGCAAGGTGAAATGATTCTAATGGAAGTTCTCAGGATGCACATCCTTTGACGTTTTGATAATAAGTGAGTCAACCTCAACAACATCCTTTTAGGACTTTTAGGGATAGTGGTTTCTAGGATTTTTTAGAGGTTTCGGGTAAGGTTTGGTTGTATTTAGGGTTAATTTCTATTGTTAGAAATATTTTTTTTATTCTTCGAGCATAATTTGTTCGAGGTGTTCAGGTTATGTGTCAACCTCAAAAAAAGTTGTATAAAAGGTCATTTTAGCTATAGAGGAAGTAATTTTAGGATTTTTTTAAATGGTATAGAGTAGGTAGAGAATGACCTCAGGATGTTCCACATGTTCATGGACCTTGAACTTAACAAAGTAATAGAAATTTCCATTAGTATGGATTTAGTGGAGTGAGAAGAGGTCATTTAACATCCTAGAGGCATAATCCCAAGAGGTATCATAGATCATTATATGTCTTATCATTTTTTACAACCTAATTTTTGTTTTTCTTTATTAAGGAGCCTTGCACAGCTTTGTTACACCATCCTTATTTCGTGATCTGGGACTAGACATGGGAAGATATCATGTTCCCTTGGTGTTTACTATTCTAGTTGGGGACTAAACCATATGATTTGATGTTTTTTTGGGATGTAGATTAATGATGTGGCCACATAAATCTTGTGGGGCTATATTCATCCTATTGATGCAGTCATATGAATTAATTCATGGAATTGATAGTTTAAATTCCTTAAATGTTGTTATTAAATACTTATGGAGGAGATTATCTTTCCTAGATGTGGATGGACAACATAATATTTTCCTTGGTGAGTAGAGTTGTTAGTTTGGAAGTGGGCATGTGGAACCCATTCTTTTTTAATTGATGATTTTTCTAAGTAATTTCTAAAAATTGGGATGTTTCAGGTTCCCAGGGTGGTCAAGTTGTTCCTAGATATTTTCCTAGATTATGATATCAACCAATCCTCTTGACATGGCATTGAGTTCTGGATAGAGTTGAATCTTGGCACATCTCTAGTTTGAATGTTCCAATAAAAAATGGTTTCTATGGTGTTGCAAGAGTTGATGTTACACGTTTTTTGATTTGATGAAAATGGGATTCTAGATTTATTCTTAGGGTGATCAAACAACGTTCTATAAGAAGGATGACTATGGTATGTGTTTGTGTATAGACTGAGAGAGGATGATTCTGGTGGCAGTCAAGAATGGTTACCCCTTTTTAATAATTGATGATTTATTTGACCAATTGAGAGAATATTATGGGTTTTTTATATTTATTTGTTGTCTAGATATCACCAGTTGATGGTGAAAGAGGATGATATTCCAATGAAAACATTTTCATGTAGGTATTAGAACTTAATTTTTTTATTTTTTCCATTTGGTGTCATGAACGTTCCAACTATGTTCATTGGGATCATGAAATTCATATTCAATGGCTACCTGAACTAGTTCATTTTCATTTTTATTGATGTTATCTTAACCAAGTTGAAGTTATAGGAGGATCATGTGGTTAATACTAAATATAGTTTTTTTTCATTAAACACCCAATTATTTATGGGAATTTATCCAATTTCATGTTTTATACAATATATGTGAATTTATTCTGACATGTGGTATGCAAGAAAGGTGTGGTAGTAGAACTGTCGGTGGATGAGGAAATTTTTTCTCAAAAATCACCCAATAATGTGATAGAGGTTTAGAGTTTCTATTGTATTTTGGGATATTATTAGAGTATTTTATCTGATTTATCTCTGGTTTTATCCCTATATAAACTTTATCTAGGAAGGATCAGTATTTTTTGTTCAAAGTTTTAGGCATCGTTTAGATATCTCAAATAGAATTTTCCCAGTGCTCCAATTATTTTTAATTCATAGGATGGTGTGTTATTGGATGTTTTATAAAAATTTTCCCATATATGATTGGTATATGTATTTATTAATGAGACAATAATGATATTTTATGGGTCTGAGAAGTTATAACCCCATGATTTTAACTATTCAATACATGATCTAGAGACATTTTCTACTATGTTTGTGATGAAAATATGAAAATATTACCTCATTAGTGAGAGTTTTATGGTTTATATGGACCAAAATATCCTAGGATATTTATTCTATCCGTGGTATATGATTTTAAACTAGCCAAGAAAGATAGATTTTCTATAGGATTATTATTTTGAGATTTATTGTACCCGGAGAAAGGGGAATTTTGTTTCCCATGTGCTTATATGGAAGTCCTAAGTATATATCACTTGAGTGTGTACCAATTTTTTTGAAAGGGGTGGAAAATCATGTAGTAATTCTTCAGGACATGGAATAGAGAAATATTCATTTATTTATTTATTATGGATTCATCCTTGAAATATTAGTGGAGGAGTCTTAATGGGGAGACTCAAAGAAAGAGGTTTTGTGTGACCATGTTCTCCATAGTGGTGCTCCTGAAAGATGTTCATAGGATGGATGAAATCATTTGTTGTTCTAGAATAGATTTTCCATTAAAAAGTTATTTTTTTGGATTTATCCATGAGTTACATATATTACATTTAACGGTAATTACCAGAGTGACAAAGAAGTATTGTGGTTTGAGAAGACCATTTTCATCTAGGTATGAAATGATTACTGGTGGATTTTGTGGTGAGGTGTTTGGATTGTTATCATGTGATAGAAGAGATCCTTGTTCCTACAGTTTTTTTTAAAATCCCTTGTATTTTACAAAGTTAAAATAAGAAGAATCCTTGATGGATTTCATCATATATAAATCCTGAGCTCATGGAGGATGGGATTTTCTTGCGTAATAATGAATATGTTGATGGATTTTTTCCACTACTTAGGGATCAAGGAGTTGGCTGTCATTGATGTTTTAGTGAGGTTTTATGTGGATGAGGTTGGTTTGATGCATATGGTCTCAAGAACCATTATCAGATATGGTGATGATCATTTTACCACTATATTTAGAAGGGTTTACTACTTGATTTTGGTAGTAATTATGCCTCAACACAACCTTCTACTCTCATATGAATAGGTATATGGAGTAGATTATCCATATTCAAGAACATATGTTATGATAAATTATCTTTCAATTTTGAGTATCTTGTAAAATCACATTCAATAGGTTGAGTTATTGTACAATAATATCAATCACATTAATATATGTATGGATCCATTTTAGGTATTTTAGGGGAGTAAATGTTATTCTCCCTTATCATCGATGTTGTTGGGGGAGTCAACAATTCTTGGTCTGGATGTGGTGAAGATCACAACAGAGAAGGGTTAGTTAGTTCAAAAGTGGATAAAAGAAGTGTAGGATCGATTAAAAGGCATATTTTGATCAATGGAGGAGGCCCTTGGAGTTATATATTGGGGGCTGTGTGTTAGCGATAGTATAACCTTTGTGAGGGATGATGAGATTTAACAGGTGGGGTAATCCTTAACTATAGTTTTTTATCCCTTTCTGGTGTTGGGGAATTTTGGAATGATGAATTTTTAGTAGAAATTATCACCAAAACTGGAATGGATCCATGATAGTTTTTACATGCCTTAGTTTCATTTGTTTCTTCTTAATGAGTCTCAAGCCATTGACTAGGGTGTGTTGGATATCAAGGGTGATGAGATGTTCAATGAGAGGCCATTATATATTAAGGATCTGGAAGTGAAGTTTATTTTTGGATTTAACATTTCATTGGATAATGTGTTATGGAGGACTGGTGTCATAGAGGAAGGTACTTGGGAGAATGGGAGATAGATGCATTACCAATACATAGATATGTTATATTTTTATCATTTCCATATTTTTTTGATGTGATGATAGATCATTTTGTTTTATAAGATGTGTTGTTTCATTATTGTGTGATGATTTTTTTTGACATTTGAAAAGGGGATGACTTGAATCCAAATTAGTTCACTTTATACATCGATGATACTGAAATAGTTTAAATGAGTTAGTTCATCCCAAATTGGATCGTATCTTGGAATAGAAGATGGAATAAACTGATTTATGTGTTTCTTTTATTAAATATTATTTGATTTTTATGACAGTTTTTCATTTGGGTTGTGTGTAGGATGATATGGTTGAGTAGGAATTTTTGTGTAAATATGGTTGTTTGTGGTTGCTGATGAATGTTCAGTGTTGTTCTTCATAATAGGTGGTGATGTTGTCTATTAGTGATGTGTTTTGTTTGAGATTTTTTGTGAGATATTATCTAGAGGTTGTTGGATGGTGTGTTTGGATAGTTTTTTATTTGAATTGTGATGAGATTCCTGATATTTATCTCTGGGGAGGTTGTTAAATCAACTTTTCTTTTTTGGGGTTTTTTTAGAATCTCAAGGATGATAACCGATTGAGAGGTATATAATGTAATTTTTCATTTATTCCTTGAATTTTTTGGTGTTTGGAGAGTTAAAAAAAGTTGATAGAGGAGGTTCAATAGTGTTGGAGTTTTAATAGAACTGTAGTAGGTTTTTTATATACAAATGTTGGTATATGGTATCACTTTATGGTTTATGGCTTGTTCCAAAAGTGGTTTTATGGATTTAGCGCAGATGAGGATTATAGAATAAATGTTTTATATATTATAAAAGTAGAACATAAAATTTAAGATAATTCTAGCATGAAGTGCCATTTTGTTTAGTGGAGAAATTTTTTATGGCCAAAGAGTTGGGTTTATAGTGTATGTTTTGTAGAACCATGGTTTTTATGTTGTAAAAGTGTTGTTTATAGTGCAATTTGCATGAGTGTTTGGTTATTTATAAACCTTTAATAACATAATTTTAATTCATTCAGTTGTACATATCTCTTTTGATGGTGGAAAACCCTAAAACAATTTATGGTGACATTCAAACCACCCTTCCCTCATCTTGACCAGTTAGTTCTGATGGTCTAGTTTTGGTGATCTGAGATCAGTTTTCATAATTTCTTTCTACTATTTACTTTTATTTTTCTCCTTGGGGTTTTTCAGTGGTTTAGTTTCATTTATTTGGGGATATTTGGGATTCATTTTTATGACCTGTTTTGGTGGTGTATATTTATTTGTTTTTTCATTTCCTATTTTTGGTTTTTTGATGCTTCTCCCTTCATCATGTGTTGCGTAGTGAGATCAGAAAGATTTATTGTGGTAGGGAATCTATCTTTTTTAATTTTATGTATCATGTGGGTTAGTTTTAGCTCTTTCTATCTTTAGGGTATGTGATTCATATAATCTTAATGAAGATAGTTAACAAATAATTGGATCTAAAAGAGTATGTGGATTGAATCACATATTTTATATTATTTGATATTAGTGTGATATTTTAGTTGCAAGAGAAAAACGACATGTTACAAATTATGGTTATTAGAGTCTTTTTTCCACTGTAGTTGATGAGTTATAGAAACCTTGTTGTTTGATTTATTTTTATCACCCTGTAGAAATGTAAATTGAAAGACCACTTATAATTTTTGAATAAAATATTTTCCCCTAGATTTATAGATTACATTATAATTCTTGTGAATAAAAAAGTGAAATTGATAAAAATATCCCATCCTAAATCTGAAAAAGTTATGTATAATATGATATGTAATGTATGTTTTGTGTGACTCTTTTTTGTGGTTGTGATGGTAAGATGTGTCGAGCTGTGACTGTGATTTGGGGTATTGAGTTGTTCCCATGATTTGGGGTGGTGAGGTGTTATTATTCTTTATCACGGTGAGGTGTGGTAGTGCTTTACGGTGTTGAGGTTCGATAGTGTTTTAGGCTGGTGATGTTTGTCCTTACTATGGGGTAGTGGCGTATGATTGTAATGTGGGTGAGGGATGGTGGCAGTGTGAGTTGGTTGTCTTTATGTGGATGATGGTCTAATCATGTTTTGATGACTTGTGCTAGTTTCCTAGGTAGTAAAGGTATTAGATAATAGTGGTTGAAATGGAATGGGGCAAAATGGTTAATAAGTGTTCAATTAAAATGGGATGTTTGGTCAAATATTTTTAATGTTCAATAATAAAATAAATGGGCTGGATAATGGGTTTGGTTGATTGAAATGTGTCTTGTGTGGTGTTGTTCATTTATTGGTGGTAGTGAAAGAGGTGATATTGAGGGGATGTGCGATGATGTTGTGATTTTCATAGTGTTTCTTTGTGAACCCATTAGTTGGTTTTTTGTGGTGATATGTATAATATGTTTTTTCTATGTGACTTTTAATATGCACCCCACCCACATTGATCATCTTGTGATGACACTCATATACTTATATGGGGTGTTTCCCCACTCTCTCAGTAATGAGGATAAATTGATGGATATCCCTCCATCCATCTATCTATTTCAGGTGATGTTGAAATGCATGAACTCTAATGTCCAAATGTCAAAAGTGAACTGTATTGATATTGTATTTATGTTATGGACAAGGTTTGTTTGGGATAAATAAGGTGTGATGTCCCATGTGTCTTTAGGTGGGATGTGATGTGATGAGATGACTTTTGTTGGGGTCCATGAATGGTTTGAGGTGGGAATGTAGTTTATTTCCTTTATTTTAAGGATACCCTACTATTTTGTATGCGGTTATAATGTGATGTACTAGGTGTATTCAGGTAATATTTTATGTGATGGTCCTATTTTGTGGTGGTTAGATGTGATGTTTTATAAAATCGATGCGTGTTCCAAGATTTATGATGTTGAGGTGTGAGAATGAAAAATCAATAGGAAAGTGGTAAGAGGCCACGTTTAACGATATTATTCATATTGTGTTACCATATTTGGATTTTGTTATTTGTTTAGTGTGTCAAGGTGAGAACTATATTAGATAGTTGACCTATTTAGTTGTTGTTGGTTCCTTTATTTGTTCACAGGTGAATTATTATTCTCTTTTCCCATGTGCATGAGATACATTAGTTTTTCCTACTTAGTGTACTTTCATTCTCACCCTACATGTATAAACTAAATTCAAGGCTTCTAACATGACTACACATATACTTCTAGATATTACTAGATCAATCCCTAAATTTTTTTGTGTCATTATCTTATCATTTCATTTGGGTATTTACTTTGGATAATTTTATCTATATTATATCTATATATAAATTAATTATAAGATGGATTTAACTTTATTTTTATATTTTTTCCTAGTGATGTTTGATGTCGATTCATCCTATCTATTAAACCTATTAGTATATAGGTTAATGAACAACTATTTGTGATACTTTTATACAACCTTAGCGATATTCACACACCCAAAGCCTAATAATGGATGGACTAAGAGGGTAATTATCAATCTACCTTCATTGGGGTATCTCTATAGGGAGGTGGTTGTGGTAGAAATAATCTAAAAATAAAATAATAATTACAACGAATATCATCACACTAAAATTCTATAGCAGTTCATGTAACACCCTGAGATTTCTATGAGGATGATTTTTTTATTTTTTTCAATGAATTGTGTTGTATGATACACCAAGGTAAGCTTGTTGTATATGAAACACTAGCTTATCATGTTGTATATGCAACACTATTCTTAACTTGTGTTACATAGAATTTATAGTTATTTTGATAGAACTCATTTCATGAATGATTGTGTTTAATCACGTATATAAAATAATCACTATTTTTGGATTTTATTAATGAAATATATATTTTTAAAACATTCATTCAAATTTTTAAAATTTATCTTCTATGTTTTCTTGACATGATATAAGAATAACATCAGTTTTTTAGATAAAACATGTATTTTTCTAAAAATACAGATTTTCCACCTTTTGATATTGTACCCATTTTAAATATAGTTTTATACTTTTTATACTTTATTTGAAAAAAACTAAAATTTCCCTTTTGATGTTTGACATCAAAATTTAGTTTGGATAATTTTTTTGTATTTTTTTGTTAAATCTAATATTTTAATGAATAGTTAAAAATATTCCACAAACATCCTTTTCATCTAATTTATTTGTATTGTTATATTCTCCTTTTAATTGTTATTAAAGTATAATTAGATTATGTTTTCATCAATTAATAAAATTTTTTATTTTAATTAATTTAACAATGAAATTTTTAATAAAAACCCATAAATCTTTTGATAGTTTTTACATTTGAAAAACTCGTTTTATAATTCTCTCAACAGGATTAATTTTAATTTAATTACTGAAACTTATGTGTTTTAATTTTTGAAAAATGGATTCCATATTTTGAATAATTTGGATCAAATTTTTTAATAGGTTACAATTATGTTTTTGGATATTATGAATTTTCCCTACAATACTTTTTATTTAACATAGTTAAAGGTTAATCGTGTAATTTAGGTAACAAATTATCCTAATAAGGAAAATAGAATTACATTATCACCTACCAAAATAATATTTAATGTGTATGAAAAAAACCTTAACACATAAGACTATAAATTTTTATATTTAATCGAATTTTTCCATGAAAAGGAAAAAAATGTTTTTAAAATAATATAAAGTGACGTGATAGTGATAAAATGTCACCCTCTTAGTTCTTATAAACATAATAATTTAAATATAGTGATAAACATAATAAAACTTTAATAATAAATATTATCCATAAATATAATAAAATTTTATATTTTATGGTAATTTATTTATAATTTTTAGAGATTAAATAATTACTTTTAATGATTATGCAATGATGATGCTGAAATTATTTATTTGATGAAATATCAATAAAATAATTCTAATTAAAATGATAATAACCATTAAAATTTCAAAACACTTGATAAAATGTTATTTTTAGATTATATATCGACCATGATATTCCAATTGTAGAGTTATTGAATATTTAGAGCCATATAGAAATGATTATGACCCTTATAATATTTTATTTAAAGTGATGTTGAAGTTGTCAAATTCATGTTTTGTTAAATTTAACTTTAATGTTTGATTTCCCAGAATATATATTAGACTATAAGTATTCTTATGAAATATAGATTATTTATCTTCATCGTTGTGTTTAATTTTTCATTTTTACCGAACAAATAAGTATATGAAATAATTACACGAAACTGATGTAGTAATTATTTTATTAACAGAAATATCAAATTAATGTTATTAAAAATTCTAATATAATTATAATTTGTGTAAATTTATATATAAAAAAATTATATTGAATACATTTGATTGATATAGATATAATAAAATATTTATTTTTAGGTTAAAATCCTATATTGAAATTTTTAGAAATCCATTAATTGATTAGTTTCAAACTAGACACTATTGATATTTTGTCAAAATAATGTTTTATTAAATTATCTAAAAATTATAAAATATGTTAAAAAATAAAAAAAAATATTTTTTAGTCTAAAATATAATATATAGTTCATTTATGGTCTGATTCACATAATATAAGAAAAAATTACACTATTTTAATATTGAACAATTTGTAACATTGGTTAAAATAAAAAGAGAATAATTAAGGGTCAAACGAAATTACATGGAGTAAAATAAAACAAAAACATGTAAAGAAGTTATTACATTATGATATTACAACCTTATATAAACACATTTTTTTAATAAAGTCATGTTTGAGGTTTTTGGATGTGTTTTGAGTTTATTATAAATTATTTTTTTGGAGTTTTCAATAGTGGACCTTAGCTAAATTATAAAAGGGCACCTCCTCTGCCACCACTACACATCACATTGAGCCGTCAATATCATACATAACCTTCCCATTTCCTTGAAAAAAATACCTATTTACATTATATAGGTGATGTTATTCTAAAAATACAACTCTGGTGCCATTAAGAGGACATCTAGAGGGAGCACATCGAAGAATAGGTAACCTCATCTACCGATTCTTTTAAAAATATTTCTTCTTCTACTTTGCCTCATGTGTTGTTTTCATTATAAAGTAATAACTCTACCATCACATAAATAATTAGATGTTATTTTAATTATGGAACAACCATATTCCACCTTCTATCCATACTATGAAAAATTAAATCACCACACATGTGTATGTATGGATTACCGTCTCCATGATGTGGTGTAATGTTTTTTTCACTAACACTTTACATTGATTGGTATAATTATGGAAATAATAACTATATATGATTATTATAACATGATATGGATTCTAAAAAAAATATAAACTACACACTTCCATACCATTTAATAGTTATGGGAATGATATCCCCACTTGTGTGTATATACAGACTACCGTCTCCATTATGCAATGTGATTCTTTTGGTTACACCCCACCTCTTTGACTTTATTTTCTTTTTTGGGAATCAGGTAGTCCAGATTGAAGCCCGACTCAAAATTTGGAGTACTTTTTTAAATACACACATTTTGGCCTTGATAGTGTTCAGTGTGATGCTGTCGAAGCAATATAGCCTCACCTGGGTCATCGCGCAGCCTCACTCGGTTCCCCACACGCCTGCCCGATGTGCAACTAATTAAATAAAAGGAATTAATAATAAAAAAATAAAAAACTAAGCGTGATAATTTTTAATGAATTGTTTTTCTGAAAATAATATTATTATTATTTGGGGATACTATTAATTATTATTGATTATTATTATTTATATTTATATTAGTGATGATATGTATGTTATTTTATTTATTATTATTACTCTTGTATTAGTTTATTTTTATTACTATTATTTCATTATTATTATTATTATTCTTTTTATTTGGTTTGTTTTTCTTTTTCTTTATTTAGGGTCGTGATGCCCCCCTTTTACCCCTGGACTGTAGGTTTTTTTCTCCCCCCTCCTGCAAATATCAACTCTCATCCTCGCTTTCCTCATCACCACTCCCCGCCAACCCATGGCATCATCACCCCTCCTAGCCAACCCGTTGCGTCATCGCCCCTCCTAGCCAACCCGTCGCACCACTACCCCCCTACCTCGGCCGACCCTCTGTGTCGTCGCACCCCCTCGGCCAGCCTGCCCCCCCCCCTTCTAGTGAGACCCTGGCTAGTGAAAATTCCTGCCAACATGGCCCAGTTCCGGCATAGCTAACTGATCGCCTCTACTACTAGCTGCAGACTGGTCTGACGCACCTCCCCCTCGGTTGGTGACACAACTCCGGCTCCCCCATCGACGATTTTATCGCCTTCCACATGTGTTTCAAACCGTCATATAAGTATTTTTTTAATTTTATTTTTGGTTTTATTTTCAATGTGTAGGAGGTCAGATTAGGGGGTTTAATTTGGTGGTCTTCGGTGAATTTTCCATATTTCGGATTCGGTCTAGGTTGCATGAGGTTTGATTATATTGAAATGGTTATTTCACACCTTTCTTCGGAGGATTATTGGTTGAACGTAGGTGGTTCCACGCCCCAAAAAATTTAGATAATTTAATTTTTCTGTTTAACCTATTTTGAATGATCTATGATTTACTTGGGTGGTGCGAATTTTCTCTGTGAATGATTTTACATGAACTTGTGTTGATAAAATAAATTTTTATGTAAATTTTTATTATTTTATATATAGATTTTTGTGAAAATGAAAACTACTGAATGTGTACAATCAATTGTTTTTGTATTAACAATTTAGTTTTAGGAAAAAGAAACGTGCATTTGGTTTGAAATTATTGTCCTAATATGACATAGTTTACTTAATGGTTTCAATGGTTTTAAGGTATTTTATAATTAATGCAGTGATTTATTAAAAAAAATTGATGGTGAAAAACACTTTTCTTATGGTTAGAACGTGGTGTTGAATTTTAAATGGGGGCTTTGGGTGCACTTTTGAGGTAAAACATGGGTATGTTTAGTGGAGTTGTTTTAAAAACAATTATAACGGATAATGAAATTATTTTGAATTGTATAAAATATTTTTTTAAGGATTGGTGCACCTATGTGTTGGGTTTGGATTTTATGCGGGAAGTGGCTATGTTGTGTGTGTTTTTAAGTGGTGTTCCAAAAAAAGGGGTCATGTGAGTTGTTTGTAAGGTGTGATTTGAGTTCGGAAAAGATTTAAATTGGTTTGGCTTTGATAAATGGACTCTGAGAAGATGGGTTATATTCATTATGTGTCGTACTCATGTCTTTTTGTTTTATACCTTGAATATATCTAATAAAATGTGTGGGTTGTGTGAAACCCCCTTTTACATGGTTTCGTTATGTTTATGGATTAGAAAGGGTTTTTTTCTAAAATGGAAATCAGGTGAGTTTTTATTGTGTAAACTTTTTATTTCTAATTTTAAATGTTTTATAAACTGTTTAATTGAGCATTTTTCATCTACAAATCCTTTTGTGCTAGTCATAAATGTTCTTTAATTTTTTTAAATGAATTATCTAATCATGCAAGTGATGTAAATTATGGTGTGAAATGGATTTTGGTGTGCGGATGGTCTAAAAAGTGGATTTTGGGTATGCCTTCATGTGTAAATCCTTGCGGTGTTCTTTTGGAAGCTATTTTGGAATTTCATTTAGTTAGCTTTTAAACTGCATAAGAGATGTGAAGCATGTTTGTGAACTTATTTGGTGTGGGTGTCTTTTTGATATGGGTTTGGGTATGCAAGTAACGGATTTTGTGTGGGTAATGTCTAGTTGGGATTGTGATGTGAAAGTGATACACTATGTGAATGTGGAACTTGTTTGAGAATAAGGGAAGACCCCGGGTATCTAGGTGGGAGGACTAGAACTAGTGCATTAGTGATCCGAATTGATATCGTCTATGTTTCAGTTAGTTGGATTGATGATTTCAACACTAACTAAACATATGAATTATGAGGGTCGCGGTATTCAAAGAAAAATTTTCTAATGGTCATGGTTTCTAGGCCACATTTCACAGATACACGAGGTTCTAGGGTCCCACTTGATCTAGATAAATCTTAGGTGATTTACCCGCAGTTCTCTACTATTCATGGCGTAGTGCCTTCCATTGGTATACGGAGGACCACTTCAGTATGTTCATTTTCATTATAAATATCCTCTTCTATTTTTTTAAAGTAGTACTATGAAATGGTTTTTCTTTCAGTACTCTTTTCTTTTCACTTTATGTTTTTAAAATTTTTTCCCTAAAAGTGTTTTAAAAGTATGGTATTAAATGAGCATGTTAATTTATCTTTTTGATGTTGTGGCATGAAACCTTTTTATTGGGTGACGTCCTACTGGGCTCTTGGCTCACACCCTACATACACATTTGGGTGTATTTAGAACTGGTTTCTTGTGTATTCTAGGTTGTCACATCATGATTAGTGATGGTGGTTCAGGTTGCTGATGGTTTTCTGGTGGAGGTCTGATGGTTGTGGTTTGACGAGGTGGCTCCTCATGTTGCATGAAGGTGCAGATAGATGTGTTAGTTTTTGTTCATCACAGTCTTATTAATGTTTCAGTTTTCCTTTGTTTTCATCTCTCTTGGCTTGTTGGTTCCAACTTTATACCGTTAAATATAAATTGTGTTAAGGGTCTTCTTGGTTGTATAAAATCAGTTTCTTTCCATTATAGTTGTTATTTGTTTTTATGTCTCTTCATTCAGGTAAATCATTCTACAATGTTAGTTTTGATACCTTGAAACTTGTGTCAGCCCGTGAGGATCGGGAACGCCCTATGGGCCATGCTGCAGTCAAAGTCAGGAACTGGGTCTGATGGTGACCCGACCTGGTTTGTGATAAAATGGTTTCATAGGCAGGTTCTCTCTTGGGTCATTTTTCTATGGGATAGAGTCATGGTATACCAAAGTTAAGTGTGTCGGAACCTGATGTTCTGGCTACGAGTAAGGTGTGTGGCTAGCACGCCTCATGACAGGACTTGAGTTACCAGAGTAAGTTGAGGTTTTTCTGAGTCTTTGGTCCTCATGGTTAATCTTGTCTAGAGGAAATGAAAAGTGAGTAGGGTTAGTGGTCCCAGTGAGCTCTCATGGTCTAGAAAGCCATGTGGAGCTGAGGACGCTATCCTGGAATACGCTCTGTGCCGGTGGTGTGATTGGCGTATAGCCACCAACCATATGTATCAGTCACTTCCGACACTAATATCCTCTTTCATGATGCCTCATCTTTTTGTTTTGGATTCACAAAAATCTGGTTTTTAAGTGAAATAAAATTGTCTTAAAACATGTTTTGAAATGAAGCACTTTAAAAAGAAAATTGTGAATAAGGTTTGAAAAGTGTGGGTGGAATGTTTTGGTTATAAAAAATGGAAAATGTTTGGTTTTGATCCTTGGTGTTCTCGTGGGAAACCGCATGCATGAGTGTATAAGGAAAAACAAATGGTCAATGACCCGAGCGAATGAATTCTTGGGTGGCTATGAGGTGGGTTCTAGTGTGGCACGAGAACATGCATGGGCGAGGCCCATGGGACACCATTGGTGTTTGTGAAACCCACTAGCTTTGCTAATTTGAAAAATGTTTAGTTAAATGCAAATTTGGTTTTTTAGTAACCGATGATTACATGGTGTTTTTTTGTGTTTTTTACATTTAGATGTGAGGAATTTTGAGTTGAGAATCCATTTTGATTGAATGGTGTCTGAGTTTGAATTTTTATTTGTATGTTGGTGTGCAAGCATATGGTTAGTGAATTCTTTTGAAAAGTGCTTTGGGAAACCCTTATAGTGGTTCCCATCATCATGTTTATTATTCTCTTAGGTATGTCTTGTTCATTAGACCTATTTTATTGGGTCCATGATTTTCATTATTGACTAGTGCATGCCCTCATAAAGTGTTCACATGCAATTGAAGTGTGTCCAGGAGTAATTAACCATTAGCCAACCCTCTAGTTGATTAAAATGAGAACTCTCCCCTTTTTTATATTACTAAGTATATCCCTTTTTAATTTTTTGATTAGTGGTTCCTCTCGCAATGGGGTGATATATGCGAGGGGAGTTGAAGTGAGTTTTGGTCTATTTGAGTCGTCTGAGTCGTCGGGTGTGATGTTTGACAACGTCACATCTGAAGGTTCCCCTAGAAACGGTGAAAGGAATTCCAGTTGGGAAGGGTGAAGACAGTTCGGATCCATCGATGCTATTATTTCTAGCCATAGGTCTCGGAGTGAAGATGGCACGTAGTCAGGAACCCTTGGAGTGTATGAATACCCGATATTATTTCTATCATTGGTGTTGAAGGACAAATCATTTTAAATCATTTCCTATGGTTGTTCCATTCAAAATGACCCATCTGGGTACGTGAGGTTTCCCATGGTTGTGAGGAGGCATGTTCATCTCATTACCTTAATGTCCTGGGGGTGGTGTCTCAGCGAATATAATTGGTTTTAGTGGTCCTTATGGGGTCTGTTGGGTAAATAAGATGCAAAGTTTAATGGTGATCATCTGCGGATGTTGAGATGTTGGTTTGACTTCTGTTGTAGTTTTAACACCCAATAGTTGGGCCCCGCCCTCTCCGCCTTTTGGTGGGGTGTTGGGTCTGTGCCGGGAAGACTCTGAGTTGGTGTGTTTTCATTGGTGCCAACGGTTGTGAGACCCATTTGGGGCATCACTGAAATTCCCCAGAAATAAACTTATATTACCTTATTCATATGGTGGGGAGTCCATTCAGGCCTCCACATTAGGCGATAATAGTGCTCCTTGGAAATGGTTGGACTTGTTTGTTCTCTCTAATCAAACGACTTGGTTTAAAATTCATTGGTGCATGAGGTGTTTCGGTTTGTGATGTTGGTTTCCATGGGCACGAGTGTTCTTATACTGTATTAATCAACTATAGGTGTTATAGATCCTTGGGGTGGACAACACATATCAGAAACTCTTTTTACGAGTTTCATGAGTTTGTCTTTTTAGTCACCTTCTTTGAGCATGATGTGTTTGCCTCTCCTCACTTACTTCATGGTGGGAATCCTCTGTGAACATTAAGGGGTTGTTCTCTTCTACTTTGGGCTCCAATATTAGTTGTGGCTTTCCAAGGACTGAAAGCTTTATGTTGGGGTGAATTTTCACAAATGCCTATTTTACCTTACTTATTTTATTAATTTTTTTTCTAGGAATCGGGTAGTCTGAGTTGAAGACTGACTCAAAATTTTGAGTACTTATTTAAAAACACACATTTTGGCCTTGACGGCTTTCAACGCGATTCTATCGAAGCTACATGGCCTCGCCTGGGACACCGTGCAGCCTCACTCGGTTCCCCTCATGCCTACCCAATGTGCAACTAATTAAATAAAAGTAATTAATAATAATGAAATAAAAAATTACAAGTGATAGTATTTAATGAATTGTTTTACTGAGAATAATATTTTTTTTATTTGAAGATACTATTAATTATTATTGAGTATTATTATTTATATTTATATTAGTGATCATAATTATGCTATTTTATTTATTATTATTAATTTTGTATTAGTTTATTATTATTATTATTATTATATTATTATTATTATTATTATCATTATTATTATTATTTCCTTCTTTTTATTTGGTTTGTTTTTATTTTTTATTCTTTAGGGTTGCACAGCCCCCCCCCCTTTACCCCTGGTTCATCGGTTCCCCCCCCCCTCATGTAGATCTCGACTCTCCTCCTCGCTTGCACCGTCGCCCCTCCCAGCCAACCTGTTGCATCGTCGCACGTCCCAGCTAACATGATGAGTCGTCGCCCCTCCCAGCCAACCTGTCGCACCTCCAACCTCATGCCCCGACCTACCCACTATGTCGTCACACCCTCCAGGCCAGCATTCCCCCCTTCTGGTGAGACCCAGGCTGGTGCAAATCTCTACTAGCGTGGCCCAGTTTCGGCATGGCTACCGGCTCTCCTCTCCTACTGACCAGGGACTTGTCCGGCGTGCCTCGCTCTCTCTAGGAGACACCACTACGGATCCCCCACTGGTGCTTTTCTCTCCTTCCACATGTGTTTCACACCTTTAATTAAGTTTTTTTTATTTGAGTTTTGGTTTTATTTTTAACGAGTAAGAGGTCTGATTTAGGGGTTTAATGTTGCGGTCTTAGGTTAATTTTCCTTATTTTGGATTCGTTCTAGGTTTCTTGAGGTGAGATTGATGTTCAATGGTTATTTCACACCATTCATTGGAGGATTATTGTTTAATGTTATGTGGTTCCATGCCCCAACAAATTTTAGATAATATAATTTTTTTTGTTTAACATATTTTGCATGCTCTATGATTTACATGGGTGGTGCAAATTTTCTCTGTGAATGCATTTACATGAACATGTATTGATCACAAATTTTGGGAGGAAATTTTTATGTTTTTATATAGATCTTTTTGTGAAAACTTAAACTAGTGAAGGTGTAAAATCAATTGTTTTTGTATTGAAAATGTAGTTTTAGGAAAAAGTGACGTGCGTTTGGTTTGGAATTATTGTCCTAATATAGAATAGTTTACATTATGTTTCCAATAGTTTTAAGGTATTTTCTATATCATGAATTGATTTATTTAAATTAAGTTGATGGTGAAAAACACTTTTTTATGGTTAAAATATGATGTCGAATTTTAAATGGGGGATTTGGGTGCACTTTTGATGTAAAACATCTGTGTATTTAGTGGAGTTG
Organism: Viscum album; assembly: GCA_963277665.1. NCBI lineage: Eukaryota > Viridiplantae > Streptophyta > Magnoliopsida > Santalales > Viscaceae > Viscum > Viscum album. The sequence goes on from OY728119.1 coordinate 1,895,579,817, forward strand.
TTTTAAAAACTATTATAACGGATTATGAAATTATTTTGAATGTTTTAAACTATGTTTTTAAGGATTGGTGCTCCTATGTGTTTGGTTTGGATTTTATGTGGAAATTGGCTATGTTGGGTGTGTTTTAAAGTGGTGTTCCAAAAAAAAGGGGTCATGTGAGTTGTTTGTAAGGTGCGATTTGAGTTCAGAAAAGATTTAATGTGGTTTGGCTTTGAGAAATGGACTCTTTGAGAAGATGGGTTATATTCATTCTGTGTCATACACGTGTCTTTGTGTTTTATACCTTGAATATATTTGATAAAATGTGTTGGTGGTGTGAAACCCCCTTTTACATGGTTTCATTATGTTTACGGATTAGAAAGGGTTTTTTACAAAAAATGGAAACCAGGTGTGTTTTTATTGTGTAATCTTTTGTTTTCTAATTTTAAATGTTTCATAAATTATTTAAAGGAATATTTTTTTGTCTACAATCCATTTTTTATCTATTTATAAATGTTATTTAATCTGTTTAAATGAATTATCAAGTCATTAAAGTGATGTGCATTATGGTGTGAAATGGTTTTTGGTGGGCGAATGGTCTTAAAAGTTGATTTTGGGTATGCCTTCGAGTTTAAAGCCTTACGATGATCTTTTGGAAACTATTATGGAATTTCATTTAGAGAATTTTTAAACTGCATAAGAGATGTGAGGAATGTTTTTGAATTGATTTGTTGTTCGTGTGTTTTTGAAATGGGTTTGGGTATGCAAGTAATGGATTATGTGTGGGTAATGTCTTGTTTGGATAATGATGTGAATGTGATACACAATGTGAATGTGGAACTCGTTTGAGTGTAAGAGAAATCCCCAGGTATCTAGATTGGAGGACAAGAACTGGTGCACTAGTGGTCCGATGTGATATCCTCTCTGTTTCACTTAGCTGTATTGATGATTGCAACACTAACTAAACATATGAATTATGAGGGTTATGGTCATCTATGCCACCTTTTCTGAGGGTCGTGGTCTTCTAAGACACGTTTTCTAAGGGCTGTGGTTTCTAAGACACGTTTCACCCAGACACGAGGTTCTAGGGTCCCACTCGAGCTTGATAAACCTTAGGGGATTTACTAGCAGGGCTCTACTATTCATGGCGTGGTGCCTTCTGTCGGCATATAGAGGACCACTTGAGTATGTGAGTGTTATTTATAAATTTAGTCTTCCATTTTCTTAAAGTAGTATTATGAAATGGTTTTTCTTTTAGTACTCGTTTAGTTTAACCATTAGTTTTAAAATGTTTTCCTTAAAAGCATTTTAAAAGTATGGTTTTTAATGAGCGTGTTAAATATTCATTTTGATGTAGTGGCATGGAACCTTTTTATTGGGTGACATCCTACTGGTCTCATGGTTTACACCCTACACAATCCTTTTAGTTTATGTAGACCTTGTTTCTTGTGTATTCCAGGTTGTGAAATCATTCTTAGTGAGGGTGGTTCGGGTTGTTGTTGGTTTTCCCATATAGTCCTGAAGATGGTGGTTTGAGGTGGTGGGTCCTCATGTTCCATGAAGGTGCGGATATATGTGTTAGTTTACTTTCATTGCAGTCTTCATAGAGTTTTCTTTTTCCCTTTTTGTCATCTCTCTTGGGTTGTTGGTTCCATTTGTAGACCAATAAATATAAATTGTGTTGAGGGTCTGTTTGGTTGTGTAAAATCAGTTTCTTTCCATTAAAGTGGTTAGTTGTTTTTGAGTCTCTACCTTCTGGTAAACAGTTCTCATGTGTTAGTTTTGATACCCAGGCACTTGTTCCTGCCCGTGGGGATTGGGAACTCCCTTTGGGCCGTACTGCAGACCGGGTCGAGGGCCGGGTCGGATGTCGACCTGGCCTGATTCATGACACATCCTACTGGATATACATTAAATAAGGATTATATAAATGTATTTATATTGAAAATATGATATATATTATATTAATATCATTTTTTAAATGATATAACTATATTATATGAATATGAACAAGAACTTATCTGACAAAAAAGCATAAGAAAATAAATTAGTTAGTAGGTGATGGATGAGTAATAATGTTATTAACAAATAGATGATAATATAATCATAAATGATATCATAAAAAAAGTTTTTACTCTAAAATAAATCAATGAAATTATTTAAATCAATTTACAGGATCTTCAGATAAATATAAAAGATATTGGACATACGGTAAGGAATTATTTTGTCTCACTTTTATTTATAAGGGACATATATCTTTTACAACACCTATTTATTTCTTGTTGTGTTTATGATACCCATGAATGTTTTTTTGATTATTATTATGAAGGTTATGATTTTAATATAATATAATTTATTTTATAATGAATACAATTTTATTGATTATAATTTGGTAAGGGTTAATTTCAAACTCTCATTATTTTATGAGATTGTTTCTTCCTAATTATTTACGGGGGTATATTTATAATCGATGTCCATGATTTAAACATATATATTACAAAATATTCTTCATATAATTCTACTATTGTTTAAATTCAATTTTAATCCATTGGGTAATTTTTTATGAAATGCTACGAAATGAATCATTTTTCTCATTTGAAACAAGTTACTTTTTGACTTTCGACAAAAGTATGAGAAAAAATATTCTCTTTTAACTTATATGGAATGAATAAGTATTTAAATTTTAATAACACCATATTACATAGATGATTCCTTTATAATATTTAATGATTATTTTCAATTAAATTATTTTATTTTAAAATTTTATGTTATTTTTAGAAAATAAAACATGTTTGAAGACAAAAGGATTATTTTATGAAGAAATAATTTCAAGTATTTGATCAAAATTATTTTCCATCTAAGATGAAATTAATTAATAAGGACATGTCTGATGTATACAATCCAGTTTATTCCTATGGTTTTATTTTTTCCATTATATTAGTTAAATTTGATTGTTTTTCATGGATTTTTTTAGATGGAATAATTTTCAGAAAACACATTTTATTCCTTAGGTTATGTTATGATAAATGATTTATGTTTTTTTAAGACATAAGAATGATTTCATTAAGAGATGGGTGGGACCCATATCTCTTTCCAATGCATTGGGTAATGATTTTAATCTTATGACATATATATGACTATAATGTTAAATGATCTCAGTTTAGTAATTAATGGATGGAATGACATGTAAACCTGATTTGGTAATATATGTCTAGAACGAGGAGTGAACTCTTTTTAGTAATGGACTTTTTCGGCTATGATGGTCTAAGAAATGATCCATGAATAATATGAATTTTTATTTATTCTTATGTGTATGCCAAAAATTCTATTTATTATTATATGAATTTTTGGAATATTTTCATTAATTTTGTTTGTAATTTTATGATTTATCGCATGAAATGAATCATGATCTCTCATATATATGATAATATTTTCAAAAGTTAAATTATTATGTATTATGATTATCTTATGTTTGATTTCTTTCTTGATTAAAATTATTGATTATATGATATCAACCTCTCTTATGTTTCTTTTCCCCAGTTCGTGAAAAAGGTTATTAAGCAAGATATGTCAAAATGAATCTAGTTTAGAAGGAAAATGTAGAAGACACTGTAAAAGTCATATGAACCAATGGTTTATGTTTCCCAGTTTCTAAAGACACTAAACATATATGGTCCTATTGTAGTTTTTTTATGTTTTTAATGAATATTATTAAACTTTGAATTTATATCTATATACATCATTCTTGGGTCGCTATAGTTGGTATCATAAGAAAAGAATTGTTATCCTTAGGAAACTAGGATGATAAAACATTGGGGAGATCCCTACAGATATTTCTAAGGATATGTCTAGGGATATCCCTAAGGATAATTATAACTATAGGTTACAATCATATAGTTTTGAGAATAATCATGAATAACCTAGGATTACACCAAAGATGTCATAGAATGAAGTATTAAAAGTAATTTTCTATTGTAATGTGATTTTCTTCAATTATAATTTTTTCACACAATTTTATTTTTAGTATTTGTCTATAAGAAGAACTAGATAAACAATGGTTAACATTTAATGTTTCAAATGTGGAAGTTATGGGTATTATAACAATCCATTTCATTAGTGGAAATCTCATGAAGAGAATCATGAAGGTGGCACAAGTATTGGTTATAATCTTGAGGGGAATGATTTTTTAAATGATATATGAATGGTATAGGATGTTCAAAAATTATTTTTTACATTAAAACAAAGAGGCACACTTAGTTTAAGGTTGAGGAACCTTAAAATATGATTCAAATTTTATTTAAGACTGATATTATGGTTCTTGAGTAATGGTTTATGAAAAATGTTTGATTATTGAGGTGTATATGTATCAAAATTCAACAATTCTATTTTACAAATAATGAAATATATATGTGTTTTTTATATTAGTTTTCATTAAGGATTGGAAATGATATGTTGAATAGTTCTAAGGACCGTGAAAGGTAACTTAACAGTTGGGTGATATATTTGGAGAACACTTTATTAAGGGAAATATAACCTTAATTTGTCCCTAATGTTTTTAAAATGATATTGGGATTAATTTATGTTGGATTGGAATAAGTTAATTGGATGGTACATGTTTCATGGGAAATAATAATGGATTTGTTTTCAAGAGGTTTATACTATCATGGATTATGTATACAACTTTTTGGGGATTAAGGAATATATATAATAAGTTATGGAATAAGTAAACATGCATGTTTTCAATAAGGATATATGGTAATTTAGGTTATAATCATGACTCAATAGAATACATGACGAAGGTGTTCACTTTTCTGGAATGTGAACAAAAATAGATACCTCATGATATATGGGGGATAAATGTTAATTCGAGTTAGTGTAACTATTTATAAAAATTTTAATTTTTAGCTTTCAGATGAATTATAAGGTTTTAAATTTATGGATAGTAAAATTTAACATCCCAATGAGGTTTTTTGGATTAAAGTACTTCCTCATTATAGGTGTATTGATGCATATTTCATAGATTCTACTAATATTTTGTTGGGATAAAGACATATTGAATGACCTATAATTCTTTTTATGGAAAATATGAAATGATAATGCTCCTGGAATGGAAAATTCAATATCATTTAATTGAATAATATATAATGTGGAAAATCGTTCACGGACTAACCAATAGTGAGGTTGTAATAAAATCAAGTAAATATATCTTCTCCATAAAATTATTCAATATTAATAAAAAGTATCGTGTTATAAAATGGTGTCGTATTATCATCATTTTTATAATATCAATGACCTTTTTCATTATTCCTTAGTTTTTGGTTTTTTGATTGTTAGTTTCACTTGATCACCAACATTCTTGTGATCAATGATCTTTATGAGTATTTATGATTTTTCCTCCATGTCCAAATCATCACCTATGTTATCCTACGTAGCTACCTATTCAAGATTTATATTGGGTAACAGTTATTTTCCAAATATTCCTTTTTAAAAGGGATTTTAGCCATTGTTTTTAAGATGTGGGTTTCTATCATTTTATAACCATTAGAGTATTCAGGGAAAAATTCATTTTAATGGGGTTAGAACGAAACACCCAGATATTTTTTTGAGATATATATTTTTTAAAATCTTCATTGATGTATTTTTTATGCTACACCAAGATAAATTTTTTCTATATACAGCACTGGATTAGCTTGTAGTGTTTGGAACACTATTCATGGATTATATTACACCAAATTTCAAGTAATTTTGATTGAACCCATTTTATGCAAGATTGAGTTTAATAATGTTCTTTAAATAATCACAATTTATGGATTTTGTTAATGAAATATATTTTTATATGTTAAATATAATTTTTAAAATTTAACTTATATGTTTTCTAGACATGATAGATGAACAATATAATTTTTCTGATAAAAGATGTATTTTAAAAAAAATGTAGTTTTGTCGCCTTGTGATGGAACACTCATTTTAAATCTAGTTTTTCTAATTTTTTATATTATATTTTAAAAACTAAAATTATTTTTGGATTTGGGAAATCAAATTTTAGTTATGGATAATTTTTTTTGTTATCCGATAACTTTTATATTTTAATGAATTATGAAAAATATTGCCTTTTAATTCAAAACTACCTTTCCATCTAATTTATTAATATTGTTAGAATATTATTTAAAGTAGCTTTAAAGTATAATTAGACTAATATTTTTTTTAATTTAATCCAATTTTTTATTGTATGTAATTCTAATGAAATTTGATATAAATACAAATTAATCATTTGATTGTTTTTAATTTTTAGAACCTCATTTTCTCATTCTCTCAATGATATTAATTTAAATTTAATTACTAAGTCTTATGTGTTTAAAATTATTAAAATGGATTCCATATTTCAAATTAGTTGGTGAAAATTATGTTAATATGTTACATTTAGTTTTTGGATATTATGAATAGTAACTATATTAATTTTTATTTAACGCAGTTGAATGTAAATCGGGTAATTTATGTAACACATTCATATCATAAGGATAATAAAATTCTCAGAAAACCTTTTAATATCATACTATATGTGTAACAAATTGGCCCCTAACACCAAAGGGACATAATTTACACATTTAAGTGACTTTTCCCCATGAAAATGATATAAATATTATTAAAATAACATGAAGTGACATTAAAGATACAAAATGTCACCCTCTTATTTCTTGTAAGTATAATAACTTAAATATAGTTATAAATATGATAAAACCTTAATAATAATTATTATATAGAAATATAATGAACTTATCTACATCATGGTATTTTATATATAATTTTTATAGGTAAAATAATTACTTTATTGGATTGTTCAATGATGATGTATAGATTATTTAATTGATGAAAAATAATTATTATAATTTTAATTAAAATGATAAGAACCATTAAAAGGTCACAACACTTGACCAAATATTTTTGGTATAGTATATCACGACAATAATCATCCAATGGGTCATGTTATTGTCCATTTGGAGCCATATGGAAATGATTATAGCACTAATGATATTTTATTAAACGTACTATTAAAGTCGTCACATTCATTTTTTAGTAAATATAACATTTTTACTATCCAAATTTCAAGGTTACATATTTGACTATAAGTATTATAATAAGATATTTAGGATTTATCTTCATCATTATATTTTATATTTAATTTTTACCCAATAAATAATCAAATAAAATAATTAAGCAAAACTGATGTAGTGATTATTTTATTAATGGAAATATATATTAATGTTACTAAAAATACTAAAATAAATATAATTTGGGATATTTAATATATCCAAAAAAATTCTAAATTTCCTTTCGACCATTATAGATATAATAAAATATTTTTTTATTGGATAATGCCTTATCTTGAAATTTTTTAAAAACCATTAAATGAATACTCTCAAAATACTCACTATTGATATTTGGTCAAAATCATGTTTTATTAAATAATTAAAAAATCAAAAATATATTTTTCAATATATAAAATAATTAATTTTAACTCTAAAATATTCTACATTTTTCATTTATGGTCTGATTGACATCAAATATGTAAAAAATTAAACTATTTTAATATTAAAAATGATGTTACCTTAGTTAAAATTAAAATAAAATAATTAAGGTTAAAATGAAATGATAAAGTTTAAAATGAAATAAAAACTTTCATATAAATTATTGGTTTACGAGATTACGAAATTATATCTTATTATATTTTAAATAAATAATTTTTTTTAGGTTTTTTAATATTCTTTCAGTTTATTATAAAATAATTTTTTTGTAGTTTCCAAAATTGCCCCTCACCAGAATTATAAAATAGCACCTACCCCCTCACAAATTAATGTCTCTTTAAGCCTTTATTATTTTCCATAACCTAAAAATTTTCCTTATCAACATCTCTAGTTACATTCTGTATGTGCTCGTATTCTCAAAAGAGAAGCTCTAGTTCTTTTAAGAGGATATCTAGAGGCAGCACGTCGAATAAGAGGTAATCTCCTCTACTAATTCATTCAAACTTTTTTCTTCTTGTAAATAGTATTCATTAGTTGTTTCCATTATAAATTAATAAAAAAAGTATAACTTATATTCTAATATGTTATTTTATTTATTTAACAACCATAATCGACATTTTATTTATCCTATGAAAAATGAAATCACCATGCGTACATACGTACATCTTACCATCTCTACGCTATGGTGTAAGATGTTTTTGATTGAAACTTAACTTTGATGGGTATAGTTGTAAAAATAATAACTATATATGATTATTATAACATTATAAGGATTATAGAAAAAAATATACCTTCCACTTCCATACCATTTCATAATTATGGAAATGATATAGTCACTCATGTATACATACGACCTACTATTTCCACGATGCGATGCAATTTATTCTACATAATATCCATTAAAGAATTATTATATGAATGTATTGAAAGAAAAAAATATGATATATATTATATTAATATCATTCTAGAAATGGTATAAATATAATATAAGAATATCAACAAGAACATATCTGAAGAAACATGTGTATGAAAATAAAGCAGTTAATACCCGATAGATGAGAAATAATGTTTCCAAAAAATGGATCATAATATGATAATATATGGTATCATAAAAATGAATATTTTTGTAGAATAATTCAAATACATTATTTAAATCATTATACACGAGGTTCAGATACATACAAAGGATTTGAGACCTAATGTAAGGGATTATTTTGTCTCACTTTTAATAATATGGGACTTATGCCCTATACACCACCTAATTATTTTGAGTTGTGATTATGATGCACATGGATTTTTCTATGATTCATAGTATGAATATTATGATATGAATGTAATTTTATTTATTCTATAAGGTATATTATTTGATTGATTATAATTTGGTAAAGGTTAATTTTACTATCTCATTATTATTCGAGAGTGTTTATACGTAAGTATTTACTGGGGTACATTTATCATCCATATCTATGTTTTATACATGCATATAATAAAATATTAGTCAAACACCTCTAATGTTTTTTAAATTAAATTTTACCCATTTTTTTAATTTTTATTAAATAGTATTAATGTAATATTTTTTTCTTTCAACATGAGTTACTTTTTGTCATTATTATAAAAATACTAGAAGAATGTTCTATTTTAACTTGTAGGACATGAATATATTTTTACATTTTCATAATGAATTATTCCCATGAATATTCCTATAAAATATTTTAGGTTTATTTTAAATAAAATTATATTCTTTTTTTATTTTTTGGCATTTTGATAAAATAAAACATTTTTTAATATAAAAATATATTTTCTTCAATAAACCATTTAATGTATTTTATCATAATTATTTTGTATCTAAGATGACATTATTTAATAAGGGTATATTTCAACTATACTATCCCTATTATTCCGATGGTTTTATTTTTTTTATTATGGAATATTAATTATGAAACCCATTTGTTTTTAATTCATTATGTTATGATGGAATATATTTTATGAAACCCATTTTATTACATAGGTTATGCAATTATGAATGATTTATATTTTTACAGCACAAGTAAGAATTATTTAATTATAAGATGGGTGGGACCTATATGTAACTCGAATGCATTTTTTAAAGATTTATATCTCATGATATAGATAGGACTGGAATGGGAAAACAAATTGGTTCAATAATACAGGGTTAGAATGGAATGTAAACCCGGTTCAGTAATACCGGGCTAGAACCAGAAGTGAACACGGTTATGTAATGTACTTTGTCTGCTATGATGGCCTTGAAAATAAGTTTTGATGAATATAAATATATTTTATATACTTATCTATATTCCACAAATTCCATGTCTTATGTTATGTGTTTTGGGAATATTGTCATTATTTCTTTTCGAAATTTTATGATTAATCCCATGACATGATATCAAGATCCTTCATATGAGAGATATGCTTATAAAAAGTTATATTATTAAATCGTATTATTATGATATGATTGATATCTCACTTGTTTAACCTTACTGAGATTCTTATCTCACCCTCCCTTATGTTTCTTTCCCCAAGGTCATGAAAAAGTATATTAAGTAAGATATATAAAAAATGGATCTAGTTATGAAGGAATATGCATGAGACAATATATATGTCTTAAGAACTAGTGGTTTATGTTTTCCAAAATCTAGGGAATCTGAACATATATGGTCCGAACATGGTTTTTTTTTTATTTTTTTATCAATATTTATTAATTTTTAAGTAATATCTATGTATTTCAGTCATGGTTCGTTATGGTTCTCTATTATAATAACAACTATGAAGTACCCTGAAAATATTCATAAATATTATTCTAATTCTAGATGATATCATTTAGTGAGATGAACGTGATATAGGATATCATGGGTAGATACTCTTAGGAAATTGAAAACCATTCTCTTGGGGTTTATCCATGCTAATAATATAAAAAAATATTTTTTGAAATTGAACTGTTATTATAAAATCAACATTTAAATGTCTAATTGGATATTCCAATCTAATGATGTGTGTATTGATGTATAGGATTTTTAATTATTATTAATGTGTATCATGAGTCGTGTTGTTATATATATTATTGAAATCTATGATGGTATAATCTCATGATAATGTAGGATATGTTGGTTGTATCATGTGTAATATTTCATTAATGAATAATTTTGGTAAAGTTTTATCCCTTCTTTTATTTAATGGAAATTGATATCCAATGCCCGCTTATGTGAATGGAAAATTCTAAATAAATAAATGTCAATTGATTTCTATGGGTAGGTTCATTTCATGATGTTTAAAGAATGATTAGTTGAGCACATAATTTTGTAGAACAAGCTTGCAACTTATTTGATTAAAGATATTATGATAAAGGGGTTATATTACACATTGAGCCTTTTTAGGATGTTTTATGTCATTAAAAAATTTCATATTTCACTGAATTTGTATTGTAATATTGTTAGATATTTAATTTTGACTTTAGGAAGCTCTACATAATACCACTGAGAAAAATTCCAATAGGGTCACACACTATGTGTATCTGAAATCCCTGTTAAATTCAATTTTTAATTTAATATGATAGAATAACTATTAATCATGATTTATGTTTTTAAAATTATTTGGGGGTGTTTAATCACTAAGATATTGTTTTTAGTTATTAAGAGAAATGAATAAGTTGGTGTAAAGATATAACTATTTATTTACAGGATTTTTTAAATATAATATTTGTTTTATTTATAGGTTAATAATGCAGTAATATTTATTTATTAAATAAATAATCATTAGTTAGGATTCATTAAATATCTAGGCTGATATATGGGATGATTTTGATATCCATATGGAAATTATATATTAATTATCATTTAAATAAATATAAATTTACTAATTTAATATATGATATTTATTTATTTTCATGTGTTGTGCATGTCATGAAAATAATATTGTTATTTATAATAATATTATACGTAAGGTTTTTTAAGGATTCAATAAGGTATTATATGTAATTAAAAATTTCAACCAAACACTATAAATAGATTTTTATTTCACATTTAATGTTTATAAAAATGATGTACATAATAAACCTAAAAATAATTCTATTAAGGTCAAGAGAAAAATAACTCAAGAACGTACTCATAAACTAGAGAACCATTCCTCTTTAAATCTCTCAATACTTTAAAAAATATATAATGATTTTTAATTAATGAAACTATTCTTGTTTCGATCAAATAAAGACAACACAAGTAATTTGGATTGGTTTTGCTATAACATGATGATTTGAAGATGTCATTTTGAGATTTCAGAATGTCTTGTGCATCAAATATAGAGAGATTATACCCTTATATCCTTTAACATAATGATTTTACGATGGTATTAGTAAACCAAAACATCAATGAAGAACAAAAATAAATGATAATGTATTTTAAAATATATCTATAAATTATTTATAAATTATATGAGATAAATCCACCTACATGGTTCTAGTGTTATTAAGTCAATTAATCTAAGATTTAATTAAAATTTACCTGGTTTTATTTTCCGTCCACATCCCATATTAATCATATATTAGAGGAAAAAAATCATTTTACATATGACTAATAGTCACTTCCTTTGTGGATAAAACCTCTTGAAATTGTTTTGAATTTTAGTGTCAGAAAATAAATCCACATAAATATATTATAATAACCAACCAAGGAATAAACATAGTGTTTTCCCATAATAATATCAATTTTTTATGAATAATTAAATCATTGTGCACTAACTATAATTATTGTGAAGTTGAGACATCACTTTTAGGTTTTAATCTAGATTTAGGTTTTTTTTCTAACTAAATAGTGTCACAAACTCTAGTATAGTTAAATTTAAGTTCTAGTAGTTCAATAACATGTCATTTTTAGACATTTTACCTAATTATTAAAATTTATATTATCATAATAATATATTACACATATTTAAATATTCAATTTCACTCAAAATATTAAATTTTTTGCATCTTAAGTCTTTTATGTCATGTTTTAATACATTCTCATGCCTATCACTAGGTAGAACAGAAGTACCATATGAACTATGAATACTGTATTTATCATTCCAAAAGATTAATCTATAGACCTTATCATATAGTTAACTAAGTAAAATAAATTTTATCTTGATCATAATAACATATAAAAATTAGAAATAAGTTTTTTACTGGTAAAGGAAACATCACTATTTTTGATGATTTCTCCTGATGCATTGTCATTAAAAGTGACTCATAATCCATTTATATTTATAAAATTATGGAAGTTGTAATAATATACTATTATATTTAGAGAATAAACATTGTCTATGTACTACTTTTTATCCATTAGTAATCAGGAATTTTTCAAATAATCATAGAACTATGCTCTTGGTATCATATAATTCTGGGATCTAGTTACATTTGCAATTAATATTTTAGGAACCCACATCCTACTGATTTAGGTTGAATAAAATGTATTTTTTTAAAATTAATTACAAAACACTAATATTTATTTAAAATACAAAATTTCCTCCAATTAATTCTTATTTTAAATTTAGTAAAAAATGTAATATTTTATGTATAAAATAATTTTAATGAAAATTTGAATTATGAGAAGTAAATTATATTCCATTAAATGTTCAAGAAAATATATTTTTATAAATTTTATAAAATTTTCATTAATAAAATATAAATTATATATAAGTTTATTCAAACTAATATATATGGGTTTAAATTTAATAACAAAATTATAATGCATCAAAATTTTAAATATCTAAATATAAATAAACTAGAATTTTTTACTAATTCCCTTTAATTTTTAGAAACATAATTTGATAATTTTGATATTATTTTATAAGATTTAATATTTTTTTATTTATCTGGACCATATTTATTTTTCATCATTTTATTTTATTTTTCTATAATGCTTACATTTATATAATGTTCAACAAAAGTAAGCATATCTCCCTTATCATCTGATGAATTTACATTGACATGTTTTTATTAATTATATTTTTCTTATTTTGAGGATGTTGAAAAAATATATTCAAATGTAAAAGAAAATTCCGAATCAAGAGTTAAATATTACAGGGGTTTAATAATTACCATATCCATGTATCAGTTTTTACATATAATTTTTTTTCCTTGAATCAAAAAATTTTATGACCGTCACTTCCACATTGATAAAATTAATTATCAGTTAATGTATCACATTCCCTTACACACCAAGTCTTAAAATATTTTAAATTCCTTTTCACCTATACAATAAGATTATCTTGTTAAATATTTATCATTATTATTAAAATTATGAAAATATGGTCTAATATGACATATCATTTTAGATTCACTGAATATAACATCTGATGTATCCTACTTATCGTGTCTATCTTTCCTTAATTTCCAATGATTATATAAAAAATTACTATTAATGATATCTTTATTCATTTTTATAGAAATAATTGAAAGTTCATTAACACAATTATCACGAATTGTTTTTATTGGAAATAATATTTAATATTATAAACTATCGATCCTAGAAGGATAATGTCGGGACATTAGGAGGTTTTGAATTACTTCACCCAACTTTTACCGTGTTTTACATTCTTTTCATTTAGTCCCTATTACTCTCAAACTTATCCATCTTTTAAGAGGAATGAATCTGATATTCAATATAAATAATCACATGCACATTTAAATATATAATAAGGGAAAACAATTAACATACAGAGTTCATAAAGTTCATCCTCGATGAGAAATCCTAAAACATGGTGTGGTCAACCTATGGTAGTTTATTATATTTTCTTATCAAAAAAAATATTTATTAATGGTGAAGTAAATTTGCACAAAATTGTCAGGAATGTATCATCCACTACCTTGATATAGAGTTTTTTATTTCGGAAATACAAATTCCTTAATGGAATTTTTTATATAGGTATCACTAGTTATTCAATAGATCATCCAGAAAACTTTTGAATAATATCCTAAACATAGCTTAAGGATTTCACTGTCTCAAATTGAATAAGATCTTCTTACTCAGACAAACAATCATCGATATAATAATTAATATTAAAAGTATTCCATGATTATTATTATTTATAAATCATTTAACTATCTCAATTTATTAAATGTAAAATTCCACATTTTTCCTTCTCAATCAATTTTTAAATTCTCAGGTAGATATGTTATCCTTTTAAAATGGATTTCCTTGCCTCAATAAAATATCTTCAAGTGGTGAATTTTTTTTGTAATTCTCAACATGGTTTATTAAAGTTCGTATGTATTTATTCATGTTTTATGAAAAAAAATCATGACATATATAAATTAATATAAATATTTCTTGTGCTTTTCAGGTCAATTAGTTCAATAATCATCTATTCATTTAATGACAATGACATTTTATGCATATATACAATTCTTGTGACACATTCTATGAATGTGATTTTCATAACACATGAATACTATTATCCACATAAATGAACCTTCCGAAATACAACCCCTTTTTTATGAAAACTAAAATAGATTCCATAGTTAAACCTTATGGTTCATATTCTTTTCAAACCTAGATGGATTTATAAGTCTATAAGATTTATTTGAATAATAAATAAGCAATTACTTATTCCTATTTGTATAAGGGCATTATGTGAATAGATCATGTGATCCTCTACTGTATCCTTTATGAGAACAATGAATCGACATCTCCCACTTCTTTCTCATTCACATGACTGGGGTATCCCACAGAAACTCCCTTCTCTTTTTCATAATCTATGTAGTATATGAGATCTCCCTATTCTTTATATAACCAATTATGTGGTGTCATGTATACATTGTTAAAACCATAAATCCATAATAGATATATTTTTTCATCAATCTCTTTTAATATGTGTAAAAAAAGAGAAATAAAGTGGTATATCAAGTTTTTTTGTGGAACTCTTGAGTATGAGAGTCATAAGAAAGAGGTTCTGAGATTAACTTTATATTCATTATGAAACTAGAGGTATTTGTGGAATCATTTAACCTTCATGAAAATGGAATGAGGATATGGTATATTTGTTCATAGAAAATCATGATAACTCTTAATAATGAATAGAGGCATCCCACTCTATGCCTTGGTGCTTGAGTATTTGTATGAAATTTTCCACCACATTTACAACACCTTAACCTCTGATAAAAAAGTCATGTCTAGGATGGATTGTAAAATTATAGAATATTTTAGTGATCCAAATTTTTTTGAATTCCATAACCCCTAAATTCATGGAGTCTCCTCATTCAAACATTGGGTTTCTTTTATTATGAGGATCATAACATATAATAAAAAATAATTGTATACCTCATCTAAATCTTATAACACATTTAGGAACATAAATGGAATCCTAAAACATTATTTTTCTTTTTTCTAAATATTGTTCTTAAAGTTGT
The DNA here is from genome assembly GCA_963277665.1 of Viscum album. NCBI lineage: Eukaryota > Viridiplantae > Streptophyta > Magnoliopsida > Santalales > Viscaceae > Viscum > Viscum album. Next base: position 1,895,595,717 of record OY728119.1, read on the forward strand.
CAAATACATGTATAAAAAATATTTCATGAATGGAGGTACATTATGTTTTATCTCAAGATATCAATTAAAATGGCTTATAATGGATGTGGTAGTATCAAATTTCATTTAAAATGGAACGATATGATGAAAAATGAATTTAAAATCCATTTTTAATTTTTAGATAGAATATGGTGACATTGCTAATGGTGTATTTTCCAATCAGAGATGATCGACTGGTAGTGATATATATGTATGTTTTTAAATGGATGATATATAATATGGATTACATTTCCCTCAACAAACATAAATATCGATGTTATCTAATTAATAATAGTCATAGTTTCATCCCATTTTGAGCCATCATGATGGTAGGAACCTATATATAATCCCTCACACATATATGGGGTGTGCACACCTATATGTCCCTATGCACCACCTGTGGGAATCACTATGTGTGTTTTCACCAACCATTATCCTATGATCCTCTGTGTACACACCAACCTACCAATGCAGGTACTCAACCATTTTACTTTGTGGGCCTTATCGGTCTTTCTCACACTTATGTTTGATCTTTCTCCAATAATAATGTTGAGTTATCTTTACCTAGGGGCTAGTGTGGTTATCAATTTTTTTATAGACAAACTCCATAATTGGTAAAAATATGTTTGAAATTCCCCAAAACCTCATAATATAAAAATATTTATTTCCCAAAATATATTTCCCATGAAAGTCTAAATTTTATCTTATTTTTCACTATGAAAATGTTTTTTACGGTCTATAATCAAATCAATATCTTCATAAAACTATCCAAATGTAATTCTATTTCACTAAAATCAATTTAATATTGTTCATGTTAATGAATAATGTGATATCATAAAATTACCACAATCACATGTCTTAGGAATTAGGATCAGGTAAATAATCATTACATTTTATATTTAAACATTATCTAGAATATCTTTATTTGAAATCTTCAAGATAGCACTAAAATATTAAAGATAGAATCCTCAAATTTCTTCCATCATTATATTTTTATGGTTAATCACTAATCACAAAGGATTAAATTATACATATATTTTGATTACTTTTTATATATTGGAAATAAATAGAACCATACTCATTAATCATCCACATGGGATTTTCAATCCACCCATTTGGATTTGTTTTCAATGTAATTTCCTTTAAAAAGATTAATTTATATTCTCCCCCTTATTTATAATAAATTAAATAGATTTATTTAGTAAACATGTAGTAAGGAGGATGATACCACATGTTTTCATCGAAATGAACCTCTACCAAGTTAGATCTAAGTATATGTGGGATTAAATTTTGTAGAAAAAAAATAATGATTACACTATGAAATTAATGCTTACTATTAACTAATTCAGTATGTGATATTGATTCCACACTTTTCATAATTGGGGAAGTAAAACAAAATTATACATCAAGAAATATATACCCTGCAATTCACTCATTAAATAAACCATATATTTCAAGTGAAAATATAATTTAGTCCCCATTTATATGATCTTACTAATCATCCAAATATCCTACATTATTCAAAATTTTAATATAATCATGGAAATGGTAATAACTGCAATTTTATTACCTTTGTTTTCTAGTTCTATATATATAAATTGAACTTCCATGTAATAGTGGTATAGAAATTCATACCATCTATTTTATGTTTTCTCTCCCTCATGGTGTCTACTCAATTCATTTAACCTAGTGGATAATTTAATTACATAGTCATAAAAATATCATCTTGAGGATCCACTATTATGAAAAAATCAAATATTTAATAGATATTGAATATTTATTCCAATTTTTTGTCTTCCAATTTTTTATCTTCCATTTTTTTTAATTTTTTTATCTTATTATGAGTGATATTGAAATTTAATTCACTTAAATATAAGCAAAAAAATACTAAATAATAATTAATCTAATGAGGTGAAACACTTATGAGATTATAAATAAGTGTAATAGGGATAAGTATTTTCTCTAAATCCAAAGGCTCTTTTATTGATATATCTAAATTTTAGTGTACTCTTCCTTCTTATATATAATTTACATTTCACATTCTGATATTTATTAATCAACATGGAATCTTTACTTTCATTCATCGTCATCTTGTGTGGATTATTTATCCTCTTATCTTTTAAATGTATAGTAGATTCCCCAATTTCATTTTTTTCTATGCATATCAATTATTTTTGAGTTAGTAGATTAGTAAAACAATTTATTAAATTTTTTAGTCTAATATTACCTTCTAATCATTTGTTGTGAAAAACATGATTTATCATTTTTTTAAATCCTATAATGAAATTTTAGTACTTATTTATGTGGAACCAATTATTTTTCATTTTTTTTCCTTTTTTCTAGATAGTACTTCATCTTCATTTTTTTATTTCATTAGAATTTAGTTATTTATCAATATAAATAATTATTTTTTATTTATTATAATATTTTGATTTGGAGTTTTTTCATGATTTATTTAATGCTTTTCATTTACCTAACTTTGATATCTATTCAAATTATTTTTCCAGAATGTATTCATTGAATCATATCGTATTTTTTATACTAGATTGATTCTCTTATTGATTTCATCTTGATTAAATTCATTTTAATTTCTATTGACAATTTCTAGTGGTCTATGGTATGGCCTATATTTCAAAAGTATATGTAATTTTATTTTTTGACATGAAATTATTACTGCCTATTTTCTCAACATTCTTAAATGTGGTTTTTTAGTTATTTTATATGTTGATCTTCTTCTATCAACTCTTTATCTCCAAAAAAATCATATTATCTTTTCACTCTGGAATTTTTATATCAGGCTTGTGGTACTCCATTAAAATATATATATATGTTATACTTGGATGGTGCAATCTATAACAAATCATCATTATGAATACTTATGTTATGGTAATCAAAGAATATTAAAGTCATTTGAGTATTTTTATAGTATTTAGATTCATATTCTTCTATATAATATTGTTCAATTTATTAACATTCTTCATTTCATCACCAATTCAACCTCCGAATGTATTCCTTTTGTATCCTTAAAACCTCATCATTTTTTTCCAGCACAGAGATTCTTGATTTTCAAACATCCAATATCAATAATAGTAGCCCATTAATCATTTTATTTTTTTAGTACTTTTCATACTAGTTTTATTACATTTTTGTATCTGGGTTCAACATTCCTTCATTAGAGAATCATACTGGTAGTTATTTTTCTTAATATTACAAGTATTAACCATTGTCTTTTTGTGGTATTCATTCTTATTTTTATTGACCCAAATCTTTCTAATTTTTTGGTTTGTACACATACAATAAGATTAAACTAAATTAGTAGATGCAGAATTAACTTTCTTTTGGGATACCTTTTTCCATGAGACTGTATAAGGTTGATCAAGAAAGTATTTAGAGATTTTATATCTATAAGTATGATTTTAATTGGGGAAATCACTCTCACCTATAGTATTTATTACTACATACCATTTGGGTGATTGAATAACTTTATATTATTATGTGGAATATTTCTACTCAGTAGCCTTGGAAGTTAAAACATGTGTCTCCTTTAGGATTCTCAATTTAACTTCTATATCAAGGCATTTAATAAAAAGCGTAAAATTATCATTTTCAAGTGATCTTACCCTTCCTTCTAATTTTATCTTCATTTTAATAATCTGATCTTCATTTTCTATATTACCTTACATTCATAGAGTTAGTGGGGTCCTTGCATATTCTGGTTTTAACTTACTATTAAACAAAAATGATATTGATAGTCTCATAATGTGGTAATTCTAGATCAATGATCTTTTGAATATACTCTTCACGAAACATGATTTATTCTTATTCCCACATATCATGCTCTTAGACTTTTATATTTCAATAATCATGTTAATAATTTTTAACATTCATGGAAACATAAAACAATGTTTCATGTTCCATATTTACATCACTAAAATAATTATTATCAATACATTTACAAAAAATATCCTTTAAAATTATTATTTAATCAAAAAAATCATTTCATTTGAAATAGTTATAGATTTTTACCTTCGTTCCATAAATTCTGTGAGAGAATTAAACCTTTTGAATTTACTTTCTTGTGAATAATCTATTTCTAGAACATTATTTTATTATTTTTATTTTAAATAAATTATCTCGTTGATAAAACTGAATATGTATGTGAAAACTTATTTATGAACATTATTTAGATAATCATTATTTTATAAGTAATGTATTCAATTATTCTAATAGATTCATCTTCCTCACATTCTCAATATCTTGATCTATCAACATCAAGAGGATCACTATCAAAATAATTTAGAAATATATATATCATTTTAACCATCTTTATATAGTAATTAATCCTTCTTTTCATTTGAGATTTTAATTATCCTCTTTTCCTATCTCTTTCTAATGTTCATCAACATTTTCATAGAGGGATCCATGTCAGCTTCTGTAGGAATTGTAACTGAATATTTTAACCAAGTAACATTAAAATAAACTAAAAATATCCACTTTGTATAAAGCTTGTAAAATCAAATATAAATTTTTTTCGATCCAATCAGAGGAAAACATACTTATGATACCACTTATATAGACAACATGGATCGTAGAGAAACCCTAGGAGGTGGGTTACTAGTGTACCCAAAAGAAACTAAGTTTTAATTTATTTTAAATTACTCTCTCATTATCTCAATCCTATTCCCCAGTTAAGAGTAATGGATATGATATGTTCTCTCAATAATCACATATACATGTAATGAATATAATAAAATAAATGGTAGCACACAAATATTTACAAGGTTTATCCTCAATGATAATTCATAACCCTTTTTTGATCAACCTATGGTTACTTCATGAATTTTTTTACCATTGTAATTTTATTGATTAGAAGGGTAGTATAATTTAGTAAAAAAAATTGGAAGGTACCACTAGTTATTCTTTTTCTAGGTTTACACTGGTATCACGAGTACTTCAATGGATCCTCTAATAAAATTCATAATAATATCATGCTTCTAGCTCAATTTTGTTAATAAATCAAACTAAATAATATGTTCTTCTAATAATAGATATTCTATAGTCAATGTAAAATTAATGTTATTTCAAATTTTTCGGTCCTGTTATATTAGCACACAATCCTATTAACTAATGATTATTAAATATATAATAATCCACACTACCTTATTCATCAGTTGAAAAATTATTGGCTAGATATGTTATCCTTTTATTAGTGGTGTTCCAAGCCTCAATCAAGTGTGTGAATGTTATGCACATATTCTCTTCTGTAATTCTCAACTAGGTTTATTTTGGTTCACAAATATAGATGCATTTGTTATAAAAAATCCTTAGTACATATATAATTTCTTATTAAGATTTAATGTTATTGACATGTCTATTTATTTAATATTCCTTAAATAATTTAATCTCACTGTGGTTTTATACAAATGGGCCACGCTCGTTCATTATTATATGAAAATGAAATTCATCACACATGTATATTATTCTACATTTTAACAAATATTCCACATTGAAACTCACTTTCATGATAACTCAAATAGAAAAGTCTCTGAACCTTTTAGATCATCTTATTCAAAATAAACATGTGGATATAGATGACCATTAATGAGCTTATCATAAAAAAAATTTATGGTGCCTCTTTCTTATTAATTTAAGTGTTTTATTTGAATAGATCAGGAAATCCACTACTATCTCCATTAGAAGATCCATGTATCGTCTTCCTTCACTTTTATCTCGTTTTCATGACTAGTGTTTCCCACGAGAAGTCTTTTGTCATTCAAACAACCAAATAATATTGCATGACATCCCTATTCATTATCTAACCATTTAAATTATCTCATATTGACTTTTCACAAAATAATAAGGCTTCATAGACCTATTTCTTAATGAGGATCTTCATAAGCATATAACATAAGGGATGGACTGTGATATATAAATTATCTTCACGAAACTCACGAGTTCATGATTCTCAATAAATAGTTCTTGGGATATTCTTCTTCTTCACTCATGTACAACTCTTTTCATAATATGATTTCTTCTGTGAAAATGGAACATGTATAAACTCTGTTTCTCTATATAAAAGAGATAACTGATAATTATGAAAATAAGTATCCAAATCTAATCCATGGGGATTTTGTATTTATAGTCGACACTCCAACATAATTTTAATTTATTAACCTCAATAAATTAATCCACATAAATTTTGGATAATAATATTACCAAATAATTTAGTGATCCAAATATTTCAGACTTATGTAACACTAAAATTCTATTACTCTTTTCCTACATGCAATAGGGTTAGTGTTTCATAATTAAGATAATTTTCGTGAAAAAATAATCACATGACTCATCATTAAAAACGTAAAAATCGTCCATAAACTCTATTGTCCTTCTTTAACTTTATTTCTCAATAAGAAAATTCTTGTTATTTGATTTTTCATGTAAATAATGATGGTGATTCAAGGCCTGGATGTCCATGATGTTTTATCTCTATATATCCCATAAAATAAATCATCATAGTAGTGGTGGTATTAAATTTAATTGAGATTGGAATAATATAAATAAAAGTGTTTATTAAAACTAATTATATTTTATATGTTAAATTAAATGGTGTGGAAGAGGGTGCATCATTAGATCCAATATGATCAGACATTAGCACTATGTCTGTATGTTTTCTAAATGAATGAATAATAATGAATGGTCCTGGTATGAAATTGAACATTTTAATGGCTATGATATGATTGATAATACTCTATATTTCTTTCTATATTCGATGTGGCACTGGTCTCAGCTTTAGAATACACATTCATACACTGATATGAGTGACGCACACATATGTTCTCACGCGGGCCACCCATATGCATCTATACCGGCACTACATTACCAATTTCGTAATTCAATCCATCATATTCACACCTAATTACCCAAATAGTCACTCACTCATACCACTATGCAGGAATTCTCTAGTTGGCTCTCCCTTTTTATTTATCTTACTCCCACAATAAGTTTGGTTGACTTAGCCATTGTGGCTATCCATTATGTTTGTAAAGATGAAATCAAAATTTTAGTAAATAACTATGTTTGAATTTCACCCCACCAAGTCAAATAAAATACTAAATTCCTAAAATATATTTCCAATATACTTGTTAATTATTTTTATGTTTCCAATGAATTTTTTTTCATGATCTCCAATGAATTGAATCTCTTTATAAAATTATTAATATTTTATTTTAATTTACTAAATTCACATCACATTCTATATGTTGAAGATCAATGTGCTATATTTAAATTATAAAAATAACATGTGTTATGCCCTAGAATTAGATTTAAAATCATCACAATTTATATTTAAACTTATTTTTAAACTTCATCATTTGATATTTTCTAGATAGAATTGAAATATTCAAGCTAGAAGCCCCAAAACCTTTCCATAGTTATCATTCTATTATTATTCAATAATAATTGAATAATTCATCTTACATTGACATTTATTATTTATTATATATTAATATAAAAAATCTCATCAGGCATACACATGGGTTTTTTAAAAACATACTATTTAGAACCATTAATACAAGGAATAAATTTAATGGAAATTGGATTACCCTAAATAGATGAAAATTCCACTCCGTTTTTTCACTTCTCTTTTTCTTCATATCTCTTAAATAAAGTTTTATATTTCATTAACATAAAAATTATGTCTTCAATACGTAACATATTTAAATGTTTAGTACCATCAATTGTTTTCCATTTTTATTCCCATTATCTTGGAATATTGTTAATAATATTTTCAATAAGATAATCAATTAAATTTTTTTATCACCTAATGATTAAAAAAACACACTATAGTCAAAAAATGTTGATGGATTTTTGTTTCCATTTCACCCAATACAAAATCAAAGTCCTCATAGATCACTCTTAACAAAGATATATGATTTTCAAAATCCTTGGTAGTTCTAAAATGAGTAATTTCCATCTCCTTTCTAAAAATGTTCATTATTTCCATTAATAATAACTAATTATAAATGTTACCGTTTATAGGATATAACAAATTAATATTATATTTATGATTTACTTGATACTTCAACATCTATTTAAGAGAAAAATTGGAAACTTATTTCCCTGTAACAATATGATTTTCACTCATTTGTAAATAGTTGTCAGCCCCAACATTAATTATATTATAATTTATATGCTCAAGAAGATACTAATAATCAAATATATCAAAAATATGTGCTCTGGTGAAATTTAAATTTTCAAGAGTTCCTTTGAGAATACTTATCACCACAAAAGAAATCATTTATCTACCAATTCTATTATCGTAAGGAAACAGAAATAAAATTATGATAATCAAATGAAAATTGAAAATAAACTCAAAATAAACTAAATTAATGTAAAAAATAATTATAGGATTTTTATGATACATAATAGCATCTCATGAATGATAGGATATAATACTACAATAGTAGAGGTTATTTTAGTTTAAATTAAATTGGATTATTTATCAGTTATCCTTGATGTTAAATTTTGAGTAAAATTATAAAATACCAATCAAATGATATATCATAGTAAAAATAATGATTTTGGGGGAAATAAAAACTATATAAAATATAGTAAGCACAGCGACAATATGTTTTTCAAAATATTATGAAAATTCCACAATGAAAATCCAAATTTAGAAATATGAAAATTTATCCTAGTAATTTTTTTAAGATAAATACATTGAATGATTAAAAAAATAAAAGGTATTGGTTAACAAAAAGTTAATCATATAAAGGATATATTAACGAAACATTTTTAAACCAATGTGTAAGGTGGATCTTTAGACCAGACCCAATATATATCTATATTCTAATCCTTAGAATCCAATAATATAACATGTTAGTGTAAATAATGTTCTAACCATGAACACTTTATCACTATATCTTTAGATTCCCTTAATCACACATGATAAGTAAATCTTATTTCATCATATCCCCAGAATCCCTCAGTCAAAAAAGATCAGTAAAAAATAATCAAAATAGACATACCAAGAGATTTTTCAATGTAACCTCAGTTGAATAAAATCTCTTTTTAAGAGAAATTAAGTGGAAACGAATTACCTTGATCATAATTTCTCAAGGTAACAATATATTTCAAAACATCAAAATAATAAAAACCTAAAGAATTCATGTTTTCCCCAGAAACACTATTATTATTCTAACGCTCGAAGAGAAAATATATATATATATATAATTGTAAAAAACATTAATAGTTAGATTCTATAATCATTATAATCATTTCTACATCATTTTTAGTATCTTCATCATCATACGATGAAATCAGAGTCTCGCTGCATCTACTGATGAAGTTATTATGACTGATAGTGTGGAAGTTAATATGATGAATGTAACCTAGAAATGAAGAATACCGTATAATGTTTCCACAATCCTTCTGTAGGTTCACTATTATTTTAGTTACTATAAATTCATTCTATACATTCCAAATAATATAATAATTAATTAATTTAAATCAAATTCTTATGATGTCTGTTGTTGTTTTCAAAAAATGAAAATAAGTAAATCATTGTCTCAAAAAAAATTCCCTTGTGAATAAAACAACAAATGAATATTTTTCTCATCGATCGATATTATATATTTGGTAACAAACACCTTTTAGTTGTGACTAGTAAATAATACCCCACTGGAGGTGATGAATCTGACTAGTCTAGAGGAGATCTGTGTAAATCTAGAAACCAAGTAAAAATCTAAACTTCTGGAAAAAAATTATATCTAAAAATGCTATTATATCAAAAAATAATTTTATAAAATTCTTATATGGAAAAAATATGGATTATTTTACTGTATTTTTATTGTATTTTTTTCTATGGGGTAAAGAATAATGCTAATGTAAAAGTGGTGCCTACGGAAATAGAAGAAGAAGACATTTTTTCATCTAGGGTTATATTACAGATTCATATAACCATATACGCCATGAAATATTATTTATAAAGGACACTATGAAGTTTTATGGTGTGATTTCATCATTATTGATGAATGAGACCAAATGAATGAACAATGATAGTGAATATTCCGGTAATAGTGGTCTCCTAGTTGTGTTTGTTAACAATCAAGGTAGATAGATAGATAAACTAAATGGGTTAGAAACCATAAGAGATAGATGAAAATTAAGATAAATAGTTGGGTTTATATTTTTGGGATATATCAAAAATGGTCATAAATGAATACACTATCTGAAGATTGGTGAATTATTGATGAATAAGACAATGAATCACAAACACATAGAGAATCAATTGAGGTTAATATTATTAATAAAGATAATAGTATTGAAAGTTATTTATTTATAACAACTTATAATGATATGAATGATTCAGGATGTATTTTATATTCTATTTTCACTTTTTATATATGTTTTATAAGTTAATTTTTTTATGTTTAGGAGGTGTGTGGTTGTGATATTATGAAAATAAATAGCATGTCGAAGGAAAAAAATTTGTATTATTATAGTGAATTTTTTCATGATTGTTGAAGTTATTATCACACATACCAATGTTATTTATGTGCCTCATTTTATAATGATCTTGACTTCTTGAGGAATTTGTTTGTTAAAAAGGTTTTATGAAATTTTTAGTGCTTGAATTCCCAAAGTGATGATAGGATTAATTACTATGATTAAAGGATAGGATATTAAGAAATTATAAAATTTGATTCAATAAGTTGATCTTTATACAAGTTATGAAAGTTTTTTTATATGTGGATTTCAAATTGGTTTGTATAAAAAAAATTATTTAAAGATTAATGTGATATTTTCGTTGATTTTTCATGGAATGGGGGATACAAAATATTTTTCTCATCGTATTTAAGAAGTTGTAACACTCATAATGGGTTTGACAGGTAATTTCTATCCTATACATGACACTAGTAATATAATTATTGAATATGATATATGATTAAAATTTTATATTAAGGTCTATTTTGTTGGTATTTATTTAAATTTAAAGAAAAAGAAAAATTAATGTGATTTGTAGTGGGATGTTCTTCTATGAGAATATATGGGATACATTATTGATAAGAGAATCAGTGTGTGTTGTATTATAAAATATAAAATAGGGAAATAAATAGAAGTGGTTGTTCCAAATTATAAAATAATAAATATTGGAAATCTATAGTGGGAGAACCATCTAGGTAGATTGTATAATTAGTGTGCACTAAAAAGAAAATAAATTGGCTAAAGGGTATTCTAATTTGGGTGGTTGTTTCTTTTATGAGTTATCCAAACTATGATATGCTGATAAGAAGATGAACTACCACACCAATTGAAATAGAATAATACTTATGATATTAAAATATAATTAGGTTAGATTTATTATAATTTTTAAATTATAATAATAATTCAATTTTTTTCATGGGTTATGCATTCACCAAATATCATTATTTTTTGTGTTCACTATTTTCATTTAGTGAGTATAAATTATTTCTTACCGACATTAGGAAAATTATTCCATTGGTGATTTTAAATACACATTATATGAGTATTATATAATATGAATTTTTTTAATGTATTTATTATAATCAATGTTTTTTCAAGAGTTATTTTTTTATAGATTTGTTTATTGGTGACTAACTAGTAGTGCAATTTAGAAGGAAATTTAAATTTTGGTTTAAATAAGTATTATTGAAAATTAATTTAATAATTATTTTAATAATATAATTATTTTTTTATAATTTAATATGAAATTATTTATCATAGAAATAGAATTTAGAGTAAAAAAATTTCTATATTAAAATTTTGTAGTAAATACACACAATTAATTAATTATGTAAATTTACACCAAATATATATATATAATTACTACAATAAAAGACATAAAAAATTACCTAGTAATTTCACTCAATAACTTTGAATAGTAAATTTACATAAAAACATTATACAATAATTTATATAAAAACATTATACAATTAATTTACAATAAACACATTTTACCACAAATTTACATAGTAATTTAATCCAGTAAATTTATAGTGAAAAGTTTATATTTACACGAAAATTTTAAACAAAATATTTACAAAGTTTATTTGTTATTTTGATATACATTGTAAATTGATATAAAAAATATAGATAGTAAATTTAAAACTTAAAATTACAAAGTACATTAGAAATTTACAAGCTAATATAAAAATTCTTTTATGTTTTTAGTAACCATTACTAGTTATAAAATATAATGACATGTTAATGGTTGAATAATATATATTACATATGGGTTTTAGGATTTTTATTATTAAAAAAAGTTTGTAAAATTGTTTTCTAGTATTTGACCTAGTTGAATGTACTAAATTGGATGGTATTTATATAGAGAAATGTACGCCTAGAAAACTATTCACACTGAGAATGGGGTTTAAGTCAATAGATGATTCTTGTGCATTTTATATTTCATATTTTGGAAATATAATATTTATTTTATGAAGTTAATATGAAAACAAATGTATATGGGATAATTTTTTTCACATCATCATTATATCCATGTAACAAATAAGGGTGTTAAAAGATGACAAAAAAGATGTCAATGTAAAACATTATCAGGTGGAGAAACAAGTAGATGTACAAAACAAAAGTAGGTATCTTTAAATTCATACAATTACATTAAATGTGTCACATTTATTAAAGAGTATAATAAATAATTAAATACAACAGATTCATAAAATATAATGTGAACACAATTAAAAATAATGAAAAGGTAGCAGTTCTGCTAGAAATAAATCATTCATATTGAATTAAGGTTAATATTTCATTTTCATTAAATTTTACATGATCTAGTGGTCATGGATCTATTGGATATAAAATAGTTGACTAATTTAATTTTTTAATAAATAAAAAACCATGAGATTTAATTTTCTACAGATATATGGATAATGTTTTATTATATAAAAAAATGTACCCAAAACCCCGCATTTTTATTTTCTATAATTTATCATTGAGGAATAAAATAACTAACATAATTTGGCATAATGAAAAAATGATTTAGGATTATATAAATTCTAAAAATGTGGTTATTTTTAACCAAAACTTTCATATATAAATTATTATCACCTTTTATTTAGTTCTGTAAGATTTAATCATTATTTTGAAATTATCTCATTTTGTGAAACATTATTATATGATGGGACTTCAAAATCATTTTCTTAGTTATTACTAAAATTACTAAGGAAAATTTTCTAATATAATCCCATTATAAATTTAATAAATTATAATATTTTAATGAAAAGGCCATATATAAGTCTCTCCCATAAATAAGTCATTATTTAGGTATGTAACATTTAATGAACATGGGATCAAACATCTAGGTTGTTGGATGAAATTTGGATCATGTTTTTTATCAATGTTTAAAAATTTAATGTATCAAAAAACCAAGGAGGATTATTTTGAATAATTTTTGGGATTATTGGGCATAGAAAATTTAATATGTAAATAAACATGGTTAGATAATTTTAATGTGTAAAAAAATAGGAACATTTTATTTTAAAGAATACACAAATGTTGGGAATATGAATGACATAATTAAGTGAATTATTAATGATGTTATAAATTATTATTTTAATCATGTGTTTAATATAGTGACAAGACATTTTAATACTTGACAATTACATCATTTTTATGATAAATAAAAACATAGTTACGCTTTCCAAGATAAAAAGGTTTTGTATCTTGTGAAAATTAAGTTTATATATAACTTTTAAAAAATAAAACATAAAAATTATTTGAACCCTTATTATTTATACTCTTAAAATCTCCCACGATATATCTATAAAATTTAACCACTTGAGGAAATAAATCAAAGAAAATGGTGTGAAAACTCCCAATAAGGGGATATATAGTATAGAAGGAATAAGAGATATGAATCAATAGTACATGGGTGAGCATAATCATAATCATAATATCAAAAGAATGAGTCATTATTATAGGCAAATGGGAATAATTTTAAAAAATAATGAAATTTATAATATTTATAATAAGTAATAATTATTACATATTAATCAAATAACACATAAATATGTGAATAAACCTTGCATCATGTTCATTTATTCCTGTATGTGAATAAATCATAACATCATAATATTTAACAATATAGAATTGTGTTTATATATGATACCCAAAATCCCATGAGATATATCACATTACCCAATTCATTTGAGGGTATGAAATTTTATATGATCTTTTATGTCATAATATTTTCATAATCATGCATTCAACATGGAAAGATAACATATAACAATCAGAGTAATGAAATAATACCATTGAAAGGAATGGGTTTCACAAAGTTTTCATAATGAATAAATTAATGAATAACCTTTTCGGTTCCCAAAATAAATAAGTAAACAATATTTTTTCATAAAACATCATTTTTATTTGAAGAAGAATTGACTTAGAATAAGTCAAATATGATTATTTGAAAGCTAAATTATTTTGGAAAAACAAATTTCCAATTGTATTAGAAATAACTTTGACAAAAAATAAACATATATATGCTTATAAATTAAATTAAAATAATAATTTAATTAAATATGAATAAAATTTGAATAAATATAGATCGAATATAATGTACAAGAGGCGATAACACAAAATAGTAGAAGTTGGGATTGAAAATCCTTTTATATTAGATCCTTTTTTATTTCATAACTTTTAAACCTCTTGTATTATGAATATTTCTTTATTAAAACAAACAATAAGAATAAAATTTTGTTAAAAAAATTCAATATTGTTCAATTATAATCATTTTATTTTATTCATTAATCACCATTATTAATGGTGAAACTTTTAGATATCATGTTTTCCAAAAAAATATCTTGTGTTTCTTCGATTTAGTGATTTTATTTATTGCTATTAATACATTATTATGATTAATTATAAAATAGTATATATATATTTATACTTTTATATATTACTTTTAATTTTTCATAATCATTTGTAAATTTTGTGATGATTAGAGAGTTGGAAACCACCTCATGGGAAACTAACACGTTGTGGATTTGACATTGTCAAAAGAAGGGGAATGAAAAGTATAAAATATAAATGAATCATAAAGATGATCAATATAGTACACTAATAATATTAATATAATACTAACATACTGCTCAATTAATCATAGAATATTTGGTTTTGGATATAATAGATACAAAGACGACAATAAATGTTAAATGAGAGAAAATATTCATCAAAACATACCCTCTTCTTGGTCTTGCTTCTTTTATAAATTAATAAACTCCATGAATTATTAGAGTTGGCTTACACCTGAATGTCACTAAGTATTATAAAGGTGTAAGGAAAAGTTATTTGGGTTGATTTTTGGCTTCATTAGGTGGATGTCATGTGGTTTTAAAATTGTATGGATATAGAGTGTTTATAGTTGAGGAGGGGTTATTTCAAGGATAAAATATTATATAAAATATAATTTCCATGGTAAATATTATTAGAGTGATATTATATGAATTTAAGTCAAATATGAATAATATAAAATTATTTTGTACATTTAATTATGTTTAAAACTGAATTAATTATTTTATTAAAAATTAAATTTGGAAATTGAGAATTAAGTATTTTAATGGAATGCATTAAACTTTGGACTTTGAAAAATGATTTTTTGTCTTGTAAAATCGGTTTATTATATTTAAATGGCTCATTTATCTCATTAAATATATTTTTGGTCGATAAGAAATTTCTATAATTTATTAGATCATAATAAAATCATGAATGATGTAATATAAAATGCATTGGTTACAAAAAAAGTGTATTTCTACTATTCACTTAAAAATGAAATATATTAGAAAACTTCCAAAAAAACCATCCTAATATAATTTTTATGTGTTGATTTAAAAAATGATGTTATTTTTATAAAAAATAATCTATTATATGTACTTGTACTTTTTATGGTCATAAATTATTATTTTTGAAATACAATAAAATATCCTTTATTAAAAATGTTCTTATAGTTTCAATGCTTTTTTAATAGTGATATTTATTTTATGGTATTATAATAATTATATTTTCTTCAATAAATAAAGATAAATATTGTTCATAATAATTTGTAATTATATTTAGGTCAAACTATTATTCCAATGGTAAGGTAACTATTCCCAATTCTCAGATTACTATTCATAGTGGCCATGTTACTATTCCCAATAGTAAGGCTAATATTAAAATGCTCATATTTTCCCTTAAAAATACATATCAATCCCTTAAAACATCATTTACTAAAATTAATCAAAATTTTATATTTTTTCCTTTCCTAAAATGTCATTCTATTTACCAATATTCATTTCTAACAAAGTTGTTTGTTCGGGTGATAATTATAGATGATTTGAAAAATAAAAATTTTCTCCTTATTGTTTTTATAGTTTTTATTTTTTCCTATTCTAATATTTATCATTTTTATGAGTTTATTTGTTAAAAAAATTTATAGTCTTCATTATTGAAGTATTCTTTTTGTTGATTTTTCATTGGGTTGTATGGGTATAATATGTTAATATGTAATATAACACACATTTATTCATGAACTTATAATTATATTTAATTCGTTGGCCATTAAAATCTTCAATAATTTATTTATATAATCCTTAAAATTTTCCCCCATATAATCAATTGGGAATATATGAGGGTATTTTTGTTTCATTGTTTCCTTAGGATCCCATGTTGCAACATCGTATTTATGGTACTCCCATTGCACTTTTACAAGTAGAGTTGTCTTGTTGTGAAAATATTTGTTTACATGATCTAACATCTTTATTGGATACACCACATAAGATAAGTCAAGATTCAGATGTACCACCTCTTTTTTTAGTACACTTGAGTGATCCCATATGTAATTCCTTAGTATATATATATGGACAACATCAAGAACATGAGTTACGTTTTGTGGAACCGAAAACTGACTGGTCACTACTCTTATAGAATCAAGGATCTCAAAGGGGATAATGTACCAAAGTCTATGATTTCTTGTATTTCCCAAGTAAATTACTCTCTTGAATATTGATATTTGATGGCACACATTTTGACCAAGTTTAATATCGAGGTCCCTTAGAAGGTTTTCAACATGTCTCTTCTACTGACTCAAAGATAATTTTATATTTTATTATATGGATTGAACCTTATCTTTCATTTCATTCACAATATCTGCTCAAAGTGTCTTATATTGACCAAATTTATCCAAATATGTTTGGGTTTTATAACAATTACTTTATAGAGATTCATGTAGAGTCCTTTGAATACACTAGTAATATCTATCGATGTATGATAACATAACTAATGGGTGATGGTGATCCCATATTTCATTAAATTATGTTGAGAAATAAATCACTATTTCATTGAGTGTCTCAATTTTATGTTAATATTGTTCATCGGTTTAGAGTTGATAGGTCATACTGAAGATTAATTTAGTATTCGAATAATATATTATACTTCTTTAGAATTAATAATTGAATTGAGGATCATCGTCATAAACGACCAAAATTAGTACCCCACACAACCTCTCTACTTCCTTTAAATATATCATGGAATGTTGGCTAGTAGATAAATATTCATGAATAATGGTGATGTGAGAAATGTTGGAGAGTCAATCCACCATAACCCATATCACATTTCATAGTTTGGATGCCTTCTAGAGACATGTGAAAATTTATATTTTGATTTTTCCCATTTCCCCAATGGTATGAAAATTTTTTTAATCTCCCCCTTGGACTTATGTCTCTCTTTTTTAATATGATTACCAATAATGCACTTTGAGGTGTATTCAGTATTCTCATACTTCATGTTGTCCCGCCAAAAATCATTGTATGTCTTGGTTCTTCCATAATGGACACAATCATATAGGTTATGAAAATTATTAAAAAGAACATTCATTATCTCAAGTGATAAAGTTACAAATAGTCTAGTTCAAAACCAAATGAAATCATCTTAATCAGTTCTAAATTCATGATATTTCTCTTCATTTACTACATTCACCGTCTTCTGAAGCTCCAAGTCACCATGTTGTGCATCACCGATCTTCTCTAGGATAGATGGTTAGGAAATCATTTGGGTAATTTAATATTTTTCCATATGGTTAAGATTTTCATATCTATAATTGTTATATAAATGAGGATAGGGTATTTCTTAATCTGAATCATGGATAATGTAGTAGGTTCATTTCTTCTAAGAGCATCATCTACCATTTTCAACCTTCTATGATGATAATGAATAGATAAATTAAATTCCATGATCACCTCTAACGATCTTTTTTATGTATACTAAGATTTTTTGTGTGAATATATACCACAGAAACTTTTTATCTATATATGTACTACACATATGACCATAGAGGTATTTTTAACAAATCATAAATGTGGAGATCAAAAATGTTAAACTTGGATCATGTGTGGTGTAGTTCTTCTCTTGGATATTCAACTATCATGAGTTATAGACTATCACATTGTCATTTTAATGAGAAAACAACCCAAGTCTTTTTTTAAATCATCATTGTATTTCAAAAACCATTCATCATTTGAGGGTTGTGTGAGTACATATATAGTGATTAGGCCTGTATTGATATCCTTATATAATTCCAAACATTCTCCCATCCAAAAATATTTTTCCCCATTTTGTTTTAATATAGTTAGTAGGATAAATAATTATTGTAAATTTAACCTAAATAATCCGTAGTATGTAACAAATTAATGAATTATAAATATCACTATGACATTAGTGAGTTGGTGACATTCCTCAATTTCTATTTTCATTGAATTGTCCAAAAACATTTCCTCATAGTTGATAATGATCCCCATGAATGTGACTTTCTATATCTAGAATTCATAATTATTAAAGTTAGAATACAAATATTTTCTCAATATTTCAAGCACAATCCTTATATTCTCTATATCCTCCTCCTTATTATTGGATTAAATGATAATATCATAAATAAATACTACCACATATTTTTCAAGGTAGTCACTAAAGTCACTCTTCATAAAATACATGAACATTTCATGGGAATTATTATGTCTAAATGAAATACCTATGAACTCATAGTGCCTATAAAATTTAATGAAGGGTTCCTTTTAAATATCTTCCTTATTTAACATTAGTTTATTATATTCAGAAAAAAAATCCACCTTTGAGAATTACTGATCTCCTTGATGTTTATCTGACAAATAATTAATCATTGGTAGGGGAAACTTTTTATTCATTATCAACTTATTAATATTCTATAAATCGATGAAAAACCACATATGTCCATTCTTTTTATAAAAAAAGTGTGCACTAGTTCACCCAATTGTTATACATTAGGTCATGTGATTGCTTTTTCAAAATTACCTTTTTTCATTTACACTTTATGTTATATCAAGGACAACATGTAGGGGATTTTGGATATAGGAGTGGCTCCCAATATTAGTTTTATTGATAACTCTACCTTGAAATAGGGGAGTGGGAAACTATATTGGGAATACATCAGTATATTACCTTAAAATGGACATTTCCCCAATGTGGACACTTTATTTTGACTAAACCATTAGGGTAAGGCATTCTTCATCACTGGGAATCAGTACCCACATCCTTGATAAACGTTCCAATAGAAATTCGTGATCTTACTTACATTTATACATGGGCATGTGATGGATAGGAATGTATAAATAGATTTTGTTTTCAATATATTTCATGTGGGTTCTATATAAAAAGGGTCAATATATTTCCAATATCAAAAACATTCCACCTCACTAAGGATTTCAATATTAAATGGAAGAATCTTCCCATGGAATTTAACAAGAGAAGAGTCCAACACATCGGTTGTATTGATTTCACCAGAAGTTGTTTTTATAGAAATTGATATTTCAAGGTATTGGGTTTTTGATTAAATTATTATTTAAAAAAAAATTATATAAAGGAATTCTTAGAACAAAAATCAAATAAAACGTTTTCTAATATTTATTGAATAGTATGTGTACCTTGTTGGACTTCATTTTCATGTTCCACCTTAGTGGTAGAGTTGTAATAAGATTTCCCAATTCCCCTCCACTTTGTGGTTTTTGATATTGATTACCTCAAAAGCCTCATGGTTTAGTGAACTAGATTTCATAGTGATATTAATCCTTGTAGTTTAAGTAGTGTACCATGGGTGGTGCAATAGTAGCTTCTTTTTTCCACCATAACATTGGTCAACTTCTTCATGTCTATTTTAAATCCATAATCTCAATGGCCTACTCTCCAAAACATAAATCATTTAATTTTTCCTATATGTAAATTTCCATGATGATTTATCCAACATATATGATATGTGGGTTGTTGGATCTTCTTTACACTCTTTTCATTTGATCTTATAGCTTGAATATCAGTTCTTCTCATAGTATCTCCATATCATTGGGAGCATTATCCAGACTCCATATCTACTTTGATAGTGTAACAAACTACTTTATAAATTCCAATGTCTTGGATAGATATATCCTTTTATAGCTGTGGTTTTAAATTACTAAATAACATATTTATTTTGTAATCATTTTTTTGAAAAACGCGTGGCGTATCTTGAAAGACTTGTGAAATTTTCCCCATAAGCCCTAATAGATTCAAAATCATTTTTCATATTATCGATAAATTAATAATACAAATTTTATTAAAGAGTTCAATGGAAATAAATATTAATAAATATATTCTTAATGACTTCCCAATCATATTATTATATTTCATCATCCACCTTCATATTGTTTATTAACTCCCACTATTCATTAAACTATCCATCTAAATAATAGAATTTCAAGGTAAATTTATCCTTCTCAAAATAGTCATGTATAGAAATGGTCTTCTCCATGGAGTTAACCCTCCATTATAGAACAAGTGTAATAAAATATTCCATAAATTTAAGTGTTAATTGTCATGTAATGGACTCTATAAAAAATTTATCCTTCTTCGGTGAGGGAAGAAGTTCTGTATACATTGGGTTATTATTCCTAACTGGATATAGTTGGGTAAGAATCTCTTTGATGTTTTAAAATCCACCACCCATTTCATTAGAAATTTCATTCGAAAAGTATTTTCATTCTTCCTTACAAGTGTGGTTTGTATGGTTTCACCTATTTCCCCCTATTTTCATAAATGAAATATGTCTGAACAAAAAATATTTCTATAAAGTATGAATATATAATATATTGCAACTCCAAAATAATTATAAAGTCATATATTAGTAGAACCCTTTGTTTAAAATCATCCACAAATTATTCTTCAAGGATAATGTAATTTAATCATTTTCCATCATTATGAGGAATAATTAATTTAGTTATATACCAATAATAATATTTTTTATAGAACATTTGATAAATCAAATCATATTCTATGAGAGAGTCAAAACTGTTTTGAAGCACCACATCTTTGTCTTATACCCGGTTATGATCATGTTAATACCAAATCCACCATTATTGGGTTATTACCAATAAGTACAATTGTGACATAAGAGAATAAACTTTTGTATACAGATAAACATTTTATTTCTCAAAAACCTCATGATCGTATACAATAAAAAACATTAGGATATTTCCCATAAAACTCAGACTTATCTGTTGGATTTTCATTAATTTTTTCTAGTCCCAAACCTAAAATTAACTAAACCATTATATGATACAAACTATTGTAACACCAAATTATTATACATGACTATGACATCATACTTAATATAAAATACATAATGTTAAAATATTTCATGATGAATAGGTTTAGTACCGTGGGAAAAAGAGGTTCATACATCACTTCTACATAATAAAACATAAATATAATTTTAATGCATCGTCTTTATCATTGTAAAATTTATCATTATAACCTTAGTATATATATTCACATGAGGATATAAATTAAATAAATAGGTGTTCTAAAATCCCAGTAAGGGAATGGATAACGTAGAAGGAATAATATATATGAATCAGTAGTACAGGGGTGGGCATAATCTTCATCATCATATCATAATAATGGGATCATTATCATTTTAAATAGGGAATAATATGGAAATTAATGGAATGTTTCATATTTTTAATAATTTAAAATCATCACATAGTTTTCAAATACTATATATAGTATTCAGAAAGATAACATCATGTTCACGCACAACATATATGTATAAAAATTAACATCCTGATTTTGAGTAAATATAGCAGCATGTTCACAAAAAATACATATAATATAATGAGATATACCAAATAACCCAATGAATTTAAGGAAAATATAAATTTTTACCACTTTTTACATCATTAAATTTTCATTATCAAGCATTCCACGTGGAATGATAATGTATAAAAATCACAATCATTAAATAAACCCACAGAGATTAATGAGTTTCATAAAGTATTTATAGTGAATACATTCATGAATAACATTTGGGTTACAAAATGAATAATTTAAATCATATTTTGGAATAAAAATTCATTTCTATTTGAGGAAGAAACATCTTTGCATGATAAAAATATGTGTTTTGGGGAAATAAATTCTTTTATAAAATTATTTCAAATTAGATTAAAAATATTTTCAAAATGGTAGAAACATGTATATCCCTAAAGAGAAAATTGTAACAATAATGAAGTGAAATATTAATGAAAATAAATAAATTTCTATACATAATATAATGTAATATTTTTGAGGTCTAAAAATAAATGGATTTGGGTTCGTGAATCCTGTTACCTTATATCATAGTTTATTTTTGTCATTTTTACAATCTTTTATAATGAATATTGGTTTATTAAAACATGAAATTATATTTCATTTATGTCCAAATTTTTTCACTATTTAATAATTATAATTATAAGATTTTATTCCTTTACTGTATTGATTAATTTTGAAATTTATTTATATCATAGTTTCTAAAAATATTTTGTCTTTGGTTAATTAAATAATGTCACATTATTATGGTTTAAAAATTATTATGACTAACTTAAAAAGGTAATAATTACATTTATTTATAAATTTATATATTTAAAATAATTTTTTAGAATCATCCATATTGGTTTTGATAATTTTATAGTTGGAATCATCCTCTAGGGTGCTTAATCAACCGTTAAAGGGACATTATCAAAAAAGGGGAAGATAGAATTTTGGAATATAAAAATATCCAAAATATAATCATTAATGTATGTTTACATCATTAATATAATGGTATAATGCAACTCAATTATTCATATAATATTTTATTTTGAATGTAATTGAGAAAAAGAGGAATATAAGAGAAAAATGTGAGAATAAGTTAATAAACACATACCATATTTTTTATGTTACTTCTTTTCTACGGCACTAAAATCCATCAATCAATTGATTTGATTACTCAAGGACTACCATAAAGATTATAATGGTCTTAATAATGTTTATTTGAAAAAATATTTAGCATTGGTAAGTGGAAGTAAAGTTTTTTTCAAAGGGAGGGAGAGGGGAAATTTCTAATTTATTTGATGAGTATTTTGAAGATAACAAAATGAAAAAAAATTACATTAAAAAATTATAATATCGTTATTATTAAAATTTTAAGTCATATTTGAATAAAATAGAACTATTTTAGTAATTTTAAGGCTCTCCAAAACAAAATTAGTTATTTTATTAAAACTGAAACATTGTTATTTTAATGGAATAAATTTAGACTTTATAATTTAGAAAATAATTTTTATTCTTGGAAAATAGGATAATTATATTTAAATTAATAATTTATCACATTAAATATTATTTTTATTAATCCAACATTTATATAATTGATGAGTTCATTATTACATCATGAATGATTTAATTTAAATAACACCAGGTATGATAAAATAATATTTAAACATAATACCAAAAAAAATGACTTAAAAATTAAAAAATAACCCTTAGAAAATTTAAATGTAATGATTTATAATATAATATTAATTTTATCAAAATAATATTAGTTGTATCTAACTTTTTTTTATATATAAATAATTTTTATTTTATTAATAAATTAGAATACATTTTAATAAAAATGTACTAATATTTTCTTTGAGTTTTCAATATTAATATTTAGTTTATGGAATTATAGTGATTATATTCTCTTAAATTAAACCTGATAAATATTAATAATATTACCTTTTATAATTTTTAGGTCAAATTATTATTCCAACTATTAGGTTATTATTCTCAATATTGATATTATTATTCTTAACATCTGATTTACTATTCCTAACAGTCAATATATCATTCAAATGGTCAGTTTTCCTATTATAAAATCCTATTAATACCATAATAAATCACTCACAATAATTCCTACCGTGGATCTATATTTTCCTTTTCAAAAATATAGATTATTTTACTAATATTTTGTTTTTTTATAATGAAATCTGTTTGGGTGATAATTTTAGTAGATTGGAAAGTTCTAAAATTTCCCATTATAGTATTCATATTAAATATTTCTAAAAAAATTGTAATTTTTTTGAATATTTATGGGTTTAGTTGTTCAAAAATGTAATGATATCCATCAATGAAATAATGTTTTTATTTTGTTTCATTGTTTTTTATGTTTATGATAATATGAAATTAACAATAAAAACATTTATTCAAGAAACAGATAATTTTTATATATTATGGGACATTAAATTAGAGTCTATGTATTTTTTACAAAATTTTAATGGGTTTGGAGAATAACAAATATCAAGAAATAAAGAAATAAAACACTAGGAAGAACAATTTACTAGATAGATATTCTCCTTATCATTCAATAATGATTGAAGAAACCAGGATATAAAATATAATTATTTTTATCTTTAGGAAATTATATAAATTATTTGGGGACTTTATAATTCAATTATTTGGTGATAGTTGTAGTCCCTTACAGCATATCATGGGAAATTGAGAATGTTTAAATGAAATCCATGTTTTTTTGTCAACTTAAATTCAAAAACCTATTGAACCCATCATGAAATTCAAAAACATTTGTTTGTTGTATTATCATATTTTGAAAATTTTAGATTAGCTTGATGTGAGAGTTACACATAATGAATACATTTTTAGATATGGAAACATAATGCATGTATATAATAATTTGATAAAGGTATTGATCAAAACGATATGAATGAGAAATATAAAATTAAATATTAACTATACAATTAACATACGAGAATGATTTAATGCCTTATTCTCTAAGATCAAGACATTTATAAAGGTCTGAAAATAATTAAATAAAACATAAATAAATTTTCCACACGTTTGGAGTCCTATTAAAAGGGAAACATGTAAAATGTTTTCAATAACTCTTAAATACTAAATGTAAAGGCACTTCATTAATAAAAGGATTTTGGAAAGGTGAAAATAATTTGAAAATATATTTGGATGTGTCACATAAAATATAGTTTTCAAAGAATATAAATACATTTACTCATTAAAAATGATAATTATGTGATTCGTTAATGTTTTGTAAATAATATTATATTTAAAATATCATCCTATTTAATTTAATACATAATATAACATAAACATACAGGGTATTTGATAACAATATCAAATCATATTGGTAGTAGTCAATGAAAGGGATTTGCTTTTACAACCAATTATTTATGTGTTTGATGTTTTATAATCTTATTTTTATACATGTTTATATTTCGTATTAATTTACATTATTTTTAGTTGATTTATAGAACTCCATTTTTGAGCTCTGAGAAAGGGAATTTGTGTTTTAGTATAACATTTAGTATATGAAAACCCTTAAAATTTATCTTAATATAGATAATAATTATCCAAAAATATTAAAAGAAGATAAAAAAATAAAAACAAAGAAGATAAAAATATGGTTGATTTCATATATCAATTAAATGATGATTATTATTTACCAAAATGTTGTACACAAACAAATTTTATAAAAAAAATATTTTCATCTAAGATATTTGTTTCATATTCAACAATGGTAATTTAATTTTGAATATTAATTCAATTAAAATTATCAAATATAAAACGTTAATTCCCATTAATTATTTTATATATTTAAATGAGTAAATGCAGTAGTTAAAATAAAATCATCCACACAAAACATTAAGAAAAAAAATTCTATGTTAAATTTAAAAATCATACAAAACTGGTTCACATTAATATTTAATTCAACACTCTAAACATATTCTATATATTATCATAAAGAATACATTAAAACCTATCACATATTTTTGATTTTATATCACAAATAAATCACCCAAAATACCTTATTAAACTAATACTATAAGGACCTGGCCTTAAATAATTACATTATATTGAGTTAAACGAATAATTCACATTGAGTATCTTTTCAGGTTTAGTGTTTTAGAGAATTAAAACATAACAATAACTTCTAAAAAGATTACAAGTATAAAATTCTACTCAGTTTCCTTATTTTTTTCAAAAAATAATAACTATTGAAAAAAAGAGTAATATCTAGTTCCTTGTTTAAAACAACATGAATTTTATTTGATCCCGTACTTTACCCCATTCCACATTATGTCCTAAGAAAAAAATTTCAAAAACATGGGATGTGTATAAAATGCTCAGTAAGGGATACACAAAAAAGAAAAACTGAGAGTTTTTCAAAAAACAAAAATTAAACCATTAATACTTTAACATAAGTAATACTTTTCAACTTTATGAAGTAGTAAGTACTCTTCATTGAATAATAGATCACTAAATACACTTTTGTAACCAAAGTATTACCAAAAATCCCATATAAATAACACATAACTCATAAAGGTAACTTGGGACATAAACATACTTAAATGAAATAACCATTCGGTCGACATCCACAAATATAACTAAATAGAATAGTCATACGGCTGACTTCCATACCCAATGAAGTGGAGGTTATAATGTAACCACTTGTCCTGGTTTATCACGGCACCACCCATCATTTGGTTTATCACGTAACCAACCCTCAAATGTCTAAGTACCATTATAAAATCCTGACACATAAAATGAATATAAAGGAAAGAAAACATTTCCACATTTCAATGAAAATATATCACATAAATATATTGACATAACAAATCCATTTTCAAAACCATTTTCAATACCAAAATACATAAAAGAGTATATGGTAATTATTTTCCTTTTAAAAACATTATGTCTTGTTAATGAAGCCAAAGATCAAATAATACTCGTGGCGGCAGAAAGGCTGTTGTCACCGCATACGTTAAAAGAAACATTCCATTTTTTCATTTTGTAAAACATTTCATAGAAAATTATTCCCTTCGAAAAGTCAAGGGTGTTTATGTAGCGTATAAAAGAAAGTAGTGTATTGAAACAAAATATGCCTTAATAAAAGGAGATTGAGATGATGTCCCTTACCTCTTGTCTGACTTGACCCGTTCGTTCTATAATCTCTTGAATAATGAACTAAAGTTAATTTTTACTAGATTAAAAACCTTTTTCAATTTTATTATTCCTTTTATATCACTTATAACCATTTTATAAACATTTCGTAATCATTTATGTTAATAACATTTGTTTTGTCGATATTTGGTATTTGAGTCAAAAATTGACTTTTAATAATTACAAGTTGTTCACATGGTCAAAATTTCATTATATCTAAAATTATATTCATGATTTAGATATCATATATATCATATAAATCCAGTATATATATGTATTTATAATAGAACATAACATTTGGAGGTAAGAAACGAAATGCACCGTTCATGGGGACGGTAAGCCGTACGTATGCATGAATGCTACTTCCATTTCTATTTCTTATTTTAATGGAATTAAAACATAATTATACATAGGTATATTTTAATTCTTGTATAATATCATATAATATAATTAACTTTATCATGTATACATCCCAAATATGGCATTAATGATTCATATCACTTTGAGGGGGCAGTAGTCCTCACTTCCTCAAATGAAATTTTCGCGTTTACCCATAATAGAAACCATAAAGGTATGCTATAAAATAAAAATAAAGAAACATAATGAAAAAATAAAAATAATATATATCATATATACATATAGTGTCATCAAAATTTCCACCATGAGAGGCGGTAAGAGATAATCGAACAATCATCGTTTAGTGAGGCGTTAGATTTCCATTTAGAGAAAGAGTATGTTCTTCACCCAACAGATGGAGGTGTGTGTAGGTGTAGTTCAAATAATCCTCATAACAAAATCCTATTATATTTATGATACTGGTGTTTTTATAAAATAAAGGAATAAAAATGTTTTAGGGGTTGGAGAAGTAAATTAAAAGAAAAGAAGTTAAGTGAAATTGTTAGCTTTAATTTGGGTAACCCCCTTTGGTTTGAACCAAAATGGTTTGTTGAAGTGACTTCTGCCTAAAGTAATGCTTCTAGGTGGAAGATAGATATGTAGGGAGCTAAATTTGGAAGATTTTGGATGAGACAAAAGGCTAGATAGGTGTGAGTAATTGGTTAGAAATGGTATCGTTTTATAAGGGGGAGGAGGGGCTCTTTATGAAAGTGTGAAAATATTATTTTATTATATAATGATAGTTAGTTTCTAAAGGTCCCAAAATCATAAGTGTCAAAGATAATATGACTCAAGGTCGAAATAAAATCATTAAATTAGAATTTGACTTGTTTATGGTGTTATTTTAATATTTGCAATATTATTTTGTTAAATGATTTATTAATAAGGTAAAAACTACATCATTATTGTGTCATAAATAATTTAATTTATTAGATGTCTAAAAATTATAAAAAAAATTACCATGATCTGTGAAATATTTTAATATTTCCAACAAATATTAATAGTCAAAACAATAACTTATGTAACCCTATGTAAAAATTAATTTACTAAAAGATATTTGTTAATGTAATTTTCACCTTTACATTAAATTAATTAACCTAAAGTTTCATTATCATTTATAAGTGGCTCAATGGGGTCTGCAAATGCACACATGGATGTTCATGGTCGTCCATTACCCATCCAATAAGTTTAGGACATGTTTTTAGGTAATTTTGAGTTATTATAATATTCTTTTTACCTTGAATGACCCTATTTACCGTTAACAGTGGTAAATAAAAGTCAAATGTTACTCTTCACCAATACTTATTTTCATAATATTGAACTCAATTTTACTTACTAATAAAAACCATGTATTTCATATTTTCGAAATTCAATTCACAGAATTGGTAAAATTTCATTTAAATGACAGTCAGTTTTTTTAACTTCTACTAAGGGGTTTCACAATTCATCAAAAATTGATGTTTTTCATAAAAATAACAAAAAACCAGCCTAAGATATATTTGATAGTTTGAATTCTAAAATTATGTCTATTTTTCAAAATTAAAAACATAGAAGTTTCATTAATTTATTTAAAATTAATTCCCATTGTTAAAACCAATAGCATGTTTTTAAGAAACAATAACTATCAAAAGATTGACACTTATTTATATTCAAATTCAATGTGTAATTAGTTACAATGACCAGCATTGGATTAAATGGTAAAAATAAATTATAATTACACTTTAAAATGAATTAAAAAGATAATCTATCCATACAAATAAATTATATTAAAATGCAGTTTCGAATTAAAATACAATATTTTTCAATATTCATTTAAATATGAACTTTAACGGATAAATTCCAAAAAAATTACACAAAGTAAAATTTCATATCCCCATTCTAAATAAGGATTTTAATTGGTCAATTAGAATGTATTAAATTGAAAAAAACTATATTTAAATAGGTGTTTCCATAAAAGGTGGTAAATCGACCTTTTAATGAAAATTATGCTTAAAATTTGATTCATCCACATTTTAAGCCTCTACCTTTTGTTGGATAAAAGTAAATACATTTAACAAAAATGTATAATCAAATTTGAGTTAGTTTTGTTCATTCACTCCAATACAACAACTAGGTCTTAACTTCCATTTATAATAATAATATTATATTATTAGTGTGCAACATATGATTTCAAAAAACTCGTTGTTGCGTATCAGGTACGCTATCGAACAAAGCAACCCCTTTAATGTAAAATTAATATTTAATTCACAAATATTAATAAATATGAAAATATCTTATTCATCATTTACCTGGGATGTCCCATCCATCCCCCCTTTTGGAAATTATGTCCTCAGAAGTTTTATTCACTTATCAAAATAAGTGGGGGGGTATTTATCCCTCATAGAATTTCCAGATTCCCATGTTTCCTCTTCAACCATATGGTTTTTCAACAAAACCATTACCTGGTGAATTACCCTATTCTGCAAAACTTTCTCTCTATAGTTAAAAATCTGGACTGGTTGATCTTCATAAGAGATATTCTCTTCTAACTGAACAACCTATGGACTCAAAACATGAGATAGATCTAGCATATACTTTCTCAACATCGAAACATGAAAAACATTGTGTACCTAGGATAAACATGGAGGTAAATCCACTCTGTATGCAACTAATCAAATTTCTCTAGGATTTCATAAGGTGCAATTAACCTCAGACTCAACTTTACCTTCTTACCAAAACACATCACACTTTTCTATGGAAAAACATAGAGAAAGACATGATTACATACCTCAAAAAATATCCTTCCTCCGATTATCTGTATAACATTTCTGTCTGCTCGGATCTGTTCTCATGTGATTCTGAATACACTAAACTTTCTCTACCATCTCTTCTACTAATTCTGTTCTCATCAGCTTCCTTTCACCTACTTCATTCCAAAAAATCTTGAGTTTGACAATTCTTTCCATATAATGCCTCAAATGGAGCCATCTGTATATAGGAATGGAAATTGTCATGATAAGAAAATTCAACCAAAGAAATATGTTGGTCCCAACATCCCTGGTAATCTAGTGAACAAGAACATAGAATATCCTCCAAGGTCTGAATTGTTCGTTCTGACTTTCCATCTGATTGTGGTTGAAAAGTTTTACTAAAATTTAATTCAACACCCAAAAACTTTTCCATGCCTTTTCAAAAGTTAGAGTAAACATGGGATCACGATCAAATAAAATGGAGATGGGAACTCTATGCAACATCACTATCTCTTTAACATATAACCGATTAAGTTGATCTAGAGATAATGTATATGGAATAGGAAGGAAATGAGCAGATTTAGTCATTTGATCAACTGTAACCCAGATTGCATTATTACCTCGATATGTCTTCGGTAATCCCACAACAAATTCAATGGATATATTTTCCCATTTCCACTATGGCACCGTTAAAGAATGAAGAATCCCATTTAGTAACTGCCACTCTGATTAACCTGCTGACAAGTCAAACACTTCACAGTAAAATCAGCAATATCTCTTTTCATTCCATCCCACCGGTAATACTCCTGAATATCTTTTTACATCTTAGTACTATAAGGATGAATAGAAAATGGAGAACTATGAGCATCACATAACAACTCATTCTTCAACTATGAATCACAAGGCACACATAATCTCTTCCCAAACCTCAAAACTCAATCATTATCAACATAAAAATCAGTTAACTTACCCTTCTGAACAAACTCTATATTTTTCTGCAACTCACTGTCTTCTTTCTACGCTTGCTTTATTATATCTGGTAGATATGATTTCACTAACCCCTGCAACAGAATAGAATAATTTCCTACACTGAAAACTTCTATTCCAAAGTTCTTCAAATCAAAAACCAAAGGATCTCGTTCCAAACATTGCATGGTTAATGAAGCATTACTTTTTTGACTCAAAGCATCAACCACTTTATTTGCTTTTCCCAGAGGTAATGGATTATGCAATCATAATCCTTGATTAATTCCAGTCATATCCTCTATCTCATGTTCAATATTTTTTGAGTGAATATATACTTTAAACATTTGTGGTCAGTATATATGTCACATTTTACTCCATACAAATGATTCCTCAAAATTTTTAAATCAAAAACAACAGCAGCTAATTCCAAATCATGTGTAGGGTAATTTAACTCAGGAGGTTTCAACTAATGTGAAGCATAAGCAATTACCTGATCATTCTTCATAAGGACACAACCAAGACCTTTCAATGAAGCATCACTGTAAATAACAAACTCACCATTTCTAGAAGGCAATTCCAAAATTTCATGATTCACCGATCTTCTTTTCAATTCTTGAAAAAAATAATCACATTATTTTCTTCAAATTAACTTAACAACTTTTCGACTTAACTTAGTCATTGGAATAGCTAACCTTTAAAAATTCACAACAAACCTCTGGTAATAACCTTCAAAACCAAGAAAACTATAAATCTTGGTTATATTTGTGGGTCGTGGCCATTCTTCAACAACATCTGTTTTATCAGGATCAATATTTCTGCCATTTTTGAAAACAATGTGACCAAGGAAAGAAATTTGTTGTAACCAAAACTCACACTTGATGAATTTCCAATAAAGTTTATTTTCTTTTAAGGTTAGCATGATGATTCTTAAATGAAATTTATTCTCCTCTTCAATTTTAGAATATACAAAAATATCATCAATGAACACAACCACAAACTTATCCAGGTACTCATGTAAAATTCTATTCATAATATCCATGAATATAGAAAGTTCCTTGGTTAACCCAAAAGGCATAACTACTAATACATAATAGCAATATCTAGTACGAAATACGGTATTCGTAATGTCTTCTTCCTTCAATTTCACTTGATGGTACCCTGATCTCATGTCAATCTTTGAAAAATACTGAGTTCCTTGGAGCTGATCAAACAAATCATTGATATGAGGCAAATGATGATTTTTCTTAAAAGTGATGTTATTTAATGCTCTATAATCAATGCAAAGTCTCATTGAAACGTCTTTCTTTTTAAAAAACAAGACATGAGCACCCCATGGTTATGTGATAGGTCAAATGAAACCTTTATCTAATAAATCCTGTAATTGCATCTTTAAATATAAAAGTTTAATTTGAGCCATTTGATAAAGGGGTTTTCAAATTGTCTTAACATCAGGAACTAAGTCAACAGTAAATTCATCTTCACGATCATGTATAATACCAGGAAACTCATCAGGAAAAACATCAAGATACTCATTTACCACTAGCACATCATTAATCTGAATAGTTTCTTTATTTTCAACAATATGTGCAAAGTAACATTTATTTCCATCTATTTCTTGTTTCTCAGCTTCCAGATATGTTATAAAAAGAAAGGGTTCATTCTTTTACACAAACTTTAAATATTTCTGAAATGAAACTTCTTTAGATATGTAGTTAATCATATCATGATAAACAGATAGCCAATCTATGACCAAAATAACATTGAACTCTACTTGAGGCAAAACAATAAGGTTTGCAGGTAGATTCTTTCCACACACAAGAACAGGAAGGTTCTTATGTTATCTTTTTGTCTCAACATTTCCTCCAGGTGTTTTTAACTTAACTTTCATATTCATATCTTGAGATGGAATCCCATATTTGTTAAAATACTTCTCAGAAATAAAAGAGTGTGTAGACCTTGAATCAAACAACACATTTGCATAATCTTAACAAAAAAACAGTGTACCTGATACTACTTCATTTGAAGGCCCAATATCTACTGAAGTAGTTTAATAATGTTTCACCGCCCATTTCTACTTGTAGTCAAGGTTGATTTCCCTCATTTGATTTCTTCATTGGACACTCATTTGCATAATGACCCATTTCATTACCATTAAAACATCTTAATGATGGATTTTCATTGCATGATTGGTTATATTCCTAATAGTTACGAGCAATATGACCAGACTTACCCCACAAGAATCACATTACAGACATTGATAAACATTATCCATGATGATTTTTACCACACTTTTCACAAGTTGGATATTTAATGTTCTTACCTCCAGGCTTCTTTGATGAATTTTTTCCCTTTTCCTGCCTACTGGTCCTCTTTTTCTGTTGTTTGTCAACGAACACCTGATCATCGGTAAACTCCATTTCCACCTTCTCTACACATCAAAAAAAATTTCATAACTTTTGATCTCACGAGAGGATAATGGTCTTGGATATCATGGCTTCATTACTGAGTAAAATCATTTTATATTACTATCGATATCTCGGATGAAATTTTGAGCATACCTTTCTAGTCGAGTGAATTTTTCTTCATAAGCAGCCACTGAGTCATCCTCTTGCCTTAATTCCAGGAATTGTTTTTCAATCCTAAGACATACCACCTTAGGAAAATATTTCTCTAGAAACATACCTTTGAATTCATCGAAATCAATAGCATCAATCTCATCACTATCCCTGATATTTTTCACCATTGACCAACACTGATCAACTTCACCTTCAAAACGGTAAATAACGAGACTAACCTTTTTATGTTCTGAACACCCCAAGACATCAAAAATCTTCTTCAGCTCTTTAATCCACCCATTAGCTAGCATAGGTTTAGATGATCCTCTGAATGATGGTGGATGTTACCTCATGAAATTCTCCACAACTACAATGTTCCTCTTTGGTAGATCTGGCTGATCTCATGCATGGATACCACCACCATTTATAGCCTGAGTCAACTATGCCATCACTGCAACAAGTTGTTCAGTTCTGATTCTGACCATCTCAGGTTGATGATTTAGAAGGTTTTCTTCCCCTTGATGTCGTCCAAACATAGCTGCCAGGCTTCCTCTACAAAAAATAATTCTAAACACTTAAATATCTTAGGCTATGCAAGATGGTAATTTGTAAATTCTATATCATTTCAACATTACGATAAATTAATTTATGTACATTTATTAAACAATAACCTAACTCGTAATGTTGTATAAACCGACCTCTGATACCAAATATAAGGACCCGAACTTAAAATAATACATAATATTGAATTAAATAAATAATTCACATTGAGGATATTTTTAGGTTTACTGTTTTAGAGAATTAGGACATAACTATTACTTCTTAAAAGATTACAAGTAGACACTTCTACTAAGTTTCCATTTTATCATTAAAAAACTCTTAAAAAAGAGTCATGTCTACTTCCATGTTTAAGACAACATGAATTTTCCTTTATCCCATCCTTGACCCTATTCCACATTTTTTCATGTGAATAAAATTTTAAAAACTAGGGATGAGCATAAAAATCTCAGTAAGTGATACACAAAGAAGGAAAATGGTTAGTCTTTCAAAACAACAAGTAAAATAGGAAGACTTTAACATATGTAATAATTTTCACCTTTATGAAGTAGTAAATACTACCCACTAAATAAAAGATCACTACTTACCCCTTTGTAACAAAAAGATTACCATAAAACCCATATAAAGAACACATAACTTATAATGGTAACTTGGGACATAAACATACATAAATGTAATAACCGTACAGTAGAATTCCACAAATATCACTAAATGGAATTATCATATGGCTGAATTCCATACCCAATGCATTGGAGGTTATAACATAAACACCCATCTTGGTTTATCACGACACCACCCATCATTTGGTTTATCACATAACCACCCATAAAATGTCCATGTACCATTATAAAATCATTACACATAAAACAAATATAAAGGGTTGAAAACAATTACACATTTCAATAAAAATATATCACATAAATATATTGACATAAAAATACATTTTCAAATCCATTTTAAATACCAAAATACTTAAAAGTGTATATGTTATTTATTTTCCTTTTAAAAACATTATGTCTTGTTAAGGAATTCAATGATTAAATAATACTCGCAGTGGCGGAAAGGTCATTGTCACCGCTTACGTTAAAATAGACATTACTTTTTGTTGTTTAGTAAAATGCTTCATAGAAAAATATTCCCTTTGAAAATTCAATGGTGGTTATACAACATATAAAAGGAAGTTGTGTATTAAAACAAAATATGCCTCAATGAAAAGAGATTGAGACGAAGTCCCTTAACTCGTGTCCTAATTGACCCGTTCGTTCATTAATCTCTTGAATAATAAACTAAAGTTAATTTCTACTTTCTTAAGAACATTTTTCAAGTTTATTATTCCTTTTATATCACTTAGTACCATGTTATAAACATTACATAATCATTTTAGTTAATAATGATTGTTTTGTCGATATTTGGTACTTGAGTCAAAAATGGACTTCGTATAATTACAAGTTATTCCCATGGTCAAAAGTTCATTATATCTAGAATTATATTCATGATTTAGATATCATATATATCATATATATCAAGTCTATTGATGTATTTATATTAGTACATAACATTGGAGGTAAGAAATGAAATGCCCCGTTCAGGAAGATGGTAAGCCGTACGTACGCATGAACACTACTTGAATTTCTATTTATTATTTTAATTGAATTAAAACATAACGATACATAGGTATATTATAATTCTAGTATAATATCATATAATATAATTAACTCCATCCTTTATACGTCTCACATATGGAATTAATGAGTCATATCACTTTGAGGGGGCGGTAGTCCGCACTTCCTCAAATAAAATTATCGTGTTTACCCATAAGGGAAACCATAAAGGTATGCTATAAAATAAAAATAAATAAGCATAAAGAAAACATAAACATAATATATATCATATATAAATATAGTGTCGTCTTAATTTCCACCATGAGAGGCGGTATGAGATAATCGAACAATCATCATTTCGTGAGGCGTTAGTTTTCCATCCACAAATTCAGTATGTTCTTCGACTATTAGATGGAGGTATGTGTAAGTTTAGTTCGAATAATTCTCATAAAAACATCCTACTATATTGAGGGTACTTTTTTTAAAATAAAATAATGATATAAAAGGATTTTATGGGTTGGAGAAGTAAAATAAAAAAAGTAGTTAAGAGAAACCATTACCTTTAATTTGGGTAACTCCCTTTGGTTTGAACCAAAATGGTTTGTTGAAGTGCCTTCTGCCTAAGGTAAGGCATCTATGTTGAAGAGATTGATGTATAGAAATTAATTGGTCAGATTTTTGATGATCCAGAAGGATTGAGAGGTGTGATTAATTGGTTACAAATGGTATCCTTTTATTAGGGGGAGGAGGGGCTCTTTAGGAAAGTGTGAAAATATTATTTTATTATATTAAGATATTTGTTTTATAAAGGTAAAAAAATCATTATAGTCGATGTTAATATGACTCATGGTCGAAATAAAATCATCCAATAAGAATTGTATCGGGTCTGGATGTTTTTTACTATTTATAATCTTATTTATTTAAATGATTTATTAATGAGGTAAACACTACATCATTATTGTATCATTTATAATTTAATTTATTAGATGTGTAAAAATTATAAAAAAATCCCATGATGTATGAAATCTTTTCATAAACCTATATAATATTTATAGAGAAATAGATAACTTATATAACACAATAAATAAATTAATTTACTAAAAGATATGTGTTTATATCATTTTTTCCTTTACTTTAAATTAATTATCCTATAGTGTCATTATCATTCATAAGTGGCTCTATGGGTTCCCCAAATCGACCCAACAACACCCATGGTCGGCCATTACTCATTAAATAAGGTTATGACAAGTGTTAAGGTAATTTTGAATTATTATATTATTCTTTTTACCTTGAATTACCCTATTTACCTTTAACCGTGGTAAATAAAATCCAAAAGTTACTATTCACTAAAAATTATTTTCATCTTATTGAACCAGATTTTACTTACTAATATCAACCATGTAAGTTTCATTTTTAAAATTAAATTCATATAAGTTTTAAAATTTAATTTAAATGAAAACGTTAGTTTTTTTAACTTCTACTACGTGGTTCACTATTCATCCAAAATTGAAGTTTTTCAAAAAAATACCAAAAACTCAGCCTAAGATATATTTGATATTAAGAATTCAAAAATGATGTCTATTTTAACAAATTATAAACATATAATTTTCATTAATTAATTTAATATTAATTCCCATTGTTAAAACAAATAGTGTGTTTTTAAGAAACAATAACTCTCAAAAGATTGTCACTAGTTTATGTCCAAATTCAAAGTGAAATTAATTACAACGACCAACATTAGATTAAATGGTAAAAATATTTTCTAATTAAATTTTAAAACCAATTAAAAAAATAATCTAAAAATATAAATAAATTAGATTAAAATGTAGTTTTGAATTAAAATACAATATTTTTTATTATTCAATAAAAAATGAACTTTATCGAAAAAATTCCAAAAAATTACACAAAGTAAATTTTTATGTCCCCATTCTAAAAAAAGATTTTATTTGGTCGAATATAATGTATTAAAGTGGACAAAACTATATTTAAGGAGGGTTCGCCATAAAAAGGTGGTAAATCGACCTTTTAATGTAAATTATGCTTAAAATTAGATTCATTCACATTTTCAGCCTCTAACTTTGATTGGATAAAAGTAAATACATTTAACAAACAAGTATAATAATATTATAGTTAGTTTTATTCATTATACTCAATAAAATTTCTAGTATTTAACTTCCATTTAAACTAATAAGTTTATATTTTGAGTGTGCAAAGTACGATTTCAAAGAAACCTGTTGTTGCGTATCAGGTACGCTCTCGAACATAGCAACCATTTTAAAGTAAAATTAATATTTAATTAATAAATATTAATAAATATTAATAAATATTAAAATCTCTTATTATTCATTTAGTAGGGATGTTACAAATACCATTAATATTTAAATAAAATAAAAAACATGAATTTTAAAATAAATTTATTTTATTATCTTTCATTTTCATCACCCTTTAATATTGGCCAACTAAATCATAATTAATCACTTACAAATCAATAATATGAATTCATTATAAATATTATTACGAGATTAATACATTTATTTTCATATAAAATATTTCATTCTTCAATATAAAAATATATTTCATCGATATACAAAAACATAGTGATATCTCTAGAATGAATATATGGAATTACTAGGTATAGACTGTATAACCCCTAAAAACATTCTAGTCAAATGAATAAATTATTGGGATGTAATAAAAACCATAAAGTACAAATTTCTAGTCTACCATTAACCTAGTCGATCCCATGAACAAATTTACAATTATTGATACCAAAACATGGTACCCATTTTATGAATTTTACCTATAACCCTTCACTAGGAGACACATTCTATCCACTTCTCACTTCAATAATAGAGTCCCATATAACATCAAAACAATAAAAAATATTTACAAATTGTTTCATAATCATTAAAATGATATATCATTGAGTTCTGGAAGAAAATTCCACTAATAGTGAGACTAGATTACAAATAATATACGTGGAGGATCCTTAAAAATTCTACCACTATAAACATTATTCATTCATATAGGTTGTTCATATTGATTAATTATTGTAATTAAGTATATTTGATCTCTTATTCAAAAAATATAGCCAAAAATATTACTCATATCTAGTTCTTCTAGAATCATTTCTTCAATGATCTTCAATTCAAAAGGAAATAATAGTTTCACCAATATCAACTTAATACTGGCTATGGAAGGGAACATCCTCATCCATTAACCAAATAGTATCAACTCAAAATGTGTTCCCATATAATATATGTGACTATAAAAAATTGATATGACTTTAAACTAGGTTCATTTTTTTGACACATAGGGTCCTTTCATATTTCACATACATTGAAAATAAGCCTTGTATTTGATGGAATATCATACCCATTTATCTCTCATCTTTCCCTCTATTCTCTTGGAAGTAGAACAATAGATAGTTGGTGTATTCCCAAAGCCTCTTTTATATTAGGTTTCATGTTTTTTAGTTTATAAATCCCTTCCTCTATATTATTTCTCTTCCCTTCCGAAAAAACATATCAATTTTTTCAAGACGTATCATAGGAGCATAATTATTGGTGATTGATTTTAGTTTTTGGGAA
The DNA here is from genome assembly GCA_963277665.1 of Viscum album. Lineage (NCBI taxonomy): Eukaryota > Viridiplantae > Streptophyta > Magnoliopsida > Santalales > Viscaceae > Viscum > Viscum album. Next base: position 1,895,635,442 of record OY728119.1, read on the forward strand.
AACTCAAACAAAATTAATATAATGTAAATTTGGGAAGATAATGAGGAGAACATAATCACCAGTAATTGGGTGAGGGAGATGAGTGTGGTGAAGGCTAGAGAAGAATTCCATTAATTTAGATAAACATGGCGTCAGGACAAGTGATATATATTAGGATTGATATATGAGGACTTCCTTCCACATTAATCATTTTTTGTTTTGATTTTTTTAAATGGTAGCGGTTCTAGGGACTAACCTTTTTTGGATATGTTATACCAAATTTTTTTCTACTTAGGTCTAGTTTCATTAGATCATTTATGGAACATTCCTAAAAACATAAATGGAGCATCAAGTTACTGGATAATATATTTGGCTTGGTCCCTCTTTTATAATTGTCACATTATTTTAATAATAAATCAAATCATTTTAGAAAATTTAAATTGTTCAATATTCTTCTCATGATGCATAATTTTTATCTCCACGACCACTACTATAAAGTTTCTGATATTAAGAATAGTTATTTATTAGAAATAAAAAGGGACTGATAAATGGGTACCTTTATCATCATTTACTAAAAGTTCTAATAAAGGGAATATTATCAATACGAAAATATGTCGATAAAAGAACTCCATTCTCTGTGATTTTTGAGTGTTTTTATAAGTCCCTTTTATCAGTGTTTTTTACTATAGCACTGATAAAGTAGCCTCTTATCAGATTTTTTAGGCATTTATAAAAACTATATTTTAAAATCTTATTAGATATAATTTAAAATAATATATTAATATATAAATATATTTATCTTGATATGATTTATATAAGTTGAAATATTTATTTTCACTTAATACATAAGATATTTAGTCAAATATGATTATAAATTTGTTAAAAATTAAAATTATTTAATAATTTCTTAATAAATATTGAATATTTTCTATTAAAAACAATTAGATGTCATAAAAATTAAATTATTTATTGAACTATCTAGGATAAGTTAAAAATTAAGTCTTCAAATTAAATAATCCGAAATTTTTATTCTTGTGTCCATATGAGATCTACTACATATCAAATTTATGCTTGTGAAATGATATATGATGGTGTGACCTAATGAACCCCTATTTAGTGATTTTTAAGCTATTAGGAGGCTCGATTGACCTTCAAAACTCAATTATTTTGGGGACACCTTATTTTCTAAAGAGTCGATTGAATTTAAACCTCATTCGATGGGGTATTATTTTATTCTTTGGTGAAGACAAAATTTATTCTTTATCCTTATGATAATATTCATATAACAGTTTTTAAATATGACCATTTATCATATTTTTGTGTTATTTATAAGTAATTTTTTTCATTTTTCACATATTTACATATAAAAATATATAAAAGGTTGTGTGTGTAAATTTACAATCAATCACACACACAATCATCATGGGAAAACCCAGTCCTTAGACACACCCCCATAGATAGTCTATATTAAACCCTAATCTTAATTGTATTATATATAAAGGGAATCCCATAGGCCACCCTCTTCCTCTGCCCCCCCCCCCATCTAGAAGGGCCCCTTCTCCACCACCGGCCCCACAAGGCTCAACGCAACTTTTACATACCCATACCAATGGACATAGATCTCATCCTCACGTCATTGTTCATAGAATCTAGTTGATTGAGCCACCCCCTTTGTCAAGGATCCATATGCACACTGGTTTCACTTTCATGACCCAAATCCATCTCCAATCCCACCATCAGGAAGTGCTCAACCACGTGTAGATTCCAATTGATGCCATACAATTGTGCAAAACCCTCCATCAAAAGGGGGTCTTTTAGATTATAAAATATTCATTAATATTTATGTATACCAATTCACGAAATTTTAATTATTTTAAAAAAATTAAAGTAATATTTTATAAATTCTTTCAAAATATTTCTTGAGATATTGTTTTATATTTTATTGTTATGAAAATTTTTCGTGGGATTCTTGTTTTTTTGGTATTTGTGGTTTGGGCTTTAGGTTTGGGAAATCTAGCTAGGCCTTTTCATTTTTGTATTACAAGGCTTTGGAGAACATCATGGTTCACTAGATTTATACTCAGTTATTCATGGGAGTGGAATTGTTGGTGATGGATTTCTTGGTTTTGGAAAAAATAAATAAGAAAACCAGAAGGAAATGATTGAACATAATGAAGGGAATATAATAACCACTATTAGGGTTAGGGAGATGAGTGTCATGAAGGTTTTAAAAAAAATCCATTTTTTTAGATGTATATAGTGGATGAATATATGCTCTATATTAGGCTTAGGATATTTGGTCTGCCTTCCACTTTTCATTTTTAATGTTTTCTATGTATTTCGGTTCTAGGAACAAAACTTTTTAGCTGAATTTCTACATAAATTTTGGTTTTTATGAATTTTTTCATCAGAAAAATAGTATAAAATCCCTAAAAATCATCACTGGATCTTTGAATTACTGGATACTATATTCTTATCAGCCCCTCTCTCATACATGCGACTTGTTTTTTTATAATAAATCAATTTATTTCAAAAAAATTAATTTTTTTAAAAAAATATTCAGAAGGATAACTATCATTTCCATAACCACTACTACGAAAAAAATTATATTTTGCACTCCCATCTATGAGTAATAAAAACCCTTTTAAAGGGGTAACTTTTTTAGTGAGAACTAAATTAACCTATAAAGGGAATCATTATAATCACTAGAAAATGATGATAAAATCACTCATTTTTAGTGCTTTTTTGTCATTGATAAATGTCACTTTTATCATTGATTTTTATTTTTACAGCTGATAACGATGTCCTTTTGTAATTATTTTTTGAGCATTGTTAAAATTAATATTTCATAAATTAAATTATCTTCCATTTAAAATAATATATTAATAGATAAATATATTAATCTAGATATGATTTTTACGAGACTAAATATGAATTTAAACTTAATATAAAAAATATTTATTTAAAAATGGATTATAAAATAATTAATATTGATATTAACAAATAATGTTTTAATTATTATTTACTATTAGTCATTTAATAATAATTTGAAGACATGTAAATTAAATAAATTATTAAATGATATTTGATTAGTCGAAAACATGACTTGGGATTTATATAGTCACAATTTTTTTAAAGTGTCTATTTGATATCTAACACATATAAAATTGATTCTTGTGGAATGATCTATGATGGTGTTACATGATGAAAACCTATTTAGTGATTTTTAAGGTAAAAAATGCACAAAATGCCTTCAAAATTGTTTTTTTTTCAAGGGACCTTATGTTTTGATCATTTGATCGAATTTCCATCACATTTAAGGGGGTAATATTGTATTTTTTTTAGCGGAAACCAAACATATTTTATGGTATCATAATCATATTCATACTGTAGTGTTTAAAATTTATCATTGTTCACATTGTAATGTTATTTGTACATAAATATTTACATAATTTTAAATATTTACGTAATGTGTATATATGTGTGTGTTAGGTTTTGGAGGTAAAATTACAATCAAACACACACTCACATTAAAATGGTTTTACCCAATCCATATTCCACCTATGGATAGTCTATATTAATCACTAATCCTTTTTATTTTTTATATATAAGGCATCTCATAGTCAACCCTCATCACATGTCTCCCCAGCAACAAGAAGGGGCAAATTCTTCACCTCCCACTAGAAATGGTGTATCTCGACATTCTTTAACCCCTACAGTCAGACCAGGATCTCCTCCTCAAGTCAGCATCTATAAAGTGTAGTCTATTGTTCCACCCCCAACATCAGGGATCCATCGGCATGCTGGTTTATCTTGCATGGACCAACTCAATCTCCAAACCCACCATCGAGAGGGGCTCCACCACACATGATTTTCCAGTGATTCCATCCAATTGTTCCACCAATTCCATTAAGAGAGGGTATATTATGTTATAAAAATGCAATAATATATATATACACACCTATAGTAGTAATGTATATATATATATATATCTGTGTGTGTGTAAATAAAAATATATATAATTATTTGTATGTTCTAATATATGTAAATAAATACATGTATGTAAATATTAGCGTGTCCTTGTGCGAAATATAAAATTTGAATGTCTGTTTGTATCTGTGTGTCAATATGTTGTAAGTAAATCATTTATAAATTTATTTTTATAAATATATCATTGTCATTAACTCTATTATTTATTTTTTCAATTTATATTTATAATTAAATTATAATAAAATTTTATCTAAATATAAAATTATGTATAAATATGTATAAATATGTATGTAAATATATTAATATATATATATTTTTAAATTTATATCTAAATATACAATATATAGAAATATTTTATTTGAAAATAATTATATTAATGTATATAATAATATGAATAAATATATACATAAAAATTATTTCTGTATATATATAAATAGATATATTATAAAATATTAAAAAAATATTGATGGTGCCTTCTTAGAGGAATTTTTCTTGAAGATAGTGGTTAGGGGTTCGAATCCGGGCATGAGAAGGGCTGAATGGGTATAAAATCACTGATAATGGGGGTGGAAAGGGCAAGAAAAGTGGGTTTGTTATTGATCAATGTTAAACAAAGGATGAATGAGTCATATAGAACTAATAAATGGGGGGTCTACCACTAATAATAGGGGCTTTAGTGAAAAAAATAAAAAATATATTTTGAATTTTATCAGCACTTTTTTTAGAAGTCATAAAGTCACCATTTATCAAAATAAAATAACACTTTTAAATATAGACTTTATTATAACTTTATGTTAGAGCTAATAAAAATAACTATCACTTAATGGATCATCACCTATCATTGCTTTTTTATAAATAAAATTGACATATTCTAGTGCAGAATATGGTTGAGTAAGTAGTAGTGGGAAGCGTGTCATGGAGAATAAAATTCATATAATTTGTTTTCATATTTTTTTTCCTTTAATTGAATTAATGTCTAGATCATGGGGCCATAGGACCATTTCTCATAAATATTGTATTTTTCAATTTAGTAAAGGTATTAATGTATTGATGTCTTTAGACATAATAATTCTACCAGTCTAGATTAGGTTTATGGGACTGAATTGAATTATTTTCCACCTAGGCATGTTATTTTAAATGTAATTTGTAGTTGGAATTGTGATTAAAATTGACTGATCTACTAATGATACTAAGTATGTTCAAATTTATAGGTTCCTTGCAAAGATTTATCTTATATTACCTTTGGTTTGTAATGTTATCTTGGAAACCACTAAGTATGGAATGGAACATCCTATTATGTATGAGAATACATACCCATTTTTTGTATCATGTCAAAATATATGTAATTTGTATGTATAATGATGCAGAGATACATTTTTCTCTTCTTTTCACATAAAGGGGTATTATGAGAGAATCTATTGGAAAAATAAGAAACTAAATAATACCATGTAGTATGTGTATGTGCAAGGATAGGTCATTATTCAAGGAAGATAGTGGAAGGAGGTGATGAATGGTTATTGGAACAATGTGGGCATGCTTCCAGGAAAAAATATAGAATTTTTTTATTTTTAAGAAGATGAATAATGTTCATAGAATGTGAAGTGTCAAAATTTCATGACTGATGTAGATTTTAATATTCAAATTTATAGGATTAGCGTACAAGATAAGTCATCAGAGCCTTTGACAAGGGAGTAAGTAGGTGAAAAACTCTCTATTGGTATTCTTCAGTTAGAAAAACCTAGTGGTTCTTGGGATAAGGTATAGGATAAAAAGATGAAACCTCATAAACAAATTCCCTTTTGGAGTGCACTCTCTATGCGGTTTGAGGGTGGGAATACTGATATTACAATGCAGGATGAACTATATGAAATTGAAATAAATATATAGGATGATGTGGATCATGAGATTTAGAAAATAAAAAAAATCACTGTTAGGGGTAAAGGTAAAATGAAAATGGTCATTTCCTCATAAGGGAAAGTGAAATCCTAGATATTTCTTTAATCTAGATCCAATAAAAAATAATCGAAACTTATTTATAACTTTATGTGAGTGTGAATGAATATAGGGTTTTTATTTATAAAGTATGAGGTTTAGTGAATGAAACTTGTTCTTTGGAATCAATTATTAAGGACTAAATCAGATAAGGTTTTAACAAGACTATTAGAAATAACATGAAAAACGATTACAATAGGCATGATATAATCGGATCCATTAGTATGGATCACACATATCCATGGTAGTTTTACTTTCAGTATATTCATAATGAATTAATCCATAAAATAAAATGGTGGATGAATTACCATTTCTTTAGGATTGGGATTTGGTAAAAAATCAACGATCACTAATGCTATTGATTTGGTAACTCCCCAAGCAATATGATAAAATTCTAAGAAAATATTGTAGTTATGGAAGTAAAAATAATCTGTTTCAACTAAAAGGATAGTGGTTTCTACCATTATTAATGTTATGGACTCCACATAGAGGCATAATGGTCACCATATTAGTAATGTATATTTTGGTAAAAGTGTTTTAGATATTTTTAAAGTGGTAATTCTGGTTTCAATGTCTACCTCATTTTCCACGTTGGATCTATTGGAGGATTATAACAATAATATCGGTCCTCTTGAGTCGGGAAATTGTAACATGGATCGTAAGAACCTAGGTAACACTAAAATTATTTTTGTGATTACATTCAATGAAAATTCCACTCTTAATGGGAAATATAATGATCTGATGAACTCATGGAATCTAATAAAACCTAGAGAAGGGGATTATGACCATATGTAAAGGGTGGTCAACTCTCTCTTCATAATATTGGTAACCAAGGATAATCTTAATATTCTTTATTGGATGATCTATGTTATTAGTAATTTATTTGTCCTAACTTTGACTTTTGTTGTGGTTGTGTGATTTATAAGAATCTCTACTTCAAATATAAAGGGGTGATTTTTTTCCATGTTGCCAGTTTGAATTTGGTATGATATAAAAGTCCGCTTTGTTTAATATAGATAAATACAATTTTCGACTTCTTGTTTCAACTATTATAGGGATTTTATTGAGAAAACAGAGATGATGAAAACGTTTGTTTAGTTGAGCCAATACTATATGACTTTTTATTCTTTGATAGAAAAATATTCTATTTTAGGTAGATAACTACGACAATTAGATTTCACAGGTCTAGATGGTTGAAGTTTTCATCTTTGAATTTATTGTTTTTTTATATTGTTCATGTAATGTGTTTTTTTTTGAATGGCTTCTAGTTGAAATTTCAATCATTATCCTCTCTACATTTTAGTCTTGAATATTTAATAGTAGGAGAGGATCCTAGATTCTCAGGTTCCCTGCTTGACATTTTCTATTATATATATGTGTGTATATATGTGTGTGTTGACCCATAGGATATTTTTTTCCACTATCTCTAACAATAAAGGTTTTAATTATCACAAATCATGTCATATATTAACATATATCATACCTCATGACTGGTCCTAAATTATATGAAAGAATTATCTTCTATATCATTCCAGTTCAACCATATAACTATTTATGTGTGTTTTTTTGTCTAAAAACGATTATAACTAATGATCTATGTCTAATTATGGGAATTATAACTCTCTGACATTTCTGTACTATAAAACAGATGGAATATCTATAATTAACTATGTATGAGTCATTGACACCGACAGAAGAACTGAGACACCTATTGGAAAATGACTCACCGATGAATAAAACCTGCCATTAGTCCAAGAAACCTACTAATGCATGGTACTACCAAAATCAAGAATTAGCGACAATTAAAATGAGTCTCTTTTTGATCATTTGTCTCACTGACATAAGGAAGGACTCACCACTGAAATGAGTCATTGTTAGATCAAATGTCTCACCGATAAAAGGAAGGACTCGCCATTGAGATGATTCACTGTTAGATCAATTGTCTCACTAACACAAGGAAAAACCACCAATGTAATGAGTCACCAGCATACGAAATGACTGAAATAATGAAATAATGATGGGTTGAGTTACCAAAAAAAGGATATTCTGAAAAACGAGTCACCAATAGACTTAAAATTTTCATTTATTAATATTATTTCTAACAACCATGTTTGAGTAATTTATTGATACTAACATATTTAATAATCTTTTGTATTACTTTTAGTAGGCAGTACGAGGTACAATGAACCTATGAAAATGGAAATAACATTCTCTTTGTCATACCTCAACAATAAAAATCATTTTTGAAAAAATAAGATGGATTGGTGTATGCTTGTGCGATAAAGAAACACTGAATAACATAATCAACTCTCATGCAACCATTGTGAACTCATAATCAAAAATAATAACACAAAAGGAAATCACAACCAAGCTATGCATAGAATTTAATAACTACTTAAACATATCAATGAAAGAGAATAATATACCTAAATAACCATACTTATACCTGGAAGACAAGATATGACACTCTGTTTTTGTGTCAATATCTTGAAGATGACTCAAAAATCATCTTAGCTACATCTGAAGAGTCTAGAGGTGCATCTCAAGACACAAAAATCCTTTTAAATCCTTTCTCATTTTTATTTTATCTATTGTGTTCATTTTTAATACATTTTATCATTTTCTATATCTTTTTGTTAATCACACACTGTCTCCTGTATCAAACTGAAGGATACAATATATCCTTCCCATCATACCTTCTTACACCTTTTACACGAATAGAAAAGATTGGAAGAGGTCCTTGTGTGACCTAGTTTATTACCCCCACAAAGAAATATGGTAGAGGTCCTATGACCTAGACAACCTGTGTGCTATTGTGAAACCCAATCCATGATTTTCATCAAACTAATATTAATTTAAATTTATTGGTTGTATGTGATCACCATGTGGAGCGGATTAGGTCTCAGCTTGAGACTGAACCTCTTGTTTCATTTCCACTGTTCTTTTACTTTTTGTTTTACTCTATTTTATCAAATACTTCATAAAAATAAATAGAACATTGATAGTTTGTCTTATTTGATGTTTATAATAGTATTAAATTATTATATAATTTTTAAAAGATGTATTATTTATCAAATTGATATAACTGAGAACTAATCACTCTTTAGAGAAAATAATAGAATAGTCAAACTCTTATAAATTAACAATTGAATAACTAGCTAATTGAATTTTAAATTTAGGGAACTTTAAAATCATACATTTTTGGAAGAAAATATAATAGGAACCCAATTCACACCCCCAACCACTTGAGTGTCCTACTCTGACAAACATTTGATATTAAGGGTTTTTGGAATTTTCAGTTTTCAATTCTTTTTAGTCTTTTTCAATAGTGATTTTAGTTGTATTCCAATAATCATAAAATTTCTATTGATACTAAATTTCTTCCTCTTTAAAAAAATTTCAAAATTATTATTTTGGATAATAGGATGGATGGTGTTACTACAAACAGACCTACATTCGTTAATGGAACAAATTATGCATAATGGAAAATTAAAATAAAAATTCACTCAAAAAGTATCGATTTTGAAATTTGGTATTTAATTATGAATGAATATTAGATTCCTTATAATATTAGCACTACATGAGATGACCCAAATAAGACATCTTATAACAATTGTTACAATTATATGAATTCCTAATACTATTCTCTAGGAGATGAAGAATTTAACATAATTTCAGCATGTAAAACTACTAATGAAATTTGGGACACCTTATCTTTTTCACATGAAGAATCATCTAGTGTTTTGGAAATGAGACATAACACATATAATATTAAATATAACAACATTAAAATGAGGACTAATGATCCTATTTCTAACGTGTATGTTATTTTTAATGAAATTGTGAACACGATGATACCTCTGGGAAGATGTGTTATTACTAAAGAAAAAATTATGAGGATTCAAATATGCTTAAATAATAGATGGAGAGGGAATTCTATATCTATTAGAGAATCATGTGACATTAGAAAACTACCTGTCAAAAAACCCATTGGAAAACGGATGATATATGAGGAAGAGATGAATGTATACAAAGAAGAATAAGATAATGCTAAGAGATAATCGGCAGCGTTCAAGACTACTTCCTCTAAGAATAAGGAAAATGGAATGGTGATGGCCTCTAGTAAAAGCTATAGAAATGATAAATCAACATAAAATAGTTATGAAGAGATGGCTCATCTAGATAAAATATTCATGAAATTCTATAGGAATAAGAAGTTATTCAATAGGCCCAATTATAAAAGAAGATATGATTAAAAGGTAAACTGGAAAAAATACTAGAATATAAATGACAAATCAGAGGATATTGGCTGCTATGAAAGTAAGAGGATAGGACATGTCAAAGATGACTGTAAAAAAATTAAAATACAAAAAATAATTATGAAAATAAAGAAAAATAAGTATAATAAATCTATGAATCCAACATGGAGTGCCTCTGAGGATAGCTCTAGTGAACTAGAATCATCTCATGATGAGAGAGATGACATATAAAATATGTGTTTTATGAAAAACACATCTAAGGTAACCTTATATCCTCATGCACACAATTCCCACCATTCTAGAGAAGAATGTGAATCTGAAAATATTACAAGTGATGAACTTCTGGAATACTATAACATGATGGAAGAGACATGTAATGAATTTAAATATAAATAGAAATCTTTAATGAAACAACATGCTCTAACTATAAATATTAATTCTGAACTTAGTACTGAAAAGGAAAATAATTCACATTTGCTAAAAGAAAATAATGAATTCAAAATGTTTATTGATAAATTGATGAAATATCTAGATTAATTTAATAATAAGAAAAATAATCTTACTAAAATTTTAGGCAAACAGATAGCTCATAAGCACACTTATTTTATTGGATATCAGCATGGAATAAGAAATCTATATATATAACATTTTAACTAAATCTAGAAAATCTAATTTTTTATCAAAACAAATTAGTCTACTATTACTAGTTTTGGAAAATCTTTTAAACTACTAGTTCTCTAGAATAATTATAGTTTATTTTTTACAAAATTTTCATAATGCTTATACAAAACCCATGTAAAAAATGTGGGTACCTAAAGCACTTACGACTAATGTTACAGGACTCAAACATGTTTGGGTACCAAGATCTGTTTTTGTTTGATTATTCTATAAGAATGTTGTTTGAAGAGATATAGTAATATCATATGGTACATGGATAGTGAATTTACAAGGAATGTGATTGGAGACTATTCAAGCTTCTCGAACATAATCAATATTGATTGTGGATATGTATCTTTTGGTGACAATTATAAAGGAATAATAATTGTCTTAGGCCAGATTTGTAAGTCTAACATAGTTTTAATTTATAAATTACCTTTTTTAGGGAATGAAATAAAATTTTCTTAGTATTTCCCAACTATGTGATATTGGATTTAATCTCGAATTTGAAAATGATGCATATATTTTTTTATCTCTAAAAATGAATTGCTATTTTATTCTTTTAGAAATGAAAATGAAAATTATGTTAACATAGATTCTTTAGTTTCTCAAAATGTTTCTTATTTAACTGACTTTCATAAAGAGTCATGGATTTGGAATAAGAGATTATGAAATTGTAATATAAACTATCTTATATAGCTTACAAAAATGGTTTAGTCAGGGATCTACCCACAAATTGAGTTTTTAAATGAAAAATTCTAAAATACCTGTCAAAAGGATAAATAGCACAAGATATCTTTCAAATAAAAGTACTATGTTTTGACTTCTCAACCTTTAGAGTTGGTTCACATGGAATTTTTTGGACCCTCTCAAGTTTCTTGCTTAAATAGGAATCACTATGTCTATGTTCTTCTAGAAGACTATTCAAGGTATACTTCGACTTATTTCGAAGATCACAAAAGTGAAACATGTACATACCTAAACAATTATGCTAAAATAATGGAAAATAAATGTGGACATATAATAAAATACTTAATAAGTGATCATGGCCATGAGTTTGAAAATAAATACTTTGAATCTTATTTCTCACACAATGGATATAGTCAAAACTTCTCTACCCATAGGACACCTCAAAAAATGGGGTTGAGGAAAGAAGAAATGGAACATTATAGGAGATAGACTAAACAAGGATTAATGAATATAATTTACCTATTTACTTATGGGTTGAGGCTGTGAATATAACATTCTATATTATAAATAGTGTACTAATTAGACCTAGCCTAAAATCATACAACCTTTGAGTTGTGGAACAATAGAAAACCCAAAGTTAGTTACTTCGATTTTTTTGGTTGCAAAGTCTATATACTTAATACAAAGTAAAATCTTGAGAAATTCGCATCCAAGAGTGATGAAGGAATCTTCCGAGGTTACTCAACATCCTGTAAATCCTATAGAGTCTTTAATAAAAGAAACACGTGTGTGGAAGAATCTGTGCATTACAAATTTTATTAAATAAATCCATATAAACCTTAGAACTCCCTAAAACCCTTGAAGTTGATATTTAAAATATGGATATAAATTCGATATCATTTAATTCTCTTGTTATGCAATTTTTTAAATCAAACAGTTCTAGAAATGCTTCTTGAATCTGGACAAGATGAACCCGAACCTATAGAAGAACATGAATTAAATAGCTTCTCCTTTTCTAGACTGGAAAAACTCCTTAAGAACCATCCTTTCTGTGATATTTTCGGATACGTATATAATGGGACACAAACTAGAGAATCTCATAGAAAATAGGTTGAACATCCAACCTTTTTGTCACATCTTGAACCTAAAAACATCAATGATGAAATTAAAGATTAATTTTTGGCGATGTATATCCATGAAGAACATAATCAATTTGAAAGAAATAATGTTTTGAAACTTGTTAATATATCCAATTACACCTTAACTATAGGCACTAAGTGGATATTTAGGAACAGAGTAGATTAATCTGATAATATTGTTAGAAATAAAGATAGATTGGTTGCACAAGGGTATATTTAAGATGAAGACATTGACTATGAAGAATATTTTTCAAATGTTTCAAAACATGGGGCCATCAGAATCATGCTATATAATGTTGCCAATATTAATTTCAAACATTGTCAAATGGATGTTAAATGTGCATTCAAAATGGGTATATAATGAAGATGTTATTTTGAACAACCACCTTGTTTTACAAAACCACATTTTCAAATTATTGTTTTTAAATAAACAAAATCTTTATATGTTTTAAAATAAGATCCAATAGATTGGTATGATATACTAAGTACTTTTCTCATTTAAAAATAAATTACCAAAGGAATTTTTGATCCTACACTATTTATAAAACAAATTTTTAAAGAAACTTTAAAAGTTCAAATTTTTATAGATGATATTATTTTTGGATATTCGAAAAATTACTTATGAATTAATTTTTATAAAATTATGAAAAGTGAATTTGAAGTGATTGTGATGGGTGAAATCAAATTCATTCATGGATTTACAATTTTTCAAAATAAAAAAGGTATCATTTTAAACATAAGTTAACAAATAAAATTCCTTTAAAAAAGATTTGGATTTGATATCATTAAAGGTAGTGACACTACAATGTGTAATAATTGTATGTTGGAACTTTATGAAGATGGAAACACTATTGATCAAACCACACACATTGGAATGATGGGATGTCTGTTCTGCATGACTACTAGTTCACCATATATAATGTTTAGTGTGTGTATGTGTGTCCATTTTCCAGATAACCCCATAGAATATCACAAATAGTTTGTTAAGAGAATTATCAAATACCTCAAACATACTATCAATTTTTTTACCCCAAAGTAAAATCATTTAATATAGCGAGTTATTATGAGGCTCATTTTGGTGTATGCATGATAGATAGAAAGAGAACCTCTAGAACATTTCACTTTTTCAGAAAGTATTTGGTGTCATGGTGTAGTAATAAACATAATTTTGTTTCATTATCTACTTATGAATTTGTAAACATAGCTGCTGGTAGTTGATGTGATTCGATTTTGTGGATGAAACACACTATTCTATACTATTGATAAGAATTTAGACACGTACCTATGAAATTTGACAATACAAGTGCTATAAACATTGTTAAGAACCAAGTTTCTCATTCTAGAATAAAAAATATTGATGTAAGACATCACTTTTTGAGAGATAATTATCAAAATGGTAATATCACTTTAGAATTTATTAGCACTGAATATCAGCTGGATGAAAAATTCACTAAACAATTCATCTCTGAAAGAATGAATTACATTAGACATGTGTTAGGAATGATCTATCTATAAGACCTTCTGTAGCTATTTCTTTGATCTATTTTAGTGATATTTTCATGCTGACACAGGTGATATGTCTTGCCGATATAGTTGTCATGCTGACACTGATGATATATTTTGTGGACACAGTTATCATGCCAACAACGACGCTTTATCATGCCAACATAATTGTCATGCCGGAAACGACACTATGTTCTACCGACATACGCTGACACCGAAATGTTGTCATGCTGACACTATTAGTGTTTTGAAAAATATTTCATGCCGACACCAATGTTATTTCTTGCCGACATAGTTATCATGCTGACATCGATGCTATGTTCTGTGGACATAGTTATCATACCAACACCGACGCTATGTCATGCCAACACAGTTCTCATGCCGGAACCGACACTATATCATGATGACACACGCCAACATAGACCCTTTGTCATGCTGACACCATTAGTGTTATGAAAAATATATCATGCTGACATCGATGACATAAAATTTTTATATGTTTTATGTTTCTATTAGAAATCATTATTTCATTAATTTTGTTGAACCTGGTTTATGATCTCATGATTACATAATTTTAAAATCCCTAAATGATATAAATTTGAATCGATCTACTCTACCCCTTTACCCTTACACTCTCTCAGATGTTTCTCACTTGACCCCCGACCTTTCACCTTCTAACCTTCAAACTAAATGGATTTTAATGACGTTCAAGATGTGAGCTATTGATGATGGAGAGTCTCGTGCTTCTAAAAAAATTGGGAATCAATCAAATATTTAGATCATGTAAATCTTGGTCTGGAAAACCATGTTGTAAATTAAAAGAAAGAATTATTGGTGAAATGGATCTTAGAGGTAAATTCATTGTTGTTAAAGGTACAACAAGATCAAGGATGGATTGATTGGTTCTCAAATAGTGACAAAGTCTTCTACCCAAAACTATTACATGATTTTTTCAAGAATATAGAACATCTGTTGGATGGATGTGATGTTTCCTGTATCAATTCAATATTAAAATAGAAGAGAATCTATTTCTCTTTATGAAATTGAGCTGAATGTGTTAATGTTCCTCACGAATGAATATTTGATGTTTATCAAGGAACTTCTCAACCCAAAAGTGAATTCTTTTGTTATGAGATAGATATGAATGTATGGAGACCCTGTCATTTATTATATTACTATTACATCATTTTAAAGGAAAAAACATAATAGTATTACACATATAGGATCAAATGGTTTAGTGTCTTGGGAAAACTAGGACCATACATAGCAATTACAAAATCAAGAATAAACAATTATTTAATTTCTTCTTCTCTAGCTTCTTATTGGAACTTGTACTCTCCTTAGTATATATAGCCACATGAGGATATATATCAAAGTGGGTGAGCTAAAATCACATTAATAGGATAGATAAGAACAATATATCATGGGGTGAGCATAATCATGACATAGGAAAAAGATCATGAATATGAGAGGAGCATAACTGAAAGACTTTAAATGTAGCAATGCATAAAAATGAAACATCATGTATTTGTGGTTAACTACCACACATACTTGTTAACCAAGATAGAATCTTTTTCACAAATCATTTTACATTTACTGATGAGTTTCATCACTATACCCAATGCATTGAGGCACTGTATAATTCCGGGTGCAACCGCCACTTTGAAAAAATTCATATTGCTCTATATAATTATGGGCGCACCCGTCATATCATAACATTATAATTATAATGCTTGACACATAGAAAATGTACATAAATAACCCATGTAAAGGAATGGGTTTCATCTCATAATAACACATTCATAAACATTGGGTTCCCAAAATAAAGAGGGAATAACATACATGTTGCAAGAACCGTCCACTTTAAGTGAGAAGTAAAAGACATGTTTTTAAAATAAGAGTTCTTTTGGAATACATTTGGTTTGAGATAAAAACCTGTGACCAACATGTATATCCCAGAAATGGAAAGCATGTTATGAAAAAATTATCATTAGGTAGTAACCATATCAAAATTGGAGTGAAAGAGGGAGAACCCAAAGGATGAAAGTTGGGTTCGAGGATTTCCCCTTACCTTGTATCTGAATTCTTCCTTCACTTTAATGTCATGTATAATGAAATTATATTAATTAATTAGAAATAAAGAACCTTGTGTACATTAATATGGGTTACTATGGTTTCATTGAGTGATTTTATATTCCTTTTGATGAGTTATATATTTTAGAAACATTATTCGGGAATGTTTGTTTTTATGGTTTTCTTGAGTGATTCACTTGTATTCTTAAATTGAAGTCTGGGTAGAACATGGGTAAACATACAGAACTGATATTATATGTTATTAATGATATTACAGGATATTGAATGATATTATATGAATAATATTATATCCATGTGGATGAACCATTAGATAATAATTAAATGATGATTATTTCGGTTAATTTGGGTGATTTTTCGATCATAAAGAACTTGTTTTATTTTATAACTAGTAATATGGTCATAAGATAGTTAAAGAACGTTAAATAGGAGATAATACCTATAAAATATTATGTTTCATCCATACAAATGGTATCATGACCAGATATGAAGGTAGAAATTAAGAAGAAATCATGTCGTTCTTGAAGGTGATAAATTAACACCTCACGAACAACGTTCTCTTTAATAAAATAAAAGGAAGAGGGGAAGGGGGTTGGATGATATAATATCCCATTAGAAAAATATAATTATAATATATATATAATAATGGAGTTAAAATACCATTTTGATGAAGATAGGTGGGAAGAGATCACGAAATGAACATGAACATGAAAGGAAATTAAAGGAGAAGAGGGAGAGAAATTGCCTCTTAAATCCTCCTCTTGAGATTCTCCTTACAGAAGAATGTATTGGTATTTTGATGAGACCATCAGTTCTTGAACATGGGATAGCGGCTAGAGAATTTTTTTGGGATGATTTTATATAAGGCATGGAGCTTGAGAGGTGTGAGGAAATGTGGGTGTGAAAGGTGGTTTTTATATTGGAGGGGAGATGGGTTTTCATAATATAAAATTCATAAGTTTATTAATTTCCCCCAAGACATGGAATAGAGAGTCTTTAATGACCAAGATTAGTAATTTTATCATGTGTTCCCATAAAAAGTGGGCTTACATCAGTAGAACATAACACACGACTCTATAATTATCTTATTTAGCTTATTTTTGTAAATTATGGTCTTTCACTATTCATCAAAAATTTCAGTATTTCAGAAAAATCCCAAAAATTTACCCCAACCATTTTTCGATGTGTAGAAACCAAAAATGAAGTCCATTTTTTAAAAATAATTTTCGATATATGATTAATTTTATATTCAATTAAAATCATGGATTATTACTGAAAAAACAGTTTTAAAACATTCATTTAGTTATTCTAAAATATAGGTACATCATACTTTAACATGAATAATATTTTTATTCTATCATAGGTAAGGTTAATATTAATTAATTTATATCAATATTGATAAGGTTATTTTAATATTAATATTGTTAGGTTACCATTCACCATAAATTATGTTTTCCTTATCAGACTTCAAATAACTTACTTATTACAACCGTGTATGCCAGATTTTTGAAATTCCAAACACAGAAGTGACACACTTATGTTTAAAGGTCACTTAGCACTTAGTAATTCATAATGTTGTGTTTTCATGTGATTTTATGACATAATTATATGAAGGGAATTTCCATTGAAAACATTGGGTTGTTACATTCTTCCCCCCTTAAGAAATTTTGGCCTATAAATTACACATTACACAAACAAGTGAGGGTACTTCTCCTTCATTGCCTCTTACAGTTCCCAAGTTTCTTCCTTAAACATATGGGTACTCCAAAACACATTGACAAGATGGGTTGTCTTGTTGCATAGAACCTTATCTCTATAATCCTGAATCTTTACTGTCTGTTCCTCATTGGAGAGATCATCTTCCAGCTACACCACTTCTAAGTTTTGTATATGTGAGGGGCTGGTATGTACATACCCAGTAGTGATACCTGAAACACATGATGAAATTGATCCATATTCGGTGTAAGTGCAAGATAATAGGCCACAACTCCTATGTGGTCAAGGATCTCAAAGAGGAAAATATACCTCGGGCTTAGCTTCCCTTTCTTCCTAAATCGCATGAATCTCTTCCATGGATATATTCAAAGGAAGACTTTATCTCCAATGTAGAACTCCAAGTCCCTTTGACGATTGTTAGCATAGCTCTTTTATCGACTTTTAAGAGCTTTGATGTGTTTCTGGATCACATAAACCTTCTCTGTCATCTCTTGAACATGATAGGGGCCAAGTAGCTTTCTTTCTCTGACTTCATCCCAACAGGTTGGAGTTCTACATCGCTTTCCATATAGAGCTTCATATGGAGCCATCTGAATACTAGAGTGGAAGATATTGTCATGTGAGAACTCATCCAATGGGAGATGCTGATCCCATCCACCATTGAAATCTAGAGAGAAGACTCTTAGCATACTTTTATGCATCTAAATAGTTCTTTCAGATTAGCCATCAATTTGTGTGTGATAGGCTGTGCTAAAATTTAATATAGTACTCAAACGATGTTGAAGGATCCTCCATAATTTAGATGTGAACCTTGGATCATGGTCAGAGACAATTGAGATTGGAACACCGTACAGTCTCACTACATCCTTCACATATATCATTTCATGTTGTTTAAGTGAGAGATCTTCTCAAATAGAGATATAATGGGAAGTCTTGGTTAGTCAGTCAACCACAACCCATATCGCATTATCTCCCTTCGACGTCTTTGGGAGACTCGTGACAAAGTCCATAGTAACACTTTTCCCATTTCCACATGGATATAGAAAATGTCCACATCATACCTTTTCACTTTTATCGCTCAACATTAACTTTATGGAATACCAAGCACCTTGATATATATTCTACAATCTCCTTCTTCATGTTATACCACCAGAAGTGTTCTCGGAGATCATGATACATCTTAGTACTCACATGATGGATAGAGAATGTTGAGCTATGTACATTATCCAATAGAACCTTCTTTATCCTAGGTTATGAAGGCACACAAAGCCGCGTTCCAAACCGAATCAGACCATCATTGTCAATATGGAACTCTGGAAGCTTCCCTTCCCTTACTGCATTCACCCTCTTTTGAATCTCCCCATCATCCCTTTGTGCTTCTTTAATGTTCTCCTAGATAGATGGTTGCACAATAATTTGGGAAAGGTAGGATGTATCCAATGCCTGTATGATTTTCAAATCCATTCTTTGCATATCCAAGAAGATACAGTCTTTCTCAATCCGCAACATGGATAGAGTAGGGGGTTCTTTTCTGATTAGAGCATCAGCTACCTTGTTCTCCTTTCCCGGATGGTAGTGAATAGAGAAATATTACACCTTGATTTGCTATAATCATCTCCTTTGACACAAGTTGAGCTCTTTTTGTGTGAATATTTACTTTAGGCTCTTTTGGTTGGTTTATATGTCACACTTCTCACCAGAAATCTAGTGCTTCCAGATTTTCAAGGAAAAAATCACAGGTGCGAGCTCTAGATCATGTGTCGGGTAGTTTTGCTCTTAAATCATTAAATGTCGTTAGGCATAGGCTTTCACATTATCATTTTTCATGATTACACAATCCAAGCCTTTCATTGAAGAATCAGTGTATATCACAAAAATTTCTCCATATTTTGGTAGTTTGAGTACTGGTGTAGTGATCAACCTTCTATTTTTCTCCTTGAAGCTTCCCTCACATTTTTCTATCCAGAAATACTTTACCCCTTTCCTTGTTAACTTTTTTAGTAGGCTTGACAATTGTGATAAGTTTCTCACAAAACGTCTGTAGTACCCAGCTAATCCAAGAATATGATGGATATCTTTAACACTAAATAGCCTGGGTCATTACCCAATATCCTTTTTTTAAGGATCCACAGAAATTCCCTCACTTGTGATCACATGTCCCAAGAACCTGACTTGATTCATCCAAAAGTAACACTTTCTGAACTTGTCGTACAACTTATCATTTCTCAAAGTCACCAACACAAGTCTTAGATGTTCTTTATGTTCCTCCTTACTCTTGGATTAGATGATAATATCATCAATAATCACTACAAAAAATTTGTCGAGGTAATCTCTAAATACTCTATTCGTCAAATAATGGAAGATTACAGGGGTATTAGTAAGTCTAAAGGGAATCACTAAAAACTCATTTTGCCCATACCTTTTACGTAAGGCAGTATTTTGAATATATTTTCTCTTCACCTTTACCTGATGATATCTAGAATGAAGATCCACCTTTGAGAAGTATTGAGCTCCTCTTAACTAGTCATACACATCATCCATCATTTGGAGAGGACACTTGTTCTTTATGGTGATCTCATTGAGTTCCCAAAAATTGATACACAGTCGCATTGTTCCATCCTTCTTCTTCACAATGATCCTTGGTGCACCCCAAGTTGATGCACTAGGGCTTATGAACACTTTTTCTAGATGCTCTTGAAACTACGTCTTTAACTCCTCCAGTTCGATTAGAGCCATCCTATAAGGACACTTCGAGATAGGAGTAGCTTCGGGCATGAGTTCAATTGAGAACTCTACATCGCGATCTGGGGTAATTATGGGTAACTCTTCGGGAAATACATCATCATCTTCCCACACAATGGGAATTTCCTCAAGGTTGGAACTTTTTTAGATTCAACCATTTGGGAGAGGCATTCTTCTTCATAGGTAATCAACATCCACACCATTGAAGGATTTTTCAAAGGATATCCTTGATCTTCCTTTAATTTGTAGAGGAGCATGGTATGGATCAGAATATGAAAATATATTTCCTTTTCCCGAAACATGATATGTGCTCTATATAACGAGAGCCAATACATTCCCATTATAGTGTCGAATTCCCCCAAAGTAAGTATTACAAGATTTGCTGGAGGAATCTTCCCACATACTCTAACAGGAGAGGATTCAAACACTTGGTTTGAAATGATTGCAAAACTTGGTGTTTTTAATGATATTTATACTTCTAGGTTTCGGGGCTTCGATTCAATAGTTCTAGAATACTTGCAAGATATAATGTAACGCTTAGAACCAGAATCAAATAAGACTTTTTCCATTCTTGAGTTAGTAGGATGTGTACCTTTTACGACTTCATTATCATGATCCACCTCCACAATAGTGATGGCATAAGCCTTCCCTTATTCCTTTGGCATTGGTGGTTTTTAAAATTGATTAACCTCAAGAACTTGAGGTTTATGCACTGGTTTAGACAATTCCCTAGCTCCCTACAATTGTAGCATTGAACCATGAGTGGTTCTCTCCTTTCATTGGATACATTATCCTTCCTTTTTGTGTCTTTTTGACTCTCTTGAGCATGGTGTATTTCTTTATCAAACGTGAAGCATTTCCCCATCCCTTTGAGGCAGTTCCCATGGTGCAACATCCCACATTTTTGTCATGTGGGTCATTGAGTTTTCTTCCCACTTTTATCATTAGATCCACTGGCTTGAAACTCCATTTTTTGTTTCTTATCACCAAATCCATGGGACCATTCTCCAAACTCCATCTCCACATTGAGAGAACACCGAACAAATTCTTCATAACTCCCAATGTCTTGAATTGCAAGAGCCTTTCAAAGGTCTGGTTTTAATGCACTAAAGAATCTATCAATTTTTCTATCATTGTTGATAAAAAAACCTAAAGCGTACCTTGCAAATCTTGTGAAATTCACTTCATAGGTTGTGACAGATTCTCTTAATTTTTTCTTGATTTTTATTAATTCCCTTTCCATCTTTGTGTGAAGAGTTCTTGGGAAATACTTTTTAAGAAATATTATCTTAAAGTCTTTCCATTCCATATCTTCAATTCCCTCCCTTGGCATGGTGTTCTTAATTAAATCCCGCCACTTCTCAACTTCTCAATCTAGACGATAAATAGATAGGGTCACCTTCTCCGTCTCAGAATAGTGAAGCACTGAAAAGATCCTCTCCATGGAGTTGACCCACTGTTCCTCAGCTAGTGGATCAAAAGATCCATTAAACGCCGGTGGTCATTGGTGCATAAAACATTTGATAGCCAGTTGCACCCTATTGGGTGAAGGAGGATGTTCCCCATTGTTATGGTTATTGTTTATAACCTAAGATAATTGGCTAAGCATCACCAAGATGTTTTGAACTCCACCTCACAAATCATTGGGGAGGTCGTTCGGGCAATCGTTGCATTTTCCCTCGCACGAGTTGTTGGCCTGATTTCTCCCGGTTCCAAACATTTTCTCTTCAATAGAAAAGTTTAGAACAAATAACAAGTAGACAAGTCATGAATAACTTATTAATTTAAATAATTTATAGCATAAACATAAAATATGGTATCCCTATGTAAATATTCTTTTGTGCATTTTTGTACATAGTCTCATGCTAGAGTTTTTCTCTAGGGTTCACTAATCCTAATTCCCATATTAAATAAACCTTTCCTCTGATACCAACTATGGAGACTTTACCTTTTATTACATTACTATTACATCATTTTAAAGGTAAAAAACATAATAGTATTACACATAGAGGATCCAACGGTTTAGTGTCTTGGGAAAACTAGGACCATACATAGTAATTACAACATCAAGCATAAACAATTATTAAATTTCTTATTCTATAGATTCTTATTGGCACATGTCCTCTCCTCAGTACATGTAGCCACCTAAGGATATACATCAAAATGGGTAAGCTAAAATCCCATTAAGGGGATAGATAAGAACAATATAGCATGGGGTGAGCATAATCATGACATAGGCAAAAGATCAATAACATGAGAGGAGAAAAAATAAATGACTTGAAATGTTGCAATGCATAAATATGAAACATCAGGTCTTAGTGGTTAACTACCACACATACTTGTGAACCAGGCTAGAATCTTCTTCACACATCATTTCACATTTACTCATGAGGCTCATCACTTTACCCAATGCATTGGAGCGCTGTATAATTCCGGGTGCGCCCGTCACTTTGAAAAAATTCATATTGCACAATATAATTCCTGGCGCACCTGTCACATCATAACATTAACATTATCATGCATTCCACATAGAAAATGTACATAACTAACCCATGTAATGGAATTGGTTTAATCTCGTAATAACATATTCATAAACTTTGGGTTCCCAAAATAAAGATGGAATAACATAAATGTTACAAGGAACCTCCACTTTGAGTGAGAAGATTAAGGTGAATTTTTAAAAGAAGAGTTCTTTTTTAAAGCATTTTGCTTGACATAAAAACTAGTGAAAAACATGTATATCAATGAAATGGAAAGAAAATGATGAAAAAAAATTCTTTATGGAGTACCCATATCAAAAATAAGGTGAAAGAGGGAGAACCCAAAGGATGAAAGTTGGGTTCGAGGATTTCCCCTTACCTTGTATCTGAATTCTTCCTTCTCTTTATTGTCATGTATAATGACATTATATTCATTAATTAGAAATCAAGAACCATGTGTAAAGTAATATGGTTTATTATGGTTTCATTATGTGATTTTATGTGCCCTTGGATGAGTTATAGAGACAAAAAACATTATTTGGGAATGTTTTTATGGTTTTCTTGAGTGATTCACATGTATTATTAAATTAAGGTTTTGGTAGAATGTGGGTAAATATCCATAAATGATATCACATGTTATTAATGATATTACAAAATATTGAATGATATTATAATTAATCATATTATATCCATTTGGATGTACCATTAGATAAGAATTAAATGATGATTATTTGGGTTAATTTGGGTGATTTATCGATCTTAAAAAACTTGTTTTAATTTATCACTAGGAATATGGTAATAAAGTAGTTCCAGAAATTTAAATAGGATATAATACATATAACATGTTATGTTTCAACCATATTAATGGTATCATGAATAGCTATTAAGGTGGAAATGGAAGATGAAAGCATGTCTTTCGTGAAGGTGATAAATTAACACTTCACGAACAACGTTCTCTTTAATAAAATAAAAGGAAGCGGGGAAGGGGGTTGGATGATATAATATACCATTTTCATAATAAAATTACAGTTGATGTATAATAATGGAGTTAAAATACCATTTAGATTACGATATGTGGGGAGAGATCAAGAAATGAACTTGAACTTCAAAGCAAATTAAAGGAGAAGAGGGAGAGAAATTACCTCTTAAATCCTCCTCTTGAGATTCTCCTTAAGGAAGATAGGCTATATATTTTGATGAGACCAGAAGCTCTATAACGTGGGAGAGGGGCTAGAGAAAAGTTTTGGGCAGAGTTTACAGATGTCTTGGAGCTTGAGAGGTGTGAGGAAATGAGGGTGGGAAGGGTGGTTTTTATATTGGAGGGGAGATGGGTTTTCTTAATATAAAATTCATTAGATTATTAATTTCCCCTAAGACAAGGAATAGTGAGTATTGAATGACCAAGAATAGTAATGTTATCATGTGATCTGAAACCAAGTGGGCTTACATCTGCATAACATCACACATGACTCTAAAATTAGCTTATTTAGCTTATTTTTGTAAATTACGGTATTACACTATTCATTAAAAGATTCAAGTATTTCCAAAAAATCCAAAAAATTTACCCCAACCATTTTTTGACGTGTAGAATACAAAAATGTAGTCCATTTTTCAAATATAATTTTATAAATATTATTAATTTATTATTAAATTAAAATCATGGTTTATTACTAAAAAACAGTTTTAAAACATTCATTTACTTATTCTAAAATATAGGTACATCATATATTCACTTGAATACTATTTTTATGCTATAATAGGTAAGGTTACTATTAATTAGGGTATATAACTATTCATTAGGGTATGTTACTATTCATAATGGTATTTTACCATTAACCAAAAGTTATGTTTTTCTTATTAGACTCCAAATAACTTATTGATTACAACCGTGTATGCTGGATTTTCGAAATTCCAAACACAGAACTGACATGCTTACTTTTAAAGGTCACTTAACACTTAGTAGTTATTTATTTTTTGTTTTCATGTGATTTTATGACATAATTATAAGAAGGTGATTCCCATTGAAATCATTGGGTCATTACAAATGAGCTAACAAGAAATGAGGAATATAGGAGACCCATTTCATCCAAGTTAAGTGGTGAGTGAAGAATTTTATTTCTATTTTTTCTGCACCAGATTTTTCCTAGGAAAGGGGAATTTCCATCTCTCAAGTACCAAGATGTATAAATGGTTTATTTTCTATAGAAATTATTTAAATGGAATCTATGAAGATAACTAGAGGTGCACATAAATGAGATGATTAATCCTGGTTATAAGTCAAATTTTTTATTCTACTCTAGAATTATTTCATAAATTCTAAAGGAGAAAGTTGTGTATGGAAATTGATGTTGTATTAGTTAATGAATGTAGTTGAATATACAAATGTTATGAAATTTGTAAGATAATGAAAATTAACTGGAACCCATGGATGATGGAATGGGTTGGTGATAAAGATGGACTATATGAAAATATCAGTCCTATAAATCATCTAGTTAGGCCAAGGAATATAGTGGATCCTAACATTAGTTATCTTGATCAAGTAATCTATTCTTTATATGATGATGAGGATCTTGTTACTCCTGTCAGAGATGAGGGATCACCAATTGATGATAGAAGTGACCCGGACACAACTGGACCAACAAATAGAGTATCAATTGGACCTCAAATTCCACATTTGGACTTAAAATATTATGAACCTATTCTCCAATATATTGGAAGTGAAGAGATATTAGTTAAAGGAAGTGTATAATTTGTCTGTGATTCTAGTGAAGAAGAAGATGAAGAGAAAGAAGTTGGTAGTGGTGAAAGTCATCCAAAATCAAGTTTAATAGATGAATATAGGCAAGAAGATTTTTAAAACGGAGATTAAATGGATGAAGATGGTGATAATGAACGAAGTAGTGAATGTGGTAGCGATAGTGAATCTGATCATCCTGATGGGAATCTAGATGTTCTTAGTATATTGATTGTTGAACTAATGATGGTGTATCTGTTGAGGTTTATGTTCATGATGAAAATTTTTCTTCATAAGAGACTATTTCTCAAGATTTATATACTAGAAGAAGTACTCTACATAAGGAGATTCTACCTAGAAAATAAGTATTATGTGAAGGGGAGGAAACATCCAAGATATATGACATCGAGGGAGAGCATCACAAAATAGAAGATCAAGATGGTGAAGAGAATCAACCTAGAAAAGTATGTCTTGATACTATCAGTCATCTAGATTATTATGTAATGGCTGAATGGAAATGAATTCTAGATATGTGGAACTTGGATTACAATATGATGATTTAGATGATGTAGTATTTAGACTTGCTACAAGGGAACCAGTGACTGAGATCCTTTCTAGTGACTATTTTACTAATACATACATAGAAAAAATCAAGGAAGATATATGTTCATCTGTATGACATTTAGTACAATATTTGATGAGGTATGAGATTAATGAATCCATGAGAGAAAAAATGATCTTATTGATAACCTGAAAGCTATACGGTAAATGGTTGATGATTTAAGGAAATCTGGAACTTCTTTTTATACTCATGCCTCAAACAATGTATCTCAAGCTATTGGGGTTTCAGTTTCCAAGATTGTGATAAAATAAATTCATCCACTCTTGGTTACAACTATAGAAACCATTGCGATAAGAACCCCCGATCCTGGGAATGGGATGAAGAATTTAACTACTAGATACAATTATATAACCACTGAGTACAAGAATACAATGGAAGGTGTCATGAAAAGACTTGAGGATCATGTCCCTCATCTTAATGTTCCTAATTTTTCCTAACTAACAAAGGATGTAAATGAAATTGAGAAATATACTTCAACCTCAACTCCTAATTCTATTCCTTCTACATATGGTATTAACTCTAAGACTCTAGATACTAAGGTATTCAGAACTATTATAAAAGTGGAGATTAAATCTCTATTTCATACATCTAGCTTGGACATCCTATAAATGATTGAGAATTATAGTGATCATGTGCGTGATATGGTAAGATTATTTACCAAGGAAGAATCTTCTACTCCGGAAGAGCATACAAAAAGGATAAATTCATATTTCTCCATGATTTACTCCATGCACCAGTAAATAAGACATTTCAAGTATTTGGAAGATAATTTGACCTTATAACCAGTTATATAAGCATTCAAATAACATGTTAAAAAGTTAAAGGACTTCACCCTTCTTTTAGAAATTTTTTTGAAGAACAATGATGAATTCCAAAAATCTATGAAGTATGGATGAGAAATCATTAAGGAATTTATCAAGATGATAAAACCATACCTCCTTGTTCAGAGTGAAGCCATAGTAGTTCCATCTGCTACTCCTATTCACTCATCTCATAAAATCTCTTCCTCTCCTATGTCAGTTGCTTATACTTTGAACTATATCGGGCTTATTATCATAGAACAACCTCAACCTTAGCTGTTATACCAGCACTAACCAATCCTAGAACCATCACTTCCAGCAGGAATTCATTACCTTCACTGAATATCTCTTTGGATGCTCTTGTTTGTCATCCACCACCTACTGGACCTACCATTGATCACTTTTAAAAGATAAAAGAACCCCTTGATCATAATAAGTAGTGTGTTGTGATTCTTTTTTATAGGGTCTAGTTCTTGTAATTTTGGTATTTCAATATAATTTTCTTATTAATGACAATTAACAGTTTCTCTTTTTTAATTTTGTGTTTTTAAAACATTATCTTTTTCTAATCTCAAAAGGGGGAGAATATTATTCAGGAATGAATTTTTTTATGTTCCACAATTTTTGGGAGCTAATAGTCAGATTGTTTACTTTCATCATTCTCTAATGTCACTTAATAATTCCATGATTTGTGATAATCAAAAGGGCGGATATTGTTGGCCCATAAGATACTTTAGGCCATTATCTCTGACAATAATGGTTTTAATTAACACAAATCATGTCATATAATAACATAAATATTACTTCATGATAGATCCCAAATTAAGTCAACGAATTGTCTTGTATATCATAACATTTCGATCAAATAACTATTTTTGTGTGTGTTTAAGTCTAAAAAAGAAAATAACTAATTTTCTATGTGTAATTATCTTCATTACAACTCTTTGACATTGATGAACTATATGGTAGATAGAACATCTATAATTATCTATTTATGATTCACTGGCATTGACAGAAGAATTTAGATACTGATAGGTAAATGACTCGTCAACACAGATGAACTTATGTCAGTCCAAGTGACCTAATAATGAATGATGCTACGAAAGAAAGGACTCATTGCTAGTAAAAATGAGCAATTGTTAGATCAACTGTCTGACCAAAATATTTAAGGACTCACCATTGAAATGTTGCAATGTTAAATCAATTGTCTCACCAACAGAAGGAAGGAATAACCATTGAAATTAGTCACCGTTAATTCAATAGTATCATTGATAGAAAGAACAAGTCACCTATGTAATAAGTCACTGACGTATGGATAGACCAACAGAATTACATAACGAATGGTTGAGTCACCGATAGAAGGAGATTCCAACAGATGAGCCATCGATAGACAATTTAAATTTTTATTTATTAATAATATTTTTAATGGTCATAATTGAGTCATTTAGTCATACTAACAGATTTAATAATCTTATGTTACATTTATAGTAGATTGTACAAGGTATGATTAACCTATTCACTTGGAAAGAACATGCTCATTGTCATACCTAAAGAAGAACAAACATTTTTGAAGAAAGAAGATAGAGTTCTACATGCTAGTGCATAAAAGACACACTGAATAACATCTACAACTCACATGAAACCATAGTGAACTCAAGAAAAAAAAAGAATAACACACAATGAAATATCATCAAATCTTGGCATTTAATTGAAAAAACACTCTAGCATATCAAAGAAGTAGATGAATATACTTGTAGAACCATACTTGTTTCTGGAAGCCAGAATACGAAACTCTATTTATGTGTCGACATCGAGAAGAGGACTCAAAAATAATCTCATCTGTATCTAAAGAGTCTTGAGTTGTATCTCAAGACACATAGGGCCTTATAAATCATTTCTCATATTTATTTTCTCTATAGTGTTAGTTTTTACATAATTTTGCACAATGTTTGTATCTTTCTATTAAGCACAAACTATCTCGTTTATCAAACTGAAGGGTACAAGATATCATTTCAATCATACCTAATTACACCTTTTACTCAAATGGATAAATTTGGAAGAGGTCCTTTTGTGACTTGGTTGTTTTTACCCACAAAAAAAACTGTGGTAGAGGACCTATGACCTAGACTGCCTGTGAGTTTTTTTGAGCCATGATCAAGGGTGTGGATCAAACAATTTATTAATTTAAATTGTTTAGTGGTAGGTCATCACCAAGTAGAGATTATTATGTCAACGCATGAGGCTAACCCTTTTTTTAATTTCTGTTGTGTTTTTACTTTTAGTTTAACTCTGTTTTATAATGTATTTTATAAAACTAAATTCAACTTTGATAGTTATTCTTAGAAAGTGTTTATAATAGTATTGTATTATTATATTAGTTTCAAAACATGTATTAATTATAAAATTTATATAACTAAGAATGAATCACTCTTCTGATAAATTAATCAAATAGTCAAGATCTTATAAATTCACTACTAGCTAGCTGGACAATAAAATTATAAATTTGGGGAACTTTCAAATAATAATTTTTAACAGAAATTTTTATAGAAACTCACCTCACCCCTTCTTGAGTGTCCTACACCAACCAAATATATATATATATATATATATATGTGTATATATATAAATATATAAACGCGTTTGTGTGTATATATAATTGTGTTTGTGTGAGTGTGTATGTTTTTTTGCATAATATACAAGTATTTTAAAATATATTCAGAAAAAATATATGAAAAAATATATTTTATAGGGAATTATTAAAAAATATTATATATATATATATATTATTTAAATGACATAGACTTCCCCAATAAGAACATAAAAATAATGATTGATAAAAGAATTTTGATTTGTAAATAATAATAAAGACACAAGATGAAGAAGTAATCAATTGATACAACATCATAAAAATAAAAAAATGTTGATAAGTATAGAATAAAGAAGATTTATGTGAATTAGACCTTTTCTGTTCGACATGCATGACAAGAAAACCACCATCATAGTTATTTATGATGAATAATGAATGAAAATCATGCCTAAAAAATTAAATAGAAAACATAAAAAAACACTCAGACCATATAAACTATCTTGGAATCAAGTCCTTATTTCCCCAAAACATATGTTGAAATCAATAAAATGATACAACATACACAAGAATTCCAAAATAATTCACTCAAACAACCACCGACCGACCGAAAAAAAGAATTGAAATAATTTTATGGAGTAGAAATAAAAAAACATGAAAGATTACAATCCCAAACCCACCCCAATAACATGAGGGAATGCTCGTCTGAATAGATGAACAATGTTATCAGGACTGAAAATCCTTGAAGGCATTATGGTTCAAAAAAATTCTTAATTAATGATCCCTTTATCAGTGATCGACACTAAAGTAGTGGTGCATGGAATTTATTAAGTAGTAGGTCTTCCCCCTCTCAAGCTCTCTTATCTCTTGGAATAAAAAATATTATAATTAATGTTGCACTCATTTATCCAAATGACAAAAGAGCATGGGTGAATCGAGTGACCGGGGAGGTAATAATGGCATAGATGGTAGCATGTTAGATGATGTGTTAGGAGTAATAGATGATTCAATACATGAATTTGGTAGATATCAAATGATACATCCCAAGAAAATAGGTTGTAATAATAAATTAAAATGACATAGAGGATGCGTGGAATAAGTGGAGTGGAAGAGCTATTAATGATGTTGATACCCCCCAAAAAAGTGCAAATAAAACACATAGTGAAACATAAATAACACCACCATTATCCTTTGCATCAATATTCATCAACATCCAAGAACATACATCAACATATCACAAAGATGATTCCACAGAACCAAGATAGATGTGGGGACCCAACATAGAATTAAAGAACCCTCAAATTCCAAACTTATTTCATTGTCCTTCATTTATACAAGCCTTGTGAGCCCTAGGGCTATGTTAACTGGTTGTATGGGGGAATCTGACCACTACTCTTCATATCGCACATGCATCAATGCTTCACTACTATTGGGGAAGAAGGAAAGTGATTCACATGAAAATGACCAAACAAGTTAGTGAACAATAAAATTATAATTTAATTCTCTTAAAAACATGAAAAAATTAATTTTTATGTATAGCTATGAAAAATTATGTATAGTTAATAAATATAAAAACCCAAACTTTTTAATGTGTAAATCCCAATAGTGAATAACCGAATGACCAAGACTGGAAATCTAAATCGACTAATAATGAAGATTATATGGAAGAGAATCCAAGTAGTGTAGAAGAACTCAACAATAGAACTGAGAAAAAATAGTAGATAAAAGGAAAAAAGAGGATGCAGTCAAATATTATCTACAAAAAGAACCCAATGAGATAAATAAACCCAAATATATCAAATAATGAAGATAAATTTTCCACTATCAAGATAAAATGTGTAAACTAATAGTGAAAGTGTTGGATCAAAGAGAAACCTAAATAAAATCCAATCCTTACCTGGAGAATTTCACAAGTTGCATATCTGAAATATTCTGCCCAAAAAACTACACTTATTGAACCTTTGGATAGAAGAGAGATTGAATGAAATATGAGAGTCCAACATTTGAATATGTGTGCTCCTAGAAATCCTATAACTCCCATAAAATATTCAAATTAAATTTAGTTATGGATTATTGTGGGTCCCCACATGTGGAGGACCAATAACATACTCCCCCTCCGACTCAAGTGGGTATCACCTCTAACCATAAAATCATTTGGAATGTATGAAATTTACCTCTAGGTAATGTATTGTTCAACATGTCTAAACATTTATCATTAGTATGGATCTTCTAAAGCTCCAATGATATCAAATCAAGGATATCATGGTTCCAATGATTCCTAACATCCATATGTTTTGAACCCCATGAAAAGATAGATTATTTCCCAAAAAATATCACTCTAACTATCACAAATGAAAATATACATATCCTGATTAATATTGATATCTGAAATAGAATCTATCATTTAATAAATATTCATTCATTTTTTGCTAAAATAATCTTTGTCTCTATCGAAAATAGAGAAACATATATCAACAATGTAGACTACAATGATATATCTCCTCCTAAAAAATGATCAAATATCTTAAAGTATACTTCCTAGAATCCATATATCCTTCCATATCTTAATTTTTAAATCCACAAAGAATAGGTTCCCCATTTCCAAAACACAATCTTATATATTAATTACCACAAAGAAAAAAATTATACTTCAATTATTTCCAATTATCCATACGTAAATTATATATTAAATTATTGACCACACCAACTACATGAGATATAACAGTTCTAGTAGATACAATTTCATTCATAAAATAAACAATGGAAGATGAATATAGTATGTGTTAAATATCTTATCTCTCTCTATATTCATCTATAGAAAGTGAGTGACTAGAACTGATCTTAATATTCAACAAAATTATATTACTAACCACTTTATCTTTGGATATAGAAAATATCTAAAGAACCTTCCCAATATTTAACTTATGTGAAAACTATAATTTCTTGGTCTCTCTGTTATGGGAAATCTCCATTCAAATAATTTATCTTCTTGGCCCCAAGTATTTCATTGCAAAGGAATGGAAAAGATATTTCTTAAAAAATTTCAATTCTAGAGGAATTATGTAGAAAATTGATCATATCATAAATATAGAGAAATAGTATAATAATATTTTTATCAGTGAATATCAGAACAAAATCAAAATAACTAGAAGATGTATTTGGGATACCCTTATAAAAAATGATAGATTAAAACGTCTTATACCACTATATGAGAGTTTTTATCATACCATATAATCTATTCCTTAACCAATCGACATAATTTTCTTTACCTATTTCAGAAAAAACCTCTTGATTCTCTATATAAAAATCCCCCTTTAAATCTTTATGTACAAAATCATTCTCCATATCTATCTTATCAGTCCGAAGTTCCAAAATAGTATCCAGACCAAGAACAACTCAAATTGAAGAAATTTTGTCAAAAAATGAAAAATATCATCAAAATCAATACCTTTCATCTATATTTATAATCTAAGAACTAAAATTTCCTTGTATCATGGAATAAAATTAGATTCTCTCTTTTCAATCCAATAAATACATTATTTTTTTATATCTATCTTACATGTAGGTAACATCATTTGCTCAAAATTGTGGTTATCATGCAATTATATCGTTTCATCATCCATTTTTGTATCTCATGTGTCCTTTCATTCACTTTCCATCACCTCCTTAAAAGGGTCAACATCTCCCCCATCAACGAGAATAATACAATAATTAGGAGAATAAAAATTACAAATGGTACAATGCCAATATTATCTCAAGAGTGGAACTATGGGTTAATTAATAACTCCTAGAATTGGATCATTGAAAAAATGGTGCATCTGAAACATAAACTCCAACTTGTTCACCCTGATAATCATTATGTACATTAACACAATTATAAAAATCAACAAAATGATGTAACTGTGAACTAAAAATATTCTCAAGATTAAAAACACAATCAAACGGTTATATTTTCTCTATTATCAATGTCATTGATATTATGATCCCCCATAAGTAATGAATAAGATGTTCTTAAAAAATTATTCAAAGTAGTATCATAGAACCTCTATCCAAAATCGTTGTGACCATAAAAAATAAAAATAAATTTATGTTACTTACCATCCTCGTTGGACCTCTCATCTCAAGGCACATTAATAAAATCCTTACAATTAAAAAACATAAGTGATCATACCTAATCACTTTTCCAAACCAAAAAAATTTAGGAGTGTCTATCTTCAATGATATCTTGGATGATAAGTTGATAATATTTTCATATTTAAATAGCTATTTATTCCAAAAATTTATGTGAAACATTTCTTATGATAGAAAAATTGAACTCTTTATATAAAAGTCAGGTTCATCCAATAATTTACACCATTTAGATAAGGTGTCTTGGGAGGTGTACTATAATTTTTAATACCTTCCTACAAGCAATAATGGTCCAAAGGACCACAATACTCACCCCCATTACCAATGGAAATACATTTCATCTTTTTATAATATTCCCTTTCACTTGAAACATGAAAATTCTTAAAAATAATGATCATCTATCCTTTTAAATTAATATCATAAAATTAAAGATTACATGAGTATTCATCAATAAATGTCACAAAATAAACACCAATTCTAAAGTAAATAGACATTAAAGAACCACAACTTTAGAATACACTGAATAATGTTCTTGTGAATTCTTATTAAAATTATGACTACTAAAACTCTCTCTATCCAATTTTCTACTCATACAATTATCAAACATGCCCAATTTATCACCCTTTAAACATGGAATAAAAATTTTATTGGCCAAAAAACCAATCCGTCTGTCACTAATGTGGTAAAGCCTCTTATTACATAGCGTGAAAAGATACTACACTCAAAAACACAAGTATCATCACAAGAAATAGAATATCATGCCTTGTATATACATGAATTCTCCTTTCCTAGAGCCACTATCAAGGAACCCTTGGAATGTATCTATTGACCACCACCAAATGTAATTATAAAACCATTATCATAAATAATTATAGTAGAAATGATATTAAAAAACCTTAGGAGCATTACAAAAATTCATTACAATAACCTTAGTCCATGTGATGGTATCCAAAAAAACTAACCAAATATCTAAAATATCAGTATGAATATCATTATCAATACTCAAAATCCCAAAATTACATGGTCTATAAGATATAAATATCTCATTCCTTATTTTCATGTCAAAACATGCACCACTATCAATAACCCATAAACAATTCTGAGAAGTAATATTAATAGAATCATTAAAAATAACATGATCACCCACTATTGTGGTGGAAACAATATCATCTCCATATCCAATTTTATTCTATTGATTTTACGTCATTATGTTTTCTCTTTCCGTATGATATCAAAATATATTAACATGTATTTTCTTACCAAATAGATGAAATTAAAATAGTCTATATTTCAACAAAAATTTTCTTATTCATTATCCCATTCCTTGACTACACTATCCCTAATTATTTCCATAACTTATCCCCATGTCCTATGTGACTAAAATATCTGATGAATATTTTAATTATTTACATCTCTTGACCACACCATTTAAAACAGTAGACTTAACAAAATTGTATTTCATATCACTATTAATAGAATAACTAGTTAGATTAATTACCCATGAATAATAAAATTTATTAAGAAACCAAATTGAAAAAATACAATCTTAAAGTGTTAAACAAATGAAATATAATTGATAAAAACAATCCTAAAATTCAATCAAGTAGTTAGAAAAATATTCTCTTTCTTTGTGCCTACAATTCGTCACCTATTTGAGGGAAAACATTTGTTGTTTCTTTTTTAGGAACTATAAGTGGTATCATGATTATCTCAAAATGTTCTAGCATTATATATATTTATAATATTTTTTATGTTGACATCATCCAACCGAGGTATGAAACTACAAATCACCTCAAGCTCAAAATCTCATTCTTCCTCAAAAAGTATTTCATGATTATTAGTACTAAAGGCCAATAGATGAATTCACTTGAAAAAAATAATATCCCATTATTTTGAGTCACCATATAAAATATTTCTCAATAATCATAATATTTTCACACTATAATTCACTACCATAATTTATCTTGACCAAAATAAAAACCTCTGATACAAGATGTTGGGAAAGATGAAAACTAAAAACATACAAAAAATAACCATGTAAACCCAAAATAGAAATATATTTTTCCCCTTAAAAACATGAAAAAATTAAATTAAATTCCTAGATACTATAATATACTTATAGAAAATAATTGATTTCAATAGAAATTTTTAACGATGCAAATTCAAATGTGAAAAAACATGGGACCTAGTCCATAAATAATAATCCACTAATAATGAAGGGAATATAGAAGAGAATCCCAATGATATTCCATATATCAATAATAACACTATTATAAATAGTGGGTCAAAGGAAATAATCTTATGTATTTTAAAAATATCTGGAAATTTAGAATGCATCCTGAGAAGAAACCCAAATAGATTTGAATATGAAGAGAATTATTTTTCGATCCAAATAAAAGTTTCAAATAAAAAACATGACGATTGGTTCACAAAAAACGCATATAAAATCCAATTATCCCTAAATAATTTCGAGAGAGAAATATTGGAAAACAACTTCCTAAAACACTAATTTCTCTATGCTTCTAGAAGGAAGAGAGTTGGGATGAAAAATGAGAGTCAGACATCCAAAATTTTGTGTTCCTTAAAATCCTTAAAATCCCCTCAAATGTTTATTTATATTTTTCATGTTTTTAAATTATAGATTCACATGGGTCACCATGTTATGATGATCCCCAAAACTATGGTGGATCACCTCATCTCACCTCTCTGCCATGTCTACTCCTCAATCCTTCCATCGTGTCATACCTCGATGTTTTCTCATCCAAGTCTCCTTTTGTGATCTGAAATAAAATGATGGGGGTTGGGGAAGAATTTTCATCCCCATCATGAATCATAATTTTTTTGAACATGGGGGACTTTGGATATAGGTTTTCAGATTTTCTCAAGTGTTATTTGATATTTTAGGCTAGAAGGGAATAGTTATTACCACCACTCTTTATATCTCAAATACATAAATGCATCCCTATCAAGAAATATCATATCTCACCTACAAACCACCCCACCATACCTCGTCCATACTCTATTATTGTGGGTGACTTTTACTGTGATAAAAAATAAAATCATGTAAATGATAATAACATTGCAGATACTAGAATACAGTACCTATACAACTTACATGACATCAATTGTATGTTGCATAAAAAACAAAATTTCGATTTTATTTGAAAACTAAAAAAAAAATATTGATATTTTTATATATATCATGTGTATTCATAAATTAAATTGTTCATGATGGCATTTTTTAGTACTAATTTAGCACTATTAATGTGGCTCATTTTATCAGTTCTAACTAAATTGAAAATAAATGGATGTGGGTGACATTTTATAAGTGCGTTTTTTAGTTCTCATAAAGGCCTCATTTATCAGTTCATTTAGTTAGCACTGAAATAATTTACCCATTTATCATCATTTCTTAGCCTCGATAATGGATAGTGCTAAATAAAAACGAATTTTTGGAAGTGATCCAATTATATGAAATTTAGATTCCATTTCTCTAGAATTTTTTTAAATAATTATAATTTTTTAAATCATGATATTTATTAATAAAAAATCGAGTCGTTGGTACAAAATTAGAGGCCCTAATATTGTAAAACACAAACCCTACAACTTAATATCTAAACCATAAAACATAACACTTAATCCCTATAGACTAATCTATAAACCATAAACCATAAAATATTAACTATTGTCCAATTGCACTAAACCATTTATATTTTACCCAAAAACCTAAATTGTGATCCCTAATCCCTATGTAATATGATAAATTACATAATAATCCACTCTTTGTATTAGCATCATATGAATTTCCCACCTAAAGTTGTGTGTTAATTTATATCCTACAAATGTGAGACATGTATCCTTATAATGAGGAAGAAGATCATGAGATTTTATTGATTTTTGATTGTCAATACAGTCTTCAATATTTTGGAGGAATAATTAGAGATATATAATAATAAAATGACCTTAAAAATATTTCCCACCTTATGGTTCACATGAATTTATGTTGTTCTGGAATAAGAGTCATGACCATGATGATGGATGCATGGAAAGAAACTACAATTGATGATAGAGGTTTTTGGGAGATGGAGGTCAATTGATGCAGTGGATGATTAGAAGTGGGGGGAGAATAGGTAAATGAGGTGAAAAACATATCACTATTCTTTTAGGATTCTATAATTATTTTTGAAAATGATGAAGTTGACAAGAAAAATAATGAAGTGGTTTTTTGTTTTGATTTATTTCTTATTTATATTTACTATGTTTCGATTGGATGTATAGTTGTAAAAATTTGATTGGTTATTTATTATTGAATTTTGGATACCAAAATTGTGTCAATTTGGTAATGATGTGGAAAATAGTGTTATGTTCTTCTTCAATAGGGATCCTAAAGTAGGAAGGAATTTAAAAGACCTTAATAATACCCATGCATTTTATCAAGGATATACTAGGAGGATTGTTATTTGTGTGTATCAAAAATATAAAAAAGGTTAATAATGAAATAAAAGAATAATTACATCAGTTCATTATACTTATAATAATTATGGGAAAAATAATAATGATAAGTTTGATGTATTTTCCAAAAATGATTGTGTAGAGACAAGGAAATATAAGAAAGCTCATTTTTATGATCTTATATTTTCCTCATGGTAATATTCATTTAATTTATATATATGCTCATAAAAATCAATTGAATCTATCTTTATTATTTTTATTTTGTGATGTTTGAGGGAAAGGTGAATAATATTAAGGGTTTATAGTTAGATTCTAATTCTTTTGGAGTAATTATCATGGTTGATTCTTTCCCTTTTAGGTAAAATATTTCCAATGGTAATGATTATTTAGGTTATACATGAGTTCATCAAATGAATATTATTCGAGAAATATTTCAATGAGATATAATGTGGCGGAATATTTTGTCATCTTTGAGTATTTGGAATAACAATTAAAATACAGTCCTTCATTTTTTTCCATGATATTTAATTTTACATGAATGAGTAGATTAAAAATTTTTTGTTTTCATAACAGAAAAATGAGGGTTGATTTTCGAATAATTTAGA
The DNA here is from genome assembly GCA_963277665.1 of Viscum album. Taxonomy (NCBI): domain Eukaryota; kingdom Viridiplantae; phylum Streptophyta; class Magnoliopsida; order Santalales; family Viscaceae; genus Viscum; species Viscum album. Next base: position 1,895,674,605 of record OY728119.1, read on the forward strand.
GGTGTTTTGTTTGATTTGAAAATTAGTAAAAATAGATAGTTCATAACTCTTGTTGTTTTTTTGTATTTAATAATTTTAGAGAAACTAAAATTTTAGTGTGGTATTTTTTTATGATGAAACAAATATCCCTTTTTCATTGTTATTTCATAAATTTGTTGATATATACAATATGAAGACATCGTTGAATATTTTTACTGATAAAGATGAATATATTGAAGAATAAATATCCTAGGTATTTCCTCGTACTCATCATGGCCTACATGCATGGAATTTAATGCAATATGGAATAAAAAAAACTAGGTATATTGATGTAATATGGGTCAGGTTTCCTTTATTATTTGAGGAAGTGCTTGTTTTATTAACATAATGTTTTCAATTTTGGGGATGAGTGGGGGAAATTTTAAATTCAATATAGTGAAGTAAAAGATTTATGGTTTGATGATGTGTGTACTTTTAGGGTAAAATAGAATCTTTTCTTTATAAAGAATACATTAATATTGGGTCTACATTTCTGGCTATTATGTGAATGTTTTAATGGTGTCTATAATATTTCTTTCATCATAGATTGAGTGTTGTTAAATTATTCATGTAGTTTGTGATTTTTTTTTCAAAATATAGATATCGATAAGTGAACTCTAAATTAAAAATTAAAGAAAGAAATCCAATAAAATTGATCACTTTCCATCCATTAGTTAGATAATATGTTCATAGGTACACTCCAAAAAAATCTATTTTATTATTAATAACAAATGGCTGAGGAATGTTTTCTTTGATATTATCTTGATATTGATGTCTTATACTAATCAATTTTATTCATTCAAGGGTTTTGGAAGAGATTTTCAAATTTTATATGATAATCATGCTAGAATGGTGAACTATTATTGCATAAAATTGGAACCTATTAGAATATTTCTTAAACACATATTCATATTTTCATTACAATACACTGGTACCATCCTCCCTTCTGGGAGTCAGTTGACATATCCAAACCTATTCTTGTAGTGATGTTAGTCTCAATCCCACTTGGTCATGGATGTGTCAGAATGCTTTAAATCATTAAGAGAATTATACCTTCTAAGTTTTTCTATTTTAATGATGTAGATACATTCAAACCAAATACTATTGTGTTGATCAAATAAGAAACAATAATTCCATAGTATAAACTTGTGTGACCCAGCTGCGGGGTTTCTTCAACTCATAGATCAATTCATATATTACATTTCTTCATATTTTGTTCTGAATTCCAGATAAATTATTCAACTTATTCTTTATTTAAAACAACATTATATATTTTAATTAAAATCTAATATATATTTTATTGTCCTATACCAAGAGTATTCTTTGATACTCATATACTCAACACTACAATGGAATCTTCTATATATTTGGATCTTCTACTTAGCCCTATAATTGTTGGCATTGAATTAAATTATGAAAATATATTTTCTCTTATATATACAAATGGTGTAATGTCCAATTCATGTTTTTTGTATTGATAGGAAAGAATAAGAATCGAGAAGATTGTACAACATTAAATATTCGGTTATCTATTTTGCTTATTTTCATTGAATCATTTGGACCATTTATTATACTCTTAGTAAAAAAATTCACATTTGATAAACAATATTTATATCCACCAACATTTTAGGTCAACTTATTTCAAACTTACAAGATAAGATCTTGTAATGAAGACTTATTGCTCTGGAAATTATTTTCATCACTCACTTTATTACACATTTCCTTTATTATCTCTCATTAGGAATCAATAATATTATGTAAAGATATTTTTAATACCACTGATTACAATTATTATTTAAAATGAGCTATGTGGGACTCAAAGAGAATGATGGAATCCACTTATTCATCATTTATAAAATGTCTTTCCTAGATACTCTTTGGTATCTATCAAATGGTTCCTATACATATAAACTTTAATAATATAATTCTAGTTAAATTGATTTGGCATTAATATTTTATTAATCTAATTATATAAACTAATGTAATCCTAACTTACAATTCAGGTTCATTTTGAATTATTTTTAAAGAAATATAGTGGGCCTCTAGTGTAATGTTTTGGTTTTCCATCAACCAATAAGGAATGGTGATAGAAATAAATGATATTTTAAGATAAATATTTGATGTGGTGAGACTTGGTGTTACCTATTTCGTCATCCACGTTTGTAGACATATATAGGGTCCAATTGTTTTTTCATTCATGACCTAGACTTCAAAATTTTAATAATCGAATATGTTTTTCTTCTATTTGAATATTCAAGGGATAACACAGATTCTTGGTATGGTGAAGTCAATGATGTTTTGGTATATTACCTATTTTAATTTGATTCAAATCCAATGGGGAAAATGGCCCCACGTTATTAATTAGGTTAACTTGTTCTTACATCATACAAGTTCTCTCTTTTTGGTGCATATCTTTTTCATTTATCAATCTCTTTATATGACCATCATTCATTTTTTTCTTCAAATGATTATGTTCTAACATGGTAAACATTTTTATTTAAACTTGTAGCTATTTGACAAAATTTCCTTCTTCATTAGTTTTTCATTTCATATCTTTTTTTCTAAACAACATCAATATTTATATTAAATTTTAATTACAAGTCTGTATTGCGTTTTCAATGTCAATTTAAACACATTGTGGATCTTCATTTTAAATGCATCTTTCCAAACACCACCCTTGGGTTTTATTATTTTAGTGACCTCAAAAATTACTACATATATAATGTGGTCATAATATGTGTATGAATAAATAGTTTAAAATTGTTATAGAAGGTAAACTATATTTGAAATTTACCAAAAATGTTGCAACAAATCTATATAACATACCATTATTTTTTTATGATTGTATTGATGTAATATGATATTGAAAAGTTTTGTGCGACCTTGATAACTGTCTAATTCCATTCTCATTATCTTAGAAATTTATAAAATCCCATCCAAGATAGATACCACTATGATGAAAAAACAGGGTTGAACATGTATAATGGAATAAGTATGGTGTCATGTAAACATATTATATACAATATATATACCTCTGGTGTAAAGGAGGTCCTAATTACATTCTGAGTTAGCATCATTCAATAGTTACTAAATCGTCTAAACCTTATCTATGAGTTTTTCAATTTGAATGTATAGGATTAACTTTTTGGGATCGGTCCACCCCTGATTCCATATATCTGATGACTGGCTTCTTTAATAATTTCTTTCACTTTACCTCTAATGATTAAAAATTTATTTTTTACATTATACAATCACAATATGTGTATCGAATCACTGCTATAGAACTTTACTTCAGAATAAGTGACCATTTCATCCAATATCAGATTAATGAAATTCTAAAAAATAATTTTCCTTTAATGTTGAATTTTGGTTTTTAGAGAAAAGGGGATGAATTTCCATTAATAAACATTTAAGAGATGTAATTTTTGAATGAAATATCATCTTCCTCTACAGTACATTATTTCCATATGTTCATATTCATATAAGAAATAACAAAATTTTACATCATAAAATTAATTTTTCATATTTAAAATAAGAAACATCATAGATATGTATCATGAAATATAAGTTGTTCTTCATAGGGATGTTTCTACACTAGAATCCCCCCTGGATATTTCCATTTGGTATCCTATAAATCCCATAAAATGGGTCTTTAAAATGCTAAAAATTTGTTGTATTGTAAAAAAAACCATAAAAAATATAGTACATCATTTGGGTACATTTAGAATACCATAGTTCAATCATCATAGATAAGAAACATGAACTATAATTGGTTCTACAAAGGGAAGTGGAAACCCTATAATCCTTGGATAGAGATTTCTAGTTCCGATCCTTCCATTCATTGATAGGGGGTTTGTAGTGTCATTACATTTTTTTGGATAATAAGGGGAAAAGCATAATAAAAATGGCTATACATCTTTTGAGGTCATTTTATATACCAAAATTCAAACATAATAGAAAAATATTATTCTTTATCAGTAGTTATATTAAGGTAAGTGGATACACTAGAATCAATTTGTGGATATTTCCATTTCCCATACTACAAATCCCATATAGTGTATTTAGAACATTAGAACATTTTTTTGATTATAAGGGAAAAACCTTAACATCCAAGTCTTAAAATCATGTGGTTTATTTTACTATAAAATATTTTATACATCAAATATATCTATCATTCAATTTAAGTGGTTATTCAAGGGGATGTGACTATATGAGAATCCCTGTGTGGAGATTTTCTATTCTGATCCTGAAAATTCCTTGTAGGATATTTGCATTATCATTATATTTTATTGGATTGTAAGGAAAAAACCATAAAAAAAGTTTTTACATCATGTGGGTCATTTTACTATACTAGAGATAAAACATCATAGACAAGTATCATGAAAAATAAGTGGTTCTTCCATGGGAAGTAGTAACACCAGAATCCCCAGGTAGATATTTTCATATCGATCTTGAAAGTCTTATATAGGGGATTTGCAGCATCATTATATTTTTTGTGGTTTTAATGATACATTCCATTAAATACAATTTTTCACATCATGTGGGGTGTTTTAATATACCAGAGTTCCATATTTATAGATAAGTAAATTATAATATCACAGTTTCTTTATGGGAATGTAGTTACACAAGAATCCCTTTGTGGAGAATCCAGTTCTAATCCTACAAATTCAATGCAGGGGATTTCCAACATCATAATATTTTGATGGATTATAAGTAAATAATACTTAATAAAACAACTTACATAATGTGGGGCCTTTAAAATTACTATATTTTAATATTGATATTAAATTATCATGAACTTTCACTAGTTCCTCAAAGATAAGAAACTACACTAGAATTTTCTGGTGGATATTTCTACTTCTGGTCATACAAATCACATATAGTGGATTTGTAGTGTCATTACATTTTTTTTATTATAATGAAATAAAGAAAAAAAAATTACATCATGTGGGGCCTTTTACTATACCATAGTTTCAACTACATTGATATGTATTGTGAAATATAAGTGGTTCTCCCAAGGGAAGAAGATACACTATAATCTGTATATTGAGATTCCCAGTTCTGATCCTTCAAATCCGATATAGGGGATTTGTATAATCGTTAAATGTAATTGTATTTTAATTTAAAAAAATATAACAAATATATTAGTGGAACATGTCAGGCCTTTTATTATACCAGAGTTCCAATTTCATAGATAACTATTCTCTACTATAATTGGTTCTTTAAATGGGAGTGGTTACACTAGAATCCCTGTTTGGAGATTTACAGTTTTGATCCCTAAAATCCCCTATAGGGAAATTGTATCATCATTAAATTATTTAAGACTATAAATATATAACCCTTAACAAACAATTTTGGACATCATATTCAGCCTTTACCTATACCAGAGTTCAAACATCAAATAAATGTATTGTCCACTGTTACTAAATAATTAATAGGAAGTATCTACACTAGAATCCCCATAAACATCCATTTCTGACCCATCAAATATCCTACAGTTCATTTATAGCATCATTTTATTTTGATGTATTATATAACGAGAATCATTTATAGTATAATTCCACAATCGAGATTTTGAGAATTATTTTTCAAAACATTTATAGGGGATTTTTGGGATCAATCACCTTCGATAATACAATCTTGTTAACACAACTCTATCAAAATAGAATTAAAAAGGATAAAAATATGATTCATATAATAATTTAAATTTGGTAAAAAATCTATTTAACAAAAATTTTATGCATTATATATTCATAACTTAAACAATTAAAATATTTTGATTAAAACAACAGTTAGAAGTTTACATAGAATGATGATAATTATAAAAACACCCACCAACATAAACTTCAAAACATTAACATCAAACTCAGCCCCCATAGAATTATATTTCATTCATTCATGAACATTCATACAGTGTTCTATTTTTTATTAACATTAGATAGAAATTACATCATCTTTACTACATTCATGACTTCCAAATTCATTGGGTGGTTTAAACCACATCAAAAACTACATTTCATTGTTTCACATGTAGAAAAAAAATCTATTTGGATTTTTAATTATTTCATTTATTAATGGATTCCTTCTTTAAACATTTTTTGTTCTCAAGTCATTTTTTAATCATTGCACTAGAAGAACCCTCTGTAACTATGTAATCTGAATTGAAAATTGAGAAAAAAAATTATTTTATATTTATACGGATTCTCAAGAACTCATATTATTTAATTTGTAAACAAACACATTTCTTTTAGGAATAATTATTGTCTATAGTTGGGTATATAAATGAAGTCTCATTATTTCTGAAAATGTACATTATAAAGTAAAACAGTAGTATTTAGTTGTTGAAATCACCAAATGACTCTCAGTAATAGTTTATATTGAAAATACCAGAATAATTTATTTTTTTGGCTGTATAGTTTGTCTTCATTGGTTATAATAAGATGTTAGTATTATTAGTTATTTAAGATTACTGAGCCACTATATTTCTCCTTCATTTTGTGGAAATGAAAATTGATTTTCCCGAGAGAATAAGTTGAAACATTGTTGCACTGTTGTTTCAGAAGTCAACTGAAACACTAAATTTATCCTATGTTTTGTGGTAATAACAAAGGATGATCACTGATGATGAGGTGAAACTTCATTTCACTGGTGTCTCTAATTTATAGAAGGTTAGATGAAATCTAGATTCAGATTTTGTGATTAAATTGGCTAAACCTCATGGGGTAATTAGAGATGATAAAATGGAAAAACATCGGGTGGATATTTGAGATGATAAAATCCACCAAACCTCATGTCAGAATTAGGGGTGATGAAATTTTCCAAACATGATATGGGAATTGGAGACCATGAAATCCTCTAAACATTTTTCTCCATGTCCAAATAAATGGGATTCTGTTTGAAAACTTCTCCACACCCATCTACCTCACCCCAATAATTTTGATTTCATTCCCTTCATTATCTTCCCTCCATGAATTAATGTTCTTCATGGTCATGTTTGGAAAACAATAAAATCCATCACTAATAACTTAGATCCCCTATTTCCTCAAGGACCTCCCAAGCTACCCCTGCTCAAAAATCCCCATCTACTTATAGAGACTTTTTCCCATCGTTATTCATGAGATTTGGCCCGAAAATATGGACCACTGATGCATCTGAATATTAGAGAGGTTTACACTGTCATCTTTTCTTCCCAAAAATATTCCATGGAATCGCTTAAAATTTACTAAACCCACATTACAGAAAGGACCCCACTTTTGGTGAAATTGTTTTTACTTATGGGTGTGTTGACAATGCCTTCTCACCAAATGGTGATTATTGGAGTTGAATGTGTTAAGTTTATCAATCTCAGCTGCTGAGCATGAATCCTGTCTACCTGTTTCAATCATTTATAGAATATTAGGTTTCAAATTTCATCAATATTATTTACACGATAGCTAAAACATCATCATTATTTAATTTTAGAAGATATGTTTATTCATTGAATTATGGAATCACAACAAGAATAATTTTTAGTAAATCGTCCGAGGATCAAGAAGAGTATATATTTTTTATAATGGATTTATGAAATACCTAATTGGATTCAATGTGGAATAATTATGTCCTTTAATTAAATGGTTCCACCATATTAATGGTGTGATGTCAAAGATGGAAAGGTCTTACCACACAAGAGATTTGATCTGGGAAAACATTGATTCAGAACAAAAAAAACAAAAAACAAATCATAGAAAACTGAGGGGGTAAAATAAGATCATGTTAATTCCCTTGTAGAAGTACAATAATAATAGAAGGATATGAAATTAAGAGAAAAAATATCAAAGAAACAATCATTTTATGTTCTATTCTTTACTGTTTTTGTTGGCCCAGAAATCATTTCCTCGTATAACCCAAATATTTCTTTTTACAAGACATATTTAGTTTGGGGAGAGATAAATTTTCCATGAAAATATGATGGGAAATATAGGTATTTCTACTAAATCCTTCCACGATGGAATGATTCCAGAAATAAGTGAGGGAGGTTTTTAAGGGAAGATAAATAAAGATGAGGGAGGGCTTCATGAACTAAATCACGTGAAATCTAATATCAAATAGTCCTTAAGGCTACACCCTCATGCTCCAATACTAGTTTCATGATAGTGTAGCAAGATATACAAGATCAATGGGTAAGATATTCTTCCAAAGTAATGTTTCATGTGATGGCGTGGGTGACCCTGGAAGACCCCAAGTGTTGGGAAGATACTGAGAGGTTTGAGCCTGAATGATTTGTAGATAGTATGATAGATAACAAATGAAAAAACATTGAGTTCTTACCATTTGGGGTGGGGAGGAGGATATGTCATCGGTTTGTGTTTTCCATGGCTAGTATGGAGTTTCTTTTGGTCCAACTATTGTTTCTTTTTTACTAGCATCTCCCTAATAGAAAAAAAGTTGATTTACTAGATATGACTAAGAGTTTTTACGTTGTGGTTAAAATAAAAGAGGATATCAACTTAATTACCATCCTCTATCAACATAAATTTCTAATATTAATGAGTGATATTTATAGTGGTTAGATTTTTTAGGCTCCTCAATAGATATTGCGTTCAATAATCGAGTTCGAGTAGTGAAGTTTTTTTTCTTGTAATCACGGTTCACTATTATTGGATATGTTCTCAAGTTATGATTTCATAAATTTTAATAATTATTTAATGTTTTATAATCATTTGAGACTCTATTAAATAAGTGAATAGTGGATATAATGTGGCTCCCAATAAGTGTTACCTACTACCCATTAAAATCAAACAATGTGTTCCCAACAACCTTCTAACATGTATACGATAGCAGTAAATGTATCTTAATAATTTAGTTATTTAATTAGCAGGTAACCATAAAAATAAAAATAAAATTAACATTAATATTATATAATCCACATATCAAGGATTATATGTTTAATTAATGAATATATTAATGGTATCATTAGTAATATTATTAATTACATTAATATGGATTATTTTGTTAATTTTAAATCAATTATCCATTACTAATTATAATAATAAATAATAATTTTATTTTGAATTACTAATTTCATTGTTAATTAATATTATATATAAATTATATTGTAAGTTAATAAATATATAATTGATATTAGCAGTTAGTAATTATCTTAATTACTCAAATAGTTGTTAATAATTATATTATTAAATATTTATCATTTTAAAATAATTTAAGACTTGCTAAAACAAATGAGAAGGGATGAGAATGCGACTCCCAATGCGAGTGTGACATGGTACTATAAAAAATCCAACAATGGGTACCCCACATCTTACTAACATCATGTGTCATATTGAAGCATAGTCAATTCCTAAACATAAAAAATAATTTATGGACTATTTTACTAATGTTTGAAAACAATCATAACTTGTTTTGTTGGTCTTCAAAATGGGACAATTTTTTTAAAAAAAATGACTCTTATATTGATAACAAAAACTTTGAGTTATACTAGACATATCTTTCGTCAGATTAATATGAGGTCAAATCACATATTCCATAAATGAATTATGGTTTTTTTAAATAAAAAAAACAAATCTTAGCTCATTTTTCTTGATTTTGTCTTTGTGAGCCATGTATTAATCTAAAAGGAATCTTTTATTTTGAAGAAACACACTTTTAAGCATACTTTCCACATCATGTATCATATTCCTGTGTGATCTATGTGTAGAATTGATGTGTGATCGATTCATGCACATCAAAAATGAAATATGTATTTTTTACTAATGCTTGAAGACATTTAAAGATTGTTTTCTTGTTTATCACAATGTGATAGACATTTTAAACTAAAATGACACTTTTATAATGAAAAATACACTAATTAATACTAGAAACATCATGTGTCAAACTAATGTTAGCACAATTCATACATGTTAGAAAAGATTTATTTTCCATTTTTCGATATTTTCATGGCAATCCAATCTCGTTAACCATGTTTTTCCCATGTGACTTGTTTTTAGATTTTTTTAGTAAAAACAAGGTCAAAAGATTAATAGATCAGAGAACAAGATATACAATAGAATTCATCCAAGCTTGAAAGTCATCTATCCAAACATTATACTCACAGGTGAGATCACACATTTCTGAAAAATGAGCTTCCCTACTCCCCACTATTTTAATAAAAGAAAATAGAAACCAGTGAAGTGATAGGAAAAAGAGCAGATACTGATAACCAGAATGAAAAAAGACTGAATACCATTTTTTGGTGCATGGATCACATTGATAATAGTAAGAAATATGATTCAAAAATAATATATCTCCATCATCTCTTGATGAAAAATAGAATACCAAAAAATCCTCTGTTTTATCCACTTGTTGTTCCCAAAGAGCACAAAGAGAGTTATGGATGGTAGCAATAATTCCTCTATCGGAGTCATGAACCAAAATTCCAATACCCACCACACCTCTTCCCGAAAGGGACACATCCATTAATTTTCATCACTTCAATTGGGGTAGGGTTCCAATTGAAAATACATGAAAGAACCATTACATTCTCAAGCTTCACGTTATTATGTGTCAAAATTTCTAGCCATGATGTTTCTCGCTCAACCGATAAGGATGTTGTTCTTGTGTGGTGGTTAACGATGATGATATTTATTCTTATCCAAATAATCTAGGACATTTTACACATCATATCCAACATATTTTTTGGGAGAGAATCTGTCCATTTAAAAAAATTTAATACTAGTGTAGGAACAATATACACCGGGTGGTCTTCATTGGAATTCAATGTTTATTATATGGCCCTGGCACTCAAGTCGGTGAAAATTTCATGGAAGGGGGACTCTGTCACTTCCATGAATACGGGAAAAGTATGTTTGACTTTATAATAGTACATGGTTAATTCCATAAATGGGAAGATTCTGAAACATAATTTAAATCCTAAATTAAGAACCTTTAGTGGAACACTTCGACACCACAATGATTTCCACAACACATAGACCTTAGGGCCTTGTGATCCAACTTCCATCAAATACACTAATTTAACTGATTAAATTATGGAGCGCTATTATTTCATAAAAATCATATCATTTATCATACCATTAACACATGGAATGTTAATGTCAACTTTTTTATATCTCTTGTTAAACCCCTCATCCAGTTTTTCTATATTCAATCCATTTCTTATATTATTTAATAGTGAGTTCATTATAACTTCTTCCCAATAAAGAATTACAAGTGAGGTTTCCTTCATCACTTATTCATAAACAACCGGGAATCCAAAAAATATTGACTATTGAACCATCATTAATTCTTCAATAAAGGCCTCTATAGAGAAGCTCCCATGACCTCAAAAGGCTTCTTCATACAAAAATATGTCCAAGACCCAAAATTGATCAACTAAAATCTGTATGAGGAAATAATTTGGAATAGAGACCCCTCACACATAAGGAGTCACAGTGGAGGAAGGGTCATGACCTAATATTTTCTGAAAGGTCATCATTAAAGCACCATAAATCTTGAAACCTCATTCCCCTGATAGCCTTCAAGAGTCAAATTTTTTTGAGGCCACCCAATTAATTTTATTTCTCCCATAATTGAGGTTCCATTAGAATTTTTTGAGTAAATATTGGATTTAGTAAAAAATAAATCTCAGAAGCATGAATAAATATGTAAGATAGGTTGAAATCTCTTAAACCACCACCTTGATAAGTGTTTCCTTCCCTTATTTGGAAATTAACTTAAAGGTATGTCCTTTATTCTTTTCCCCATATTTTCCAAGATGATAAAAACCAATATTTTAAACAATATGGAATTGTTTACTTTGGTATGGCTATGTTACATGTGTTTTAGACTTAAACCATACGTTTGATGTGTAAACACAAATTTTTCATCATGCCGACCACATCAAGTGTAATATTGGTGGTTGGTCGATTCTTATACATCAGAAATGAATTATGTACCATTTCTCTAATGTTAGAAAAAATCAACGTATGTTTTTTCAGTTTTGATAATGTGATGAACATTATAATCTAAAATAAAAAATTTATATTTCAAACATGCACTTTCAGTCTTACCGATCACATCGTGTGTCGGATTTACATGCGTTTTATTCCCAAATATAAAAAATGTATTATAGATCATTTTACTAATGATTAAAAATTATTGGATCTCATTTTCTGGTTTTTGACAATGTGATGCATGTTTGAAATGAAAATGACACATTTATATCGAAAAAATGCACATTTAGTCATATCGGCCACATCGTGTGTCATATTTATGGGAAATAAATTACTACATATATAAAAATGATGATTCAAAAAAATATCTATTATGGGGTGACATAATAAAATACAATTCAGTGATTTTTCAATGTCAAAAATGGATAAGAAGGCCAGAAAATTATTTATCATTTAGGGTACCTTAATTTTTGAACCGTTGATTGAATTTGATCCTCATTTGAGGGTGTATTATTTCATTTTTTACTAATGACTAAATTTATTATTTTATGATAGCATCACATTCATATTATACTATTTAAATTTTACGATTTTTCATATTGTAATGTCAATTATAAAAAAATATATAAATATTTTTCATATGCTTACATGTAATAAAATATATATTTGGTGTTGTTGGTACTTTTAAAATCATACGCGTATACACACACTAAGGGCTTAAGAAATATCATACCCCTCCCCTCAGTATAGATTGTATTAAACCTGAATCTTATGTATATTATATATACAGGGAAACATATTGGCCATGCTTTTCTTCAATCACCCTAATGCCAAAAAGGGACCGTTCTCCATCATAGGCCTCGAAAATGAAACCCATCCTTCACCACCCACTGCCATCAGATAAGGATCTTCTCCTCACATCAGCTTCCATTGAAACTAACTAATCATACCACCTCCGTCATTGGGGATCCATAACCACATAGTTTGTGCATGCATGGACGAACTCTATCACTAGCCCCACTGTCAATCGGGGTTATGCCTCATTCCAGGAACACATAATTCCATCCAATTCTTCCACCCTCTCAATTGAGATGGGGTTTTTTATATTAAAAAAAGCATTCAGATATATATAAATTCATATATATACGTATAAAAATATTTTTTTTATATAAATATGTCTGTGAATAAAAAATTATATATATATATATATATATTCAAATATATTTAAATAAGTAGATATATGAAACTATTTGTATGTGCAGGTAGAAAATATAAAATGTGTATTCTTGTGAGTAAATATGTGTGTTCCAGTTTTTGCACATAAATTATATAAAAAAATATTCTTATAAATATATTATTATCATTAAATATTGTATATAAATTTATTTATAATAGATATATATGAATAAATTATAACAAATTTTTGTCTAAATATTCAATTATATGTAAATATGTTAAAATGTATATATCTAAATACATAGACATATATATATATATATAAATGTATAAAAATTATATCAAAATATAAAATATGTAGATATATTTTAAATTTCTATTTAAAAATAATAATATAAATGTATAAAATTATTTGAATAAATATATAAATAAAAATTAAACACGTACATATATATAGTAAATTATTGAAAAAACCTTGATAGAGTGGTGGTAATGTTTCTTTTCATGAATGAAGAGGTCAGGGGTTTGAATCCCTTCATGGGTAAGGTCGAGTAGGTGTAAAAAGTACTAGTAAAGGGGGTGAAAAGAACTGATAATGGGGGTGTGGGCTTGAGAAATTTCATGGGGTGAGTTCAAAGGGAAAAATAAAACTAATAAATGTGGGGGTTTATATAAAAGGGATGGGTTTGGTGAAAAAATAAATTACTATTTTTAATTTTATCAGTTCTATTTTTTATCAATGATAAAGGAACTCTTTATCAGTGATAAAATACATATAAATATTTCCATTGTCAGTGCTTGATTTTAGAGATAATATGGTTTAGTAGATTTTAAGGTCTACATGATTGTTTGTTCTTTTTATGAACAAAAAAAGAATATTTCTAGTGTTGACTATTGTGGAATCTATAGTTGTGAGTGGGGTGTTATGCATAGTAAATTTAACTTAAGTTATTTTTCTCTATTTTATTTCCTTTGAAATAATTAAACCATAGAGCATGGAAACATGGAAACATTATTATTAAACCATGAATTTTATTGATTCAAGATTAGGATGACATTTTTAAACCCTCTTATATTTAACAATTCTTGGGTAAATGACTATATTAGGATTGTAGGAATGATATTATATTTTTGGCACTCATGGATCCTCTTTGATGTGGCATCTGTAGTTGGAATTATAACTGAAATTAATAGATCCATTGAAGAGAATATGTATGGTCACTAATCTTGGATACATGTACATGTTGATTTAGCTTACCTTTTGTTATTAAATTAATTTTTTAAAATTAAACAGATGACATTGAGAATCGTATTAAGTATGATAGGAGTCCCCAATTTTCTGTTTCATATCAAAATATAGGAAATTTTAATACAATTTCTTTATAGATTCATTTTTTTCTTCTTTTCATAAAAATAGTCATGATTAGAGGATATGTTGGGAAATTATGAAACGAAATAATTCTATGAAGCAAGTGACAAATCATAGATAGGTGGTTGTGTGTTGATAATAGAAAAATAAGGCAATGAATAATCAATGAAACCAAGTGGGCATGGTTACATAAAAATATGTATAATTTTTTCAATGTCAAGAGAATGAAGGATTTTCTTAAAAAAATATTGGTTAAATGATCTACACTGATGAAGATCCTAAGAATCATGTTAATTGGTTTTTTGTACAAGATAAATTTTCTATGCCTTTAACTTAGTGGTAATTAATGAACTCTACAATAGGAATCTAGATTTGAAAAAATCTAGTTGGTAATCAGATGAGCCGAAGGATTAATGGATGGAAACTCATACTAGTATTCCATTTTGGGATTAAATCTTTAAAGGCTTGGTGTGTGGGAACACTTATCTTACTTATGAGGATGAACTATTTGACTGTTATTTAGCTATAAAAGCTAACGAGGTTCTGGTGCTATGGAATGGGAATAAAATAATCACTATTAAGGGTAAAGTGAAAATAAAAATGTACATTTCCTCCTTTTAGGAATGTGAAATAATATAGGTTGCCCTCTTTTGGCTTTTATTGGGTTGGAATAGTCATTTTTTTATAACATCATAGGAGGTTGGATGAAACTAAGGATTTTATTAAAAAATAACTAGGTTTAGTGACACCTTTTGGTAGTTTGGAATATAAAAATAAGTATCAATATCAGTTATGAGTTGAAAAGTATTGTTAGAAGGATCTTAAAATTTGAATTCTACAGAAACTCCAAAATTGGATTCATCATACAGGATGACACATATCCTGGGTGTTATTACTTACAACATAGTTATAGTGTTAGAATCTATAAAATAAAAAGATGGTTTTATTCCCATTTAATATATACCCTGACTCATTAATGACTTGAGGGTCACTAAAGATGTTGATTGGGGAACCTCATGTACAATGACAACATCTTCTCAAATACCAATTGGCATTGAAGAATGAAGAATCATCTATTTCATCTAAATGGAAAGAGGTTTCTATTGGTATGAAAGTTGTGTACTCCACAAAATTTATTAATTATTATCATATTAATAAAGTAGATTTTATTAATGGAGTTTTGGGTAAGGGTAAAGTTGTATGTCTGGTTTCTAATTCCAACTCCTTTTCTACACTAGATCTTGTAGATGATTTTTTAAATAATATTACTTCCCCCGGAGATAAATAATTACAAAAAGGATAGAAGGAAGCTAAATAACACAAACAATGATGGTCATGATTACATAAAATTGAAATGTAACTCCATATAAAGAATTTGATGAGCATATGAACTCGTAGAAACCTACTATTACATGGGTAAGGGTATAGAAACCATGAGGTAAGGGCAGTCAAGGAAATCATTGTAATATTTGTAACTGGGTATCATATTAATATTATTGATTAACATATCAATTTGTTTTGTTATTTCATTTTTTTATTACTTAGTTTCTTTTTTTTATTCAGTTCCTCACAATATAAACATCATACATGAAGGAATGATCTCTACTCATTGTTTCAAGATTAAATTTGGCACTAAATTCCATAATCAATTGGTTCAAAAAGATCTATAAACATTTCCACTTCTTATTAAAACTATTCTAGGGGTTTGATTGAGAAAAAAGCTTGAAAAAAATCTATTGTATAGTCAATCCAAGATATGAAGACACGATATCATTTGATTGAATAATCCTATGTTTTGGGTAGATGAATTAAATAAGTGGATTGAATATGATTGGAAGTTTTCTATTTTTACAATGAATTTGATGATTTTATCATCTGGTTCATGTATGTTTTATTTTTATATTGGTGATTGTTTTCATTTGAATCACTATCCTCTCTAACACATATTTATTCTCTTTTTAGTATCATGGAAGGATCTTGGATTCACGGGTTCTGTGATCAAATATTTCTATAATATATATACAGATATATATAAATATATGTGTGTGTGTGAGCAAATATATATATATGTGGGTGTGTGTCTTTGGGTGAGTGTGTGTTTGCTTTTATGTATAATATACATGTAAAAATAAATATATAACGAAATATAATTGTTTAAATATATATATGTTAATAATTTAGAGGTAATCGTGCATAAATATTATATATAAAATTTAAATTTAAATTATAAAAACAATGAAGGATTCCCTAATAGGAACACATAAATAAGGATTTAGAAATGAAATATGATTTGTAAAGGAGAATAAAAACATGAGATCCAGAATTAAACAATGTATACAAGAACACAAAAAATGATAAAAAGTGGAAAAGTAAATAACATGAAGGATATATGTGCAATACAAAAAAACTCCTACATTAAAAACAATAACACCACCACCATAGTTATTTATTATTCATAAAGAAAAAAAAACAATCCTAAAATATAGAAGAATAAAGATAAAGAAAAAACACGAGGACAACATAATCTATCCAGGGATCAATTCCTTATATACCTAGAACGTGAGGTGAAATCAAGAAATTTATATGACATACACAAGCATCCCAAATGAATTCACTCACACAACCCCACACAAACTGAAAACATTAATCGAAAAATAGGGAAAACTGATCACTGAAATACACTTTCAAGCTTATAATACCAAACATTCACCATGAACCTAGGGGAATTCTAATATAAAGGTATGACAAGAGATTCCATGACTAAAGTTTTTTTAATCCCTTTAATTAAAGATAAATATTGTAAGAATTGAGATCTCCATCAAAGATCTTCAATAAAGTAGGAGTGTGCACAAGTTTTCATGTAAGAGGTCCTCCCACTCTCTATCAAGTTATATTCTATCATGGTGTGAAAAAAATCAAAGAACCGATACACTAAAATATCAAAAGGCCAAGTGTTCATTGGTGAATTCAATTATGGAGGAGGTACTAATGGCAGTGTAGGTGTAAAGACAGACGATGTGTTATGAGTAACAACTATTGTGATACACACACTCAGTGGATAGAAAATGCGGAGGACGGAAAAAATAGGCTCTTATAGAAACATAAAATGAAAATGAGGTTTCAGGATAGAAGAAGAGTGGAAGGGTGGTGATGGAAATTATTTCCACCCAAAAACAATATGAAAAAACACATAGGGGAGAACAAAGAACGCCCCTATTAGTTATTATTTCGTGATTAATAAATAGAAAGGAATACTCATCAACAAATATCACACCATAAAATTATAATAAAATAAAATTTTATTTTTATAGAATAACTGATAGGAATCACTAATCATAACTAACAAATGAAATATATTTTTTAAAAATTAATAACATCGATAGATTGTAGAATAGACATCCACATGTCTAAATGAACTATAATATAGTATAATGTTATAAACATACAATTAAATTGGAGGGTTTGAATATTAATAACTAAAATTTGAAAAATATGGTTACCTGTTGATATGAAATAAAACAGATTCATTTAAAATAAAAATAGAAATGTTTTCTAAAAATTTAAATTTTTCTAAAATATGGAATAATCTCCCTTAGTAAACATAATATAAAATTAATTTTTATGAATTTTATTAAATTTATTTCATAATATTAACAAAATTTTTGAAATAATAATATTAAAATTATCTTACAATGAGTTTTTGATATTTTTCGGAGAAGTATCATTTTTTGATGAATAGTGAAAAATACTGAATTTTAATTAAAAGCTGCCTTTTCATTTTAATTATGGATAATGTTAAATTATATAACTAGTTTGGTTCAAATTTAAATACGTTAAATTATATATTATTTAATAAATTTTAATACCATTTAATTACTTTTTTATTGACATTTTATATAAAAACACTATAAACTTTTGAACATTGTTTTTCGAAAATGCGCTTTTTCACCGCGTCTGTAGAATTAATTTTAAATTAATATTTTCCACATATGTGAATGGGATTTGAATTTTTTAAAATATATAGAAATATAATAATATTTTTTTAATTTATTCACCTTAATTTTTTTATGAAAATTAATGGTAAAAATATTAAAAATAAATCACTACGCTTGAGGTAAAAATCGATTTACTAGGGGTTAAACAAAAGCGATACGTGTTAAAATGACCTAGAATGAATAAAATAAAATTTAATGACATATTTATACCATATAACTTATTTTACCTATAATAATTCGTTATTGTATCATTTTTCATGGAAACAATGTTGGTTTAATTCATTCTTTACAAAAATTGCAGGTGTGCCCCTCACCTTAGTTATAAAATGGAATTGCCTCTCTTATCCTCTTCACACCATCACAACCATTAGTTTCATCTAATACCAAACCAAATAAATTCAAAATTTACATCCCTTGGACCTATAATACTTATTTGGTATAAAAATTCATCTGTATAATTCTTTGGTGTAATCTTAAAAAGGATACTTGGAGAAATGGTAATGTTTTTCAATTGTCATTTTTAATATATATATTCATCCACCTCATTAAATTATCATTAAACCATACTTATATAATAACCTAAATATATTAAACATAATTATTTATTTTTATTTTCTAATTACATAGAACTATACCAACATCCATGAAATGGGTTGCAAAATCACTATCTGTGTATACAGTGGATCACTGCCTCGCGAACTCATGTCATTATTTTTTACATTCCCACCAAACAAGTATAGGTATGATGATGTATCTATTTTATATATATGATATTTATAAAATATTTATTCCTTTTCTTCCATTATATCATATATATTATTTTACCTACCATTCCATGGGGGATATGATAACGTCGCTTATTGTGTACAGTGGATTACAACCTCTCAAAGAGATTTTATTCATCCTTATATAATGAATTAAATGAACTATAATAAGTTTAATTTTAATTAATATATGTTATATAAATGATATAATTATGATATTAATGTTATTTATATCATTATTAAAATATAATATATCATATGTTTCTAACACTTAAAGATGATAACATCGTTTATGTATGAGTGGAAAACCGTCTTCAGGAAGCGATATGACTCATTTCATCACCACACCAAATGGATGATATATATAAATATATTAGTGAAATAATATGATACATATGATATTATGATAATTCTAGAAATATAATATATTACTCACCTTATTTCAATAATGATCCTTGGAAAATAGAAATTTTAGTCATGTGTATATACGACCTATCATCCCTATGATCGTAAACTTCATCAGTTTTCCTAACCATATTTAATGATTGGTTTTAAAATTAAAATTGATATAAAAATATGATAATTATATCATGATTATTATTATTATTATTGTGTAACAATATAATATGTGATGGAACCAAATCTTTCATGATGAAAAATTCATGAGAAAACAGGGCAATTAATACCGGATACAATGAAAATAATGAATGATTATTAACATTTAGGTGATAAGGTGTTATAAAAGGATCATATAATAAATTAAAAATATTAGTATTATTTTTTTATAACTTAATAAAATGTTTAAAACTATTATACAATTGGATAAATCACGTTCAATCAAATAGAGGTTTGGCTAAAGGGACTTCGTCTCTATTTCCCTTCATAGGGTAATATTGTAATTTTATGCACCTAATTTATGTTATATAGTGTATATATTACCAATTTGATATTTCATATCTTGATTAATTAATAATTCATGGTTTTTTAGGTTCCAATATATGATATTTCACCATTGGGTATTTTAATTAAGAGTTACCAATTGGTAAATAATTTTATAACTCAAATTATATTCATTGGGTTATATTACTTCTCCATCATATTTGATATTTTAATATTATGTGTTCAATAAATTTTTCTTATATTAGGATTTATTTATAAAAAACTATGTGTATTGATAGCTGATACAATAAATCTATTCATTTATTAATTCTCACTTCAACATTATGATCATTTTATGTTTTTATTTCACAATATCACTCTCATCAAGAATGTATATTAATAGAATTTAGGAGAAGGTAATTATTAGATAATTAACTAATAAATCCAATAAATTTTCCCCAACACTATTTATTCGTGATATTTTCATATAATATTACCATTTTTATACGCATTAGTTCTTAAAATAAATGTGAAAATAATTTTAGTAAAATCAGACATCATTTATCTCTTGGATCAAAAATTTGTTTCCTACCAAAACCATGTTTTCAAAAAAAAAATTCTATTAACACTTTAAAAAATGATTTATAAAATAAAATTTTAACTATTTTAACCTTTTACAAGAAAACTGAATGGAATATTCTAATTATTTTCCAGACAAGGAACTTTTCTGGACATTTTACACTATAAAAGGAGTGTTCATTTTAACTTATATTATATTTACAAAAATAACCACCTTAATAAATATCATTTAATTGAAGCTTCGTTTACAATTGAACACGTTACTTTTAAATAAAAATTTTTCCCTACTATTTTGGAAATTTTTAATTTTCAAATGCTTCTTTAAAAAAAAATTGATTTTCTAAAGTGTTTTATGTTTTAAATTTTTATTTTCAAAATGAAAAGGATAATTTTATCAAGAATTTTTTTAATTATATATTTATGGTATTTGTATTCATCAATGAAAAAACCCATAATTTATACTCTAATGGGTATATGTTTTACCGATACAAACCTTATTCTTCCTTGGGGAGATTTTTTATAATTTTGACCATGGATAGTATTGACATACACTTCCTAAATTCATTTAAATGGTTATTAACATCCCCGTGAAATAGTCACTTTTTTGTGATAATTGAACATTAAAATTCACCTAATTATCTACATCATTAATCATGGAAATTATTATTCTTTAATCCGAATATCGTTCCTACATACAGTGTTTTTCATTAAATGTACTTAGATTAAAAAAGAAATTAATGATATCTCTATATTTATAAATCAATAAATATTCTTTATGAGATGGAACATTGTTTATAAATTAAATATATTATTTTATATATGATGATTGTTTAGAAAATAAATACAAGGGTGGGGCGTGGTTATAGATTTCCCTTCATTGCATCGATAGTCTCATGAGTCGAAATAGTTGGCTAGCCTTTTTTAAATGGGTTTCCACCCATTAATATTTAACTGTATTAGGAATATGTCATGATAGTAGAGGTATTATGTTCTTGATTAATGAACTCCAGTTATTAATCCTTTCCTTCATTAAGAATTTAGTTATTATTTTCCATAATATTATTGCAATGATATTATCTTTGTATGTATTTCAATCTTAGTCATTGATTAATTTAATATTTTACAATTATTTACCATTATATCTTTATTATTCCAAATAAAGTTATGATATTCATGTTATTGATTAAATTTACAGTGTTTTCAGTTATATACCATTTTATATTGATTGTTATACATGATATTTTCACATTTATAATATATATGGATGCACATCCATGTTAGTTTATTGATTACTTGGCATGTGTTTTAAGTTATTTAAATTTCCATATTAATTATTATCCATGATATTTTCACATTCATATTATTTAGGGTTGTACTTCCTTCTCAATTAATTTATTACATGTCATGTGTATCTCATTATTTACGTATCCATATTGATTATTCTCATTAATTCATGATTTCTTCTATTGCACCTAACCCTTACAAAGAAATTTAGATCACTCTTATTTTGTTTTATTTGTTTGAAATCTATTAATTTTACTATATTTTATATGAAAGGATATTCGAAAAGGAATAATGTTACTCTTAAAAAAATATTTTACAATATTTATATTAAAATGTAATGAAATATTGAATTATGTATCAATTTTACCAAGACGGCTAATCTATTTTTCCCTTTAGGATGTGATTCCTTGTATATTATAAAATTTTAATCAAGTAGACATCAAATCTGGCGTACTGGGGTTATGTTCCCTACAATTGGTGTTAGGAGAAGTTTATTAAAACCATGGAAAATAGATTTAGGATAAAATATTCTATGGAACATAATGTCGGGATAATATTTGAGGATAAGTATATAAAAACATGCTAATGTTTTTATAAGGAAAATATGATGTGGTTTTTCATTTAAAAACAACCATTTTTTATACTAAAATTAGATATGGTTCTGAAACAGTCATGCCTATGGGTAATAACTCAAAAAATGATGCATTGGGTTGACCTTATTGTCACCTTGTGCATAGAAATGAGCCATACTGTATACCTCGTTTGACACTTCAAAGAGATATTCTTCGGGTAATTCACATTTTCTATAAAAAACATTATGAAGTATCTGAATTGATGATGAAAATGGAAGACCTAGGGTACAAATAAGGTGTATTATATTGAAAATAACATGTCATGATTTATACACCCTATAAATGAATAAATGGTTTTCCCACTATAAATATTGTTGGTTGTTATTTGATTCTTGGTTTTATTCAATGGATGTAACCCAAATGAATCATACTAACATTGAATGTGAATTAAATGATGGTCAATATGTTCATCTAAATGTGATGATTATAGGTGTGAATGATATCATTTTTATGCCTAACCATTTATCTCGAAATATGACTTACAAATTATACCTTAACAAACATCCAGAATCCTCAAATATGTGAAGGATGTATTTTGTTAAGAGCTCAAGTGTTGGAGACAATGGTGAAAGTAAGCCTTTATTTTATTCATATCAGAATTATGGAAGGGTAAACCTAGGAAAGTTACTCAATAGTGTGGGAAAACGATTTATCTTTAGAAATGAATGGAATAAAGGAAATAATAATCGAGTAAAAATGAAGATTGTGATGGAAGGAAGTAAATATAATAAAAGGTATCCATTTATAGTTTGTTGTTCATAAATGTGTTGAATATGTTCAGTATCTAAGTGAATACCCTCCTATAAATGTAAAACCCTTGGTAAGAGATGTACCTATGTTGAAATAAAATGGAAGAACTATTTATGTAATGTTATTCAAAACTTACATATAGAGGTATTTTACCAATGGTTTTTTCATTATTGGAATAATGAAACATTAAAATTTTGTGCTATATTTTTAATCGCATGTTTCTTAATTAACTAAAGAGTGATGGATTCTTTCATTGGTTTATGAGTATCTGATTGGTAATAAGTTATATGAATTAGACTCAACTTTTTTAGTTTTATATGATGGGATACAACCATGATTATGGATAGTTTTCTAGAAAGATGTGGAAAGTTTATGTTTTAATGGAAACTTTATTTAATGAACAATTCATTTACATTTTATAGACCTAATTTTAGTAGCATTTATAACATTTAGGGTCAATCTAAAAATAATATTTTTATAATTTGTGGGAAAAAATTATGTTGTTTTGAAAACCATAATAAGAAGTTTATTTAATGATTAATTATATTTCATGGATTTCCATCATATGTTTTTGGTAACATTATAGGAATTATAAAAATATAGTTATAGAAAAAGGACAACTCACATGTCGGGTGACAAACAGTCATGTCCCAAAAGGCCGTAGGGCTTGAATCCATGACTGAATGATGATAAGGGGTTACAACATACCACATGACTACAATATGTCTTTGTTAATATGTCATTGTTGTTTGTTAAAGAATTATAAATATAAATATTAATGATAACCACAATGTATGACTTTCATAGTTTATAGACTAATGTATTATATCAAAAAAATGTTAACCATATTGGAGTTGGGAAATAGTTAGAGATAGATGGAAATATCATTGACTATTTTATAGATATTGTGATTTGATAAAAGTGAATTTGACTGCTTTAGGAATAATAATTCATTTTTCATAATCATTTCTTGAATTAAGTGATGAATGGTTATTCTATTGAAAACAACCAAAGGATTAAATTGTTCGTATGAATAAAAAAGAATCTAGAAAGAATATTTCCTTACATTTTTAGATAGAAAAATAATTTCTCAAATATATAAATAATGATATGTAAAAAAAATTTATCCTAATACAATCATTTATTTTTAACTAACGGCCTTTTAAATCATCAGATATTTTTGGGTTTAAGGCACTCAAACATCCAATGATCATTCACATTCTTATAGTCTATAACCTCTATCACTCTATGTATTTACATTCTCTTTTTTATTTCCATATCATAACATTCCACCTATTTTCTAAAACTTATAAACCTATTTATGTGTCATACTATATGACCATTATACTACTCTTTGTATATTATTAAGAGGATTTTTATGATCTATTTTTATGATGTTGGAATTCAACAAAAGAATTTTTAAAAATCAAAACATTGAATACCCATATCAAGTTTTAATTGTGAGGATGAAATTTATTTAAGGCAGTAAGAATGTTACACCCCAAAATTATAAAATAATAACATTGTATTTTTATAGTGTACACAACATGTAACACTAAGCTTAAACAACCCATGAAATATATTTCCTTAAATTTTATCCCTTTGATAGCCTACGGAACAAGAAACCACATATCTAATGGAACTTTAATATATTAAACTCATTTTACCTAAACACTCAATTGGGGGGTATGAATAGTACTAGTTAAATTATAAAAATTAAGGTCACTTATGTATTGTAAATAAAATTAGAATCGTTTAAATGAAAAATGTTTTTTTTGAAAACAATATTTTTCTAAATGGTCGAATAGCAACACATTCCTCACATAATTTAAAATTAATTTTACAACACTTAAAATAATTATTTTATTAAATGTACTTAATTATTGAAATTAGAATATGAAAATCATATTAGGGTGAGTTTTTGGTATTTTTTGAAATATTTTTATCTTTTTAGGAATAGTTCCAAATACTACATTTTAATTGAATACTACCTTATCATTTAAATTATTTATAGTGTTAAATAATATTTTTATTTAGATTTAATATAAAATTAGTTAAAATATATATCAATTATTCAAATTTTGGTTATTGAAATCATTTTAATATTGAATTTGGTTATAAAACATTTTATATTTTTGAACATTTTTTATTTGAAAACCCTCTTTCTCATTGCATCCATAGGACCTCCATGAAAGGAATGTGGAAAAATGGATTTTATAATTGGAATAATAATAATTTATTTTTTCAATTAATTTTAAATTAAATATTAACCAAAATTAATTGTAAAAATTGTAAACATTAGTATTGTGGTCAAGGTAAAAATGCATTTCTGGAGGTTAAAGTTAAAATATATGTGATAAAATGAAATATAAACTTTTATATAATATATTATATTGAAATATTATGACCTAAAACATTATATTATTGAGAATATTACATTATTGGTTTCTTTTGAGATGAAAAAACATGGCGGGAATTCATTCTTTTTAAAAATTACAAGTGTGCCACTCACCTCACTTTTAAAAGGCCACCTCATCTTCTCTCTTCTTCACACCTCCAAAACCATCTATTTTGGACAATATATACTAAATTATATTTCAAAAGTACCAACCCTAACTCAATAGTCCATATTTTTTTGAGTAAATCTAACCATGAAAGGCTTTGGTGCAAACCTATGGGTTATTCCCCAAGAAGAGGTAAGATTATTCAATGAGTGTTTTTATTTTATTTCTCACCCCACCTCCATAAATTATTTTTAAACCATGATGTTATAATATAATAATTATCTCCCAAATAATTTTATGTCATAATATTAATGGAATGACCCACAAACATCAATACTTCCATCAAATGGGTTATGAAATCAATGTTAATGCATACATCAGAATAGAACCTCATGAACTGATGTAAATTTTTTTCCGTACCACATTTCACAGTAGGGTATTATGATAGATATAAGGTATATATATGATATTTATAAAATAATTATTCCTCTTTAGTCATTATATATATTTTTTATTTTCCATTCGGTAGGGTATATGATAACGCTGCACGTGTTTGCGGTGGACTACTACCTCATGAAGCAATGTGATTCATCATTAACTAATGATTTTAATGGAATATTATAAAGTCAAATTATAAAAATATATCTAATATACATTAATTAATTATGATATTAATTACCAATTTATTATTTGTAAATTATAATATTTCATTTCCCATGTTACACTTAAATATGATAAAATCATTCATATATATGTGGACTAACACTTTTACGAAGTAATGTAACTCTCTTTTCATCACCACAACACAAATAAAATATATATAATAATAGTAAATGAAATAACATGTTATATATTATGTTATTATCATCCTAACAATTTATTTTATTACTTACCTTCTTTCCATAATGATCATTGAAAATGGAATGGTTACCCATATGTATGTATGACCTTACGTCTCTAGGATTGTAACGTAATTCATTTTACTAGCCATATATAATGATTGGTTTTAAAGGTAAAATTTATGTAAAAATATAATAATTATGTCATGAATATTATTATGATTATTATGTAAATATATATTATATGTAATAGTTAAATCATTCAACATGAATCACACATGAAAAAACAAGCCAATAAACCCTATAAACAACATTGATCCCAGACCAGATAAACAATTTTGATGGGATACTAATGGAGGATGTGAAAGATGAATGTTTTTTCATAGCTAATGGACTACGTAAATTTTCATCCATTTATTTGTATGTATGATGCCTTCTAGGTAAATTAGTGACCCATGGGGGAAACTCTCTGGTGAAAATAATTCTGAAAAAATAAACTTCCTTATCAGGTGGCTCAAGAGCCGTACATTACCCACTGATATTGCGGTTATGGGTAGAGGAATTCACATGGCTTCTATGTGAACAAGCTGTATTTCTCAAAAAAAAGGAATATGTATCTCACTTGTTCTATCATAGTGACTGGGAAATCATGGTTTGGATGACACTCAATATTTTTTCATATTTTTTGAGTCTGGAGGACTCCTTCAAGGACCTGCATCATCTGTGGTATGATTGTGTAGGAGGAAATGTTCATGAGATGAGTTCATGATCAATTTTTCATATATTTGGTTGATGGAGTATCTAGGATTCGGGGAATAGTTACCATCACACTGTTCATCATTTTTCCGATGCGTTTGTGGTGTTGAAGGCCAAATATTTTGTGATTGAGTATGCATATCTCTTAAAGAGTTTATATGAAGAACCACCGCTAAGGCATTTCATGACCTCTAACAGAGTTTTCCCTACTTTTATACGTTCTACAATGGGAAACTAAGTTAAATGGAATCCCAATTCTCATGGTTTGGAATTTAATGTTGACGGATCCTATAATAATGGGTACGTGCATGAGGGAGGTGTTTTTAATGATTCCCATGGATCAGTTATCTTATAATTCAGTGCATTTTTTAGGGGATGGAGGATTTCTTGTGGTAGAATAAAGTAAAATTCTTCATGTGTTCGAACTATGTCACTTCAAAAATATTTTTTTTGGCATCGGAATAGATTGGTTCAAATATTATTTTTTATTCTCTCATTGTGTACACTTCCATTCCCTATATTATAATTTATATGGTTTGTAAATGCAAATCCTTCATGAATACGGGCATCGGGTTTCACCACAAGTGGCATGAAAGAAATCATGTGGTTTATTTCCTAGCATCCAAGGCATCTCATGAGGTACCTTTTATGGTATTTTATACTACCTTTTCCCCTCACGGGGTAGCCCCAAAAAGTTTTCCGACCAAAATTCTTGTTTTAAAACAGTTCCAGGGTAGTCCAGTGGGTGATGGCGGTAGCGGGCAGTGGTCATCTACGAGGGTGGATCGAGGGTTGCGGCGTGCGCCCCTGTGCAGGAGATCGAGACCCTCCTTGGGGGGGTCTCCGTGCGGGATAGCGACCGGCAACGAATCTCTGTCAGCACGGAGGACTAGGGGTCAGCGTATGGGCTTTGCGGAAGTTCCGCGGGCCAGCGATGCGGGTTGGGCCGGCTAGCGTGGGTCGGCCCAGGCCGAGTGGGGCCGGCTGGACTGGGCAGGTCCGGCCCAAAGGGGTTCGGTCCCTTGCCTTCAGACACTCGTAACTTCCTTTATGGATGTCCATTTTGAATGCCATCTACAACAGTGCAATCCTCGGTTCAATATGGTAGTTTTGAGATGGACTCGGGGATGTTTTTCATTCCCGAGAAGGGGGCTCGGTGGCGTGACACGCTCATTAATTACCTCGTTGGGATTCTTCTTTCAGATGGAGCTGACACTTCTGGAGTCTGTTTAAGGCATCGTCAGCAGCGTTGTGACCCTGGCGTCAAGAAAAGGTTTTCTAGTGTGGTTTCAGACATTGAATCCAATGTTGAGGCATTGGCCCCATGGGCCGTCTTTTAAGCTGGGGGCATCATTTTACAGCTTTTTCATCAGACGTCCATCTGGGTTGAATAAGTATCTGTTTCGGCATGTTTTTCTGAGAGCAACGTGATGGCGTAGTTCACCTGAATTTTTTAGGGACCAAGGTGTGGGCCCCATGAACGCCATATGGGAATAAAGAGGTGTTGAATATCCTTTTCATTGGGAGACCGTTTTCAACAAGTATTTTATCTTGCGTGTTTTTTCCTCGAGGATTACAATGGTGTAATATGTTTGGGCGTGTAGATCCTCTTTATAGATCTCATTAAATGTGGAAACATGAAAGGGACTTTTTCGAAAGTTCGCTTGATGCACTCCGGCACAACGCACGGTTGCGATACTAGAGATGCTCAAAGATGGTTCGGGTAGTGAAAAGTTATCAGACCAGTTCAGGGATTACCCTCCAGCAGGGCTGGGTAGTGGGTTACCCATCGGCGTATCATGGTTTACCCTCCAGTGAGGCCAGAGCCCGCCACTGCCGCTGGGAGCCCACTGCCCTGCCACAATCCCGAACCGCCTGAGGCCTGCCACACCGGCTACCGGAAACCCCTGGAAATGCCGAAAAAGGAATAACTTTTCCAGAAAAATTTCTGGGGCAACCCTGAGTGCCCTGGGACTCAGATTTTCGATCCGATAAGAGCATTCGAATTCTTGGATCGAATCCTTCGCAACTAAGGGCTTCGATCGATAGGAAAACATAATTTCAATGATGTACTCACCCCAAGTTTACCGATCTGACACGCTACTCACAGGATATGATCGGCGATAGTTACTTCTGGGTGTAGTTCTTTCTTGGGAGCCACCCAAGAATGCATCAAAGGTGCGGCGATTCATTGGTTTGGCCACATTGGCAGTGTACTTCATCACAATTTTCCTTCATTGAGGCATATTATATTTTTATTAACATTATTTCATTTATATGGTGTTTGTAATTCCCATTTGACATGTAATATAATGATTAATTAACAATGAACTATATTTTATGTTTCAATTTTATTTATTTCACCATTGGGGATTTTAATTAATAGTTACAAATTGGTAAAAATAATTATAACTTAATTCCTTTTCATATCATTATATTACTTATTCATAATATTTCGTATTCTATGATATTGTGTGAAATTAATTTTGATTATAATATATTTTATTTCAAATTTTATTATTTTTAATTAATGTTGATAAACATAATAGAGTCATTGACTAAATGTCACTACAACATTGTGATCATTGTAATTGATTATTTTACAATTTCATTCTCATTATGATTATTTATTATTGAATTAGAGTTAAATAAAATTGATTTATTATTGTATAATTAACCTATATAATTTCTACTCAATATTTTAGAAAAATAGTACCATTTTCTAACTCTTTGGTAGTAAAAATAATTGATAAAATGTTTTTATGAAAATTCAACTTCATTTGAATATTCAATCAAAATTTTAATTTCTTCCAAACCCATTTTTTAAAAAAAAATCCAAAATTTTTTTGACCCATTTAAAGGGACTTATTAAATAAATTTTTACATTTTTCTAATTATTTAAAAAATAAATTGAATGAAATCCTCTTGCTGTTTTCCAAACATATAACATTTCTAAAATTTTTACACTAAAACATTAATGTTATTTTTTAATTTTATATAATGCATGGAATTACCTTCAACCATGTACAACATTTCTTTAAGTCTTCCTTTTAATGTTTTAAGGTTCATTTCAAAAAAAAATATTTTTCCTAATATTTTGAAAATTATTAGTTTTTAAAAGTTATTTTAAAAGAGAAGGATTTTCAAATTTTTTTTCTATTTTGAAAGAGATTATAGAAATGAAAATGATATTTTTATCAATAATTTATTAAAGATATATTTATTCTATTGTTATTCACAAATGAAAAAAAACTATTTTTAATATAATTATTATATTATTTATTTATTCAATCATAATTCTTCATTTGAATGTTTTATGATTATTTTTACCATGGATTGTATCAGAATCCACTTCCTTAATTCATTTTTGTATTCATTAAATTCTCTAGGAAATATTCAATTTCCTGTGATAATATAACATTAAATGTAACATCTTGAGTTTTGAGAAATAAACACTAAGTTCAATAGTGTATATGACACGCTAAAAAAATCATAAAATGAGAAACTAAAGATTATTATTTAAATGTTATCGTTATAAGCTAGTAATTGGAATGGCGGGAAAGAACAATGTCAACTGAATTATTAAAATATGTTTTAAATGTGTTTAAATAATGATTCATTTGTTACTAAATTTTTTAGAAACAGAAATAAAAACCAATTGAATATAATGGATGTGTTTTTATGAAAAATTATTTAAAAGAGAATAATTTTGTTTATAAAATCATATAACTCTTTATCAATTTTAATTTAATGAAAAAATATGTTATATATTAATTTTAATATTTTAAATTCATATTATATGTTTTCTAGATATGATATAGGAATAAATTCAATTTTTTGGATAACAGAAGAATTTTTTAAAATAATACAGTTTTAACGCCTTTTGATGGAAAAACCTTTTTAAAACTACTTTTTGAAAATTCTATATATAATATAAATTTTAATAAACTTATTTATTTAGAAGGAGGATGTTAGTATTTTCCTTGGTTTAAATTTAGATATTTTTCTAATGAAATTCATAATTTAATGAAAAGTAAAAAAATACTGCATTTTAATTCAAAAATGCATTTTAGCATAATTTTTTCATATAGTTAAGTTATACTTTTAACTGATTTTAAAGTATAATTGAATTAAGTTTTTATCATTTTATACAATAAGGTAAATTTATGTTATTTCAATTTTAAATAGGAAATAATCACATGTCAATTTTTTGATAGTTTTTACTTCTTTAAAACCCACTTTTTGGTTTTGACAACATGAATTATTATTAAATTTATTAATGAAAATTCTATGTTTTGAATTTTAAAAATGGATTCCATATTTGGAATCATAAGGTACAAATTATTTAAATACGTACCTTTTTTGATATTATGAATAGTAACTTCAATAATTATTTTTATTTTACTAAAATTAAAGGGTAAATTAGGTAAATAAGGGTAAAAATAATATTATAATAATATAAAACTACCCTAAAAAATGTCATAATATTTTTGGATGAGTCATGGGATACAAAAATAATCTTATTCTTAACATTTTTCATTTTTGAGCCACTAGGGTGTGATAATGAGAAGTTATAATAATTAATTTAAAGTGAAAAGAAATATAACATAAACATGTATCTTTTTACTAAATCAATTTTAATATAGGGTTATATAATTTATATATTTGAATATAAATAGTCATTATAAATCTAAAAATATTTTCTACAACCTGGAAGTTTATTTATTATTTTTATAATTTAAATATATAATTTTATTTATGACACAATGACTTTGTTGTGATTACCTAATTAATGAAAAGATTCAAATAAATAATATTAAAAATCATAAAATAATGGTAATTATAAAATTTTGATTCCATAAAGTAATTTAATTGATTATTATATCATTATATATTGGAGTTATTTTAGTTTTTAGAATGAATAATGTTTTCATGACTTCAAAAATAATCAATTTCAAAATATTGGAAAAATTAACATAAATGAGTTATTAAAACAAATACAATTTTATTAAATGATATAATAGTCATAAAAATATATGATTTGTACAACTGACATTGATAATGTTTAAAATTTAATTAATGGTCTACCTTAGAATCTATTGTAATTTTATAGTAACTATATTGACTATGTAATGTGCAAATACAAGAAGACAACATAAGTGCTAGTTAATTTAACTAAGGGTTAACGCCAAAATCCAAGGTTACATTTGTGACATAAAAATTTATAAAACTATTTGTTTGAGAGGATTTATACTCATACTCAACTTATCTTTGAAATATATTACTTTTATGCTATTATATTTATAAAGTTAGTTTATAATAAAATAATAGTTCAATGCTTTTCTAAAGTGCCCCACCACCCTCTCATAAATGGCGACCACCTCTACCCACTTACTTACAACTCTCAAGGTCATTTTCTCATCCAACATATACTCAAAAAAGATCCCAAAGTACCTCCATTTATTCTATAAGACTTAAATTGGTAATAAGGCAATTCAAGAAATCCATTTGGCTTAAATAAAAATTAGTAACCCGATTTAGAGATAACGTCTTCTCTCAAGATCCTTTCATTTATTTCCTTCACCAACATCCTAAACACTCCTTATTAAAATATTTTATAACAAAAACCATACAATCAATATAATAGGATTTTTTTATTCTAATATTTCTTCCCATGCTAATACACACCACCATATAATGGATATAGAACATTCTGTTTCTCTGTACAATTAACTAATGCCTCACGAAATCATGATTGTTCAATTTTCTCCTACCACATCTCATGGTGAACAATATGATGGACCTATGTTTATATTTGAACTATATTATATTTATATTTTCTACATTATTCTATATGATTTATTTTCAACATAACTTTATGATTTCTATAATGCGTAAATATGATAATTTCATTTGAGGGAATATGGACTACCACCCCCTCAATGTGATATAGCTCATTAATTCCATACCTGGAATGTATAAAGGATGAAATTAATTAAATAATGTAATAGATATAACATATATATTATATTGTACTTATAATATACACATATATCTTTTAGTTTTGATTCCATTAATATTAAAATGAAATGAAAGTAGCGTTAATGCGTGCGTAATGCCTAATGTCTCCATAAAAGGTGCATTTCTTTTATTTTCTCCAAAAATTAAGGAATATTCTAAATATATATTTACAGGATATATATGATATTTAAATCATGAATAATATTCTTTATATGATATACTTTTTATCACATGGATAATTTACATCAAAACAAGTTCATTTTCGATTTAGGTGATGAATATCGAGAAAACATCCGATATGAACATAAATAATTATGTGACATTTATAACATGGTAATAAGTGATATAAAAAGAATAATGAATTTTAAAATGGATTTCAATAAATTATAAATTAACCTATGTTCACAATTCTGGAACATAACGATTGTACGTGATGAGTCATACTCATTGTAATGGAAATATTATCTCAATATACATTCATTAAGTTAAATGTCCCGGTCATTGGTTTTTTTTCAACGGATATGTGTGAATGAACAATAATTGTTTTACAATGAATATCAATTTATATTGGGTGTATCTTTATTTTTACACATAATATCCTTATTGAACTATAATTAATCTAATGGTATGATCTATGTAAGGGACTTCATATCAATATCCTCTCATTAAGGAATATTTCTATTTATACACAACCTTATTTAAAAAATTTATAATAAAAACCATTCAGTTTAAATTTCAATCAATAATTTTCAAAATTAATATTTTTCAAATAAATGTTTTCCTAAACAACAAAATAATTTTTTTAACGTAGTCAGCGACAATGATATTTTCGTCGCCATGACCATTATTTGGTATTTGGCTTCTTATAAAAGCCATAATGTATTTAAAAATTAAAATAAATACAATATTCCTTTTTAGGTATTTTGGTACTGAAAATGGTTTTTAGAATGGATTTACTATATCCATATCTTGAAATGATGTCTTATGATTTCAATGTGGAAATGTTATTTTTCCTTTATACTTATTCATGTGTTATGATTATGTAATGGTTCTTGGGAATTGCTTATGTATACAGGTGGTTCTATAATAAACCAAGGGTGGGTGAGCCAATGATATCCCTCCAATGCATTATGTAACATGATGGAGGTAAACTATAAAGTTTCTCCTAAGAGATTTAGGTAATACACTATAATGAGTATTCCAAATGTAACGATGAAGGTTACTCTCTAGGTTGCTATGAAAGATACAATATAGGTATGTTATGTATTACCAAGATACATTTGTGTTTTATGATTTATATAGTATTTCCTTGGAATAATTTGATTAAAATATGTAACTAAAGTAGTTAATTTTTTATGGGTGAAAAGTATGATTTTATGAAAAAAAATCATGCGTTTTAAATATTCATGGTATAATGGTTTTATTCCTTATTTTATATTCCATACTAAGCCTTTTATACTCATCCAAATGTTTTTAAATGTTTTCCACAATATATAAATATGGGTAAGAAAAAGGAAGAGGTTGTGAATAAAATTATCAAGAAAAATAAATCATGTTTTATTTAAAGGGTTTACATTGGTAGAAAAAGTGTATATTGAGTGTAATTATCCACATGTAATGTTTGGGTCTATTATATAATTGTTGTGGACAAATTATTTAAAACTCTAAGCCTAAAAAGATCCTCAATGTTAATTATTGACTTAACTCAAGATTATGTAATATTTAAGGATAGGTCCTTATATATGGTATTAGAGGTTAGTTAGATAACATTAGAGATTAGGATATTTTCTTAAAAGATAGGTTTATCTTCATGGGTTTATAATTTAAAGGTTGATCATATATTAAATGTCATGAAAACACATTTTATGTCTTTATGTTCCCAAATTTTCATTAGACTAATGATATTTTAGGATAAATTCACCTTTTGAGGAAATAAAGGGATCAACAAGACCATAAAAAATATGTTTACCAATACCTAATTCCATTCCAATTGAAAATGAGGAAACTAAAAATATCCTATGAATGGTGTGGATTATTTCTTAACTTATGGTTTGATATTATTTAATCTTAGATCATGATTCATGTTTTTGTTGTAGGAAATAAGTATTATGGAGTAATATTTAAAAATATGGATAAAGTATAATGAAGGATACTAAATGATTGTAAGGGAATTCAAGAGTTATGATAGATTATTGGATGATTAATGTTTAAAAATATTAATTTTCTTTTGATGATGGTATTACTTTAGAAGAAATTTCTATATATGTGCAACCCTAAATTATGTTACGTGAAAAATTTATTTGAGGAAGAATCATATTTTCTTTTATGGACAAAATTATAAAGAACCATTATGGTTAATATGTTCCTTGATTTTGAGGTAATTATGGGTTATTTGTTTTTGGGATGAAAAATAAAAGAAATGAGAGAAAAATTGAGGTTAAAATATTTTATGGTTATTATTTGAGTATTTTATCTCATTTTTAGAATTTTAAAAGAATTATTTATATTTTTAGAAAATAAAACACGCAGACCATGTGACAACCCATCACATCAGACAAGGCTATGGAAATACAATGGTCAAACAAAGTGAAACTATGATTTATCACCTACAAATAACTTACATGAAGTCCCTGGTTAGTGTGACTTTATATTTTTTACTTAAACATGTTGATGAAATAAGAAAATGTTGATTTTGGGATCTTACATTTAATCAAATGGATATCCAATGTATAGGAAATTTATTGTAGTGATTCAGGAGTGACCAAGTCATCTTAAATACTCATAAATTTGGGAAAAATTGAAGTTTGTGGTGGAATAAAATTAATGTATGAAACTCTACATTTCAATTAAGTATATGTAATTATGTTATTATTCTCATTATTAAAATAATTATTAATATTTCTGATGTTAATCTTAAATAAAAAAAAATCATTTAAATTTTCCAAATACATAATAAAATATTGTTTAACCTGTCACAAGTTTGTGGTTTTCTGGTTATTAGCATTCTCCTGGTCATGTTTTCTATCACTCTCCATCAAAAAACGACACTTATGTGTTCTTACACATGCATGTTTTCCTATATAGAACTCTATTATGTCTTATCTCGGATAACCTTTATACTTCACTGTCAATCTTTTAAAGTGGATGTTTTATTAACCCTTTTTTAATGTGGATTTGCAATAAAGTTATTACAGAGATTCATACTCTGGTTACCAACCCCAAATTCAAATTTCAAGGATGTAACATGTTATAGGTGGGGGGATTTCATATCATGAGTTTTATGAAAGAAACACTATTGTCAATTACATACATGATATGATACATCGAGCTCAAAATAGACAAACAAATATTATTATTTAATTGTTATCATTATAACCTAGCCATTAAAATGGAGGTAATGAATTTTATAAATATAATAATGAAAATATTGTTTGAAAATGTTTACCTAATGATTTATTGGCTACCAAATCTATTATAAATGGAAATAAAAATCAATTGAATATGAAGGATGTGTTTTTATGCAAACATATTTAATATAAAATAATTGTGTATATAATATCATATCAATCATTATGGATTTTAATTTAATGAAAAATATATGTTAAATATTAAATTTAATGTTTTAAATTCATATTATATGAATTATATATATTCTATAAAAAAATTCATTTTTTCAGATAAAAGGCGTATTTTTCAAAAAAAAATACAGTTTAGTGCTTTTTGATGGAGAACCCTTTTTAAATCTAGTTTTTTAGAATTTTATATGTTATATTTGACATAATAAAATTTTTCTTTGTAATAATGATATAAAAATTTACCTTGGTTGAAATTTGGGTGTTTTTCTGAGGAAATTTGTTTATTAATTAATATTGAAAAATAATAAATTTTAATTCAAAAAAGATTTTTCATGTAATTTATTTATATAGTTACATTATCTGTTTAATTGTTTTTAAAGTGTAATTATAATATTTTTCTTCATTTTAACCAAATTTGTAAATTATAATTAATTTCACACATAAATAGGATATAAACATATGTCACGATTTTGAGAGTTTTTACTTCTTAAAACCCTACTTTTTGGTTTTGAAAATGGGAATTAATTTTATATTAATTAATGAAAAATCAGTGTTTTTAATTTGGAAAAATGGATTCAATATTTGGAATCATATGGTTCTAATTATGTAAATAGTTACATTTAATTTTTGCATATTATGAAAAGTAACTTGAGTAATTATTTTTATTTTCACGTTTAAAGGGTAATTAGGTAAATAAAGGTGAAAATAATATTATTATAATATAAATTAATCCTAACACTTGTCCTAATCTATTTTCACGGGTAATGGGAGACCAAAAAAGTCATTATTCTGAACTTTTGGAATTTGGGAGCAACTTGGGTGTGATAATGAAATGTTATAATATTTAATTTAAAGCTAAGAGAAATAAAACATAAACTTATATATTTTTACTAAAACAATTTTAATATAATGATATATAACAAATATCATTGTCTATAAAGATTCATTATAGTGATAAAAATATTTCCTGCATCATTTTAGTTTATTTTTATTTTTTATAAATTAAATGAATTTATTTATTTATGACATAATGATGAAACAATGATTAACATAATAATGAAAGATTCAAATAAATAATCTTATAAATATAAAAAAATTGTAATTTAAAATTTTTGATTCCATTCATGAATTTAATGGATGATAATGGAATTTTATATTTTATTAAAGGTAGTTTCTTTGAATGAATAAATTTGTTATGACTTTAACAAAAATCAATTATTAAATATTGTCAAAATTGACATAAATGATTTATAAAACCAATAGTATTTTATTAAATAATATAATAGTCATAAAAATACAATATTTGTCCCACTAACTTAGATAATGTTTTAAATATCATTAGTGATCTACTTGAGGTTCTCTTGAAATTTTATAGTAACTATATTAACCATGTAGTGTAAACATACATAAAGACATGGTAAGAGTTAATTTATTTTACTCAGGGTTAAACCCAAAAGATGAGGATAAATTTATGACCTAAACATGTCTAAAACCTACTTATTGAGATTATTTAGACCCAACCTCATGTTATTAGTTAAATATATCACTTTATAGATATTATAATTATAAAATGAATTTATAATAAAATTATATTTCAATAGTTTCTTAAAGTACCCCTCCTTCCTCTTGTAAAAGACTACCACCTCTACCCATTTACTCACACCAATAAGTCACCTTGGTTCATCAAAATTTAGAAAATATAAGCTCCCAACATCCCTACCTTACTCCTAGAAGTCTTACCTTGGGATGAAGGCAATTCAATAAATAATTTTGGCTCAAATCAAAAGGAGTTACCAGATTTTGAGGTAACATCTTTCCTCAAAATCCTGTCATTTATTTTCCTTCTCCAACTACATCTCATTATTTCATTATTTTATGATATAAATAATATACTTAATATATTGTGATGTTTTTATTCTTATATTTCTACCTAAACTATGAAAATAATTCATCTAATTGATATGATCATTTTGTTTCTGTGTATAGTGAACTACAGTCTCACAAAATGATGATTGTTCAATTTTCTACTAACACATCTCATCATGGCCATTATTATCAAAATATATTTATATATGAACTATATTGTATTTATATTATATCTATGCTTCTATATTTTTAATTAAAACACACATTAATGCTTTTCATAATGTGTAAATATGATAATTTCATTTTAGGAAGTATGGACTACT
This sequence comes from Viscum album, assembly GCA_963277665.1. NCBI lineage: Eukaryota > Viridiplantae > Streptophyta > Magnoliopsida > Santalales > Viscaceae > Viscum > Viscum album. The sequence continues at coordinate 1,895,713,859 of OY728119.1, forward strand.
ATCTCCTCAAAGTGATATTGCTCATTGTTGTTGTACATGGAACGTATAATAGATGGAGCTAATGAACATATGTAAAATTTATAATATAGATATTATACTGAAATTATAATATACATATGTTTTGTTTAGTTTTCATTCCTTTAATATGGTAAAGAAATGAAAGTAGCATTCATGCGTACGTACAACCTACTATCTCCATGAATAGTTCATTTCATATCATATATCCAAATTTTATTGACTATTTTAAATACATATATATATATATTTATAGGAAATTTAAAATCATTAATAATTTTCTATAGATGATGTTCTTTTTACCACATATTCAATTTACATCACACCAAGTTCATTTTCGACTAAAGTACCGAATATTGATAAAACGAATGATATGAACATAAATAATTAAGTTATTTTTATAACATGGTAATAAGGGTTATAAAATGGATAATAGAATTGATAAATGTTCTCAAGAAAGTATATATTAACCCAATTTTATTATTTAGGAACATAATGATTGTACATGATGAGGCAGACTTAAGGTAAGGGAAATTTTAACTCAATATCCATTCATTGAGTAAAATATTCATGTCATTGGTTTTTTTCAAATAATATGTGTGAATTAAATATGATTTTTTTACATCGAATATAAACTAATATTTGGTGTTTTTTTATTTTAACACAAAATAATGTCATTAATTATCTTTAATCTAATGATATGATCTTTGTATGTGACATTGTATCAATCTCTTTTAATTGTGGAATATTTTGATTTATAGACATCCTTATTTTATATAGTGTATAATAAAACCATTTGGATTTTAATTTCATTCAACAATTTTCAAAATGAATATTTTTCTACAAATTATTTTACTAAATGACAAAAAGGATTTTTTTTAACATACATAGTGACAATGATCATTCTGCTAACATTACCATTATTTAGTGTTTGGAATCCTCTACAAGTAATAATGTTTTTAAAAAGAAAATTAAATTCCATATTACTTTTTTAGGTATTTCGGTATTGAAAATGGTTTTGATATTGGATTTATTATATCAACATATTGAAATGATATCTTATGATGGCAATGTGGAAATCATATTATTCCTTTATGTTTGTTTATGTGTTATGATTATGTTAAGGTTCATGGCCATTTCATATGTATTTAGGACTTTCCATGATAAACTGATGGGGGGTGACCTCATGATATCTCTCTAATGCATTAAGTAACGTGAAATATGTAAATGATAATGTTTCTCCTAAGAGATTTAGGGAATATATTGTGATGGCTATTCAAACTGTAACCATTATGGTTACTCCCTATATAGTTGTAAAAGATAAAATTTAATATGTTATGGATGCCATAAGTTACCTTTATGTTTTATAATTTCTATAATGTTTTTTAGGAATCGTATGGTTACCCGATGTAAGTAAAGTATTTTATGTTTTATGGGAATAAAATATGATACTGTGAAAATATTTTCATGGGATTTAAATTTTTCTAGACTAATAGTTTTATTCAATATTTTATATTACATACTATGATTTTTCTGATCATCCCATGTTTTTTAAATGTTTTTCATAGGGTATAAGGATGGGTAAGAGAAATGAAGAGGTCACTATTAACATGTAATGTATGGGTAAGTTATGTAATAGTTTGGGCCTAATAATCTAATAATCAAAACCTGAAAATTACCTCATTGATAATTCTTGACTTCAATCAAGATTATGTAATGGTTAAGGATGGGGTAACATAGTACGTATCATAGGTTGGTTTAGGAAGATTTGGAAATTATGATGTTTTCTAAAGAGTTAGGGATCTCCTCATGGGATATAATTTTATGGTTGATCATAAGTTCAATTTCATTGAACCAAATTTTGAGGCTTTATGTTCTAAAATATTAAGGATACAAATGGTATTTTAGGCAACATTAATAATTGAGGAAATAATGGGATCTGTAGGACCATACAAATATATGACTACCAATAACTAATTTCATTCCAATTAAAGATGAGGAAACTAAAAATGACCTATTAATCGTATGGATTATTTATTAGCTTATTATTTGAAATTATTGTATCTTAGAAAACGATTCATGTTTTTTTTGAAAGAAATAAGTATTAAGGAATAGTATCAAAAACCATGGTTAAAGGGTCATGAATGATACTAACTGATTATAAGAGAATTCAATAGTTATGATACATTATTGGCAGATGAATGTTAAAAATTATTAATTATCTTTTTATGATGGGATTAATTTTGATGGATTTTCCTAGTATGTCTAACCTTATATTTTCTTATGTCAAAATGTAATTTGGGGAAGAATTATCTTTTTCTTTTATGGACATAATTATAATGAGAATTTAGGGGTTATATAATCCTTAATGTTGATGTAATTATGTGTTATTACTTTGTGGGATGCAAAATGAAAGGCCTGAGATAAACATTGAGGTCAAAATATTTTATGGTTATTTTTGTGTATTTTATCTTGTTTTTTTGAATTTTACAAGAATTTTATAGTTTTTGGAAAAGGAACACATGCAGACTTTGTGAAAACCCATCATGTCGGACAAGTCTATGGGAATCTAACCAACAATCAAATTATGACTGGGATTTATTCCCTACCACTGGCCTATGTGGAGTCCTAGGATAGTATGACTTGTTATTTTTTAGTTAAACAAGTTGGTCAAATAAGAAAAAGCTGATTTTGGGAAAATGCATTTTATCAAATGGATATCCTTAGAATAGGAAAATTATATGGTGATTAATTGATAAATGTTATTTTTGAATACGTTCGCTATTTTGTGAACACTCTATGATTAATGAAAATAAAATACTGTGGGATTTAATTTGAGGCATAGTTGTTTAATTTTATTTTTGAGGAATATGTATTTTTATTGTGGACATATGGTGATGTGGATTATATATGGAAATAATTGACCTATCGTTGATAATATGTGATTTTGAAAATTAATTTTCAGTATGTGACATTAAAAGTAGTCGATGTTATTTGGAATTAAATGTTAAGATTAATTGTGGAACTAACGTAAAATTCATTTTTTATATAAAACACTTTTTTGGAAGAAGTGAGAAACAAATAATTCAACAATAAAAGTAGATAGAGGAATCATTAAAGGACAATTTAAGGCTACCAAAATTGATATCCCTACACAATTTATAGGATATAGAGGATACATTATTGTTTGGTTCATCCAATATCACATCTTTAATCTCATTTTCTATCTTATTCCATGATTGAATGTACAAATACAGGGTGATCTTCCCATTGTTGAATCCCCCAATGGAAACCAGGTCCTACTTATTAATCCAGGTGTATTTTTCCACAATAAGAGGCACCCTTAGTGACCTTCCCATAATTTTAGCAACTTCTTCTTCAGTGGATGTGAGTAAAACAATCTGATCGACCACATCCTCCAACGATCTCCAAACCAAGTCCTATGGTTTTTCACACACAACACCTACCTCTCCATGGAAATCAACCTCATTTTCCATCTTCTCAGTGTTAGGCTTATTGGATGAATGAGTTTCCATTGGTGGTGGCAAAGAAGAGTAGTCCTTCCCGGTATGGGTACCCATCCACCTTCTATTACTCCTCAGACTCTAAGACTCATCTGTAGTAATACTGGTACCATCTTATCTAGGATCCATCTAGAATACCCCAACATTTGATGGTTCTTTTTGATAAATGTTCAATCCTTACACTCCAAACACATATAAACTATTGGTTATTTTAACAGAATTCTTGGTCGTTGGGATGGAACCCCCTGTCATCCCAAAAGTGGTTTGATTAGCCATGTCCTAAACCATCCTCTACAAACCCTCTTTGAGAAAAGAACCCATGACCAATCTTACGAACTTATAAAATGTAGCATCACTGGCTAGGAAGGGGTGGCCAAGACCAGACACCCCCTAACTAGTAACATTCTCGTCACAGCCTGCTACTTGTTCCACTGAACCATTACTCACATCCAGCTGAACCATGCTCCTAGCAGCATGATCTTGGACTGACCCACTATTATCCATATAATGTGCATTATGTTCTGAAAGGCCATCCATTTCCTATCTCAATATACAAAAAACATTAGAGATCTTCATATTAGAATGTGGTACCCTGTCCCATTTCCTTCCCATTGCATCATCCGAGTTATTCCTACCCACATCCCTATAATCTTTTCAAATCGAACCTCCAGCAACCTCATATGAATTATTGCACTCCACATTCAATAACTCACAAACATGATGATTAGTCGAAGGATGAGTCCCCAAACCATCACCTGACAACGTTGACCCCCTGTGCTTTTAGTATTCCACATTGTGTCCTAGTTTTAAACATAAAAAGTAGAATGAAAACCATTACTCAAACACAACCGCATGAATTACCGAAACTCCCCACCCATGAAGATAAAAAAGGCCTCTACATTAAGTTTAGAAACTTCAAATTTCACATAAATTCCTATTGAAAGAGGATTATTGAATTATCTATGTCGAACTTAGGTATTACTGTTGAATTTTGAAGATTAAAAGTATGCCTTCTCCTTACAAAGGATTATTATTTTTGGGGGATTAACTTATTTTTTTATAACCATTTTGTTTTTGGATAATTTATAAACATATATAATATATTTGGTTTATCTTTTTTGGATTATGTAATTCTATAAAAGTTTATTCTAGTGCTTTAGGGGTGACCAAGTCATCCTAAATACTCATCAATTTTGGAAAAAGATGAGTTTTTGGTGAAACTCAATTAATCGATAAAACAATAAATGTCAAGTAAGTATATCTCATTATGTTATTATTCTATGTATTAAATGATTTTATCATCTTTATGATGTGAATATTAAATAATTTTTTTCTATTTACATCTTCTTACTAAGAAATCAAATATTTTTTAACACATCACAATTTTGTTGTTTTCGAGTTGCTAACTTTATCCATGTCATGTTTTCTATCACTCTAAATTAAAACATGACACTTAGTTTTTCATCCATGTCCATTTTTTTCTATATAGAACCCTAGTATGTGTTTTCTCAGGTTTCCTTTGTACTTCACATTATATCTTTTAAAGTGGAATTTTTATTAACCCTTTTTCTGATGTGGGTTTGCAATAAAGGTATTTCGAAAAGTCATAACCTAGTAAAAAATCCCAAATTAAAATTCCGAGAATGTAATTTATTAAAGGGGGGGTGGTATTTATCATCCTGAGTTTTAAGAAAGAAACATAATGTTCGACGGTGTATATGATATGCTACATTGAGCTTAAAATGCACAACTAAATATTATGATTTAAATGTTATCGTTATAACCGAGTTGTTGGAATGCCGGAAATGAATAGTATCAACTGAATTATAAAAATATGGTTTACACATGTTAAAATAATGATTCATTGGTTACCTTATATATCAAAAATGGGTGTAATAACTAATTCAATATAAATGATGTGTTTTTATAAAACCCCTATTTAAAAGATAATAATTCATAAAATATCATATCAATATATATGGATTTTTATTTAATAAAAATATAAGTAATATATTCAATTTATTGTTTTAAATTCCACTTCTATGTTTTATAAATATGCAATAAGAACAAATTCAATTTTTCGGATAAAAAAACATTTTCAAAAAAATATTTACCGCCTTTTCATGGAGAGCCCTTTTAATTCTATATTTTTAAAAAAATAATATGTTATATTTGACATAATATACTTTTTATTTGGCTAGGTAAATCAATATTTACATTGGTTTTTATTTTGGTATTTTTCAGATAAATTAGTATTTTAATGAATAGTGAAAAATACTGCATTTTAATTGAAAACTTTCTTTTTCTCTAATTTATTTATATAGTTACATTAAGATCTTAATTTTTGATAAAATCAAACTGGATTATTTTTTTTATAATTTAATCCAATTTTGGTCATTGTATGAAAATTCACATATATATAGTACATAAACAAATGTAAATCTTTTGATAGTTTTTACATCTTAAAAACTTGCTTTTTGGTTTTGACAACGAAAACTAATTTTAAATTAATTAATGCATCTTCTATGTTTAGAATTTAAAAATATGGATCTCATATTTGAAATCAAAATGTGTAAGTTATTTAAATAGTTACTGTTTATTTTGCGATATTATTAATAGTAACGTCAGTAATTATATTTATTTACCACGGTTAAAGGGTAAATTAGGTAAATAAAGGGTAAAAAATAATATTATGATAACATAAAAGTACCCTTACATGTGTCATAATATTATTTAACGAGTCATGGAAAACACAAAAAATCATCAGGCCCACCTTTTTTAATTTGGGCACCACTTATGTGTGGCAATCAAATGTTGTAATAATTAATTTTAAGTAAAGAGAAATATTACATAAACATGTATCTTTTTACTAAAAAAATTTCAATATAAGGTTATATAACTGAGATCTTTGACTATAAATAGTAACTAGAAATGTAGAAATATTTCCTATATCATGAATTTTTATTTATAATATATAGAAATTAAATAAATATATTTATTTATGACTTTGTGATGATGTAATGATTAACTTATTAATGGAAAATTTAAATAAATAATATTATAAATATTAAAATAAATGTAATTTTAAATTTTGGATTCCATAAAAAAATAAAGGATGATTATGAAATTATATATTTTATTTCATGTAGTTTTTCTGAATTAATTTATTTTTTATGAATTTAACAAAAAACAATTTCAAAATAATGTCAAAATTGACATAAATGAGTTTTAAAATAAAATATTATTTCATTAAATGACATAATAGCCATTGAAATATAATTTTTGGCCAACTAACTTAGATAATGATAAAAAATTTCATTAATAATCTACTTTATGTTCTTTTAGAATTTTATAGTAAATATATTAACCATGTAGTTAAATAATACAAGAAGACTTTGTAAGAGTTAATTTATTTGACTAACAGTTCAAGTCAAAATATAATGATAAATTTGGGACCTAAACATGTCTAAAACCTATTTTTTAGAGTCTTTAGACCAATAATAATCTTAAACTAGAACTTTATCACTTTAGAGCTATTTTAATTAGATAATAAATTTATAATAAAATAATATTTCCAGACATTTCTAATGTGCCTCCTCTGCCCTCTAATAAAAGGCCACAACCTCTGCCCACTTACTCACACATCTGAATCCCCATGGATTGTACATATTATTCTCAAATAAGCTCACACAATTACTCCCTTACTCCGATAATCCTTACCTTGTGCATAAGACAATTCAAGAAAGAATTTTGGCTTAAATCAAAATGAGTTACCCAATTTAGACGTAACGTCTTCTCTCAAACTCCTTTCATTTATTTTCCTTCTCCAACACCTTAAACTATCTTTATTCCATAATTTTATAACATAAACAGTATTATAAATATACTATTACGTTTTTATGCTATGTTTTATACCTAAACTAACACACACATCCATCTAATGTATATAAAACATTCTATTTCTATGTTTGATGAACTGTTGTCTTACGAAATGATGATTGGTCAATTTTCTCCTACCACCTCTCATGGTGGATATTATGATAGCTCTATATTTATATAAGAAATATATTAAATTTTTATTATCTCTATTATCCTCTAATTTGTACTAACAACATACCTTTATGTTTTCCAGAATGTGTAAATACGAAAATTTCATTTGAGGAAGTATGGACTACCTCCCCTCAAAGTGAGGTGACTCCTTCATGCCATATATGGGACATATGAAGGATATAATTAATGAACTTATATAACATATATAAAATCGATATTATATTGTAATTATAATATAACTATGTATCATTTATTTTTCATTGTTTTAATATAACAAAGAAATGAAAAGTATTGTTCATCCGTATGTATAACCTACCATCTCCATGATCGGTGCACTTAATTTCATATATAATAATGTTATAGACTTTTCTAAATAAATATATACTCGACATATGTGATATTTAAATCATTAATAGTATTTTGGACATTCTGTAATTTTTACCACATACACAATTTACATCAAAACATGGTTATTTTTTACTCAAGTACCGAATATTGACAAAAGAACCGATATGAACTTAAATAATTATGTAATTTTTATAAAATGGTAATAAGCGGTATAATGGATTAATAAACATGAAAAAGGTTATAAATAAAGTATAAATTAACCTATATTTTTTATTCTGGATAATAACAATTGTACATGACGAGTCAGATTAAATGTAAGGGAAATCTTAACTCAAACTCCATTCATTGAGTAAAATATCTATATCATTGGTTTTGTTTTTCAAATAATATGTGTGAATGAGATATGATTGTTTTATATTGAATGTACACTTATATTGGGTGTATTTTTATTTTCACACATAATAATGTCATTGATTTATCCTTAATCTAACTATATGATCATTGTAAGGGACTTCGTCCTAAAATAAATTCATTGAGGAATATTTTGATGTATATATGACCTTCCTTTATACGGTTTATAATAAACCCCTTTGGATTTTATTTTTATTTAGTGGGTTTTAAATGGAATTTTTTTTCTATGAAGCATTTTACTAAATGAAAAAATGAAATGTTTTTTAACAAAGACGATGAGAAGGATCGTTCCTTTACCATTACCATTATTTGGTATTTGGCTACCCTTACATGTTGTAATGTTTTAAAAAATAAATGTAAATACAATATTAATTTTTTAGGTATTTTGGAATTTAAAATGGTTTTTATAATGGATTGATTATTTCAATATCTTGAAATGATGTCTTATGATTTCATTGTGGAAAATGATCTTTTCCATTATTCTTGTTCATGTGTTATGATTGTTTTATATTTATTTGTAATTACTTTTGTATATGGGTGGTTCCATGATAAACCAAATGTGGGTGATCCTGTGATATCTCTCCAATGCATTGGGTAATGTGATCGAGGTAAACGATAATGTTTCTCCTAAGAGATTTTACAGAATATATTGTGATGGGTATTCCAAATGTAACCATGAGGGCTACAACCTATGTAACTGTGAAAGCTAAAATGTATGTATGTTTTGTATTCCATAGGTTAGCTTTATGTTTTATGATTTTTATGAAACTTTTTAGGGATATTATGATTACATGATGTAAGACAAGTAGTGTATGTTTTATGTGTGAAAATTGTGATTTTTGTAAAATGATTTCATGGGTTTTATAAATTAATGGACTAACAGTTTTAGTCAACTTTTTATAATCTTTATTGAAATGTTTATAATTATCCCATGTTTTTTAAAATTTTTTTCCAAGGTTATAATAATTGTTAAATAAATGGAAGAATTCAAGAATATTTTTATAAAGAAAAATAAATCATGTTTTTTTTTCAAGTGTTTCCATTGGTGGAAAAGTGGCTACTAGTTGTAACTGCCCACATATAATATATGGTTCTGTTGTTTAATGTTTAAGGTTGGTGCCTTATGTTAAATGAACAATAATTACCAATATAATTTGTGATGTATATGCTTAAATATTAAACTGTTTATCAATTCTACATATGGTGTTTTACATTGAAAGTAATTTGATTAAATGTGGAAATATTTAAAAATATGTATTTCAAACTCCATAGTGATATTTTATGATAAGGAAAATTTTATATAAATTAAATAGATTTTTTGATATATGAGTAATTCTTTGGTCATGGAAGACGTGGGTGTGGCCCTTTTTTAGGTAGCTCATTAATGCATCATTAGTCTCATGAGACAAAACGATTGGGTAGCCTTAGTGAATTGGGTATCTACCCATCAATTTTAAAATGTCATGATGATAGATCATGATGGTAGAGGTATCTTTTGACTGAGACATGGAGTCAAATAATTATGAATTGAATTAATTTTTATTTTTGTTATTATTATACATGATATTTTCAAAAATATATTATCTATGGATGAATTTAATTCTCATTTTTTGATTGAATCTCTTGAGTTTTTAGTTATTTACCATCCCATAATGATTATGCCTTATCCCGTTATGATATTCATGTTATTAATTAAATGGAATGTGTATTTAGTTTTATAATTTCCATATTCATTATTAGCCATGATATTTTTTCATTGATATTATCCATGGGTGCACTTCCATCTCTGTGTGTTGATTATATGGATTGCGCATTCAGTTATTTGTATTTCCATAATGATTATTATCTTTGAAATTTTCACATTGATATTTTCTATCGATGAACTTCCATATTATTTTATTGTTTATACGGATTCTATGTTCAGTTATATACCTTTCCATATTGATTATATGTATTGATTCTATATTTCTTTCGATATACTTAACCCTTACTAAGAATTTGAGATGATGCTTATTTTGTTTCATTTCTCAAGAACACACAAACAGTACTATGTTGTCTATGGAATGATATTCTAGGATGAATAATGTTATTATCTAAAAAATTATAGCATACCTTGTGTATTCAATTATAATTAAAGACTCATGTATGTATCTAGGTAACCTAGACTATTAAACTATTAGGTCATTCGGGATGTGATTCTTGGTATATTATGCCAATGTAATAAAGATGACACCCACTCTAGGCAATTTGGGTCAGGGTCGCTACAAATAAACACCAATATCAAGCTACAGAATCAATCCAAATGAAAGAACACAACCCATAATGCACCACCAAAGCACAAACATCCTGCCATGCCCAACCCAAGGGCCACCCTAACCAACCCTTGGGCTGGAAAAAAAGGTGGGAACGGGGAAACTGACCACCACTATTCACATCCCACAAGCATCGATGCATCCCTGTGGTTCCTCAACCAATCGTGCCTCCCTAGCATACATATTCCTTATTCATTTCGTTATATCATTCTTGAATGGTGCCTCCTCTGGGACACCATTGGTGTAATCAAAAATCAAATCACTGGGGGACAGTGTCATCCCCATTAGGGATCACAATTTTTCTCGAACATGGGGTACCTTTGATATTGGTCAATTGTCTTTTATCAAGTGGTGTTGGAGCCTTAAAGATAGTGTGCTATATCTATTTCTTTCAATATTTCCATCCCAAAAACATCAATGCCTTCCTTTCATGCTTCATCGTATCATGCTTCCTTACAGCCCGAACAACCCTCTGCCTTGACCTGTTTCTAATTTGTTTCTTCTATTGTCCCTTGCTTTCAACTATTCAATATTCTTGTGATCCAAAATAAAATCATGGGGACTAAAATAATGTTGTAGAGGCTAGAGAACACTGCAAATAAAAATGACACATCTTCCTCGCCTCCAACTACAGATCAGCTTAGGTAATTCCAAAATCTCATGATTTTTCTATTATTATTATTATTGTAATTATTATTATTATTATATGGGTATTTCTATAAGATTATTAATCTTTCAGTACTGTAGATTTCGTTTTATTCGGTTCTATATTTTACAGTGCTAAAAAATACCCTGATAGAGTGTACCTTTTATGAGTGCTAAAAAATCTATAATAAAATAACACCTTTTCACCTCTTTTTAACCACAGATAAAGTGAAACCTTTATCAACATCATTTATTGTTGATAAAGGTCATATTTATCGGTATCATCTAAAATTATGATTAAATTAAGGCGACAACACATGAGTCCCTTATTGAACTTGCGAACCTTAGACCACCTCCTTTTATATCATTTCACTGCATGACAATAACCGAATCCCACTATGGGGATGGGCACACACTTACACTCTTCACAAACCTATATGAGCATGTACCTACATTAATGGGCCAACACGGTCCTTGGTCTACACTATGCTTTCCACAGGATTTGGCATACCCTCTATGCGGTAGGCCTACCCTGTTGGGCGACCTAAATGGTTGGCCCTCCAGGCTGAGGGCTACCTTACATAATTATTTTTTTATAATTAAATGCTTATTTCATATATAAAAATATAAATTGATAGATATGAATATATTAAATATTAATATGTGTGTGTGTGTGTTCAATTTGTTTTATTTATTTAGTATTTTTTTAACATTTTTACAATAAAGTATTCATTTATAAAATTTATTTATATTTATTAATTTTTTAAATAAATTGTATTTGCATATAAATTTTCATATTGATATATATTGATATATATTAATATATATATCTTCATATATTAATAAATAGTATTTTAGTATTTTTTTTATATAAAAAAATAAATTATTTAATTTAATATATATATATAGTAATAAATAGTATATAAATTATTTAATTAAACATTAAAAAATATTATATATTATATATAATTTTTTATATAATTAATTTCTTATTTTATATGTAAGAAAATATATTGATATATATGAGTATATTATATATATATATATATAATTTTTTCAAAATTTTAATTTTCTTAGTAGTTTTTAAAATGTATTAATTTTTTTCTATATATATATATATATATATATATATTATTTTTAAAAAAATGAAATTATTATTTCATATATTAATATATATATATATATATATATTATATATAAAAAATATTGATATATATTAACAAGTACATATATATATATATTAATATATATATATATATATATTAATACATATTAACATATATTAAAAAGTATTGTATTAAATATTTTATTATACATATATAATTCATTATATTTAATATATATAGTACTAAATATCATATTAATTATTTAATTAAAAATTATTAATTTAAAAAATATATTTCAAATTGAATAATTAATAGGATTTTTAAAATTAAAAAAAATTAATAAATTTATTAAATAAACTATATTATAATTAAATAATTAATATGCTATTTAATATTGTATATATATTAAATTTATTCATTTCTATTAATAATAATTTCATTAATAAATTGTTTTATATTTTATTAGTATTTTATATTTTTAATACAGTAGTGATTTACTTAATTAATATATATTCATTTTAATTTAAATATATATTCATACAGGTTCACGAGATGGACCAGTCAAACCCAGAAATTTTTTATAATTCAATTCATTAATTTAATATATACATATGTATTAATGAATTATATATATATATATATAATTAAATAATTAATATACTATTGGTAATTAATAAAAGTGAATAAAATTATTTAATATTTAATATACTAATTAAATAATTAAGGTAATATTTATGACCATATACTAATAAAATACTTAATATAATAATTAGATAATTAATAAAATATCTATTATTATAAATATATTAAATTTATTCTTTTTTAATAGTTTTATTCATTTATAATAATTATAAATAGTATATAATTTTTTAAAATAAATATATATATATATATACAATTATATTTCTCTCATTTTTAACTTGAATTCCTTTAATAAAATTTATTAATTGATAATGTGAAGTGTTTGATTTCTTTTATATAATATATAGATTTTAAATATTTATTCATTAAATATATATTTTAATTTATTCATTTATTCATTTTTAATTTATCAATATTTTTGTAATTTTATCAATTTTATAATATTTATTTACAAATGTTTGTTCATTAACATATAATGTTTTTATATGTTTTTAATTTGTTTAATTATTATGTATTCATTTCTATTTTACCATATATAAATATTCATTTTTACATTTTTTAAATTATATACATAATTATATACAATTATTCATTTTTAAAAAAATTTCATTTCTATTATTATAATTTATTTCATTAATAAAGGCTACTTGTTTTATAATGTCATTTTTCAATTTAACATATATCAAACATATATATATATATATATACATTAATTTCTGACACACAAATATTTATGTAATTAATTAAATCTTATATAGACCCACATTGACCAAATATTTATGTCATTTAATCAAATTTTAAAGTTTATTTTCGAAATTCAATTTATAAGATAGTATATTTAATATATTTTATTAATAGGTTAATTTTTAATATTTATTTTTAATATTATTTTAGTTTATAGTATTTATTCATTTTTAATATTTATAATTTTAACTTTTTTTAGAATTTTATTATTTGATAATATTTATTTAGACATATTTTATTAGAATGGTTTCATATTTTCAATTTGTATTCATCTTCATTTCAATATATATATTCATATTTTATTTATGAATATGTAAAATTAATAAAAAGATATCAATTTTTCAATATTTTTAATGTCAACTCATTTTTAATTATTTAATTTCCCTAATCTTTAACATTCATTCATTTAAGATTATATATTCATTAATAAGGTTAAAAATATATCTTAAAATTAATATTTCCCAATAAATATATTTATAAATATATATTTACTATATTAATGAAATTATATATTTATTATTATAAATAATTAATTTTTATTGAAAAAATATTAATATATAATTCTAAATAAATAATTATATATTTATTTAATTATAAAATTTTAATAAATATATTAAAATATTTACTATATTTACTATATTTATTTTTTTCATTTATATATATTTGTTAAATATATATATAATTTCATAATTCTATTTATTTATATATATAAATATTTATAATTATATTTAATAAATATATAAATTTATTATTATATTTATAAATATATAACTATAATTATATTTATAAATTCATATTTACAATTATTTTCATATATTTATAATTATGTAGATTTTTATTTATTACTTTATTTATAATTATATACAATTAATTTTTTAATTATATTAATTATATTATTAAAATTAATTATATGTGTCTTTATTAGCTCTAAAAACCCTCTAATTAATATAATCATTATCAACACTTATTATTTTAGAGCTGATAAAACCCCTCTTTATCAACACATTTTTAGGATGTACTCATAAAGCAATCCCTTTTCTTTAATTAGAACCCCAAACAAACCAATTTCACTCACGATATTCCAACTCCTGTGGAATTTTAGTTCAACCATAGCTCCCCCTCAATATTATCTTAGACGAATCAACTCTCAAATCTAAGGTCTTTTATTATTTATCCTCCCAGGTCATTTAGGTGTTGTCAATCACCTCTTCTCTGAAATCAAGTTATTATTTTCATTTATTTTTTTTCTTTCTACCACTTTAACTCCCCATCATCACTATCATTATCCCAAAATAACCACCCACCATTGCCAAGTAGCCCTCTAGTGACCACCCTTTCCCCAAATTCCCCTCCCTTGGATGACCAACCCGGCAAACCTCCCCCGCTCCCTTCCTAACCACCTCTATAGGGAAGGGTTTAATATATATTTCCTCACCCATATAAATTCTGATTTTTTTCATTTTTCATTTTGGATTTATATAGTTCTTATCATATTTTATGTGAAAATTAATTTTGAGATATTTTATTATTTTTATGCTATATTACTATGTTAATTAAAATATATTCATATTCTACTTCAAATAGTTGATTTCCCTTGAGCAATGGAATATTTTTTCCGAATGGAATTAGAATAAAAATGAATAATATGTTATGAACATTGATTTTATTCCATTAATAATTATATATGTGTTATAGTTTATATTATTAATACTATTTTTATCAATTTTTAATTTCATTAAACTAAAAATAACATTTTGGATATCAGATGTGTATTTATACTTAAATTACTCCTAATAATTTTTATTAAATTATTATTGTAAATGTGAAATTATCAAAATAATTAAAATGTGAATAAATAAAATTGGATGTCTAGAATGTGGAATTTTAAAGAACAATGAACAAGAATGGACATGTTTTTCTAATCCCATTTTATCCTTACACATAAATTTTTATGTGTTGAATATAAGATTCCACATTATGTATTAATGTGTATATGGAAAATGATTAAAGGATTCTAATAAGATGAAAATTAAAAATAAATAATGAAATTAAATGTTGATAATTAATGTTGAGTATGTTGGGTTTATTAATTCATCATGGGAAATTAGTGATAGTGTTGTCTTATGAATATTATGTGAGAATATTTTATATAAGATTGTGACATAACATAAAGTTGTTGGGTTTAATTCATGAGGGGATATTAAAATAAATATTTAACCAATTAATTAACTAGTTAGATATGTATTAGCATGATCTTATAGTAGATTTTTTCAATGATATATTGTTTGATGTTGTTATGATTATTATATCATGAATTTATAAGAATGATTTATCACTTTTTTCATTATTTCTAAATCTGATAACTCACTGTGATCATTTAATTGCTTTATTGCCTGTGGTTGCCTACATGAGTGATTTCATGCAATATTTATTTCTTTATTGATTGACTTTTCAATTCCATGGGATGTTTCAAGGCATTTTAGAGTGTTCAATTTCTTTTTTTAAAATAATACTCCCTGTATTGAAGGTGTTTTGAGTTTTATGTAGTCAATATAGATGTATAGAAAATGATTTTTTATATTCATTTTCTTATCTCATTGCCTTAAATATGAGGGGTGGATGAGGAAAATTTAGTCATTGTTTGAGGTTTGTGGGTATGTATACGTTTCATATTATTATTTAAAAACTTATTTAATTGGATTAAAATATGTAAATTATATTATTATTATATTGATCTATTCTGTATCATAATGAATGGTTTGAGTTTCACCCTTAAAAATTTCTAATTAAAAACAAAATTTTTTGTGACACATATAGGATTAGAATATAGTGCAATAATTTTATAATGTATATTATAATGACCCTTAACTAAACATGTGTTAGAGATTTTATTTTTAATAAGTATACGCTTTTGGACATATTCATGAAGTATTTGACTACAAGATGTTACAAATAGATTAAATTTGTCGTTGTCATTGTAGTGGTGCATTGATTAGTAGGTTTTAGGTTGGGATTAAAGGCATGGTTTTCATTTATTTTTTGTTATGTATTTTTATGTTACTTTGTGACTAATTATATGATTATACATCAATAGATAATTTAATATGGTGTTGGTTAAGGGTATCCAAAATTTCATTTAAACATTGGTTTCATTATTTTCATATGTTGAGATAATATGACACCCATATGGCCATTAACAGGTGATATGTGTCAATTTTAGTGGTGGATTCAGAATTTTCTGGATCTAATTGATTTGAAATGGATTGTAAATAAATTTTTTGTAATGTTTATTAATTTAAATTATTTTTGGTGTTTTTATGAGAATCTAATAGTGGTTTTGGATGTTATATGTTATGGGAAATATATCTATGATTCATTACTCTACTATTTTTGAAATAGGGGTTTGTTAGTCAGATATTGTAAAAAATAATTTTTGGTATCCCTCTAATACATGGTCTAGAATAATCAATTAAAAAAGGGAGTAACATGGAATCAAACATCACATTTTTCATAAATAATAGTGACATCCATTTGTTTCATGAAATTCCATGCTCATTAACCCTATGTTAAAATCCATTGATTAGATGAACCTGTTTGTTACGAGGAAATAAATTGTTTTTTTGTAGAATTTTATAATTCCAACTCACAATCCAGTGATAAAAAGGATAATGATTTTCTAAGGGAATCCTTCCAGCCAATAAAAAATAATTTCTTTACCATCATAGTAATTACCAATTATTTCTCCCACATGACATAAAATTGAGAACCTAGTCAAAGATACTCATGTTTACCCCAATCTATTATTTTCATGTCACCCTTATATAAAATGATAACTATTATAAAATCAGAACATATAACATTCAAATTTTGGGTTCCCCATAAGGAATTATCTTTAACTTTACCCATTGATTAGGAATATTTAATGTTTATTTGTTTATTTTTGGTACAAAAAAAATATTTTATAAACCTAATAGAATGAATATGAATTTAAAATCGATGCATTCTAATCATATAAAAATAGATCGTGAATATGGAGTTAAAGCGTTCAATAAATTTTGAAAATGGCCATTCATATAACCCTTCCCAAATATTTTTTCATGTTTATGTAGTATTTATTCAAGAGAAATTAGTTTGCAAGAGATGAAAGAACATTGGTTTGTCACATAATATATCAGAGATATAAATGTTAGACTAAACATGAGGGAAAATTGAACGTGCACACTGATTGGGATGATACTATGGTTTATGGATCATTTGATCTGAGTACTAGTATAAATGGTGACTAATATCATATAGTGGAAATGAAAATGGAAATTTAAAAGGACCATTATCATTGTTCAATGTTCTTGGAGAAGATAAATAGTTTTTATAAGATAACATTGTATACCTGTTATACTAAATACACAACATTATTAGTTGTATTGAAGTTATATAATTTGAAAGCTGACAACAAATGGAGTGACATCAACTTTACAAAACAACACGGTCGTTTGAATGATATGATACCATAATAAAATGAACTCCGTTATCTAAAATATGATGAAAAATGAATGATATTTTAAATTTGAATGATCTCAAAAAAAATAAATTCTTTTCCAAATGATTTCTTATTGTTTCTCAAGGGCAATTAACTACTCATTAAATGGCCTATGTTTAGTGTGAATAAATATGATAATGATGAATCAATACCATTAAAAGATGTATGAATCATTCCTATAATTTCATCATTTATAATACTATATAAATGTCAGGAAATAATGTGACATTTCACATGGAACCTATATACTGTAATCAAATATAGAAAACATACAACACATTGTAGACTCTCCTAAGTGGAAGAAATTTGATTTTAATTACCTTAAATTTGGAAATGTGATGATAAGATTCCTTCTTATGTTATCTATAAATGGAATAAATCATTTTTGTGTATATAGTAGAATCATAGTACATGGCCAGTAATGTTGTTAAATTATCACTTGCTGCCATGGTTATGCATGATGTGAAAATACATTATGTTGTCTCATCATATATCTATACCAAAATAACCCAGTAATGATATTATTGTCTATTTTTACCTAGTGATTGAAGATATTAAATTTATGTAGGATATAATTATTATAATGTATGATTCTCATTGAAGTTAAGAATTCATATTGAGTTCCATTCTTTATGGGATGATAAATGACTTTCTGATTTATGGAAATTTGACATGCTATAGAATTAATGGAATTTTTGGGTGTCCCGTTTGTTAATAATATACACACTAATTTTGGTTGATACATACCTAAAAGAAATTGATTTTATGAAATTGAAAATGTTACCTCGATGAAAAAAATATCAATCTTGGATGGCAATATTCGATGGGAATTCTCAACAAGTTAAAAATTCATCTCTAAAAATGTGTGATAAGATATTAAATAACGTAGAAAAATTTCACACTATTTTTTGTAAACCATTTTGAAAAACCATAAAAATTTAGGATGGAAAGGGGGATTAATTTTCATAGAATTTCCATGCCATAATTTTTTATTTACCATAAATTTTCAGGATTTCAAGAATGTAGGAAAATGAATTTGATAGTTTTATTGGAAAATTACTAAATAAAATTGGAAAAAAAATAAAGAATCAATTATAGGTTTTACAAGAATTACATTAAGATAAGGGAATATTTGGAATATGTGTAGGTTAAAATACATAGTTTTGTTCTGTGAGAAACTTACACTCTATCCAAACAAAGAAAAAAATGCAATTTTGTATTCTGCATAATGTTGTAATAGTTATAGAGGGGTATTCCTAAAATATCAATAATGGATTTTAAATGAATAATTTTAAATTATAAAGACTAAAATCACATAACTCTCATGTTATGAAGCAAGATTTTATTTTTTTCCTTTATGTTACATTCTATCTATAAATTCATGACATACATTAACAAGACACAACTTATTTTTCAATAGAATTTTCAATACTTTTATAAACCCTATGAAGCTACCAATCATTAATAAAGAGGTTGTAGTAATACTGTGATAATTATAAATTTTCTTCCCACTATAATTATTAGATATAATGGTCCACCTGATGGTTCACTTGGTTAGAGAGGTTAAACTATGTGGTCATATCCATTAAATATGGATATGCCCCATTGAATGGTATATGAATATTTTTAATGGGTACATCTTGAATAAAATTTGGCAAGAAGGTTTTATTTTAGAGAGATATATTATTGAAGAATTTTTTAATTATATATCGATTACTATCAAATTTTTTATAGTATCAGTGTCCTAAAGTCTCATCATAGAGGACACCTTATGGAAGAATTGATTTTGGGATGATATGTCAATTCAATTTACATCATATATTGAGGGAAGGTGAATATTCACATTTTACATAATAGTTAAAATTTTGATCCCTAATTTCAGTCCCAAAAATAAATTCTTATGAATTTTCATCCACAAAGGGGTGACTGATGGATATCAAATTCACATAATAAAATGTTTTAAGGATGGATCCAAGATCCTATTTATAAGGATTTATATGAAAATAAGAATTAAATTTGAGAATGACGTCGACGGATTTCAGGGGTACAAAATCAAAATTATATAATTTACACTAGTTTTGTAATTAATGGTGTTTCATTATATAGAAAAGAACATTGTGACTATAGTCCTATGAAAAGTAGGGGAGTTACACTTATGGAATAAGTGATTCACATATCTAGTTCCAAGTATCTAAATCCAATTTATATGAATATTTCATATTTCAACATCATCATGAAGATATACAAGTTTTATTATATGAAATTTCATGTTTCTATTATCCACTGAAAAGTGGTTGATAATATGAGGGAAGTGAAAGTAGTTGAAATAGGATCTATGAAGGTAAATTTAAAAATGGAAGGTATAAGGATGATCCATTCATAATGGAATCACAATAAGTTAAGGTTTTTTATGTATTAGATCTGGAAAAAACTAATTGATTAATTATCCTTCTAGAGACAAAAAAACCTATTGGTTCAGATGAATATTCATTTGAGTTTTACCCTTTCATTGAGATATCATAATCATTTCATGGTGGTCCCAATGCAGATAATGTATTATACATTACAGTGGACAAATAAATATGTGATTTGGATTCTCGATAGAGGATCTAAATCCCTTCAACCATTAAATAAAATAAATATAGATCAACAAGAATTTTATTTTTTACTTAAAATATAATTTTATTTTCCTCATAATATTATGTTTTCTATTTTATATTAACATTATCTAAATTAAATGTTCGGATACTCATGTTGACATTGGCTTATTCATATAATGATATTACCAATATTGAGGAAGAATGGGTGGTCGATGATTAAAGTATAGAATTTTTAGGGGATCAACAAAAATATGATAAAAAATATAATAATGATGTGGCACCACTATGTTGACTAAAATTATCATGTAAACAAAAAAGGGTATACAATTTGAGTTTGGATGGAATAAACATGTTCAACCTATTGACCCCAATGATTCAATGACCATTATTTATGTTGGGGTCAAAATGAGATTGAATTTTTTAATTAATATAGATTTATGGTTCCATGTCTAGCCTGTAACAAAGGATTATATTTGGGAAGATATTAATATAATCGTACAATATAATTCCTCTGTTTTACAAAAAAAATTATATAATGGAATTTTTATTTAAATTTTATTATCTCTTATAGAGTTCATTTATTTTTGTTGATGCTAATACTAAAATATGTCTTAATGGCTGTTGTAATATCCCATAAAGTGTTTTTGAAACTTCATAACAAGTTTCATCTTAGGTATATTGAGTGGAAAGTAAAAACCCACCCTCCAGTTACTTATGAACACATTATAAAGAGGGAAACAAGGAATTATTTCATCAATTATTGTGATGAGAAATAATTTTTGGTGCACTATAGATGATAATATATTATTTTTTATTTTTTATTTTATTCAAATTGATTCAAAAAAATTATTTTATGAAACAAAAAAGGTGTGATGAAAATAAAAAATATGCACGAAAACCAATGTACTCATATCACAATGTAAGTATGTGGTATGCATCACTAAAGAATAATTTTTTTTATTTTAAATATAAAATAAACGTTTTATGCGATATGTGATAATATATGTTCCATTTTTTATATGCCGATTGATGAATCGGAATTTGATTCCACTTACATTCCATGTCATGTGATGTGGATGGATTCCCACATAAATATGGGGCTTAAAGTAGTTGATAAAACAAGAAATTAACATTATAAGATTAAATAGTAATTCTCTATATTTTTAGAAATATTTCATAAAAATACCTATTTATGGTCATATGTTTTTTATACGATTTAGACACAAGAATCAATAGTGGCCTTATCTGAAGAAAAATTACATTCAGTATCTTTTTAATATATGGAACATTATGTTCATTGTAAGAATCCGATTATTATTCTTGAGGTACGGGTTTCTTCTTTTTCTTTTTCCTTAAGTGTTTTTGAGAAAATACGAAAGATGGGGAAAAATCCCAAATTTTGTGGGTACTCACCATGTCCTTTTCCACAGGCCATGTACTTTGGCCGTGTGGGATGAGTACACATGGCGTGCAGGCTTTTCAGTGATGAAGGGTGTAAAAACTGACTACAACCCGTGTATTTAGTATTTACACATCGTGTAATCAGTCAGCAGGTGAACAGTAAGGCGGTGGAGGACGCTGCCTACGGAGCAACAATACACGACGTGTATTCATAAAATACACATCGTGTATTCATGTCGATAGATGAACAATGCCGCTGTGGAAAGAAGCCACTATAGGAATAGTTAAAAAATGAAAAATACACGCCCTGTACTTCAGAGTACATTCCATGTAGTTTGTTTTTTTGCATAAAACGGGCAGTAGCCTCCTCATTTGGTAGAGGATTTGTGTTCGTTTTGGAGCTCGGGAGGACGGCTGAACCTTGGAGGATCTCCCGATCACACATTGGGAATCCAATTCCGCCTCTGTCGATCACTTTGGAACAGTACGGGTAAGCCCTCCCCTCTCCTTGCACCGTTCTTACCAATTATTCTTCTAAGGGAAGTTATATTCCTTTGAACATGAATTCTTTTATCCCAGATCTACATCATTCTTAGAAGATTCTGAATTTGTTTTTCACGTATACTATCAGGGATGATCGAGGTAGGTGTTCTGGTGTTTATTTCCAACTTTAAAGGTGAATTTGTGTACCGATGTGCTATGCACCCATGGTTGGGGTGTCGTATAGCCAAGGCCTTTGCTGAAAAGATATCTAGAATTGTATAGATAATCTAATGATAAGTTTAAACTGCTGTTTGGGATCACTAACTGGATCCAGGACCACCCCGGGTGTGTATTCCTCTGGTTAGCCATTTGGCTAGGATACCCGAGGGTACTCCATGATTATAATGTTTAATGAATTTTCTAGAGAGAAAATTTATATAAATTGCATGTTTATGCCTTGGGCTTGGCCTGGTTCTATTAGCCTGAGGGCATTGTTATATTAGCCCGAGGTCATGGTGATATATAGCCTTAGAGCATGACTGTATTAGCCTGAGGGTGTGGTAACATTTAGCCTGAGGTAAGGGTTTGGATTACTTGAGGGTATGGTTTGACATGTCTGTGGGAACTGTTTATTTCATATATTCACTGTGGTGATTTTTGATATTGTACCTTCCAAGCCAAAGAACAAGCTTGGAGGTGATAAGTAATAAGTAAAATTGAAAAAGAACTGGTAGTGGTAGTTACTTTTGAATACTTAATAGTATACTACATTTTACTTTTGCACACTGTTATTGCATAATTTCACTGATAGTTGGTCATGGGACTTTGGTTGGTGCCTACTAGGATTTATTTCTCACACCCTGTTGGGGTCATCTCTTTGGCCCAAAGGGACAATATTGTTGCAGGTGTCGACAGGGGAAAGGGTCCCAATACAAGTACATGATTGTAGTAGAGGAGTAGGAGAGCATGGGATCGAGCTTAGGCTTGTGATACTGTTCCGCTCGGTTCACCCTGTTTTGTTCAGTTTGTTATACCCTGTACCTTGAGTTTTATTGTATTGAATTGCAGTGTATCATGTTTTTGTTGTTATCATAGAATTAGTGACATGCTTCATCTTTATATATATATGACTACTGGTTCTATTTTACTTCAGTTTTCCATTCAGTTGTATATTGATTACTACTTCTGCTGTTGTATGTTATTTATATTTTCCACGGTGCTACACTTTGAAAAATGAAGGCATTTTTTCCCCACTATTAGACATGAGCCCCCACTGCTAGTCGGTAGCCTCTGGTGTTTAGGGATATGCGCTTGAGGTCATGTAACCAACGGGGTTCGGGGCACCCGTTGAGTGGCACCAGGATCTCGGAGGATACAATGTGGTATCAGAGGGGTTCATTACATTGACTGCTATTTGGAGCCTATAGTCAGGGATAGGGAGGAAATGGTGGTTGGTAATAAGTTGTGCATGGGAGTAGCTAACCTTTGTATAGGGAAAAGCCAGTCTACCTCATTTGTTGCAATTTTCCTGATTTTTCAAATTCGACAGTTGCCTTGATTTTCACCGTTGGGTGACACACATGATATTGTGTTGTTTATATTTTATACATGGGTTCAATTTAGTTGCAAGCCTATGAGATGAGGGTATTCCATATTTTTCATCATTTAGGCACATGCTAGAAGTCACATGTCATGCATTTTTTCCATCCCATGTAGGTGCATTAGAAATTGAATGTTCTTGTGATAGTTGTTGTGCTAGAAAAGCATGTTGTTGTAATAGATATTCTGATAAATACCTGCTATTTGATACGGTATTGTTGTATGAGTTTGTTGATAGGATGGACGCCCGACATTGGTTTTTGGGGAGTATGGGCCCTCAATAACCGGAATTTGGTGGATCATTGACGAGTGTACTTTATTATAACATTTGTAAGATGCCACGCTTTGATTTGTGGGGAGTATGGGCCCACAATGATCAGAATTTGGAACTTAGGAGTTGTTTCAACGTTTTTTGTGTTTGGGAGTAGTTTCTGAGGCCTAGAATCTAGAAAAACAATGATACACGCCATGTATATCCATGGACACATGCTGTGTGTTCTTCGGTTCGGGAAGAAATGAAAACATTTTAAGTGCATGCTGTGTACCATCAGTACAAGTTGTATATTCTCTTCCTGTGTCATAGGTCGTGTGGGCGGGGACACGGGGTAGGGAAAGGCTTGAGGAACCATGTCGTGTACCGGTTGTACACACCGTGTAGTGTTGACCTAGTGTCCACCCATGTAACTAACAACACTGATGGAGGAAACCTTAAGACATACACGTCGTGTCCACCTTGAACACGCCGTGTAGTCTGAACCAGGTACACAGCCGTGTCACTAACAACACAGGTCAGTGTTATATTCCATGTACACGTAGTGTGCCTGTGGGATACACCATGTATTTTTGTTTTAGGAGAGTCATGTCATTTAGCCATGTAGAATGACTCGGGCTTGGAAGAAGGATTCAAGTACATGTCATGTATTTCGAAGACATGCCGTGTGTTTGGGGTGTTACACAGACAGTTTAAGTTGTTGTACACGCCCATGTGGATGGCTTATGAGAACACGCGGTGTAGTATTTATACATGTCGTGTAGTATTGTTTTGTAAATCTTGAATGCTTTCCTTCTCCTGTTCCCTTCTTGGTATCCTATTTTGTGTTCTGGGATAAATTTTGATCTAAGGTGTTCTTCGACCTTGTAGAGTCATGCCACTAAGAGGACCATCAGTTCTTCGCCTGGAGAGTGACGACGATTATACTCCTGATATGGTAGGACATGGGCTACTAGTGGATCACTAGTAGTTCCAGAGGCGGTGCCAACCATTTGACCGGACACAGGCGCAGTTCCATGAAGGCTTGATGTGGATCATGCAGACCTTTCAGGGAGCACTGAATGCCACCACATCTATGGAAAAGCTGACACATATCTTCCAGCAGCAGCATCTGCCTACGTTTTCTGGGGATGGAAGACCGCAGGTTGCGGAGTAATGGTTGGATTCGATGTAGGCTATATTCAAGCATCTGAGGACGCCTCTTGGAAGGAGGGTCAAGCTCGCTACATACATTTTGCATCATTCCGCAAAGAATTGTTGGGATGTTACAACTCAGTCTGAGCATCACCGACACATGGCGTGGGAAGATTTTCAGGCAACCTTATATGAATTATTCTTCTCGGATAGGCTGTGGGAAGATCGAGCTCAAGAGTTCATGAATCTATACCAGGGTTCTATGTCAGTGATTGATTATTCTGCTCGCTTCGCCATGATTCAGCGTTTTTCACCAGTTTTGGTGGGTTACGAGTCATTGAGGGCTAGATGCTTTGAGGATGGTGTTTTATAAGACATCCGAATACTGGTAAATGTTTTCAGGTTTCCTACCGTGCATGCTATTCTGAACCAGGAACTGATTACAGAGCAGAACCTTTGGGAAGGTAGTGGTGTGTTCCAGGGTGGTTCAACAACAGTTTCTAGTACTATTTATACCAGTAATTGGAAGAGATAGATAGATTTCTCTTATGATGGTATTACTAGCAAGAATAATTCTATAGGTGGCCCGGTTATTTGCTACTAGTGTGTTAGAGCGGGGCACAAGTGACCTCTGTGTCCCTGAGATCCAATGGAGTGTCGAGCTTGCGAAAAGATGGGTCATCTGCAGTGCTTTTGTAGGGTGTTTCTACCAGTGGCTAGTAAGAGGGGTTATGTGAATACTCCGCATACGGGAGCAAGACCAATAGCTTCTTACCAGTTGGGAAACTAGAATATGTCAGGGCATGCCAGCCGAGATGGTGGTCGTAGCCATAGTCTCCAACCACCAGGATCTCAGAGGCAGTAGGGCGGGTCAGCTCAGGGTAGCCAGGCAGTGTCATAGGGCTGCAACACTGGGTAAGCATATGCAGTACAACAGACCCAACTGGAGCAGGATCCCAGAAATTATACTGTCATAGGTACTATTCTAGTAACTTATGGGTTATCTTTAGCACTTTTTAATATGGGTTCTACCCATAGCATTATATCTGTGCTCATTGTGTAGAGCCTTGGGCCTTGTGTTTATTCTTCTTCTGATATTATGACGCTAAACACTCTTTTGGGAACTAGAACGGATGGTGTGCTTCTGGGCAGAGAGTGCCCCTAGTGGTTGGTGGGTGTGACATTCTAGGGGACCATTATGTCATGGAGATGACAAGATATGATGTCATTCTCTGGATGGTCTAGTTGGTACCTTTTCGAGCCTTTGTAGATTTCTACCGTCGTAGGGTGAGTTTCATGTCACCAGAGGGTGGAGAGTTCCTATACAAGGGTGAATGGGATGTTCAGGTGAGTCCAGCTAGACCCGAGCATCGTGGGCATGGTGGAGTCATAGCCCAGATTGTGAGTTTATATATGGATGATTAGGGGACTTGTCAAAAGCATTTCCCTCCATTATTTGATCATTTTAGAGATGTCTTCCCGGATGAATTTTTAGGTCTTCCATCGGAGAGAGTGGGGGATTTATCTATTGAGCTTGTGCCAAGAGCATCATCGGTGTCCGTTCCTCCTTATAGAATGGCCACACCTGTGATAAGGGAGCTCAAAAGGAAGTTAGAGGAGTTGCAGTCAAAGGTTTTCATCCGACCCAATACGTCTCCTTGGGGTTCATTGGTCCTTTTTGCAAAGAAGGCGGATGGTACCCTTAGACTTTGTGTGGATTATTAGAAGCTGAACAAGCAGACAGTTAAGAACTTATAGATCTTACCAAGGATTAATGATATTTTTGATCGACTTTGAGGATCACAAGTGTTCTCGAGGACTGACTTGAGATCTGGATATCATCAGTTATGAATTAGACCATATTACAAACCACTTACAGCTCTATGGAGCAGATATGGTCAATACTAGTACATAGTCATGTTATTCGGACTTACGAATGCACCAGCAGTTTTCATGGCTCTGATTAATCAGGTGTTCCACCCATATCTGTATTCTTTTGTGACAGTTTTCGTGGACAACATCTTGGTGTACTATCACACTCAACACAACTATGCCACCCATCTAGAGATCATTTTTTGTGCATTGAGAGAACAAAAGTTATATGATAATCCCTCAAAGTGCCACTTTTGGATGGACCATATTCACTTCATGGGTCATACTATCTGAGAGGTAGGAGTTTCAGTAGACCTAGAGAAGGTGAGAGCGGTATTTTCCTAGGAGAAGCCTAAGAATGTGTTGGATATACTGAGTTTCTTGGGGATAGCTGGTTACCACAGGAGTTTTATACAATAATTCTCCCGCTTAGCAGCACCATTGACGGGTTTGACTAAGAAGAGGGTAGAGTATGTTTGGTCAGAAGCCTGCAAGATAGACATTCAGGAGCTGAAGGGAAGGTTGACATTAGCACCTATCCTGATACTTCCAGAGCAAGGGAAGAGCTATATATATTACTATGATGCATCAAGTATTAGGCTGGGAGAAGTGTTGATGCAGGGTGATCGAGTTGTTGTGTATGGGTCTCGGTAGTTGAGGCCACATGAGAGGAATTACATGACACATAACCTCGAGTTTCCTACAGTTGCTCATGCGTTACACTGTTGGATACATTCTGTCTTGGGAAACGTTTTTTTTGTGTTTACGAACCCCAAAAGTCTCAAGAATATCTTTACCCAATGTGACATGAACCTAGGACAGTGTAGGTGGGTTGAATACCTTCATTCCTTTGACTTTGAGCTTTCTTATACACTTGGTAATGGTAACACAGTTGCTAATGCACTGAGTAGGAAGACTCAGATACATGTAGTTCATGAGGCCAATGGTGAGTGGCAGCATATGGCTTTGTT
This sequence comes from Viscum album, assembly GCA_963277665.1. Classification (NCBI taxonomy): domain Eukaryota; kingdom Viridiplantae; phylum Streptophyta; class Magnoliopsida; order Santalales; family Viscaceae; genus Viscum; species Viscum album. The sequence goes on from OY728119.1 coordinate 1,895,742,524, forward strand.
CTCTGAGATGCATTGGGAGGTGCACGATAGTCAGGGGAGAGCCTATCTTTCATCCTTATCTATGACTTCTAACCTCCTGGATAGAGTGAGGATAATATAGCTATCTTATTGAAAAGGCCTAGTTCTACGGGAGTCGGTGGCATGTGAGGACCCTCCTCCTGGTTAGACTATAGGTGATGATGAGGTACTGTGTTTCTATGGACGAGTGTGGGTTCCATGGGACATAATTGGGGAGTTGATGCAGGAGTTTCATGCTTCAGCTTGGTCAGTTCATCATGGAGTCACCAAAATGTACTGTGACATGAGAAGTTAGTATTGGTGGCCTAGTATGAAACATGAGGTAGCTGGTTTTGTTACAAGATATTTCAACTATCAGCAGGTGAAGGCGGAGCATCAGAGGCATGTGGGACTATTACAACAGTTACCCATTCCGGAGTAGAAATGGGATGATGTCGCGGTGGATTTCATGATTGGGTTGCTGAGGTCACCTCGAGGCGATGATGTCATGTGGGTTTTTGTGGACAGACTTATGAAGGTAGCTCACTTTTTGCCGATCAAGGAGACCTTCAGTGTTGATGAGCTCGGGAAGTTATATATCTGAGAGGAATTATGACTTCATGAGGTCCCTCATTCTATCGTTTCAGACAGGGACAACCGCTTTACGTCTCATTTCTGGCAGGGTTTTCAGAGGGCACTGGGTTCACAGGTGTTTCTGAGCATAGCTTACCACCCTCAAACCGATGGCCAGTCCGAGTGTATGATACAAGTTCTTGAGGAAATGATGTGTGCTTGCATCCTAGACATTGGGGCTCTTGGGAGAAGCATATACCCCTGGTAGAGTTTTCCTATAATAATAGTTTTCAGGAAACTATTGAGACTGCACCTTACGAGGCTTTATAAGGTAGGTTATGACGATCACCTTTGTGATGGATGGAGGCAGGTGAGTTAGTTGTACTGGGACCACATCTCATGTAGGAGACATCTGATTAGGTCCAGTTGATTCAGAAGTGGATGGCTATAGCACAGTCTTGTTAGAAATCTTATGACGATCACCGCAGACGACCCTTGGAGTTCGTTCTCGGGGATCAGGTGTTTTTGTGCAGCTCTCCGTGGTTGGGACACAAACAGATTAGGAGACGGGGTAAACATTCACCGAGGTATGTAGGGCTGTTTGAGATTCTGGAGAGAGTCTGGTCAGTTGCCTATCAGTTGCAGTTACCATAGAGGTATCGGGCCATGCACGACGTCTTCTATGTATCTCATCTGTTATGCTATCAATCGGACCCATCTCATGTCTTTCGGGCCAAGGAGGTTGAGATTTAGGTCGATGCATCTTTTGAGGAGCATCTGATTCGTATTCTTGATTGGAGCATGAAGGTTCTCCGAGGCCGGTCAGTTCCTCTTGTACGAGTGCTACGGAAGCATGGCCGAGTGTAGGATGAAACCTGGGAGCGGGAGACTGACGTACGTGCTTAGTGGCCTGAATTGTTCACAGAATTATCTTCACCACACTTGGAAGGGAAATTCGGGGAAAAATTTCTTTAAAGGGGGATGTTTGTATGAACTCTGTTCTTATTCTTGAGGTACGAGTTTCTTATTTTCCTATTTCCTTAAGTGTTTTTTAGAAAATAAGGAAGGTGGGGGAAAATCCCAATTTTTTTGGGTACACGCCGTGTACTTTTCCACACGCCGTGGACTTTGGTCGTGTGGGATTAGTACACAAGGCGTGTTGGGCTGTCGGTGATGAAGGGTGTAAAAACAGACTATATGCCATGTATTTATTATTTACACATTGTGTAATCAGTCAGCAGGTGAACAGTAAAGAGGTGGAGGCAGCCGCCAGTGGAGCGATAGTACACACTGTGTTTTCAGAAAGTATATGTCGTGTACTAATGTCAACAGATGAACATGGTCATGGTAGAAAGAAGCCACCAGTGGAAAAATTAAAAAAATGAAAATTACACATCGTTTACTTGAGAGTACATAGTATGTAGTTCGTTTTTTCGCATAAAATGGGAAGTAGCATCCTCATTCGGTAGATGAGGCTTTGAGTTATTTTTGGATCTCGAGAGGATGTCCGAACCTTGGAGGGTCTCCCAACCGCACACCGGGAATCCGATTCTGCCTTCGTCGATCCCGTTGGAACCATAAGGGTAAGCCCTCCCCTCTCCATGCATTGTTCTTACCAATTATACCTCTAATAGAAGATATTTTCATTTTAACATTAATTTTTTTATCCCATATCTATATCATTCTTGGATGATTATGAAGATGTTGTCCACGTATACCGATCAGGGACGATCGTGGTAGGTGGTCTGGTGTTTATTTCCAACTATTGGGTTTAATTTTTGTACTGATGTGCTACACGCCCATGGTTGGGGTTTCTTATGGATGAGGCATTTGCTGGAAATATATCTAGAATTGTATAGATAATCTAATGATCATTTTAAACTACAATTTGGGATCACTGCCTGTATCCTGGACCACCCCGGGGGTGCGTTCCTCTGTTTAGCCGTTTGGCCAGGATACATGAGGGTATGCCATGATTATATTGTGTAATGCATTTTCTTGAGAGAAAATTTATATAAATTTCCTATTTATGCCTTTTTCCTGGCCTGGCTCTATTAGCCTGAGGGCAGTGTTCTATTATCTTGAGAGATGTGTTCTATTAGCCTGAGGGCAGTGTTCTATTAGCATGAGGGCAGTGTTTTCTTACCCTGAGGTTAGTGTTCTATTAGCCTGAGGGTAGTTTTAAATTAGCCTGAGGGCATTAGCCTGAGTTCATGACAATATTAGCAGGAGGGCATGGTTATATTTAGCATGAGGATAGGGTTCTGATTACCTGAGGGTATGGTTTGACATGTCTGAGGACACTGTTTATTTTGTATATTCACATTGGTGATTTTCGATGTTGTACCTTCTGAGCCGAAGGACAAGCTTGGAGGTGATAAGTAATAAGTAAAATGGAAATGGAACTAGTAGTGATAGTTACTTTCAAATACTTACTAGTTTACTACATTTTACTTTTGCAGACTTCTGTTGCATATTTTCACTGACAGTTGGGCACGGGCCTTTGGTGGGTGCCTACTGGGATTTATTTCTCACACCTTGTTTGGGACATGTCTTCGGCCCAAATAGACTATATTGGTGTTGGTTTCGATAGGGGAAAGGGCCCCTATATAGGTACATGATTGTAGTAGAGGAGTAGCAGATAATGGGACCGAGCTTAGGCTTGCGATGTTGTTGCATTCTGTTCACTCTATTTTGTTCTGTTTGTTGTAACCATTACTTTGAGTTGTATTGTATTGTATTGCAGTGTATCATGTTCTGGATATTTTCATAGAATTAGTGACATGTTGCATCTTTATATATATATATTACCTCTGATTCTCTTTTACTTTAGTTGTCCATTTAGTTGTATATTTTTCACTACTACAACTGTTGTATGTTATTTATCGTTTCCTCTACACTACACTTGGTCAAATGAGGGTATAATTTTCTCACTATCAGACCTAGGACCTCACTGCTAGTTGTCAGCCTCTGGAATTTAGGGAAATGCACTTGAGGTTATGGGACCAACCAGGTTTGGGGCACCTGTTGAGTGGCACCTGGATCCGGGACGTTATATTCATGGTAGAGGTATAGGTTTTGGAGTGTCACCTCAAAAATATTCAAAGAATAAATAAATCAAGAAGACACATATCAGATTATTAAAGTATTAAAGTTACAAATAGATGGTATGAAATATATTATTTTCTATTCTATTTTGGCAGACCAACATATGTTAAAAGATCAAAGCGCGTTGAAAATTGAACAAAGCCCCTCACATGAACCACCAAATCAGCCCAATATATTTGAGGTTAGTTATTCCCCTCAACCACATACCTTACATGTGGTAATGAGTTTTTTCATTACTCTCTCTCTTAAATGTGTATCAAACAAATTTTGATGAAATTATATTACTTTCATTCATTAGGGTAAAGTTAAATGTGATTTCCATTTATCAATAACCATGTGTTGCATTATTTTGATGGGAATATTATATAATATTCTAGGAGACATGATACAAAAAAAAAGACTCCAAAAACATCACATGATACTAAGGATATTATTATCTCAGGAGAAGATAACAGTTTTTCATATTCCACTTGATGATCTAAATAAAACAATGGTAAATGATGAAATTTGAACTTTCATAGCATGGATGTATAATCATGTAAAGGTGTATGAGGTATCTCCTTAAAAATATTATTCAAATGAAAATCCCATAACAGTTGATGAATAAAGTATTTAAGTGAGGTATTGGATTATATATGGACAAAATGATGAGGAAATAGATTCATGGATCAAGACAATCTAGTGAATCGACCAAGAAAAGAAAAGGTCCTTCTAGGATCAACTACTACGCACCAGCTCCAATAAATCATATAACAACATTAAATTTCATGGAAAACCCCATTCCAATACATAGGTATGTCCCATATTCAATATAAAGAAGAAATATCTTGAAATTTCCTTAAAAAACATGGTTGTTCTTGAGATTATAAAATATATTTTCAGGATTAAATGGATGGGTGTCTCAGATTTGAATACATACATGATGTACATTTTTATAATCTATATGCCCAAAAATTGATCTACTATTTCCATTAAAGTAAAAAATTATTCATTCTGTCTACATGTATTTTTTTACTACTATTTAAAGGGAAAACCCTACAAATAAAAATTCTGATTCATTAATACATGTACAGTTTCTATATAATCACTTTATTTGGAAGTAAAAGATATTGATAAGAAAAAATGAAAAAATAATTGAGGAGATTGAGAAGAAAATAATAGGAAACATTATCTTCTTAATTCCTATAATGGAGGGGTAAAACAATGCAATATAATCATATAAAATGTGTGTTTATTTTTTTCATTTCTTATAAGACTTTTTCAGTTAGCTCTAGTTTTTATCATAATTAATTTGGATACCCATAATTTTTGTTTTCTGGATATAATGCTTTATTTATATCATACCAACCACACATGATGTATATTGTGTATTTTTAATGTACTCTAATGAATATTTTAAATATAAACTTCATGTTTTACGTTTTAGTTTTTTTTAATGAGAATTTTCTTATGAAAGGGAGATCTATCAATATTGGATAAATATTTGTGTGAGGCCAACCTCTAAAAAAATACAATGCATTTCTTTAGATGGAAACAAATTAAGGTATATATAGAAATATTTACTATCAAATCATATTTCAAAACAATTTACTTATTTTGGTAAATAATTCTATAATTTTATAAGAAATATAACACCAATGACTGTGGATATTACATTTTCAAATTTCTGAAAGTTTTTATATACCATCAAAAGGATAGAATCCCCAAACAGGTAATTTTCGAAGGTAATTGAAATGAAATTAAAAATACTTATTAATCATTTTTTGTATATATTTTTCTCTATACTACTATGATTTTTAATATTATATTTACGGAAAAGAAGAATTAAATTTTTTTAGAGATGAAAGGGAATAGTATGTAGTGTCATAATATTTTTATGAAATTAAATTTAATTGATTACCTATTATGTTTGTGATCTTGTATTGTCTAAGAAGATATAAATGTATTTGGGAAGTGATGAATTTGAATTATAGTGCTTATATAATATTTTTATCCTTTTATCAAGGATAAATATAATGGATTAAATAAGTTTTTTTAGAAATTAGTGGAAAGAATAAATGGTGTTAGAGTGTATACAGATGTCATGAATATGTGAAATACTACTACTTAGTTAATTTTCTCATAATTTTTCCTACTTTTTAGTAAATTTATTATTATTTTTTACTAAACCTTATTTTGTTAAATTTACAAATTAGTTCAAAACACATGTCACCTGATCAAAACTAATAAAAATCAATTTTTTCTGAAGCTTTACAATAGATATCTACAAATCATTATTGATATGTAGGAATACACCACTCATCATTAGGATACATGATTTGGGTTGAAAGGCTCAAAGTTCATGCTTTCAATACCAAAAATTAGCATTTTAGTTTGAAACACATATCACATAGCTAAAATATAGAAAATGATCTTGAAATTTTTAATAAATTTAGTAAAATGACCAATAATTCAACTGTGACATTTAGGAATCGGTCATATGCCTATTTGACAACCAATGTAGTCGATATGACTGTATGTTAGTGTTTTCAATATAAAAGTGAGATTTTAGATTAAGAAAATTTCTAAATAAACAAAACGTATAAAAATTTGAATATATTATTTTCAATATTTATGAAAATAATTCATACTAAAATTTTAACATGTAGGAATTAACTGCACATCAATCTGAAAACTGATGAGGTAATTGTGACTCGAAGTGCATGATTTCAATAAAAATTGTCATTTTATTTTAAAAAATGAATCAAACATCCAAAACTGATAAAATGAGATCATATATCATTAGAAACTTATTAAAAAACCAATAATTGAATTTTGATGGGTATGAATCAAACACATTTCAATCTAACACCTGATGTGGTCAGTACTACTTGAAGTGCATGTTTTCAATATTAAAGTGACATTTTAGTTTAAAATGAATCTCACATCTCTAAAACCAATAAAAACATCTCTTATTATATCAACCATTATATAAACTATACATAATTCATTTCTCACATGTAGGAATTGAGAACACTCCAATCTAATAGATGATGTGTTTTGTATGACACAATGTAAATGTATTCAATATAATTTTAATTTTATTTTAAAGAGAATCACATATCAAAAACCCATAAAATGTGCTCTTATTTACTTCAATAATTAGGATAATGATCCATAATTTATTTTTCACATGTTGGAATCAACTACATTGTAGAGACCCAAAAATTGACGTACATGGAAATTACTTTACTTCTATGGAATACTTAATACATAACAAAAAATGACACCCAAGGACTATAATAGTTTAGTGTCTTTGGAAACTTGGAACATAATCTTCTAATCATGGTGAAAGATCTTTAACATCTCCCATAAAGATATTCCAATTTTGTTTTATTACCTAAATCCATTCTTTATATCCAGGGGAAAAAAATATATAAAGGGTCAGCTTGAATGCTCAATAGGGTTAATCATGGAGAACATAAAATGAACCATATACATTTGAACTTAAAAACATGAAAATAACGTTTAAACATCAAAATCATGAGTGGTGACATAAGACATGGAAGTACATAAGGAATAAAACATAATAGAACATCATTCATGATAAAATAACATTGGAATAAAATATGTAATTGTGGAAAACCATTAATCACATGATATGATTTCCATAGTAGCCAATGCATTGCTACCAAGATCATCATAGTGGAAAAATTCCATTACTGAACTGGGTTTACTTGTCGTTCCAGCCTTATATTACTGAACCGGATTTACTTGTCATTCAAGACATGTCTATCTCATGAGATATAAATCTTTACCCATTAATTGGAGGGATATATAGGTCCCACCCATCTCATAATGAAATCATTCTTACATGTTCCACAAATTAAACATAAATCATTCATCATAACCCAAAGAATAAAATGGTTTCCATAAACATCATTCCATCATAACATAATCACTATAAAACAAATGGATATCATTTCATCATAAGAAAAATAAAACCACATAAATAATTGAGATATTATACTTGAAATATAATCATACTAAATAATGTCATCTTATATGGGAAATAGATTTGATAAAACACTTAAAATGAATTCTTAAGGAAAATATCATTTCTTCTCCAAAATCATTTTCTTTTCACAAAATTCCATGTAATTTTAAAAGAAAAATATTTTTTTGAAAATAATAATGAAATAATGTATAGGAAGCTTCATGAAAATAAGGTGTTATGAAACCGTACAAATCCATTCAAGATGTATAAGTTAAAAAAACATTCTCCTGGTACTTTTGCTGGAAAGTCAAAAGGTACCTCGTATGGTAAAAAAAGAAAGATTCATTCCATACTACATAGTAAAAGGAAAAAAGGGGTATACATGACATCAAAAATACATGGAATAATAGAAAAAAATTTATGAAAACATTTTTATAAAACACGGATATGGATGATAAATATAACCCCAGTAAATATTTACGAATAAACAATCCCGGATAAGAACAAGATTGGAATAATTATCCCTTACCTTAGGTCCAATTTCTTCTATATGTGTCCAAGACACCTGTATAGTGGGTTTAAAAATATTATTAACTTGTAACAGAACCATAATAATATTTATGATATCATATATGATTCACTTACGACTTTATATTACCCGTTCATTTGTCAATCCCATGTTAAAGCTGTGTTTTGGGTAAAATCGTTTCATTTATCGTACATGGTTTGACTTTAAATTATTTATATTATTACTTATATAATGATTACTTAATTATGGAATTTAAAACATGATTTATATATAATATATATTCAGCATATAAATATATATATTAGATCGATAAATGAAATGAAATACATAGTTCATGGAGACGATAGGTTGTACGTACGCTTGAATGTTGTGTTTGTTTCCTTATTAAATTGAATGGAAGTAAGTAAATAAAATATACATAAATAAAATATCATTATTATGTCATATATTTCCTGATTATTTATTATATATACCTTATAATCATTCTGGAATGGTTAACATTGTGAATTAATCTCATCGCATCATGGAGACGGTAATCCGTACGTACGTACGAGCGATGATATCGTTCCCATAATTATTGAATGGAATTACAGTGGATGATAGAATATATAAGAATTATTAAAATGTTATAATAATCATATATAGTTATTATTTACACCATTAAACCCATCCAAGTAAGGTGGTGGTGGAAAACAGATTACACCATGACGTGGAGATGGTATTCCGTACATACGCATGCGTGGTGATTTAGTTTTTCATAGAATGGGTAGAAGGTGAAATAGGGTTGTTTCATATTTATAGTACATATCAGTATATTAGTTATAGTTATGTTATTACTTTGTAATGAAACAACTAAATAAGGGGAAGTAGAAGAAGAAATAAATTTGGAAGAATCGGTAAAGGATATTACCTCTTCTTCGACGCACCTCTTCTAAACCTCCTCTTAGGGCACTAAAGTTGGTATTTTGAGAATACCAGGACCTCTAAAATGATTCTAGGGAAGTGGAGAAAGTAAATGGTCATGGGTTTGCTGATTTTGAAGGCTCAAACGTTTTGCGAGGATGAGAGGGAGGAGGTTCCCTTTTATAAGGGAGGAGAGGGGCACTTTTGGAAACCTCTAAAATATTAATTTATAATAAACTCAAAGCCCACTTAAAACCCACAAAAAATGACTCAAATCCGAATATGAGATTATATAAGATGGTAATATCATCATCAAATAATATTTATACATGTTGGGAATTTATTTTAAACATTATCAACTTGATTTATCCTTATTTAATCTATTTAACTTTATTTTTGGTAATAATATTTTAAATTTTAAATTGTTATAAATAATTACTTATGTGTTGTGAATTGTCCATAATTGAATACTTAATGAAATTTTCGACCATATAAATTTCAATTTATAATATTTAAATATTTTGGTTATTTTTAATTATTTAATAATAAGTTATTTTTATAAAATAAGAATAGAGTCAATTTTGGCCCTATACATTTATTTGAATTTAAAAAAAATCCACACAGAGGATATATTCAAAAAATATATATATAATAGATTTATAAAATGTCATATTCGTCTAAAAACTTAATTTATCACATTAATATTTTCATGTTACATTTATTTTAATTTGTTTAAAAACATTTATTTGATATCTCCCTTAATAAAATAATTACTACAACATTTTTTGAATAATTATTTAATATACTAATTTATTGCATAAAAATTAAAAAAATATATTATGATGCAGATAAATCTAATATCATACATAATATTAATTTTACATTAATTTATCATCTTAAAATCACAACATTTAAATTGTTATATTTATTAAATCATGAAGGTGACAACTTTGACATCATTTAAAATAAAATATTATAAGATTCATAATCACTTTTTTAAGGCATCAAAGGGTCACATATTCTACCATATTATTATTATGGTTTACATGTATGAAACTAATAAGTTTTGGTTGGGTTTTTGTACCTTTTATGGTCTATTAGTTTAATAAAAATGGTATTATTGATTTTATCACTAAATAAACAATTTTTACATCACTATTGTGTCATCATTAATGATAATAATATAATCCCTAAAAATTATAAATAAATTCACATTATTTAGTTAATTTTATTATCTTTCTGGTGAATATTTATGTTTGATGTTTTAATAAGTTTATCACTAGATTAAATTTATTACACTTATAAGATATAAGAGAGTGACATTTTGTAACTTTCTTTGGTTTTAATAATAATTACATCATTTTCGTGGTCAAAAGTACATTAAATAAATCTATTTCTAACCTTATGTGATATGGTTCAACTTTTATTTATCCAATAGAATTTTTCCAGGTGTTAGGATAATTTTACAATCTTATGTTTACCCTTAATTACCTGATTTACCTTTAATTGTAGTAAATAAAAGTTATCGTAGTTACTATTCATAATGTCCAAAAATAAAAAAGTAGCCTATTAACATAATTTTGACCTAATGATTCCAAATATGGAATCCATTTTTTCAAATTAAAAATACAGAAGTTTCAGTATTTAATTTAAAATTAATCTTGTTGTTGAGAAAATTGGTTTTGATGTTAAAACATTGCAAAAGATTGAAATGTTATTACCAATGAATTGAATTTAAAATTAATGATAATGACTTGTATTATATTAAATGGTAAAAATATATTATATTTATACTTTTAAACCATTGAATATTATAATTCAACCATATAAATTATCTTGATGAAAGAAGTTGTTTTTAATTAAGTTTTTGCATATTTTTACTATTAATCAAAATATAAAAGTTAACAGAAAAATAAAAAAATTACCCAAAGTAAATTTTTATATCCTTATTTCAATTAATAAGTTTATTTCTTCTAATTAAACTTATAAATGTTTCAAAAACTAAATTTAATATGGGTGATCCATCAAAAGCCGACAAAACTGCATTTTTTTTAAATACATATTTTACCCAAAAAAATTATTTTGTTCTCATACCATGTTCTATAATATGTGTAAGATGAATTATTATGTAATAAAACTAATAATTTAGTTAATAATATTCATAATGGATAGTTTATAACAATATATAGTTGTTTATTGAAACTCTGTATTGTGTACAACACAAGCTATTGTGGAAGGTCGCTCTTGCATGCAACACAAGCCTAGAATAGTGTTTTTGTATACTAAAAGATAAAATGGTGTTGCGTATAGTGAAAGATAATAATGGTTAAGCATAAAACACAATATTTAAATGAAATTAAAATGAATATTTCTCATAAAATATTAGGGTGTTACATACACAACAATACTACCCCTTCTGTGGTCAGTATGACACGATGTGCATGTTTTCAGTACAGAATTTTCATTTTTGTTTCAAACACACATAAAATATCTAAATCTGATCAAATGAAATTTAATTTTTTAAAAAATATTGGGAAAAAATTGATAACTAATTTTGGACATGTTGGAATTAACCCCACCTCAATATGATAGTCGATGTGGTCGGTATCGCATGGAGTGCATGTTTTCAATATAAAAGTGTCGTTTTATATTAAAAATCATGAACATCACCCAATAAAATAAAATGATCTCATATTGCTTTCAAAATTTTTGAAAATGATTCATAATTCATTTTTTATATATATTATTTGACCATATGATATTCTGACACACGATGTGATTAGTATGACTCAAAGTACAAGTTTTTTAAAAAAGTGTCATTTTTGTTTAAAACCCACATCAAATAGAGAAAAATGAGAAAAAAAGAATAGATTATTTTAAAACATTATAAAATTATTTGTAAATCATTTGTGATGTGTATTAATTGAATGCATCTCAATCTGATCCCCAATGTGGTTGGTATAACTCAAAGTGTGCATTTTCAACATAAAAGTGTGACTTTAGTTTAAAACACAAGTCACATTTCTAAATCCGCAAAATTGATCTAGGAATGTCTAAAATTTTATTAAAAAAATACATAATTAATTTTTCACATAGATTATTTGATCACATGATTATATGATCTATGACGCAGTCAGTATAACTCAAAGTACCAGTTTGTTATATTAAAATGATGCATCACAAAGAAAAAACATAAAAAATGAGATCATATTGTCTTCAAACATTAGTACAATGATCCATAATTGATTTTTTACAGGTAGGAATTAAACAATCATAAATCTAACACCTAATGTGGTTGGAATCACTTGAAGAAATTATTTTCAACAAAAAGTGTAATTTTAGTTTAGAACACACATCAAATAGTGAAAATAAAAAAAACAATCTCATCTTGTTTTAAAAAATTATGAAAATGATTAATATTTTATTTTTTATGTGTATGAATCATCCTCATTTGAGTTAGATAAAACAAGTGTTCTCTATGTTTCAATGTGTGTGTTTTCAATATAAAAGTTCCACTTTAGTTTAAAAAACGTGACACATAACCAAAACTAAGAAAATGAAATTGGATTTTTTTCAAATTTATTTAAATGGTAGATAATTCATTTTCTAATGGTAGAAATTGACCTCACACCAATACCACACCCAACGTGGTTAGAATGGCTTGATGTGTGTGTTTTCAATACAAAAGTGTCAGTTTAGTTTAAAACGTGCAATAAAAATCCAAAACGAAGTATTAGAGGCCAAGTTGTTTTAAAAAATTATGAAAATGATCCATTATATATTTCTAACATGTAGTAATTTACTGCACGTCAATATGACACCCAATGCAGTAATTATGACTCGATGCTTACCTTCTCAATATAAAAGTGTGATTTTAGTTTAATAAACTTTTTACAACACTAAAAATGAGAAAACAATACCAAATTATTTTCAAATATTATGAAAAAAAATTATAATTAAATTTTAATGTGTAGGAATTGTCCTTGGTCTATTCTGACACATAATGTGGCTGTTATGTCTCAAAGTATGCGTTTTCAAAAACAAAGTGTCATTTTAGTTTAAACGTGTCACATATCAAAAACTAAGAAATAGATATTGGATTATTTTTAAAATTAATAAAATGATCCTTAATTAATTAATGATATGTATGAATCGACCAAACATCAATCTGACACATGAGGTGTTTGGTATGACTCAAAGTAAATTTTTTCAATAAAAATATTCTTTTTTATCTTAAAACACACAACATATCGCCAAAACTTAGAAAATGTGCTAAAATTATTTTTAAACATTAATAAAACGAGTAATAGTTCTTTTCTGATGTATAGGAATCAACCTCACATCAAGCTGACGACCAATGTGGTTGGTATGACACAAATAATGTGTTTTAAAAAAGAAAAATAAAATTTTACTTTGAAATGCACATCACATAAGAAAAAATAAGAATAACATGATCATAATATATTCATACTTCTGTAAAATTGTCTAGAATTCATTTTTCATGTGTAAGATTTGACCACATTCCACTTTGACACATGATGTGGTCCGTATGACCCAAAGTGTGTGTTTTCAATGTAAAAGTGTCATTTTAGTTTAAAAACACATCAAATAGACAAAAAAATTGAAGTTTTCTTTTTCTAAAATATTAGGATAAGGGTCTATAACTGATTTGAAACATGTAATAGTAGAATTCACATCAATCTGAATAAATATGGTACTAATAGGGCTTAAAGAGTGTGTTTTCAATAAAAAAACATTTTAGTTTAAAACAAGCATCAAATAGCCAAAACTAAGAAAATAAATTCCGATTGTTTTTAAACATTTGGAAAAAGATCGATAATCCATTTTTTATGTGTGGAAATGTTTTTCACTTCAATATAAAACATCATGTGGTCGGTACTCGAAATAAATGTTTTCAATATAAAAGTAACATTTTAGATTAAAATGATCATAAAATCAGAAAACCTAATCATATTAAGATAATATTGTTTTCTCATCATTTTATGTTCTATTACATGATTATTTTGCTTATAATTTTTATTTTATAATTATTTAGCTAATCTTCATAGAGATAATGCTTGATGATGGACAAGAAATTGCGTGAAATTTGAAGGCATGTTATGAAAAATCATGTTCTAATGAATTGGCTCACATCCATTGTGAGTTTTTTTTACCACCATAGATGTGATCAAATTCAAGGGAACCGACTTTTTAGAACAAAAAGAAATAATTTTACATGTGAAGATCTATAACAACTTAATCTAATACATAGTGTCCCTGGTACGACTGAAAGTGTATGTTTTTTAGTTTAAAATTTACACTTTGTTCTTATTTTATTTCTTTATAATATTACAAATATTGGAATTGTTTGTTATATATGTTCATTCTTTTTCTTTGATAGTGGTGGTTTTTTCGACAACTCATATAATGACTATGGGTCAAGGATTAATAAAAAGGAACATTAATGGTTTTTAATGTATATGGTCATTTTTACATACTCATTTAATTGTAAAAACTAATACTTGAAATGTCTATAATATAGTGTGTGTTCCATGTATTTGAATTTATAATTTGTTTCTAAATGAATTTTTATTTTTTCTTGTATTTTCTACATTAGTGTATTGTAATTTTAAAAGCACGATACAGCAGTATGTCCCTTTATCAGCACTTATAATAGCACAGATAAAGGGACCCATTTTCAATATTTTAATAATACTAAAAAAGTGAAATGATAAAGGAATCATTTATCAGTGGTTTCAAAATAACTGATAAATGGATCATTTATCAGTTCTAAAATAACACCAATAATAGAAACCTTTATCATCACTATTTTTATCACTAATAAAGTATCCCTATATGAGTGTTAAAAAGAATAGATAATAAAGGGGGGCCATTTATCAGTAATTAAATAAGAACTGATAAAGGTGACCTTCATCGTAGTTTAATAATTCTTATTAATGTTCCATTTATCTGTGCATTGATAGCCCTGATAAAGGCCCATGGATTTTAAAGTCACTCAAATTATGGAACTTTTTTTCTATACTAAAAAATAAAAATTATAGCGTTGTTAAACTATTTATGTGTATTAGTGTTTGGTGTGTTCCAAATTCAAATTTTCTTTTATTTATTTTTAATATTATAGGGAAAATATTTCAATGTGAGTTATAATAAATTATATTACCCGGGCTGGCCCAATGGTTAGCAAATGAAGGCCCAAATAAGTGGTGCCTAGTAAGTGAAGTCCCAAAGAAGAAGGGCCTACATGGAAAGAAAAAACAAGAGCAGCCGAAAAAAATAATTATCATAATAATAAAATTATATTCAATATTATAATTTTTATAAAAAAATAAATATAGAATTTATTTCAAAACCAAAATCAAGAATATATATTTTTTATAAATCATATTTAAGAATGTATAAATATTTATTTCATAAATTATATTGGTCTTGATATCATTTATCATTTATTTTTATCACTATTAAAGAAGTTAGTTTTATCAATGATAACTAATGAAGTAAAAAATAGTAAAAAGTGTCATTTCATCCTGGCAATTTTTATCATTGAAAAATGTTTTCCTTATTATTGATTTGAATTATAACAAATAAAATTTAAACCTTTATTTGTATTTTTAACCATTTATAACAAATAATTCATAATAAAAATGAATTTATAGTAGTTATCTTATTAAATGAAATATAAATTCCATCGAACCGCTCCTTGGAGATAGTAATTTTCCTATATGAGGACTATTTTTAACAATTTGAATTTTTTTGACATCGTTGCATTTTTTATATTAAAGTTAATCAACGAGTACAAAGTGGGGGATTGACACTATAAACCCCAGACATAACAACCTAATATCTAAACCCTAAAACCTGAAACATAAATCATAAACCCAAATCTAGACACCATAAACCCTAAAACCAAAAACTCAAACCGTAGACTATAAAACCAAAAACCTAAACTATATTCCACAAACCCTACATCCTAGTTAATATGAATCTCGGCCTAATAAGACTAACTGCATGAGAAACTACACATAAAAAGTTTGTTTACATCACTTATCCCTAGAACTGAAATCCTTAGAAGAATATCAAAAATAAAAATGGAGAATATAGTAAGTAATACCCATATCCCAAGCATAAAACATTAAACATGCACAATATTTGTATGTGTCACAATAAATGGAATTATTCTAAAAACCTTCTCCACACTCATATCACTCACCCAAATAATTGTGATTCCATTACATTCATTTTATTATCTAATTTTCATTCTATTATTTTTCTTATGTTGGATAAAACCCTGAAACCCACAACCCATTACTCATCAACTAGGTTATCTCCAAGACCTCCCAAGATTCCCCTACTTCGAAACATGAACTATCATCCAGGTAAGGGGATAATGACCATAAGTTAGGGGTGGATAAGTTTTTCTTCATAATATTGGTAACCATACACAATATTATCCCTTTTTATTGGATTATATGAGTTTTTAGTTCATTATTTTTACTGTCACAAACTTCTGTGACTTGTAGGAATCAATTGCGCCTCAATATGATGCATGGTCTGACTTGTATGACTAAAAGTGTGTGAATTTATTTAAAATTAACATTAATTTTAATAAAAATAACAAGTGCCCTATTGAAAACTAATTAAAACCAATAGTAATATTTTAATAATTTTTTAAACTTGTTTATATGTCATTTTTTGACAACTACAAATCAACTGCACCTCAATATGATGCATTGTGTTATTGGTATGATTAAAAGGGTGTTTGCTTATTTAAAATTGACCTTAATTTCAGTAAAAACAACAAGTGACATACTAATAATATAGAAACACGTTTTTATTATTTTTATACATTAGGAAAATTATCTATATGTCATTTTTTATGTCTACAAATCATCTTCATTTCAATGTGATTCACGGTGTGACCACTATAACTCAAAGTGTGTCTATTTATTTAAAATAGACATTCAGTTTAGTGAAATTAAAAAGTAACATACAAAAAACTGATAAAAATTATTTGGATTGTATTTATACATTATTACAATGATTAAAATGTAATTTTTACAGTTTTGGAATCAACCTCATCTCACTCCAATGAATGGTGTGACCACTATAACTCTATGTGTGTCTATTAATTCCAAATTCACATTGATTTTAGTAGAATGAACAAGTGACATACTGAACACAAATCAAATTAATTTGTATTGTTTTTATAATTTATGAATTTAATCCATACGTCGTTTATGATTGGTAGGAACCAACCTCACCTCAATATGTTTCACAATGTGACTGATATAATTCCAAATGTGTGTATTTAATTAAAATAGACATAAATGTTAGTAAAAATAACAAGTGACATACTAAAAACTGAGAGAATGCATTTGTGTTATTTTGATACATTAAATCCATGATATATATATATATCATTTATTTACTATTAATAATCAATCTAAACTAAATATGATTCATAATTTGACAGGTATAACTAATATTAAGTCAATTAATTTAAAATTGACATTAATTTTGGTAAAAAGAACAAGTGACATAATGAAAAACAATAAAACACATTCAGAATGTTTGGATACATTAAGAAAATAATCTATAATTAACTTTTAGATGTGTGGGAATAAACTTCACCTAAATATGATGCACAGTGTGACTACTATGATTCTGAGTGAATCTATTTAATTAAAATTGACACAAATATTTGTAAAAATAACTCGTGATATACTAAAAACCAATAAAACACGTTCAGATTGTTTTGATACATTAATAAAATGACCTATATGTCACTTATGATGTGTAATAATCATCCCTGCATCAGTATGATGCATGGTGTGAATGGTATAATTCCATGTCTGTGTATTTATTTAAAAATGATATTAATTTTAGTAAAAATGAGAAGTGACATACTGAAAACCAAGAAAACACAATATTATTAATTTTATAATTTATAACCATGACATATATGTTATTTTTGGGGTGTCAGAATCAATTATTCCTCAATATGATGCATGTGTGACTGGTATAACTAATATTAACTCAATTTATTTAAAATTCACATTACTTTTATTAAAAAATACAAGCGGAATTCTAGAAACCAAGAAAACTCATTTAGAATGTTTTTATACTTTAGTAAAATGATCCATAAGTAACTTTTATAAATTGTAATCAACCATACCCCAATATGTTTCGTGGTGTGACCGCTATAACCTTAAGTGTGTTTATTTATTTAAAATTTCCATTAATTTTAGTAAAAAGAACAAGTGACTTACTGAAAACAAAGAACACATTAGTTTTATTTAAATAATTTTTTAAAATGATCCATTAGTCATTTCTAATGTGTAGGAATAAACCAAACCTCAATATTATTCACAGTGGGACTCCTATGACTAAAATTGTGTCTCTTTAATTAAAATTGACATTAATTTTGGAAAAAATAACAAGTGACAAAGTGAAAACCAAGAAAACACATTCTAATTTATTTGATACTTCATGATAAGGATTTATAAGTCATTTATAATGTGTACGAATCAACCTCACCTTAATATGATACATGTTCTGACTGCTATGACTCTAAGTGTTTCATTTTATGTTAAATTGACATTAATTTCAGTAAAAAAAATTACTGGCTTACTGAAAATCAATAAAACACATTAATATTATTTTGATACTTTAAGAAAATGATTCATAAGTCATTTCTAGTGTTTAGTAATGAACCTCACCTCAATAAAATGAATGGTGTTACGGCTATAACTCTAATTTCATATTTTTATTTTAAATTAACATTAATTTTAGTAAAAATAATAGGTTGCATAAAAAATCCTAGAAAATGCATTTAGGTTGTTTTTATGTTTTAGAACAACATCCCTAAGTCATTTCTGTTGTGTAGTAATCAACCCACCTCAATATGATGGACATTGTGATTGGTATAATTCCATGGGTGCCTTTTTATTTCAAATTGATGTTAATTTTAGTAAAAATAACAAGCGACATATTGAAAACTGGGCAAAGATATTAATATTGTTTTGAAACTTTAGAATAAAGATCTATAAGTCATTTTTGACATGTATGAATCAAACTAACCTCAATGCGATGACTGGTGTGACATGTATAACTAAAATTCTGTGTATTTATATAAAATTGACATTAATTTTAGTTAAAAGAACAAGTGAAATTCATAAAATTAGATAATTGTAAATGTAATTATATAAAACATTATTATAAATGTATATAATAGTTTTTTTGTATTCATTATGTCAAATTTTATTCAATTAAATTATATATTTTTTATATTCACGTTATAGAGAGAAGATTTATATATATTAAAAATGGATATATGTTCACGGGTGGGGACACACCATAGGGAGATGATGGCAATATGAAGATAATAGGAAGAAATTATACATTTGGAAATTTTGTAAACTATTAATATATTGATATCCAACCAACCTATACCATTGAGACCTCATAGGATATATTTTTTAATGAAATTGGAATTGAAATTTAAAATGAAATTATAAATTCCAGGGTTGCATGATGTTTTTCGAAAAAAAATATTTATATGCTCTTTCTTCTAAATGTTAGCTATGTTGTTATTGTATATTTTTTATAGTTTACAGGTTTTTCTTCGAAAGGTGTGTTGTTATATAAATATCACACTACAACAAGCTAGGACTTTATCAGTGTTATTTCTATTACTGATATGGGTGAAATTTAACAATGCTAAACTAGAGCTGATAAAGGGGCCTTTATCAGTGCTTTTTTGAGTGATGATAATTGGACCCACTTATCACTGCTTTTTTAGCACTGATATTAATAGTGATGTTTTAGCATTTTTAAAAGACATTCTGCATTATGTTGGAGTGTATTTTGGTAGTTGTGTTTCTTCACTAGGCAACACTGATCAGACGGCGGATGATGCCTATATTGATATTCATTGTTTGGAAGATTATTCCCCTTGCTTCTTCATAAGAACAATCTAGGTATCAGGATGGTAGTCATGTGATCGTCACTTGTGTAATGGGGGTGTGGAGATAACTATTGGTTGATGAGTGCATATCATACACCATTATATGTTAGTTCTTTTCAAATATGATCTCAGACATTATTCTTGAGGAGTCCACCAGTACTCACTATCTGGGGTTTTGTCATATTCTATCATGTGTGGTTATGGAAATATGGCGGAGACTGAGCAACGAGTGTCTCAGGCGGTCTTATTCAGGATCTGGGAGTGGTCTGAACAAACTTGCAGTCTAATCATGCTATTGAAGGTTGGGTTTTTTGGATTCACGTGGTCTTCATGGGTGATGGGGATGATGCCCTGGGAGTGTTCAATAGGCGACGTTAGCATAGGGACTCACAACAAGGGCTTGGGAATGACTATTAATATCATCGAGAAGGACATGATCAATAGTTAGGGTTTCAATGACGGGTTTGTTGAGGTGTACACGGAGCCTCTCATTGGGTGGCGGTGCGGTGTTGGATGGTTGTAGATCTACCTATGGGTTATACCTGATATATGGTTTTCTTTGGGCCTTTTGGTTGTAAGTTTATTGGGATATTGGGAAATGTTTCGACATTGTGTCAGTGGTAATATGGGCCTCTTCCATTTCTTTTTTTTTCTTTTCCTTTGGGCTATTCCTTCTTATTATTTTAACATGTTTTGGGTTTTTTCCTATCCAAGTCAAAAAGAGTTTTTATTTTTCTCTTTTCAATATAGGGGACTATCCCCAAATCCTTTCAATATAATTATAATTATAATCATTTATATATATATAATTAAAAATGAATATTATTGTAAATATTTTATATAATTAGACTTGTGTTAAAATCTGGGTGGGAGTGAATTTCCCACAGTGGACACTGACACAGTCATAACGTAGGTAGGCAGTGAAACATGCATCACGCAGACAGATGGTGCCATAGGCATGATGCAGTCATGACTGGGCAATGGTCCTTTGGGCTAGTTATTGGTCCTTTGGACCACGTAATGGGCTTCATTCCCACTGGTTCTTCGAGTCATGTAATGAATAAATAATGATTGATGGGTGGGTTATTCCTTTGGGGGGTTATGACCCACCTTCCCGACCTGTGTGTGTGGTGTGTGTGTGTTTAACGTAATTATTCCTCAGGAACCTAATATTATATATATATATATATAATTATAGTAAATGTATTTAACATAATTTTATATTTTTTTAAATATTTTTTTATTTATTTATATATATAATTATGAATATATATATATATATATTTAAAAATATTTCTATATAATTATAAATATAGTTATATAGTTATACTTCATGGTCTGCACCACTTTTGGAAAACATATATAATTATATATATTTATGTCAATACAACCATAGTGTTGGTGGTGGGGTGGTAAGGGTTTGGTGGGGTGAGGAGCAGGTCACGGGTTCAGTTCCCTTGGCTTGTGATTTCCTCTAATTTTCTTCTTTGCATTGTGTTCCATAGTGATAGAAGCAATTGACTTAGTATATTTACGTCAAAATATAAATATATATAACTATAAATATAATAATTTTTTTAATATTTAAATATATTTATTATATTTTAATAGTTATTTAAAATTTAAAATTTGTTTATAAGTATAATTATAAAAAATATTTAAAAATAATAATATATAACTAAATATTTATAATTATAAATATAATAAACATATTTATTATTTAAATATATTTATTTTAATTTTAAAAGTATTTATGAGAACATAATAAGTTCATGAGTATAACATGAATTAATCATATCTACTAAGGTATATATCATAAAAATGAGTTGACACACATATGGAAAACATAAATAAAAATAGTGTTATTGTACAAATGAACATTCATGGGTCATGAATACATAACATATGCATTTTTTAGAAAGGTAAAGTTTAGGCCCTTTTATTGAATCAAAAGTAAGAGAACAAAGTTATGAACAAAAAGGTTCTGATAATGCATCAATTATGGATGAGGGCATGCCTTTTGGTTTGACCATGTCCATACTCTTTACTTTTTCATATTTATATTTTTAATAAATATCATAGGAGCGAGATCACTTATCTCTATAACCTTTTGTGTATAATTATAAATTTATAATTAAAAATATATAATTATGCATATAATTAATATATTTATTATTAAAAAATTATAAATTTATAATTTTTAAACACATATGTATTTATTTATAATAATATGAAATATTTTTTGAAAACCTAATATATATATATATATATATATATATATTTGAATTGTTAAAAAAAATTTCATATATGATATTTATTTTAATTATAAACATTCATTTTTTATTTACTGTGAATAATTGATCATTATTTTGAATATAAATTTAATAATTATATATATACTAATAATATTTTTTATTAAAAAAATTCTCAATGTTAAAATAAGTGCCAATAATGGTTACACATTTATTCGCCCTTTTTTATTGTTGAAGAAAGTGAAATTTATTTTCTCTTTTACCCAGGGCTAATAAAGGTAACGGTTTTATTAGCGTTTTCTGTTTAGCACCGATAAAATTCAGTGCTTCCCTTGTGCCGATCTGTGGTAGTGAACTACATTTCTTTATTTTTCATTTAGTAAGTAATAAATTTTTATTTTTCTTTGTCCTGTATATATTTATGGATGCATTCTTTCCACAACCATAGTTCTCATGTCATGGTCTAATCGCAAAATGTGTAGAACACTTTGTAACTATGTATTCTAAGAAGAAATTTGGTCGACAAATTAGTTTTTTTATTTATACTAGATTTCATGTACACATACTATTTAATTTGTTATGACACTCATTTTGAATGAGAATCTTTATTGTCTTCAGTAGGAAAAAAATGAAAACATATTTCTGTAAAACATATACATTGTAAAGTGTAATGGGATCATTTACTTATTGAAAATATCACCAAATGACCATCAATAATATTTAATCACTGAAATACCATAAGAAATTATTTTTTATTGTTGAATAGTATGTATTTGTAGATTGTAAGATGTTGTCATTCATATTGGTGATCTAAGATGAATGAAACCAAAAGTATCACCTGTGTTTTCTGGCAATAAAGAACAATGGTCCCCAGAGAATGAGCAGAAACATCATCATTTTTAATGCTGATTTAAACCCTAAATTTCTCTTATGCATCGTGACAATGATGAATGCCATTCTTCAGATAATGAGTTGAAACAGCATTGTACCATCTTCTCAAAATTGGAGTTGGTCATACCAAATCAGGATAGATATTTAGTTTTACCTTCCAAATAGTAATTTCTCGGGATAATGGTCTCTTTTCCAATGCAGTAAAACCAAAAAAAATATATGAATAGGTTCAATAAATTTAATTTATGCGATGAAACCAGGACATGTTTCATGATCACATGTTATAAATTTATCATTGATTTAATTTGTGAATTGGAAAGGATGAAATATCCCATACATCACATGGAAATTGGAGATGAAACAATCAACCAACTTATTTTAGAGATTGGAGATGATAAAATCCTCCAAAAATCTCATGGAACTTGGAGAATATGAAATTAACCAACTTCTTGTGTTGGAAAAAACATTGAAATCCATCTAAAATAACTCAGCTCCCAGGTTTCCTCCTCGACCACCCAAGATGCACCTTCTCGTAAACAACCATACACTTATGTGGACTTCCCCATCATTCATTAAGATATTTGGCCCAAAAATATGGACCAATGATGCACAATGTGACTGATATAACTCTATGTGTATCTATTAATATAAAATTCACATTAATTTTAGTAAAAAAATAAGTTACTTACTAAAAACTAGAGAAAATGAATTTTGATTGTTTTGGTACTTTAGGAATGTGATATATAAGTCATTTTTGATTGGTAGGAAAAAACATCACATAAATATGATGTATATTGTGGCCAATATAATTCCAAGTGTGTGTATTTATTTAAAATTGACATTAATTTTAGTAAAAAATACAAGTGGGAAACTAATAACTGAGAAAACCCATTTGGTTTATTTTGATAAATTATAACCATGATAGATAGGTGATTTTTGAAATTTAATAATCAATCAACCCTTAATATGATGCATGGTGTGACCAGTATAACTATTAGTAAGTCTATTTATTTAAAATTGACATTAATTTTAATAAAATGAACAAGTTACATAACATAAACTAAGAAAACACATTCATATTATTCTGATACTTTAGGAAAACCATAAATAAATCATTTTTTGATGTGTAGGAAAAAATCTCACCTCAATATGATTCACGATGTGACCGCAATAACTAAAAGTGTGTTTGTTTATTTAAAATTAAAATGAATTTTAGTAAAAAGAACAATTGACACACTAAAACCCATGAAAACACATTCATATTCTTCTGATTCATTGTTAAATGAACCATATGTAATTTATGATGTGTAATAATCATCCCCACCTCAATATGATTCATGGTCTGACTGGTATAATTCCATTTGTGTATATTTATTTAAAATAGACATTAATTTTAGTAAAAATGAGAAGTGATATATTAAAAACTATGAAAACACATTCATATTAATTTGATACATTATAACCATGTTCTATAAGTCATTTATTAAATTTTGGAATCAATTAAGCCTCAATATGATGCACTCATGACCGATATAACTATTATTAAGTCTATTTATTTAAAAATAACATTAATTTTAATGAGAAATAAAAGTGACATACTGAAAAACGAGCAATCACATTTTTATTTTTTTGATACTTTAGGAGAATTATATATAAGTAATTTTTTATGTATATGAATCAACCACATTTCAATATGATTCATAGTGTGACCGCTACAAATATAAGTGTTTCTATTTATTTAAAATAGACATTAATTTTATTAAAAATAACTGGTGACATACTGAAAACCAATAAAATTTTAGGATTATTTGGATACATTATGGAAAGGATCCACAAGTCATTTGTGACATGTACGAATCATCCTCACCTCAAAATTATGCATGGTGTGATCATTATTACATAAAGTGTGTTTATTTATTTAAAAATGACATTAATTTTTGTAAAAAGAACAGGTGACACAGTGAAACCCAAGATAACACAATCTGATTTATTTAATACATTATTAAAATGGTTTATATGTCAATTATAATGTGTAAGAATCAAAATAACATTAATATGATTCAATGGGTAACCAATACGACTATATGTCGGTATTTTTATTTAAAATTGACATTAATTTTTGTAAAAAGAACAATTCGCATACTGAAAACTGAGAAAATGAATTCAGATTATATTGATACTTTTGGAAAACGATTCATATGGAATTTCTAGTGTGTAGGAATCAACCTAGCCTCAATAAAATGCATGTTTTTACCACTATAACTCAAATTACATATTTTTATTTAAAATTAACATTAATTTTTTTTAAAAAGAACATGTGACGTATTGAAATATGAGAAGATGCATTTAGATTGAATTTCTATTTTATAAAAATGATCTATAAGTCATTTATGACGTGTAGGAATCAAAACCAGCTCAATATGATGCACATTTTTACTGGTAAAATTCCAATTGTGTCTTTTTATTTCAAATTAACATTAATTTTAGTTAAAAGAACAAGTAACATAATGAAAAATAAGCAAACGTATTCGCATTGTTTTGATTCATTAGAATAAAGATCTATATTTTATTTCATACAAGTAGGAATCAACTAAACCTCGATATGATGAATGGTGTGACCTATATAACTAAAAGTGTATGTATTTATTTAAATTTGACTTTAATTTTAGTAAAAAGAAAAAGTGACATTCTTAAAATTGGATAATTGTAAATTTAATTATATAAAAAACTGGTGTAAATGTATAGTGTAGTGGTTTTTTGAATTCATGATGTCAAATTTATTTCAATTAAATTATATATTTTTCATTTACGGGTTATATGGAGATGGTGGATATATGCATACAATAGATATATGTTCCCAGGTGGAGACACACCAATGTGAGATGATGGATATATAAAGACAATGTTAAAAAATTATACATTAGTCATTTTTTTACACTATAAATCTATTTATATCAAAAAAAACTAGTACCATTGAGACCACATCAGATATATTTTGGAACCAAATTGGAACTTAAATATATAATGATTTTATGAATTTGAGGGTTGCATGATTTTATTTTCAAAAATATTTATGTGCTTTGAGTTATAAATGTTTGTTAGATTGTTATTGTATCTTTTTTGACAGGTTATAGGTTTCTCTTTGTTGGGTGTTCTATTATATAAATAGCACACTACAGAAAGATTGACCTTTATCAGTGTTATTTCAACTGCTAATAATGGTTTTCATTTATCAATGCTATACTAGAACTGTTAAAGGGGGCATGTATCCGTTCATTTTAAGTGATGATAAAGGACACCCATTATCATCACTTTTTTAGCATTGAGATTAACAGTTATTTTTTAGCATTGTTAAAAACCTTTTTTCATGTTATTATAGGGGAAGATCATGCCTATTTTTATTTTCATTGTTTCGAAGATTCTTTTGCTTGGTTATTCACAAGTATAATCTAGGTCCAGGAATGGTGGTTAATCATTCGTCACTTGTGGAGGTTAGGGGTTGTGGAGACGAATAGTGGTGGATGAGTGGATATCAAACACCATGAGATGCCAATGATTCACAAATATGATCTTTGTCGTCATTCCTGATGTCTCCACATGTTCTCACCATCTGGGGTTCTGTAATCAACTATTGTGTGTTGTTAGGGATACATTGGAGAGATTGAGAAATGAGGGTCTTAGGAGGACTTTTTCTGGATCTAGGAGTGGCCAAAACAATCTTGCAGTCCAAGAATGCTATTGAAGGTTGGGAATTTGGCTTCGGTTGGTCTTCACAGGTGATGGGGCGCAGGCCTAGGCGTGTCCAGTGGGCGACATCAAAACGGTGACTCACAGTGTGGGCATGGTGATGACAGTTAATATTGGCAGAGAGGACATGATCAACAATGATTTTTTCAATGATGGTGTTTTTAATGCTTAGGTGGAGGCTCTCATCGAGCAGTAGTGTAGTGTTGGATGGTAGTTGATCTACTTATAGTTTATACCTGATATCCGGTTGCCTTTGGGCCTTTTGGCGATCAGGTATTTTGGTTATTGGGTAATTTTTTGACATTGTGTCAATGGGCTTATGGGTCATATTCATTTCTTTTTTTTTCTTGGCCTTTGGGCCATGCCTTCAAGGTAATTTATCATGTTATGGGTTTCTTCCTAACACAGTCAAAAAGTATTTCTACATTACCCTTTCTAATAAAAGGGTCGGGGCCCATATCATTTCAGTATAATTATATTTGTAATTAAATATATATATAATTATAATTAAAATAATAAATAAAAATTTTCATAAAAATTTTATATAATATGATGTGGGTTCAAATCAGGGTGGGAGAAAATTTCCACTGGTAGATGATGACACATACATAACGCAGGCATCCAAAGACACAAGCATGACGCAGACAGACTGGGACATAGGAATAATGTAAGCATGATGTTGCATTAGGATTTCAAGCAATTTTGTGGGTCTTTGGGGCATGTAATGGGTTTCACTCCCACTTTTTCTTCGATTCATGTATTGAATAAATAATGTTTGAATGGTGGTTGTCCCTTGGGGGGGGGGGGTTTCTAGCCTTCCTAGCATGTGTGTGTGGTCTGAATGTTTAATGTAATTATTCCTCAAGCACCTAATATTATATATATATATATATAATTATACAAATTGTATTTAATTTAATTTTATAATAATTTAAATAATTGTTTATTTATTTACAATTATATATAAAATTAAAAATATTTCTATATAATTACAAATATATTTATATCATTATAAATATATATATTAAAAAATATTTCTATATAATTATAAATATATTTATATAGTTTGACCTCGTTGTCCACACCACTTTAGGAATACTTATATAATTATATAAATTTATGTCAGTATACCCATATTGTTAGTGGTGGGGTTGTTAGGGATTGGTGCGGTTAATGGCAGGTTGGAGGTCAGTTCCCCGGGCCAGTGATTTCGTGCAATTTTCTTCTTTATGTTGTGTTCTGAAGTGGCAGATTTAATTGACCTAGTATATTTATGTCGATATATAAGAATAAATAATTATAAATATAATAAATAAATTTATTCTTTAAATATATTTATTATATTTTTATAATTATTTAGAAATATAAATTTATTTATAAGTATAATTGTTAAAAAAATATTTAAAAGTATTAATATATAATCAACATTTAATAATTATTATTATAATAAATATATTTTTTGTAATTCTATAATAATTTATGATAACATCCTATGTTCATGAGTATAACATTGATGATTCATATCTAATAAGGTATATATCATAAAAAATGTGTCAACACACAAATGAAAAGAATGAATAAGAAGAGGGTTAATATATAAATGAACATTCATGAGTCATGGATACATAATTTATGCATTTGTTTTTTTGAGAAAGGTAGAGGAGATTCCCTTTTTCTTGAATCAAAATTAAGAGAATAATATGATAGGGGAAAAGGTTCTTACAATGCATAAATTTTGGATTAGGGCATACCTCTTGGTTTGACCGTGTCCATCCTATTTCTTTTCACATATTTTTTTTCTAATAAAAATTTTAGGAACGAGATTGCTTCACTCTTGAACCATTTGAGTATAATTATAAATTTATTGTTATAAATATATAATTGTACATATTATAAATATATTTATTAGTAAAAAATTATTATAATTATAATAATTATTTAAAAATATATATATTTATTTATAATCTTATAAAAACTTTTTTCAAACATTATATATATATGTATGTATGTATATATGTATATAAATTATTAAAAATATTTATATATCATATTTATTTTAATTATAAACATGCATTTTTTTTAAAGTATATAAATCAACATTATTTTTTAATATAAATATAATAATTATATATATATACTAATAATATTTTTTATTAAAAAAATTATCATCATTAAAACATGTGCTGATATAGGTTATAACTTTACCCACCATTTTATAGTACTAATGAAAGTGTAATTTATTAGCACTTTTACCGAGCTCTAATAAAGATGAGGCTTTTTTCAGGGTATTCTATTTAGCGTAGATAAAATCTTGTGTTGCTCTTGTGTCGATCTATGGTAGTGAACTAGATTTCTTTGTTTCGCATGGAGTAACTAATATATCTCGATTTTTATCAGTATTTGATTTTTTTATGGGTTCATTCTTTCCATAGTCGTTGTTCTGATGTCATGTTCTAATCAAAACACTTGTAGAACTATTTTTAACTCTCAATTCTAAACAAAAATTTGATAAAAAAAATTAGTTTTTTATTTATACTATATTTTAAGTAGGCATAATATTTATTTGTTATGATACACATTTTGAATAAGAGCCTTTATAGTCTTCAAATGAACAAAACGTTGGAGACATATTTCTGTAAAATGTTTGCACTATAATTTCTAGTTGGACCATTTACAAGTTTAAAATATCACTAAATTACCATCCACAATATTTAATATCAGAAATACCTGAAGAAATGATATTTTGTTGCTCAATAGTATGTACTTGTTGATTAAAAGATGTTTTTTGTCATATTAGTGATCCATGGTGACTGAAACCCAATGTTTCTCTTGTTTTTGGTAATGAAGAATGTAGGTCATCAGGGAATGAGGAAAAAAGTCACCGCACCATGGTTTCAGAAGTCGACTGAAATAATAGGATCAGTTAATTTAGCATTTCGGATGAAACCAATACATGTGTCATTATCACATGCTATAATTTTACTACCAATTTAATTTGGGAATTAGAAAGGATAAAACCTCCCAAACATCACGTGGAAATTTGAGACGATGAAATCATCCGACTTCTGGTGGAACATGGATACGATGAAATCAACCAAACTTCATGTGCGAATTAGAGCGATTTAAATCGTCACAAGTTTGGCACCTGAACCTGAGGGTCAGGTAGGCCACTAGATGACTACCAATTCATGTGAGTCCATCAAAACCATTAAAATACTAGAATAAATAATTAAATATCCTAATGGAATGTAATAGTAAATGAATAGGATAAATTACTTCATGCATAAACAAGGTTGACTAAAATCTTTCGATGACCACAACTACACCTGAGTAGAAAACATTGGGATTCTCTAAGGGTCAAGTTCAAGAATTTCTAGTCTCGGACACATTCTCTCTGGTCCACCTGTTGGAGGCAACTATTACCGTGCGATTTTATTAGGATTTCAGGGGACATAATCCATAAAAATGGTGTCTATAGGTGCCCATTGCAGCTTTTGTTCACATAGTGTGGTAATAAACTGTGCACATTTGGGGATTTATAAAGGTTCATTCACATGGGATGTTTTGACATAGCATTTGTAGGATAAATTTTAAGAAATCCATTCCTAGAGTGTAGCAGTTTTCTAGAGGTGTTCGAATTAACGATCGTGATTCTCTTAGTTCCTTTCTCTGTTGGAAAGAGCATCATGAAATCAGAGTTCAAATTATGCATTGAAATCTCTTCTAAAAAATATCACAATGAATTAAAAATTTAAATTCTGTGATACAATTTTCAAAACATTCAGAAGAAGAGAACTAGGATTTTTAATTGATTTAAACTCTAGATATCATTTTGGTTTTTTTCTGACAAAAAATATTATTGATAGTATGTTTAACTTTCCACATTGAAATTTCATTCCAAAAAATCAGCGAAAACAGAAGATGGGAATTTATAATGAGAACTTCTAATGGAAAATTCATATGGGAATTTCCAATGGGAATTTTCCAATGATAATTTTTATTGTGAATTTCTAGTATAGATTTCTAGTGTGAATTTCTAGTATGAATTTCTACTAGGAATTAATACTGTGAATTTTCAACCATAATTTCTAATGGAAATTTCTTGTAGGAATTTTCATTATGAATTTCCAATGTGAATTTCCGGTGTGAATTTAAAGTGCAAATTTATAATGGGAATTAGTATTTTGAATTTTAAACT
The DNA here is from genome assembly GCA_963277665.1 of Viscum album. Lineage (NCBI taxonomy): Eukaryota > Viridiplantae > Streptophyta > Magnoliopsida > Santalales > Viscaceae > Viscum > Viscum album. Next base: position 1,895,773,682 of record OY728119.1, read on the forward strand.
GTAATTTGCAATGGGAATTTCCACTTGATCTAAAGGAAACACAATTAAAAAAAATTAAAAACAAATATGATCCGACACTTGGATATAAGAATATCATATCACATAATGATAGTAAGGGACCTGAATCTGAATTCTCTACAAGATGAAGAGGCCATAAATTCATTTGATTCAAATACTATTAAAATTTGTATGCATAATACATGATAAAGAATAGAAGTTAGGGCATTAAAAACTAAAATATAATTGTAGAGATTAGCATTAACGGGGACGAATTATCAAATTTTGAAGAATTCACCCCATGGGAAATCATTTCTAAAGAATTAAATTCATGGAGACCAATTATTAGGATGGAATATATTGAGATTCAGATGATTATTCGTTTTATGTTGCTTACAGATGCATTTTTGGTTTTAGTGTATAGAAATTTCATGTTAACAAATATAAAAATTACAATATCTTGGTAAAATCCACATTGTATAAATTTTGAAAATAAGGATATTGAAGAGAAAACAAACTTAATGTCAGTGTCAAAAATCCACATGCAGAAACAATGACCAATTGTCCAGCACAAATGGGAGTTGTCTACATGTCTAATAACCAGTATGAGTGAAAAAATTTGTTGAGAAACATAACCATCCTTAACTATATCCTGAGTCCATGCATTTCATAAGGTCACAAAAATGCATTACTGATGCACAAGGTTCCAAGTTTGATGTTAATTAAAAATGTCATCTGAACCCAGGTGATTCATTTTCACTTTCAATAGTTATTTTAGGTGGCCTTGCGAGTCTTGGGTATACACAGGTGGACAAAATGAATTATATACAATGAAGAAGAAGAAGGGAGTTGAAACTATGTGATGTTGATGGTGTGTTACAATGCAAAGATAAGCAATCAAGAGATAACATGTCATTCGTACACTAAGTGAAACTTGACATGTGTGGTAAAATTAGTAATATTTTATGGATTTACCTGATAATGAAGGTTGATTATGATCATTTTGAAGACATTGCATGTTTGAAAATACCTTCAACACAAACAAGGATTATAGGCCTTTGGGGTTCTTTTTATGTATAAAAAATCATAAGGTGATTGAAATTTCATGTGAAACATTATTATATGTTGAAATTGTAACCATATTTAGTTTTTTGTTTAGTAGATTTGTTGATTTTAAAGAGGGAAAAACTCTGAATACAATTTTCATAGATCAAAGATTTAGTTATGTCTAAAGCTATTGGTTTGACACTACCTAAAACAAGAAATTTCCTATAAACATGACACCTAATGCAAAATGGCATGAAACCCTTGGGCCATGTAATGAAGGATAACTCTACAATGTTGGAATAATTGAAAATATTCATGTATAAAATTGTAGATATTGAAAAATTGGAAACAATATGGAATGAAATCTGACTACATTGTAGTGAAAAAAAATTCAACATTGATATATGATATGTACATAGTCAAAGGAAAATGGGATCATTGTTTTATGAAAACTGCATTGACATTAGGAATTCAAAGCACACAGTTAAGTGAATGTTTCAATGGTGTATTAAAGTATTATTTGAAACATAAACTCAGTGTCTTGGAATTCATCCAATAATTTGAGCGTGTGTTGGAGAAGAATCAGTTTCAAGAAATGAAGGCTAAATTTTATGGAAGGTAAAAAATCCACACAATCATTATCCATATCATCTGATCATGATTCAAGTAAGTCATCTGTACACTCAAAAATTATTTGATCTTTTTCAGCATGAAGACAAAGTATGTGGTGGTTGTTTCCTTATGTCTTTAAAAGATATTGTTTCCCCAAAATGTTATATTGTGGCAATGAAAGCTTTATCAAATGAGATTATAGTAGAATTGTACCCAAAATCACCTATCATAATTGGTTGTACTTGACTTAAATTTGAGATTTATGGCTATTTGTGTTGTCATGAACTGAAAATATTAGAATGTTTGGACGTGTATCCATTTCTAGAGTTTTATATCTGAACGAGATTAACAAGACAATCCTGTGACATCCAGTTGGTAGACATCATAATTAATTTTCTTGAAGAGGATATGGTTGTAAGAAAAGTTCAATATTACCAACAGTTGGCCCGAATGGCTATAAATCTTGTAATAGAATCCTAGGAGTTTGAACAAGGATATAGAATTGGAATTTCAAATTTGAATAATTATTCTGGGGAATTGAAGGATGCCAAAAATAATGTTCCCTCAAAATAAAGTCTACAAGAATATAAAAAGAATGGTCGACAAGAGTTTAAAATATAATTCAAGGAAACAAGTCAAAAGGAAAGGAGGTTATAGGATGAATAGTTATCTAGAGCAGGCAACAAAATGCATGAAAAACTGATGCAAAATCAGAAATCAAGAGACCACAAAACTGGTACTTCATTATTATTATTTACTTATGTTATTGAACTAATACATTTTTTGTTCTCATGAATAAATATTGTTATAATTCTATTTCCTGGAACAACTATAGAACTACCAAATAGTGGATTTAAAGGACATCATATCATATATGTCAATGTAAGTTATGTGAAGTAGGTTACAAACATTTGATACCAAGACCCACATCATAGAACTACATAAAATGAGATATTTAAAACCTTATATAGTATAAATGGTTATATGTAACTCTCAGTGGTGGTTTAATGGTTAGAAATTCTATATTGATTTATAACATATTTATTGAAAAATTATGTAATTACTAGAAAACTCAAACCCTTCACATCATATCCCACTGACCACATGTTAGAGTCCAGGGATAATATTTTTTTGTTGAATCATGTCAATGGAATTTTTAATCAGTCTTCATTATAGACATTACACAACATCATGGTGTCATAAATCGTTATAAATTTATTTTTTCACACTGTCATTTATTTACCCTCTATAGAATAGCCAAGGTACCAGACATAACGTTGATATCATTTAAAATTTTGGAATTTCTTCATTATATGATGATATAGTGATGGATTCCCTTTCTAGAATATTGACTAAAAACTTTACTCCATGTTGTATTCCTCTCTCTCCAAAATTTTCACTTTAGACTATAATCCTCCACTGGGGGTCTTTTAGAAATTCTTGCAAATATTCAAACGTGGTTCCCATCCCTTTTCCATCCTTTTTGATTCCTCAACTCTACTACATTCCCTATTTTTTTGTAATATCTCTCATCAAAATCCCAATATTTTTACCCCTTTATTCCTAAATCACATCATCGATTACAACCAACGTTCCCTAATAATTAAAATACATCACCGTATTAGGTGTTTGTACACCTCAGAATTTTATTTCCACCATTCCATGGGTAAAACATGCGTGAACACCCTATCTTGGATCCACTATTGTATCCACAACATAGTCTAAATACACCTAGTCAGCATCTGGTGCTTCCAAATATTCTCACTCTTCTATCCCGAATTATTCACCCATCTAAATCACATCACATAAACCATCCAAAACCAAAAACAATCTCTAAAATAGTAGCCTAGTGGAGCATGGTACAACCATGAAACCGCCACTGAGAGTTACATTGAAACATAAATCGTAGCACTACATAAAATGTGATATTTAAAACCTTATACAACAATTCTATTATTATTCTCTTTTGTTATTGAACTATTTAATTAAATGGTTACATGCTTAAATAATGTTATAATATTGTTGTAGAGAAATACAACAGAAGAGTTGAATACTGTCTACCATGCGGATACTATCATAAATCTCAATGTATGTACATATTGTTTCATATCATCAAAACCCCAAAATTTAAACACAGTTCATAGTAGTTGATATGTTTTCCTATTTGAAATCTTATGAAACACTTTTGTTAGTTATAATTATAGTTGTTAGTATATAATTGTTGATGCAATTAGGAGCCACCAAGGAAGAATTTTCCACCATTAACGCTGCAAGATACTGAAATAGTTGAAAATGTGAATGAAAACATAAATATGAGGACCAAGAAATAATTTCATGAATTTCAGAATTCAATTTATACACAAATTCAAGTGCATATGTTATCACAATATGCAACTTCTTTTGAAAACAAGTTTTTATAATTGATTTTTATGCTGCACTTATGGAAATTGTAAATAACTTCTTGTACATAATCAAAGTGGAAAGTTCCCCTCCCATTTTACAATGAAAATTTCCAGTGGAAATTTCCAATTCGAATTCCTAGTTTTAATTTGGGTACACATTAAGTTAACCTCTAACTGACAGAAGATAGTGCATATAAAACTGACACTATAACACCTATAATACTATAAAATATAAAATCGACCCAACCCTTATGAAAATATAGATCCGAATTATAAAATAACTGTTTATTCCCCCTCTATAACACCCAATAAAATTATGTAAATGAACTAGAAATTTCCGCGCATAGTTTGTAGTGGGAGTTCCCACTAGAAATTCCTAGTTGGAATTTATATGCACAACCATTTTTTGTTAAAATAACTAACCCACTTTTTATAGTGGGATATTCCATTAGGAACTTCCAATGTAAATTACCAATTGGAATGTATATGCCCATACAGTTCATCTTGAAATAACAAACCCACAATTTACAGTGCGAAATTGTAATATGAATTCCCAGTGAAAACTCCTAGTAGGAATTTTTATGCACAAATAGTTCCATTTAAAGAGGTGACTCTGGATACTATAAGCCAAAACACCAGTCTAACACCCTTCATACTGTTAAATATTCAATAAATATAAGCAATATGAAAATGGTTCTGTGGATAAGAAAATTACCATTTTCACCCTTTGTGACACCCAAAAAAGTGATTAAACCCAAACTGGAAATTTTAATCTGTAGTTTACGATGGGAGATAAAACTAGAATGTTTCAATGAGGATTCCCTATTAATAATTCATTTCAAAACATGTTTCCAAGTCATTCAAATAAAACAATGAAAATTATAAAGTCAATGAACAAATAAAAACCAATCATAAAACCAATTTTTGTTCATCCAGAATAGAAATTTCCCATTTCCACAAACAAATCCCCCACCACCATCACAAAAAGTCACATCTGTTATGTTAGTTACAGGATGAATCTATAAATCTATGAACAACCAAATAACTTTTAAAAACTGATCCCCTTATCTCACTACCACCCTTCCACCCACCCAAATCATCATAATAACTGTGAGTAGTTTTTTTACAACAACAACCAAAATATTTGTTTCACTGAAAAACTCTTAAGTCGCATCAAATGTGTATGGGAGAAACTAAATATGTCCTACTCTCAGCATCAACCTATGACGTACTCATTCTAGGATCATTTAATAAATAATGCACCCTAAAAAACCTCTACTCAAAAACATCCTTCTCTGTAAAACCCTCATCCACTAGAACACTTGTAGGAAAACACTCCATCACATAATAAATAATCACCCCACAATCCAAACTAAAGTCTCCCTCATGTGGGGTCTTCTCAGTTGTCATTTCCCATTTTTTGTGCTTCAATTTTCCAACATAATCACCACAGAACAAGTCTTAAAAATATAATTTATACAAAAAATTACAATCATCACATCATCATTCAATTTATTTCAAATTGTCATCCACGTTTTATAAAACATTACCACAATAAATGAGTATTTTATAATTGGATCACTTGCTTTGGTTGCACTGACAGGTTTCACAGAGTTGTAATATCTAAACACCCAATATTTCAAATCCATAACTGACACAGTCCAATTAATGTTATCGGTGTTTTCTAGACAAAATAACAAATCATATTTCTTCTTACTCTCAATTGCTACCAACTTCAACTGTAAAATCTTAGGTAAATAGAGAATATGACATTTTTATATTTATTAATATTTTTTAATTAAATATTAATTTTTCTTTAAAATGGATTCTATGTTCAATGGTCTACCTGACACACACCAATGGGTTTATCTGAAAATCTCATCTTGCCCATAATGTAGAGTCCTACTGAAAAATAATAATTTAATATTATTTTAAAAGGTAGTTAACATCTAACTGTTGTATTGGAAATAATTAATAGAAATAAATAAAATATTATTAAACTTGTTTGATAATTTTTTTTCTTTTATCCAATAAAAGTAAGAGGCATAAAATTTAAATGAATATAATTTTAAGCATAAATACTCTAATATTCCTTAAAAGGTCACTTTACCACCTTTTGCGGGAGAACCCTTTTTCAATATAGCTTTTTCCACTTTCATATCTTCGATTTGAAAAAATATAATTATTTTTTAGAATTGGGGCATCAAAATTTATTTTGGGTAAAATTTTGTTATTTTTTTGATAAAGTTCATTTTTAATGAATAGTGAAAAATACTGCATTTTAATTCAAATCTTCATTTTAAAATAATTTATATAGATGGTTAAATTAACCTTTCAATTTTTTTTAAAGTTTAATTGGATTATATTTTAACCATTTAATCTAATTATTGACATTGAAAGTAGTTTCTCTTAGAAATTGGATATGAACAAGTGTCAATCTTTTGATAGTTATTATTTGTTAAAAACATGCTATTTGTTTTTACAACGGGAATTAGTTTTAAATTAATTTCTACAACTTCTGTGTTTTGAATTTGGAAAAATGGATTCCATATATGGAATCTGGAGGTCCAAATTGTGTAAATAGGAAACTTTTATTTTTAGACATTATTAATAGTAACTTCAGTAAATATTATATTTACTACGGTTAATGGGTAAATCTGGTAAATGAGGGTAAAAAAGAGTATTATAATAATATTAAATTATCTTAACCTGTGTCCTAATCCTATTTATTAATACATGTCTACCCATGGTCATCCTTGGGTCTATTTTGGGACCCTATGGAGTAACTTCCATGTGAAAATGACACATTAAAAAAATCAATTTAAAGTTACGAAAAATGTAACAAAAACATATATCTCTTTATAAAAAAATTATAATAGGTTATATAAGTTATATTTTCGACTATAAATAGTCATTATAAATCTAAATATATTTCTTACTTCATGGTATTTTATGTATAATTTTTACACATTATGTAAATAAATTTAATTATGACCCAATTGTGATGCGGTAATTGCTTCATTAATAAAGGATTCAAATAAATGTTATTATAATTATTAAAATAAATTTATTTTGAAACTTATTATGCCATCAATGATTTTTAGAGATAATAATGACTTGTTTCATTTGAATTAATGAAGTTTTTTGAAATAATCATGTTGTTATAGATTTTTTAAAAGTCTTGATATTAATAGTTTATAAATTGACATAAATGAATTTATAAAAAAAATAATATTTTATTAAAGGTTAAAAGAATCCTAAAAATCAACGATTTGGCCAAGTAACATATATGATGATAAAAATATCATTAATGAACTATTTTGGATCTCTTGGCATTTTTTTATAAATATATTAACCATATAGTATGAATATGGTAAAAGTTAAATAAGTTAGAAAAAAGTTAAATAAAAAATATAAGGATTAAAAAAATATCCAATACATATCCAATTCTTATTGGATAATTTTATTTGGCCTTATATTCACCTTATATTTGAATTAAATAAGTTTGGGACCTTTTGAAATTGAAAATAAATTTATAATAAAATAATATTTTCAAATATTCCTAAAGAGCTCCTCCTCCCTCTTATAAAAAGACACCACCTATATTCCTCCTAGAAGCCTACCCCTATACAGAACAAAATTCAAGAAAGCCTTTTGGTTAAAACCAAAGGGAGTTACCTAATTTAAAGGTAACAACTTCTCTGAAGTTGTTTTCTTCTATTTTCCTTCTCCAACCCCCTAAACTTTCTTTATACCATTCTTTTACAACAACACCAATATCTTTAATATACTAGTATTTTGTTATGAGGAGGATTCCAAATACACATCCACACACCTCCATCTAATGGATACGAACATACTATTTCTGTGGGCGGTGAACTTCTGCCTCAATAAACGATGATTGTTCAATTATCTCCTACCTCCTCTCTGGGTGGCCATTATGATGGAACACTATTTATAGATGATATATGTTATGTTTATGGGTTCTTTATGGTTCTGTATTTTTCATTTATATCATACCTTTATGGTGTAAAAAATTGGTAAATAGGATAATTTTATTTGAGGAAGTGCAGAAAACTGCCCCCTCAAAGTTATATGCCTCTTTCATGCAATATGTGGAATGTATAAAAGATAGAGTTAGTTAAAATATATATAATATTATACTACAATAATAATATACCTATTTATTATTAATTTTTTACTCCATTAAATACGAAATATAAATGAAAGTAGTGTTCATTTGTGTGTACGACTTATCATCTCCATTAACGGTGCATTTCATTTCTTATCTCCAAATGATATGTACTATTATAAATACAAATATATAATGGATATATATTATATATATGATATCTAAATCATTAATATTATTTTGTAGATAATGAAATTTAGACCGCATGGACAACATGTAATTATAAGAAGTTCATTTTTGACTAAAGTACCAAATATCGACAAAACAACCATTATTAACTTAAATTATTATGTAATGTTTATAACGTAGTAATAAGTGATATAAAATAAAAAATATACTTTAAAAATGTATTGAAGAATGTTGAAATTAACATTATTTTATTATTCATGAGATAAAATAATGAACGAGACATGTCAGACACGTGGTAAGGGACTTCGTCTCAATCACCTTTTATTGTGGCATATTTTGATTTATACATGACTTTCTTTTATACGGTGTATAAAAATCATTGAAATTTCATTTCTTTCGAAGGGAAACTTTTTTATGAATCATTTTACTAAACAAAAAAAGGAATGTTTCTTTTTAACGTACTTAGTGACAACAACCTTTCGGCCGCCGTGAGCATGATTTGATATTTGGCTTCCTTAACAAGTCTTAATATTTTTAAAAGGAAAATAAATACCATACACCCTTTTTATGTATTTGTTTTATTGAAAATGGTTTTGAGAAAGCATTGGTTATTTCAAAATATTCAATTGATATATTTTGATTGAAATGTGGAAATGTTATATTTTCTTAAGGTTTGTATTATTTGTTAGGAATATGTTATGGTTCTTAGATGTTGTTTATGTATACAGGTAGTTCTATGATTAACCTAGGGAGGGTGAGACCGAGATAGCACTCCAATGCATTGGGTAATGTCATGGAGGTAAAAATTAATGTTTCTCCTAAGATATTTAGGGAATATGCTATGATGATTATTCTAATGTAACTCCATATGTAGCTATGAAAGCTACTATGTAAGTATGATATTGATTCCACAAGTTACCTTTATGATTTATGATTCCTATGTGTCATTAATAAATCTTATGATTTCATGAAGTATGTTAAGAAGCTTATGTTATGATTTCTTTATGTCAGTGATAAATATTATGATTTCATGTGGTATGATAAAGATCTTATGTTTTGTATGTATTGATGAACTAATATTTTCATTCTTTATTTTATAACCCTTACTGAGATTTTTATGCTCATCCCATGTTTTTGAAATATTTTTCATAGGGTATAAGGAAGGGAATGAGAAAGGAATAATTTAACAAGATCTATATCAATAGAAAAATAACTTTTTTAAGAGTTTTTATTTTATAAAAAAATGGATACTGAGTAGAAGTTTCTACTTTGTAATATTTGAGATGTAATGTAATCGTAATGGCCTAGTTCTCTAAAAATTTAAGCATGAAAAGAACCGAAATGTGAATTATTAACCTAATTCATGATTATGTAATGCTTAAGTTTGGGTCGTTATAGTTGGTATCAGATGTCAGTTTAGAAAACTTTTGGAGTTAAGATATTGTTAAATTAATAACCATAAATTAATTTATGGTAATATTTAACTATTATTGCAATTACAGATTACCATGTTACTCCACCTATTATATTTCTATGTTTTTAATGGTTTTCTGTAGAGTAAACATGGAATCTTTGATGGTACGACATTAGTAGGAAGACCACCTTCCAAATCAGTAACCTGGGATAGTTGGAATTAGAAGTGAATATTTTGTTACAGTAATGGAACAATTGACTTTGGCTATAAATGGTAGTGGTATCCATGTATGAGATCAAATAGATCAACCACGGAGGAACATTTTAGTATTATAGCTTTTAATGTGGCAACATCCCCCATCATTCAAAGGATCATCTGACCCTTTGCTAGCTGGAGGGTGGATTAAAGCAATAGAGAAGATTTTTGAAGTCATGGGGTGTTTAGAACATCAATGATTGGTCTTGATTTTTACCATTTTGGAGGTGAAGATGACCAGTGGTGGTTGATGGTGAAAAATATCCTAGAAAGTGAGGAGATTGAGACTCTTTATTGGGATTAGTTCAAAGGAATGTTTCTTTTGAAATATTTTCCTATGTTGGTTCATCTTAGGATAGAGAAATAATTCCTAGAATTGAGACAGGAGGATGACCCAGTGGCTGCTTATGAAGAAAAATTCACTCAAATGGAAAAATATTCTCCAAATATCATATGAGATCTTTATAGTAAAATAAATTAATTTTACTCAGGATTAAAGCCAAATTATCTAAGGTCTTTAGATTCTCATGATTTCAAAAGTTATGAAAAAATTGTTTGATTTGTGGAGAAGGTGGAAATTGAGTTTTCCGATGATCGTGTGTTCTTTGAAAAACAACAGAATAATAGGTTAAGGTGGAAGATGAATGTGAATAAATCATCAAAAAAGTATGATTGTATGAAAATTATGTTTACAATTTGTGAAAATGTGGTAAAAAACACATTGGGGAATTTCTTTTGAATTCTGTTAGGTACTACCGATGTGGTAAAATGGGATATAAGGCTCATAATAGCACTAAAAAGATCAGGGTAAGCCTAAGAAAAAATCTTATTTACAGACAGTAAAATGTTTTATGTGAACTGAAATGGGTCATTTTTCAAATGACGGTCCAATAAAGAACTCAACTAAGGAAAATAAACCCCACTACAAGTAAAAAGGGGTGGTGAAATCCATTGAAAATACTTTAGTAGATGTTGGGCCATCAAATGTAGTAGTATATGGTATAGTTTTTTTTTAGATTATGCCAATGTGTTTTTTGATTCTGGGTGTACACATTATTTCATTTTTGAGAATTTTTCAATTAAATTGGTAATTCCATCTCAATATATAAATTCTAAACATATGGTAAAAAAACTGGGAGGAAATGTTGAGACAAAAATATATTATAAAAACCTTTTTGTACTTGTGTGCAGAAAAAATCATAATGAAAACCTTATGGATCTTCCCCAAATAGAGTTTGATGTAATTTTTGGTATGGATTGGATTTCCATTTTCATGTTAGATTGACTATAGAGCTAAAGTGGTTTCTTTTTTGAAATAATTTCAATTTGTGTACATGAATAAACCCTTATATTTTATAACATATCATAAATATGAGAAACTAGTAAAATATGAAAATGAATGTTACCTTACACATATTATTGAAAATAATATAACTGTTCAGATTAATTATGTTCCAGTGGTAAATGAGTATCTTGATGTTTTTCCTGATGAGTTTCCTGGTATAATACCTTATCATGAAGTTGAATTCAATGTTGAGTTAGTTCCTGATGCTAAGACAATTTCACAACCATCTTATCAAATTGATCAAATTTAACTTTTAGATTTAAAGAAAAAATTGCATGGGTTTTTAGATAAAAGATTAATTTGTTCTAGCACATCACTATGGGGTGATACAATCTTGTTTGTTAAAAAGGAAAGATAGTTCAATGAGACATTTCATTTATTATAGAGCATTGAATAACATCACTGTTAAGAACTTGTATCCTTTTCCTCATATCAATGATTTGTTTGATCAACTCTAGGGAGCACTATATTTTTCAACGATTGACTTGAGGTCGGGGTACCATCAGTTGAAATTAAAGGATGTATACATTATAAAGACCATGATTCGTAATAGATATGGACATTATGAATTTTTGGTAATGCATTTTGTGTTAACCAAATCACTTATTATATTCATGGATCATATGAATATAATTTTCAATGAGTTATTACATAATTTTGTGGTTTTGTTCATTGATTATATTTTGTTTTATTCTAAAAGTAAAGAGGAACATTGAATCCATTTAATGGTTTTCTTGAAAAACATAATGAAAAGAAACTATATTGGAAATTTAGAATGTTTTAGTTTTGGTAACTACAAATTTCATTCCTTGGTCAATGTTTTTCAAATAATTGAATAACTATTTATCCTACTAAAAAAATTTGTTGAAAATGGGAAATACCAACAAATATAACTGAGATCCATAGTTTTCATCGTTTGGAAGGTTATTACTAGAGGTTTGTGGAAACTTTTCATGGTTATATATCCCACTGAATAAATTAACTCAAAAAGGTGTTATGTTAATATAGACAAAAGAAAGTGATGATTCTTTTTCAGGAATTTAAATAATATTATTGAATTCTCCGGTTTTGGAACATCCAAAAATGGTGAGTTTGTTATCTTCTATGATGCTTCATTAAAAGGACTTGGTCGTGTCCCAATGAATAATTATCATGTAATTGCTTATTCTTCACAACATTTGAAACCACATGAGTTAAATTACCCTACACATGATTTTGAATTAGCTGCTATTGTTTTTTATTAAAAAAAATGGAGGCATAATTTGTATGGAGTAAAATTTGAAATATATACCGACCAAAAAAGTTTAAAGTATATATTCACTCATAAATAATTGAACATGAGAAAGAGGAGATGGCTAGAATTAATCAACAATTAAGATTTCATGGTCCATTACTATCCAGGAAAAGAAAATAAAGTGGTTAATGCTTTGAATCAGAAAATTAATGCTACATTTACAATTTTATATTTGGAACAAGGACTTTTTTAAAACGATTTAATAAAATTTGGAATAAAAGCTGTTGGTGTAGGAGATTAATCTATTTTGTTTAAGGTGTAAGTGAGATAATCTCTCTTATATAAAATTAAGAAAGCGCTGGAGAAATATATTGAGTTAAATAAAAAGGTAGAGTTGGTTCAGAATGGTATGTTTTCTGATTCAAACATTGATAATGATTGTATTTTGAGACTTGGGAAGATATTATGTGTGCCTTTTGATTCACAGTTGAAGAATGATTTGTTATGTGAAGCATATAATTCTTTCTTTTTTCAGTTCATTCAGACAGTACTAAGATGTAAAGTGATATTTGGAAGTATTACTGGTGGGATGGAATAAAAAGAGATATTGTTGACATTATTGTGAAGTGTTTTACTTGTCAACCTGTTAAAGCAGAGAGAAAATTATCGAATGAGATGCTTCAGCCTTTACCAATTCCAGAGTGGAAATGGGGAAATATATCCATTTACTTCCTTGTGGGTTTACCAAAGACCTCTTGAGGTAATAATTCAAAATGGGTTATTGTTGATCGATTGACTAAATATTCTCATTTCCTTCCTATTTGAGATACTTTGTCTCTAGATAAACTTTCTCGTTTGAATGTTAAAGATATAGTGAAGTTGCATATATTTCCCCTATCCATTGTATCTCATCATGATCCTAGGATTAATTTTTATATTTGGAAAGGCCTTCAAAAGTCATTGGTTACTTAATTAAATTTTTGTATAGCTTTCCTTCCACATTCATATGGGAAGTCAGAACGAACAATTTAGACAATGGAGGATATGCTATATTCTTTCTCAATAGATTACCAGGGAAGTTGGGACCAACAAATTTATTTGGTTGAATTTTACTATAATAATAGTTTTCATTCAAGCATATGGATATCTCCATTTGAGTAATTATATTGGAAGCATTGTCGAACTCCATATTTTTGGGATGAAGTAGGTGAAAAGAAGTTTATGGGACTAGAATTGGTAGGAGAGATGGAAATTAAGTTCAATTGAATTAGAATCACATGAGAATAGCTCAGATCAGGCCGAAAAGTTATGCGGATAACCAAAGGAATGATCTTTCTTTCAAGTTTGGTGATCATGTCACTCTCAATGTCTCTCCATGGAAAAGTGTGATGTGTTTTGGTAAGAAGGGAAAGCTGAGTTCGAGGTTCATTGGATCTTATGAAGTCCTAGAAAGAGTTGGATCAGTTGTGTATATAGTGGCTTTACCTCCTGGTTTATCATATGTACACAATGTTTTTCATGTTTTAACGTTGATAAAGTATACAACAGATCCATCTCATCTTTTGAATATAGAAGTAGTTCAGTTGGAAGAAAATATTTCTTATGAGGAATAAACTATCCAGATTCTTGACCGAACAGAGAAAGTGTTGTGGAATAAAGTAATTAATTGGATAATGTCTTTGTAGAAAAAACATATGATTGAAGAGGAAACGTGGGAATCTAAAAAAGCTATGAGGAAAAAATACCCCCATTTATTTGATAAGTGAATAAAATTGCGATGATGCAATTTCCAAAAGGTGGGAAGGATGTAAAATCCTAGTTTAATAAATAAAATGACATTTAACATATTTAATAATATTTTTGAATTAAATATTAATTTTACATTAATGGGGATGCTTTGTTTGATGGAATACCTGACACGCAACAATGATTTTCTCTGAAAATCTCATGTTCCACATAAGGCTGAGTCATACTGAAAAATAATAATATAATATTATTTTAAATGGTAGTTAACGCCTTTCCACTGTATTGGTAAGAATAAATATTACTAACTAAAATATTATTATACATCTTAGTTAAATTTTTTACATTTATCTAATAAAATTTATAGGCTTAAAATGTGAATGAATCAAATTTTAAGCATAAATACTCGAATATTCTTTAAATGGTCGATTTACCACCTTTTAATGGAAACCCCTTTTTAAATATTGTTTTTGACACTTTTGAATGTTCTATTTGAAAAAATAAAATTCTTATTTATAATCAAGGCATCAAAATTAACTTTGGATAAAATTTGGGTATTTTTCGGATAAAGTTCATTTTTAAATGAATAGGGAAAAATACTGCATTTTAATTCAAAAATTCCTTTTAATCTAATTTATTTATATGGTTATATTATAATTTTAATTGGTTTTAAAGTATAATTGGATTATATTTTTATGATTTAATCCAATTCTAGTAATTAGAAGTAATTTTACTTTAAAATTAGACCTAAACAGGTGTCAATCTTTTGATAGTTATTATTTCTTAAAAACACGTTTTTTGTTTTGAAAATGGGAATTAATTTTAAATTAATTTCTGCAACTTATGTGTTTTGAATTTAGAAAAATGGATTCCATATTCTGAATTAGGAGGTCCAAATTGTTTAAATAGGTGACTTTTAATATTAGACACTATAAATACTAACTTCAGTAAATATTTTATTTACCATGGTTAAAGGGTAAATATGGTTAATAAGGGTAAAAAATAATATTAAATTACCCTAACACTTGTTATAATCCTATTTGATAATACATGTCCAGCCATGGGCATCCTTGGGTCGATTTTGGGACCCCATTTAACATCTTTAATGTTAAAATGAGACTTTATAAAATTACATTAAAGTTAAGGAAAATGTAACAAAAATGTTTATCTCTTAGTAAAACAATTTTTATAATGGGTTATATAAGATATAGTTTCTACTATAAATATTAATTATAAATCTAAAAATATTTCTTACATCTCGGTATTTTATGTGTAATTTTTTTACATTAAATAAATAAATTTAATTATGACACAATGGTGATGCGGTAATTACTTAATTAAAAAAATATTCAAATAAATGATATTATAATTATTAAAATAAATTTATTTCGAAACTTTTTCTGCCATACATGATTTTTTTAGATAATAATTATGTGTTATTGTTTAATAAATGATGTTTTTTTGAAATAATCATCTTGTTATATATTTTATTAAAGTCTTGATATGAATAGTTTATAAATTGACATAAATGAGATTTTAAAAACATTAATAATCTATTAAATGTTAAAATGGTCCTAAAAATTGAAGATTCTTCCAACGGACATATATGATGTTTAAAATGACATTAATGATTCATTTTGGGTCGCTTGGAATTTTATTGTAAATAAATTATCCATATTGAATGAATATGGTAAAAGTTAAATAAGTTAACAAAAGGTTAAATATAAAGGATAAGGATTAAAAAAATATCCAACACTTGTCCAATTCTTATTGGATAATTTTATTTCGACTTATATGCACCTTATATTTAAAATAAATTGGCTTTGGATCTTTTTAAACTGAAAATTGTTTTATAATAAAACAATACTTTCAAACTTTCCTAAAGATCCCCTCCTACCTCATATAAAAAGACACCACCTCTAACCCGTTATTCACAACTCTCAAGCTTTTTGGATTGTCCAAAATATGCTCCAAGAAGCTCCCAAAAACCCTCTCTTCTTATTATATCCTACCTTTAAGTAGAAATAAATTCATAAAAGGCTTTTGGTTCAAACCAAATAGTGTTACCCGATTTAAAGGTAACGTCTTCTCTCAAGTTATTTTGTTTTATTTTCCTTGTCAAACCCCATAAACTCTCTTAATTTCATTATTTTATAAAAACACCAGTATATTAAATATAGTAGGATGTTTTTAGGCATATTTTTCAAACTACACATCCACACACCTCCATAAAGTGGATATAAATATATTGTTTTCGTGGACAGTGAACTTTTGTCTCACGAAACGAATATTGTTTAATAATCTCCTACTGACTCTCATGGTGACCATTATAATGGAACTATATTTATATATGATATATATTATGATTATTTTTTCTATATTATTATATATATTTTATTTAAATCATACCTTTATGGTTTCCAAATTTGGTAAATACAATAATTTCATTTGAAGGAGTGGAGACTACTACCCCGTCAATGTGATATGACTAGTTCATGCCATACATGGAACATATAAAGGATAGAGTTAATGAAATTATACATGATATTATATTGCAATTATAATATACCTATGTATAATTAATTTTTCATTCCATTTAATATGAAATGGAAATGAAAATAGAGTTGATACGTACGTATGGCTTACTGTCTCCACGAACGGTGCATTTCATTTTTTTATTTTGAAATGTTATGTACTATTGTAAATACATATATATATACTGGATATATATGATATATATGATATCTAAATCTTGAATATCATTCTAGAGATAATAGAATTTTGACCACAAGGATAACTGGTAATTATAAGAAGTTTATTTTTGACTCAAGTATCAAATATCGACAAAACAACCTTTATTAACATAAATGATTAGGTAATGATTATAAAGTGGTAATAAGTGATATATAAGAAATAATAATCATGAAAAGGGTTCTGAATAATGTATAAGTTATAATTAGTTTATTATTTATGAGATTAAATAATGAATGAGTGAAGATGGACACAAGGTTAGGGACTTTGTCTCAATCACCATTCATTGAGGCATATTATGATTTATGCACAACATTCTTTTATACAGTGTATAAACACCTTTGATTTTTAGTTTCAATCAAAGGGGATTTTTTTTATGATGCGTTTTACTAAACGATAAAAAGGAATGTTTCTTTTTAACGTACGTGGTGACAACAACCTTTCTGCTACCGCGAGCATTATTTGTTATTTGGATTCCTTAACAAGCCGTAATGTTTTTAAAAAGAAAATAAATACCATATACCCTTTTTACATATTTTGGTATTGAAAATGGTTTTGAGAATTTATTGGTTCTTTCAATATCTCGAAATGATTTATTGCAATTGAAATGTGGAATTGTTATCTATCCTTTATATTTTTTATTTGTTATGAATATGTTATGGTTCTTAGGTATTGTTTATGTATACAGGCAGTTCCGTGATAAAATATGGTCATTTGAGCCTGAGGTAGCTCTCCAATGCATTGGGTAATGTGATAGATGTAATCATTAATGTTTCTCCTAATAGATTTAGGGTATATAATGTGCTGATCATTCCAATGTAACTCCATATACAGTTGTGAAATCTACAATATAAGTATGATATGGATTCCCCAAGTTCCCATTATGATTTATGATTTCTATTTTTCATTCCTAAATATTATGATTTCATGAGGTATGTTATATTTTATGTTAATATTTCTAGGTTTCATTCATATATCTTATGATTTCATGGGGTTTTTTAAAAAAAATTATTTTTTGTATGTATTGATGAAATAATGTTTTTTGTTTTTTATTTTATAACCCTTACTGAGCTTTTTATGCTCATACCAAGTTTTTGAAATATTTTAAACAGTTTATAAGTAAGGGAAAGATAAAAGAATAATTCAACAAGATTTATATGAAGAAATGAATTTTTTTTATTTTAAGATTTTTTATTTAATGAAAAAAATAAATAATGAGTAGAAGTTCCTAATTTTTAATATTTGAGATGTAATGTAATAGTTATGGCCTAACTATATAAAACTCTAAACCTGAAAATATTCTCAATGTAAATTATTAACATAATTCAATATTATGTAATGTTTAAGCCTAAGTCATTATTTCAAAAATGTATTATCTAAGTTATCAGTTGATGAAAAAATAACACCCTATATACTAATATCAAAAAAATATAAGAATGTACTCATGGTTTACATAAAACATGCAATAATGAAAATTAAAATCTAGAAAAATATAGGCTAACTATTTTTCAAAAACAAACATCAATCATACAGTGAATGTGATTGGCATAAAGAAAAAATTATCAATTCTCTAATGCAAGTTATAATGTGGAGGTGACATTTTTCTTAAACAATAACGGTATATGCATCAATGACCTATTTCTAAAAAAATAACTCAATAAAAACTAAAAAAATGGTGATTGAAAAGTAATATAAGATATAAAATACCATAAGTTTATCTCTTGTTTAACAAATCTATAATTTTTTTCACATGGATCTGATACGAGTTTTCAGCAGATTCCCAGAACACACCACTATTTTCATGGAAAGTCATTTCTTCTTTCAGTATTAGTTTTATACGATAAAATATATTCTAAATACAGTAAATATATAATCATACCTCTCCCTATAAGTATCAAGGTTCATGTAAATCAGCCTTATATAAGGATATTTCACTATATTATACTACTTCACCCACCAAGGAAATACCTTGGACATTTTTGGGTTCATTGTCGTCCTCTTCTTGGCAGTAAGATGTTGATATATGTAGGGATATTGACATTCCAGCTTCTTTGTTGTACTCCTCACACCTCTAACCAATGTGGTATATATATTAGAGGCAAAACTAGTTGAAGAAGTCTGAACAACACATTTTCCATCATTTATATGATGTTCTTCATTCACATACTCCTCCTCCTCCTCACTTACATCTACATTACTCGCTTCCTTCAGCTCATATAGAATAGTTTTCTCTATACTGCCCACAATAGCAGGAGCTAAAGTCGTGTTAATTTCAACTTCAATATCTTGAATCTAAACATTCCGTAACACAATATCTTCCCCCTCAGAAATAACTACTTTCATCTCCTCCTTCTCCTTCATCTTTTTCTTTCCTCTTAGAACAAAAATATGTATGTTCTTCACTGTTAATTGTGCCTCTAGTTTTTAAACTTCTTATATAGCATCATATTGTCCACATATAGTATGAGGGTGTCTTCTATTGACACATTTTTCGCTTATCCTTTCATACATAAATGATGTTTTCCCTTCAAAAACCTATTGAACAAGTTCTTTACCCTCTCATGGGATTGACTACAGCATGCATCTCATTCTAGGTGTCCTTTGAGTTTATAATGGATAGTGAAAACAAAAATGTAGATTAAATATATTACTATAAGAATAAAGGACTTCTAAAAAATTAAAATAGTAACAATAACTTGTTACATTCACGTAAAACAACAACATATTACAAACTCCTCTGTAAGAATAACGGTGGACCCTCTCTTTTGGGAATTTTATTCTCAGATTTCTCAGTATACCAACACTATAAAATTTTAAATTATTAGGCAATGGTCAACCAACATGGAAAAATAAATCATTTAAATGAACTGGAAAAACATACTAGATAAAAAACTACACAACCAACAAATTTTAAGGGAGTTCTAAATTTTTTCTCATTGATATGAGAAGATACTCTTGAATAGAAGTGGCCCAAGAATAACACTTCCCTTTGGCTACATCTTAAAAATATGTAACAACTTTCTAACCATAAAATGAACATGATGTTGGGAAAAATAATGGGATGCACATAAAAAAATAAATCAAACAAGCCACATCAGAAATGTCTTTCTTCTCAGTAGCTTCAACAACCTCAAGAATTGATCTCCATAACACAACTTGGGAAAATACCTATCCAGCATTATAAAATCTCCCAATAAACAATGCAAAACTATTAGGCCATAATGTATATACAATGGACACAAGTATGTCATAATCCTCAATTTCGAATATATGAGAAATGTAAGCAACTCTTATATTCATTAGCCTACTAGCTATCTAAATCATTTTTTAATCAAACCTCTTTAGAAAAAATAACATGGAACCATAAGTTTTCTTACAATCATTAAATGAATGTAGGTTATCAACAAAAAATTTTAACAACTCCTAGAATGACATCTTTTGAATATATTTAATGTGATTTTCATTAATCTTAGGCCTAATGTCATTAAACATTTTCAATATCCCAATCATCGAAGACCGGTAGTGGTTTCTAGATGATGTAGAAACTTATTCTACAATAAAACAATATCCCTAAAAATAATCATTAAGAAAATTTTAATATTAATATAAGTCGTAAGAGTTGAAACATAAAACTTCCCATGAAAATTTCAACTAAGGAAATGTAACATGACATTGAATCAGAACATTCAAATAAGTGGACCAATCAAAAGACACTATGATAATCACATAATAAATTGAGTGTGAAAAATAACAATGGAAATCCAACTAAAAATCATAGTTCAAATTATATTTGAATGAAATTTGGAATTTACACTCATATTAGTAATTTTTTGTGCAATCTTACAATGGGAATTCCCATTAGAAATTTCTAGAGGCAATTTCTAGGGAATTTTCACACTAAATTTCCACTGGAGGTTTCAAGTGGGGTTTTCTAGCAGAGATTTTCAACGGAAATTTCTAGAGGGTAATTACAATGGGTATTTCCGTTGGATATTTTCAGGGGAGATTTCGAGTGGGGATTTCAGGTGGGGATTTCCAGTGGGGATTACATTGGGAATTTTTAGTGGGGAATTACACTTGGAATTTCAAATGGGAATTTACTATGGAAAATTAAAATGGGAATTTAATGTGGAAATTTCTATTGGGTATTTAAAGTGGGAGAATTTACAGTGGGTATTTATAGTGGGTATATACCGATGGGATTTCTACTAGGGATTTACAGGGGGACAATTTCCTATGGGAATTTCGAGTGGGAATTTCTCATTGTAATTTTCAGTGGGTATTTCCAGTAGGGATTGATAGTGGGAATTTTTAGTTGTAATTTCCAGTGGGAATTAACAGTGTGAATTTTAAGTGGAAATTTCACGTACAAATTTCTAGTGGGAATTACTAGTGTGAATTCCATTGGGAATTTCCACAATAAAAATTACCACTGGGAATTTATAGTGGAAATTTCAGTGGGAATTACCATGGGATGTTTCAAGTGGTGATTTGAAGACTAAATTCCCACTAAAAGTTCCCAATATGAATATCAAGTGTTAATATGAGGCACAACTCAACCTTTTAGCTTTAAAATTTCAATAAATTCTAAAATTGTTATGTAGTTCAAATTATAATTCCATAGGAATCCAAGTTTCCATTAATAAATTATAGAGGTAACTTCTATTGGGAATTTACAGTAGGAATTACCAGTGGGAACTCCCACTAGAAATTTCAAGTGTAAATTCCCTGTGAAAATTTTGAGTTTCAATACCTAGTCAGAATTCCCAAGCTAGAACACCAGAATTATCCCTACAATTTCAACACATTCTATAAAGTGTTATGTAGTTCCCAATATTAATTACATAAAAATATAATTTTTATACAGGAAAATTTTAGTGGGAAATTAAATTGGAAATTCGTAGTGGGAATTTCTAGTGGGACTTCCAACATGAAGTTGCAACTAGGAATTATCAATGAGAATTTCAAGTGTAAATTGTTGAGCAAAGTATTGTTTTCAAAAATACATAATAATTTTATTTAAAGGGGAGATTATTGAAAATAATACTCTATCTCTTTATTATAATTATGATGCTCACAAATACCCTTAGTTATTTTCTAATGATTTTATTTAGTATTTTTCAGGAATTATTAATTTATTTTACTCTTGAAATAACGAGAATTTATTACTTGTTCGGAATATGCTTTAATCACATCCTGAAATCACTGTTCATACCTTATTCGGAATCTACTTTAAGCGTGTTCTGAAATCACTATTCACACCCTACGTGGATAAACGTAGCGTAAGGATGAAAAGTGTGTATACTTTTTGAGATAAGAGAAAAGTAGGGTTAAACAACCATATATTTTCAGAAAAGTATGGAAGAAGAACCTTACATTAATAAGGAACCATACGTTTTGGTTATCAACGAATTATGAAAGGAGAACAGTACGTAAATACTAAACGTTACGTTTGTTTCTCAAATGTATGGTTCATCAACCTTACTCTTATAAACAACCAAATGTTCTTGGAAAAGTATGGTTCAAGTAAATGTATGGATCTTTTACCGTACGTTTGGGAGTTAAAGAAAATGTATGGATGATCAACCCTACGTTTAAGCTCAACCTTACGTTTGAAGAAAGTAATATGAACCCAACATTTATGATTCAACCTTACGTTGTCAACCTTACGTTTGAAGACTATGTCATAAACCCTACATTTAGAGGCCATGTCATCAACCTTATGTTTGGCGTCAAAAAGTTGGAAAGACGATATTTTTATGAAATGGTCAGCAAGATGATTATTGGGAGGATTTCAAGCCGGATTTAAAGTCATATTTAAAGTACGAATTTGACCGATTTAAAGCCGTTTTATTATTGGATTAAAGATCGAATTAAAAGGAGCTTTTTATGCCGAGTTTTCAGGGAAGTTGCGACTACTCTGTGCATTTAAATTTTTGAATATTTCAAATCAGAAGGCGACTTTTATGGATATAATTATGCAGGAGATATGCTCAGATTTATTATATATGTTCTCTCTAAACAAACACCATATATGAGAGAGTGGTGATCAATCTATTATTAAAAAGGTGGAAAACAGAGACTGCATAAAATCACGTTGATCTACTGATTCAAAAAGGAGCGTCAAAGCTATGTTTGTTTAAGAAGAAAGAACTCGATAGAAGATTCACTTGTTCTACATCGAATATCTACTATGGATCTACTACTGCTGAAGTTGTGAACTATATCTCTATATCTACTTTAACCGGGTCGACTCATAATTGCTTTGTTTTGAAAATAAATATTTCTAGAGACGACGATCCATCTGCTGCCAATTGCATTCTGTTGCAATTCTGAAGATCAACTGGAAAACTTCTTTCTGAAATTCTTTTTATTCTTGATTAACCAGCTTATCGTTCTAAACTGTGTAGGTTCGTGTTTGAATAAGAAGGCTTTGTTTTGTCTTGGATTGTAAAGGTGTTAACTGCTTGTATTCAGTTGTGGATCGGTCTATTGAAACGAGGACCAGATAGTGAAAATCACCAAGCTTGTGGAGTTGAGCGTTGGTGGAGTGGACTAGGGTCCTTCTGTTCCCCAAACAACTATACATCTTTGTGTCTTGGATTTTATTTATTTCCGTTGCATGATCAAATCTGATAAATCATAAGGGACAGAACCCGTTCAATTGAAGAGTTAATGAAAAAATCTGAAAGACACAATTCACCCCCCTCTTTTGTATAATTTGTAGATTTAGATCCAACAAATGGTATCAAAGGAGGAGCTTCTGATAGAGCCTTAGTAAGCAAGAAGCATTTAAAGATTATACAACTGAGTATCATGACTGATATAAGATAAGGGATGCCAATGTTCAGAGTACCATATTTCAATGGAGACAACTATGGATGCTCGAAATCTCACATTATAATATATCTGAAAAACCTCGGATATATAGTCTATTAAATGATTCTGACTGCATATGAAATTCTTGAAAATCCTGAGACATGGAGTGCTGCTACAGAAGCAGAGTATGATATTAATTCGAAGGCTATGAATGCAATCATCTGTGGTCTAGGACCAAATGAATTTAACAGAGTATCTTAGTGCCTGAAAGCATATGAGATGTGGCAAACAATAGCTGTGGCCTATAAAGGAACAGACAATGTGAGACAAATGAGATATGCAACTTCCAAACTAAAATTTGATACTTTCAGAATGTTTGAAGGAGAAAGAATTACCCAAATGAATGGGATATTGATAGAAATTTTCAATAATATAATAGCTCTTGGAGAACCTATCAAACAGGCTAATCAAGCATTAAAAGTACCGACGGTACTTCCTACATGATGGAATGGTATCTCTGCTGCAATCAGACAATCAACACCTGTCAAAAATATAATCATGAGAGAGCTTATTAGTACACTGATGATGTATGAAGCTGAAATGCAAGATGAGACTAATGAACATAAATTGCTTATCAAAAGAGAAGATACTGCCTTGAATGTAACTTCACAAAAAAATAATAGAAAGCTGAAGAACAGCGAATTCAAAGCTAAATCAGAGAGATCTGACTCATCAAACTCAGATGAAGATCTCGCTCAGCTAGCCATGAAATTTAGAAAGTTCTATAGCAAGAAATGAGGCTTCAAAAAATCTTTTAAGAGAGATGATAAAGAAGTAATATTCTATGAATGCAAGAATATGGTGCATTTAAGACCATATTTCCCACAATTGAAGGACACAAAGAAGAAGAAATTCTTCAAAAGAAATGACTATGAGCAGAAAGACAAGAAATCTATGAAATCCACTTGGAGTGTATCTGAAGACTCCAATAGCTCTCCTGAATCAATCTCAGAGAAAGAAGAAGTCAATCTAAAAGCAAACATGTGTTTTATGGAAACACCTAATGAGGTACACTCATATTACTCCTCTGAATAAAATTATGAATCAAGCTACACAAATGAAAAACATACAGCCTACTGCAATATGCATGAAGAAAGATATGACTCACTATTTAAGAAACATAAGTCACTAAAAAACAAACATAATGCTATTTCAGATGAAAGAGATATAATGATGAAACAACATAAGGAATTAACTGAAAAATACAATTCGATTAACACTAACTATATTAATTTTCAATCAAGAATAAAAACAATGCAGGATGAAGTAGAATCTTACAAATAGGCAACATTGGTTTTTAAAAAAGGAGAAAATTCATTAAATAAAATTCTTGGAAAAAATGTCATTAAAAAGGATAGATTTGGAATTCGCAGTAAAGGAGAAAAACCTAAGCTATATAAAAATTATTTTGTTCCTAGCTCTAAAAATGTTAAGTGTAACTTTTGTGGGACAAAGGGACATATAGCTAAAAACTGTTTCCTAAGACAGTCTTAAATTTGTGGTATTAAGAAAGCCTATGTTTCAAAAGACTTATATGATTCAGCTTATTTTAAAAGAACAAAGAAAATATTGATACCAAGATCATTGCTAGCTAACACCCCTGGACCCAACAAAATATGGGTACCCAAGAAATTTGTTTGAATGTCTTTGCAGGTAGCAGGCCACCAGAGAAGAAAAGATATATGGTACATGGAAAGTGGCTGCTCAAAACATATGAGTGGAAATTCATTGAATTTTTCTTCACTGACTCAAAAGGAAGGAGGACTTGTCATATTTGGTGACAATGCCAAAGGAAAAATCATTGGCATTGGAACTATTGGAGATCCAAAAACAGTCTCAATCACCAAAGTACTTTATGTACAAGGATTAAAACACAATCTGATAAGTATCTGTCAACTTTATGATGATGGATATACTGTTGATTTTACAAACAATTCTTGTATTGTTTCTAAAGATAAACTGTTTAAATTTAAAGCACCAAGAACTGAAAATGTCTATTCTTTGGATTTAAATTCCTTGTGTAAACAACAAGTAAACTACTTGAATACTAATGTAAGTGAATCCTGGATTTGTAATAGGAGACTTGGACATTACAATATATATGTTTTAAATAAGTTATCTAAAAAACATTTAGTTTCTGATTTACCTAGTCTCAAATTTTAAAGTGACAGATTTTGTGATGCATGCCAACTTGGCAAGCAACAGAAATCATCCTTCAAATCTATTAATAATGTTTCTACATCTAAACCTCTAGAAATTATTCATATGGATTTGTTTGGACCCTTAAGAGTAGCAAGCTTAGCTGGTAAATTATATGTATATGTTTTAGTTGATGACTATTCAAGATTTACATGGATTTTCTTTTTGAAATTTAAAAATGAAGCTTTTACATTATTTGAAAGTTTCTGCAAATCTGTTCAAAATGAAAAAGGTTTTCATATAATCTCATTGAGAAGTGATCGTGGTGGAGAATTTGAGAATCTAGAATTTAATTCCTTTTTCTCAAACATGGGTATTAAAAATACCTTTTCTTCACCAAGAACACCTCAACAGAATGGGATTGTAGAAAGGATAAATAGAACCATTCAAGAAATGGAAAGAACTATGTTAAATGAATATATCCAACCTATATATTTTTGTGCAGAAGCTGCGAATACAACTTTCTATATAATTAATAGAGTTTTAATTAGACCTATTTTGAAAAATAGACCCTATGAACTATGGAATAACAGAAAACCTAAAGTAAATTACTTTAAAGTTTTTGGATGAAAGGTTTAAATCTTGAACACCAAAGATAATCATGGTAAGTTTGATCCAAAATTTGATGAAGGTATTTTCATAGGATATTCCGCTACCTCCAAAGCTTATAGAGTCTATAATAAGAAGTCAAGGATTGTTGAAGAATCATTTCATGTAAGATTTGAGGAATATGATCCCTTTGAGAAAAGGATAGATCAAATGGATGAACTTGACTCTAATGAAAACACGAGACTTGAAAACTTAAAGAACGATTTTGAAAATAATATAATAGAAATTCAGTCCAGTTCAGAGGAACATGATACTGAAGAACCTTTAAATTTTTTTCCTAGACAGTCTAGAACCCTAAAGAATCACCCTTTAGAAACTGTGATAAGTGACTTAGATATAGGAATTCAAACTAGAAGAAACTTAGGAAACCTAGTGGAATTCTCTACATTCCTATCTCAACAAGAACCCAAGACTATAGAAAAAGCTTTAGATTATGAAAGGTGGGTAATAGAAATGAAGGATGGATTAAACCAGTTTAAAAGAAATTAAGTTTGGGAATTAGTGGAAAGACCTAAGAATTATTCAGTAATAGGAACCAAATGGGTCTTTAGAAATAAACTGGATGACCAAGGCACAATAACTAGAAATAAAGCAAGATTAGTAGCTAAAGGATACAATCAAGAAGAATGAATAGATTATGATGAGAATTTTTCACCTATAGCTAGGTTAGAAGCCATTAGAATCCTTTTAGCCTATTCATCTTATATGAATTTTAAATTATTTCAGATGGATGTTAAATCTGCCTTTTGAAATGGTTATTTAATAGAGGAAGTTTATATTGAGAAACCTCCTGGTTTTGAAAGTTCTCAAAAACTAGATTGTATTTTTTAATTTACTAAAGCTCTTTATGGCCTTAAACAAGCACCTAGAGCTTGGTATGATAGATTAAGTTATTTTCTTTTGAAAAATGATTTTATTGTTGGATTGGAAGACCCAACACTCTTTAAGAAAACTATATAAAATAATGTTTTATTGGTTTAAATTTATGTTGATGATGTAATTTTTGGAACAACTAATAAAACTCTTTATCATGAATTTTCAAAATTAATTCAAGAAGAATTTGAAATGAGTATGATGGGAGAATTAAATTTCTTTTTGGGTCTTCAAATATTTCAAAAATATTTTGGAAATGTTTTGAATCAAAGGAAATACATTACTGATTTACTTAAGATATTTGGACTTGAAAACAGCAAGCCACTTATAACTCCTATGTGTACTAATATAAAACATGATTTGGATGAAACTAGGAAATTAGTTGACAACAAGTTATATAGAAGTATGATTGGTAGTTTGTTATATCTTACTGCTATCAGGCCAGATATAATGTATTCAGTATGTCTTTGGGATAGATTTCAATCAAATCCTAAAGAATCTCATCTAACCGCTGTTAAAATACTTTTTAGATATTTAAAAGGAACTTTTTTTCAATCTATTCTTTATCCTAAAGCTTATGATTTTAATTTGATTTTATATTCAGATGTTGACTTTGGAAGTTGTAGATTAGATAGAAAAGGTACATCAGGAACATGTCTCTTTTTGGGAAAGTCGTTGGTGTCATGGTCTAGTAAGAAATAACATTCAGTTGCCTTGTCAACAGCTGAGGCAGAATATGTTTCTGCTGGAAGTTGCTGTGCACAAGTTTTGTGGATGAAAAATACTCTTATGGACTTTGGATTGAATTTTAATAATACACCTAATTTATGTGATAATACAAGTGTAATTAATATTTCAAAAAATCCTATTAGTCATTTTTGAACTAAGCACATTGATATAAGGCGTCACTTTTTAAGAGATCATGTTATTAAAAAGGAATATTTTTCAAATTTATAAATACAGAAATTCAATTAGATGATATTTTTACTAAACCACTTCCCACTGCAAGGTTTGATTTTATTAAAGGGGAGCTAGGTTTATTTAATTTTAAATAATTTTTATTTTTATTTACTTTTATTTATTTTTTTAAATTTTATTTTGTTTTTTGAATACTGTTTTTTATTTTTTTTTCTACATATGAAAATTTTATTTAGATATATGTAATGATTAGTGATTACACAGGAATCAATGCTGTCAGAGCCTTTTCGACTTCTAAACTGTTTCACTTCTATCGAAACCGTTTCGAAATCCGAAAATCGCACTTCTGCTCCTAAACACTAATCTTTGAACCTCTGAAACCCTAACCTTCATACCTTCAGAGATTATCGCAGAGATGGTAAGAACTAAAAGTGCCAGTGAAGCCGATCCACGCAATGTCAAGAGACAACGCTCATAAGGAAGAAAAATCATACAGGGCAAGCTAATCGATCTCGACTGGTTATTTCAGAAAAATCTTCTATTGAAATAGGTGCTCTCATTTCAGAACCTTGAACAAACATTCAATAGTGAAAATACAGAATTTCTATATGAAGTAGAACTTAGATACTTCTTCAATTCTATACAGTTTAGTCTAGGGGATACTGAGGATAGTATGATGGCTAAAATAGAGGATAGGTATTTCTCAATCTAGTCGATCGAAATTGGTCAGATTCTCAACTTCCCTCATAAGGGAGTTTTTCATTTTGATTTGAAGAATATAGGAGATGTTGTGCATAAATATGAGGATATTATGTATTTTTTGTTTGGAACATCTTCTATTAATAAAATGATGGTGAAAGATTTAGAACCAGATTAGAAGATTCTAGTTAAATTTGTTCAGATGGGAATAGCTCCCAGAATAGAAAAAATGGAAAAGATTTTGTACCTTGATATGTACATAATGTATCTTCTGTTAAGTGATATCAAGTTGAACTTCCCAAGAAACATGATAAGGTATATCAATTACTGCTGCCAAAGTGACGCCCGGATGAAATTTTATCCTTTCGGTCGATTTATTTCTAAATTGTTGCTTAAGAAAGACATGGTGAGATTAGTGGATGTCTGAGTACACAATCATCACAATAATATGTTTAATTCTGGAACATTAAGGAATATTGGATACTTCTGGAGCACCCTTAAAGGAAAACTCTTTCGAGTAGGAGCTAAGGAAGATTCAGAGAGTGCTCAGGCCCAACTTGCTATGTCCAAGGAGGGACAGGATGAATCAAGAGTTAGTAATGTGGCAAGAAAGATCCGATTTGAAGTGGAAGATGCTGAGGAAGAAAGGAGTCAGGAGGGACATCAATCTTGAAGAACTAGAGCTATTAATGAGGAAATTACTTCCCCTACATTGGAAATAATAACAGAAGCTTTATTTTCTTATTCCCTTGTAAAAGTAACTTTTATTGATAAGACCATATAAGTTGTTAGTGAAAGAGAAACACTAGTAGAGGGGTCAGGAGCTAAAGAAGAATCTCAAAGGGAGAATCATGAACATATTGTAGCTGATGTTGAAGTTACACTTCAACAGAACCAAGATAAGGAGGCAGTTCCTTGTGGGGAAGTGGCCAGACCTCAGGAAACTCCTGAAAATGTTATTCTTGAAAATCCATTGGAAGGCCAAGATGCCGATGTTTGTGGTGAGAATGCTTCTGAAGCTCACACAGAATTACTTCAAGAGGATTTTTCTGTGGAGGAGTCTGCGGACTATAAGGAAAAATCTGTGGATCATCCTTCTCAGGAAAAAGAAAAAGAGAAATATGATGCTGAATAATTACCTTTGGTACTGCTGCATCATCCAGAGCCTGAGAATGAGAATGAAGCACAGGGTGCCTCTGATTCAAGGAAAAAAGAAGTTGAAGAACTGTACAAAAAGGTGTCTCAGTTAGAATATGAGAATGTCACTCTGAGAAATGTATTAACCTTTGAACAATTGAGATTTCAAAAGCTAAAAGAGAGTACAGTCTCAAGGCAAGAAGTTGAAATGTTTAAATAGGATATGTTGACTGAAGTTGCCCATTTGAAATCTAAAATGGTTATGAAGTCAGATTTATCAGATCTGAAGTTGTTTACGGATAACCAATTTCAATCAGTTGCAAATTATTCTTTTAGTGGATCAGGTACTTCACCTAATTTAATCAGAAGGTTTCAAGCTATCACAGCTGTGATGAGCAACATGAATGACAGGTTACAAGATATTCAATGTAACAGTGCTCCTTTATCAGTGTTGCTGTACAATCAGAAGTTTTTAGTGGATCAACTGACATCTAGTGAGCCATTGATCAGAATCCTGTTAAATCTGTTATCAGAGAATCTGGAAATGTTTGTCG
The DNA here is from genome assembly GCA_963277665.1 of Viscum album. Lineage (NCBI taxonomy): Eukaryota > Viridiplantae > Streptophyta > Magnoliopsida > Santalales > Viscaceae > Viscum > Viscum album. Next base: position 1,895,804,671 of record OY728119.1, read on the forward strand.
AAAAAGAGGAAAAGATGCATGAGTTCTTCAGAGTCAATTTAATTGAGGATATTCATATGTCTCAAGAGAAAAGAGATCTCATTATCAAACCTGCAGATGGGATGATGAAGAGACTCAGGGAATAGTTTACAGAAATCAATTCTGCAATCCAGAAGAGATAGAACATGTTGCTTATCTTACCCAAACCTTGATTACTCTATATATCATTGTCATGTATATACTACTATTTTTGAATGAAAATTTACTTCATTGTTTATTTGTTTCTTTCTCTATTTGTTTATTACTATTTTAAGTTAACATATGCTAGTATATTAGATAAATTTACTATTAAACAGTTCATTATAGCATTTACTAACAGTTCAGTGCAGTATTAAAAGTTTTAAAATCCATGATTTGTTTTTCGTTTTGATATCACAAAAGGGGGAGAATTTGGATACATACAACATCATATTTTTATTTAGGGGGAGAATTACTTGAGAAATTTGGATAACCACAACATTTTATTTTACAAAACATTATTTCAATAGTTTTATTTATATTTAATGTTTTGGATACTTTTCCAGATTGTTTATTATAAAGGTTATTTAGAAGGAGAAATTTGGATAAAACTAAAAACTTTTATTTCTAAAGAATTTTTTTTTCTGGGGGAGATATTTTTATTCAAACAATTTTTCTAAAATTAAATATTTTTTCATCCTCTCAAAATTCTAAAACTTTATGTAACTAATTTTGAAAGATAATTTCATAAACATAATTTTATTATTTTATGGGTTTTGTGATTATGAAAAAGCGGGAGATTGTTAAGCAAAGTATTGTTTTCAAAAATACATAATAATGTTATTTAAAGGGGGATATTATTAAAAATAATACTCTGTCTCTTTATGATAATTTTGATGCTCAAAAATACCCTTAGTTATTTTCTAATGAATTTATTTAGTATTTTTGAGGAATTTATTAATTTATTTTACTCTTGAAATAGCGAGAATTTATTAATTGTTCGGAATCTACTTTAAGCGCGTCCTGGAATCACTGTTCATACCTGACTTATTTGGAATATGCTTTAAGCACGTTCTGAAATCACTGTTCATACCCTACATGGATAAACGTAGTGTAAGGATGAAAAGCGTGTATACTTTTTGAGATAAAAGAAAAGTGTGGTTAAACAACCATACGTTCTCAGCAAAGTATGGAAGAAGAACCTTACGTTAGGAAGGAACTTTACATTTTGGTTATCAACAAAGTATGAAAGGAGAACCCTACGTAAATACTAGACGTTACATTTTTTTCTCAAAAGTATGGTTCATCAACCTTACTTTTGTAAACAACCATACGTTCTTGGAAAAGAATGATCAAGTAAAAGTATGGATCTTTTACCATACGTTGGAGAGTTGAAGAAAACGTATAGATGATCAACCAAGCGTTTAAGATCATCCTTACATTTGATGAAAGTAACATGAACCATACATTTATGATTCAACCATATGTTTTCAACCTTATGTTTGAAGACTATGTCATCAACCCTACATTTTGAGGCCATGTCATCAACCTTACGTTTTGCGTCAGAAAGTTTCAAAGATGATATTTTTATGAAACGGTCAGCAAGCTGATTATTGGGCGGATTTCAAGCCGTATTTCAAGTCTTTTTTAAAGTATGACTTTGACCGATTAAAACCCATTTTATTATTGGATTAAATATCGAATTAAAAGGATCTTTTTATGCCGAGTTTTTAGGGATGTTATGACTACTATGTAAGTTCAAATTTTTGAATATTCTAAATCAGAAGGAGAATTTTATGGATCTAAATATACAGGACATATGCTCAGATTTATTATATATGTTATCTCTTAAAAAACACCATATATGGGAGAGTGGTGATCAATATATTATTAAATAGGTGGAAAAAAGAGACTGTAGAAAATAACGTTGATCTTCTGATTCAAAAAAGAGCGTCAAATATTTGTTTGTTTAAGACGAAAGAACTCGATCGAAGATTCACTTGTTCTACATTGAATATCTATTGTAGATCTACTACTGATGAAGTTGTGAACTATATATCTATATCTACTGTAACTGGATCGACTCAGAATTGCTTTGTTTTGAAAATAAATATTTCTAGAGACGACAATCCATCTGCAGTCAATTGCATTCTGTTGCAATTGTGAAGATCAAAGGGAAAACATATTTCTGAAATTATTTTTATTCTTGAGTAACCAGCTTCTCGTTCTAAGCTGTGTAGGTTCTTGTTGGAACCATAAGGTTTTGTTTTGTCTTGGATTGTAAAGGTTTCAACTGTCTGTATTCAGTTGTGGATCGTTCTGTTGAAATGAGGACCAGACAGTGAAAATCACCAAGCTCGTGGAGTTGAGCGTTGGTGGAGTGGACTAGGGGCATTCTATTCCCCGAAACACTATACATCTTTGTGTCCCTTCTTTTATATATTTCTGCTGCATGATCAAATCTAATAAATCATATAGGACAGAACTTGTTCAATTGAAGAGTTAACGAAAAAATATGAAAGACGCAATTCACCCCCCTCTTGTGTATAATCTGAAGATTCAGATCCAACATAAATTCCCAGTTTGAATTCCCAATGGTAATTTCCAACACACAATTTATAATTTTATCTCTACAATTTCAAGAGATTCTATAAATTTTTATGTAGTTCCAAATTATAATTTCAAACCAATGTGGCTTCCTAGTGGGAATTTCGAGTAGAAAGTCGGGTGACAATTCATAGTGGGAATTACCACTACCACTGTTAATTTCGGGTTAGAATTTCCCCTAGAAATTTCAATTGGTAATTCAAGACCAAATTAGTGTGAATTATCTCTAATATTACAAGTGACATAAATGACTCACTGATATAAATTAATTAGAACTTCCACTCAAATATTCCACCATATAAATTACTAGAAAACAAATAAAACTTTAACATAAATATTTGAACATCAACATTATATACTAAATGAAGAACATCGCATTTAGAATATTCCCTTAAACCAAAAAAACTAAACCAAATTGAAGTAATATTAATATATTTATCTCCCTATTTTTTTAGGTTTTACAAACATTGAAAAACCACAGTATCCCAGAATATGTAAAAAAAATAGCCAGCTGAAACGAATAAATTGACTAAACCACCTGTAATCTTCCATCATTGGTGGTAAGAAACTATAGTTAGTTGTGATACTCACCAATGGATTCACAAAAAAATTTCATCATTTTAGATGTGGGATGCTCACATGTCTAGATGATGATTTATTCATTTTGGTGGTGTATTTCTCAATGCGCTGGCCCTTAAGTTTCCATCGATGGACTAGCTTAGGATTCCCTCCAAGTTTCACAGATATGTTCGCTGATATCATCACTGAATGATGCGACTAGCCTCATATTAGATAAGATATGTGGTAAGGATTTAGCTAATGATTTCATCACCAATGGATCTGCCAATGCGTTCCCCAAGATTTCCCACTGACAGCCTCCCTTTATATTTCCTTCAAGTCTCGCCAATAGGTTCGTCTTCGATGACACTGATAACTTCATTGAGGGTTTCGATGACCATCTTCGCACAGAAAGCTGACTGATATGTTTTTTCAAATGTCGACCGAATTCCCCATCATATTTTAGTCAACCCATTTCAAATTGAAGGGCTAGAAAATGTTATAAACATGTGTCACAAATTCTGTGGTCAACCTGAGGGTCAAGATGATGATTGAACCTGAGATGATTATTTTAGGAATTAGAGACAGTGAAACCATCCAAACATCTCTCTCTATGTCCCAATAAATGGTATTCTACCTGATACTTTCTCCACACTCATCTCTCATACCCTAATAATGGAGGTTGCATTCCTTTCATTCTCTTACCACCTTGATTTTATGTTCATCTTGTTTGTGTTGGCCAAAACATTGAAATCCATCCACAATAACATAGCTCCCAGTTTTCCCCCTGGACCACCTAAGCTGCCCCTCCTCGGAAACCTCCATCAACATCAGGGGACTTTTCCCCATTGTTATTCAATATATTTGGCTCATAAATATAAACCATATGAATCTTTATTTTTTAGAGGCTTCCACTATCACCATTTCTTCACCAAAAGTTTAAATGGATGTGCTTAAAAATCAAGACACCCACTTTGTATATAGGCCTATGATTTTTGGTGTAAAAAGTTTTATATAAGGGTGTAGTGAAATTGTCTTCTCATAATATGGTTATTATTGGAGGTGAATGCATTAATTTTTGAGTCTGAACTTATATACATGAATCAAGTTCCCTTGTTCCATCGAATAAGAGAAGATAAGGTGCCTAATTTCATCCTGATTATTTCTATGATAGCTAAAACATCACCTTTATTAAATTTTAGTATAAATATTTATTCCATGAATTACGGAATCACATCAAGAATAACTTCTGGTAAAAATATCAAGGATCAAGAAGCATATATATCAGTTATAAGGGAGTTTTCCAATACCTAATTGGTTTCAATGTGCCTGATTTATATCCTACAATTAAATGGTTATTCCATATTAATGTTGTGATGTCAAATATGGAAAGGCTACACCGTATGGGAGATGTGATCCCAGAAAACATTGTTTCGGAACATAAACAACATAAAACTATGAAGAGAAATGATGGCATTCGATAAGAACATGGGGATTCCCTTATAGAAGTTCAACAACAAGAGGATGACTTGAAATTATGCAATGAAAAAATCAAAGAAACAATCAATGTATGTTCTACATTATACATGTGTTCTTGGTACAACTATCATTTCCTTATATCATTATTTTTTATAACATATTTAGTGTAGGGAGCGATACATTTTTCATGATAAATGAATGTGAAATTTCGTAATTGGTACTAAATCCAAGCTTGATGTAAATATTACACAAAGAGGTGATAAGGATTTTAATGGGAAGAAAAATGCAGATGAGGCACGTCTCCGTGAACTAAAATACTTGAAATCTGTAATCAGAGTGACATTGAGGCTACACCTAAAAGGCCCACTCCTATTTTCAAGAGAATGCATAGAGAGATGCAAGATCAATGGGTATGAGATTCCTCCAAAGGCTGAGTTTTTTGTTAATGTGTGGGCCATTGGTCAATACCATGAGTGTTGGGTGGATGCTTAGAGGTTTTTGCCTGAACAAATTCTGAATAGTAAGATGAATTACAATGGAATAGACTTTTAATTCATACCATTTGGGTTGGGGTCCGGATATGTCATGGGATTGTGTTTTTGCATGGCTAGTATGGAGTTGGTGTTGGCGCAACTGTTGTTTCATTTTGACTGGAAGCTCTTTGTCGGAAAGAAACCTGTAGAACTAGACATGATTGAGAGTTTCGGTGTTGTGGTTAAATGAAAAGAGGATCTCTACTCAGTTACCATCCTCCATTAATATGACTTTCCTATATGAATGAGTTAATTTTATATTGGTAAAATCTGTGAGGCTCCTCAATTTATGTTGTGTTCAATAAGCCTATTCAAGTTAGTGAACTTGTTTTCATATAACCACAGGTCACTATTTTTAGATCTGTTGTTAAGTTATGATTATGGAATTTTTAATAATTATTTAATGTTTTGTAATAATTTGAGAAGAAGTGATAATAGGAGAGAATGTGGTTCTTAGTGAAATAGTTACATGCTACCCAGTAATAGCCAACAATGGGTACCCAACAGCCTACCAGCATGTATACGATGGTAGTCATGTATCTTTAGAATTTAGTTATTTCACTAGTGGGTACCCATAAAAATCAACAAATTATAATTTTAATTTTATATAATCTACATATAATAAATTATATTGTAAATTACTGAATATACTAATGGTATAATCAGTTATAAGATTAATTATATTAATAAGGATTATATTGTTACTTTTTTATAAAATATTAAATATTAATTATACTAATAATTAATAATAATATTATGAATTTTTAATTACATAATTAATTAATAACATATATAAATTATATTTATAGTTATTTAATAGATTATTGATATTATCCATTATTAATTATCCTAAATACTTAAATGGTTTTTAATTATAATATCATTAAATATTTAATGTTTTCAAATAATTTGAGTCTTGATTGAAGAAGTGGGAAGAAGAGAGAATGTTTCTCCCAATGTAAGTGTCACCTAGTACCTTGTAAAAGAAAAAAATGGGTACCCAATATTCTAAAAACATCACATATCAGATTGAAGTGTGATCAATTACCCCACATAACAAATGATTTCTGGATTGTTTTTCTAATGATTAAAAACAATTAGAACATTTTTTCTTTGTTTTGACAATGTGAGGTGTATTTTAAAATAAAATGAACCTTATATTGGTAACATTAATTTTGAGTCTCACTTGCCACATCATTTTTCAATTTGGCATGCGATCAAATTACATATTCTACAAATGAATTATGGATCATTTTCAGGAAAAAAACAAAATAAATCGGAGATCATTTTTCTTAATTTTGGCTATTTGATGCATGTTTTAATAAAAATGTCACTTTTAATGTGAAAATAGAAACTTTTAGCCATTCTTTCAACATCGTGTGTTGTATTTTTGTCTGACGGATGTGTTGAATTTAGGTGTGATCGATTCCTACACATTACTAATGAATTATGGATTGTTTTACTGTTGTTTGAAAACAATAAAAGATTCTTTTCTTGGTTAGGACAACAGGATGCACATTTTAAACTAAAATGACACATTTATATTGAAAAAAATACAATTTTAGTCATATTGGATACATCATGTGGAATACTAATGTTATCTCAATTCATATATCTTAAAAAAACTTATGGGTCATTTTCCAAAATTTTCATGACAATATGAGCTTGTTTACCTAGTTTTGTCTATGTTTTGTTTGTTTTAGAGTTTTTTTGTAAAAAATTATATTCAATTAATAGATAAAATAATATGATGTACATGAGGATTCATCCAATATGGAATGTCATCTAACCAAACATGTGACTCACAAGTGAGATCACGCATTACTATAAAATGAGCCACACTATTCCCCTCTAGTAATCCAAAAGGTTGGGTACCATTATCTGGGGCATGGATCGCATTGATAATGGTTAGAAAATATGATTCTAAAATAATATATTTCCATCCTCTCACGATGGAAAATAGTAAACCCTCAAAAATTGCCTATGGTTTAGCCACTAGTGGTTCTCAAAGTGCATGAAGAGAGTTATAGATGGTCGTAATAATGACTCCATTAGAGTCACAAACTAAAATAGCAATACCCACAACACCTCTTCCAGAATGGGACACATCAAAAATAATTTTCAAAAAATCCATTGGGGGAGGGTTCAACTTTCAATAAAAAAAGTGCATGTAGGTTCTCAATCTTCACATAATTACACTTCCAAATTTCTAGTCATGATTTTACTCACTCAACCCATAATGATTTTTTTATTATGTGATGTTTAAAAATGAAGTCATTTATTGTTATTTAAATATTCCAGGACATTATACACATCATATAAAACATCTCTACATGGAGATAATATAAAAATTTACAAAGAATTAATTCCATTTTTGGCACAATATCTACTAGGTGGTCTGCGTTGGAAATCCACACTTTCTAGATGGCCTTGGAACTTGAGCAGGTGAAAATTATATGAATGAGGGACTCTAGAATTTATATGTATACAAGACATGTATGACTATTTTCATGATAGTAAATGGGTAATTCCTTCGATGGGACAATGCAAAAACATAATTTACAATATAAATGGCACACATTCAGTGGAACACCAAGATGCCATAATGATTGCCATAGCACATTGACCTTTTTGGACTTGCGACCTAAGTCCCCTCAAATACAGTAATTTTAATAGGTAAATTTTGGAGCACTATTCTTTGTTAAAAAACCTACAATTTCTCACATCATTAACTAATTGGATTTTGAGGATGACTTTTGTATCTCTCTCATTGAACCCCTCATCTAGGTTTTCGATATTCAAGCAATTCCGGGCATTATTAAACATGGAGTTTATTTTATATTCTTCTCAATGAGGAATCAATGGTGAGGATTCATTCATCCCATATTCATCAAACAACCAAGAATCACTAAAAATATTTACCATGGAACCATCTCCAATTCTCTAATAAAGGCCTCCATAGAGAATCGCACATGGCCTTTATTGACTTCTCTAGAAAACAATGGGGTATGGGCCCAAAACCAATACATAGAAATCTGTATGGGGAAATTATTTGGCCTATAGAACCCACACACATAATGACCAGTCTCCACCCATTCTTTTCTAGAAGGAAATCGATAGAGTAGTATAAATCCTGAAACCCCATTCCCCTACAATCCTTTAGGATGATAATTTTCTATGAGGCCGCCCAATGAATTTTATTACTCCCATCATTGAGGCTCTACTAGATGTTATTGAGGCGGGATTAGATTTGATCAAAAATAAACCATAGAAGCATAATTAGGACATAACATTGGTTGTAATCACTTGATCGACCACATTGATAAGAGTTTCCTTCCCTACTTTGGATACGCTCTTAAAGGTATGTGCTTGAATTTTTTCCCACTTTTCCTCTGATTCTAAAAAACCTTTTTTAGAAAATCTGATCTTGTTTACTTATTTTTGGAAATGTGACATGTGTTTTAGAGTTAAATGTTACTTTTAATGTGTAAATCCAAATTTTGAGTCATGACCACCACATTTTGAGATAGATTCATATTTGGTCGATTCTTATAAGTCACACAAGAATTATGGATGATTTCCCTAATGTTCAAATGCAATCTATGTTTTTTTGCTTAGTTTTGATAATGTGATGGACATTTTTAACTAAAATGATACTTTTATATTAAAAATATGCACTTTTAGTCATACTGACAACATCATACAAATCAAAAATTTATTGTGGATCATTTTCCTATAGTTTGAAAATAATTCAATCTTGTTTTCCCAGTTTTGAAAATGTGGTTCACATTTGAAATGAAGATGACACTTCTATATTAAAAACATGAACATTACGTCATATCTTCCACATCGTATGTCATATTCATGTGCGGTAAATTCCTACACATATAAAATTGATTATAGAAAAACTTATCTGTAATAGAGTGATATAATAGAACACAATTTAGTTACTTTTCAAGGTCAAAAAAGTCTCATTAGACCTTAAATGATTTGTTTTCCAGGGTACCATAATTTTTGAACATTTGATTCAATTTCAACCTCATTATAGGGTGCCTAATTATATTTTTCAGTAGGAAATAAATTTATTCTCTGATCAAACAACCATATTCATATTATAGTGTTTAAATTTACTATTTTTTCTATTGTAGTGTTATTTTTTATTTAATATATTCATATTTTCCTAGTTTTACATATAATAAAATATGTAGTTGGTATTGGGTGTAAAATTGGAATCAAACACTCATACACACTCTAAGGGAATAAAAAAGCCCACAAACTCCCAGGGATAGTCTTTATTATTCTCTAATATTATTTATATTTTATATATAGGAAAATCTGTATGAAACACTTTTCCTTCATCACCTCCACTTCCAAGAAGTGACCCTTCTCCATTGTAGGTTGTATAAGATGAATCCCATCCTTCACTATCACCTTCCATTTGATAGGGCTCCCCTCCTCACATCAGAGTCCTTTGAAAGTGACCGATTGTTCCACCCCCATCATTGGGGATCCATATCCATGACGGTTATTCTTGCATAGACCAACTCTATCACCAACCCCACCATTAAGCAGGGCTTTGAAAATAATGTTTTAATATAAATATGGGAGCATCAATAAAAAATTATATATTTCTTTACTTATTCTAATATATGTTAATAAAAATATATATATATAACTATTTTTGTCTGCACGTGAAAAATATAAAATGGGTACATTTGTGTGTAAATATGTATGTATCAATATGGTGTAAATACATCATAGAAATATTTATTCTTATAAATATACCATTATCATTAAACATTGTATATAAATTTATTTAAAATAGATATATATAAATAAATTATAACATATTTTTATTTAAATGTACAGTTATATGTAAATATGTAAAAAATATATATTTTAATATATAGACATATGAAAATATGTGTAAAATGTATAAAAAACAAATATAGATAGAAATATATAGATATATTTTAAATTTATATTTAAAAATAATTATATAATTTTTTAAAATTATATGAATAAATATATAAATAATATTTAATTATGTATATATATAAATATATATATCATAAATTATTCAACAAGCATTTACGGATCAGGGGTAAAGGTGTTATGCATGAAGTAGTGGTCAGGGGTTTGAATCCATGTGCAAATAGGGCTGAATGGGCATAAAAAGTGTTGATAAAGGGGGTGGAGTGCACTGATAAAGGTGGTGTGGGCTTGAGAAATTTCAAGGAGCGGGTTCATAGGGAACCCAACACTTATAAAGGTGTGGCGCATATAAAAGGGATGGGGTTGAGTGATATTTTTTTAATTTTATGGGTGTTATCTTTTAGAAATTATAAAGGCACCCATTATCTGTTCTAAGAAAACAACAAATAAAGATAGTGATTATCGGTGCTTTATTTTTGAGATAATAAGGTTTAGTTAATTTTATGGTCTCCAAGCCTGTTTGTTCTTTTATAGCACAAATAATGGAAATTTTTTTCTGACTATAGAAGAATAATTAGTAGTAGGTGGGTGTGAGGGAGATTAAATTTCATTTAAGGTATTTTTCAATGTTTTGTTTCCTTCGATAGAATTAAATCAAAGATCATGGGGACATGGGACTAGTGCAATTAATCAAAGTATATTGTTGATTCAAGAATGGGATATCATTTTTAATCCCTTCAGATTTAAATATTCTAGTGTATTGGTATGAATTAAGATTATAATAATTAATTAGATTCTTTTGAAGTCACATATCCTTTTTGATGCAACATATGTAGTTGGAATTGTAATTAAAATGGATAGAGAAACTGAAGAGACTATATATGGTCACTATTCTAGGATCCTTGTGGAGGTTTACATAGCTTACCTTTGGTTATTAAAATCATATTGGAAAATTATGAGGCTGACATTATCCATTATATTATGTATGAGAAGACTCCCCCATTTTCTATTTCATGTAAAAATAAAGAGAATATGCAGGAAAATTGATGTAGAGATTCATTTATTCATTCTTTTCACAAAAATGGTCATGATGAGAGGATATGTTAGGAAAAGATGAAAGTAAATAATACTATTAAGGTGGTGACTATTCAAGGGTAGGAGATTGTGTGAGGACAATATTGAAAAGAGGTAATGTATAGTCAGAGGAACCAAGTGTGCATGGTTTCATTAAAAATATATAATTTATTCATTCTCAAGAAAATGAAGGATGTTCTTAGAAAATGATGGTAGAAAATTCTTCCACAAATGTAGATCCTAAGCTTCATGTTAATAGTTTTCAGGTATAATATTATTCTTATCAGCCTTTGAATCTAGAGTAAGGGAATAACTCTCTAATAGGATTCTGGAATTGAAAAAATCTAGTTGGTCCAAGGACGATCTTGAGGATTAATGGATTGAAACACATACAAGGGTTCCATTTGGGATTTACTATTTAATGGGATTGAGGGTGGGTATACTGATTTTACTTTTAAGTATGAACCCTCTAATAGTGATCAAATTGTACTAGCTAATGTAAATTATGTGCTATTTAATGAACATAAAATAATCACTACTGAGGTTAAAGTGAAAATAAAAATGCTCACTGACTCTTCAAGGAAAGTAAAATCATAACGGTGGGAATATAATGGCTCTGCTTGGGCTTGAATTAGAATTTATTTATAAAATTATTAGAGGGTGGATCAATCTATGGATTTAATTCATAAATACCTAGGTTTAGTGACACCTTCTGGTAGTTTGAAATATAATTAGAAGGATTAATATCAAATAGGATTTGAGAAATATTTCTATAAGGATCTTTAAAAAGTTATTTCAACAAGAACTCAAAAATTGGATTAATCATGCTGGATGACACATATCCCTTGTGTTGTTACTTCTTGCATGGTCATAGTGAATGAATCCAGAAAATAACAAGCTGGTTTCAAACCCATTTTATATAGATCTTGATTTGGTAAAGAATCGAGTCTCGCTAAATCTGTTGATTGGGGAACCTCAAGTATAATGACAATGCCTTCTCAGAACCAATTGGCATTATGGAATATATAATCACTTATTTTAAGTAAAAGTCATGTGGTTTATACTTGTAAGAATGTTTTACACTCGACACAGTTGATTAATTATTATATTATTAATAATGTAATTTTTTAGTAATGGAGTTTCATGTAATTGTAATGTGGTATGTTGGGTTAGTAATTCCAATTCATTTTCCACACTAGATATCCTATATAATTTAAGATTGGTTCTCTAGAACTAAAAAATTGTAACAGGGTAGGAATAAAGCTAGATAAAAATAAAATTATGTTCATGATTACTTAAAATGAAAATGACACTCTATATGAGGAATTTGATAACCATATGAACTCATGGAATCCTATTATAACCTTGAGAAGGGGATAGTAACTATGAGTTAAAGGTGTTCAAGTAAATATTTGAAATTTTAGTAACTGGGTACGATATTAATCTTTTTGATCAACTTATCAATGTTTTCTGTTCTTTTCTTTTTTTGTGGCTGAGTTTTAGGTTGGATATAAGGTTTCCTATAATATATACATCAAACATGATGGAATGATATCTACTAATTGTTACATGTTTGAATTTGTCACTACCTAACCCTATCCATTTGTTTATATATATCTACAAACATTTTAACTCCTTGTTAAAATGGTGCATGGGGGTTGATTGAGACAACTGAAATGAAAAAGCCTATTGTATGATCAATCTAGGCCATGAATACATGACATCCATTGATAGAACAAGCCTATGTTTTGGGTAGATGACTACTATAGGTTGATTTCACATGATTGGATGATTTCATTTTTTGTATCTATTTTTTTGGTTTTTTTATCACTTGGTTCATGTAACTTTTATTTTAAGTTGGATGGTAGCTGTAATTTGAATCATTATCCTATCTACCTAGTAGTTATAGTCATTTTAATAATAAGTAAGGATCCTAGATTCCCAGGATCCTTTCTCATAGTTTTCAATTATATATATATATATATATGAACAAAAATGTATATATAAATGTGTGTGTGTGTTTATTTTTATGTATAATATACAAATAATAATAAATATATTTAAAAAAGTATTGTTTAAAATATATGTAAGTGAATAATTTATATAGAGTTGTGAATAAATATTATATATATAATACAAATACAAATTATTTAAATGATGCAGACTACCTTAATAGAATGTGATTTTTAAAGAAAAAGAAGAAACATGATATCTAGAAGTAAACAATGGATACAAGAACACATAAAATGATAAAACATGGAAAAGTAAATAACACAGAGGATATATGTGAATTAGAAAAAAAAATTACTCAGAGAAAAACTAAAACACCACCACTATAGTAAATTATTATGCGTAAAGAAATAACAACAAGAATAAATAGATAGAAGAAGAAAGATAAAGAATAAAACATGCGGACCACATATGATACCAATGGATAAATTTGTTATATCCCTAGAGTGTGAGGTGAAATCAAGAAAATGGTATGACATACACAAGAATCCCAGATGAATACACTAACGTAACCCCACAAAAACTGAAAACATGAATTGAAAAAAACCAAAACACCCATAAATGAAATACACTTACAGTATAAAAATACCAAACCTACACCCAGAACCTAAGAAAATTACCATAGACTAGGATGACTGGATCTTCTATGACTAAATATATTTGAAGGACTTGTATTCTAGAAAATGATTTCAATAATTGGGCTCTCCATCAGAGATCTTCACCAGATCAGGGGTGTGCACAAGTTGTCTAGTATGAGGTCCTCCCTCTCTCTAAAAAGTTATCTTATCTGATGGTGTAAAAAACGTCCAAGAACTGATACACCAATATATCAAATGGCCAACAACACATAGGTTAATGTATTGATGGGGGATGTATTATTGGAAGAGTAGGTGGGAAGGTAGACGATGTGTTAGGAGTAATAACTATGAAGATACACACAAATAGAAAATGTGGAAGCTAGAAAAATTGGTTGGAATAACAACTTCAAATGACATCATGGATTAATGGAATAATCAGAGTGGAAAGGTGGTTATGAGCATGCATCCCCACCAAATCAATATGAAAAAACACATAGTGAAGCACAAAGCATGCACCCATTAGTTGTTTTCTTGTGATTATTCATTGGAAAAAAATATAAATAAAATCATATAATCTCTATAATTCCAATAAAATAACATTTTATTCGATAGATTATGTGGCATGCATCACCGAACATAAACAACTAACAAAGTATATTTCTTTAAATTTAATCTCTTTTGATAGCTTGCGGAACACACAACCATGAGTCTAAATGAAATGTAATATTGTATACTATTATAACCTATAGATTAAATTGGTGGGTATTAAAAGGAATAACTAATTTAAGAAAAAATCTATGGTTACTTATTGAATTCAAATAAAATAATATTCCTTTTAAATAAAAAAATTGCTTTCTAAAAAACAATATTTTTCTAAATACGGAAAAATATCTCTTTGTGCACATAATTAAAAATTTATTTTTACTACTTTTAGAAAATTTATTATATGAAATTAACAACTTTTTTAAATCATAATATCCAACTCATCTAGGGGTATACTTTTCTTACTTTTATGACAAGTATCATTTTTTGATGAATAGTGAAAATTCTGAATTTTAGTTGAAAATTTATTTTTCATTTAAATTATAGATAATGTTAAATTATATTTTGAATTTGGTTTAAATTAACATTAGTTAACTTATATATTATCTAATACAATTTAGTTAATTAGAATTATTTTAATATATAATTTTTATATAAAAACCTTATAATCTTTTGAAAATTTTATTTTGGAAATGTCGTATTCTTGTCATACATGCAAAATTAAGTTTAAATTTAAATTTACATTTTCCACTTATGCGAATGGGATTTGGAAAAAAATATTACATAACCTTTATTGAATAATTTATATTTTTTAATTATATCAACTTAATTTCTGACGAACTAAATAGTGAAAATAGTAAAAATTAATTACCACGGTTAAGGTCAAAATCAATTTAATTGGTGTTAAACAAAAATTATGGGATAAAATGACCTAAAAAATAATAAAATAAATTTTATTGAAATATTTAAACCTTCTACCATGTAATATCTCTAATGGTTCATTATTGGATCATTTCTCATGAAACAAAACATGGGGGGAATTCATTCTTTACAAAAATTACAAGTGTGCCACTCATGTGAGTTATAAAAAGCCACCCCTCTTATCTTCGTCACACCATTAAAACTATTTGGATCATAAAATACCTACTCAAATAAATTAGAAAATTCCATCTCCTTATCCTATGATACTAGGTTTGGATATAAATACATCCTTGTAATGCTTGGGTGAAAAACTAAGTAGCATACCTGATGAAAAGGTAATGTTTTTCAATGATCATTTTTTTTATTCCTCCACCTCATTAAATTATTATTAAAACATAATGATATAATAGCCTCAATATAATAAATATAATGATATGTTTTCATGCTAAGGTAATGACATATAGGTACCTCTACTTCCTTAAAAGGGGATACATAATCAACATCCATGTGTACAGTGGAGTGTCGCCTCATGAACTAATGCCATTAATCTTTCCATCGCAACCTATCATGGACAGGTATGATGATGGATCTAAAGTATATATATGATATTAATAACATACATATTTCTTTGGAGACATTTTATCATATATATAATTTCCATTTCCATTTTGTAGGGTATATGATAATCTCACTCACATGTGTGGTGGATCGCCGCCTCCCAAAGTGATATGATTCATCCTTCAGTAATGGTTTACATGGAATGTAATAAGGATAATTTTAATAAATATATGTGATATAAATTATATAATTACGATATTCATGAGATATTTTTATCATTATAAAAATACAATATATCTTATTTTTTTCTTACACTTAAAGATTAAACATCATTCGTGTAGGAGTGGAAAACCGTCATCACGAAGCGATGTGACTCAACTTTCAACACCACACTAAATGGATGATAAATATAAATATATTTAATGAAATAATATATTACATATGATATTATGATAATTCTAGAAATACAGTATATTACTTACCTTGTTTCTATAATTATCATTGGAAAATTGAAACGTTACTGATGTGTACATATCACCTATGATCTATATGATTGTAGAATACATCATTTATCATAACCATATTTTTTAACTCCCTGAACTATCTTACCATCAAACTGGTATCCAAACCAGTGGGTCACATGGGATCAAGCATGTCTCCACATATGCTAGAGTACGCTGATGATCAATGAGGGTCTCAAGAGGAGATAGTGGGGAGACTATAACCTCTTATGTGAGATGGGCAATAGAATAATAGATTAAATAGAAATAAGAAATAAAATTAGTAATACATGAATTAAAAAAATCATAATACATATTTGAAAATGACAAAGAAAAGTGGCCAATGCTTGTTTATAAAATAGATTAATTCATGGCATTGAAATTACACATGACAAAAAAAAGTAAAGAAGACAACATGTTTTAAAAAATAATAGAAAAAAAATCCCCAGGAGCGATATCCTTGAGCATCTCGAGCTCCAGCTCAGTTGTTTTCTCCATCCTCTTGTTATAATAAAGACATCAATAAATCTAGGGCTGACAAATATAAGGTCTACTTGGGTACCGAGGGTAGCCGAGCATGGTGTGATTTGAAATTCTAGTTGTTCAGCACTAATGGTGTCAATCCAAATCCAATGGAATTTTAATTAAAAAATGTGGGTATAATGAAATATAAACTGAACTAAAAGAATAAACAACAGTCGTCCAGGTTTTTAAAAAACACTTGAAGGTGATACCTCCTTTGGATAATTTTTGGAATAAGAGTCTAATAAAATCATGTTTATATATATAAATAATACTAGCATATAAACATAGATATATATATAGATAAATATCTATTTGGGTGGATTGGGACGTACCACCTCCATCCAATTCTAGGTGAACTCTCATGATCTTCCCCAAACCCAAGTCAAGAGCCCTTATTGTCATATTCACTAAGAATTTGATTCATGTTGGGGTGGATCGGGACATACAGCCATTATCCAAATCCTAGGGGAGCAGCCATGGTTTATCCCTAACCCAATACCAATTTCCCTTTTTCACTTGGTATTTTTCAATTGAAGATATTTTCTCAGGAGTATTGAGATGTACCACCACCATCCCATTCTAGGGGATCTCTCACGATCTACCTATAACCCAATAACAAGTGACCTTAGTATCTTGGTATGCAGGAATTTGATGTAGCGTAATCATAAGTGGTGTGGGGTAAGAATTATTCCAACCCATAACATGTATATATATCTGGCATGGAGTAAAACTGCCTCCTATCCATAATCCTTTATTTTAATGGCATATGGTAAATTTCCTCCCATCCATAGTCATTTATATTAATGGAATTTGGTAAACTACCTTTCATCCATAGTCATTTACAATAATGGCATGGTGTAAAATTCCTCCCATACATATTTAATTTACATAAAACCCATGTTTATATAAGTTAGGTAATCACATTCTCACAAAAGTACTTATGAAATCACATCCTAAGAATTTTAATTTAAAACGTCAATATACGTTTAGTCCCAATCAAATCATTCCATGGGGAAACAGCTTCTCATATGTTCCCTTATCCATACACAATTGTATTCTGAGGAAACCATTTCATTTAAACCCTTTAATACAAGGTTGGGAATTCATTAATACCTAATCATTTAATTGAGGTAGACCATTTAGCATAATTTATCTTATTCAAGGCCATTCCACTAAATTTTCCTAAACATGGAAAATTGATTCAAGGTGCAAGTATCTTGGTCAATTCAATTGAAGGATGTCATTATCATGTTTAATCCATCCAAATCATGTTCCTAGAATCCCCACATCTCAAGAACAATTCCATTTAATGGTTAAGACGGAACTAAATTGTTCTTCAGGGACACATGAATTTTACCATAAAGAGAAACTCATTGGAGAACATCCATAATAGTCCTGTGATAAACATGCTACGAGACCTTCCATAACAAAACATCAAGCATAGAGAAATTCTAATGTAATAAGCCAAGTATTTCGGATCTCATAGGCTATCAATGTGAGTTTTTTGAAAGCAGCGCACCTCCACTAATGGGGTTTTATTTGAAAACCCTGGTTGTGTTTATCAAATAAAACTTTTATCAGAACTATCCATTTATCAATTATAACAATTTAACATATCATAGGGAATTAAGTAACCAATTAATGCACTGTAAATAAAAATGGAAAGGAAAGGGACCATTCCATGTGGTGGAACCAAACTGAACATTCATGTCTTAGATATTTATAACTAAAATATGCATCTCCCCCACAGTAAATATGTACCTTCACATACATAGTTGAACACCTATCCCCTATGCACACACATTCATGTCCATGAAAATGTGCAAGGGGATCCTTACATATATGCTTATATGCATATATCCATCTCCACTCACCTACGTATGCATTTTAATTTATATACATAGGCACACCTACACCCATACATGTATATGAGATTCCATGGATGAATATAAATAAAACATGGGAATGTATATATATATATATATGTATGTATGTATATATATACTTACCTATTCCTAGGTAGGCGAGTTAGCTTATACCTGGTGACTTGAAACCACAAAAAACAATTCAACACACTACACAAAACATACTAAAAACCATAAAACAATTAAAGACCCTAATTTGGAGGGTTAAAAACTAAGTAGTGGGAAGAAAATATCACCATGGATGGTGGCGATTAACCGAATCGAGATGAACCACCTCACCTTCAGTGGCGGTTGATGGAACATAAATCTAAATTCCCTAAGAGACCTTTCACACAACCCTAGGACAAAGCAATTACAAAATCCATTAATCCAAAACCATATTGTTTTGGTCGAATACCACAGGGTGATGGGGATCCCCAATTACCACAAAAAATGAAGGAAATAGGGAAAGAGAAGGCTTACCTCACTGATCCGAGAGGAATCATTGAGGAAATCCAGTAGAAATGAAAACTGGAGAGGGAGCCAAAGGAGGGCTCAAGAACGTTGAAGGGGAACCTCCTTGTAGGGTGTATCATGTGGGTCTAGAGAGAGAGGATATGGGTGTAATGCTTAATTTAGGTTTTAATTTAATTTTATTTTAATTTAAATGATTTTTTAAAATAAATAGCACGCTAAACGGTTCATGGTGCACGATTCGCCAAAATATGCACCAATAGTGCTACAACCACTGCTTAAGAGATCCACCTCGCATGCTTTCTCTCGCATGGTTATTCTAACTGTTCAGAGACCGTGTGATTAATAGTGTTGAGGTACTGATCAAGGGTAACTTCCCGTGTTGGCTAGGTGCATGGTTTGGAAACCCTCATCTATCCAATGCAAACCACATTTGTCTTACCTACACAAGGCCACACAATTCCTGTTGTGGGCTACATGGTTTCATAAAAACCATCTACCCTCTATAGTCTTTAAAAACGTGATGTTTTTGGGTATGGTTCTATAGAACTACCCCAAGACAATGAGAAACTTAATGGGTATTCACCTACATCCAAAAACATGACTTTGAGAGGTTATAACTCTCAAAATTGAGTTATGAAGCTCATTTTTAAAAATCATGCAGTCAGTTATTGAAAAAGTTCCAATTCCTTCTCTTTCCCGTCCAGTTCAAAAAATAGGACATTACAAACTTATCACCTTAGAACTTATAAACCCTGAGAAACCTTTAAGAACAACATAACACAACACCTGACCTAAAGGGGTCATAAATAATCAATCCAATGGGGTTTCTCATTCAAAAACTCTCGTTTCACCTCCGAGTATTCATTAAAAATAAGGAACTCAACCCAATTAAAACTCAAGCCAACACTCGATCTCTAACCGCAACACCGAGACAACACTTATCAGGGCCCATTCAACTAGGGACACTATCATTACTTCATCTCATCAAGCATGTGGCCAACGTTACTTCCCACCTTAGGCTTCAACATTAAGTGCCCAATTCGAACCTATGGTTCAAACAACCATTTAAATTTCTACACTAGCACATCATCAAGAGATACAACGATGCTCCTGGTATGATTTCCGAAATATTTTCAACATTTTACCCCCCATCAACCTCATTTTTTCCATGTTGAGCTAAAATTAATTAAAAGTACTAACAACACCAACTACACTCATACCCACCTGATGATGGGCTAGAAATGGTCATTCATTGACCACGAACATTAAACAAGAAGAACCACCCAACAAGCTCAATAGATTGTAAATCATTAGTGTGGTGTAAAAAAAACTCTTTTAGTGCATCTAGGATGATGAAATATATGAAAAATACTCATAACTAACATGAGTGCACAAAAATTAAATGAATGGATTCCAGTCATGCATACCCAACTTCTAGAGAGAAGAATGGTTGAACCACAACTGGTCGACTTCAAAGAGGAAACATAGACTCACCTGTCGACACATCAATATTTAACCGCATAGATGAATTTATACATAAAGCATTCCATGATCATTCAACATACCACTAATTTCCATCCAAGACTGACAATTCTTCCCAAGGATTGCATACACTACAACCAGAACGAATTTGTCTTGCCAAGAAAGCATTGACATGATTCCAGAACTAGAAACCTCAAAGGATTCCAAAATGAACCGACCATCTTTCAATGGTCCTCCTTGGTGTTACCTCGACTTGGGAGGACACGTAACCACTAAAACTGATGAAACACTCCTCTAATCCATGATCACTACATCAAAGGATACAATGATGGTGAAAAAAACTAGATCATCATATCAAAACACCTGAGACGTCTAAAATCCATCTTTAGCATTGGGACAAACCTATTCATTAATGTTGAAGTCACTCTTCTTGAAGGTGAACAGAGACCAAGCTCAATAGCACAAGGATAAAATATTTAACTAATCTCATCCAGTTTTTTAGCACATTTAACACTCGTTAGTAATGTGTACATCAATGCATACTGCTCGATGAAAAGAAAAGGGTCAAACAACCAAAGAAGAAGCCGACCATGCCTGAGGCATGTCTATCCTTCTGTCGTAGAGCATAAATCCATGCTCACGTCCATAATGAAGTCAAATAAATTCATAAACACCTTTCCAAACAAGGGTTTCATTGGAAACAAAGTGTTCATCAAGTGACAACAACACCCAAATGATGCCAAATGTTAGATAGCACATGGTGTATAAAAGGCACAAAATATCTATGGGTTATACCTACCATGGGTTATCCCATTTAGAAGAAAAAGTATTGAACTATGAATTTGGTCATGCCAAAAAAACGGTTGTCTTAAAATCCTATCACCATGCCATCAAAAAAGAAACAAACCCAAAAAAAAACATGTGGTTCTGTTCTAAAGAAACTCAATGGGAGGCTTAAAACAACCCTTTCATGAGGATATCAACCAAGAAAACCACTACAAGATCCATTTCGAAGACCTTTACTTTGGTTAAAATTTAATCATTGATAATTTTAATGATCAAGAACAAAACATCAAGTACCATTTACAAAACAAAATCATTTGAACCTTTTTTTGAATAAATCCATAAGGAAAAGCAGTCAAATATCCTAAAAAACCTTCTATATTAGAAAATTTATCATGTAAATTAATTTTTAACGTACATGGAGACCTATGAATGTTCCACTGAGCCAACTTGGGTTTTCTAGAAAACAACCCATTACTTGTTGCTTAAATAATTTCCAATCAGAATTTAACAGCTATTACATTTACATCCATTCCAAAAATAACATGATCATTACCATTTAATACAGGTTTCCATTTCACAATTCATGATGTGAATATAAACTTCATGGATTGATAATTGGATTCAATTTATCAAAAAAATTACATTTCATAGTTTAACATCCTCAAATATAATGGTCTAATCATCTGGGTGGTCATCTACCAAACTATAAAGCACCCATACACATTATAGTTTTTCACTTGTCTCACATTTAATAAAAAATGAATTTATAATTACACATTATTTGTCTTTTATATTTTAAATCAGCAGTCTATAAACATGAAAATGATCAAGGATGTTTCAATACACAAATAACCCTTTCCTAGTTGTAAGGCGATCATGCACCTTAAAGCTGAAAACTGGATTTCACCGTATTTTCAACCATTTAAAATTTATCCCAATAAACTTATTTCATATTAAGAAATATCAAGAGAGATATCATATGTTCTAATAGAGAATCCTGAAATATCAAAAATGTAACACAAATAGTCAGACAACTTGGAATATAAACACTAAATCATGTTACGCTAACAGGAAAGCATGCTTAAGAATAAGTTAAGAAGGTACAGGCTAAGCATGTTACTTGGATACATAACATGGAGTATAAATTTTTTTACTAAAAACAAGGGTATGATATATCATATATAAAGCATTCTAAAAATCAAGAGCATTAAATAACACCAAATCAAATCAAAAAGCATCATACTAATGCTACTACAGAGAATAGTACATGAATCGTATGTTAATTCCTATGTCACTATGATGATGAATATAATGAAACATACTTTCCATATCAGGACAAGGGTAAAAATACCAAAAATTATATAAATCAATAAGTAGGAAAAAGTAAAAAATTTAATCGAGGTGAAATCATATCAATGTAACAACGAACAACAGAAACAGTAATCCTTTCCCAATTCATTTGGTCATTTCCCATACGTGGGGTTATCAGTCCCAAGCTCCACTATTAATCATCTGCCGAAACAATATTAATATCTTATCTACGAAACCAAATTAGTATAACAATTTAAATGAAACAATCTATGATACCACTTAGTAATGTAATCACCCAACTTACCATCGAACTAGTTGTCGGACCGGTGGGTCACATGACCTCAAACACATCCCCTCATATTCCAGAGGCTGCCTACTAGCAACAAAGGTCTTGGGTGGTGATAGTGGGGAGATTATATCCTCTTATCAGAGATGCACAATGGTATAATAGGGTAGATAATAATAAATTGGGGAATCAGAATACATAAACAATAAATGCGATAATACAAATAGGATATAACAAAAAAGGTGGCCATATTCAGTTTAAACAAAAGATGAATTCATGAAATATTAATGATTCATGAAAAATTAGTAAACACTAAAAAATTCATTATAGTACAATAAAAAATAAATAAAAGATAGAAAATCCCCACGATGATCTCCTTGAGCATCCAGAGCTCTAACTCGGTTCTTTGCTCCTAACTATAGGTATAAGCAACACAATAATCAACCAAGTTCTTAAAAATATGAGGTAGACATAGGTACCAAGGTTACCTGAGTAGGGTGTGATATGAAATATTAGTGGGTTGGAACCCACAGGTTCAAACCCATTCTAGTGTAATATTAATTAAGCAATGAATGTATAAAGAAATATAAACTGAAGTAAATGAATAAAAAACACTCATATAGGTTCCTAAGGGACATATAATGACGATACCTACTTCAGATCATTGCCGGATTAAAATAATGATAAATTAATATATAAATGAAGAGAGAGAAATATATATATATATATATATATATATATATATTGTTGTGGATCAGGATGTACCATTGCCATCCAATTCCAAGGGAGCTCTCACGGTCTGCCCCAAACTGAGGTCCAAGAGCCCTTAATATCCTGGCCTCTAAGTATTTGATTCTTGTTGGGTTTGATCGGGACATAACACCACCATCCAAATTCTAGGGGAGCTCTCACAGTCTACCCTAACCCAATACTAAGAGTCCTTAGCCTCTTTTCATTCTCACATTTGAAAATATGTTATAGAGAAGATCGGGATATTCCACTACCATCTGATTCTGAGGTATCTCTCACAGCCTTCCCCTAGCCCAATACTAAGAGCCCTTGGTCTCTTAGAAGGCCAGAATTTGATGTAATGTAATCATAAGTCACATGGGTTAACCATGCCTCCCACCCCTAACATGTACATATATCTACTATGGGGTAAAACAACCCCCATCCAAAATCATTTATATTAATGGCATGGGGTAAACATCTGTTTATATATAGTCCTTTATATTAATGGAATGTGGTAAGATTCCTCCAATCCATAGTAATTTACAACATTGAAATGGTGTAAACTACCTTCTATACATAGTCAATTTACCTATATCCCATGTCTATATAAGTGGAATAATCACATTCACACAAAATTACTTAAGGCAACACATCCTATGAATTTCAATTTAAAACATCATCATATGATTAGTAAAATTCAATTCATTCGATGAGGAAAATACTTCTCATGAATTCCATTATCCATACACAGTTCCATTCCGAGGAAACCATTTCATTTAAACCCTTTAATATAAGGTAAGAAATTCATTAAGACCTATCTATTTAATTGAGGCATTCCATTTCATATAAGTCATCATATTCAATTTCATTCCACTCAAATTTCTTAAACATGTATAATTGATTAAAGGTAAAAGTGTCATGGTCATTTACACTGAAGGATGTCACTATCAGATTTAATCCATCTTAATCAAGTCCCTTTAATCCTCGCATATTAAGAAATTCCATTTAATGGTTAATCCAGAACAATATAGTTTTTCCGGGAAATAAGTGTTTGTCCATCAAGGGAAACTCATTAAGGAATATCCATAAGGGTCGTATGCTAAACATACTACAAGACCTTCCATAAAAAAGCAAAAAACATAGGGAAAGTCCAATATAATAATCCAAGCATGCTACACCTTATAAGTTGTCACTGTGATTTTCTGAAAGCATTACACCTCCATTGGAGGGGTTTTATTATTAAAAACGGTTTTGTTTATCAAAAAAAAAAATTCATCAGAACAAACAGTTTTTCAATGATCAAAATTTAACTTATAAAAGGGCATTAAGTAATCAATTAATGAATTGTAAATAAATAGGGAAAGGAAAGGGGCCCTACCTTGGGGAGGAACTAAACCAAACATTTTGTTCATAGAGATTTCTACCTTATAGCCTCTACTACCCCAATGAGAATATGAGTCCTCACATACATATAAGGGAACCTAGCCCCTATTAACACACCCTCATTATCATGAACATGTTAAAGGGGATCCTTACATATATTTTAATATGAATTTACCCATCTCCACTCACCTACTTATAAATTTTTATATATATACATAGGAACTCTTAGCCCCATACATGTATATTCAATTCCATCGATGAATATACACATAATGGGTGAACCAACATATATATATATATATATATATATTCTTACCTATGCACATGCAGATAGGTCTCCTTACACCTGCTGACTTGAAACCACATGAAAGAGTCCAACACACTACACAAAACATACTATAAACAATAAAAAATTAAATACCCCAGTTTAGAGTGTATGAAACCAAGAGGGGGAAGAAAATCTCACCTCATATGGAAACATCAAACTGAATCATGATAAACCACCTCATCTTCAGTGGAATTTGATGGAACATGAACCCAAAGGTCCCAAGAGACCATTTCCACAACCCTAAGACAAAATAAACCCCAAAAATCTATTAACCCCAATCATTATGGTTATGGATGAACTCTGTAGGGAGACAGAGAGTCCAAATCATGGCCTGAAAAAAAATGGAACAATAAGGCTTACCTCACTGATTAGAGAGGAATCGTGGAGGAAATCTGGAAGAAACAGAAATCGGGGACGGATCTGAAGTAGGGATCGAGCACATCTAAGGGTAACCCCCTGTGGGGTGTGTCGTTGGGGTATGGTAAGATATGATAGGGGTGTGAGGTTTATTTTAGGTATTAAATTTATTTTATTTTAATTTAAATTATTTATTTTCGTAATAATTAACACATCGAACAGTTTGGGGAGAATAATTATTCAACCCATGTGGCACCCCCTACTTAATAGATCCACCTCACATGGTTTGTCTCACACAGTTAGTCTAACCTTATGAAGAACGTGTGATGAAAAGTGTCAGGGTACTTACCAAGTGGCACTACCCATGTGATTTAGGCCGAAAATTTGGAAAACCATGTGCTTCTTGTGAGAAACACCTCTCCCTAACCTGCCAAATGATTCACAGTTCTTGCCGGGGTCCATAGGATTTCAAACAAACTGTGAACCCTCTGTATTCCATCAAAACGCAATGTTTTCAAGTTCGGAACTCTTGAAACACCACAAGCCAACCAATAAACTTAACAGGTCTTTACCAAATTTCAAACACATAACTTTTAGAGGTTACAACTCATAGAATTGAGTTCTAAATCATTTTTTTAAAAACAAACTGTTCAAAAATTGAGAAAGTTCAAATTCCTTCACTTTTTCATCCAGTTCAAAACACGGGACGTTACATATATGAGTTTGGTTTTAAAATTGAAATTGATATAAAAAAATTGATAATTATTTAGTGATTATTATTTTAGATTTTAAAAAATAATATAATAATTGCAAGAACAAGATCTTTCATAAAGAAATACAAATGAAAAAACTGGGCCATTAATACCAGAAACAATGAAAATAATGAAATATTTATTAACAAATATGTGATAAGATGTTATTAATGTTACAGCCCAAGATTTTATAAAAAAATATTCTTTTTAATTTTATTAAAGTCTTGTGTTGTACGCTACACCAAAAGGAGCTTGCACAACACGCATCCTTGACTTGCCTTGCATTACACGCAATCACGACCTTCCTCGATAGCGTGTGTAATACGCAATACCGAGTTTCACTAAACAATGATATGCTATTAAAACTAGCCGTTATGAATAGTAATAATCACTTTTTGAAATTTTATAAATTTTATTTTTCAAAATGGACTTCATTTTTGGACTCAGAATATCGAAATTAGCCTAGGGTGAAATTTTGGTATTTTTCTGAAAACTTTCAATTTTTGATGAATAGTGAAACCACTAAGTGGTAGGTTAAAAACTGAATTTTGCATAAAACATAATTTTACCGCTTCTGTGAATGGAATTTCGAAAATCCGAGAGACACGGTTAATATCCAGGACTAAAATGTGGTTCAATGAGATGAAAATAATTTTTTGGTGAATAGTAACTTTTTACTTTTTTTACCGCGGTTAATAGTAAATAGGGTAACTAAGGGTAAATATGATATTAATATTACCCTAACACATGTCCTAATTCTATTGAACAAGTGTAATTCGACCAAAAACAAACTTAGGAATAAAATATGACCATTTAGGCCCACTTGGATTAGATTAGGACATTTATTATTAATTTATTTAAAGAAGGGTTAAAATAGTTAAAATCAAAGTTTAATACGTAAATCATTTTTAATATGGGGTTATACATAAGATAAATTCGACTATAAATATTCATTAGAAAGCTAAAAAGATTTCCTACATAATGGTATTTTATTTGTAATTTTTAGATATTAAATAATTTAATTTATTTATGACACAATGATGATGCAGTAATTATCTTATTAATGAAATATTGACATAATTGATGTTATAAACACAAAAATAAATGTAATTTGAGATTTTTTATGAATTCCACTAATTTTCTAGGTTACTATGATATATTAGTGTAGATTTAATCAACTTTGTTCGAACATATAATTCTGTTATGACTTTCACAAAAATCATATATCAAATAGTGTCAAAATTGTCAAAAAATAGTTTTTAAATCAAATATTATATTACTAATTGTTATTTTATTCCTAAAAATCTAAGGTTCGGCCAAATGACTTAGATAAGGATATATATGTTAATACTAAACAATTTGGGGGTCGTTTGGCATGTTATAGTAAGTTTATTAACCATATAGTGAAAGAAAACAAAAAGACATGGTAAAAGTTAAATTATTTAACTTAGAGTTAAATCTAATTGATAAGGTTAAAATAATACCCTAAACTTGTCTAAATATTATTGGTTGATAGGATTTCGACCCATACCCACTTTAGCTTCGAAATAAGACCCTTTGGAACCATTATAAACCGATTTTGACTTTAATATAAAATAATATTTTGAGATATTCCTAAGGTGCCCCTCTCCTCCCTTATAAAAGGGCACCTCCTCCCCCTCCTCCTCACACCAATTTGAGCACTCAAGCTCGGCCAACCCCTGCCATTTTCTCCTCTCCACTTCCCTAGAATAATCCTAGAGGTCCTGGACTTCTTCAAAGACCAATCATAGTTCCCTAATTGGAGGATTCAAAGAAGCGTTCCAAAGAAGAGGTAATATCCATTACCAATCTTTTCAATTTCTTTCTTCTTCAACTTCTTCTTCTTTATTTGTTTCATGATAAAGTAATAACATCAGTATTACATACATACTGATATGTTATTATAAATATGAAACAACCCTAATTCACCTTCTATCCATCCTACGGAAAAATGAAATCACCGCGCGTGCGTACGTACGGAATACCATCTCCACGCCGTGGTGTAATCTATTTTCCACCATCACCTTACAAGGATGGGTATAATGGTATAATGAGTAACTATATATGATTATTATGAAGTAATATTGATACTGAAATAATATATATATATATATATATACTCCAATACAATTCCACGATCATAGGAACGATATCATCACTCGTGCGTACGTACGGAATACCGTCTCCACGATGTGATGCGACTCGTTCTACATGATCTTCATTTCATAATGATTATATAAATGAATTCAATGAATGAATATGGTATATAATACACTAATACCATTCTGGAAATAAATTATCTATAACCTAAAGATAAGAATGAGAATTTATTCAACAAAACACGCATAAGAACAAAAAGTTATAAAGACCCGAGTAACAAGTAACAATGAAATATTACTAACAAGAAGCTAATAATATGACCATATATGATATCATATCAATATGTATGATTCTGGAATAAGTCAATAACATTATTTAAACCATTATACAGGAGCTTCGGACACGAACAAAGCAAATCGGACCTAAGGTAAGGGAAATATTACAATCTCATTTTTATCCGAGATTGTTTATTCGTAAGTAATTACTGGGGTGTATTTTATCATCCACATCCATGTTTCCTCAATATGTAATATTATTTCAATCCTTCTAAAATATTTTATATCCAATTTTACCCTTCGGTAAGTTTTTTTTGTAAAATATATGAAAGGAATCTTTTGTCGTTTTTCGTACGAGGTACTTTTTGACTTTTCCGAAAAAAGTACGAAGAATGTTTTTTTTAACTTATACGGCATGAATGGATTTTTAAAAAATTATTTCCAAGAAGCTTCCTTTAAAAGTTTTCAAGTTTATTTTTAATCAACTTCTTTTATTTTAAAGTTTTATGACATGTTATGAAAGGAAAAATGTTTTTGAAGTAGAAAGGATATTTTCCTCAAGAATGAAGTTCAAGTGTTTTATCAAAATTATTTTCCATCTAAGATAATAAAAGGGTTCTGTTTTTATCCCTATTATTACATGGATTTGATTATGTTTTGATGGAAACATTTTTATGAATTCCTTTATCTTATATGAATAGTTTTATGATGTCATGTTGTTTAAGAATCCCATTTTTATTACATGGGTTATGCGATGATGTATGATTTATGATTATGTGGAACACATAAGAAAGGATTCATTATAAGATGGGTGGGACCTATATCTCCCTCCAATGCATTGGGTAAAGATTTTATATCTCATGAGATAGACATGGCTGAAATGGTAGGTTATACTGGTTCAGTGAAACAGGACTGAAACGAGGGTTACTCGATTCAGAAAGGGACTTTGTCCACTAAGATAGTCTTGGCATTGAGTCTTGACTAACACGAAATGATTCTCTATGATTATGTGTGTATGCCACAATGTTTCATGTTTTAAGTTATGATTATTGGGATTTCATTTCACTACTATGATTTATCCCATGTTATGAAATTATGCTCTCTTTTGCAGGTTAAGATTTCCAAAAGTTATGAATATGATGTGATTGATTTTTCTTTTGTATACCCTTACTGAGCATTTGAGCTCACCCTTTTATGTTTTCTTTTCCCCAGGATATAAAGAAAGGTTTTAGGTAAAAAAAAAGGAGATCTTTATGGGAGATATTGAAGATCTTTCACCACGATTAGAAGATTACGTTCCGAGTTTCCAAAGACACTAAACTATTACGATCCTTGTGTGTGTGTTTTTGTTATGTACTAAGTATTCCGCAAAAGTAATGTAATGTCCATGTACGTCAGGCTTCGGGTCTCTACAGTTGGTATCAGAGGAAAGGTTTAGTCAACCTTTGGAAACTAGGATGTGAAAACGTTAGTGAGATCCCTAGAGATATTTCTAAGGTATGTCTAGGGATGTCCCTAAGGATACGTATACATATAGGATAGTCCTAGAACTATGGTAACGATCTTAGAATTAAACCTAAGATGTTAGATATTGAAGGTACTCCCCCTTTATTATGTTGTTTTCCCTAGCATCATTTTTGCCTCTCACACTTTTCTTTTTGGGTTTTAGAAAATGGCTGGAAACAAGATGATTCACAATAATGGAGGATATGATGGACAATGGAATGATATTCTTCATAATGAAATGGGATTTGGAAGTCCAAACATCATTATTATGCCGAATCAGCAATCTCATAATATGATCAATAAAGTAAAATTTGGTAAGTTCCCTGACTCGGCTAATAAGAGAAAGATGGAGTTTCATGATGATCATAGAGGAAAGAAAGTTCAATTTCCCCTATGTAATTCATGTGGGAAGAGGCATCAAGGAGAATGTTTCAAAGGAACTGGAAGATGATTTGGGTGTGGAAAAGAAGGACACAAAGCAAGTAAGTGCAAAGGAAAAGGTTCAGTTAACACCATGGATGAGGATAATGGTATTGCTACGACATCAACAATGGTTAAATGCTTTAAATGTGGAATGTACGGGCATTATGCAAACCAATGCCCTAAGGGAATGTCTCATGAAGAGAATCAGTATGGTCGTATGGGAAGTATTTATGTTGATGATGATGAAGAAACTACAAATAATATGTGAGATGAAAGAAATGTTGAAGCTCGATCAATGGTCTAAGAATGTAGTGGAATGATTACATGTTTATCATGTGTAATGTTGTATAAGTAATCTCATGGAATAAGGAGACATCTAAGGATTGTTACACTGTTGTCTTTCCTTAAGTTTTGAAAGTGTATGATGAATGGTACCAGTAACCATGAATGGTTATTCAGATACTTTTGGAAAGTAGATGATAAGTGCATAATGAAAGGATAAGAAGATAATGAGATGTTTGATTGTATTCATGAGCTCATGATTGATATAAGGACTAAGTGATATCATGGTTTGAGTATATAGAATTTTGAGGATTTTGGTACGTGGAAAGTGTTAACTTTTAACTGCATTCAAGTTTTCACTAAGGTTCAATGGGTATTCAAGAGAGTACAAGATTAAGGCCTTTGAATGTTTGGAATGTGTCCAACAAGATATATCTTATGATATATGGGGATCAATGATGGTATTAAATCTCTGCTAATCGTTTTCACTATGTTATGAGAATGGACTGCAGTATTATGGATAAGACTAATGATTGGAATGGATTATGTTGGACATAAGTTAGTATTGTTTAAGGATAGAAGTTTTTTCGATATTATTGTAATATAGTTTTAGAAAAAGGACAACCTGCAGGACGGGCGACAGCCCATCGCTTCGGACAAGGCTGTGGGAATCGAACCCACAACCGAAGTGTGACTGGCCTTTATCGCCTACCACTGGCCTACAGGAAGTCCCTGTTTAGTAGAAACTAGTTTTATTATATTAAGAAGTATGATATATGAAGTATAAGTCCATTTTAGGAACTATATATGATTAATCTCACTATAGATCGACTTATGTATATAATTTTTGCTAACCTTTTGTTCGAGACAGATGGAATGACCCGTCATTCTATCACATGATATGCTAACACTTCACGAATAACAAATTCAACTTCATTTATATAAGAGATGAAGTGGAAATTGTTCAAGGCACGAACAATAGTGAGATTGTACCAAAATAAAGTAAGTATTTATTCTAATTCAAATTCTTCAACTTTAGGGAAATGATCTTGAAAACCAAAAATGTTGTCCTAGTGCCCTTATATCTGATGAATCAGATGGTACCCTAGATCGTCACAAATTTATGGCTTTGTGATTACTGGCTTTTCCATAGCCATATTCTCTACCACTCTCCATTAGAACATGATGGTTAGATTTCTCTTCCATATCCATATTTTCACCTATGTGGAAACCCAATGATTAGTTTATTTGGGTAACCGTTACGTTTCATACTTTTGTTTTTAAAGATTGGTTTTGATATTCCTTTTTACGATGTGGGTTTCTATTAAAGAAACTTTCGAATAGTAAACCATTTATAACCCCGACGAATTTCGAGGGCGAAATTCATTTTAAGGGGGGTAGAATGTAACAGCCCAAGATTTTATAAAAAAATATTCTTTTTAATTTTATTAAAGTCTTGTGTTGTACGCTACACCAAAAGGAGCTTGCACAACACGCATCCTTGACTTGCCTTGCATTACACGCAATCACGACCTTCCTCGATAGCGTGTGTAATACGCAATACCGAGTTTCACTAAACAATGATATGCTATTAAAACTAGCCGTTATGAATAGTAATAATCACTTTTTGAAATTTTATAAATTTTATTTTTTCAAAATGGACTTCATTTTTGGACTCAGAATATCGAAATTAGCCTAGGGTGAAATTTTGGTATTTTTCTGAAAACTTTCAATTTTTGATGAATAGTGAAACCACTAAGTGGTAGGTTAAAAATTGAATTTTGCATAAAACATAATTTTACCGCTTCTGTGAATGGAATTTCGAAAATCCGAGAGACACGGTTAATATCAAGGACTAAAATGTGGTTCAATGAGATGAAAATAATTTTTTGGTGAATAGTAACTTTTTACTTTTTTTACCACGGTTAATAGTAAATAGGGTAACTAAGGGTAAATATGATATTAATATTACCCTAACACATGTCCTAATTCTATTGGACAAGTGTAATTCGACCAAAAACAAACTTAGGAATAAAATATGACCATTTAGGCCCACTTGGATTAGATTAGGACATTTATTATTAATTTATTTAAAGAAGGGTTAAAATAGTTAAAATCAAAGTTTAATAAGTAAATCATTTTTAATATGGGGTTATACATAAGATAAATTCGACTATAAATATTCATTAGAAAGCTAAAACGATTTCCTACATAATGGTATTTTATTTGTAATTTTTAGACATTAAATAATTTAATTTATTTATGACACAATGATGATGCAGTAATTATCTTATTAATGAAATATTGACATAATTGATGTTATAAACACCAAAATAAATGTAATTTGAGAATTTTTATGAATTCCACTAATTTTCTAGGTTACTATGATATATTAGTGTTGATTTAATCAACTTGGTTCGAACATATAATTCTGTTATGACTTTCACAAAAATCATATATCAAATAGTGTCAAAATTGTCAAAAAATAGTTTTTAAATCAAATATTATATTACTAATTGTTATTTTATTCCTAAAAATCTAATGTTCGGCAAAATGACTTAGATAAGGATATATATATTAATAATAAACAATTTGGGGTTCTTTTGGCATGTTATAGTAAGTTTATTAACCATATAGTGAAAGAAAACAAAAAGACATGGTAAAAGTTAAATTATTTAACTTAGAGTTAAATCTAATTGATAAGGTTAAAATAATACCCTAAACTTGTCTAAATCTTATTGGTTGATAGGATTTCGACCCATCCCCACATTAGCTTCGAAATAAGACCCTTTGGAACCATTATAAACCGATTTTGACTTTAATATAAAATAATATTTTGAGATATTCCTAAGGTGCCCCTCTCCTCCCTTATAAAAGGGCACCTCCTCCCCCTCCTCCTCACACCAATTTGAGCACTCAAGCTCGGCCAAACCCTGCCATTTTCTCCTCTACACTTCCCTAGAATATTCCTAGAGGTCCTGGTCTTCTTCAAAGACCAATCATAGTTCCCTAAGTGGAGGATTCAATGAAGCGTTCCAAAGAAGAGGTAATATCCATTACCGATCTTTTCAATTTCTTTCTTCTTCAACTTCTTCTTCTTTATTTGTTTCATGATAAAGTAATAACATAAGTATTACTTACATACTGATATGTTATTATAAATATGAAACAA
Source organism: Viscum album (assembly GCA_963277665.1). Taxonomy (NCBI): domain Eukaryota; kingdom Viridiplantae; phylum Streptophyta; class Magnoliopsida; order Santalales; family Viscaceae; genus Viscum; species Viscum album. Next base: position 1,895,839,066 of record OY728119.1, read on the forward strand.
CCCTAATTCACCTTCTATCCATCCTACGGAAAAATGAAATCACCGCGCGTGCGTACGTACGGAATACCGTCTCCACGCCGTGGTGTAATCTATTTTCCACCATCACCTTACAAGGATGGGTATAATGGTGTAATGAGTAACTATATATGATTATTATGAAGTAATATTGATACTGAAATAATATATATATATATACTCTAATACAATTCCACGATCATAGGAACGATGTCATCACTCGTGCGTACGTACGGAATACCGTCTCCACGATGTGATGCGACTCGTTCTACATGATCTTCATTTCATAATGACTATATAAATGAATTCAATGAATGAATATGGTATATACTACACTAATACCATTCTGGAAATGAATTATCTATAACCTAAAGATAAGAATAATAATTTATTCAACAAAACACGCATAAGAACAAAAAGTTATAAAGACCCGAGTAACAAGTAACAATGAAATATTACTAACAAGAAGCTAATAATATGACCATATATGATATCATATCAATATGTATGATTCTGGAATAAGTCAATAACATTATTTAAACCATTATACAGAAGCTTCGGACACAAACAAAGCAAATCATACCTAAGGTAAGGGAAATATTACAATCTCATTTTTATCCGAGATTGTTTATTCGTAAGTAATTACTGGGGTGTATTTTATCATCCACATCCATGTTTCCTCAATATGTAATATTATTTCAATCCTTCTAAAATATTTTATATCCAATTTTACCCTTCGGTAAGTTTTTTTTGTAAAAGATATGAAAGGAATCGTTTGTCGTTTTTCGTACGAGGTACTTTTTGACTTTTCCGACAAAAGTACGAAGAATGTTTTTTTTAACTTATACGGCATGAATGGATTTTTAAAACATTATTTCCAAGAAGCTTCATTTAAAATTTTTCAAGTTTATTTTTAATCAACTTATTTTATTTTAAAGTTTTATGACATGTTATGAAAGGAAAAATGTTTTTGAAGTAGAAAGGATATTTTCCTCAAGAATGAAGTTCAAGTGTTTTATCAAAATTATTTTCCATCTAAGATAATAAAAGGGTTCTGTTTTTATCCCTATTATTACGTGGATTTGATTATGTTTTGATGGAAACATTTTTATGAATTCCTTTATCTTATATGAATAGTTTTATGATGTCATGTTGTTTAAGAATCCCATTTTTATTACATGGGTTATGCGATGATGTATGATTTATGATTATGTGGCACACATAAGAAAGGATTCATTATAAGATGGGTGGGACCTATATCTCCCTCCAATGCATTGGGTAAAGATTTTATATCTCATGAGATAGACATGGCTGAAATGGTAGGTTATACCGGTTCAGTGAAACAGGACTGAAACGAGGGTTACTCGATTCAGAAAGGGACTTTGTCCACTAAGATAGTCTTGGCATTGAGTCTTGACTAACAAGAAATGATTCTCTATGATTATGTGTGTATGCCACAAAGTTTCATGTTTTAAGTTATGATTATTGGGATTTCATTTCACTACTATGATTTATCCCATGTTATGAAATTATGCTCTCTTTTGCAGGTTAAGATTTCCAAAAGTTATGAATATGATGTGATTGATTTTTCTTTTGTATACCCTTACTGAGCATTTGAGCTCACCCTTTTATGTTTTCTTTTCCCCAGGATATAAAGAATGGTTTTAGGTAAAAAAAAGGAGATCTTTATGGGAGATATTGAAGATCTTTCACCATGATTAGAAGATTATGTTCCGAGTTTCCAAAGACACTAAACTATTACGATCCTTGTGTGTGTGTTTTTGTTATGTACTAAGTATTCCGCAAAAGTAATGTAATGTCCATGTACGTCAGGCTTCGGGTCTCTACAATTAAAGTATAATATAAGAAATTATAAATATTAATATGCTTTTTTATAACATAATTAAAATATTAAAACTACTATAATAGAGCTTAAATTATTTTCAACCAAATAGAAGCGTGAGGTAAGAGACTTCATCTCAATTTTTATTCATTGAGATGTATTGTAATGTTATGCACCCAATTTCTATTAAATAGTGAATATATTACCAATTTGAAATATAATATATTATTTCATTAATAATTCATGGTATTTTTAGTTTCAATCTACATTATTTCAGCCAAGAGTATTTTAATAAATTGTTACCAAGTGGAAAAGAATTTCATAATTGAATTTATTTTGATTGGATTGTATTACTTATTCATCATCTTTCACATTATAATATTATGTGTGTAATGATTTTTTGTTATCTTAGAATACATTTAATAAAAATATATGTATTTATCACTGATAAAATAATCGACTCATTTACTAATTCTCACTTAAATATTATGATAATTGTGAAGTTTTATATCACAATCACATTCTCACCAAGATTGTATATTATTAGATTTAAGTGGAAAGAAATTGTTTGTTAATTATCTTATAATCCCATAACATTTCCCCCTTCTCATGCCATTCATGATATTTTCAAATAATATTACCATAATTAAAAACATTGGTACTTAAAATAAATGATAAAATGTTTTTTAGAAAATCTGAAATCTTTTATCTCTTCGATCAAAAATAGTTTTCAATTCAAAACCATTTTTAAAAAAAAATAAATTTTTAATAACAGTTTTCCAAATTATTTTTGAAATACAGTTTTACCTATTTCTACCTTTTAAAAAAATCAGGGTATTATTGTTATCAATTTCTAAATAAGAAACTCTTATCAACTTTTTACACTCTAAAAGAACTGTTATTTTTCATATATACTACATGTTTAGAAATACCCACCATTAATAAATATTATTTATTTGAAGCTTAATTTACATGTTTACAAGATATTTTTAAGGATATTTTTACTTAGTATTTTAGAATTTTTTAGTTTTAAAAAGTTTTTTTCATGGAAAAGGATTTCCCAAAATGTTTTATGTTTTAAAAATTGATTTTTAAAATGAAAATGTTATTTTCTCAAGAATGTTTTTAATGATATATTTATAGTATTTCTATTAATCCATGAGAAACCCCCTTTATTATTACACTATTTGGTATATGTTTTATTGATACCATCCTTATTCTTCCTCTAGATGATTTTTGATTATTTTGACCAAGGATATTATTCACACCCACGTCTATGATTCATTTTTTAGTTATTAACTTCCCCATGAAATAGAACTTTCATATGATCATTGGACATTAAATTTCTAAAAATTATATGTATCATTTATCACGGATACTATTATATTTTTAACCACATATCATTTCTACATAAAGTGTATTACATTGAATCTTATTTTATTGATAAGGGAAATATTGATAACTCCATATTTCTTACTCAAAATAGATTTTTGATGATAAGGAACATTTTTTATGAATGAAATATATTATTCTATATATATAAGGAATGATATGAAAAACCAATTCATGGGTGGGGCCGAGTTACATATTTTCCCTCGGTGCATTGGTTTTCTTATGAGAGGATTCAATTGGATAGCCTTAGTTAAATGGGTTTCTACCGATTAATTTTTAATCATCATAAGAATATATCTTGAAAGTAGAGCTATTATTTGCAAGAGACCTGAAATCAAATAATTAAGCATTACCATCATTAAAATATTAGTTATTATTGTCCATGATATTTTCATAATGATATTATCTTTGGATGCATTTCAATCTCTATTATTTATTAAATTTAATTTCTTTAGTTATTTATCTTTACATATTGATTATTCCATATCTAGTTATGATAGTCATGTTTTTTATAAAATGGAATGTGTTTTTAGACATTCACCTTTCCATTCTCATTATTATAAATGTTATTTTCACATTTATATTATATATGTATGCTCTTACATATCTATTTATTTATTACTTGGAAAGATTTTTCGGTTATTTAAATTTCTGTATTGATTGTTATCCAATATATTTTTACATTGATGTTATTTTTTGGTGTTTTTAATTCTAAATTTTTTAATTACATGTCATGTTTGTTCAGTTATTTAGATTTTTATATTTATTATTCTAATTTATTCATGATTTATTTCCTTACACCTAACCCTTAAATGCATTTGAGATCACCATTATTTTTGTTTTATTTTTCCGGAATCCATAAATTCTATTATATTTGATGTGACATGTTATTCTAGAGGGAATAATGTTATTCTAAAACAAAATATGTGGTAATTTTTTTTATTAAAATGTAATGTAATAGTAAATTATGTATCAAGATTACCAATAATACTATACTATTTGTCCCTTTGGGATGTGCTTCCTTGTATATTATGAAAATGTAATAAAATAGACACCAGATTTGGCCTACTGGGGTTATGATTTTTATAGTTGGTGTTAGAGAGTGTTTAATAGAAACCTTCAAAATTATATTTTGGAAAACATTGATTATGTAAAAATACCCCACGATAATAGTTTTGAAAAATTGTATAAGAACATCATAATGTTTTTAAAGGGAATAGATTATGCAGTTTTTCCTTTCAATACATCCATGTTTGGAAACTGAATGTATATATGGTTCTAGAATAGTTGTACCTGGCGGTAATAACACAAAAAAGGTCTTATTGGGGTTGAACAAATTATCGCAAAGTGTATGGAAAATAGCCTTAATATAAACATAATTTGACACTCATATGATATATTTTTATTATTATTCACATTTTCTTTACAAACCATTGCAAAATATTTGAATAGATGATGACAATAGCTGGCCATGGGTAAACCAAAGTTGTCTTATATTGAAAATAATGTTTCATGATATTTACACCCTAAAATGAATCTATAATTTTCCAACTATGAATATTATTGGTCAATCAATGCTTTTCGGTTTTATTCAATGGATGGAAAGAAAATGAATCCTGTTAGAAATTGAATATGGTGTAAAAGTGCTGATTGTGGTAAACTAAATGTAATGATGAAATAAGTGAAAAATATCATGATTATTCCTAACTAGTTATCTTGAAATATGATTAAAAATGTTTACCTTAACCAACTTGCAGAATCCCCAAATCAGTAAATGATAGAGTTTTTCAAGAGATCAAGTGGTGGAGAACATGGAAAAAAGAATTTTAAAGACCTGGAATTTCCATATAATTTTATTTTAAATTAAATATGAATTTTACGAGTCTGCGAAAATTGATAGTGCATGGTTCCGAGGACCGGTGTGTCCGGAATCAATTTTTGATGTTTTTTTCAGGTACATTCAGTAAATGTACGAGAAGGTTTTTATAAATTTTGAACCGGTGCTTGGAATTAAAATCAGATGGCACAGTTGATCTTGCATAGACAGTATTCGCTAAAGGATACTTTCACCTCGACTGAAGTGGGTCAAGAATAAAAGATTTTATTTGGGATTTTTGTGGAAAATATTAAAATAAAATGAACTACACATTATTTTATTTTTTGAGCCACCGTGTGGATGTTGGAGGTGGGGTCCACCAGAACTAAACCTCATTGTGGGAGCTAAAGTGTGGGGACCACCAGACCGTAACCTCCCATGAGAGGTTATGGTGGCGGGTCCCACCCGAACCTAACCTCCCGTGAGAGGTTACGATGTGGGTACCACTCGGGACTAAACCCCCCTAATAATGGTGGAAGTGGGAAACCTCTCAAATCCCCTCAATAATGACGGATAACCTATCCACCCCCGCCTTTAATGGTGTCAACCCTTCCGCTTTTTCAATTATGCCAACCTCATGAAATAATTAAGTGGAGCCAACTTAATTAATTCACCCAATTTTAATTCTTATTCCAACGACAGAATAGATTTTATAATCTACTATTCTTGGATAACTTTTATTTTGTTGGAAAAGGAGGAAGGAGCATTTGAGAGAAAATCTCTCGCCAATGAAGAAAAAAAAAACACATTCCTCCAATGAAGAACTCCAGCATGGAGCATCTTCATCTTCTTCCTCATAAGAACCTTGTGGAAGAAACTGATGTTGGACATCTTCGACGGCCGACCCTCCCTCCTAATCATCATCAACGAACTGACACACAATCTCGGGATTGGAAGTGTGCAGCAGACGCGATGAACGACGACAACTCTGTCTTCTTCCTCGCGACTCCATCAACGAACAATGAACAAAGGTAGGGAATTTATTTTAATATGATATTATTCATTTAATTCTTCCCTTTTAAAGCAAAATATCATTGTAGATGTTTTTCCTTGTGGTTGGGAATTGTTTTTGTGGGAAGATGTGGGGTGTTGGATTGATTTTTCTTCTATATTATTTTCCTGTTAATTATTTGAAATTCATGAAAGAATTAATCCACTTTCTACCACCCTTATTGCAGAGGGTGAGGGCCAAACCAACCTGGCCCGACCCCTCTCATGTTCTTGTTTATGAAGTTCTTTAGAATGGTGGTGAGGCGACAAGACGACGAATGTGACGAAGGCAACGGTCGCGCTACCCGTGGTCTCTGCGACCAGCGCCGCCCACCGGCCATGCCACCCACCCGCCGAACCAGACCACGCCACGTCGTGCCCTGGTCGAACCAGCCTTGAATGCATCATACCCCGGTCGTGCCACCCTGGCTACGCCCTCCTCCCGAATGAACTGGTCGAACAGGTACCGGCCACCCCATCCGCCGGCCTGACCAGCTCCGCCACCCTAGGTCGAACCACGTAACCCTCCATGAATCCCGCATCTCCTAGCCGAGCCGGCATCCGCGTTCCCTGAGCACCACATGGGAACCTCGACTCCGCCATCCATGCGCCCCATGCGCTCCGCGCACCCTGCAGCTCCGCGCGCTCCATGCTGCGGCTGGCTGAACTGGACCCGACCTCCCAAGCCGAGCCACGCCCCTCACGACGCCCGGACGAGCCAGCCTCCTATGCCCCTCGCGGCGCCATGGCCAAGCTGGCCTCCCGATCCCCCGGCCGATCCATTCCCTCACGGTGCCCCGGATGTGCCAACCTCCCACACCCCTCGCGGCGCTCTGGCCAAACCGGCCCACACCCTTGTTGCGCCCTCCAAGCCAAAGTGCCCTCGTGCCGAACTGCGGCCGGTCTGCACCCTCACGGCCGGTCCGCGCCATCTCGGCCCTCCGCAGCCCATCGCGGCCTACTGTTCTGGGCCAACCGGGCCTAGCCGAACCTACAGTTCGGCCCAACTAACGGACCAGGCCAGTCCCAACGGGTCAGGCCGGGTCAGTCCGACCGAGTCAGACCGGACTCAGGTCCACTATGACCCTTTACTTTTCTCTGGCCATATATTTTGCACCGGGAATCCATTTGATGAATTGTTAGAAACCCTAGTAATCACGAAGCATGATGTTCCCTTTGAGTATACCCCACTAGAGTTTGGGGTATAGTTGAGATATGGTCCGGTTTGATCGCGCACTAATCCATCCGGCCCCCCAGGACATAAAGGCTAATAACTCACAGACCGGGCATCTGATTGACACGTCGGGAGAACTCTAGGATGTGGCAGATCTTTGAGATAATTATACTTGGTAATTTGTGATAGTTGGAGTATCGACTAGTAGCTCATGGAGTAGATCTTTCCATAGATGATCGGAAAGATTGAGGAGACCTAGTATCTGGATGAGACTTGATGACTGTTGACCGATTGACTCAAAGTAACTCAACTAGCCAAGTGTGGAGTGCCTAGTTGTGGTAGCAGACCCACGGCGGAGGAGCGCTTGGTTGTGGTGGCAGACCTGTGGTACTTGACAGGAGGAGTACCTCTGCAGGTTATTAGGGGGAGCGTCGGGTTGCGGCGGCAGACCCACGGTGGGGAGCACCTTGGTGATGCAGTAGACCTACAGTACTCAACAGGATTTGTACCTTAGTAGTCCAAGGTTAGTGCGAAGCACCTTGGTGTCGCGGAAAGCCCATTTTACTCGACAGAGGAGGAGTTCTCCAGTAGTTGTGGTTTCAATAATGTGAATAAAAATCCTGGTTGAGATGAGTCAGTAACTTTTGTGTTTTCTTCATGATTGAGATTTATTACTTGATAACTTATGTATATGTAGGGCCATATACCTAAGTGGGGTTATCTGTTGATTTTATACTTCGTAGTTTATCCTTGTTGGATTTTGTGAGACCTTGAGGGTCTCGGGGTCCCTTCTGAGTATCTTTATACTCAACCCTCCACAGGCTATGCCTGCACCTCATTGTGTTGGATGTAGATGACGGACAACGCTGACTGAGGCTGAGAGTACCATGACTGGACAATAACCAGTGTTGGACCTTACGATGTGTTGGTACATGGAGGAGAAGTACAAACGTGGAGTGCGAAGGAGGCGATTTGTACCTACCCTTCTGGTCGGAACCTCATAGGATGACGCAACGATAGTTTTTCCTTTCTTCAGTTGTACTTTTAGTTTCTTGTACTTTACAGTTGGGCTTGTATATCAGGCCCCTTTTACATTCATCACACCTTTGTTATACAGTTTTACTTAGTTTTTTGTTCTCAGCTTGTGCTCTGTTGTGTGTGTTTATAGGTTATAAAGGCAATGCCTTCCCAGTTTTAGGGAATTACACCTTTGGTGCTAGTCACCAGCCCTTGGCCTATGGAAGGCGGGCATGGGGTTGTCACGGAACGGGCCCTGGGGGACGGGTCATGACCAGAATACTTGATTTCATTCATGTCAGATATATGAATGGGGAAACCAAGTAAAGTTACCCAATTGAGTGGGAAAATGATTTATCTATAGAAAATAAGGGAATAATGAAAATTATTATTGATGATAAATTAAGAGTACAATGGAAGGAAATAAATATCATATAAGGAATATATTTATAGTTTTTTTCTTAAATATGGGTAATATATTACTTATTTGAGACATTACCCTCTTCTATAGCTTAAACCCTAGGCTATGAAAGGACCTATGTATTAATACAAATAAAGAAGTAATTATGTAATTTTATTCATCAATTAAATTATAGATATATTTTACTGATGGTATTTTGGTTATTGGAATCACAAAACATCGAATGTTTGTGCTAAATTTCATAACAACATGTTTCTTCATTAACTAAAGAGTTATGGATACTATCATGGGTTTATGAGTCTCATATTGGTCATATGTTTTATTCCTTAAAATCCCTTTTTGAGGTATTTTGTTATAGGAGTCTAGAAAGATTAAGGATATTTTGGGAGAAAGTTATGGAAGATATATGTTTTAGTGGAAACTTTATTTTAGGAATAATTAATTTCAATTTTATATACATAAATTCAATGGAATTGATAACATATAGGCTCGATATAAAATTGGATTATATGAATTTGTTGGAAAAAATTATGTTGTATTGAAAACCATAATAAAATTTTATTTAATTATTATATTTACATCATGGATTTACATAATATTTTTGTAAATAGTATAGGAATTATATTAATATAGTTATAGATAAAGGACAGATCCCATGATAGTTAACAACTCATACTATCCAGAAAGGCAATGAGGCATGACCCCATGGCCAAAATACGATAATGGGTTAGCACCTACAATTGGCCTACATGATTTTCTGGTTAATATGTCATTGTTTTTAGTTAAAGAATTTTAATTATAAATATTAATGATGAACTCATTTTATTAATTTTATAGCTTGAAAATTAATATATTATATCGTAAAACTTGTGCTAACCATATTGGTTTTGGAAAATAGTTAAAGATGGATGGAAAGATCAACAACTCTTTTATAGATATTATGATCCATTAAGATTGAATTCCATGGATTTAGGAATAAAAAATTCATTTTTTTTATTCATGTATTGGAGTAAGTGTTGGATTTTCATTTGATAAAAAACAACTAAATGATGAAATTGTGATTATGAATAAAAATTTATCTAGAAATAATATTTTTTTATACTCTTAAATAGAAAACTAATTCTAAAAAAATACAAAAAAAGGATCTTGAAACCAAAATTTTTATCCTAATACATTCATTTAATGTTGAATCAATTATATTTTAAATCATCAATGATTTAGGTTTTAAATCTCTCAACATTCCAATGATCAATCACTTTCCTATGATCAATGACCTCTATCACTCTCTATATTTTTTAACCTTTTCTCCATGTCTATATCATCACATTCCAACATTGTTCTATTACCTGGGAACTTATTTATGTGTTATCCCATATGAACCTTGAACTTCCATTTCTTATTTATTAAGAGGATGTTTTATTAACTATTTTTACGATGTGGGTTTTCAAAAAAACTAATTTTCAAATATCAAACCCTTGAATACCCAAATCAAGTTTAAATTTCAAGGATTAAATTTAATTAAGGTGGTCAGAATGTGACATCCCAAAATTATAAAATATGAACATTGTATTTGATAGTGTAAAGAATATATAACACTAACTTAAACAAACCATGAAATATATTTCTTTAAATTTAATCTTGTTGACTGCTTTCAAAAGAAGAAACCACCGGTCTAAATGAAGAGTAATATATTATACCTTTAGAACCTAACAGTTAAATTGGTGGGTATGAATATTACTAGCTAAATTATGAAAATTATAGTTACCTGTGGATTATAAATAATATTTTTATCCATTAAAAGATAAAAAATAAATGTTTTTAGAAAAACTATATATTTCTAAAAGATGGAATTTTCACGATTTTCATACATAATTTAAAATTAATTTTACCACGTTTAAAAAAACTATTTTATTAAATGAACTTCAATTTTTAAATTATAATATGAAAATCATATTATGGTTATTTTTTTAAAAGTATCATTTTTATGAATAGTAAAAAATACTAAGTTTTAATTGATAATTTCATTATCATATGAATTATTTGTAATGTTAAATTATATTTTAAATTATATTAAATTAAAATTATTTAAAATATATGTTAATTAATCCAATTTAAGTCATTGAAATAATTTTAATGTTGAATTTTCGTAAACATTTTTCTCTTTGAAACCCCTATTTCTCCTCACATCCACAGGACCTCCATGAAAGGAATTTGAAAACATGGATTCTATATTTGGATTCAAAATAAATTATATTTTCTAGTAAGTTCAAATTATTTTTTTACCCAAATGAAAAGAAAAAATCGTAAAAATTAATTTCGTAGTTAAGGTAAAAATGGATTTTCAGGAGTTAAACTAATAAGATATGGAATAAAATGACCTAAACAATTGTATAAATCTATTTTATAAACATATTACAACCTTATACCTCATATTATTTAGAATAGTCCATTATTGGTTCCTTTTGAGGTGAAAAAAAACATTGGTGGAATTCATTCTTTGTAAAAATTACAAGTGTGTCACACACCTCACTTATAAAAGGCTACCCCCTATCTTATATTCTCCACACCTCCAAAACCATTTGTTTTAGAATTTACCTTATAGTTTCACTTTAAAAATTATTTCTTGTAATACTATAATCCTTATTTTTTATAATAAATCCATCCTTTAAAGGCTTTAGTGCAAACCTAAGGAGTATACCTTATGAAGAGGTAATGTTCTTCCATGAGTTATTTAATTATATTTCTTCCTCCAACTCCATAAATTATTATTAAACTATGATGATATAACATAATCACTATATTCTATATTAATATATATCTTTATTTTAGAATTATTACCAACAACCATCAACACTTCCATAAAATGGGTTGTGAAATCATTATTCATGTGTACCGCAGACTACAACCTCACAAACAATGAATTTTTTTTCTATTACCACATTTAACAATAAGGTTTTATGATAAATATAAAGTATATATTTGATATTTATAACATAATTATTCCTATTGAGTCATTATATCCTATTTTGGATTTTTTGTAATTTCTATTTTTTACGAGATATAATAACATTACTTGTGTTTGCAGTGGACTACCACCTGACGAAGCAATGTTATTCATATTTAACATACAATTTTAATGGAATTTAAGAATGTTAAATTTGAAAATTATATGTGATATACATGAAATAATTATGATATTAGTTAAGATTTTATCATTCTTAAATTATAATATATCACTTTCCGCTTTACACTTAAATATGATAACATCGTTTGTGTATGTGTGGACTAAAAATTTTATGAAGTAATGTGACTCTCTTTTAATCACCAAAACGCATGGATGATATATATAATAGCATTTAATGAAATAATATGGTATATATGATATTATGATCATTATATAATGATAATTTATAATTTACCTTTCTTCCATAGTGATCAATGATAAATGGAATCATTACCCATGTGTATGTATGACCTTCCCTCACAATGATTGTAACATACTTCATTTTTCATAAAAATATTTATTTATTGGTTTTAAAAGAAAAATTGATATAAAAATAGGATATTTTTTTGTAAAGACCCGGAAATTCAACGTATTTTTTTAATTATATGGGAATTTTACGAGTCCGTGAAAATTTATGTCACATGATTCTGAGGCCCGGTGTGCCCAGAATGAATTTCTGAACTTTTTTCATGTACGTTCAGTAAACGTATGAGTGGGTTTTTGTAACTTTTAAACCGGTGCTTGGAATTGAAATCTTAGGGCCGCATTCAACTCACAATGCTGGTATTCTCTTAGGGATACCTTCACCTCGACCACAGTAGGTCGAGGGTGAAGGATATATTTTGTGTTTTTTGTGGAAAAGAAAAATAAAATAAAATGAACTACTACTTTTTTTTTGAAACCTCCCATGTGAAAGTTAAAGAGGTGGGAACCACCTGAACTAAAACCCCCTTTTCTAATTCCTAAAGCTGGAGACCTCCCAAACCCTCTTAATGGGAGAAAAACCTTGAACTCTCTCATTAATGAAGAGTTAACAAATGGAATTCCTCCAAATTTATTATGCCAACATGGTACAATTAATTATTCCAATAGTTAATTTTTCCAACATCAATTAAATTGATAGGATTAATTTAATAAGTTGGAACCTCTTATTTTTCAGAGTTGGGAAATTGTTCGCAATGGGGAAGCTTGGGAGATCTTGGAGAAACTCATCTCCAATGAAGAACTTCTCCTCCAAACGAAGAATGCCATCTCTATCAATTAACATTCTTCAGAGCTAAGAAAGAGGATGATGCACTAGCCTAACATGGGAAGCATGTTGCAGAGGAGATGATTGTTGGTACCCCCTTCGCCTTCACCGTTTTCATCTCACGACACATCAATGAACCATCGATATAGGATTGTTGTTTTAAATACCTCCTTTACCCATTCTTGATGCTCTTCATGATTCAAAAATTGTGAACCAATTGCTAACTATCTAACGCATAGGGTGCAGACCAAACGAACATGGCCCGACCTCTCCACAATCCCTTCTGTTTTTTGATGAAATTTTTGTGATGGAGGAAGACAATAACCAGAGGTCGGCCGTACAACAGGGGCGGAGGCGCGCGTCTGCACCGCCCGACAAATAAGGGGCCAAAGGTTTTCCACGGTGATGATGGGAGGACGGCCGGTTGAGCCGGCCGCCTGTGAAGGCACAGTGCGTGACTGCACCACATGGAGTAGATGGCTGGCCATCGATCCAGCCATGGAAAACCGCCGCACTACGGCGGCCGGGCCGCCCGGCTTTGGCCGCATTAGACCCAGTTGGTCGGGCCGCATAGCAGGTCGGGCCAGACCCAGCTGGCCAGGCCAACCTAAACTAGACTGGGTAAGCCCAGGCTGGGTCTGGCCGGGTCGGACCAGACCTGGACCCGTTTCAACCCTATACATTCTTTTGGTCGTAAAATTGGAACCTGGAGTCCGTTTGACGAACCATCTGTGGTTCCAGAAACCATAGTGAGAGACAGTCCTTTTAGTATACCCCACTTGATATTTTCATAAAGTTGGGGTGTGTTCGGGTTTGATCAAGCATGAATCCAACCGGGCACTCGTAACAAAAATGCTAATAACTTACAGACATGGCGTCTGATTGATGCACCTTCTGTTGCTTTGATACCCCTATTATACGATGGTCCTTTGGGATAATTATTCATGGGACTTCCTGGTAGTTGGAGTATCGACCATTATCTTGAGAAGAAGACTCTCCTGGAGACAAGCGAGATTTGTGCGGGAACCTTATAGCTGGTTGTGATGATGTACTAGGATCCTGTGTGGGTCTGACAATGTAATGATGATGTACTAGGATCATGTGTGGGTATGACGAAGTACTAGAGATGTACTAGGATCTTGTGTTGGTCTAACGACGTACTGATGATGTACTAGGATCCTATGTGGGTCTAACGATGTACTGAATATGTACTAGGATCCTCTGTGGGTATGACAACGTACTGACGATGTATTAGGATCATGTGTGGTTCTTACGACGTACTGAATTTGTACTAGGATCTTGTGTGGGTCGGATTATGTAAGAAAGATGTACTAAAATCTTGTGTGGGTCTAACGATGTACTAGGATCCTGTGTGGGTCTGATGACATACTGACGATGTACTAAGATTCTGTGCCGGTTTGACGATGTACTGAATATGTACTATGATCATATGTGGGTTTGATGATGTATTGGCAATGTACCAGTATCTTGTATGGGTCTGACGATGTACTAGGATATTGTGTGGATCTGACGATGTACTGACGATGTACTAGGATCCTGTGTGGGTCTGACGATGTACTAGGATCCTGTGTGGGTAAATAATTTGGGATCCTTCAAGGTTTGACCTCTTAATAGAGTAATATAATTATTAGTTACATCTAATCATCTATACTATTGTACCTAAGTTATATCTGGTGTGAGATGAGTTTGTACATGTGTGGCACTTTCCTTCGTGGTAATACCTTGGTGGTATTTTTCTGTGGTGTACCTTTTTGGTACATACATTCGTGATTTTTCATCCTTTTTTTAAACAGTTGATATTTAAACTTTTAGGTTAGACCCTGTGTTTTCTCATGATTGAGATGGGCATACTTGATAACTTAGGTATATGTATGGGCATATAACTGAGTAGGTTTGTCAGTTTATTTCATGCTTTGTGGATTATAATTTATTGATTTTTGTGAGACCGTTAGGGTCTCGAGTTCCCTACTGAGTATCGTTATACTCACCCCTACACAGGCTATGCCCGCACCTTTCTGTGTTTGGTGAAAACAAAGGCCAACGCTGACAGAGGTTGAGGGTACCAGGACTGGACAGTGCCTGGAGGTGGACCATACGGCATGTCGGTACGTAGAGGAGATGGGTGGAAATAGAGGGTTGATGAGGCTATATGTACCTACCCTTCAAGTAGGAACATCAAAGGATGACCCAGTAGCTGTATTTATCTTACTTAATTTGAATTGTATTTCAGTTGTACTTGTACCTTTATTGTAGGGCTTGTATTCCAGCCCCTTTTACTATCATCACTCTTTTTTCTATATAGTTTACTTGTGTTCGTATCTTGTTGTGTGCTTGGATGTGCATGTTTAAAGTATATAAAGGAAATTCCTTCCAAGTTTTAGTGAATAATCCTTTCGGTTCTATTTGTCATCCCATGGCCTATAGAAGGCAGGTTTGGGGTAGTCACGGAACAGGCCCCGGAGGATGGATTGTGACAAATTGGTATCAGAGGAGTCAGTTCTACCATAGAACATTGGACTATGATTTTTTTAATGGCAATAGTGTTAAGTTTAATGAGTGTGGTTATAAGTTTAGGGAATCCTGTGTAGGTGCAGCGACCCACATATCCATAAACCAGGACCCTGGCTACTGATTTCCGACTCAGTTCAGGAAAAACACTGATTGTGTGTGTTTTTTCAAGAGTTTTCTTTCTAATCACTTTGAGTCAGCTCACCAGGTATAACTTATTGACTGTTGCGCACCTGTTTCTTTTCAGGATGCCTCCATATAGATAGCTAGCTAGGGTTTCAGGTACAGTATGCATAGATAGCCCATCAAGTGACAAGGCCTCAGTTAAGGGCCCTCATCTAGTAGAGGCACCAGCGGTACCACTACCCATTGGGCCACTAATGCAACTAGCCCCAGTAGGTGAGAGTACACGCTACTTGACCATGTTTCACGCATTCTAGTCCTAGATACCACCAAGGTTCTGGGGCGAGACAGACCCACATTTATCTGCGGATTTGTTGGAGGCTGTAGTGAGAGTCTTCTGAATTCTTGGGACACTAGCTGATCTCATGGTGATCCTTGCTACCATTCTTCTACAGGAAGCAACATGAAGATGGTGTAGCTTGATGCTCTAGGTTCACAATGAGGTGATGCTTCTCTGGGCTGACATCAAAAGTATGTTTCAGGCAGAGTTTGTCCCAGCGACACTTCACGTAGTGCACATACAAGAGATTCTTCATCTGCATCAGGGTAGCATGACTGTGGCTCATTACTCAGTAAGGTTCACTGACCTCTCATGCAACTCCACTGATATGGTGTGGGACCCATTCTTCAGGGCCCGGACCTTTGACCAGGGACTTGGGCGGGAGATGAGGGCTTCGATGATTTCTCTCAACATCCCGACATAGGCAGGGGTGTTAGAGAGAGCCCTCTTAGTGGAGAGTTTCCTTGTTGAGCAGTCACCAGCAGCGAGACCCACCAATGGACGTCATGTAGCAGAGACTTCTGCGTCTTGTATTAGATAAATTTCGCAGAGGTACAAGAGCACTCGATCTACAGGTGGACGACCACATGACATAAGATCGGTTGTACGGCGTACCCGAGACAGAGCCAATCATGCGAATAACAGGCAGTTTTTCACATGCGGCAGGCAGGGTCACATATCTCGTGATTGTCTGGCCCGTTGTATGGATGATTAGTAGACAGTCGAGGGACTGCACAAGATCAGATAGAGGTTTGACTAAGGAGGGCTGCAAGGAGCAGGCAGACGTCGCAGAGGAGCTGTCTGTGCAGCTCGTGGTGGGGGATGATTCGAGATGTTATTGCCACCACCACTAGGAGGTCCACCCTAATCGTGGTGAGCAAGAGGATAGGGGAAATCTCAGCTCTATGTAGCTGAGGCCTATGACCATGGCACTCCAAAGATCATATGAGGTATGATATGTGTCTACTCCACCTTAGTTGCATTAATGATAGACATAGGTTTTAGTCATTCTTTTAGTTCCACTGACCTCATTCGAAGATCATAGATATTGATAGGGTCGTTGGCTCGATCCTTATGGCTAGAGACTCATACGGGAGTGGATTCGATGATTATGCACTGGTGCCGAAAGTGTGAGCTTACTAAATGAGGTGAGAGCTTCAGTTGGGATATCTTAATAGAAGCTTCTAGGTCTTATGATGTCATTTTGGGTATGGACTGTTTATCTACATTCCATACTCAGATTGAATGCATTAGGCACAAAGTGTTGTGTGTCCACACGGATGGGACCAGGTTTACCTTTAAAGATGAGAAGGGATCCATTGCAGCATAGGATTGACTAACTTGGAGGAGAGTGCAGCTGATCACTCATTAGTTGGCTAGCCTTACCCTTGGAGCGGTTGATGTGGAGAGTTCAAGCAATGCTGTAGTGGTGGACTAGTATGCGGATGTTTTCTCTGATGATGTCCTGGGTCTACCTCCTCATAGAGAGATGGACTTTTACAATGGCTTGTACCTCGGGATGGCACTAATAACCACACCAGCATATCGGATGGATTTTATGGAGCTTCGTGAGGTGCCAGTATAACTAGAGGACTTACAGGGGAAGGGATTCATATGGTCTAATGTTTCTCCTTGGGTATCACTGATTTTGTTCGCCAAGAAAGCATACGGGAGCTTGAGAATTTGTGTCGACTATCAACTCCTGAACCAGGTGACCGTGAAGAACAAGTACCCACTTCTGAGGACTAAAGTCCTCTTTGATCAGCTGAAGGGAGCATGGTGGTTCTCAAAGTTAGACCTCATATCAGGTTTTCCCTAACTCAGAGTGCGAGATGAGGATGTGAAGAAGTAGACTTTAAGATGTCGGTACGACCATTATGAGTTCTTGGTTATTTCATTTGGCATAACCAGTGCCCCAACAGTGTTCATGGGACTCATGAACAAGATCTTTCTGCCATACCATGATCACTTTGTAGTAGTCTTTATTGATGATATACTGATCTACTCGGCTACTAAGGAGGACCATTCCTATCATTTGCATATAGTTCTGGACACACTCTGAGAGCACCAGCTATATGGTAAGCTCTCGAAGTTCCAGTTCTGGATCCAATATGTTCACTTTCTAGGACATGTCATCTTGGAGGCTGGAGTTGCGGTGGATCCAGAGAAGATTGAGGTGATACTTTCTTGGGAGACACCCAGTAGTGTGATGGAGGTACAAAGTTTTCTGGGTTTGGATGGATAATACCAGAGGTTTGTACCAGATTTCCCCAGAGTTTCATCACCTTTATCAGTGTTGAGGAGGAAGAGGAAACCCTTTGTTTGGTCGGAGAGATGTCATGGGAGTTTTCAGGAGATGAGGCAGAAGCTGACTAGTGCCCCCATCATGAGGCTACCGGAGGAGAGCGTAGGATACATAGTCTACTGCAGCACATCTGGGACCAGGCTCGGATGTGTCCTGATACAGTAGCGAGCAGTGATCAAATAATGTTCTTGATATTTGAGACAACGTGAGCAGAACTACACTACCCATGACCTAGATTTAGTAGCAGCGTTCTTCACCTTGAAGATGTGGAGACATTACGTGATGGGCGAGCATTTTACAGTCTACTCGGATCATGAGAGTCTCAGTTATATCTTCTTGTATAAGGACCTGAACCTGAGACAACAACGTCGGCTCGAGTTCCTCTAAGAATATGACATTGAGATAGTCTATACTCTTAGGAAGGACAATTTTGTAGTAGATTCACTTAGCTGGAGATCTGGTATACAGCTGCTAGGTGAGGCAACAGAGTAGCTAGCTTCTTTTCTGATATCCTTTGTGGATTGAGATGGAGCATCTTTTCTTCAGTCTCTTAGAGTCACTCCCCCACTTCTTCAGCAAGTCAGGGAGGCACAGTGTGGGGACACTGACTACGAGGCTCGACGTGCATAGATATCCATAGGACAAGAACCTAATGGATTTTTTGTAGGTGGGGATCACAACATTCTTTTCAGAGGACTTACCATGGTACCAGTGTCGCTTTGGGAAGAAGAGTTGAGGTAGTTCCACACATCCCCTCTAGTGGTACATCCAGGAGTGGCGAAGATGTACTAGGATTTCCGATGACAGTCATGGTGGCTGAGAATGAAGAAAGTAGTAGCAGAGTTTGTCTCTCAATGCATTGCATGCCAGCAAGTGAAGGCAGAGCATCATGTACTAGCAGGATTGGTTCAGGCATTAGAGGTCCCAGAGTGGAAGTGGGATGGGTTACCCATGGACTTTGGGACAAGACTTCCATGTACATACAGTGGTCATGATTCTATCTGGTTGATCGTCGACCGACTCACCTAGTCGGCCCACTTCCTACCGATCAGAGAGCTGGGTTTAGTAGATACCTAGGGTTTCCTATAAGTGTAGGAGATTGTGCAGCTACATGGAGTACCCTCAATGATTGTCTCTGATCTTGATACATGTTTCACTTCCTAGCTATGAAAGGGGTTGCAGGAGGCTTTCAGGATGCAGCTTTGTTTGAGCACTGCCTTCCATCCTCAGACGGATGGTTAGACTGAGCAGACCATTCAGACCCTCAAGAACATGATACATTCTTGCATACTGGACTTCGGTCGTAGATGGAAGGATCACTTGCCTTTGGTGGAGTTTTCATACAACAACAACTATCACTCCACCATTGGGATGTCACCTTCCGAGGAACTATACAGACGACCTTGCAGATCGCCTTTGTGATGGACTGACCCTAGGGAGTCAGTACTCATGGGACTAGAGATGGTACGAGCTACCACAGAGAAAGTGCAGATCATCCATGAGTGGATGAACACTAAACAGAGCAGGAAGAAGTCTTATGCCGATAGGAGACAGAGACCTCTGGAGTTCGGTGATAGCGACCACGTATTTTTATGGGTCTCACATTGACGAGATTCGCGGATATTTGGTCAGGGTGGAAAGTTATCTATGAGGTTCGTTGGACCCTTTCAGGTCCTCAGCTGAGTTGGCGTGGTGGATTACTGCCTAGAACTTCCCCTCAGTTTCACCGGGTGCACGACGTCTTCCTCATATCCCAGATGAGGAGATACATGCATGACCCATCTCTTGTCATTGACCATAGCGAGTTGGACATCTTCGATGGGGCGACGTTTTCGGAGGTTCCAGTATAGATTGAAGATCGACAAGAGCATGTCCTTTTTGGGTAGTTGATACCTCGGGTGCATGTTTTTTGGTAGTATGGGAACCTCCAAGAAAGCACATGGGAGCGAGAGGCTCAGATTTGTGCTCAGTATCCCCACTTTTTCCCCTAGTTTGAGTTTTAGCTTATGAGGATGTAAATCCCTGAGGTGGGGAGAATGTAAAGACCCACTCTACTTGAAATTCACCCTTTACCAATGGTTCAAAACCATTGGTAAATGATGGATAACTGTTTTTATAATATATACCAACGTTTATCCAAACTCTAGGGAAGTAAGTCGTTGGCAAATAAATATGCCAATAGTTTCTGGAAAACCGTTGGTATATGTTAGGAAATCTACATTATAATAACGATTATGTCAAATAGTTGGTATAAATTTTCACCAACTGTTTTAAAACCATTGGTAAACATACTATTCCAAGGGTTTCAAACTGTTGGAATATAACTTTTTATTTCTTTTTACCAACGGTTTACACAAACTGTTGGTAATGGATGGACATTTCAATATATCGCAATGGTTTGTAAACTATTGGAAAAGTGTTTTTACCGATGGTTCTCTGAGAACCATTGGTAAAAACCTATTCAAAACCCTATTCTAACGGTTTACAACCGTTGGCATAGGCTTTGTTGCGCAATTCAAGAATCAGCCTGCTGCAGGCTGCCCTTTCTCCATTTCCAGCTTCTCAACTCCAATAACCTACAATAACCACCTATAACACATACATATACACAATTAATTCATATATATTTAACACATAATGAACCCTACAACTATACACATACAGATTTAAAACATAATTCATAAGGTAATTATATACATACATAATTGATTTAGAATTCAATTCAGAATTGGGATGAAAATTACATGTGTAATCTAGAATTCAATTCATAATTGAATACTGAATTGATAACATACATAATTTAATTATCAATTATGAATACATTAAATAAAAAACTGAATACGTAATTATATGTTTTATACAAAATTAAGAATACAAACAAAATGGCATTTTGTATAAAACATACCTGATTGAATTCCAAAATTAGAAGCTAATAACCCCAAAATAAAAAAAAATGGATAAATGACTTCAACCGAACACAAATATAATCTCCCATGCTCTGGGGCAGGTGTCTTTGAACTTAGTGATGATGATAATGGGTGTGTATCAATGAGCTTTTGTGACTTAGGGAATGTATTTGTCCTTGGCGTATTAAATGTCATGTGTTTTAGAATAGGGTTGGAGTTCCTCATATGAGAAGTGGATTTTGTGGGGATGAACCATGGATCGTTGTGTTAATGTATCAACACAATCCAAATACATTTCGTCAGTTTTCGATATGACAGTTGTTTTTACTTAAAGTGATGTCCATTTTAAACAAATGATAGACACTTTGAGTGATACAGGCCACAATATGACTCTGATTAAGGTGGGGTTTACTCGTACATGTAACATATGTCCCATGGATCATTTTCCTAAAGTATCAATACAATTTGAATGCATTTGGTCTGTTTTCTCTATGCCAGTTGTGATTTTCACTTAAAATGTTGTCCATTTCAAATAAAAGTGAGACACTTTGAGTTGTCCCAGCCACACCATGCCACATATTGAAGAAGAGTTGACTCATACACGTAAAAAATGACTCATGGTTCAATGTTCTAAAGTATCAACACAACCCGAACAAGTTTGGTCAATTTTCCATATGCCGGTTGTTTTTACTTAAAAGAGTTTCCATTTTAAACAAAATAAATTCACATCAAGTGATACCGGCCACACCATTCCATGGATTCAGGCGGGGATGTCTCGTACAAGTCACAAATTACCCATGGATCGTTTTCTTATAGTATCAACAAAATCTGAATTCATTTGGTCAGTTTTCCGTATGCTAGTTGTAGTTTTCACTTAAAATGTTGTCCATTTAAAATAAAATTGAGACACTTTGAGTGGTACCGGCCACACCATACTTCAGATTGAGGCATGTTTGACATGAACACGTCAAAATGACCCATGTATCCTTGTTCTAAATTAGCAACACAATTCAAATAAGTTTGGTCTGTTTTCCATATACCGGTTGATATTACTTAAATGACTGTCCATTTAAAAAAAAGAATGACACTATGAGTGATACCGGCCACACCATGCCTCATATTTGGCTGGGATTGACTTGTACACATCACATAAGATCCATAGATCGTTTTTCAAAAGTATCAATAGAATCCGAAAGTTTTTGGTCAGTTTTCCGTATACCAGTTGTTGTTTTCACTTAAAATGTTGTCCATTTCAAATAAACGTGAGACAATTTGAGTGGTAATGGCCACACCATGCCTCAGATTGAGGATTGGTTGACTCATACACATCAAAAATGAACCATGGATCCTTGTGCTAAATTATCAACCCAATACGAATACATTTGGTCGATTTTATGTATGTTAGTTGTTGTTTTTTTCTTAAAAGGGTGTCCATTTTAAACAAAAAAATAATCTGTGAGTGATACTGGCCACACCATGTCTCAGATTAAGGTAGGGTTGACTCGTACATGTCATATATGACCCATCTATCATTTTCCTAAAGTATCAACACAATCATAATGCATTATGTTGGTTTTCTGTATGCCAATTGTTGTTTTGACTTAAAATGTTGTCCATTTCAAACAAAATAAAGAGACTTTGAGTGACACAGGCCACACCGTGCATCAGATTGAGGTAGGGTTGACTCTTACATGTCACATATGACCATGGATCATTTTCCTAATGTATCAAAAAAATATGAATTTTTTTGGTCGGTTTTCCGTATGTCAGTTGTGGTTTTAACTTAAAATGATGTCAATTTCAAATAAATGTGAGACACTTTGAGTGGTATTATTTACATTGTGCCTCAGATTGAGGCGAGTTTTACTCATAAATGTAAAAAATAAACCATGGATCCTTGTTCTAAAGTATCGACACAATCCGAATATGTTTGGTTGGTTTTCTGTATTCCAGTTGTTTTTACTTAAAAGGGTGTCCATTTTAAACAAAAGAATGACACTTTGAGTGCTACCAGCCACACCATGCCTTGGATTGAGGCAAGGTTGACTTGAACACATCACATATGACCCATGTATTTTCTCCTAAAATATTAACACAATCCAAATGTGTTAGTTTGGTTTTTCATATGTTATTTGTTGTTTTTACTTAAAATGTTGTCCATTTCAAATAATGGTGAGACACATTGAGTGGTACCGGCCACACCATGTCACAGATTGAGGTGGGGTCAACTCATACATGTCACAAATGAACCATGAATCATTTTAGTAATGTATAAAGACAATCTGAATGGGTGTTTTCTGTTTTCTGTATGTCAGTTGTTTTTTCACATAAAATGTTGTCCAATTCAAGAAAAAGTGAGACACTTTGAGTGGTACCGGACACACAGTGCCTCGGATTGAGGCGAGGTTGAATCTAACATGTCAAAATTGACCCTTGTATCATTGTTCTAAAGTATCAAAACAATATGAATATATTTGTTTGGTTTTCTGTATGCTAGTAGTTTTTACTTAAAAGAGTGTCCATTTTAAACCAAATAAATACACTTCGAGTGATACCGGCCAAACTGTGCCTCATATTGAGGCGGGGTTTATTTTTACACATCACATATAACCCATGGATCATTTTTTTTAATGTATCAACAAAATCAGAACGTGTTTGTTTGGTTTTACATATGCCAAATGTTGTTTTGATTTAAAATTTTGTCCATATCAAACAAAAGAGAGACAGTTCGAGTGATAATGGCCCCACCATGCCCCAGATTGAGGCGAGGTTGACTTTTACACATCACATATTACCCATGGATCTTTTTCCTAAAGTATCAATAGAATCAGAATGAGTTTGGTTAGTTTTCCGTATTCCATTTGTTGTTTTCACTTCAAATGTTGTCCGTTTTAAACAAAAAAAAAGACACTTGGAGGGATTCTGGACACACCGTGCCTCGGATTGAGGTCAGGTTGACTCGTAGACATCACATATGACCCATGGATCGTTTTCTTAAAGTATCAACACAATTCGAATGTGTTAGGTCACTTTTCCATATTCCAGTTGTTGTTTTGACTTAAAATGTTGTACATTTCCAACAAAAGAAAGACACTTAGAGTGATAATGGCCACACCATGCCTTGGATTGATGCGGGGTTGACTCGTACATGTCACATATAAAACATGTATCATTTTACCAAAGTATCAACCGAATCTGAATGTGTTTGGTCAGTTTTACATATGTCAGTTGTGGTTTTTACTTAAAATGTTGTCCATTCCAAATAAAAGTGAGACACTTTGAGTGGTAAAGGTCACACCGTGCCTCAGATTGAGGTGGGGTTGACTCATACACATCAAAAATTAACCATGGATCCTTGTGGTAAATTATAAACATAATCCAAATATGTTTGGTCAGTTTTTCTTATGCCAGTTGTTTTTTACTTAAAAGGGTGTCCACTTTAAACAAAATAAAGACACTTCGAGTGTTATCGGCCACACCAAGCCTCAGATTAAGGTGGGGTAGAATTGTACACTCCACATATGATCCATGGATCATTGTCCTAAAGTATCAAAAAATTCAAATGCATTAGGTCATTTTTTGAAACTCTAAAACCCTCTTTTTCGTTGGGATTTAGGGTGAATCTTGAAGAGAGCTTAGATTGGGATCTGAGATGATGAATTAAGAGTTTGATTGTCTTCGGAATCACGGTAGTTGGTCCTTATAATTTCGTAAATTATCATGACATTTTATATATTCCAAATCGCCTCTCCCCCAATGTTGGGGTGTCGGGTCATGGGGCTTTCCAGGGTCTAGGGAGGAGGGCAGAAGAGCTTTATGGGGGCTGTCTGGGTCTAGGAAGGAGGGTGTGGGGATATCTAGGGTCTAGGGAGGAGGGTGGTGGGGCTATCTAGGGTCCAGAGAGGAGTGATGGGGCTGTAGAAGGTCTAGGAAGGAGGGGGTTGTTCGGGGACTAGGGAGGATATTGGGGGCTATCTGGGGGGCTATCCGTGGGGTCGTTCGGGGTCTAGGGATAAGGGTGGGGAGCTGTCTGAGGGGATGTCTTGGGGGCTACCTGGGGGTGTCTAGGGTCCAGGGAGGAGGGTAGGGGGCTATCCAGGGGGGGCTATCTGGGGGGGGCTATCAGGGGTCCAGGGAGGAGGGTGGGGGGCTGTTCGAGGTGCTGTCTGAGGGGCTGTCTGGGGGGCTGTCTGGGGGATGTCTGGGCAGCTGTCCAGGGGGCTGTTTGGGGGGCTATCCAGGGGGTTGTCTGGGGGGTTGTCCGGGGTCTAGGGAGGAGGGGGGCCTATCCGTGGGGGCTGTCCGGGGTCCAGGAGGGTGGGTGGGGAGGTTGTACGTGGGTTTTTCTGGGGTCCAGGGCAGAGGGTGGGGGTTGTCCGGGTTCCAGGGGGAGGGTGGGGGCTGTCCAGGGGGCTGTATGGGGTCTAGGGAGGAGGGTGGGGGGTTGTTTAGGGGGTATCCGGGGTCCAGGAAGGAAGGTGGGGAGGCTGTCAGGGGGGTTGTCTGGGGTCCAGGGAGGAGATTGGGGGGATGTCTAGGGGATGTTCGGGGTACAGGAATGAGGGTGGGGAGGCTGTCTGGGGGGTTAGGGTCAAGGGAGGAGGGTGGGGGATCTCTGGGGGGGCTGTCTGGGGTCTAGGGAGGACAGTGGGGGGGGATGTTCGGGGGGCTGTCTGAGGGGCTTTCCTGGTTTCACAAGATGGTATTTACATATTTTCTACGATAATTTTTTCAAGGATAAAAAAATAATTCAATTACATCAACATCCAATCAAACCACCAATTTTCTAAATTCCACTATAATATTACAATTTTATTAAAATGGGGGGATTTCATAGCAAATAATCAATTCAAGTTTTATTATTTATAGATAAAAAATTAAAGATAATGTGACCTAACTAATCACACATATATTCAGGCATAATAAATTAATAAACATCAAAGGTCTGTAATGTCAGTAAAAATGTAACGGGTCAATTTTTCCTTCATCACCATCACTATCATTGCCATCATCGTCACCCTCACCCTCATCCTTAGCGTCATCCCCATCACTATCCCCACCCTCTTCCTCTCCCTCGTACTCATCCTCAGGCTCCTCATCACCCTCCTCCTCCACCTCGGCCTCCTCCTCACCCTCCTCCTTCAAATCGGCCTCCTCCTCGACCTCCTCCTCCACCGCCTCGGCCTCCTCCTCTCCTTCATCTAGACCAACACTAGAAAATCCACCTGTTACACCATATATCAAATGAAAATATGAAATATATTCATCACAAGTAGTTTTGGCCTCTGGGGGAAGTGTTGGACGTAAAACTTCCATCAATTTCATAAATGCAGTGTTTTCCCTAGAAGACTATTCTGCCATCTCTGTGGTCTTTTTTCAACCTATTATACCTATTCCTTTACCTACTGCAACTTGGTGGCACTAAAACTCATACCTGAGCAAGGTCAATACCACCCCAGAACTATACTATTCCTTGGTCGGCAGCATACTCTACCAGGGTGCTTATCTCCCAACACCTAATGTAAGTGATCCTTCCCCCAAAATTTTTTGGTTATTGGTAATTAGGGTCCTCTAAAGAATAATTTTACAAATATAAATAGATTATTAAGTTACTAAATAGTGATTAAAATTTTAAATCTCCAAATTAAAACTTACAATCTGGTGCTAAGTCGGTTCATTAACTGCACTTCCATCTTTCTTCTTTCAACTCGAACAAAACAGTTTTTCTCGAGGCACACATCCTTTTATATTTAATTTATGCCTCTAAAATGAAATTGAATATAGGAAAACATAATTAAAAATGGGATACTAAAAAAATAGTAATTTCATAGCTAAAATTATATAACAACTTTAGTAATCGAATAAATTATGGAGGAATCAATAAAATGTGAAATTCAAAAAGAAATATTATAAAAGGTCATACCTCCTATCTCTCATGAGATAGAATCATAGTACATCCCACTGTGTGGACTTATTTCATAGCATAAATTGTTTTTTATTTCTTCCATATGCATCCTAAATAAAATTCAATAATTAGTATTAATGAAAAAACTTGAAAATTTTCATTTAAATGCCTCTAATTTGATTAATACCATAAATTGGCTAGTCATCCAATGAGTAATCGTCTATCAATTTTGTTCTAACGGAAAATCTTCCATGAAAGGGACTGCCTATAACTATGTGCTCACTCTAGCATGCCATCCAATGTACAACTCATGCTTATAAGCTTTCCTAAATCCTTTAGATGTGTTGTCCGTGCACCATCACCATCGGGGAACTTAAACTGCAGCTAACACCAAAACATTAATTCATATAAATACAAAAGTTAATATATTTTATTAAATAAAATAGATTTTTTTACCCATATATCTGCCTAGGATTTATCCTTGACATCATTTGGCAGTTGTCTCCATGAAAGCGGGCTGACAAGAATGATGTCAGAGTATTTGGCAAGTGTCGCCAAAAAACTCTGACATTGCTTCCCTGATTTTTCAATCATCTGACTATATTTATTGTACTCTACCATCAACTGTGTATGGCAGTTCCACACTGTACTCATGCATATATTCCCCCACCCCTGCCCCGTCCTTTTTTCAGTAGATATACCTGTTATGAATGAAAAAAAATATTTTATCAATACATGTTATAATTAAAATAAATAATGGTGTAATAATTTTTTAGGGTTGTATAAGTATACCTGCGGTAGTCTGATCAACGGGCACCACTGGATCTTCCAAAACTGATCGAAGACCCTATACAGATGGAGTAAGTCCCAATGTATGCTCTGCAGGGACAGACTCTGGTGGAGTAGGAGTCGAAGAAATGGAATATAAAATCCTAGAGAGATAGAAGAAGAAGTAAAAGAAGATGGCAGGGATTGTAGCCAAATGATGGATGGGGAGTGGGAATCATCATCGCATATGGTACATATGGGTGAGGAAGCTCAGATGTAAAGATTGGTGAAAACATGGGAGGCCTAAATATCTCGTGTGTCCCTAACAGCACACCTGGATCAAAATGTGGGATGGTTGGTATGTCAGTGGGAGGGGTAGGTTCTAATCGGGTACGCCGACCAGATCGTCTAGCTCTTGTACCGCCCCCCTCAAACGAACACCCCGAGTACTGGGACCACTATAAGGATGCTCATCAAATAAATGTCTCCTAATATATGGCTCTTGAAAAAATGTTTAAAAAAATTAATCACATGACATTATATATTATTTTAAAAATTATATTTGAAATAAAATAATCACTGAAGGCACTAGTGGTGGAATGCCCAGCTCATTCATGGGATGATTTTTTTCCATAATCTATTTACATCACCTCTCTTCAATTGGTTTCATTTCATACATTGGAAAACAAATATGGAAGTAAATAAAAAAGGATAACTAATGTGTAACCCAAAAAACAAAATAAATGATAGGGAATAGGGGGATTCATGGATAATTTAACTAACCATTGTTTTAGGTGAGCTTTAACAGATATATAATGAAGTCAATAAATTAAAAAATGCAATTCAAATAAAAATTGAAACCAATAATCATAGATAATTCACATATGGATCAAGTCGGATAAAACATATTTTTAATTAATATTAGTCCAATAATCATTGAAATTTCACATAACCGTTTAGGATAGATCCTTCGGGATGATTCGTGTTTCAGAAATAAGGCTTCAATGTGTACTTATTTCTTTCAATTTGATACATCCATCAAAAAGAAACACGTCCTCCTAGAATTATTTCAGTGGGAATATGGACAGTCAGATGTATCATGCGTGTGAGAAATGATGGAGGAAGTATTTTCTCCAACTCACACAAAATTAATGGGGCATCTGTCAACATTTTTTACAATAAAGACTTGGAAAACTTCTTATTATAAATATCTATAAACTAATGGAATAACTGAATAACAATCACCCTTAAAATATTGGAAAAAAATGACGGATTGCTATTGGAATCAACTCATACAGAAGAACGTGATAATCATGATTCTTCAAAGATTTTAGCTTCAAATCTCTTCTATTGACCCGATTAGATATGTTTCTTGAATAGCCATTAGGAACTCTAATAGTATTTAGTACTTCTAGAAGTTTATTTTTTGTAGGTGTCATGACATATGAAGTACATGGAACCTGCCATTTATGTTCACTGGTACGCACAGGATGCAATTCTGGTCTGATGCCCAAATCCACCAAGTCATGCTGAGACCGTAAATCATCTATTTTCTTCCCCTTAACATTTATAAGTATCAAAATCAACATTTCACAAATATTATTTTCAATGTGAATTATGTCTAGGAAATGACATAACAAATTGGTTGACCAATAAGGAAAATCAAAAAAGATACTCCTCTTCCTCAAATTGTAATAGGTTTCAGTGGAAACATTATTTCTCTTTCTAGATTTTATTTTACCCTTCCTGAATGAAAAACTGAAATCATTAAATTCATTAAGCACATCATTTCCAGAAATATGTTGAGTTCGATCCTCAGTCTATATGGTATTATCAAATTTTCAACGATTATTTCGATATGGATGGTCTATTAGCAAGAATTGTCTATGTCCCATAAAACTAAAACTACAGTGATGTTTTAGTCTTCTGGATCATGTATTCTTCATAAAAATAGTACATGATAGTTTCCCCTTCATGCTCCATCCAGACATCATTGCATAAGCTAGAAAATCATTGATCATCCACATAATCACAGTACGCATCTGAAATATGTCTTTCGAATATGCATCGTATGTGCTCACACCCACATCCAAAAATGTTTTAACTCATTTATTAAAGGATTCATGTGTACATCAATATTAATGTTGGGGTTAGAAGTTCCAGATATGAGTATAATCATGAAAGTGAAAGGTTTTTTCATAAACAACCATGGGGGAAGAGTATAAACGTGTATTAAAACTAGACATGTGTTGTACGAAGTAAGCATCTGCCCAAACGAATTAAAACCATCGCGTGAAAGACCTAGACTCACATTACGCATGTCAGGTGCCAAATCAGGATATAGAGCATCAAATCATTTCCATGTAAATCCATCTGCAGGGTGAACCCACTCATCAATTAGTATTCTTTCTCTCGGTATAATGCCATCTAATTTTTATAGATATTTCATTAGACATAAAAAGATTATAGAGTCTCGGTATCAATAGAAAGTTCTACATTACATTTTGTGGCAAGTGGGATGGTGTTCCATCATATTTTGACTTCCAATGGGATGTGCCACATTTTATAAAATAATTTCATTCAGTAGTTTCCCCCCAAGAATAAACTGCAATCTTTCGAGCAAGCATGAATTTTGTTTCATGAAAATCCATGTTTATCAACTAACATCCATGCCATATAGTGGTTTAAGGGAATATCTGCATCATCTGGAAGTAAATCCTTCAAGAAGGTATGAATGTAATCTATTGATGTATTAGAAATCCCATACATTGTTTTCCCATAAAACAATCGGATAAAAAATTCCACCTTTTTCATTTTATCGCATGGTCGATACATTATAGTCGTGGAAGCATCATTCAATTTTTTTACCGTGACAACAACATCATTTTCATTAGAAGCATCATGTGTGCCCATATCAATGTCTTCATAGGTTGGAGTCCTTTTTTTAATGATGATGAATAAACAAAAATCGGTCATATAACAAATTCTCCCCTCTAGTCTTCTCATTTGGGTCATCAGCAATTTGAGATTTATTTTTCTCCCCATTTTGATACCACACATAGTAGTTTTCTTGAAAAACATATATGTTTATGTGGTATCTAACTTCTTCACAGGTCAACCATGGTCTAATAACACAATTGGAACATGGGCAGTGTATGCGCCCACTATCTGAACCATTGTGAAATGAAAAATCTAAAAATCTCTCCAAATTGTTTTCAAAATCGCTTGAGATCTGATCGGTTTCATACATCGAACTTCTATCCATTCTGAAAAAAAAATTTATAAGTCATTTCGTCAAAAGAAATTCAATAAGATTGAAGTTTCATTGAAATTTTATTTAAGTAAATGATAATTTTTCACTTTATATGAAATGATAATTGACACACTACTCTATATGATAATCATAATATAAAATAAAACAAAATACTATATTTATAAAAAAATATCTTTGAAGAACGACACATCAGTGTACAAGATCATATACACTTGTGGAGGAGAATTATTCAAGAGTTGACTAAATTTTAGATCAAAGAAATTTTATATTTTAGTATATAATTTGTGTGATCACATACATTTCCCAAGGGGAGCGGTGTTTGGGGGGGAGGGGTGTCCAAGGGGGCGGCGAGGCTGTCCAGGGGGTTAGAGGTGTCCAGAGGTGGGGGCTGTCTAGGGGGAGTTGGGGTGTCCAGGTGGGCGAGCTATCCACGGGGGTCGTCGGGCTGTCTAGGGGGTAGGGGTGTTCATGGGGTGGACAGGTTATCCAGGGGGAAAGAGGGTGTCTAGGGGGTGGAGGGGCTGTCCAGGGGGGTACGGGGTGTCCAAGGGCTAGGCGGGCTATCCATGGGGGTGGCAGGGCTGTCCAGGGGGGTACGAGGTGTCCAGTGGGTGGGAAGGTTGCCCAGGGGGTGGGTGGGCTATCCACAGGGGGTGGTCAGGCTATCCATGGGGGTGGCAGGGCTGTACAGTTGGGTCGAGGTGTCAAGGGTGTGGGGGCTTTGCAGGGGTGGGGGCGTCTGGGGGGGTGGGGGTGTCCGAGGGTGGTGGGTGGGTGTCTAGGGGGATTTCTAGGGGTGGTGATTGTCCAGGGGTACAAGGTGTCCATGGGTTGGTCAGGCTATCCAGGAGGTGGCGGGGGTGGAAGGGTTGTCTAGGGGGTATGGGGTGTTCAGGAGGTGGGCGGGTTGTCCACAGGGGTGGGGCTGTCCACGCGGGGGGAGGGGTATCCAGGGGGTGGGAGGGGCTGTCCAGGGAGTGCGGGGTGGGTGGGCAGGATTTCCACGGGGGGTGGTGCGGCTGTCCAGGGGGGTACGGGGTGTCTAGGGGAGGTTGTGATATCCACAGGGGTGGGGGGCTATCTCGGGGGGTGGGCGGGCATTCCACGAGGATGGTGGGGCAGTCCAGAGGGTCAGGGGGTCTTGGGGGTGGGGGGATTTCTAGGGGTGGGGGATGTCCAGGGGTAAGAGGTGTCTAGGAAAACCCACCCACACCCCCTTGGACATCCCACACCCCCACCCCCACCTGGACAGTCCACCCCCACCCCCTTGGATAGCCAACACCCCCTCCCCCACCTGGATAGTCCACCCCCCGTGGACAGCCCACCCCCCTTGAAAGCCCACACCCCCTTGATAGCCCACACCCACACCCCCACCTCCCTAGACAACCAACACCCCCCTCCCCCACCTAGACAGCCCACCCCCACCCCATTGGAAAACCCACCCCCCTTGACAGCCCACACCCCCTCCCCTGCCTGGATTGCCCACCCACCACCACCCCTAGACAACCCACCCCCTCCCTGGACAGCCCACTCCCCTCCACTATAGACCCCCCCCCCCCCCGACATCCCCCTGGAACAGCCCACCCCCAACCCCACTGGACACCCCCCCCACCCGAAAAGCCCACCCCCACCCCCCACCTGGACAGCCCACCCCCCACCTGGACATCCCCCCACCTAGACAGCCACCCTCCCCCCACCTGGACAACCCACCCCCTCCCTGGACACCCCACACCCCTCCCCCACCTGGACACCCCACCCTGACCCCCTGTACATCCCACACTCTTCCTTGGGGCAGCCCATACCCCCCTCCCCACACCCCTATAGCCCCCCTACACCCTGCAGTTCCCTACCCCCTGGACAACCCACCCCCACCTGGACAACCCCCACACATGGATAGCCCCCAACCGCGCCTATAGCCCCCCTTAAGGTATTTTTATTTAAAATCATTTTATTCATTAAGTAATCTAAACTATCATGCATTAGCCATTTAACTAAACAATAACACATAAAATCCCCCTTAACATAAAGCATAAAACCTCACAAAACAAAAAACATAAAACAAACCCTTTACCCCACTAAACAAAAAACATATAACAAACCCTTTACCCCCCACACAAAACATACCCCACTAAACAAACCCTTTAACATGTGTGAAGTGTATAACCAAAAAAACATAAAACAAACCAAAGGGTTCGGAACTCCAATAGAAATAACTCTAATTTAGCCAAAATCAAAACATCAAACATAAAAAAAAAAGAGGAATAACACTAAAACTAAGGTAACACTTACTAATTTGAAGTGTAGAAAAAAAATTTGATTGATTGAAGAGGATCTTTGTCAAGAAGGTGTTTCACGGCCAAGAAGACTTCGGGAGGAGGTATGGATTAGGTCTTTAATCGGGCTGACTAGGAGTTGGGGCGCTAGGTATTTGGGGGGAAACATTCCCAATGGTTTTTAAAAACCATTGGAAAATATTCTCTTTACCAATTTATTATCAAAATCGTTGGTATAACATAGAGAAAATAGTTATTTCCCAATGGTTTTGGAAAACTGTTGGGAAATATTAGGAATACATACACATTGCCAATGGTTTGAACAAACTTTTGGCAATGGTTTCTTCTTTTACACTATATCAAAAATTTCCTCAAACCATTGCGATAGTACCATTGGAAAAACACCATGTTCTAGTAGTGCTGGAAATTCCATGTAATTTTTTTAATTATATTGGAATTTTACGAGTCTGAAAAAATTTACAGTGCATGATTCCGAGGATCGGTGTGCCTAGAATTAATTTATGAACTTTTTTTTGGGTATGTTCAGTAAACATATGAGCAGGTGTTTGAAAATTTTAAACTGGTGCATGGAATTGAAATCAGAGGACACCACTGAACTCGTAGTGCCGATATTCACTTAACGAGACCCTCACCTCGACTGTAGTAAGTTGAGAGTGAAAGATAGATTTTGTGTTTTCGTGGAAATGAAAAATAAAATAAAATATACTTATTTTTTATTTTTTATTGAAACCTCCCATGTGAATGTTAAAGAGGTGGGGACCACCTGTACTAAAACCTCCATTTCGAATTCCTAAATTTGGGGACCACCCGAACCCTCTTAATGGGAGAAACCCCTTAACTCCCTCATTAATGAAGATTTAACCCATGGAATTCCTCCAAATTTTTTATTCCAATGTGGTACAATTAATTGTGCCAAAAATGAATTTTGCCAACGTAATTTATATTGACAGACTTAATTTAATAACTTTCCACCTTTCATTTTTTCGGGATGGGAAATTGTTGACGAAGAGAGAATCTTCGGAGAGCTAGGAGAAACTCATCTCTTATAAATAACTTATCCTACAAACGAAGAATTCCATCTCCATAAATTAACGTTCTTCGGAGCCAAGAAAGAGCATGAAGCATGAGCCCGACTTCGGAAGTGTATTGTAGAGGTGACAATCATTGGTACCCTCTTCGACGTCACCATTTTCATCTCATGACACATCAACGAACCTTCAACGTAGGGTTATAGTTTTAAATACTTCCCTTACCCGTTCTTGATGTTTTTCGTGATTCATAAGTTGTGAACAACATGGTACCGCTCTAACGTAGAGGTTGTACGAAAAACAAACATGGCCCAACCTCTCTTCAATCCCTTCTGTTTTTTGATGAAATCTTTCCGATGGAGGAAGATGAAAATCGGAGGCCAACCGCATGACGGGGGCGGCAGAGCACATCTGTGCGACGCGGAAAAAAAAGGGTCCACAGCTTGTGCCATGGCAATGAAGGGAGGACGACCGGATGAGTTGGCCGCCGGTGACGTCACGGCGCATGACCGCACCGCGCGGAGGGGACTGCGGGCCATCCAGCTAGCCGCGGCGGACCGCCACACCGCAGCCGCCCCACAGCACCGCGTGCCCCCCACCCCCCCCCCCCCCCCCCCCCCCGCTCCACCGCACAGCGGCCACCCCGCCGTACTGCGGTCCGTCAGGCTGGGCCTCTCAGTGCGGGCTGGGATGGACCCAGTGGGTTGGGCCGACCCGAACTGTACCGGGTCGGACCAGACCCAGACCAGTTTTGACCCTATACGTTTTTTTGGTCGTAACATTGGCCCTGGATGTCTGTTTGACGAACCATATAAGGTGTCAGAATCCTTAGGGAAAGACAATCCTTTTAGTATACCCCACACCAAGATTGGATAATTGTGGGGTACGGTCGGGTTGGATCGAGCACAAATCCGGTCGGGTCCTCGAGACTAAAAGGAAAATAACATACAGACCAGGCGTCTGATTGGTGCATTGTCTGTTGCACTGGGAACCCTATTACACGGCGTTCCGTAGGGGTACATCTTCATGCGCCTTTGTGGATGTTGGAGTATAGACCAGTATATTGAAGAGTGGACTCTCTTGGAGACAAGCGAGCATAGTGCGTGAAACTTGTAGCTAGCTGTGACAATGTACTATGATCCTGTGTGGGTCTGATGAAATACTGAAGATATAGTAGGATCCTATGTGGGTATGGTTATGTAATTATGGTGTAATAGGATCCTGTGTGGGTTTGAAGATGTACTGACGATGTACTAGGATCCTATATCGGTCTGACGATGTACTGACAATATACTACGATCTTGTCTGGGTCTGACGATGTACTAAAGATGTACTAGGATCCTATGTGGGTTGACTACGTACTGAGGATGTACTAGGATCATGTGCGGGTCTGACGATGTACTGATGATGTACTTGGATCATGTGTGGGAATGAAGATGTACTAACTAGGTACTAAGATCTTGTGTGGGTCTGACAATTTACTGACAACGTACTAGGATCTTGTCTGGGTATGATGATTTACTGGCAATGTACTCGGATCTTGTGTGGGTTTGACAATTTACTGAAGATGTACTTGGATCTTATGTGGGTCTGACTATGCACTAATGATGTACTAGGATCGTGTGTGGGTCTGACGATGTACTGACGATGTACTAGGACACTTTGTGGGTCTGACGATATACTAGGATCTTTTGTGGGTCTACTATTTGGGATCCTTTGTGGGTCTTCCTCTTAACAGAGTAAGATTAATTAGTAGTTACATATAATCATCTCTACTACTATATCTATGTTATACCTGGTGTGAGATGAGTTTGTACCTGTGTCGTACTTTCCTTCATGGTAATACCTTGGTGGTATTCTTCGGTGTGGTGTACCTGTGTGGTACTTACCTTTGTGGTATTCTATACTTTGTGGAAATAGTTGAGCTTTGGGATTTTGGGTTTGACCCTGTGTTTATTCATGACTGAGATGGGTATACTTGAAAACATAGGTATATTTATGGGCATATACCCAAGTATGGTTGTTAGTTGATTTCATGATTTGTGGCTTATCCTTTTTGTATTTTTGTGAAACCTTGTGGTTCTCAGGGTCCCTACTTTGTATCGTTATACTCACCCATACACAAGCTATGCCCACAACTTGTTGTGTTTGGTGCAGATGACAGATAGTATTGATCGAGGCTGAGTGTACTAGGACTGGACGACACCCGGAGGAGGACTATATGGCATGTAGATACGTAGAGGACACGGGTAGACGTGGAGTGCAGAGAAGGAGATCTGTACCTACCCTTCAGGTATGAACCTCAGAGGATGACCTAGTAGTTGTCTTTCTCTTACTTCAGTTGTATTGTATTTCAGTTGTACTTATACCTTTATTGTTGGGCTTGTATTCTGGACCCTTTTACTTTCAACACACTTTTTTCTATATAGTTTACTTGTGTTTGTATCTTGTTGTGTGCTTTGTTGTGTGTGTTACAGGATATAAGGCAGTTCCTTCCCTATTTTAAGGCATATGCATTTTTGTGCTAGTCGCCAGCTCCTGGCCTATAGAAGGTGGGATTGGGGTAGTCACGGCACGAGCCCCAAGGGACGGGTCATGAAAGTTTTCATAATTATTATTATATACATTATGTAACTATATAATATGAAATAGAATTATATCATTCATGATGAATGACAGAAGAAACAATAAGGTGATAAACCCCCGAAATAATGAAAATAATGAAATATTATTAACGAACAAGTGATAATAAGTTATAAATGCATAATATATGATATTATAAATATTAATATGGGTTTGGAATTAATTAATAACATTTTTAAGACTAATATACAAGAGATTAAATCATGTTCAAACAAAAGGTAGCATGAGGTAAGGGACTTCGTCTCAATTTCCTTTTA
The DNA here is from genome assembly GCA_963277665.1 of Viscum album. NCBI lineage: Eukaryota > Viridiplantae > Streptophyta > Magnoliopsida > Santalales > Viscaceae > Viscum > Viscum album. The sequence continues at coordinate 1,895,876,419 of OY728119.1, forward strand.
TTGAGGCATATTGTAATGTTAAGAACCTAATTTATTTTATATGGTGTATATAATACCCAATTAACATGTAATATAATGATTATTTAATAATGAAATATATTTTATGTTTTAATTTTATTCATCTCACCTATGTGGTTTTCAATTAAGAGTTTCCAATTGGTAAAGAATTTCATTACTCTGTTTCATTTCATTGCATTATATTACTTCTTCATCATCTTTGATATTTTATGATAATGTGAGTAATTAATGTTTATTATAATATATTTTAATTCCAATTGTTTTATTTTTATTTAATGTTGATATAAATAATTGATTCTTTGACTAATATTCACTTCAACTTTATGATCATTGTAATGGTTTATTTCACAATCTCATTTTAATCGAGATTGTTTATTCCATAATTTTAGTTGAGAAAATTAATTGATTATTTTCTAATAAACCCATATAATTTATACTAATCTATTTATTCAGGATAGTTTAAATAAATAGTACCATTTTTTGAATCATTAGTACTAGAAACAATATATAAAAAGTTTTTAATAAAATCTTACTTCATTTCACTCTTCAATTAGAATTTTTTCCTTCCAAAACCATGTTTAAAAAAATCCATAATGTTTTTAACCCTTTTTAAAATGATTTTTTAAATAAATATTTTCCTATTTTGAAATTTTATTAAATAAATTGAATGAAATATTTTTTCCATTTTCTAATCATGTAACATTTCTAAACTTTTTACATAGAAAAAGGAATGTTCTTTTTTACTTGTGTGACATGTATGGAATAACCCTCCACCTTGACCACCATTTCTATGAAGATTCATTTGAAAGTTTACATGGAATTTTTAAATAAAAATATTTTCCTAAAATTCAAAAAATTCGTACTTTTTAAAAGTGAGTTTCATTGAAAACGACTTTTAATTTTTATTGTTTTATAAATTAATTTTAAAAATGAAATGGATATTTTTTAAAAAAAAATTAAAAGATATGTATTGTAGAGACCCGAAGCTTGACGTACATTGATATTACATTACATTTGCAGAATACTTAGTACATAACAAAAACACACACACAAGGATCATAATAGTTTAGTGTCTTTGGAAACTCGGAATATAATCTTCTAATCCTGGTGAAAGATCTTCAACATCTCCCATAAAGATCTTACTTTTTTTTAATACCTAAAACCTTTCTTTATATCCTGGGGAAAAGATAACATAAAAGGGTGAGCTCAAATTCTCAGTAAGGGTAAACAAAAGAAATATCAATCACATCATGAGAACATAACATTTTAAAAATCTTAACTTGAAAAAGAGAGCATAATTTCATAACATGGGATAAATCATGGCAGTGAAATGTAATCACAATAATCATAACTTCAAACATGAAACATTGTGGCATACACACATAATCATAGAGAATCATTTCTTGTTAGTCAAGACTCATTGCCAAGACTATCTTAGTACACAAAGTCCCTTTCTGAACCGAGTCACCCTCGTTTCAGTCCCGTTTCACTGAACCGGTATAACCTACCGTTCCAGCCATGTCTATCTCATGATATATAAAATCTTTACCCAATGCATTGGAGGGAGATATAGGTCCCACCCATCTCATAATGATACCATTCTTATGTGTGCCACAAAATCATAAACCATACATCATAGCATAACCCATGTAAAAAAAATGGGAATCTTAAACATCGTGACATCATAAAACAATTCATATAAGATAAAGAAATTCATAAAAATATTTCCATCACAACATAATCAAATCAATGTAATAATAGGGATATAAAAATAACCCTATATCATCTTAGATGTAAAATAATTTTGATAAAACTCTTGAACTCCATTATTGAGGAAAATATCCTTTCTTCTTCAAAAACATTTTTCCTTTCTTAACATGTCATACAACATTAAACTAAAAGAAGTTGACTAAAAATAAACTTGAAAACTTGTAAAGGAAGCTTCTTGGAAATAATGTTTTAAAAATACACTCATGCCGTATAAGTTAAAAAAACATTCTTCGTACTTTTGTCAGAAAAGTCAAAAAGTACCTCGTACGAAAAATGACAAAAGATTCCTTTAATATCTTTTATTAAAACTCACCAAAGGGTAAATTTAGATTTAAACAACTTTAGGTCGATGGAAATAACATTACATATTGAGGGAACATAGATGTGGATGATAAAATACACCCCAGTAAATACCAAAGTATAAACAATCTCGGATAAAAATGAGATTGTGATATTTTCCCTTACCTTAGGTCCGATTTGCTTCGTAAGTGTCCGAACCTCCTGTATAATGATTTAAATAATATCATTGACTTATTACAGAATCATATTAATTGTTATGATATCATATATGGTTCACTTATGACTTTATATTACCCGTTCTTTTGTAAATTCCATGTTAAATAGCGTTTTGGGTAAAATTGTTTCATTTGTCGTCCGTTTTTTGACTTGTAATTATTCATATGATTACTTAGATCATGATTACTTAATTATATAATATAAAATATGATTTATATATATATATATATATTCAGAATATACATATATATAATAAATCAGTAAATGGAAATAAATACACCGTTCATGGAGACGGTAGGCCGTATGTACGCATGAACGTTGTTTTCGTTTCCTTATTGAGTTGAACGGAATTAAGTAGATGACATACATATATATACACATAAATCCAGTATCATTATTATGTCATATATTTCATGATTACTTATTATATATCATTCATGAATGGTTAAATTGGAGAATGAATCTCATCGCATCGTGGAGACGGTAGTCCGTACGTACACACGAGCGATGATATCGTTCTCATGATCGTGGGACTGTATTGGAGTGTATGTATACTATTTCAGAATCAATATCACTTTAAAATAATAATATATAGTTATTATTTACACCATTATACCCATCCAAGTAAGGTGGTGGTGGAAAATAGATTTCACCACGGCGTGGAGACGGTATTCCGTACGTACGCACGCGCGGTGATTTCATTTTCCGTATGATGGATAGATGGTGAAATAGGATTGTTTCATACTTATAATAACATATTAGTATATGAGTATACTGATGTTATTACTTCATAATGAAACAACCTAAGAAGAAGAAGTGGAAGAAGAAATGAAGGTGAAAGAATCGGTAACAGAAATTACCTCTTCTTTGAAGCGCCTCTTTGAGACCTCCTCTTATGGCACTAAAATTGGACTTTGAGGAAGACCAGAACCTCTAGGATGTTTCTAGGGAAGTGTAGAAGAGAATTTGGCAGGGTTTGGCCGATCTTGAAGGCTCAATGTTGTGTGAGTAAGAGAGGGAGGAGGTGCCCTTTTATAAGGGAGGAGAGGGGCACCTTTGGAATAACTAAAAATATTATTTTATTATAAAGTCATGTTCGGTTTTAAATTGCTTAAAATTGATTTATTTAGAAGCTAAAGTGTGGATGGGTCTAAATACTCTCATACAATAGGATTTAGACAAGTTTAGGTTATTATTTTAACCATATCAATTATATTTAACTCTAAGTTAAATAATTTAACTTTTACCGTGTCTTTTTGTTTTCTTACACTATATGGTTAATAAACTTACTATATCAAGCCAAAAGAACCCAAAGTTGTTTATTATTAATATATATAATCTTATCTAAGTCATTTGGCCGAACATTATATTTTTAGGAATAAAATAACAATTAATAATATAATATTTGTTTTAAAAACTATTTTATGTCAATTTTGACACTATTAGGTACATGATTTTTATGAAATTCATAACAGAATGATAAGTTCGAAAAAAGTTACTTAAATCAACAATAACATGTCTTATTAACCTAGAAAATTAGTTTAAGTCATAAAAAGGCTCAAAGTACATTTATTTGGGCATTTATAACATCAATTATGTCAATATTTCATTAATAAGACAATTACTTCATCATCTTTGTGTCATAATAAATGATAATTATTGAATCTCTAAAAATTATAAATAAATTCCTATGATGTGGATAATTGTATTAGCTTTCTGGAGACTATTCATGTTTGAAGTTTCATGAAGTTTATCACTAGATTAAAATTATTATACTTATAAGATTTAAGAAAGTGACATGTTGTCACATTCTTTGGTTTTAATAATAATTAAATTATTTTCATGGAAAAAGGTCCATAAAATGAATCTAATCCGACCCTTAGGTAATATGGGTATACTTTTAGCCATCCAATAGGATTTTTCCAAGTGTTAGGGTAATTTTATAATCTTATATTTACCCTTAATTACCCGATTTACCTTTAACTATAGTAAATAAAATTTACCGTAGTTACTATTCACAATGCCCAAAAATAAAAAGTAGCTTATTAACAAAATTTGGACCCACTGATTCCAAATATGGAATCCATTTTTCAAAATTCAATACACAAAAGATGCAGAAATTAAATTAAAATTAATCTCGTTGTCGAACGAAAACGGGTTTTTCTTTAAAACATTGTAAAAGATTGAATTGGTTTAGCCTACGAATTCAAGGTAAAATCAATGCTAATGACATACATTATATTAAATGGTAAAAATATATTCTATTTATACTTTAAAACCATTCAATATTATAATTTAACCACATAAGATATTACGATGAAAGAAGTTGTTTTTAATTAAAATATAGCCTGTTTTTACTATTCATTAAAATATGAAAGTTATCGGAAAAATATCAAAACATTATCTAATGTAAATTTTTATATCCTGATTCCAAAGAAGAATTTTATTTTGTCAAATTGAACTTATAAACATTTCAAAAACTAGATTTAAAGTGGGTGCCCCATCAAAAGGTGGCAAAACTGCATTTTTTTAAAAATACTTATTTTACCCGAAAGTTTTATTTTGTTCTTATAACATGTTCTAGAAAATGTGTAAGATGAATAATAATGTTATAAAATTCAAAATTTAGTTAACACTATTCATAACAGCTAGTTCATGACAATATTATAATAATATATCATTGTTTATTAAAACCCAGTATTGCGTACAACACACGCTATCGAGGAAGGTCGCGATTACGTGTAATGCAAGCCAAGTCAGGGTTGCGTGTTGTGAAAGAATCCTTCGTTGTTTCGTATAACAGAATCCAACCATATTTCATTTATACATTGAATATATATATATATATATATACTCAATGTTGCGTAGAATAACTATTATCAAAATTGTGTGTAACACGATCTAAGAATAGTGTTGCGTATATTGCAAGCTAATACGGTGTTTCGTAAAGCGCAAGGTAATCATGGTGTAGAATACAACATAAGACATTAATGAAATTAAAAGAATATTTTTCATAAACTCTCGGGGTGTTACATTCTACCCCCCTTAAAATGAATTTCGCCCTCGAAATTCGTTGGGGTTATAAATGGTTTACTATTCGAAAGTTTCTTTAATAGAAACCCACATCGTAAAAAGGAATACCAAAACCAATCTTTAAAAACAAAAGTATGAAATGTAACGGTTACCCAAATAATCTAATCACTGGGTTTCCACATAGGATAAAATATGGATATGGAAGAGAAATCTAACCATCATGTTCTGATGGAGAGTGGTAGAGAACATGGCTATGGAAAAGCCAGCAATCACAAATCCATAAATTTGTGATGATCTAAGGTACCATCTGATTCATCAGATATAAGAGCACTATGACAACATTTTTGGTTTTCAAGATCATTTCCCTAAAGTTGATGAAATTGGAATTAGAAGAAATACTTTCGTGATTTTGGTATAGTCTCACCGTTTGTCGTTCTTTGGACAATTTCCACTTCATCTCTTAAAGAAATGATGTTTAATTTGTCATTCGTGATGTGTTAGCAGATCATGTGATAGAATTATGGGTCATTCCATCTATCTTAAACAAAAGGTTAGAAAAGTTATCAAAAAACACATAAGTCCATCTATAGTGAGATTCATCATATAGGGTTCCTAAAATGGACTTATACTTCATATATCATACTGCGTAATATAATAAAACTAGTTTCTACTAAACAGGGACTTCATGTAGGTCAGTGGTGGGTGATAAAGGCCAGTCGCACTTCAGTTGTGGGTTTGATTCCCACAGCCTTGTCCGACGCGATGGGCGGTCGCCCGTCCTGCAGGTTGTCCTTTTTCTAAAACTATATTACTATAACATCCCATCAATAATATCGAAAAAACTTCTATCCTTAAACAATACTAACTTATGTCCAACATAATCCATTCCAATATTTATGCTTATCCATAATACTTCAATCCACTCTCATAATATAGTGAAAATGATTACCAGAGATTTAATACCATCGTTGATCCCCATATATCATAAAATATGTCTTGTTGGTCACATTCCAAACATTCAAAGGCCTTAATCATGTACTCTCTTGAATACCCGTTGAACCTTAGTGAAAACATGAATGCAGTTAAAAGTTAACACTTTCCACATACCAAAATCCTCAAAATTCTATATACTCAAACCATGATATCACTTAGTCCTTATATCAATCATGAGCTCATGAATACTGTCAAACATTTCATTTTTTTCCTTATCCCTTCATTATGCGCATATCATCTTATTTCCAAAAATATCTCAATCACTTTGAATACCACATTAGACAAATACATAAATATTCCAATACTATATGATACAACATTATTTTGGAATCCCATTACATAAACATTTAATCATTCCACCACATCGTTGTCATATTCAACATCCCCAATAGTGATCGCATGTGACTTCCCTTTGTCCTTTTCCTTAAGTGGTTGCTCATGTCGATCATCACTAACCCTTGGATTAGGGCATTTATTGGCATAATGTCCCATCTCCTTGCACTTGAAACATTGAAGTGTAGTAGGTTCATTCTTTGTATCCCTTCCTTTGTTTTCATCATTAGACATCTTCTTCCCATCATTGTGGCATTCAAATTCCTGATGACCTTCCTTTCCACATTTGAAACATTTACTTGTCCCTTTAAGACAATCTCCACCATGCTTCTTTCAACACTTTGAGCATAAGGAAACATTCATCTTCTTTTCACCATTATTCTGAGATTTCTCCTTGAACTCCATCTTTCGTTTCTTGTCAAAACTATGAGATGGATATGTAACACCAACTTCCATTTCTACCTTGATAGCACAACGCACAATTTCATCAAAGCTACTGAAGTCTTTTATAGCTAATGCCCTTCGAAGAATTGGTTTTAAGCCACTGAAAAATCGATCAACTTTACTTTCAGGTTGGATGATAATGCCAGATGCATACCTTGCATGTCTTGTAAAATTTGCTTCGTATATACCAACAGATTCATCATCCATTTGCTTTAGTTCAAGAAACTCCTTCTCCATCTTTGTTCGAAGAATACGAGGGAAGTACTTATTGAAAAATAAGTTCTTGAACTCATCCCATTCCATGGACTCAATTTCATCTCTTTGCCTCGTATTCTTGATAAGATTCCACCATTGATCAGCTTCACCTTCCAAATGATATACTGCTAAGATGACATTATCATGTTCAGAACATTGAAGAACTGAAAATATCTTTTCTGTGGTACTGATCCATTTTTCACCAACAAGTGGATCAGAAGACCCACTGAAAGAAGGTGGATGTTGCCTCATGAAGGAATCAATAAAATATTGTTCCCTTCTCTGCTCATTTGGAAGTCCAGAATGATTCATAGCTTGTGTAAGTATAGCAATAAGATTTTGCACTCCATCTCCCATAACATTTGTTTGTTCAGGAGGACAATCATTTCATTGTCCATTGCATTGATCAACACGGTTCCTTCGGGTTCCAGCCATCGTCTAAAACTCAAAAAGAATAGTGTGAGAGGCAAAAATCATGATAGGGAAAACAACATAACAAAGGGGGAGTAACCTAAATATCTAACATCTTAGGTTAAATTCTAAGATCGTTAGCACAATTCTAGGACTATAACCTATACTTATACTTAACCTTAGAGACATCCCTAGACATACCTTAGAAATATCTCTAGGGACCTCACTAAAGTTCTCGCATCCTAGTTTCCAAAGGTTGACTAAACCTTTCCTCTGATACCAACTGTAGAGACCCGAAGCTTGAATTACATTGACATTACATTACATTTGCGGAATACTTAGTACATAACAAAAACACACACACAAGGATCGTAATAGTTTAGTGTCTTTGGAAACTCGGAATATAATACTCTAATCCTGGTGAAAGATCTTCAACATCTCCCATAAAGATCTTACTTTTTTTATACCTAAAACCTTTCTTTATATCCTGGGGAAAAGATAACATAAAAGGGTGAGCTCAAATGCTCAGTAAGGTTAAACAAAATAAATATCAATCACATCATAAGAACATAACATTTTGAAAATCTTAACTTGCAAAAGAGAGCATAATTTCATAACATGGGATAAATCATGGTAGTGAAATGTAATCACAATAATCATAACTTAAAACATAAAACATTGTGTCATACACACATAATCATAGAGAATCATTTCTTGTTAGTCAAGACTCATTTCCAAGACTATATTAGTGGACAAAGTCCCTTTCTAAACCGAGTCACCCTCGTTTCAGTCCTGTTTCACGGAACCGGTATAACCTACCGTTCCAGCCATGTCTATCTCATGAGATATAAAATCTTTACCCAATGCATTGGAGGGAGATATAGGTCTCACCCATCTCATAATGATACCATTCTTATGTGTTCCACAAAATCATAAACCATACATCATAGCATAACCCATGTAATAAAAATGGGAATCTTAAACATCGTGACATCATAAAACAATTCATATAAGATAAAGGAATTCATAAAAATATTTCCATCACAACATAATAAAATCAATGTAATAATAGGGATAGAAACATAACCCTATATTATCTTAGATGTAAAATAATTTTGATAAAACTCTTGAACTCCATTCTTGAGGAAAATATCCATTCTTCTTCAAAAACATTTTTCCTTTCTTAACATGTCATACAACATTAAACTAAAAGAAGTTGACTAAAAATAAACTTGAAAACTTGTAAAGTAATATTCTTGGAAATAATTTTTTAAAAATCCATTCATGACGTATAAGTTAAAAAAACATTCTTCGTACTTTTGTCGGAAAAGTCAAAAAGTACCTCTTACGAAAAATGACAAAAGATTCCTTTAATATATTTTACTAAAAACTCACCGAAGGGTAAATTTAGATCTCAAAGATTTTAGGTGGATGGAAATAACATTACATATTGAGGGAACATGGATGTGGATGATAAAATACACCCCAGTAAATACCAAAGTATAAACAATCTCGGATAAAAATGAGATTGTGATATTTTCCCTTACCTTAGGTCCGATTTGCTTTGTAAGTGTCCGAACCTCCTGTATAATTATTTAAATAATGTCATTGAATTATTACAGAATCATATTCATTGTTTTGATATCATATATGGTTCACTTATGACTTTATATTACCCGTTCTTTTGTAAATTCCATGTTAAATAGCGTTTTGGGTAAAATTGTTTCATTTGTCGTCCGTTTTTTGACTTGTAATTATTCATATGATTACTTAGATCATGATTACTTAATTACAGAATATAAAACATGATTTATATATATATATATATATTCAGAATATACATATATATAATAAATCAGTAAATGGAAAGAAATACACCATTCATGGAGACGGTAGGCCGTACGTACGCATGAATGCTGTTTTCGTTTCCTTATTGAGTTGAACGGAATTAAGTAGATGACATACATATATATACACATAAATCCAGTATAATTATTATGTCATATATTTCATGATTACTTACATTCATGAATGGTTAAAGTGGAGAATGAATCTCATCGCGTCGTGGAGACGGTAGTCCGTACGTACGCACGAGCGATGATATCGTTCTCATGATCGTGAGACTGTATTGGAGTGTATGTATTATATTTCAGAATAAATATCACTTTAAAATAATAATATATAGTTATTATTTAGACCATTATACCCATCCAAGTAAGGTGGTGGTGGAAAATAGATTTCACCACGGCGTGGAGACGGTATTCCGTACGTACGCACGCGCGGTGATTTCATTTTCCGTAGGATGGATAGATGGTGAAATAAGATTGTTTCATACTTATAATAATATATCAGTATATGAGTGATACTGATGTTATTACTTCATAATGAAACATCCTAAGAAGAAGAAGTGGAAGAAGAAATAAAGGTGAAAGAATCAGTAACGGAAATTACCTCTTCTTTGAAGCGCCTCTTTGAGACCTCCACTTAGGGCACTAAAATTGGCCTTTGAGGAAGACCAGAACCTCTAGGATGTTTCTAAGGAAGTGGAGAAGAGAATTTGGCAGGTTTTGGCCGAGCTTGAAGGCTTAATGTTGTGTGAAGAAGAGAAGGAGGAGGTTCCCTTTTATAAGGGAGAAGAGGGGCACCTTTGGAATAACTAAACATATTATATTATTATAAAGTCATGTTCGGTTTTAAATATCTCAAAATTGATTTATTTCGAGGCTAAGGTGGGGATGGGTCAAAATCCTCTCATCCAATAGGATTTAGACAAGTTTAGGTTATTATTTTAACCTTATCAATTATATTTAACTCTAAGTTAAATAATTTAACTTTTACCTTGTCTTTTTGTTTTCTTACACTATATGGTTAATAAACTTACTATATCAAGCCAAAAGAACCCCAAGTTGTTTATTATTAATATATATAATCTTATATAAGTCATTTGGCCGAACCATAGATTTTTAGGAATAAAATAACAATTAATAATATAATATTTGTTTTAAAACCTATTTTATGTCAATTTTGACACTACATGGTACATGATTTTTATGAAATTCATAATAGAATGATAAGTTCTAAAAAAGGTACTTAAATCAACAATAACATGTCATATTAACCTAGAAAATTAGTGTAAGTCCTAAAAAGTCTCAAATTACATTTATTTGGGCATTTATAACATCAATTATGTCAATATTTCATTAATAAGACAATTACTGCATCATCTTTGTGTCATAATAAATGATAATTATTGAATCTTTAAAAAATTTAAATAAATTCCTATGATGTAGATAATTGTATAATAATTCTGGATAATATTCATGTTCGAAGTTTCATGAAGTTTATCACTAGATTAAAATTATTATACTTATAAGATTTAAGAAAGTGACATGTTGTCACATTCTTTGGTTTTAATAATAATTAAATTATTTTCATAGAAAAAAGTCCATAAAATGAATCTAATCCGACACTTAGGTTATATGGGTCTACGTTTAGCCATCCAATAGTATTTTTCTAAGTGTTAGGGTAATTTTATAATCTTATATTTACCCTTAATTACCCGATTTACCTTTAACTATAGTAAATAAAATTTACCGCAGTTACTATTCACAATGCCCAAAAATAAAAAGTAGCTTATTAACATAATTTGGACCCACTTATTCAAAATATGGAATCCATTTTTCCAAATTCAATACACAAAAGATGCAGAAATTAAATTAAAATTAATCCTGTTGTCGAACGAAAACGGGTTTTTCTTTAAAAAATTGCAAAAGATTGAATTGGTTTAACCTACGAATTCAAGGTTAAATCAATGATAATGACATACATTATATTAAATGGTAAAAATATATTCTATTTATACTTTAAAACCATTCAAAATTATAATTTAACCACATAAGATATTACGATGAAAAAAGTTGTTTTTAATTAAAATATAGCGTGTTTTTACTATTCATTAAAATATGAAAGTTATCGGAAAAATATCAAAAATTTATCTAATGTAAATTTTTATATCCTGATTAAAAAGAAGAATTTTATTTTGTCAAATTGAACTTATAAACATTTCAAAAACTAGATTTAAATTGGGTGGGCCATCAAAAGGCGGCAAAACTGCATTTTTTGAAAAATACTTATTTTACCCGAAAAAATTATTTTGTTCTTATACCATGTTCTAGAAAATCTGTAAGATGAATAATAATGTAATAAAATTCAAAATTTAGTTAACACTATTCATAACGGCTAGTTCGTGACAATATTATAATAATATATCGTTGTTTATTAAAACCAAGTATTGCGTACAACACACGCTATCGAGGAAGGTCGCGATTGCGTGTAATGCAAGCCAAGTCAGGGTTGCGTGTTGTGAAAGAATCCTTCGTTGTTTCATATAACAGAATCCAACCATATTTAATATATACATTGAATATATATATATATATACTCAATGTTGCGTAGAATAACTATTATCAAAATGGTGTGTAACACGATCCAAGAATAGTGTTGCGTATACTGCAAGCTAATACGGTGTTGCGTAAAGCGCAAGGTAATCTTGGTGTAGAATACAACACAAGACATTAATGAAATTAAAAGAATATTTTTCATAAACTCTCTGGGTGTTACATGTATAGGGTATTTCTATTTGTAAATGAAAAAATCTTCTAATAATACTAAAATTGGTATATGTTGTATTTATTCAATCCTTATTCATCATCTGGATGATTTATGATTATTTTGAACAAGGATAGTATTATAATTTACTTCCTTGATTCATTTTTTCTATAATTAACTTCCCCACAGAATATTCACATTCATATGATCACTAAACATTAAATTTACACTAATTATAATTTAAGGATACGATTATATGTTAAACCATATATCTACTATACATAGGGTGTTTTACATTGAAAGTTATTTGATTGAGTGGGGAAATATTGAAAATATTTATTTCAATATCAATACAAGAATTTGATGATATATAATATTATTTATGAATTATATCAATTTTTAAATATATGAGAAATGAATTAGACATGATAGAAATTGGTGGGGCCCTATTACAGATAGACTATTGATGCATCAGTAGTCACATGAGACAAAACAACTGGGTATCCTTAGAAATATGGGTTTCCACTAGTCAGTTTTAAACTATATTGAGGGTAGATATTGATGGTATAGGTATCATGTGCATGAGGCATGAATTCCAAAAATCACGAATTGAATTCATTTAGGATTTAGTTATTATTATCCATGATATTTTCACAATGATTTTATCTCAAGATGCATTTCATTATCCTTTATTTATTGAATCACATATGTTTTTAGTTATTTACTATGCAATATTTTTTATACCTTATCCATAATTATAGTCATGTTGTTGATTAAATTAAATTCTTGTTTAGTAATTTACTTTTCATATTTATTATTATCCATGAGATTTTTGCATTTATATTATCTCAGATGCACTTCCATCTATGTTTATTAATTACATGGAATGTGTTTTTAGTTATTTACCTTTACATATTGATTATTATACATGAAATTTTCACATTGAAATTATATATGGATGCACTTACATATTAGTTTATTGGTTACAATTATTTTATGATTAGTTATTTACCATTCCATATAGATTATGTGTATTGATTCATGATTACCCATGTTGTACTTAACCTTTATTAAGTATTTGAGAAGACACTTATTTCATTTCTTTTATCAGGAACTCAAAAAGTGTACTATGTTTTCTATATAATGATATGCTATGGGGAATAATATTATTTTCTAAACAATTTTATTGTAACTTTTGTATTCAAATGTATTTTAAAACTCAAGTTTCTAACTAGATTACCAAGATTGTTAAACTATTTGGTCTTTTAGGGTGTGAGTCCATGTATCTTATGCCAAATTAATAAAGAAGACACCCGCTACGGGCTTTTGGGGATAGTTTCTGTAAAAATAAACACACAGAATAAGCTTTTGAACCAAGAAATATGTAGGAACCCAACCCATCATGTGCTCCCAAAGCCCAAACGTCCAGCCAGGCCTGACACTAGCACCAGACCGGCCATTCCCTGGGCTAGGAAAACAAGTGGGAAGGGGTTAATAGACCACCACTCTTCGCATCCCACGTGAATCAATGAATCCCAGAGGGGCCTCAACCTATAATGCCTCTCCATCATACATCTTTCTTAATATGTTCATCGTATCATGCCTCAATACTACTTCCTTCGGGTCACCATTGGTGCAATCAGAAATCAAATCACCGGGGGGGACACTGTAATCCCAATTAGGGATTACAGTTTTTTGGAACATGGGGGACATTTCATTTTGGTTATTTGGATTTTTTCATGTGGTGTTGGGACTTTCAGGCTAGAAGGTTATATTTATTTCTTCCAATCATTACATCCCACACACTTTGATGCCTCCCTTTAATGATTCATCATATCATGCTTCCTTGATATCCAACCATGCTTCCGCCTTGATCTATTTCTAATATGATTATTCCATTTTCTCCTACATTACCTTGATCACCATTTTTTTAATCCAAAATCAAATAATAGGGATTATAATTGTGTTTTTGTGTCTGGAGAAACTGGCAATGAGGATGAAAAAACATCCCCGCCTCCAAATAAAAATCATCTTAGGTAATTCCAAAATCTTCTAGTAACACCCCAAGGTTTTATAAATAAATTTAATATCGAATTCATGAAACACTGAGTCTCTAGAAAATATCACTTTGTTACAATCTATTAAGTAAAAATAAATTTTTCACCTCTGTGTTTTGAATTTTGAAAAACTGATATACAGGGTTGCCTTCAGTAAGTTATTTAGAGCCCGATAAGACAAACTAATTTTTTAGTGAATAGAAAAACACCCCTATGAATAGTAAAATAATTTTTAATAGGATCATTATGAATAGTAAAACATATTATTGTTCTATTGTCTTATGGTTATAAGTTATTGAGATCTTGGTTAACTTTTTAAGGTGATATAAAACAAATTATTTTTTTCAAATTATTATTTTTCGAATAAATTATGATTTTATTTAAAAAATAAATTATCATATTTAGAAAAAATATTTTAAAAAATTGGATTACATTTTCTAATTCTACGCATTGAAAAAATTTACAGTGTATTTTTCGTATTTTTTTGAAACACTTAAATTTTAGGTGAATAATGAAATTCAAAAATATACGAAATATGCTAAATAAATTAATTTATGAATCATGATTGATTCATGGTTGATTTGAATGATCATTATTTAGAACTAACATGCATTTATTACTTTTTTTCACATGAATCATCACTATTGGTCATATTTGGAAAAATAATAAAATAATTGGAAACCCCTCTTCTCCTCAACTATAACCCCCCCCCCCACATCCTCTTATCTTCACTACTATCAAGGCTTTTGACTTGTATAAATTCTTCTAAATATCCTCCCAACCTCCTAATATACGTCATTATTCCCTTGGTACCATAAAAAGACAAAAACATCTACTTCAAAGAGGCTATCAAGGAAGATAAATTCATAAGATAAATTCCTCTTCTCATTTATTTTATTTCGAGTTCCATTGTTTTCTTTTTCTTTCCTCACCTCTACTAATATAGATGTTTTTATAACTCTAGTACATTACATGTACTATAATTTTGTTATGTTAATGTAATAATTCCTTATCATCTCTCCTTTCCCCTTCTTTTATACTAGAAATGAGAACACAATTTGAGATGTGTTAATGTATCACATTCAAGGACGTCAGTTTTTCAATTTCTACTAATGTCTTCAATTGTGGTCATGAAAATGTTTTTATGGTTAAACCAGATTATTATATAGGTAATATATCCTATGTGAGGTTCAGTAATATTTTTGAAAAATGGTATTAATTTATAGATCACAATGAGTTTGTTGTGATAAAAAATCACCAAATAACCCAATCAATTATCATTAAAGTTTTATATAACAATTCATCTTCAATACAAATAAAAGAATAAATTTTATTAATAAGTAATGTTTTATATGTTCACTAATATAATATAACTTCAATTCTGGAAAACCATTCCCATTATAAATGTTTATCCATACATGAATATAAGTAAACAAATCATGAAATTCAAGGAAGAAAATGTTCCCAAACAATGAAATTTAATCTTTCAACCCATCAAAAAGTTCATGAATGAAACTAATAAGGTTATAATAAATACATTACTTGTATATTAGGTTATATATTCATTAATTTATGACGATAAATTTTATAATTATGGTTTTTAATATCAAGTGAGGGACACCGTTAAACTTATGGTAAGGGTTTTCTACCCAAACCTCCATTTTCATTCTGGTTACTTATATTCTCTAATTACCTCAATTAGATTATTATTTATTTATATTTAATACTTATATATTCTATGATAATGTTTATATATATATTTATAAACTATAAACCATCTATCATTTTGGGGTAGTTATATTTTTTAAAAGGATCTCTCAAAAATTCTTCCCGAAATACAAGTTTGATTCAAGGGGATTTCTTAAATTCCTACATATTTTCAAGGGAACTGTATAATTTTTTTTAGCAGTCATTAACTTTCTAAAATAACTCATTTTATTATTAAAATACTATCTAACTTAACTTATTGTTTTATACAAATATTTTTCCAAATATATTATTCTTTTTAAGGTAAAAAAGTATTTATCTAAAGAATTACTTAATGATTTTATAAGAGTATCTTAATATATTTCAACAATCTTATTGATTATTATGTATTATTGGGATTAATATTTTATGACATAATATAACAAATTTAAATTAATGGTTTATGATTAGTTAGAATATGGATGTACTGTCTTAAGACCATTCTCCAATTTACTCTGAATTGTTACTGTTTATGCTTAATATTAGGGAAATTTTAGTAACATTACATATATTAGTTTCAATATAAATGTTTATTATGGTTATCCCTGTTCATATAAATAATGAATTGGACTTATTTTTGGATGGATAGGGCCCACTATAACCCCTCTATGCAACGGTAGGTATCAGGAGATAGACTATGGTCTTGGCATGAGACCTTGACAAAATGGTTATTTATGTTATTGGCACGAGGCCTTGACACTATGGTTATGATGCGTAGCATTATGAATTCATTCACTATGAAACTATAAAATTAATGTTTGTGAGGTTATTAAATTAGTAGAATACCCATGATTATCATTTATTATAGAATTATTTATTTATCTCTTATTCCTTCTAAAATGTGTTCAAATTCATTTTTAAAGGTATGTGTTTTTAGTTTTTCACCATGCCTAATGTTTATGTTTATAATATATTCTATTTTATTTTTTATCCTTTCCAAGATGTTGAGATCACCCCTTTATTATGTATCGTTTTCCCAGGATATGAATAGGTATATTACGAACGACATGCAGAAATAATATATGAGTTGTGGATGTTGTCAAAGGGGTTTTTAAATAGTTTTTCCTTTCAAGTTGAAATATTGAACTTATGTATGTATTAGTTCATTCCAAAACTACTAAAATTTTCATTCCTTTGATACAAAACATTATTATAATCATTACAATGTTATCAAATAAGGCACCGACTCTAGGAAACATGGGGGGCAAGTCTTTAACGATAGTATTAAAGTATGTTTAGTAGAAAACATGGAAACTAGATTTAGAAAATGTTGAATTGGGATCAAAACCCTAAAATGGTATTTTAGGGTAAAACATACAAGAAAATCCTATATTTTTTAAGAAATATGTTATGTGGATATTTCTAGAAAATATAACCCTTTATCAATACTACAAGTGGATTTTTATATGGCACAGATGTACCAAGGAGTGAAAACTCTGACACAGAGTTTTAGACTTGACCCAGGGTGTCTTGCCACGGTGGTGCTTATTCCCAAGTCCAAGTCTCCAATATTTATTGAGAACTTTCAGCAGATGAGGTTGTATACTTTTCCATACAAGATACTTGATAATATTATTAATTCTCAGCTATCCATTCATCTTCCCAAATATATATCCATGGAACAACTTGGATTTGTGAGGGGACGCTCTATCAATGGGGAGATAGCATTAGCCTAAGAAACCATTCGAGACCTCAACTTCAATACTAGAGGGTCACATATGGTCGTCAAGATAAATATGGGAATGGTGTATGACCAAGTGGAGTGAAGCTTCATCAACAAAGTCCTTACAGGTATGGGTATTTTTCCTTGGAATATTGATATTGTCTTTCAATGATTTAGCTTTGCGTGGATATCAATCGCGTTCATGGAAAAATAATTAGGTTTTTTCAAAGTGATGTAGGGAATTCGACAAGGGGATCCCATATCACCAATAATTTCTTATCATTGCCTAGGATGTGCTTATCCGACTCATTCATCGTAGAATTGACATGGAGGATATCTCCTTGTATCGTAGGTGGATGCGCTTTCCATCGGTGTCTCACCTCATGTTCGTTGATGACTCCATCATCTTCATTAATGAATCATTTAGATCTTTGTGGGGTTTGAACATGAATTATAGAGGAGTATAGTGGCTAAAGAAGATAGTTAATCAATAATGCGAAGAGTATTTTCTACATATCAAGCTAATGCACTGCCAGTTGGGTTCGAATGGTGAGCCAGTATCTGGGCATGTAGAAAGGTGAGATTTCCATGGTTTTCCTGGGATCCCCTTTGTCTTCAAAGAGGTTGTGCATCCGTGTTTTTGACCCACTTTTTTGTAGAATATCTATGATGGTTCTAAATTGGAAGAACATTTATCTGTCCTTTTGGTGGAGGATTGTGCCAGTTAATAGTGTACTCCTAGCCACCTCGGTTCATGATTTATCAGCTGTCAAGGTGTAGGATTGAAATAATGATGTAGATGCTCAGTATACAAGAGGGGGGGGTGAATTGTACACTTTAAAAATTTCCTTACACAATGAAAGATCTAAGCTTAAAAAAGTTAAACTAAGAAAATTCACAACACCTCTAACACCAATTGGAGAATTAGAATAAGGTATGAAGTTATAAACTTCTAGTTCTACGCACTTTCTTGAATCTGGAAAGTGATTTCAAAAACCGGTTCTGGAAATATGTATCTGGAAATTGATACTTAACTAAAGTTTACAATATGAGATTCTACCTTAAAGCGTATAGAATCTAAATGAATCAGAGTACAAGTGTAAGGAAATATAAGAAGATTATACTTTCCTTACAATACAAAAGTACAGTGGAAAAACAAGTAGTAAAACTACAAGTAACAAGATATAAGTCTTTTAACCCAAAGAGAAGGGTATCCAACAACCTCGGATAAAGGTCCCTTGATGTATACTTTCATGCAAGTCTGTCTTACCCACACCAGGGTAAACCCTCGATATGAAGATTGGAGTCGCTGTCTTGCTATCCCCGCAAGCCCTCAACTTCAAGGTAGTTGGAACCTATGTCTTCCTCAGCAAGGAATCCCTCGAACTTCAAGGTAGTCAGTACATCTGTCTTCCTATCCCTGGAAGTCCTCGAATGTAATCACCAACATTCGGAGTCGCATGAAGCAATCTGAATGAGCAGTTCAGTATGCACAAGGCATGAAAAGCTACTATCTCTAGAAATCACCTTAACAGTGTGTGGTCTCTGGATCGATCAACTTGCTATTAGCTCTTTTCAAATGATCTCTTATTTATAGGCTCGGTGGCAACAATCGTCTCCCTCCACCAATTTTTATATTTTCCTTAAAATTCAGAGGGACTTGTACACTTTCCACTTAAACAATGGTTAGTTTGAAATAGAATGGACGATATCGTTTTATAAAAAACATGTGTAAGCATAAGCAAAACTAAATTTAGAGTCTAAGAAAATAAAAGTTCGGAGTCTAAGTAAACTAAAAGTTCGGAGTCTATCCAAAATAGAATTCGGAGTCTATAATAAAATTAATATTTGGATTCTGTTTTAGGAATTCGGAACCTAAATTCTATGGAAATCCGGAGTCTGAATTTCTAAAGAAATTCGGAGTCTGGCTTCACCAGAGTTCAGAATCTGAACTTGCAGAGTTTGAAGTCGAACTGGTAAAAGTTCAGAGTCTCACTTCATAATAGTTCTGATTCTAACTCATGAAAGTTCAGAGTCGAACTTTATTAGAGTTTGGAGTCGAACTCATGAAAGTTTGGAGTCAAACTTCATTAGAGTTCGGAGTCGAACTCATGAAATTTCGGCGTTGAACATCATTAGAGTTCAGAGTCGAAATCATGAAAGTTCGGAGTCAAACTTCATTAGAGTTTGGAGTCGAGCTCATGAAAGTTCGGAGTCAAATTTCATAAGAGTTCATATCCATAATTCATAATGGAACTATATGAGAGTTCGTATCCATAATTTGGAATGGAACTAAATGAGAGTTCGTATCCAGAATTCGGAGTGGAACTTTATTAACGTTCACATCTAGAATTCGGAGTGGAACTTTATTACAGTTCACATCCAGAATTCGGAGTGGAACTTTTTTACAGTTCTCATCTAGAATTTTGATCCTAAAAACAGAATACTCCAATTATTGACATTGTTAGATTCCGTGGTTTTGGGTATGAATCCAGTTTTTGTATTTAAGAAAAATATTGATATGTATAAGAAAATCTAGGTTAGGGTAAATTATCTTAAAGAATAAAATTTTCCTTATGGAGGTAAAATATAGATTTTCTTATGTATAACGTATTTGTGATTTTCAAAACAAAAAGAAATGGTAAGTCATAAGGAAAACCTTATTGACTCAACAATCTCCCCCTTTTTTGGAAAGCACAAACATCCTTACGAAAAAGAATATAAGGACTTTGAAAATTTTCATTAGACTTTTGAAATTAAAACTTATCTCTCTTTGTTCATGGATGAAATTGAATACAACTAACTCCCCCTTAGACATTTAAACTCTATGGATTGTATTATGAATTTCTGGAGTGGAGTTTTCATTGTCATGAGAATGAAAAAGATCGTAATGGAAAACTCCCCCATACTGTATAGATATTTTCACTTAGAAATTTTTCTTTCTTCATTTTAAGTCTTTCTCCCATTTTAAGTAGTTCTTTTTTCCTTCTCCCTATTTGTGATTTTCAAAAAGAATGTATGGGAATGGAAAATATGGTACCTGAACGATTATTAATAACACTACAAAATACAACCAACCAAACAACATTCTATTAGAGCTGTCAAAAATTTTACAAGGAAAGAAAAATACAACAAAAGTTCGGAGTGAGTTCATTTGTATTCTTTTTTCCTTTGGGATGAGCTTCTTCAACAAAGTTTTAAGCTTATTCAAGTCTCTTTTGTCTTCCTCGGATTGCCTCTCCCAAGCTGAGATCCTTTCCCCTTGAACTTTCAAAGCTTCTGCCTGAGCCTCCATGGCTTCTTTATGCATCTTTATTAAATCATATTTCTTTTCCAACGTCTCCTTAAACTCAATATGGAAATCTATTTCACTTTTCCAATTCTGATTAACTGAATTAAGCTTCCCATTTAGGTCTCTGACCTATTGATTATAAGAATTTTGCTTTTGGGTCAGCTTTTCATGAAGATCGTTAAACTTTTATCCTCCATGTCAAAAGCATTTTGAACTTCAGTCTGAAAATTTTCAAACTACACTAAGTCTTCATCAACTCTCTTAGACCACTTTTTTACCTTACTGTTGGACTTTCTATGCACATCATAATCGATAAAGAATCTTTTTTGTTCAGATTCGATCTTCACACACTTATCCATCATCATGGATAGTGACTTTGATTTCTGGTTTTGGCTTAGCTGAAGCATTTGACATCTAGTGTCAATGGTGGGAAAGATTGGAATGACTTCTACCAACTTTTTCAAATACTCAATAATAAAATCATGCCCATGAGCTAATGGCTCCAAATTAGATAATTCTCTTGGATATTGTTCTTCTTTATCATCCACCAACTTCCTTCTAGAGGTACCACCAACTACTTTCTTCTTTATAATATCTTTTATTGGTGTCTCCAACAGAACTTGCTTTCCCTTATCAGATTTCGGAATTGGTTCCTCATTAGGATATTCTTCCTGGGATTCAGAAACATGAATAATTTTATCTTCATCTTGTTTCTCCTTTTCTACTCCTTCCTCTTGAAAATCCTTTTCATAGGATTCTTCCTCATCATACAAAACATTTTCTATTTCTTCTTGTTGTTGCTTATTATCATCCTTACTATCTTCCCCAACTCCCTTACCAGGAGTAACTAACTTTGCGGATTCTTACTTATCTTGATAATCAACTAATTGCTTGATCAAGGCATCCAAATCTTCGCTTTCCTCTTCTTCTCTTCTTCTTCAACCTCTTTCTATACTTCTTTCGCAGATTCTCTTTCATCTTCTTCAACTACCTCTTTACCCTTGGATTTTTCTGGAGTGACATAGTTCTTAGTTGGAGTTTCTGGTAAAGATGGTTGAACATCAAAGGTTTCTGGAATAGGAATCCTCTCAGACACTATCTCGGTTTCTTTCAAAAGATATTGAACAATCTCCTCTTCTATTATCTTCTTCTTCAACTTCTTCTCTTTCCCCTATTTTTCTAACACATCTGTATCCTTTTCCCTTATGTCCTTAGCCTCAGTAGGGTCCAATCCAGACTGAGGATCCCCTTCTTTCCTCTTCTCCTTCTCTTCCCTCCACTTCGTAGCAACTTCATCAGGATACGCTTTTTGTTTCTTTGGTCTGGGGGGAGAAGACTGAGTTTCCTTATACTTGGGATTTTCTTCATCAACAACCACTTACTTAAGCATTCTCTTCTTGCTTGCCTTTTTGGATGGTTCTGGAGTGTGTGTATCTTTCTAATCTGCCTCAACCTCTTCCATAGATAGAGGGTAGAATTCTCCGGATTCACTAGAAAAACTCATCTTCATTCACTTCAAAGTATCATCACTTACCAACATAAGCTTACAATTCTGGACGTTTGATTTGCATGCAACCTTGAAGTATTCTAAGCACCGAACTATCAGCTTAGATAGTAAGGCGGGAAACATAATTATTTGATCTCTCAAGTTCCCTTCTTTGATGTTCCTGATCGTAATCAAGACATGCCTCATAAAATTTATCTTCCTTAGATTTACCAAGAAATCTAAGACATAGATATCACTTTTCTTCAGATTATCCTTGTCTCTACTTCTTGGTACGAGAAAACCTTGTACCCAAAGCTGTAGAATCTTATTGTTCAGAGTGATATGAGCAATATTAGCAGTCATAGCATCCTTAAGTCTAATAAATTTTAAGGCCTTCATCTTGTTGAAACTTCCATGATCATCTGGAAGCTTATGTGAGCAAAACTCAGCTTCCCCTTCATAGCATAATCCAACCAATATCACGGTCTTGGTGTAAGATATCTTGTATGTATTCCCATAGGACTTAAATGAAAACCACTCTCTGTCATCTTCCATCTGGAAGGAAACAGACTCATGGAACTCGATCAGAAAATGAGTGTAAACCGGATCATGTTTCACTAATTTGAACAAGCATACATCTTCTCAACTATTAAATCTGATATTCTTGGTTATAATAGAATCAATCTTGTAAAAATCAGGATGCACCAACCTTTCCTTGAAGACTAACCATTTCGAGATTGGATTTGTAGTTGACATATCTTGAGATGTTGCTTCAACAGACATTCGGAACAGAGAGATCTGAAGGATTCAGAATGGCTTTACGAAGATCGGAACCGGACTTAAGAAGAGCAGCAGGGCTTCAAGACGTGAAAGCTTTGAAAAACCAATGTGGGACGAGTCTTTGGTTCACCTCTATATAGGCGATGGATGCGACCTTTGGTCTTCCAAAAACCATATAACGTTTGAAAATCCTTTTGATCTGATCTGACAGTTGAGATCATTCCTATAAGGAAAAACTTGACTCTGATCTTTTGAGGTTTTAAGAAAAAAATCGGATTTATGGAAAGCTAGAATCCAAATTATTTTAAAACTCAGGAAAATACCAGCAAGCAGAATATGATTACGAAAATTTAAATAAGGAAATAATACCTTTCGGATTGTCTAGAAAGATTGTTCGTAATTGGTAATATTCTTGTTGAAGAAAATTTTGAGTATGGAAAAATACTCATTACGAAAAACTCAATACGAAAAACTCATTACGAAAATTCTGGGTATGAAAATCCATTACCAAAATTCTTATTAGAAAAACGTTATTACGAAAATTCTGAGTATGAAAATCCATTACAAAAATTCTTATTAGGAAAACATTGTTATGAAAACTTCATTACGAAAATTGTCCTTATTAAAACTTCATTACGAAAAACTCATTATGAAAATTCGGAGTACGAAAATCCATTAGGAAAAATTCTTTATGAAAATTTTGTTACAAAAACGTCGTTACAAAAACTTAGTTATGAAAACTTCATTCCGAGAATTGTAGTTTCGAAAAATTTCTATTTCTGGAATTTCCATTCCAATAATTTTCATTCCTAAATTCCCATTCTGGAAATTTCCATTCTGGAGATTTTTAAAAAACTTTTTACAAAAAAAAATTAGTTACATAAGTTTGAAAAGAAAAGAGACAACAAAAAATTTGATTAGACTAACATGAAAATGTACCCCCCCTATGAAAAGGAGTTTATTACTATAAGGAAAATTATTCAACAAGAAGTTAATGAAGAAGGATTACCTTACGGTTATCATTCCAAACATTTTTTCTAATGTATTCAAATCTATCGGAGGGTAAATATTTTGTGAAAATATCAGCAAGTTGATCTTCTGTTCTGATAAACTGAAGAATGATATATCATTTAAGTGTGTGATTCCAAAGAAATTGATGCCAAATATCTATTTGTTTTTCATGATATCTATGTGTAGGGTTTTTACTAAGGGCAATGTCACTTGTGTTATCACACAAAATTTGAGTTTTAGTAAAACTCAATCCATAGTATGTGAGTATGTGTTGCATCCACAACACATGAGCACAACAACTTCCAGATTCTACATATTTAGCTTCAACAGTGGAGAGTGCTACTAAGTGTTGCTTCTTGCATGACCAAGAAACTAATGAATCTCTTAAGAAATGACATGTTCTGGATGTACTCTTTTTATCCATTCTACAACCACAAAAGTTAGCATCAAAGAACATTTTAAAACAAAATCATTTGCCGATGTATAAAATAATCCTAGATCTATGGTTCCCTTTAAGTAGCAAAAAAATATTTTCACTGCCTTTAAGTGAGATTCCTTATGATTGGATTGATATCTTGCACATAAGCATACTGAAAACATCAAGTCTGGTCGACTAGCTTTCAAGTATAGTAGGCTTCCCATCATACCTCTAAAAGATGTTTGATCTACTGGTTTCTCAGCTTCATCAAGATCTAAAGAGTTTGAGGTACCGATGGGAGTACATATACTCTTAGTGTTGTCATATCCATAATTTTTAAGAAGATCTTTAATATACATATGTTGAGATTTATAGGTTCCTTCTGGTCTTTGAGAAATTTTAAAACCAAGGGAAAATTTTAACTCACTCATAATACTCATTTCAAACTCAGATTTCACTAGACTTGCAAAGGAGCAAGTTAACTATTGCCGAGTTAAACCTAATATAATGTCATCAACATAAATTTGAACTATCAAAACATTTTTATTATCTTTCTTTATAAATAGGATTGGATCAGCATTTCCCTTAACATAGTTATTTTGAATCAAAAATCCAGAAATTCTATCATACCAAGCTCGTGGGGCTTGTTTAGGACCATAAAAAGCTTTGGTAAGTCTAAAAACATGACTATGATGTTTTGTATCTTCAAATCCAGGAGGTTGTTCAACAAAAAATTCCTCTTGAACATAACCATTAAGGAAAGCACATTTTATATCCATTTGAAAAAGCTTAAAATTGAAGAATGCTGCAAAGGAAAGTAAAATATGAATAGATTCAAGTCTAGCTACTGGATAATAGGTTTCTTCATAGTCTATTCCCTCTTGTTGATTATAGCCTGTAAAAACTAGTCTAGCTTTGTTTCTTACAATGACTCCATTTTCATCACACTTATTTCTGAAGACCCATTTTACTCTAATAACAGAAGTTTCCTTAGGACTTTCAACCAAGGTCCAGACTTTATTCCTTTCGAATTCATTTAGTTCATCTTGCATGGTTGTAATCCAATCATTATCACCTAAAGCTTCATCAGTGGTTTTTGGTTCTAATTCGGAATGAAATGCTAGATGTTCTACTTCATTCCTTAAGGAACATCTAGTACTTACAGTTTGATTGGCATCACCAATGATACTATCACTGGGATGATTCTTAAGAAACACCTAACTTGGGTTTTGTAAAACCTGTTCATCAACATAGGGTAGAATGTCTTCTGAGGTGAATGTTTCAGAAGTATCTTCTTGAACATTTTCCTTATCAGAAAAGTATCCTAACAAAGGTTGATAATCAGTTTCTGAAAACACATCCGAGGATGTAGGTTGAGATGGTTTAAAAAAAAGGATCAAATTCATCAAATTTTACATGTATTGTTTCCTCAACAGTACAAGTGTTTTTATTGAAGACTCTATAAGCCTTAGAATTTGTGGAGTAGCCTAAGAAAATTCCTTCATCCAATTTTGGTGCGAATTTGTGTAGATTATATTTAGTATTCAGGATTAATACTTTGCAACAAAAAACCTTGACGTAGGAAAGTCTAGTTTTTCTACCATTCCATAACTCATAAGGAGTTTTGTTAAGAAAGGGTCTGATCAAAACGTGATTTATAGTATAACAAGAAGTACATACAGCTTCAGCCCAAAAATGTCTGGCTATCGAATATTCACTCAACATGGTTCTAGTTATCTCTTGAAGAATTCTATTTCTTCTTTCAACTACACCATTTTTTTGAGGAGTTCTTGGTGCTAAAAAGTTGTGAGTAATACCTTTTCTACTACAAAAAGTTTCAAAATCTGAATTTTGAAATTCTCCTCCATGATCACTATGAATAGTTTTCAGTGGAATATTTTTCTCATTTTTAACATGGGCTCTAAAACTTTTAAAATAGGAAAAATCTTCAGACTTATTTGCTAGAAAATAGACCCATATAAATCTAGTGTAATAATCAACTAGAACAAACACATAGTATTTGCCTCCAATTCTTCCAGTTTTTCTTGGTCCAAAAAGATCCATGTTCACCAACTGTAATGCATCAGTTGTTGAGATTTCACTGATTGATTTAAAACTAGATTTATGTTGCTTTCCATATTGACAAGGATCACAAACTTTATGAGAATCAAATCTATGATCTGGTAAATCCTTAACAAATTTCTTCTTAGAAATTTTATATAAGTTCCTAAGGTTACAGTGACCTAATATTATATTCCATAACCAAGAATGGTCTTCCATTCCACTTAGGCAAGGTAGGTCTTGGCTCCTAAGGTCTTCTATGTTCAAAGTGTAAATATTCTCTTGCCTATTAGCAGAGAGAATAAACTCTTCCTTGGAATTGTGTACTAAGCACTTATCATTCCTAAAATTCACAAGGTAACCTTCATCACATAATTGACTTATTATAATGAGGTTGTGCTTAAGACCCTTAACAAATAAAACGTTTGAAATCAAAGTTTTACCAAGAAGAACAATATTACCTACACCAACAATTTCTCCCTAAGCATTATCTCCGAAAGCTACTCTTCCTCCATTCATCTTAATAATCTTTTCAAAATACCTTTTGTTACCAGTCATATGCCGGGAACATCCACTATCCCTGTACCATGTATTGTTGTTATTACTTCTTTTATCTTCCTAAAAACAAGAAAAGGATTAGACTTTCGGAATCCAAACTTGTTTGGATCAGAGATTTCCAGAAAACAAAATTTTAGGTACCCAAATCTTCTTAGAAAAGTAAGCCTTATGAAAACCTAGAGATTGGGTTTTGTTTAAAGAGGAATTATTTTCCCAATGACCACCACATTGAAACTTGGTACAAAATGGGGCACTTTATGGAATAAATTAGTTGTACTAAATGTTGGTTTCACATGGGTATAACCAAATCCAGATTTGTTTCTTAAAGGTCATATTTGTGAATACATCTTATCACAATTTTCTTTACCATGAGTAAACTTTGACATGAACTTCTTTAAGTAAAAAATTTCTTACTTGAGTTTTACAACAAAGTTTTTATCTTCAAAATCATTAGATTTTGTACTAGAGTTAGGATCGAAAACACTTTTCTTAGAAATTACTTTTTCTAGCTCTTTATAAAGTTCTTTCTTCTCAGAATTTACTTCCTCAAGATTTTTTGAAATACTTATGAAATCAGCATTTTTCCTATCAAGATCTTTAGAATGATATGATATTTCTTTTGTAATAATAGTATTTCTAGAGTTTTCCTTGTCTATATTTTTATTGAGTTTTGAATTCTCAATCCCAAGAAATTCAGCAAACCTAGAAACTTCTTCATAGGTAGGTAAAGTATTTTCTTCATCAGAAGAGGATTATTCATCTGAAGAGTTATAATATTTACTATCATTAGAATTTAAAGAAACATTGGTCAATGATTCATCATTGTGTACCTTATCCATGAAGCAATGATTGTTAATAGGTAATCTTGCTATAAGACCAAGATTCTTATGTCCTGAAGATTCATAATCAGAAGATTCATCTGAAGAGTCACCACCACTAGCACTCCAAGTGTCACTAGCTTTCAGAACATTCTTAGATTTAGCTTTATAATACTTCTTCATATTCCTTTCAGAATGCCTCTCTTTTCTTTCTTCATTTTTAAGCATAGTACAATTAGGTCGTATGTGTCCACTTTTATTACATTCATAGCATGTGACCTCTCCATCTTTCTTATCTTTCCTATCCTTCTTCTTATACCTGGATTGGAAATTTCTCTGACTAGCTATCTTATTCATCCTTCAAGAAAGATTAGCTAACTCATTCTATGAGGCTTCACTATCACTAGATTCTGATTGAATAACCACCTTCTTAGACTTGGATCTACTTACTCTCTCAGGAGTCTTTTCTTTCATGTGATTCGAAGTTATTGTAAAAGCAACAGTACCATTTCCATTCTTCTTCTTGATGTTGTCAGCATATCTCTTCATTCTTGTTCCATATTGAAGAAGAGTTTCAAACAGCTCATCTAACGAAATTTTACTGACCTTCCTGTTCTCATCAATAGCTGTTCTCTTTGATTCCCACTCATTGGGCATAATATCAATAATCTTATCTACTATCGCTTCATCATCCAGACCGTTTTCTCCCATAGATTGTAGACGTTTTACAATTTTTATAAACCTCTGTTGAACGTTACAAATGGGTTCACCATAAGGAAAATTGAAACCATGATATTTTTCTCTCAGCATATCTCTTCTAGTATCAATCACTTTAGATGTACCAAAATGTGTGACTTCATGTTTCTTCCATATATAGCTACCTATTTCACATGATGAAATTTGGCTATATATGTTCCTAGTCATTGAACATAGTAGAGTATTGTGTACCTTGTTGTTTAATTGGTAATCATGATTCTCTTGGTTTGTAAAATCACTTACTTCCTTATCATGAATTTTATAACCACCAGTAAGCATAACAAAGTTATCTACTCCAGTATTGATAATGAAATTCTTCATATGATATCTCCAGTATTCATAATCATTACCATCAAAAATTGGTGGTCTTGTAGGATTTAGGTTGCCTATAGATCCAACATTCCAGCCTTCCATCTTTAAGAAATCTTTCTACACAAAAACTTGTTAAACACAAAAGTTCTGATTCAAGGAAAAATATTCCTAAGAAAGGAAAATATATAACAAGAAAAAAAACTGAGCAAGGAAAACTTATATGTGAGTATAAGTATTTCAGAACCTTGGCTTTGATACCAAATGTGAGATTGGTATAGAGTATGAGGTTTCCAACCTTTGATACCAATTGTAGGATCGAAATAATGATGTAGATGCTCAGTATACAAGAGGGGGTGAATTGTACACTTTAAAAATTACCTCACACAAGGAAAGATCTAAGTTTAACAAAGGTAAACTAAGTAAATTCACAACACCTCTAACACCAATTGGAGAATTGGAACAAGTTATGAAGTTATAAACTTCTAGTTCTATTCACTTTCTTGAATCTGGAAAGTGATTTCGAAAACCGGTTCGGGAAATATGGATCCGGAAATTGATACTTAACTAAATATTACAATATGAGATTATACCTTAAAGCGTATAGAATCTAAATAAATTAAAGTACATGTGTAAGGAAATATAAGAAGATTATACTTTCCTTACAATACAAAAGCACAGCGGGAAAACAAATAGTAAAACTATAAGTAACAAGATATAAGTTTTTACCCAAAGAGAAGGGTATCCAAAAACCTTGGATAAAGGTCCCCTGATTTATAATTTCAAGAAAGTTTGTCTTACCCACACCAGGGTATGCCCTAAATATGAAGATCAGAGTCTCTTTCTTGCTATCCCCGCAAGCCCTCAACTTCAAGGTAGTTGGAACCTCTATCATCCTTAGCAAGGAATCCCTCGAACTTCAAGGTAGTCGGCACCTCTGTCTTCCTATCCTCGGAAGTCCTCGAATGTAATCACCAACATTCGGAGTCGCACGAAGAAATCTTAACGAGCAGTTCAGTATGCACAAGGCATGAAAAGCTTCTCTCTCTAGAAATCACCTTAACAGCATGTGGTCTCTGGATCGGTCAACTTGTTGTTATCTCCTATTTATAGGCTCGGTGGAAACGGTTGGCTCCCTCCTCCAACGGTCATATTTTCCGTAAAATTCGGAAGGACCTATACATGTGTCACTTTAACAACGGTTAGTTTGAAACAGAATGGACGACATCGTTTTATAACAAAACATGTGTAAGCATATGCAAAACTAAATTTCGGAGTCTAAGAAAATAAAATTTAGATGTCTAAGAAAACTAAAAGTTCGGATTCTATCCAAAATAGAATTCGGAGTCTATAATAAAATTAATATTCAGATTCTATTTTAGTAATTCAGAACCTAAATTCTATGGAAATCCGGAGTCTGAATTTCTAAAGAAATTCAGAGTCTGGTTTCACCAGAGTTCAGAATCCGAACTTGTAGAGTTCGAAGTTGAACTGGGAAAAGTTCGGAGTCGAACTTCATAAGAGTTCGGAGTCGAAATCATGAATGTTTGGAGTCAAAATTTATTAGAGTTCAGAGTCGAACTCATGAATGTTCGGAGTCGAACTTCATTAGAGTTCAAAGTCGAACTCATGAAAGTTTGGAGTCGAACTTCATTAGAGTTCGGAGTCGAACTCATGAATGTTCAGAGTCAAACATCATTAGAGTTCGGAGTCGAGCTCATGAAAGTTCGGAGTCGAATTTCATAAGAGTTTGTATCCATAATTCGGAATGGAACTATATGAGAGTTTGTATCCAGAATTCGGAATGGAACTCTATGAGAGTTCGTTTCCGGAATTCGGAGTGGAACTTTATTACAGTTCACATATAGAATTCATAGTGGATCTTTATTATAGTTCACATCCAGAATTCGGAGTGGAACTTTATTACAGTTCTCATCTAGAATTTGGATCCTAAAAATAGAATACTCCAATTCTTGACATTGTTTGATTCTGAGGTTTTGGGTATGAATCTGGTTTTTGTATTTAAGAAAAATATTGATATGTATAAGAAAATCTAGGTTAGGGTAAATTATCTTAAAGAAGAAAATTTTCCTTAGGGAGGTAAAATATAGATTTGCTTAAGTATTAGGTGTTTGTGATTTTCCAAACAAAAAGGAATGGAAAGTCATAAGGAAAACCTTATTGACTCAATACAAGGTACCCAATGGAGTTATCTGCAATATAGGGAGAATTTTCATAGGTTTCATATGAGACCTGAGGTCTGAGGGTAGATGGTATTGGGTGTCTTGACACAGGATGGTAAGGCCTTTAAGAAAAGGTGGTATCAATGTTAATAATCTCAATGATACCTTAACCTGCATACATGCCAAACTGTCATGGGAGGCACTGGAGCGACGAACCCAATAGGGGAAGATTATGCATGAATGATATGCGGGGGGGGGGTGGAAATCTAGGGATGGTCACGCCACTCCCCTCTGGTGTGAGATAGGTCCCCTAGTCTCCTCTATCAAAACTCACTCTCAAGGGATCATTGGGACCGGCAGAGTTTTTTTCTGGCATGATAAGTGGTGTGGGGAGATCATTGGATTCCCAAGATTCCCAACCACTACAATATATTTTAGAGAGTCTAACCTATACCATGTGTACATTAATGCAGTGATGAAAAAGGACAAATTGGAAACATTCCAGCTCATTAAATTGAACTCGACTCTAGATAAATGTGTGTTCTCCCCATCTCCTTTAGGATCATTCATGGCGAAAGACTACCATCGGGTATCTTCCACACGGGTTGTAGGGGATGAGTGGAATGAGGTTATTTGGTGAAAAAACATCCCCCCAAGTATAATTTCCTCACTCAGATAGTTCAAAATAAACTGATTCCCACAAATGAGAATATTATGTTGTGTAGTGTGAGTATGGCATCTAAATTTCGTTGTTGTATCAGATATATGGAGGGGAGTTCGGATCACCTGTTATTTGGGAGCGAATAGGAAGAGGATGTGTGGAATTTCTGTGGTGAATTCACTAATTTTTTCATACCTGTAATGGGAAATAATCCCTTTATTGTCCTCTGGTTCCATGGTGCGGGTAAAGAGGGTCCCGAGAGAAGGGAGTGCACCCAAGTAATGCAGGCAGGTTATTGGTGTTAGTAGCTGGCGCGGAACCAGTGGCTACATGAGGGTGGGGGGGTTGTCTGGGCACACAGTCATTATTATAACTGAAAATATTCTTCTAGATATGGTTAAGGCTCTCACCACATGGAGGGAGGCTCCAACCTTGTAGTGGATCATGCATGCTACCCACGGTAACCCATCCAGAATGAATCTCTCTTTTGGAAAATGGGTTAGATTACATCCCCGCACTAGAGGCTTGAAGATGGATACTACTGGTTCATGCATTTTGGGTGATACACGAGGTGGGGATCATTTGGGATACCAACAGTTCAATGGTTATGGATTTTTCAATATGGTTGGGTCAGGGGACATTGTTGCAGGTGGAGGATAAGTCCTTATGGAAAGAACTCGCGGTTTGCATGAAAAGGGTACTAAAGCTCACTAAAGTGGAATATGACTCAATGAAGGTCTTTAAGTTCCTCCATGTCCTTGATATTATACCATTTTCTATTGAATATATAATCTATAAGTGTCATGGGAGCCTCAGAAACAACATTAGAGTGTCTCGCACATGGTGGGAGGGGAATGAGTAAGCAGGCTATCTGGCATATTTTGATATTCCAGGCTCGGAGTGCTTAATTTTCAAAAAAGTTCATAGTCTAAATACTATGGGGGATAACATTAATTGAGGGGATTACCTTTTTTTCTCTATTTTAGACCCCTGTAGTTGTGTCTCTTCTATCCTTTTTTATGGGACTTCATGTTCTATTGTATTACCGTTTTTAAATAAAAAACTATATGATGATGATTAATGTTTACTTTTACTCAAAGAAACCATGTTTTTGATTATGGGGTTTCTATAAATATGATTAAAATGTATTTAAAGTATTTTTCTAAGTTGAGATATGAAATTTTGATCCATAATCTAATCTACTGTATGCTATTATTTAGAAATGGAGCCTAGTGGAAGGAACAAAAACTGCATGAACTTGCATATCCCGGGTAGGTAGTGCCCTCTTATGCTAGATAATGATGTTAGCTCTAGATTTGTGACAGGTGTGGAGTAACTTATAACTATATTGGGAAAGGATACTCAGGTTATGAACAATAACCTTTCCCATATAGAGAATCTGGATCCACAATGTGGAGAATCAATGTTATATAACTTTATGTTTCAACAACCTCCATCATTTAATGGGGCTATAAACCTATTTGTAGTGGAGTAGTTTACATATTCATTATAGAAGATATTTCTTGATTTTGAATTTAATGAATAAGAGAAGTTTTTCATGAAAGTTTATAAACTATCAAGATATGTGAATATGTGGTGGTATTTAATCCAAATCACAATGGATGAAGAAGAAATAAATGAAATATAATGGAGGGATTTAAAATAAATATTCATAGAAAAATAATTCCCTTATGAATGGTGAACATATATGGAAAGACAGTTTCTAAATCTGAGGCAGATAGATGAAGAGAATGATGCAAAGTATGAATCTTACTATGCATGTTAAGAAAGACTAATCATGGACTACATATGTAATCCAAGGAGAAAGAATGATTGATTCTTTGAAGGTTTAAAACCATTCCCCCAAAGGGATCTAGTCTCCCAAAGTTTCTCATCACAAGAAGATATAGTCTCAAGTTTTATCGAGACAAAAAACGAATTATCTGAGTCGTATTATTATAATGGAAATCAAGAGAAGAAGAGGGATTCTGAAAACTCTAAAAAAGGAAATAAGGAAATGGGGAAGAAGGGAAGAGTTGACCAGTCACCCTGTGACAATTTGGGGAAGAGACACCATGGTACTTTCTTGAAGGGTATGGGTGTTTGTTACAAGTGTGGAGAAAATGGCCACCTATCCCAAGATTTTAATGGGAAGAAATAAGATACCAATGTCCAATGCTACAATTGTAATGTGAGGGGAAATTATGAAAATTATTTTCCTAGGTGTCAGGGAATCATTTATCAAAGAAGGGCAAGAGAGCAAGGCCAAGCTTATGTGGTCACAACTACAGAGGTTGAAGCTCTTAACGATGTGGTGGACGGTTCATTAATTTTTTCCTTAATCTTATCCAATTCATTATTTGATTTTGGGTCATCAAATTATTTTATATCTTCCCAATTTACCAAGAAAAGTTGACATGTTCAGTTTGATTTAATAAATAAGTTGTCAGTTAAAACTCCTAGGTGATGTATCATTGTAACAAATATATATCGATCAATCCCCCTCATGACACATAAATGTGCTTTAGTTTCTAACCTTATCATCATACCCATTATTGACTTTGATATAATTGTTGGAATGATTTTTCTCTCACATTATGATGTGAAGATCTATTATAAGAAGAGGGAAGTTACAATTTTTTGAGAATAGTGTTTAATCCCAAATCTTTAGAGTATAAACCTCGCTAGATGATTCTTATCTGGATCCACCTCCAATAGCTCTACTTAATTCAATTATTTTGGATGAATGGATTGCAATATCTATGGTTAAGTAATGGAATTTTCAAATGGGGTTGTATATATTATGTAAGAATATGTTGATGTGTTTCTAGAGGATTTACATGGGCATCCTCTAGAGTAGGAAATTGAGTTTTACATTGATTTAATTTTTGGTCCACATCCTATATCAAAGACTTCTTATATAATGCCCACAATGGAATTATTAGAACTAAAGAAAAAACTATAGTAATTGATTGATAAAGGATTTATTCTCCCTATTTTCTCTCCATGGGGATCCCCATTTCTTTTCGTTAAGAATAAAGATGGATGTATGAGGTTATTCATTGACTATGGGGAGATAAATGATATAAAAATAAAGAACAAGTATACCCTACCTCTCATTGATGATTTATTTGATCAAATTCACGGAGCCCAATATTTTTTTAGGATCTACCTTCAATCTGGATATCATCAGCTCCAAGTAATAAATTAAGACATTTCAATGAAAGTATTTCTGACCAGGTATAGGCATTATAAGTTTGTAGTAATGCCTTTTGGACTGACTAATTCTCCCTCTATCTTTATGGATCTAATGAATAGTATTTTCCAGGAATATCTTTACGAATTGTTGGTGGTATTTATTGATGATATCTTTATGTACTCAAAAATCTATGAAGATCATGAAAATCACATGCACACTATTCTAAAGACTCTCAGAAGAAATTAATTATATGGGATGTTTAGAATGTGTGAATTTAGGATTCAATCAGTTTCTTTTATTGGTCACATTGTCTCTAAGGATTGTATATCTATTGATACTATGAAAAAAAGGATGTTCAATAATGGATTAATCTAATGACAATAATGAAGTTACATAGTTTTATTGGTTTAGCAGGTTATTATATGTATTTTGTTTAGAATACCAGCCATTTAGAAAACCCAATTACCAAGATTACACATCAATGGGTTATGTTTGAATGGAAAAAATAATATGAAGACTATTTAGAATAATTGAAGAGGAGATTTGTGAATTCTTTGATCCTTACTCTACCATTGGGAGATAATGGGTTTGTGATATCTAGTGATGCATAAAAGAAAATATTTGGGTGAGTCCTTATACAAGAATGATAGAGTTATTAAATATACATCAAGGTAATAAAAAATCTGGAAAAAATATACCAGACTCATGATCTTGAGATAGATACTTTGATCATTACTCAAAAAATATGGAGATGTTATCTCTATGGTGAAATATGCAAGATATATATGGATCATAAGAGTATGAAGTATATCTTCTCAAAGAAAGAACTCAACATAAGGCAAAGACAATTACTTAACTACTCAAGGATTACGATTCTTCCATACACTACTACCCAGGAAAGGAAACTAAGGTAGCTAATGTATTGGTCATGAAGGATCATGGAGTTTCAAACAATGAGGATGCAAAGGGATCCTATATTCACAGATCTAATAAGTATAGACATGGGAAATGTAATAGAAGGTGAAACATCATTACTTTTTCAATTGGTGGGCCATCCATATTTATTAGAATAGATTAAAATCTATTAGTCTGATGATGATAACCTTTAAAAGAAAATTATTTCTTTGAAATATGGGATGTTGGCTGACTTCCTATGTGAATATGCAATTCGGAAATTTGGGAAGAATCTATGTGTTTCTTATACACCCGATCATAAAAGGAAGTTATTGGATGCTTACAATAGCTCAAATTTCTCTATACACCAAGGCAGCACTAAAATGTATATAAATTTGAATGAACATTTTTGGTGGAACAACATGAATCTAGAAATTGTTGATTATGTATCAAGATGTTTAGTATATTAATAAGTGAAGTCCAAAAGAAAACATCCTAGATGATTAATGAAACATCTACCTATAACTACATCTAAATGGGATGATATCTCCATGGATTTTGACACTGGATTACCAAAAACATGAAGTAAGAATGATGTAATATGTGTAATTTTTGATCAATTTATAAAATCTGTGCATTTCTTTGCTATAGGGGAAGATTTTACACAGGAGCATCTTGAAAAACTATATATCAATAAAGATCTAAAACTTCATAGATCACCTATTTCAATAGTTTCTAATCACCATCCTAGATTTACATTGAAATTCTGGAAAAGTATTAAGAAAGATTTCGATACTAAGATTCATTTGAGTACTGCTTATCATCCTCAAACTGATGGGAAATCAAAAATGATGATCTGAACATTAGAAGAAATTCTGAGATCATGCCCTCTCGACTTTCTAGGTTTGTGCGATCATTATCTACCCTTGGTGGATTTTACTACAATAATTGTTTCCATTCTATTATTCAAATGGCACCATATGAAGCATTGAAGTGAAATATATGTTGTACACCAACATGTGGGGATGAAGTTAGTGAAAGGAAGCTAGTGGGGATAGATCTTGTGGGGGAAACAACAACGAAGGTAAATACTATTCAAGGCCATAGAAAAGTAGCTAAAAGAAGAAAAAAATATATGTTGATAATTGAAAGAAGGATTTGTAATTTCAAGTGGGAGATCATGTTTTCTTAAAATTATCTCCATGGAAGGGTGTTATATGATTTGCGAAGAAAGGGAAACTCAGCCCTAGGTACATAGGACCTTCTGAAATTCTAGAGAGAATTAGAGTATTTTCATGTCGTTTGGATATGCCTCCTAGCCAATCCAATGTAGACAATGTGTTCCATGTCTCATTAGTGATAACGTATATGCTAGACCCGATGCATGTCCTCACTTCTAAAGGTATAGAATTAGAACCTGACATATGTTACAATGAATAGCCTATCTATATTCTATACACTAAAGAACAAGAGTTGAGGAATCGTATGAATAAATTAGTAAAGTCACTTTATAAAAATCATAAAATTGAGGAGGAAAATGTGATCCTGATGAGCTTAAAATGAATAACTACCCAAATATTTTTGTGAGATAACATTACGGTAATTTCGAGGATGAAATTTTTGTAATGTGGAGAATGTAACACCCCAAGGTTTTGTAAATAAATTTAATATTGAAATCATGAAACACTAAGTCTCTAAAAAACCACATCTTGTTATAACCTAACCAGTAAACATAAATTTTCCACCACTCTATTTTTAATATTTAAAAACTGACATACACGATTGGGTTTAATAAGATATTTAGATTCTGATAAGACAAACATAATTTTGGTGAATAGTATCAAAATCTTATGAGTATTAATATGAATAGTAATATAAACCTTATGAATAATAAACAATATTACTATTTTATTTTCTTAGGTTTACATGATAATGAGTTCATTAGTAATTTTAAAAGGTGATACAAAACAAATTATAGTTTTAAAATTATTATTTTTCTAATGAATTATGATTTTATTTATAAATTCAATTAATCATATATTGAAAATTATTTTAAAAAATGGAGTTCATTTTTGAAGTCCACACGTCAATGTATGGTTATAGTGATTTTTTTTGTACTTTTTTGAAATACATGAATTTTTGTGAATTTTGAAATTCACTCACTTACGAAATATGTGACATAAATGAATTTATACATCACGCACGAGTCATGGATGATGTAAATGAACATTGGTT
Organism: Viscum album; assembly: GCA_963277665.1. Classification (NCBI taxonomy): domain Eukaryota; kingdom Viridiplantae; phylum Streptophyta; class Magnoliopsida; order Santalales; family Viscaceae; genus Viscum; species Viscum album. Next base: position 1,895,914,927 of record OY728119.1, read on the forward strand.
CTAACTCACATTCACTTGTTACTATTTTTTTCAAAATAATCAACACTATTGGTTATCTTTGTTAAAATAATAAAATAATGATTAGAATAATGGGAAAACCCTCATATCCCCCACTATAACCCCTCCCCCCCCTCACTCACTCTTCTCTTCATTCCTCTCAATCCTTTTGACTTATATAAATTATAAAAAAAATATCCTCCCAAGATTTTATCCCACTTACATAATCCCTTGATCTCATAAAAAGACCGAAACCACTACCCTAAATAGGGTATCAAGGAAGATAACTTCAAGTGGTAAATTCCTCTTCTCAGTTATTTCATTTCAAGTCCCTTTATTTTTTTTCTTTCCTCGCCTATCCTCATCAAGATGTTATGATATCTCTAGTAAATTGAATATGCTAGAAATTGTTTGATTATAATTGAATAATTCATCATCATCTACCCTTTAACCTTCTTTTATACTAGAAATGAAAACACAATCCTAGATGTGTTAATTTATCACATTCAAGGATGATGGGTTTTCAATTTCTACTAAAGTCTTCAATTCTGGTCATAAAATTTTTTTATTGTTGATCCATATTATTATATTTTCAATATATCATATGTCTGGGTTTTTAATATCCTTTTACAAATAGTATTAATTTATAGGTCCAAATGAGTTCATTGTGATAAAAAAGTGCCAAATATACCTAACAATTATCATTAATGTTTTATATAATGATTCATCATCCCTCAAAATAACTAAATGAATTTTATAACTATTTAATTTTATGGATGTTCAATAATAACATATAACTTCAATTATGGACAACCATTATCATTCTATATGTTTATTCATACATGAATATAAGTAAACAAATCATGAAAACCAAGGAAGAAAAGGCTCCCAAACAATGAAATTGAATCTTTAAACCCATCAAAAAAGCCGTGAATAAACATAATAAGGTAATACTAAATCGTTTAAATGTAGATGAGATTCTCGAATAATTAATTTATGAACCTATATTTGACTATTCAGGTCATTAAGATCAAGTGAGGGACACCTTCGGACTTAATGTAAGAGTTTTCTACCCGAACCTCCATTTTCATTCAGGTTACTCTTATTCTCAACATACCTCAATTAAATTATTATTTATTCATATTTATGGCATATATATTCTATGAGAATGTTATATATATGTATTCCAACTCGAATCCTACTTTTAATTTTGGGTATTTTTATGTTTTAAAACAATTATTCAAAAATTATTCCCGAAATACAAGCCCCTCTCCAGGATATTTCCTAAATTGTAACCTATCTTCAAAGGCACTATATAATATATTTTTTCAGCCATTATCTTTCTAAAATTAATCATTTTATTAAGAAAACACTATCTTACTTCACTTTTTTTTCTCCAATGATTTTTTCAAAAGAACTCTACTTTTCAAAGTAAAAGAGAATTTATCTCACGAATTACTCGATGATATTATAAGAGTATCTTCATTTCCCTCAAAAGTCTTGTAGATTATTTTGTATTATTGGGAGTAATAATTTATGATATCATCACCATATTTAATTTTATGATTTTAGATAATTTTTACTATGGATGTGTTATCTTAAAACCATTCACAAATTTACTCTAAATGGTTAGTGTATATGATTAATGTTGAAGGAAAGTTAATTACATTTCACAAGATAGTTTCAATATAAAAAGTTGTTTATGTTTATGCCCATTCATATGAGTAATGCATTGGACTTATTATGTTATGGGTGGGGCTCTCTATATCCCATCAATGCATTAATATGTCTCATGAGACAAACTAATGCCTTAGCACGAGGCCTTTAAAAATGATTATTTAGGGTTTTGGCACAAGGCCTTGACACTATGGTTACAATGTTCTACATTTTGCATTCTATCATTATGAAACTAGTAATTTAATGTTTATGAGGTTATTATACTACTAGAATACCAAGGATTATGCTTTATTATGGAATTATTTATTCAGCTCATATTCCTGCCATAATGTGGTCAAGTTCATTTTTAAAGGCATGCTTTTTTAGTTATTCACCATGCCTATTGTTTATGTTTATGATATTTTTTAATTAATTTATTACCCTTAATAAGAATTTTACTTCACCCCTTTCTTATGTTTAATTTTACCTGGGCATGTATAGGTATATTATCAATGACTTGCAAAAATTACATAGGAGTTGTGGATGTTGTAAAAGCAGTTTCTAAGTTGTTTTTCATTTCAAGTTGTAATGTTGAACTTATGTATGTATCTAGTATTTTAAAAACTACTAAACTATTCATTACTTTAGGATATGACATTATTGTAATCATGATAATGTAATCAAATAAGGCACCGACTCCATAAAACATAAAGGTGGTATTTACACTTCTGATTAATCCTTATTATAATTATTATTGTTGTTGTTGATGTTGTTGTTGTTATTATTATTATTGTTTTGAGATTATTATAAGTTGTTTAACATTTCAATACTACAAATTTGGGTTTATTCAGTGCTATCTTTTATCAGTTCTAAAAAATACCATGATAAAGGGTACCTTTTATCAGCACAAAAAATCTATAATAAAATAACACCTTTATCAGCACCATTTTAGCATAGATAAAGTGAAAACTTTATCAATGTTTTTTACCACTGGTAAAGGTCATATTTATCATCCCTATTTAAAGAAATGATAAAACTAAAGTGATCGCATGAGAAACCCATATCGAACTTGTGAGTGTTTGACTGCCTCCATTTATATCATTCTGCCACCAGATAATATTATAAGCCTGTTACATGGATAGGCTCCCGCATAAACTCTTCACACACCTATATGGGAATGTAACTACATGCGTGGATCTGTACGAGCCTTGGTCCTCCCAATGCTTTCAGTGTGATTTGGCCTAACCACTTCTCAGCAGGCCTCCCCTATTGGGCTTCTTTAATGGGTGGCCCTCTCGGCTGAGGGTTTCCTGACAAAATAATTTTTTTATAAATAAATACTTATTTTATATATAAAAATATATATTGATAAATATGAATATATTAATTATATATATATATATTAATTTTTTTTAAATTTTTATTTGTCTACAAATTCTTAAAATTTATTGGTTTTTAATATATATATATATATATATTTATTCAATTTTTAAAATTAAAATCATATTTCGTATATATATATATATCGATATATATATAAATATATTGATATTTATTAAATATTAATATATATTAATATATATTCATAAATATATATATAAATATATTTATATATATTAAGAAATAGTATATTAATTATTTAATTACATATATAATTAATTAAATTTAATATATATATAGTAATAAATAATATATATATTATTTAATTAATCATTGATAAATTTTAGAAATATTATATATATATATAATTAGTTTCTCATTTCATATATATTTATATATATTTATATATATGAGTATTATATATATATATTAATGTTTGGTTTTTTATTTTTATTTGCTTCTTATTTTTTAAAATTTATTTTATTTACTATTTAATTATATATAAATATATATATATATATATCTGAATTAAATTATCATTTCATATATAAAAATATATATTGATATATATAAAAATATGTTGATATATATTAAATATTGATATATAATAATATATATATAAATATATATTGACATATATTAATAACTATTGTATTACCTATTTAATTTTATATATATATCTATATAATTTATGAAATTTAATATATATATATGGTAATAAATAGTATATTGATTATTTTATTATAATTATTAAATTAAAAATAATAATATCTATATATAATTAAATAATTTATACAGTGTTTATAATTAATAAAAATGAATGAATTTACTAAATAAGAAATATACTAATTAAATAAATAATATACTATTTATTAAAGTATATATATTAAATTTAATCATTTCCGTTAATTGTCATTTCATTAAAAAAATTAATGAAAATAGCTTTTAATGTTCTTAATACAGTTTTAATTTAGTTAATTAATATATATTCATTTTTATTTGAACATATATTCATGTAGGTTCATGAGATGGACCGGTCCAACCCCCAAAATTTCTATAATTAAATTTATTAACTTAATATATACATATATATTAATAAATTATATATTAATTACATATATATAATTAAATAATTAGTATATAGTTTATAATTAACAAAAGTGAATAAATTTGTTAAATCCATAATACACTAATTAACCCATTAAGGTACTTTTTATTTCCATATACTAATTAAATACATAGTGTACTAATTAAATACTAAATATACTAATTATATACATCATATACTAATTAAATAGTTAATATATAATTGTTTATTATAAATATATTAAGTTTATTCATTTTTTAATAATTTTATTCACTTTTAATAATTTTAAAGAATATATTAATCTTTTAATAATATATTTAAAAACACAATTAAATTTCACTCATTTTTTATGCATTATTTTAATATAATTTATTCATTGATACTGTAAAGTCTGTAATTACTTTTATAAAATTTATATATTTTAAAATTTTATTCATTAAATATTTTTATAATTTATTCATTTTCATTTTTTCATTTTTTCATTTTATTATAAATTTATTAATTTTCTAATATTTATTTATACATATTTGTTCATTAACATTTAATAGTTTTTATATCGTTTTAATTTTTTAAATTAATATGTATTCATTTACTTTTTATAAAATATTAATATTCATTTTTAATTATTTTAAATTATATATATAATCAATAAGATTTATTCATTTTTCAAATTTATTCACTCCTATTGTTATTATTTATTTATTTAATAGAGGATAATCATTATATAATATAATTTTTCAATTTAACATATATCAAACTTGTATATATATATATAACAATTTCAGAACACAAATATTTATGCAATTAATGAAATCTTATATAGAAACCTCTTGACCTAATATTTATGTCATGTAATCCAATATTAATGTTTATTTTAGAACTTCATTTATTAAAATAATATATTTAATATATATTATTTATATTAGGTTAATTTTTTATATTTAATTTTAATATTATTTTAGTTTCCATTATATATTAATTTTTAATAATTTTTTAACTTTCTTCAAGAATTTAATAATTTTATAACTTTTATTTGTACATATATTTTTAGTATTTTTTAATATTTTCAATATTTATTCATCTTCATTTCAATATATACCCATATTTTATTTAATAATTCATTTAATCAATAAAACATATCCATTTTTTTGAATATTTTTTTTGTCGAATCATTTTTAATTATTCAATTTTACTCATTTTTACCTTTTCATACATTTAAGATTATATATTCATTAATAATATTAAAAATATATTTTCAAATAAATATTTCTAAATAAACATATTTATAAATTTATATTTTCTATATTTATAAAATTAAACATTTATTATTATAATTAAATAATTATAATTTTTTGAGAAAGTATTTATATAGTTATAAGAAAATAATTATATATTTATATAATTTAATATTAAAATAAATATATTAAAATAATGAATATATTTACTATATTTATATTTATATATTTATTAAATATTTATATAATTATATAATTATATATAATTATGTAATAACATTTATAGTTATATATAATTATATATAAGTATATTTAAAAATATATATATTTTTTTTATTTTATTTTTATTACAATTATAAATATATATCAACAATTATATTTATAAACTAATATTTATAATACTTTTCATATATTTCTAATTATATACATTTTCATTTATTTATTTATTTATAATTATATACATTTAAATTTTATAATTTTATTATTTATATTATAAACATTAATTGTATACGACTTTATTAGGGATAAACAACCTCTGATAAAAAAATCATTATTAGTGCTTATTATTTTAGAGCTGATAAAACCCCTCTTTATTAATGCTTTTTTGCAGGTTCTGATAAAACCATCCTTGATCTTTTAATTAGAAACCTATCCGAACCAATTTCCTTTACGCCATTCAAACTCTCATGGAAGTTCAGCTCTACCATAGCTCCTCCTCAATCTTTTCTCAGAAAAATCAACTCTCAAATCTACTATATGTTATTATTTTTCCTCCTTTGTCATTTATGTATTTTCGATCACATCTTTTTTGAAACCATGTTTTTATTTTAAATGATTTTTTTTCTTTCTACCACCTCACCTCCCCGCCAACACTGTTTTCAGTCTGGACTGGCCAATCATCGTCGTGATGTATCCCTTTAGTGACATCACTTTCCCCATCTTCCACTACATTGGCTTAACAACGCATCAAACCTTCCCCCTCTCCCTTCATAACCACCTCTATTGTGAAGGGTTTAATATATATATCTTCATCTATATACATTCTAATTTTTTCATAATGGGTTTATATATTTCTTTTCATTTTTAATGTAAAAAATAATTTTGGGATATTTGAATATTTTTATGCTATATATCTATGTTAATTAAAATATATTCAAATTATACTTCAAATATGTGATTTCCCTTGTGAAATGAATAATAATTTTATATATTTTCAGTTTACAAATAATATTTTTATATATTTTCAATTTCTTTAAACTAATAATAACATGTCAGATCTCAGATGTTTATTTTTACTTCAATTTTTCTTAATAAGTTGTAATAAATTATTATTCTAAATATGAATGTATCAATATATTGATAACGTGAATAAAGTATAATGGATTTCTAGAATTTGGAACTGTAAAGTATAATGAGGAAGAATGGATATGTTTTTCTATTCCCCTTTTATCCATGAAATTATTATTTATTTGATGAATATAAGTTTCCACATTATGCTTTAAGGTGTATATGGAAAATTAATTAATGATTCTAATAAGATGAAATTTAAAATAAACAATGAAATTAAATGTTGACACTTCATGTAGATTAAGTTGGGTTGATTTATTCATTTTGGGATATTATGGATAGTTTTATCTCAGGAATATTAGGTGAGATATTTTTATATAATATTGTGTCATTTCTTTAAGTGGTTTTGTTTAATTCATGAGTGAATATTAAAACAAATAATTAATCAAATATTAATTTGTGAGTTATGTTTTACCATGATCTTATAGTAAAATTTTATAATGACAGATTTTTTGATGTTGCGATGTTTATTGGATTATTAATTGATAAGAATTATTTATTCACTTTGTTATTTATTTTTATATTCTATTAATAACTATGATCATTAAATTTCATTTATTGTATTTTCTTGTCTACTTGAGTGATTTCATGCATGATTATTTTTATTCTTTATGGACTTTTTGATTCCCTGGGATGTTATAAGTCATTTTATATTTTTCAATTTTTTTCATTAGAATATGAAACCATGGATTGAAGGTGTTGTGAGTTTTACATAGTTAATATAGATGTTGAGAAAATTATTATTTAGATTCATTTTCTTATCTAGTTTTTATAAATTAGTGGGATGGATAAGGAAAAATTTAGTCATGGTTTGAGGTGTGTGGGATTGTATAAGTTTCATCTTCTTATTTATAAACATATTTTTTATGATTAATCAATGTACACAATAATATTATTATTTTGATCTATTTTGAATAATAATTAATGGTTTGAGTGTCACCCATAAAAAGTTCAAATTTGAAACAAATTTATCATGGACACATACAAGGATATAAGTGAATGGAATAATTTTATAAAGTATATTAAAATCACCCCTAACTATACATGTGGTATGAATTTTATTAATAATTGGTTTAAAATTCTAGAAATACCCATTATGTATTTTACTACTAAATGTGGGAGATATATTATAATGATCTGCGTCATTGTACTAGTGGATTCCGTAGTAGGTTGTCTGTTGGGATTAATGTCTTGATTTTATTTATTTTTTATTATGTATTTCTTGTGTGACGTTGTAAATAATTATGTGTTTATATACCAATTTATAATTTAATATGGTGTTTAGGAATTATTTCCTTAAATTCATATAAAATTTGGTTTAATTATTTTAAATATTGATATAACATCACACCCATTTGGTCACTGATCTGTGTCAATATTAGAGGTGGAATCATATTGTTTTGGATCAAAATGATGTGAAAAACAAGATAAAGGAATTTTTTTGAATTTTTATTAATAAAAATTATTTGTTTTTCTTTTAAGGAAATTTATTAGTGGTTTTGGATATTATAGTATATTTGAAATATACCAAAGATTCATAACACTACTATTTTTTAAATAAGGGTTTGATAGTTCGATACTGTATAATAAATATTTATTGGTATTCATATAATACATGGTCTTGAATAATCTATAGAAAAAGGGAGTAACATGGAATCCAACAACACTTTTTTCATCAATAATATTTTATTCCATTTATTTCATGAAATTCCAACCTCATTGACTATATGTTAAAGTCTGGTTGTTAGATGAACTTGTATGTTTCGTGGAATGATATTTCTATAGAAATTTAAGATTTCAGCTCAAAATTAAATGAAAAGAAAAAACAAGATTTTCAAAGGAAATCCTTCCATCCAATAATAAGTATTTTTTTATCAACATATTCATTACCACATTTTTTCCCCACACAACATCAAATTGAGAACCTGGTCCATAAACCACATGTTTACCCTATGTTGTTTCTTTTCTTGTCACCTATATATAAAATGATAACTTTTCAAGAATCACAACCGATAACATTGAAATGTTGGGTTCCCTTTAATATAATTATCTTTAACTTTATCTATTGATTATTAATATATTATGTGTATTTACGTTTTTTTCCAGAAATTAAAATTTTACAAACCTAATAGGATGAATATGAATAAAAAATGGATTCATGCTAATCGTACGACAAAATAGTACGAGTATGGTGTCAAAGGGTTCATAAAATTTTCAATATATCATGCTTACAACCCTTCTAAAATAATTTTTTCATGTTTATATTTTTGGTATTCAATAAAAATTAGTCTGAAAGAGTTTTAAGAACATTTAAATTTTCACATAATAGATCATAGCTATAAATTTTGTACTAAACGTGATGAAAAACTAAACATGCACACTTATTGAGATGATATTGTGGTTTATGTATCATTTTATATTAATACTAGTATAAATTATTACTAAGATTGTATAGAAGAAATGAAAATGGAAATTGAAGAGGCCCTTTATGACTGTTCAAGTTTTTTTTGAGAAGATAACAAATCATTACAAGAGAACATTGTATACCAATTATAAAAAATACCCACCATTTTCAACTACATTGATGTTATATAATTTGAAACATGAGAGGTGATGGAATGTAAACTGATTTACAGAACTACTTGGTCTTCTGAATGAAATGGTATAAGAATAAAATGAACATCCTTGTTGAACATAAGAATCCAAAAAAATGATACTTAAATGAGAATGATCTCTAAGAAATATATACTTGTCCAAATGATTGCATATTTTTTCTCAAAGACTATGAATCACTCATTAAATTCAATAAGTTTATGAAATCAATAATGATGAATCAATTCCATTAGAATATGTTTGTTTATTTCTTATCATTCCATGGTTTAGAAGACTTTATGGATGTTAGTAAACTATGTGAAAATTGACATAGAACCTAGATACAATAATTAAATATGGAAAACTATGCCATCTGAAAGACTCTGTATAGTAGAAGAAATTTTATTATAATTATCTTGAATTTTGAAATGTGATGAGAAAATTACATCATGCATTATCTATAGATATAATAAATCATTTTTGTGTACATTGTAGTACTCATAATACTTGTCTAATTATTTTTGTGAATTATAACACACCTCCATGGTTATGCATGAAGATAAAATAAATTATGTTGTCTTTGCTTATATCTAGACAAACAAAACTTAGTAATGATATTAATTTATGTATGGACCCATTGATCAAAGACCTTAACATGATGTTGGATTTAAGTGTTGTGATGTATGATGCTTCTAGAAGTGAAGAATTCATATTGTGGTCCACGTTTTTTGGGATGATAATGAATTCCAAATTTATGGAAATGAGTTAAGATATAAAATTAATAGAATTTTGGGTTGTCCTATTTGTGAACAATGTTCACACTTAGTTTAGTGGAATAATTCCTAGAAGACATTGTTTTTAGGAATTAATTTTTTTTACCTCGATGAAATAAATATTGAACGTGGATGACAACATTCAATTGGAATTCTAAAAAATATAAAACACCATCTCGAAAATAGTGTCATCAACTATTAAATAAATTAAAATATATTGATCCTATTTTTGGTAAACCATTGTGAAAAACAATTGGAAATTAGGTTTGAAAAAGAGATCAATCTTATTAGAATTATCTTACCATAATTTTCTACATCATAAATTTTATTTATTTCAAGAATGTGGGGAAATGTATTAGATAGTGTTAATGGTAAATTATTAATCATTCTTAAAAAATATTTTGAATCAAGGATAGTTTTTACGTGATTGATATGGGGATCAGGGAATAGTTTGCACTACTGTAAGGTAAAATTCATATTTTTCATCTACCAGCAGCTAATACTATATCTAAAGAATAAAAAAATTTCAATTTTGTATTCTTTTAATGGTGTAAAAGTTCTCTAAGGGCATTCATAAAATGTCAAGAATTTATTTTTGATGAATAATTTGATGTTATAAAGACTATAAATCACATGACATTCATGTTTTGATGAAAGATTTGATGGTTGACAAGTTATGTTACATTCTTTCTATAAATTTATGACATAAATTAACCAGAATCTACATATTCTTAAACACAATATACAATAATTTTATAGACCCTACGAAGTTTCCAATCATGAATAAAGAAGATGCAGTTCTACTGTGTCTATTAGAGGTTTTCTTCCCACTATAATTATTTGAAATAATGGTCCACATAATGGTTCACTTGGTTAGAGAGGTTAAACAATGTTTTCCAATCCATTACTTATGGATATACCCCCATTAAATGGTAAATTAATATTTTTAGAGGCCACATCTTTATTCAATGTTGGCTAGATGGTTTTATTGTAGATAGATATATTATTGAAGAAGTTACCAAATTCTATATCGATTAAATACAAAATTTCGATAGTATTAGTGTCCTAATGTCTCATCATAGATGACACCTTATGGAAGAAGGTATTTCAGGATGAGATGCTATTAAAATTACCATTACAGAGTGAGATAAGGTGCATATTTACATCTGACATAATATTTAAAATTTTGACCCATAATTTATATCCCACAATGAAATTCTTAGGCTTTTTAATCCACCAAGGTTTGATGAATGGATATAAAATTCCCATAATAAAATGTTTTAAGTATGGTTCTAAGATAATATTTATATGAATTTATCTGAAAATGAAAATTCAGTTGGTGAATGACTTCAATGGATATCCAGGGGACCGAATGAAAATACTATAATTTACGCTAGTTTTGTAATTAATGGTTATATGTTCTATGTATTAGAACATGATGACCATAGTAAAATGAAAAATAGTGGAGTTATACTTATTCAATAAGAGATTCACATATCTAGTTACAATTATAAAATCTTATTTATATGAATATTTCATATTTTAGCATCATCATAAAAATATACAAGTTTTATTATACAACATTTCAGGTGTTTATTTTCCAATACAAATGGTATTAAAATAGGGGTGATGTGAAATATGATGAAATAGGTTTTGTGATGGTTAATTTGAATATTTAAGGGTATAAGGATCATCTATTCATAATGTAATGACAGTAAGAGAAAGTATTTTATGTCTTAGATCTAGAAAACATGAATTAATTAATTATCCTTCTTGAGACAAAAAAAACTATAGGTTCAAATATTTATTCAATATAAGAAGACCCTTTCATAGAGATATCATAATCATTTCATGGTGGTACCAATGTATACAGTGTATTATACATTATATGGGACCCTAAATAGGGGATTTGAGTTATTTATAGGGGATTTAAGTCCCTTCAAACATAAAATAAAAATAGAGAGTTTAATGAGATGGTTTAAGTTTTTTTTAAAATATACTATTATTTTCCTCATACTATTATGAATTCTATATTATAGTTACATAATCTAAATTAAATGATTGGATACTCAAGTAGAAAACGACGTATTTATATAATGATGTTACCAATTACGAGGTAAAATGGGAAGTTGATGTTGAAAGTAAAAAATATTTGAGAATCAACAACATGTTGATGAAAAAAATATGAATGATGTGGCACCACCGTGTTGACTAAAATTATCAAGAAAATAAGAAACGGAATAAAATTTGAGGTTGTATGGAATACAATTTTCCAAACTATTGACCCCAACATGTCAATGACTACTAGTTATGTTATGGTCACAAAGATAATGAATTTTTAAATTTATATAGATTCATGTTTCCATGTATAGCATATAATGAGGGAATCCCTTTGAGAAGATATTAAGATACTGGTATGATATAATTTCTCTATTTTACCAAAAAAAATATAATTAAATTTTTATTTAATTTTCATTATAACTTGTAGAGTTCATTAATATTCAATGATTTTAACAATAAATATGTCTTAAGGGCCACTGGAAAATCCCAAAAAGGATTTTGGACACTTCATACCAGGTTTCATCTCAGGGATACTGAGGAAAAGTAAAGACCCACACTCCAGCAACTTATGAACACATTATAAAGAATGAAACATGGAATGATTTTATCAGTTGTTGTGATGATAAATCATTTCAGGTGCACTTTTGTTGATAATATATAATTTGAGATTATTATTTTTTCAATTTGATTCAAAAAATTTAATTCATGAAAATACACAAGAGTGATTAAAATAAAAAATATTCATCAAAACCAATGTATCCATATCACAACATAAGGATGGGGTATTCATCACTAAATAAGAAAATGGTATGTATTTCAAATATACAATAATTGTATTATGTGATATGTGATATCATATGTTCCTTTTTTATATGAATATTGATGAATTAAAATCTGAAGCCACTTCCATTCCATATCAATTCCTATAGAAGGAGGCCCATATAAATATATTGGGTAAAGTAGTTGATGAAAACACAAAAAAAGCATTAGAATCTTGTGAAAGTATGACATAATAGTAATTTCATATGAATTATAATAACAATACATAAAAATATCTATTAATTTTCATATGTTTTTATATGGTTTAGATAGAAGAATCAATAGTGACCTTAACTGAATAAAAATAACATTTAGTATCTTTGATGTGGTTGGAACAATACGCTCACGTTAGAGTTATAGGTTTTGGAGTGTCACCTCGAAAATATTTCAAAAAGAAAAAACTGGGAGAAGAGACCTATCAGATGATGAAAGTATTACATGCACAAATAGATGCTTTGAAATATATTATTTTATGTTCATGTTTGGAAGACCATCATATGTAAAAGGATCAAAGATAGATGGAATTGGAACAAATATCAATACATTAACAACCAAATTAGCCCACTAGATTTGAGGCTAGTTATTCCTCTCAACCACATAACTTACATGCGGTAACCAATTTTATCATTACTCTATCTCATAAATGTGAAAAAATCTTCTGATTACTTCATATTACTTACATTATGTAGGGTAATGTTATGTGATTTGTATCTATCAACAACCTTGTATCTCCGTATTGTGATGGGTATAGTATATAAATTCCTAGGAGACATGATACACAAAAACAAACTCCCAAAAGATCACATGATACTAGGTATTTTAGTATCTCAAGATACGATCACTGTGTATCATATTCCACTAGATGATTCATATATTATAATTTTTAGTGATTAAATTGCAACATTCATAGCATGTGTAATCATATAAATATTCTTGATGTATATCCTTAAAAATATTATTCAAATGAAAACACCATAATAGTAGATGAAAAAAGGCCTAAAGTGAGGTATGGTATTATATATGGATAATATGATGTGGAAATAATTGTTTGGATCAAGAAAATCTTGTGAATCGATCATGAAAAAAAAATTCCTTTAAGGTTCACCTTATACCCACTAACTCCACTACACAATATAATAACATTTAATTTCACGCAGACACCATATTCAAAGATAGATATGTTTCTAAAATTAAATATAAAGAAGAGATATTTGGGAATTTCATTAAAAAGGTTTTTCTCGAGAGTATTAAATAATGTCTCAAGTTTTAATGGTTGTGAGTCTCAGTTTTAAATACATACATGATGTAAGTTTTCCAAATCCATATGCCCAAAAAATTATCTACAATGTTCATTAATGTTAATAATTATTAATAATTTCTACAGGTGTTTATATTACTACTATATAAAGGTAAAATAATAAAAATTAAATTTTGAATTCATTAACCCTTGTATCATTTCAACATAATAAATTTATTTGGAAGTGAAACAATTTGATAAGAAAAGGGATAAAATAACTGAGTAATTTGAGATGAAAATAACAGATGAAACTCCTTTCATACATCCTATAGTGAAGGGGTAACACTATTCAATCTAATCATATAAAATGTAGTTTAATATTTTCACTACTTATATGATTTTTATTATTTAGTTAGCACTGTATTTTGATCAAAATAATTGTGGATACCCCTAATATTTTTTGGACCTAATGCTTGGATTTCTATCAAACCAACCACACAAGATGTGTATTGTGTATCTTTAATGCACTGTAATGAATATTTTATAGATAAAATTCTAATTTTTTGTTTTAGTTTTCATTTTAATGATAAATCTGTTTTGATATTGTGAATTATTAATATATGCAAAACCATGGAATGAGATCGGCCACTAAAAATGCTATTGATTTCTTTACATAGAAACAAATTATAATATATGCAGAAATATTAACTATCAAATCATATGTCAAAAAAATTTACCTATTTTGGTCACTTTTTCTATGATGTTCAATGAAATATTATGTCAATTATTGTGGATATTAAATTTTAAATTTATTAATGATATGATATACCTTCAAAAGGCTTGAATAACCAAATAGTAAATTTATAAATATAATCTAAATTCCATTAAAAATATTTCTTAATCGTTTGTTTTTCTATATTTTTCTTTTTAATACAATGATTTTCAATAATATACATACTCAAAATAAGAATTATTTTTTTAGAGATTATTGGGAATATTTTATGGGGTCATAATTTTTTCTGATATTAATTTTGAGGGATTGCCTATTATGTTTTTTATCTAGTATGGGCCATGATCTTAAAAATATATTTGGGAATTGAAAAGATATTATTAGAGTTATTATAGTATATTTTTATCCATTTGTCAAGTGGAAATATAATTATTGAAATCAATTTTTTTTAGATTTTAATAGGAAGAATAAATATTATTAAAATGTCTGCCGACCTCCTGAAGAGGTGAACTTTTACTACATACTTAGTTAATTTTCTAATCATTTTATCTAATTTTTAGTTAATTTCTTTATTATTTTTATTTGATAGTTATTTTTTTAATTACAAATTAGTTCAAAACACACGTCACATACTCAAAAACAATTAAAAATAATTTTTTTATACTTTTGAACAAATATCCACAAGTAATTATTGATATGTATGAAGATACCACTCATAAATCAGACACATCATATGGTTGGTATGACTCTAATGAAGTTGAATTTTTTTAAAAGTTTAAAAAAAATGATTGATAATTCAGATGTAACATTTTCAAAACAATCGTATGTTCGTCTGACAACTGATGTGATTGTTAGGACTTTGTGCTATTGTTTTCAATATAAAAGTGAAATTTTATATTAATATGCTTGTCAAATACACAAAACAAAGAAAAATGAGAATATATTATTTTCAATCATTAGGAAAATATAATCTATAATTCATTTTTAACATGTAAGAAATGACCGCACATCAATCTAACACACAATGTGGTCAGTATGACTCAAAGTTCATGTTTGTAGTACAAAAATGTCATTTAGTTTAAAAAAATTCATCAAACAAACAAAAATGAGTAAATGTGGTCTGACTACTCTTAAAAATTATGAAAAAATAATAATACATTTGTGAGGTGTATGAATAGACCACTTCTTAATCTGACACCAGATGTGGTCTGTGTGACTCGAAGTGCCTCTTTTAAATATCAAAGTGTCATTTTAGTTTAAAACGTGTTTCACATCACTAAAATTGTGAAAAAAATGAATATTATTTTTAAAAATTAAATAAACTATCCACCATTCATTTTTCACATGTAGGAATTGAGCACACTCTGATCTAATAGACAATTTTTTTTGTATGAATCGATGTAATGATTTCAAAATAAAAGTTTCAATTTATTTTAAGAAGAATCACATGTCCACAACCATGAAAATGAGATATAATTTATTTCAATCATTATGAAAATGATCTATATTTCATTTGTGACATATATGAATCAATAACACAACAATAAGTCCCCTTATGTGGTAAGTATGACACGATGATCATGTTTCCAACACAAATGCGAAATATTAGTTTAAAACACACATAAAATATCCAAATATGATAAAACAATCTTTAATTGTTTTCAAACAATAGGAAAAAATTTTATAATTCATTTTTGACTTGTTGGAACCTACTACACATGAATCTGACAGTCGATGTGGCCGGTATGACTTTAAGTGCATGTTTTCAACATAAAATTGTCATTTTAGTTTAAAACATACGTCACATCATTTGAAGTCAAGCGTTTTTGAACACGGTTAAAATATGAAGGTTTTTGATTTTTTCGGTTTATTAAAGAGTTATTTTTTTTAAACCGAGATCTGGAATTTTATTATGATTGTTAAAACACCCAAAGGTGTCATTTTTGGACTTGCATTATTACCCTATAATTTTATACGATGTCTCGATGACTCTCCGGAGAACAAGATACAGAAAATTCCACTTTAAGGGATCTGCACGGGCAGTGCACTGTTGCGGTACAAATTTTGTAGTTTACCCTTTTTAATAAATTATTTAATTTAATTAAATAAGATTATATGAGAGATTATGATTAATTCAAAGAATGTTTTCATAATAATAATAATGAAGATATTATAATTATTATTATTATTTTGGTTTTTAATTAAATTAATGATAAAGAATTAATAAAATAGTGGTTGAAGAAATTATTGTGGCTTTTTGGTTTATCGATAAACCGTTTTAATTAACTGAAGAGTTTCTGAATTATTTATGGATTATTTATTATTAAATGGAAGTTATGGGTAGGATTTTTTATCATTAATATAATATTAATGATATTGTAATAAATTGGGAGGGTGTTTAATTAAAATAATGTTTGAATAATAATAACTATGATGTTATTATTATTATTATTATTATTATGTTTATTTAACTAGTTAAATGATAATAGAATTTAATGTGGCTATTGAACATTTCAAAGAACCGTTTTCCATTATGAATGGTTAATTTGGAGTTATGGTTTTTATAAATGGATGTTTATGGAAATAATTATTATTATTTATGATTATTATTATTATACATATTATTATGGTTATATTTATTATTTTTATTAACTTATTATGGTTGATTAATAATTAATAATAATAAGAACAATATATTTGGGGGGTTTGGGTTTTAAATAAATGAAAGTTGGGATAATAATAATAATGATGTTATTATTATTATGCTTATTTATTTAAATAAATTTCAAAGAATTTAATTAAATGATTAATATGGAGTTCAATAATTAATTACGAAACATTTATTAAGAGAATAATAAATATATTATTGTTTCTTATTAAATTTGGAGTTATTTAACTTATTAGATAACTGTTTATTGTGTATAATAATAATAATAATAATATGATTATTATTATTTTTAATTGTTACATTCAATTAATTAGATTGATTATACGGAAAAAGAAAAAAATAAAAAGGGGAGGCACAACCTGCATGTGAGGTGCAAAACCCCCCTGTTTTCTTCCTCCTTAGGTGAAACACCAGGTGTGCAGCGCCCTCGCGCTACAGCTACTCTGGATCTTTCCTTATGGAACAACCTCCAGCAGTGCATGTCCCCTTCTCCCTTGCATGCAGCCTCGGCCGGACCACCTCACAGTTGCACACAACACTCCCGGGAAGAACTTGTATCACACCACCCCCTCTCTCAGACTCCACTTTTCATGAAACAATTCCTCTCAGAATCATCACGAATCTTGTCTACCTCATCAAGGTGAGTCTTTCTGCATAAAACTCGTGATTCATATCGGCCATTTGACTCCTCTCTCTCAACTTGTTTTCTCAGTCGAACCCCTATGGTTTGGGTTTAATCTGATCATTGTGTTCCTCTATTTCTCGGATACGCAATGTTGACTCGTGACCCATTAGTCCATTATCTGGAATCATCCACCAAGGGAGAGGTAGATTATCTCGAATTTTTTTGTCATTGTTGGTTCGAGTAAGCTTTTAAACCTAATGTTTCTTTTTATAATAGCTATATTAAGGTCTATTAAATTTTTATGAGTCCTTGGTGTTGAGTTAGTGGTGTGTTGTTCGTTACTTATTTGATGCTAATTACCAATTTAATATATTGAATTTTTTCGATCAATTTATACAACACACACATATAGATATATATATATATACATATGATTGTTTTTTTGTATGCGACTATGGACCAGTTGTGGACTGGTTGCTGCCAAGTACATTAAATCATTGCGGAATAAAAATGGTGCCACCCCAAGGTAGTGTCCCAAATCTCTATCACATTATTTAAGAATTAGTTTCTTCTTTAAATAATTTGAGAATACAAGAGTCCATGATTATAGAACTACTATATTTTCCTTAAATGATGATTAAAGATAGACTGATGGATGATGGTAATTGCATTTACTGAATATTTTGAATATTGAGTATTTTGACATGTTCAAAATATAAATTGGAAACTACTAATAATTAATGGATTGATTAATTATTACATGAAAAATGTTAAATGGTTAATAAATTGATGAATTGGTTAAAGAGATATGACTTAATTAATTAATTTTCAAATTAATTAATTTGCATGCACTAAATTAAGATTGTGAATGGATTGTCTTTTATGACTGGTGGCCATGAGTACCATTTGATGCATGTTTTTTTCTATGCCTAAAGTTTTTTTGGATGGAGTTATTTAAAAATATGATATGTTTTCTGAGATGGTTGCTAAATATATTGGCCTTGTTCATCATGTTTGACTTGAGATGTTTAGGACGTGCATGTAAATTGTTAAAGTCTTGGACGGATCACTGCTTGAGTGGATGAGTTTAGTATTATTAAATAATTGAGATAATTAAATGTTTAGTTAATTATTTAGTTGGATTGGTAAGAATAATTAATTTTAAATTTATTATAAAATATTGAGATGGTGAATGGTTAATTAATTGTTTACTTATTTGATGGGTGATTAATGTTGTTAATTAGTTGTGGAATTAATTGTAGGATTGGATTAATTTATTGATGAATTAATTAATGTATCGTTTTGGGGTGATAGACATGGAATTATACACCAATGATAAAAATATATTTTTAATTGATAAAAAGGTTGTGAGATAGGGATTGATGCTCTAAATACTCAAGGCCTACAAGACATGGAATTCTAAACCTAGCTTTCATGCAAACATTCTTTTATGGGATAGAGACTGATGGTCCAAATACCCATGGGTTGTGAGATAATGAATGACACTCTAAATACTCATGAGGGTCCTAGAAATGATGTTATACACCCATTAATTGTCATTGGATTGTGTGTCCAATTGTTCATACATGAAATGAATTAGTTGGTTAATGAAAACTGCTGTGACATTATTATTTGTGAATTGAATATGAGAAAGGGTTAAAACATATAAATGGATTGAGTGAATCACAGTTAGAGGAACAACCCATGAGAGAATCAATATTTTTAGAGAAAATTTTTAGTTATAATATATGAATTATTAAATTGAATATCTTATGATGCGTTATCCAAGCCAAATCACAAACTTGGATTCTGTCTTTACATCGATTACGTAGATGGTCTTTAGATACATCTGTGGTCATTGACTTATATGGGGGATGTTGGGCTTAGAACGAATCTCAGGACATTCATATTTTAATGAGATATGGATAATTGATAAATGGAAATTATTTTTTAATTAATATTGTCTATGAATGACAAATGTATAATACAAGTTCAGACACCAACTGAGGGTTGAAGTAGGTACTTGGGTATATAGTTACATTTTACTGCTTACTTTTTTTATGCATGCATTAAAATGGTTTAAATTATTTTTTAAATGTTTGTATTTGGGGTAGACAATTGTGGTCCTGGACTACTAAGATTTATATCTCACACCCTACTTGGGCGACCATTGCACTAGGGTACCCGAGTAGATTCTATTTGGATTCAAAATTGTGTTGTTTGCATTTACATGGGAGATAGAAGTAGTGGACCAAGAGGAACCTCGGTGTGCTCAAGAAGACCTCCCTCAGGGCTTTGAGTCATTGTTTATTAATTTATGTATTGGAATGGAAAGCATTTTTTTTGTTTACTGATTTCCATTTTTGTATCATTACCATATCATGCATTCAACTTTTGTATAATTTTCGTTGGCCATTTGTTTTGTACAATATTAATAAAATCTTACTTATTCTACTTTATCATTTATTAGACTAATTCTGGTTTTTATTTCCATTGTATATTATTGAACTCTTATATGAGGGTATAGTCTCCCCACTGACTATCCATAGACTATCACTACTATTCAATACCCTCTGACATATACGGAGATGCACTTGAGGTCATGTGGCGACCAGTTCGGCCATCGGTGTTGTTGTGAGTTGGGTTATGACATTACAAAGTGGTATTAGGGGGTTATTTTTCTTATTTCATTCTGTTTTGGGTTGGTAGATAGTAGACTAGGAAAGTGTCAGTGCTTGGGTTAATAGTGATTCTTAGGACTGACCACCCCATATACAGGAAATGACCAAGTCGCCATGAATGGGAATTGATGTTTGCACAATTATAGGTTACAATTTATATGACTTCACCTTGAATGACTGGTGTATTTTCTACTACTTATTGATTTTGAGAATTTTAAAAAATAATTGTATTGGACTGATATGGGAAGGAAGTTTCATGCATGAATCATCATATGAACTTAGAGATTCACATTTCAGGCCTATAACATGCCATGTAGTTGCATTCATAGGATGCCTTTAAATTCGGATTGTGTTCCTTTGGTGAAATTCCATGTTTTAATCTACTTTAGCATGCGTCTGTAGATAACATGTTTTGGGTATAGATTTAACATGATTGAGTTTTTATATGACATCATGCCTGAGTTATTAGCATGTTTTTTTGTTCCATGCTTTTGTGTAATAGCATGATTTTGTGTTACTACTTATGATAACATATTAGAAATTTTTTGATGTGTGAAAGGGATGTAAAGTTTAAATTTTAAATGAATGTTTTAATGATAAATGGGAGCCAAATTCTAGTGATAAGGTGTATGGGTGCCTTATCGATTGGTTGAAGGTCACCCGTGTTTTTGAACCTTATATAACCGTAGTATGTTTGAAAATGATTATAAATGTAAAACTACACAGTTTTGATTGAAATGAACTATTGTTGGGCTGCTTTTTGAAGAACCTGGATTGAATAAATGGGACCCTCAAAGGTCTCCTTCTTGGTAAAAGAAATTGAGACACTAATTTTCATTTTTAAAATTGAATAGTACTAAATTTTAAATGATTAAAGATGATGTTTTTGATAGCATTCCAATTTTTTCTATAGGGCGATGCTTTGAAAACCAAGTGACTTGTTAAGAAAAAGTACTTTTGTGTTTGTTGAAATTAATTCAATTGCTTAAAGGCTGAAATGAATTAATTAAAATGGCTAAAAAGAAAACGGGGCTAACCCATGGTAAGTATTACCCTTAGAATGATCAAGGTCATTAAAGTAAGTTCATCCCACTTCTCTGGAAGACTTTTTGGGTCTTGTCTGTAATGTAATGTCGATAGGTTTATGTTTTAGCTTTTATGATCAATGTTTGACGTGTTGATCATAGATCAAGGAACATTACATTAATGCATTAATGTGTTCTAAAATAGTGTTTTGGTGAGCAGATGATCTTTTCTTGTGACGTCATGGACAATCCTAAGGTGGGTAATGTCGCATCATTTTCAGAAAACATGTCGATAGGGGATGCCGAGCTTTTTGAACAATGTTGTTAGGTAGTAGTTTGGATGATATTATTAATGACCTTGGTTTTTCTATTAGTGAACTATTTTGAATATGAAAATCATGTCCCTATCATTACCTCATTTTGGAGATATTAAAATAACATTGGTATTAAGTCGCGCTACAGTTTAAATTTTATTGGGATTGATGAGTAGTTTTTATCTAGGTAGTACACGGGATGCATGGTTTCTTTGGGCTAATCCTTTATTCACGTTGGGTCAAATTTGTTTTTAAAATATCCTTGCAATTCCTTGTGTTTAAAATTTCACCAGTGGTATGGTACATACTTTTTTATACAAGAAGATGGTTTTGGAATAGTTTTAAAGGCATGTCGTCAGATAAAGGGTGAATGTGAGTTTTGGGTCCACAGTGTCTTTCGAGAGAAGCATGCGCTGCCTATTCTGTTGGTTGATCGAGATTCGACTATTTTCATTGACGAGGTGCCTATAATGAATTCAAGTATAATATTTGTATTGATGTCTAATCTATAAAGTTATCTTTGACTCTAGTTTTAAAGGATTGTCTGTTAGGGTTTTGAAGGGTTAAAGGTGTGTTTGGTGTCGGGAACACAACACATCAGTTCAAACAATATTAAATGACCTTGATAGGTGGGTTGTATTAGTATTTGTTGAAAACAGATTCTTGGGAATGAGATGTTTTTAAGGTGGGTAGATTTTGAATTCCTATGTTTTTGAACCGGTTTAAAATACGAAAGTTTTCTAATTTTATTCAGTTTATCAACTTGTTTTTTATACCGATCTTCAGAATTTTATTCTGAGTGATGGAATACCTAAAGGTATTGTTTTAGACTTGCGTAATTACCTTATAATTTTAGAGGGTGTCCCAATGAGTCTCGGGAGCACTAGATCTAGAAAATTCTACTTTAATGGATCAACACGGGCAGCACACGGTTGCGGTCCAACGCGTGCAGTTAACCCTGCAAAAAAATTATTTAATTTAATTAAATAACATTATAGGAGTTATTTTGATTTATTAAACTAATGTTTTAATAATAACAATAAATAAGTTATTATTATTATTATTGTGGTTGTTTAATTAAATGAATGATAAAGAATTAATTAAATTGTGATTGAAGAAATTATTGTGGATTTTTGATTTATCGAAGATCTGATTTAATTAAATGAAGAGTTTCAAGATTATTAAGGACCATTTATTATAAAATGGAGGTTATGGGTTGGATTATTTATCATTAAGATAATATTAATGATATTGTAATAAATTGGTGGGGTTTCGGTTTTAATTAAATGAAAGTTAGAATAATAATAACAATTATGTTGTTATTATTATTATTGTGTTTATTTAATTAAATAAATGTTAAAATAATTTAATGAGTATTTTGAGCTTTTCAAAGAAACGTTTTCCTTTATGAAGGGTTAATTCAGAGTTATAGTCTTAATAAATAGAGGTTGATGGAAATACTAATAATGATTTATGATTATAATTATTATGCATATTATTTTGGTTATATTTATTATTATTAATAACTTATTATAGTTGATTAATAATTAATAATAATAATATATTTTAGGGGACTGGGTTTTAAATAAATTAAAGTTATAATAATGATGATAATGATGTTATTGTTATTATTTTGGTAATTCAGTTAAATAAAGGTTAAAATAATTTTAATAAATGACCAATAGAGAGTTTCATAATTAATAATGAAACATTTATTTAGAGAAAAATAAATAAAGTAGAATTTTTTATTGAATGGGGAGTTCTTCACTGCTTAAATAAGTTTCTATTGTATATAATAATGATAATATGTGTATTATTATTTTTAATTCTCACTTTAATTAATTAGATTAATTTTGTGGAAAAAAAATAAAATAAAAATGGGAGGCGTGAGATGCATGTGAGGGGCTCGACCCCCCATATTTCTTCATCCTTAGTCGATGCATAAGGTGCACAGTGACCTCGTGCTCCAGCTGCTCTAGTTATTTTCCTACGGTGCAACCTTCTGCAGTGCATTGTCCTTTCTCCCTAGCATGCGACCTCGGCCCAACCCCCTCGCAGCAGCACACGACACTCTCAGGAAGAACTTGTAACACGCCACCCCCTCTCCCGGACTCCACTTTGCACACGATGATTCCTCTATGAATCTTAACGAATCCTGTCTGCCTCATCAAGGTGATTCTGTCTGCGTATAACTCATGATTCATATCATCCATTTGACTCATCTATCTCACCTTGTTTTCTTGACCGAAACCCTATGTTCCGGTTTAATCGATCGTTGTGTTCCACTATTTTTAGGCTATGTGAATTTTGACTCAGGACCCATTGGTTCATAATCCAGCATCCACCACCAAGGGCAAGGCAGATGGTCTTGATGTTTTTCCCCACCATTGGATTTGGTATTCTAAACCAATAGTATGGGTTTTCACACGTTATATTAAGGTCTGTTAATTTTGTATGAGTCCCTAATGCCAAGTTAGAGGTGTGTTGTTCATTACTACTTTGATTCTGGGTACCATTTTAATATATTAAATTTTTGTTGAGAAATGTATTATACATGCACATATAAATATATAAATATATCAATATATATATATATATATATAATTGTGTGCACACATGTGACTGTGGAAGAGTTTTGGACTGGTTTCCGCCAATTGCATTAAATCATTGTTGAATAAAAATGCTTCCACCCCAAGCTAGGGTCCCAAATCTCATTCAATTTATTTCATAATTAGTTTCTTATTTAAATAATTTGAAATTTCAAGTTTCCATGATTACGAAACTATTATATTTTATTTGAATGATGATTAAATTTAAACTATTGGATGGTGATAATGGAATTTACTAAATGTTATAAATATTGAATATTTTGACATGTTCCGAATATAAATTGGAAACCAGTATTAATTAATTGATGGATTGATTATTACATGAAATATGGTAAATGGTTAATCAATTGATGAACTCGTTAAAGAGATACGATTTAATTAATTTATTTTCAAATTAATTAATTTTCATGCATTAAATTAAGATTGTTATTTGATTGTCGGTTAGAACAGTTGGCCAAGAGTACCTTTTGATGAATATTTTTTTCCATTCCTAATGTTGTTTTGGATGGAGTTATTTAAAAATATGATATGTTGTGTGAGTTGGTTTCCAAATATCTAGGTCTTGTTCAACATGTTTGACATGAGATGTTTATGACGTGCTTGTAAATTGTTAAATACTTGGAAGAATCACTGCTTGAGTGGACGAGTTCAGTCTTATAAATAATTGGGATAATTAAATGTTGAGTTAATTATTTAGTTGGATTGTTAAGAATAACTAACTTTTAATTATTTATAAACTATTGATATGGTGAATGGTTAATTAATTGTTGACTTATTTGATGGGTGATTTATGTTGTTAATTAATTCTGGAATTAATTAATGGACTGGATTAATTAATTTATGAATTAATTAATCTATGGTTTTGGGGTGTTAGACATGGCATTCTAAACTAATGATAAATATATATTTAAAATTGATAAAAGGGTTGTGAGATAGGGACTGATGCTCCAAATACTCACGGGGTTCTAGACATGGATTTTTACACCTCGAATGTATGTAAACATTATTTTATGGGACATGGACTGATGTTCCAAATACAGTTGGGTTGTGAGACAAGTAATGACGATCCAAATACTCATGAGGGTGATAGAAAAGATGTTCCACACCCTTTAATTGACATTGGACTGTGGATCCAATTAGTCGTACATGAAATGAATTAATTGGTTAATGAAAATTCTTATGACATTATGATTTGTGAATTTAATATGAGAAATGGATTAGGCTTATCAATGAATTGGGTGAATCACAGTTAGTGGACGAACCTAGGAGCGAATCATTATATTTAGAGTAAAGGCTCAGATATAATATAGAATGATTAAATTGAATATCTTATGACATTTTATCCAATACAAAGCATAAACTGGGATTTGCCTTTACTTTGATTACTTAGATGGTTTTTAGAGACATATATGGTGAGTGAATTATACAGGGGATGTCGGGCTTTTGTCAAATCTTTATGCTGTCAAATTATAAAGAGGTTTGAATAATTGATAAATGATAATGATTTTGTAATGGCTATTGTATATGCATGAAAAATTTATAATGTAGTTTCAGACACCAACTGAGCGCTGAAGTAGGTACTAGGGTACATAGTTTCATTTTACAGCTTACATTATTTCTGCTTGCTTTCACATGGTTTAAATTGTTAATATGTCAAGATTTAGGGTAGACACCAGTGGTCCTGTCCTACTGAGATTTATATATCACACCCTACTCAGGCCGCCATTGCACTGGGGTACCCGAGTAGATTCGATTTTGTTGCAAGATCGTGTGTTTTATATTTACTTGGGAGATTGGAGTAGAGGACCGAGAAGAAGCTTAGGATGATTGAGGAGATTGTCCTCAGTGCTTTGAGTCATTGTTTATTTATTTACGTATAGTAATGTAAAACATGTTGTTTTGTACATTTTTTTCCATTTTTATATCATCAGAATGTTATGAATGTATCTGATTTATAATTGGCGTTTCCCATTTGTTTTGTACATGATTTATAAAATCTTCCTTCTCCTACTTTATCATTTATTAGACTCTTACTTTTTATTTCTATTTTCTATTACTGAGCACTAATATGAGGGTATAGTCTCCCCACTAACTATCCATAGACCTTCGTTATTACTCGGTAGCCTCTGGCGTATGGGGAGATGTTCTTGAGGTCATGTGGTGACCAGTTCAGACACTAGATTAGTGGTGAGCCGGGTCAGGACATTACACATCACCCAATCAAAGAAAATGAACTTAGATTGTTTTCAAAATTTCATAAACTTATTGATAATTCATTTTTATTGTGTAGGATTTGACAACATGTCAATCTAACCTAGTATGTGGTTGGTAGGACTCGAAGTGTGTCTTATCAATAAAAAAGTGTCATTTTAGTTTAAAACACACCAGAAATAGAGAAAAGTGTTAAAAAATCACAGATTGTTTTCAAAATTTATAAAATTATAGATACATCATTTTTATGTGTGTTAATTTAACTCATTTAAATTGGTCACCTATTGTGGTCGGTGTAACATGAAGTGTGCATTTTCAATATAAAAGTGCTATTTTTGTTTAAAATACATGTCACATCGCAAAACTGAGAAATTGATCTAGTCTTATTTTAATTTTTTTTGAAAAAAATACATTGTTAATTTTTCATATATAGGATTTTACTACATGCCAATATGATACACGGTGTCGTTAAAATGAATCGAAATATGTTTTTTCAATATAAAAGTGTCACTTTACTTTAAACACATCACATAAACAAAAATAAAAAATTAGATCATAGTGTTTTCAAACATTAGGAAATTATATATAATTAATTCGTGAAATATAGAAATCAACCACACATCAACCTAACACTCGATGTTGTCAGTATCACTAAAAGTTATTGTTTTCAATAAAAAGTGTAATTTTAGTTCAAAACACACATCAAAAAGATAAAATAGGGAAAAAAATTCATATTGTTTTTAAAAAATTATGAAAATGATTAATAATTCATTTTTTTATGTGTATGAATCAACTTTATGTCAATATGATACCCTATCTACTCAGTATGTCTCATAGAGTGTGTTTCCAATATAAAAGTGGAATTTTAGTTTAAAGAAATGTCACATATCCAAAACTGATAAAATGTGATTTGATTCTTTTTAATCATTATTTAAATGATCTATAATTCATTTCTGATGTGTAGGAATTGAACTCACACCAACCTGATACCTGATGTGGTCGATATGACTCCACACGTGTGTTTTCAATACAAAAGTTTCAGTTTAGTTGAAAAAATGCAATAAATAGAAAAAACCAAGAAAAATAACTCATATTGTTTCAAAAATTTCTAAAATGATCCATAACTCATTTCTAACTTTTATAAATTGACCGCACGTCAATATGAAACCTGGTCGTTATGGATCGAAGTTCATCATTTCAATATAAAAGTTTTATTTTAGTTTAATACGCTTTTTCCATCAATAAATATGGGAAATAAGATCAAATTATTTTCAAACATTGGGAAAATCCATAATTAAATTTTCATGTGTAATAATTTACCACACATGAATCCAACACATGATGTGATTGGTACGTCTCAATGTACATGTTTTCAAAATTAAAACAACATTTTAGTCTAAAGGCATAACAAATCCAAAACTAAAAAAATGAGATTGGATTGTTTATAAAATATTGGACGGTGATCTATAATTAATTAGTGACATGTAGGAATCAACCAAACATCAATCTGAAACCTAATGTGGTTGGCATGACTTGAAATGCATGTTTTCAGTACAAATGTTCCATTTTATTTTAAAACACACATCGTATAGACAGAACTAATAAAATTATATTAGATTGTTTTTAAACATTAATAAAATGATTAATAATTCTTTTATGATGTATATAAATCAACCTCATATCAATCTGATAACTGATATGGTCGATATGACTTGAAGTATGCGTTTTCAATAAGAAAAATGAAATTTTAGTTTAAAATTTTCATCACATAGGGAAAAATGAGAAAAAATCTCAAACTAATTTCATACTTTTGGAAAATGATCCATAATTCATTTTTCATGTGTAATAATTTACCCAATTCCAATCCGACAAACGATGTGGTTCGTATGGCTCCAAGTATATGTTTTCAATGTGAAAGTGTCATTTTAGTTTAAAGGCGCATTAAATAACCAAACACAATAACTAAACTTGGATTATTTTTAAATAATATGAAATTTGTCTATAAATTATTTTTTTCAAGTAAAAATTGAATGTACATCAATCTGACTCACGATGTGTCTGATATGGCATGAAGAGTGTGTTTTCAATATAAAATTTTTCATTTTAGTTTGAAACACACATCAAATAGCCAAAACTAAGGAAATTAGTTAAAATTATTTTTTAAAGTTATGAAAAATATTGATAATCCATTTTTTATGTGTAGAAATTTACTAAACATCAAGTTGACACATGATGTGGTCTGTACTCGAAATACATGTTTTCAATACAAAAGTTCCATTTTAGTTTAAAATTCACATAAAATAGGGAAAAATAATCATAATAAGATCATATTTTTTCTCACCATTTTATATTCGATTACTTAATTAATTTCCTTATAATATTTATCTTATAATTATGTAGTTATTTCCCAAGATATAATACTTGAAGATGGACTTTAAATGGTGTGATAATTGAAGGGAATTTATCAAAAATCAAGTGCTAATAAATTGGGTAACATTTGTAGGGTTTTTTTATCACCATAGATGTGATCCATTTCAAGGGAACCTACATTTGAGAACAAAAAAAAATTATGTGATGTGTATGAATCAATAGTACCTTAATCAGATACATAGTGTCCCTAGTATGACTGAAAGTATATTTTTTTAGTTTAAAATTGAAACATTGTGATTAATTTATTTCTTTATAGTATTACTAATATAAAAATTGGTTTTTATATAGTTTCATTATTTTTATTAAGTAGTAATGGTTTTTTAAACACCTGATAGCATGATTGTGGGTCAAGGATAAATAAAAATGAACAATTTTGTTTTTGAATGTTTTTGGTAATTTTTACATACACATGTACTTGTAAAAACCAATGCTTGAAATGTCTATAATATAGTGTCTGTTACTTGTATTTTTTTTGTAAAATTTTGTTTCAGTTGAATTGTTTATTTTGTCCTATATTTGATGCTACAATGTGATGTAATTTTAATATCACACTATAGTAGTATGACGCTTTATCAGCTATATTAATACCACTGAAAAAGGGACTATTTATTAGCATTTTTCATAGTACTGATAAAGGGAAATGATAAAGGGGTCATTTATCTGTGCTAAAATAACACCAAAAATGGAAACCTTTATCATCACTATTTTTAGCACTGATAAAAGATCCTTCTATTACTGCTAAATAGAAGATCTAATAAAGGGGGTCATTTATCTGTAATTAAATATGAACTGGTAAAGGTGGCCTTTATCAGAGTTTATTAATAGTGATTTAGGTTTTCTTTATAAGTGATTTTATATTGCTAATAAAGTCCTTGGTATTTTAATATCCCTTAAATTATCAAAACTTTTTTCTGTGCTAAAAAATAAAAGTTATAGCACTCTTAAAGGAAATATGTGTTCTAGTGTTTTTTGTGTTCCAAATTAAAAAAAAATTATATTCTTGAAATATCTTATTTTTTTATGATTTAGTTTTAATATAATGATGAAAAAATTTCAAGATGTGTCATACAAAATCATATTACCTGGGCTAGCCTTATGTCTAGAAAGTGAAGGCCTAAAGTAGAGGATCCCATTAAGTGGGGGACCAAAGAAGAAAGGTTGACATGAAATGGAAAATATGAGAAAATGATAGATATCATTTTAATAATACTAATATTATATTCAATTTTATATTATAAAAAACCAAAATAAATATATATTTTATTTGTAAACTAAAATCTAGAATATAGTTTTTTTATATAAATAATATTTAATAATGTATAAACATGTATTGCATAAATTAAATTATTCATGATGTCATTTATAAGTTCATTTTTAGCATTGTTAAAGAGGATATTTTTATTAATTCAATCCCAAAAAATGATAAATAGAAAAGTATGACATTTTATCATGTCATTTTTATCATTGATAATGGAATCCTTTATTTGTGATTCTAGCTATAACTGATAAAAGTATCTCCTTTATCAGTATTATTTTTCATTGATAATGTATAGTGCAGAATGAAAACGAATTTATATTAGTAATCTAATTAAATGATATTCACATTCTATGTAACCCCTACATGGAGATAATAATATTCCTGTATGTGGACTATTTTAAATAATTCTAAAATTTTAATGTCATAAAATTTATTATAATAAAAACAATCCACGAGTATAATCAGGGGCTCGACATTGGAAACTTAAAACCCTATAAGCTAATATTTAAACCATAAAACCTAACAAATAAACCATACACCAAAATCTATAAAGCATAAAAACCCATAAACCACAAACTAAAAACCATAAACTATATAATATAAACCCAAAAATATAAACTATAATCCTAAAACCCTAAACCATAGGTAAAATTAAACTCGACCTAATAATACAAACTATGTGAGAAACTAGGCCTAAAAAGTTTGGTCACTTCACTTGTCCCCAGAACTACAACCCATTGAAAAATATCTAAACGAAACATGTAGAATACATCATTCATTCCACATATCCCAAGCCTAAAACAAGAATACATGTACCCTATCACTATGTGTTGCAATAAATGGAATTCTTCTCGAAACCTTCTCCACACTCCTCTCTCTCACCCAAATAATGGTGATTCCATTCCCTTCATTATCTTCTCTCATTTACTTTCTATTATTCTTATTTGTGTTGGCTAGAACACTAATATCTATAACTAATTACTCATCTCCTTGGTGACCTATAGGACCACCCAGGATTCCCCTCCTCGAAAACCTGGACTATCTTTTATAGATGGGTATAGTATTCATGTGGTAGGGGTGGCCAAGGCTTCCTTAATAATATTGGTAATCTGACACAGTATTTGTCTTATTGATTAGATTATATAAGTTTTCTATTCATTCCTATTACTGTCACATACTTTTTGGTAGTCTATGTGGTTTTCTACAATATATACTTCAATTATGATGTAATTTTTTCTACTCCTGGTTTCTGTTTTAAATATGGAATTACCTTTAACTTTCCATTGGTTTATAAATATCTATAGACATTTCCACAATTCGTTTCAATTTTTATGGGGGTTTGATTAAGGAATCTGAGCTAAACAAGAGTTTTATTTTTTCAAGACAATCAATGAAGACCAAGTCTTCTTTGATAGAATGTGCATGTGTTTTGGGTAGAGGAATACAATAGGTAGATTTCACATGTTTGGATCATTTCTATTTTCATATTACATTTTATTTATTTTAATCACTTGGTTCACATAAAATGTATTTTTGGATGGATCATAGTTGGAATTTCCATCACCACCCTCTCTAACTTATACCTTTTATCAATTTCTATCACCATCCTTAATGTTTTCTATTGTAGATAAATATATAAGAATATATTTATATCGGTGTGTGATTGTTTCTATTTTTATGCAGAATATACAAGTAATTATAAATATATTTATAAATATATTTATTCAATTATATTTAAATATATAATTTAGTGAAAGTTGGGAATAAATAATATATATATATAATATAAATATAAATTTTCTGAAAAACAAAAGATTTCCCTATACGAACACATAAATTATTATCATGAAATAAAATGTGATTTTTAAATAAGAATAAACAATTTGAGAGTTAGAAGTAAACAATAGATACAAGAAAACAAAAAACAGTAAAATGTGGAAACATAAAGAAATGTGAGGTTTTCTGTCCTTTAGACTACATTGGTACTACATGAATGAAAATAAAACCACCAACAAATTTAATTATTATGCACAACAAAATAAAAATAAGAATACAAACATAGAAAAATAAACATAAAGAAAAAAACATGCGTATCATAGTAGCTATCCATTGATCAAGTCCATATAACCATATAACGTAAGGTGAAATCATGGAAAGGATATAACATACAAAAGTATCCCAAACCAATGCACTCATGAAATCCCACAGATATAAAAAACATGAGTTGAAAAAAAATTTAACATCAAAGAAAGGAAAACACACACAGTCTTAAAATCCCATACATTCACTAAGAACCTGGGGGAATGTTCATGAGAAGAGATGACCAAAGATAGTATCTTTGAAAATACTTGAATGTGTTATGATCCAGAAAAGACATTCATGACCCAAGGTCAATATCGGAGATATTCACTAGAGAAGGGGTGAACAAATTTCATAGAGCAAGATGTCCTCCCTCCCTTGAGATCTCTAATATCTCAGAATGGAAAAATTCAAAGAATTGATCCAATCTATGATCAAAAGGCCAAGTGCACATAGGAAATTAAAGTGACAAGGGAGGTAATAATGGCTGAAAACATGGTTAGGTAGAAGAAGTGTTACACTTAATAGCTTAGGTGAGACACACATTTGGTGGATAGTGATTGAGGTGTCCAGTGAAAGAAGGCTGGAATAACAACTCTCAATGTCATTGTGGATATGTGATTGAAGCCATGTGGAATGGTGGAGAAGGACATGGATCCCCCAAAAAAACAAAGTGAAAAAAAGTACATGGGGAAGCAAAAAAGAACACTTCCATTAGTAGTTTCCCCATCCTTCATTGGTGAACATGAAAAGACATCGAGTTAGCACCAAGATCAAGCTATTGAAACAAACCATATATGGGCACCCAAGGCAACAAGAACCCCAAAATCTTAAAAATCTTTCCAGGTATGGCCCTAGAGAAGCCCAATTATTCTCTGAGATAGATAAACAATCATACATGGGGTATATATGTACAACTCTTTGTAGCAAACATGATTTGAGGTTAAAAACCATTTTCAAATTATAATCATGTATTATTTTTCCCTGAAAAAATGTTTTTATTTTTATAAAATTCCTTTTGGTTAGGACTTTTTTTCTAGATCAGCCTCCTTTTGGATTGATGGGCTATTTATTTAACCATCTTGAGATCCCACCTAGGCCTTCTCCATTTCATGTGGTCTTTGGCCATCATCCAGCCTAACTACCCATGACCCTGGTGGATGAGAAATCCATTTTATGGTTTTCATTTGATGGATGCTGATCTGATTGATCTGATGATTCCCATATGTATTGCTCGTCTTAATATGGTGATCTTCATCCATTTCCACATTCAAATTCCTTTCTTACCATGAGAATTTGTTTTATTGGGATCTATTGTGATCACCCGATCTTATCAAACCACCCATTCTCCCTCAAATATCCATTCATACAGATTATTTACCAGACCCATCATCCCATGACCCTAACTGACTGACCCACCTTTAATGTTCCCTCTAAACTCATATCTATGGTCAGTTTTCTATATTCCTTTATCATTCATCATCTCGATAGATATTTCATGAGATAAATATAGATAAATAGGATATCTGGAACTCTTCTTAGGTAGCTCTTCATGCCCCTGTTTCAATGATCCCCTCTAGTGGAGAGCTCACCTCCCATGATCCATGTTCAACTAAGATGACTTGAAGAAGTACCATCCTCTGTAACTCCATTCTCCAACAACTTATTATCCATTTCTTATTGTAAGACTTATATTGTAAGTTTAAATATTTTTTTCTATTTTGGTCATGTACTGTATCTTTTTTACTTCATATCGATTAGTTTTGGGGTTATGACTTTGAGTCTATCCATCTCAAGGGTGTATGATTCCATCTTTGGGAAAGGGTTCAATGTTGGCTCATTGAGTGACAACGTCCCTATGATTGGATAGTTTTTGTGGTCTGTATGTGTTTCTATATTCTTTACTTTCTCAATATTAAATGTTTTTTTGTTTTTTAATAATAATAATCGTTGTGGGGGTGTTCCTTCCATGGAGTAGGACCAAACTAGTCCAAACCACGTATATCCTTTGTGTTATTTATCTTTTCTGTAATTTCTTTTTGTATGTTTTTTATCAACACATTTATCATTCATTTTTTAATTATTGAATTAATTTTTTGATTCTGTGATTATTATGTGTTTGTCATTCAACCTTTTTGACCTCCCCATCCCATAGACATTTCTACTCGAGTAATTATTTTTGAGTTAATCATGACCATTGGTAGGCAAGAATTTGATGATTTTAACCTATGGAGAGTAATGATTACAGTGTTTATTATATGAAATGTATTCACAGACACTCTATTATGATCTAAGAAGCTTATAGTTATAGTCATCACTAATGGAAAATTTTCCACCACTTATATTGATATGGACCCCAAATTTCTTGAGAAATCCCTCTGAATGATGTCGTTAACCATAAGTGATAAAGTTTTGTTAGAATCCATTAATGAAACTAATCCCAAGGGTATATAGATTAAACCTGAACATTTATATATTTCTAAGTCATTTATTATCTATTTATATTAGAAAATGCCACTTTATACCTTTAAAATGAACCCCATTTCTTCTGTTTGTGTTTATATTGTTGATTTAAATAGTGTTTTTCTTGACATGATAAAATAGATGTTAAAAAAATAAATAAATATTTGTCCATAATCTTTTAGAATTCACTTGATGGATTAATTAATTCATGTTATGCTTTAAATGAAAAATACTAAAGAACAAACAGATAATAACTAATTTAATAACTAATGGTGTTTTTAAAATAACAGGACCGACTATATAAGATGATATTGCCTTGATATTAATACCGATGACAATTTGGACCTGTCACATGTTGTATACCCCAGTTTCCCCACTATGGAAGTTATTTAATTCATTTTTACTATCTATTTTGTTAGAATTAGGCATAGATTCTCAGAAGTCTCTCTTAATGATTCTTGGACCGACCCTTCTTGTGATTGTAGGGGAACTTAGTTAGAAGAGAGGGTGTGTTAGGATTGGTCTAAGTCATTTGTTCTTAGGTGGAGAGTATTTTTTTGAACTTTTATTTAAAAAGATTTAATGTTTATTATATTTTAACTCGGAGGAAGGCTACATATTTAATTATCATGGAATTCCCAACAGGAAATCAAGATTAAGTGGAGACTTAGGTATTAGTGCTAATTTATGATTTTAATTTTGTTTTTTAGATTTGTAATTTCTAAGCATGTTATAGTTCGATAATAGTTAATGGGTAGTACGTGTAGAACATGTTCCACCAACAGAACATGATAAATAGTATTCAACTAGAAAAATATTATGTAGAATTAGATTTGTGTTATTAGAAGTCTAAGATAACTATTGATAGGATAGTGTAAGATAGGTTTTAAGAACACCATCGTAAAGTGTTTTCACTTTTTATTATGAAAAGGAGAATATTTTTTAAAATATGTTTTTTAAATTATAATTGTGATAAAATTTTACATAAAAATGATGATTTTATTATTATGAAATTGCTCTTGTTTTGGATTTCTATTATAGCAAGGCCTCTTTTTTGGCTTATGGTACTACTAGGCTGTTTTTCTAATGGTGTTGGGCTCCTTCCTGGGCCTTGTCCATTTTTTATGGACCTTCTCCTTCAGCCAGCCCTAGTACCCACACCCCTAGTGACCCATCAATTTGTTCAATAGTTTATAGATGGACATCGACCCGGTTGATCACATGACTCCCATATAATCCATTTTTCTTACTTTGGTAATCTAATTCTATTGACTCCAGTACATTCCCCACCTTCTATGTGTCCTTGTTTTAGAGGGATCTATTTCTCTCACTAGACCTTCTTGAACCACCCCTCCACCCTTATCCATCCATGTGTACACCTTACCTATCTTCTCATTCATCCCATCAACTCATCTATATTTCTCACATTTAAGGTTCCTACTTTAATTATTTCTAGGAGTGGTTCATTGTCTCCCTTCACCATTCTCCATCCTAAGATATATTATGAGAGAGATAGGATATACAATACTCCTCATATATGGTACAACATTCCTATGTTCTAGAAATCCCCCATTGTGGAGAGCTCACCTCCCATAATCCGTATTAGACCATAACACCTTTAAGAATTACCGGTCTCAACAACTCCATTCTACATCTATCTCTTCTATAGTTCTTAGTGTATGCCTGATAATCTAAGGTTTTATTTGTTTTGATATTTTGGTTATGTATTATATCTTCTTCTTTCTTATAATTTTATTTTGGGGTTGTGTTCATGATTACATACATATTGATGGTGTACCCTATTATCATCTAGCTAGGGTTTACAACAAGCTCATAGAGGGATGAGGTACCTATGCATGAAAAGTTTCTTGGTCCACATATTTTTCTCTCTAATTTACATTCACTACTTGTATGTTGTTTTTTTTGGATAATAATAATTTCTGTGGTGGTGTACTTGGCATGGAGTAGGTCCAAACTAGTCTGAACCATTTAAATCATTAGTGTTCTCTGGATTTTATGCACATTTTTTGCATGTTCATTTTTTTGACTCATTCCTATGTTATTTTTATTCTCGAATTTATTTGTTTCTTCTAAATTTATTTTGGGTTGGGCATTCTATAATGCCCCGACCCCAGTTACCCAGAGTCGGTGCATTATTACAAAACATTGGCATGATCACAAGAAAGATCAAATCTCGAAAGATCGATTGGTTTAGTAGCCTTGGAAACACTAGATATATTCATAAGTTTTACATTATATCATAAATTGAAAAACTACCACAACAACATAATGTCTCTACAGTCCACACTATTATCCCCTCATAATATCCCTGCAGGTCATTCATAACTTACTTCTTCATATCCTGGGAAAAATAAAACATAGGAAAGGGGTGAGCTCAAATGCCCAGTAAGGATAACAATATAGCGGAACATTCAAAATAAGCATAAACATTTAAGGCAATGAATTACTAAAACAAAAGCCTTTTAAACTTGAACTTCAACATAGTATGGAAAAAGTAAAATGAAATAATGCCATTTACTTATTCACATGGATATTCTACTAATCGAATAATCACATGAAAAAATCAATAACCACTTTCATAATGTTGGAATGCATAATGCCAGACTATCATAACCACATAGTCAAGGCCTCGTGCCAAGACTACAAATAAGATTTTGTCAAGGCCTTGTGCCAGGACACTAGTTTGTCTCATGAGACATACCGATGCATCAAGGAGCTATAGCGGGCTCCACCCGTCACATATTCAGTCCAATGCATTCCCATATGAAAAGGTTTAAACATAACATAAACATTCGTATTAAAACTAGCATACGAAATGGCAATACTTTCACCATAAACCATGAATGGTATATAAAAAAAATAGCACATCCATAGTCAAACATATCACAAAACCTTAAATACAATATAAAAGTTTTTTATCATAATAAATCAACTTCAAATAATCTTAAAATCCATCAAAGGATGTTGACATAGATGAAATCAATATTCTTTTTAAAGAAATATCTCCTTTTAATTTGAAATCATTTAAGATCCATATAAAATAAAACATTTTCTTTGAAAATATTCTTATAAGCTTGTAAGGGAAGCTTTGAAGATTTTATAACGGCGGAAAATAGCCGCACCCTCCGTATAAGTAAAAAAAACATTCTTACCATAATTCTGTCGAAAAGGTTAAAAAGGACCTTGTTTTGAAAATGACCGAAAGATTCCTTTATAAACCACTTATAAAAGTCAAAAAGGGTATAAATGACTTTAACTCATATTCTAGTAAATAGTAAAAATGTTTTGGAAAACATTTTTAAGAAACATGGATGTGGATGATAAAGAGATCCCAGTAGATTATTACACATAAACAACCTCGGATAATGAAGAGATTGTGAAATAACCCTTACCTTGTAATTTTCCTTGGTTGGGGTATGTTAACCTCCTGTATAATGGTGAAATAATTGTTATTAAATTATAAAAGAATCATATACATTAATATGATATCATATATGATCTTTTAATATTGATTTGATAATAATATCTTAGTATTATCGTTGTTTCGGGTGTTAACTTACTTGTTTTATTTTATATGTTTTGTTACGTAAGCCATGTTTGTAATGGATAGGTTGTATATTATTCATATCCAGAATGATATCAAGTCCTTAAACATCATTTTTAAATCATCAAATGATAATTA
This sequence comes from Viscum album, assembly GCA_963277665.1. Classification (NCBI taxonomy): domain Eukaryota; kingdom Viridiplantae; phylum Streptophyta; class Magnoliopsida; order Santalales; family Viscaceae; genus Viscum; species Viscum album. Next base: position 1,895,953,907 of record OY728119.1, read on the forward strand.
TACTTGAATGGATACGATGGAGAATGAATCTTATCGCGTTTGTGGAGACGGTAGTCCGTACGTACGCACGAGCGACAATATCATTCTTTTGATATTAAAATAATATATAAATGGATGTTATATTATATATACAGAATAATTAACATGTTATATTTATTATTTACATTAGTTTCACATCATTATTATACCCATCTAAATAATAATATATTGAATAACAATTACACCACGACATGGAGACGGTAAGTCGTACGTACGCATGTATGGTGACATGTTATTCAAAGGGTGGATAGAATACTGAATATGGTTGTACAATATTTATAATAACATAACAGTATATGTGAGATACTGGAGTTATTATTTTAGAATGGTAAGAACAAAGAAAGAAGAAGTGGAAGAATAAAGGAACTTGAAAAGGGGTGGTGAAAACATTACCTCTTCTTCGGGTTCTTCCTTTTGATTTGATCAAAAGGGCTCCTTAGGTTGGCTTTCGGATCCAACTAAGGCCTCTAGGTTGTATTGAGGGAAGTTGGGAGAGTATTTGGGCAGGGTTTGGACGAGCCAAGTGGCTTGAGAGGTGTGAGGAATGAGTAGAAGTGGTCTCCTTTTATAAGGGAGAGGAGGGGCTCTTTAGGAAAGAGTGAAAGTATTACTTTATAATATAATTATATTCGGTTTATAATGGTCCAAAAATCATTGAGGTCGAAAATAAGATGACTAATTTTCTAAATAATATCAACCAATAAGAATTGGACAGGTTTTAGATAATATTTTAATCATTATAATCTTATTTATTTAAATGATTTATTAATGAGGTAAACATTGCATCATTATTGTGTCATTAATAATTTAAATTATTTGATGTCTAAAAATTATAAATAAAATATCATTATGTAGGAAATCGTTTTAGCTTTCTAATGAATATTTATTATCAAAAATCCAACATGTATAACCCTATGTAAAAATTTTTCTTCTAAAAGATGTAAGCTTATGCCATTTTTATTTTTATTTTAACTTTATTAATATAATGTGTCCCTACCACATACAAGTGTCTCTAAGGGGTCCCCAAATCGACCCAAGGATGCCCATGGTAGGGTATGTGTCCACAAATAAGGTTAGGACACGTTTTAGGGTAATTTTGTATTATTATAATATTATTTTTTAACCCTTATTTACCGGATTTACCCTTTAACCATGGTAAATAAAATATTTACCGCAGTAATTATTCAAAATGTGTAAAAATAAAAATTACCTATTTACATAATTTGGACATCCTGATTACAAATATGTAATCCATTTTCCCAAATTCAAAACACATAAGTGGAAGAAATTAATTTAAAATTAATTCCCGCTGTCAAAACAAAAAGCGTGTTTTTAAGAGATAGAAACTATCAAAAGATTGACACTTATTTATGTTCGGTTTAATTGTAAAATTATGTCCAATGACCAACATTATATTAAATGGTAAAAATATATTCTAAATATACTTTAAAACTACTAAAATTCATAATTTATCACTATTAATTATTTTGATTAAAAATGTTGTTTTTAATTAAAATTTAGTAATTTTCACTATTCATCAAAATATGAAAGTTATCCGAAAAGTACCAAAATTTCACCTTAGGCTAAATTAGATATTCCGAATCCAAAAATGAAGTCCATTTTGAAATATAAAATATATATGATTTCAAAAAGTAGGTATTACTATTCACAATGGCTAGTTTAATTAGTTGTGGTGTGTGTTAGAACTCGAGGTTGCGTATAACACACGCTATCGCATTATTCGAAGGGAAACGTACCGTGGAAGCTTGGGGTGTTACATTCTCCCCTCCTTCAAATAATTGCGTCCTCGCAATTTCTAGGGTATTACTGCATAAAAAGACTCGGGTGGTTCTTCATCATAAGTTCCTCGGGATCCCACGTTGCCTCTTCCATCTTATGATTTCTCCACAAAACTTTTACCAGACGCGTCGTCCGGTTTCTCAGTACTTGTTCTCTTGTATCAAGAATCCTGACAGGCTCTTCACAATAAGACAGATCGGTTTCTAGTTCTAATTCCTCATAGGTGAGTACATGCGTTGGGTCAGGCATGTATTTTCTCAACAGAGATACGTGGAACACATCGTGAACTTTGGAGAGACTTGGCGGCATTGCCAATCTGTAAGCTATAGCCCCAATTCGTTCTAGAATTTCTAAAGGTCCGATGTACCTGGGACTCAATTTACCTTTCTTACCAAAACGTATGACTACCTTCCATAGAGATACCTTTAGGAAAACATGATCACTGACTTGAAATTCCAAATCCTTCCTTCGATTATCGGCATATCTCTTCTGCCTACTTTGAGCTGCTTTGATTTGATTTTGGATTACCTTCACCTTTTCCACCGTTTCCTCCACCAGTTCTGGGCCTACAAGTTTTCTTTCACCGACGTCATCCCAACAGGTTGGTGTACGACATCTCTTTCCGTATAACACTTCATATGGTGCCATATGAATACTAGAATGGAAGCTATTGTTATAGGAAAATTCTAACAGTGGTAAATATTGATCCCACATACCCTGAAAGTCAAGTGACCAAGATCTCAACATGTCTTCTAGGGTTTGAATAGTCCGTTCTGATTGTCCATCTGTCTGAGGGTGGTAAGCAGTGCTCAAATGAAGTTCAGTATCCAGGGATTTCTGAATACTTTTCCAAAATCTTGAAGTAAAATGGGGATCACGATCAGAAACAATCGATAGGGGTACTCCATGAAGTCTCACAACTTCATTAATGTATAGTCTTGCTAGACATTCAGGGGTAGATCTTCTCTTATAGCAAGAAAATGTGCTGACTTGGTAAGACGATCAACAATAACCCATATTGCATCGTTCCTTCTAGGAGTCTTTGGTAGCGCCATGAAAAAGTCCATCGTAATATTGTCCCATTTCCACTCCGGTATGGGAAGAGGTTGCATGACTCCTCCAGGCTGTTGCCTTCCAGCTTTCACTTGTTTACAAACCATACATCGTGACACAAAATCAGCAATCTCCCTCTTCATGTTGTCCCACCAAAAATGTTCCTTCAAATCTCTATACATTTTGGTGCTCCCAGGGTGTATAGAGAAATTGGAACTATGAGCATCATCCAGCAATTCCCTTTTTAGATCAGACAAATCGGGAACACAAAGTCTCTTCCCGAATTTCAAAATTCCATCTTCATACACAAAGTCTCTCAATCTGCCATCATTCACAGCTTTAATCTTCTTCTGAAATTCTTCATCATCGGTCTGAGAACTCTTAATCCTTTCTAGTAAAGATGGTTTGGCAACCATTTGAAAAAGAATTGATGTTTCACCTTCCCTGGTTATTCCCATGTCCATCTTCACTAGATCCATGAAAATTGGATCCCTTTCAATTATCATCATGTTCAAAACTCCATGGTCTTTTCTGCTCAAATCATCTGCCACCTTGTTTGCTTTCCCCAGGTGGTAGTGTATCGTGCAATCATAATCCTTGAGTAATTCAAGCCATCTCCTTTGCCTCATGTTGAGTTCTTTTTGTGAGAAAATATACTTCAAACTCTTGTGATCAGTATAAATCTCACATTTTTCACCATAGAGGTAGTGTCTCCATATCTTCAAAGCAAAGATCACAGCTGCTAACTCAAGATCATGAGTAGGATAGTTTTTTTCATGAATTTTCAACTGTCGTGATGCATAGGCAATAACTCTATCATTCTGCATAAGGACACAACCAAGTCCTTTCTTTGATGCATCACTATAAATAACGAACCCATCATTCCCCGATGGTAGAGTCAATATAGGAGCATTGACTAATCTTCTCTTCAGTTCTTCGAAACATTCTTCACACTCTTTTTTCCAAAAAAATTTAACCCCTTTACGTGTGAGCTTCATTAATGGGTTATCCAATCGGGCAAAATTCTGGACGAAATGTCGATAATAACCTGCCAAACCAATAAAACTACGTACCTCAGTTATACACGTAGGTTCTGGCCATTCTTGGATTTCCATGGTCTTAGAATTATAAACAGAGATTCCATCTTTAGAGACAATATGGCCAAGAAAAGAAATATCCTGAAGCCAGAATTCACACTTGCTAAACTTCCCATATAACTCATGCCTCCTCAGAGTCTTCAAGATAATGCGCAAGTGATTTTCATGATCTTCGTAGGTTTTGGAGTATACCAAGATATCATCAATAAATACCACCACAAATTCATCGAGATACTCCTTGAAAACTCTATTCATCAGATCCATGAATACAGAGGGTGCATTAGTCAATCCAAACGGCATTACGGTAAACTCGTAATGCCCGTACCTGGTTCGGAATGCTGTCTTCGGAATGTCTTCCTTCTTCACACACAACTGATGGTATCCAGATCGAAGGTCAATCTTTGAAAAGTATTGATCTCCATGCATTTGGTCAAATAAATCATCAATACGAGGTAGGGGATACTTGTTCTTTATCGTTATAGCATTGATCTCCCTGTAGTCGATACATAACCTCATAGATCCATCTTTCTTTTTAACAAAAAGAACAGGGGCTCCCCATGGAGAAACACTAGGGCGAATAAATCCTTTATTACTCAATTCCTCTAGTTGTTTCTTTAGTTCGACTAACTCTACAGTAGACATTCTGTAAGGGGTCTTCGATATAAGCCTTGATCCAGGAATTAAATCAATGGAAAACTCAACTTCTCGTTCTGGAGGATGTCCAGGTAAATCTTCCGGAAATACATCTACAAATTCTTTCACAACAGGTACATCCTCTATTTGAACATTCCATTCCTCACCGACAGTTATTTCATTCTCTTCCTCCCCAATAATTGAATTAAGTTGAGCTACTGGGGGTGGATCTAAATATGAATTAGGTGGTGACGATTCTGCTCTAAAAATAAGGTGTTCCTTATCATTATCATCAAGAATCGTAACCTCTTTCTTCTTACAATAAATCTTCGCATCATAGTCCGAAATCCAGTCCATACCGAGGATTATATCAAACTCAATCATAAGTATGACGATGAGATCAGCAGATAAAGAAAATTTATGTGCTCTAATGGGGACTGATTCACAAAACTTTGTTGCAATGATACTTCCATTAGGAGTATTAACTGACAACTCCCTTATTAAATCAAATTGGAAATATCTAATTTTCTTAGCAAACTGGGAAGATATGAAACAATGCGATGATCCAGAATCAAATAATGTATTTGCTAAACTTGAGGAAACCATTAAATTACATGCCACCACGTCTTTCGGAGCTTCTACCTCAGCAGTAGTGATAGCATAAGCCTGGCCTTGATCCCTTGGCCTTTTCTGAGGTAAGTTCTCCTGACGCTTAGGACAATCATTTGCATAATGCCCCATCTCCCTACAATTGTAGCACTGAACGTTGGTAGCTTCCTTCTTCCCCTTGCAATCACGAGCTTGGTGGCCTTTTTCACCACACTTGTAACAGACTCCCATTCCCTTCAAGCAAGTACCGGGGTGTTTCTTCCCGCATTTACCACAGGATGGATATTCAACCTTTCCCTTCTTCCCCTTATTTCCATTCCTCGATTGATCAGTAGGTCTCTTCTTCTCTTTCTTTGCTTTAATGTCATAAAACTTAGATAATTCCTTTTCGGTCTTGATAGCACAAGAGACAATGTCTTCATACGATGAAAAGGATTGTGAGACTAATGCTCGATGGAGAAATGGTTTTAACCCATCAAAGAAACGATCAATCTTACATAATGGGTTGCGAATATAATCTCCAGCATACCTCACTAACCTTGTAAAGTTAGCCTCATACTTTGTGACATTCTCATCCTCCTTCTGTCTCAGACTTAGAAATTGCCTTTCCATATCTGCTCGATGGTCGCGAGGAAAGTATTTTTCTAAAAACAGATCTTCGAACTCCCTCCATTCCATATTTGATACTTCATCATCTTCCTTTATGTTTTGAATCAATGACCACCATTGATCAGCATCTCCAGTGAGGCGGTAAACTGCCATGATAACTTTTTCTCTTTCACTGCTCCTCAAAGCCTGAAATATTTTCTCTATGGAATTTATCCACTGCTCGGCTACTAAGGGATTTGTACTTCCATTGAACGTTGGTGTTTGTTGCCTCATGAATCGATCTAACATTGATCCTCCACACTGCGGATCAGGGTTCTCCATACGGGTAAGGTTATTATTCATAACCTGAGTAAGTTGTCCTAGTATGGTGATTAGCTGATCGGCTCCAGTTGCATCACCAGCCCCACTATAATTATCTTGAGTAGGAGGGAAATCCCTACATAGAGTGCGTGCATTGATACGGTTTCCATTTCTTCCACTAGGCACCATTTCTAAACAATGGAATAAACTAGATCAGTTTATGAATCAAAATACGTAATCCCATACTTATAAAACACTTAACATAAATTGAACTATTTATGGATATAATCCATAATCATAAAAATGTTTTCTTTAAGGAATTATATACTCATAAACCCTTCATAATGATTTGTAAAGAAAATGAGAGTTATCCTAAGCATATCCCCCGGGAGTGTCGTAACTAAGAGTGCAGCAAGGCCCGTTGTCGTGCACCAGTTCCCGTTCGAGTCTAGCTCAAAGCGGTGTTTTCGGGTTTTACCCCTAGGTACATCTGTGCCAGAGCCGCCTGTACCTGCTCATATCCAGACAGGGATGTATTTCTCGGAAAACTCACAAAATCTCTACAATACCAAAATTCTAGGAAGTTCTTCTATACTAATCCTCAAAGTTCATCTTAGGTCTACGTGCTCTAATCAGAGTTTATCTAAATCTAGCTTCCAAGGATTGTACTAAACTTCCTCTGATACCAACTGTAATGCCCCGACCCCAGTTACCCAGAGTCGGTGCATTATTACATAACATTGGAATGATCACAAGAAAGATCAAATCTCGAAAGATCGATTGGTTTAGTAGCCTTGGAAACACTAGATATATTCATAAGTTTTACATTACATCATAAATTGAAAAACTACTACAAAAACATAATGTCTCTACAGTCCACACTATTATCCCCTCATAATATCCCTACAGGTCATTCATAACTTACTTCTTCATATCCTGGGAAAAATAAAACATAGAAAAGGGGTGAGCTCAAATGCCCAGTAAGGATAACAATATAGCGGAACATTCAAAATAAGCATAAACATTTAAGGCAATGCATTACTAAAACAAAAGCATTTTAAACTTGAACTTCAACATAGTATGGAAAAAGTAAAATGAAATAATGCCATTTACTTATTCACATGGATATTCTACTAATCGAATAATCACATGCAAAAATCAATAACCACTTTCATAATGTTGGAATGCATAATTCCAGACTATCATAACCACATAGTCAAGGCCTCGTGCCAAGACTACGAATAAGATTTTGTCAAGGCCTTCTGCCAAGACACTAGTTTGTCTCATGAGACCTACCGATGCATTGAGGAGCTATAGCGGGCTCCACCCGTCACATATTAAGTCCAATGCATTCCCATATGAAAAGGTTTAAACATAACATAAACATTCGTATTAAAACTAGAATATGAAATGTCAATACTTTCACCATAAACCATGAATGGTATATAAAAAAATAGCACATCCACAGTCAAACATATCACAAAACCTTCAATACAATATAAAAGTTTTTTATCATAATAAATCAACTTCAAATAATCTTAAAATCCATCAAAGGATGTTGACATAGATGAAATCAATATTCTTTTTAAAGAAATATCTTCTTTTTAATTTGAAATCATTTAAGATCCATATAAAATAAAACATTTTCTTTGAAAATATTCTTATAAGCTTGTAAGGGAATCTTTGAAGATTTTATAACGGCGGAAAATAGCCGCACCCGCCGTATAAGTAAAAAAACATTCTTACCTTAATTCTGTCGAAAAGGTTAAAAAGGACCTTGTTTTGAAAACGACCGAAAGATTCCTTTATAAACCACTTATAAAAGTCAAAAAGGTTATAAATGAATTTAACTCATATTCTAGTAAATAGTAAAAATGTTTTGAAATACATTTTTAAGAAACATGGATGTGGATGATAAAGAGATCCCAGTAGATTATTACATATAAACAACCTCGGATAATGAAGAGATTGTGAAATAACCCTTACCTTGTACTTTTCCTTGGTTGGGTAGGTTAACCTCCTGTATAATGGTGAAATATTTTTTATTAAATTATAAAAGAATCATATACATTAATATGATATCATATATGATCTTTTAATATTGATTTGATAATAATATCTTAGTATTATCGTTGTTTCGGGTGTTAACTTACTTGTTTTATTTTATATGTTTTGTTACGTAAGCCATGTTTGTAATGGATAGGTTGTATATTATTCATATCCAGAATGATATCAAGTCCTTAAACATCATTTTTAAATCATCAAATGATAATTATACTTGAATGGATACGATGGAGAATGAATCTTATCGTGTTTGTGGAGACGGTAGTCCGTACGTACGCACGAGCGACAATATCATTCTTTTGATATTAAAATAATATATAAATGGATGTTATATCATATATACAGAATAATTAACATGTTATATTTACTATTTAAATGTTTTTCACATCATTATTATACCCATCCAAATAATAATATATTCAATAACAATTACACCACGACGTGGAGACGGTAAGCCGTACGTACGCACGTATGGTGACATGTTATTCAAAGGGTGGATAGAATACTGAATATGGTTGTACCATATTTATAATTACATCATAGTATATGTGAGATACTGGAGTTATTATTTTAGAATGGTAAGAACAAAGAAAGAAGAAGTGGAAGAAGAAAGGAACTTGAAAAGGGGTGGTGAAAACATTACCTCTTCTTCGGGTTATTCCTTTTGATTTGATCAAAAGGGCTCCTTAGGTTGGCTTTATGATCAAACTAAGGACTCTAGGTTGTAGTGAGGGCAGTTGGGAGAGTATTTGGGCAGGGTTTGGACGAGCCAAGTGGCTTGAGAGGTGTGAGGAATGAGTAGAAGTGGTCTCCTTTTATAAGGGAGAGGAGGGGCTCTTTAGGAAAGAGTGAAAGTATTACTTTATAATATAATTATATTCGGTTTATAATGGTCCAAAAATCATTGAGGTCGAAGATACGATGACTCATTTTCTAAATAACATCAGCCAATAATAATTGGACAGGTTTTAGATAATATTTTAATCATTATAATCTTATTTATTTAAATGATTTATTAATGAGGTAAACATTGCATCATTATTGTGTCATTAATAATTTAAATTATTTGATGTCTAAAAATTATAAATAAAATATAATTATGTAGGAAATCGTTTTAGCTTTCTAATGAATATTTAAAATCGAAAATCCAACATGTATAACCCTATGTAAAAATTGTTCTTCTAAAAGATGTAAGCTTATGCCATTTTTATTTTTATTTTAACTTTATTAATATAATGTGTCCCTACCACATACAAGTGGCTCTAAGGGGTCCCCAAATCGACCCAAGGATTCCCATGGTCGGGTATGTGTCCACCAATAAGGTTAGGACACGTTTTAGGGTAATTTTGTATTATTATAATATTATTTGTTAACCCTTATTTACCGGATTTACCCTTTAACCATGGTAAATAAAATATTTACCGCAGTAATTATTCAAAATGTGTAAAAATAAAAGTTACCTATTTACATAATTTGTACATCCTGATTCCAAATATTTAATCCATTTTTCCAAAATCAAAACACAGAATTGGCAGAAATTAATTTAAAATTAATTCCCGCTGTCAAAACAAAAAACGTGTTTTTAAGAGATAGTAACTATCAAAAGATTGACACTTGTTTATGTTCGGTTTAATTGTAAAATTATGTCCAATGACCAAAATTATATTAAATGGTAAAAATATATTCTATATATACTTTAAAACTACTAAAATCCATAATTTATCACTATTAATTATTTTGATTAAAAAAGTTGTTTTTAATTAAAATTTTGTAATTTTCACTATTCATCAAAATATGAAAGTTATCCGAAAAGTACCAAAATTTCACCTTAGGCTATATTAGATACTCCGAATCAAAAAATGAAGTCCATTTTGAAATATAAAATATATATGATTTCAAAAAGTAGGTATTACTATTCACAATGGCTAGTTTAATTAGTTGTGGTGTGTGTTAGAACTCGAGGTTGCGTACAACACACGCTATCGCATTATTCGAAGGGAAACGTATCGTGGAAGCTTGGGGTGTTACACATTCAATCTATTTACCCCCACTACCCCCATAACATTTTATTTCTCCCTGAAAATCCTCGTCCAATCATTCCTGTCCACAATTACTCCACCTTAATACTTCCTCCGTATCATTTCTTGATGATTCCTCATCCTGGTCACCATTGGTATGATCCAAAATAAGATTCATGAGGGTGGGGAAGAAATGTCAACCCCATCAGGATCACAATTTTTTTAGAACATGGGGGAACTTTGATGTGGTTTTATTGGCAGTGATCAGGTGGCATTGGAAGTTTTAGGTTTGAAGGGTATAAGTATGGGAGCCACTCTTCATATCCCACACACGTTGATGCCTCCCTATCATGCCTCATCATATCATACCTACCATATGTACCACTATGCCTCCTCCTTAATAGTTTTATAATATGTTCCAAACTCCATATCCTTCCTTCTCCAAGTCACCATTGGTGTGATCTAAAATAAAATCAAGGTGATTATAATACCACTTCATAGGATAGAGAAAAATTTTTATGCGTCTGGCATGGTTTCCCGGCAAACGATTACACATCATCTTAGGTAAATATAAAATCTTATAGTATGCCATTATCATCATTATTATTATTCTGTATGATTATATGTTTTTATTCATTTTTAGTGTGTTCAAAATACACATTTTTTATTGATGAATTATCTTCATTTTTATGATTTTATTAATTGAATATTGTAACATTTTCCATGAAGGTCTTCAATAACCATTTTATACAGGCCAAACCTGCGTCTAGTAAGTGAAGTACCAAATCAGAAGAACTTTCAATGTGAATGACCAATGAAGAAGAGTCATCGTGGAAAGGAAATAAGAGTATCCTACAAATAAAATTTTCATAATATTAAAATTTTACTCCATTTTACATTGTAAAAAAATATTTTTTTTATTTGAAAACTAATTTCAACAATATAGTTATTGTTATATAAATAATATTTAAAAATCTATAAATATTCATGAATAAATTAAATTTTTAACATTTTCATTTATCAATTCAATTTAGAACTATTAGAGAGGATCATTTAATTAGTTATAACTAAAGAACTAATAAATTATAAAGGGTTAAATTTCATTAGTTCATCTTTTAAGTACTGATAAAGGTTTCCTTTAACAATGGTTTTCATTATCACATATAAAATATACACCTTTATGAGTTTTTTTAGCATTGATAAAAGATTTTCTAAATAAACATGAATTTTTATTAGAGATCAAATTTAATGAAACATAATTTCCCAGTAACACTACTATAGAGATAATAATTATCATGCATGAGGATGATTTTGAACAATTCAAATATTTTAACATTATGTAATTTATTATAAAAAATAACAACTCATTGGTACAAAGGGGGCATATCATCTCAGGTTCAAACATTGACTGGAGCGTTAGGTACATGGTTGGATGACCCCCATCTAAAAAAATGTGATATAATAGTAGATATATTTTTTGGATTAATTTTTTTTTAATAATCAAAGTATTTCATTTTTAAAAATGGATGAGAGTACCCTCCCACCCACCATGTAAACATTTTTAAAAATAAATATAAAATGTAAAAGAAAATTATTATAAAACATTAATAATGATGATAAATATAAAAAATATATAACAATAATAAATATATAATAATAGTGAATAAAGTAAATATTCCCCGAAAATTTTCAGGGGAAATATTAACTGTAAATCATAAGTGAAAATTTACATTATTTATTTATATATTTATATATTCAATATATAAATTTAAAAATGTATTTAAATTTTATTTTTATTAATAAAATTTATAGTTCATATTTAATGTATAATATTGATATTCAAATTTAAAATAAATATATGTATGTATGTGTATATATATTCGTAAACATGTATATAAATATATAGGATTTTTCGCAAGATTCTTCATGGATAATGTTACTTTTTCTCCCTAAATTTTCACTGGAATCATTACTTTTAAATGTTATAGTTTTAAATGAAATTGAAATTATAATTATAATTTTATATTGATAATTGAAAATTTTTACTTTAAAATTTCATTGAAAATTTTATTTGAAATGTAGAATTTTTTGTTAGAAATTTTCACTATGAATTTTCATTGAAAATATCAATGCAATTTTCATATATGTATAGATGTATGTATTGAATATTTATGTTGTAAATTTACATTAATAATTTAAAAGAAAAATCCATATAAAATTTGCAATGAATTTTTTCACAATAAATTTATATATATGTATGTATGAACCAAAAATTTCCTATTTTAATTTTTACTAGAAAATTACAATGAATATATGTGTGTGTGTTTGTGTGTGTTTGTGTGTGTTTGGTGACATTCATTCAAATAATCACTAGAAACAGTCACTTGAAATTTCTAGTGTAAATTATCAAAACAAATTATCATTATATATGTATAGAACATGTATAGTGTATTATTATGTTTTATATTGATATCATTTTGTTCATGTGTGTGTGTTTTTTCAGCAAAGAAAATATATGGTCCTTTATTTGTAATAAATATACATTGGAAATTTTCCATCACAACTTTCAGTATAAATCTACAAATAAAAATCCCATTGAAATTTTTTAAAGAAAATTCTCAATGCAAAATTTTATTACAATTTTCAAATATAAATTGGTGAATCTATGTATTTATATACGTATGTTACTATATATTTATATAGATAAAATGAATGTATATATGTCTATTTGTATTCATTTATATATTAACCAAAAAAAATCACTAATTTTTTTCAAAGATTATACAATTTATATTTATATTTTGATATGTACACACACATCTACACACACACACACAGTCAATAGAAAATATACATAAAATTTTCAGTTAGAAGTTATGTAAAAAAAATTGTAAATTGTTTTCAGTGGAAATTTTCACTAAAAGTTTATATTAAAATTCTTCAATGAAACTTTCTACTAAAAGATTAAACTTTTTATGGATGTATAAATATATTTTCATTGTAATTTTATATGAAACTTTAAACTATAAATTTTCTTTTCAAATTTCCATCGCAATTTTTTTGTTTAAATTTTAACATGAAATTTTCAATGGAAATTTTGACTCAAAATTTTTGTTGAAATTTGAAATAATAATGTTCATCCAAAATTTACACTAATAGTTTCTAGTATAGACTTTCAATAGCACTTACAATGATAGGTATGTGAATTTATAGCACTCTTCATTTCCAGGATTTATACACAATGATCATGGGCTGAGATTATTTTACATACAGTCAATTTATAAAGATTTTATTGACTCATAAGAATCCCTAGAGATTACACTATAAATATTTAATTAAACTTTTAATGCTAATTTCCAATAATTTTTTTTTATTTTTTATATATGTATTAATATATTTTTATTGAATTTTTGAGTTAAAATTTGGATTGTTAATTTAATGTTGAAATTTACATAGGAAATTTCTAGTGAAAATTTTCATTGGAAAATTACAGTAGAGATTTTAAGTGGAACTTTTTGGACACAAATTGAAAATGTAATTTCTCTAGGTGGATCATTATACTCATGAGTGAAACCGATTCCCTAGGGGAGGCACTATAGATGAGCTCATTGGAAATATGGGTATAACATACATGAAGTGACACTTAGAATGGTGTCATAGGTTATGCTTACACCATGCTGAGAGTGATACGAGGGACGCTTGTTGTGGGTCTCCTTGGATGGGATCTGTGTTATTTGGTACTTGGTGGATCCTAAAACGACCCTTGGAATTCTATATAGATCTCCTTAGATTGGATTAGGATTCCCAGGAAGAATTTAATGGTTTCCATTACGCGGTTTCGTGTGATACCTTTATATTTGAATTTTAATATTGATTGATTAATGTTATACGGACATGTAATCTAATCCAAAACACAATCTTACGGTCAATCCACACTTGATTCCTTATTTATGATGACCCATGTACACACATTATTACTTCTGTTCATGTTTATTCTATCAATTAAATTTGTATTAGGCCAAATAAGGATGTTATAGTTGGGTATCAGGGTAGAACTCAAACCATAATATTTTCTTTATTTATTGTTGTGCATTTACTCTTACTAGAACATTGTTCATTTTATATTTCATAGATTGGTCTGATATTGACACAACTAGTGGTGGCCTACGAGGTATATGTCACACCCTTCTTAGGCTGCCTTGGGTAACAAATAAGACTTTTTAATTGTAGTTATAGATAAAGGGAAGCATTCAGATTCCAATTCTTGATTGATATTCATAGGATGGAGTATATGAGAAAGGGACAGAGTCTATGCTCATGATACCAGTTATATATATATTTTTCTTTTTTTTTCTTTTTTAAATCATAGTGTATATTATTGTTTCCTATATATCGTGTGTACTCATTTTTTATAGTTACATGAAATCATGTTTATCATATTTTAGTATCTATTTATTATTCATCTTCCACCTATTTATTATTTTTTCATGATGATTTGTAGTTATTATTATACTACTATTGTGTGTTTTTTATTACTGCTTATACTATGATGGGTTACTAGTCCCGTTACTATAGTGTCTTTCTGCACTCTTCTATTTTTTTATAAACCGTTGCACTATAATTTGCTCTACAAGGGCATAGTATCCCCATAGAGAAACCCCAGGCCCTCGCTACAAGTCAGCAAACTCAAGGGTATGGGGAGGAAAACTTGAGGTCTTACGTCCACCATCTTAGGGCACCGCTTTGTGGATTCTTTGGTGGGACACTACAAAAATCACTATCCATTTATGGAAATCATTGTATATCATCTTTTTCTTTTATATTTCCTCAATATTAGGATAATATAATTATACGCATCATAATTTGTTCAATGAAATATTTTTAAGGATTTCTTGTGATAAACATCAAATTCATGGAAGGCTAAGTGTGATGTAATTATATATTGATATCAATACAAATGAAGATACAACTAAAATAAAAAAACATTTCAAATGATGGTGGATTTTTTAAGGGGTACATCTATACATATGATCTAGTTTTTTAAATTTGGGTAGGTGAATAAAATACATGCATAGCTATGAAAAACATTCAAATGATAGTATAATTATATGTTCCTACAACATCTGTTGTTGCAGCTGATCCTAATATAGTTCTGATCAATAATTCATATGCTGATCATTGTGAGTATGGGGAAGTATTTGGTAGATAAGATGATACAATGCTATAAAATGATCTCGAAATAAAATATTCAAGACTAGTGAAAAAATCACATGATATTACAATAGTGGTAATTGAGTTTTATTGGGATGTAGTGAAACTAATAACTGAGTTCCCATGTATTTTGTAACAAATTTTGTTTTGGAAGTATTGAAAATGAATTTTCTATTGGAAGAAAATTTTTGAGAAAATTGGCTTTAGAAAAGGTTATAAGGCTTTAAAATGGGAGAGACAATGAAGTTATATTGTAGTTGAGTCTATATGATCAACATTTTCTATAACATTTCAATAGTTTGGTGACACATGCAAGAAACGATTGTGTGCTACCCTCTTTAGGAATTATACCTATTATAAATTAAAAATCTTTCAGGACCACACACTTGATTGAATCTCAGGTCAACTTAATATAATATACACATCGAATCAACATTTATATAATCCATTATTATTTTTATCAACAGAGTTAATCATGATGTTCATGATGAGTTAATATATGAATTCATAGAGAGTGAGCATGTATATAAAATATCATATGGGAAGGCATGGATTAATTAAATGACATTGATAAGGTTTATTGTGATATGGAAATATTATTTAATGTGTTTCCTAATTTTATTAAGCAATTTTTTCAAACTTTTCAGGCTATTTATCAATTTTAAATAATTGATCTTGTGTTGATTAATTGAATCTCTATATAAAAAGTCAAATTTCATCAGATATTCTGGGCATTCCTTCTATGCATTAGAAAATTCCCTATAGGAAAAAATTCAAAAACAAGGATGGAACCTTTCAAAATGGAATGAATAAATGATTTCTCTTGATTATACCACTTATGAAAGAAATAGATAACTCATGCCACTGGAATTTACAATAGTAGAGAAGGAGAATATGGATTCATGGAGTTCGTTTTTATTATTTTTCGTGTGTTCATGTAACAAATAGGAAATCAGCATGCATTATTTCAAATCATCATCATGTTATCAATGAATTTGTGAATATTTAGGATATTTTTGGATACCCCCATGCATACCATCATTAAAAATGAGCCATGATAACAAAAATGAATGGAAACAAATACCAGTTGACCACCTAAAAACAGAAATCATCAAATTTGGTATTAGAACTCATTTTTGGAACATTCAGTAATTATGATTATTTTACATCAATGGGAAGTTATTTATATTTTCCATAAATTACATTACAATATATTAACCCACTCAATAGGTTTTCCTTAAGATATTGGAAGAATGAATAGGAATAAATGAGAATGACTACCTGTATATGATGCACATCACAAAGAAGAAATGGTTATTGTAATTTAATAAAGGGAAGAGATATGGGAACATGAATACAAAAACTATTGATTACATCAACGAAGAATTAAAGTGGGTTAGAAAATTACCAATATTAGGTATTTTTTATTATAAATTATATATGCGTGTGATATAATTTGTGGAAAAATAAATGAATGTGGAGAAAGAATTATTAAAGGGTCATTAAAACTCATAATTTTTTAAAAAGGGGAATGATGTTAATAAATATCATGTCACTTCATACAAGGTGTTATAATTTCATAGGATCTTAAGTCAAGTTGATTTGGAAGAGGTTTAGGACCCACTGACCAGTATTTTGCTTTATGTAACGACCGTTCTTCTTGAGAAATGCACCTATGAGTGTTTTTAATTATATGTATACAAGATTTATTAATCACGTATACATGTAGAATGGCATCATATTTACCACTCATGAGTGAGTTATATCTATCCAGTGTATAGACATGACACATTGTAGAATTGTTACATCATAAAGTGGATCCCAATTAGTGATGTTTCAATATTAAATTCCACTATGTATATTCCAATAGTTGTTCTAAACCCATCATGGTTGTGTGGATAAGATTTTCAGACATATACATGTATGAAAAAATAAATTTAATATCCTCGGGATAAAGGGATATGAAAATTATGTCGTAGGTGTAGGAAAGAGGGTAATAATAATAGAGAGGGTCCTTAGAATAATGGCATGGATTTTTCATCATCACACCCTACTTGATTTTTTACTACAGGATGATTATCGTAATTATTTTACATTTCATGTATAAAGGTTTATGGGATGATGAATTTTATTATCTTAAATTTTGTTCCAATATATATTTATATTACATAAAATATTTTTTGTTTTACCATTTCATTATCCATTTACATAGATGGAATTTGAACAATTATATCCAGGCCCGAAGGATTGATCTCTTCTTACCGTAGAAAGTTAGTGCATATCAAAAAATTAATGGGATAATGGGGAATAGTGGATACTAAAAGTCTGTAGGGACCATAAATTTTACCATGAGAGACCACCATAACCAATCATCCCTTATTCATGTTAGTACAGGTTTTATGGGATGATCATTTGGGGGTATATATCCATTTATTGTTTACTCATTTCTACATTAGTTGAGCAATAGAGAGTACAGATTCATACATTTCATATACCTGAGGGGGGAGATGATGAATAAATTACAAGATGTCTCAATATTATTGGTACTTTATATTTATTTATATTCTATTACATGTCTGATTCTATACAATTGGGATTACATTTTACACATATATTTAGACATATTGTTACCTGACATGAAAGGGACCCATATATGAGTCAAGTTATGGATGTTCTGGATGGACACTCATTCTAGCCCCGTTGATCCAAATGTGGACAAGGTAACATTTCTACGATATGAATGAGTGTACATTTTTGGATTGATTAGAGGTACATTATTTCTAGATCAATATGGACCATATGTTCATCTGATATAGCTACCTTTGTTTAAGGATATTCAATGTTCTAGGTGGTATAGTTGGGGTTAAGAAAGTCCTGCACATATTAATAAAAAGTTTCCTAGGTAATATCACACATAATAAAAGGAGATAAGTGGTTATTTTTTATTATAGGTGTGGGGATATACTTGATTGCCCACACTTTAACCTTGTTTTGACTCCAATTTACCAGTTGATGCATTGTATATGGACCAATTTTCTCACAATTACATTAACTATTTAATAAAAACTATTATCCTAATATAATATGAAAATTATATAGTTTCTAAAAAAAATTTAAATTCAATTAATAGATTGAGATACTCGAATAAATATTTCAATATCCTTGTGCATTCAATTTCACCTTATTATCTGATGTTTGACTATTTTTCTATTGATGAGGTGTGCATGAATAATTGATGTAATTGTCAACTTTTTTATTATAATAAAAGAAATATATTAATAATAAATCAAGGAATAATTACAATGATATTCAAGAAAATCATCTAGAAAATAATAATCACCCAAATAATTCCCAAGGCTATCCAATCTATGGGAAACTTGATTTCCTCCTCGTTTAATGAAAGAGAACATGCAGTAGTAGAATTCATCCAATAATCTCTGAATATTTTTTATAATAATACCATAAGGTTTCCCATCCTCTCCTTGATTAAGAATATCATTTAACACCAAATGTAAATTAGACCCTAAAATCACTTTATCCCACCTATTATAATGATAAAAGATAAGACTATAAAAAATAGAAGAGGCCTTCACCAAAGAGGGATCCCAATAATCCTGAAAAGTTAAAAATTAAACAGACAAAATCCATTTATTATTCTAGAAAATGATGATCCCAATACCAATCCTAGATTTCAAAAAATAAATATAATCAAAATTAATCTTATGGAAAACTTTTTGGGGAGGATCCCAAACTAATATTCCTTATTGGATATGCTCATCAAGGGAATAATCACTATTCAATGTCCCGGGAATCCACAACTTTAGGTCCATCTCATACAACATTATATCATGAGTAGTATTTTCAGGAAAAACACAATCATTATATATTTTCCAAAAAAACCATGAGATTATAAAATTCAGTTCCACCAAATGTTCTTGAAAATAGAAAATCCAAGTTTGAAAATTATGAGCAAGATCAAGATAAGAATAAAAGAAGAAAAATAAAATTTCCCTTAAAATTCTCCCACACCCCATCCAATTTTTGGCACAGAATAAAAACATGAAATAGTGAATCCACATCATAAAGATATAGAAGGAAAATATCATTCTTGGATAGGTGATGAGATGCAAGAAATCATCATGTTATAATAATTTTGTAACATTCCTTCCAATAAAACAATTTCACTTTGGGTAGTTCCTTGAGAGATCAAATATCATTCCAGAAACTTGTATGTGTAATATAGGGAGTGTCCTCCACCAAAATATTATATCATTAACAAACATAATAAATTTCTAAAATTTCTCACTTCCAATCCAATTTAACCTTACCTATATCCTAAGTAAGAGGGATAACAAGGCTGGGGTGATGATATATTGTATTAAACCAAATGAAAATATTATCCAAGTCCCTATAATCCAATAAATCATTAAATAAATCGTAGACATATGAATTCTAAAACCCAACGACAACTTGAGAAGAAACTCTCCAATTAGAGCAATTCACAAACCATGGATCCATACAAACAAAAAAATCATCACCAATTTGAATCCACCAATAAGATCTTTCTCAAGAAGGGACTTGCAGACCCAAATAATCATCTATAATAGCTTGTCCTAGATCCCAAGAATGTATTAACAAAATATATATAAAGGAAATGCTAATCTTGGGAAACCCTTCAGAAAATGTATTCTAAACATGAAATGTGTCCCCAACATTTCTTAACCAAAAGTACTTCATTAATCAGATTTAGATTCCTGAAGCCAATCCCCTAGAAGACTTAGAGGCACAAATCGTATCCCATGCCACCCAATGAGTGTTATGCTTCCAATCATGTGACCCCACTAACAATTGGCCAAATGAGAATGTATCTTGTCAATAAGGATGCCAATAAATGTTAATAATGGAATCACATATAAAATAATGTCTTGATAAACTACATTAATTTGAATATCCTTCCCTTCCTTTAAATCATTCCTACTTGACCGTAATCAAATCTTTTTATGTACTCAATAAACAGTAGTGGATAATAATTCTTTATTTGATCTTCCAATAATATACATCAGTCGAAGATACTTTTTTTATTTCTCAACCACTAGAAATCTGAAAAACAAACTTAAATCCTCTTCCTATGACAAAGAAACTCCCTTACTAAAAGATATTTTAGACTTCATGGGAATAACCTATTTACCAAAATCCCTTTCATACATATAACTAATATTCATGATTTAGAATCATTTTTTTGAGCGAAATGTGAAATGGGAATGATTTCATCAGAAAATAAGATATGGGAAAGGGGTGTTGGTACTATGACATACCTTATCCCCTTTCTCCACTGATCTTAATAGAATATAAGAGAAGATGCTCACCATTAGAATAAAAAGGTAATGTGATAATGGATCCCCTTATCGTAATCCCCATAAAGGATTAATTAAATATGAAATTATTCCCATTAACATTAATCCTGAAAGAAACTATGTCACAGAATTCATAATAGTATTAACCCATTTATCCAAAAATCCCATTTTGGAAAGTACTAACCCATTTATCCCTGAAGACGATTTTGGAAAGTAATGACTTAAAAAAGGGATGTTCAACCCTATCATATGATTTATTCATTTAAAGATTCATCACCATAACTTCTCTTTAAAAAGATGAATGGGTATTCATAGAGTGAAACAATTTATATGTGATTAAAACATTATCTATAATTGATCTCTTTAGGGAAACAAATTATTTAATTTTCGGTCACAATAAGAGGAACAAATTCCTACGTACTAGCTACCAAAATATCTAAAAATTGTTTATAAATAACAATAAAATGGATAATAGGCTAGAAATTAGAGATTTTATGGTGGTTTTGGACCTTTGGAATAAGGTTAATGAAAATATCATTTGGAGATTCGAGATAAAAAAACCCTATCCACAAATCCTTCATAAAACCAACCACATAAATGCCAATAATATTCCAAATACATTTAAATAATAGATCATGAAATCCATCAGGTCTAGTAGCCTTGGTAGAATCTATCTACTAAATATAACGAAATATTTTTTCATCAAAAAAATACATTTACAGCTACTAATTCATATCAGTTGTTACCACCTTTGAAACACTACTATTGATCTAATTAAGGGATGTGTTGTGTTTTAATATATTCATTTTAATTTCATAAGTATTTAAATATATATATATATGACTATAAATAAATAAATATCTATTTATCATTATAATTACGAATATTTGTATATATTTATAAATATATTTCCATAATTATATATATTTATAAAATTATAAGTATTATTAATATATATATATATATCATGATTTTAAGTATTTATGAGAACATAGTACCTTCATGGGAACATGAATGAACCATATACACTGAGTAAAGTATAAGTCCTAAAAAATGAGTCATCATATAAATAGACAATATTGATAGTAATGAGGGTGTAATGTATAAATGAACATTTATGATGAATACATAACATATGGAGGTCAGTTATATTCACACATCAATTGAAAAATTTCATTGGAAACATATAATTATAATTATAATTATAAATATACAAATTTAAAATTTATTTATATATAATTATAAATATACATAGTTAAAATGTATTTATATATATATTTAAATATATATATTTAAAAATTATTTATATATATTTATAAATATATACATTTTTTAATGTATGAAAATAATAAATATAATTATTATTTACTAAAAAAATTTATATATATTTGAATTAATAAAACATATATATTAATTGTAAACATGTTTTTTTAATTAATGTATACAAATAAACATTATTTTTTAGTATAACTATAATAATTTTATATAAATTAATAATATTTTTTATTAAAAAATTAGGACTAAAAATAACACTAATAAATCTACCCATTATCAGTGCTAAAAAAGAGCTGATAAAGGGTACACCTTTATCAGTAATTTTTTTTACACTGCTAAAGGGTTTATTTATTAGCGTTTTTTTCTATTGCTAATAAAGGCCCCCCTTTTATAATTTCTTTCTACTTAGTGCTAATGAAACCCAGCACATCCCTTTCCCAGTTCTATGGTAGATGGAAATTAGAAATGATGATATCCATGTCAGTATTTAAGAAGATACAAATACTTTCATCACGCCCTTATATTCTAATAGGAAAATAATGCTTAAACCTAATCATTAAACCCAAATTACACGAATCCTTATTTTAAAATATAATTTTGGAAGCAGAAACTCTTCCTGTGATAGCTTTCTATAATAGATATTTTCTTTTTCAACATCAATGTTGATGGATAACCAAGAATTTCTTTAACACCCCCATGCACTTTAAAATGAGGATATAGATCCTTTAGACAAACCTAAGAGTCCCCAATAACTTGTATCATGGATGATATACTAGTCCAAACACCACCCTCTTTCATTTTAGTTATAATTTCATGTGATACCTCTAATAGTTACCCCCTTTCAGCCATGAATCACCTCCAAGATCATTAAGGATATCATTTAGAACGATTTGAATATTCATGGAATCTTACTTGGGATGATATTAATATCTTCTAGTCCCAGATTAAAATGATTTGGAGCACACCTGGGAAAATTGTTTACTAGAATATCCCCTTATATACATCCATGGAGCCCTGGTGAATCCCCAATATCAATTCTAGTGTGTCCCTTATAGAATTGTGCATGGGTAGGACTAGGTGGCCCCAAAAATAATATTTTATTTTTTCATTTATTATGATACATATCCGACCTACTTTTCAATTTCTATATCTTATTAATCCTTCTACTTGTCAGTCGATGATGTAAAAACCCCACTTAGGCCTTTCTTATGAGGCCTAGTGCCATACTAGAAAAAAGTTAGGACATCCAGATTGGTTCTTTTACTCTCATAGCTATTCTCAGAATGACGAAGAATTAAACAGAAGGTGTAAAAAAATCAAGAGAATATAATATTCAAATGAAACCCAAGAACATGAATACTTATCCTTAAGGAAGGTTCATCAATGGATCTATGAATTGTCTTTGATCTAGGACATAACTCTGATTAAAAATCCCCAGCAGATCAAATCCAAAGAATCCCACTACACATATTTTCCAAAGAGATTGTTGATCCCTTACGAAACTCTGATAGTCATTTGTATGAAAGGAATACCCTTAATACATATACAGAATGGAGACCATGAAAAATAAAGATCTTAAATATTTAAATCATTATTCAAGTCACATATCACAATTATATGGTTGTCAGAAATCACTGTGGTTTAATATCAAAGATCATTTTTTATCTAAGAAACAAAATAATTCAATGATGAACACCCCAGCTTCCAATTCCCAAATAGGGACATCATTAACCAGTTTCTATATCATCTATACAACATTTCAGAAGCCTATGATATTAAATGGTTCCCATGACATGAATTTACCCACATATTAAAGGGACATCCATCACTGAAGTGATTTATCCACCCCATCATCTATAGAGATTGAGGGGAGTTATTTTTTCATCTTGGAAAATGCTTAATATTGATGTTTACATATTTATAAATGATATGGGACAAAATAAATTTTTTAAAATAGAACGTAGCCACCCAAAATGACCGTCAATGAGTATTTAAGAGGAGAAGACATGCACAATCCCTGATATCATCCAGATTATTGTTGGGGTTTAAAAAATAAGCCATAAATTCGAAAGAACCACTATTATGTTTGATGGTTTGTAAATATTATTATATTTATTAACCTTGTGGTATAAAATGAACATATCTTGAGTAATTTACAAGAACAATTGTGTATTGATAAAACATCAAATGTAGAAAGTAAACTGGCAACATTTTTAATGTGATTCGGTCCCTTTGGGACCTACATGCATGGTGATAAAACCACTAGGGAAACAATTTATTAATAAGAAAGGGAAAAAACAAAAAAAATTAAAAACTCAAAAGAAGAACAATGAAGGACCACATAAACTATTTGAGGAGGTCGGGCTTGTAGAACTATGTGGTAGTGATCAATCTTATCAAATAGATTCAACCTCATCCACTACTGGATGGACTCAGACATGTACCCAAGTAGGATACAACATCATATATGGATAAATAAAGTAAATTTATATAGATCCAAGAAACATATACCAAATCTTGGTTAAGATTGAACATATTTAAAGAACCAAACCTTCTTAGAGATTAGTTGTCTAATAACCCAAAACAGAGATGATTTCCCACTAAGTCACCACTAGAAAAGAACTTTGGTTGTAAGAGGTGGCATGAACTATGATATAGAGGAGTGCGGGTGCTGGGAAAACCCATGGATCTCCTTCTTTACTTCTCCATATATTTGTAGTATATCATCTCTCATAAAGAGAAACTAGAACTAGACTAGTGAAAATGACAACCCGAGAATCCACAAAATCCAAAGGGAAGATGGCGCAATTAAGGCACATCAGTATGTTAGGAAGAGCTGTGAGATCAATTTTTTATGGGTGATTGTGATCAAGAGGATGATTCGAGTAACTAAAAATAGGACATCACATGGAAAATTGTTTGCAATATGACAGGAGTTGTGGTGGAATGATGGATTGAATTTCTGTGAAGAAACTCACCTAGAGTCACATTGGGCCATTGGTTCATGATTGATCATTGTTCCATAATTCATGCCAAAAATAATGTAGGGTAAACAAGTGGTATACAATTAATCCAAAAACGAAGGAAAATAACACCATGTGAATAGTCCCCATGCAAACCATATAAAGTCAAATGAATAAAAATCACTTTAAATACTAATCATATTAATTCATTTAATTGAATCCCAACATGTAGAAGAAACAAATAAACAAATCTCCACCATGAAATTAAAAGATAATTAAATTATGATGTTCTCACAACCAAAATTATAAAATTTGGAATAATTTCATAATTTTAAGGCAATGCATGAATTTAAATAATGGCATGACCTTAGTCAAACTATCAGTTAGATTATCACCAGTGGGTATCTTATTGATCCTCACTATCCAATATTCGATAATATCCCTAACAAAATTATGTCAAATGTCTATTTTCTTTGATCTACCGTGACATATATTGTTTTTAGATAAATTTAAAGAATACTACCTATCATAGTGGACTACTATGCTATTAGTAGATAATGATAATTCAAAATGAAAATCGTTCAACCACATAGCCTCATTAATGGAATCTGTTAAGGAAATATACTCTGCCTCAATAGTGAAATGTGAAACCATTGATTTCATATTACACTTCCAAGATACTGATCCTATATATGCATTAAATAAAAAAACCATTGATAGACTTTTGGGTATCGATATTTTCATTATAATCAGAATCAACAAATAAAACTATCTCATTATCAAAAACATTATTTAATCAAAATCGAATACACAATTTATCAGACATAGAAACATACCTATGGATCAATTTAAATGCATGGTAACGAGTCTTACAAGGTTTCCCCATGAACCTGCTCAATGTAAATACAAAAAAGTCAATATCTAGACTAGAACAGACCATTCCCCACATAAGACCTTCCAACAATATTATTATAAGGAATCTTACCCATAAAAGAAATCACATCTTTATTTTAAAGGGATTGGCTCAAGGATAGTTTGAAATATTTTCCTAAAGGAATTTTGATAGATTTAATATGATCATAAATGTTTCTTTTTAATAACATTCTTACATAAGTCGATTGAGATAGGTATAAGGTTCTTTCCTTCCAATCTCTAATTATTTTCATAAATAAAATTTGAATTTCATGGCCTAAGCCATTCATTTATAAGGAGCAATTCAAATGGTTCTTGACAAAATTTATAATCCTCATGTTCTTATATATTAAAATCATGTCATCAACATAAAATAATAGGTAAAAAAACTCAAGTTTAATAGTTTTAGAGTACAGAACTGCATCAAATATACTTATATAAAACTTATTTTCAATAAAAAAAAGAATCTAATCTTTTATACCATTATCTTGAGGACATTTTAAACCCATATAAAGACTTATTAAGAAGAAAAATACGATTTGGTTTGAAAATTTTTGAAAACTCTTTAGGAGGAGTCATAAGAATTGTTTCGTCATGTGTGACATGAAAAAAAGGATTTTACATCTAATAGTTCAACATTCAGATCAAATTTGGCATAAATAAAAGAATAATTATAATGGATTAATTCTTAAAAACTGAGGAGAAAAATTTAATATAATAAATTCCTTTAAATTTAATAAATCCTTTAGCTACAATTTGGGATTTAAATTTGACTTTAGTTTTTTAGAGATCAAAACATGACGTATATAGACATTACATTAATTTTGTGGAATATATAATACTTAACAAAAACAGATGCCCAAAGACCATATTAGTTTATTGTATTTGGAAACTCGAAACATAATATTCTTATCATGGTGAAAGATCTCCAACATCTCCCATAAAGATCTCCCCCTTTTGTTTCCTTACCTAAATACTTTCTTTATATCCAGGGGAAAAGAAAATATATAAAGGGTGGTCTCAAATTCTCAGTAAGGGTATGCATGGAGAAAATAAAACAAACCTTATACATTTGAATTTAAAAACATGAACATAATGTTTAAACATCAAATTCTTGAGCAATGAAATAAAACATGGTAGTACGTAAGGAATAGATCATAATGGAACATCAATAATGCTAAAATATCATAGGGAATAAAACATGTAATTGTGGAAAACCATTAAGCACATTATACAATTTTCATAGTAGCCAAGGCATTGCTACCAAGACCATCAGAGTGGACAAAGTCCCTTACTGAATCGAGCTCACTCCTCGTTCCAGTCCTATATCACTGAACCGTATTAACTTTTCGTTCCAACCATGTCTGTCTCATGAGATATAAATCTTCACCCAATATTTTGGATAGAGATATAGGTCCCCCCCTATATCATAATGAAATCATTCTTACTTGTGCCACAAAATAAACATAAATCATTCATCATAACCCAATGAATGAAACGGCTCTCATAAACATCATCCCATCATAATATAATCCATATAAAACAAATGGATATCCTTTCATCATAAGAATAATCAAACCATTTAAAAAATATAGACATTATACATGAAATATAATCATGTTAAATAATGTCATCTTATATGGAAAATATTTTTGACAATACACTTGAAATGAATTCTTGAGGAAAATATCCTTTCTTCTTCAAAATCATCTTTTTATCTCAAAATGCCATGATATTTTAAAATAAAATGATTTTGTTGAAAATAATCATGAAATTTTATAGAGGAATATTAATTTAAATAAGTTTTTATGAAACCGTAAAAATCCATTCACACCGTATAAGATAAAAAAACATTATTCTCATACTTTTGTCGGAAAAGTCAAAAAGTACCATATATGGTAACAAAAGGAAAGATTCCATCCACACAATGTGGTAAAAAGTCAAAAAAAAGGTAAAAATATATTTAAACATACATGTAATGATAGTTATCATTTTATGGAAACATTTTATGAAAACATGGACATTGATGGTAAACATAACCCCAGTAAATACTTACAAATAAACAATCTCGGATAAGAACGAGATTGGAATAATCATCCCTTACCTTATGTCCAATTTCATCCATATGTGTCCGAGACTCCTGTATAGTGGGTTTAATCATATTATTAACTTGTAACAGAACCTTAATAATATTTATGATATCATATATGATTCCCTTAAGACTTTATATTACCTGTTCATTTGTCAATTCCATGTTAAAGTAGTGTTTTGGGTAAAATCGTTTCATTTATCATCTGTGGTTTGACTTGTATTTATTCATATGATTACTTAGATAATGATTACTTACTTCCAGAATATAAAACATGATTTATATATAAAATATATTCAGAATATACATATATATAATAGATTGATAAATGGAATAAAATACACCGTTCATGGAGATGGTAGGTCGTACGTATGCAAGAACGTTGTTTTTGTTTACTTATTAAATTGAATGGGAGTACATAAATAACATATACATAAATAAAGTATCATTAATATGTCATATATTTCCTGATTATTTAATATATATAATTTATAATCATTCCTGAATGGTTAACTTGGAGAATGAATCTAATCGCATCGTGGAGACGATAATCTGTAATTACGCACGAGCGATGATATCATTCCCATAATTATTGAATGGAATTATAGTGGATGATATAATATCTCATAATTAGTATAATTTTATAACAAAAATATATAGTTATTCTTTACACCATTATACTCATCCAAGTAAGGTGGTGGTGGAAAAACAGTTTACACCACGACGTGGAGATGGTATTCCGTACGTACGCACACGTAGTGATTTCGTTTACTGTAGGATGGATAGAAGGTGAAATAGGATTGGTTAATATTTATAATAACATATAAGTATATGATTGATACTTATGTTATTACTTTATTATGAAAAAACAAAATAAGATGAAGTAGAAGAAGAAATGAACTTGAAAGAATTGGTAAAGGATATTACCTCTTCTTCGACGCGCCTCTTCTAAACCTCCTCTTAGGTCACTAAAGCTGGTATTTGAAGAAGACTAGGACCTATATTATATTTCTAGTGAAGTTGAGAAGAGATGTGGGTAGAGTTTTTCCGAGCTTGAAGGCTCCAACTGGTGTGATGATGAGAAGGAGGAGGTTCCCTTTTATAAGAGAGGGGAGGGGCACCTTTGGAAAAAATAAGAAATATTAATTTATAATTAAATCAAACCCCACTTAAAAACATCCAAAATCACTCACATTATAATATTATATGAGATAGGGTTGTAATATCACCAATTAATAAAATTTAGGCATGTTTGGAATTTATTTTAAACCTTATCAATTTGATTCATCCTTATTTAATCTATTTAAATTTATTTGTGGTAATAAAATTCCAATTTTTAAATTATTATAAATACTTATGTGTTGTTAATTTTCCATAATTATATATATTATTAAATTTTAGAACATATAAGTCTCAATTTGTAATTTTTTAATTTTTTTTGTGATTTTAAACATTTTAATAATATGTTATTTTTATAAAATATCAATAGTGTCAATTTTGACACTATTCAATTATTGAAATTTAAATAAAATCCACATAGAAGATATATTCTATAAAAAAATATTTAATAGATTTCTAAAATGTCATATTAATATAGAAAATTAGTGTATAACATTAAATAGTTAATATAATATTTATTTTAATATTTTTAAATCCATTTATTTGATATTTCTCTTAATAAAATAATTACTATAACATTTTATTACAATTATTTAATATAATTATTTGTTGAATAACAATTAAAAATAAAATCCTATGATAATGATAAATCTATTACCTTTCATAATAATAATTTTACTCAAATTTATCTTCTTAAAATCACAGCAGTTAAATTTTTATATTTAATATGTTATGAAGGTGACAACTTTGACATTATTAAAAATAAAATAATATAAATCTCATAATCACTTTTATACGGCTCCAAATAGTCCCAAAGTCGACCCTTCGATGCTTAGGGTATATATATACTCTACCAGTAGGTTTTGGCCAAGTTTTGGGGCCTTTTGTTGGGTATTATTACTTTAATAAAAACTATATTATTTATTTTTCACTAAGTAAATAATTTCTGCATCATTAATGTATAAGCTATTAAGTAAATTAAATCTCACCTAAAAATTACAAATAAATTACAATAACAAAGAAAAACATTTTATATTTCAAATGAGTATTTATAAATGAATTTATATTCTCTATATCTTTATGTTAAAAATACTTTAATTATTAAAAACTGAGTGAGACATATTTCACTTTCTTTCAAATAAAATAAATTAATGGACTTAATCGCATCCAAGTGGGTTCCAATGGATTCCATTTCTACCCAAATATTCTTTAGGACAAAATATAATCATCCAATTATGTTAATACAAGAGTTAGGGTAATTTTATAATATTATATTTTACCCTTAATTACCTGATTTACCTTTAACTATGGTAAAAAAAAATTACTGTAGTTACTATTCATAGTGCCCATAAATAAAAAGTAGACTATTAACATAATTTGTACCTACTTATTATAAATATGGAATAAATATTTCTAAATTCAAATCCCAAAAGTTTCAGAAATTAATTTAAAATTAATCTCGTTGTTAAGAAAATGAGTTTCAAAAGTTAAAATATAGCAAAAGATTGAAATGATTTTACCTATGAATTCAATGTAAAATCAATGCTAATGACATACATTATATTAAATGGTAAAAATATATTCTATTTATACTTTAAAACCATTAAATATTATAATTTAACCATATAAATTATTATGATGAAAAAAGTTGTTTTTAATTAAAATATAGTGTGGTTTTACAATTCATTAAAATACGAGTGTTATCAGAATAATATGAAATATTTATCAAAAGTAAATTTTTATATCCTGATTCCAAATAAGAATTTTATTTTGTCAAATTTAACTTATAAACATGTCAAAAAACTAGATTTAATGTGGGTGCGCCATCAAAAGGCGGAAAAACTGCATTTTTTAAAAAATACTTATTTTACCCGAAAAAATTATTTTGTTCTCATACCATGTTCTAGAAAATGAGTAAGATGAATAATAGTGTTATAAAATTCAAAATTATGTTAATACTATTCATAATGGCTAGTTGAAAATAATATTATAACAATATATCATTGTTTAGTGAAACCCGGTATTGCGTACTATACACGCTATCGAGCAAGGTTGCGATTGCATGTAATTTAAGCCAAGTCTGGGTTGCGTGTAGTAGAATCTCCCTTTGGTGTTGCGTATAACATAATAAAAACATATTTCATTTATAAATTAAACAAAATATATACTTAATGTTGCGTAGAATAATTTCTACAAAATGAACTTGAAATTGTGTGTAACACGAGCCAAGAATAGTGTCACGTAAACTGCAAGCAAATACAGTGTTGCGTATAGTACAAGAAAATATTGGTGTAGTTTAAAATAGAAGACATCAAAGAAAATAAAAATAATATATCTCATAAAATCTCTTCATGTTACATTCTTCCCCCCATAAAATGAATTTTTCCCTAGAAATTCGTTGGGGTTATAAATCGTTTACTATTTGATAGTTTCATTCATAGAAACCCACATCGTAAAAAAGAATACTAAAACTTAATTTTTAAATAGTGAAGTATAAAATGTAACGGTTTCCCAAATTAAATCATCACTGGGTTTCCACTTAGGAGAACACAGTTGAAAATATGGATATGGAAGAGAAATCTAACCATCATGTTCTGATGAAGAGTGGTAGAGAACATGGCTATGAAAAATCCAACAATCACAAAGCCATAAATTTGTGATGATCTAAGGTGCCATATAATTCATCATATATGAGGGTACCATGAGAATGTTTTTGGTTTTCAAGATCATTTTCCTAATGTTGAAGAATTAAAAGAAATACTTACTTGATTTTGGTACAATATCACTTTTGTTTGTGCTTTGAACAATTTCAACTTCATATCTTAAAGAAATGAAGTTGAATTTGTCTTTTGTGAAGTGTTAGCAGATAATGCGATAGAATGATAGGTCATTCCATCTGTCTCAAACATAAATTTAGAAAAAGTTATATACATAAGTCCATATTATGGTGAGATTAACCATATATGATTCCCGAAATGGACTTATACTTCAACTATCATACTTCTTAATAAAATAAAACTAATTTCTTCTAACCAGGGATTTCATGTAGGCCAGTGGTGGCGATAAAGGCTCGTCACACTTTAGTTGCGGGTTCGATTCCTGCAGCCTTGTCCGATGTGACTGTTTGTCGCCCATTATGAAGGTTATCCCTTTTCTTAAACTATACTATTATAATATTCCAGAAATAAAATAGAAAAAAAAGTTCTAGACATAAACAATACCATTTTTTGTCCAACTTAATCCATTCAAACCTTAAGACTTATCCAAAATACTTCTTTCCAAACTCATAGTATTAAGATAATAATTACTAAAAAGGTCATATAACAAGAATGTGAATACCATCATTTATCCCTCATATATCACAAGATATATCTTTTTGGTCACATTACAAACATGTTATTACCTTAATAATGTATTCTCTTGAAACATATATTACCATAGAACCTTAGTGAAAACATGAATGCTATCAAAAGTTAACTCTTTCCACATACCAAAATCCCAAAAATGATATATACTCAAACCATGATATCACTTTGTCCTTATCACTATCATGAGCTCATAAATACTATCAAACATATTATTTTATTCTTTTCCCTTCATAATGCGCATATCATCTTCTTTCCAAAAATATTTCAATCACTTTTCATGGTTACCGGTACCATATTCTTATGGAAACCCACAATGGAACAATACATAGATATTCCAATATACCATAAAAGTACCTCAACAACATTATTCTTGAATACCAATACATAAACACTTCAATCCATCCCCTTCAATTATTTTCATGGAATATGTCCTTCCTTGAATTAGAAGTAACCTCTTTGGTTAGGCCATTGAGTTGGGTAATGCCCATGTTCTCCACAGATAAGACATTGAACTCCATAACAGTCTGTCACTCTATGACCCTTCTCTCCACAAAGAAAACATCTCACCCTCCATTTGACGTATTCATAAATAATCTTCTTACCTTCATTAAAAATATCAATCTTCCTTTCTCTATGCTCCTCACCATGCGAACATGCATAAAAGTATATCTTCCTCTTATTTGATGAACTAGGAATACCACTAAAGTTCACCTTGTTGATCATATATCGCGATGACTAATTTGGAATATTCACAAAATCTTTTTTTCTAGGCATTAAGCAATTTCGTTGCTCATAGTTACCAATTTTTCCATTGGATTAAATGTTGACCCAATTCCTTCTAGTTTTCTCCATTGACTAAAACCAAAAACCATGGTGTACGAAACAGTTAAAATAACAAGGAACCACATAATCATAAAAAGTCACTTATGGGATCTCTAACTTATCACAAATTCTTTAATCCATGAAACCCTAGGTTCACCCAAGGTTATTCATGATCGTCAACATAATTCTAAGATTTTAACCAATAGTTATACTAAACCTTAGGGACATCCCTAGACATACCTTAGAAATATCTCTAGGGATCTCACTAAGGTTTTTGCATCCTAGTTTCCAAAGGTTAACTAAACCTTCGCTCTGATACCAACTGTAGAGACCCAAACATGATATACCTAGACAGTACATTACTTTTACGGAATACATAATACATAACAAAAAAAGACGCCCAAAGACCATATTAGTTTAGTGTCTTTGGAAACTCGGAACATAATCTTATTATCATGGTGAAATATCTTCAACATATCCCATAAATATCTCCCCCTTTTGTTTTCATACCTAAAACCTTTCCTCATATCCGGTGGAAAATAAAACATATTAAGGGTGAGCTCAAATGCTTAGTAAGGGTATGCATGGAGAAAATAAATCAAACCATATACATTTGAATTTAAGAACATGAACATAATGTTTAAACATCAAAATCTTGAGCAATGACATAAAACATGGCAGTATGTAAGGCATAGATCATAATAGAAAATCAATCATGAAAAAATAGCATAAGTAATAAAGCATGTAATTTTGGAAAACCATTAAGCACATTATATAATTTCCATAGTAGCCAAGGCATTTCTTCCAAGACCATCATAGTGGACAAAGTCCCTTACTCAATCAAGTTCACTCCTCGTTTCAGTCCTGTATCACTAAACCAGATTAACTTTCCATTCCATCCATGTCTATCTCAAGAGATATAAATCCTTACCCAATGCATTGGAGGGATATGTAGGTCCCACCCATCTCATAATGAAATCATTATTACTTGTTCCAAAAAATAAACATTAATCATTCATCATAACCCAAAGAATAAAATGGGTCTCATAAACATCATCCCATCATAAAGTAATCCATATAAAACAAATGGATATCATTTCATCATAAGAAAAATAAAATCATGTAAATAGTATATACATTATACTTGAAACTTAATCATACTAAATAATGTCATCTTAGATGGAAAATATTTTTGACTAAACACTTGAAATGAATTCTTGAGGAAAATATCCTTTCTTCTTCAAAATCATCTTCTTTTTTCAAAATTCCATGAAATTTAAAAAGAAAGGTATTTTTTGAAAAATAATCATGAAATTTTTTAGATTAATATTAATTTAAATAAGTCATTATGAAACCATAAAAATCCATTCACGCCGTATAAGTTAAAAAAACATTCTTCTCGTACTTTTGCAGGAAAAATCAAAAAGTACCTTATATGGTAACCAAAAGAAAGATTCCTTCCATAAAATGTGGTATAAGTCAACAGAGGGTAAAAATGACTTTAAAAATACGTGGAAGAATAGTAAACATTTTATGAAAACATTTTTAGAAATCATGGACATGGATGATAAACATAACCCCAGTAAATACTTACGAATAATCAATCCCGGATAAGAACGAGATTGGAATAATTATCCCTTACCTTATGTACAATTTCATTAGTATGTCTCTAAGACTCCTGTATAGTGGGTTTAAAAATATTATTAACTTGTAACATAACCATAATAATATTTATGATATCATATATGTTTCACTTTAGACTTTATATTACCTATTTATTTGTCAATTCCATGATAAAGCATTGTTTTGGGTAAAATCGTTTCATTTCTTGTCTGTGGTTTGACTTGTAATTATTAATATGATTAGTTAGATCATGATTAATTATGTCCATAATGTAAAACATGATTTATATATAAAATATATTCATAATATACATATATATATAATTGATCGATAACTAGAATGAAATGCACCGTTCATGGAGACAGTAGGTCGTACGTACACATGACCGCTGTTTTTGTTTCCATATTAAATTAAATGGAAGTAAGTAAATAACATATAAATCAATAAAATATAAATAATATGTCATATATTTCATGATTATG
This sequence comes from Viscum album, assembly GCA_963277665.1. Taxonomy (NCBI): domain Eukaryota; kingdom Viridiplantae; phylum Streptophyta; class Magnoliopsida; order Santalales; family Viscaceae; genus Viscum; species Viscum album. Next base: position 1,895,989,347 of record OY728119.1, read on the forward strand.
TAATATATATACTTTATAATCATTATTTAATGGTTAACTTGGATAATGAATCTCATCGCGTCGTGGAGATGGTAATCCGTACGTACGCACGAGCGATGATATCATTCCCATAAGAATTTAATGGAATTAGAGTGGATGATATAATATCTCAAAAATATTATCTTTTTATAATAACCATATATAGTTATTTACACCATTATACCCATCCATGTAAGGTGGTGGTGGAAAAATAGTTTACACCACGGTGTGGAGTCAGTATTCCGTATATATGCACGCGCGGTGATTTCGTTTTTTGTATGATGGATAGAAGGTGAAATAGGGTTGGTTCATATTTATAATAACATATCAGTATATTAGTGATACTTATGTTATTACTTTATAATGAAATAACAAAATAAGGGGATGTATAAAAAAATGAACTTGAAAGAATCTGTAAAGGATATTACCTCTTCTTCGACGCGCCTCTTCTTAACCTCCTCTTAGGGCACTAAAGTTTTTCTTTGAAGAAGACTAGGACATATAGTATGTTTATATGGAAGTGGAGAAGAGAAATGGTCAGAGTTTGGTTGAGCTTTAATTCTCCAAGTGGTTTTAGGAGGAGAGGTAGGAGGTGCCCTTTTATAAGGGAGGGGAGGGGCACCTTTGGAAACATAAGAAATATTATTTTATAATAAATTCAAACCACACTTAAAAACATAAAAAATGACTCACATTCAAATATTAGGTGAGGTAGGGCTGTAATATCATCAACCAATAAAATTTATACATTTTTGGAATTTATTTTAAACCTTATCAATTTGATTTATCCTTATTTAATCCATTTAAAATTATTTCTGGTAATAAAATTCTAATTTTTAAATTGTTATAAATACTTATTTATATGTTTTTAATTTTCCATAATTAGATATATTATTAAATTTTTGAGCATATAATTTTAAATTTGTAATTTTTTAAATAATTTTTGTGATTTTCAAACAATTTAATAATATGTTATTTTTATAAAATATCAATAGTGTCATTTTTCACACTATTCAATTATTTGAATTTAAATAAAATCCAAATAGAAGATATATTCCATAAAAAAAATTTAATAGATTTATAACATGTCATATTCATCTATAAAATCATCTTATAACATTAAATAGTTCATATAATATTTATTTTAATATTTTTAAAACCATTTATTTGATATTTCTCTTAATAAAATAATTACTAAAGAATTTTTGTATAATTATTTAATATACTTATTTTTTGCATAAAATTTTAAAATAAAATCCTATGATGAATTTAAATCTTTTAACTTCCATAATAAAACTTTTACTCGAATTTATCATCTTAAAATCATGACATTTAAATTGTTATATTTATTAAGTTATGAAGGTGACAACTTTGACATTATTAAAAATAATATAATATAAGTGTAATAATCTATTTTATACGGCACCAAATGGTCCCAAAGTAAACCCTCAGATGATTATGGTATATCTATACTCGTCCAATAGGTTTTGGTCAACTTTTTTGTCCTTTTCTGGGTATTATAACTTTAATAAAAACTATATTATTGATTTTTCACTAAGTAAATAATTTCTACATCATTAATATATAAGATATTAATGTAATTAAATATCACCTAAAATTTACAAATAAATTTCCATAACAAATAAAAACATTATATATTTAAAATTATTATTTATAATCTAATTTATATTTTGTATTTATTTATATTAAAAATACTTTAATTATTAAAGATTGAGTGAGACATATTTCACTTTCTTTAAAATAAAATAAAATAAAGGTCTTAATCACATCCAAGTTGGTTCCAATGGATTACATTTCAACCCAAATATGCCTTAAGAAAAAATATAATCATCCAATTATGTTAATAAAAGTGTTAGGGTAATTTTATAATATTATATTTACCCTTAATTACTCGATTTACCTTTAATTATGTTAAATAAAATTTACTATAGTTACTATTCAGAGTGCCCAAAAATAATAAGTATCCTATTAACATAATTTGGACATATGGATTCCAAATATGGAATAAATTATTCCAAATTCAAATCCCAGAAGTTTCATAAATTAATTTAAAATTAATCATGTTGTTAAGAAAATGAGTTTTAAAAGTTAAAATATTGCAAAAGGTTGAAATGATTTTACCTATGAATACAATGTAAAATCAATGCTAATGAAATACATTATATTAAATGGTAAAAATATATTCTATTTATACTTTAAAACAATTCAATATTATAATTTATCCATATAAATTATTATGATGAAAAAAGTTGTTTTTAATTAAAATATAGTGTGTTTTTACTATTCATTAAAATATGAAAGTTTTCAGAATAATATGGAAAATTTATCCAAAGTAAATTTTTATATTATATTTCCAAATAAAAAATTTATTTTGTCAAATTGAACTTATAAACATGTCAAAAACTGGATTTAAAGTGGTTGCGCCATCAAAAGGCGGCAAAACTGCATTTTTTTAAAAATAATTATTTTACCCGAAAACACACCATGTTCTAGAAAATGTGTAAGATGAATAATAATGTTATAAAATTATAAATTTAGTTTATACTATTCATAACGGATAGTTCATAATAATATTATAACAATATATCATTGTTTAGAGAAACCTGGTACTGCGTACTATACACGCTATCGAGGAAGGTCATGATTATGTGTAATGCAAGCCATGTCAGGGCTGCGTGTAGTAGAATCTCCATTTGATGTTGCGTATAACATAATAAAAAAAATATTTCATTTATAAATTAAACTAAATCTATACTTAATGTTGCGTAGAATAATTTCTACAAAATGAACTTGAAATTGTGTGTAACACGAGCCAAGAATAGTGTCATGTATACTGCAAGCTATTACGATGTTGTGTATAGTACAAGCTAATCTTGGTGTAGTTTACAATAGAAGACATCAAAGAAATTAAAAGGAATATATCTAATAAAATCTCGAGGTGTTACAAGTTTCTCCAACATTTTTCTCTCCATTCTTATAAATCCATTTTGAACCTATGAAACATCTGGTTATTGGGTATTTGAACAGCTACCCAGGTTATATTCTTAAGAAGAGAATTCATCACCTCTTGCACTTAATTGAGCCACCTAGTGTATTATTTGGAATTAATTTCATGCTTTTAAGTTTGAGGTTCATCATTAAAAAATAAATGTTCTATAATAAATGAAAAGGTAGTAATGTTAGCCTGATTAAAATTGGATAGATGTCTAATTAATATCCTCTCTCTATCAGGAGTGAGATGATAGCTACTCAGATCATCAGGCACCTCCATCTCAGGTTTAGAATCTAAACTAGAATCAGATTCAACTTGGGTTTGGAAAATAAGGGGATTCGGACCACTGGTGGAATTGGAGTTGTCATTGGGTTCAAAAGGCCAATCACAACCAAGAGGACTTGATGGTATGGAGGGTCCATCAGTGTAATCCGAAGCCTCTATAGGTTTAGTTCGTTTATCCTTAGATATATCATATTCATGAAACACTACATATGGGATAATGATACATTTCTAATAACTTGGTTTATCTATCCATAAATGATACCATTTAACACCCTCTAGATAACCCATGAATATACACTTAATAGCACTAGGAGATATCTTATCTTTATGTGTATGGGAATAATCTATGGATCAAAAAATTATGTGGTGTTCTAGACATGGGGGAGAACCCTTCCCGAGTTCTTCAGGTGTACTAATGGAGTTGGTAAAATATGTTAAATAATTAATGAGGTACACTGTTGTACAAGAAGCCTCGGCCCCAAAGGACCTGGGGAGTTTTGAGTTGGATAACATACACATCAAACTCTCAAAAACAATTCTATTCATTATCTCTACTAATACATTATGATGTGGGGTTTCCAAAACAATATATTATCTATTCATTCCCCTAGATTCATATAATTCAATGAATTTTATGGCTAGGTATTCTAAACAATTATTAGTTATGAATGCTTTAAGTTTCCTATTACACTCACTTTCTACCCCATCTTTCCATTTTTAAAGGTATGAAAGGTATGAGACCTATGTTTGAGTATATAAATCCAAACATTCCTAGAGAAATTTTCAATAAAATTTACAAAGTATAAGCCACCACTATGGGAGGTAACCCTAGAAGTACCCAATAAATTAGAATGTACAAATACAATGGGTTCTTTATCCTTACACATATAACTACTGAAGTTGACTCTTCTGGACTACCTATATACCTATTCCTCACAAAATGGTAGGCTTCTAGGAGTGAAATTACTTAAAAGGACCTATTTTTTATGTTCACTTTTACCCTTTATGCTAATGTGCCCAAGTTTTCTATGACACAAGGTGGTGGGATTATGTTCTAATCTAGAATATCCATTCAAATAACTTCAACTAACACTACCATCCAACAAATATAGGCCATTTCAGAGGGATTCTCTCATAAATGTGATTGATCGTTAGGAAACTCTAAGTCTTTCAGAACCTGACATGAAGCTATACCCTCTCTATTAAAGGATTCCTTTGGATATTATATTTTTTTTCAATTTGGCTTCCCAACTAACGTTCTTAAGATATTTTATAGTACCATGATGAATCTCTAATGAAATAGATCATATTACCATAATTTGGTATCTCCTAATATTCCCTAGAAAATCCTCACCAGATTTTATTTCCCATAACTATATAAATAACTCCTTTATATGACACATATAGAAAGAGAATCTTGAATCCAATATCCATTCATCATAGATGGATATATCATAGACATTTAACATATTGGATGTGTCAAATTCCTTCTCAACTAACATGGAATGGTCATTAGATCTATATCTACAGTCACGTTTCCTATTAAGTTAGTTCCTGTTAATATTTTCAGGTTTTTTACATGAAAAAATGTTAATAAACTTTCTTTTAGATATTTTTCAATGCTTTTTTGGATTGAGCCCTTTCTTTTATTCTACCCATTGACTCACTTCGGGCTCTAGATTCACTTCTGTCTCTATACATTCCTATGTCCCTAAAATTTAATCCCTCAGCCTCATACATAATACGACACTTACATTGAACGTATTTGGATGGTCAATCATATTTCAGTTCTTCAATAGTATGTGTGTATTTTCCAAACATCATAGAGTGTTTAACAGAATTAAAGGAATCATCTTAGGATGTCAATAGTATAATGGAATATTCTTCATCATCCAATGTAATATCTATGTTGGCTAGATCTAACAAGATTTTATTAAATTCATTAATGTTTATCCTAATTGTAGTTCTAGGGAACACATTGAGAGTATGGAATCTCTCTTATAAAATCTACCAACAACATACATAGTCAAATAAAGGGATTCAATTTTAGACCATATACCAGTGGAAGAAGACTCATACACAACTTCTCTAAACACTTTTCTCCTAAAGAAAAATTTATTAGGCTATGTGCTTTCCTAAGGGTCTCCTCAAGAACTTATACACAAGAAATAGTAGCCTTCCCATTAGGGGAAGAAGTGGAATTTTTTTAGAACTGGAAATGGAATCTATTTGGTTATTGTGATCTAACAAGGATGTTATTTTAATTCTACTGATATTAAAGTCATTTTCACCATCAAAATTATCAATGTCAAATTTGGTAGAACCCATATTAATACTATAGTAGGCTCAAATACCACTTGTTGGGGTTAAACACAAAAAACCTAAATTTCCATGACCCGCTGTCATGTATGATGGATTGTAAATATTTATAATTCGATCAATTAAATGATAAAAATGATGAGATCAGTAATTATTCACGAGAAGAATACCAAAATGATAAAAAAATATTCACAATGTAAATAGACAAAACATATAACATGCTTCTGTGTCCTTGGTACCTACGTGCACTGTGATAACACCACAAGGGTAACCCTTTATAAAGATGAAAGTTAAACAAGAAAAACAATTACAGACTCTAATGAAGAACAAATAATGTCCACTAAAACTTTACTAGGAGGTTGGGCTTGCAAAATTAGGTGGAAGTGATCAATCTTGTCACATAGAGTCAGCCTCATCCACTGCTAGATAGACTTAATCACACACCCAAGTAGGATACAATAACATACATGACTAAAGAAAGTAAATCACTATATATCCAAGAAACATATATCAAATCTTTTTTATTATTGAAGATATGTAAATAAATAAACATTATTGGAGTGTATTCATACAAAAATCTAGAACCCAAATGATTACCAACTAAGTCTCCATTATAGATGAACTCTGGTTGTAGTAGGGGGCACCAATTGTGGCAGAGGAGTGTGCGGGTTCTCAGAAAACCCATGGATCCCCTTCCTTTCTTCGTGGATAAGTTGTAGATGATCTTCTCTCAAAAAAATCCACTAGAACCATATTAGCAATCAACCCAACCTTAGAATCCATATGATCCAATGTGTACACGGAATAATCAGTGCACATCAGGAAGTGAGGAAAAGTTGCGGGATAAATTCTGAATAGACAACTATGATCGAGAGAACATTTCGATTAACTAAAATTGGCACATCACATGATACTAATGGTGTAATATTATTGGAGTATTAGTGGAGTGAAGGATTGAAGTCTAGCGAAGAAACACACTAGGAGTCATACAGGGCCAATAGATCAGGATTTGTCAACGGTCAAGAATTCATGCCGCTAATAAATCAAGGAAAATAGGTGGTATACATGTAATCCATATACAAAGGAATATAACACCCTGTAATTAGTACCTATACAAACCATGTAATTTCAAATGAATGAAACTCACTTAAAAGGGTTAATATATTAATTAATTTAATTTCAACTCAACATACAGGCGCATAAATCAATAATTATTACATGATTTGGATGCATCATTTATTGGGAATGGTTCCACTAATCCATCTTCATATTGTTATGTAGAACCAACATGATATGTTCATGAGGCGGTTCAGATATTGAAAACCTATTCCATGAAAAATGAGGAAAATTATAGAGGTTCGTGGTATTTGACTTTCAGGAAAACTGTATTGGGATTGAAATATTAAAAATGAGACATACATATCCATGTGGGAATCAGGTGATCATTATTGTGTCACTGAATATGTTGGAAGATGACTTCATCATGGACCCCACACTGAGTACATGATCTTATAGATGCATGTGAATAAATGATTTATCACTCAACTTGGAGGGTCATATTATACCTTTTTAATTTTATTTTATCATAGATATTGATTCATTTTTATTAATTTGTTAATTTATTTTGTAATTATGTTTTTAGGGTGATGGGATCGACCAGGTTCATAATATGATAAAACCTAAGACAATAGATGCATTCAGTACTGTTGTGGTGAGCTCAGTTCCTATGTCAATGATTGGTGCACTGCACAGTACTGATAAAATCTATCAACAGTCAAAAAATTCTCTTTATCACCATCCATTCCACCTCAAGTAGTGGTCGACACATTATACATCGAGGAGGACCAAACTTCATGCCAATGTCATTCATTTTGATACAATTATCAGATGAATTTAGATACCACTACACAGCCACTCATTGGAACTTATTCATCATACATGGTGCAATCTTATACATTTCCCATCTACCCGTCATCCATGTGGGGCATCGATTATGGAACTGATTGGGGCACCGAGTTTGATATTTTAACCACTATTCCATATTCATCTCATGTAGTGACACATTCCTTGGATTTGGGCACTAGTTGGGGACTTCCACTTAGGTATTTTCCTCTCCATGATCTAGCTAGATTTTAGTTTCATGTACAACACATGAGATGGGGAGAGACCATGCTTGGTCAGGATACTGGACCTACTATTAAGGACATCATACATAGACATGTAGTAATGGATATAACTCCTGGACCAATAGTTATGGAAATTTTCCCAAGACCTGTAGCTGAGCACATTCCAGAACCTACCCAACGAACTAGTCAATATGGGTGTATAATAAGAGGGATGAGGTTTGGGACTGTAAGACACTTACATAACCAAATACATTGACAATTTTTTTAATTTTTCCTATATTATAATGAAATATATAATATTATATATAGAATAAAAATATTAACATATTATATATATATATATATTATACATTTATGTTGACAAATATTATAACACTAGAATTATCCTAGAGTATAATGATAATATTATCATATTATAAAGATTTATTGAAAATTTTCATTTTTAAATCACAATTTTTAATGATATATATTAGGATATATTATAAAAATATATGTATTATAATAGTAAAAATGTATTATTATATATACAATTTATTAAAAAATTATACTATTATATATTTATATATGTTATAATGAAATATATAATAATATTAAGTAGATGATGTGGGTGGGGGAGTCTTCGTGTGATGGAAACTTTTACATTCTAGAATGATAGTGTTTCTCATTCATAGAGATACCACATTATTTTAGATCCATCCTTCTGGCTAGAGATGAAGATGCTGAAGGAAATCGTTGATTGGTTGTGAAGGTCGGGGATAGAACAAATATATCTCAAAGAAATAGTTTTTTGGATGAAGGGAATGAGGTGACCAAATCAATTAATATTAATGGATATCAGAGGAATTTTTTGATGCCATCAGAGGTGTATGGGACTATGGCTACAAGATTGAAAAGAACTCAGAAGAGATTGATGGTTGACGAGAATGATGCTCATCATCCTTTAATTCCTTTTCTGTACAGGATTGAAGGAACCTCGATTATAGGTGGGAAATTGGGTGAAATACCCAAATGAATGGTTGTTTTTGTTTGGTGTTTGTTTCTGGTTTTTAACTGTTCTTCTTATGGTAATATCCTCATGAAATGATCATTGGACTATGTTGATTCTAATCGTGAAACCTTCTTAGAACATCTAGATTTGGTTAAGAATTCACTAATTTCATGGTTTGTTCTCCCCTAATGTTATAATACATGGAGGCTTGATTATCTAGTTTTTAAGACATTCTTTTTATGGGGGTTTTCTGATTAGAAGTGTATTTCTGTAGGTAGATATTTATACTAATTCTTGATTCAATTGGTTAAATCCAGAATCCATGCATAGCCCTCTGGTTTATTAATTTTTAATCCATGAATGCTATATATACCTGAATGGACATTGTATTTTAATTTTTCAAGGATCAATAATTATTTTTCATATGTATGGATCAATTTTCATGGTCTCAATTGAATTTTATTGAGTCCAAAAATAATGTGTGATATTTTGGATCCCATTAGAATTCTGATTCTCTAGGATTCGGTGACATGACATGTCAGGTATGAAAACTTTGTGATAATTTCTTTCTTAATTGATTTGATTTTCACTCTTATAGAAAATGTGACTCTTACTACTCCTACTAATGATATACAAATCATTGTTGAGTATGATAATTTCCCTCAATTTGGTCAAAATTATAAATCTAGTCGTCATTTGGACTAGAAATACAGGAGGAATGTTAGTGATTTTTATGGTTTTAAGGGTAATCATTCTAAGGAATACGATTATAGTGGTAAAATAAATTCATCCATGATATATGGTATCCATTACCAGAGCATACTTGGAAGCAGATGAAGAAATTTCTAGCTAACCATCTTCGAAACAAAGGTGTTACAGTGTTCAAGATTAATTATATGTTGATGAATCAGGAGCCAGAAAGGACTTCATTGGATTCTACTATCTCATTCTCTATTCATGAATAAAATTATGGGAACAGTAATATGACTCAAATGGCCACTGTAGGTACGATGGGTGACATATCATCTATTATCATGCTCAAGCATGTCACTCATGGGTGGTTTGGTCTTGTAAGAGATGGTGTGGTGGTTGGGATTGAGCAGACATAGATTATTATTAGTGACCATGCTATTGGAAATGAGGAACCAAATTGTAAGAGTACTGATGGTGTTTGATTGGGTTTTAAATTGTTTCACCAGGGAGTTTCATCTGAACCTATTTAGTTGGTTGGAAGCTTTATGTTAATTATAAATAAATTAACTAGTTGGGATGGGAGGCACACTGGTGAGGTGGTATAGTCTGTTGAGGCTTCGGTGTTGTGCCATCTAATGTTAACATTTTTATTCATGAAGGGAAAAGGGGGAAGGGGTCCATGAAGGACCAACCAAATAAAAAACTCGTATCCTGGTGGTCAGAAATAATGGATCCCAAGGGAATCGCCACGTACAAGGTTCACCCCCTCCGGTTTCATACTAGACACACTAGTAAGACACATCACCCGCGTACGAGGAACCGCAATAGAGGCCATATGGTCTTCCACTTTGTTCCCCTCACGCCTTGTGTGCGTAATGCTAACTTTGTCCTTTAAGAGAGACTTGCATCGTCTAATTTTATAGATGATAGACCAAGGTGTGGTGCATCTGCTTAGAAGTGTGTCGTGGATTATCATGGAGTCCGTTTTCACATGGGTAATAAGAATACCCTTGAGTCTGCATAAGGATATTCCTATCAGAGCCATCATTGATTCTGCCCGAATTGTTGATCCACTGCCATAGTGAGCTGAGAAGGCCAGCACCAGACTCCCTTTGGGGTCCCACAAAACTCCACCTCCCCTCATGTCACCCAAGACACATGAGCCATCAGTATTAATCTTGAGCCCTTTGGAAGGAGGGATCGAACGGATCCATCTACCCTTTTCCACCCCGCTATTCAGAGTAACACTCCGCAGAGGATCCTATAGCGCACTCACGGGAGACCTAACCCTCCCGATGCCTGTGGAGCCAATCAAGTCAATCAGCATGCACCGGGTAATTTCCACCAAAGACTGACCGGAGGCACTTCTCCCCTCGTATTTTTTCTTGTTTATAGATTTCCATAAGCTCCAGCATACCGCATTGAAGACTGCAGCTCGCACCTTGGACTCCTTCGCTGACACACTTGCTTCCTAGAACCAGCGCTCCATAAACAACTCCAAATTATCCCCAAGAGCCTGGAATCCTGAGTGGACACCAAAAAACATCCACACATGCCGATCCCATTCTCCTTCAAAAAATATGTGATCTATGGTTTCTTTACACCTATTATCACATCATTGGAAACAAGATGCAAAACTGACTCAAATTTTCAAAGGTGTTCTCCTCCACCAATTGATGAATAAGGTTTTATTGTGCAGCTGTTGGATGCAGACTTTTAAGGTAATTTTCTATAGGATGATGGTTCTGGGAAATCTTTTATTAGGTTGAGAATGTATTACATTTAAGATAGTTATAACTTATTTAGCTCTTCAAGAATTTCTTGTAAATGTGTAATGTTTTGGATGATGGAAGCAACATGGAGAAGAAAATGGTGTTGATGGACACCAATCATCTCCAATCTATGGGAATCAGTGGCACTGAATCTTTTAAGGGTGTTGTTTAAAATGGAAAGGGAAAAATGGTTTGTAGTGGTATTTTGTCTTAGGTTCCTCTAAAAAGAATATCATTGAAGGATTATTCCAATCATCCTAAGAATGTGTCTACCAGGTCATATTTCAAGGGATAAAGTGTATGTGCACCTATGCACGTCATTGGTGAGGGCAGATCCCACACGAACGGACCAAATTCTTTAGTCCATGCGCGGTAATGCAGAACTGTGCAAGAGTTCTCTTGGGTACGGTAGAGCCATGTGTGGGCTTAGTACCCTGAGTTGTTCCTTAGTTTTTCTTTTCGGGGACAAAAATCTTGAAAGAGGGAATGATGCAGGTTTTGTGACTCTGAGACTTTGAAAATTATCTTGATGTTATCTTGGAGCAGTGCCTTTAGACGGCGTGCGATTCTAAGCAACGGTGTGGCCGGAATTATATTTTCAGTGCGTTGACACTGGGAACGCCAAATAAATGGGATAACACCTAAACTGTGTTTTAGATTAGAAATATAAGGGTCTGAATGAGTCTGAAATGGGGTTTTTAAACTAGGAATGACATAAAATATGTCAGTGAGGGGCGTTTGTGTAACACCCCGAGATTTTATGAAAAATATTATTTTCATTAATGTCTTGTGTTGTACGCTACACCAAAAGGATCTTGCACAACACGCATCCTTGACTAGCCTTGCATTACATGCAATCGTGACCTTCCTCGATAGCGTGTGTAGTACGCAATATCGAGTTTCACTAAACAACGATATGCTATTAAAATATTATTAAAACTAGCCGTTATGAATAGTAATAACCACTTTTTGAAATTTTGTAAATTTTATTTTTCAAAATGGACTTCATTTTTGGATTTGGAATATTGAAATTAGCTTAGGGTGAAATTTTGGTACTTTTCGGATAACTTGCATATTCTGATTAATAGTGAAAATTACTAAATTTTAATTAAAAACAACTTTTTTAATAGAAATAATTAATAGGGATAAATTATTAAGTTGAGTGGTTTTAAAGTATATTTAGAATATATTTTTACAATTTAATACAATGTTGGTCATTGGATGTAATTTCACATTTAAACCAGTTATGAACAAGTGTCAATCTTTTGATAGTTATTATCTCTTAAAAACACACTATTTGTTTTGATGACGGGAATTAATTTTTAAATTAGTTAATGTAACTAATATGTTTTGAATTTGATAAAATATACATCATTTTTGAATTCATAATATCAAATATATCTTAGGCTTAATTTTTGGTATTTTTCTGGAAACTTTCATTTTTTGATGAATAGTGAAACCACTAAGTGGTAGTTAAAAAAACTGAATTTTTCATAAAACATAATTTTACTGCTTCTGTGAGTGGAATTTCAAAAATCCAAGAGACACAGTTAATATCAAGGACTAAAATGTGGTTCAATGAGATGAAAATAATTGTTGATGAATAGTAACTTTTTACTTTTTTTTACCACGGTTAAAAGTAAATAGGGTAATTAAGGGTAAAAATGATATTATTATTACCCTAACACATGTCCTAATTCTATTGGATAAGTCTAATTCGACCAAAAACAACCTTAGGAATAAAATATGACCATTTAAGCCCACTTGGATTAGATTATGACATGTATTATTAATTTATTTAAAGAAGGGTTAAAATAGTTAAAATCAAAGTTTAATAAGTAAATCATTTTTAATATAGGGTTATACATAATATAAATTCGACTATAAATATTCATTAGAAAGCTAAAACTATTTCCTACATAATGGTATTTTATTTGTAATTTTTAGACATTAAATAAGTTAATTTATTTATGACACAACGATGATGCAGTAATTATCTTATTAATGAAATATTGACATAATTGATGTTATAAATACCTAAATAAATGTAATTTGAGACTTTTTATGAATTAAACAAATTTTCTAGGTTACTATGACATGTTAGTGTTTATTTAAGCAACTCTTTTCGAACTAATCATTCTGTTATGATTTTCAAAAAAATCAATTACTAAATAGGGTCAAAATTGACATAAAATAGTTTTTAAAACAAATATTATATTATTAATTGTTATTTTATTCCTAAAAATCTAAGGTTCGGCCAAATGACTTAGATAAGGTTATATATATTAATAATAAACAACTTGTGGTTCTTTTGGCTTGATATAGTATGTTTATTAACCTTATAGTGTAAGAACACAAGAATACACAGTAAAAGTAAAATTATTTAACTTAATGTTAAAACTAAATGATAATGTTAAAATAGGAACCTAAACTTGTCCGAATTCTATTTTATGAGAGGATGTCGACCCATACCCACCTTATCTTCGAAATAAATCAATTTTGAGCTATTTAAAACTGAATCTGGCATTATAATAAAATAATATTTTTAGTTTTCCAAAGGTGTCCCTCTCCTCCCTTATAAAAGGGAACCTCCTCCCCCTCTTCCTCACACCAATTTGAGCCTTCATGCTCGTCCAAACCCTGCCAATTTGTTCTCTCCACTTCCCTAGAGACATCCTAGAGGTCCTTGTCTTCTTCAAAGACCAATTTTAGTGCCCTAAAATGAGGTCTCAAAGAAGCGCTTCAAAGAAGAGGAAATGCCCGTTACCGATTCTTTCATCTTTATTTCTTCTTCCACTTCTTCTTCTTTAGTTGTTTCATCATGAAGTAATAACATAAGTATCACTCATATACTGATATTTTATTATAAGTATGAAACAACCCTATTTCACCATCTATCCATCCTACGGAAAATTAAATCACCGCGCGTGCGTATGTACGGAATACCGTCTCCACGCCGTGGTGTAATCTATTTTCCACCACCACCTTACTTGGATGGGTATAATGGTGTAAATAATAACTATATATAATTATTTTAAAGTGATATTTATTCTTAGATAGTATACATACACTCCAATACAGTCCCACGATCATGAGAACAATATCATCGCTCATGCGTACGTACGGACTACCGTCTCCACGACGTGATGAGATTTATTCTCCACGTTAACCATACATGAATGATTATAAAGTATATATAATAAGTAATCATGAAATATATGAAATAATAATACTGGATTTATGTGTATATATATGTATGTCATCTACCTAATTCAATTTAACTCAATAAGGAAACGAAAACAGCGTTCATGCGTACGTACGGCCTACCATCTCCATGAACGGTGTATTTCTTTCAATTTACTGATCTATTATATATATGTATATTCTGAATATATATTATATATAAATCATGTTTTAAATTCTGTATTTAAGTAATCATGATCTATGTAATCATATGAATAATTACAAGTTAAAATACGAACGACAAATGAGACGATTTTACCCAAAACACTTTTTAACATGGAATTTACAAAAGAACGGGTAATCTAAAGTCATAAGTGAACCATATATGATATCATAACAATTACTATGATTATGGAATAAGTCAATGACATTATTTAAATCATTATACAGGAGGTTCGGACACTTACGAAGCAAATTGGACCTAAGGTAAGGGAAATATCACAATCTCATTTTTATCCGAGATTGTTTATACTTTGGTATTTACTAGGGTGTATTTTATCATCCACATCCATGTTTACTCAATATGTAATATTATTTCCATCTACATACAATTTTTTAAATCCTATTTTACCCTTCATTGAGTTTTTAGTAAAATATGTGAAAGGAATCTTTTGTCATTTTTCATACAAGGTACTTTTTGACTTTTCCGGCAAAAGTACGAGAAGAATGTTTTTTTTAACTTATACGGCATGAATGGATTTTTAAAAAATTATTTCCAAGAAGCTTACTTTAAAAGTTTTCAAGTTTATTTTTAATCAACTTCTTTTAGTTTAAAATTGTATGACATGTTAAGAAAGGAAAAATGTTTTTGAAGTAGAAAGGATATTTTCCTCAAGAATGGAGTTCAAGTGTTTTATCAAAATTATTTTCCATCTAAGATAATATAGGGTTCTATTTCTATCCCTATTATTACATTGATTTGATTTTGTTGTGATGGAATTATTTTTATGAATTCCTTTATCTAATATGAATGGTTTTTTGATTTCATGTTGTTTAAGAATCCCATTTTTATTACATGGGTTATGCAATGATGTATGATTTATGATTTTGTGGCACACATAAGAATGGTATCATTATGAGATGGGTGGGACCTATATCTCCCTCCAATGCATTGGGTAAAGATTTTATATCTCATGAGATAGACATGGCTGGAATGGTAGGTTATACCGGTTCAGTGAAACAGGACTGAAACGAGGAGTGAACTCGGTTCAGAAAGGGACTTTGTCCACTAAGATAGTCTTGGAATTGAGTCTTGACTAATAAGAAATGATTCTCTATGATTATGTGTGTATGCCAAAAAGTTTCATGTTTTAAGTTATGATTATTGGGATTACATTTTACTACTATGATTTATCCCATGTTAGGAAATTATGACCTCTTTTTCAGGTTAAGATTTCCAAAAGATATGTTATTATGAATATGATGTGATTGATATTTCTTTTGTTTACCCTTAATGAGCATTTGAGCTCACCCTTTTTTGTTTTCTTTTCCCTAGGATATAAAAAAGATTTTAGGTAAGAAAAAAAAGGAAGATCTTTATGGGAGATGTTGAAGATCTTTCACCATGATTAGAATATTACGTTCCGAGTTTCCAAAGACACTAAACTATTACGGTCCTTGTGTGTGTGTTTTTGTTATGTACTAAGTATTCCGCAAAATTAATGTAATGTCCATGTACGTCAAGCTTCGGGTTTCTACAGTTGGTATCAGAGGAAAGGTTTAGTCAACCTTTGGAAACTAGGATGCGAGAAATTTAGAGAGATCCCTAGAGATATTTCTAAGGTATGTCTAGGGATGTCCCTAAGGTTAAGTATACGTATAGGTTATAGTCCTAGAATTATGCTAACGATCATATAATTAAACCTAAGATGTTAGATATTGAAGGTACTCCCCCTTTATTATGTTGTTTTCCCTAGCATGATTTTTGCCTCTCGCACTATTCTTTTTGGGTTTTAGACGATGGCTGGAACCCGAAAGAACCGTGTTGACTAATGCAATGGACAATGAAATGATTGTCCTCCTGAACAAACAAATGTTATGGGAGATGGAGTGCAAAATCTTATTGCTATACTTACACAAGCTATGAATCATTCTGGACTTCCAAATGAGCAGAGAAGGGAACAATATTCTATTGAGTCCTTCATGAGGAAACGTCCACCTTTTTTCAGTGGGTCTTCTGATCCACTTGTTGCTGAACAATGGATCAGTACCACTGAAAAGATATTTTCAGTTCTTCAATGTTCTGAACATGATAAAGTCATCTTAGTTGTATATCGTTTGGAAGGTGAAGATGATCAATGGTGGAATCTTATCAAGAATACGAGGCAAAGAGATGAAATTGAGTCCATGGAATGGGATGAGTTCAAGATCTTTTTTTTCAATAAGTACTTCCCTCTTATTCTTCGAAAAAAGATGGAGAAGGAGTTTCTTGAACTAAAGAAAAAGGATGATGAATCTGTTGGTATATACGAAGCAAATTTTACAAGGCTTGCAAGGTATGCATCTGGATTTATCATCCAACCTGAAAGTAAAGTTGATCGATTCTTCAATGGCTTAAAACCAAGTCTTCGAATGGCATTAGCTATAAGAGACTTCAGTAGCTATGAAGAAATTGTGTGTTGTGCTATCAAGGTAGAAATGGAAGTTGGTGTTACTTATCCATCTCATAGTTTTGACAAGAAACGAAAGATGTAGTTCAAGGAGAAATCTCAGAATAATGGTGAAAAGAAGATAAATGTTTCCTTATGCTCAAAGTGTGGAAAGAAGTATGGTGGAGATTGTCTTAAAGGGACATGAAAATGTTTCAAATGTGGAAAGGAAGGTCATCGGGCATTTGAATGCCGCAATGATGGGAAGAAGATGTCTAATGATGCAAACAAAGGAAGGGATACACATAATGAACCTACTACTCTTCAATGTTTCAAGTGCAAGTAGATGGGACATTATGCCAATAAATTCCCTAATCCAAGGGTTAGTGATGATCGACATGAGCAACCAATTAAGGCAAATGACAAAGGGAAGTCACATGCGATCACCATTGGCGATGTTGAATATGACAACGATGTGGTGGAATGATTAAGTGTTTATGTAATGGGATTCCAAAATAATGTTGAGTATTGGAATATTTATGTATTGGTCTATTTTGGTCTTCAATAATTTTATGGTACCGGTAACCATCGAATGTGATTGAGATATTTTTGGAAAAAAGATGATATGCGCATAATGAATGGAAAATGATAAAATGACATATTTGACAGTATTCATGAGCTCATGATTGATATAAGGACTAAGTGATATCATGGTTTGAGTATATAGAATTTTGAGGATTTTGGTATGTGGAAAGTGTTAACTTTTAACTGCATTCATGTTTTCACTAAGGTTCAATGGGTATTCAAGAGAACACATGATTAAGTCCTTTGAATGTTTGGAATGTGACCAACAAGACATATCTTATGATATATGGTGATCAATGATGGTATTAAATCTCTGGTAATCGTTTTCACTATATTATGAGAGTGGACTGCAATATTATGGATAAGCCTAAAGATTGGAATGGACTATGTTGGACATAAGTTAGTATTGGTTAAGGATAAATGTTTTTTCAATATTATTAATGGGATGTTATAGTTTTAGAAAAAGGACAACCTGCAGGACGGGCGACAGCCCATCGCGTCGGACAAAGATGTGGAAATCGAACCCACAACCGAAGTGTGACTGGCCTTTATCGCCTACCACTGGCCTACAGGAAGTCCCTGTTTAGTAGAAACTGGTTTTATTATATTAAGCAGTATGATATATGAAGTATAAGTCCATTTTAGGAACCATATATCATTAATCTCAATATAGAGGGACTTATGTATTTTTTTGATAACATTTCTAACCTTTTGTTTGAGACAGATGGAATGACCCATCATTCTATCACATGATCTGCTAACACATCACAAATGACAAATTAAAATTCATTTATTTAAGAGATGAAGTGGAAATTGTCCAAAGAACGACCAACGGTGAGACTATACCAAAATCACGAAAGTATTTCTTCTAATTCCAATTTCATCAACTTTAGGAAAACGATCTTGAAAAACAAAAATGTTTTCCTAGTGCTCTTATATCTGATGAATCAGATGGTACTTTATATCATCACAAATTTATGGCTTTTTGATTGTTGGCTTTTCCATAGCCATGTTCTCTACCACTCTCCATCAGAACATGATGGTTAGATTTCTCTTCCATATCCATATTTTCACATATGTGGAAACCCAGTGATTAGTTTATTTGGGTAACCATTACGTTTCATACTTTTGTTTTTAAAGATTGGTTTAGGTATTCCTTTTTACGATTTGGGTTTCTATCAAATAAACTTTCGAATATTAAACCATTTATAACCCCGATGAATTTCGAGGGCGAAATTAATTTTAAGGGGGGTAGAATGTAACACCCCGAGATTTTATGAAACATATTCTTTTCATTAATGTCTTGTGTATTACGCTACACTAAAAGGAGCTTACACAACACGCATCCTTGACTTGCCTTGCATTACATGCACTCACGACCTTCCTCGATAGCATGTGTAGTACGCAATACCGAGTTTCACTAAACAATGATATGCTATTAAAATATTATTAAAACTAGCCGTTATGAATAGTAATAACCACTTTTTGAAATTTTGTAAATTTTATTTTTCAAAATGGACTTCATTTTTGGATTCGTAATATTGAAATTATCTTAGGGTGAAATTTTGGTACTTTTCGGATAACTTTCATATTCTGATGAATAGTGAAAATTACTAAATTTTAATTAAAAACAACTTTTTAATAGAAATAATTAATAGTGATAAATTATTAATTTGAGTGGTTTTAAAGTATATTTAGAAAATATTTTTACAATTTAATACAATTTTGGTCATTGGATGTAATTTCACATTTAAACCAGTTATGAACAAGTGTCAATCTTTTGATAGTTATTATCTCTTAAAAACACGCTATTTGTTTTGACGATGGGAATTAATTTTTAAATTAGTTAACGAAACTGATATTTTTTGAATTTGATAAAATAGACATCTTTTTTGAATTCATAATATCAAATATAGCTTAGGCCTAATGTTTTCTATTTTTCTGGAAACTTTCATTTTTTGTTGAATAGTAAAACCACTAAGTGGTAGTTAAAAAAACTGAATTTTTCATAAAACATAATTTTACCACTTCTGTGAGTGGAATTTCGAAAATCCAAGAGACACGGTTAATATCAAAGACTAAAATGTGGTTCAATGAGATGAAAATAATTTTTGGTGAATAGTAACTTTTTACTTTTTTTCCCACGGTTGAAAGTAAATAGGGTAATTAAGGGTAGAAATGATATTATTATTACCCTAACACATGTCCTAATTCTATTGGAAAAATGTAATTCGACCAAAAACAACCTTAGGAATAAAATATGACCATTTAAGCCCACATGGATTAGATTAGGACATTTATTATTAATTTATTTAAAGAAGGGTTAAAATAATGAAAATAAAAGTTTAATAGGTAAATCATTTTTAATATAGGGTTATACATAATATAAATTCGACTATAAATATTAATTAGAAATATAAAAAGATCTCCTACATAATGGTATTTTATTTGTAATTTTTAGACATTAAATAATTTAATTTATGTATGACACAACGATGATGCAGTAATTATCTTATTAATGAAATATTGATATAATAGATGTTATAAATACCCAAATAAATGTAATTTGAGACTTTTTATGAATTAAACTAATTTTCTAGGTTAATATGACATGTTAGTGTTGATTTAAAAAACTTTTTTCGAACTAATCATTCTGTTATGATTTTTAAAAAAATCAATTACTAAATAGTGTCAAAATTGACATAAAATAGTTTTTAAAACAAATATTATATTATTAATTGTTATTTTATTCTTAAAAATATATGGTTCTGCAAAATGACATAGATAAGGTTATATATATTAATAATAAACAACTTGGGGTTCGTTTGTCTTGATATAGTAAGTTTATTAACCTTATAGTGTAAGAACACAAGAAGACACGGTAAAAGTAAAATTATTTAACTTAATGTTAAAACTAAATGATAAGGTTAAAATAGGAACCTAAACATGTAAAAATTATATTTGATGAGAGGACTTTGACCCATGCCCACCTTATCTTCTAAATAAATCAATTTGGAGCTATTTAAAACCGAATTTGGCTTTATAATAAAATAATATGTTTAGTTTTCCAATGGTGCCCCTCTCCTCCCTTATAAAAGAGCACCTCCTCCCCCTCTTCCTCACACAAATTTGAGCCATCAAGCTCGACCAAACCCTGCAAATTTCTTCTATCCACTTCCCTAAGGACATCCTAGAGGTCATGTTCTTCTTCAAAGACCAATTTTAGTGCCCTAAAAGGAGGTCTCAAAGAATCGCTTCAAAGAAGAGGTAATGCCCGTTACCGATTCTTTCATCTTTATTTCTTCTTCCACTTCTTCTTATTTAGTTGTTTCATCATGAAGTAATAACATCAGTATCAATAATATACCGATATGTTATTATATGTATGAAACAACCCTATTTCACCATCTATCCATCCTACGGAAAATTAAATCACTGCGCGTGCATACGTACGGAATACCGTCTCCACGCCGTGGTGTAATCTATTTTCCACCACCACCTTACTTGGATGGGTATAATGGTGTAAATAATAACTTTATATGATTATTTTAAAGTGATATTTATTCTGAGATAGTATACATACACTCCAATACAGTCCCACGATCATGAGAAAGATATCATCGCTCGTGCGTACGTACGGACTACCGTCTCCACGACGCGATGAGATTCATTCTCCACGTTAACCATTCATGAATGATTATAAAGTATATATAATAAGTAATCATGAAATATATGACATAATAATACTGGATTTATTTGTATATATATGTATGTCATCTACTTAATTCCATTCAACTCAATAAGGAAACGAAAACAGCGTTCATGCGTACGTACGGCCTACCGTCTCCATGAACGGTGTATTTCATTCCATTTACTGATCTATTATATATATATATTCTGAATATATATTATATATAAATAATGTTTTACATTCTAGATTTAATTAATCATGATCTAAGTAATCATATGAATAATTACAAGTTAAAACACGAACGACAAATGAGACGATTTTACCCAAAACGCTTTTTAACATGGAATTTACAAAAGAACGGGTAATATAAATTCATAAGTGAACCATATATGATATCATAACAATTAGTATGATTCTGGAATAAGTCAATGACATTATTTAAATCATTATACAGGAGTTTCGGACACTTACGAAGCAAATTGGACCTAAGGTAACGAAATATTACAATCTCATTTTTATCCGAGATTATTTATACTTTGGTATTTACTGGGGTGTATTTTATCATCCACATCCATGTTTCCTCAATATTTAATATTATTTCCATCTAACTAAAATTTTTTAAATCCAATTTTACCCTTCGGTGAGTTTTCATTAAAAGATATGAAAGGAATCTTTTGTCGTTTTTCGTACGAGGTACTTTTTGACTTTTCCGACAAAAGTACGAGAAGAATGTTTTTTTAACTTATACGGCATGAATCGATTTTTAAAACATTATTTCCAAGAAGCTTCCTTTACAAGTTTTCAGGTTTATTTTTAATCAACTTCTTTTAGTTTAAAATTGTATGAAATTTTTAGAAAGAAAAAAAAATTTTAAAGTAGAAAGGATATTTTCCTCAAGAATGGAGTTCAAGTGTTTTATCAAAATTATTTTCCATCTAAGATAATATAGGGTTCTATTTATATCCCAATTATTACATTGATTTGATTATGTTGTGATGGAATTATTTTTATTAATTCATTTATCTTATATGAATTGTTTTATGATGTCATGTTGTTTAAGAATCCCATTTTTATTACATGGGTTATGAAATGATGTATGATTTATGATTTTGTGGAACACATAAGAATGGTATCATTATGAGATGGGTGGTACCTATATCTCCCTCTAATTCATTGGGTAAATATTTTATATCTCATGAGATAGACATGGCTGGAAAGGTAGGTTATACCGTTTCAGTGAAACAGGATTGAAACGAGGAGTGAACTCGGTTCAGAAAGGGACTTTGTCCACTAAGATAGTCTTGGAAATGAGTCTTGACTAATAAGAAATGATTCTCTATGATTATGTGTGTATGTTAAAAAGTTTCATGTTTTAAGTTATGATTATTGGGATTTCATTTCACTACTATGATTTATCCCATGTTATGAAATTATGATCTCTTTTGCAGGTTAAGATTTACAAAAGATACGTTCTTATGAATATGATGTGATTGATATTTCTTTTGTTTACCCTTACTGAGCATTTGAGCTCACCCTTTTATGTTTTCTTTTCCCCAGGATATAAAGAAAGTTTTTAGGTAAGAAAAAAAAAGGAAGATCTTTATGGGAGATGTTGAAGATCTTTCACCATGATTAGAATATTACGTTCCGAGTTTCCAAAGACACTAAACTATTACGGTCTTTGTGTGTGTGTTTTTGTTATGTACTAAGTATTCTCAAAAAGTATTGTAATGTGCATGTACATCAAGCTTCGTGTCTCTACAGTTTGGACCCCTCGCTCGCTATCAGAACATGAAATGGATAAATTAAATAATTAATTTATTCGTTTAATGGTTAAACTCAAGTATCTCTTAAATGGTTGCTCGGATGGGAAAACCAAGGGCACCATTCAGTCCGGAGTGTGTCGTTTACCTTATGAGGGGTGTAAAGGTTGTGGGTACGGGCCTGCCGTGAGAGATATCACCCAGGGGCAAAGTGGTCATTTCGAAATGTCCACTTAGTGTTTTTTTATCCCTGCCATTATTTTTGAATAACATTCAAACTAAGTATTGGAATTGAAATCTGAGACTTCTGTTGACTTCGAAATGGGGCGTTTTTCCTAGGAGTGAGATAAAATAGGTAGGCACGGAGGTTTCAGAATCCACACCCATTGGGAGAGTTTTAGTGGATTCTTATAAATTCACTAAGTTTTGAGGGAAGAAGCATTTTTATTCCTCTCTCTCTCTCTCTCTATCACACTCTCTCTATCTATCTTCCTCTCGAGCGTTCTTCACAATTCTCCACCGGATCGAGGGATGATATTCACTGGAACCTCAGCGGATCGAAGGTGGCACGCAACGAAGGCTTCGCCAATGATGAATGGATCCAACGAGGTAGGATATTTTTTGTTTTTGAGCTTCGATTTAATTTTTAATTCGGTTTCACTGTTTTTTTTCCCTCATTTATTCACAAAAATCATCTATGGCCACACAAACATGGCCATCGATCTCTATTTAGAACCCTGTTCTTTGTTCCGTTCTTCGCGGATATCTATATAATTTTCGGACGTGCCAAATTTTGTCGGATAAACGATCAGGGGCAGGCGTTGGGAAGGCATCGCCCCGAGGATCCCGAACCCATGTTTGGCATTGGAATCGGGGAACTGGTGTAGTGGTAGTGGCCATTGTAAGTCCCGGCTCCGGCAAGGGCGGTGGCCGGAGCACGGGGTGGCGTAGCGGGGGTTCGGGCGTCAGGCAGCGGTTGCGGCTGGGGGTTCGGACGAGATGCTGGTGTCGGGAGCAGCCGACACAGAAGGGGTAGCTCAGGGCGGTGTCGAGGTGTCCAGGTGGAGGTGGCTGCAGCTGCGGGTGCGGCGTAGCAGGAGGCTGGGGCGTGGTTTGGTGGCAGAGCACCTGGAGTCCGGGAGCGCGGGGCCTATGCAGCACTGGGGAAGCGCAGTCGAGCGGCGGAGCTCTAGGCAGCTGGGGCACTGGAGTCAGGCAGAGCCAGCGGAGAGGCGGCCAGCGGGCCATGACGGTGTCACAGTAGAGCACTGCAAGCGAGGGGCAACCGCGGCCATGTCGCAGTCGTATAAGACCCATGAGGTCATCACCTTGGGGGTGAGGAGGAAACAGGGACCCGTGGTTCACAGGTCCTGCTAGCGCGACATGGAGACCAGCTTCGTTCAATCTGCTGGGAAGATAAACGGACCTGAGGCGGGTCCAGTGTGGCTGTAGTGGGTCGCGGAAAGCAGGCCGCGACAGTTCGGACCGGGCCGGCCGGGGTGAATTGGTGCGGTTGGCCCCATTATTTTCAGGGGTCGTAATTTCCAGACGGTGCATCCGTTTGATGTGATGTCTGCGTCCGTGAGTTCGTATTGGTGAGGCGGACTGTTTAAAGTGGGTTCCAAGGTTTTTGGGTACTGTTCCCGAAGGCGGGTGTCCTAAAATGTGTTAATTTAATAATAATAAATTATTATTAAAACTTGCAACGGGCATGCTTCGCAAGCCAGAAATCCATTTGACGTGCTGTCAGAGGCACTGTGGCCTTTGAGTTGAGACAGTCCTTCCAAAGTTTGTTCAGAACCTTTGTGGTTTGGTTTCATTACTCGATGGCACGAAATGCTTAATGCGATTAATTAATTAATTAATTATTGTTCCGTCGGACCTAACTCCTTCTTGAGATGTCTGATTGACGCGTCGTTAGCGGCAGCGTGACCCCAGTCCTCGTGCGGACTTTTTGAAATTCTTTCCGAAGAGTTCAGGTTGAAGACAAGGTCCGGGCCCCACAGGGCCTTGTTCGCACATTTTATGGTGGAACACCACTTTTCACCCGACATCCGTTTGGGGTGTTTGGGTACTCTTTTCTGAGTGTTTTTTCTAGGGGATTGTAATGGTGCAATATGCCTGCTTAAATTCAGGCCCGAGTTGTGGGGCCCATGGGGTCTCGTTTGGTTATGATGCGGGAAATTGCATCTTCTACATCCGGAGTCTATTTTAGGCATCGTCAGCAGTGTTGGGACCCTATCATAAAGGAGAAATTGACCAGGCTGGTTTCAGGCGTTGAAACCGAAGTTGAGGTGTGGGCCCCACGAGCCGTCTTTAGAGCTGTGTGTAGCATACTACGAATTTTTCATCAGGCGTCCATCTGGGGTGCATGAATAGTCTTTTCTGCATGTTTTTTCGAGAGCATCGCGATGGCGCTATTTTCCTGACCTCTCTCAAGACCGAGGTGTGGGCCCCACAAAATGCAGTTTGGGTATGAAGCGGTGTTGAATAAATTTTTTCATCAGGAGCCCGTTTCCATCGAGTAGTAGTCTATCTCGCGTGTTTTTTTACGAGGATTACAACGGTGTAATCTACTCAGGAGAGAGGAGCCTCTTTCATGATCTTATTAAATGTGGAAAAATGAAAGGGGGTGTCGGATGGAGGTCTCTTTGACGCACTCTGAACCAACGCACGATAGCGATGCTGGTAACACCCAGTGACGTCAGTCGCAGTGCTGAGTTATCAGACCAATTCTAGGACTTCCCTCCAGCAGGGCTGGGTAGTGGGCCGCCTATCGACTTCTTCCAGGTCTACCCTCCATTAGAGACGGGGTAGTGGGTCATTTGTCGAATTTTTCCAGGTCTAACCTCTAGCAGGGGTTGGGCAGTGGGTCCCCTCTCGACTTCTTCTAGGTCTAACCTTCAGCAGAGACTGGGCAGTGGGTCACCTGTCGACTTGTTCTAGGTCTACCCTCTAGCAGGGCTGGACAGAGGGTCGTCTGTCGACTTATTCTAGGTCTACCCTCTTGTAGGAATGGGCATTGGGTCGTCTGTCGACTTCTTCCAGGTCTACCCTTCAGCAGATATTGGGCAGTGGGTCGCCTGTCGATATCTTCCAGGTCTACCCTCCATCAGAGACTGGGAAGTGGGTTTCATGTGGACTTATTCAAAGTATACCCTCCAGCAAGTCTGGGAAGTGGGTCGCATGTCGACCTCTTAGGGTCTACCTTCTAGTAGAGACTGGGCAGTGGGTCACCCAATGACCTCTTAGGGTCTACCCTCCAGCAGAGACTGGGCAGTGGGTCGCCCGGTGACTTCTTTAAGACTCAGTCCTTTCTTCTAGGCTAGTCTGTGGTTTTTCTCTATGACTATCAGAGCAGGACCTCTGTTTGTATGGGTTAGTGATGTGATAGCTTTGACTTTGAGAAGACCTCTCGACTGTGTGACAGTGATGAGGTGTAGTTTGACTTTCCCCAGAACTCTCAAGAACAAGGGGCACTTTCCCCACTGAGACGCATCATTGAGATGCGATATAAAACTGTGCGGGCGAGTCAGTGCCACCCAAAGTGTATAGTGTCGAGGTCTGGTTATTTAAGCCTCTTGACATGCAGTTTGGGGTAGACATACGGGATACTGGGCATCGATGGGGTTTACTTTTGGGACTGTTGGCTACTCACTTTCCTGGGCTGAGCTACGGGATGAAGATCCCATTAAAATCATGTTCGGGATTCTTGATTGAGAATATGAATATGTATATACCTTGTTCCAGTACCCAATCCTTCGGTTTTGGTTACTCTCCTTCCAGGAGAGGTGAAGATGCGCGGTGTATGACACGTGATTTCCGTGTCTAGCTTCTTGTTGTTGGACGAGTCTACTCTCCTGCTATAGGTAGAAAAGACTCGATGAGAAGTTCATCCTCTCACAGCTTCTAGATCCTTGTGTTTGTACGAGTATACTTCATTCTTCTTGTTGGGTTGAGCTGTACTCTTTACTGCACTCTCGGTTGTACTACTTTACTTTTCCTTGTCCGATCTACTACTCACCTCTTCAGTACCACCTTTGTTTCTCCCTCAATCCTTCAGGGCATCCTACTGAGTATTTCTATACTCACCCCTGGTTGGGCTTTGCCCACACTTTGTGTGACCTTGCAGAAGACGGACATGTTGGTCGTGACGTCAGAGGAGCTTATGAGTTTGGGAGCTTGGACCGCGTGTGGTGGTCGTAGTTGGGTTCCAGGTGTGGGACTCTCCCAGTTGTTTTAATTTGGTTTAACTATTGTATGGTTATGTCAATTTTCTGGTTGGGCACATGTTTTTCTCCTTTTCTTTTCAGCTTACCTTCAGCATTTGATTTGAACTTTTTAGAGGTCAATGCACTTTTGTGGTTGTTTATAGCAGTTAGTACTTTACTTTTCCTTTTACTCTGCACTTCTGTATTGAGTGGGCTGCGTGTGTGGGTACTTGTACTTAGGCAAAGTCCTCCCCAAGTTGTTTATCCTTCGGTGCTGGTCTCCATCCCCAGGCGTATGGAGGCGGGCATGGGGTAGTTGTGGCTCGATCTCGGGTAGGGTCAGGTCAGGACAACCTTTCCCAATTTGATATACGGTTTTGTCTGAGGCCTTAATCATTTTTAGACGTCTTGGCCGAGGCCTTGACAAAATGTTTCAGAATTTTTGGCATTATACATTCCCTCATTATGAAAATAATATTTATGGTTCATGTAATCATTTGACTAGTATAATACCCATGATTATGTTTTATTATGGCATTAATTACTCATCTCATATTCCAGCCATAAAATTATTCATGTTTATTGGTAAAGGCATGTGGTTTCAATTATTCACCATGCTTAATATTTATGTTATCTTCTGATGTATTTCTTACCCTTACTGAGAATTTGAGCTCACCCTATTCTTTTGTTTAATTTTCCTAGGATATGAAGAAGTTAGTTATGAGTGACCAGCAGGCATAATCTTGGAGGCTTGGATGCTTCGAATGAAACAAATTCCTGTTGTATTTCTTTACATGTTGTAATTTTGAACTTATGTATGAATCTTATTTCCAATAATACTAAACTGATTGATCTTTCGAGACATGATTTCCTTGTGATCATGGAAATGTATTAAAATAATTCACCGATACTGGGTGACTAGGGTCAGGTCATTACAGTTGGTATCAGAAGATGTTTAGTACAAACAATGGAAACTAGATTTAGATAAAATTTTATTAGAGAACATTACCCTAAGATAGACTTTGAGGATTAGTATAGAAGAACATCCAAGAATTTTGGTACTATAGATATTTTTTGAGTTTTCCAAAAAAAATACATCCCTGTCTGGATACGAGCAGGTATAGGCGGCTCTGACACAGATGTACCTAGGGGTAAAACATGAAAACACCGCTTTGAGCTAGACTCGAAGGGGAACTGGTGCTTGACAACATGTCTTGCTTCCCTCTTGGTTATGAC
The DNA here is from genome assembly GCA_963277665.1 of Viscum album. Taxonomy (NCBI): domain Eukaryota; kingdom Viridiplantae; phylum Streptophyta; class Magnoliopsida; order Santalales; family Viscaceae; genus Viscum; species Viscum album. The sequence continues at coordinate 1,896,017,878 of OY728119.1, forward strand.
ACTCCTGAAGGATATTCTTAGGATAATTCCTATTTTATTTACAAATCATTATAAAGGATTTACGAGTATATACCTCCTCAATGAAAATATTTTTATGATTATGGATTATATCCATAAACTGTTCAATTTTCATTAGGTAGTTTACAAGTTTGGAATTATTCATTGAAATTCATAAACTAACCTAGTGTATGCCATTGTATAGAAATGGTGCCCTGTAGAAGGAATGTGAACTCCAGCAATACGTATTATCCAAAGAGTATGAAGGATCATATATTTCAAAGAATTAATCCAACATTTAGAAGGGAAATAGTCTCCCGTGTATTCTCAACATATGAAGAAATAGTATCATGTGTTAATAAGATAAGTAAAGAATTCTATGAGTCCTATGGCTTTGAAGGGAAGTAATAGAAGTAAAGGATGGAAGAGAGAAAGATGGATAAATGGAATATAGAAAAGAAGGATTTTCATATATGTGATAACTGTTGAAAGAATTACCATGGTAAATGCTTGAACAGAATGAGAGTTTTTTATATGTGTGTAGAAAAAAGACACTAAGTACGTGATTGCAAGGGTAAGAAGAAAGTTTCAAATGTACAATGCTTTATCTACAAGGAGTTGGGACACTGTGCGAATCAATTTCAAAATCATCAGAGTATACCCCAAATACTTCTATTGGATAATAATAAAGTTATGATATTACCGAAGATGAAGAGGAATGATTAGATTTCTTACGTTTTTATTAATATATTTTTTCATTTGAGTATCATATCAATGATGTACATGTTATAATAATTATAGAGTATATAAAGTTTGCACTATAGTACTATTTCATTAAGGACATGAGATTGTGTGGAACCAAGAAAAGTGACTCAATATCAGGTTAAATTTTTGGAAAATACATGGTCTAAGGAAATGTAATCCTTAATATTGACCTGATAATGAGGTAATGATTTTGGAATAAGAGGTGGATGATTTGGATAAATTATATTGGATATTATTGACATCCTTGGAACTGATTAGTAGTTTTCTTATTTCATCATTTTTGGAATATTCAATATTTTTGGATATAAGGAATATATCTTGTATTTTATAAAGGATAATGGAGAATTAATGTAATAAATAAGGTTTTATGGTAATTTAGGGTGTTACCATGTTTTAAAATAATACATGATGAAGGTGTTCACATGGTATTACGTGGAAAAAAGGATCTTCATTATGTTTAACTTCTTTATAAATTATAGACTATGAGTTTGGATAGAAGTATTTTGGATAAGTCTAAATGTTGGAATGGATTAAGTTTGAAATTGGATACTATTGTTAAGGTTATTTTTGGATTTTTATAAAAAGAACAACATGTAGACTGTGTGACAATCCGTCGCAATAGACAAAGCTGCGGGAATCGAACCCACAACCATAGTGTGATTGGGATTTATCGCCTACCACTGGACTATGTGAAGTATCTGGACTTTATAATATTGTTTTTAAAGGGTTTGATATGTGAATTATAAATACATTTTTTTGGAACCCTATACGAATAGGATAAATAGAATATTTTTGTCTATTATCTTTTAGAGTCAAAGATGAGTTTGTGGTAGAAATTAGTTAATGGATGGAAATCTACTTGTCAAGTATGTATTTTTTATTCTTCTCTTATTCTATGAAGAAATTAATTATTAATTATTAGGTAAGGGATATTAAATCAAAAAATGTGTTGTCATAATACCTTATGTTTTGTCAAACCGATGATATTTTAAATCATCATAGATTGATGGATTTGAGGCCCTTAATTCTACATTTGTTTGTGACTGATGACCTAAATCAGTCCCTATAAATATTTATGTTTTTCCTCCAATTATGTGTCTATAATTTCCACCAATTTTCACCTAAATGAGATCATAATTTTATGGTGACATTTTCATTCCCCTTTTCCTCTTACTGAGACTAAATTTTATTAACCCAATTTCCAATGTGGGTTTTCCCACAAAGGTAATTTCTATTTTCAACATTTTATTTTCGATGAACAATTTCAAATTATGAGGACTCAATTTATTGAAGTAGGGAATAATGTAACACCCCAAGATTTCATAGTACATTATTTCTTCAATGTAATTTAATAACTTACACAACACACAACATTGAGTTCAAGTGCACCACGACTTACAAAAGTAGCTATTCAAAAGCGATTATGAACAGTATTAACTTAATTTTGAAATTTATATAATCCTTATATTTTTAGAATCCATATTATGTGTTTCTGACATAATTTAAGAACAAATTCATTTTTCTGATAAAAGAAGTATTTTTCAAAAAATGAAATTTTACCTCCTTTTAATGGCGAATCCATTTTAAATCCAATATTTGATACTTTTATATATTAAATTGGACAAAAAAAACTTCTTCTTTAGAATAGAGACATGATAATTTAGTTTCAGTAATATTTTGGTGTTTTTCTGATAACTTTCATATTTGGGTGAATAGTGAAAAATACAATATTTTAACTGAAAACACCCTTTTTAATCAAAATAATTTATAGTATTTAATTATATATTTTAATGGTTTAGAAGTATAATTATGAAATATTTTTACCATTTAATCCAATTATGGTCATTTTATATAATTTCACTTTGAAATTGAATATAAACAAGTGTCAATCTTTCGATAGTTATTATTTCTTAAAAATACACTTTTTGGTTTTGACAACGGGAATTAATTTTAAATTAATTAATGCAACTTATATGTTTTGAAATTGGTAATATATAATTCATTTTTGAATTTGGAATATCAAAATTATATTAGGATGAATTTTTTGTATTTTTCTGAAAACTTTCAATTTTATGATGAGTAGTGAAAAACTTTGAGTTGTAGTTTAAAACCGACATTTTATTTAAATAATTATTTATTTTATTTAAATTTATTTTAGGTCAAAATAGATACATAATACCTATATAAGTTCAATATAATTAATTGGAGTAATTTTATAATAAGTTTAGAAATATAAAAATTTTATTGAACTTTTTACCGTCTTTTACCCACCTCCTAGGAGAATTTGAAAATTTGCATAAAACATAATTTTACCATTTCTATGAGTTGAATTTCAAAAATATGAGAGACATGGTTAACCTCATTAAGTAAAATTTGGTTCAATAAGAAGAAAATAATTTCTGGTGAATAGTAACTTTAGACTTTTATTTACCGCAGTTAATGGTAAATAGGGTAATTCTAGGTAAAAAGAATATTATAATAATACAAAATTACCTTTAAACTTGTCCTAGAATTATTGGATGAGTCATGGCCGACCCTAGGTATCCTTGGGTTGATTTTGGGACCCCATGGAGCCATTTATGAATGATAATGACACTTTATGAATTAACTTAAAGTAATGGAAAAAATGACATAAGCATATATCTTTTAGTAAATCAATTTTTACATGGGGGTATATAAGTCATATATTCAACTATAAATATTCATTTTAAAGATAAAACTATTTCCTACAATATGGTATTTTATTTATAATCTTTAGACATTAAATAATTTAATTTATTTGTGACACAATGATGATGTAGTAATTAGCTTATTAATGAAATATTAAAATAATTGATATTATAAATAACCAAATAAATGTAATTTGAGACTTTTTATGAATTACACTAATTTTATAGGTTAATATGACATGTCAAGGTTTGTTGTATAATTTTATTTGAAGTAATAATGCTGTTATGAATTTATCAAAAAACAAAATTCAAAATAGTGTTAAATTTTACATAAAAGAGTTTTTAAAACAAATAGTATATTATTAATTGATATTATATTCCAAAAAATATAAGGATCGGAAAAAAAACTTATATAATTATAGGTGTATAATTAATGAACCACTTGGTGTTCCCTTATAAGTATATAGTATGTTTATTTTCCATATAATATAAAAATACAAAGAGACGTGGTTAATGTCAAACTATTTAACTAAGAGTTAAATCTAAAAGATAAAGTTAATATAGTGACCAAAACCTGTCTAAAACCTATTAGTTGAGTGTATTTTGATCCATCCCACATTAGAATTTAAATAATTAATTTTTGATCCCTTAAAAACCGAAAATTATTTTATTGCAAAACAATATTTCTAGCTTTTCATAAGGTGCCCCTCTCCCCTCTTATAAAAAAAATTCCCTTTATCAATAATTCGCACATTCAAAGACATTTGGCTCAGCCAACCCCTGCCCAAATATCCGCCCAGATATCCTCCCTTCATCCTATATTCCTTCCTTTAGTCATAAATCCAACCTAAGGAGCCCTTCTGATCAAATCAAAAGGAAGATCTCGAAGAAGAGTTAAATATTTCATCACCTATTTCAAGTTATTTTCTTCTTCGACATCCTCTTTCTTTGTTATTTCCATTATAAAATAATAACTCTAGTATCTTATACATACATTGATGTTATTATAAATATGTTACAACCATATTCATTATTCTATCAATCCTTTGATTTACATGTCACCATACGTGTGTACGTACGACTTACCGTCTCCACGTCGTGGTGTAATTGTTATTCAATACATTATTATTTGGATGGATATAATAATGATGTGTAACTGATATAAATAATAAATATAACATGATAATGATTCTATATATATTATATAACATCCATTTATATATTATTTTAAAATAAAAAGAATGATATTTTCGCTTGTGAGTACGTACAGATTACCATCTCCATGAACGCGATGAGATATATTCCCCATCGTATCCATTCAAGACTAATTTTCATTAGATAACTAAAAATAATTTTTAAATACTTAATATCATTCTTAATATGAATAATATACATACAATCTATAACAAACATTACTTACATAACAAATAATATAAAGGAAAACGAATCTGTTAACACCCGAAACGACGATAATACTAAGATATTATTAACAAACCAATGTTAAAAGATCATATATGATATCATATTAATGTATATGATTATTTGTAATTTAATAACAATTATTTCACCATTATAAAGGTGGTTGACCTACCCTCGACCAAGAAAAAGTTCATGGTAAGGGTTAATAATACAATATTTTTATTATCCGAGGTTGTTTTTACGTATGTATCTACTAGGACCTCTTTGCCATCCACATCCATGCTTCTTGAAAATGTATTTCAAGAAATTTTTACTATTTACTAGAAAATGGGTTAAAGTCATTTATATCCTTATTTGACCTTATATGTTCTGATTGGAATCTTTCCGTCATTTTTCAAACAAGGTACTTTATGACCTTTTGGACAAAATTAAGGTAAGAATGTTTTTTTAAACATAAACGGAGGGTGCAGCTATTTTCTGCCGTTATAACATTGTTAAAGATTGCCTTAAAATATTATAAGAATATTTTCAAAATAAAGGTTTTATTTTATAATTATGTGACTCTTAAATGATTTTGAAATAGAAAGAGATATTTCTATAAATAATGGTTTTGATTTCATCTATGTCAACATCATTTGATGGATTTTAAGTTTATTTGAATTTGATTTATTAGGATAAAAAACATCCATATTGTATTCGTGGTTTTGTGATATTTTTGATTGTGGATGTTCTATTTTTATACCATTCATGTTTTATGGTTAATGTATTGACATTTTGTATGCTATTTTTGATAAGAATGTTTATGTTATATTTCAACATTTTCATATGAGGAATGTATTGGATATAGTAAGTGATGGGTGGAGCCTACTATAGATCCTCTATGCATTGGTAGGTCTCACAAGACAACTAGACATGGAATTGGCCGAGGCCATTCCTAATTTGATATATGGTTTTTGCTGAGGCCTTAATCATTTTTAGACGTCTTGGCCGAGGCCTTGACAAAATGTTTCAGAATTTATGGAATTATACATTCCCTCAATATGAAAGAAATATAGATGGTTCATGTGGTCATTTAACTAGTAGAATACCCTTGATTATGTTTTATTATGGCATTATTTACTCAGATCATATTCCTGCCATAAAATTATTCATGTTTATTGGTAAAGGAATGTGGTTTCAATTAATCACCATGATTAAAATTTATGTTATATTCCACTGTATTGCTTACCCTTACTGAGCATTTGAGCTCACCCATTTCTTATGTTTCATTCTCCCAGGATATGAATAAGTTAGTAATGAGTGAATTGTGGGCATAAACTATGAGGCTTGGATGTTTCTAATGGAATAAATTCGTGTTGTATTTCTTTTCAATTTGTAATGTTGAACTTATTTATGAATCGTGTTTCCAATAATACAAAACTTGTCGGTCATTCAAGACATGATTTAATTTTGATCATGCCAATGTATTAAGATAATGCACCGACACTGGAAGACTGGAGTCGGGTCATTACAACATCAACTGGTCAAATGCAATAAAAAATAAGACAAAATTAGAACTGAGCATAATAAATCAGAATTATATTAGAACAATCAATAATATATAATCATATCATAGTAACTAAGAACCCTCAAGAATTCCTTCTAAAGAATTTCATGGATATGAACACTCAGCCTCTTGGATACTGGTGGAATATATTGTGTACAAAAAAAAACAAGTTCATATGAGAAAAGAATAATGAAAGAGAATATGAATAAAATATATTCATAATGTAGTGCATTACATTAGTGATTTTTTAATCAAATAAAAAACATTTTAACATAAAAATTATAATATATCATGAATAATATTTTGATAAAATAAACATATATATTTAGTATATGATTCAAATATTGGAACTGAAAATGGATAATTATATAAAAAATCATATCATTTTTTTTATAAACATGTGGTGTACTTGAAATTTACCTAACAACAAAAATTCAATGACATTGATATGGGGATATGTATCAAATTTCAAAAATATTTCAGTTGTGGGTTTCCCATGATTTTTATCATCCTAAGCCTGATTTCAATTTTTTTTACCATTACACACATGTTTTCCAGTTTAATCTGTTTGATTGACCACACATCAATCTAACACATGATGTGGTCGGTATGAATCGAAGTGCATATTTTCAACATAAAAGTGCCATTTTACTTTTATGCATGGAAGTTGTATGAATTCTTTCCAAACGTGTGAATTATTTGTGGAGTTTCGAATTTTACTCAGAAAGATTATATATAGGGATTGAAATTATATAGGAAATTGTACCCGTTATCCTCTAAAATACAGACACGAAAGAATTTTCCATTGCTGGCTGCCACTGGTCATAAGTTTTCCTCTAAGAGTCTTATTTTGGTACTTTTTCATTCAACCCTAAATTTTCTAATTTATGATTTTTGATCAACATAACATCTTATACCCACATTACCCGTAGAAATAAATTATGATGACCCCTTCCAATGATAGCTGATGGAATAGACCTAGAATCGATCCCCCATACACACCTGAGATGTTCCTTCCCAAAAATGATGGAAACTTCATCGTTCTTGGATTCAAATTATGATTTTGAAGGGTTCACATCCCATGATTCTTGAATTTTATAATCTTAATAAAATAATATTTATAGTGTCTTCTAAATTATTTAATCTTCATAATGTTATCTTATTGATATTTTTTCATTAATTTTCAATTTTACTTTAATACTAAAAATAATAGTAGTGAAAAATAAATTATAACAACAAGTACTCCATAAACCATATTAAATTGGATAGTTTTATGGATCAAACGGTTCAAATATGGCTAATTGGAACCTTTTGAACCACGTAGCTGGTGAGATTTAATTGGTTTTATGGCCTGTTTTTTAATTTATTTTTCATTAATATTTCATTATAATAATGAAATAAAATTAAATAGTAATGAAAGGTATTTAATATAATGTCTCTTGTAGGATCATTCAAAAAACATACATTAGGTTTACTATGTACATTAATCCCAAAAACATTATGACAAACATAGTAACCTAATAAATTATACTTTATAAGAAAATATATACAAGCTAGAAAAAAAATAACTTATAATAAAGTAATATAAATAACAGTGGATAAAATATAACCTAAATTTTTATATTTCTAGAAAAACATTGAGACCTAGAAATATAAGGAACGAATTATTACTCCTAATTCACAAAATTGTTTTAGATAATTATTACAAAAAATAGTAACATTAATTAAAATTATAATTTTATTATGTTTTTATAATTAAAATACTATAAAATATGAAATTAACTCATGATATGTATCTATATTAATATTGACAAACATCTTTCACTACTTGTGAGAAACACCTTCAGGCACTTTCTCACATATATTTCATGACCTTAGAGATGTTCCATTAATTTCATGCCATAATATCCATTTAAAATGTCTTTATTTCATTCCCACATTTTTAGAGTCCATGGGAATGAAAAAAAGTTAGGGGAATGAAAATTGATAAAATCTATAAAAAAACTAACAATTTATATAGCTATTGAACAATTTTACTAATGTATTTTAAATTAGTTATCAATTAAAATTAAATAAATATTACATTTATTTTTTTATCAAAGAAATAATTTTTTATTTCATGGTAATATACCTTCAATATTTATAATTATCAAGAAAGCATACCATCTCACATGAAAGCTTCATAAGAATCTGTCCATAAATTCTAGTAGCATCATTGATTGGAACCCCAAACTCGTAAAATTGAATGATAGTATTGATTTATTTAAGGTCACATACATCTATAGTATTAATATTTACATCTCTTTTATTTTTATCTTTATACGTTTGAAAAATTTATTAAACATTTAATGACATATATAGTTTTTTTATAATTGCATACATTCCAGTGATAGTAACTAACTAATATCCCATAGATATATGGGTGAAAAAATTATATGTCACTAGAGTTGAATTAGATGAAAGGATACAAATAACATCATGGGAATGTGATGGATTTCAATAAGACTCTGGTATATAAGAATCACTTAGATCTACTATAGATGATGGTAGTGGTAGTGTTATTTGTGATGTTAATTAGATAAGATCTCTAATTTTTTTGGTCTAGAAATTCCTATAATTCAAATGTTTCATAATATATTATTATTTTTGAGAAATATAGAATAATTTTTTTACAATAAAGGGAAAAAAAGAACAATGTATATATGTACAAGACATTTATAAATGTGAAATTGTAATACAATTTCATTAAAAATCTATTCATTTAATTATTTTCATCTTCTATCATCTTTATTTTTATCAACATCCAGTATAACGATTACTTCATTTTCACCCTCTCATGAATTTTATCTTGTTTCAATATTATTAGGGAAAAGATGGTCAATTTTTTGTGGTCGATGAGCTTCAATGTCATAAAGTTCAAATTGATCTTCATCACACTTAACATAAAAGTATATCTACTTCATGTGCACAACAACACTCCATTTTTTATGCCTTTCATTATCCACATAAAAAACCATTTTCCTTCTAAATCCAAGATAAATGGTTCATTATCTACATTCTAACCAATATATATCAAGAGAGAGAATTTAAATGAATTAAAATGTAATGAATCTTTCATTATAATACTCTCAATGATATCCCACTTTAATTTGTATAATACAACTAAAAATTGACCATGATAGTTTGATTTGATTACATCAATCCACATTCCATAAAATCCCACCTCTTCATGTGTAAATACTCATTTATTATGAGTTTTGAAGTCTTCTTCATGATAAATTGTAAGAAACCGTAAACCATAAATGTTACAGGAATCAAATCTCTTATCCTTCCTTAGAGGACCTAGAACAAAAAACATCAAAAAATTTGATATTCCATATCGATTATAAAAATCCACAATATAGATAATAAAATATAAGGTGTTACTTTTAACATAGACAAATCAACTACATGTTTAAAATATAAATATGATTATATACTTAGATGATGGGAAAACCATTTTAAAATGTCCTTATTAACATATCTTCTAAATTCCAAATCACTTTGAGCTTGATCCAATAGTCACCTCATTGTTTTCAATCATAATTCATCTATAAATGAATCTTTAATAATACTACGGAGTGGAGAATATCTATATTTGATAAAAACACCTTTATATTGAATTTTTTTTGATAATAAATGATATAATTTCCTAAAATTGTGGTAAATGTGTTCATTTATGAAATATTTGGGATTAGATCATTCATTTGGAAATTTGATGAAAATTCCAGTTTTACCCTTTAAAGTTCATTGTAGCATTTCAGACATAAATATTTTGATATGTATTATTTTAAATAAAACATTGTCATATATTTTCCTGAATTAATGGGATACAACATTTAATTAGGACATTAGATCTTAATCGTGCATTTGGTTGGTGCAAATGTGCCATGAAGTCAAAGTTGGGCGGGACTCACAAAATGGACATGAGTTCTGTATTTGGGCCATAACATCTTCATACGTGCTTTTATTAGGCCCATATTTTGAGAGGGGCTCAAGGATACATTTTAGAACAAATAATTATTCTGGAAGGGGAGCGGATTCGGGTGTTTTGGTGGTCAAATGGGTGGGGAAAGTTGGCTTAAAATATTTGGCCAAATTTCCCCATTCACACTTGAAACCAATTGTAAACTAGCCTCCCCTCCTATCAATAAATTGGTATTTTTCTCATTTTTAGGGGGTTTTACGTTACTTATAGTATTTAGAGTATTGCTGAAGTGCTTATTTCCCATTTAAATTAACCATTGGAAGAGGTAATATTTCAATCTAGGATCTCCTCCAAAATGCTCTTCTCTTCCTCTTCTTGGTTGTAATGTTTTTGTTTTTTCAATAAACATCTTATTTTATCATCCATTTAATTTATTTTTATCAATTTTCTTCTTCCATTGTCTTCCTTTTTGGGCTGGAATATTTGAGTAGAAGCGTGATTGGGTTATACCCATTATAAACCGTTGCAAATGGAATTCACTTCTACGATGAATTCACCACCCATAGAAGAGTAGTATTTTCAGTATCTGATCCATCTAATACCTTCTTCATTCATTTATTTTGAATTAATGAGATACTGTAATTAAATTAATATGATATATTAAATTATTTTTTAATATAAATTATACAAAGCAAGAAATTGGATAATTGGCACAAAAACACACGAGGTCGAGGTTTTTGTAAATTGTTCGAGTACGATCTTAATCAGTAATATTAGGCCACACGGGATAAATTTGTAGAGTTAAAATATAATCAATAAACTAAATTAAATCTTAGTTATAGATAGGATAATTTATCTAATTAACCATATAATATAAGATAACCTATAAAGAACAACTAATGCAGGGTGATACGATTTCATGTTCTGAATCTAGACTAGGGTTTATGTAATTTCATTTTTGTTGTTAAGTTAACTCTCATAGGGTTCAAGGGTTAAAAAATTTGGAGATTATAATTAAGTGTATCTAAATTCATATTATAATTAAATTTCATTAAGTGAAGATGAGAGTTTATATCAATTACACCTTTTAAATATTTTCTAAAAAACATCTTCCTGGTGTGGGATTTTAACCGAACTTCATTTCAAAAAAAATTAAATAAATGCAATATTATTCCAAAAAAATTAATCTAGATTTATAAAAGATAAAAAACCCCATCATTTTAATTAGTATTATTATTTTATTTTATTTTATTATCAAAATACATTTAATATGTTGTTAAATTTACTTTCTCTTTTGAGAGACGACCTTGGTCATCCACTCTGTTGCACTTTAGTACCCCCAAAAACCGTTAATCATATGAGGTTGCATACGACAGAGCTATTAAAATAGGGTCCATTATTGGGGAGGCAAGTAATAATTTCATCCAATTTTATGTAATAATTTTATTTTTCATTTTATACTTTCCTTCTCCTCTTTCTTTCTTCTTTCCCCTTTCTCGTGTTTTTTTATCTTACTCTCTTATTTTATTTTTATCCGACCAACTCAAAATTCTTTTTTTATGGTCAACTTTTCTTCATTAATTTTTTGTCTTGCATTGAGTTATGACATAAACTAATCCCAAAGATATCTTAGATCATGACCCTGAGATTGAACGTAGATTTAGGGCTCAAATCAGACATTCTCAATCAACAGGAAGTATCAACATTCAACCAGTAGAATAATTCCTCCACTCCAAGTACATTGAAATTGGAAACACATCTATTTAAAACCTAAAATAAGAACCATTGGATGAAAACAATAACAATGAACATAGAAGAACTATTTCATAGTTGGATACACCTAATATTAATTATCAACCAAATTGCATTGCATACCCAAATCTTGAATCAGACTTTGAACTGAAATCTGGATAAATTCAATTACTTTAAATGCTTCATGGATTATTTGGTGAGGATCCAAACATACATTTAAAATAATTTAATGTGGTTTTCTCAACCCTTAATCTAAGAAATGTATCTTAAGATAAAATAAAACTAAGGGTATTCCCATTTTCACTTGATGAAGCTACAATAGACTGGATGTATTATTTACAACCTAAAGATGTCACATGTCGGAATGATTTGAAACATCTTTTCTTTGATAGATTTTTTCTAGCATCAAGGCCTGATTCCCTTCATAAGGATATCTCGGGGATCATGCAATCCCAATGGGATTCAATGTATCAGTACTGGGAGCAATTCAAGAAGTTGTGTGCAATATTCCAACATCACCAAATTAGTGAGAAACTCCTGATACAATACTTCAATGAAGTGCGCACACATATGGATAGAAGCATGGTGGATGCCGCGACTAGAGGAGGATTGGTTGAAAAAACACCAGCAGTTGTACATGTGTTGATTGAAAATATGGCACAAAACTCTAAAACAATTTGGTGATCGAGGTACACCACATGTTAGAGGATTACATTTGGTAAGTCCTTCCTCTCTTGAAAATCATTTTATTAATACTAAGTTGGAAGAATTGACCACTATGGTAAGGAATATTTATTTGGATTAAAATAAATCTCAACCCCCTCTTTGAAGACCTTGTGTAATTTGCACTGAGACAAGCCACCCAACTGATGGTTACCCCAACTACAAGAAACATAAAATTGGGTAGTAGTGTTCCCTATGAGACTATATCAGAAAAAACAACAACCAGATACCCAAAAGTGTTTCAAATAACCCCAAAGGCAATTTAAATATCAAGAATCAACAAGTCAACAACAAGGGAATTCTTAACCAAAGTTAAATTCTAATACTAATGATCTTTTGAAATAAATTGTTCTTAATCAACAGAATGAGTTGAAGAGTCAAGGTTCAGAGCAGAGAGAGTTGAAGAATCAAAATAGCCAGATTTTCACTACCCTCCATGAACTGGTAAGTAAGAATTATAGAAATCTACCTTCCCAACCTACACTAAATCCCAATGGGAATTTCAATTCCATCACATAGAGAAGTGGGAAGAAAACAACTGATACATCTGCACCTATCATTCCACTGGGATTCACCTCAATTCTGAAAAATCCACATTCCATACCAACTGAAGATAAACTAATGGAGAAAGAAAATGATATGAAAAATATTGATGATGTTCCTCTTAAACCCCTTCTCTTTCCAAACAGGGTTGTACAAACCAAGAATATCGCTGAATAGGCTATTCCAAAAAAGAAGTTTCAGATACATTCAAGCATGTCCAGACCAACATCCATCTACTTAAATCTATAAAGAAAATCCCAAGGTATGAAAAATTATAAAAAACATTATACTAATAAAATAGGGCTCAATGAAAATGAGATGATCAATCTTTGAAGGAATGTGCTAGCACTCATTACACCAACTCTAGAAATTCCAAAAAAGTGCAAGGATCCAGGGATATTCACTATCCCATGAACCATAGTGGAGTTTCACCTTTCTAATGAACTTTGTGATTTAGGAGATTCTATAAATGTGAAGCCTCACTCTATATTCTTTTCTTTGTAGGTTGGTGAGTTGAAGCCAACAAGAGTAGTGGTGCAGTTAGAAAATAGACCTATAACATATCCATCGGGAGTCCTTGAGTATGTACTTTTCTGGGTAAAAGACATAATCTTTCCATCTAATTCTTATGTGCTTAAAATGGAGTACAATCAGGTAAGTTCAGATGATCACATTGTCTTAGGTATTACCTTTCCTCAAAACTACAAAAAATCATAAATGTCCATGAGGTTACACTTTCCATGGAGTTTGGAGATGAATTTGTGATATTTAATGTTATAGACTCCATGAAGTTCCCCTAAAAGAACCATTTCACGTTTGTTATCTCTTATTTTAAACCATCAAATAGAACCCACATGAAATTTTATTATCCTATGCTTAAGGATATTATGAGTACTGGTTCTAGATTAATGTCTAACTGCACTTTCTCACCTGTTTCTAATGCACAAAACTATCTCATATTTGATTTTGAAATGGATTAATACTTTTATTCTAATCATGTGAACTCTGATTATGACATGGACATTGAATATGATGATGGTTTTGATGCATTATTATCTTATTTTTAGGATGATGATTCTGGTACTAATTATCATTGTACACGTATTTCAGTTCCTTCAATGTCACCATCCATACATGACCCCATACATTGGAACTCAATCCATTTCCACCTAATCTCAAATACTCATACTTGTTAAGTTGTGAGAAATTACATTTCATCCTTGCTAACAATCTACCTTTTTAACATGAAGGGAAACTTTTGAATATTTTGATGGAGAACATTAGGGAAATTGGGTGGAACTTGGCTGACACATCCAGTATTTTCCCCTCTATTTTCATGCATATGATTCTTTTGCATGATGGGGCTAAACCGGTTAGGTAGCCACAAAGGAGACTCAATCCAACTCTTTTGACAGTTGTTAAAAACGATGTTGATAAATTGATTGAGGTAGGTATAATCTTTCCCATTTCATATTCTCAGTGGGTAAGTCTTATTCAAGTTGTACCTAAGAAAAGTGGTGTTATAGTTGTTATGAATGAGAAAGATGAGTTAGTTCTAATGAGGGTGTCAAATAGTTGGAATGTGTATTGATTATAGGAAACTAAATCAATCCACTTGCAAGGACCATTTCCCTTGCCATTTATTGATCAAATGCTTGAGATAATAGCTGAGAAGACACATTATTGTTTCTTTGATGGATTTTTTTGATATTTTTAGGTTCCTATTACTCTGTAGGATCAAGAGAAAACTACATTAACTTTTCCATTTGGTATGTTTGCCTTCCTAAGGATTCCATTTGGACTTTGCAATGCCCCAAGTACCATCTAGAGAATAATGGTGGGTATTTTTTCTGATTTTATTGAAACCTTAATGGAGGTATTTATGGATGATTTTATAGTGTATGGGTCTTCATTAGATGATTTTATATCTAGTTTGAGAAAGGTTTTGAATCGTTGTATTGAAAAGAATCTAGTCTTAATCATTGAAAAGTGTCATTTCATGGTAGAGCATAGAATTGTCTTAGGGAATGTAGTGTCCAAACTTGGGATATAGGTTGATAGATCTAAGGTAGATATCATTTCATCCTTACCCTATCATTCACGTGTGCATGATATTAGATATTTTCTAGGGAATGTCAGATTTTATCGGCACTTCATCAAATATTTTAGTAATATTTCTCTTCCATTGTCATGATTACTTCAAAAGAATTTTGATTTTTTGTTTGATGATTCATGGTAGATAGAATTTGATGAGATGAATAAGTGTCTGACCACTCCACCGATCATACACCCCCCGCAATGGGACATTCCTTTTGAGCTTATGTGCGAAACATCCAACTTTTTAATTGGGGCTATCTTATCACAGAGGGTGGAGGGAAATTCACATGTGATTGCCTATGCATCGAGGACATTGGATTGATCTCAATAATACTATAAAACCACAGAAAATAAGTTTTTTTTGTCATATTTTCTTTAGAAAAATTCAGTTCATATTTATTTGGCTCTAAAGTAGTTGTTTTTTCTTAAAATGCAGCTCTGAGGTACCTGTTGAAGAAGCCTGATGCAAAGCCCAGGCTAATCTGAAGGATGCTCCTTCTTCATGAATTTGATATTTAGATAAAGGATAAGAAGGGGTTATAAAACATGGTGGTAGACCACATGAGTAGGCTTACTCACACACAAGATGATGACACCTTGGACCAAGTACCACTTCGAGACACTTTCCCCGATGAGCATCTTTATGCCATCTCATGTACACATCCTTGGTATGCAGATTTATTTAACTACCATGTTGCCTCATAAATACTTGAATATTTAAAGAAACATCATGCCCAAAAATTAAAAGGTTAGTCTTTGTATTATGTGTGGGATGATCCATAGCTCTATCGCATGTGTATTGATCATGTTATTATGAGGTGTGTTCGTGATCATGAGTTGAAGTCTGTTTTACATTTTTGTCATACGCATGCTTGTGTTGGACACATTGGACCCAACAGACAGCTAGTAATTTTTTGGACTCTGGATTATATTTCCTTAGCATATTTCATGTTGCTAATGTGTTTTACAAGTCATTCTCACTTTTACAACACACTAGAAATATTTCTAGGAGACACGAGATGCCTCAACAACCCATACTATTCTATGAGATTTTTTATGTATGGGGCATCAATTTTATGGGTCTCTTTCCTTGTTCCTTTGGTTTTTTCTATATATTTGTCGTTTTTGATTATGTGAGTAAATGGGTGGAGGCTAAGGCCATAGGGACTGATTATTCTCATGTTGTTGTGGACATTGTCAAAGAATAGATTTTTGCAGGTTTTGGAGTACCGAATGTTATCCTCAGTGACCAAGTGACACACTTCTACAACAATAATTTGGTTTCCCTTCTTCAAATTTAAGTCGTGACACCCAAAAAATCAACACCATACCACCCCCAAACAAATGGCCCAGCTGAGTCTTCAAATAGGGAGTTGATACAAATTTTGGAGAAAATCATGCATCCGAATAGGAAGGATTGGATAAAGTGCATAGATGATGCAATATGGGCTTATAGGATAGCATACAATTCCCCCATTAGTATGTCCCCATTTCATATTGTATTTGGGAAAGCGTTTCATCTCCCCATGGAAGTTGAGAATTTGGCTTATTAGGCTATAAAGAAATGCAACATGGATTTGGCCCAAGATGGAATCCAAATGAAGAATGAAATTCAAGAGCATGAGGAGATTCAATTGTCTTAATATGAAAACTCAAGGATATACAAGTAAAGATCAAAAGAAGATCATGAAAAATGATCCCACAAAGATAATTTCATGTTGGAGTGAAAGTCATGCTCTATAGTTCTGGTATGAAGCTGATGCCTGGTAAGTTGCGTTCTAGGTGGTTTGGTCCTTATGTAGTGACTAATGTTTTTCCTTATAGTGTAGTGGAGATCATGCAAGAGGAAACTGGAAGGAGCTTTACCTTCAATTGGCTATGTTTGAAGAGATACATTGAGGTACTTCTTACTGATGCAGTTGATTTCATCACACGACATGACCCCATCATCACTTGATCATATCAGGTTGTTCCTAGCCCTTTCAATTTTTTTATTCTATGTCCTATTTAAAGTTATAAATTTCATTTGCATATATCATATCATGGTTTCACATTGACGACAATTCAATATTTTAAGTGTGAGGAAGGTAACCTTTTAATTTAGTAATTTCAATTGTTTTATGGTATTTCAATGATTTTCAAAAAAAATGCGTGTTTTTAAAATTTTGTGTGTTTATTTTTCAATTTTTTGTTTGATTTTGAAACATTTGAGCTGAAATGATTCTCATCACCATTTTGAAATTCATATCAACAAGTGAAATAATTTATTCTAGGAAACCGAGCTTAAATGAATGTTGAAAATAACTTTCTTTCACGTTTAATTCTTTAGTAATTTCATGAAAAGTATTCTGAATTTGGAATCACATAACACATATCAGTATCTTTATATTTGAAATAACTTTCCTCTGAGGATTATGAACCACTCTTTTCATATTCTTTACATTTTCATCACTTCTTGAGAGAACCAAACCATTCTTGATTTAACCATAATTTTATTTATTCCTATCCAAACATGAGGGTTTGAGGTACTTATGTTTAAATTATTGAGGAATTTTTTTGGAATTTAATCCCCTATTTAAAAGAATCATTTTTTATAATGGCCTAACTTGAACATTTAATCCTTCCATCCCTTATAAAAGATTAACATCCTATTAGGATAGCCACATTACAAGTCAATTTTCTCTATCCAACCAACTCTTGAAGTAAAATAGCATAATCTAGTTGAACTTAAGTATGGGGAAGATGTGTTGTGTTGTGCTACCACATTCTATGATACTTTGGGTGTAAAATTAAATTATGAAGAGATGGTTTTACTATTGATGAAAATAATTATATTGAAATTTGTTTTTTTTTGTTGAGCATTCATGATAAGTGAAGTTCTGCATTTCTGGATTTTCTAATAGAGGGAGAAAGTTGTGCCTATCTGGAGCTTTCAAAAAAACATTTTTGAAAACTGTGACAATTTTTTTGCTAAATGTTGAATGTTTTTAATATTCCTTTATTTTTAATTATGATGAATAAAAATTGATGATATAGGTACTGAGGAGGAGACCATATTTAAGTTGAAATTATATTAATTCAATTTTTCTTCAAAAAGAGTCAAGCCCTCCTCACTCAGCATCAAAATGTTTCACTTCTAAATACTACCCACTGAAAGCCACTGAAAAACCCAGTAAAGTCTTCAAGATATGCTTATGTCCTTGTCACATATTGGATTTCAATGTAGGAATTGATCAACCCTATGGTGACCATTTTATGAGTTTTGTTGGTCGGATTGGATACTCAAGAGGGGGTGAATTGAGTTCCAATTTAAAATTTATGTTAAAAAATATTTCTATTAAAATCCCCCAATTAAAAAAAAGTTAAAATATAGTGAATTTGAAAAAATTTAGAGGTTCAGTTAGGTTCTCAAAATATGGATTAGGT
Source organism: Viscum album (assembly GCA_963277665.1). NCBI lineage: Eukaryota > Viridiplantae > Streptophyta > Magnoliopsida > Santalales > Viscaceae > Viscum > Viscum album. The sequence goes on from OY728119.1 coordinate 1,896,036,782, forward strand.
CTCAGTTAATTTAATCAGAAGATCAAATTAGATTTTGAAACTAACCTACTGATTTACAATAGCTGCAAACACTTTCTAGATTAACTATCAAAGTAACTTTAAAAAAAATTATATTTCAAAGTAATTAGCAGCGGAATATTCAGTATAAGCTAAAACCAAAATATGTAATAATAGTAGTTTTAAACAAGGGGATCAGTCTCAAGTCGAGACTTAGTACTCTCAAAAAAAATTATATAAATCTTGAGCAACACCCTGGATCGGGGTAAACAACAGTGAAAAGACTGTCCAGGTACTAAGACCTCTACCACAGTTTTATGTGGTATCAAGAACAATAGCACACATGCTATCCAGGTCCTACTTGACCTCTACAACTATCCACAGTGGGATACATTAGAGTTATAGAAGGTTTGTGTGAGGATTTTGAAATCCTCCAGTTTTGAACAGAACATAGTGTGTGTATAAAATATACAGAGTATCCACACTGCTCAAAAATTTAAGTAAATAAATCACTAAGAGAGTAGATATGAGTTTTAGAATTCTCTAGTGATGTGAAGTGTAGCTGTGGACTTCTTTTATTGATCAGGAAAGGTTCTGAGTCCTTCTATGGTTTTTGTCTGAAAAACAGAGGGTGGTTTTCTTCATGTTCAGTTTAACCCAGTTGAGTGTATGAAGAGATCATTGTAGTTCTTCACTCCTTGAATAAGGTGCAGCTTGTGTTCTCTTCTAGAATGAATGTCTTTGTGTATGTCCAGTTATCTTCTAGTATGGATTTAGCCTTTCTTTTCTATGTGTATTCACCACTTTTCAGCACTCTTCAACCCTTATGTCGCACTCCTTTTTCACGGCCTTGGCCTTCCTTTTATAGTCTTTTAGCTCCTGTAGTGGGAATGATTACCTTTTTATAGGTACGAGGTACGGTTCCCTGACATTCTAACAACTATCATTAAATAACATTAATTGCATTAAAATTATCAAATATTACCTTTGATTAATAAATAAATAATATTGAGAATATAGAGTTTAAGTAGTAGTGAATGGTAAGTCTTTCATCAGTAGCCTTCTGTCGGTAGATATGTAACGGTAGACTTTGTATAGCAGTGAGCTTCTATTAGTAGATCTTTGTTCTTGAACCGGTAGCTCCTTGTATCGGTATCAATTACTCGGTGTATCAGTATATCTATGTACCAGGGAATCCTTCTATCGGTTTCTTATATCTATCGGTAGCTCTTTTTGTCTATCTGTAACTCACTTGTATAGGTATCAGTGAATTTATGTATCAGAAACAATACTTATCGGTAGACTTTTTATCAGTAGATTGTGCATACTGGTAGCTGGTTCGTACTAGTAGCGGTAGCTCCGTTCCAGACCAGTGATTAAGTGTATTATCAGTCGCTCTTCTTCTATCGGTAGCTCTGCTTCTATCAGTGATGTGCTTACCTATGGACTTATACATACAGGTAGCTCTCTTCTATTTCAGTGACTGTTTATTCAGTCTATCGGTATCCTTTGCCTATCGGTAGACTAAGTACCAGTAGGTCTCTGTTTGTCTGTATCAGTAGCTATTTGCATACCCATGGACTAGACACTTATCTATTCTAAGAAACACATATGCGGATTGAGTTATAATTATTTCAAAGTTCATATAAACATAGATAAACATTGATTAACATATTTCAAATATTCTTTTGATATTATTATCAACTTGATAATAGAATGTCATATATTGAAAGAATTAATATATACGAAAAACATTATTTTGGATTATCAAAGTATGTGAAAGCATAATTGGGATTATCAAAACAGGTGAGGTCAACAATCTCCTCCTTTTTGATAATCACAAGTTATGATATTATAATCCCAAAAATAATCAGTAATGTATTAGATTATATTGCATTAAATCCAATTGTATCAGAGAAAATAATATATTAGATAGAAAACAATTAAGCTCATAAAAAATAGTATTTCTCCCCCTTTTTCATAAAAGATATGATATGTTTCCCTTAGATAGTATCTCTCCCCCTTTGTGATTAGAAAAAAGTGGTACAAAAAGGAAATATATGAGAAGAGAAGTAACAGAGAGTAAAAGATCATATAAATTTATTTTAGCAATTGGATACAAAGAAATACATAAATAAAACAAAAATAATGACATGTTATTCCTATCAAAAATCCTAGCCATTTATCAATACACATCCTCAGAATGAGATTTCCCCTTGGGATCGGAAGAGTATTCGTGTGTGGTGGATGTAGATGGAGGCTTAGGAACACAAGAGATGATTGGAGGAGGCTGAGCTACGGAAACTGTTCCTTGCCTGTACTGTGTAGCTCTATGAGTGATCATAGGAGTAAGGGTCCGGATGGCTTGGGCGGGAGTCATCTAAGTAGGAGAAGTAGTAGAGGCAGATGCAGGTAATGATGGAGGTATAATCACTGTCCGAGCATCAACATGCAATAAAGGAAACAAGAGAATTCTGAAATCCATAATAATACTTCCTCCTCTTTCCATTGCAGAAATGAAATCATCCTTGTTTTCCATTAATTTGTCCAGGGATGGAGTCAATTCCCTGAGTTAGATGACTTGTTCTATGAAGGCTTGATTGACAGGGTTAGCATCATGCTTTCTAACATAAGATTTAAATGGTTGTTGACCAGATGCTTAGTGTAAACCCTTTGGAAATAATAATCTACCTTGTCTTTTACTTCTTTCTGAGAAGCATAATCTTCTCTCATATAATCTTGAACAATTTTTAGTATATCTATGGTGGTAGACACCACTTGGGTCATGGGAGATGAGTCCATAGAGCTACTGGTTGTAGCTGAACCAAGCACCTCCTTCGTCAAAGCTCTAATTTGATCCAATTCTATTGAAGGTCTTAAAGCAAGAGAACCAATAGAAAAAGTTACAGTTTCCTTGAAACACTTAGTTAGACCATTGATAAGATTCTTCACTGCAGATTCTTGGGCACCGACATGATTCTCCACAGACTTTTTAAATCCCTCAAAAACTGAAACCATCTGGCTCGCTGCATTCTTCACATAGGACAAATCCTTGTCTGCTTGAGATTTTGAACTCATATAAGATTACAGAGAGACAACTGATTTCATTAGAACATCAACATCCTCTGCCAAGCTAGACATCTTATTTTGGAAATTTTTAACTTCATCTAATATCTTTTCCACAGAGGTTGACACATTACAACCAAGATAGAGTTCAAAATACTTTTCCAAATTTCTCATCTCTTCAACAAATTGATTATTTAACTCGGAAATAGAAGCACTTAGAAACTCTTTCATCTCAGCCTTCAAAGATTCTAAGTCATCCCTAGTGGCTATATTAACAGGCACAATAACAAATTCTCTTTCAGATACTATACTGGCTACAGATTCATTCATAACAGTCTGAATAGATGACAACAGTGAAACTTCCATTCTCCTTACTTCTTCCACAAAATTGACTTTAAGATCAGACTTTACCTTATCCAGATCATGTATTCTTACCACATCTTCAGTTAATATCTCAGACTAAATATCAAAATTGACTTTTGGTCTTCAAAGGGATGTCTCATTATCTGAATCAGGGTAATCTAATCCATAAATCACAAAACCTGGGTTTTCTTCCCAGTATTCAATATCATTTTCCACTAAAATAGTACCAAGCCTAGTTTGATTCTCCCCCTAAATTGGTGCATTCTCCTATATAGAGATAGCACCATCCACAACTCATTCTTCATTAGAATAATATTTCACAACCATATTCATTTCTGCAACAGTAGGAGGCTCCTCAAGAAAAGTTACAGGTCTATCAACTTCATCAAATTCCTCAGTAGGCATTAAGGAGGGTCCAATTAGTGGACTAAGGCTCAAGATGAAAAAGACAGATGCTTCACTTGCATGATGTTATTCTTCATTTTCTTGAGAAGCCTCTTCCTGATCTGATTTCAGCTAGTCTTCCTCATCCATAGGTTCCTCTTCATTGCATACACCCAAAATAGTTTCTGTACTAGGTAGTTTCAAAGAAGCACTTTAATTTTCTTGTGATGAAACTTCAGAAGTAGGGCTAGGAAGAAAGTCTGGATCTCCTCCAGCAACTATAGAGGAATACTCTTCTTCTGAATCACCACTGTACTATGGCTCCTCCTCATCAGGTCCTAGACCAAGATCCCTCACATCCTTAGTCCTAGAAGGATGATACATAGGATTAAACTTATAATATAACTTCTTATCATCAGTAACCCACTCTCTTTTCCATGGATTCCAATTAATATTCCTGTACTTACATACTGTGCTTATGATACATAAGTTGTTCTTTACCACCACTGTCTCATCATGAGACTCAGCTACTATATTTACTTTAATCATAACTGAAATTAACATAGAAAAGAATATGGCATTGGTTTTTTACTTTAGCCTGGTCATATCTTCCATTTTAATCATTAGTAGCCTGCACGGATTCACCTACACACCATGTCTCAAGAGATTTATAAGATAGATATCCTTATATCTCAAATTTTCAAAGTCCCACCTTCTTGGACTTAGCACGTGTTGCACAAATTTTAACAACAGTCTGTTTTCTCCATCCATTTCAGCAGCCACCACCTTACTCGGTTTTCCACTACCAGTGAGCTCCTCTAAGGAAGTCTCATAATCAAATATGTCACTTGTAGGTGGTAATGTCTTTGATTAATATAAAAAAACTCCATCATGTGGTACTCTCAGGTACTCATCCCATTCAACAGATGAAAAGGCTATTTCCTTACCATTTACCCATGAAACCATTCTATTTTCTTCATTGGATTTATCAAAACTCACAAACTCATAGAACTGTTTTACTAGATTCGGATAGTAGGGGCCATTGTTATTGAAAAATCACTCTACCCACTTCTGATCTTCCAACACTTCTAAAACTAACGATTTACTAGACAACATCCATTCCACGCATAGCTCATTTTCGATCATAATATCTCTATTTTGTAAGTGTGGGTTCACTGGTCGCCTCCCCGACCTTTTTCTACTAACACTACTACTTGATTCTAGATCTGTCTTCTACTTCTTCGTATTCGGCTCATCAATGTCACCTCTAATAGTAGGGAGTTTGGTGTTTTCCATCTCTGGTTTGAGGAACATAGGGTTTTCGAGAAATTCAGGAGCTAAGGCTTGAGGGTAAAGGAAAAGTTCCGTGGATTGAGAAGTAACTAGGACTTTGTTTTATAATTTAGGAATCATAAAACAAATAATTAAAATATAATAAGTAAAGTATAAATGATACAGATTCTGGAAGGTAGACAGAAGTTTAAAACAATGCATACTTAACAGTAGGGTATACCAGTGAGAATTCCTAATGGTGAGGTCCACTAATTACTGAGGTATATCAGTGAGGTTCATACTAGTGAGTCATAACAGTGAGGTCTCGTACCAGTGAGGTATAACGGTGAGGTTTCATACTGGTGAGGTATAACGGTGAGGTTTCATACCGTTGAGGTATAACAGTGAGGTTTCATACCGGTGAGGTATAACGGTGTGGTTTCCTACCGGTGAGGTTTCATACTGGTGAGGTATAACGGTGAGGATTCCTACCAGTGAGGTATAACAGTGAGGTTTCATACCAGTGAGGTATAACGGTGAGGTTTCATACCAGTGAGGTATAATGGTTATCTATCATTCCTAACGCATGTCTAATGTAATTTAACCTTTCCAAACATAAATTCTTTTTGAAAATATCAGCTAATTGATATTCAGTACCTGTAAATTTAAGAGTAATATCAAATTTTTGGTAATGATCTCTTAAAAAGTGATGCCTTACATCAATATGTTTGGTCCTAGAGTGAGACACAGGGTTCTTTGAAATATTGATTGCACTCATGTTATCACAGTTAATAGATACATGTCTAAATTGATATCCATAGTCCAAAAGAGTGTGTTTCATACCAAGAATTTGTGCACAGCAACTACCAGCGGCTATATACTCTACTTCAGCATTAGACAATGCAACAGAATTCTGTTTCTTACTACCCCGAGATACTAAGGATTTTCCCAATAAATAACATGTTCCAGATGTTCTTTTTATGTCCAACTTGAAACCAGAAAATTCATCATCTGAATAACTCATTAATTCAAATGATTGTCCTTTTGGGTAAAAGAAACCCAAATTTGTAGTATGTTTAAGATATTTTAAAATTATTTTAATAGCAAGAAAATGTGATTCTTTAGGATTATCATGAAATCTTGCACATGTACACACACTAAACATAATATATGGTCGACTAGGAAGTAAGGTAAAGTAATCTTCCAATCATACCTCTGTAATTTGTTTGATCCAAAGGTTTCCCGGTTTCATCTACATCCAATTTAAAGGAAGTACTCATAGGTGTCTCACTTTCTTTAATGCTATCAAAACCAAAAACTTTTAAAAGATCCTTTTTATATTTATTTTGATTCAAAATAATACAATTTTCATTTTGAAAAACTTGAAATCCAATAAAATATTTGGGTTCTCCCATTAAACTCATTTAAAATTCATTTTGAATACTTTTTAAAAAATCAATACACAAAGTATTTTTAGAAGATCCGAAAATAATATCATCGAGATAAATGTGTACTCTCAAAACATCTTTAGAAATTCTTTTAATAAAGAGAGTTGGATCAGCAATCCCTTTTTTAAAACCTTTTGAAATAAGAAAGTTTCTAAGTCTATCATAACAAGCTCGTTGAGATTGTTTCAAACCATATAAAGCTTTAGATAGATTAAAAAATCGATTTTGATAATGTGGATTAGTAAATATAGGTGGTTGTTTAACAAAAACATCTTCAATTATAAAAACATTTAGAAAATCACTTTTAACATCCATTTGATATAACTTGAAATTCAGATGAGCAGCATAGGCAAGTAGAATCCTAATAGCTTCTAATCTAGCTACAGGGGAAAAGGTTTCCTCATAGTCTATTCCTTCCTCTTGACTATACCCTTCTGCAAATATCCTTGCTTTGTTTCTTACTATATTTCCAGACTCATCAACTTTGTTTCTAAAACCCCATTTAGTGCCTAGGGTCAAAGTGTCCTTAGATCTGTCAATTAATTCCTAAAATTTGTTTCTTTCAAATTGATTTAATTCTTCTGGCATAGCTATTACCCAAATTTATTCATTGATTTCATTATTGATATTTTTAGGTTCTAGCTGTGAATGAAAGGCTTTATGTTCTACCTGGTTTCTTAGAGAATCTCTAGTCTTTGTACCTCTATCAATATTACCAACAGAAGCATCTAAAGGATGATTCTTTAGAATATTAGTTGACCTAGTAAAGGTGGGACTAGAAATTTCAGGTTCTGCTCTAGGTTCAGATTCAACAGAATCAGGTTCTGGAAAGTTTCCAGAACTGGATGTCTTTACAACAGGTTTACTGTTTTAGTCATTAAGGTTCAGAATAGAAAAATCTTCTTTAAGATTTTCAAGAGAAGGTTTAGGTTCATGTGTGTAGAGACCCGTATCCTGACGTACATGGACATTACATTACATTTGCGGAATACTTAGTACATAACAAAAACACACACTAAAGGATCGTAATAGTTTAGTGTCTTTGGAAACTCGGAACATAATCTTCTAATCCTGGTGAAAGATCTTCAATATCTCCCGTAAAGATCTTCCAATTTTTTTAGCTAAAACCTTTCTTTATATCCTGGGGAAGAGAAAACATAAAAGGGTGAGCTCAAATGCTCAGTAAGGGTATACAAAAGAAATAAAAATCATTCATATCTTTTTGAAAATCACAACCTGCAAAAGAGATCATAATATCTTAACATGGAACAAATCATAGAAGTGAAAATGAGATCCCCATAATCATAACATGAAACTTGAAACTTTGTGGCATGCACACATAATCATGGAAAATCATTTCTTGTTAGTCATGACTCATCGCCAAGACTATCTTAGTGGACAAAGTCCCTTTCTGAACCGAGTTCACTCCTCGTTTCAGTCCTGTATCACTGAACCGAAATAACCTTCCGTTCCAGCCATGTCTATCTCATGAGATATAAAATCTTTACCCAATGCATTGGAGGGAGATATAGGTCCCACCCATATTATAATGAATCCTTTCTTATGTGTGCCACATAATCATAAAACATACATCATCGCATAACACATATAACAAAAATGGGATTCTTGAAACATCATGACATCATAAATCAATTCATATATGATAAAGGAATTCATAAACATAATTCCATCACAACATAGTCAAACCAATGTAAAAATATGGATAGAAACAGAACCCTTTATTATCTTAGATGGAAAATAATTTTGATAAAACACTTGAATTGAATTCTTGAGGAAAATATCCTTTCTTCTTCAAAAACATTTTTCCTTTCCTAACATGTCATACAACTTTAAAATAAAAGAACTTGATTAAAAATAAACTTGAAAACTTGTAAAGGAAGCTTCTTTGAAGTAATGTTTTAAAAATCCATTCAGGCCGTATAAGTTAAAAAAAACATTCTTCGTACATTTGTCGGAAAAGTCAAAAAGTACCTCGTACGGAAAAACGACAAAAGATTCCTTTCATATTCTTTACTAAAAATTTACCTAAGGGTAAAATTGGGTTTTAACTATTGCAAGTGGATGGAAACAATATTACATATTTAGGGAACATGGATGTGGATGATAAAATACACCCCAGTAAATACTTACGAATAAACAATCTCGGATAAAAATGAGATTGTGATATTTCCCTTACCTTAGGTCCGATTTGCTTTGTTCGTGTCCGAAGCTCCTCTTCTTTGGAACGCCTTTTTGAATCCTTCACTTAAGGAACTAAGATTGGTCTTTGGAGAAGACCAGGACCTATAGGATTATTCTAGGAAAGTGGAGAGGAGAAAATGGCAGGGGTTGGCCGAGCTTGAGTGCTCAAAATTGGTGTGAGGAGGAGGGGGAGGAGGTGCCCTTTTATAAGGGAGGAGAGGGGCACCTTAGGAATTCTTAAAAATATTAATTTATAATAAATCTAACCCCACTTAAAAACCTCCAAAAATGACTCATATTCGAATATTAGATGAGATAGGGTTGTAATCTCATCAACCAATCAAATTTAGACATGTTTGGATATTATTTTAAACCTTATCAATTATATTTAACTCTAAGTTAAATAATTTAACTTTTACCGTGTCTTTTTGTTTTCTTTCACTATTTGGTTAATAAACTTACTATAACATGCCAAACGAACCACAAATTGTTTATTATTAATATATATATCCTTATCTAAGTCATTTGGCCGAACCTTAGATTTTTAGGAATAAAATAACAATTAATAATATAATATTTGATTTAAAAACTATTTTGTGTCAATTTTGACACTATTTGATATATGATTTTTGTGAAAGTCATAACAGAATTATATGTTCGAACCAAGTTGATTAAATCAACATTAATATATCATAGTAACCTAGAAAATAAGTGGAATTCATAAAAAATCTCAAATTACATTTATTTTGGTGTTTATAACATCAATTATGTCAATATTTCATTAATAAGATAATTACTGCATCATCGTTGTGTCATAAATAAATTAAATTATTTGATGTATAAAAATTACAAATAAAATACCATCATGTAGGAAATCTTTTTAGCTTTCTAATGAATATTTACAATCGAATTTATCTTATGTATAACCCCATATTAAAAATGATTTACTTATTAAACTTTGATTTTAACTATTTTAACCCTTCTTTAAATAAATTCATAATAAATGTCCTAATCTAATCCAAGTGGGCCTAAATGGTCATATTTTATTCCTAAGTTTGTTTTTGGTCGAATTACACTTTTCCAATAGAATTAGGACATGTGTTAAGGTAATAGTAATATCATATTTACCCTTAGTTACCCTATTTACTATTAACCGCGGTAAAAAAAAAGTAAAAAGTTACTATTCACCAAAAATTATTTTCATCTCATTGAACCACATTTTAGTCCTTGATATTAACCGTGTCTCTCGGATTTTCGAAATTCCATTCACAGAAGTGGTAAAATTAAGTTTTATGCAAAATTCAGTTTTTAACCTACCACTTAGTGGTTTCACTATTCATCAAAAATTGAAAGTTTTCAGAAAAAAGCCAAAATTTCATCCTAAGCTATATTTCATATTCCGAATTCAAAAATGAAGTCTATTTTACCAAATTCATAACATAGAAGTTGAATTAATTAATTTTATAATTAAATCCCGCTATTAAAACAAATAGCGTGTTTTTACGAAACAATATCTATCAAAAGATTGACACGTGTTTATGTCAGGTTTAAATGTGAAATTACGTCCAATGACCAACATTGTATTAAATTGTAAAAATATATTCTAAATATACTTTAAAACCACCCAAATTAATAATTTATCACTATTAATTATTTCGATTAAAAAAGTTGTTTTTAATTATAATTTAGTAATTTTCACTATTCATCAGAATATGAAAGTTATCCGAAATGTACCAAAATTTCACCTTAGGCTAAATTCGATACTCCGAATCCAAAAATGAAATCCATTTTGAAAAATAAAATTTACAAAATTTCAAAAAGTGGTTATTACTATTCATAACGGCTAGTTTTAATAGCATATCGCTGTTTAGTGAAACTCGTTATTGCGTACTACACACACTATCGAGGAAGGTTGTGATTGCGTGTAATGCAAGGCAAGTCAAGGATGCGTGTTGTGCAAGCTCTTTTTGGTGTAGCGTACAACACAAGACATTAATAAAATTAAAAAGAATATTTTTCATAAAATCTTGGGCTGTTACATTCTACCCCCCTTAAAATGAATTTCGCCCTCGAAATTCGTCGGGGTTATAAATGGTTTTCTATTCGAAAGTTTCCCACATCGTAAAAAGGAATACCAAAACATGGCTTTAAAAACTAAAGTATGAAATATAACGATTACCCAAATAAACTAATTGTTGGGTTTCCACATAGGTAAAAATATGGATATGGAAGAAAAATCTAACCATCATGTTCTGATGGAGAGTGGTAGAGAACATGGCTATGGAAAAGCCAAAAATCACAAATCCATAAATTTGTGATGATATAAGGTACCATCTGATTCCTCAGGTATAAGATCACTAGGACAACATTTTTGGTTTTCAAGATCATTTCCCTAAAGTTGAAAATTTGAATTAGAATAAATACTTACTTTATTTTGGTACAATCTCACTGTTGTTCGTGCCTTGAACAATTTCCACTTCATCTCTTAAATAAATGAAGTTGAATTTGTTATTCGTGAAGTGTTAGCGGATAATGTGATAGAATGACGGGTCATTCCATCTGTCTCAAACAAAAAGTTAGCAAAAATTATATGCATAAATCGATCTATAGTGAGATTAATCATATATGGTTCCTAAAATGGACTTATACTTCATATATCATACTGCTTAATATAATAAAACTAGTTTCTACTAAATAGGGACTTCCTGTAGGTCAGTGGTAGGCGATAAAGGCCAGTCGCACTTCGGTTGTGGGTTCGATTCCTACAGCCTTGTCCGAAGCGATGGGTTGTCGCCCGTCCTGCAGGTTGTCCTTTTTCTAAAACTATATTACTATAACATCCCATCAATAATATCGAGAAAACTTTGATCCTTAAACAATACTCACTTATGTCCAACATAATCCATTTCAATCTTTAGGCTTATCCATAATACTGCAGTCCACTCTCATAATATAGTGACAACGATTACCAGAGATTTAATACTGTCGTTGATCCCCACATATCATAAGATATGTTTTGTTGGTCACATTCTAAACATTCAAAGTCCTTAATCATGTATTCTCTTGAATACCTTAGTGAAAACATGAATGAAGTTAAAAGTTAACACTTTCCACATACCAAAATCCTCAAAATTCTATATACTCAATCCATGATATCACTTAGTCCTTATATCAATCATGAGCTCATGAATATTGTTAAACATTTCATTTTCTTATTTTCCCTTCATTATGCGCATATCATCTTATTTCCAAAAATATCTCAATCACATTGAATACCACATTAAACCAATACATAAATATTCCAATACTCCATGATACAACATTATTTTGGAATCCCATTACATAAACACTTAATCATTCCACCACATCGTTATCATATTCAACATTGCCAATAGTGATCGCATGTGATTTCCCTTTGTCCTTTGCCTTCAGTGGTTGCTCATGTTGATCATCACTAACCCTTGGATTAGGGCAATTATTAGCATAATGCCCCATTTCCTTGCACTTGAAGCATTGAAGTGTTGGCGGTGCGTTATCTGCAGTGTTTGCTTTATTCACATCATTAGAAACCCTTTTTCCATTACTTCGACACTCAGCTGCTCGATGACCTTCTTTTCCACACTTAAAACATTTTCTAGTTCCTTTAAGACAATCTCCACCATGCTTCTTTCCACACTTTGTGCATAAGGAAACATTCATCTTCTTTTCACCATTATTATGAGATTTCTCCTTGAACTCCATCTTTCGTTTCTTGTCAAAACCATGAGATGGATATGTAACACCAACTTCCATTTCTACCTTGATAGCACAACGCACAATTTCTTCATAGCTACTGAAGTCTCTTATAGCTAATGCCCTTCGAAGACTTGGTTTTAAGCCACTGAAAAATCGATCAACTTTACTTTCAGGTTGGATGATAATGCCAGATGCATACCTTGCAAGTCTTGTAAAATTCGCTTCATATATACCAACAGATTCATCATCCTTCTGCTTCAGCTCAATAAACTCCTTTTCCATCTTTGTTCGAAGAATACGAGGGAAGTACTTACTGAAAAACAAGTTCTTGAACTCGTCCCATTCCATGGACTCAATTTCATCCCTTGGCCTCGTATTCTTGATAAGATTCCACCATTGATCAGCTTCACCTTCCAAACGATATACTGCTAAGATGACTTTATCATGTTCAGAACATTGAAGAACTGAAAATATCTTTTCAGTGGTACTGATCCATTGTTCAGCAACAAGTGGATCGGAAGTCCCACTGAAAGAAGGTGGACGTTGCCTCATGAAGGACTCAATAGAATATTGTTCCCTTCTCTGCTCATTTGGAAGTCCAGAATGATTCATAACTTGTGTAAGTATAGCAATAAGATTTTGCACTCCATCTCCCATAACATTTGTTTGTTCAGGAGGGCAATCATTGCATTGTCCATTGCATTGATCAACACGGTTCCTTCGGGTTCCAGCCATCGTCTAAAACCCAAAAAGAATAGTGTGAGAGGCAAAAATCATGCTAGGGAAAACAACATAATAAAGGGGGAGTACCTTCAATATCCAACATCTTAGGTTTAATTCTATGGTCGTTAGCGTAATTCTATTACTATAACCTATACGTATACTTATCCCTAGGGACATCCCTAGACATACCTTAGAAATATCTCTAGGGATCTCACTAACGTTTTCGCATCCTAGTTTCCAAAGGTTGACTAAACCTTTCCTCTGATACCAACTGTAGAGACCCGTATCCTGACGTACATGGACATTACATTACATTTGCGGAATACTTAGTACATAACAAAAACACACACTAAAGGATCGTAATAGTTTAGTGTCTTTGGAAACTCGGAACATAATCTTCTAATCCTGGTGAAAGATCTTCAATATCTCCCGTAAAGATCTTCCATTTTTTTTACCTAAAACCTTTCTTTATATCCTGGGGAAGAGAAAACATAAAAGGGTGAGCTCAAATGCTCAGTAAGGGTATACAAAAGAAATAAAAATCATATCATATCTTTTTGAAAATCACAACCTGCAAAAGAGATCATAATATCTTAACATGGAACAAATCATAGAAGTGAAAATGAGATCCCCATAATCATAACATGAAACTTGAAACTTTGTGGCATGCACACATAATCATGGAAAATCATTTCTTGTTAGTCATGACTCATCGCCAAGACTATCTTAGTGGACAAAGTCCCTTTCTGAACCGAGTTCACTCCTCGTTTCAGTCCTGTATCACTGAACCGAAATAACCTTCCGTTCCAGCAATGTCTATCTCATGAGATATAAAATCTTTACCCAATGAATTGGAGGGAGATATAGGTCCCACCCATATTATAATGAATCCTTTCTTATGTGTGCCACATAATCATAAAACATACATCATCGCATAACACATATAACAAAAATGGGATTCTTGAAACATCATGACATCATAAATCAATTCATATATGATAAAGGAATTCATAAACATAATTCCATCACAACATAGTCAAACCAATGTAAAAATATGGATAGAAACAGAACCCTTTATTATCTTAGATGGAAAATAATTTTGATAAAACACTTGAATTGAATTCTTGAGGAAAATATCCTTTCTTCTTCAAAAACATTTTTCCTTTCCTAACATGTCATACAACTTTAAAATAAAAGAACTTGATTAAAAATAAACTTGAAAACTTGTAAAGGAAGCTTCTTTGAAGTAATGTTTTAAAAATCCATTCATGCCGTATAAGTTAAAAAAACATTCTTCGTACATTTGTCGGAAAAGTCAAAAAGTACCTCGTACGGAAAAACGACAAAAGATTCCTTTCATATTCTTTACTAAAAATTTACCTAAGGGTAAAATTGGGTTTTAACTATTGCAAGTGGATGGAAACAATATTACATATTTAGGGAACATGGATGTGGATGATAAAATACACCCCAGTAAATACTTACGAATAAACAATCTCGGATAAAAATGAGATTGTGATATTTCCCTTACCTTAGGTCCGATTTGCTTTGTTCGTGTCCGAAGCTCCTCTTCTTTGGAACGCCTTTTTGAATCCTTCACTTAAGGAACTAAGATTGGTCTTTGGAGAAGACCAGGACCTCTAGGATTATTCTAGGAAAGTGGAGAGGAGAAAATGGCAGGGGTTGGCCGAGCTTGAGTGCTCAAAATTGGTGTGAGGAGGAGGGGGAGGAGGTGCCCTTTTATAAGGGAGGAGAGGGGCACCTTAGGAATTCTTAAAAATATTAATTTATAATAAATCTAACCCCACTTAAAAACCTCCAAAAATGACTCATATTCGAATATTAGATGAGATAGGGTTGTAATCTCATCAACCAATCAAATTTAGACATGTTTGGATATTATTTTAAACCTTATCAATTATATTTAACTCTAAGTTAAATAATTTAACTTTTACCGTGTCTTTTTGTTTTCTTTCACTATATGGTTAATAAACTTACTATAACATGCCAAACGAACCACAAATTGTTTATTATTAATATATATATCCTTATCTAAGTCATTTGGCCAAACCTTAGATTTTTAGGAATAAAATAACAATTAATAATATAATATTTGATTTAAAAACTATTTTGTGTCAATTTTGACACTATTTGATATATGATTTTTGTGAAAGTCATAACAGAATTATATGTTCGAACCAAGTTGATTAAATCAACATTAATATATCATAGTAACCTAGAAAATAAGTGTAATTCATAAAAAATCTCAAATTACATTTATTTTGGTGTTTATAACATCAATTATGTCAATATTTCATTAATAAGATAATTACTGCATCATCGTTGTGTCATAAATAAATTAAATTATTTGATGTCTAAAAATTACAAATAAAATACCATCATGTAGGAAATCTTTTTATCTTTCTAATGAATATTTACAATCGAATTTATCTTATGTATAACCCCATATTAAAAATGATTTACTTATTAAACTTTGATTTTAACTATTTTAACCCTTCTTTAAATAAATTCATAATAAATGTCCTAATCTAATCCAAGTGGGCCTAAATGGTCATATTTTATTCCTAAGTTTGTTTTTGGTCGAATTACACTTTTCCAATAGAATTAGGACATGTGTTAAGGTAATAGTAATATCATATTTACCCTTAGTTACCCTATTTACTATTAACCGCGGTAAAAAAAAAAGTAAAAAGTTACTATTCACCAAAAATTATTTTCATCTCATTGAACCACATTTTAGTCCTTGATATTAACCGTGTCTCTCGGATTTTCGAAATTCCATTCACAGAAGTGGTAAAATTAAGTTTTATGCAAAATTCAGTTTTTAACCTACCACTTAGTGGTTTCACTATTCATCAAAAATTGAAAGTTTTCAGAAAAAAGCCAAAATTTCATCCTAAGCTATATTTCATATTCCGAATTCAAAAATGAAGTCTATTTTACCAAATTCATAACATAGAAGTTGAATTAATTAATTTTATAATTAAATCCCGCTATTAAAACAAATAGCGTGTTTTTACGAAACAATATCTATCAAAAGATTGACACTTGTTTATGTCAGGTTTAAATGTGAAATTACGTCCAATGACCAACATTGTATTAAATTGTAAAAATATATTCTAAATATACTTTAAAACCACTCAAATTAAAAATTTATCACTATTAATTATTTCGATTAAAAAAGTTGTTTTTAATTATAATTTAGTAATTTTCACTATTCATCAGAATATGAAAGTTATCCGAAATGTACCAAAATTTCACCTTAGGCTAAATTCGATACTCCGAATCCAAAAATGAAATCCATTTTGAAAAATAAAATTTACAAAATTTCAAAAAGTGGTTATTACTATTCATAATGGCTAGTTTTAATAGCATATCGCTGTTTAGTGAAACTCGTTATTGCGTACTACACACACTATCGAGGAAGGTTGCGATTGCGTGTAATGCAAGGCAAGTCAAGGATGCGTGTTGTGCAAGCTCCTTTTGGTGTAGCGTACAACACAAGACATTAATAAAATTAAAAAGAATATTTTTCATAAAATCTTGGGCTGTTACAATGTGGATCAGTTTCATCAAATTTGATATGAACAGATTCTTCCACACACTTGGTTCTCTTGTTAAAGATGCTATAGGCATTTCTAGTTAAAGAATAACCAAGAAAAATTCATTCATCACTCTTAGAAGCAAACTTGTCAATATTATCCTTTGTATTGAGAATAAAAACATTGCATCAAAAAACTCTAAACTAATTTACCTTAGGTTTCATATGGTTCCACAACTCATAAGGGGACTTCTTGAGAACATGTCTAATCAAGACTCTATTTATAATATGACAAGCTGTATTTACAGCTTCATCCCAAAAGTAAATTGGCATGTCATACTCATTAAGCAAAGTTCTTGCAATCCCTTGAAGGGTTCTGTTTCTTATTTCTACTACAACATTCTGTTGAGGTGTCCTAGGGGTAGAAAATTTGTGATTATAGTCATTATGTGAGCATTAAGATTTGAACTCATGATTTTCAACCTCATGACCATGATCACTTCTCAGGGTCTTATTCTTAAGTCCTCTAAGGTTCTCTATAGACATGGAATATTTAATGAAGTAATAGCAAGCTTCACCTTTGTGAGCTAAGAAGTATACCCATGTATATCTAGAAAATTTATCTACTAAGACATAGACATAGTTCTTCCCATTTAAACTAGAAACTCTAGAGGGTCCAAACAAGTCAATGTGAACTAACTCGAGAGGCTGAGAAGTTGAAACTTCTTTCTTTGATTTAAAAGAAACATTATGTTGCTTTACCTTTTGACAGGGATTACCAACTTTATCAGCTATGAATTCAAGTTTAGGTAGGTCTCTAACTAAGATTTTTCTAGTAAGTTTTCTAAGTGAATAAATGTTTCAATGTACTAATCTTCTGTCCCATAGACAAGACTCTTTATGAAAATCATTTAAACAAGTAACATTTTTTTAGCTAAAGAATTCAAATCAGCAGCATAAACATTTTCATTTCTCAAAGTAGAAAATACTAAAACATTTTTGAGAATTAGAAACATTACAAGATTTATTTTCAAATTTAACATTGAAACTATCATCACACAACTGAGAAATACATAATAGGTTATACTTAAGTCCATCAATAAATAAAACTTTTGAAATTAAAACTGAATTAGGGTTACTAATCTGGCCTAGGACGATGATCTTTCCTTTAGATTTATCACCTAAGGTGACATGGCCTCCGTCAACATTGATTAAACTTTTGATGGATGAGTAATATACATACATATGCCTTGAACATCCACTGTACAAGTATTATACCTTCTTATGAGAAATTTTCAAGCAAGTATCCTACAAAGCATGTTTAAACAGAAAATGATTTTGGTACCCATATTTTCTTGGGTCCAGACAGGTTAGAAATCAAATCCTTAGGTACCCAGATTTGTCTCATGGGTCTCCTATAATCTACAAAATCCATAGATTTTGATAGATAAACTTCATTTGATCTATAGTAATGTGAATAACTAATTGAAGCATATGAATTTCTAGAACTAGAACTAGCATCATTATTTCCAGATTTAGGAATAAATCTAGTTTTAGTAAACTATCTCTTTCCAGGCTGATAGCCAATTCCAGTGGTATATTTTGGTACCACTTGATTTCCTAACATTTGTGTAAGTGCATCTTTTTCATTTGTGAATTTCTCTAAGTCCTTCCTTAATTTCTCTTTGGACAATTTCCGTTCAGTATTTTCCTTACGTAATTGAGAATTATTTTCCTTTTCTATATCAAGGGTGGATTTAACAGAACTGGTTAAAGCATGCTGTTTTTTTAAAGCTTTATACTTGTCCTTAAATTCATTACAAGTTTCTTATAGCATATTAAATTACTCAAATAACACTTCACTAGACATATTTTTAGATTCAGAATCAGAATCAACTCCAGAATAATATGATTTTAAAGCATGAGTGTCCAGTGTTACCTCAGATGTGTTTGTCATAAAACACATGTTAGACTTGTGAGAGTATTCATCCTTAGTAGAATCAGAATCACTTGAAGTGTCTTCTGAAGCACTCCAAGTTGCTTTCATTTATTTCTTTTACTTATGGTCCTTGTAGTCATATTTCTTTTTAAACTATAACTTTGGACAGTCATCCTTAATGTGTCCTTTCTTTTTTCACTCATAACAAACAATCTCATCAATCTAATCATACTTCTTCTAATCTTTCTTCCAGTGACCTTTGTTGTCATATTTACCATTGTAGTTTGATTTTATAAAGAATTTATTCTTCCTATAGAACTTCTTAAATCTCTTGGCTATCTGAGCCATCTCTGCATCACTGTCAGAATCTGAACTTTCACTTGTTGAGATTTCAATAGGTATGTGAACTATCTCCTTATCCTTGCTCTTTGAGGCAGTATACTTAAATTCCACTGACTTCATTTTTGGTTCATTATCTTCTTTCTTGTTTACGTTCAGTTCTTCTTCACAAATCAAAAGATTACCAATTAATTCCTTAATAGGTAAAGCACCAATATCATTATATTTTCTAATTGAAACTGATGTGCCTCTCCATATGCCAGGAAGACATCTTAATATTCTCATGATCTCTTCTTTTGCAGGAAAATATTTTCCAAGTGAGCTCATAGTGTTGACAATCTCATTGAACCTGAGATACATGTCAAAAATAGGTTCATCAAACATCATTTTAAATTTATCAGACTTAATATTATAGCTATTAAATCTCATTTCCTTAACATTAGTTGTTCCCTCATGGGAAACAGCCAAAGTGTCCCAGATTTCACAAGCATTTTGACAAGAAGATATGCGATTGAATTATTCATCTCCTAAAGCACAATATAGGGCATTGATTGCTTTACAGTTATTATTATAATCTATTTTAGTAGGTTCATCCCATTTAGTTCTTTCAGTTTCTGGAATCTTATATTGAGTTTCTATAGCAGTCCAGATTTCAAATCCCATACTCTCCAAATGAATTTTCATTTTAAGTTTCCACTGGGTATAATTTGTACCATTAAAGAACGTTTTCATGTTGGTAGCAACACCTTATATTCTATTATCCATAATCAGATTTTAGCAAATATATTTAAAGAGATAAAATTTATAACTAATATAAATTTAAGATCTTTGAGATACAACTAAAATCATAGTTGAAAAACTGAGTGTTTAGAAACCCTTTAATAATAATTTAATCCTCTGATACTAAATTTTGGTCGGAGTGGATACTCAAGTGGGGGGTGAATTAAGTTCCAATTAAAAATTTCTATTAAAAAATATTTATATTAAAATCCCCCAATTAAAACAAAGTTAAACTATAGTGAATTTGAAAAACTGTAGAGGTTTAGTTAAGTTTTCAAAAGATTGATTAGGTCTCAGTTAATTTTATCAGAAGATCGAATTAGCTTTTGAAACTAACATATTGATTTACAGTAGCTGGAAAAACTTGATAGATTAACTATCAAAGTATCTTAAAAACAATTTTATATTTCAAAGTAATTAGTAGCAGAATATCCATTATTGGATAAAACCAAAATAAGTAAGCACAATAGTTTTAAACAATAGGTTCAGTCTCAAGACGTGACTTATTCCTCTGAAAACAATTTATATAAATCTTTATCCACACCCTGGATCGGGGTAAACAACAGTAAAAAGACTGTCCAAGTACTAATACCTCTACCATAGTTTTACGTGGGAATAAGAACAATAGCACACAGGATATCCATGTTCTACTTGACCTCTACCACTATCCATAGTGGGATATACTAGAGTTATAGAAGGTTTGTGTGAGGATTTAGAAATCCTCCATTTTATCACAGAACACAGTGTGTGTATAAAATACACAGAGTATCCACACTTCTTAGGAATGTAAATAAAATAATCACTTGGAGAGTAGATATGAGTTTTAGAATGATCTAGTGATGTGAAGTTCCGCTCTGGACTTCTTTTATTGATCAGTAAAGGTTCTGAGTCGTTCTCTAGTTTTTTTCTGAAAAATAGAGGGTTGTTTTATTCAAGTTCGGTTTGATCAGCTTGAGTGTATAAAGAGCTCGTTGTAGTTCTTCACTTCTTGAATAAGGTGCAGCTTTTGTTCTCCTCTAGAATGAATGGATTCGTGTATGTCCAGTTATCTTCTAGTATGGATGTAGCCTTTCTTATCTATGTGTATGCACCACTTTTTAGCACTCTTCATACCCTACGTCACACTCCTTTTTTATGGCCTTTGTGCTTCCTTTAATAGTCTTTCAGCTCTAGTAGTGGGAATGATTAACTTTTTACAGGTACAAGGTACGATTCCCTAACATGCCAACAACTATCATTAAATAACATTAATTGCATTAAAATCGTCAAATATGACTGTTTCTTAATAAATAAATAATATTGAAAATATATAGTTTAATTAGTAGTGACTGGTAAGTCTTTCATCAGTAGCCTTCTGTCGATAGATATGTATCGGTGGACTTTTTATAGAAATGATCTCTTATCGGTAGCTCTTTGTTCTTGTACTGGTAGCTCCTTGTATCGGTAGCAATTAATCTATGTATCAGTAGCTCTATGTACTTGTGAATCCATCTATCGGTAGCTTAGATATATCAGTAACTCACTTGTATTGGTAGCTTGGTGTATCAGTGACTGTCTGTATCTATAACTATACTTATCGGTAGACTTTGTATCACTAGCTTGTGCATACTGGTAGCTCATTTTTACCCATAGCGGTAGCTCCGTTCCGTACCAGTGATTAAGTGTACTATCGGTAGCTCTGCTTCTATCGGTAGCTATGCTTCTATCAGTGAGGTTCTTACTAGTGTACTTATACATACCAATAGCTCTGTTCTGTTTCAGTGACTGTTTATTCAGTCTATCAGTATCCTTTGTCTATCGGTAGACTAAGTACCAATAGGTCTCTGTTTGTCTGTATCAGTATCTATGTGCATACCAGTGGACATAACACTTATTTGTTCTAAGAAACACATTTGCGGACTGAGTTAGAATTATTTCAAAGTTCATATAAACATATATAAACATTGATTAACTTATTTCAAAGATTATTTTGATATTATTATCAACTTGATAATAGAATTTCATAGATTGAAAGAATTAATATATAGATAAACATTATTTGGGATTATAAAAGTATGTGAAATCATAATTGGGATTATCAAAATAGGTGAGGTCAACATGTTTGGATGAGAAATACATTGCTGAAAAATTGACATTTGTGTGATAATATAAAATTCAAGTGAGGTATGTGTTTTATGCATGGAAGGATAAATGAAGTGGAAATATATTGAATTATTTAACTAGAGAGATTGAAATAATATTATTATATGAGGCATGATATCTTTTTCTTCTTGGTTTGGAATTTTTGAATCTCAAGGATATGTGTTTTAAATTTTTTTTTTGATTTGATATTGATGTTTATTTGTCATAATTATTCAGAAGATGTGATATGAGGTTTTTCCCAAGAGTGAAAATGGGTAAGTGTGTGGGAGTTGATAAAATACATTTTTATTGAATATTTTATTGATAAAAAATTATATAATTTTTGTCACATTCTGGTAGATGTGTTCATTTATGAAATATTTGGGATTAGATCATTCATTTGGAAATTTGATGAAAATTCTAGTTTTAGACATTAAAATTCAAGGAAGAATTTCAGGCATAAATATTTTGATATGTATTAATTGAACATAAAATTTTCTAAATATTTTCCTAAGTTAATGGGATACAACTTTCATTTAGGACATTAGAGCTAAATCATGCATTTGGTTGGTGAAAATGGTCCATGAATTCCAAGTTGGGATGGACTCACCAGAATGGACATGGGTTCTGTATTTGGGCCATAAATTATTCATTAGTGATTGGATTAGGCCCAAATTTTGATTCACTCAAGTTTTGTTTTTTGAAAAAATAATATATTTGTAAAGAGAGCTGATTTATGCTTTTTGGTCATAAAATGGGCTTTGAAAGTGGGCTTACATTTTTTGGCCAAATATCCCCATTCATACTTGAAACCACTTGTAACGTAGCCTCCCCTTCACTCTATAAATTTGTATTTTTCTAATTTTTAGGGTTTTGTACGTGCCTTAGAGGGTTGGGAGCATAAGTGAAGTGTTTTTTTCATTTAAATTTACCATTTGAGGAGGGATTATTTCAAGCTAGGATGTCCTCTAAAATGCTCTTTTATTCCTCTTCTTTGTTGTAATGTTTTTGTTCTTTTAATAAACATCTTATTTTATCTTCCATTTAATTTATTTTACTTAATTATATTCTTATTTTATCTTCCTCATTGGTCTAGAATTCATGATTAGAATTATGATTGGGTTATAACCATTATAAATCATTGTAAACGCAATTCACTTATATGATTATTACACCACCCATAGAAGAGTAGTTTTTGGTAATAGATCTATCTCTTACCTTCTACATTAATTTATTTTGAATCAATGAGCTACTTTAATTCAAGAAATATGATATATTAATTTTGTTTTCAATATAAATAAAACTAAGCAAGCAATTTAACAATTTACTCAAAAACACACGAGTCGAGTTTTGTGTAAATTGTGAGAGTGTGATCTTAATCTGTAATACAAGAGCACATGAGATAAATTTGTACAGTTAAAATATAATCATTAAACTCAATTAATACTTATTTATAGAGTTTATATGTGCTCTAATTTACCACTGACCATAATAAAACATATTAAAATCAATTAAATTAGGGTGCTATGATTGCATGTTCCAAAGCTAGGCCCGAGTTTAAGTAATTTCATCTTTGTGGTTAAGTTAACTCACGTTGGGTTTGGGGGTTAAAAAATTTGGGGATTATAATTAAGCGTATGTTAATTTAAATGATAATGATAAATAATTAATTGAAGAGGTAGATTTATATTGATTACACTGTTTAAATATATTTTTTTAAAACATCTTCTTGTTGTTTCATTTTAATTGAACTTCATTTCAAAAATAAAAATTAAACCAAATGAAATCTTCTTCCAAAAAATTAATTCTAGATTTATAAACGATAAGAAACCCCATACTTTTAATCATTATTCTTATTTTGTTTTATTTTATTTTTAAAACACCTTTAATAGGTTGTTAAATATACTTCCTCCTTTGAGAGACGACCTTGGTCAGCCACTCTACTGCACCTAAGTACCCCAAAATCCATTAATCATTTGAGGGTGCCCATTAAAGAACCTTTTGATGTTCTTATAGAAACTCCAATTCTATAAGTGTAAAATTTGGCCCCATTCAAATTGGTTTTCCAATAGTTATAAATAACATTCACTACTTTTTAGAATGATAATTAGTTGAGATGTCATCAAAACATCCATTAAAATTCAATATAGTCTTAATCCCATCTGAATACCTAGAATAAATGGACAATCACTTTTTCTATGTAACCTTTAGTAATAGAGCCTTTTGATTGATCATTATTCCTAAAAATGATATCCAATGACCTATGTATATGATGAAAAAATAATAATAAACATATTAAACAAATACAAAATGAGTTCATAAAATGGAATCCACCAATGAATATAAAAATAATATAAACATACCTTTCAATTGGGAACATCCATCAACAGTGTACTGGTCTACCATTTTTAACTATTTCAACCAAACAAACATTAAAATTACTCATGACCATGAAGAATGAAGGATTAAATAACATATCTGAATGAAAAAGTGTAAAAATAATCATTTCATGTTGTTTATCAAGCTCATTTGGAATTATTTTTTTTACTCAATTCTTTTTCAATAAGGTTCATAACTCAACTAGAACTTTAATAACATTTTCAGGTAATGTATTATGTAATGATAATGACAAAAATTTCTACATTATAATATTTGATTCATTACTTTTCAACCCGTGTAACTTTTTATGTTTTAATTCAATGCCCATTGAAATGTTATGTGAATATCCACCTGGAACATTTAAATTCTTTAAAGTTATATGGAATAAGATTTTATTATGAATTTAAATTTTAAAAATTGTTAAAGGATATATTACATTATCATTTTCTAAAAACTAATTCTTTATATTCATTGATTCTAAATCCTTACGAGTATTCATGTGATAAATTGAATTACACTACCTATTAATTACTATAATAATTATATTTTTATTGAAATTATTACCTGAGAATTAGATTTTTATTAGATTTTTGAAAACCACTTTTTGGGTGAGCGGGAACCAGATCATATAGAAGATACCAAATCACCTAAAAACAAAAACTGCATAGTTGAAAATTCAAAATTCAAAAGACTCGACATTCTTATCAATATGCATTAAATCAAGACTATAATGTATTAAATTAAACTCTTAATAATGGATTTAGAAAAATATACTCATTTGATTCCACAATTGTGTTCCAACTTCTTCATATAATATACAATGTTCCCCTTTCCCACTTATATTAAATTGGTTACATTTTACAAAGTATACAGTGATATTAATTAATTGCTCAAATATTTCTAAACCAAAGGGAAAATTAGGTTGATTTATCAATTTAATATCTCCATTTAATTGTGATAGGTTAAAATAGAATTTATGTAAAGAATCATGAAATAAAATATTACACATAAAACATTATTTTCTTCTATGAGGTAATCATTGAGGATCAAAATAAAACTGGAAAACTGGAAAAGACAAAATAATATGAGTGTTCCAACCAGTTAAGTTTCAAAGTACAAGAAAGTCTCTAATTTTACACATTTATAGTATCATGTATTTTGAATAATTTTCAGATTGAATCATTATATATTTCTACATCATTATCCCACAATTCACGTAAATATTTGATTAGAGGTTGAAGGTATACATCAATTTCATTTCTATGATTTTTCTTTCTAGCAATATTCATAGAAATATTAACATAGGTATTTTTATATACACATCCATGGAAGTATATTATTGGGGATAAAAACAAATATAAAAATTCTATAATTATTACTTAAATCACCAAATGGTTAAAACCATTATAAGGAAACCCAAAATGTACATTCTTAGGATATGAAGAAAAATATAGATATAATGAATAAAAAAATTCCTTTTTAATGACCCAAAATTTTTTGAGTAAAAGTTTTTTCATGAAAATGCATGTTTTTTACTCAACAAAGTTATATCCCTTTATTAATGAAGTGATTATATTCGAAATTAGACCATTGGGTTTCAATTGTAATATGTATGTTGGTTAAAATTAATGTTGGAAATTATACTCTTAACATTAGTATTAGTGATTATAAATAGAAATTATAATGTTTATTATTGAAGAAAGAAGATTTGATGGCCTCATCTAGTACACTCAGGCTATACGAAGCCCATTTTTCATAGCATGGGTAGGAGGTGGCATCAAGGTCGAAGTCGAACTTCAACACGTTAAGCTTTAATAAAATCTCTTACTGGAGAAGTTCAAGTTGATTGAAATCACCACTTAGGAAATGTAGTCTGGGCCACCCCAAGATTTTATTACCATTGCACCCCATACTCTTAGGTCCTAAGTGGTCATTATAAAGGGTTATGTAATGAGGCCTTAGTTACTTTTTGTGACTCCTTGGTATAAATATAATTGTTAGTTCATCATTACTATTATCAAATTTGATTTTATTAATAAATTATATGTTTAATTAAGACAAATTTGAAAAGTTTATTTTAGAAGTAAAAAAATGGTACTTTTGAGAGATTCTTTATACATAAAGAATTATTATGGTAAAATAAACATCATTTTTGAATTGAAAATGTCAAAATTAACCTAGGATAAATTTTTACTATTTTTCTAAGAAGATTAAATCTTATTAATAGTATTTTATGAATAGTGTTTTTTTATGAATAGTATCTGATGAATAGTGTTTTTTTATGAATACTAAAAATTATTTTATTATTAAATAACTTTTTCTGTGAAATGATTTTCAAAAATCTAACGTACATTGTTGTAATCAGGGTAAAAAATGTGGTTCAATATGAGAAAAATAGTTTTGTGTGTGGATAGTATAATTACCCTTTGGAATAGTAATTTCAACCATATGAATGGTAATTTTACCAATGAAATATTAACATCACCTAAGGAGGTAAAAAAATTAGTCATCTTGAGTGATAATGTGGTTTAATTTTATCCTAGTATAAGTAAATAAATGTTATAGAAATTATTAGTCAAGTATTAGTATTTTATTTATTTAATTAAATTTAAAAATTAATTTTTTATTATAAAATGGATTTCACTTTTGGATTCTAAATGTCGAAAAATAGTTAGGGTGAGTGTTTGGGTTTTTTCTAAAATAATTGACTTTTCATTAAATAGTAAAAATATAGTTTTGAGTTTCTGGTAAGTTTAATAACATAATTAATGATGTAATAATGATGTAATAATTTTTTTTACTATTGAGGAATAAAATAGATTATTAGGTACCCCAAGTGTCCCATACCATGGGAAAGCCCATGGTTTTGGAAATACCACTAATGAGGTGTCCCTGGGAAATTTAAAAAAAATCTCTCACTTTTTCTATAAATACCAAGCCATTCCTTAATTAAATTCATTAAAAATTCTTTATCAATGAATATTTGGTCTTTTTACCTCACAGTGAGTCCTCCAAAGGTTTCATCAAGCCCCTAGAGGTCCCAACCAGCTAGTTTTTGACGATACTCTTCAATGTAAGGAAACATTTCACCCTCCTCTTTAGTCAAGACTTCTTTTATGTTATGCCTTTTAGTTTCTATTTTGTTATGTCAGGGTGTGGTATTATATATCCTTATTACTAAAAATTATATGTACAAATGATGAGGGACCCTTTTCTATCTCTTCAATTGATTTTGGGAATTTTTAAGCTATGTTGTAAGACTGCCTAATTTTCATAAGGGAATTCACAACCTCTCTTTTTCTTTCAAATTATATAATATGTAGTATGTCTTGAAATTTAATATAACATTCTCTTATCTCCATGTTATAATATCCTTATAATGTAATATTACTCTCTGATTAATGGGTTACCTCTTTTTCCTCTCTTTTTAATGTCGTCCAAATCCATATTTTATAGCCTTTATGCTGTAGAATTTTCCTCTCAAAATCTCTCTCTTTTACCCAATAAATTATCTTATTTTATTTATGTGAATACCCAAAACAATTTCATTTCCATGTTTATTAATAAATACATAAAAATTATTTATTCCATTTTGTAATTTTAATAGGTAAATCCATCATTCTTTTTTTTGTGTTATAAATGACATAATGATCAAGTTTTCAACCACTTTTTAAAATGCCTTTATTTTGATATAAAACGAATTTATTTTATTCTCAGTAGATTAATTTTGAAAAGTTTTTTTATAATATATGTGTATCACATGAAATTAAAGACATATTAAGGGATAACCCTAATAGTTCTCCAATGCATTGATTAAAATAATTAATCTCTAGAGATGACAAGTTT
Source organism: Viscum album (assembly GCA_963277665.1). Taxonomy (NCBI): domain Eukaryota; kingdom Viridiplantae; phylum Streptophyta; class Magnoliopsida; order Santalales; family Viscaceae; genus Viscum; species Viscum album. Next base: position 1,896,064,938 of record OY728119.1, read on the forward strand.
TATGATACCTTGGTGAATAACCTTGGTAATTTTTATGACACCTTGGGGTTGGACCTAAGTGATATGATTATGAATGTATAAATTAATTGCTTTAGCCACATTTTCATGTTATTTTTCAAGTTATTAATATTTTTATATTCCTCTTTATTATTCATTTATGATATTCCCCGCGTTCTTATTGATATCACTCAAGTTCACATGTGAACTGTTTCACTAGTTTTCCTTACTGGGCCTTCTTATCACCCATTCCTTTGATTTATGTGACCAGGTTATAAGATTTAGTAATTATACATAGGAATAAAATTTCAAATAGAAATTCAAGAGGATTAAATTAATTTTATATGTTTTCATGTATTATGTACCTTTTTTCCAAGACAGTAAACAGTAAAGGTCCTTTGTTTATAATGTGATTAAATGATATGTAATAAAAAGGTGGGGTACCATAGTTGGTATGAAAGTATATTTTATTAAATTTTGAAAATTATGATATGAAATGTTCAGTATGAAACCTATAGAAATCTTCAGATGTGGGAAAACATCCTGGTATTTTTGTGAAATATTAAGTAATTTGTTTCTAAACAAATAAGTATCTGTATGGATATGAATAAGTAGATGTGGATTTGGTGTAGTTGGGGTTTGTCTTAGTGGTAAGAACCCCATACTCATACAGGAAAAATGGGGGTTTAAAACCCATTGGGCGTAGGGTACTGTAGTAGTGTTGTAGCGCACTGTAGCAGTGGCGGAACTGTAGCAACGACGTTCAGTATAGAAATGGAAGGTCACTGTAGCGGCGGCAGGAGATCGTAGTAGTGGAGAATACTATGCAGTACTGTAGCTAGAAGATTACTATAGAATTACTATTCATAGAATGGTCCTCGAGCCAAAAATTTGGGCCTATGGGCCATGTAATGGGATAAATTCCCACTGAGCCTTCAGGCTATGTAATGGGTCTCCCTCTACCTAGTTAAAGATGTCATTACTTTTCATTAAATAATAAATGAGGTTACAACACCAACCTTTTAAAAAAAGTAGATGTGGATTTGTAACAGATGTATATAGGGGTAAATCCAAAAACAACGCTTTGAGATAGACTCGAATGGGAATTGTTGCATGACAACTGGTCTTGCTGTACTCATTGTTTGACACTATAGAGGGATATGTTTGGTTAATCCCAAACCTTTTATGAATCATTATGAAGAATTTGTAGAGAAATGGAATTTTTGTTAATGAATAATATGTTTAAGCATTATGTTTTAAGACATAAAAATCCTTTACAGATAAAAGTTTTGTGAATGAAATAAGTTTCTCATGGAGGTTTTATTTCTTTAGAGAATGGCGGGAAATTGGAGGAACCATGAAAATGGTGACCGAAATGGACCATGCACTGATAACCCTTCGATGGAAGCTGGAAAGGAATCTTTTATGAGAATAATGAACCAACTAACTCATGTTATGGAAAATAACAAGAATCAAGCCGAGAGACCAATGTCACCACGAAGGGAACATCATTCTACTGAGTCCTTTTATGCTTCAACAACAACCAATGTTTAGTTTTCTACTGACCCATTGGTTGATAAAAAGTGGATCATCTTTATTAATAAGATATTTTTTGTTATCTACTATTTAGAAAAAGAGAAGTTCACCCTTTCTATTTATCACTTAGAGGGAAAAGCTAATTATTGGTAGAGAGTGATTAAAAACATGAGGCCAAGAATGGAGGTTGATGCTATGTAGTGGGAAGAGTTCTGGGGGATCTTTTTCAACAATTATTTCCCTTGTTTGAAGAGAACAAAAATAGAGAAGGAGTTTCTTGAGCTAAAGTATAAGAATAATGAATTTGATGGAAGCTACGAGATAAACTTCACAAGTAATTCCAATTACACCTCAAGCATTTTCATGGATCCTAATTGGAATATTGGTAGATTATTTGGTTCACTAAGAGCTCATTTAGGAAATAATATAGCCAACTGAGGCTATGCGAGCTTTGGGGAGATTGTGCATAGTGCTATGAAGGTTTAACTAGAGTTATGTGAGATGTAGTGGTCTCACAAATCAAATGAAAAGAAGAGATCAATGGATCCAAGATTACAGAGGTGATTTGATCAGGGAATAAGAGGTAATCAAGTGAAATTTCCCACATGTAATAAGTGTGGGAAGAAGAATTTGGGGAACGACCTACTCAGGAGAAGGAAGTGATACAAGTGTTAAGGAGATGACCATATCACTCGAGATTGTCGTAATGAGGTAAAACATCAAGTTCCAAAAACTAAAAAAAGGGTAAGATGGTGCAGGTCCTACCTGACGTCCAAGGATTCATTTGTGGAAAACATAGGCACTTTTCTAATCAGTGTCCAAATCCAAGGGCAGTGAAGGGGAATCACCATTAGCCTCAACAAAGTCCAAGAGAGCAGGGTCACTCTTTTTCTATCACGACAGTTTATGTTGAAGTTCCAAATGATTTGGTGTTAGGTACTCTTGTTGTTCTCAAAGTCTAGAAAGTAACACGGTTGATTATGGTTGTAATAATTCCATTATTTCCTCCAAGTTTTCATAGAATTTAAAGAAAAAAACTGAATTTCTAAAAGAAGAGTTATTAGTCTAGACACATGGTAGGATTATCCAAGCATCAACAGTATTTGGAAACACTAGTATGTACTTTAGTGAGCACAATATTATAGAAATTCTAGTAGACATTCCCATTTTTGAGTTCAACATTATACATGGGATGGATTGGATCTCGAAGTATAACGCTAAGATCAAATGCAGAAGCAAGGAAATATGAACAATCTTGAATGGGAACCCAATAGTTATCTTCCATGGAGAGATATATCAACTAGATATTTTTCTAGAAAAACCTCCTATATCCATATTTATGGAGTTGATCAGTGAATAAAATGAAGGAAATTATATTATAATGATAAAAAATATCATGACCCATCCCCTGGGGCCCGTGCCGTGACTACCCCAAACCCGCCTTCCAAAGGCCAGGGGCTGGCGACAAGCACCAAAGGCATATTCCCTAAAACTGGGAATACATTGCCTTTATAACCTATAAACACACACACAATAAAGAACAGAGTTGGATACAAAACACCATGTAAATTGTATAACAAAAGAGTGCTGGAAGTAAATGGGGCCAAAATACAAGCCCAACCTGAAAGTACAAGTAAAACGGTGATACAATGAAACTAAATAAAATTAAAAGTCAGCTACTGGGTCATCTTCCAAGGTTCCTACCTGAAGGGTAAGTAATGATTGCCTCTTCAGCACTCCTCATCAATCTGTCTCCTCCGTGTACCGACTCATCGTAAGATCCACATTAGGGTACTGTCCAGACCTAGTACTCTCATCCTCAGTCAGTGTTGTCTATATTCTACACCAAACACAATGAAGTGTAGGAATAACCCATGCAGGGGTGAGTATAACGATACATAGTAGGGACCCAGAGACCCTCTAGGTCTCACAAAATCGATCAAGGATAAACACAAAGTATGAAATCCACATATAACCTTACTTAGGTATATGCCCATACATATAAAAATGATATCAAGTAATCCATCTAAATTATGAGGAAAACACAGAGGAACTGAATCATCTCATACCAGGATTTATTCTAGGGTAGTAATTACAAGTAACATTCTTGAACCCTGGGTGGCTGGAGACCTCCTCCTCTATCGAGTAAAGTGGGCATGTCGTGTCACATAGAGGCACTTCCCACTAACCTTGGACTGCTGAGTTACTCCTCCTATCAAGTATCATGGGTCTTCCACATCACACAGAGGCGCTGCCCATCGTGGGTCTGCCGTGTCACACAGAGGTGATCCCCCTCAAACCCTACTGAGGTACTTCTCCTATCGATTATCGTGGGTCTTCCGCGTCACCAAGGCGCTCCCCACTGTGGGTCTTCCACATAACCAAGGCTCTCCCCACTATGGGTCTTCCACATCACCAAGGCGCTCCCCACTAGGCCAGTCAAGTCACTCCAAGTCGAAATGGTCAACAGTTGTCAAGTCTCATCCAGCTACAAGGTCCCCGCACAATGCTCGCTCGTCTCTGGGAGGATCTTCTTCAAAATCTACAAGTAGATACTATGACTTCCATGAAGTCCGACGAAGAAGTTTCTCAAAGTTCCTCCACATCATAGGGATCTCAACATAATAGACAGGACGTCAATCGGACGCTCGGTCTGTGAGTTATTAGCCTTTTAGTCCTAGGGGCCTGGTTGGATTCGTACTCGATCCAACCTAACCTTACCACATCTCAATCCGAAACTCTGTGGAATATACTCAACGAGACAGTCTCACTCCATGATTCTCAACACCACTAATTGTTCGTCAAATAGACGTTCGGTGCCAAAACAATTTCCAAAATAATGTAAAAGGGGTCGTACTGGGCTCGGGTCTGGTCCGACCCGGCCGGACCGACTCGACCTAGGAAAACCTGGCCTGACCAACTGGGTCTAGCCCGGCTTGCAGTGTGGCTTGGCCCATTGGGTCGGTCTGGCCCGTTGGGTCGGTCTGGCCCACTAGGTTCGGCCTAACAGGTCGCGAGGTGCCGTGGAGGGTCACGGAGGGCCACGGGGGGCCGCGAGGGCGCGAGGTCGTGGGGCAGCTTGGAGGGCCAGCGAGCAGCACGAGCCGGGGTGTCTCAGAGGGCTGCGAGTAGCGCGAGCCAGCGTGGCTCAGAGGGCTATGATGAGGGATGTTTGGCCAGGGCGTGGGTCCAGTTCATCCGGGAGGCTAGAGCACCGGGGGGCACGGGGCCAATTTGACGGGGAGGCTAGAGCGCCACGGGGCACGGGTCCAATTCGGCTGGCAGGTCGGAGCACTGTGGGGAGGCCCGTCTAGGGTGCGTAGCTAGTTCCACTGGGAGAACGGAACTCCACAGGGGCACCTCAGGTCACAGAGGTCATGGGTGGCAGCACTGTTTCCTTCGTCACCTTCGTCGCCTTCTTCGTCTTCCTCCATTTCGAAGCACACATCATAGAAGAATGGTGGAGGGGTCGGGCCATGTTCATTTGGCCCACACCCTCCACGTTTAGAGTGGTATCAAGTGGTTCAATTACCTCTTGAATTTCAATGAATTATCAAGAATGGAAGAGATAAGAGTATCAATCAACCAACCTACAACTTCCTGCAAATAATTAAACACAATTAAACCCCTACCTCATTCACTTGATGTCGTTGGCGCAATAAGGTAGTATGATCATTGATTCCCCATAGATGAGGACGGCCCACGTCGGAAGAAGACCTGATAAAGAAGGTTGAAGGAGGTCGTCATTCTTCATTGGCGGAGTGGTCTTCGTTGGAGAGCTTTCTCCCAAGTTTTTACTCTCCCTAATTCCACCAGAAAGAATTTGTTTCCCAAAATAATAGATTCTGAGTTCTATAATGTTTGTTTCCATAAGTTCAAATAGTTTAATTAATTTATTGATGTGTTGGATCAATTAAATGAAGGGAAGGGATGGAAAGATTAATTAAGGAGGGTTGGCATAATTAATGTGGAGGAAGTCAAGAGGATCATCCACATTAATAAAGGAGGTTGAGAGGTTTTTCTTCATAATGAGGGGAGTTCAAGAGGTTCTGGCCTCGGGTGGTCCCCACCACCATAACCACTAAGGGGAGGTTATGGTCTGGTGGTCCCCACTTCTCAACTACCACATGGAGGTTTAGTTCTAGTGGACCCCACATCCCAACAGTCACATGGGTGCTTCAAATAAAAATAAAAATGTCACACACATTTTTTTATTTTATTATTACACGAAAAAACCCAAAAACTAACTTTCACCCTCGACCATCTGTTGTCAAGGTGAAAGTCTCCATAAGTGAAACACGGCGCTGCGAGTCCAGCAGTGCCCTCATATTTCAATTCCGAGCACCAGTTCAAAAGATAGAAAAACATGCTCGCATGTTTAATGAACGTACTCGAAATAATGTTCAGAAATTCATTCTGGGAACTTCAGGCCTCGTAATCACGCGCCGTCAATTTTTGCGTACTAGTAAAATACCCATTTATTTAAAAAAATACAAGGTAATTTTGGGTCTTTACATTCTCCACACCTGAGGGTTTATGTCCCAATAAGCCACAACTCAAACTAAGGGAACAAGTGGGGGTACTGAGAACGCATCTGAGCCTCCTGCTCCCATGTTCTCTCCTTGAGGTTCCAGTGCTACCAGTGAACGCCCACTAGAGGTATCAAATATCCATGAAGGACCCACTCCGATCGATCCTCAATCACTACTGGAACCTCTGTAAAAGTATTCCCATAATCGACGTCCAACTCTCCATGGTCGATGATGTGAGAAGGTTCGTGCACGTATCTCCTAAGCTGGAATACGTGGAAGACGTCATGCACTCGGTGCAACTGTGGTGGAAGAGCTAAGCGGTATTCCACCTCTCCAACTCTTCCGAGGACCTGAAAATGTCCGATGAACATCGAAGATATCTTGCTGCCTCGGCCAAATCTTTGCAAACCTTATCGAGATGAGACTCGTAGAAAGATGTGGTCAACATCCTCGAACTCGAGAGGTTTCTGTCTCCTGTCGGCATAAGACTTTTGCCTACTCTATGCAGTCTTCATCTTCTCCTGGATGATCTGCACCTTCTCTGTGGTAGCCCAAACCATCTCTGGTCCCACGAGTGCTGACTCCCTGTGGTCAGTCCATATCAAAGGAGATCAGAAAGATCACCCGTAAAAAGCCTCAAAAGGTGTTATCCCAATGGTGGAGTGATAGTTTTTGTTGGATGAAAACTCCACCAAAGGAAAGTGATCCTCCCAACTACGACCGAAGTCGAGTACAGAAGCATGCAACATGTCCTCAAGGGTCTGAATGGTCCACTCAGTCTGGCCATCCGTCTGAGGATGGAAGGCAGTGCTCAAAACGAAACTGCATCCCAAAAGCCTCCTGAAACCCCTTCCATAGCCAGGAAGTAAAACATGTATCCTGATTGGATTCAATCATCGATGGTACATTATGTAGCTGCAAAATAGCCTGCACATAGAGGCATCTCATGCTCTCTACTGAACCCTGCTCTCTGATCGGTAGGAAGTGTACCGACTTGGTGAGTTTGTTGACGATCAACCAAATAGAGTCATGTTCACTGGATGTACGTGTAAGTCCTATCATGAAGTCCATGGATATCTCATCCAACTTCCACTCTGGGAACTCTAAAGGTTAAACCAAGTCTGCTGGTACCTGATGCTCTGCCTTCACTTGTTGACAAGTGAGGCACTGTGAGACAAACTTTGCTACAGATTTCTTCATTCCCGACCACCAGTGCTGTCGTCGGAGATCCTGGTACATCTCCACCACTCCTAGATGTACCGCTACAAGGTATGTGTGGAACTACCTCAACACTTCCTCATGAAGTGACACTGGTACCATAGTACATCCTCTGAAGAGGATGACGTGCTCCCCACCTTCATAAAATACATCAGGTGCCTGCCCTGTGGATATCTGAGCACATCGTGTCTCGTAGTCAGTGTCCCCATGTTGTGCCTCCCTGAATCGCTAAAGAAGTGGGGGAGTGACTGTAAGAGACTAAAGGAAAGTTTCTCCATCTCTATCCACAAAGAATATCTACAAATCAGCCAACTGCTCAGTCGCCTCGCCTAGAAAATGTATACCAGATATATTATTGAGTGCATCTGCAAAAATGCTCCCCTTCCCAGGAATATAGATTATCTCTAAGTCATAGTCCTGGAGGAACTCAAGCCAACGTCATTGTCTCAGATTTAGGTCCTTGTGAGAGAAGATATACCTGAGACTATTGTGATCATAGTACATTGTAAAACGTTTTCCGTAAGATAGTGCCACCACATATTCAAGGTGAAGACCACTACCACTAACCCCATGTCATGGTTAGCGTAGTTCTTCTCATGTTGTCTCAGATTGCGAGAACCATTTGTGATCACTTCTCACTCCTACATTAGGAAACATCCTATTCTGGTCTCTGATATGTTGTAGTAGACTATGTACCCTACTCCCTCTTCTAGAAGCCTCAATATGGGTGAACTAGTCAGCCTCTGCCTCAGCTCATGAAAACTCCACTGGCATATCTTTGACCAAACGAAGGGTTTCCCCTTCTTCGTCAAGGCTGATAGTGGTGCTGCAACTCTGGAGAAATCTGGAACAAACCTCCAGTAATATCTGTCCAATCCCACGAAACTCCATACCTCTGTCACACTCTTGGGTGGCTCTCAAAAAAGTACCACCTCAATCTTCACTAGATCTACTGCGACTCTAGCTATTGATACGACATGTCCCATGAAGTGAACCTCTTGGATCCAAAACTGAAACATAGAGATCTTACCATAAAGTTGGTGCTCTCGGAGTGTCTCCAGTACTACTTACAGATGATAAGAAGTCTCCTCCTCAATAGTAGAGTAGATCAGAATGTCGTTGATGAAGACTACTTCAAAGATATCAAGGAATGGCTGAAAGAACCTGTTCATGAGCCCAATAAACACTACTGGAGCGTTGGTCACACCAAGTGGAATAAACAAGAACTCGTAATGGTCATACTAACACCTGATGGTTACCTTCTGCACATCCTCGTCTCGTACTCTAAGCTGATGGTAGCCTGATCTGAGGTCTATCTTCGAGAACCACCGTGCTCCCTTCAGCTGATCAAAGAGGTCGCCAATCCATAATAGTTGGTACTTGTTCTTCACGGTCACTTGGTTTAGGATTCGGTAGTCAACACAAAGCCTCAATCTTTCATTTTCCTTCTAGGAGAATAGAATCGGAGCTGCCCAAGGAGAAACATTGGGCTAGATGAACCCCTTCCCCTGTAAGTCCTCTAGCTGTACCAACTGCTCGCGAAGCTCTGCAAGAGGCATCCAATACACTGGTTTAGATATCGGTGTCATCCCAGGGTACAAGTTAATGTAAAAGTACACATCTCTATGAATTGGTGGACCTCGGTCATCATTAGGGAAAACATCAGCATACTGTTTCACTGTTATAGGATAACTCAGACTCTCCACTTCAACTCCTCCAAGGGTAAGGCTAGCCAACTGATGAGTAATCGGCTACACCCTCCTCCGTGTAAGTCCATCCTGCTCTGCAAAGTCTCTATTCTCACTGGTGAATGTAAACCTGGTCTCATTTGTACGGACACACTGCACTCTGTACCTAATACAGTCAATTTCTTCATGGGATGTAGATAACCATCCCATACCCAAGATGATGGCGTAAGGCCTCAACGCCACTACTAAGAGATCCCAGCCGAAGCTCTCACCTCCTAGAGTATGATCGCACTGCCTACACTAGTGCATAATCGTAGAATCTGGTCTTATAGGAGTCTCTAGACGTAAGGGTTGAACCAATGGATCTGTCGGAATCTCCGAGATCCAAACAAGGGTAGTGGAAATAAAAGAAAGACAGGCACATGTGTCTATAAGTACTACAGCTAAGGTGGAGTATACACATATCGTACCTCGTATCATCTCTGGAGGGCCATGATCGTAAGCCTCAGCTGCCTGGAGTTGAGCTCTCCCCTATCCACCCACTCCCTGCGGTCGGGGTGGTTACGGTAACATCTCGAATGTTCTCCCACCACCAGTTGCACGACCAACTCCTCGGCCATGTCTGCCTGCTCCCTGCATACCTCCTCGGTCAAACCTCTAACTTTTCCTGTGCGGTCCTTCAACTGTATGTTGATCAACCGTACGATGGGTCAGACAGCCACGAGCCAAGTGACCCTACCCGCCACATGCGTAACACTGCTTGCACCTGGCATGGTTGGCTCCACTTCAGGTTCCCCACACAACCGATCCTGAGTTACGTAGTCGTCCACCTGTAGGTCTAGTTATCTTGGACCTCTATGACGTATGTCTACTGATAGCTACAGTAGACACTGCTCATGATGACTTGTAGTGGGTTTTGCTACTGGTGACTGCTTAGTGAGGAAACTCTCCACTAAGAGGGCTCTCCCAAACACGCCTACCTACATTGGGATGCTGAGTGAGATCATTGAAGCTCAAATATCCTGTCTGGTCCCTACTCAAAGGTTCGGGCCCTGAAGAATGGGTCTCGCATCATATATATAGAGTAGTTTGAGAGGATAGTGAACCTCACTGAATACTGAGCCACTATAATGCAGCCCTGCTGCATATGATGTAGCTCATGTATGCGCACTACACAAAGAGTTGCTGGAACACACTCTGCCGGAAACAAGATCTCAAAGTCTTCCCAGAAAAGCATCACCTCATCGTGAACTTGGATCATAAAGCTCCACCATTTTCCTACTAATTCCTTTAGAAGTCTGGCATTAAGGATCACCATGAGATCGGATGGTGTCCCTACCAGTCATAAAACTCTCACCACAGCCTCCAGCCAATCCTTATCCGCATTTGGGTCCATCTCTCCCCTAAAAATGGCTGTTCTCTGGCACTGGAACTCGTGAAACACGCTCAAGTGGTGTGAACTATCAACTGTTGGGGATGGTGGCATCGGTGGCCCAACGGGGAATAGTACCGTTGGTGCCTCCGCTGGTGCCTTTACTGGAAAAGGGCCCTGCACCGAGGCCTTGTCGCTCGGTGGGCTATATATGTGTACAACACTCAGAACTCTAGCAGGAAGTATGTGTGGAGGAATCCTGAAAAGAAACAGCCATGATACGGTCAAAAAGTTCTACCTGGTGAGCTGACCTTGTGAACTGACTCAAAGAGTTCAAAAATAAGACTCTTGAAAACACACATGTAATCATTGTTTTCATGCATGGAGTTGGATATCAGAAGTCAGGGTCCTGGTGTATGGATACGTCGGCCGCTGCACCAAAACTGGACTCCCTGAACTGGAAACCGCACTCATTACCCTTAACACTATTTCTTCACAGGAAAAAAGAGATGAGAGTCCTAAGTTTTGCAGTATAACTGAATCCTCTAATACCAATTTGTCACGACCCGTCCCCTGGGGCCTGTGTCGTGACTACCCCAAGCCCGCCTTCCATAGGCCTTCGGCTGGGGACCATCACCAAAGGATTATTCCCTAAAACTGGAAAGGAATTGCCTTTATAACCTGTAAACACACAAACAAGAAAGCACACAACAGGATACAAAACACCAAATAAACTATATAACAAAAGAGTGCTCAACGTAAAAGGGTCCAGAATACAAGCCCAACTGGAAAGTACAAGTACAACTATGATACAATACATCTAAAGAAAAGGGAAAGTCAGTTGATGGGTCATCCTCCAAGGTTCTTACCTGAAGGATAGTTACAGATCGCCTCCTCAGCACTCTGTGTCGTTCCGTCTCCTCCACATACCGACTCATTGTAAGGTCCTCCTCCAGGTACCATCCAGACCTGGTACTCTCTTCCTCAGTCAGCATTATCCATCGTCTGCACCAAACACAATGAAGTGAGGGCATAGCCCATGCTGGGGTGAGTATAATGATACTCATTAGGGACCCCAAGACCCTCTAGTTCTCACAAAATCTATCAAGGATAAACACAAAGTATGAAATCCACAGGTAATCTTACTTAGGTATATACCCATAAATATAACCAAGTTTTAATGTAATCAATATCAATCATGAGGAAAACACAGAGGAACTGACTCAACTCATACAAGGATTTATTCTAGGGTAGTCGTAACAAGTAACATTCTGAACCCTCAGTTGCTGGAGAAATACTCCTCTATAGAGTACAGTGGGTCGGCCGCATCACACAGAGGTGCTTCCCACTATCCTTGGACTGCTTAGGTACTCATCCTGTCGAGTACTATGGGTCTGCCACATCACCTAGAGGCACGCCCCACCAGGGGGATTCTGTGTCATACAGAGGCGCTCCCCCTCATGGCCTACTGAGGTACTCCTCCTGTCCAGTACTATGGGTCTGCCGCATCACCAAGGTGCTCCCCACTGTGGGTATGCTGCGTCACCAAGGATGTCCCCACTGGGCCAGTCGAGTCACTCTGAGTTGAAATGGTCAGCAGTCGTCAAATCTCAGCCAGCTACTAGTTCCCCACAAAATGCTTTCTCGTCTCTGGAAGGATTCTCTCCACAAGATACAATTCGATACTCTAATTGCCACGAAGTCCCATTAAGAAGTATCTCAAAGGTCCACCATGACATAGGGATCACAACATAACAGACAACACATCAATCAGAATCCTAGTCTGTGAGTAATTTGCCTTTTAGTTCAGGGGTCCCGGTTGGATTCGTGCTTGATCCAACCTGACTATTCCCAATTTCAATCCAAAACTATGTGGAATATACTCAAATGGACAGTCTTGATCCATGATTACCAAAGCCACTAACAGATTTTCAAACGGACATTTGGTGCCAATGATATGTCAAAAAGAATGTAAAAGGGGTCGTAGTGGGCACGGGTCTCGTCCGACCCGGTCAGACCGACCCGGCCCGACCTGGACCACAGTGCAGCCTGGACCGTTTGGTTCGTCCTGCCCACTGGATCTGGCCTGACTAGCTGTGAGGGGCCACGAGAGGTCGCGAGGGTGCGAGGTCGTGGGGCGGCTCTGCCAGGGTGGCTCGGATTGCCGGTGGGTGGCGTGAGCCGGGGAGGCCCGGAGGGCCGCGATGAGGGAAGTTTGGCCGGGGCCCAGGGTCGGTTCCGCCAGGAGGCCGGAGAACTACGGGGGAATGGGGCGGGTTTAGCCGGGAGTCTGGAGCACCGTGGGGCACGAGGTTGGTTTGGCCATGAGGACGGAGTGTCGTGCGGCATGGGGCCGGGTCGACCGGGAGGTCGGAGCGCTGCGGGCCACTAGGCCAGCTCGGCCGAGAGGCCGGAGGGCCGCAGAGTGGCTTAGCCGGGGCGTGGATCCAAGGCCCGTGGACGGTTCAGCCAGGAGACTGGAACACCGTGGGGGTAGCGCAGGTCATAGAGGTCACGGGTGGTGGCGACGTTTCCTTTGTCACCTTCGTCGCCTTCGTCACCTTCCGCCATTTCGATTTACACATAATTGAAAACGGTGGAGAGGTGGTTCCATGTTTGTTTGTCCCACACCCTCTACGTTTATAGTGGTAGCAAGTAGTTCAATTCCTTCTTTAATTTCAAAGAATTATCCAATATTGAAGAGAGAATAATATCAATCAACCACCCTACAACATCCCACAAATAATTAAAAAAGTTAAATCCTTACCTCGTTCGCTTGATGTCGTTGGGATATGAAGGTAGTATGGTCGTCAATTCGCTTTAAATGAGGACGTCCCACATCAAAAGATGTCCCGAGGAAGAAGGTCGAAGGAGTTAGGCATTCTTCGTTGGTGGAGTGTTCTTCGTTGGAGAGATTTCTCCCAAGTTCCTCCTCTCCCCAATTCCACCAAAAATAATATCATAGCCCAAAATAATATATTATGAGTTATATTATGATTCTTGGCATAAAATCAAATAGTTTAATTAATTAATTGAAGTGTTGGCTCAGTTAATTAAAGGGAATGGTTGGAAAGATTAATTAAGAAGGGTTGGCACAATTAATGTGGAGGAAGTCAAGGGCTCCTCCACATTAAGGAGGGGGGGTTGAGAGGTTTTTCTCCGTAATGAGGGGAGTTCAAGAGGTTTCGGCCTCAGGTGGTCCCCACCACCATAACCTCTCATAAGAGGTTAAGTTCGGGTGGTCCCTACCACCATAACCTCTCATTGGAGGTTAAGGTTTGGTGGTCCCCACTTCTCAACTTCCACATAGAAGTTTAGTTCTAGTGGACCCCACCACGGAACACCCACATGGGTGTTGCTAATAAATATAAAAATGTCACACACTTTTATTTTTATTTTATTCTTACACAAAAAACCTAAAAACAAACTTTCACCCTCGACCATCTTCTTTCTAGGTGAAAGCCTACTTAAGCAAAAACTGGTGTTGCGAGTTCACCGGTGCCCTCGGATTTCAATTTCGAGCATCGGTTCAAAATTTAGAAAAACCCACTCGTAAGTTTACTAAATGTACCTGAAATAAAGTTCATAAATTAATTATGGGCACTCCAGGACTTAGAATCACAGGCCGTCAATTTTCACGGACTCGTAAATTTCCTTTTTATTTTAGGAAATTAATCACATGGAAATTATGGGTTTTCACATAAAATTTCCGCATCATCCAGGAATACATTACCATATTTCTTGAGGTGTTACCCGGACCTCCCCCAGAAGGATAGGTAGAGTTCTCCATTGAACTCATACCTGGATCTCATCCGATATAAAAGACCCCATATAGGATGGAAAATGTTGAGTTAGAGGAATTAAATAAACTACTCCAAGATGTTTGGGAGAAGGGGTTTATCCAAATGAGTTTGTTCTCTTAGGGAGCACATATTCTCTTTGTAAAGAAGAAGGATTGATCAATATGACTATCCATTGATTATAAATAACTAAATGGGATCACAGTGAATAATAATGACCCTCATCCCAAAATTATTTACTTATTTTACCAACTTCATGGGGCTCAATTCTTCTCTATGATTGATCTTTGAACTGGTTATCATCAATTGAGGGTTCATAAATAATATATTCCCAAAACTACCTTACAATCAAGATATGGGAATTATGAGTTTGTTGTTATTCTCTTTGGCTTGACTAATGCTCTTTTTATTTTTATATATTTGATGAATTGTGTCTTTATGGACTACCTTGATAACTTTGGGGTAGTTTTTATTGATGATATTCTGATATATTCCAAAATTTTTGAGGAACATGAAAATCCTCTAAGGGTTATTTTAAAAACATTACAGAAGGGGAAGCTTGTTGGAATGTTTAGTAAATTTAAATTTTGGTTAAAAAAGTTTATTTCTTGGAGCACATTACAACATATAAAGGAATCACAGTTGACCCTACAAAGCCAAAGGTTGTAGAGGAGTGGCCCCATCATTCAATAATTACTGAGATTTATAGTTTCCTTAGATTAGTAGGATATTATATTAGGTTTGGGAAAAAATTTCCTGACTTTCTAATCCACTAACCAAGTTAAATCGAAAATGGATCAAGTCCATCTAGAAAAATTAGTGTGAGGAAACATTCTAATAAATGAAAAAGATATTTGTTAATATACCCTTGTTAACTCTACCCTAAAGTGGATAATGAATCATTATTTTTAGAGATGCATCTATGAAAGGGATTTGGTAAATCCTTGTGCAAATTGAAAAGGTATTTGATTATGCATCACGATAGTTGAAGAATCATGAGAAAACTATCCTACGCATGATCATGAGATGGGATGTGGTTGTTTTTTCAATGATGATATGGAGGCACTACCTTTTTGGGGAGACATGTGATATATACACAAACCATAAAAGTTTGATGTTTATTTTAACACAAAAATAATTTAAAATGAGACAAATAAGATGGTTTGAACTTCATAAATACTATAATTATTCAATTCATTATCATCTCAAAAGAGAAAACAACATTTCTGATGAAATAAGTAAGAATGAACTAGTTGATCTTTTTATGATTAGGATTCATAGATAACCACTGATTTATGACGTAGTAAAGCTAGACATGGGAATTGTACGGGAAGGACATCATCAACCATAACCCAAATGATTTCTCAACCATCATTACTAGAGAATATCATGAAATCCTTGAAAAGAAGATACTTTTTTATAGAAAAAGTTTAATGTTATGAAGGATGGGAAGATTCATGAGTTTAATATTGATCAAGAAGGTCTACTGAAGTTTCGTAAAAGACTATGTGTTCCATCTGTTCTGGAAATAAAGAAGGAGTTGATGGGTGATGATCATAGATATTATTTCTCTATACCTCTTGGAATTACAAAAAGGTATAGGGACCTTCGTTATCATTTTTGGTTGGTTGATATGAAAAGGTAGATTGATGACTACACTACAAGATGCCCGATATGTCAGAAAGTGAAGGAAGGTCATCAACTTCCTAAAGGGGTATTACATCCATTACCCATACCATCAGGAAATTGGAACAATATCACCATCAACTTTGTCACTGGACCCCTGATAAATTTCAAAGGAAATAATGTGATATGGGTTATAGTGGATGTAGAGACCCGAAGACTGACGTACATTGACATTACATTACATTTGCGGAATACTTAGTACATAACAAAAACGCACACACAAGGATCGTAATAGTTTAGTGTCTTTGGATACTCGGAACGTAATCTTCTAATCGTGGTGAAAGATCTTCAATATCTCCTATAAAGATCTTCCCTTTTTTTTATACCTAAAACCTTTCTTTATATCCTGGGGAAAAGAAAACATAAAAGGGTGAGCTCAAATGCTCAGTAAGGGTAAACAAAAGAAATATCAATCACATCGTATTCATAAGAACATAACATTTTGGAAATCTTAACCTGCAAAAGAGAGCATAATATCTTAACATGGAACAAATCATAGAAGTGAAAATGAGATCCCCATAATCATATCATAAAACTTGAAACTTTGTGGCATGCACACATAATCATGGAAAATCATTTCTTGTTAGTCATGACTCATTGCCAATACTATCTTAGTGGACAAAGTCCCTTTCTGAACCGAGTTCACTCCTCGTTTCAGTCCTGTATCACTGAACCGAAATAACCTTCCGTTCCAGCCATGTCTATCTCATGAGATATAAAATCTTTACCCAATGCATTGGAGGGAGATATAGGTACCACCCATCTTATAATGAATCCTTTCTTATGTGTGCCACATAATCATAAATCATACATCATCGTATAACACATGTAACAAAAATGGGATTCTTGAAACATCATGACATCATAAAACAAATCATATAAGGTAAAGGAATTCATAAAAATAATTCCATCACAACATGATCAAATCAATGTAATATTAGGGATAAAAACAGAACCCTTTATTATCTTAGATGGAAAATAATTTTGATAAAACTCTTGAACTCCATTCTTGAGGAAAATATCCTTTCTTCTTCAAAAACATTTTTCCTTTCTTAACATGTTATACAACTTTAAAATAAAAGAAGTTGATTAAAAATAGACTTGAAAACTTGTAAAGGAAGATTCTTGTAAACAATGTTTTAAAAATACATTCATGCCGTATAAGTTAAAAAGAAAACATTCTTCTCGTACTTTTGTCGGAAAAGTCAAAAAGTACCTCGTACGAAAAAGCGACAAAAGATTCCTTTCATATTCTTTACTAAAACTCACCGAAGGGTAAAATTGGATTTAAACTATTGTAAGTGGATGGAAACAATATTACATATTTAGGGAACATGGATGTGGATGATAAAATACACCCCAGTAAATGCCAAAGTAAAAACAATCTCGGATAAAAATGAGATTGCGATATTTCCCTTACCTTAGGTCCGATTTGCTTCGTATGTGTCCGAACCTCCTGTATAATGATTTAAATAATGTCATTGACTTATTAAAGAATCATATTCATTGTTATGATATCATATATGGTTCACTTATGACATTATATTACCCGTTCTTTTGTAAATTCCATGTTAAAGAAGCGTTTTGGGTAAAATCGTTTCATTTATCGTAGGTGTTTTGACTTTTTGTTCTTGACATTATTATTACTTATATCATGATTTACTTACATCCAGAATATAAAATATGATTTATATATCATATATATTCAGTATATATATATATATATATAATAGATAGATAAATGAAATGAAAAACACCGTTCATGGAGACGGTAGTCCGTACGTACGCATGAACGCTATTTTTCTTTCTTTATTGTCTTGAATGGAAGTAAGTAGATGGAATACATATATATATATACATAAATCCAGTATCATTATTATGTCATATATTTCATTAGTACTTATTATATATACTTTATAATCATTCACGAATGGTTAATCATTAAGAATGAATCTCATCGCGTTGTGGAGACGGTATTCCGTACGTACGCACGAGCGATGATATCATTTCCATAATTATTGAATTGAATTGGAGTGGATTATACAATATATCAGAATCAATATGATGTTGTAATAACTATGTATAGTTATTCTTTACACCATTATACCCATCCTTGTATGGTGATGGTGGAAAATAGATTACACCACGGCGTGGAGACGGTATTCCGTACGTACGCACGCGCGGTGATTTCTTTTTCCGTAGGATAGATAGATGGTGAAATAGGGTTATTTAATACTTATAATAACATATCAGTATATGAGGGATACTGATGTTATTACTTCATAATGAAACAACCTAAGAATAAGAAGTGGAAGAAGAAATAAAGATGAAAGAATTGGTAACGGTAATTACCTCTTCTTTGAAGCGCCTCTTTGAGACCTCCTCTTAGGGCACTAAAATTGGTCTTTGAGGAAGACCAGAACCTCTAAGATGTTTCTAGGGAAGTGGAGAAGAGATTTTGGCAGGGTTTGGCCGATCTTGAGTGCTCAAATTGGTGTGAGGAGGAGGGGGAGGAGGTGTCCTTTTATAAGGGAGGAGAGGGGCACCTTAGGAATATCTCAAAATATTATTTTATATTAAAGTCAAAACCGGTTTATAATGGTTCCAAAGGGTCTTATTTCGAAGATAAAGTGGGGATGGGTCTAAATCCTATCAACCAATAGGATTTAGACAAGTTTAGGTTATTATTTTAACCTTATCAATTAGATTTAACTCTAAGTTAAATAATTTAACTTTTACCGTGTCTTTTGTTTTCTTTCACTATATGGTTACTAAACTTACTATAACATGCCAAAAGAACCCCAAATTGTATATTATTAATAAATATATCCTTATCTAAGTCATTTGGCCTAACCTTAGATTTTTAGGAATAAAATAACAATTAATAATATAATATTTGATTTAAAAACTATTTTGTGTCAATTTTGACACTATTTGATATATGATTTTTGTGAAAGTCATAACAGAATTATATGTTCGAACCAAGTTGATTAAATCAACACTAATATATCATAGTAACCTATAAAATTAGTTTAAGTCATAAAAAGTCTCAAATTACATTCATTTGAGCATTTATAACATCAATTATGTTAATATTTCCTTAAAAGGGTAATTACTTCATCATCGTTGTGTCATAAATAAATTAATTTATTTAAAGTCTAAAAATTATAAATAAAATATCATTATGTAGGAAATCTTTTTATCTTTCTAATGAATATTTATAGTCGAATTTATCTTATGTATAACCCCATATTAAAAATGTTTTAGTTATTAAACGTTGATTTTAACTATTTTAACTATTCATTAAATAATATAATATTAAATGTCATAATCTAATCCAAGTGGACCTAAATGGTCATATTATATTCATAAGGTTGTTTTTGGTCGAATTACACTTATCCAATAGAATTAGGACATGTGTTAGGGTAATAGTAATATCATATTTACCCTTAGTTACCCTATTTACTATTAACCGTGGTAAAAAAAAGTAAAAAGTTACTGTTCACCAAAAATTATTTTCATCTCATTGAACAACATTTTACTTACTGACATCAACCGTGTGTCTCGGATTTTTGAAATTCCATTCACAGAAGCGGTAAAATTAAGATTTATGAAGAAATTAATCTTTTTTAACTACCACTTAGTAGTTTCACTATTCATCAAAAATTGATGTTTTTCAGAACAATGCCAAAATTTCATCCTAAGCTATATTTCATATTCCGAATTCAAAAATGAAGTCTATTTTACCAAATTCATATCATAGAATTTTCATTAATTAATTTTATAATTAAATCCCGCTGTTAAAACAAATAGCGTGTTTTTAAGAAACAATATCTATCAAAAGATTGACACTTGATTATGTCTGGTTTAAATGTGAAATTACATCCAATGAACAACATTGTATTAAATTGTAAAAATATATTCTAAATATACTTTAAAACCACTCAAATTAATAATTTATCACTATTAATTATTTCGATTAAAAAAGTTGTTTTTAATTATAATTTAGTAATTTTCACTATTCATCAGAATATGAAAGTTATCCGAAAAGTACCAAAATTTCACCTTAGGCTAAATTCGATACTCTGAATCCAAAAATGAAGTTCATTTTGAAAAATAAGATTTAAAGAGTTTTAAAAAGTGTTTATTACTATTCATAACGGCTAGTTTTAATAATATTTTAATAGCATATCGTGGTTTAGTGAAACTCGGTATTGCGTATTACACACGCTATCGAGGAAGGTCGTGATTGCGTGTAATGCAAGGCAAGTCAAGGATGCGTGTTGTGCAAGCTCCTTTTGGTGTAGCGTACAACACAAGACTTTAATAAAATTAAAAAGAATATTTTTTTATAAAATCTTGGGCTGTTACATTCTACCCCCCTTAAAATGAATTTCACCCTCGAAATTCGTCGGGGTTATAAATGGTTTACTATTCGAAAGTTTCTTTAATAGAAACCCACATCGTAAAAAGGAATATCAAAACCAATCTTTAAAAACAAAAGTATGAAACGTAACGGTTACCCAAATAAACTAATCATTGGGTTTCCACATAGGTGAAAATATGGATATGGAAGAGAAATCTAACCATCATGTTCTGATGGAGAGTGGTAGAGAACATGGCTATGGAAAAGCCAATAATCACAAATCCAAAAATTTGTGACGATCTAAGGTACCATCCGATTCATCAGGTATAAGATCACTAGGACAACATTTTTGGTTTTCAAGATCATTTCCCTAAAGTTGAAAATTTGAATTAGAATAAATACTTACTTTATTTTGGTACAATCTCACTGTTGTTCGTGCCTTGACCAATTTCCACTTCATCTCTTAAATAAATTAAGTTGAATTTGTTATTCATGAAGTGTTAGCAGATCATGTGATAGAATGACGGGTCATTCCATCTGTCTCAAACAAAAGGTTAGCAAAAATTATATGCATAAGTCGATCTATAGTGAGATTAATCATATATGGTTCCTAAAATGGACTTATACTTCATATATCATACTTCTTAATATAATAAAACTAGTTTCTACTAAACAGGGACTTCCTGTAGGCCAGTGGTAGGCGATAAAGGCCAGTCGCACTTCGGTTGTGGGTTCGATTCCCACAGCCTTGTCCGAAGCGATGGGCTGTCGCCCGTCCTGCAGGTTGTCCTTTTTCCAAAACTATATAACATCCCATCAATAATATCGAAAAAAAACTTATATCCTTAAACAATACTCACTTATGTCCAACATAATCCATTCCAATCTTTAGGCTTATCCATAATACTGCAGTCCACTCCCATATATCATAAGATATGTTTTGTTGGTCCCATTCCAATCATTCAAAGTCCTTAATCATGTATTCTCTTGAATACCTTAGTGAAAACATGAATGCAGTTTAAAGTTAACACTTTCCACATACCAAAATCCTCAAAATTCTATATACTCAAACCATGATATCACTTAGTCCTTATATCAATCATGAGCTCATGAATACTATCAAACATAT
Source organism: Viscum album (assembly GCA_963277665.1). NCBI lineage: Eukaryota > Viridiplantae > Streptophyta > Magnoliopsida > Santalales > Viscaceae > Viscum > Viscum album. The sequence continues at coordinate 1,896,086,262 of OY728119.1, forward strand.
TAGATTCTCTTTATTCCTTCATTATGCGCATATCATCTACATTCCAAAAGTATCTGAAAAAACATTCATGGATACTGGTAACATTAATCATACTTTCAAAACTCAATGAAAGATAACAGTGTAACAATCCTTAGATGTCTCTTTATTCTATAGTACCATGAGATTACTTATACAACATTACACATGATAAACATGTAATTATTCCACTACATTCTTAAACCATTTACCGGGCTTCAAAAATTCTTTCATCTCACATATCATTTGTAGTCTCTTCATCATCATTCACATAAATACTACCCATATGACCATACTGATTCTCTTCATGAGTCTTTCCCTTAGGGAATTTGTTTTCATAATGGTCATACATTCCACATTTAAAACACTTAACCATTTTTGATGTCGTAGCAATACCATTATCCTCATCCATGGTGTTAACCGACCCTTTTCCTTTGCACTTAATTGCTTTGTGTCCTTCTTTTCCACACCCAAAGCATCTTCCAGTTCCCTTGAAACATTCTCCTTGATGCCTCTTCCCACATGATTTACATAGGGGAAATTGAACTTTCTTTCCTCTATGATCATCATGAAACTCCATCTTTCTCTTATTAGCCGAGTCAGGAAACTTACCAAATTTTACTTTATTGATCATATTATGAGATTGTTGATTCGGCATAATAATGATGTTTGGACTTCCAAATCCCATTTCATTATGAAGAATATCATTCCATTGTCCATCATATCCTCCATTATCGTGAATCATCTTGTTTCCAGCCATTTTCTAAAACCCAAAAAAAATAGTGTGAGAGGCAAAAATCATGCTAGGGAAAACAACATAATAAAGGGGTAGTACCCTCAATATCTAACATCTTAGGTTAAATTCGAAGATCGTTAGTGCAATTCTTGGACTATAACCTATACGTATACTTAACCTTAGAGACATCCCTAGACATACCTTAGAAATATCTCTAGGGATCTCACTAACGTTTTCGCATCCTAGTTTCCAAAGGTTGACTAAACCTTTCCTCTGATACCAACTGTAGAGACCCGAAGCCTAACGTACATTGACATTACATTACATTTGCGGAATACTTAGTACATAACAAAAACGCACACACAAGGATCGTAATAGTTTAGTGTCTTTGGAAACTCGGAACGTAATCTTCTAATCGTGGTGAAAGATCTTCAATATCTCCTATAAAGATCTTCCCTTTTTTTTACCTAAAACCTTTCTTTATATCCTGGGGAAAAGAAAACATAAAAGGGTGAGCTCAAATGCTCAGTAAGGGTAAACAAAAGAAATATCAATCACATCGTATTCATAAGAACATAACATTTTGGAAATCTTAACCTGCAAAAGAGAGCATAATATCTTAACATGGAACAAATCATAGAAGTGAAAATGAGATCCCCATAATCATATCATAAAACTTGAAACTTTGTGGCATGCACACATAATCATGGAAAATCATTTCTTGTTAGTCATGACTCATTGCCAATACTATCTTAGTGGACAAAGTCCCTTTCTGAACCGAGTTCACTCCTCGTTTCTGTCCTGTATCACTGAACCGAAATAACCTTCCGTTCCAGCCATGTCTATCTCATGAGATATAAAATCTTTACCCAATGCATTGGAGGGAGATATAGGTCCCACCCATCTTATAATGAATCCTTTCTTATGTGTGCCACATAATCATAAATCATACATCATCGTATAACACATGTAACAAAAATGGGATTCTTGAAACATCATGACATCATAAAACAAATCATATAAGGTAAAGTAATTCATAAAAATAATTCCATCACAACATGATCAAATAAATGTAATATTAGGGATAAAAACAGAACCCTTTATTATCTTAGATGGAAAATAATTTTGATAAAACTCTTGAACTCCATTCTTGAGGAAAATATCCTTTCTTCTTCAAAAACATTTTTCCTTTCTTAACATGTTATACAACTTTAAAATAAAAGAAGTTGATTAAAAATAGACTTGAAAACTTGTAAAGGAATATTCTTGTAAACAATGTTTTAAAAATACATTCATGCCGTATAAGTTAAAAAGAAAACATTCTTCTCGTACTTTTGTCGGAAAAGTCAAAAAGTACCTCGTACGAAAAAGCGACAAAAGATTCCTTTCATATTCTTTACTAAAACTCACCGAAGGGTAAAATTGGATTTAAACTATTGTAAGTGGATGGAAACAATATTACATATTTCGGGAACATGGATGTGGATGATAAAATACACCCCAGTAAATGCCAAAGTAAAAACAATCTCGGATAAAAATGAGATTGCGATATTTCCCTTACCTTAGGTCCGATTTGCTTCGTATGTGTCCGAACCTCCTGTATAATGATTTAAATAATGTCATTGACTTATTACAGAATCATATTCATTGTTATGATATCATATATGGTTCACTTATGACATTATATTACCCGTTCTTTTGTAAATTCCATGTTAAAGAAGCGTTTTGGGTAAAATCGTTTCATTTATCGTAGGTGTTTTGACTTTTTGTTCTTGACATTATTATTACTTATATCATGATTTACTTACATCCAGAATATAAAATATGATTTATATATCATATATATTCAGTATATATATATATATATATAATAGATAGATAAATGAAATGAAAAACATAGTTCATGGAGACGGTAGTCCGTACGTACGCATGAACGCTGTTTTTCTTTCTTTATTGTCTTGAATGGAAGTAAGTAGATGACATACATATATATATATACATAAATCCAGTATCATTATTATGTCATATATTTCATTAGTACTTATTATATATACTTTATAATCATTCATGAATGGTTAATCATTAAGAATGAATCTCATCGCGTTGTGGAGACGGTATTCCGTACGTACGCACGAGCGATGATATCATTTCCATAATTATTGAATTGAATTGGAGTGGATTATACAATATATCAGAATCAATATGATGTTTTAATAACTATGTATAGTTATTCTTTACACCATTATACCCATCCTTGTAAGGTGATGGTGGAAAATAGATTACACCACGGCGTGGAGACGGTATTCCGTACGTACGCACGTGCGGTGATTTCTTTTTCCGTAGGATAGATAGATGGTGAAATAGGGTTGTTTAATACTTATAATAACATATCAGTATATGAGTGATACTGATGTTATTACTTCATAAGGAAACAACCTAAGAATAAGAAGTGGAAGAAGAAATAAAGATGAAAGAATTGGTAACGGTAATTACCTCTTCTTTGAAGCGCCTCTTTGAGACCTCCTCTTAGGGCACTAAAATTGGTCTTTGAGGAAGATCAGAACCTCTAAGATGTTTCTAGGGAAGTGGAGAAGAGATTTTGTCAGGGTTTGGCCGATCTTGAGTGCTCAAATTGGTGTGAGGAGGAGGGGGAGGAGGTGTCCTTTTATAAGGGAGGAGAGGGGCACCTTAGGAATATCTCAAAATATTATTTTATATTAAAGTCAAAACCGGTTTATAATGGTTCCAAAGGGTCTTATTTCGAAGATAAAGTGGGGATGGGTCTAAATCCTATCAACCAATAGGATTTAGACAAGTTTAGGTTATTATTTTAACCGTATCAATTAGATTTAACTCTATGTTAAATAATTTAACTTTTACCGTGTCTTTTGTTTTCTTTCACTATATGGTTAATAGACATACTATAACATGCCAAACGAACCCCAAATTGTATATTATTAATAAATATATCCTTATCTAAGTCATTTGGCCGAACCTTAGATTTTTAGGAATAAAATAACAATTAATAATATAATATTTGATTTAAAAAATATTTTGTGTCAATTTTGACACTATTTGATATATGATTTTTGTGAAAGTCATAACAGAATTATATGTTCGAACCAAGTTGATTAAATCAACACTAATATATCATAGTAACCTAGAAAATTAGTTTAAGTCATAAAAAGTCTCAAATTACATTCATTTGAGCATTTATAACATCAATTATGTTAATATTTCCTTAAAAGGGTAATTACTGCATCATCGTTGTGTCATAAATAAATTAATTTATTTAAAGTCTAAAAATTATAAATAAAATATCATTATGTAGGAAATCTTTTTATCTTTCTAATGAATATTTATAGTCGAATTTATCTTATGTATAACCCCATATTAAAAATGTTTTATTTATTAAACGTTGATTTTAACTATTTTAACTATTCATTAAATAATATAATATTAAATGTCATAATCTAATCCAAGTGGACCTAAATGGTCATATTATATTCATAAGGTTGTTTTTGGTCGAATTACACTTATCCAATAGAATTAGGACATGTGTTAGGGTAATAGTAATATCATATTTACCCTTAGTTACCCTATTTACTATTAACCGTGGTAAAAAAAGTAAAAAGATACTATTCACCAAAAATTATTTTCATCTCATTGAACCACATTTTACTTACTGACATCAACCGTGTCTCTCGGATTTTTGAAATTCCATTCACAGAAGTGGTAAAATTAAGATTTATGAAGAAATTAATCTTTTTTAACTACCACTTAGTAGTTTCACTATTCATCAAAAATTGATGTTTTTCAGAACAATGCCAAAATTTCATCCTAAGCTATATTTCATATTCCGAATTCAAAAATGAAGTCTATTTTACCAAATTCATATCATATAATTTTCATTAATTAATTTTATAATTAAATCCCGTTGTTAAAACAAATAGCGTGTTTTTAAGAAACAATATCTATCAAAAGATTGACACTTGATTATGTCTGGTTTAAATGTGAAATTACATCCAATGACCAACATTGTATTAAATTGTAAAAATATATTCTAAATATACTTTAAAACCACTCAAATTAATAATTTATCACTATTAATTATTTTGATTAAAAAAGTTGTTTTTAATTATAATTTAGTAATTTTCACTATTCATCAGAATATGAAAGTTATCCGAAAAGTACCAAAATTTCACCTTAGGCTAAATTCGATACTCCGAATCCAAAAATGAAGTTCATTTTGAAAAATAAGATTTAAATAGTTTTAAAAAGTGGTTATTACTATTCATAACGGCTAGTTTTAATAATATTTTAATAGCATGTCGTGGTTTAGAGAAACTCGGTATTGCGTATTACACAAGCTATCGAGGAAGGTCGTGATTGCGTGTAATGCAAGGCAAGTCAAGGATGCGTGTTTTGCAAGCTCCTTTTGGTGTAGCGTACAACACAAGACTTTAATAAAATTAAAAAGAATATTTTTTTATAAAATCTTGGGCTGTTACAGTGGACCCACTCACCAAGACTTACCATGTTATCTCTATTAGGGAAGGTTTATCTCTTGATCTACTTGCAAGGATTTGAGGGAAGGAAGTGGTAAGTCGGTATGGGGTATCACTCTCTATTATTTATGATAATGATCTAAGGCTCACACCAAAAATTCTAGAGAAGTCTTCAACATGCTCTAAATATAGAATCGAATTTTGGTATGGCCTATCATCCTCAAAATGATGGAAAATCTAAAAGGACTATTTAGAAACTTGAGGAAATGCTAAGAATCTGCTCTATAGAATTTAAAGGTGGATGGGATCAGAATCTCCCACAAGATGAGTTCTCTTACAACCATAGCATCAATTCAAGCATTCAAATGTCACCCTATGAAGATATATATAGAAAGAGATGCAGGACTCATGCATGTTGGGATGAAGATGGTTAGAGAAAGATTATTGGGACTGATCTGGTGCAAGTGATGATATAAAAGGTTCATGCCATCCAAAAACACATTAAGGATGATCATATTCAAGAAAAGATCTATGTTGACATCAATTTATGGGAATTGGAGTTTGATGTTTGTGAACAATTATTTCTTTGAAAATCACCTTGTAAGTGATTCATGATGTTTGGGAATAAAAGGAATCTCATCCCAAGGTACATTGGACCCTATAAAATTGTTGACCGTGTAGGAACAGTGGCTTATCGACTTGAACTTCTTCCAAATCTGGCACAATTTCATGATATCATCCACATATCTCTATTGAGGAAGTACATAACTAACCATTCACATGTTATAAATACGGAGGTGGTATAATTGGAACATGACCTCACTTATGAGGAGTACCTAATGGATATCTTGGATTGTAGAGACAAATTTCTATAAAGGAAAACTTCCAACCTTGTTAAAGTGTTGTAGAGGAACAACAAATATGAAGAATCCATGTGGTAACTAGAAGAGTGTATGAGGCAGAAGTACCCATGCCATTTTTCTTTTGTGGGTAAGAGTTGAAATTTTAGGGAAGAAATTTCTTGGGAGGATAATGTAATGACCCTAACTTTTTCAAAAATAGTTATTTCATGAAAATGTATGGTTTTTTACTCAGTAAAACTATATCCCTTTATTAATGAAGTTAGTATAATTAAAATGAGAGAGTTGGGTTTCGACTGTTATATGAGTGTTGGTCAATATGAATGTTGCAAACTATAATTGTAATGTTAAGATTCTTGATTATAAATTGAAATGATAACGGTTATTATTTTAGAAAGAAGAGTCGATGGCCTCATCTTGTACACTCAGGCCATATGAAGCCCATTTTTCCGAGCTTAGGAGGGAGGTTGCGTGGTTGGGCTTCACTCTAGACCAAGCCCAATCCAAACTTCAACATGTTAAGCTTGAATGAAATCACTTACGGGAGAAGTTCAAGTTGATAGAATTAACCACTCATGCAATGTTGTTCGGGCCACCCAAAGATTCTATCTCTATTTCACACCTTACCCTTAGGTCATATGCTAGCGTTATAGGGTTTATGTAACAAGGCCTTGGTTACTTTGTGTAATACCTTGGTATAAATAAAATCATTAGTTAATCATTATTGTTTTATGAATGATTTTATTTACAAAGTATAAATTTGATTAAAACAAATTTGATAAACTAATTTTAGAATTAAAAATTATAATTTTCAGTTATTTTTCATATATAGATAATTTTTATGGTAAAATAAACATTATTTTTGAATTTCAAATGTCAAAATTAGCGTAGGCTGAATTTTTAGATGTTTTATAAGAAGTTTCAATTTGATTAATAGTATTTTATGAATTGAATTTTTTTGATGAATAATATTTGATGAATAAATTTTTTTGATGAATGGTAAAAAAAAATATTTTATTATTAAATAACTTTTTAGTGAAATGGATTTCAAAAATCTTACATACATGGTTGAAATCAGGGTTAAAATATGGTTCAACAAGATTAAAAAAATTTGGAGGATATAAATGTTAACCTTAGGAATAGTAATTTTACCCTTATGAATGGAAATTTGACAAATGGAATTGTAACAACACCTAAGGAGTTATAAATATTTTTTAGTCATCTTAATTGATAATGTGATATAATTATATAATAGTATAAGTAAATAATTGTTTTTGAAATTGTTAGTAAAGTATAATATTTTATTTATCTAATTTAGATTACAATGAAATTAATTTTTATAAAATGTATTTCAATTTTTAATTGTACACATTGAAAACGGTTATGGTGATTTTTTGGAATTTTTTCAGAAATAGTTGAATATTTGGTGAATAGTAAAAATACAGTTATGGGTTTTTGATAAGTTTAATGACATCATTAATGATGTAATAATGATGTGATAATTATTTAATAATGTTGGTAGAATATTGTGTAGCAACATACGTTATGAGGTGTCCCAAAGGCCCAATACCATGGGAAAATACAATGGGAATGCCCATGGTTTTACAAATACCAATAATTAGGTGTCCCATGGAAATTAATAAAATATTATCTCACTTTTCTTATAAATACCAACCCATTCCTTCATTTATTTCCTTTGAAATTCCTCATAAAAAAATATATGGTCTTTTTATCTCCCAAGGAGTCCTTCCAAGGTTCCTTAAATCCCCCCAAGGTTCCAACCATTGATTTTTTGATGTCACTCTTCAAGGTAAGGGAATCTTTCACCCTCCTCTTTTAGTCAAGAATTCTTTTATGTTTTGTCTTTTAGTTTCCATTTTCTTATGTTGGGGTATGATATTATATATCCATATTTATGTCCACTTTATTTACAAATGATTCGATACCCTTTTCACTCTCATTAATTTATTTTCATAATTTTTAAGTGACGCCATTATGGTGCCAAATGTTTGTAAGGGAATTCACAACTTATATTTTGCTTTCAAATTCTTTTTTATGTGGTTTTTATTTAAAATTTACATACCATGTTGTTATATAAATTTTATTATATCATTGTGCTATATTATGACTCTCTTATGAATGGGTAACCTCTGTCCCCTCACTTTTTATTTTTTCTCAATCCGTATTTTATATCTGTTATGCTATAGCATTTTCGTCTCAAAATCTATCTATTTTTTTGCAAGAAATTATCTTATTAAATTTTTTTGAATACCCAAAACTATTTCATTTATAGGGGTATTCATCAAGAAATAAAAATTATTTATTTTATTCTGTAATTTTTATACATAAATCCACCATTCTTTTTTTGTGGGGTATAAATGACACAGAGATCGTGTTTTTAAGTACATTTTAAAACGCCAAGATTTTGATATGAACCACATTTCTTTTACTATCTGTGGGTTATTTATAAAATGTTTGATTATGATCTATGTTGATCACATGAAAATAAATACATATTAAGGTTGTTCCCTAATATAAATCCAATGCATAGGTTAAAGGAACTAAAATATAGAGATGAAAAGTTTTATGAAGCCCAGGTGAATAACATTGGTAATTGTTTTGACACTGTGGGGTTGGACATTGGTGATATGATTATAAATGTATAAATTAAATGTTTTAGATACATTTTAAATTTATGTTTCAAGTTATAAATATTACTATATGCCTCTTTATCATGTATTTATGATATTTTCCATGTTCTTATTGATATCGCTCAAGTTCACATGTAAACTGTTTCACTTGTTTTCTTTACTGGGCCTTATGCTCACCATTTCCTTTGATATATGTCTCCAGGTTATGATATGCAGTAATTATAATTAGGATGAAAATTTAAATAATCCTTTAAATAGTATTAATATAATTTATATGTTTTCATGTATTATGTACCTTTTTCCAAGACACTAGACACTAAAGATACTCTATTTGTAATGTAATGAAAAGTTATGTAATAAGAAGGTGGGATGCCACAACCATGATGATGAATATTTTGGATGTATTTTCAATCTATAATTTTTAATATCTTGAGAATTACACTTCATGTTGTATGTATTCTTAGATGACAGGAATAATATTTTAATCATGGATTCAGAGGAATGAAATACATACCATGGTAAGAGTTTTCTTCTTATAGTTCATCCTAGGTTTACATTGATTTGGGAACTCTTTATTGTTCATTGACTTCCATATTCTAATTAAACATATTATTCATTCTTCCTTATCATACTCTTCTCCCCAGTAAATAATGAAATCATTATGGAATTCATGTATCTTTCTATAACTGTGTCTATATTTTTTTTGTTATTTTTTTATTCTCATTAAATAATTAAGGGATCTTAGCTTTAGTAAATGGATCACGAAGAAAATTTAAAATCATGGAGATTTAATTTATAGTAATTTCATATAGAAACATGATATGATACACCATAAGTAGAAAAGACAATTTAGAATACTTGTCACACCCTTCATACTGTTCTAAATGACCATCTTCAACTAATTCTAAAAACTCATTTTTTGATCATTGAGGTTCTGAGAAAGATTAACCTATGAAAGATCAACCAATGGGTCTATTAATATATTAAAATATTATACATTGTATCATGTATATCTAAATGATTCATTTATCAAATTTCAAACTGAATTCTCATTTAGTGGATCACATTGTGTTTCGTTGAAAGGATTTTTATTATTTTCGTTGTCCATAAAATTTTATTCACCATGAAAAATAAAACATGCATATAAACTAAGAAACTGTTTCAATATAAAAAGGGCACATACTTAATTTCTATTCAACCATCGCTTGAATTGAAAACCATTACACAAAAGTATTATTCAATCATACACTGATCAGTTTTCAATTGCATAATTTAAAAATTCTTTCAAACCCAAGACTCTCTGAGGTGTGTTTTGAGGTTAATTAATTCAACATTTATCCATAGGTATTGGACTCTCACTATTCTACCTATACATTTAGATACAAGGATATAAATTTTTAATCAAATAGGTACCATAGAAATTTAACATCACCCCACATCGTCATTGACTAGGGTATGGTCTTGATTTGACATAACACAAATTCATAATAAAAATGATTTAATATAACTTTTAAAAAATAATAAATCAATAAATATTTCTCATAATGATAAAATGGTCAAAATGTTGTGGAATATATTAACTGACCCAATGAGATGGGTTAGAATGATGTCAAGCATACTATTATCACTCCACAATAATACATGAACAAAATTATTCTATTAAAAGATATATAAATTTTTTTCTTTGCATGTTAAGATTTTTTTATTTTAGAAACATGATTTTCTCTATTAATATCTCGTGTTTCGATAATTATGAAATCATGGTTTTTTGTATCTCAAAACAAGAACTTGGGATTATTATATTTGGTGAACGTTTTTCCATATGAATCATAGAATTGAATGCAATTATGGTTTTATCATATTTTTAGAATCCATTTGGGAAGATGTACTCAACATAAATAGAGTATCACATATAAAAAGCATCATGTAATATAATGCTACATATATTATAGTAAGGATTATGAATTTTACTCATGATTAATAGTATTTTACATTTTTTATATTGACTTTCTGATATAATTTACAAATAAGTGAATACTTTGGCAAGTTACATGTGGCTTCTATTATTAAACTCTAGGCTACATAATCAGGATTTTTTAATGAAAACCCCTCTATGAAACATCTAAAACCACTATTATCCCCATGAAAACCCACAATGTCCATTAAGGTGGGAAAAATAGGAAAATTATCATTTTAAAAAACATTAAAAAATTTATTAAAAGGGGAAGTGACAGAAAACTGAAAGATTTGGCTACATCTTGATGAAAATATAAAAGATTCATGCCTCACACCACTCATCAACAACACTCTAGGATCTTATATCATTCCGCATGAATGAAATAATTAAATATATAAATTTATAAATAACTATTCAAAATTTAAAAAATTGTAATAGTCACCTAACGAAATATTGAGTTGAATCCACTCTCCAAAACATAGGGAAACATTTGATAGATGGTCTATAACATAACCCTGAAATCATCTTAGAAAAAAATCCCCAAAAAACAACACTAAATTACATATATCCTTATATAATTTAATTGATACCCAAAAAAATATATTTGGAAATTACACGTTCAATGACTTCAAGGGGGTTGAAGTCAACAGGAAAAGGGAAATTGAGGTTATTGTTGGGGTTTTCCATAGAAGTGAAGGGGTTTCTGTAAGGTCCTCTCCAGGGAGAAGGGGATATAGGGTCATAAGTATCATTAAAGAGGAGGGATGGTGGCAGCCAGGAGTAGGTGGGTCGGTATCACGGGGGGTATCTCTTGGGAGTGGGGGTGTGGTCAAGGGGTTTCGGTGTGGGGATATGGGGATGAATTAGCTTTTTTAAAATATTTAGTGGTGTTAAAAATAAAAAAACTAAATTATAAAATAAAAAAATATATTTGGGTTTATATTAAACCACCTATATATTATAAATTACATTTAATAATACCTATTTATCCATGATTATTAGTGTCTCTTCTAATAAAATACCACTAATGCCTATTTTGTTTATATTGTGGCCAGTATGGAGTTTCTTTTGGGGTTTTTGTTGTTTCATTTTTATAGGTAACATAATGATGGAATGAAACATGAAGAGCACGGCATGATAGAGAATTTTGGTACTGTTGAAAAATGAAATAAAGAGATCTACTTAGTTAACATCCTTTATCAACATGATGAGCCTATATGAATGGTTGAATTTTATTGTGGTGGATGTTTTAAGGCTCCTTAATTTATGTTCTCATCAAGGAAATTTTAGGTTTTAAATAACCTAACTATGTTTCAATAATCCAGTTCAATTTGGAAAACTTATTTTCTTATAATCATGGATCACTGTTATTGGATTTGTTGTAAATTTATGATTGTATTTTTTTAATAACTATTTAATGGTTTGAAATCGTTTGAGACTAAATTGAATAAGTGAGGAGACGATAGAATGTGGCTCCGAGTGTGAGTGTTACATCCAACCCTATAAATTTTAATAATGGGTACCCAGTTACATTGCAACATGTGTTCGATAGTAGTTAAAGTACCATGATAATATTGTTATTTCATTGGCGGGTACCCAGTGATTTTGGAGTGTGTAAAAAACAACAAAATTTTAATTTTAATATCATATAATATAAATATGAAAAATTATATAGTTAAATATTAAATATATTGATGATATTATCAGTTATATGATTAAATATATTATTAATGATTATATTGATAAGATTATATTAATTTAGATTTATTAAATATTTTAAAAAATAATAGTTATATTATGAATAAGTAATTAAATTATTAAGAAATAATTTATATAAATTATATTTTTAATTAGTGAATATATTAATAATATTGTCAATTCTTAATTATCTTAATTACTCAAATAATTTTTAATAATTATATCATTAAATATTTAAGGTTTTAAATTAATTTGAGGCTCTATTGAAGAAGTGAGAAGAGGAGATAATGTGGGTCCCAGTGTGAGTGTCTTTTGGTACCCTATAAAAGAAAACAATGGCTACCAAACATTCTACCAACATCATGTGTGGGGTTGAAGTGTGGTCAATTCCTACACATCACAAAAATATTTATGGATTGTCTTACAACTATTTGGAAAAAAAATCTCGTTTACAATGTTTTGAGAATGTCATGTTTATTTAAAACTTGGTGACACTTATATTGTAAACATTCACATTGAGTCATACCGGCCACATCATGTGTTAGATTGAGTTGCAGTCAGCTCCTATATTTCAAATACGAATTATAGATTTTTTACTATTAAGTCAAGACAGTCCAAACTCATTTTCCAATTTTTTCTATAAATATCATGTATTAAACTAAATTAACACTTTTAATTTTAAAACACATTGTTTAATTTATACATTCTATATCATGATATATATTGATGTTGGGTTGATTATTACACATCACACATGGAATATTGATCATTTACCTAATGTTTTAAAACAATCTATGTAATTTTCTAGTTTTGGATTAAGTGTAGAATATTTTAAACTAACATGATAAGTTTATATTGAAAACATGAACTTTCATTAATGCGGACCACATCACGTGTCAGGTTGACATGTAGTTGATTCTTACACATAAAAAATATATTATGGACTGTTTTCCTAATGTTCGAAGACAATCTAATCTTATTTTCTGGGTTTTGAAAATGTGAAAATAATTTTACACGAAAATTACACTTTTATATTTAAATCATGAACTTTGACTAAAAATAGCCAAATAATTTTAATATTGATGTTTGGTAAATTTTTAAACATCAAAAAATAATTATGGATTGTTTTCTTATATTTTAAAAATAATCTGATCTCATTATTTTTGTTTTGAAAGTATTTTAGGTTAGAAAATGAATTACCTAAGACTCTTGAGGGGGTGGGGTGAATAGAGTTATTGAAATTTCATCTTATTAAATAACCTCCCTCATCAAGATATATTAACTCCAGATCTTTTCTCTTTAAGACAATCAAGAAGTGGAATTAAAATCACATTGAAAAGAGAGAAAACATAGATATTTATTATTTTTCAACAAATAGAAAGGCCACGGTACACTCCACTAATGTTTAACTCCAAGATCATGGTGATTTTTGATTTTTATCTTTGTAAATCATTTCACCTAGGCTATCCATGCATCCATAAAGTGATGTACCAAAGTATAAGATCCCAATAAGAGAAGGGACAAAGTATAATAGTCAATAGGAAAAAAAATGGGAGAAATCTAAAAATGAAATTTTCACCAAAAATAAAATTTTATTTATATTACATTGTAAAAAAATTAATATAGATTTTATATGAAAACTAAAATAAAAAATATAGTTTTTTATATAATTCATATTCTGGAAATTTATAAATTTGTATAGATATATTAAATTATTCATGATTTAATTTGTCAGGGATTTTATAACACTCTTAATAAGGATCCTTTTATGAGTGTTAACTAAAGAAATAATAAATGGTAAATGGTGGCATTTTATCAGTGAATTTTTTAGTGCTAATAGTGGTTTCTGTTATTAGTGATATTATTTAGCAATGATAAAATTTCCCCCTTTATCATTAATATTTTAGTGTTGATAATGGATAGTGCTGATAAACATAATTTTTTAGTAGTCATCATATTAAATGAATTATTAATTCAATGGAACCACACATTGGAGATAATAATTTATCTGGATGGGGTTAATTTTGATAAATTCTAATTTTTTATCATTAATTGATTTATTATAAATAATTTACGTCACTCATACAATAGAGGGGCTATAATACTATAAACTCTAAACTGTAAAAATTAATCTCTAAACCTTAAACCTAAAAACATAAACCCTATACCATATTTTATATGCTATAAACCATAAAAAATCAACCATAAATTATAAACCCTAAACCACAGACCACAAACCCAAAATCCAACCCAATAATTCATATAACCTAAACCTTCTTTAAGATGAAACTTAGCCAAATAATTGAATCATTTAGAGAAACTAGACATAAATTTTTTCCACTTCAGCTAACATGTTTTGCCCCTTTCATAGCGACCCATATAAAACTATCAAAATAAAAAAAATTGAATTGGTTAGCCTAACCACATATCCCAAAATTAATACACATGACATATCCATTTTCTTGACATTCGATAATAAATGGAATTATTCTCAAAAAAAATCTCATGCCTTATCTACCTCGCCCCAATAATGGAAATCCAATTCCGTTCAGCCTCTTACATACTTGAATTTCTATTCTTCTTGTTCTTATTGGCCAAAATACTGAAATATGTCACAATGAACATAGCACCCATGTTTCTTCCAAGACCACCCAAGATGACTCTCCTTAGAAACCACCATCAACTTCAAGTGACATTGCCCCATCATTAATTAATAGGTGGTTCTTTAATTGATATCTCCATCATTGAAAATATTCTAAATAATGAGACTTCAAGACAAATATCCTACCTCCATACCCCTATAAAATAGTATTTAAATGTAAATCAATCCAGTTATGATCTTGGAAACATTCTTCATCCCATACCCCTCCCTTTGCGATCCTACAAGCCATCATCCTCCCATCATTGATCTAAGAAACACCTACCTTCATGATCCTAATTGTCATCACCGATCCTGATAGCATTGATCTGGAAGAATACCCCTAATATTATCAATTTGGTTGATCTATAGGCTCAAATTACCTATCCTATTATTGATCTAGTCTATCTAAATCCTCAAACCCAAGCTGCACGTCGAATTTGGTGAATCGAGCTCTACCATTCATGAATTGTAGATCTAGTTTTGTGAAAATATTCCATTATACTATCCCATAACATGCATTTTCAATTTAATTTAAGGTTTTATTTATCTTATAGAGTTAATAATTATTCTATTTCATATTTTTTTATAAATATTATTTGATGTGTTGTATTGTTTAGTTTAAAATTCTATAATTTTTTTTGAAATGCATTTTTTTATTTTTTCTATTTTTATATATGTGAAATTTTGTTTTTTATTTTTATTAAGGTAATTTATATTTTTTCATTCTGGGTTTTTAATTTTATTTTTCCATTTTTATTTCATTAATATTTAAGTACCAATTATTAACTTATATTAATTATATTTAAATAAATTATTTAATTGTATAAAATACATCAAAAAATTAGTTTCTGGTGCTTTTATTAATATACTATTATAATGTATAATATATATATATATATATTAAAATATTATTTCGTTTTAGTTAATTTCAATTTATTAATCTATAAGGTAAAATAATTTTATTTGATAGTTGAAAATAAATAAAATATATTTAAAAATAAATTTTAATTTTAATTTTAATTTTAATATTTTTCTTAATTATATTATTGTTATATATATATATATATTATATAATGGTATAAAATATATTACTAATATATTTAGTGATTTTTTAATTAATATATTATTTTATTTAAATATAATAATAAAATTATTTTATTTTATTAATCGAAAAATATATTATTTCATTGTAATTTAATGAGAAAAATTGTAGAATATCAAGGATTCATGTAAATCCCTAACCCCAAAATCCAAGAGCTAGTGCATTATTTTATTACATTGGCATGATTACAAGGAATTGAGTCCCAAAGGACCGATCCGTTTAGCAGTCTTCAAAAATAGATTACATACATGAATATTACATTACGCATTCACACACAACATAAAAAAATACTATGAGATTTCCATTATTTGTCTAGATTAAACCTTCATTTAAATCATAATACACTTATTGGAATCATCGGAAAATAAATCATAACAAGGGGTGATCTTAGATGCTTAGTAAGGCTAAATAATTTAGCGGAATCTGTAAACTCTTAAGGAAAGATGTGTAATAAAAACAAAATCCTTTTTAAACATAATCTTGAACATAATATGGAAAAAATAAATCTAACATTACCATATAAACATGCACATGGATATTCTACTAGTTGAATAATTAAATTTAATAACTAATTTCATAATGAGGGAATGCATAATGTCAGACATCATAACCACATAGTCAAGACCTCGTGCCGAGACTACAAATAATTTTTTTTCAAGGCCTTATGCTAAGACAATAATTTTTTTCATGAGACCTACCATTTCATAGAGGATTTATAGAGGGCTCCACCCATCACTTACAAAGTCCAATGCATTCCTGATATAAAAATGTTGAAACATACCATAAACATTCATTTTAAAACTAGAACACGAAATGTCAATACTTTAACCATAAATCATGAATGGTATAGAAATAGAACATTCACATTCAAACATATCATAACTATTTCAATACAATATTGAATATTATATTTATAATAAATCATACTCAATTAAGAATAATATCCAAAAAGGATGTTGACATAGTTGAAAATGATTAGTAAAACTCTTTGACAGAAATACCCATTTTTCTTGAAAACATTTTAAAGTAACACAATTTATAAAGGAAAAAATTTAAAAGATATTTATAATCAAAGTGTACCATTATACCTTGAATCTTTTGAAATGAATTAGCATTTCAAATCATTCATGTCCATATAAATAAATCCTTAAAACCCATTTTGAAAACATTGACATTAATGAGAATGATTTAAAAGAATAAATATTTAAACCATTTAAAATAATTTTTAGTTAAAGTGTACCTTAAAAATAATTCTTTTAAAAACTTATTCATGAAACCTGGACATGGATAATAAATATTTCCCATTAAATACTTACACATAAACAATCTTTAATAGTAATGAAATTGCGGAATTAACCCTTACATTGTACTTTACTTTGGTCGATGGTACGTTTAACCTCTTGTATAATGACCATAGTATGTTATTAAATTATAAGAGAATCATATTATTATCTATGATATCATATATTATTAATTTATGACTCTATACTACCCATTTATTAATAATTTCCATGTTAAAGTAATATTTTGAGTAATAATCTATTTCTTTATCGTATGTGTTTTAACATGTTATTCTCGATAGTATCACATAGATAATGATTTAAAAACATAATAAATATAAAACATGATTTATATCATATATATTTATAATATAAATATGTTTAACAGATAGATATATGAAATGGAAACACTGTTCATGGAGACGGTAGTATGTACGTACTAATGAACATTGTTTCTGTTTTCTTATCGTATAGTAAGGAAGTAAATAAAAAATATATATTTATCTACAGAAATATATATTATTCTAGTAGAAATATTGTTTCATATATCTCATACTTAATCAATATGTATATTTTTATAAAATTTCTTGAATGGTGCCCGTTGAATATGAATCTTATCGCGTCGTGGAGATGGTAAGCCATACGTACGGACGAGCGACAATATCATTCTTTCGATGGTAAAAATATGTTTGATTGGATGGTATATTATATATACCAAATAATTACCAAGTTATATTCTTCATTTAAATTAATTATAATAATTATTAAACCAATCAAAATAATATTGTGTTGAATAACTAACTACCCCATGACGTGGAGACGATATGCCGAACGTACGTACGCATGGTGACTTTTTCATTCATAGGATGGTTAGAATAATGAATATGGTTGTACCATATTTACAATAAAATATCATCATGTATAATGTACTGGAGTTATTATTTTAGTATGGAAACAATAAAAAAAGAGGAAGTAGAAGTAGAAAAGAACTTTGAAATAGGTGATAAAATAATTACCTCTTCTTCGAGAGTTTCCATTTGATTTGATCAAAAGGGTTCCATAGGTTGGTTTTATGATAAATGTAAAGAATGTAGGATGTAGTGAGAGTAGTTGGGAGGATATTTGAGTAGGTTTTGTCTGATCCAAATGGCTTTGGTGTTGTCAAATTAAGAGAAGGGGAAGTACCCTTCTATAAGAGAGGTGAGGGTCACTTTAGGAAAAGCTTGAAATATTATTTTATTATAAACTCATTTTCGGTTTCTAATGGCTCCAAATAAATTTATTTCGAGGATAAGGTGGGGATGGGTCAAAATCTTCCCAACCAATAGGTTTTAGACAACTTTAGGTCACCATATTAACCTTGTCTTTTAGATTTATCTCTTAGTTAAATAGTTTAACTTTTACCATGTCTTCTTGTATTTTTATATTACATGGTTAATAAACTTACAAAAAAATGTCAATAAAAACTAAAATGGTTGATTAATGACATAAATATCATTATATAAGTCTTCTGGTCTAATATTATATTTTAGGAACATTATATCATTTAATAATACAGTATTTGGTTCCTGTGAAAGTAAACAAAAGTTCATTAATTCAAAAAAAATTATATCAACCCTAACATGTCATATTCACCTATAAATTTTGTGTATGGCATAAAAAGTCTCAATTTACATTTATTTTGATATTTATAGTATCAATTATTTTAATCTTTAATTAATAAGGTAGTTACTGCATCATCATTGTGTCATATATAAATTTAATTATATAATAACTAAAAATTATAAATAAAATACAATGATTTAAGAAATATTTTTACATTTCAAATTAATATTTATAGTAGAAATTATAATAGGTATAAACCTATATTAAAAATGGGTTATTTATTAAAATTTGAATTTCATACTTTTAACACTTCTTTAAATAAAATAATATTAAATGTCCAAATCTAATTCAAGTGGATCAAAAAGGATAATATTTTATTCATAAGGTTGATATTGGTCGAAATACACTTATACAATAGAATTATAACATGTTTTAGAGAAATTATAATATCATTTTTACCTTTAATAACCCTATTTACTTTAAACCATTGTAAATAAAATTCAAAAGTTACTATACAACAAAAATTATTTTCATTATATTGAACCGCATTTTACATTATGATTTCAACCATGTCTCTCGGATTTTTTAAATTAAATTAATATAAGACTTAAAATTACATTTTATGCAAATTTTCTAATGTGCCTTGAAAGTAGGTAAAAGACGTTAAAAATTATTACAAAATTTTATATGTCTAATATTATTATAAAATGACTCAAATGAATTTAATAGAACTAATATATGTATTAGGTATCTATTTTTTACATTAAAATAAATTTAAATTTAAAATAATTATTTAAATAAAATGTTGGTTTTAAACAATAATGTAGTGTTTTTCACTATTCATCAAAAATTGAATGTTTTCTAAAAAATTCAACAAATTCATTATAAGATAATTTTTATATTATGAGTTAAAAAATTATTTCTAATTTAAAAAATTTAATACATAGAAGTTACATTAATTAATTTAAAATTAATTCTAATTGTCAAATGAAAAAAGTGTGTTTTTTAAAATTAAAAACTATTAAAAGATTTATATGTGTTTATGTCCAATTGAAATGTAAAATTAATTTCAATGACCAAAATTTGATTAAATGATAAAAATATAATCTAATTATACTTCAAAACCATTCAAATTCATAATTTGACACTATAAATTATTTTGATTAACAAATTTGTTTTCAATTAAATTTTTGTATTTTTCATTGTTTATGAAAATATTAAAGTTATTAGAAAAACACTAGAAAATTATCCAAACTAAATTTTTATGTCCTGCTTCTAAAGAATAATTTTATCTTGTAAAATTTAATTTAAAAAAGTGTCAAATATTGTATTTAAAAATAGTTCTCCATTAAAAGATGGTAAAATTGAATTTTTTTTAAATACTTATTTTATCTAAAAATGAATTTTTTCTTATATTATGTCTAAGAAAAACATTATATGGATAATAAAACTTTATGGAGTATATAAAATTCAAAATGAATTTAATACTATTTGTAACTGCTTTTTGAATGACTAGTTTGGTAAGTCGTGGTGCGCTCGAACTCTATGTTGTTTTTAGCACAAACTATTAAATTACTTTAAATAGATAATGTACTATGACATATTGGGGTGTCACATTCTCCCATATTTCAATAAAATGTGTCCTCGCAATTTGAAATTGTTCTTTGAAAATAATAGTTTTCAAATAGAAAATACCTTCGTGGAAAACCCACATCAGAAATAGGGTTAATAAAATTCTGTCTTAATAAGAGGGAAATGGAAATTAAAAAGTCACAACCAAATTATGGTTTTTAATAGGATAAAATTGGTGGAAATTATAGACATATAATTGGAGGAATAATGTAAATATTTATAGGGTGTGATTGAGGTCATCAATAAAAAACAACATAATAATAAATGGAAAATTGAGGGCTTCAAAGCCATAAATTTATGATGAGTTAAAATATAATCAGTTAAAAAATCATAAGGTCTTAGGATAACTAATTTTTGGTTTTGAGATTATTTCCCAAATTTTTAAGAATTAATTTCTTCATAAAATAATAAAAAACGTTACTTTACAAGTATAGTTCCATCCTTTAATTAATTTCTACCACAAACAAATCTTTCACTCCAAAAGATAATTGAACTCAAAATATTCTACTTATTATAATCATTTAGGGTTAAAAAATGAATTTATAATTCATTTTTTAGACCTTGAAAACTACATTATACAATCCAGGACATCATGTAGGCCAGTGGTAGTTGATGCACCCTTGTGTCCCTTCGGTTTTAGTTTCACATCTCGCGGCCTAGCTAGACACGACAGGTTGTCACGTGACCTCTGGGTTGTCCTTTTTATGAAAATCCAAAAATAATTTTAAGAAATGTTTTAACCTTAGACAATAGCATCCAATGTAAAACCTAATCCATTCCAAACTTTTGACTTATCTAAAATACTTCTATCCAAACTCACAGTCCAAAATTTTTAAAGAAGGTAAACATAACATAATGAAGATCTCTTTTATCACATAACAACTTGTGAATACCTTCATCACGTATTATATTAAAACAAGGTAACAACCTAAATTACCATAAAACCTTATTTGAATATGTATGTACTTCTTTATTCCTTCTATAAAACATAGAATACTTGATATACTCCATAAATTCAAAAATGATGTAATCTCCAACAATGATGGAACAAACAAACCATTATTTAGTTCCAAGGTATTCAGTAATATACAATATACTTTATCCAACTCAATTATCTGTTATTACAAAATCATTACCTCGTCCTCATGACTATTTT
Source organism: Viscum album (assembly GCA_963277665.1). Lineage (NCBI taxonomy): Eukaryota > Viridiplantae > Streptophyta > Magnoliopsida > Santalales > Viscaceae > Viscum > Viscum album. The sequence continues at coordinate 1,896,108,103 of OY728119.1, forward strand.
AAGTTTTATATTTCTCTCAACCATATATTTTCCAAAAAATATAACTTGCTATTGAGTCACTTTGTTTTGGTACTACATAGTTTCAAATCATTAATTAAATAATACTGAAGTACAATACTCATTTATTTTTATAATTCATATAACCAATACATCATTAATACGACACCCAAAAGACATAATTATTTAATAACGATATAAGAACACTAGTTATTCCTCGTCATCTTTGGTAGTATCATAACATGATTATTATCCAATAGCATCATTTGGGGAATGCTCTGATGATTTCAACATTGATTCATGTAGTGTCCCTACTCCTTTTATATGAAGCGTTGTACATTTGAAAAAAATTTCTTACCTTATCTATCATAAAAGTGGTTTCCTTTTTCTATATACTTATAACATAATCTCATTCCCTTCCAGAATTTACCAAGGTGATTCTTTCCACAATTTTCACATGTGGGAAAATCCTTCTTTCCCATATTCCCTTTATGCATATTTCTCTCTATTATCCTCTTCTTCTCTGTCTTCCCTTCAAATCCATAGGACTCAGAAAATTATTTAATAATATTTTTAACGCATGATATTGTTTCCTCATATGATGTGAATACATGGTAGGATATTTACCTTAGAAATGTTGGTGTAAGACTATGAACTATATAATAATTTTTAGTCTTTGGGTCATTCATATTACATGAGTTATCATTCCTTCTATTGGGAACCAATTCTAGATGACCACATACACTAGTTTAGATCATATCATTATTTATAATCCAAAAACTAGAAAAATTATCAACATTAATTGAATATTTCCACAGATCTAGTCTCATAATCATAAAAATGGTTTCTCTATTGGCAAATTTACTCATAAATTCTTTATAATGGTTTGTAAATAAAATGTGAATTATCTTAATCATATCCCATGAGAGTGTCAAACCAAGTGCGCAGTAAGGCCCGTTTTTGTGTACCATGATACCCTGGTTCATGCCTAAAACTCATAGTTAGAGTTTTCACTCATAGATACATCTGTTCTAGGACCACATCCACTTGAAATATCCAAACAGGGATGTATTTTTTGGAAAACCCACATAATATCTACATTAGAAAATTTTTTGGATTTTCTTCTATAAAAATCATTAAAGTCTATCTTCGTTTAAGGTTATCTAATAATAGATTTTATAAATCTAGTTTCCAAGGTTATTGATAAACGTCATCTGATACCAACTGTATCACCCCAACCCCAAAAGCTCGAAGCCGGTGCATTATTTTAATATATTGGCATGCTTATAAGGAATGAATTCCCAAATGACTGATCAGTTTTTCAATCTTGGAAAATAAATTACATACATGAAAGATACATTACACATTCACACACAACATAAAAAAATCCTTTGATAATTACATTATTCTTCTAGATTAAACCATTATATAAATGAAAATAAACTTCTTAGCATCCTAGGAAAATTTATAACAAGAAAGGGGTGAGCTCAGATGCTCAGTAAGGGTAAATAATTTGGAGGAAGCTTTAAAATTCTAAGGACAAATGTGTAAAAAAACAAAAGCCTTTCTAAAAAAAATATTTAACATAATATGGAAAAAATCTAACATTACCATATAAACGTGCACATGGATATTTTTCAAGCCAAATAATCACATATAATAACGAATTTTATAATGAGGGAATACATAATGTCAGACATCATAACCACATAGTCAAGGCCTCATTCTGAGACTATAAATAAAAAAATTTCAAGTCCTTGTTTGAAGAAAATAATTTATCTAATGAGACCTACTCATGCATCAATGAGATATAGAGGGCTCCACCCATTACATACTAAGTCCAATTCATTCCTCAAATTAAAATGTTGAAACATAAAATAAACATTCACATTGAAACTAGAATACTAAATGTCAAAACTTTAACCATAAATCATGAATTGTATAAAAATAGAACTTTCACAATCAAACATATCATAACTCATTAAATACAATATTGAAGATTGTATTTATAATAAATCAACCTAAATCAAGAATAATATCTAAAAATCATGTTGACATAGTTGAAAATGATTAGTAAAACTCTTTGAGAGAAAAATACCTTTTTCATGAAAACATTTAAAAGTAACATAATTTATAAACGAATACGTTTAAAATAAATTTTTGAATAAAAGTGTCTCATTACACTTTTAAACTTTTGATAGGAATTAACATTTTAAAACATTCATATACATATAAATAAATCCTTAAAAACCATTTTGAAAACATGGACATTAATAAGAATGATTTATAAGAATAAATATTTACCAATTATTATGATGTTTTAGTAAGAGTCCCTTAAAAATAATCCTTTTCAAAACTCCTTTATGATATATGGGCATGGATAATAAATATGTCCCAATAAACACTTAAACATAAACAATCTGCGATAATAATGAGATTGAGAAATTAACCCATAACTCTTACATTCCTTTAGTCTAGGGTATGTTTAAACTTTTATATAATGACAATAGTATGATATTAAAGTATACCATAACCGTATTAATATTTGTGATTCTTATGTGATTCATTTATTACTTTATAATACCCATTTAATAGTATTTTCCATGTTAAAGTAACATTTTAGGTAATAATTGCTTTCTTTATCATACGTGTTTTAACATGTTTTTCTTGATAGTATCACATGGATCATGATTTGAAATCTTCCAAAATATAAAATATGATTTATATATAATGTCACGACCCATCCTCGGGGCCCGTGCCATGACTACCCCAAGCCCAACTTCCATAGGCCAGGGGCTGGAGACTAACACCAAAGGCATAAATCCCGATAAATGGGAAGGCATTGCCTTTATAAAAGCCAACAAACACCACAGAGTACAAGCGGAAGTAAAACACTAAGTAAAAAAAGGAAGTTCTGAAAAGTAAATGGGCCAGCATACAAACCCAATTGAAATTACAGCTACAACTGAACAAAAGTACAACAGAAAAAGACAATAGTTGGAAGAACAGAAGTGGCTCCTAGGTCGTCCTCCTCGGATCCTACCTGAAGGGTAGGTACAGATGGCGCAGCTCCTGGATCGTCCACCATGGATCCTACCTAAAGGGTAGGTACAGATATCCTCTACAACGCTCTCACCCATCAACCTCCTCTGAGTATCATCTCGTCGTGAAGTCCACCTCCGGATACTGACTCGTCATGTGGTCCACCTCCGGGTACCGTCCAGTCCTCGAACACTCGGCCTCCGTCAGCACTGCCCGTCGTCTGCAACCAACACAATGAGGTTCGGGCATAGCCCGTGTAGGGGTGAGTATAACGATACTCAGTAGGGACCCCGAGACCCTCAAGGTCTCACTAAAATCAACATGGATAACCACAAAGAATATCTCAACAGATAACCTCTACTTAGGTATATGCCCATACATATACCTAAGTTATCAAGTAACCCCTCTCAATCATGAGGAAACACAAATATTATAAAATCAACGGATAACCACTACCCAGGTATATGCCCATACATACACCAAAGTTATCAAGTGACCCATCTCAAACATGAGGTATACACAAAGATCAAAGATTCAGCTCAAACTAGGATTTTCATTATCGAAACCGTAACAGCTGAAGAGCCCCATCTCTAGAGTGTACAGTGGTCCTGTCACGACTCTGAGGTACTGCTCACTAACCTAAGACTGCTGAGGTACTCCTCCTGTCGAGTACCGCGGGTCAGCCACCCAAAAACAGTAGTTCTCCCCACCGGGGTATGCCACCCAAACACAGTAGTGCATACCCCCTAATAGCCTGCAGAGGTACTCTCCAGACGAGTACCGCGGGTCTGCACTGTCACACAGGTAGTGCTTCATCCTCCATGGGTCTTCACCCAAACAAAGTAGTGCTCCGTCCACTGGGCTAGTCGACTCACTCCATGTCGAATCGGTCAAGTCGTCGTCAGGTCTCAGTTGGCTACACGGTCTCCGTACTCTGCACGGTCGTCTCCAGGAGGGTCCGATCCACGAGCTACAGGTCGATACTCCAAGTATCTCAAAGTTCCGCGAAGAAGTATTTCAAACAACTGCCTCGTCATAGGGGTCTCAACACAACAGACGACGCGTCAATCGGACGCCCGGTCTGTGAGTTACTAGCCTTTTCGTCCCAGGGGCCCGGTTGGTTTCATTTGCGAACCAACCCGGCTGTATCTCAACTGTACCCCGAACTCCCATAGGGTATGCTCATAGGGACCGTTTCCCAATGTGATCACCAACGCTGCTGACGGTTCATCAAACGAACGTCCTGCCTGAAAGTTACTAGCCTTTTCATTCTAGGGGCCTAGTTGGATTCGTGTGCAATCCAACCCTGCCACTATCCAACTGTATCCAAACCCCAGACGAAGTATGCCAAAAGTTCTGTCTCATCAAAAGGAATCCAACAAAGTCGACGACATGTCAATCAGACGTCCGGAGCTCAAGATATAAGCATTTCTGCTCCGAGGGCCCGGTTCGTTTCGTATCCGAACCAACCTGGCAGAACACAAAGTTCTCTGAAACCTTGAGTGTAAAATACCAAAACGACCGCCTCGATCCAAGGATCGCATCGCAACTGACGGTGCATCGATCGGAGGTCCGCAGCTCATGTTATGGGCAACGGATCGAAGGAGGTTCGGTATTAAGGGGTTCGGGCCCGGTCCGACCCAGCCCGATACCCCCAGGGTCGGCCCGAACCAGGTTGACCCGAACTAGGTCCGGGTCCGGCCCGCATGGGCGCGGGCCCGCCCGGCGGCTCGACGCGCTGGCACTGACCGGGTGGGCAGGAGGCCGGCTCTGCCGTTACGGCCGAGCGAAGTGGGCGGGGGGCGTGCTTCCCCCGCGTGGAGAAACCGCGGCCCCTTTATGGGGCCGCTCAGCTGGCCGGCCGGGGGTTTGTAACCCCTGGCTTTTCCCCCATCCGGCAGGCCCGCCCCGGCCAGCTGGTTGTTGCCACCATAGGACCGGCATGGCCGGTCCCCCTGCTCCGACGCCGGCGGCCCGGTACCGGCCACCGGTTCCCCTACTCCGTCGCGGCCCCGCTCTGGCCGCGGTGCTTTAGTGGTCCTCCGGCGTAGCGCGACAGCGCCGCATCTTTGGTTCTTCTTCTATGGCGCGGCGCGACGGCGCCACGGATTAGTTTGTTTCCAACAGCGTGGTGCGACGGTGCCGCGCTTCTCTGCCCTTCCTTTAAAAATTTCCGCGCGGTGCTTTGGAACCGTGTTGCCTTGCTCGTGCCGTATCAATATCAACAACCAAAAATGGGAGGAGTGTCAGCCGTGTTTGTGCGGTCCGACCTCCTCCCGTTATTACGATAATAGGCGGTTCAATTTGAAAGGAAGAAAACGACGGAAGTAATCACGAAATATAAACGCATAAAACCCCTACCTCGTGACGTGATCCCTCGATGGATCTGCGGAGAGGTAGCATCGTTCGTTGACGTCGGAAGGGGACGTCGTCGTTTGCGATTTTCCCATGGCGGTGTCTCCTCCTTTGATGGAGACCGGGAAGTGTTCTTCGTCGAAGGTCTTGGAAGGCCCGACGTCGTCCAAGTGTACTCAATATGTGACGTATCCCCTCTTGTCGTAGAGAAGGAATAAAGGGGTACGTCTCCGCTCTTTGGTGCAGATGTTCTTCGTCGGAGAGTTGCGTTTTTCGCGTTCTTCAAGAAGGAAGAAGTTCTTCAGTGCTTAGAGCTTTCTCTTCAAATCCTTTCGCACCATCAACTATTCTCCCACGAAATAAGACTTTGTCTTATTTAATTAACACACAAGTGAAAGGAATTCAATGAAAATTCAAACGAATCCAAGAATTAATTACCTGAAAAACCTACACAATTAAGGAGTTGACTTTATTTTAAAAGGGGGGTTTCTTTTTTTTAGAGTTAAAAAATTTAAGAGGGGAAAAGTTATTAAGTTAGGGGAAGGTGAGGGGTTGGGATCATGTGGGCCCCACCCCACCTTAATCCTCTCAAAGGTAGTTATCAACAAGTGGATCCAACCCCTAACTCCCTTACATAGGTTATAACCACATAAGAGAGAGGAAAAGTGTTGTGACACAACACTTAATCCACATAACAAGAAAAGAAAATATAATTGTAAAACAATTATATTATTATCCCTCACTTTATTTAAACTACTCATCCTGAGAAAAAGAAACTCCAGAAAGGGGTCTTCTTAAGCAATTATTGATGTTGTGAGTTCATCGGTGCTCTCAGAATTCGATTCCAAGCACCGGTTCAAAAGTTAGAAAAACCCGATCGTTCGTTCACTGAACGTACCCGAGCTAAACTTCAGAAATTAATTCCGGGCACACCGGGCCTCGGAATCAGGTGTCGTCAGAAACTGCGTTCTTGTAAAATCCCAAATAAAATTTAGAAAAAAAATTCCCTTGAATTTTACGGGTCTTTACATTACTCCCACCACAGGTCTTTACGTCCTCGTAAAGCTTTAACACAGACTAGAGATACAAAAGCGGTATTGAGCACGCATATGAGCCTTTCGCTCCCATGTGCTTACATGGAGGTTCTCGTACTGCCAAAGAAAGTGCACCCGAGGAATCGACTGTCCTCATAGGATCTGCTCCTGTCGATCCTCGATCCCCACTGGAACCTCCGTGAAAGTCACCCCATCGGCATCATCCAGCTCCCCATGGTCGATGATATGCGAAGGGTCGAGCTTGTATCTCCTTAGTTGAGATACGTGGAAGTCGTCGTGCACCTAGTGCAACTGCGGTGGATGGGTCAAGCGGTAAACCACCATGCCTACCTAGCTGAGGACCTAAGAAGGTCCGCTGAACCTCGAAGATAACTTGTCGCCTTGGCCACATCTCCGTAAACCTCGTCGAGGTGAGACCCGTATAAGGACGTGATCGTCATCCTCGAACTCTAGAGGTCTCTAATTCCTGTTAGAACTGAAACTAAAAACGACTGCTTCCATGAGGGTAAGGTTGACTGATTCAAGAGTGATCGGTCACACCCCCCTGTGCATGAGTTTATCCTGTACTACCTGGGGTTTCCTATTCGCCGACCAAGGAAAACCCATCCTGATGTCGTAGTTAAACCACAACCTTTTGCCTAATACCGTCAATTTGTGTATGAACTGTGGTTGCCCATTCTATACTCAAACCAACGTCGTAAGGCCTCGACGCTTCCACCAAGAGATTCCAACCGAAACTCTCACCTCGAGGGCCTAGCCACACCGTTGTCGTAAGTGTGATTATCGAGTCTTCTCTCAAGGTATCTCCAGACGTGAGGGTCAGGTCTACGGCTTACCGGAAACTCTAGGTCTGGGATAAGATTTTTTTAAGGAAGGAATGATTCATATCAACGTCTGTTACTACAGAAGATAGTAGTGGACACATACTGTCCCTTGAATCATTTTTTTAGAGCCATTGGGTCACACTCTTTGACCGCATGCAGCCGCCCTTTTCCTCCGCCCTCTAGCTCCCTGATCCTAGTGGGGACAACTAAGGCAGGTGGTTGTAGCATGTTAAAATGTACACCACCTCATGCTGCTCTCCTAGCTCTGCCTCTACGTCTGCTGCTTCGCAGACTCATCTCTCCTTAAAGCTTCCTCTTCTTGAAACATTTAACAAGCCCGAGTCTCTAAGACTGGTGCCAGTTTCATGTTTCTTACTGCACCGTGCAGTCTTCATCCGCTCCTAGATGATCTGCACCTTCTTTTCCTACGATCTGAAAGAGCTACTAAAATTTCTCGTTTTCCGAAAAGAGAAACTCGGTCTCATCCTCTGGATGAACCACACCCATTGCCTAATACAATCAATCCTGACATGAATGATGCATTCATTCCATGGATGACGTCGTAAGGCCTCGACGTAACTACCAAGAGATCCAACTGTCACTCTCACCTCCAAGGGCCGAGTCACACTGTCGGCATCGGTGGGAGGTCACTGGGTCTCCTTCAGTAGAAATCTCAAAAGTGAGGGTCAAGTCAACAGTTTTAACAGGAACCTATTAGTTTCAACCAAACAAAAGGACAGGAAAGCAAACATCACAAAGATAAGTGTCTTTTTATTATTGCAGCTCATAGTACAAAGACACAAATACCACAGCAATATGGAACTAGAAGTAAAAGGAACGTATCCACTAGTTCCTCTCATGTCCACCTACTCTCAGAGCTCTACTTCCTTGTCCACTACTCGGTTGTTGCTCAAGCACCCACCGCTACTTCTACCTTGGTGGCTCCTCTAAAGCCTGCGGATCAACTGTGCGGGGGGTCAGACAGTCACGTGCCAGGTGACCCTTCCTGCCTCATTCATAACACTTCCTGCTCCTTGTACGGCAGGCTCTGGTCCTCTTGGACCTCTGCATCATCTATCTACTACCCACAGATTACTCGGCTACTGATCGAAAATCCTGCTGCAAAGGCAGCATCTCCTGTACACGTTCGGGGTGTAGAACTACTCGCACAAACTCCACCCTGAAAAAGGGATCGAATTATCCCCATTTGAAGGTCATCTCATCACAAAACTGAACCAAGCGGCTCCACCACCTGCCTGCTGCTTCCTGAAGAAGGCTGGCAGCAAAGATCACCATGATGTCTACAGGCGTCCCCACTAGCCTGAAGACTCTCACCACTGCCTCCAGCCAATCCTCAGCCGCCTGCGGGTCCGTCTCTCCCAGGAACCTGGGTGGCCTCTGGCGTTGGAACTCGTGCAGTGCGCTCAAGTGGCGTGCATCGCCTACTACTGGGGATGGTGGCATCGGTGGCCCAACGTATGGTAGTACCGATGGTGCCTCAACTGCAAGAGGGCCCTGTACTGAAGCCTCGTCGCTCGGTAGGCTGTCAGTACGCACATCCCACTGGGCTCTAGCTGGTTTTCCATGAAAATGCATCCTGAAAGAAACATCATGACATGGTCAAATGATTATACCTGGTGAGATGACCTGGTTTGAGCTGACTTTTAAAAACTTCTGGAAACACACACGCAATCAGTGTATTCATTCACAAAGTCGGATATAAGTTGTTAGGGTCCTGGTGTATGGATATGTCGGCCTCCCACACCAACACTGGACTCCCTGAACTGAAGACCACACTTGGTACCCTTAACACTATTGTTTCACATAAAGAAAATTCATAGTTATAAGTTCTGCGGTAGAACTGACTCCTCTTATACCAATTTGTCACGACCTGTCCTTGGGACCCGTGTCGTGACTACCCCAAGCCCGCCTTCCATAGGCCAGGGGCTAGCAACTAGAACCAAAGGCATAAATCCCGATAACTGGGAAGGCATTGCCTTTATAAAAGCAAACAAACACCACAGAGTACAAGCGGAAGTAAAACACTAAGTACAAAAGGAAGTGCTGAAAAGTAAATGGGCCAGAATAAAAACCCAATTGAAATTACAGCTATAACTGAACAAAAGTACAACAGAAAAAGACAACAGCTGGAAGAACGGAAGCGGCTCATGGGTCGTCCTCCTCGGATCCTACCTGAAGGGTAGGTACAGACGGCGCAGCTCCTGGATCGTCCACCACGGATCCTACCTGAAGGGTGGGTACAGATAGCCTCCACAACGCTCTCTCCCATCAACCTCCTCCAAGTATCGTCTCGTCGTGAATTCCACCTCCGGATACTGACTCGTCGTGTGGTCCACCTCCGGGTACCGTCCAGTCCTTGAACACTCAGCCTCCGTCAGCACTGCCAGTCATCTACAACCAACACAACGAGATGCAGGAATAGCCCGTGCAGGGGTGAGTATAACGATACTCAGTAGGGACCCCGAGACCCTCAAGGTTTCATTAAAACCAACATGGATAACCACAAATAAGATCTCAACAGATAACCTCTACTTGGGTATATTCCCATACATATAACTAAGTTATCAAGTAACCCATCTCAATCATGAGGAAACACAAAGATTATGAAATCAACGGATAACCACTACCCAAGTATATACCCATACATACACCTAAGTTATCAAGTGACCCATCTCAAACATGAGGTATACACAAAGATCAAAGACTCAGCTAAAACCAGGATTTTCATTATCGAAACCGTAACTGCAGAAGAGCCCTGTCTCTGGAGTGTACAATGGTCCTATCACGACTCCGAGGTACTGCTCACTAACCTAAGACTACTGAGGTACTCCTCCTGTCGAGTACCGCAGGTCAGCCACCCAAACATAGTACTGCTCCCCGCTGGGGTATGCCACCCAAACATAGTAGTGCATACCCCCAAATATCCTGCAGAGGTACTCTCCGGACGAGTACCGAGGGTCTGCACTATCACATAGGTAGTGCTCCGTCCGCCATGGGTCTGCACCCAAACAGAGTAGTGCTCCGACCACGGGGCTAGTCGACTCACTCCAAGTCGAGTCGGTCAAGCAGTCGTCGGGTCTCAGTCGGCTACACAGTCTCCGTACTCCGCACGCTCGTCTTCGAGAGGGTCCGCTCCAGGAGCTACAGGTCGATACTCTGAGTATCTAAAAGTTCCACGAAGAAGTATCTCAAAGGACCGCCTTGTCATAGGGGTCTCAACGCAACCGACTGCGCGTCATTCAGACACCCGGTCTGTGAGTTAATAGCCTTTTCGTCCCAGGGGCCCGGTTGGTTTCGTGTGCGAACCAACCCGGCCCTATCTCAACTGTACCCCAAACTCTTATAGGGTATGCTCATAGGGACCGTTTCCCAACGTGATCACCAACGCCGCTGATGGTTCGTCAAACGGACGTCCAGTCTGAAAGTTACATGCCTTTTCGTTCGAGGGGCCCGGTTGGATTCGTGTGAACTCCAACCCGGACACTATCCAACTTCATCCAAAACTCAGGAGAAGTATTCCAAAAGTTCCGTCTCATCAAGAGGAATCCAACAAAATCGACGGCACGTCAATCGGACGTCCGGAGCTCAAGATATATGCGTTTCCGCTCCGAGGGCCCTAGTTGGTTTCGTATCCGAACCAACCCGGACGAACCCAAAGTTATCCGAAATAATGAGTGTAAAATGCTGAAACGACCGTCTCGGTCCAAGGATCGCATCGCAACTGATGGTGTGTCGATCGGAGGTCTGCAGCTCAAGTTATGGGCAACGGACCGAAGGAGGTTCGATATTAAGGGGTTCAGGCCCGGTCCGACCTGGCCCGATACCCCCAGGGTCGGCCCAAACCGGGTCAACCTGAATTGGGTCCGGGTCCGTCCCGCTTGGGTGCAGCCCGACCCGGTTGGTGCGGCTAGGCCCGGCGGCTCAGCCCGGCGCGCTGGCACTGGCCGGGTGGCCAGGTGGCCAGCTCGGCCGTTACGGCCAAGCGAAGTGGGTGGGCGGCACGCTTCCCCCGTGTGGAAAAACAGTGGCCCCTTTATGGGGCCGCTCAGCTGGCCGGCCGGGGGTTTGTAACCCTCGGCTTTTCCCCCATCCGGCCGGCCCGCCCTGGTCGGCCGGCTATTGCCGCCACGGGACCGGCAAGGCTGGTCCCCCTTCTCTGACGTCCGTGGCCCGGTACCGGCCGCCGGTTCCCCTGCTCCACCGCGGCCCCGCTCCGGCCACGGTGCTTTAGTGGTCCTCCGGCACGGCGCGACGATGTCACGTCTTTGGTTTGTCTTCTACGGCGTGGAGAGACGGCGCCGTGGATTAGTTTGTTTCCAACGGCGCGGTGCGACGGTGCCGTACTTCTCCGCCCTTCCTTTAACAATTTCTGCGTGGTGCTTTGGCACCCTGTTGCCTTGCTTGTGTCGTATCAATATCAAGAACCAAAAAGGGGAGGAGTGTCGGCCATGTTCGTGCAGTCCGACCTCCTCCCGTTATTACGATAACAGGAAATTCAATTCGAAATGAAGAAAATGATGTAAGAAATCACGAAATAGAAATGCATAAAACCCCTACCTCGTGACGTGATCCCTCGATGGATTTGCAGAGAGGTAGCGTCGTTCGTTGACGTCGGAAGGTGACGTCGTCGTTTGTGATTTTCCCACGGCGGTGTCTCCTCCTTTGATGGAGATCGGGAAGCGTTCTTCATCGAAGCTCTTGGAAGGCCCGATGTCACCCAAGTGTACTCAAGATGTGATGTATCCCCTCTTGTCACAGAGAAGGAAGAAAGGGGTACGTCGCCGCTCTTTGGTGTCGGCGTTCTTCGTCGGAGAGTTGCGTTATTCGCGTTCTTCATGAAGGAAGAAGTTCTTCAAAGCTTAGAGCTTTCTCTTCAAATCCTTTCACACCATCAACTATTCTCCCACGAAATAAGACTTAGTCTTATTTAATTAACACACAAGCGAAAGAAATTCAATTAAAATTCAAACGAATCCAAGAATTAATTACTTGAAAAACCTACACAATTAAGGAGTTGACTTTATTTTAAAAGGGGGGTTTCTTTCTTTGAGAGTTACAAAATTTAAGAGGGGAAAAGTTATGAAGTTAGGGGAAGGTGAGGGGTTGGGTTCTTGTGGGCCCCACCCCACCTTAATCCTCTCAAAGGTAGTTATCAATAAGTGGGTCCCACCCCTAAGTCCCTTACATAGGTTATAACCACATAAGAGAGAGGAAAAGTGTTGTGACACAACACTTAATCCACTTAACAAGAAAAGAAAATATAATTGTAAAACAATTATATTATTATCCCTCACTTTATTTGAACAACTCATCTCGAGAAAATGCAACTCCAGAAAGGGGTCTTCTTAAGCAATTACCAGCACTGCGAGTTCATCGGTTCCCTCAGAATTTGATTCCGAGCACTTGTTCAAAAGTTAGAAAAACCCACTCATTCGTTCACTGAATGTACCCGAGATAAACTTCGAAAATTAATTCCGGGCACACCGGGCCTCGGAATCAGACACCATCAGAAACTGCGTTCTTGTAAAATCCCAAAGAAAATTTAGAAAAAAATTTCCCTTTAATTTTATGGGTCTTTACATAAAATATATATTTTTAATATAAATATGTATAATAAATAGATATATGAAATGGAAACACCGTTCATGGAGACAGTAGTCCGTATGTACGCATGAACGGTGTTTCGGTTTTCTTATCGAATAGTATGGAAGTTAGTAAACAACATATATTTATCTACATAAATATATATTATTATAGTATAAATATTATTTCATATATATCATACCCAATATATATATGTATATATATATATATTTATAATAATTCTTGAATGGTGATCGATGAAGATGAATCTCATCGTGTCGTGGATAAACTAAGTCGTACGTACGCACGAGAAACAATATCATTATATAGATGGTGAAAAGGTGTTTAATTGGATAGTATATTATATATATTGAATAATTACCATGTTATATTTATCATTTTCTTCAATTATACTCTTTATTATACCTATCTAGATAATATTGTGTTGAATAACTAACTACACCACAACGTGGAGTCGGTAAACCGTACATATGCACGTATAGTGAATTTTTCATTCATAGGATGGATAGAATAATGAATATGGTTGTACCATATTTATAACAAAATCTCAGCATGTATAATGTACTATATTAAATATTTTATTATGGTAACAACAAATAAAGAGGAAGTATAAGAGGAAAAGAAATTTAAAAGGGGTGCTAAAATAGTTACCTCTTCTTTGGGTGTTTTCTTTTGATTTGATCAAAAGGGATCCTTGGCTTGGCTTTAAAATAAAAGTAAGTTCTTTGGGTCTAAGTGAGGGTAGTTGGTAGAATATTTGAGTAGGGGTTAGCCAATCCAAATGGCTTTGGATGTGTGAACTTAAGATAAGGGGAAGTACCCTTTTATAAGAGAGGTGATGGTTACTTTTGGAAAAGCTTGAAATATTATTTCATTATAAAATCATTGCTCCAAATGAGTTTATTTTGAAGATAAGGTCGGTAGAGGTCTAAATCATCTCAACCAATAGGATTTAGATAATTTTAAGTCACCATATTAACCTTATCTCTTAGATTAAACTCTTAGTTAAATAGTTTAACTTTTACCATGTCTTCTTGTATTTTTATTTTACATGGTTAATAAAATTAATATAAAATGCCAAAAAACCCCTGAATTGGTTAATTAATGACATACATATCATTTTATAAGTCCTTTGGTTGAATATTATATTTTTATGAATAATATATCATTTAATAATATTTTATTTGTTTAAAAAAATCATTTTTGTCAATTTTGCACTATTTAGTATTTTGTTTTTGTGAAAGTCAAAAAAACGTGTTTACTTTGAAAAAAATACCTTATATTAACCCTAACATGTCATACTAACCTATAAATTTCGTTTATGATATCAAAAGTCTCAATTTAAATTTATTTTTATGTTTATATTATCAATTATTTTAATCTTTTATTAATAAGGTTGTTACTGTATCATCATTGTGTCATATATAATTTTAATTATTTAATTCCTCAAAATTATAAATAAAATAAAATAATGTAGGAAATATTTTTATATTTCTATTTAATTTTTATAGTCGAAATTACCCTTTGTATAACACTATATTAATTTTTTTTTGTTATTTAAATTTAAATTTAATACTTTTAACACTTCTTTAAATAAAATAATAATAAATTTCCTAATCTAATCCAAGTGGATCAAAAAGTATAATATTTTATTCCTAAGGTTGATATTCGTTGAAATACGCTTAACTAATACAATTAGTACATGTGTTAGTGTAATTATAATATCATTTTTACCTTTAATTACCCTATTTACTTTTTACTATGGTAAATAAAATTAAAAAGTTATTATTCACCAAAATTTATTTTCTTCCTATTTAACCACATTTTACTTACTGATGTCAACTATGTCTCTCGGATTTTTGAAATTCAATTCATATAAGCGGTAAAATTACATTTTATGAAAATTTGCAAATGTGCCTAGAAGGTTGGTAAAAACAATAAAAAGTTAAATAAAATTTTATATGTATAATCATATTATAAAATGACTCCAATGTATTTCATTTAAGTAATGTAGGTATTATGTATCTATTTTTAATTCAAAATAAATTTTAATTAAAAATAATCATTTAAATAAAAAGTCGGTTTTAAACAATAACCCATGTTTTCACTATTCATCAAAAATTGTGCGTTTTCAGAAAAATATCAAAAAATCATCCTATGATAATTTTTATATTATGAAATCAAAAATGAAATATATTTTACGAAATTCAAAACATAAAATTTAAATTAATTAATTTAAATTAAATTTTTGTTGTCAAAACCAAAAAGAGGGTTTTGAGTAGTAAAACTATTAAAAGATTGACGTATGTTTATGTCCAATTTAAATGTAAAATTACTTCCAAGGACCAAAATTTGATTAAATGAAAAAAAATATATAATTATACTTCAAAACCACTCAAATGTATAATTTATCACTACAATTTATTTTGATTTAAAAAGGTGTTCTCAATTAAATTTTAGTATTTTCCACTATTCGTCAACATATTAAAGTTATAATAAAAACAAAAAAAATTTATCCAAACTAAATTTTATGTCTCAATTATAAGAAATAATTTTATTTTTCAAATTGAATATATAAAAGGGCCAAATATTGGATTTAAAAAGTGTTCGCCATTAAAATGCAGTAAAATTACATTTTATGAAAAATACTTTTTTATCTAAAAAAATAAATTTGTTCTTATATTATGTCTAATAAACACATAATATGGATTCTAAAATTATATTGAGTATATAAAATTTAAAATGTGGTTAATACTATTCATAACAACATTTTGAACTACTAGTTTGGTAAGTCGTGGTGCGCTCGAACTCTGTGTTGTGTGTATCACAAGGTATTTAATTACTTTAAAGAGATGGTGTACTATGAAAGATTGGGATGTTACAGTGCTACTTAGATACCCCCTTTCCTAACATTGTTATAACATGATACAAATTTCCAATAATGCATGGACATAATTTCATGATGAAAACAAAGAAAAACAACCATCAAATTAGGTATTGGATCACATTTTCAACACATTTATTGTATATGCCTATTTTATATCAATGGGAACTTGTATATATTTTTCTTAAATGATTTTATATAAAATGAATCAATAAAATAATATTTACTTAAAATATTGGAATAAATAATAGGAACTAATTAGGATTTATACAAATAAATTAAGTGCATTCAAAAGTAGAAATGCTCATTGGAATTTGATGAAGGGAAGAGATATGGGAACATGGATACAAACATTGTTCAATTAATCAATGAAATATTTATGGGGTGGGGGTTATAAAAGAAAACATCATGAGTATTTTTTACCATACATTTCAGAGATGCATCAAATGATTTTTTGAGATATTAGAGGCTGTGGAGAAATAACTACTACAGAGTCATCAATAGTCGATTTTTTAGAACGGAGCTTGAGGTTAATCATTTCCATGCCACATCATACCGAAGGTTTTTTTCATTGGTTGATAAGTCTGGTTTAATTTGAAGATGTTCTGGATTTATTGAGATTATTTTCTGGTTAGGTGATGACTATTCTTCTTAAGCACCACACCTATGAATGTGGCTTCCTCAAAGATTAAAATATTCATTTCTTACATGTGCTTACAGTATGCTCTCATCATCACCTCTCACGGGAGAGTTATTTTGATCCAGTGTATATATTCAACATGCTATATAATTTCTATAGAGTATAGTGGAGACCAATTAGTGATGTATCAATATTAAATTCCCATATTCATCTTCTAATTTTTCTTTAGAATCCATCATTGTTCTATGGAATAGTTCTTCAAAAATCTTCACATATGAGAAATGAAATGTATTGGACTTAGAAGAATGGTATACGTAAATGATGTGGAAAGTTTATGTAATAGGTGAATAATCCTAGATAGTGTACTTAGAATGATAACATTTATGGTTCATCATCAAACCCAACTTGATTTTTTTACTATGGGTTTAATATTGTAATTATTTTACATTCCATCTATAAAGGTTCAATGGATGATTAATTTTATCATCTTAATTTTTTCCACAAAAAATATATATTATTTAAAATCTTTATAGGTTTACCATTTCATTATACATTTACATAGATTGAATTTTCATAGCCACATCTCAATTATAAGGATCCATCTATTTATACTGAATAGACTGAGCACATATCAATCCATTGATGGGTTAATAGTACAGAGTCAAAACTGAAAGTATATACGTCGCACCACTTTCACCATGAGATACCACCATATCCATTAATCCGTTATTTGTGTCATTCTAGGATCTATGGGATAAGAATGTTTGGTATATACCCATTTATGGTCTACTAATTTCAACTTTGGTTGAGCGATGGATACCAGAGGTGCATACTTTTTATATCCCCTAAGGGGAGATGAAGATTACACTTTAGGTTCTCTCTATATTATAGGATCTTTATATATATGGATATTCTATTACAATTCTAATGATATATATATGGTGTTAAATTTTACCAAGACACATGGTATTACTATTACCAGACACACTAAGGACCCTTAAAAGAGGTCGGTTATGGGTGCCCTAGATAGACACTCATTTCATCCCCATTGATCAGGATGTGGATAAAGTGACATTGAAAAAATATATATGAGTATATATGATTTTATTAACTCGAGGTACTTTATTTCTATATCACTCAAGAACATTTTCCCATCTGGTGAACAAACCTCTACTTGAGAATTTTGAGTGTGATGGGTGGTATAGTTGGGTTTGTACATGTCTTTCACATCTGTATAGACCTATGTAGGGAATTTATCATTGAGGAGAATGAGATTAGTGGTTTTGGTTTGTTATTATAGGTGTGGGAATGGACATGAATCCCTAAACTTACATATCAGGATTTCTCTGATTTAACAGCTAATTAATTATGAATTTGTCTATTTTATCATAGGTACATTAAAACTTTTATAGAAACATTTTTTTTATATAATAAGAAATTTATATAATTTTTGAAATTTTATTACATTCAATTCATAGGTGGAACTACTTGAAGACATATTTCTATAGCCCTTATCATTCCATTTAATATTAATATTTGTTTTTTGATCATTTTTTCATTAACAAGGTATGCATGAGTCACTATTGATACAAAAATGAATTTTTTAATGAATGATCAAATTTATTTCCCTTTATAATGATTTAATGGAATCCATAATCAAGTAAGATTCTAGGACATACTCCATATTATTTTACAAAGAGGTTTCATCATTCTGTTGTCATGGAGCCACAAAACTATTTTAATATTATTTAGTGGCACCAACATGATAGGATCAAAAAGTATTTTGGATATAGACAACCTATTTTGGGGCCACTGAGGTTGATTGTATAGGTAAAAGATATTAAAATTATAGGAAAACTTGATCAGGATTGGAATATTATACCTGATCCATAAATATACTTCTGGTATTCACATGAGTAGTATTGTTCCAATGGATATTCTAGAGTAAATCTTTTAAATGTATGTGACTAAGATATTTATTTCTTTTCATAAGGGTCATATTATACCTTGGTAATTTAATGTAATTTCACTTCTTGATTTTTTAATATTAATTTTTTAATATGTTATTAAATAATATTTTTTAGGGTGATTAATTGATTAATTTCATGATATGATCACACTTGAGACATGAGATACGTTAATTATCCATGAGTTGAATTCAGTTCTTGAGTTGATCTTAGGTTCTTTATAGGGTAATGAGACAATATATCTACAGCCAAAGCATACTCCTCGCCATTGGCCCATTCCACCCAAGGCTTCACACGTTCAATCAAACATCGATGAGGAAAACCCTTCACACTGATGTTATTAATGTCATTCCACTTCTTATTCAGATTCAGATACCACTACACAACCAAAAACTGGACATTCTTCATCCTACATAGAACCATCCCAAAAATTTCAAATGCACCATTCTTCATATTGGAGCATTGATTGTGGAAATAGTTTGGGAACTGAGTTTAATAATGCAACCTCTATGTTATATGAAGCTCATATAGTTTCACATTCTACATATTGGGGCACTAGTTGGGGGATTATAATCAATGATTTTCTTCACCTAGAACTATCCATCTTCAATTATTCCGAATAATACTCGTGTGTATGGGAGATCGGTTTTAGTTATATAGCTAGAACCACTACTAATGACATCACACATAAGGTCATTACTGAGGACATCACACCTGGACTAGTAGCTAAGGTCATTGCACCGAGATTTCTAGAAGCACACACACCAGAACCTACCAAACAGACTAGTCGATATGGGTGTAACATTAGAGAGCTGATGTGTGGGACTGAAGGACACTTACGTACCCATAGACATCGTTGATATATTAATTTTACATATATTATAATGAAATATATAATATATATTTCTAATATTAACATATTATTTATATAAATATTAACACAAAAATTAACATATATTATAATATAAAAATTAACATATTGTTTAATTCTAAAATGAACATTTAATAAAATTTTGTTAAAACATTTCATTTTACAATCACAATTTTTTTATAATATATATTAGAATATATAATAATAATATATGTATTATAATACTAAAAATATCTTCTTATATATAAAATTTATTAATAAATTTATACAAATATATATTTATATATGTTATAATCAAATATATAATAATATGAACAAATATTATAAGTTTTTATGAAAAAAATTTAAAAATTTTATAAAAATTAATATACAGAAAAAACAATTATTAGTTAAATTGTTATGAGGCATTATTAAATTTTATTGTTACATTATTAATAAATAAAAATTATATTATTAAGTATTTACAATAATAATTATGAATAATGATGTAAATAATACAATTCTTAATGTAACTATATATATAGTTAATAATATAATTAAAAAAATATTAATTATATTAGTAATATAGAAAATATGAATATTCATAAAAATTATTATTATAAATTTATTATATAATTAAAATCATTTATAATAATCGTAATAGTAGTATAATTAATATTTTAATAGTAACCAAATTAATAATTATTATAAATGTTATATATGATCAACTAATTTATCTATTAAATTATATTTAATAAGCTAAATAATTATATATAATAGTACTATTACATACATCATCATCATCATCATCATTAATATTATTATTAGTCATAAAAATATTGAAGAAAAAAGAATTTTTATGCCACAAGTGATTATTATTTAATAACAATTAAGTAAAATAAAACATTTTATCTTAAAATAAAAACATAATTAATGTTAATTTCATTATTGAGTAATAATAATATTTTTTTAAAATCAAACTAAAAATTATTATTAATTATATATATATATAACAAAGAAAAACAAAACTGACATAAATAAGTTCATTTTTTTTTGAAAGATGCTCTCTCAAGGAGAACCTTATATATAAATTTTTTGAAGAAGGTGCTCTCTAGGAAAGATCTTTATTAACCAGTATATTTAATAAGGTGATGTCTGATAAAAACCATTCTTTAGAAACTTTTTGAAGTAGACACTCTCCAAGACAACATGTTCTTTAATTTTTTTCTATAGAAGGTACTCTTTAGAAGATAATACATCATTCAATAGAAACTTAATCACATTTAAAGGTAGATTGAAATTGTTTCCGAATATTCATATTTTCAAAAATTATTATTTTTTATTGTATTTGAAATATTTCATTTATTTTAAGAACATATGTTTATTCCTTGAATTATGACATTATAGCAAAAATAAATTTTAATAAAAAGGTCAAGGAGAAAGAAGAATATATAATGGTTATAAGGGGGTTTTTAAATTTCAAAATTGGTTTCAATGTTCTTGAATTATATCCTTTAATGAAATGTCTCTTCCATATTAATGGCATGATGTAATAGATGGAATGGTCACACTATATGGGATTTGTGATCCTAAAAAACATTTTTTGGAACACAAAAAACATAAAATTGTGGTGAGAAATTATGAGGTATTAGGTGATCTTATTGATAAACTTATATAATTTCAACAACACAGGGAGGACATGAAATTATTTGATGAAAAGATCAAAGAAACAATCATTATATGTCCAACTTTATACCTATGTTCTTGTTTCAACTATCATTTCCTTATATACCCTGAATAATTCTTTTACATGACTTATTTAGTGTAGAGAAATATACATTATCCCTAATTATGTAATGGGGAATGAATGAATTGGTAATAAATCATAGTTATACAGATATATCCTAGAAATTGTTGAAACAGTTTTTGAAGGGAAGATAAATTTAGATGAGTTTTGTATTTATGAGCTAAAATACATGAAATATATAATCAAAGATACCTTGAGGCTACACCTTGAAGATCCACTCCAAGTTATAAGAGAAAATAGGTAGAGATCTAGGATCAAGGGTTATGATATTCCTCCAGATTCATGGTTTCTTCTGAATGCATGGGTGGTTGGGAAAGACCTCGAGTGTTGGGAAAATGACAAGAGGATCGAGTTTAAACAATTTATAAATATTATAATGGATTATAAATTGAACATATTTTTAGTTCATAACATTTAGGGTAGCTAGGAGTATTTTTCATGGGATTATGTTTTCCATTTCCACCAAAAATCCTACCATAATATATCCAACAGTAGTTATAGTATCACATAATTTAGTTATATCACTGGTATGTACCTAGTGATTTTCGAGTGTATAATAAAATCAAAAAAATATAATTTTTATTTTCTATAGTTCACATATGTTAAATTATATTGTTAATTAATAAATATATTAATGATATTATTAATTATAGTATTATTTATAATCATAATTATTATAATGTCAATTTGATATTAATTATTATTTAATAATTATATTATTAATTATTAATTCCATTGTAAATTAATAATATATATAAATTATATTGTAAGTTAATTAATATATTAATAATATTATCAATTATGAATAATATTAATTACTCAAATAGTGGATAATAACTATATCATTAAATATTTCATGTTTTAAAATAATTCGAGTCTCAATTGAAGAAGTTAGAAGAGGAGAGAATGTGGCTCCCAATGTGAGTGTTACGAAAAACCTATAAAAGACAACAATGGGAACCCAACATCCTACCAACACCACGTGTTATATTAAAGTGAGCTCAATTATTAAACATCATAAATTATTTAGGTATTATTTTAGATATATTTGAAAAAAATAAAATACTTTTTATATGTTTGGAAAATGTTACTAACGTTTTAAATTAATATGACACACATATTGCATACATTCCCATTGAGTCATACTGGCCACATCATTTCTCAGATTGATGTGTAAGGAATTATAATATTACCTAAAGAAATTATGCATTGTTTTCCTAATGTACCAATACAATACAATCTAATTTTTTCAATTTTATCTATTTGAATTGTGTTTTTCACTAAAGTGACACTTTTTATGTGAATACATGCAGTTTGAGTCATACTTTCCACATCGTGTGTTTTATTGATGTTCAGTCAATTCTTACACATCACACATGAACTGTGGATTGTTTCACAAAATTTTGAATACAATCTAGGTTATTTTTCTTGGTTTAGATAATGTGATGCCCATTTTAAACTAAAATAACACTTTATATTGAAAACATGCACTTTGATTTATACTAACCACATCATCTTTCATATTGATATAAAATTGATTTCTACACATCAAAAATTCATTTTGTAAAATTTTTCTAATGTTTGAAAATAATATGATCTCAGTCTCTTGTTATTGATAACGTACCTACCTTTTAAACTAATATGAAAATTTTATATTAAAAACATTCACTTTTAGTCATACCGACTACATGGTGTGCCGAATTGACGAGGGTTCAATTCTAACAAATTAGAAGTTAATTGTGGATAATTTTCCTAAATTTTGAAAGTAATAGATGCTTTATTTTTTTGGTTTTGAACATATTATTGGGTGGAGAATTACTGGACTATGACTCAAGAGGGGTTGGAGTGAATAGAGTTCTTAAAATTTTCTTCACTTAGAAAACAATTCTCATTAAGATATACCAACTCCATATATTTTATTCTTAAAACAATAAATTAGTGGAAATGAAATCATAAAGAAAATAGATAAAACAAATATATTTAGAGTTGTTCTATGAATAAAAATACCCTAGTCCACGTCATCAATGCTCAAATCCAGGTATTTGGTGATTTTTACTAGACATGTCCATTTTTCAGGGAATTCTCGTCCCTTTACCAGGGACTATATAACTGAGTGAAAGATTCCAAAAAATTTTCAAATAACATGGATATTTTAAACATTATCTAATAAGGATTTATAAATAAAGAAATCATGGTTATTCTATCAGGCACTATTAAATCGAAAGATATATTAAACGGAGATTTTATAGATGAGGCTCACAGTTTTATTATTCAAAAAACAAAAGGAATGAAATATCTAAGAGATAAGATAATAATTAATTGAATATTTTGGAGAGACTTATAAAATATCAAGGTAGATATTTTAAAGTGTAGTTATAGATCATTTGAATCTTTTTCTCCTTCTTGAATAATATAGAGCAGTACTAATATATTCAAAAGTGAGTGATATAATTGATGGTGAAAGTGTTGGTATTATTTTATATTCTCTTATTCACTAATATTTCACTCAAAAATTTATTCAAATAATCCCTTTTAATTACACAACATCAGATCCATAACATCTGGGATTTAATTTAAAAAATTACATGTCTTTTCTTGGAAAAACAACGGCAACAGTACTGACCTTTAAATTATCATTGTACTTTTTTTATCTCAGTACATGAAGCTTCATATTTTAATTTTTATCATAAAGAGGTAATAAAACATTTAAGTAATCTAAAAAATATTTGATTCCCACAAGAAGTGCACCATCAATAAGTAATAGAAAATTGTAAAACTATAAATCTAATTGTGGATCTCCACATAGCCAAATTCTAAAATTTTGAATTCACATAGACGAATGATTTACAGAGGCATTCTTCAAATAACCAATTCATCCACATATCCAAATTTTCGTAGGCCTTATTAATGTAAATTATCTTCTTCAAGTACGCTTCTTGCTCATGTTACCTAATTTTATGTAGTCGAATGAATTACATAGCCAATTAGAATCATGTAACTTATTTCACTGCATATCCAAATCACATAGAATATTACTCAACATTACCGATTTAGGCATCTGTTTTATTGACCTAGTTGAGTATTTTGTATTCTATTTAACAATGTAGTCGATTAAAATAAGAAATTACTTCCCGTATGTGATCTACATAGCAGATTGCTTGACATATCAATTTCACCCATATAGATTAATTCCTTACATTTCCAATATTCTATACATAGTAAAAAATATAAAAAACTTCTAAATGTTCAATATTTAATAGATTAATAGTAAAATTTATTTAAATTAGTATAGAATATGAAAATCATACTTAAAAATAAAAATGATTAGAAATATGGAAATAGTATTTGTGATCATTAAAAACTAAAGTACATAAGGTATGATGGAATAAAATTAGTAGTCTATAAAATATTTCCTGTGTTTTAAACTAAACTACATTAGATATCAACTAAACCCACATAATCTTCAACTTCCAACCATGGTTCAAATTCCATCCTAGTAAATTGAATATGTTTACATTGTTCATTGGATAAGGATATGAGTGATTAATCTCTATTATTATTTCAATTACCATTCATTGTTATTTATATTGTTTAATTAAACATGAATTTAAATTAATTCATCTTACTTATCCATCATGTTCATGGAAATGATTTTAATATGGCTCAGACCATTATTAAAAACTACCCAAATAAAAACAAGACAGAAAATAAAATTTATTAGGTTAAGAGAATTAATTTACCTTCCTAAGTAGTTATTAATATGTTTTTTTGATTTTTGGGGTAAAGGATCTTTGACCCATTTTCCTCTTTCCTATAACTTAAACATAATACCAAAGTCTAATATTTAATGAAAGTTAACCCTTTTAGAAATGTTAGTAGCTATTTTAGAATTCATAGTCTGAAACCCTTCTTAATACTTCCCATTTAGAAATAACTAAAATCATTCTTTATTTATACAATCATCACCAAAATATTTTTTAGTTTCGAGTAACACATCCAACCCCTAGATTATTTAAATTAGTGAAAAAATGAATAGAAATTAATGGTTAATTTGGGAATTATCATATACACATTAAAACAAATTATAAATTTTATAAACAGTATTATGATTGAATAAATCAAACAATGTATTTGTTAATAAATATATATAAAAAATGATGAATTGAAGATGGATTGTATTCGTATATTCTAGTGTAATTGAATTTATCTAAATTGATTTCTTATTTTTTTTTTATGGCTTATTAAAGATATGATTTTGTTGTTTCGCTCAGATGAAACCCCCATAAGGAAAAACTTCATACTATTTTCATCTTGAAGAGGAACCACAGGTGTTGGGGGATAAGTAACTCTATAGAATCTCTCAAGAGGTCATGAAAATATATATTGCGGTTCAAATTCATTTTGAATTATGGGATGATGAAATATAAAAAAATTGGATAACAATTGAAAATTTATGAACTGAAAATAAATTTCACTAACAGATTTTTAACACTTTATGAATTTTATTTTAGGAAAAATTAAATATAATTATTATAATAATAATTCATCACATTACAAATGTATATAAAAGGTAAAATCATGTATTAGATAAGAAACATAGTAGAAAATCACCGTAACTTGATGTTAGAAATAATTTTGAAACTACGTACTCCACCCACTCATCTCTAAAAAAATTAATACTTTTTTTGAGTATATAGAATATTGGAAATCATTTTAGTACTAAAAAAATATAGGCAAAAAAATAATTATTTTAAATTAAATTGAAATTACCAACATAAATTACATGTTTAGGGGTGTCAGTTTTTTGAAGGTATATAATAGTTTATATAAATTTTCAAACGTAATATCCTCAATCATTGTCGTTATTTTTTTCAGAAATACCTCTAACATTTTAAAAGTAATTAAATTGTTTTGAAATATTTTTTTATTGTTAAATATTAATATATATACTATAATCTATTTCAATTAGAATAAATATTTAGGTTTTTTTCAGTCACCAACATCATTCCATGATTTAGCTAATATTTAAATATCTCTCTTTCATAAAAATTTATTGTTAAAAACATTAAATCATATAATAT
The DNA here is from genome assembly GCA_963277665.1 of Viscum album. NCBI lineage: Eukaryota > Viridiplantae > Streptophyta > Magnoliopsida > Santalales > Viscaceae > Viscum > Viscum album. The sequence continues at coordinate 1,896,134,230 of OY728119.1, forward strand.
ATTTTTTATCAATAAAAATTTGATTATAGTGAATTATAAAGTCACAGTAGAATTCATGTGTGGTTAATTTTTTGGAAATACATGATTTTGATCCAAAACATAAACATTCAGGGTATCCAAATTAATTGTCATGGGAATTCAGTGCATCATAAAAAACATGTAAGTATTGAAAAAAAGAGATATATATATATAATATAAATATTTTCTATAGTTTTACCCATATGTTGTAAGAATCAAAAGGAGTATTTTTTTCAAGCACCGCAAATATATTACCTTTTTTATTCAATTTATTCGTATTCCAAAAACACTATTTCCATATAAATGATATAGGGATTAATGAGTCCAAATACGTTTTCACAAGGTTATCCCTTTATATAATACTAATATTAATTATTATATAAAATATGAATTATTTTTAACTATAATGAATATTTTAGATCATATTTTGGATAAAAAAATTATGAAAATGTGCGAAATGTATTTTTTTTATAGCTGAGACACCTAGCCATTCAAACGTGATAATTTCATTTATACTATCCTGACAAAATGTGTATATATTATAATCTCAAAATATTTCTATTTCATATTCATTGTAGGATATATTATCATTGTTGAATGTTTTATCCACATTAACTTGTAATGTTAATATACATGGAAGTAAAATGAATGTGGTAAAGGTACTCTCTAAAGGTCTTATAAATTTGTTAGTTAATTTACAAGATTATCTTGATAAATCCTTATTTTCCCCCATTTTTCATATGTAATTCAATACCAAATTTATGAAATTTTTCATAAAAAGTCAAAGGTTTTTCATTTGAATTTTTTAAGGCCCTACCTCATGTATCATTATAAAATTGAATGATCATTCAATAAAAGTTATAATAGCATTATCGACCATGGTAACCTCCAAATCATCATGCTGAACAAGAAACTCAGTGCCCAACTCATGATCTACTTAAATAACCACTCTCACTTGATATTTTGGTCATTTATTATTGTGTTTCATGGGTCCTCAGATATTTTACACCATACCCCTCGCAATAGGGTGATTAAAGAGTGTTGATAGATATATATTACATATAAGTTCACCCTCCAGAATTTAGTAACATAAATTTATCGAAAGTTGTTTGATTCAAATTCAAGAGAAAGTTTATTGAAAAAACTGATTAACTCGGGTAAGGTAGGTGGTTGAGTGGAATAGATATTCACAAAGCTAGTGGGGTTATTTGGCTCTTCATGTGTCGGTCATTTTTCTACTATTGTTTTTCTAGGATTATAATTTCAGATATTGGTCACCCAATCCAAACCATCCCTATTTTCATGAATTTCATCATCTTATATGTATATACTTATAGCTTTTATTTCTTGAAATATGTTCAAGGTTACACACTATGTGAAGGGAATCTCATAATTTCTTTACGAAAGGGGTACATTGGTTTTGATGCATGTTGCTTATTTTTAGCACTCTTTTACTATTTCATAAAGTAGTATTTTTGAATCAATGTGGAAAAAATAAATACTATAAAATAAAATATTATATATTATAATAAATATTTAATGATTTGTTATCATAAATACTAATGAAGTATTTCCACATTTCCTAGTTTATAATGTGTGCTAACATAGCTGGTGGGCAGGGGTTCAATTTATGTTAAGTATCCCTATTATGTTTCTATTCTAAAAGTGTTTGGAAGGATCTATGATATTTTCCAATGACCATTAAGGAAAATTCTATACGATAATCATCTTAAATAAACAAACTCAATAAGGGATAATAAAAATTAATTCAATATTTAATTATATAAAATTCTGAAAAAATTGAGAAAGTAAATCATAACATTACACTAATATCTTCCAAAAATATTTTATTCAATTCATCAATGACAATATGAAATTTTTTTAAATCCATTAACCCCTTTATTCATGTTGTGACCCTAATGTAACTGTTGATCATTGACTTGTTAGGGTAAATAGGTTGGCCATGTTAATTTAATCCAAACTCAAATTTTATACCTTTACATGTTTCCTTGATAACATTAGTTAACATTGTGATTCTATGTCACTCTATTTTTTTCATCCACATGTTATTTCTCTCTTAAACATTTTATAGTTTTATCATTGATAGTGTGTTTTTCCTCGGGATTTCTAACATCAGTATATTAAAAATTCATTATTCTCATGAGTAGTTAAACAATTAATTTATATTATATAAATATATTAGATAACAAATAAAATTATTTTTAAAGTCATATTATATTTAAAAATAATTTAACATATTCATTGAACTCTATTTTTCTCATTAATGGTTCTTGGGATTTTTCTACACTATCGTGTATTCAAATATCCTCTTCGTGGACCCCTCTAGTGTACATGACACTTTCTACAATGGGGCCATTATGAAATAATTTTGATCTCCCAATGAAAGTTTCATCCTCAATTGAATTTTCATCAAACAGTGTAACTATTTTAGTCACCAATTTAAAAATCTAAAAATATTTATTTGGATTTTGAACATAAAATACTAACACTACTTGTGATTCCATTATGAATAGTGCATCCTTATACCCTTCCACACTAAAATTCTCCATCATGAATCCCAATTCATTGAATTTAACTGAACTTATATTTTCAATCCATTTGAAATAGAAAATTGATACTTGAAATGTTGTATAATCCAACTCAGATATTATTTTGATGGTGGTGAAGTATAACATATGTGCATAAATGAAATTTCTATAATTTGAATTTTATACGTGTATCTCTTCTGCTACAAGTTTAGCTTCACATTTTTTCACCATTCATCATTCATATTGTTCCTTTTTATTAAATGTAAAACTATAAATTAAAAAAACCAATGTATGTGATAACATTTACATTTGGTCCCCTGGATAGCCATAAAATTCGTTCAGGAATTGAATTCAAATTTGCAGACAACACTTTATAAATGTGATCTCAAAACCATATTATAAATGATTTATTATGTCTATTTGGTATCTATATTTCAACCCTTTATTGATTCAAATTTATAGAAATTTTTTTATGGGATTCAATGAATGAAGAAACCTCTATAAAATTAAGTAAAAAAGTAAAGAAATCATATTCCAACACTATAATGGTAATTATAACAAAACGTATTCTGAAAATATCTTCACTCATAAGGAATGTGATATGATGATATTTTCATAGACAAATTATATTATAATCTAATAGGTAATCAATAAAAACTCAACATATTCTTTAATAATATATCACTCAATAATACTACCTTTTGGCTGACATTGAATCTTGGCATACCATTTAAAAAAATTATATACTATTCAATTGGGTACATCCATCTATAACAGATTGAGCCATATATAAGAGTTTCTTTAACTATGTTAACCATCAGGTGGACAATTATTCAAAGAATTATGGTGGCAATACTATCTCCTATTCACATACTATGACTAAAGTTTCCTTATTCATGATTGAAAATTTTGTTGGGCCTATAACTGTACTATATGTGATACTAAAAAAGAAGAAAATTATGACTAATGTATGTCATAAATTTTTAGGTAGAATGAATTATAAATATATATGTAATGTAGGAATTGGTCTGAAATACTACAATGATGACATGATTATAGAAATAGGTGATATGTGTTTTTAAATAGAAGATAAATGAATATGAGGAAGGGAATCATGAACAAAAATAATTTAAATATGTAATAAAAGAGACCTTGAGGCCACACCCACTAACTCCTTACTAGTTACAAGAAAAATTAGGGAGATGCAAAAGATCAATGTGTATGAGATTTCTCCAAAAACATAATTTCTTGTGAATGTGTTGTTATATAGCATGAACCTAAGTGTTGGATATGTTTGAGAATAATCAATATTTGGATACCCATCTAGATTCAAATGGAACCCATTTTTACCACTTAATATATTTGGTGTGGAGGAGGATATGTATCAGGATTGGATTTTCTATGAACAATATGGAGTTATTATTGGCACAAATATTGTCTCATTTATACAAAAGATACCAGATTGAATGAAACTAAAATAACTGGATATGAATTAGAGTATCATCCTTACGAGAAGAAGAATATTTTAACTCTACTTAATTCAAATCCACAATCAATATGACAACCCTATAAATTAATAAATTATTTTTTTTATGTTCAAATCAGTAAGCGAGTTTTCTTATAATTATTGTTCGCTATTATTGGATTTTTTTTCAAGATATTATTGATATTTCATTTATATAATTATGAAATTTTTTAAAAATAAATCATAGTTTTTTCTATATTATTTGATACTATATTATATAAGTGAGAAGTAGAGTGAATGTGGCTCCAATTTGAAGGGTTATAGGTAAAAGTAAACAATGGTTAAGTGGTTTAGGAATCAATCATTATGTATCCACTAATTGGATCCAATGGGAAAAATGTGGCATACAAACATATTCCCAATAGTTGTTAAAATGTCCTAATAAGTTTGTTATTTCACCAGCCAATATCTAGTTTGTATCAGGTTATTTTAGATATATATTATTTATATGTTACTATATATTGGTACATATAAGAGAGAAATTTTTATATTGATGATTGAAATATATAATATATAAAATCATTAATTTCAACATAACATGATTATAACACTAGTATTAGTAATGGGTAAGTGATTAAGTATGGTTTGGTTGATTGATATTTAAGGAATATGAAAATAAACATGAAGAAATAGATTTATTTTAAAGATAAAATGTTGAAATTATTTACATATCAATGTTGTTAGTTTATGAAGGTGTGCTTGATGTTTTTTGTGTGTTATAATCCAAAATAATTGATAGATTTTAAGGTATTCTCAATTAGAATTTATTGAATAAGTTTTATGTGTTGAACTTAATATTAGTGTGAACAATTTGGAGGATTAATTCTACATTATTCATAGAGTATTTTTCTTTATATTTTGTGAGAAATATTATATTGTGACAACTAAAGTTTCTATTTTAAAAATATAAAATAATAAACTAGAAATAAAGTTCAATATTATATAATTTTTAACGAATTTTTGTTATAAAAAAACAATTACCAAACTTGAATATGAACAACACTTCTGATATGGACATATTTCTTTATTAACATTGATTAAATCATTATTTTTTTGATGAAATATCTTCTTGTAAATTGTACAGATAATCAACCATATTGTGTATGTTCTTTGTTTTTTATATGTTCTCAGGTGGTTATGATCTTGCATAAGGATGTTAATATTTATCAAGATACATTTAAATAGTTATTATATAATATTGTTTCACTACAAAACAGATTCCTTTTATCAGTTCTCAAAAAGTTAAATCATGGTGCCAAAAGCATTGAGAAATACTGTGTTGAGAGTTGGGGTTTTTTATTATTTATAAAAAGTGATGAGAAATGGAGTTTTTTTTCATTGAGAAAGTAATCCCCTTTGTCAATGTTTTTTTAGCAATGATAAGGGGTCATTTGTCAAAACATTTTTCGTACTAAAAAATGTAACATTGGACTAATACAAATATTTTTTTAGTGATACAACAACCCAAAAACAAAAAAATATATATATATATTGTAATCAGAATAAAAATAAGTATCATCAACATATAATTCAACATAATTAAATAAAAAATTAAATAACACTATTTCACAACATATTTTTACATTTAGTTATTTCCACAACATTACTAAATACAATATTTATACATACACATTTAGTATAGTATATCAATGAAACGAAAATACTTGAATTATAATAAACATAACAATCAAACCTAACCTTTAAATTTGTTATATATATGTAGAAATAAAAAAATATAATTTATTAATATCTCTTAATAAATTTATAACAAATTATAAAGTGAAAAAATATCTATTGGTCATTCCAACTAGAGCAAGAATTAGAATGATGCATGGTTCAATCCTATATTAAATAGATTGATAAAATTTTATTTTCATATATTATCATGACAATAAAGTCATATTTCCATTGAATTAATCATGATAAACACATTTTGAACAAATATACGACATTTAAATTAAAGACACTCGTTTCTAATCATTTTGACCACACCGCATGTTAAACTGATGTGAGATATATTACTATATGTCATAAATTGGTAAAAGAGAGTTTAAATATATTTTAATGGAAATTAAAGGGTGTATTTTTATTTTTTATTATGAGACAAGTTTTTGTACCTCTCGAATGATTAAAATTGAATAATACAGTTTAGGTCATTCTGACCACATCACATGTTAAAATTATGTGAGGTTAATTCCTTTATAACATAAATGATTCTAAAAAAATTTATATAGTTTCATAATAATTAAAGAATTTTTACTCTGATTTGATCATATGACAAATTTTCTAAACTAAAAAATCACATTTATATTGTAAATGACACACTCTTGGTCATTTAACTACACTGAATATCAAAATGTTATCAGGTTTATTCTTGTTTTCCACAAAATAATCCATAATTATTTTTGTGGTGTTTCCTGAAAATTAGATATTTTTTCATGTAATTGAGAATGTGACACATGTTTTGATGTAACATGAAACTTTTGGGATAAAAACACATATTTTTAGTCATTGTGACCACACCGAGCATCTAAATGATTTGTGTTTCCTTCCTACATGAAACAAATGAATCAATAGTCATTCCCCTATATTTTCATAACAAAATTTAGATATTTAAATATAATTTAGCATGTGATTCACATTTATAACTGAAATGTTTCTTTTGAACTTTTGTACTTATTTTTTGTTATTACGACAACATTAATCCGATCTTATTTTCTTATACATCTTTTAGTAATGTATGGTTTGAATAAAAATGTCATTATAAAATTAAAAACATGAATTATTAGTCATTCCTATTACACCATGAATTATATTGTCATACAGTTAAATCCATTACGCCAAAAAATAATCAAAATACATTTTTAGACTATTTCATCATAATATGTGCATATTTTCTTGAAATTGGTTAGGTGGTGCATGTTTTGAAATGAAATGCAACCACTAAATTATAAATGAAACCCAGTTTTTCATTCTAGTCACACTGAGAGTTGGAATTAAGTGTGATTCATTCCTAACAATTTTAGATAAATCAATGATTATTTCTCTAGATCTTTATGAAAGTAAGAGTATAAACTAAAATTTCAATCTTAAAATAAAAAAACATGTGTTTTTAGTAATTTTGGACACATCACTTGTAAGAATATCATGTGGTATATTTCAAAATGTCAAAAATGAATGTAATAATATTAACATAGAGTTTAATGATAATTAGAGTGTATTTTCATAGTTTTGAGTATATGGCATGTGTCTTTTACCTCATAAATTCATAATTCATAAAAATAAAACTTTGGTTATTTCAAACTCACCAAGCATCATCATGTAGTGAGATTCATTTCTCCCTGAAAATATTAATCAAAAGTAAGTATAACTTATATTTATTATAATATAAGTGTGTTTCTCATAATTGAGCTTGTGACACACGTTTTGAACTGAAATCCCACTTTAAATTAGCAAAAGACTCACTTTTGTTCATTTGGACCACATCAAGAGTCTAAATGACATATATTTTTTTACTATAAAATAAAAATGAATAAAAGTTTTTTTACTTGTGTTTAATGAAAATAAAATCTAATTTTCTAAAAATATATAATGTGACACACATTTTGAACTAAAATTTCTATTTTAAATTAAAAATATATGTTTATAGTAATTCCAATAGAACATCATGTTAGAATGATGTCCATTTTATTATTACAAATCAAAACTGAATTAATAGATAATATTCTATATTTTTATGGAAATTATAGCACATTTTAATATATTTGAGCATGTGATCCACATTTTGGATTGAAATTTCATTTCTAAACTATAGAAGAAACACTTTGGGTCCTTTCAACTACACCGAGAGTCAGTAAAAAAAGTGATTAATTCCTACATGAAATAAATGAATCAGTAATTTTTTTAATATAGTTTTATGAAAATATGATCTTATTTAATCAAAATTGAATATGTGAGTCACATTTCTAACTAAAATGTAACTTTTAAAATTAAAACATACATTTTTAGTAATTTCGGCAACACCACATGTCAAAATTATGTGAATTTCATTCATATAGATAAAAAATGATTCAAATATCATGAAATTGAATTTTATGAGAATTTGAGTGAATTTTCTCATTTTTAAGTATGTGATGTGTAGTTTTTACCTTCTTAAAACTAAAAATAGAAATATATATTTTTTGTAACATCTCATTACCTTTATGTAAGTTAGATTCTAAATTTTTTTTTGGTTTTCCCTTTTTTTAGTTTAGTATGTCTGAGAAGGAATCATGAGGATACCCTTAATAGCGAAGTTAGGGATTTTTTGGAATTTTTAGAATAAACCTATAGTTTTTGAAGACTATTAGGGATTTACACACCATGAAATGGTTTTACATGATGTGTAATAATATCCTAGAAGATGACATGAAATGGGTACAAAAATGGAAATGGATATATGCTATATAAATATTATAAATCAGTTTTTTAATAAAAGGTAATTGGTTTTCCAGCATATGTGGTACTCAAAAATTATGTGACGTTTAATGGGGTTAGATTCCATGTAAAATCATGGTTTTTGGTTTTATGTCGGTTTCTCAGCTAAAAATGTCATTTCATCCCCCCTAGTTTCCTTCCCTCTCAACCTATATCCAATCCTAGAAAAAAAATTGATCTCTAATCCCTTCAGATAATCTGTTTATTGATTTATCGATGTGTTGGTTGCAGTGTATCTCTCTAGGTAAGTGGTCTCCTTTATATCCTCCTTCTCTCTCTTTTCCTCCTTTATGTTTGATATATCATCTTGGTATTGATGGATAAAAACCCTATATTGTTGATTCTCATTTATTGTTTGAGTTACCATATTCTTTGTAACTTCATTTTCAATTAGTGAGTCTGGATGTAGGAGTTTTGATTCCATAAAAAAGGTATGTGTTTCCATTTTAAATTTTCCATTTGATTAATCCTTGAATTTATTATTGTTTGAAATCCCTTTTAATTAAATAGTGAAATCTCAATTCAATGTGAATTGTAATTGAAATTGAATTGCAATGGATTTTGTGTAAAATCCCCTAATTCCAATGGAATTGGAAGTTGGGGTGTATTTTAAAATTGATGAAATTTTCAATTGATTTTTGAGAAAAATGTTCTAAATTTAATGGATAAAACCCAATAATTTTTTTTTGTTTCCAAAAGGAATGACATGATGAAAAACTTATGGTTTTGTCTTTAAATAGTTTTTTCATATTAAAACTAAAAATGGGGAAATTTTATTTTAAACCGAATTTTAATAATTTCCCTACTATTGACTGAATAAATGAGCAGATTTCATCCTCAGAATTTAGTAGGTTATTTTGGATATGCAGGTTTTTATGGTAATTACTTGTAAATAGATTACCCATTACAACTCTTTTTAAAACCTATTTCAACATATCTTATCCCCCATGGGATGTTTGTGGTTCATATTTTGTGTGAGCTTATGGGATGTGTGAACACATACTTTCCATGATCACTGATATGATATGTGTTTGGATCCTATAATACGAAAAAATAATATAGCAGAGAAGATGACTGTTGTTCTTGTTATTATTATTTTGAAATATGTATATTCAATTGATATAGATCTATTTTACTAATTCCTATTTTTTTATATAAACTATTTTTTAGAAAATGTTTATTTACGCCTTGTTTAAAATATTTTCCATCATTTGAAATGAAAAACATGTTTTTATTCTTAAATATGAAAATTTAATGACATGCATGTTTTGAATAAAATTGGATGTAGATTTATTATTATTATTATGGAATCTTATTATGGAACACTTGGTCAAGCCCTAGTGGTCTTTTAGCTCACATCATACCTTTTCCTTTGGGGATTTGTAGATTTTTTCTTTCGAGGTCTGAGTAAAGGGAAGGCACCTCATGCAAGATGTGGATGTTCTTGATCCCTTTGGTCATGGAGTGATGTCTCCATTGGGATGTGCAGTGTTTTCTATTATAATTTTAGTACTTTGATGATTTAATATTTTTCTTTTCAATATACCTATTTTATTCTTAGTTTTATCTCCCTTTAGATGTTTTTTAGCATACTTATGTGTATATGTTTCTTCCAATGTGTTTGAGGAAAATTTATTTCCACTCTATATTTTATGATCATAGTTGATACTATCCAACTCATAGGGATCTGGAATTCCATTCAGGCTATGTCAGTGCCATCTCCGGTATTAGATTATCGTGGTATATGGGCTGTTTTGTGACAAAGTGTTACCAAAGGTGTTTTTTAATCATCTTGGCTTGATGTCAGTGTGTAATTAATAAATATTGTAGGGGATTAAGAGGTATTTTTTGAGTGAGTGTATAGTTATCTCCTATCGTAATGAGCCTTAAGTCACTATGGGTGGTTTGAGAAAGGAGTTTAGTGGATTAGTTCTTATCTTTACCCTATTTTTTAGTAGTGTAGTTGAAATAAAAATCTTGTTTTGTTATCTGATAGGATTAATCTCACTTGTTGATCATGTTTGATTTATGTATATGAGTAATATTTTGGTGTCTTACATGTTTCTTAATGATGTTTTGGAGCATCATTCCTTAGATAAGACATGAGAATAGGATCAAGGAGTACGTTTTTGATGAACCATGGTGACAACATACTCCCATGGACTAGAATCTCATTGACATTATTGGGCTTGGTGTTAAAGATTACTGACAATAAACTACACCTAAAACTTCTCAAGGACTACTTGTGGATCCTAAGATGGATGAATCTAATAATTTTTCTTAGTAGTTATTTCTCTAGTTTCCACACGATTTCCAAGGCCCTATATATCCACAAGAGGATTAGGAATGGCTGAGAAAGATTGAGCCACTCTTTTACTTTTTGGAAAATCTCAAAGATTTTAAGGTAAAGTGTGCTACCTTTAAGAATGAGGGATGTAGAAGTAGATAGTGGGATTCTGTGGTTATTGAAAATAATCATAGAGACATAGAGTGAAAGGAAAATAAAGATTTTTCAAAAACTAGTTATATCTAGAATCTGTGTTGCTGGCTAAGGCTATGGAGTTTATGAAACTCAAGAAGGATTATAGACTCAGGAAAGGTATGAAAACCTATTTTATAACATTTTTTAGTTTTAACCTGAGATTATATCTAATGAGAAAATGAATAATTGATGTATAGAGATGAGAATTCATTCAGATATTAATTATTAGGTTTTCTTTCTAAATCTCACTTCTTATGATGATGTTCTTGATAGATTATTGATGGTTAAACTTGATCTAGATGGTAAGTCAGGTTTAACACAAGTTTCTTTTCCTCCAAATTGTAGTTTTGGGAGTTCTCATAAAGGGAAGATAATGTTTGTGGATCATCATGGTGTTTCTCAAAAGCAGGGTTCTTCTATACCTCTCGTAGTTCTTGGAAGAGATCCTTTGACTTGCATCCAGCATGGAATTCTTGGGTATTCAAAGCGGGTTTTCATTGAGGTTCCCAAGATTTGATTCTCCTATGGATGTTCAAGACACATTAAAAATCTGTTATATCTATTCTACTAAATGTAGTTGTGTGAGTTCATCAACACCAAAAATTACTATAGTGAAATCTCATCCTTCAATATATAAGGGGTACCAGCCGCATACATCTAGAACAAAGTATCTTCACATAGAGGAAGAGTCTCTAGATGAATAAAATATGAGTCCAGTGACTATGAGAGGTACCATTACTACAGATTCATCTTTTTTATTGTATTATTTGATTCTATTTCATCTAACCCATTTATATCCACTCATGTAGTGAATCTTAAAAATCTTTCTATGAATATTTTGTATTATGTGACGGATATTGCTACACCCATTAGAATGAATAGAGAACATGACCTCTGTTTCCTTGATCATGTTTCATTATTATCAAATATCTATCTTACATAGGAGTTTATGGTCCCCATAATGAAACATTTTTTTCATCTTCGTGATAAATTGTTTAAGTTTCAAATAAATCTTTCATTTATTCTTATCTTCTACAAGTATCTATTAATTCATATGATGGTGTGTTTTATATCATTCAGGGATAATGGGACCTGAGTTTGATTAGATTTGGAACTTTATATATAGAGGTGAGGAAATTTATATTAGTGTTCTCTTTTAATCAAGAGAATAAATATTTTAACGATGATCTCCCTCTAGTTTTCATTGATTTTCCTAATGTTTTTTCTTTATAAATTATCTAGTTTTACAAAGGTAAGGGAGGAAGAGTATTCTATTTATTTATTTACTAGTACTCAACTTGAACCTATTTCCTCTTACTACAAGGAACCGACACAAATTAATGATTTGAAGACTCATTTGAATGATCTATTAGAGAAATTCATTATATGAATTATCGTTATACCTTGGGTTATATAGTTATAATTTTCTATGAAAGATAATGGATCACTTCCCCAATGTGATGATTACCCAAAGATCAATCGAGTCATGTTAAATAACATGTACCTGTTACAATTGATTGGTGATCTATTTGAACAAAAGAATCTGACATTTCAGAAAACTAAATTTGGAGATAAGTATGAATATAATGAGAATATTTTTATTCCATTTTGTGTAATCAATGCTCTTGTTGTCTTCCTTGATCAAATAAACATTATTTTACATGATTATCATGATGTGTTCGTGGTTTTTTTATGGAATACTGGTGAAATCTATGTTTTTAAATGATCATGTGAATCATATGAGCGAATTTTTGGAATTGTTGAGAAATCACCAAATTTATTCCAATCTATAAAAATGAAATTTTTTAATGCAATAAGTTAATTTCATGGGAAACATGGTCTAATAACATATAATTTCAGTTAATACTAATTATGTGAAAGCCACTATGACATGGGATAAACGGCATAATTGTTTCAAGATTCTGAGCTTCCTGGGTTCAGGTGGGTATTATCACCAGTACATAATGGATTTCATGATGTTTATTTATCTTATGACCACTCTAACTCAAAAATGGGTAAATTTTTCAGTGGATGATAAATGTCAGAGATATGTTTAAACATAAACATCTATTGAAATTTTCATTAGTGATGACTCTTCCAGAGGCCGGGCAGGGCTATGTGGTCTTCATTAACGAATGGAGTTTGGGTTCAGGATACGTTCTTATATAGGTTGATCACGTAATTTCCTATAGATATTTAAATATTAGCCTACATAAGAATAATTATCCAAAAATTTAACTTGAACTAGAATCCATGATGCATGAGATTAAGAGTTTTCTGCATTACTTTTTCAGATAAATGTTTACCATAAATTCCAACCACAAGAACCGAAGTTGTATCATTTCTCAAAAATATTTTAATATATAACAGAGGCACTGATTGGATTACAAGAAATATTTTGACTCTGATAATGCCTATTCCATGGGTAATGGTAATGTCATTGCAGATACATTGAGAAAGAAATTTCCAACCCATGTAATGAAATAATCATTTGAATACTAGAACTTGATGGCTCTTGTTTCATAGTTTCATATAGGTGTTTGAGAAATAGGGGTTGAGGATGTTGTAGCCAATGTTCTATTAAACTCTACTCTTATCAAGATGGCTTGTTGATAACAACAGTTTGATGATGAACTCTATAGCATCAGGAACTCTCTTTATGGTGGGGATACCGTTGCTATGTGGTCATTCTCTATAGATGGTTTCTTGAGTTTCCTAAAATAGTACATTAAATCTTTATCTCTAAAGAAATATGTGATGGTGGATTACCAAAATTCCCAGTGGGTAGTGCACCTAGGAACCAAAAAGATGTTTAATGACATGTGGTGGTGATTCTGGTGGATGGGTATGAGACAAGACATCAATGAATTTGTTTCACACTACTACACTTTCTAATAAGTCTAGCTCAAGCATTAGATACCTTCATGTTTGATTTAGCCACTTCCAATGCTGACATAGAAGTCAGATGATATATTTATAAAAATTATGGTTGATATTAAACATACCATAAGAAAAACCAATGTGATTTGGGTTTTAATCAATAGGATAACCAAATTGGATCACTTTATACCCATTATTGATGAAACCAATTTTCAGAAGCTGGGAAATCTCTTTGTGAAATATATTGTTCATTTTCATGGAATCTCGTATCCTATAATCTTTGATAGGGGTCCCATTTTACATTTTTCTTTTGGAGATGACTCCATGAGGTACCGGGATGTCATGTTCATTTGAGAAGGATATACCATCAATATACTGGTGTCCAGATAGAAAGGGCTATATGATATGATTTATACATGCATCCACCATTTTTGTAGAGCTCATGATGACTATTTTTGACTGGTTGATTATTTTTTATAATATTAGTTACCAGTATTTAATTATAATTTCTCCTTTTCAAGCCTTGTATGTATATCCTTATAAATATCTATGGTGTTGGATAAATATTGGTGAAAGTACCTTGGGAGGACTGATATTGGTTCAAGAGATGACAATAATGATTCAATTGGTTAATTATAGGATGTTGATGGTACACATATAGTATAAATATTATACTGATATTCAATGTAGATATTTGTAATTTTTATTGTGTGATTAAGTGTTCATGAACTTCCACTTGATTTAGGTAATTGGAACCTTATGAAGAAAGGGAAATTTTTACTCATTTTGTGGGACCCTTGGAGGTTTTTGAGAAGGTGGGGGAAGGTTTCTTACCATTTATTACTTCTACTATATTTTAAATCAATAAAAAATTTGTCCCATTTATCACGTCTAAAAAATAATATTTATGATCCTTATCATGTTTTGAGCGTGAGTGATATTAATATTGAGCTGGATTTGTCCGTGAGTTAGCATCGAGTTAGGACCGTTTATGTGGATACCAAGGCACTTCATTAGAGGATGATACCTTTTTTCGGAGTGGTATGTTCTCAGGGTTTTTATTCACATGATATGTGTAAATGTGAGGCATTAATGAGAGATTAGTGTCCTCATATTTTTGATATAGAAGCTTCATGATCGGCTTTCTGGGGGGAAACCTTTTATGGTGGGGAGGTTGTAACACCATGTTAGATCTATATCTTGTATGTTCTAATATATTTTTTTTGGGATTTCCGTTTTAGTTGGTTGAGTAATGCTGAGAAGAAATTCAGAGGATACATAAAATGGTAAATTTAGGGATTTATTTGATTTTTCAGCATAAAACCAATAGTTTTTGCAATCCCCTAGGGATTTTACACACCATGTAATGGTGTTACACAATGTGTAACCTTATCTAGATATATCCAATGAAATGGAACACATCATTAAAAGGTTGTGGACATTGGAAATATTAGAAATTTTTATTTTAATAAAAGGATATAGGTTTTTTGGAATATGGGGGACTCAAAAATTACATGATGTGTAATGGGGTTAAGCACCATGTAAAATCATAAGTGTTTTTATTAAGTAATAATCATAGCTAAAAACCTCATTTAATTTCTCCATTTATCCTTCCCTATCAAACAATACCCATTACTATGCGATTTTGGTGTTCTACAATCCCTTCGGATAATCTGTTCAGTGATTGATCATTGTGTTGGTTGTGGTGTATATCTTTAAGTAAGTGGTATCTTTGTCTCCTCTGTCTCTCCATTTTCCTACTTGGAGTTAGATAGATATTCTTGGGATTAATGGATCTAAAATTTGTGATGCTGATTTTTTTTATTTTTTGTGTTCATAGATCTTCTGTGCCTTCATTTTCTATTGGTGAGTCCCGTTTCGGGCTTCCTAATTCTGTGAAAAAGCAGGGGGTTCTATTTAAGAATGGTCAATTGATAAAAGATTAAATTGTTTATTTTTTGAAATCTATTTCAATCAAATTATAAAAAACCAATTCAATATGAATTGAAATTGATATTGAATTGGTGTGTATTTTTGGGAATACCCTCAATTCTAATGGAATTGTAAATTGAGTGTATTTTGAAATTGATGGAATTGTGAATTGATTTTTAATAATAATGGCTTAAATGGAATTTATAAAAACCTATGATTGGTTTTGGTTTGAAAAAGGAAAGAAATTATGGAAAAACATAGGTTTTGTTTTTTAGAATAAAATTGGAATATTTAAATTTTAAATGGGTCGATTGTATTTTTAATTTATTTTCAATAATTTTCCCATTACTGATTCATTGATTGAACACATGCAAGACTGGTTAGGTAGTGGGTTATTTTTGATTAACACTCTAGGATGGTAATTCCATGGAAACAAATTTATGGTTAAAACTCTAAACAAACTATATTGGCATATATTATCCTTGATGGGTTATTGTTTGGCCCTATTAGGTGTGATCTTAAGGGATGTATGTACACAAACATTCCGTGATTAATGATATAAGATTTTTGTGGATATCATAACTAGAAACTATCATACCATAGGGCAGATGACCATTGTACTTTTTTTGGTTTTTTGATATATATATTCTATTAATATATATTGGTTTTAATCATGCATATTGATTTATATAGACTATTTTATATAAATGGTTTATTTAATAATTATTTGAAAAGTTTTACGTCATTTGAAATGAAGTGTATGTTTTCTATTAAATATGAAAATGTACTTCCATTTCTGTTTTTATTAAAATTGAATGCATGATTTTGTTTATTATTTTTTAAAATTATTATAGAACACTCTTTGAGATCCTTCTAGGGTTTTTAGCTCACACCCTAAAATTTCCTTCCAAAAATTTTATATTTTCTATTCCCATGTATGAGTTGAGGGATGGAGCCTATTGGAGGAGGTGTATGTTCTTAATCCCTTGGGGTTTAGAGTGACTTATCTTTTGGGACGTGGAGTTTGTATTTTTTAATTTATGGTCCATTGATGATGTACTATTAGGGTTTTTGATATACCTGTTTGGTTTTTATAATTATCTCCCTTTAGAGTTTTTGAGCACCTTGAAATGTATCTGTTTCTTCTGGTATGTTTGAGGAAAATTTGTTCCCATTTTTATATTTTATGATTCCAGGTTCAAGTCAACACCCTATAGGGATTGAGATTTCCCTTTAGGCTATGTCAGTGTTGCCTCGGGTATAATAGTAATAGTGCATCCAGGATGGTTTGTGATACATTTTTTTATCTTGACCACACCATGTGTTAGGAGGAAATGAAAAATATTCATTATTGAAATAAATGATTCAAAGATTTTTGTCCTATAGTTTCCAGAAAATATAATCTAGTTTTCTTATAATTGATCATGTGATTCATGTTTTGATAAAAAATGTCACTTATAAAATAAAAACGAATAAAAATACTTTTTCATGAATCATTAAATAATTATAACACAAAAACACATGCCCATTCATCCCTGGATTCATCTATTTGATCCATTGAACATGTATGATAAGGAATGTTTGTATAATATTGAAAATATACAAAAAAATGTAGTCATTAACAAGGATGTAAAAAAAATGTATATATTCAAAATCATACACATATAATAGATACCCATACTAGGATTTTAGTCATTCCATGGGATATGTCACCTTTCATAAATTTACTGATGTAGTAACCACAATCATTTCTTTTTAGCTATTTTGGACATCGTGGGACCAATAAATACTACAATAAATTTGTTGTGAAAGATGTTTCAATAATAAACTATTAGTAAATATACCAAAACATGTTTTTATATATTATTGTCTATAAAATTATTCTTGTAATTCATTTTCATTGAACCCATTATTGATCTATACACTATCACAACACTATTAATGAAAATATGAATTTTAATCCATATTATATAATATATAATTAAAATACTATAAAATATTAAAAATTGATGTTTTTTAGTAAAAAAGAATATCACATATGTCTAATTTATTGAGGTATAGAGAAATATATATGTAAAATATATCGTCAAAATAACTAAATTCATCATAATGATCTTCTAATGTGTTCAAAATAATAATAAAATCATTTACTAGAATTAAATAATAAGAACATAAAATTATCATAATAGTAACTAGTGTATATAAATTTTCCTCTGTATAGTAGTTATTAAGAATAATTTATCATCTGCTTCTTCTTTTAATCACTTATATTATTTTATGATTTATCTTCAGTTTCACCTTCATATAATGATATTGATTCTGATAAATGAATATGGGAACATAAAAATATAAAATTTTGTTTTAATCATAAGTCAACGATACTTTTTTATTTATAAATATGGAATAAAATAAACACAATTTAAATTTTAATATAAATTATAAATCAATAATTATAAATAGTTATTTTATCAATACACAACATATATACCTATTAAATAGATTCCCATAACCATTAACACATTAGAATTTCATTTATATTATCATGTGTGATAAAATCAATAATATCTTGGAAAAATGTTTCATCTTTGAAATATTATTTTATAGAATTATCATCTATAAAATACAAATTTTCAAGGATAATTAAATATTATAGTTGTTCATTTAATTGATTTGAAACAAAATTAGGTTCCATTTTCATTCATGAGGCAGTAACATATCACTTTGACTTCCATCATGGGTATTTTTGTTTTACATTATATAATTATTTATATTATTTTAGAAAAAATTTATTCGTCATAAATGTTATTGAGTACTATATAATATATATATTATATACCCCTTTTATATTGGTTGTGTTGAAAAAAATGATCAATAATGATATGGATGTTCCAATAGATCATTTTATAGTCAAAATAGGAACATCGTCAATGGGAATAGGTTGGTCAGCTCCTGGATCATGGGAAACCTTAATTCAAAGTATCAATGAACTAATGGTAATGATTTACTATTAATGGTTTTATATTTAAATAATTTACACAAAAAATATAACAATAATTCAGTTTATGGGTTATTGTAGATATAAGTCATAAATAGTTCCATCTTGAACTATTTCAAAAAGACAAACTAAACATACTTGCCCACAAATCAAATATTTGAAAACATTTTTAATGTAATTAATAATAAATATTTGTGGAACTTATAGGGGGAAAAATACATTCTAAACATGGTGTTTGGGGGACTTATTTTGCATGATGTGTTGGTTGGTTCACAGATGACCTCTCCTCCATCAATTTCATGAGTAATTCGTTTTTTTCAAACAATAATTTTTCATATGTCACATTATTTATTTTCATAGCGTCATATTCATTATAAATATTCTTACTTTTTCTATTCTTTAATTAGTTTCTTTTCAAGACTCAAGAACCATCCCCTCTAACCCATATACACTTCCGTAAATGACATAAAACTAGAGAAGTAGTTATTTTTCATCTTATAGAGATGAAACAACTTTATTTTAAATTAAATGATGGAAAAATAAAAAAAATGATTTAAAATATAATAAAAACAATATATTTAACATATTTCATACTTAAAGTTTTATCCCATACTTTTTGGGTGTTTTCATCTACTCGTTAGCCCTACCTATTAACACAATTCTTCTTCCAGATCAAAAGATGTTGGATTGATGTAGTGGGTGAATCTAATTTATCAATCTACATCTCAATTCTAAAATTATGATTAATTTTTTATTAACTATATTATTACAGTTTCTAAGGATATTCCATTTTTTCATGTGTAAAATACCTCATCATTGATTATTGTTATTTGTATTATGACTGTAGTACCCCCAGTTTGAGGTATGTGACCCTTGTTTCGGTTTGTTTGTGCTTTTTGAAGTGGTTGGTTGAATTTTGGACAATTCTGGGAAAACCTTTTAAAGTTTTAGAGGTTGTGTAGGGGCACACGGTTGGCGCACAGTCTGAACAAACTATGCGTCCGGCCCAGGAAACTGTGCACCCTTGACAGCGGGATCTGTATAGGTGGCGCACAGTTTGTCAGACCATGCGGGAAAGCCATACAAAGTCCATGGGTGAGACAGGGTCAACCGCATAGTTGGCGCATGGTTTTCCAAACCATGCGGGGTAACCGTGCAACCACTTAAAGTTTGGGTTTTTAAGTCCTCGGCCACTCAGGATTTCCCATTTTTCCCTCATTCTTCCTCCCGCGCGTGGCTCACACCGGGGTTCCATTTTTCAATGGTTGGGGGAGATCCATAGATCATTTTGGAGACAAATCGAAGGGTTTTCTTGGTGGATCGAAGGAGGTTCTCCTTGGGTAAGTCCCTCTTTAGGTTCTTTGAGGTTTTTCTTAGGGTTATCCCTATCCCTATCTTAGTTTCCTTGATATACAACGGTTTCATGTAGATCTAGGGTTGTGTTTCCTTTGTGTGTTAAAGTTTGATCTTGTTGATGTTATGGAAGTGTTTTTTAGGTTGTTTTGAGGAGGTGTTAACCCATTTTGGAGTGTGTTTTGCTGAAGGGTCGATTTCGCCAAACCCTAAGAGGTAGGTGGCTTTTCTCTCGACTCAAATTTTCTAGAACTTGAAGCTTGGTTATAATTAATTTGTGTTTCTTAAAATTAATTGTGTTTTTTTATGTGCGAAATTGATTGGAAATCACTTTGGTGGTGTTTTGGGGATTTTTGGGAAGAAAGGGTTTTTGGGTAAAATGATCTTATTGTGATTTTAAAATGTAGATTTTAAAATGGGTTGTTTTGTTTAAATGGTCCCAATTGGTTAATTTTAAATTGGTTATTTTAAAATGGTAATGATTGTGAGCATGATTATTCATTTCCATAAATAGGTGATATTGAAATGTGTTTGGCATGGAAATGGTATTTGTTGGTATTGACAATAATGCATGTTTATTATTGTGGATTGTGTGGAAATGGGTAATATCATTGGGTGGATGATGATGGGATGTGGTGGGGTTCATGAGGAAGTGCCACTATAAAAAGGGTATGGATAGTGGACAGAAGGGCCACCGTCAATAGTAAGTGGGCAGGAAGTACCACTTGAGTGGATTGGTAATGAATGGGGTGGACAAGGAAGTGCCACTATAAAAAGGGAATGTATAGTGGACAGAAGGGACAACATCAATAGAAAGTAGGTGGGAAGTACCACTTGAGTGGATTGGTAATGAATGAGGTGGATGAGGAAGTTCCACTATAGAAAGGGTATGGATAGTGGATGGAAGGGCCACCATCAATAGCTAGTGGTCGGGAAGTACCACTTGAGTGGATTGGTAATGAATGAGTTGGACAAGAAAGTGCACTATAAAAAGGGGCTGGATAGTGGATGGAAGGGCCACCATCAATAGTAAGTGGGTGGGAAGTACCACTTGAGTGGATTGGTAATGAATGGGTTGGACAGGAAGTGCCACTATGGTTTGTTGTGTGCTTTGTTGGTGATTTTGTAGATAGGGCTTGTGAGTGAAATATAAAAATGGTAATCGACTTGTGGCATAGTTTAATTGGATTCCTTGCACAGCATGTTTGATTTGGCTTCCTTGTGGGGGCATGTTTGGATTCTGGCATGTTTGGCTTACAAACTATTGGTAGCTTGGTTTTTCTTTATATAAAATGTTTTATATAAATGTGCTAATGGTTTTATCCTATTGGCGTGTATAGGGAAGTCAGTTGGGGAAATCATAGTGAGTAGTTGTACTCACCCCCTACTTTGGCACTTTGGTGTCCCTTTAGATTTCATGTACCATGACGTGGGTAAAGGTAAGGCATCACCCTCCTTTAGTGGTGCATTGTGATGTTTTTGTGGAGCTTGGATCTTGGTGTGGATATGTGGTGGTGTCATGCCTCATGGTGTTTTGTTTTTTAGTTTTCGCTTTATACTCTGGTGTTTTGTGTACATGTATAGTTGATTGGTTTCGAGGTTTGTGATGGAATTGTTAGTATCACATGGTTGGGTATGAAAGTGCATGCATCTTTGGTTGTTGGTTGGTTGAGTTGGGTTATCTTCTTAAGGGAAAATCGTTCCCCCTATTCCTTGAAGCCCTCGACATTTATTACCAGGCTTTGGCACCATGGGAACATCGCTTAAGGACAAGTAACCCTCACCACATCCTCAAGTCAATGAGGTGGGGTGGGGTGTTACAAGTGGTATCAGCTTGTTCGGTCCTTTGGAGTTGATTCTCGGATTTGGATTTGACATTCGTTGGGGTATATTCCTTGAGTCGGGATGGTAGGACGGTGTAAGAATGTCGGAACTTTGAATGTATAACATAAAGGACGTAGCTAACCCTTTTATGCAGAACTTCAAGTTACCAGGGAGTTGGGTACATAATTGTTTTGGAGACACTTATAGTCATTAGAAATATCATTGTCGTGGGTGTAGCCAATGAGATGTGCATGGTATATATGTTAGAAATGACTTTCCTCTAGGATGCATATTTCATTGGGAATAATGATTTATGGGTTGAATTGAGAAATGATTTTTCAAATCTATGAAATTGTAATGTGAATAAATTTGGTATTTTGAAAATTGTTTGGTTTTCAAAAATGGTGAAATTTGGAAAATGTGGAAATGTGGAACTCCTCGTTGTGATAGTGTTGTGTAATGCGATTTGAAATGGGAATTCTTGATGTCTACGGAAGAGAGACTCGTGGTTGTTTGTTTTCTATTTATAAAAATCACACCGGGTAGGCGTCGTAGAGACCAACCGGAAGTGGATGTTGAGAACGTGGTTTCACCTAATCCCTATGTGAACCAACAGTTAGTCCAGAGCATAGTGAAAGCTTTCCATGCTATGGGAAGTGTAAATCGAGCATCGGTGGATGAGCAGGATCTGTTAGGAGCTCCAGGCAGAGAAAGCATGGTTGTACCCATGGGGAATAGTGGGAACTCTAATGCTGGGTTCAAGAGGAGGAGGGACACTTATTCCCTGGGTGGGAGTATGGCACATAATCTGAGGGAAGGATCGGTAAATCTTCTCTCTGAAGCCCCAGAGCAAACCAGGAAGTTTGCGGTGTGTTTTTTACGACACAAGATGGCATTAGACATCACTTTATAAGAGAGAGGCATGAAAGGTATAGCGTAATGGGTTTGTTGGCACCCGTAGTGGGAACGTTATCGTATCAGTTGGCAATGTTATCATTGGAATCTGTAGTGGTTTTTGAGCAGAGTGTTATTCTAGCATTGGTGGATCAGTTCATGGATGTTTTTCCAGAATTATTATCTAGGTTAACTCCCGTAAGAGAAGTGGATTTTACGATTTATCTCCTTCAAGGTACTAGACCTATCTCACTTATATCTTACCGAATGGCACCTACTGAATTGCGATAATTGAAATTCTAGTTGGAAGAGTTATAAAACAAAGTGTTTATCTGGCCTAGCACATCTCCATGGGATGTGCCGGTGTTGTTTGTGAAAAATGTGGATGGAACTTTGAGGCTCTGTGTTGATTATCTTAGACTTAACCAAGGTAATATAAAGAATAGATATCCACTTCCACGAATTGATGATTTGTTCGACCAATTGAGGGGAGCCCAGTTGTTATCCAAGATTGACCTGAGGTCGGGATATCATCAATTGTGGGTGAGGAAGGAAGATATTCCTAAAATATCTTTTAGAAGTATATATGGCCATTATGAATATGTGGTTATGCCCTTTGGTCTAACGAATGTGTTAGTAGTGTTTATGGAATTGATGAATTAGATATTTCAGAGATATCTAGATTCATTTCTGGTGGTGTTTGTAGATGATATTTTGGTGTATTCAAAGAAAAGGGTGGAGCATGAGTAGCACTTGGAGATAGTGTTGGGGATCTTGAGGGATTATCAGTTGTATGCCAAATTGTCAAAGTGTGACATTTGAATACAGGAAGTCTTTTTTTTTGGCCATGTGATTTATGAAATGGTTGTTTCAGCGGATCTGGAAAATATAGACGTTGTTATCTTGTGGAAACCACCAAATAATGAGTTTTAGGTACGGAGTTTCCTTGGTATAGTTGGGTATTATTGGTGTCTTGTTTGTGATTTTTCATTTTTGGCTTCACCGATGACAACTTTTACAAAAATAATGTTCCATTCAAGTGGAATTAATAGTTTCAGTAGTGTTTCTAAGAGCTAAAGGGTCACCTTACATCAGCACCAATCTTGGTTTTTCTAGAACCAGGAAAAGGGTACGTGGTGTATTGTGATGCATTAGGATCAGGGTTGGGGTGCGTTCTCATCCAAGGTAATCATGTGGTTTTGTATTGCTCATGGCAGTTGAGGGTGCATGAGAAGAACTAACCAACTCATGATTTAGAATTGGCAGTAGTGGTCCATGCTTTGAAAATTTAGCATCATTATCCCTTCAGTGATAAATTCATAGTATATACAGATCATAAGATCTTGAAGCACATTTTCTCACAAAGGGATTTGAACTTGAGGCAAAGGAGATGGATGGAATATCTCTAGATGTTTGATTTTGACTTTCTGTATACACCTGGGAATGGAAATTCGGTGGCGGATGCATTAAGTAGAAAAATAATATGCTCAGGTGGTGAAACAGGCATCAGACCATTTCTAGTTGATGTCGGTTATAGCTGACATGCGGTTGGAATTTGAGGACTAGGGAGACAGAGCGGTCTTCATTCTAGTTTTGTTGATTCCTGACTTGGTTGTCCTTGTTAAAGAGGCACAGATATCTGATTCTGAGTGTGTGACCATGAGGTCAAAACTCAATGGTGGGGAGACCATTGAGGGTTGGAAACTGAATGGAGATTCAGTTTTGTGTTTTCAAAATAGGATGGTTGTATCTGTTGCTTTTCAGGAGGATCTTCTCAAGGCGTATCATAATTCTAGGTGGGATCCTCATCCTAGAATTCAGAACATTTATAAAGCACTGAAAGCATAGTTCTGGTGGGCGGGTATGAAAATAATAGTGGCTGAGTTTGTTTCGAGATGCTTGACTTGCCAGCAGGTCAAGGCAGAGCATCAGAGGCCAGTAGGAATGTTGAAGTCTTTACCAATCCCTATTTTGAAGTGGGAGAAAATAGTGATGGATTTTGTTACAGGTATCCCAAGAACATTTAAAAATCACAATGCCATTTGGGTGATAGTGGATCAGCTAACGAAGTTGGCCCATTTCATTCCAATTTGTGAATCTCAAATGGTGGAGGATCTATCCAGAATATATATCTGGGAGGTGTTAAAGAGGCTTGGTGTTCCAGTTTTGATCGTATCCGATAGAGATCCAAGGTTTAAATCTCATTTCTGAAAATCCTTACATCAAACCCTTAGAACTAATTTGACCATGAGTACAGTGTATCACCCTTAGACGGATGTTCAATCCGAGAGGACGATACAAACTTTGGAGGATATGTTACAGGCTTGTGTCATGGATTTTGGTGGCTCGTGGGAGGATCACTTGTCGTTGGTTGAGTTATCATACAATAAGAGTTATCAGGCATCCATACATATGGATCGATTTGAAGTGTTGTATGGGTGGTCATGTCGTTCTCTTCTATGCTGGGTTGAACCAGGTGAGTCCTCGATGGTTGGACCGAGCCTTGTCCAGGAGACTACGGAGAAGATCAAGTTAATCAGGAAGATAACAGAGACGGATCAGAGTTTTCATAAATCATATGTGGATCATTATTGACGCCCATTTTCGTTCGAGGTGAGTGATCATGTTTTCTTGAGGATCTCTCCTAGGTTGGGACATCATTGGTTTGGGAAGAAGGTAAAGTTATCTCTGAGGTATATTGGCCCATTTGAGATTCTTGAGTAGGTTGGTGAGGTGGCTTATCATTTGGCTTTTCCAACTTGGTTCAGTGCGGTGCACAATGTGTTTCATGTGTCACAGTTGAAAAAGTATCAGCTAGATCTGGGCTATGTTATTCAATGGGATCATGTTGAGCTAGAGCCGGATTCTTCGTTGGTGCATGTTCCAGTGCGGGTTGTGGATATTCAAGACAAATTCTTGTGGGGTAAAAGCATCAGTTTGGTTCGGGTTTTTTGGAAGCATGGCCAGAACTAAGATGAGACTTGGGAGTGGGAGAAAGAGATAGTCGAGAAATGGCCCGAGCACTTTCAGAAAAGGGTGGTTTAACTACTTTATGAGGATAGAAAGTCCAATGGTGGGAAGAATGTATTACCCCCATTTTTAGGTATGTGACCCTTGTTTCGGTCTGTTTGTTCTATGGGTTGCTTTTGTTGAATGAATTATTTTCATTCGGATTATTTAGGAAGCCATATTAATTTCTAGGGGTTATTTATGATTGATAACTAATTGACTATTATGTTCACTCATAATTATGGATAAAATATTGGTGGTTCCTATATCCCCCTGCAATGCATTATTTAAGAGTTTGTATGTCTTGAGATACGTATTCATAAGTAAAAATTATTTTCCTATAATCATTGGCACTAATAGTGTGGCTCAAGAATGTAATTATTCCTCATGATAATTTTATACCACTATAAAAGGATGTTATTAATTATGATATTAGGTTATCACAATTTAAGTTTCATGTTAAAAGATTCTAATACTTGTTATATCTATCATTATTCTATGTTTTTATTTTGTGGATTTTTGTTCTTATGAAATTTAATTTAAAGGAAACTTATATTGAATTATTATCAACCTTGATCTTATAATATTTCCTTTATTCTCATTTTCTTATTTATTCTAAGTAAATCATCCTTCTTAAAAGTTTTATTCATCCATTACAAATAATGTGATATCACTTCTTTCTTATGCTTTCATTCAATGTATTAGAGGATGAGTCTTATTAATTATATTTCTAGAATATGGTCTAGTATGATGAATTTATGGAGAAATAAAAACAATTTTAATAAAATATAATTATTATTATGATACTCTATAAAGAAATTGAACCTATTCTTTGATGGTATATTATTATTTATGAAATTTAATGTTTTAAATAAAGTATAAGATATAAAATAAATGCATATTTATCTATTGTAATTATAGTTTAAATTAGTTAAATTTTTGAGTTATTTTAGTAGATTATATAAGCTATTTGTTTTGATAATTAGTGTTATAAATTTTTAGTATATACCCCAGATATGAGTCTAGGTATAGAATGATATCCCAAAATTTGGTAAAAGTCGTGAGAATTTGGTTTTCTTGAAAAATAAATCCCTTTATAGATATAATTATTTTATGAGTTCTATGAAACTTATATACCAAGGAATAGTAACTTCAAAATGGTATATTGGTTGTGGATTAACATTGTTTCTCAGAATGGAAATCTCAAGAGGGGAGGGGATGAATAGAGTCTTGAAAAACAAACGTGTAAACAATTAAAATAAAATACCATAGTTTTTAAAACATTAAAGTTATCTAAAATAGTATAAATATATAAGTATATATTTAAAAGGGTTTCTAAAAGAATAGATAATATATTAGTTAAATAAATACTAAAATAACATTAATATTTGAAAATATATATATGAAAATCAAACAAACTACATGGAACAATGATTAGGGATAACTATTAGTTTATTTGCTTTTATAAGAGTTTGGAATATATAATCCATTTTAAAATAAATTTATAAAAAAATAAATTACACACATCAATAATAAATTTAATAGGTTTAGTCTTGAGGAAAGACATAATACACTCAACTTGATAGTTACCTATTTCTAATAAAAATTATTAAATCATAAGAAATAGGATCCAAAACATGGATCATATTGATGCAAATAAAACTATAAACAAGGAATTTAGGCTATAACAATCAACATATACTATTATCCTATAAGATGTAAAAGAAATATGAAGAGATTATCATATAACTTTGTAATACAACAAGTGATATTTTAATCAATGTTTACATAAATAATGGTATCACATATCAATAGTAAATAAGAATAATGAAGAAGAGAGAAATAATTTTATTTTGTTTGTGATGTAATATTTTTCTAATCAAAATTAAGATGATGAATAATGATATTATTATAAAATATGTACTTGACTTCATTATAAATAATTTTATCAAGGTTTCAATTTTCTTAGGATAAATAAAGTGTCATATAATCACTTGAAACCCTCTTTCTTTTTGTAATATCTCTTAATAAAATCATGGAAATTTATCACACTAACTGGTATGTCATCTAATTAGTTATCCAGACAGTCAAATAGCCCTAGTTCATGAGGGTTTACTTGGATTTATAATTTTTGAACTCTAATTTTCATTGTAAGGATAAAAATAAAATAAATATTTGTTCTGAGTAGCAAGTCCAGAATGTTTTTTCCTCTAATTATTATGAGTGTAAATTTAAGAATATTCATCCATTAATCCTCGTACTAAGAAATATATGAATTTAAATTAAATTACATAACTATATATTGTAACTTTTATCTTAATTTAACCTCAAATAGGCATGAAAAAATAAGCCTCAATGGAAGATTAAGTCTCAATAGTAGTATACCTTCTTGGTAAAAAAACATGATTCATGGTCATAGATATTTTCTGATAGTAAAAGATTTGGATTGATGATATAAAAATTCTTCTAGATGTAGTGGAAGTCTAATGATGGTATTAGAATGAAACTGAAACAATCATGTTTCTTTTGATGGTAAAAGTATTCTTATGATGATATTATACTTTCTCTGGCAGAATAAGAACATCCTCTGATGGTGGCAGGACTTCATCAAATGGTATAAGTGTTCTTCGAGTGGTGAAAGAATTTCAACAAATAGTAAAATGCTTCAAATTGAAGTGGTTGACCTAAATTAGGGATACCAAAGTTCAACTAGAAATTAAATACTTCTATTGGAAGTAGAAAATTTCCAATAGTGGTAGCAGGAATCAGTTAATGGTAGAAAAGTTAAACTGTTGGTCATAGAAGTATACTAAAGGAAACAATCTTTACATAGAGTATTTTATATTAAATCCAGAGTTATGAAGCTCTACCATTTAACATATAATATTTTAGTGATAAAGTATCCATGATTTGTGGTCATTAAATCAAGGAATAAATAGACTAAGACAATAATATCACCCTTTTTGATGATAAAAATTTATGATTGGAAATTAAATTCAAAACAATAGTTATTTCAAATAATTGTCATAAAATAAGAAAAATTAGAATATAGTTCCATATAGTATACCCAATTATATGACAATTAAAATAATATTTCTTGTTTTTAATGTTCCCATATAGACAATATACTATATCCCCCCTACCCTTATAATATCAAAAAGGCATTAAATTAAAGAGGAACTCGGAATATATGTATTGAAATAGAGGAAATAAATAAAAAAAGAATACTTAATTTACATTCATATCATATTTAAAATATTACACAAATAAAATACAAGTTAAAAATAACATTTCTATTAGATTTTAATTGGATTGTGGTACATCCTTATCTATAATAGTTGAAGGATAACTGTGAGATTTTCCTTTTTACATTAACTAGAGTAGGAAATGGGTTAGAGGTCAAATGATGTATATGAATCCAGAAAAACAATATTGACACAACTGCTCAGATATGCCCCATTGTTTCTACTAGTTTAAGACCAAAATGGATGAATAAAATGGATGTAGTCAGAACTAGAGAAGGAAGAAGAGATGAAGCTGATCTAGTCGTGGGAACACCATTATGGTGTAGAGATAGGGTTCCATCAGCTCCACAAACTAGATGATAACTCTACCACTGTTCTCCATCACTTGAAATATGTCATTATTTTTCTATATAAATAACATCAACAATAAATCTAGAATATTCAATTAATTTAATTTCTCTATGGGGTTACTAGTAATAAGATTCATTCTAAAATTCTAATAAAAAATAATAATGTTGGTGGCGGAAGTCATTTTTCTATAGATATTAAAAAACTAATACATTATTTATTTGGTATTTTTTTGTTTTCATTCCTATACTCTTTATGGAATTCTATAATAATAATATACATATGATCACAATGGTACTTTATTTAGCAAACCTCTTTTTGATGAGAAGTGGAAGAGTCACTGGATAGACTTTTCATCTCATCTTAAAAATTTATCTAAACTAACTCATCATAAAAACATGTTGGTATATAAGAAGGAGTAACTCATGATGAAGAAGCACAAACTTTATAAGAAAGAGAATCCAACATCCAAATAATGTCAATATCACTCATGGATATATGCAATATAACAATCTCCAAGGTATAGTTAATACCCTCAATCTTCTTAATAAGATTATAATTATCTATCACAAAATTCATAATCTTGGGAAATAATATGGGATAGAGATGTGAAACAACCAAAAACACTATTGAGGATATTTCACCCTCTTTTGGATCATTATCCTAAGAGGAAAAAGTATTCTAAAAACTAGTATGAATGAAAATAATATCATCCATAAAGGCATCCAAATCCGATCAAGAAAAATAACTGAAATGAGGAGGAGGAGGAGGAGGATACCTCTCTTATTTTGGTAAAATCTAAACATGACTAGAAGTACATCCCTAACCAGAATCCTCCTGATAAATATTAACATCATTCACTAAAATTGTAGAAAAATACTCATTTATTTTTGGGAAATATAAATAAAAGGGTTAGAGAATCTCAACCTGAAATTTTCTCCCAATAAAATATCCCTTAGGATCCATATAAACAGTAATGATGGCAGATCCACCATGCTGTTGTGGATTTCATCCATTATCATAACCATGGTCATATTTATAAGTTTAATAATATAAATCAAAAACTACCAATCCAAGGAACATCTCCTCTAAATTTATTATATTTTTGAATCTGATCTAATAAGGATTCCAACAACTCAATCGACAAAATAACTCTGGGGATTACAATACTTTTCCCCACTTATAGTATTTCTTCACCTAGAGATAGTAATCTAGGGGTTGGTCTCAAATCCTCATCTTATCCATAAAAATAAAAAATAGAATCATATAAAATCATACCACTATGGAAATGGGAGAACATGACAATAAAAAACATAAATATTGATTTTTTTTCATAAGAATCCCTAAGAAATCTAAAGAGAATAATGTTATTTGGGTTAAAATTTTTCACCTTACTAAGTCATAATGTTTTAAATATATCAAAAAAATATTTTTCTCTTCATAAACACTCCAATATATTCATAAGGGAAGTGTTGAAGCTCTAAGAAATACCAAAATTTTAAGTATCGGATCAAGATCCAAGGATTTTCATGAGGTTCTTTAAGAGACATCATAATTTATTAGATATATATAAGAGTTTTAGTAATTATTATCAACCTTAGATCTATGTTCAGTATGATAGGACCATCCAAACACTAATGAACATGATATAAAACAAATAAATTGAGTTTCAAGGATGTTATAATTAAAATATCCCTTAATTAGTGTTATTATATAACAATAGTTTCCATTATAGTATTTAGATTGAATCATATTTGGATATATATTTTAAGAAGTGAGAGAATCCAATATAATGGAGAAAATTTGGAGAATGGAAGTTGATATGACCTAATATTGTCTATGAAATGATGGATAATGTTCAACCCATATAATAAAAAATAAAATTTTCCTAAAGTCAGAGGAAAAGTCATGAGGATAACCATTGATGAGATATAAAGTTTGAAGTTGGTGAGAAGTTGTTCTTCCAGATATCTCCTTGGAAGTGTGTTATGATATTTGGGAAGAAAGAGAAGGTGACCCTAGTATATATTGGTCTCTTTCAGATCATTTATCATTTTATGTCTATAACTTATCACATATCACTCCCTCCAGACCTATCCCTAATATATGATGGATTTTATGTATCACTTATGATAAAGTAAACACCATACCATTTACATGTTTGGAGCTCAGAAGTCGTGAAACAAAACAAGATCTATCATTTTAGGAGAAACTTGTAGAGATATTTGGTCATGAAGATAATGTGGAACGGAACAAGAATGAAAATATAGAAAAATTACTTTGGTGGAATCAAAATCTTGATAAATACATGTGGGAACCCAAATATTTAATGAGGAAAAATTATCGTCACTTGTTTTCATCATGGAAATAAAATTTGTAGGATGAAATTCATTTTAAGTGGGTTCATTATAGTAAACCACCATTTTAGTGGGATTTTCATCCAAAAGTGAGTATAGTTTCAATAGTTTTCTCTACAAGAAACACCAAACATTAACATTCCATAAATCATTATGATAAAATATATTTTGGTCAATCTATGGTAGTCATCTAATTAATATATATAAATAGTTATAACCAATATATTAAATAAATACCCATTTCAATATTTTTTCAACATGTAAAGCTAAGAATATATTAAAATAAATTCTATTTTTAAAATTTATTTTCTAAAAAAGGATATTTTCCATGTTTTATATATTCATTATTAACTCTAATTTTATAATAATAGTTAATACACCAAAAAATAAATTCCTATAAAAATAGTTTTTCCCAACATTTTTTGATTTATTAAATATTTAAAATTACATATGTGAGAATGATAATTTTAAAAATTAAAATTAATTTTTTAAATTATAATATCATATTAACTTAAGATCAATTTTTTGAATTTTTTAATAGATTTATTTTTTGGTGAATGGTGAAAAATATCATTTTTATACATAAGATGTCTTTTATGAAATTATTATTCTATAAAATTATGAATTAAAAAATTCATGAAACCATTTTATAAGACCAAATATGCGTTTTAAAATTTTATTTATAATTTTTAAAAAATGTTTATTTTAATTTATAAACTCATAATTTACATTTTAGAACATCAGTTATATTTTAAATTTCTTTTATTCATTGTTAATATAATTTTTAAACATTGATTGTTATCACTTTTAAAAAATTAATATAAATATATTTATTTCCAATTTTTAATCATTAGGTATAAATAATATAATAATTACTAGTATAGATTCAAGCGTAAATGGTAAATTACTTTGGTAAAATCTGTTTACCTTTGTAATTTTTTTTTTGGTAAAAATGGTTTAACTAAGAGGAAAAACACAAAACATGTTTAATAACTATGTGGATATTTGAGGGTTAGGAATTTATTAACCACAATCATTACCCTCTCTATTATTACCAAATTTTGGAGAAACATTTCTTGAGATAGACTTCAAATTATTAATTTGTTTTTTGGTATTCAAAAAACATCATTTTTTAAAAAATAAAGGGGAACTCATATCCTCAATAACCCTCCCAACACATACCAAATAGTTTTTGTTAAATTATTCACAAAAATATAATAAAAACTCATATACACCTTAAATAGGTTATATTAATTTCTAGACACAATCCCCCAAATGCTTTACCCCTTTGTAATGGTGATTATTCAGGAAATGATGTATAAATTTCTGACTACTCACTTCTCATTTATATTTCTTCATGTGCAATTATTCTTCCTAAAATTATATTAGACCATTTTAAAATGTTAAAATAAATACCATTAGTATATTTTAATTTTATTATAACTATCCAACATTTATTAATTATCTTTCAGTTCTCTATTAGGTAAAATGAAAACGTGGATCGTGTGTAAGCGTAGACTACCACCTCCACAAATAAATGTGGTTTATTTTCCTTCCCTTCATAAACTGGTTGGTCCCAATGGGGAATTAACTAAAACTTTATGGTATATATATCTCTTATTAAATTTCATTAATTTATGAACCATATTAATTATTTCTTCATCCCTTTGAAAATAAAATCATTCTCCATGCATTTCAGCGAACTAGCACCGCTAAAGAATGTTGTATTCTATTTTTCAATACCACCTTCAGGGAAGGTTTTAAATTATATTTTATTATTTTATATTATATATGAAATTAATATAGATAAATAATATGTTTCATTATGTTTAACACAAAAAATATTGATCAATATAAGGTAATCCAACAATATCTGTGATTAACATAAAACTAGTTTATAACCATTTTTTATCTTCCTGAAATGAGACTAAAATACCTCTATAATGGACTTAATAAATTATATATCTTTATAAAACATAAATTTTAGTACATTTAATAGTTTTAAATTTTCAAATTTGGGAGAAGTAATAATATCAACACTAATTTTATGAATACAGTTCAAAATAACAAATATTATAAACACCAAATGTTGAAAAGTGATTATAAAAATCTAATATAAGAATATAATATTTATTAATGGAGATTCATAATGTATGTTTAGATAAATATGTTTTTTAAATATGTAATTAAAATGTCTATATTTATGATACATGAGGTCAAAGCACCTCCATCGAATTCAAGGGAAAAGGTAAGGTACTTGGTAACTCAAACTTAATTATTTTTGTTATACAATATCTTATTGACCTTTTTCTCTTAAAATTTCATTTTTTAATGAGGTTCTCTCTATAATTTAGGAGGAAAAAATTTTTCACCAAAATAAATTTACTTGAAATATTTTCATTTCACCTTTTTTTAAAAATAATTGACATTTTTTTAAATGTAGCTCATTACAATGAAATCAAATGTGATAAATAAAAAATGATTTAAAAAACATAT
The DNA here is from genome assembly GCA_963277665.1 of Viscum album. Taxonomy (NCBI): domain Eukaryota; kingdom Viridiplantae; phylum Streptophyta; class Magnoliopsida; order Santalales; family Viscaceae; genus Viscum; species Viscum album. Next base: position 1,896,168,613 of record OY728119.1, read on the forward strand.
TTTCTTTATTATATTTTCATTATCATAAAATGATCTATCTAAAATGGAATTATTTTTCATTTCTCACCTAGTATTTTTGTTTAGTTAGTTGTTATCATGGGTGATTAAGTTCTCATTATAAATCTATTTAATTTGTGATGTTATTTTATATCAAATATATTTTTTATGAAACACTTTTTTATTTATGTGGGTTATTTATCAAATATGAGCGATTTTAATTTGGGAGTTTTATAAAATGATTTCTATTTCCATGGGTTCTTTATAATTTCAAAATTAAAATATTTTTATGTGGAACATGAATGTAATAAAAAATCATTGAAGGGGTCACATATCACCCTCTAATGAATTGGTTAAGTGTTTATATTTTAGGAGATAGGTATTCATGAGTTCATTTTAGTTTTCTATAATCATGGTTATTGATGGTGTAGCTAATAAATATAATATTTCCCTATGATATTATGTTTTCCATAGTTAATGGATGTTATTAATTATGATCATATGATCTCGTGATTCAAGGTTTATATAAAATTATTCTATGATTTTTTAGATATTATACTTCATTGTTGACCTTGTATGGATTTAATTTCTTGTTTCATGTACCTTTAATCTCACATATGTCTTATGATTATAACTCATGGTGTTATGGTATTTCTATTTTTCTTATGTTTTATACTTATTCTTATAAACTCGTCATTGATAAAATGTTTATTTATCCCTTAATGATAATTTGATATCACCTTTTTCTTATGTTTTAATTCCCTAGGTTTTAAGGTTGAGTATTAATAATGAGATTTCTAAAATATGTTCTATCACATTTCCTTTATAGATAAATGATTGATAGTTTCATAAAACAATTTTATTATGTCGCTAGTATTTGAAGAAAATGAACCTATTAGTTTATGGGAGATTATTATTTATTTAATTAAATGTTTTGAATCATGTAAATTATGTTAAAAAAGGAATGTTTACCTTAGGTCTCGATAGATATCCTCATCAATGCATGGAAGCATGTACAACACATAATAACAATAACAACAACTCAAATTATAACACCCTCTACTGTATATGTTTTCTAATCAGTGAAACACCGACTGAAAATATCTATAGATACTTATACCCATTTGGATTTCAATTATTTACTATTGTATAAGAAGTGAAAAAGCCCCTTCCCCAACTCACCCTATTTTATGATATATATAAAGGCACCGACCATTTCACTTAATTATGTATCCCCCTCTTTTATATAGAAGAAATACCCATTAAATACAATGACCCAAGTATTTGTTGAATAGTACATTTTCATATATATAAATATATATGAATAACATATTAATTTTACATTAAAGAGGAAACTTTATCTGATAGCATACCCAACACACAATAAAAAGTTTCTCTTAAATCTTATGTAGCACACAACATTGAGTTATACCAAAATATAATACACTAATATTATTATTATTTTAAATGGTAGCTAAAGGCTAGCTATTTTATTGGTAGGAATGAACTGAATTAACTATATAGTAATTTTACATATTTTTTAAATGTTTTTATAATTATATAATAAATTCTAGAGGCTTAAAATAATAATGAATCTTATTTTAATCATAAAATACACTATCATTTTTAAAAGGACATTTTACTATATTTTTATGGATAACCAATTTTAAATATATTTTATGTCACTTTTATATGTTATATTTGACAAAATAAACTTCTTTCTATAGAATCGGGACATCAAAATTTACTTTGGTTAAATATTTTCTAATTTTTTGATAAATTTCATTTCTTTATTGAATAGTGAAAAATACATCATTTTAATTAAAAAAATTATAAAATTTGTTTATAAATTTATATTGTTCCTTTCATTTGTTTTAAAGTGTAATTGGATTAAGTTTTTATCATTCAATCCAATTTTGGTCATTGGATTTAATTTACCATTGAAATTTGACATAAACATATGTCAATATTTTAAATGTTTTTAATTCTTAAAAACCATCTTTTTGGTTTTAACAACATGAATTAAATTTAAATTATGTTTTTAAAATTATTTTTTATAAATATGGAAAAAAAGGATTTCATATTTGGAATCATAAGGTCAAAATTGAGTAAATATTTATATTTTATTTTTTGACATTATGAATAGTGCCTTAAGTAATTATTTTTTTATCACTGTTAAAGGGTAAATAAGGTAAATGATGGTAAAAAGTAATATTATAATATTATTAAAATACTATAACACATGTACTAATCCTATTTTATGAGATATATATGACCATGTGCATCCTTGGGTTGATTTTGGGACCCCATGTAGCCACTTGGTTGTGATAATGACATGTTTTAAAAATTAATTTAACGTAAAGAGAAATATAATATATACATGTATATTTTAATAAAGAAAATTTAATATAGGGTTATATAACTAATATATATGACCATGAGTACTTATTATAAAGAAAAAAATATTTTATACTTCATGGAATTTTATTTATAATTTTTAGATGTAAAATAAATTAATTTATTCGTGAAACAATGATGATGTAATGATTACCTAATTAATAAAAGATTCAAATAAATGATATTATAAATTTTAAAATAAATGTAATTTGGTTATTTTTATTCCATCCAAAAATATTATGGATTATATTGACATATTATATTTAATTTCAGGCCTTTGGGTCGAAAGAATCATGTTGTTATGACTTTAAGAAAATCAATTACTAAATAGTGTCAAAATTGACATAAATGAGTTTTTAAAACAAATACAATTATATTAAATGATATAATAGTTCTAAAAGAATATGATTCTTCCAACTAACTTATATAATTTTTCAAATATCATTTTTTAACCACTTGGGGTTTGATTGGAATTTTATAGTTACTCTAGTAACTATATATTTTGAAAATACAAGAAGATGTGGTAAGAGTAAATGTTTTTAACTATGGATTAATGCTAAAAGAAAAGGTTAATTTTATGAAATAATATTATATGAAGCCTATTGGTTTAATGGATTTCGACCCATTATAATCTTATACACTAAATATATCACTTTGGAACTATTATAATTAGAAAATCATTTTATAATAAAATAATATTTCAAGACATTCCTAAAGTTCCCCTCCTCACTCTTATAAAAGGCCACAACCTCTACCCACTTACTTACACATATCATTCCCCTTAAATCATATATATTATGCTAAAATAATCTCCCAAAATCCCTAATATTATATTATAAGTCTTAACTTGGGTATAAGGCAATTCAAGAAAGCCTTTTGGCTCATATCAAAAGAACTTACCCGATTCAGAGGTAACATATTCTCTCAAGTTCATTTCTTTTATTTCTCTTTTACAGTCCCTATGATATTTTTATTATTTGATTACATAACAAAACCAGTATATTCAATATACTAGTATGTTTTTATAAGATGTATTCGAACTAAAATTACACACACCTGCATCTAATGGATATGAATATACTGTTTCTATGTACGGTGAACTGTTGTCTCATGAAACGAAGATTGTTAAATTTTATCCTACCACCTCTCATGGTGTCCATTATTATGTGACTATAATTATATATTATATTTATTTTATTTATATTGTTCCTATTCTTATGTAATATTTATTTACAACATACCTTTTTGCTTTCCATAATGTGTAAATATGATAATTTCATTTGAGAAAGTGCATACTACCACCCCATCAAAGTGATATGACTTGTTAATTACATACATGAAATGTATAAAATATTAAATTAATTAAATTATGTAAAATATATAAAATATATATTATACTAAAATTAAAACAAATCGATGTATCATTTAGTTATTATGAAAAAGAAATGAATGTAGCGTTCTTGCACACGTACGGCCTATCATCTCCTTGAACGATGCATTTCATATCATATCTCCAAATGTTTTGGAATATTATAAATACATATATAGTGGATATATATGATATTTAAATCATGAATAATATTCTTGAGATAATTTAATTATGACCACATAAATAATTTTCTTCAAAACAAGTTCATTTTGACTCAAGTACCGAATATTGAAAAAATGTCTAAAATTAAAATACAAAATTATGCAATTGTTATAATATGGTAATAAGGGATATATGATATATAATAAACATGAAAAATTATCTCAAACAAGTATAAATTAACTTAATTTTATTATTCATGAAGTATAAGGAATAAATGGGAAGATTTGGACTCAAGGTAAGGGACTTCATCTCAATCTCCATTCATTGAGGAATATTTTTATTTATACATGTATTTATTTTATATGGTATATAATCAACCCCATTAACATTTAATTTTATTCAATAATTTTAAAAAGAAATATTTTTTAAAAAATTGTTTTACAAAAAGACAAAAATAAATGTTTCTTTTTAATGTATGCGGTGACAGCGACCTTTCCGCCACGATGAGAATTATTTGATATATGGCTTCCACTACAAGATGTAATGTTTTTAAAAAGAAAACTAAATACCATATTCCTTTTTAGGATAATTTGGTATTGAAATTAGTTTTGAGAATGGATTTATTATGTCAATATCTTAAACTAATATCTTCTGATTTCAATGTGGAAATGTTATCTTTAATTTATACTTATTTTATGTGATATGATTATGTTATGGTTCTTGGAAATTGTTTAGGAATATGGGTGGTTTCATGATAAACTAAGGGTGGGTGTTCCCATGATAGCTTCCCAATGAATTTGGTAACATGATAGAGGTAAATGATAAAGTGTCTCCTAATATATTTAAGGAATATACTGTGATGCATATTCCAAACATAACCATGAAAGTTACTCCCTATGTAGTTGTGAAAGCTACAATGTAAGTGTATTATGGGTGGCATAATTTTCCATTATGATTTATAATTTCTATGAGTTATTCATAGATCTTATGATTTCATGAAGTATGTTATAGATAGTATGTTTCCTAAGTAAAAAAGTTTGATTTTTGTATTTGTGTGTATTCATGTACTAATTTTTTCTTTCCTTATTTTATATCTCTTACAGAGATTTTTATGCCCATCCCATGTTTTTGAAATATTTATCACAGGGTATAAGGAAGGGTAAGAGGAAGGAATAATTCAAGAATATTTATATTAAGAAAATAATTTTTATTTTATTTAAGTATTTTTATTATTCTAAAAAAATAGATAGAGTAGAGGTATCTACATTGTAATATTTAAGATGTAATTTAATAGTTGTGGCATAATTATATAAATCTAAAAACCTGAAAATATCCTCAATATGAATTCTTGACTTAACTCAACAATATGTAATGTTTATGTTTGGGTCCTCATAGTTGGTATTAGAGGAAAGGTTTAGATAAATTTAGATATTAGGAGTTTTCATTAAACACATTGTTAGTCATTATATCTATTATTTTAGTTAAATACATGTTTTATATCTTTTTTAGATCAAGGAAAGTAGGTTACAAATGTAAGGATGAGGATCTCAAACAACATTCCTATCTCTTTCAGATGACTTGTTTGAAATAATTATTGCACATTCATGTATATAAAATTCTGAAACTTTTTCGAACATACAACTCACTTGCAAGAAATTGTTTGAGATATCAAACACCTCTGCTATACCTTGATACCATCATGGATCATAGGTTTTATTTAATCAAATACAATTTCTCAAAAAAATTATATTTTTAATAAAGGTAAATATTTTCAAGGAATTTTAAATTATTTTTCCTTATCAAAACATTTTGAAGAATATTATGATTTTGAAAAAGGTACTGAAGAATAATACCCTTGTGCAACTGATTTATATTTTCTTTTAAAATATAGTCTCTCAGTTCATAATCATGGTATTTTAAAAGGATCATTGATTTAAAGTTTCAGCTAAAACTCGATTCGTCTATTTTATAAAAAAAACATGTTTTATCAGATGTTTTGAAATTATATGTCATACATGATTATTTTTCAAAACTATTTCTCTGTAAACACCCATATGTCTCAAGTTGTAAAAGGTGTATTTTTATAATGTAAGAAAATGATTTTGAATAATATTTAAATCATTATTTCAATGTGTGGTCCCTATATCTATGTGAATAAGATGATGATGAAACAACGTCGACACCATGATCAAGGTACAATGTTCTTTCTTTTGGAAATTATTTTATTTTATCATATTGAGGTGAAAAAAATGTTCTTATATATAATAAATCATGAATTAAGAAGTAGTGGTCATTATGATTTGGGATGAAAATGGAAGTTATAAGAAAACCATTGAGGTTAAAACATGTTAGGGTTATTTTGTGTTTTATAAAAATGGGCAGCCCACAAGATGGGTGACAACTCGTTGCGTCCGATAAGGATGCGGGAATCGAATCCACAACCGAATGGTGACAAGGTAAAATTGTTTATCACTAGTCTACATGAAGTCCATAGTTATGATAACTTATTCTATTTAGTTATATGATTCTATGGATCAAGAATAAGTTGAGTTTTAGGACTTATGTTCTATCAAATGGATATACCTAGTATAGGAAAATGATTTGGAAATTAAGTTATAAATGATATTTTGTAAGACATTTGCTATTTTTTGAACCTTATATGCCTAATGAAAATAAAATAATCTGGGATATTATTTTTGGAATAATGGTTGAATTTTAATTTTGATGAATCTATGTTTTTATTTTGAACATATGTAGATTTGGTTTACTTTTGGAAATTATTATCCTATCATGGAGAAAATTTTATTATGTTAATTACTTTTAAGTATGATACTTCAAGATTTTTTGATGTTATTTGCAGAAAAATGTTATGATTTATAGTACAGGCTATGTGTTCAAATCCTTCTAAATTTTGGGTTGAATTCTTAGTTAGGATTATTCTTTTTGAGGAATTATATGGAAAATTATTTGTTGAATGGTCTTTGTTAGACTTTGGGTTATTGTTTTTGGAATTTTTGAGATTAATAATAATCTTTAATTTTATGAAGGATTGTTCTTTTTTGGGTATTATCTGATCTTGTAATATAATTTTTTTTCAGTTGATATCTAATGATATAGGGAATATCTAGTCCATCTTTTTGGATTATGTGATTCTCTAGAAGTTTATTCTATCACTTTTGGTGTGACCAAGTCATCTTGAATACTCATCGTTAGGAGAAAAGATGATTTTGTGATAGATACTTAATAAAGGATGAAACTCTACTGAAAAAGTATTATGTTTCTTTATGTTCTTAGTCAAGATCATAAATAAATTCCATAAATTTATAAAAAATGATACTAAAACAAAATAAATTTCCATTTACTTTTTCTACTGTGAAATCGAAGACCATTTACCCCATCATAAGTTTGTGGATTTATGGTTGTTAACTTTATCCTGATCATATTTTCTATCACTATCCATCATAACAAGATGGTTAGTTTCTATTCCATATCCATGTTTTCTTACATGGAATCCTAGAATGTTTTATCTCAGGTGACCTTTGTAATTATTTTCATTTATTTTAAAGTGATATATTTATTAACTCTTTTTCCAATTTCATATTTCCAATGAAGTTTTCTAGCCCAATTTTAAAATTATGAGGATGCAATTTCAAGAAGGGGGGATGATGAAACGGCCTAGGTGTTTATAGAATAACTCATTTTCATATCTATAAATATTTATGAATAAGTTATAAATTTTAAATTAAATAGGACACTTTTTCTGATATCATACCCAATACACAACAACGGGTATCTCTGAAAACTTACGTTGCACACAACACAGAGTTATACTGAAAAATAATACAATAATATTATTCTTATTTTAAATGGTATTTAATTACTAAATGTTGTGTCTTAAAGAATGAAACAAAATTAAATATATTAGTATTTTACATTTTTTACAAATGTTTTTACATTTATAAAATAAATTTTATATTCTTAAAATAATAATTTATCAAATTTTATGCATGAAATACTCTAATATTTTAAAATTCTCATTTTACAAAATTTTTATCGAAAACCCATTTTAAATATAGTTTGTGTCACTTTTATATGTTATATTTTACAAAATAAACTTCTTCTATAGAATAGTTACATCAAAATTTACTTTGGTTATATTTTTGGTAATTTTCTGATAATGTTCATTTTGTAATGAACGGTGAAAAATACTACATTTTATTTCAATACTATATTTTCATCTAATTTATTTATATATTTAAATTGTTATTTTAATTATTTTTAAATATTCATTAGATTATGTTTTTATCATTTAATCCAATTTTGGTCATTGTATGTAATTTTCCATTGATATTGGACATAAACACATGTCAATCTTTTGATAGTTTTTACTTCTTAAAAACCCATTTTTTTGCAATAGGAATTAATTTTAATTTAATTTCTACCAATTCTATGTTTTGAATTTTTAATAATGGATTAAATATTTGGAATCATAAGGTACAAATTTATTTAAGAAGAACCTTTTATTTTTAGACATTATGAATAGTAACTTCATTAATTATTTTAGTTACCGTGGTTAAAGGGTAAATATGGTAAATGTGGGTAAAAATAGTATTATAAAAATATTAAACTACCCTAACACTTGTCTTAATTTAATTGGATAATATATTTCTGGCAATGGGAATCCTTGGGTTGATTTTGGGACCACATAGATCTACTTGGGTGTGATAATGACATGTTATAAGAATTAATTTAAAGTAAAGAGAAATATAACATAAAATTGTATATTTTACTAAATAACTTTTAATGTAGGGTTATATAATTGATATATATTACTATAAATTGTAATTAGAAAGAAAAAAATATTTCCTACATCATTGTATCTTATTTTTAGTTTTCACACATTAAATAAATTAATTTATTTATGACACAATGATGACGTGTAGATTACCTAATTAATGAAATATTCAAATAAATGATACTATAATGATTAAAATAAATGTAATTTGATTATTTTGATTCTCTCCAAGAATTTTGGGATGATATTGACATATTAAATTTTATTTAATTCCATTGTTTATAAGGAATCAATTTGTTATGACTTTAAAAAAAACAATTACAAAATAGTGTCAAAGTTGACATAAATGAGTTTTTAAAACTAATACTACTATATTAAATGGTATAATAGTCCTAACAATCAAATATTCATCCAAGTTAATTATATAGTGTTCCCAATGACATTAATGATCAACTTGGGGTTCTATTTAAATTTTATAGAAACTATAGTAACCATATATTGTGAAAATACAAGAAGACCATGTAAGAGTTAATGTTTTTAAATAAGGGTTAAAGCTAAAAGATAGGGTTCCTTTTATGACCTAAAATTTTCTAAAACCAATTGGATGAGTGTTTTTAGACCCATTAGAATCTTATAATCTAAATATATTACTTTTAACTATTAGAATTCGGAAATGATTTTATAATAAAATAATATTTCAAGACTTTCCTAATGTCCCATCCTCCCTCTTATAAAAGGACACAACCTTTACCCACTTACTGACACATATAAATCCCATTGGATAGTCCAAATTAATCTCAAATAATCTCCCAACCTCCTTCTTATCCTCTTAGGATCCTTAACTTATGCCGAAAGAAATTAAATAAATCCTTTTGGATCAAATCAAAATATGTTACCCGACTTAGTGGTAACATCTTCTCTCAAGTTCCTTTCTTTTATTTTCCATCTTCACTACCTATGATATTCTTATTCTATGATTATATAAAAAACTAGTATCCTAAATATTCTAGTATTTTTTTATGAGAATGATTAAAACTACACATACACGCACCTCCATCTAATGGATATGAACATATTGTTTCTTTGTACGGCTAACTACTGTCTCACGAAACAATGATTGTTCAATTTTATACTACCACCTCTCATGGAAGTCATTATTATGGAACTATAAATATATATGATATATATTATACTTATATTGTTCATATTATTCTATATTATTTATTTAAAACATAACCTTATTCTTCCTATATTGCGTATATATGATAATTTCATTTATGGAAGTGTAGACTACCGCCCCTCATTATGATATGACTCCTTCATGAAATACATAGAACATATAAATGATGGAGTTAAGGAACTTATGTAACATGTAACACCCCAAGATTTCATAGTACATTATTTCTTCAAAGTAATTCAATAACTTACACTACACGCAACATCGAGTTCAAGTGCACCACAACTTACCAAACTAGCCATTCAAAAGCGATTATGAATAGTATTAAATGGATTTTGAACTATATATAATCTTTATAATTTTAGAATCCATATTCTGAGTTTCCTAGACATAATTTAAGAACTAATTCATTTTTTTCAGATAAAAGAAGTATTATTCAAAAAATATACTTTTACCGCCTTTTAATGGTAAACCCTTTTTAAATCCAATATTTAAAACTTTTATATATATTCAATTTTACAAATTAAACTTCTTCTTTAGAATCAGGATGTAATAATTTAGTTTCAATAAATGTTTGGTGTTTTCTGATAACTTTCATATTTGGGTGAATATTGAAAAATACTATATTTTAACTGAAAAAAACTTTTTTAATCAAAATAATTTATTGTGTTAAATCATAAATTATAATGGTTTGGAAGTATAAATGGATTATATTTTTACCATTTAATCCAATTCTGGTCATTTTAAGTAATTTCAATTTTAAATTGGACATAAACAAGTGTCAAACTTTTGATAATTATTATTTCTTAAAAATACGCATTTGGTTTTGACCGCGGGAATTAATTTTAAATTATTAAATTCAACTTCTCTTTTTTGAATTTGGTAAAATATACTTCATTATTGGATTCATAATATCAAAATTAGCTTAGGGTAAATTTTTTGTATTTTTCTGAAAATGTTTAATTTTTGATGAATAGTGAGAAACACTGATTTATAGTTTAAACCCGAATTTTTATTAAAATAATTATCTATATTATTTAAATTTATTTTAGGTCAAAATAGATATATAATACCGATATAAGATCAATGTAATTCATTGTATTCAGTTTATAATAATTTTAGATATATACAAATTTTATTGAACTTTTCACCGTCTTTTACCCATCTCCTAGGAGAATTTTCAAATTCATATAAAACATAATTTTACCACTTCTATGAGGGTAATTTCAAAAATCCAAGAGACACGGTTAATATCAAGGATTAAAATTTGGTTCAATAAGATGAAAATAATTTTTGATGAATAGTAACTTTTTTCTTTTATTTACCACGGTTAAAAGTAAATAGGGTAATTAAAGGTAAAAATGATGCCATTATTACCCTAACACATGTCCTAATTGTATTGGTTAAGTGTAATTCGACCAAAAAAACCTTAGAATAAAATATTAACATCTTTGGTCCACTTGAATTAGATTAGGACATTTATTATTATTTAATTCAAAGAAGAGTTAAAAGTGTTAAATTCAAAGTTTAATAACTAAAACATTTGTAATATAGGGATACACATAAGATAAATTCAACTATAAATATTAATTATAAAGATAAAAATATTTCCTATATAATGGTATTTTATTTATAATTTTTAAAGATTAAATAATTAAATTTATTAATGATACAATGATGATGTAGTAATTACCTAATTAATGAAAGAATCAAATAAATGGTATTATAAATATTAAAATAAATATAATTTAAAAGTTTTTATGAAATACACGAATTTTACAGGTGAATATGACATGTTAGGGATGATTCAATGTATCGTTTTAGAAGTAATCAACTTGGGATGACTTTCACAAAAAACAAAATACCAAATAGTGTCAAAATTGACATAAATTAATATTTAAAAGAAATACAATATTATTGGAAGATATAATATTCCTAAAAATGTAAGGTTCGGCCAAAGGTATTAAATGATATTATATATTTCATTAATGAGCCACTTTAGGTCTTCTTGTATGTTTATAGTATGTTTATTAACCATATAGAGTAAGAATACAAGAAGACACGGTAAAAGTTAAACTATTTAACTAATAGTTAAATCTAAAAAATAAGGTTAAAATGTTAACATAAAATTGTATAAAACCTATTGGTTGAATATTTTTCGATCCATCCCCTCCTTAACCTTGAAATAATACATTTTGGAGCCATTATAAACAGAAAATGATTTTATTATGAAATAATATTTTAAGTTGTTCCTAAGGTTCCCTTCACCCCTCTTATAAAAGGGCGCTCTTACTTCACTCTAATTCACACTTCAAAAGCCATTTGGATCGGGAAACCCATTCCAAAATATCCTCCCAACTTCCCTAAATTCAACCTAGAGGAATTATTTTTATCATAAATCCATCCTAAAGAGCCCTTTTGATCAAATCAAATAGAAGAACCCGAAGAAGAGGTAATGATTTCACCACCCTCTTCCAAGTTCCGTTCTTCTTCCACTTCCTTTTTCTTTGTTGTTTCCTTTATAAAATAATAACTCTAGTATATTCCATATACTGTGATGTTAATATAGTTATGTTACAACCAAATTCATTATTTTATCCACCCTTTGAATGACATGTCATCATACGTGCGTATGTACAGCTTTCCGTCTCCACATCGTAGTGTAATTGTTATTCAATACATTATTATTTGGATGGGTGTAATAATTATGTGTATTTCATGTAAATAATAAATAAAACATGATAAGTATTATTTATATACAATATACCATCCCATTATATATTATTTTAATATCAAAAGAATGTTATTTTCACTCGTGCGTACGTACGAATTATCGTCTCCACGACATGATGAGATTCATTTCCAAGTTCACCATTAATCGACGATTATAAAAATATATATTATTAATAAGTATGTAATATATGACATAATAATGCTACAGGAGATATATATTTATATATATAAGTATTTATGAACTTACATATATCTTATTCACTTACTTCCATTCAATACTGTATGAAAACGGAAGCAACGTTTATGCGTACGTAAGGACTACCGTCTCCATAAACGGTGTTTTCAATTTCATATATATGTCTATTATACATATTTATATTCTAAATATATATGATATATAAATCATGTTTTATATTCTGGAAGTATTTAAATCATTATCTAAGTGATACAATCAAGAGTAACAAGTTAAAACATGTATGATAAAGAAAGCAATTATTACCCAAAATATTAATATAACATGGAAATTATTATTAAATGGGTAGTATAAAGTCATAAATGAATAATTTATGATATTATAAATATTAATATGGTTCTGTTATAATTTAATAACATACTACAGGATTCATACAGTAGGTTAAATGTATCCTTGACTAATGGAATGTGTAAGGTAAGGGGTTTTCATCTCACTCCTTATTCCCGTGAGATTCGTGCCATATTGCCACTATTACCTTTTGTGTGGTGTATGTACTTCCCATAATTGTATTCTTTGTGTAATACACTTTAATTTATGTGTATTTACATATTCATTGTATGATACCTCTTTCGTGGGGTGTATGTTTCGTAAGTTACCAAATTGGTAAGGGTTAATTTCACAATCTCTTTATTATTCGAGGTTGTTTTTACGTAAGTATCAAATGGTACATATTTATTATACATGTACATGTTTCATGAAAGAGTTTTAAAATGGATTATTTTTAGGAACTTATTTACAAAAACATAATTTCAAATGATTTAAATATTTATTCTTCTAAAACGTTCTCAGTAATGTCTATGTCTTCAAAATGGTTATTAAGGATTTATTTATATGGACATGAATTTTTTTAAAATGTTAATTCCTTTCAAAAGTTTCAAAGTGTTATGGGACACATTGATTAAAAAATTTATTTAAATGTCTTCCTTTCTAAATTGTGTGACTTTTAAATGTTTTCTTGAAAAAGGGATATTTCTCTCAAAGAGTTTTACAAATCATTTTCATCTATGTCAAAATCATTTAATGGATTTAAACTTGTTTGAAGTTGATTTTTTTATGATACAAATCTTCCATATTGTGTTGAAGTTTTTGTGATATGTTTTAATGTGGATGTTTTATTTTTATACCATTCATAGTTTATGGGTAAAGTATCTACATTTCATATGCCAGTTTTAATATGAATTTTTATGTTATGTTTAAACCTTTTAATATGAGGAATGAATTGGACTTAGTAAGTGATGGGTGGAGCCCTCTATAGCTCCACGATACATCAGTAGGTCTCATGAGACAAACTAGTATTTTATAAAAAGGCCTTGACAAAATCTTATGTGTAGTCTTGGCACAAGGCCTTGACTATGTGGTTATGATAGTCTGGAATTATGCATTCCATCATTATGAAAGTGGTTAGTGATATTTCATGTAAATATTCGACTAGTATAATATCCATGTGAATAAGTAAATGTAATTACTTCATTTTAATTTTTTCCATATTATGATGAAGTTTAAGTTTAAAAGGATTTTGTTTTAGTTATACATTTCCTTAAATGTTTATGCTTATTTATGAAAGTTTCCACTATATTGTTATCCTTACTAAGCATCTGAGCTCACTTATTTCTATGATTTATTTTTCCCAGGATTCCAAGAAGTGTATTGTGATTGATATGCAGGGTTAAGACAAGGGAATAATGGAGTTCATAAAGAATTTTGTTATGTTGTTTTGTATTTTATAAAGTGTAATGTAACATTCATGTATGTAATCTATTTTCCAAGACTGTTAAACCAATCGGTCCTTCGGGACTTGATTCCTTGTAATCATGCCAATGTATTAAAATAATGCACTGACTCTGGGTAACTAGGGTCAGGGTGTTACATAACATATATAAAATAGATGTTATACAGAAATTATAACATATCTATGTATCATTTAGTTAATATGAAAAAAGAAATGAATGTATCATTCCTGCATTTGTACGACCTACCATATCTATCAACGGTGCATTTCATTTCATATCTCCAAATGTTATTGACTATTATAAATACATATATACTTGATATATATGATATTTAAATCATGAATAAAATTTTATAGATAATGTAATTATTAACACCTAATAATTTTCTTCAAAACAAGTTAATTTTTGACATAAGTACTGAATATTGACAAAACATGTGATATTAACTTAAATAATTATGAAATTGTTATAACATGGTAATAAGTAATATAAAAGGAATAATAAACTTGAAAAATGTTTTCAAACAATTATAAATTAACATAATTTTATTATTCGGGATGAACATGGAACAAACAAGATTATTTTGACTCAAGGAAAGGGACTTCATCTCAATCTCATTTCATTAAGAAATATTTTGATTTATACATGACTTTCCTTTGTACGGTATATAATCAAACCCATTTACTTTAATTTTCATTCAATGTGTTTCAAAGTGAATATTTTTCCAACAAAGAGTTTTACATAGCAACAAAAAAAAAATTTCCTTTTAACGTATGCGTTGACAACAACCTTTCCACCACAATGAGAATTATTTCCTATTTAGCTTTCTCTACAAGCCGTATGGTTATTAAAAATATAACTAAATATTATATTCCTTTTTAAGGTATTTTGGTATTTAAAATGGTATTGATAATGGATTGATTATATCATTATCTTTAACTCATATTACTTGTGATTACAATGTTGAAATGTTATCTTTCCATTAGACTTGTTTTATATGATATGATTATGTTATGGTTCTTGGGAATTGTTTGAATATACGGGTGGTTCCATGATAAACCAAGGGTGGGTGATCCCATGATAGATATCCAATACATTTGGTAATGTAAATTAGGTAAACGATAAATTTTCTCCTAAGAGATTTAGGAAATATACTGTGATTGGTATTACAAATGTAATGATGAAGGTTACACCCTATGTAGTTGTCAAATCAAAAATGTATGTAGCTATAGATTCCACAAGTTTTCATTATGATTTATGATTTCTATGAGTGATTCATAAATCATATTATTTCATTAAGTATGTTAAATGGATTTTTTTTTATGAGTAAAAAGTATAATTTCATGGATTTGAATGTATTCATGGACTAGTGTTTTCATTCCTTATTTTATATCCCATACTGTTATTTTTATTCTCAATCCATAATTTTGAAATGTTTTTCTCAGGGTATAAAGAAGGGTTAGAGAAAGGATAAATTCAAAAAGATTTTTTTCAATAAAATAATTCATTATTTATTTAAGGAGTTTTATTATTATTAAAAAATAGATATAGTAGAATTGTATACTTTATAATATTTGAGATGTAATGTAATAGTTATAGCCTAATTAACAAAAAATCTAAACCAGAAATGATCCTAAATGTGAATTCTTTAATTAAATCCAGATTATGTAATTTTTATGGTTTTGGAATAATACTAAAACCCCCTTTGAATATTTTTTTTATTTAAAATTAAAATTTACCCAATTACTAACCAACTAAATTTAAAATTTCAAAACTCAACTATCATGAATAATTTGATCAAGTTTTTCATTTTTAAGGTTGAAATAACCCATTACACCCATTATTGGTGTCACAACTGGTCAAATATGATAGAAAAATGTTCTGGCTCTACCACCCCCTGAATAAAAGGAGAAAATTTCACATTTTTCTTCAAATAACTATTTATAGGCATACATATCTAAACACATTATATAATAAAACATCAAGACCATAGATAAACCTCACCTCCATGAATTAAATTATGGATGTTCCTAATTTTATATCCATTGATCATGATTATTACCCCTGTCTTTAAATTTGGAATTATAGTACCACCAAAAATCCTAACAAAAATTGGAATATGAGATTCCAAAAGAAATTATGATGTTTGTGAAATTAAGTAGATACCTAACATTGGAAAGTGTGTTAATAAATCCATCAAACATATGAACTCACACAGTATGGATTCCAATTGTTCTTCTCTTTGACTTCTTAACCATTTTCATAATATATCCATTTCACTCTTCATTACTGTAAAATAATTCTATTATCACAGATACATGATAATTTAAAAATGATAAAATAGTGTTTGAATCTTCCTCATTTTCAAAAGTTGTATGAAATAAATCATATTCATACCTCTCAACATGTGTAACAGTATTCACCACTACTGATTATTATTTTTTGTTTATAATTATTTTTTTAATTTTTTAATCAATAAACATATAGAAAATTATTCACACATGACCATGTTTTCCACACTCCCATCACATAAGTTCTCTTATCAGTCTTTATTGTCTTCTATATCTCCTAATTCCTGGTTATATGGCCCCTACATTAAACATTACTTAATCATGAGATAAGTCAACAGTTCACTTCGAATATCTTTTTCAGTTTAGAGATCTGGAGAATTTGGTCATAACTCATACATAGAAACTTAAATATTATAAGTATAAACTTCTACTCAATATCTATTTTTTTATAAAACAAAATACCCTTTAAAAAGAAACATTGTATCATATCATGTTTTAACAGAATAAATTTTGGTTGATATTATCTTTGACTCTATTCTTCTTTAATTCCTGCAAAACACTTCAAAAAATAGGATGAGCATAAAAATATCAGAAGGGGATAAATAAAGAAGAAAAAATATTAGTCATGGGATAACATAAAAACCATGAATACTTTATCATAAACTAATACCTTTCACCTTTAAGAAGTATAAAATATACATCACTAAATATAAGCTCACTTCTTACCCTTTTTGTAACCAAAATATTACCATAAATCCCATAGAAAGAAACATATAACATATAATGGTAACTTGGGACATGAACACACTTAAATGGAATAACAATACGGTTGATGTCTACACATATCACTAAATAGAACAACCATATGACTGACTTCTATACCCAAAGAATTAGAGGTTGTAATGTAACCACCCATCTGTGGTTTATCACAGAACCACCTTTATTTGGGTTATCATATAACCTCCCATATTGGGATTATCATGTAACCACCCTTCAAATGTATATGTAAAATTATATAATCATATAAAATAAATTATTGTAATTATCCACATTTCACTTTAAAAATTCCATTTTTAATAAAAAGAAACCATTTCAAGATATTGAAATACTAAATCCACTATTAAAACCCATTTCAATACCGAAACACCCAAAAATGTAATAAGGTATTTCTTTTACTTTTAAAAACATTCTCTCTTATAGAGGGATCTAAATATCAAATAATTGTTACAGTGATTGAGGGTTCATTATTGATGCATATGTTAAAAACATTCATTTTTTTCGTTTAGTAAACTGCTTCGTAGAAAAAATATTTTCTTTGAATTAAATTCAAATTAAAAGGGGTTTATTAAACACCAAATAAAAAAAGGTGGTGTATAACATCAATATATGCCTCAAGAAAAGGAGATTGAGATGAAGGCCCTTACCTTGAGTCCGACTCATAAATATGTTCCTAATTCTATTAAATAATAAACTTAAGTTAGTCTATACTTGTTTGAGAACCTTTTATAAAATTATTATTCCATTTATGTCACTTATTAAAATTTTATAACAATCACTTAATTATTTATGTTCAAATCAGACATTTTTTTGATGTTTGGTGCTTGAGTCAAAAAGAAACTTGTTTTGATGTAAATTGTCTATGTGGTGATAAGTCCATTGTCTCGAGAATATTATTCAGGATTTAAATATCATATATATCTATTATATATTTATTTTAATAGTCTGTAACATTTGGAGATAAGAAATTAAATGTACCAATCATGGAGACGGTAGGTCGTACGTACACATGAACGCTACTTTCATTTCTTTGTAAAATTTACTAAATGAAAACTAAATGATAAATAGGTTTATTATAATTCTATTATGACATATATTTTATATATGTTACATAATTTCATTAATTAAATAATTTATATGTTCAATGTATGGAATGAATGAGTCATATCACCTTGAGGGTGTTGGTAGTCCACACTACCTCAAATGAAATTATCATATTTACACATTCTGGAAAGCGTAAAGTTATTCTGTAATTAAAAAATATAGAATAATATATTAAATACAAATAATACATATATATATCCTATTTATTAATTCCATTCATGTATATATCATGGTTTAATGAAGATCATGTAGAATAATTTGCATCGCATCGTGGAGATGGTAGATCGTACGTACAGACATACGATGATATCATTCATTTAATGGTTAAACGGTATAGAATTTGAAGGTATATTTATTATAAATAATAATTATCAGGTTATATTATTTATTTAAATCAATTATACTAATCACTATACCCATACAAATTAAGTATTATTGAATAAAAAATTACACCACAGCGTGATGACGGTAAGTCGTATGTATGCACACATAGTGATATTATTATTTGTAGGATGTATAAAAGGAGGTATAATGTTGTAACATAATTATTATAACATCTCATCATGTAGAAAATATTGGATTTATTACTTTTGTATGGAAATGACATAAGAAGAGGAGGTAGAAGAAGAAAATAATTTTGAAATAGGTGATGAAACAAATACCTCTTTTTTAAGTATCTCTTTTTGATTTTCACAAAAGGTCTTCTTAGAATATATTTGTCTAAAAATGTGGCTTCTAGGAGTAATTTAGGTATTTTTGGATATTATTTAGTAGAATTAGGATGATACAAGTATCTTGAGAGTTGTGATTATATGGGTAGATGGTGTTACCTTTTATAAGAAAGAAGTCAGGCACTTTAGGAATGTCATGAAATATTATTTTATTATATATTTATTTCTGAATTATAATAGTTAGAAATTGATATATTTTGAGGATGATATGAGTATGGTTCAAAATAATCTCAAACAATAGGCTTTAGACAAGTTTAAGTCACAAAATAGACCATATCTTTTAATTTTAACCCTTAGTTAAAAACATTATCGCTTTCCATGTCTTCTTGTATTTTCATAATATATGGTTACTATAATTATAGTAAAATTACAAGATAACCAAAAGTGGATAATTAATGACATTTTTTACATTATATAATTTAGTTATATGAATCTTATATTTTCCGGACTATTATACCATTTAATAAAATAGAATTAGTTTTATAAACTCATTTATGATAATTTTGACACTATTTAGAAATTGATTTTTGTTAAAGTCATAACAACTTGATTTCTTAGAAAATAAATTAAATCATCCCTAACATGACAATTTCATCCAAAAATTCGTTTATATCATCAAATATTTCAAGTTACATTTATTTTAATATTTATAATATCATTTATTTTAATCTTTCATTAATAAGGTAATCACTTCATCATCTTTGTGTCATAAATAAATTTATTTATCTAATGTCTAAAAATTATAAATAAGATTCAATGATGTTGGAAATATATTTATATTACTATTGACTATTTATAGTTAAATAGATAAATTACATAACCCCACCTTAAAATTGTTTTTGTAAAATGATATATGTTTATGTTACATTTCTCTTTACTTTAAATTTAATATAATAAAATGTCATTTTCACATCCAAGTGGCTCCCAAATTAAAAACGTTCACCCTAAGGATTCTCATGGTCATACATATCTCATCCAATCGGATTAGGAAATGTTTTATCGTAGTTTTATATTATTATAATTTTATTTTTTACCCGTATTTACCTGATTTATCCTTTATTTATGGTAAATAAAAATTATTTATGAAGTTACTATTCATAATTTCTAAAAATAAAAGGTACATATTTAAAAAAAATTAGACATTATGATTCCAAAAATGGAATTCATTTTTCCAAATTCAAAACAAAAAATAATTATTAATTAATTTAAAATTAATTCCATTTGTCAAAACTAGAAAGTGTGATTTTAAGAAGTAAAAACTATCAAATGATTGACATGTGCTTATGTTCAATTTCCATGTGAAATTACTTCAAATGACCAAAATTGGATTAAATGAAAAAAAAATATAATTAAACTTTATAACAAATTAAAAGGATAACATAACTATATAAATAAATAAGATTAAAAGGATGTTTTGAATTAAAATGCTGTATTTTTTAATATTCATTAAAATAAGAATTTTAATCAGAAAAATACCAAAATTTAAACAAAATTAAATTTTGATGTTCCTTTTATAAATAATAAATTTATTTGGTCAAATATGACATATAAATGTGACAAAAATATTATTTAAAATGGTTTCTCCATCTAAAGGTGGTAAAATGGCCTTTAAGAAATATTAGAGTACTCTATGGTTAAAATTTGATTCTTTCTCATTTTAAGACACTAAAATTTATTAGATAAAAATAAATTTAACAAACATGTATAATTATAGTTATTTATGTTCATTCTCACCATTACAATAGCTCGGCGTTGACAATCATTTAAAATACTAATAATATATTTTATATATTTTTCAATATATCTCAAACTTGTGTGCAATGTAAGATTTTAGAGAAACTTGTTGTTGCATATCGATTACGCTATCAGAAAAATCTTCCCCATTAACATAAAATTAGTCTCTTATTCGTAAATATTAAAATATATGAAAAAATAGTATTCTATAAACACCTATAATGCTACATCATTCCCCTATTTTGGAAATTGTGTCCCCGCAATGTTATTTACTTACTAAATAAGTGGGTGTATTTATCCCTAGTAGAATTTTCATATTATCATGTTTCCTCTCTAACCTTATGATTTTTTCACAAAATCATCACATAATTAATCACCTTATTATATAACACTTATTCTCTATGGTAAAGAATCTGTAATAGTTATTCCTCATAAGAAAGATTCTATTCCAACTAAATTGCCTCTAGACGCAGGAGATTATATAGATCCGGTATATACTTTATCAACATTGAAACATGAAAAACAATGTGTACTTGGAACAAACATGGATGTAAAGCCACCCTATATGCAACGAATCCGAATTTCTCTAAAATTTTATAGGGTCCGATGAACCCCAGACTCAAATTTCCCTTATTACCAAAATGAATCCCACTTATCCATAGAGAAACTTTGAGAAAAACATGATCACCTACCTCAAAAAAGCTCCTTCCTCTAGTTATTCAGATTACTTTTCTACCTACTCTGTGTTATCCTCCTGTACTTTTAAATCAAGTAAACTTTTTCTACCATCTCTTCTACCAATTATGGTCCCATCAACTTCCTTTCACCTACTTAATCACAAAAAGTTGCAGTCCGAAACTGCTTTTAATATAATTATTCAAATGGTTCTGCCAGATTACAGGAAAGAAAACTGATTTTAAAAGACAACTCAACCAAAGAAATATGTTGACTCTATAATCCCAGATAATCAATTGACCAAGCATTTATCATATCTTCTAAGGCATGAATTTTTCATTCCGACTGCCTATCTGATTAAGGATAAAAATTTGTACTGAAAATTAATTTAGTTCTGAATGATTTCAGAAGGCCTTTCCAAAAGAAAGAAGCGAACATGTGACCGCGATCAGATACAATGGAGAGGGGAACACTATGTAACCTAACTTACTCATTAATAAACAATCAAGAAATATAATCTAGAGATAGATTATCTAGAATAGGATTAAAATGAGCAGATTTTTTCAATTGATCAATAATAACCCAGAATGCATTGTTACCTTGAGAAGGCTTTGGAAATCCCACTACAAAATCCATAGACACATTTTCCCATTTCCACTCTGGCACTGGAAAAGGATGAAGCATCCATTTTGGTAACTTCCATTATTCGTTAACATATTTTAAAGTCAAACACTTCATTGTAAAGTCAGTAATATCTCTTTTCATTCCATCCCACCAGAAATACTCTCGAAGTTCTCTGTACATCATAGTACATCCATGATGAACTGAAAATGAAGAACTATGAGCTTAGCATAACAAAACTTTCTTCAATTTTGAATTACAAGGCACAAATAATCTCTTTAAAAACCTAATAATATAGTCTTTATCACTGTTAAATTCAGGTAACTTTCCCTTCTGAACCAATTATAAAATTTTCTATAACTAACTATCTTCTTTCTACACTTGTTTAATTCTGTCTGATAGAGTTCATTTCACTGCCACATAAAACAGAACATTTGAATTCACTACACCAACCACTTCCAATCCAAAATTCATCAAATAAATAACCAAAGTATCTTGATCCAAATGTATCAAGGTTAACGTAGCATTACTCATTCGATTGAAAGCATCATCCACTTTATTTTCCTATGATGGATGGTAATAAATAGCACAATTATAATCATTGATTAATTCTAGAAATCTCATCTATCTCATGTTTATTTCAATATGAGTTAATATATGATTCAATCTTTTGTGATGAGTATATATTTCACACTTTACACCATACAAATGGAACCTTTAAATTTTTAATGCAAAAACAATAATAGTTAATTACAAATCATTTTTAGGGTAATTTAACTCATGAGGTTTCAACAGACATCAAGGATAATCAATTACCTGATCATTTTTCATTAGGACACAACCAAGTCCTTTCAATGATGCATCACTATAGATAAAAAACTCACCATTCCTAGAATTTAGAGCCAAAACTAGAGAATTTACCAATCTTCAATTTAGTTCCTAAAAACAATCATCAAATTCTTTTGTCTAAATAAACTTAACTCCCTTACATGTTAGCATAGTTAGAGGGATAGATAACTGAGAAACTTTTATAATAAATCGTCAATAATAACCCTATAATCCAAGAAAACTATGAATCTCTATGATATTTCTAGGTCTTGGCCACTCCTAAATAACTTTTTCTTAAAATGTTCAATAGTTATTCCTTCTTTAGAAAAATTAGTACAAGAAATTAAATTTTTTGCAACCAATATTCGCTCATACTAAAAATTCCATACACATTTTTTAGGGTTTTGTAAACTGTCTTTTAGTCAATATCATGTTCTTACCAACATTTAGAATATAACAAAATGTCAACTATAAACACAACCACTATTTATCATGATAGTAAACATATCCATCACTCCTACAGATTTTTTAGTTCCAATTTTGACCATCTTAGGATGTTTATTTGGATGTTTATTTTCATCTGTATGTCTTCCCAGTACAATTGCCATGTTTCCTCTATAGAAAACCATTCTGAACAAAAATATATTAGACGAAGAAACATGGTACTCATTAAATGATATATCCTTTCAATTTGACTATAAAGTAAAAATATTTTATGGATATTATATTAAAAATATTCTAACTCATAAAGTTATCTAAAGTGACCTTTGATACCATCTATAAGGCTACAACCATAAACATTACTTAATCTTGAGATAAGTCAACAATTGACTATAATTCATTTAGACGATAATTTTAGGTTTAGATCATTAGATAATTAGGTCATAACTCATACATTACAACTTAAATATTACAAGTAGAAACATATAATAAATATTAATTTTTTTTATAAAAAAAAATCTTCAAAAAGAAACATCTTATAATTTCATATTATAAAAACACAACTTTTCCTTGATCCCATCCATGACTCTATTCTTATTTATGCCTTGTGAAAAAATAATTCAAAACTTGGTATGAGAATAAAAATCTATGTAATGGATACACAAAGAAGTAAAACTATTAGTCACATGATAACATGAAAACCAAGAATAATTTATCATAAAGTAATACTTTTAACCTTTAAGAAGTAGTAAATATACTTCACAGAATTTAACCTCATTGGTTACCCTTTTTGTAACCAAAATATTACCATAAAGACCATAGAATGAAAAATATAACATATAAAAATTAATTCTGACATAAACATACTTAAACGGAATAATTGTGTGATTAACTTCCACACATATCACTAAATGGAATAGTCATCCACTGACTACCATACCCAATGCATTGGAGGTTGTAATGTAACCACCCATATGTGGTTTATCATGGAACCAAAAATCTTTTATTTATCACGTAACCAACCATCTTTGGTTTATCATGTAACCACCCATCAAATGTCCAAGTACCATTATATAATCATAAAACATAAATGATTATAATTATAAACATTTCACTCAGAAAATTTCATTTGCAATCACAAGAAAATCATTTCAAGATATAGAAATAGTAAATCCACTTTCAATACCATTTTCAATACCAAAACACCAAAAAAGAAAATAATAGATTTTTTTTTAAACATTATGGCTTATAGAGGAACCCAAATATCAAATAATAGCTATGGTTGTAGAGGATTTTTTGTCATCACATACGTTAAAAACTTACCTTTTTTTCATTTAGTAAAATTATTTGTAGAAAAAAGATTCCCTTTGAATGAAATTAAAATTAAAAGGGGATTTTTATAAACTGTATAAATGTGGTTGGTTTATAACATCAAAATACTCCTCAACCAAAGGAGATTGAGATGAATTCCCCTACCTTGAGTCTGACAGGTCATGTATGTTTCTTGTTATTCATGAATAATAAACATAATTTAATTTCTACATGTTTGAGAAGATTTTTTAAGTTTATTATTCCATTTATGTCACTTATTACCATGTTATAACATTCACTTAATTATTTATGTTCATATTGAATATTTTGTTGATGTTTGGTACTTGAATAAAAAATGAACTGGTTTTGATGTAAATTTTTCATGTGGAAATAAATCCATTATCTCTAATATATTAGTCATGATTTAAATATCACATATATCTAGTATATATGTATTTTGAATAGTCCATAACATTTGGAGATAAGAAATTAAATGCACCATTCATGGAGATAGTAGGCCATATAATTTGAATAGTTCTCCATAAATTAAGAAAAATTTCCTTACTGCTATCACTGAGCCTCCCCATGTGATCAGGTATGATAGAAATGCTATTATTCATAATAAATGCTCATCCATTCATAACGCATGATGAATTTGTATTCTCATTAGGATTCATAAAGCCTCTTCGATCCCAAAGGGCCATTGCAACAACACGGTGCACGACTTTAGCATCCTACGATTATTGCGTATTGCTGGAGACTATTTCCAACCTATCCATACTTTTGAAATAATTTGGCATTCCCCAATACTATGATGGATTAAGGTTAATGTATATGGTGCTTCTAGAAGAAATTCTGGCCCTATGGGTTGTGGTTCCATCTTCAGGAATCATATTGGTCAAATCATTGGTTTCTTAAATGGTAGTTGTGGCATTGATTCCTCACTGGAAGCTGAAATAGTGGGTATGATTCATGCCGTCTTTTTTACCAAACAACATGGTTGGAACAACCTCCGGATTTAGAGTGACTCGGCCACTATTGTGTAATAATTTTTGAATGGTATGATACATCTTGATTTGTCGATCACCATATGTTGGATGGATTGCATCCATGCTCTTATCGGCATCAACTACATCATCACTCGTATATATCGTGAAGCTAAAATGGTTTCTAATGGTCTTGCGAACAACGGAGTCAATCAAGACATCACTTGGCTGGATGAAAATACTTCTAACTTAATTCCTTTTCATAATAAATATTGTAATATTTTTCCATCTTTTAGAATCTTGTAATTCTTTTCATTTATAATAATTTTTCCTTGGTTTTCTGGTGAGGAATCGTCTTATTTAAAAAATCATCTTTTTCAAGTATCTTATTTTTATTCTCACAAAATATCTCATTAGAAAGTATCTGTACCAAAAGTTTGTCCTCTAATAAAAAGGGAGGGATGTTGGGAGATTATTTGAGTAGAATTTGGATGATCCAAAAGGCATTAGAGTAGTGATTATGTGGGTAGAATTATTTGCCTTTTATAATAGGTAGGATGGTAACTTTAGAAAATTCATGAAATATTTTTTTTATAAATTCATTTTTGAATTATAACTATTCTAAATTGATATATTTTTAGGATAAGATGAGTTTGGGTATTAATCCTCTACAAAAATATGTTTCATAAATTTTTAGGTCACAAAATTAACATTATCTTTTACCTTTAGCCCTTAGTTAAAAACATTAACTCTTACTGCATCTTCGTGAATTTTCATAATATATGGTTACTAGAGTTACTATAAAATACCAAGAGAACCAAAAGTGGATCTATAATTACATTTTTAACAGTATATAAGTTATTTTTCAAAATCTAAGATTTATAGTGCTATTAAATCATTTTCTAAAATAGTATTTGTTTGAAAAACTCATTTATGTCAATTTTGACACTATTTTGTAATTGATTTTTGTTAAAGTCATAACTACTTGATTCATTATAACCAAATACATTAACACATATATAATATAACAATGGCATACAAAAAATTCATGGATGTCATCAAAATATTAAAATCACATTTATTTTAATATTTATAATACTATTTATTTGAATCTTTTATTAGTAAGGTAATCACTTCACCGTCTTCGTGTGAGAAATAAATTTATTTATTTAATGAAGAAAAATTATAAATAAAATATCATGATGTAGGAAATAATTTTTTTAGCTTTCTAATTAATATTTATAGTCAAATAGATCAATCATATAACCCCACCTTAAAATTGTTTTGGTAAAAAAATACATTTTTATGTTAGATTTCTATTTACTTTAAATTAAATATTATAAAATGTCATTTTTACACCCAAGTGGCTCCCAAATTCCCAAATCATGACCTAAGGATGTTCATGGTCGGAAATATCTTATCCAATAGGATTAGAATACATTTTAGTGTTTTTTATATTATTATAATACTACCTTTTACCATTATTTACTTGATTTACCCTTTAACAAAGGTAAATAAAAATAATTACTAAAGTTTCTATTTAAATAAGGGTAAAAAATAGTATTATAATAATATAAAAAACACTAAAACATATCCTATTTAATAATAATATATGTTCCACCTTTACTTACTCACCCTATTTGGTGTTCTATAAGAAGTGACACACCCCTTCTATTATAATGTGGCAGACCCTGTATTTATATGGTAGGAATGCACAATGCATCCCACCTTAATCATTATTTAATTCATATAAATTTAAAATCAACACACATAATGTAATAAATTCATATAATCCAAATCACAATATTTTTTTCCCTCGTATCAATGTACATACAATATATAAATGAGAATAAATTCACAAAACTAACCCTAGTACCACTCCCACTATAAGATATACTCTTAGTGTGACATTCTAAAAACAATTAATCAATATCAGATTATATATATTTAGGTCTTGAATATCCATGAGAATCACTATCTTCTATGTGAAATTTGAAAACCCATTACCCACTTGTGTTTTCTCGTGCTAAATGTATGGTCCATTTTTCATTTCTTGCTTGAAGTCTATAGAAAATTACCCTTAATTAACATAAAATCACATCACTCATTTAATCGCCTATGTAAACATCCTATTAAAATATAAATAGATGGTTTTATAGGCTATGTTTCACATAATATCTAGTGAAACATGAAATGAAAATCCAATGTTTTTTTGGGGAATTGGTACAAGAATCCAAATTTTCGGAAAAACTATACCAAAACGTTTTATCCCAAACACCACTACCCTAAAAAAATATCAAAATGAAGACTGATGATAGTGTAATAATTACCACATATCCCACTTAAAAATAACACATATAGGGGGCTTATTTGTGAATTTATATAGGGTTATAACCCCATCTGAATATATTGGTGTTAATTTTTCATAATCGTTGCTAAGTGGCCAATCACCCTTTCTAGTGGTGGAATTTCTTAACCATTGGTAATATTAAAAAAATAAACATAGTTATTTTTATAGTATTTAAGCCCATTATAATTTTGTTTAAAAGTTTTATAACTGATGCTAAATTAATAAATTTTTTAAATTTTTTTAAAAAAACAAATTTAGGGTGTTTTTGAACTACACAAAACAAATTTTTTAAGGAACAAAAAAATAAATAATCCAACAACCTCTCCACCATGGGCATGAACCCCACCCCTGAGCACCACCTGGGCATGAATATTTGAAGAACTTATAATCACCCCAAATAATTGGTTTAAAAAAATGAAGCCTCTTATTGTCTCTCGATCATGGGTACACACCCCACTCTCAACCACCATTCATGAATGAAGGCACAACACTCTTCACACCACCCGTCTCTTCACACGCTCTTAAAACCTCTCTGAGGGAAATGAAATCCCCCACTTTGGGGTTTTGGAATAATATTTTATAAAATAAAACCCAAATACATTTCCCCTAGACCATATTAAATTTATAATAATTATATACACATGTTTATAATTATATATATATATATATTGAAATATGTATACAAGTAAAATTGATTTTTATAATATATTTAAATATATTAAACTGCATATCCTACATATATATTAATATATAAATTAATGTATTCATATTTATATTATGTATATATTTGTATTTATTGCAGTTATAGGGGATTATAAACAACCAAATACACACCCACACACAGACAACTTGGAACCACAATCATCCCTCCCCATAAAGAGTGGAAAACACCCAATGGGAAAAATTTATTACAATATAAAGCCCAAAGTCCCATAGGTATAAAGGAAATAGAACATATATTTCATGAAGTCTGAATACATGGTTTACCATTACATGAGAAGCCTATATCCAGTGGTTCCACTAGTCGTCAGCCCCCCTTCCAAAGTTATAACACCTACGATACCAGTCATGACTGGTACATTTCCCCTTCCAAAGTTGATGCATCATTATAGTTTGATTCACAATGACAAGGAACCCCACAATTTCATAAGGGTCTGGGAGATGAAAGTTATATGATAGGTTCCAACACACCTATCTCTATTTTGAGCTTCCCAATTGAGGATTCTTTCATATCACCTCGCTGCACCACCAACCAGTTACTTCACACCATCAGAATAGTCCCACTATAGTGAGATTCACCACCCAAGGCACCCATACATCCCAGGTCATGGGACGATTGGATAGATGATAGGTGTCATCAAACCCATCCATCAATTAAAGTATTCCACCAAGAAGTGTCTATGTGTTTCCCTTATAGGGCTTATTGTTTTCCCTACTTTGTGGCCCATAAACCTTCTATTAAGGTTCTAGAGGCCATGAAAGAATGGATTGAAGCCCAAGTGGCCTGAAGGCCCAAGAAATTTGTTAAAGGCACAATGATGGATAGAGATGTGGTCGTTGTTGTACTTATATAGTACCTGTAACAGAACAACATCGAATCCTTGACCTTTTAGATGAAAATCAAGAGCCTATACCACTCGGGTAGAGGTTTATTGGCTATAGATTTATAATATATACAATTATGTTATATATTAAATAAATTTATAATAATGTATAAAAAAATATAAATTTTTTATATCATAAAATATATAATGCATATATATATATATATTATATACATTGATGTACTCATTTTTATATTATGTAAACATTTATATATTTTATACATTTATATTATATATTAAAAACATTATATTAATGTCTATTGAAAAATAAATTTGGTATATATTTATAAAATGTAGAATATAATATTAATTATTGTATTCATTTTTATATTATATATATTTTTATATTATATCATTTTGTATTATATATTATAAAAATATATACATTTAGACATATATTATACAAATATAGATATAATATCATATTGTAAAAATATATTATGCAAATAAAAATATATATTGTACAAATATATATTATACAAATATAAAAATATCATACAAAAATATTTTATATTCTATGAATATATTATACAAATACAAATAATATATATATAAATATCTTATTTATATCTATTGATTTATATATTTTATGTACATATAATTAATATAATCTATAAATAATATAATTATAATATATAAAATATTTTAAATAATGTATATATATAAATATTTATTTTGAAATTTGATATAATATTATATTATATTTACATATAGAAAAAATATTATATATTTTTTAAAATATATAAATATATCTATACATATATTTATGAACATAGCTATATTATGTATATAAATATATATTTACCATGTTAAATCCAATACTTATAAGTATTTTTATTTATATATAAATATATATTTATAATATACCATAATATACTATACTATATTAATTAATTTATTTGTTTACACACCCTCCAAATTATATATTTTCAAATATTAAAAAAATATTTATACATAAATTTTATAAATACGTTTATATGAAAAACTCATAAATATTTATATAAATATACTTATAAATATATTTATATATTTATATATTATATAGGCAAACACACATAATAGAATGTGTATTTATATATTTATATTTATATATTTGTTTATATGCTTTATATATATATATATATATATGTTCATGTAACATATTTATATATTTACTAATAAGACATATATTATATAATATTATATTATATTATATTATATATATATATAACTACAAGTATAACATTTGGTAAAAATATCTAAGATTAAGATGCATATATATCGGTTATAGGGGAGTTTTTCCAATGCCTAATTGGTTTCAATGCTACTGATTTAAATCTTTCAATTAAATGGTTTCACCATATTAATGGTGTAATGATAAAGATGATAAGTTTCACCATACGGAAGATGTGATCTTAGAAAATTATATTATTTGATGATATTATATGCCCATTGTATGGTTTTTGTTTAATATGAAATGTATTTATTAAAATTTTATAATAAAAAATGCATAACCGATGAGTTATTGTGTAATAGTTTGGTTTTTTGGTGATTAACTAGTTGTATAATTTGGAAGAAAAATCATTTTTTGGTTTAATTAAGTATGGTTAAAAAAAAATTAAAAAAAAGTTTCATTATTGGGTTCTTTTTTATAATTTAATATAAAATTCATTATCATAGGTAATAAATTTAGAGAAAAAATTATTTACATAGTAAACTTATGGAATAAATATAGACATCTATTATTTCTGATATAAATTTAAACAGTAAATTTATTGGAAATTAATGGAGTAAAAATCAAAAAAACAATTACATAGTAAATTTACTAAAATACATTAAGTAGTAAATTTACAAAACAAAAGTATAAATTAAATTTACATATAACTTTATATTGTTATTTTACACAAAAAAAGATTATAGAAAATTTAAACAATAATTTTATTGAGTATATTTTCATGTAATAATTTAGATTTACACAAAAAATGTAAACATAAAATTTAGAGAATGAATTTATTATATAGATACACATGGAACATTTATGCATCAAATATAGATAGCGATTTCACAAAGCATACTTGTAAAATTTGTTAGATATCAACAGTTTAATAACCTTATTATTATTATATTTTTATAATACATTTGTGGTTAAAAAATATAATGATATGTTAACTGTTGACTAATATATTGTCGGTTTTATTTTTTGGGGTTTTATATTACGAGTAAAACTGGAGAAAAATTTATACAAGTCTCTGATCGAGTTGAATGCACTAGAGTGCATAGAGTTGATACATAGAAATCTACATATAGAAAATTATCCCTGCTGGGTATAATATTTAAGTTAGATGGGGATGCTCAGACATTTTATATTTTATATGGTGGAAATACATGTTTTATTATGGTAATAAATAATTATAATAAAAGTAAAAATGATAAAATTGTAGTCTCATCATCATTATATACATGTAGCAAACAAGGGTTCCTAAAAGAAGATAAACTATATGACAATGTAAAAAACATCATTCATAGACACCCACTAGATATATAGAAAAAATAATGGGGTTTTTAATGATAGAACATTCCAATGAATGGGTAAATTTTTTTAAATCACATAATCACCCATAGATACATTGGAATTGAACCATATGATGTCATCACAATGGAAAATATTGAAAACAGAGAATGTGGTTCTTGAAATAAATTATTCATCTTGAATTATGGTTGAGTATTAATTTTCATTGATGCTGAACTAGGGTGATAGGTATTACTATCTTGGTAGCATAAATGTTGAAAAAAGTATTTTTTGAAGAATAAAAAAATGGTATTTACTATTTATAGATGTGGGTACTCTGTTATATTACATTAGCAAATGATGCTTAGAATACCACTACTTTTTAGGGTTTACAATTTGGCATTGAGAATAAAATACAATCATATTATTTTCTCATCCAAAATTGAGTATGTATTAGGTGAATTTTGGATATTTGGTTGTTTTTATAGAACATTTATCATAAATATAGAATCCAACCCTTTGGGTTTTTTATTGGATTTAATCATCTTCATTAAATTTTCATATTGTATATAACATGGATATATAATTAGACTTCAGAGACTTTTTCTTTTTTTATTTCACTAATTCCGAGATGAGGTTTTTAAAAGGAATCCTATGATAATTTTTACAAATATGGGTACAGAAATGGAAATGTCAATATTTGAGGGTCTCCTTGAAAAAATTAATGTTTTATGTATATGTAATTTAAAGAAAAATGGGATTAAACACCATGGTAATTGGATGAACATAGGACATTTTTTATAATAATGTTCATAAGGTTCTTATATCAACATAGAAATAAGTAATTTGTAGGAGATAGAGGATCAATTATGATAATATATGTACAACGTAAATAAACATAGTTTTATAATGTTTAATTGTTGGAAGAGAAGTGGTAACATTGTTTTTTGAGAAATACACATATGTTGGGAATATAGATTCCACAAATAAATGAATGTTTTAATAGATTTTGTATGGGGTAGGTTCATAATTAGTTGAATATTATGGATGTATTTACATAATTCTACCTTGTGTTGAGAAAAATAAGTTTCAAGGAATAAAAGAATAATTTTATAGTAAGGAAAAAATACCAATTAAATTTTTCCTATGTTTGTCGATAATGATTCAAGAAGGTAAGGTATACCATCAAAAAAAATTTCTCACATTCAAATGGAATAATAATTATTGGGGTTCGTAATATTAAATAATATTATGAGTGTTGGAATCTCATATGATACATTATTAGAGTGAGATATACTAAAAATGGTTTCCATGATGTCTTTGAAATGTAATAGTTCATAATTAATTATAATGTTTTTTGTACTCTAAGATTTCAAAGGTGTTAAATTTGATTCATGTGAGTTCTATACCTGATGTATAAATTTTTTGAAGATGGAATCCAAATACCTATCTAAAATCATTTAGTTACGTTAATTTTTAGACGTATATAATTGATATTTTTAAAATTGAATCCAATGGGTTTAATGGTATTACTAGAAAAACCATAAATCTTATTTTATAAGATTGTGACATTGAAGGAGCATCAGAAATAAAGACATGAAACTTAAAGATATCTGCAGTATAATTATATACCATTTAGACTGATTTCAAATCAAATGTTTTCAATTACTCCAAAATATCAAAATTAAATGATAATTCATTTTAAAAAGTATAATTTAAATGATGGTGATCATTTGAAAATCTATTTATAGACATCACAAAAAAAGGTAACATTCATAGCATATAAAAACAGTTTTTTACTGAAATGAAAAAAATTGATTTGTTAATGATTTGTAACAAATATTAATTTAAATATATATACTTGTATCATTTAATATATATTAATACATGAAAATGAATGGTATTAAAAATCTCAAAGGTCTGTGGTAACCATTAATGAAATATATTTGTTTTTAAAATAATTTATTTATTTTTATTATATTTAATAATATTAATTTTGATAAGTTGATATTTTTTGTTATTTTGTTCTCCTATCTAGTTCGAATATAACTTTTTAGAATCTGAATTACAATTATAGAATGGAATATCTAACAACAAGAATACTTTAGTGGATCAAAATAGTTTTCACAACTCACTTGAGGTAATACATTTTCAATTCTAACATAACTGGTGAAAATACGTCCAATATTTATATTATATATTTTTTTTAAAAATATTAACATTGACATGTTAATTTATATTTTTTATGTTGTTTCTTTTTAAGTTGAATAGAAATATTTTAGTGTTAGACTATAAATTTTAAAAAAAATATTGAACTATAACTAGAGTTTAGTGTCCCAAAATTTACATGGTTCAACCGAGGTAAAAACATTTCATTTTGACTATAACTAAAAAAATACATTCAATATTTTTCTTAAATAATTATTTTTTATTTAACATTCTTAATTATTAGTAACAACCTAGGACATTACACATTATTTATTTCATAATAAATTTAATTTCCTTGATCTCCTATGACGCACATTGGGTTTAAGAAAAACATGATTTAGTCACACTTTGAAAAATTAATTTATGATTTAAATTTAAAAATTTTGGAAAATTTATTTTAGAAAATAATATTTATTTTTGAAATCAGAATATCAATAATATCATAGGATGTATTTTTGGTATCATTGTAAAAGATTTCATTTTTTATGAATACTGTAAAATCCTAAATTTTAATTGAAAACTACCTTTTTGGTTAAATAATTTATAATTTTAAATTATATATTTAATTGTTTTTAAAGTAAATTTAGTTAAAATTTATATCTATATATATATATATATATATTAATCTAATTTCGGATTTCTTAATCCATTTCATATTAAATTTTTATATAAATACATAGTAATATTTTGAACATTTTCACTTTAAAAACATTCTTTCTTATCACATCTACAGGACTAATTTTAAGATAAAATTTTCCAATTATGTTATTTTAATTTATAAAAATGGATTACATAGTTTTTATATGGATAATATTAATTATAAAATAAGTTAAACTTAATTTTTTACCATAATTATTAAGGAAACAAGTTAAAAATAATTAAACGATTAATGTAAATACGAGTTTACTTAATGGGTTAAACATCCAATATAATGTGTAAAAATGAGTCAAAACATGACAAAACCCAATATATTTCCATATTTCAACATTATAAATTATATTTTATGTAATGGACCATTATTTGGTCCTGGTGACATTAGATATTTGGGTGGAGTTCACTCATTCAAAAATTAACAAGTGCACCACTCACTCAACATATAAAAATCCTCCAAATCTCCTCTCCAATTAAAACATTACAAACACTTTAGATAAATGAATACCTTCCCAAATAACTTCAAAAATTCTATACCATAAATATATTAGCCTCATATTTGGTATAAATTGAACCTCATAAGGCTTCAATGAATAACCTAAGGTGGATACCTGAAGAACAGGTAATGTTCTTCAACGAGCATATTTATTTTACTAATTTTTCACCTCCTTAAATTTTTATTAAACCATTATTATATAATACCATAATTATATAACATATAATGGGATATTTTTATAATAACTTCCTAACAAAAAACCATCTCTACTTCCATTAAATGGGTTACGAATTCATCATTTTTGTGTTTGGAGGAGTATCCCCTTGAGAACTAATGTCATTTGTTTTTCCATTTCCACATCCCAAGGATAGGCATGATGATGCATATGAATAATGTATATAATATTTATAACATATTTATACCTATTGACTCATTATATCATATATATGATTTTACCTTCCATTCACTCGGAGATGTGATAACGTTGCTTGTGTATAAGACGGAATACTTCCCCACGAAGGGATGTGATTTGCCTTTCACTAACGCTTCACTTGGAAGGTGATAAAGATAAATTTAATTATGATATATGATATAAATTTTATAATTATGATATTAATTAAATATTTATAATTATATAAACATACCATATATCATTTTATCTCTTTCCTTTTCACTTACATAAATACGATAGCATCATTTATGTACGTGTTGACTACCACATTCACGAAGCGGTGTGACTCTCTTTTAAAAACCAAAACAAATGGATACAATATATAACAATATAATATGGTATTTATGATATAATGATAATTATATAAATTTAATATATTACATAACTCATTTCCATAATGATCCTTGGAAAATGGAAGCATTACTCTTACGTAGGCATGACCTGCTATCTTCATGATCATGGAATTTTTCATTTTTCATTACAATATTTTATGATTTGATTAATAGTATAATTAATCTATAAATATGATAAGTATTTCATGATTATTATTATAGATATTACTCAACTCTATAATATTGTAATAACTGAATCTTTTAATAACAAAACACGCATAAGAAAATAATGAAATTTACACCTGAAACATTCAAAATATTCAATGATTATTAACAAAAGGGTGATAAGATGTTATAAAAATATAATTTAGGATACTATAAATTTTAATATGTAAATTTTGTAATATAATTACTTGTTTAAGGCCACTATATGTGATGTTAAATTATTTTTAACCAAAATAGTGCATTAGGTAAGATATTCTGTCTCAACTTACATTTCCTTAAGGATTATTTGTTATTATAAACCAATTCAATTATATGTGGTTCATATAATTCCCTATTCAAAAGTAATATCATGAATATTTTATTATTAATGGTATTTTAATTTTTAATTTGAATTATTTCATCTAATGGGATTTTAATTGAAAATTACTATATTGTTAAATTTATTATACAAACAAATTTTTTTTGGGAATGTTAACATTATATTGAAAAAATCACTATATTGTAAAAAACATTCATTGTATATTAAATTACTGTTCGATATCAAGATTATTGTGTTACGAATATGATTATTTCCTAAACAATATCCAATTTTTATATATGGTGTTCACTCTGAATGTTATTTGATAAACAAGAGAAGTATTGATAAATCCATATCCTTCACTCGATATGGATATTTTATGATAAGATAAATTGTTTATGAATAATAATGATTATTATAAATAAGAAGAATTATTTAGAAATTCAACATTGGTTTGGGACCGATTAATGAAATCACCTTAATGCATCGGTAGTCCCATGTGATGAATCTGTTGGCTAAATTAAATGGGTTTTCACCTAGTATGTCTTCAACTATATTTTGGATATATCTTAATGGTAAAGTTATCATGTGTATGGGTAACATGACATCAAATAATTAATTATTTCCTTCAATAAGTGTTCAATAATTGCAATATTTGTGATTTTCACTATGAAATTATCTTTGAATGAATTTTGTTATCAATTATTGATTAAATGGAATGAGTTTTGAGTTATATACCTTGAATTTTGATTATGAATTATCTATTCATGTAGTAGAGTTATTTAAATGGAATGTTTTTTAGTTATTTGCCTTTATATATTCATTATACTTATTGATTCATGATAGATTATGTTGTACTTAACCATTTCTAATCCTTTGATCTCAACCTTATTTTATTTACTTTCCCTCAGATATGAATATGAATTCTTGGAATGGGATTTAGAAATGATTATATTTTACTATTGTTATTCTTTATTCTTATTTCCCAACATAAAATGAGTATCATGTACGTATCCAGTTTTCCCAAACAACTAAACAAATCGATCCATCTAGATTTGATTATTTTATCCATGCTAATGTAAAGATTTAAGGAACCATCTCAAGTATATTAGGGTGGGGCCTATTATAGTTGGTATCAAATAAAGGTTAGTAGAAACCATGGGAACTATATTTAGGAAAAGATATATTATGGAACATAAACATATGATATAATTTAAGGATAAGAATATAAGAACATCCAAAAAATTTGGTAAGGTAGATATTATATAGTTATTTCTATAAATAAATCCCTATCTATATATTATAAGTGGACATGGTTATGGAATAGAGGAACCTAGGGGTAATAACTATAAAAAAGGTGCATCGGTATTGACTTATGTTTTACATGGTACCTAAAAAAGGAGCCTTACTGTGCACCTGGTATGAAATTCATGGAGGATATGTTTAGGGAAATTCAAATTTTATTTATAAACCATTATGAAGGATTTCAAAGTAAATATATCACTAATGAAACTAATATTTATGATTCTAATATTAACAATTCATAAATTTTTAATTAATGTTTAGTGTTAAACCATATTTTCAATTATAAATTATAATTTATAATTTATAATTTTATGTGATAATCCAGTATATTCTGTTTTTTAGAAATGGGATATGAAATAAAGAATAATATAAATACTCATAGAAAATGTAGAGATTTACCTATTTAGGGAACCAATACATTTGGTATTCGAATATAAAAATTATGGCTATATTAGTGTATCTTAATCAGGTTATGAAAAATAACCTTTCCCAGATGGAGTATCTTATTCTAAAACGTGATTCTGCTATGATGGATTGATTTTTGTGATATAATCTCACATCATTTAGTGGACCACTAATTTTATTATATATGGGAAATGGATTATGTCAATAGATAAGATATTTAAGGCCTTTGGATGTGGTGAAAAATTAAAGGTTACACTTCTACTGTATTGTCTTAAAAGAAATGTTGATCAATGGTTTTCATTGATCCAGATTACTTGGGAGGAAGAGGATGTTGTTTACACAAAATGGAAAGATTTTAAAGATAAATTATTTTATAAATATTTCCCACACGAGAAGCTAGTTTATATAAATAGAAATTTTCTTAAATAAAATCAAAAGAAATAAGAAAGTGAAATAGTTTATGAAGATACCTTTACAAGGTTATCCATACATCCTTCAGATTACATATGCAACAAAGAGTGCAATATGGATCAATTTTTGAAGGTATTAATCTACTTATCTAAAGTAGACTTATATCCTAATATTTCTCATCACATTATGAAATAGTATTAAGTTATACAAAAATAAAAAATTATTTTTTTAGAATCAATATATTCAAGACAAAAAAATAATAAGAGGTCATCTGAACACTAAGAGAAAGGGAATGCATCAAAAAAGAAGATGAAGAAATCTATATCATGGGAGAAATATGTAAATAATAAACATGGGAAATGACTAAAAGGAAAGGCAGTTTGTTATATGTGTATAGAATTGGTTCATTATGTTAAAGAATTCAATGAGATGAAGAAAAAACACATATTTAGTATTTCAACTATACGAAGATAGCGAACTATGAAAATGAATTTCCTATGCTTCAAATAAATATACCACAAAAGAGGATATGGGGAGAAGGCCAGGCTTTTAGTTCACTACACATTATGTGTAAGTACCCAATGATGTGGTGACAGGTAAATTAATCCTATATTTAAATTTATCTATTTATTTTTTTTGATTTTGGATCTTCAGAATCATTTATATCTACAATGTTTTCTAAGAAAATTAGATATTTCCCTTTTAATTTAAAAATGGGGTTATTAGTTTATACTCTCAAGGGAAGTCCCACTAAAATAATGATGTTTCAAGAAGTCCGCATTATGATGCATAAATATGATTTATTTTCTGACTATATTATCATATAATTGGTTGAATTTGATATAATTATTTGTGTGTACTGGATTTTAAAATATGGTGAAAAAAATTAATATAAGAAGAAATAAATTTCAATTTGTGAGGAAGATGTAGATTTCCTTGTCTTTAGAGAATACAATTCATCATCTATGTCATATATAGATCCTCCTCCAACAGCTCTTCTTAATGAGATTCTAATACAAGAATATAAAACAAGATATAGGGATGAAGAAGGTAATATTCAAATTATGGATGTACCTATTATACATGAATACATTTATTTGTTTCCTAATGAATAACTTATACGTTACCTAGAATGTAAAATTGATATTTCCATTTATTTTATCCATGATTCAATACTAATATCGAAGTATCCCCTTAGAATGGAAACAAGTGAATTAGTGCAATTAAAGAAACAAATAGAGGAGTTGGGTGATAGGGGATTTATTCTCCCTAGTGTATCACCAAGGGGATATAATGTTCTCTTTATTATGAAAAAATCTAGATCCATGAGGCTTTGCATCAATTATAGGGAAATCACTGCTACTATGATAAAGAACAAGTATAACTTCCT
The DNA here is from genome assembly GCA_963277665.1 of Viscum album. Classification (NCBI taxonomy): domain Eukaryota; kingdom Viridiplantae; phylum Streptophyta; class Magnoliopsida; order Santalales; family Viscaceae; genus Viscum; species Viscum album. Next base: position 1,896,209,339 of record OY728119.1, read on the forward strand.
CAAATTGATTACTTATTTGATCAATTTCATAAATCCCAATATTTTTCAAAGATTTATCTTCATTATGGGTATCAAAAATTGTGAGTAATGAAGGAATACATTCTAAAAATATATTTTCAAATGATGTATTCACTTTACAAGTTTATATTAATTCCACATGGATTGATTAATTCATCCTACATCTTTATGGATCTAGTGAATAGAGTATTCAAGGAATATATTGATTATTTTTTATTGTATTCACTAATGATAAAATTTGTGATGACCATGAGAATCAATTGAAGGTCATTATTGAGACTCTTTGAATGAAAGTTTTATATAGGAAATTTAGAATGTGTGATTTTTAGTTTCTAGATGTTTATTTATTTTTCCATATTATCTCCAAAGATGGGATATCATTTGATCTTACAAAGATAAAGGCGGCCAAATAATTTCCTATACCAATCAACATAACTGAGATACGTAGTTTCATTGGTTTGATAGGTTAGTATCATCTATTCATTTAGAATTTTTCTAGATTAGATAACTCATTGACCAAGATTACATGAGAATAGGTTAAGATTTGTGTAGACAAAGGAATGTGAATAATGTTTTGGTGAACAAAATAAAAGACTGGCCAATTTTCTGATTCTGACTCTACCATCTATAAGTGATGGGTTTGAGATATATAGTGATGTATTGAATAATTTATATGCTTGTTTCATAAGGAAAAATGATAATGTTATTACATATGCATCATTAAAATTGAAGATTCACAAACTGAACTACCCAACCCATGATCTCACATTAGCAGCTATAATATTTCCTTTGAAGATATTGAGACATTATATCTATGGTGAAAATATATGAGTAATACACAGACCTTAAAATCCTGAAATACATATTTTCTATAAATAATTTAATTTATGACAATGATGGTGGATTGATCTACTGAAGGATTATGATTTCTCAATACACTATAACCTATAAAGAAAAAATAAAGAAGTTTTCACATTGAGTGTGATGAATCATAGAGTTCTATCCCAAATAAGAATTGATATGGATCCTATGTTAATAGATTTTTTAAATATGGAGATGGTAATTACTATGAAATTGAAGAAATAAATAATTATTCAAATGATTGAAACCCCATCTTTATTAGAGAATATAAATATTTTTTAATCAGAAGGTGGAAACCTTTAGAAGAAAATTAATGTTGTGAATGATGTGAAATTAACTGACTTCATTTGTGAAGACAGTTCTCTGAATCATGGAAATAGATTATGTGTTCCATATATTATTTATCTAATAAAGTAATTTTTATATGGCATAAATAGTTCAAATTTATCTATACACTCTGTTAGAACAAATATGTATAAGTATTTGAGGGAACATATTTAGTGGGATGAAATGAAGTTAGAAATTACTAAATATGTGTCCAGATGATTGGTTTTTCAAAAATTTTAAGTTGTAAAGAATCGTCCTTTAGAGGTCATGGAACCTATTATTATTCCTATAAGGAAATGGTATGACATTACAATAAACATTTCCATGGGACTTCCAAAGATGCCTAAAAATAATTATGTAATTTGGTTTATCGTTGATCACCAAAACAATATGCACATTTACTCACTATAAGAGAATATTTACCTATTAAAAAACTTAAAAGGCTCTATATTAATGATTTTTTAAGACATAATGGAACAGATATAACATTTGTTTCTGATCATGATCCTTTTTTTACATTACAATTCTTGAGCAGTCTTCAAAAGGCTCTAGATACTGATCTTTACACTAAAAAATATTTTACATTTTCCAATAGGGACATATCTATTGGTAAAAATGCATTTTCTGTTGGTAAAAAATTTTACCAACATATATATCCTTGTCACTAAACTATTAGTAAAAACTCTGTCACTAAATGTTTTTGTGATAGATAAAATAGTTCTATTGTAATTATAATAATACCAACAGATAATATATATGTTGGTTAAAGTGTTTAGAAATAGGTTCTGATGAAAAATTTATCTATTGGTAATAATATTACTAGTATATAATATTTGTTTATAAATTAAATTTAAATAAAAATTATAACTTTTTATTGCTAAAAAAATTCATATTATATTTATTAATTTATCATATATAATACATATGTTATAATTATTAAACCGAAGATGATTTTGATACATGTTTAAAATTAGACAAGAATTAATTATTTTAATGATGAAATTCATTACAAACATTACCTCTTGGATCCCCACCAGGATTGTTCCACAATTCTGTTCCACAATTCTGGAAAACCCTACCCCCCCACCCACTGGATCCCCCCCAAATATGATCAACCACCATAGCAGTTATAACCCATCATCATCAGTGACTCCAACACTAGTAGCTATAATCCATCCATGTCAGCTCCAGCCCCATCCCATACATGCCAAATTCAGCCCCATCGATGACATCTCTTTTTAATGCCATCTCATCCAGCTCTATCCTCATCCATGCCAGCACAAACTCATCAATGTTAGCTCCAGTTTATGCCAGCTATAGTTTATTCTACATCCATGCTAGCTCTATTCGATACACAAATAGATGAGAAAAGACCTCATATGGAATTGAGGGAGGTACAGAGACATGTGATAGAAGTACGCTTACAAGATAGGGATAAAGGTAGTACCTGCACAGCAAGGAATAAAAAATTGTTTTGAACTTCCAACATTTTTTTAACTTCCTTTTTAATTTCAAAAATGGTAGTACAAGCACAAAAAGGAAATAAAAATTCAAATACAACATTTTACTTAGAAAAAATATAGACTTGAAATTTGGTTTGAAATAATAACTTGAAAAGAACCCATGATATCAGATTTTTATAGTCAGTGGACCTAAAAAATATCAATAACCTACCTTCCAACAATAATCTCCAAGAACATGACACCAAATCTGAACACATCTGATTTGGTAGTCATCTGTCCAACCCATGAATACACAAAATCACAGCATACATAGGTCCCCATAAATCAAATATTTTAAGATATTTCATTGTAAGATACTGAAGGTTTCCACCTAGATTATAGGGAACTAAATTTAATTCCTCTCTATTATATTTATAATGAAAATACCCTTCTATACCCCCCGGGGGGGAACTTCATCTTTTGCTAATTTGTTCACCTGAATCCTATTATTATTAACGTTGTTTTACTTGATAAGTTTCATTCTATCCTACTGATTTATCTTCTTCTAACTTCCATTCTAATTCCATAAACCAAATTGATTAATGATTAAAAGAAACTAGTTAATGTTTTTTAAAAGGAATGTGCACAAAAATGTGACAACATCAAAACTCTGAATAAATTAATAGTAGAAAAAACACATCATAATATAAAACCATGATCCAAATCCACCACCATAAAACAATTAAGGAAACTCAAAGAAAAACTAAAATTTCATAGGTTGGGGATAATGCAGCTTACCGGTCAGATTCTACAAGATACATGGGATACCTTCCCTAAAATAAAATGATAATTACCTTTACCCCTTGTCACTGGAATAAGAAAAAAGAACCTGAGAATCAAGGAAAAGATAATAAGACTTACAATGAGGGATCACAATGCTCATTAATACATGAACATAGATGATCCCATGAACTGGAACTTGAATATGAATGCCCACTCTACTACGCGTCATTATCTAATTCACATTTTATATCAGAAAAGAATATAATAACACTAAAATATATACAAGATTCCAAAGAGAATGAAATGAAAACTCTAAAATAGATTCTAGATTCCAGATTTCACACACAAGCCATAGGTGCAATATAGGTAAAATCTAGACAATGTTTTCAAAGTGTAACACTAAGAAACCAAAATGAAAAATATGTGAGGAGATAGATTGCATAGACATCAATTCACATTGAATTTATACCAAATAAAAATTTTCATGGGTCTAAAAATATTCCCTCTGACGAATAAATGCAGTATAATTTCTAATCACTCTCATCAGATTTAACTGCTGCACATTTCATATTTCCAATGGTTCTCTATAGTAGGAAAATTGATTAATTTGGAGAAAGAGAGGTGAATGTACCTTTTATTCTTGGGATGATTTTACCTTTACCTTCTCGTTGAAAAACGTCAATCAGTTTCGATTCATTCATCAAATAAAATGTATGGGTACATGTTCAGCATGTATCTTTCTATCGGCATGACATCCAGTATCTTCTTCGTGGTCTCATACCTCCCCTTATGAAGCTAGTAATGTTACACCACAGGCCAGAACATGTAGTCTTGGCCTTCAATGATCACACTCTCCCTATAATAAAAATTCCAGATTTCACAAATTGTACATAGATTCTACACATGTTCTGGTCTCCAATTCTTACACTCTCCCTTCAATTAAAATTCCATATTTCAAAAATAGTACATAGATTCTTGATTTCACACACACTAAGAAACAAACTTGGATTATGCATAGATTACACACACGGAAGTGGAATAGACTTCAGAAATGAACGGGGCATTAATATATTGTTACTGAGAACACAAAAACAGATTCCAAATTTCAAACCAAGGAATTATAAATAGGTTAGGGTAATTAAGATGTTAGCGAGAAAACTAAAAAAAATAATGAGGCATCAATATATTACATTAATCATGCGTTCCTGACCACTCCACACACTCCATGACCAACTATGGATGATGTAACACCTTCTGTCTCTTCAGGATACACATTATCAAAGCCTTAATGGAATACTATATGTCCATGTCAACAACTCTGACAAATTTATTCATTTCATCCATAACATTTAGAGGAATCTACAAGTAAAAACACAAGTAAAAATGACATCATTTATGTATTATTATCACCATCAGTCACATTAAAAAGATGTTTAATAAAACAATCAATTTTTACCACATCAATAAATTTATCCTTCTCATTTTGTTGGTGAATTTGGAATTGAATTCAAAGTGATTTTTCCATTTTGATATTGTTGGTGTGTCAATCCAACGGCTCCATTCGAGATAGAAATACAATCTTGATTTTCCAAAAATGGTAGATAAAATCATTTTATAGGATTTATAACTTATCACATCCAACATAAGGTTTCTAATGACCATCACTCTAAAGAGAATCGATTATAATTACAGGTAAGAGGAATTGGGAAAAAATATCTTATCTTAGATGAACCACATCCATAATAAGATCTCAGTCCTCATCCATAATGGAAATATGTTCTACAATGATAATGAATGATTTGTTATCATTATTATTACTAATTGAGAGTTATCATAAATCATAAGTCTATGATTCACTATTATTAATGAAATTGTCTCTATAAAGGAAAGAACACACAGTACCTACCTGGTTATGAATCAATACATAGTTATGTTTATTGATACCTAAAAAGATCATAAAAACATGAAAAACACAAGATCCACCCCCACCCAAATGAAAAAAGGGAACCATATCTCTTGACTCTAATCCTTGATCACCCATCATAGTAGAAGTATAGTTACTCCCATAAAATATTTTTTTCACCCACAAAGTAGGTCAATAGAAGAAAAAAACCAAGTAAACTCTTGTACAAGTGAGTAACCTCAAGTTATTATGCCACTCCTTTCATCTCCAAGAACTACATCACAAACAACCAAAGAGCATACCCACAAATAAGTGAAAAAAATATGTATTAATTGAAAAAAATAAAAATGAATTGATAAAAAAATGATCTGCATAGAATAAGCATTTTTCATTCATCATCCCTGTAAATATCTCAACGAATCAAGTTAAATCCAGTACCAGTAAAGTACCTCATGTTGTTACTATGCAACATCATTCAGCTCCAATATCTATAACACACACATAAAATTGAATACCAAAAACTCAGTGAAAAATGTCTACATGAATTGAAAACAAAATAGAAATAAATGAAAATATAAAAAATTGATATGCATAGAATGAGTATTTTTCATTTATCGTCTCTGTTGACATCTCAAAAAATAAAGTCATATCTAGTGTTAGTGAGGAACCTCAAGTCGATGCAATGCCACACCATTCAGCTCCAAGATCTACACCACCCACAACCAAAGAGAATACCAACAATTCCATTCAAAATATATGCATGAATTGAAACCCAAATACTAAAAAATGAAAGTATAAAAACTAAAGTGAAGGTGGATGACATAATAAGCATGAATAAATTGTATAATATTTTGAGTACCCTATTTGAAAGTGTTTTCCATGTTTGTGGATACAAGCATTGATTGGTTTTTTTCTTGATTTCATAAGGAAATTAAATAGAAGAACAAAAACATACCTAGAAATGCAGTGCTACCAAGAGTTCATTTTAACTGAAATAACAATCACATGGCCCCATAAAGCTTCCTCTCTGCTTTCTCATCTAGCAGCTTCAACATGGACCTCCGAACTTGGAACTAGACCTACACCTTCATGCACAGTTTCTAAACTATGTTGATGTGATTTTAATCCTGATATTACAAATAGATGTTGGGCATCTAGTAACCCAACATTCCCTACTAAAAGATGAGGATTTGGACCTAAAATCAGAACCAACTTGTGCGACAACATATAATGGACCCCTCGTTTCAAAAAATATGTTGTTGTTCATAATATGTTTTCTTCTTCTGATGGGATGTATGTGAAATCATGTTGGGATGGTAATGTGATTAAAGCCCCAATGGACCAAACCTAACCTAATGATCTTCAAACCTATTAGCCTTCGTCATGAGTTTCTTACCAGTGAGATGACAGTCCAGAACCTCCTGTGTGTCATATTACATGTTGCATAGGTCACCGATTTAGAATCTATTTCAATAGTATCAATGAAAAATCATATTCAACTCATGAATTTAAGGGCCAGTAACATGGAGTTTGTAATGAAATTAACCTTTGAAAATAAATTATGTCCAAGGATGGAGAAAAAAAAGAAAATCCAACCAAATAATAACCTGAACATTACTTTGAATTTTCTTTGAGGTGAAACCCAGAAAATATCAGAATATGTTGACAAATAGAGTTCAAGTTATACTACTAAAAGCATTGATCTTTGATTCCTATGCCACATAAATCACATAGAAATAAAATTAAAAAAAATTTGGAATCTACAACAAAAATGCATGACTATTAATTTCAAATAGTCTTAATTTGATTTTAATACAGAACAGTCGACTATGATATTAAAAATACAGAACAGTATACCATGCATAAAGTACATGAATAATTATTGCATGCCAAAATATAAAATATTATATATTTTTAAACCATCAAAATATATTTTACAGTAAGATCATATAAAACCACTAAATACTTTATTGAAATGTGTTTGTGTTTGTGCGGAGTCTAAGGTATTCATGTGTCATTCCCCAAAGAGAATATATAAAAATCAAATGATGATCGGCACCTAGTGGATCACAGCTTAGTGATTTTCATTTAGAAAAATCATTCATTCCAACTGATGTATTGTGTCAAAACCACCATGAAAATTATGGAATTCATGTTTGAGACCATTCAATGCTAGAAGACAACCTTCATCGGGATTTTTGTTGATAGGTTAACGAAGGTCAACACAAATACCATGTTATAAGCACCAATGCAAGATGTGATTCCTAAGTTTGATACAGCTGTCATCCATTTCATGAAAATCTAGAACTGCTTGATCTAGGGTTTAGGTCATCTCCCTAATGGGAACTTGTACATATGTGCAAAAGATGAGAATTAGTTCAACCTTGAAAAGGTAATTTACTATCATTTTTAGAGATATAATCAATCCAAACTAATGGTCCACCAATCACTTGTTCTATGGGAGAGGACTATGTCCAGGATCTGTTGTTTGAGAACATTAGTGGATTCCATTGATGTGATAGATCATGATGAAGATGAAATTCTAGATTACATTCTATAGATTACTGAAGGGATAAATAAGTAATGAAGAAGAAGATAAATTACTCATTACCTATTAAGGGTACATGGGTCATATCCGGATTTTATTACCTCCACCTCCCAAAGACTCTTTAGAGCAGTATGCTATGATATTAAAAATGTAGAATATTATATAATGATATTAATGCAGAATAGTCTACTATAATAATACAGAGTGGTTCATTTATCATGACCATTAAAGAAGATCAAAATACTATGATATTAAAAATACAGTTCTCAAATAGTATAATAACCTATGAGGGAAATACAGAACTGAAAAAATAAATCTAGAAATATCATGAATACTTAAGTCACAAGATACTAGATTTCAAGGACATACCATTGAAGTGAATATGATATATAATATCAAAATCCAACTAAGTGAAAATTATGTTGCTTCTGGCAATGCATGAAACATTTCCAGTGATGCTTAGCAACACCCAACCAATTTTCAGCTACATCGATACTCTAGCAGTGTCAACATCATGCAGCCCTATTCCACCTATCTATTTCATACCAAACATATAAAAACCCTCTAAAAATAATAATATTTCATCAGCACTAGTTCTCCACAACATAGAACCACTATAAAAAAGAGTGTGCAATCATAAAAGAACCAAAAAACGAATAAACATTATAAAAAACCCTGTTTTTCAACCCAAGGGATCAGATGCCTTACATTGGTGCCCATATGGTGAGGATGGGTCCATTTAACCACCTCCAAGATCTATATAATGTATGGTAGGTTGAACTAGTAGGGTTGAGCCTAGGTTTCAAGGGGAAGTGATGAAAAACCTTTAATGGTATTTTTTGACCATAAATAAATTTCATAATGCTTCCATAATTAGTATTTTTCCACCAAAAACAACTGGAATTTGGGCAATTATCAAGGCATATTTTTTTCCTCTTGAAAAAATACACAATCATATGATCCTGAAAAAATATTATTATAACCATGCCAATGTTTCTTTTACTATGAAATGAGGCTTGAGTTGGTTTCCCAACCCATTCCCCTCAAAACTTTACTAAAGAAAGTGAAGTATACAGTGAAAAAAAGGTGTAATGTGCTTAAAAAATCATGGAAATAAATGAGATTACAAACAACCTGACAAGAAACATGCATTAGAGGAGATACCAAGACAAGATGTTAATTCAATTATTTACTCATACCATTCCCAAGTATAGTTCATACCTCCAATGGTAGTGACACATGAATCTGCTAATGTATCAGGTGAACTCCAACACTGAAAATGATGATTCCATTACAAATTCATCAGAATGTCATTGAATACCATCTGGTCATCAATTAAGCATATGTGATCCAAGATTTCTTATAAATACAACATGATAAACTGATAGTTATCATCAATATAAGTAGCACCTTTTAGCTTTGATACCTTCATGTGGAGTATGAAAAATCTAAATCATGCACTTATGAGAAGGAGAGTCATGGTGATTTATCAAACTGCCATCTTTATGTTGTGAAATAAGCTCCAAAAGACACACAGTTCATGCCATTAAACTCCACAAAGCATTTAAACAAATTAGTAGTGCCATTCGAGCAGAAATCTCTCCAACAAAAGAATACAGATTTCAAACATTTTAAACATTTGGATCCAGTTCAAAGAAATCATCATTCAAAACCTGAAACATCAATGAAAACCAAGAGAAAATTATCAACCAACTTAGAAAACATCAAAGAACCACAACCATGTTGTGAGGCCTTTTTTAGAAATGAAAAAACAAGCGTTCAGTATTCAAATATGGGTGAAATAAAAAGAACTCATTACCATGGAATTTCACTAAAATTAAAGTACGGGTTTATCTTAAATTGATCAACCATAGGTATTAAGAAATCTTATTAAAATTTAATTCTGATTATAAAATTAATTAAAATGGAAAGTAAAACTAGAAACTTTCTATAATAAAAGGAAACACACTAAAATTGAATATTAATTTTTCATTTTTTCATCATTTTTTTCAGGCTACGGAAGAAATTCAAAGCTCATATAAAAATTACATATAGTGAAATAGAAGATTGGATGAGAGAGGGAAGTAGTAAAGGAAGATTTATTGAAATAATGAAGATGAAATAATATAAACCAAATGAAAAATATTTGATCTGATGACGAAAAATGTAATGGGAAGTGACAAGTGAGTAACATCAAGTATAGAATTTAGGGTTTCCACAGTACCTTGTAGGGCACTGAAACGGATTGGATTTTAAGTTGTAGGAAGGTCCTTGTTAACAATTTTGGATCATGTGAATATTTCACGGGTAGGTGAATGGATTGAAGGTGGCTGTGAATCCCAGACGGCCTGGGGAAAACTGATCAGGGATTTATTGGGGTCTCCGGTTAAAATGTAGGGGATAAATTGTTTAAAATTAAAATCAAATAAGTAAAATATCAAAAAAAAGGTGTCATTTAATATCTTAAGTAATAAAAAAACTAAGTATGTGTATGAATAATTTCAATATGTAAAATTAAATTATTAACAGAATAATATTACATAATTTATTGTTATGTTTTTATTTATTAAATTTAAATAATTGTTTTTTTGAATTTATTTTGATGGTAATTAATTATGTTTACTAAATTTAAATATAAAAATTAAATTATCATGTATAGAGAGGTTATTGAGGATATATGTAAATATATCAAATATTGTAATGATTTAAATTTTTTTATAAAGTATATTTAAATAATTATTAATTAAACAACATTGAAAAATATAAACACTATTAATATTTGGATAAAATTTAAAATTGAAATCAATTATTGACATATTTTTAATATAAACCCAGTAAATGGATATTGACTTTTGTCATAAAAAATAATAATTTGTATAAAAAATTTGTTTTCTCTTAATTGGTTATTGATAAAATATTTATTGTTATTTAATTGGTTGTTGTGACAATTTTTATTGATGGTAATAGATTTGTTGGTAATAGTTATTATTAATAATAGATTTATGAGTTAGTGAAATAAATGTTGGTATTAGTATGATAAAGAAAAAGATATAACTATTAGTAAAAGATTTGTTGGTATTGAACCATAAATATCAATAGATATATTTTTTAGTAAAAACAATTGTTGGTAGTAAAAATTAATATCGATAAAACTCAATATATGTTGGAATTACTCGTTTTTACCAACAGATATATTATCTGTCCTTAAATTTCTATTAAAAAATTCAAATATTTTGTAGTGTCATTTAAGAAATACCTATCTTACTCAAAGTGATGGATATTTTGAAATAATTATTCAAACAACGGAATTCATGATGAGGTCATACTCACTCAATATTCATGGTATGTGGGACCAATATTTACCTTTGGTAGAGCTTTCCTATAAAAATAGTTTCCATTAAATTATTCAAATTGCAATATATGAAGTATTATATAGAAATAGATGTAATACTACAACCTTTTAGGGTGAAACTGGTGAAAGGAAACTCATAGTCCCAGTAATTGTTAATGAAAATACAAAAAAGGGCAATCCTATTCTAGATCACTTTAAAGAAGCTCAATGTAGGCAAAAGAGTTATGCTGATAATCAGAGGAATGATTTGAAATACCATGTTGTAGATCATGTTTTCCAGAATGTATATCCATGTAATGGTGTTATAAGTTTTTTTAATAAAGGGAAACTAATCCCCAGGTGCATCAAACCCTTTAAAATCCTTGAAATAGTTGTTTCTTAATATTTAATAATACTTCCAAATCTGTCAAATGTACCTGATGTGTTCCATATATCATTAACCCAACACATGTTGTCACCTATGATGAAATATAGTTGGAACCTGATATATCTTTCTATAAAGAACCCATCTTGATTATTTATACTAGACAGTATGTATTTTGGAATTAGAAGATCATCTGGAAAAAGTGATTTTGGATAAATCAATAATTAGAGGAAGAAAAGTGGGAACCAAAGGATATTATGAAGAAGATAAACCCTCATCTATTTAGAAGGTAATATTCTCAACATTTAAAGGATTAAAATTTTTATGAGGGAATAATGTATCTTCCCAATACATTACAATATATTTATTTTAGGAAAAATTTAATTTCCTCGATAGCTTGCAGTGAACATTATGTTTAAACAAAATAATGTTTAGTCATGCTTTGAACACTTTATTTAAAATTCAATTTTAACACTTGTATGAAATTTATTTTAAAAAATAAACATTATTTTTGAAATCATTATATTAAAATTATCCTACGGTGATTTGTTTTGGGTTTTTCTAAAGATTTTCATTTTTTGATGAATAATGAAAAAATGAATTTTAATTAAAAACTATATTTTAGTTTAAATAGTTTATAATGATTTATTATTTATTGAATTGGTTTAAAAGTAAAATCAGTACAATTTTAAATATATTAATATAATTCAGTTTACTTAAGTAATTTTTATATTGAATTTTTATATAAAAACATTGTATACTTTTGAACTTTTGAACTTTAAAACATGCTTTCTCATCATGTTTGTGGTATTAATCTAAAATTAAATTATTACAATTATATAAATTAAATATAGGAAAATGGATTCCATATTTGGAATCTCAAAAAAAATTACCTAATATGAAAAACATAATTTTTTCAATAATGATTAGTGAAATAGTTAAAATTTATTTCAACAATTATGGTGAAACGAGTTTACTTAGTAGTTAAAATTATATTATAAGGTGTAAAAATGACCCAAAACTGGTAACAATCCCATTTTATGGAAATAGTTCTATATAATACATTCTATTATCTATAATTATTCATTATTTTAGACTATTGATATGAAAATATGTGGTTCAGACTCACTCTTTCAAAAAAAATCAAGTGTGATACTCACCCCACTTATCAAAGGCCTCCCCATCTTATATCCTCTTAACACTATAAAATCACATTTCTTTATAAATTACCTTAAAAAATAACTTCCCACCATCCCTCCATTCATATTATAATCATTATATTAGGAAAAACTCTATCCAATGAAGGATTTAGTGAAAACCTAAGGAGGATAACCAAAGAAGATGTAATGTTATTCAATGAGCATCATTATTTTATATATATATACACATCAATAAATTATTAATAAACCATGACTATGTAATAAACACATTAAATTCTATATATTAATATTTTTTTATAATAATTTTAGGACCAATAACTATCTCAACTTCCATAAAATGTTTTATAAAATCATTGTTCATGTGTGCGGCGGACTACCACGTCATGAATTGATGTCATTCATTTTTTCATTTACACCTATCAAGGATGGGGATGATGATTAATATAAATTATATTTATTATATTTATCACTTATTTATACTATGTAGTCATTATATCATATATATCTTTTTACCTTCCATTTTGTAGGAGATATGATAACATCATTCCTGTACGTGTGGTGACCGCCTTCACGAAGCGATGTGACTATCATCTCATTACCAGACAATATAGATGAAATATGTATGCATATAATATTTTATTTATGGTATCATGATCATTATATAATGGTTATTTATTAATTACCCCATTTAAAAATGATCATTTAAAAATGGAAGTGTTACTTATGCGTACGTATGACCTACCGTCTCCATGATCGTAATGTACTTTATTTTATAAAAATATCATTCAAGATAGATTTTAGAAGTATAATTGATTTATGAATATGATAATTATGTAATCATATTATTCTATATATTATTAAACTCTATAATATTTTTAAGAACCTGATCTTTAATCATAAAACATGCATAAGAAAACAAGTCAATTAACACCTGAAACAATGAAAATAATGAATGATTATTAATGAAATGGTTATAGTATATTATAAATGGATAATATATGATATTATAAATATTAATATAGTTCATTTTCAAGTTAATTAAATGTTTAAAACCACTATATATAAGGATAAATTATGTTCAACCAAAATGAAACATGAGGTAATAGATTTTATCTCAATTTACATTATATTGAGTCTTATTGGTTATTATGAAACTCACTTTTATATGGTGTATATACTACACTTATGACATGTAATATCATGAATAATTCATTATTAATGGTATTTTACATTTAAATTTTTATTATTTCATCCAGGTAGATTTTACTTGAAAATTACCAAACATGAAAAGTTATTGTGAAATCTCACATTTTTTTGTGATTATTATATTTATATTAAAATAATGAAATTATTGTAATCACTTTTAATGGGATATTACTTTTCTTTAAGATATTAAAATTCTTGTGTTATTAATATGATTATTTCCTAAATTGTGTAGTATTTTTACATACAATGTTCACTTTTATGTTTCTATGATTAACTAGGGAAATAATGTTAAATTTTCATCCTTTACTCAATATGGATATTGATGATAAGTAACGTAGTTTATGAACTAAATTGATAATTTGATATACGAGTAATGGTGTAGACATGAAATTCATGGCTTGGATAATATATAAACAAGTCCCCCTGATGCATTGTTACTCTTATGAGACGAATTATATGGCCAAATATGATTTTTTTACCCATTATGTTTAAAACTATCTTGAGGATATATATTAGTAAAAGAGGTATCATGTGCCTTCAAAACATAAAATCCAATAATTAATCATTACCTTAATTTAGTATTTAGTTATTACTAACCAGGATATTTTCTCTATGAAAGTATATTTGGATGCATTAAATTACCAATTATAGATTAAATGGAAGGTATTATCAGTTATTTACCTAGAAATGTTGATTATTTCTTATCTATTCATATAGTCATGTTATTTAAATTGAATGTGTGTTCAGATATTTACCATTCCAAATTGATTATCCTTATTAATTCATGGTAGTTTCCACTTTACTTAACCCTTAATAAGCATTTGAGATCACAATTATTTTGTTTCCATTCCCTAGGATATGAAGAATGTTTATTCGAATTGATTTCAAGAATGATGAGATTTTACTTTCATTAATATTTATTTTCTCTTCAAACTGTAAAATGAGTATCATGTATGTATCTAATTTAAAAAATGCTAAACTATTTGATCCTTTGGGATTTTATTCCTTTATTAATGTCAATGTAATAAAGTAAGGCACCCACTTTGGGATAATGTGTTGGGGATATTGAAATATTATTTTTTATATTTTTTTTATGTATGTTAATTTTAAATTTTCATTGAATATTTTATTATCATAATTTCTATTAAAAAAGGGAAGATAGAACTACAGAAATACCTTAATGGTCTAAAATGACTTCCATGTCTTAGTTAATGAAAAAAATATTTTCTGACTATAACATGAGAAAATAAATTTACTATAAGTCTTAAATTAATATTTTTATTAAATTTTTTACAATATTAATTTTGATGTGTTGATATTTTTTTCAATTTATGTTCCCTTTTAGTGAATTCATAATATTACAATGTTATAAATTTAATTATAAAATGGAATATTGAACTGTAAAAATACTTTAATAGACCAAAATAATTTCGATATCCAAATTATGTTAAAATAAATACTTTAATCTCATAGTATAACTAAATTAAATACATATAATCAATTAACAACACCTCAAGATTTTGGTATATGTTTTCCAATTAATAAATACTTGGTTCTAAAACATATAACACATGAAAAACTGAACTATAATTACTCGTAAATTATTACAATTAAAAATATCACAAAATATTAGTAAAGATAATTATTATAATCGATTTTGTTTCTCACATTTTATAATTTTTTTAGTGGATGAAATATAATGATTAGATATTAAATTACAAATGTTTTGTGATTAAAATCATTCAATTTAAAAAAATATTTGAAAATAAAAAAAATTATAGTGTTTTGAAAAGTTATCACATATATATGATTTCAATTTAATAACTGTAAAATTAATTGTAAATTAATTAAAAACTGGTATGATATAATATTAAGAACACTTGATGTTTAAAAGGCTCATTTTTTCTATATAAGTCATTTTTTATATTATTTTTTTCATTAGAAGATAATTTATTATATTTTTATAATTTTAATTTGAGTAATTTTTCTTGATCTTTCATTTTATAATGTCAAAATTTTCTTATGGTGAATTTTTTTAATTTTTTCTGAAATTGTTAAGTTTTAGGTGAATAGTGAAAATAAAATTTTAAAAAGTAATATCACTTTTATGTGATCGTCATGATAATGAAATGAAATAAAAACTATTTAAAACATTTTTATAGACCTTATATATATTTAATAAGTAAAATAATTCCATTAAAAATATTTTATTGCATTTAGAAACTCAGGTTTTACATTTTAGAACATAAGTGACATGTAATTCTAATGAAAGAAATATTGTTGATCCTTTTCATTAATTAAGTAATTAAAATGTTAAATTTAGTTTCTTATAGGTTTTAAATGATCATAAATTCTATTACTCTATTAATAATCCATTTAAATTCATGTGATTTAATTCTATACATGATTCTTGTATAAATCTATTTTATGGTTAAAATGAGTTTTTTCTAAAAATTATTTTCATTTAATTTTGTATAAATGTTTTAAAATTTATTGTTAACACCACTAGAAGTAGATTATTATAATAATTATTCAATATTTTTTAATCAACACATTCAAATTATATAATAAGGATGATTTTATTTTTAGTCAAAATGAATAGTAACTATATTAAACGTTTGTCATCATAGAAAGGGTATAATGTTTTAATGAGTTTGTTAAAATAAGAGATAAGGATTAAAATATAACTAAAACCAACCATATTTATATTGTACGATATTATTTTAACACAAAAGTTTCACATATTAAAAAAATCCCATTATTTACACTTACCCTTGAAAATGACTATTTTATTTTAAATTATATAAGAATTAAAATGGTGTCACTCCCCTCACTTATAATGGGAATCCCATATCCTCACACCCACATAGTATTTTATAAATTTATTAGAATGAAGATCAAAAAAAATCCATTCAAAATACCTTTATCTATGACCTATAGGTTATGGTGTCATCAAAATACCAACTTAAAAGGGAGTAAGTAAAGATCCTAAAGAGGATAACAAAAGAATATGTAACCATAATAACTAATCTCATTTAAGTTTACATATTTTAAAACCTCCAAAAATACTTATATAATCATTTTAACATAAAAATAAGGATAACTAATTTCTGAAATGTTATTATGTGATATAATGATCATTTTCCATCTCATTTCCATCAAATGGAAAAGGAAAACATCATCCATGCGTACGCACAGGCTAACAACTCAATGATGTTATGTATATCATTTTTTAAAACCATATAACATGGATAGTTATATAGTTGTATTTAATTATTATTTATTATATTTATTCCATTATTTTGATTTTATAAAGATAAATTATTATCCATTTTTTATCCCTTCCATCTATTAGAAAATTGAAGTGTCACTTGTGTGTGTGTGTGGACTACCACCTTCATGAATGACATAGTTCATTATTTATAAGCTTAATATATGGTTTTTTAAATTTTTTATTTAATATCTAAATATTACATATATAAAATTACTAAAATTTTGTTGGTGATAAAACAAAGACCATGGTTCAAGGACAAAACCATTGAATCAAAACATACATGAGAAACAGAAAAATTAACACATAATTTATTGATTTTGTTAATGAATTATGAGTAAACGGTTAAAAAGAATTTAAAAAAATATTTAATAAAATGGATATAAATATGGATCATATATATATGAATAATAAATAGCAATTTATTATATAGTAGGACGGAATGCATCTGATCAAGAATGAATTCAATATAATGGTTTATTTTTAATTCATAAATTTATTTAGGATTGTTAATTTTTAAATATCTATTGAAGAAAATATTTTATACTTATCACATAAAATCTATTTATTTTCTATATATATGGCTATTTATTTTATTTTTAAGTGTTAAATCAATTTTTATCCACTCAGGTACTCAAACAAATTGAATTAATGTTTTTATTTAAATGGGACCTTATTTCTTTCTTTAGATCAAGAATATTTTTATTCCATGTACATATTCTCTATTTTATTTAATAAATGTTCATTTATCATCTATAATGATTTTTAAGTCCAATTTAAAATATATTTTACTTTTGTTATAAATTTTTGAAAAATAATCTTGTCCACATTTTCAATATGGTTATTTTATATTCATTAAAACGGGGTAAAAATATCGTGTTTAGCATTTTCTAGTTGACTGTATCTTCTCTCCATTGAGACAACTATTTAATATAAAAAATAATTTCCATGATTATTTATTTTTTAAAAGAAATACCATTTCAAATTGTTCAATGTATTTTTAATTTTTTACCAAATGAAAAGCTTATTTTTTTCTTAAAACATTTAGAAATGGATTTCATTTGAATTATGTGGGTTTTTACCTTTTACACTATATTGTCTCAATAATAATAGTTTATTTTCAAGATTCATTTTCTGTAAACTGATTTACTAGTAGTGTTTTAAATTTATTTCCAGAAAACTCATGGAAGGTGTTTTAGAAGTAATATTTATGTTTATTTTTATAACCATGAAAGAAATGTTTAAATAAAGTTATTTTCCATGTTTCATATTTAACTTCCTCTATATTTTCAAAAGGGAATTATTTTAATAAAAATAATTTTTCATGATGAATTTAATATCTCAATTCATACCTTAAATTTTTATGATTTAGACTATATTTTTCTCATAAAGATTTATTATATGTTCTCAATCTGCCTCAAACATTATTTTGACATTATTTTCTCTTACATATACATGTTAATTTATAAAAAGTATTTACTTAGCAACATTTAAATTTTGAATAAGTTGAGTAATAATTATTATATATGGTTTGAACTAAATTGAGTAATTATTTCAATTTGGTTACACTAAATTTAGTAATAATTGTTATTTTCTCATATATGTTATGTTACATTCAATACATGAGGAATGCACTAGACATGTGCAAGTGATGGGTTGGATCCATCATAGAAATTTAATTCACCAAGCAGGTTTCATAAGAAAAACTAGAATGGGTATCCTATTGTTTAACAACCCATAAAATTATGATGCCTTGAAACAATGCCTTACTGGTATATAAGATGACTTAGAATAAGTCCTTGGTGGTATAATCACGACAACTTGGCATGAGGCCTTGACATTAATATCATGATATTTTTTATCAAGTATTAAGATATCTAACATTATAAATTAAATAATTATAAAATAAATTATTATTTTCATTGTGATTTTATTATCCACAAATATATTCCATGATCATGTTATGGAATATGTTTCATGTTTATGTATTATTAACTTTTTCATATTTTATATGACTTATGCATCTACGATATATTTTGTTGGACTCAACACATTACTAGGCATCTGACATTACACTTTTATTTTTTTCCCTTTCCCTGGGGTATTATGAATGGATCCTTGAAACATCTCATGGATGAACTTACAGGAATAATAAGAATTTCAAAAGTTATATTTTTGGTTTGAAATGTGATATAGAGGTCTTGTATGTATCTAGTATCTGACAATTTATATACTATTTGAGCCTTTGGGATGTGATATATTGTTTCTTGTACCAATGAAATAAATTAATCATTATCTTACATTACTGGAGTCTGGTTTATTATTTTTATATCAAAATAAAAATTAGTAGGAACCTTATGAATTTTCTTTAAAAATAAAATTGATATCATGAGAATTATGATAAGCCTAGGGACTCTTCATTAAATTACTGTAAGTTTTATGTTCTTGATATATTTTTACCATGATTTCAGATAATTAAATGTTTGTCATTATTTATAGATCACCCCTAGTAGAAGTAATATAAAATGTATCAACACTCATAATACATAGGGGTATTTCTATCCTGATTAAGTAAACATATATGGTGTTGAAGTTGATCATATTATGACTATATAAGGTAAGTTGACATAGATTATAAACAAAAACCTTCCATGTAAAGAAAAATATATTTATTCAAATCCCAATACATTGATTTTGGGGAACTATATGTGGAGAAAAAATCAATCCTTTAATAAAATTAATAATTAATTGATAACTATGAAATAGGTCAAGTACTTGAAAAATATTACTAGATTTGAGTAGTAATGAAAGGGAGAACACGGTCAATGTTGACCATTTATTCCAAAAACAAAGGAGTATGAAATATGAAGAATTTAATGAAATAATTTTAACATGAAATTCTTAAATAAATATTTATCTCAATAGGAATGAGATGATATAGAAATAAAATAACTCAATTTAACACATGAGTAAGAGGAAAGTATAATTGAGTAGAAGAAAAATTTTATAAGATTAAAAAAGAATGTTATGAATTAAAAAAATAAATATTTTATGTAATATTCACCATTTCATTGAATGGTTTAATATAATACTTTAAATGGAACAAGTAATTAAAGAGTTTTCATCATATGATGATATGGTATCAAGTTCCATCAAGATAGATAAATTCTCAATGTATTATATTTTCAAATGAAATCAAGACACTAACAGAATTGTTTTTTATGAAGTGAAAAACAAAATAGGTTATAGAGAGGAAGGTGAAGACATAACATTTAATATGTGATAATTGGGGAAATAAACACCCAGGTACTTTCTAATGAAAATGAGACTCTATTACAATTGTAAGGAAAGGGGATATGTAGCTTATGATTATATGGGAAATGAGTAAAAAATATCCAATATTTTAACTATAAGGGGATGGGTCACTATTAAAAAAATTCCCCAAAGATAAATGTAATTTACCTTAGAAGTGTCTAAGAGAGAAATTCAAATCTTATATAATTTCTACATAGAATATTTAATCCCTTTAAGTAGTGATAGTTGTATATTTGATTGTAAATTCATGATTTATTTGATTCTAAATCTATTCAATCTTATATTTTTCATGGATTTTGAATTATACCTTACAATCTAAGGAATGAGTTTTCAATTAAAACACCTCTTAGGAATCTGGTTTTAAAAAGAATATATTATGCGACCTCTATTAAGACTTAAAAGTATTCCCTTATTACAAATATAGTTGTTATATATTATTAACTTTGAAATGATCCTAATTTCTATGGTTTAATAAATTTTTTAGATTAATTAATTGGTAAATTAAGTATAAAACAACTTATCTTTAATTATTGGTATTGTTTATTGTAAATGATTTGCAAGATATAATTTCATTGGGTGTTTTTATTACTCAGAGTCACCATTTTTTTAGTTAGTAGATAATAATAGGATGAAAAATTTATCATTATTTTATGGATCTCATGATCCGTTAAATATTTATTTTTGATCTTTAGGAATGAAAAATTCGTCATGGTTTTTCATTATTTTGGATATGAGATTTATAATGTTTTGGAAATTAATGGAAACCCAGTTAAAGATTGGAATTATTACTATAGAATAGAAAAACAACAAATATATTTTATAAAATTATATATCTTGATAGTAAAAAAATCTTCAATCCTCAAAAAGAGGAAGATAAATTCTACTTATTTTGTGGGGGAATATCTTTTAGTTATCAAGTTATGCCTCTTGAATCTTGTTCACAAGCATGGGATTTATATGGTACATATGCTTATTTAGAAATATTTAGTTAATAAATAAAAATATATTAGGTAAGAACTTTTGAATTAATTATAAAGATCAAATATACATTTTATATTATACCAATTACATGAAAAATTAATTATGTTAAAATGAAAAATAAAATTTTGAGGATATAATTTATTTAAGTGGGGAAATATAACACCCTAATATTTTTGTATATAATTTCATTCAAATAAATAATATTTTGATTAGCTTTTAACACAAGTAAAATTTAAGTAAAATTATTCACAACATGTTACAATTATAAAATAAAAAATATTTAATAAAGATAACGATATTAATCAATTTTGATACTGACATTTTATTATTTTTTTACCTAAAATAAACTTTCTAAACCTGTAGGAACCCCATTTTAATGGTTGGTGGGGAACCAAACATGAACCGCACAAAAAAGATAACGATGCAATGATCTGAAATTACCCATAAATGTAATCAGACCCAGATCCCACACTAAATGAATAGCTTGTCCCATCACCACATTTATGATAATAACCACCACAGTAGTACGTCATCCCACCAGATAGACCCGAAATCTAATCTCCATAATGGTATCAGATAGCTGGACTATAGAAAAAACTGGAAAGCGAACGATGATGATCTTGAGTCGATGACAAACAGCCACACTAGGAATAGCACAAAGCAGCTCAAATGTAATAAATAAAAATGAAAATATACACAATAAACTTCAAAAGAGGATGAACATTTGTGAGGGATTTACTGACACAACTCTAGAATGAGGAACCCCGAGATTGTTAAGCCACCGTGAATGATTCCACTAAGAAAAAAGAGAACCCCTACAAATCTAAATCCACTAGAGCCAACAAAATGATCCAAAAAGGCATGGAATACATCATACCAAACCTAAATGGGGTTTTATGTGAATGATCATGACAAAATTAACTAATTGGAAAAAATAATAAATAAAACCATCTGATTAAAATTATTCCACGTTAAGAAGGGGTATTTTTGAAGAAATTATTTATATTTTTTAAAAAATTGATAACTATTAATAAATTTTAATATATGGACTAAAATATTAACATTAAATTTATTATAAATAGATATGAAATAAATTTAAGAACACTTGATGTTTGAAAATGTCATTTTTCTATGAAAGAGGTTTCCAATTATATTTACTAATTTATTTTAAAAATTAAATTTATTTATTTTATAATTTGAATAAGATGAAATGACCTTAATTTTATAATTCATCACATCAAAATTGGATTAGGTTGAATTTTTAGGATTCGTCTAAAATGGCTCATTTTTGGCTGAGTAATGAAAGATTTCATTTTAAAAAATAATGTAACTTTTATAACATCATCCTCATATAAAGATGAATTGAATATTTCTGAAATCTTTTTTAGAGATCGAAGATATATCTAAGAAGTACTGTAAATTATTTAAAAATAAAATTTTGAATTCAAAAACCTATATTTTATATTTTAGAACCCAAGTGGTGTTGTATTATAATAAATGAAATAATTTTTATTTTTTAAATTATGTTATGATAAAGTTTCATTCAATTACGGATTGTTTCTAAATTCATGTATCCATCCCTGTTTTCATTGATGAAAATTAATGATTAAAAAATAATTAATTAATGTGATCTAATAAAATCATTCAATGTCGAAAGGGATATTTTAAAAAAAATTATGTTTTGTGTAAATTAATCAATTTTAATATATTTTAATTTTTGAACTAATATATTATAAATAAACTAACTACGAATTGATATGATATAAAATTAAGAACACATGAGGTTTGAAAATGTCATTTTCCTTTATAATTAGTTCTTCTTTATATTTAATACATTCAATTAAAAGATAAATATATTTGTTTTATATTTTTAATTCTATGAAATGAACATAATTTTTGAATTCATTGATCCAAAATTAGATTAGGGTGAATTTTTGGGATTTTTCTAAAATGGGTTATTTTTGGGTGAATATTGAAAATACAATTTTATAAAATAATCTTCCTTTTATGACATTTTCATGATATAACAATGAATTTAAAGTCATTTAAACCTTTCTTATAGAACAAATATATATCTAATAAGTAAACAAATTATTTAAAAATATAATTCTGAATTTATAAACACATTTTTTTCATATTAGAACTCAAGTGGTGTTGTATTATAATAAAGTAAATATTTTTGACATTTTTGATTAGGTAATTACTAATTTAAATTAAGTTTTGGATTTTTATTAAATATATATATCTATAATTTTTAGTCATACTAGAATAAAATTCTTGAATATCAATTTATTTAAATGAATATTGTGTAAATCCAATTTTATGCGTAAAATGAATTTTTAAAACAGAATTGTTTTTGTTTTGTTTTATGTCATTATATTAATTTGTTTTACCAATTCTAGAAATTGAATCATGTAAAATGAATTCTTTATTTATAATCTAAAACTTAAATATTTATAATAAGTTCCATTTCATTTATATCCATAATGAATATTTACTATAGTAAAATATTTTCATCCTGGTAATGGTTAAAAGTTTTAATGAGGTGGTTAAACTATGAGATACGAGTTCAAATATATATATATAATTAATGAATTTGATTTGATGAATGGATTTGTAAGTTAATTTATAAAATATTCAAAAAAATACATTTGGTTCCACTTACACATGAAAATAAATTTATGTTATTTTAAAGATAAGGGAATTAATAAGGGTGTCACTCCCCTTACTTATAAAAGTGAACCTCCTATCCCCACTTCTTCATGCTCTTTAAGAATATTTTATTAAAAAGGATATTCTAAAACACATTTATAAGTGATTTATAGGTTTTATTATCACAAAAATTCCAAACTATGAATGCTTAATGAGAGATTCAAATGGAGATATGAAAAGAAGAGGTAATCACCTTAACTGAGATCATTCAAGTTCCCACCAACTATGACCTCCTATATATATTCATTAAAAATATTTAAAAAATAAAAATTTTATATTTATTTCACTAAAATTATTTTATGTTGATTTAATGACCATTTTATGTATATTTTCTATATAGTATAAAATCCAGATGTTTCTCATGTGTATGTGTGAACTACCATCTCCATGAAGCAGTATTTCGTTTTTCATCATTTATAGACATGGGTAGTTATATTAATAGTTTTAATAAATATATATAATACTTATGATATTTTTTAGTTTTTTAAATATAAACTATTATATACTTTCTTCCACATCCATCCACTTAGAAATAGAAATATTTCTAATGTATACATGCATATTATCACCTCTACGAGTAAGGTATTTTATTTTTCATATTTACCATACACAGATTGTTATAAAAGAGCATATAATGCATAAATATTTATATATCTGATATTATTGTAATTATATAGGTGGTGATACCATATACATATACCAGGGGTGAAAACCAATGAATCAAATCATGTAAGAGATATTTAACAACTAACACGCAAATAATATATTTTTATAATGAATCATGAGTAATGCGATAAGAATAATTTATAAATAAATGATTTATAGAGATATTGACATAAGTATGAAATATATGAATAAAATATATGAATCAATTATACAAGACATTATAATGTTTTGGTCTAATAGGAATTCCCACGTGGGGGTGATTGAATTGAGTTTCCAATATAAAAATTTATGTTTCCAAAATTATAGCCGCAAATTCCCCTTAACACTGAAAACAACCTAGTTAAATATATATTAGGTGTAATTAATTTTATACTTTAAAATAATTTCCCAACAGCTCAATAAAAACCTAGTTTAAATTATTATTATTATTTAAACCATAAAAGTATTTGACTTATTTTGAAAAGTTATATATATCATATATAAATACGAATTATTATAGATTAACTCTGAAAAAGTAATTTAAAAAATAACTCATTGAAAATAAATATGAATAGAAAAAAAACACATAGTAGAATAAAAATAATAGGTTATATATTAGTTAGATCCTAGTCATATTCACTTGATAGAAAGTCACTATAAATAATGTTCATCAAAACCTAATAAATAATCCATAACATATATCATGTTTTAAATTGAAAACTATACACAGGTAAGAACAAGAAATACCATTACTCTTCCATAGTTAATATATTTAAAGGAATAAATGAATTATAATCAATTTTACCCTATTTATAGTACAAGATAAGTTATGAAATATATATAAGAAAAATAAACATTTATAAAAATTTACTAAAAATTAGTTGAGAAATTAAATCAGGAAAAAATTGGTGAAACACAATATCTAATAGAATTTGGTTGATTAGTAAGGAAATATTCTCTGTGTAATTTTTTCAATGTTTTAAAGAGTGACTGTATTAGTCACTTTATCATTATTATCAATTTTTTACAATGTATCATTGAAAACATATTTTCATAGTATTCAATAATTTAATCACAAGGATCTAAAAACGAACCACCCCACTCCACTATGAAAATTTTAAGGTTCCAAATATTTTATTAATTTTTTTCTCTAATTATATGTTGAAACATAATCATCCTTATACTAACATATCTCAACTACTACATAGGTCTCATTAAAATAAAAAAATATTCTTAAAAATTTGTACTTATTAATAGTAGTTGTGTAACCCCCAATTGATGTAATGAAACATAATGTGGTACCTCATCATGTTTTTTATTTATCTGGTATATTTAAAATTATTAAAATAAGATTTGGGTTGAGCAAACTGGTTAGTTGGTTGATTGGGTGGGCATAGTTAATCAAAGGACTGCATTTGGTTCATCCAAATATTAGAAAAATTATGATTGTATGCTGGGGTCAATTGAAATATAAATTGTGGTCAATTTTCTACAATCAACTTATACTTTAGTTAGGCTATTAGTTCAATTAATCATTATGTTTTGGATTTTCTTCATGCGGTGGGTCCATCACTTATAAAGTTTTTCTTATAATATCCTCATTATAGATCTCAAATTGTATGGTGGATTGGATTCAATGTACAACTAATATGATACTGAATAAAATGTATTCATAGTCCCTATATTGATTCTCTTGGTTTCCCAAATAGCTCATATAGTAAATTGGTATTCATGAGGTTGATCCAGACTTAATAAATTTTATTTAAAAATATCTCATAATATAAAAGAAATAACAATTATAATTGGAATAAACATTATATATGATCATTAAAAAAATGAATTAATGGACTAAGTCTTTAATATCTCCCTTTTTATGATCACAAATCATTATTGTAAAAAATTTTAAATTAATAAATGTTACCTTGTTTATTATATTATTTTAATATATATTACTCCCCCTTTTAGAATTACAAAAAAGTGACTAAAAGATTTAGATAATAAAAATTATATTTAAGAACAAAATTTAATTAAGATTGGAACAAATAACCATCATTAAAAACATGTTTTAAAAAATAATAATAAAGCCGGTTCCCTATAAAGAAGCTTAATTAGGACTTGAATCTGAATCATTATCTCTAGGATCAACTTGTTTTTTATTTGTTGTAAATTTTTTAAGAGTTGTATTGGGATGATGAGTATAATATTCTCTAAATTAATACTCTTAACAATTGGTCTGATGCATTTTACAACCTTAATGGGTGTAAATTTAAAATGTGTAGAGGAAGGTGCAGTGGGAGTAGGAACCCAAGGAACAAAATAAGAATACTGGATAGTAGGTCTTATGGGAACTGCATAAGGAGTCATTGTAGATGTATATAAAAAATACAAATAGGGAACTATTTTTCAATTGAACTAACTGATCACAGAGGAGATATGATGTATAGTATCCATGAATCACCTTTTTAATCTATAATAACAATCAACCAAGTTTATATTACTTTAATTAGATAAACATGATCATTAATGGAGAGGTTCACATGAGGCATATTTGGTCTAATATATATTGGCTTAAATAATTATTGAAGCCAATTATTTTCAAAAAAAATTATTATGTATTAATTTTTTTTCGTTGATCTATTATCATTTCTATCAATAATTTAATTAGTTCTTTCTAAGTCATAAGTCCTTTCAATGTGAGTCTTAAAATCATATACTATCAACTAATAGGTTTCCAAATAAACATATAAAGAGACATAAAATATTCTGAAGCAATATTCCTTTCAAAGATTCATCAAGAGTAGCATTTTAAATTACATTAGGTGGTGGTGAAATGGACTAGGTTGAAATAAGAACAAGATTATAAGGTCTATAAACCTAGGAAAATAAATTAAGGTCCCCATTTTGTTGATAAGTCATCATATATTGACAATTCTATTTAATAATTACCCAATTCCCATTCATCCATTAAAATTTAATTTCCATTAGGTCCGTCTTATAAAAAAATATTTTTTGAAAATGATGTATAAGGGAATAAAAATCCATGGGTATTACTTCCTCTTAAGTAGCCATAAATATTGATCCACAATCCATAAAAATCCTTCAACATATTAATTAGGTCAATATTAAACATATTCTATTCATCATTGTTAACATTTAACAAGGAAGCATAAAAATGAAGTGAAGGAATAGATTTTTTTGAAGGATATATAATTAACTTATATGAAATGTATAGCTAAAATCCAAATCATTGTGCCTTAACAATAAATCTATCTCTATCTATAGAAAAATCATAGATTAGTCCACCAATTATTGTCTTCAACATTTTAGAAGAATGTTATTCTCCAATTGTAACTGGTCTTAAAATATCGGTATCATTTACTAGTGTTGGGATGAACATTTCATCAATAACTTATCCTATGTTTCAATTTAGACAATCCTTTTGGTGAATATAATAGCTCAGATAACATAGATCAATATTTTACTCCATGCATATCTAATCCTATAATGATTCTTAAACAATGTTAGGTGTCGTTGGAATAGAAAGTTAAATATGGATGGAAGGTCCATCATGAAGAAGTGGGAAGCCTCCACCCTAAAAATCATTAATATCTCAATATATTCTCCCCTTTATCTTTCACCTGTGATGACCCCTTACCATTAGACTCATCACATTCTATACATTATTACTTCTTTACACTAAGATAACATTGTAATCAATACATTCGTTGTCATAATTAAAATAAAAAATAGCTTATCTATAAGAGTTTGTCTGAGATTGATTATTATATTTAAAATTATAATCAACATCCTATTTATGAGATGATAGAGCTTAAGGAGACTCAGTAAGTCCATATGAAATCTTATAAACTCTAGATCATTGCACAATTAGAGATAGAAAATAATCTACTCTCTCAAAAGTATAACTTCTTTCACCCGCTTATTCCCTCCATTATTTTTCATTCAAATCAAGTATTTTCATTTCATCATCACTTGTCACACCCACTATTTTCAAAAACATTTAAGTATCATATCTGTCAAAATCCAATTCTTCCTCATATGAGTACATAACAATTTCACTAGGTTCAAAACATGCAATAAATATATCTTTTAAACTCAAAGGATTTTTAACTAGATTGAATTTATTATAAAGTTTTTCATCATTTGAAACAGACAATTTTCCAAATATATTATAAGTTATTATCATACTATTACATATATACTGAATCAATAAAATCCCACTTAATGCTATAAACATATCATCCCCTCGAGGAACAAGTCCACTAAAATCCATCAGAGAATAAATAATATTATGATACTGTAGAGAGTTAAATTGTGGGGATGGCTTACACAGTTCTTCCATATGTATCATGAGATGTCTGTTGGTTGATATTTACTCTATTTTAAATCAAATATAAAACGAATAGGTCCTGATCCCTCATGATACTAGATTCATCTTTCCTGGGATAAATAAAGTGTTTAATAAACATGACTAGTTGCTTACACTCTCGATAAAATTCCATAGTAATTAACCTTATTAGGTTTAAATCCATATTTAGCTTCCCTATATCATTCTCAATCTCAATGATTCCAAGAATTATAATATAGTAGCTTGTAAAATCCAAAAAATCATATTTATGAGGTACCTGGAGACTTATTCTCCACTATTTATATCATAATGCTAGCTCTTCTCTATTCACACATTTCTAGGTATATAAATTTTTTATCAACAACATCAATAATTAAAATAAGATAGAGATATTCTACAAAACATGGTTGGAAATTCATTCAACTACCATTAAACAATCTACTCCAACACTTCATTAAATCACCTTCCAAACTAAATAACAATTTCAACAAAACCTCTCAGCATCACCCTCTTTTTTGGGTGTAACTAAACAATTAAAAATTAAAATTATATCGCTTGATAGGGGATCTTGAGCTCATTTTATTTTATTTATTGGATGTTGATAAAAAATAGGATCCAAATCCATCATTTTTTTCAAAATCACCATCTTGTATAGGTTTGCATGATTATAAATGTTTGTTGTCAAAATAGGTTTGGTTTAGAGAGGGTTAAAATTAAATATGGTTCAATACCAAGAGAGAAATCAATTGAAATTAAAAGGTGGGTAACATTTTAAATATTTTAGGGAAGAAGATAGTAAAACATAGGAAATTATATATATATATATATACATTAAATAGAAAAACACAACCTCATGATTTTCTACATGAATTTATTTTCACTAACTTCTGGGATACATGAAAATTTGACCTACTACATGACTAATCCTTTAAGGAATCTTGAACAATCATGATATATTGGTCAATTTCAAGACTAACCCTTCACAAAATCTTGTTCCCTATATTCAATTGTGACTTCTGACTATTATAATATACATTAATATTTAAACATAGAATAACAAGTAAAAATAAATTATCATACATAATTCATGTATGATATAATTTAGTCTCTCTATGTTCAAAGGCTTTGTGAATATATCAGTGATCCTTTTCTTGGTGCATATGAATTAAAGAGTGATTCCACCCTTTAAAAAAATTCTGAAAAAGTGATGTATTACATCAATATGTGTTGTTATATAATGAGATATATATTTTCTTGAAATACCAATAACACTTTTATAGTAACAATTTATACAGACAAATCAAAATTGGTAAACATGGTCATGTAATGTGCATTTCATCCAATGAATTAGTATAAAAAATGATTTTAGATATGTACTTGGCTTAATTAGTTTAAAATGAAATAGAATTATACTTTTTACTACACTAATAACCCAAATACTATCAAGAAAAGTGATGTGTTTGAGAGGTTATTTTTTTATAACATAAAGTTAATAAAACAGACATAAAAAACTCAAAAATTTAAAATCATGTACTATTGTGTAAAATATTCAATTTTTTTATTTTTTTAGTAATTGAAAGATATTTTATCCTCATTTAAGTGTGATTCCGTTGGGATTTATTTAAATTGTAAAAATATATACGCGGTAAATATAAAATCTGACTACATAGAGTTTAAGTAAAATAAAGTACTAATCATTCCCATGTAAGTAGTTTTGTAAACTAGTTTCACACATTCTTCCAAATATAGTTTATATTTATTACTCATTGGTGTATCACTTCCTAAAGTTATATCCATGCAAAAAAAAATTATAATATTTTTTTAAAACATACAGTGATTCAAATAAATTCCAATATTATTTTAACAAAATTTAAATCTTATAAAGTATTTTCACTCTTCCATTTTATTTAATTTCAAATTAAATTCTCATTAACTTATAAAATTCAACACATAAAGAAATTTCACATGAAAAAATGATATCAACAACATAAATTTAAGAAACCAAATCATTCATTGAAGTAATTTTAATATATAAAGTATGATTTGCTGTACCTTTTCAAAATATATTTGAAATTTAGAGTGAGATGATCCAATCGTACCAATATCTAGTATATAGTTTAAAACCATAGAGTTATTTTGAATGTTTATAAGCATGATTTGAAAAATAAGGGTTTGAATATCCTAGGAGTGGTTTAAAAAAATTCCCAATAATATAATTATTTAATAATTCACTCTTTAAATACTTTTGATCTACTTTTAATTAATGAAATTTTATATATTCCAGATGTATTCTAATGGTTTTATGTCTAAATATTAGAAAAAATGCCTCTTTATAATCACTTCCTTCTTTTGGAATATATCCTTGTGAAATAAATCTTTCCTTGTTTCTTACTGTTATTCTAGATTCATCTAGATTATTTTTATATACCCATTTACTTCCTATAGTCAGGTAGTATTTGGGTCTCACCAATTGTTCCCATATGTTATGTCATTTATACAAATAATTTTTTTTGCATATTTATCACCCTGTACACATCACTAATTTCATCATTAGTTTTCTTAGGTTCAAACAGAGACATGAATGCCTCTTGTTTAACTTGTTTCTAAGATAGGATTGAGTTTTAGTTAATTTATCAAGATAACAATAAAAATTATATAAGGGAATGTTTTAGGGACCATTAAAGCTCTATTAATTGATGTTCTTTGTTCATACAAGTCTTCTACAAGGATAATATGGTCTGAATGGTCTCACGTTGGTGATTTTTTATGTAAATCAACAACATGGTTAGAGTCTTTTGAGGTATTATTGTTATTATTATTTTTCATATTGTAATTATGGTTTTTATATGATAGTTAGGTTTATGTGGATTTATCTCATCAAAAGAGACATTAATAGTCTCTACCACAATTTATATTTCTTATTAAAGACTCTATATGATTTATTGGTTGTTAAATTATCTAGAAAAATTCCAACTTAACTCTTTTTTGAAAACTTGTCCGTTTTCATTATTTATACCAAAATAATGTCTATACAAAAGAAAACTCTAGTGTAATTAACTTATTAAATTATTTCATTATATAATTAATAAAATTTATTCTTTAATATAAATATTATTAGAATATCATTTATAACATAACTTGTTTTGTTCCCTACTTTTTTCCACATATAATTAAAGAAGTCGTATTTATTAATCATGGACTAGTAAATTTCTTGTATATTTCTATTTATTGTATCAATAAACATATTTTATGAAGATGTTTGAGTTGTAATGAAATTTCGTAGATATCCATGATGTGAACATAAACTTTCAATGTCTGGATTCTAAAATTCATGGTCATGATTTCCCCTAACTATCATAATATCATTCTTATTAAGGTTATCTAAAGACTTCCCATTATTAGAAAAACATGAAAGGGATTAAATTTTATGAGCTAGTAGAAATACCCATGTGAATTTTGAATAATCCTTAATAATCACATAAGTATAATAATTTCTATTGGTATGAGAAACTCATAATGTTCTAACCAAATCCATGTGAATTAACTCTTCTGATTGAGTGGAAGAAACCTATTTGTTGGGTTTGAAATATTTTTTGTGTTGCCTTCCATTTTTAATAGGGATTACACACTTTTCCTTTTATAAATTCACGTTTTAAAAGAGCCTTGAAAAATCTATTTTTACATAGCATTATAATTGAATATACATTGATGTGACCTTGTATCCTATGTAACAACCATGATTATCCATGAAAGACACTTAAGTAAGAAACATTTTTAGAAAATAAAGAATCTAAATTTAAATTATATACATTATGAATTCCTAAAGTTGTAAACACTATGTAAATATTTAATTTAAAAATATAAAAGTAATTATATATAAATTTATTATTATAACCATCATAACACAATTTATTTAGACTTAATATATTATATTTTAATCAATTAATAAAAAATATACTAAATAATAATTGTTTTTGGATAACAAATTTATTCAATCCTCATTATTTTTATTTTGGAATTTCTACCATATCTAACATGTCCCCAATCCACTTAAAATTAATTTTTGAATCTTGAGTATTACACAATACTATTTCTAGAATATCCACTATCTAGATACTATAAATTATTACTAGAACATTTAAAACATTTTACCTATAAAAAATCAATCAAAAAATGATTTTCGTAACCATATTTTCTAGGGTCTAGAGAAGTTAATAAATATTGATTGTGTAATCCAATTCCATTTTACTTTTTTTTAATTATAAAATAAATTTATTTTGAAATAAATTTATTCTTCTGTCTAAATGAAAGTTAATTATTTAAATAATATAAAATTTCACTATCCTTTCATATTAGATTCTTATTTTTAAAACTATGATCGATTTAATAATTATGAAACTTTATTTACTCTTCTGAATTATATCATATTCCATTATTAAATTTGGGAAGACTTTGATGTCATAAAATCAATTTCACGGTATTTTTTCCATTATTTAATTTCTCTAAAGTCTTTTTTTGTTTTTCATTGTACAAAATTAACTCATTAATTTATTTTAATAAGTTTTCATTGTTTTCATTTTCAATAGTATGTCCGCTTTTATCATTTATAGATAAAGTGTGCAATTTTTTCATATACTAACATTTTTATTTATGCCCATTCATAGTTTCTTCATTCACATATTAGTATTGAAATAGTTATTCATTTTTCAGTTTACATTATTCTAAATCATCATCACTAAAAAATAATAGAAGTATAAGTTTTACTACATACCCAATTTCCATAAATCGTAGGTTTTATTTTTCTCACATGCATCACTTATTTCAAAATAACAACATATTTATTATGAATCACTAAGGGTTTTATTCATTTTTTCTTAGAATTTTTATCTCAATTATAATAATTATTTTTTTTATTTTATCTTTAGACATTAAAAATTGATGTTTCCTTTAATTTTATATTCATAATAGGTAATCTCACTAAAGGAGTTAATATTTTCCGTAAATTTCTTCTAGTTTAATTTTAAATCATAATTTTGTCTATATTTTTACTTTTTGAAAAACATCCACTTTAATAGAATATTTTTAATCTTTTAGGCTAATTATCCATCTCATAATCACTCCCAATGTCTAGTTCACTACCACATGAATTTTCCGTGACTATTTATTTTGATTTAGACATTGATTTTTTAAATTATACAGTTTTATTATTAAGTTAAATATATTCATTTTCTATAGTTTATTCTCATCTATGAATTATTATCTTTTTGATACATTCTTTGATTTGTAACATGATAATTTCATTGTATTTTTTATTGGAAATAGTTGTGATTCTACATTTATCAAGTCAACATCTTAGAGGGTTTAGAAATTACTAAATATATAAAATTGGATTTTTATGAAACTTCATAGTATTGATGGCATCATTAAATATATAATAAATTTCATAAATTGATTCATTTTGTTTTATCATAAATAAATCAAACTACATAGTATATTTATTTAATTACATTTTTTTAACATTTCAAATTCCTTTTTTAGAAGTTACTAGAGTATCATAAATTTCAAAACCAGTAAGAAAAATAGAAATTTAGTTAAATTCATATTCACTCATTACACAAAATAATGCTTTCAAAGATTTTATTTTAAAAACATATATATATATATATTTATCACTCGATTAAATTCTTGGAACAGAAGTGTTTTCATATTTATCATAAATAGTACCCAAGATATGAAATCCCATGATTTCTAGATGTATTTTCTTTCTGATTTTCCATTGAGTATTGTCAGTTCATTTAAAGAAGGATGGTAAATTAGTAACATGTCCTTCACTATTAGCATCCATAACAATAGAATGATAATAAATATAAATTAAGTGACATTTCTCTCTAGACTTCATCAAGATCAAATGTAAATAAAATATAGTAAAAATAGAGATCGTAAAAGAAATGATTTTCTCTAACACTAAATGCTAGTTTGAGAGTAATACTTAAGAGCGTGATGAATTGTGCTCAAAAAGTTTTTAAATTATAATTTTAAAATTACATTAATATTGAAATAATAATGGTTAAAAAATAAAGCTGGAATTAATAATTTGATACTTTAAAATAATTTCTCAAAGGCCTGATCAAAAGTTTGAAAAAAATGGTATTACTTTTACATTAAAAGTATTTTTATTATATAAAAACTATATATATATATATATCAAAAAATTGATAACTATTTGTGTTTTAGTTTGAAAAAAATAAATTTAAAAATATTAATTGAAAACTATCAAATAAATAAGATATTAAAAATGAACCATCGAAAAAATTAATAAAATGTCTCCATGGTGCGGAATAATCCTTTTATCTTGACCAATAATCCATTGAAAAATATTTTTATTAAAATATTATTTAAAATCCACATCCTATATTGGGCTTCACACAAATAACTATACACAAGGAAGTCTAAGATATATTAATCATTTTCCATAGTTATATGTGGTCTAACAGATGTAAAAAACAATGTAAGGAGTATCCAAATTACCCAATTGATAGTTTTGAAGGAATAGTAATAGATATACAATAAAAGGATCACACTAAAAAATTAATATAAAACAAATAGATAATATAAATCATGAGAAGTTTAATAAAACTCAATCTCTGATTGAATTCAGTTGATCCGCAAGGTTCTCTTGCCTTAATACTATTATACATTTTATTCTGGAGTGAGATAAGTAGTTTTCTGACCTCCCTCTCTATTTTTTCAACGTTGCATATAAAATATAGTGTTGTAGATTAATTTAATATAAACAAAATCATCATAAAAGAAATTTCAGACTCTAATATAAACTAATGGGGATTCCTCTAATTTGGATAATTATTTACTCCAAGTATCCATTAAAATAGAATAATCCATAAAAAGTAACATCTGAACCACTCTTATAGATATCATTAAATTCTAAAAAAATAGCCTTTAGAAAAAATATGTAGGCATGATAGTCTTTCCACTCATGGTTGATGAAGTATTCCAATATGTAGTTGCATCATTATGTAATATATCTCTATGGTGGCACTACCCTTATATAGATAAGCTTGTGGTCAATGAAATTGATCATGCATTTAATTGGATAGAGAGGTTCGATCAAAGGCCATTATTCATTCAATACAATAGTTATAAAAATTATAATTGTCCAGTAGTGTAAGTTAAAATTAAACTTTCGATTGATGTATAATTTTTTCATGTGGTCATTTGATGTTATCATTTGGTTTCATATTTTCATTATGCGGTAAGTCTAGAACATAAAATATATTTTAGCTAAATTACTAACTGTTTATTTCTAATTTAATAATAGAATGGATTCAATATATGGTGGATTTTATTATTCCAAAAATTTATTCATGATCACTTCCTTCATTCACACGGTCACCATAATTATTCATGTGGTCAATTTTTATTCATGATTTTGATCAAAACATATAAAATATTAATAAAAAAATAAAAAAATATAGTATAAAAAATTTATTAAAATCATAATAAATAATATTTAGGACCATTAAGTCCAAGAATATTTGGAATAATCCAAAAAAAATCATTTAATCAAGAAAAAATCCAATGTATGTGTTTATTTTTTAATCTCATTTGTGTTAAATATTATTTATGATTAAATTTATATTTGTGGAATTATATGATATTTCTCTATTATAACCCATTTCTTTGATTTCAATATTGTAATTTCTATGGTTTTTAAAAATTCCTTCAATTTTAACCCTTTTTGGTAAAAAACTGATTAATGAATTTTTTTCAAGAAATAAAACCATATTTCTTCCATTGGGATGATAATATTTTCCTTCCATTTTCACTTCTCTAATTTGTTTCCATAATTTTATTATCCTTACTCTAATTATTCTTTTTTTTCATTTTCCTATATCATTTAATTTTTTTAATTTTTTTTCAAAATGAATATTTTCCATGTTTTAAGTAGGGTAATTTTGACTTCCTTTGAAAATTTATGAAAATAATTAATTTTTTACATTTACCACATGAACACATTATTCCACCATAATGATAATTTTTTCATCATGATTCATTTGATTTTTCTATAATTATCAAAAAAAATATTTTATTATTATTTTGTGGATTTTTAATTTTATACCAAAAAAAGTATGTTATTTTCATAAATTGTTTGAAAAGGGATTTAATTTCACTTATGTACATTTTTAAAATCAAATACACATTTTCATACTTAATCAAAATTTATTTTATATATTTCATTATCATAAATTATTTTAATTATATTTATATACTTATTTATGCCTCATGAAATGATTTTTGGAATTAAATTTTACCTTTATATTTGTAATCAAGTTACATATTTTTAAGAAAGTTATTTTTAACATTTATCT
Organism: Viscum album; assembly: GCA_963277665.1. NCBI lineage: Eukaryota > Viridiplantae > Streptophyta > Magnoliopsida > Santalales > Viscaceae > Viscum > Viscum album. The sequence continues at coordinate 1,896,246,980 of OY728119.1, forward strand.
TCCATTTTACACTAAAATTTACTATTAAAAATTCAATACTAAAACACATTATTTTAGGTTGAATTGATGTCTCCTTTTATCTCTTACTGAATTATGGTTTATACCTCCTTTTTTACACTATGATTTATTTGAATATATCTATTACTCTACATCATTGTTTTGAAATTATTTTTCTTCTTTATGTACATGTTATTTTTTACCATTGATATATTTAGAATCATTTAAAAGTATACTAAAATGTCAAATCTTTATTATTTGTTAGGTGAATATAAGGAAGATTACTAAGAATGTTATTCCCTTTACTTAGGAAATTATGATGTTTAAAATATTTAATTCAATAAAGAATATTTATTGAATAATAAGATTAATTTATTATATTAATTATTTTTAATTAAATATATGAAGAATTAATTGAACATGTGTAAGTGATGGGTTGGGTCCTATATATCCCCTATATGAATTAGGTAGGTCATAGGAGACAAACTAGAGTGGGTATCCTCCTATATTTCTACCAATATAATTATTATGTCTTTACTTAAGGGTATGATTGTATGTAAGATTACTTTGAACAAGGCATTGATGGTAATATGATGTTATCTTATCACAAGGATTTGATGGTATAAACTCAATATATTGGATAGAGGATTAATATGTTCATTATTATATATTAAATCATTCGGAAATTGATATTATTTATTATGTGATTTTATTATCTATGAATGTTCCTGTTATTTAATATGTGGAAGGTTTATTGATTATTCAGTTTTCCATATCATTTACCATGTATGTATCCATGATATATTAGACTGTATAAAACAAATTACAGTGAATTTCATCTCATCCATTTATTTTTTTCTCTTTTCCAAGGGAATTAAGAAGGTGTCTTTAGAAGATCTGTAGGATTTTCTTAAAAGGGATAAGAAAGTCTTAAATAAGCTTTTAAGCTATTATTTATATTCAAATTATGATATTGAAGTCAAATCTATATTTGTCCTCTCAAGACTATTCAACTATATGATCCATTGGGATGTGATATCTAATTTCTTTTATCAATGTAATAATGTAAAAATGATTTCATTTATCAATGTAATAAAGTAAAAATTGTCTCTAGGTTACTAGAGTTAGAGTTGTTACACTATTTCTTATGGAATTATTTATATTTAATGTTTAATAATATTAATTTTTATATGTTATTGTTTCCCATTGATGTAGGTCCCTTTTTAGTTAATGCAAGATATTTTATCCACATACATCCAATTTTATAATATAAGGTTGAACTCTAACTATAATTTAATGGTTCTAAATAATTTTCATATCTCATCCAAGGTAAAATATTTTCATTTCTCACTATAACTAAAGAAAATAAATATAATATTTCTCTTTAATAACTATTTATATATTATATTTAACAAAAATAATTTTTGATATTTTGATGTTTTTTAATGATATGTATTCCATTTCTATTGATGAATAATCTTTTAGTTTCAGACATCTAATTAAAAAATATAATATTGAAATATAATCAAACATTCATGCTCCAAAAAATTATTTACATAGCTTTTATCAGATAAAAAATTTTCATTATTGACTATAAATGAATAGAATAAATATAATATTTATCTTAAATAATTATTATTATTTGATATTTACCAATATTAATATTTATTTGATAATTTTTTTATGTATGTTCATTTCTAGTTTCAACAATAATTTTCAGTGTCAGACTTTCAATTAATCATTGCAAGATTTTATTGAAACCAAAAATTAATGGGGTAATATATTTCCACAGCATATCTGATATTAATATAATTTCTTTATTGACAAAAATTATATAAAATAAATCTATTCATTAACTTAAATAATTATTTTTATTCATCTATTAATCTCATGAGGAAAATAAGAAGCATAATGATTTTCAATCTCATTATGAGGAAACATTTGGGACATGTAAAGGGTTTTAATAATTGTATCTGAGTATATGATATCAAAAAATAGATTAATATTTTTCATTTTGGAAATTATTTTGAGAAAACAATATATTGGGATTGAATTTATTACAATTTTAGTGGTGTAATTTAATTTATATAGTCATGTAATGAGTTGGATTTTTTATGAATCGATTTGCAATTAAATCTAGTGCCACTACATTTCTAATATATTCTATACTACATTTAATTAGGGTGTGATAATTTGTATCAAAATACTTGTAGTATATAAAAATAACTATAATTAAGTCATTATTTCCAACAACATTCAATTTGTTTAATGGATAATTTTAATGATGAGCATGGTTTTCCATCCTTTTAGAAAATTTCCATTAATATTTTTTTATTCTAAAAGTAAGGAATAATAGTCACTTCACCTCAATGATAGATATTAAAAATTAATTTTTCTTTACACCATGAGTATTTTTTAGTCATTCAAAAATCTATGGATTATATTTAGTATGGATTAATATTCTCTAAATAATGTCATTTTCGGTGGAAGCAGTTGCTCACTGTCCAACTTCTATATTTTGTAAAAAACACTAATGATGTAATTTAAACTATAATGATATTTCACATGTGTTATTTTTTACATGAATATAATATTTATTAATAATATTTATTTTTATAATTCTTACAATTAGAATTTTAATTATGGATAGTATTAAATTTAAATTTCTATTGTCCTAGAAAACTCAATATTCCCTTCCTACAAATATTAGAAAACATAATATTTCTATAATGATAGAGAAGTAGTGCCTTCTATTTTCATTTTATATGACATTGATAAACTTGAATAAATGAATAGTATTACGATTTTTCTAGCCTCCCCCATATAATTTTGGTGATGATATTTAATCTTGTTGACATGGAATTATATAAATTAAGTTTTAGGTATTCTATGTGTTGTAATAATATTATATAGCTCATATTATCCATATTAATTGGAAAAATAAATAGGTTTTATGATTTCCAATCACAATATAGACATCAAATACACTTCACCTTCATTAAAAACATTTTTCTTCAAGTAATTTCTTATTGATGAAAATTATAAATTCCATAAGATTTATAATATTCTAATAATATATAATACATCAACGGTGGATATGTAATGTTGAATATTGGTGTTTAGAAAAAAACTATCACTTATTAATAAAAAGACCAACTAACATCCCATCAATATAGTTTATAGAAAAAACATATAGGTAAATATCAACTACCTAGTTCAATTATAATAATTATTGTTAACCAATAATAAAAAACATCAAACATAATGGAATAATATCGCATACATCACCAAATGTTAGTTTCATTTAAAAAAATTTATATAACACACATTTCCTAACCCCTTTTAGTTCATTTTTTTCTAAATTAAAACTTTAAAATATAACTACATACATTACCATTAATAAAAATGAATATATTAATCAATTTACATATCCTCTTCTATTTATTCTGTTCTTTCAGTCTTATGTTGATTCTCATTGGTTAGTGAATGATGTTGTAATATCCATATAGTATAATATTTAAAATATATGTCACCTATAATCATATTTTTTATGGGTTTTTTCTCGTGAACTAAATATATCCTCATAATTTTTGTTCCATTTATTTTTTCAGTGTTAAAATTAGTTATCACTATTTTTTCATGAAATTTTAGAGTTTTAATCACACTTTTTATTATACCAACCTTTTCTTTTTCTGAATTTTCCGTTACAAAATTATCAATGTATTCATTATCAACATCATCACTGAAAATGTTCAACTTTTCCTCAGACTCCCTAATGTGCATATTTTTTTCACAACTCATCCCCGATGTGATTAATCATATTTTGTAGTGATAGTAATTCTAGTTTAATAAGTGAGATTAAATTATCTCTTACTTAAATATCTCACCTGAATCATTCCATGACATCATCTTTAGAAATTTTCTATTTCTCATCTATCATATAGGAAAAAATTCTTACTCATTGTCCTTCCAAACAAGAATTATTCTATTAATATTATTTATAGAAATTCTTCTTGTTATTACCCTATGTGGGATATAAGGATATGGCATAGAAATATTGATATCCCCTTATTCTTGAATTATCTATTCTTGTATTTTTTTTTCTCCTGGATAATTGAATATTGTATTCCATGAAGTTTTAATTAAAATTAATGTTAAATTATATTATATATTCATAGAACATGTTTTCACAATAACTACTATTTTATTTAACACCATATCTAATTCCATGGGGTTCAATTGTAAAAATATCATCTTCTTCATTACAGTAATTATATTAATAGAAAAATAAACCACACAAAACCATGAATGTAATAAAAATATTTTATTAATAATATATTTAGTGAATGAAAATTATGTACATAATATAAGATATATCAACTTACTAATAATTTGATCGTCTTTATAAAAATATTTCACTGATGGAATTTATATATTATGCATCCAATTCATAAAATGATCACATATCTCTAAAGAACAATTGTATTCCTTTAATTAGTATATTTCCTAAATATATGGCACATAAACCCATGGGAGACACATTCTTGATATTTAGAATAAAAGATTATAAAATGAATACATACATAGATTCTTCATTATGTACTCTATATCTTTCATGGAGTTACTTTCAAAAAAAATTTGGGATCAATTATTTTTTATTTTGTGATTAATATTCAATGAGGTTTAGTGAATCTATAATAATAAGAAGTATTCATGGTGGGTTTGTTTTTTTTTATGTAATCAAATACCTTTGTCTATAATAGCATAAATTTTTATTGCATCATGAACTAAAGCCTTATTCTCCTTCCTAGTAAGAATGAATGACCATGATGTTTTAGTGTAATTATTAATGACATAAGTAATAAAATATTCAGTTTTTTCAACATTTTTTGGAAAATATATTAATAAAAAATCCTTAAAAATATTCCAAAGTGTTTTTCTCTTCATCAATTTAAAATTATCTTCAAAGAATATAGAAAATAACTCCTATACAATATGAAATTGTATAATTAAAATTGAATATATTTAGACACTATTGGAATAACCATAACCCTGATAACCAATAAGATAAAAAAAATAAAAAATTTACATTTTAAATAAACAATCCCAATATAAAATTAATTAATTTAAAAATATCGTTAATAATCAACACAATTATGTGGGAATTTATTATGTCAAATTAATAATTTAATATTTCAAATATAAACTGACTAATTAACTTCTCAAAGTAGTATTTAGATTAAGGATAAACATACTAGATATTAGTAATCATTTACTAAGTGAAACTATAACAATTCATTTAAAATGAAACTAAAATAATTCAAATAAAAATAGAAACTAATATAATTTAAATACTAAATTTTCTTTGTAAATTAACTATTTACTATGAATTTAAAAATTAAACTATCAATTTACTCTATAAATTAAGAATTCCCTGTATAAATATAAAACTAACAAAGTTGAGCATAATTTCAAAATACATATAAATAATTCCAAATTAAATAAGTAAATACATAATTTTCTATGTTATATCTTAATTTTAATTCAAAGTTATCTTGATGACACTTTTTAAATTCTAAATTCTATGACTGAATTATGAATTCACTAAATGAATTGATAATTCCGTAAATGAATTGTCTTATGAGTTAGTTAAAATTGGTAATTCTATATTTATATTACCAAATTCAGGATTTATATAAAAATTATGGATTTTTTAGTGAATTCTGGTTTAGATAGCACATGGTGTAATTTCTAAATTTTTATATTAATTTTGTAATATAAAAACCATAGTAAGGTAAATGAATTTTGAAAAATAAAAAAATAAAAGTGTATAATGATATTATTTCACGTGATTCATGTTGAAAATACAGTATTATATAAACAGTATATGCAAATTTTGAATTAACTGTGTGATTATTTTTAAATTATGAATTCATTGAGTGAATTTTCAATTAACTAGATTAATTATCAGCTCACTAAATTCACATTGGTAATATTGAGTTTTTATTGAAATTTTAGAATTAAATTTATTAATTATGAGATTCAATGGTAAGTTATAAATTTAATAATAATGATTTAAATTCTTAATATCTGAACCATGGTAATGAAAATCTATTTTGACAAAAAAAATATAATGTACATAATGTGAGTCATGCATGTGATTCACTATGTAATGATGTATTGTGTAATGTTTGTATAGTATCCCTCATATGTTACCAATTAATTATATGGATTAAATTGAATATTTAATTAAAAAAATACCATGCCCTTTTAGGTTTATAGTTTCAGAGAATTAGGATAAAATATTTACTAAGAAAAACCATCTATTTTTCAACTAATAAATATTTTTCCCACTATTAAATTCATTATTTAATCCATAACAAGTCCTTAAATTATCTTCAATAATCTATAAATAATATAACCTTCTAATAACATCATACATATTAAAATACATTATAATATGTGGAAATAGAAACATAATAAAAGGGTAAACTCAAATACTCAATATGGTTAAACATTAATGATAAGGTTTGATGATCATAAGTGAGAATAATATGAGAAAATGGGTATGAAAAAATTATTTTAAGGAAATAGAACAAAAATGGTATAATTGATAAATATTTATGATTCATGTCATAAGGATCGATATACTAAAATACATGAATCAAAAGAGTCAGAAAACCATTTTCTAACGACAATGATCCATGATATCCTAACATAGAAATATGAATAATCAAAAAAACATGTATTATCATGGAAAAGAACATGGTGACATGGCATAACCATAATAATATGAAATTTTGAGAAAATTTCATTATTCTAATTCCTATGTTAAGAAACTCATTATATCCATGCTTAAAAATATGAATAATATTATTATGTCATCTCCTATGTGAATAAACTCATTATGTTCATGCCCTAATTTTTCATGATATATAAACAAAAAACCAATTCATTAGATAGTGATATAGGACCCCAGAAATTATCATACCTATATATGTGTTCCATGTAAAAACATCATCATAATATTATAAATAATACCTAGAAATAAAATGAGTTTTTCAACCTTTTAAAATGGAATCACATAATAAAGCATTCTTACTTTCACCATAAATCATAAAATGATAGACCCATATAAATTAAAAGGGTATTTATATTTATTTAGAAAATTTTTAGGTAAATAAAATTCAATAATTTCAATATAGATTATGTTAATTACACCATAATGATAAATATTATATTGTAAAGTCAACAATTCCCCCACCCAATCAATCGATATTTAGAATCTGGGTGAACAACCTTTGATCAATGAAAAGGAAACCAATGAATACTCAAAGGAATGGAATTGGAAAAAATATAAGGACAATTCATAGTGGATGGATTGGAAATAAAATGGTAGTGATGAATCATATATTAGATATAAAATAACATTATATAAGTGATCTAGATAAAGAAGGTGTATGGTAATATTTAAAAAATATCATTGGGTCAATCCTAATATGTGTCAATGGAAAATTTGTTTGATCAAATTTTTTTAGGAATCGTAGAAAACCCACTTTGGAAATAAGAAATTTCCTGGATATTTTTAAAGTATTTTAAAAGAAATATTTTTCAAAACTATAATAAAAGTAATTTTTCTTATAAAATGTTAAAAACTAGAGATAAAGTTTTGTATCAAATAAAAATAGTGGTATAAAGATGTTATCATTCATGAAACATTAAAATATATTTTTAGAATATATTTTTAATGTATTTGTTAAATAATAATCTCATAGGTCACTTTCATATTTTATTACAAAACATTTTAAGTAAAAACATTGAGAAAACATACCATTGAAAAAGAAACTCCAATAATATAACCTTGAAAATATATAAATTTTATTAAAAAATATAGAGTAGAAGATAAAACATTTGATTTTGAAAGAATAAAAATACTTATTTAAAAAATAATTTATTAAATACTTTGTTTTAAAAAAGTATTATAAAAGGAGTATTAATTTAAAAAAAATCATATTATTTTATAAATAATAGAAAATAATCTATATTATCTTTACCAAAAAGAGAAGATATTATAGGGGGGAAGTAAAATGTGAGTCATTCTTTTCAATATTAAAGTTTTATTTTAAAAAAATATAATATTAGAATTTATTGATGATGAGAAGTAATTTAGGAAATAAAGGAAATAAAATATAATATAGGAGAGTGGTAGGATCAAAGAAATATTGAAAATTATATTCATGAAATAATGAAAATTCCCAAATGAAATAGAAATTGAGTTGATAAAACTCTTATGAAATTGGAAACATAAGAATCAATGGAATTTGAGAGGAAGATCATAAAATGGACATTAAAATCTCACTAAATGGAATATATTTTCATATTTGAAAGAAATTTGGCTGTGAATACACTAAACAAACGAAAATATGGTTCACAATATCAAACATGTCCCTTGGTGTTTAAAATGAGTCGAAAACAATACTTACCTTGTTTTTATACTTAGTTAAATGCTCTTTATGATCACATATAACAAATATATATATCTTAATTAACTAATTTAGAAACAATTTCATACACATAAACATTTATATATATCATTTTATGTTATTGAATATATTTATATAAGTTAGTTATTTTCTATTTTCTATATTGGGTGCGAGTAATCTTGATTTTTTTGATCTAGTTTCATAATACATGTGGTTTAATTCATTCTTATCATGAATTTCATCACTACCATATCATAAAAGGTATTGTAATTGATTATATTTAATTATTTATGATGTTATAATATCATTTAAAAGGTATTTTAGTTATTATTTTTTATGATAATACTGGTGACAAGATTTTTTTAATTTATAATGAATGAGTGATATTATTTCACTTAAGAGTTAATTTTTTATATTGAAAGGACCAATTAAGATCTATATGATCACTGAGAGGGTGGGGGGTCAATAAATAATCATATATTTCAATGTTTTCTTACTTAAGAAATAACCTTCAACTCTTTTCTAGGGTGATTTGAATTTGGTAGAAAGAAAAAAAACACATACATCCACAAGAACATAATACAAGGTTTTACACTCAGTAAGAGTAGATAGTCATTGGAATGGTTTTGAAAAAATCCAAGGGTACACAAAATCTTTAGAAAAAAACGATTTTTATTATGTAAATCATGGATTATTCTTTCACATTAATATAACTATAGTGAATTGAAATTTCATGCGCTTCTCACATAGATATGTGATATAAAGTTGTTTTTGTAACAAATATAAAAATCTTAACCAATAGGAATTATTTTATTCTCCTTAATATATTTTTACATTATCCGCACATGATTTTATTTAAATTAATTATTATTTTTAACATTCTTTCATAACAGTGGGAAAACCCCATCTTTTTTTGACTGAAATTCATCTGATAATATTTTGAAATATACCCCCATCTAGTGTCCATCATGTACATTCTATTTGGTGGTAATTATAGAGTGAGACCACATCTAATATATTTTTCATCCCATTAACATAGAATAATTACCTTCATCAAAAACTTGATATGAACCTTCACTCAGAATATTTTGACTGATGTCCCATCCTGTTGTTATTATTTGACCTTTTTACCCTATTTATCTAAACATAACTACACACCATGTATCCAATACCAACTGATGTTAATAATCCTTGTAATATTAATTAGATTAATGTTTCTTCATAATGTCTGTTTGATCAACTTCTCAATTATTCATTTTTTCACCTCGCTTTCACAAATTCCATACTCCACCTTGGTGCATATACCCCCTTTATATAGATGTATAACCTATGATAATTTAGTGAAAAATATTAACTTCATTTCAAACTTCTCCCTAAAAACACTTGAATATCTCACTCATAATCTTCCTATATTCATTCACATTTATGTCTATTAAAAGGTATATAGTCTCCTTAAATATCATTGATAACATTATTATTTAACTCTCTATAAGACATGCCAAGATTCATGATCTTAATTTATGATTACTAAAAAATTCAATATTTTCCTCAGCATCATTATATTTTTTATCATTATGAAATCTTTCTAAAGTCCTTATTACTGGTATAAATTTATACCAATCATAAGTTCAGTAAAAAATTGTAGAAACACATTCGACTCATGAAACCCCATATAATATTCTTACAAAAAATAATATGAATGTATAGAAAGTCTCCCACTATACACTTCCACCATCCAATGACTTGAATCAGAACATTTCAACAGTTTCCTTCACATTCCAACCTCTTACTGATGAACATCATACAAAACCATTCATCAAATAAATTCAACCAAGACCTTATATATGATGCCTCAAGGAATTTCACCTAATAATATTATAAAAACTACTTTTTGAAAATTTATACATGGCCATATTCAAGAAATATTTCATATGAAAATATCCTTTAATAGTAAAAAATTATTTTTTGATTCTCTCAAGCCCAAAACATTGTGGTAGATCGTCTGATGGTCCTAGAACAACGAAATTCCCAAATAAATTCCCTTTTTACATTGAAACATTCACTTAATAGGAAATATCCATAAACTTCAAACACAATATTTGTTTAGAAAAAAATCTGATCGATAACTTCTTTTTTGTGATCTTCCACAAAACATCAGAGTATGAACTTTGTACCTATGAATGATTATATCCCCCTTTCAAGTTAGTCTTTCATCCTGATGCCTTTCTCAACTCATGATTTTAAAAACTTTAATATAAAATAGGCATCTCTAGATTTATTAATCAACTTATCTGTTTGAAGAAACATTTAATTTTTATAGTATAATAGTTTAGAATAATTCTATGGTCTATCACCTTAGATAAGTAATGTATATCTAATGGAATTTATCTGATACACTCAAGTTGATCATCGCAGTCTGATCACATTTTTTGTAAAGTGTAAAAAATAAATATATTTAGGTTAGAAAATAAAATAAAACCCTTTTAAGAAATCATCTTTCATTCAAAACAAGACTAGCATACATCTTCTTAACACAACAGCATGAAAAAAAGACCATGGTTCAAAAAATATCCCTTTTTACTTATTTCATCAACCTGAAAAATATAAATCATTGAAACATTAGAAATAAAATAATGGATTACTATTTCAAAAATTATAAATCAATATGATTGAACTTAGTATAGTATATAAGGATCATTAATCAATAATACCATGTTTTCAATAATCTTTTATTTTTGAAACCTTTCTTACACATCATAATAAACATTTCTTTCACTTTATTATTTTGAAAAAAAATCAACTTGTAAGAAACTATTTTCCTAAATCTTCTTCAACAAAATTCTAAAATGGTACCCCCCAAGTTAAAACCACATCTTCCCCTTTTTAACCCCCCAGCAAATATATACTCTTTATTAAAAAAATTAATCACACTCTAATAGATATATTTATTTTATAATTGTTCTTACACTTTTTCAACACTATTTAAAAACAAGATTAAAGAGGGTATGGAATCACATAACTTATCTTTAAAGAGGGTGAGGTTTTACACCCATAATCAATATAATCTTTAGAAATGTTTCCTTTTGAAATTATTTTGGGGAAAATATCAACAATTTTTTCACTTGTAGGAACAAACTCCAACTTTAGTTCATTGGTTTATACATACACATTGATGAATTTATATTTTATATCATTATTCTTGGAATAATATGACTGGATTGTATTATTTGTTATATTTATAGAACTTTTCTTATGGAAACCCAATAGAATGGTAAACATCACTTCAAAAAAAATCATTCAAATAAGTCTTTATCCACATAAGTTGGGTTGTAACTTGAGTGAAAGTTATATACTCATCTTTATCCATAATGAGAGTTAATTAATTTCATATCATTGTATGCTAACTCAAAAATCTTATTTCCAATAAGAAAAATCATCCATATGTTTCTCTTTTTCATCCACTAAACCTAACCAATATATATATATATATATATGTCCTAAGGGATCTATATTTATTGGTCTATAATATTTTATTTTAAAAAAATTATTCCTTTAATATATATAATAATTATTTTTCTATTCATAAGATATGATTATTTTGGATCACTTTAATAGCAAGCACATAATATAAAAAAAAATATGTTCTTAAATCCATTTGATAAGGAAAATCTTCTTAACAACTTTATAAAAACTTTAGGTCTAATCTCCTTACCTTTTATATATTTTTACAACATAGTTCACACTAAAAAGTATATGGAAATTTTCATTTAATATTTCATTCCAATATAATATATAAGTTCTTTGGAATACTTATCTTGAGATAATAAAATTTATTTCTTCTTTTGATAGATTTGTATGAGAAGAAATTATTTCATTTATACTATAATATTTATTTTAAATTAATTCTTCATCTCCATAGTAAAATTTTCACAAGTTTATTCATTATTCCCATTAAATATAGTATCATTAATATAAAACATCACAATGACGGAAACCTATTTATTTTCATTAATATAGAGGTTATATAAAATCATCCCTTCTTGAATTTTTGATTATTTAAGATCGTATCAAACATAGAATATCATGATATCATCACTTGATTCAAACCTTCAAAATATTTTATAAACTAGTACACATATCATTAATATTTCCCAACCATGAATCCAAACTATTATTCGATATAAAATTATTCATTAAGATATCAATTAAGAAAATATAATATGAGGACCCATCCTTAAAACATTACATAATCTTGAATTAAATGAATAATTCACATCGAGGATATTTTTAGGTTTAGAGTTTTAGAGAGTTAGGTCATAACTATTACATTTCAAAAAAATTACAAAGTAGACACTTCTACTCAGTTTCCATTTTTTCATAAAACAAAAAACTCTTTAAAAAAAGAGTCATGTATAGTTTCATGTTTTAGATAGCATGACTCTTCCTTGATCACATCTTTGACCCTATTCCACTTTATGTCTTGTGAAAAACATTTCAAAAACATGGGATGAGCATAAAAAGCTCAGTAAGGTATACACAAAGAAGGAAACTGTTAGTTTTTCAAATCAACAAGTAAACCATGAATACTAAATCATAAATAATACTTTTAAACTTTATGAAGTATTAAATACTCTTCACTGAATAAAATATCATTGCTTACCCTTTTTTAACCAAAAGATTACCATAAACCCCATATAATGAACACATAACGTATAAAGGTAACATGGAACATAAACATACTTAAATGGAATAACCATACGGTCGACTTCCACACATGTCACTAAATGGAATAGCCATATGGTAGAATTCTATACCCAATGCATTGGAGGTTATAACGTAACCACCCATCCTGGTATTCCCGGCACCACCCATCATTTGGTTTATCCCGTAACCACCCGTCAAATGTCCAGGTACCATTATAAAATCATAAGACATAATACAAATATAAAGGAAGGAAAAAAATTCCACATTTCAATAAAAATATATCACTTAAATATATTGACATAAAAAATCCATTATCAAAACCATTTTCAATAAAAAAATACATAATAGAGTATATGGTATTTATTTTCTTTTTAAAAACTTTATGGCTTGTTGAGGAAGCCAAAGATCAAATAATACTCGCAGCAGCGGAAAGGTCGTTGTCACTGCGTACGTTAAAAGAAACATTCCTTTTTTTCGTTTAGTAAAACGCTTCATAGAAAAAGATTCCCTTTTAATGAAATGAAATGTCAAAGGTGTTTATACCTCACATAAAATAAAGTCTTATATTAAAATAAAATATGTCTCAATGAAAAGAGATTGAGACAAATTCCCTTACCTCGTGTCCGACTTGACTCGATCGTTCTTTAGTCTCCTGAATAATAAGATAAAGTTAATTTATACATGCTTAATAACCTTTTTAAATTTAATAATTCCTTTTATATCACTTATTTCCATGTTATAAACATTATGCAATCATTTAAGTTAATAATGTTTGTTTTGTCGATATTTGGTACTTAAGTCAAAAATGGACTTCTTTTAATTACATGTTGTTCATGTGGTCAAAGGTTCATTATATCCAGAATTATATTCATGATCTTAATATCATATATATCATATATATCCATCATATACATGTATTTATAATAGTACATAACATTTAGAGGTAAGAAATGAAATGCACCGTTCATGGAGACAGTAATCTGTACGTACACATGAACGCTAATTCCATTTCTATTTCATATTTAATGAAATTAAAACATAATTATACATAGTAGTATTATAATTCCAGTATCTTATAATATATAATATCATTAACACCACCCTTTATACGTAACACATATGGTATTAATGAGTCATATCACTTTGAGGGGGCGGTAGTCCGCACTTCCTCTAATGAGATTATCTTGTTTACCCATAATGGAAACCATAAAGGTATGATATAAAAGAATAATACAAAAGCATAAAGTAAAAATAAACATAATATATATCATATATAAAAATAGTTTCATCTTAATGGCCACCATTAAATGTGTTAAAAGAAGATTTAACAATCATCGTTTCGTGAGGCAGTAATTCGCCACCCACCGAAACAGTATGTTCTTTAACCATTAGACGGAGGTGTGTATAAGTGTAAATCAAATACTTGTCATAAAAACATCCTAGTATATTGAGGATACTATTTTTGTTATGGAATCAAAGAATAAGAATGTTTGGGGGAGTGAGGAAGGAAAAAATAAAAGAATGAAACTTGAGAGAAGACATTACCTCTAAATCAGGTAACTCTTTTTGATTTGAGCCAAAGGCTTCCTTGGGAAGACTTCTGCCCAAAGTGAGGATTCTAGGATTAAGAGAGGGATGTGGAGAGATAATATGAGCAGATTTTGGATGATCCAAGGGCTTTAGAGGTGTGGGTAAAGGGTAGAGTTGGGTGCCTTTTATAAGAGGGATGAGGGACACTCTTGGAAGGTCATGAAATGTTACTTTATTATGAAATGATTTTCAGATTTTAAAGGTCCCACAATGATATATTTCGAGGATAAGGTGATAAGGGTTCGAAATAAATCCATCCAGTAGGTTTTTTGCAACTGTAAGTATTATATTTTACCTTATCTTTTCATTTTATTTAAATCATTCATTAATTAGGCAATCACTGCATCATCATGGTGTCATAAATAAATTTATTTATTTAATGTATAAAAATTATAAAAAAAATAAAACGATATAGGAAATATTATTTGATTTAAAATTAATATTTATAGTCTAATAGATCATTTATGTAATCAAAAGTAAAATTTTTTACTTAAGTGATACCTACTTGGGTTATATTTCCCTTTCTTTAAAAATAATATTATGAAAGGTCACTATCACACTAAAGTGATTCCATGGGGTCCCAAGGTTGGAAAAAGGCATCCCATGGTCATACATGACTCAAAAAATAATATTTGGACACATTTTGGAGTAATTTTATATTATTATGATATTATTTTATTACCCTTAACTACCCGGTTACTAATTAAACACGGTAATTAATGATAATTACCGTCGTTACTATTCATAATGTCAAAAAATAAAAAGGTCTTAATTACATAATTTGGACCATATGATTAAAAATGTAGAATATATTTTACCAAATTCCAAACACAAAAATTGCAGTAATTAATTTAAAAATAATTCTCGTTTTCAAAACAAATAGCATGTTTTGAAAAACAATATCTATCAAAAGATTGACAATTGTTTATGTCCAATTTCAAAGTGAAATTTATTATAATGACCACCATTGGATTAAATGGTAAAAATATATTCTAATTAAACATTAAAACTAATTAAAAAGATAATATAACCATATAATTAAATTAGATGAAAACCCAGTTATGAAGTAAAATGCAGTATTCTTCACTATTCATTAAAAATGAACTTTATCGGGAAAATTCGAAAAATTTACACAAAGTAAATTCTGATTCCCCCATCATAAAGTAGGATTTTATTTGTTCATATAGAATGTATTAATGTGACCAAAACTATATTTAATGATGTTTCTCCATCAAAAGGCGGTAAAACAATCTTTTAAAAATATTAGAGTATTATAGGTTTAAGATTGGATTTATTCCCATTCTATGCCTCTAAAAAACTATCTAATTAATAAATAGACATAGATATGAAAAATATATTATTCTTTACTTACTTGGGATGTTACATCCTTCCCCCTTTAGGAAATTGCGTCCTCGAAATTTATTTACTTATCAAATAAGTGGGTGTATTTATCCCTCATAGCATTTTCAGATTCCCATGTTGCCACTTCAGCCATATGGTTTTTTCACAAAACCTTCACCTGATGAATTACCTTATTCCGCAACACTTTCTCTCTATGGTCAAGAATCTAGATTGTTTGTTACTCATAAGATATATTCTTTTCCAACTGAACTATGTATGGGCTCAAAACATGATATTGATCTAGCATATACTTTCTCAACATTGAAACATGAAAAACATTGTGTACCTGGGACAAACTTGTAGGTAATTCAAATATATATGCAACTGATTCAACTTTATCTTAGATTTCATAAGGTCCAATGAACCTTGGACTCAGCTTTCCGTTCTTTCCAAAACACATCACACTTCTCCATGGAGAAACTTCGAGAAAAACATGATCACCTACCTCAAAAGAAAGATCCTTCCTCCGGTTATCCGCATAAATTTTCTTCCAACTCTGAGTTGTTCTCATGTGCTTATGAATCAACTAAACATTTTCTACCATATATTCTACCAATTCTTGTCCCATCATATTCCTTTCCCCTAATTCATCTCAAAAATCTAGAGTTCAACATCATTTACCATATAATACCTCAAACGGATCCATCTGTATACTGAAATGAAAACTGTTATTATAAGAAAATTCAACCAAAGAAATTTTTTAGTCCCAAATTCCCTATTAATCCATCGTGCAAGTACATAACATATCCTACAAGGTCTGAGTTGTTCATTCTGACTACCCATTTGATTGCAGATGAAAAGATGTACTAAAATTTAATTCAGTGCACAAAGACTTCTGAAGGCATTTCCAAAAGTTAGAAGTAAACTTGGGATCACGATCAGATACAATGGAGAGGGGAAATCCATGTAACTTGATTATCCCTTTAACATACAACTGAGAAATTTGATCTAGAGAGAATGTATCTCATATAGGAAGTAATGAGTAGATTTAGTCAATCAATCAACAATAACCTAGATTACATTATTACCTCGAGATGTCTTTGGTAATCCCACAACAAAGTCCATGGATATATTTTCCCATTTCCACTCTGGCACCGGTAAAGACTGAAGTGTCCCTTTCGGTAACTACCGCTCTACTTTAACCTGCTGACAAGTCAAACACTTCACAATAAAATTTGTAATATCTCTTTTTATTCCATCCCACCAGTAATACTCCTGAAGATCTCTGTATATCTTAGTACTACCTAGATGAACTGAAAATAGGGAACTATGAGCTTCACATAACAACTATCTCTTCAACTATGAATCACAAGGCACACACAATCCCTTCCCAAATCTCAAAACAAAATCATTATCGATGTTTAATTTAGGAAACTTACCCTTCTGAACCAGCTCTACCTTTTTTGGCAACTTACTATCTTTCTTCTACACTTGATTAATTCTGTCTGATAGAGATGATCTCACTAACACCTGAAACAAAATAGAAGAACTTCCTACACCAACAACTTCTATTCCAAAGTTCATCAAATCAAAAACCAAAGGATCTCGTTCCAAATGTATCATGGTTAATAAAGCATTACTTTTTCGACTCAAAGCATCAGCCACATTATTTTCTTTTCCAGGATGGCAATGAATTGTACAATCATAATCCTTGATTAATTCCAGCCATCTCATCTGTCTCATGTTCAATTATTTCTGAGTGAATATTTACTTTAAACTTTTTTGATCGGTATATATTTCACACTTTACTCCATACAAATGATGCCTCTAAATTTTTAAATCAAAAACCACAGTAGCTAATTCCAAATCATGTGTAGGGTAATTTAACTCATGAGTTTTCAACTAACATGAAGCATAAGCAATTACCAGATCATTCTGCATAAGGACACAACCAAGTCCTTTTAATGAAGCATCACTGTAGATAACAAACTCACCATTTCTAGAAGGCATTGAAAAAACTGGAGCACTCACCAATCTTCTTTTCAATTCCTGGAAACAATCATCACATTCTTTTGTCTAAATGATCCTAACACCTTTTCAAGTTAACTTAGTCATTGGACTAGCTAACCGTGAAAACTTTTCAATAAACCTCTGGTAATAACCTTCCAAACCAATAAAACTACAGATCTCGGTTATATTTTTGGGTCTTGGCCATTCTTCAACAAATTTTGTTTTAGCAGGATCAACAGTTATGCCATTTTTTGAAAAAATGTGACCAAGGAACGAAATTTGTTGTAACTAAAACTCATACTTTCTAAATTTTCCATACAATTTCTTTTCTTATAAGGTTTTCAAGAAAAAACCTAAATGAATTTAATGTTCCTCTTTACTTTTGGAATAAACCAAAATATCATCAATGAACACAACTACAAACTTATCTAAGAACTCAGGTAAAATTCTATTCATTAGATCCATGAATATTGTAGGTGCATTGGTTAACCCAAAAGGAATAACTACAAATTCATAATGGCCATATCTAGTACGAAACGTGGTCTTCGGAACGTCTTCTTAATTTAATTTCAATTGATGGTACCCCGACCTCAAGTCAATCTTCAAAAAATACTGATCTCCATGGAGCTGATCAAACAATTCATCAATATGAGGCAAAGGATACTTGTTCATCACAGTGATGTTATTCAATGCTCTATAATCATTGAAAAGTCTCATTGAACCATATTTATTTTTAAAAAACAATACAAGAGCACCCCATGGTGATGTTCTAGGTTGAATGAAACCATTATCTAATAAATCCTAAAATTTCTTCTTTAACTCTAAAAGTTAAACTTGATCCATTCGATACGGGGGGTTTGAAATTGGCCTAGAATCAGGAACTAAGTCAACAATAAATTCAACTTCTCGATTTGGTATTATTCTAGGAAAATCATCAAGAAAAACATCTAGATACTCATTTACCACAGGCACATCATTAATCTGAACAGTTCCATTGTTTTCAATAATATGTGCAAGGTAACATTCATTTCGATCATTTACTAGTTTCTCAGCTTCCTGGTATGTTATCAAAAGTAAGGGTTCATTATTGTACACAAACTGAAAATATTTATGAAAAGAAACCTCTTTATCACTTTAGTCAATCTTAGCATGATAAATAGAAAGCCAATCCGTGCACAAAATAACATCAAACTCTACCAGAGGCAAAACAATAAGGTTTGCTGGTAGATTCTTTCCACACACAAGGATGGGAAGGTTATTATAATTTCTTTTTGTCTTAATGTTTCCCCCTGGTGTTTTTACCATAAGTTTAGGATTCATATCTTGAGATGGAATTCTGAATTTACTAGAAAACTTCTTAGAAATGAAAGAATGTGTAGACCCTGAATCAAACAACACATTGGCATAATCTGAACAAACAAACAGTGTACCTGATACTACATCATTCGATGGCCCAACATTCGCTGAAGTAGTTGCAGAGGATTTCACCACCCCTTTATACTTGTATTCTGGGTACTTTCCCTCATTTGAGTTCTTCTTTATACACTCATTTGCATAATGAACCATTTCATTACACTTAAAACATCTTACCGTTGGATTTTCATTGCTTTCTTGACCATCTTCCTTACAGTTACGAGAAATTTGACCAGACTTACCACACTGAAACCACTTTCCAGACATGGATAAACATTCTCCAAGATGCATTTTTCCACACTTCTCACATGATGGATATTTGGTTCTCTTACCTGCAGGCTTCTTTGATAAATTCTTTCCCTTTGCCTACCAACTGGACCTCTTATTCTGTTGTTTTTCAAAGAACACCTGATCATCGGCAAACTCCGTTTCCACCTTCTTTGCACATTGAACAAGTTTTTCATAACTTTTAAACTCGTGAGAAGTTAAAGACCTTTGATACTTTGTCTTTAACCCTGAGTAAAAAATGGTTTATTTTACTATCAAGATATCGTATAGAATATAGAGCATACCTTGCCAATTGAGTGAACTTCTCTTCATAAGCAGCCACTGAGTTGTCCTCTTTCCTCAATTCCAAGAATTTTTTTTCCATCCTAAGTCAAACAGCCTTAGGAAAATATTTCTCAAGGAACATACCTTTGAATTAATCCCAGTCAAGAGAATAAATCTCATCAGCGTCCCTGATATTTTTAACCATCGACTACCACTAATCTGCTTCACCCTCCAAATGGAAAATAGAAAGATAAACCTTCTGATTGTCTGAACACCCCATGGCATCAAAAATCTTCTCCAGTTCTTTAGTCCACCCTTCAGCTAGAACATGTTTAGATGATCCTCTGAATGATGGGGGATATTGCCTCATGAAAAGTTGCACCACTGACATGTTCCCCTACAGTTGATCTGGCTGATATCGTTCATGGATACCACCACAATTTATCACTTGAGTCAACTACACCATTACTACAACCAACTATTCAGTTCCAATTCTGACCATCTCAGGATGCTGATTTGGAAGGTCATTTCCTTCTGTATGCCTTCCTAGCACTACTTCCTTGTTTCCTCTGTGGAAAACCATTCTGAACAAAAATTTCTTAGATGAATCAACATGGTAATCTTCAAATGCTATATCATTTTAATTTGACTATAATGTGTAAAAAAGTATTTTTTGATACCCATTTAATAGAATTCTAACTCCTATAGTTATTTAAACTGACCTCTGATACCAACTATAAGGACCCGGCCTTAAAACATTACATAATCTTGAATTAAATGAATAATTAACATTGAGGATCTTTTCAGTTTTAGAGTTTTAGAGAGTTAGGCAATAACTATTACATTACAAAATATTACAAAGTACACACTTCTACTCAGTTTCCATTTTTTCATAAAATAAAAAACTCTTTAAAAAAGAGTCATGTCTAATTCCATGTTTTAGACGAAATGACTTTTCCTTGATCCCATCCTTGACCCTATTCTACTTTATGTCTTGTGAAAAACATTTCAAAAACTTGGGATGATCATAAAAAGCTCAGTAAGGGATATACAATGAAGTAAACTGTTAGTTTTTCAAAACAATAAGTAAACGATGAATACTTAATCATAAGTAATACTTTTAACCTTTATGAAATAGTAAATACTCTACACTGAATAAAAGATCATTGCATGACCTTTTGTAACCAAAATATTACCATAAAACCCATATAAAGAACACATAACGTATAAAGGTAACTTGGAACATAAACATACTTAAATGGAATAACTATACGGTCGACTTCCACACATGTCACTAAATGGAATAGCCATATGGCCAACTTCCATACCCAATGCATTGGAGGTTATAACACAACCACCTGTCCTAGTATTCACGATACCACCTGTCATTTGGTTTATCATGTAACCACCCTTCAAATGTCCTAGTACCATTATAAAATCATAAGATATAAAACAAATATAAAGGAAAGAAAAAATTTCCACATTTAGATCACAATATATCACATAAATATATTGACATAAAAAATCCATTATCAAAAGCATTTTCAATACCAAAATACATAATAGAGTATATGGTATTTATTTTCTTTTTAAAAACATTACGGCTTTTTTAGGAAGCTAAAGATCAAATAATAATCGCGGTGGCAGAAAGGTTGTTGTCACCGCGTACGTTAAAATAAACATTACTTTTTGTCATTTAGTAAAACACTTCGTAGAAAAATATTCCCTTTGAATGAAATAAAAAGTCAAAGGTGTTTATACAGCTTATAAAAAAATTCTTGTATTTAAACAAAATATGCCTCAATGAAAGGATATTGGGACGAAGTCCCTTACCTTGTGTCTAACTTGACTCGATCGTTCTCTAATCTCCTGAATAATAAACTAAAGTTAATTTCTACTTGCTTAAGAACATTTTTTAAGTTTACTATTCCTTTTATATCACTTATTGTCGTGTTATAAACATTATGCAATCATTTGTGTTAATAATGTTTTTTTTGTCGATATTTGGTACATAAGTCAAAAATAGACTTCTTATAATTACATGTTGTTCATGTGGTCAAAGGTTAATTATATCCATAATGATATTCATGATTTGGATCTCATATATATCATATATATCCAGCATATACATGTATTTATAATAGTACATAACATTTATAGGTAAGAAATGAAATGCACAGCTCATGGAGACAGTAATCTGTACGTACGCATGAATGCTACTTCCATTTCTATTTCATATTTAATGAAATTAAAACATAATGATACATAGTAGTATTATAATTCCAGTATATTATCCTATATAATATAATTAACTCCACCCTTTATATGTACCACATATGGTATTAATGAGTCATATCACTTTGTGGGGGGCGGTAGTCCGCACTTCCTCTAATGAGATTATCGTGTTTACCCATAATGGAAACCATAAAGGTGTGATATAAAAGAATAATACAGAAGAATAAAGTAAAAATAAACATAATATATATCTTATATAAAAATATTGTCATCTTAATGGCCACCATGAGAGGTGTTAAAATAATATTGAACAATCATCGTTTCGTGAGGCAGTAATTCACAACCCACCGAAACAGTATGTTCTTTAACCATTAGAAGGAGGTGTGTGTAAGTTTAAATAAAATACTTCTCATAACAACATCCTATTATATTGAGGATACTGGTGTTGTTATGGAATAAAATAATAAGAATGTTTGGGGGAGTGAAGAAGGAAAAAATAAAAGAAAGAAACTCGAGAGAATGCATTACCTCTAAATCGGGTAACTCTTTTTGATTTGAGTCAAAGCCTTCCTTGGGAAGACTTCTGCACAAAGTGAGGATTCTAAGAGTAAGAGAGGGATGTGGAGAGATAATATGAGTATATTTTGGATGATCCAAGGTCTTTAGAGGTGTGGGTAAGGGGGTAGAGGTGGGGGCCTTTTATAAGAGGGAGGAGGGGCACTCTTGGAAGGTCATGAAATGTTACTTTATTATGAAATGATTTCGGATTTTAAAGGTCCCAAAATGATATATTTCGAGGATAAGGTGATAAGGGTTCCAAATACACCCATATAATAGGTTTTTTACAAGTTTATGTCTTAGATTTTACCTTATCTTTTCATTTTATTTAAATCGTTCATTAATGGGGCAATCACTGCATCATCATGGTGTCATAAATTAATTTATTTATTTAATGTCTAAAAATTATTAAAAAAAATACCATGATGTGGGAAATATTTTTATATTTCCAATTACTATTTATAGTATAATATATCATTTATGTAAATAAAATTAAAATTTTTTCACTTAGGTGATACATACTTTGGTTATATTTCCCTTTCTTTAAAAATAATATGATGAAAGGTCACTATCACACTAAAGTGATTCCATGGGGTCCCAAGATTGGCAGAAATAATACCATGGTTAGACATGACTCAACAAACAATATTTAGAAACATGTTTGGGCCATTTTATATTATTATGATATTATTTTATTACCTTTAACTACCCGGTTACTAATTAATCCCGATAGTTAAAGATAATTACTGTCATTACTATTCATAATGTCCAAAAACAAAAACGTATTAATTACATAATTTGGTACTTATGATTACAAATATAGAATCCATTTTACCAAATTCCAAACACATAAATTTCAGTAATTAATTTAAAAATAATTCTTGTTGTCAAAACAAATAGCGTGTTTTTAAAAACAATATCTATCAAAAGATTGACAATTGTTTATGTCCAATTTCAAAGTGAAATTAATTATAATGGACACCATTGGATTAAATGGTAAAAATATATTCTAATTACACTTTAAAATCAATTAAAAAGATAATATAACCATATAATTATATTATATTAAAAAGCAGTTTTGAATTAAAATGCAGTATTTTTCACTATTCATTAAAAAATGAACATTATCGGAAAAATTCCAAAAAATTACACAAAGTAAATTTTGATATCCCCATCCTAAAGTAGGATTTTATTTGTTCATATATAATGTATTAAAGTAACCAAAACTATATTTAAAGAGGGTTCACCATCAAAAGGCGGTAAAATAATCTTTTAAAAATATTAGAGTATTCTATGCTTAAAATTGGATTTATTCACATTTTAAGCCTCTAAAACACTATCTAATTCATAGATAGAAATAGATATGAAAATATATTATTCTTTACTTACATGGGATATTACAGAAAATGTGACATCCATATGTAAAACCCTATATCTCCATTGTGTAGTTATGAAAAGAAATTTTGTGATTGTTTCTAATATTTCTACTAGAGAAATGGTATCATCAAATTTAATACTTACAATTTGTGAGTAATAATTACTATCCATTCATTCCTTGTTTCTTATCAATTCAACTTTTTTATACAAATTGGTTTGAATAACTAATTTTATAAAAATCACATTATTTGTGTTTGTTTTGATTATATATTTCCATGTATCATTATTATCGATATAATTAAGCCTTTAATTAATAGAATCAATACACTATTTAATCTCCAAAGACTCATCAACATATTTTGTAAGAACCTATGAATATAAATATGTATGTGAAACTAAACTTTATTTTTTTTGAACATTTTTTTATTGATATACAATGATGGATTGGACTTACAATTTCTTACTTGGTCTAGGATGAGATGAATATATTTTTTCCTCATCACATGTGACATTTGAGTAGGAATCTTTAACTTGATTAGTTTCAACATTATTACTTTCATTATGATCATTTTCATCTTGTTCATCTACCAGCACTTTATTTTCCCATTATTTCACTTCCACAATCATCTCTAAAAGTTTCTTAACATATTTTCCTTGAACATTCACATGTATTGAGTCAAAAATACTTCTTGCCACTTTATATGGTTTATAAGAAGCATTTCATGAACACCTATCAGATCAAACATCCCCAGATTCACACCCACTACTTATATAATGAAAGGAATATTGATCACACTTGGATATTTTAGACATGGGTTTTCTTTTTAATATATCTCATAAGAATTACTACGAGAGGTATTCTTATAGAAACATATATTTTGAATATGAACTGCTACTATGTTACCTTGACTTAAAAAATATTGAGAATTATCTTAATCGATCAATATCATTTGTTCCATATTAATCAAACATTTATTTTTTCATTCCAAAACTCAGTTTTATTGTGGTTAGTATGGTGAACTAAATTCATATTTGATTTCATGAGTTTTAACCTTGTGTATAAAATTTCAATTTATACACTTTACACCATCTTCATTTGGAAAATTTTAACAAAATATCCACATTCCTTTTCATCAATTTTCTAAAAAATCATAAACATATTTAGATATTGTAATTTATGTTTAAAAAATATAAAATAAAAGTAATGTGAGTAAAATCTTCAATAAAGGAAAAAAAGTATGTATCTCTATTTGTAGTTTTTTTTCAGTTGGACATTAATTTTTAGAATGTATCAGCTCCAAGGGATAAGTAAATTTTATTCCAACTTTCTTATGTGATAATTTTGTAATATTAACTTTATATATTTTGAAACAAAACCAATATAAATTTATTATCATTAAAATAATACCAAAAATACTATCTATTTTTATTATATTCCCCATATTCATCTTATACATATTTCCCATCCATTTTTCCCTTATCTAGTTTTCTTTCATTATGCTAAAATAGCCCGAACTTTATGCATGAGCAACATGAAACAATTTTCTATTGGTTCATTGTATTTTCATGACAACCTTTCCATATTTAATTCATTGAAAAAAGAATAAAACTATTTTTAAAAAAAACTTTGTAACCTTCATCAGGATATTTTTAAACACTCAAAAAAATATGTTTTAGCCCGTAAAAATACAATTTTGTTTTGGATTTTAATATTTCTTCATAATGATAGAAGATCAAATCCAGTTGAATTAGAGGGACATGTCATTTACAAATTTTAATATCCCATACGTTTAATATTTATCATTATTAAGTGTTGATAAATATCTAGTCATGGGTAAAGAATTAATTTTATCCAAAATCAATGGTTATGATCTTTTTGATGATTTCAGAATAGTTTCAAAAACTAAATATTTTTGCTATTCCTATTTCCCTTCCAATGTGGATTTAGAGATCTTTTGAATAGACCTTTTTTTCTTGATATCAAAAAGGTACAACATGTTTCATGATGTCTAGGATGATCATATCATTTAGAAATAGTTTTGAAGGGTTGGAATATCATTTTAATCTTAAAACAGGATTTCTCAAGTTGTATTATTTGAGTGGGTTAAATCCCTCTAAAAATTCCCTCATGTTCCTCATGGATTCATTGTATTGTTTTTTATTGAACCAAAACATTTTCACCATATTCCCAAATCCTGTAAAATTCCATACATATACCTAGAAATCATACATCCCATTCTAACATGCATATTTTTTAGATTTGTGTACCAAGTTTCCATCAGTATCCATACATTCAACTTTTATACTTTTTTATAAACCAATGTTTTGGTCACATCTATAAATTTTATTTTTCATATTGTATTATTTGTAGCCTCAACATAATCTCTAGTATTATTAGCTTTTGGTTCATACTTTTAAATTATATAAACTTATGGATTTTCAAATCCTCTTATTTTTGACACATGTGTGGCCTTCTAAACATCATTTATGTTATGAACACGTTTAACCATTTCATTAACCATTGAGGATAGTTTTTATTGATCCTTACAAGAGTTTATATTATTAAAACTTTGAATAACGTCTTAATACATGTTTTAGAATTTCATTATTCCTTACGCATCTTTAAAAATTTATCACTAAACATGATATAATTCCTTCTATTTCACTTTCGTCATTTCATCAAGATTCATATTTAGGTGTTTATCTTCATTAGGTAACTTATTTATATTATTAATATATTTTATAAACTTTTATTTCCCATCAAGAAAATATTCTTGATATTTTTTTCTATAATATCTTCTTCTTTCACTTTTACAATGAAGAAATTTTTCTGAAACGTCATCATGGGTGTTTTTCCTTCTTCTTCAATATAATAATCATCATCATTCTTTGAAAAAAAATTATATTTAGTTAAATTCTTAACCTATCTATTTATATAGTAATAGTTTCTATCTACCTTGATTTTCAAATATCTTCTCATATTTCTATCCTCTATATCACTATTTTTATATTCCTTAAGTCTTGGAAAATTTGCAGTAAAATATCTAATATTTCCAAAACTGAATTAAATTATAGGTAACATTCCTTTGTAATTTCTTACTCAATTTTTTACATTTATATAAAGAAGGAAAAAGTTTGTCAAAATGATTACTAACATACTCTTTGGGGTCAGATTCCCTGGCTTCTTCCTTAATAAATTTTATAGAATTTTATTTTCTTTCCATCTTTGAAATATATTTGTTCATCATCCTTTTCTTTATTCTTGATAACATTTTCTTTTCTCATTTCATAAGTGATGATACTGTTATAATGATCATCTGAAAATATATTTTTATTATCTCTATATTTCAACGATGATACCATTAAATAAAATTTACCCAAAATAATTTGTAATTTATTTTCAATAGTGGATTTATCCTCTAACTCCTCACCAACAAATATTATGGTGATTTCAACATCATTCATCCTTATAAACAAGTCACCAATATATTAATTATTACCCATATTAAGATCTTTATACCTTAATATCATGATTTGAAACTTCACATTATTGAATTTTATATTTCCTTAATATATGTTATTCAACTTTTCTCATATTCCTTTACTTATTCCAATTACTATAACTACAAAAAACAAAATTTCAGAGTGTGAGGAAAATATAGAATTTCTGGCTCCCCATGATTCTATAAATTATTCTTATTAGTATCTATTAGTGTAAATTACTTTGTATGAGGAGGTAAGTCATCTATATTAACCTCGAGAACTTCATAACCAAGGTAAATAACTTAAGAGATCATTCTTTCATTCAATATTTGATAGTTCTTCCCAATAAAAATTAGAATACAAAAACTATAAATAGTTTTTTAAACATCCATGGAAATATTCATTTTCTCTAAACTTCATCAAAGAGTAAACAAAGGATTCATTCATTCTAAAACTACTTAAGACGAAAAATTAGGATATATGTGATCGTTGAGAGGGGGAAGGGGATGAATCGTCTAACTTATATTTTTATGTTTCTTTACATATGAAACAATATTTTCTTCCTATTAAATATGTATAAATTTTCAAGAAAGAAACCAATCATGAACAACTATAGGAGATAAATTATTTATAATATTCACTATAGTAGAAGAATTGATTCCATGGCATGGTTTTAAAATAATCCAAGACCACATAAACACTAGAAAACAATATTTTCTATGTGGTTATAAGAGGAATGGTGCATCCTTTCACTTGAAATACACTATAGCCGATCTATAGTGTATGTGATGCTTGAAAAAATAAATGATATAATTTTTCGTAACAACTATAAGAACCTTCACCAATAGGATTCAATGTGTTTTCACCATGCTACATGAACTTTCATTACATTTTATTTTATATAGAGTACTTATTTTTTCACTTTCTTTCAAATAAGTAAGAAAAAAAATGTTAAGTCTAATGAAATTTCATCGAAAATTTTCTTTTGATATACTCCATCTAGTTTTCATCTAGTATACTCTATCTGGTGTTCGTCTAGTTTACTCAATCTAGTTTTTCCTTGTATACTGATACTTATTTTTATTCATTGATCGTTTGATCACCTTGGAATAATATCCATTTGATACATCCTAATATGAAACTCTATACAGTATCTTTTGATTGATACCTCTTCCAAATTTTCTTCTTCTTTCATTTTACCCTATTAAACTAGTATCAACTACGCACCATCCTTCCAATACCGAAACATGAGAAAAATCCTTCTAGTACTTGTTAAATCATTATTTCTTTATAATGGATTTCTAGTTACCTTTCTAAGTCAAAATTTCTTCACCACACATATAATAATTAAATACTTAAACTTCATGCACAGACTCCCTTTATATAGGTCTAACAACTCCAAAAATTTAGGGAAATGAAAATCCATCATTTCAAAATTCCCTCTCAAAACCCTTGATAATCCAGCTCAAAAACATCCTACCTTTTTTCACATGAAAATATCCTAAAATATAGAAGCTCTCTCTAAGACTTAGTGATAACATTATTCTTAAAATCATCAAAATACTTGGTGAAAATAACTATCTTCCACTATGATTATATAAATGATGAATATTCTAATCAACATAATAAAATTTTATATCTTTAAAAAATATTAAAAATTTCTTCCAAAGTAGTATTACTATACACCACTATTATTTTCTTTTAATATTTATAAAAGTAATTATGAGAGGTGAAAATCCATAAGGTGTCTGTGAAAAACATCATATGTCTGTAAAGTCATTCACTAGACACCTCCACCATCTAATGAATTTAATTAGAACTATTTAATCATCTCCATCTCACACCATCCATTGACTAATAAACTTTATATAGAAACAATAGTCCTGTGACTTCAACTATAACCATATGTATGATAACTCAAAGACATATTTCTGATCTTCCTATAATGGTTACATGTCACAAAATCATACATATCCATATGATATATATTATAGATAATAAACATCCTTCAAAAATATAAATGGTTTGTATGCTGGTCTTATAAGGACAACATTTTGATAGTTCCCCTGATGGCCATCATCTGATTACATTCCCTAGTGACTTCCCTTTTTATGTCGACAACATTCCTTTGAATCATAATCCTTATAAACTTTAAAAATTAATTTTTATCTTATTTCTTGTGATATTCCATAGAACATCATAGTATGATATTTTTATAGTAAAATCATGTTCTACCCATTTTGACTTAGGCTTAGATCATCATTTATTTCAATAGTTATGATGTTAATAACTTTAACATTAGAAAATAATCCTAAAATTTATTCATTGAACACCTTGTCATATGAAACATTTAATCATGATAGGATATGTATTCATCAAAAAACTCAGTTTTACCACCTTTGACTCGAAACTTTAATCTGAAAAAAAATCGATCTGATAAACTCAAGACAATCATCTCCATATGATAATATTTTTTCAAAATCATAACAATGTAAGGTTATTTATGTTGGACAAGATGGTGAACTGTCGTCTCTGCTCAGATATTGTGATGGTGGAACCCTAGCGCATGTTGAATGAAGCTTTTCTCCCCCTTCCTAGTGGCAGGAGGGGGGAGGATGATTCATTTTTATGGACCCCGAAGCTCCGGACGCCGTTTGTTCCTTTTACTAACCCTAATTATCTTCCGAAGTTTCCGAAAATTGCATTAAATCATAAGGTGCCTGATCTTCATCTTGGAAATTTTCATCTTCCGATCTCGGTATCGGAGTTCTCTAAAGCAACGAGGCACCTAGATCTGACCATAGTGGCTCATTTCAACTCCCGAAGGCCGTCAGTATATGATTTTGATCGTTTTGTCTTTGGTAAATGGGACTTGTGAGATCACGTAGTTATTGGTCTTCTTTATATTATTCATTTCATGATCTGATTTGCTTCCGAAGAAGATCTGGTTCGTGCATGGTCCAGCACTCCCCGACGATGCAACGGTTGAAAATTTTTTCTCTTTCGGTGGATGATTGACTTCTATATGAACCGAGATCCTTCTTCCATTTAGATTTGGGTAAGTTTCTCCTACCTTCCTCTACCCTTTCAAAATCTAGCGATTTTTCATATGCTTGGGAAAATGTTAGGTCGTTTCTTATGCTCTGATGTGTGTACTTCTACTTTGAGCCACCTGATCAATCCTTGGTGGTGTATTGAGGTGGAAATTTCTAGACCTCTGGTGGAATGGGTTTGGATCTCAGCAGGGGAGGAATTCAGATGGAAGCAAGTTGTTACTTACAAATCCTGGATTGATTACTGCTCAAACTAATAGAGATTGGGGCACTCATGTTTGAGATGTCATACTGGAATCAAGAGTAAGAGGTCACCAAGACTGAGCATGGGGACAGAAAATAGGATGCCCATTGTGGTTGGTACTAGCATGACAAATATTTTGGGACCTCATGATACAGTGACTATTGACAAATCTACAGGAATTCCTCAAAATCCATTGGTGTATGTTGTGTTCAATCCGCTTATGCAGGATCTGAATAAGGGGAATTGTCCAAAGGAAATTGATCCCAAGGGTGCTAGTGGTGGTGGTGTGGAAAGTCCTTCAGATTAACTTATTATTGTAGACCTTCAACAGGAGCCGGAGGCCTCTTCCCTACAGGTTCTTACTTCTGTTGGCATCAGTCGGACTGATGTTGGTGTGTCTAATCAGAGGAGGGGTAGCAGAAATGGTGTTGTGAGTAAGGGAAGGTAGGGGTTGGACCACAGGTAGTTTTCTGCAGTGAAGGATCTGGATTCTGCTGGATTTAACGATAATATAATTGTGGGAGTTCTAGAGGCTTTTGCTGGCAGCTACAGTGGTCAGGTTAATGTTGATAGCGGTGTGATGATTACAATACCCACGGAGAATCGATTTTAAGGGTTAGGAAATGCAACTGTGGATGAGATGGATCCTGTACATGGTAGTGAAAACATGCATAATGATTCAAAGGAGGATGGTTCAGTGCGTAAATATGGGATAAATTCTGATCTGGAAGTGGTGGAGCACCCCCACTGTTTGGCTATGATTGATACAAATAGTCAGTTTCAGCGAGACCATTTAGTGAAGTATCAAGAGATGAAAATCCATGGGAAATGAGGGGATATTGCTGATAGTGATAAAGAGAACGATGGGGACATGGTTAGGCCATCATACAGTTATATTGTCCAGGGGGGAACAAGATGGTGTCGGTGACCCTGGAAAATATGATTTCTTCTCCGCGAGGAAAGATGAGGAAGGACTACTCCCATTTGCCAAAGACAATGTCTACCAGATCTAATGTTAGGAATATGCAATCTTCTACTGAGTTTCTCTCAATAGAGTGGTTGAATCTGAGAAAGAAGTATGCTAAATTTCTAAAGCATTATTAAAGTTCAGAGTGGGAATCGGCGACAGCGAAAGAGTCCTTTTATCATTTAGGTGGTGATGGATGTGACTTTGAGGATATATAATGGTTGTGCTGGGTCTGTGATGCTTGTTTCTAGATCTTTTCTATTATTCTAATAAATGGCCATGGGTTCTGTCTCTGGCTACGCTTTTCTGGTATGTGGGTCAAAAAAATATAACCATATTAATCAAAACTTCACAATTCATAACAAGACTTTGAAAAATCTTCTTAACATAGAATCACCTCAAAATATTGTGGTCCTAAAAATTATTAACATTCAAAAGAAAATCTCCATTTACTAATTAATATCCAATATTATTTTTATAAATCAATCCCTGATATACATTTATAGCATTGTTCATTTAAGTGGTTAAATTAACCCAATAATAACATGATACAATATTTGTGTGATTATATCCATTAAAGAGATAATTTTTTATAATATCATTAGCACAAAATTATAATAAAATTATTTAGATTTTATTAAGGTGCTGAATCAAAATCATTTGATTTATAATAAGTTAAATTGTTTTTTCACTAGAAAATAAAAGAATCTTCATCTTTGAATTTTTATTTTAGGATTTTAGTTTTACAGTGATCATTTATTTCCAAAATTAAATATAGAATGCATAATTTATATTTATGAAATTGAAGTTATGAAATAAATAACATATGTATTCACTAATCCAATTTTTATAACCTATGTTAAAATATGGTGATAAAAACTAAATGTTTCGTTCATGGTGGATATAGTCCAAAGACACATGTTTGCAACGTTTTCATTTTTTTGATTGAATTAGAGTGGAATAGATAATGGTTATAACATTAATATAATAAAATTACGTTATATTACTTAAACTGATGTAATTATTTAAATATGGCTATAATGAGTTTGTTGGAGGGTGTATGAGATGGATAAGTAAAGGATTTTTAAAATCTAAGTAATATCAACATTGAGAATTCATATACTCCCTGGGTGTATCGAGAAGGAATGTAGAAGGGGGAATTGTTGACGCTATAAGAACATAGACATGTAGAGGGGTTATATAAGAATTGAATTGCATAGGGATTTATATAAACTTATATCTAGGGGTGTGTCTTGAAAATGGTTGAATGGTGCTTTTTTTAAGTGGAAAACTGGGGAAAACATTGGAAAAGATTGTTAGGTAAGGGGTAAGAATGGAATTTCATGAGAGATAAGTGATTTAGGTTTTGGAAATGTTGGTGATGCATGTATTTATGAATTTACAACCAAAATAATGTATTCTAGAATGTCTATGTGCAATATTTATTTACTAAAATCCAAACCACATTAGATTATAAATGTTAACACTTACTAATCTTAATTAAATTTTTAACAATGGTAATTCTTTGATCACTAAAAAATTATATGACACTTATTAACATATTTTGACATGATAAAAATACATTTTGACTTTATTTAATGTAATTTTATTTCTTAATATAAGAAAATTAAATTTTACAATAAATCATATAATGTGATCAAAAATAGTTTTTATAGAAAAATTTTGTTTAATCGTTAATTATTCTTAATAATATTTATCATTGAATACCAATTAAATGAGTGTTAAATAACTTTAATTTAAGTTTAAAAATTATTTTATATTCTTTATTTTAAAATTAAATCGTAAAATATAAAATCAATATATTTAGAAAAATTATTATTCCTTGAAAAATATATGTTTTACCATGTTAATATGTATTTATCTTGGTGACCTTGTTTTATACCAAAAAATTAAATTAATATTATCAAATAATATTTACATTTTCATATAAAATATAAAAATAATTTAATCAAATAAATTTTATTATAGTTATAAATGTTGATATTAATAATTTCATATAAAAATAACTTTTATAAAAAATTGTGTTGTAAAATTTATAATTTATATATAGTATATATATTTCAATTTCATTAATTTTTTTGATATATAATATTATATCATTAAAAAAATAGATTTATATAGATTCTAATGAAATCCAAAAATTCAGTAAAAAAAAATAACTAATCCAGCATCAAAAAAATTCAAACTCTTCCCATCATTGAACATGATCAATGATGTGGGAAGACTATAATAAACTATAGATGGAATAACCTTTAAAATATACATGGAATGGAGTTCAAACATCAAACATTTCTGAACAATTTTGGATATAGTGAAGATGATTAATGGTGTGTGAATAATTTATGAAACCAAATTTGGATAGACTTATAAAATTTGTCTCAAATTTTGGAATTGTAGCCAATTGAAAAATTTGGGATAAAACTATTAATATAAGGATTGTGGATATTGGGTACATATATCCATATAAAATGAAAGTTTAAATCATCATATATGTTTAAGGAGGTGCGCTAAACATCTTGAGAAGCCATGATAGTGTCGATTCAGAAATTAATAAGTGAAGGGATTGATAAATCAAGAGGAAATGTAGCTAGACTATAAAGATTAATGTGTTGACCATCTAATTAAGATGGAGATGAATATCGACTACAAAATGGACATAAGTGTAGGGTGAAATTTTTAAAATTTCAATGGAATAAAATCACCAACACGTGAATTTTTTATGATGTACAATGGGCTTTATAGAATAATCAAGAATTATAAACGACTTATTGATTTTTTAAGAGACTTAAATATTTCATAATAATTTTTTATTTTTAAAAAATTTAATCTATCTTTTTATAATCATCATCAATTTTTTGAAAAAATTATAAAGGCTTCAACTTCATGAGGCTCTTTTGGATGTTCGATGTAGTTTTAAACTTATTAAAAAATGAAAAATTTGGAAAATCTATTCTACATATGACTTTTTTTGAGAAAATTTAATATAATTTCATAATAGACTATTAGTTTTTAGAAATTCAAAATGATGAAGTCATGTAAGTTTTATTTACAAAATATAAACAAGAAAATGTTGTGTTCTTTTGATTTTAAAATATCACGGGCTTGTGATTATGCCATGATTTAGGTTCTGATTCATGGAAAATTTTGGAAGAATA
The DNA here is from genome assembly GCA_963277665.1 of Viscum album. Taxonomy (NCBI): domain Eukaryota; kingdom Viridiplantae; phylum Streptophyta; class Magnoliopsida; order Santalales; family Viscaceae; genus Viscum; species Viscum album. Next base: position 1,896,282,163 of record OY728119.1, read on the forward strand.
TTTATTAATGCATCATTATTAAAAATTATACACCATGATTATTATGACTAAAAACATTTTAGGATTAAATCATGAAACATGTGAGGTTTTTCACTAGGATGTTATGTGAAAGCGAGCAATCATGAAAGAATTTGTAAAACAAACTGTTATGGTTTTGTTGATTTTTTCAAAAATAATTTTCATGAGTCTGAACAAGATTGGTGACACACTCCTATCAAAGGGTGTTATTTCTTAAGCTAAAATTTAGTAATGTGGTTGACCTAGGATGTCTCCCGAAGAGGAGTGCACACAAAACAGGTTGTCACTTTAAAACGGGGGTAAAAATGTAGTTTTTTTTAAAGGAAGTTTGAAATTCAAATGATTGAAAAACTATGATATTAAAAAGGGTGATAAGGTCGGGGTCAGTTTCCTAATTTTAATGTTATCCTTGTTCAATTTAATTCAAACCTCTTCTTCTTAGTTGATTAAAGTTAATTTCCTTTCACTTCCTTAGTGAAATTATGATTGTGAGAGAAAACCTTACCAAGATCTCGGTTTGGTCAACTCTCCTTCTATGTGAAAAATAGTTGTATTGAATATCCTTAATTGACATGGGAAATACCTGATCGGGACTTGTTTATCCCAAACAATCAAGAACTTTCACTACCCCTTTTATACGTACTGACGATCATCGAGTACTTCACCACTAATTCCTTTTTTATTCCATCGTATATAAACTAGAAATTAGTGGAAGGATATAATGATTATTTTACCAAGGAAAAGATAAATAACATAATTAAAATTCAAGAACGATCTCACTTGATAATAAAATACGCTATATTAAATTGAAAACAACTTTGAAGAAGAAAGAAAATTTATTCAATTGCGTCCAAGAACTCAAGCATTACAATGTAGAAAACCAACCCTTCCCCAATCACTCCAAATGTTTACCCCACCATAGTAAGGGTAATCGAGATGAATGGGGAAGAAGAAGGAATTAAAACACTTCTAAAAAGAAAGGAAATAAATTTGAAAGCTGAGATGTCCTCCTCCTTGGTGTCCCGGAAGGAATGGGATGGAAAGTGGGATGCTTTGAGTGGGTGGAGCTCGCCTCCTTTTATAGCTAGAATTTTTCCCCAGATTATCGATGCGTTTTAGCCCCATTAATGACATCTTCACGCATTTATCCCTTCTTGAATGTTGTTCATAATTATCTTGGGCGTGTCCCCTAAAAATCTCAGCAAATTTGGACATGTATTCCGAGAGTTATGGTCATTTTACTCAGAGCATTTATTTTGTCCAGTCAGACTCTCCAAATCGCAAACCTCCGTATTAGAATGATTTAATAACCCATTAAACGGGCAATTAGCACGGCCTTTACTTCATTAAAGATTCTCCAAAATTCCCTTAGAGTCTCCCCACCAAATATCACAACATTTGGGCCCACTATGAATGATTTATGGACCCCACACCAAAATTCGGCAGAAGTGTGAATAGTTTTCAGGATCTAACTTGTGAGCTTCTTTGGAGCTTCCATATGGTCGATTAAACTATTGGTCAAAAAATAGTAAATGAGGCCATGGATGTTTAGAATCTTTAAAAGATATATTTTTTTAATTTTTATTAGTGTATATAATATTATGTCTAAACTACAGAAATAATTTAAAACTTTTAAAAATTTGAAATGGCCCATTTTTACTATTCAGCTCAAAATAACACCAATATCATAAAAATGAAACAATTAATCTTAGACGAACACTTTTGTGGGTTTAAAACAATGATATTCAATATAAATTAATTGAAAATATTTGCTCCATAAATTCCCCCACACTTAGCACTTGGACTCCTGGAAAAGTAAACATCAAAATCAAATAAAATCAAATCCAAAACACATACCAATGAGATCTACCAAATCCCTACTAAGAAACAAAAAGATTTCATGACTCATCAAAAACAATTATTTCAAGTTCTCCATTTTATATTTTAATATATTTCCACTTCATTTCTTATCTCATGCACACAAGATACCTACCTCACATGAATTTTCTCTCATCTAACAAATGTAAATGCTCAACAAGGATTTTCTCATCCAAACTCACACAAGTGTCACCATAGGCTTGATAAATTCCTAATTCTACACCCAATGTGAGTCAATGACATGTGTTTCTCATGAGAACTTTTCAGGATTATTCTTTGGCTTCTGGTTGGTAGGATTTAGACGTTAAAAATTTTGAGGCCGAAAAAGGAGGGCTTGGCTCTTTTTGAAGCAAAATTGAAAGATTCTAATTTTCACTCAAATATTGTTTCCTTATCTTCCCCTTTGTAGAAAATACGGTCCATCATCATTCAATTAGCTCAAGATTTCAGCAGCAAAAACTTCTGTCTTTTCAAACATGATTTTTCTTCAAATCTCCAGATAGGCACAACTTTCTTTTTACATCGGAAGCTCCAGAAAGGCACAACTTCTCTTATCATGAAAACTCCAGAAAAGGAAAAACTTTCAACAGAATGAAATATTCATTTGATATTCAACTTTTTTATATTCCACTAAAATTATCACCAAATGAGATAGTACATCACAAGTCATCTTCCCCCACACTTATGTTCAACCAGATCATGCAATTTCACTTCAAGAGCAGGTCGGATAGAAAAAATTGGCTTATAATGTGGCTAACCTAATAGGATATTCATGGATAATAGGGGATACAATGAAAGATAAATGTAAAGGTGGTCCTTAATGAAAATTATTATTTTAAAAATGGGGCTTAAACCCAAAGATATTCCTCAATCATTTAAAACACATGTACCCCAAACCCTCAAGTTTTGAAACAAATAAATCAAATTTTGGTTTAAGCAAGCATAGTCTGGTTCTCTCAAGAAATGAGGCAAATGAAAAGAATATGAAAAAAATGGTTCAGAAGCCTCACAGTAAATTCATTTCAAAGATATAGATAGTGAAATGTGGCATGGGTTTCAAAAATCAGTGTGCTTTTCATGAAATTCCAAAAGATTTTAACTCGAAACAAAGTCATTTCAGCATTCATTTAAGCTCAGTTTCATGGAATAGATTGGTTCACTCATTGAAATCGGTTTCCAAAATGGTAATGATAATCATTTCACCTCAAAGGTTTCAAAAACACACCAAAAACTGAAAAATAAACACCTAAAAATTTGAAAACACACAATTTTTTTAATTTTTTTTTGAAAAAAAAACACAAAATGAAAATCATAAACTACCATGGTTCCCTCCCCCACACCTAAATGATGCAGTGTCCTCAATTCATTCAAGTGGATTTAAAATGTAAGAAAATTTTCAAATGAATCACAACATCAATAAATTTTGAAGGAGATGTAAAACCAGATGGCTCTTACTGATAGACAGGTTGGAGGAGCGGGATATCCTCCACTTGTTCTGATGGCAGGGCCCCAAGGAATTTCTTCAAACTATGCTCATTCATAGAGAATGGATCCTGCTCTCCATTCTTCGTAATCTGCACAGCACCGAAAGGATATAGCTAAGTAACTGTAAATAGACCCTCCCATCTAGAACAAAGTTTACCTAGCATCAGCTTGAGTTTGGAATTGAATATCTACACTTTATCTCCAGGATGGAATTCTTTCGGTTGGATCTGCTTGTCATGATCCACTCTTGTTCTCTCTTTGTAAATCTTGGAATTTTCAAAGGCTTCTCTTCTAATTTCTTCCAGCTCCTGTAATTGTAACCTTATCTCTTTCCCAGCACTTCCAAGATCCAGATTCATCATCCTCACATCCCAATACACCTTATGCTCCAATTCCACAGGTAGGTGACAACATTTCCCATAAATAATCTTATATGGACTCATTCCAATCGGGGTCTTGTAGGATATCCTATAAGACCATAAGTTATCATCCAACCTTTAGCTCCAATCCTTCCTATTTGGATTAAGAGTCTTTTCCAAAATTCCTTTGATTTCTCTTTTGGAAGCATCAGGTTTCCCATTAGTCTGTGGATAATAGGGAGTTGATGTTTTATGATGTACCCCATAATTCTTTAGAAAAGTCTCCATTTTCCAATTGTAGAAGTGAGTCCCCTGATCACTGATGATTACTCTGGGCACTCCAAACCTACAAAATATGTTAGACCTGAAAAAATCAAAAACAACTTTAGCATCATCATTACTTATTGATTTTGCTTCCACCCATTTAGAAACATAATCAACTGCAAGCAAGATATAAGAATTTCCAAATGACATCGGAAAAGGTCCCATAAAATCTATCCCCCAAACATCAAAAATGTCACAAAAATTCAATGGCTTTTGGGGCATTTCTTGTCTCTTTGAAATATTTCCTGAAAACTGACATTTTTCACAAATTTTGAAAAATTCATGAGCATCTTTAAAAATAGTGGGACAATAAATTCTAGATTCTAAAACCGTCATTGTTGTCCTTTAAGGTCCAAAGTGGCCTTCACAAGATAAAGTGTGACAAAAATCAAAGACATATTTAACTTCACTTTCAGGTAAACATCTTCTTATTACTTGATCATTGGAAATCTTCCAAAGAAATGGATCATCCCAAATGTAATACCTATATTCAGATTTCAGTTTTTTGAATTAAGTGAGAATTGAAATGAGATGGGACCTGAGATTTTACCAAGAAATTGACTATTTTAGCACACCAAGGCACTTCTCCTTCAATCAAGTACAACTACTCTCCTAGAATTTGATCATTCAGTGGGTCTCTTTCTGGAACTTCAATTTCAGCAGTGTTTGGTAGTCTGCTTAAATGATCATTCACTTGGTTCTCAGATCCCTTCTTATCCTTGATTTCTATATTGAACTCCTGTAGCAGTATCATCCATCTCACTAACCTTGGTTTTGCATCAGCTTTCTTCATCAAGTACCTCAAAGATGCATGATTAGAAAACACAGTAAGTTTAGTTCCAAGAAGATATGATCTAAATATTTCTAAAGAAAAAACAACTGCTAAGAACTCTTTTTCCATGGTTTTGAAATTGAATTGGGCTGCATCTAAAGTTCTCGAGGCATATGAAATGACTTGTGGTCTGCCATCAATTCGCTAAGAAAGGACTGCTCCAACTGCTTGGTTGGAGGCATCACAAATTTGTTCAAATGGTTCTTCCCAATTTGGATGTTTCATAAAGGGTGGTGAAATCAATCTCTTCTTCAATTCATCAAAGGATACCAGAAATCTTTGAACAACCTCCTATAGAATCATGTATGTCCAAAAATGATCTAACATGTTTCACACAAGTAGGGTAAGGCAATGAATTTATCACTTCAATTTTTGATTAATCCATTTCAATTACATCTTGGGAAATGACATGACCAAGTACAATCCCACTTTTAACTATGAAATGACACTTTTCAAAATTTAAAATAAGATTTTTTTCAATGTAGGTTTTCAAAACTTTTTCCATATTTTTCAAACAATGATCAAAAGAATCTCCAAAAACTGTGAAATCATCTAAGAAAACTTCCAAGAAATTTATGTGGTCAGAAAATATACTCAACACGCACCTATGAAATGTACCTGGAGAATTACATAATCCAAATGGAATTATTTTATATTGAAAAGTACCAAAAGGGCATGTAAATTTCATCTTCACTTGATCCTCGGGAGCAATGGGTACCTGAAAGTAACCTGAAATCCATCCAAAAATCAATAATAAGTTATCCCTACCAATCTTTCTAACATCTGGTCAATGAAGAGGATGGAGAAATGATCTTTTCGAGTGACCTGGTTCAATTTCCTAAAATCAATTCACACTCTCTAGTTGTTTTGAATTATCATAGGGATTAACTCATTCTTTTCATTACTCATAGTGGCCACGCCAGTTTTTTTTGGAACGACATGAATATGTTTGACCCACTATGAATATAAAATGGGATAGATGATCCCAGCTTCCAAGAGATTCTTGATCTCCTTCTTCACAACCTCCATCAAGGTGGGATTCAGTCTCCTTTGGGGCTGTCTAATAGGTTTGGAATCTCCATCAAGAAAAATTCTATGTGAACATATTTTTGGGTTTATTCCTGGGATATCACCTAAGCTCTATCCTATTTCCTAGACATTCTCTCTCAAAATCTCAATCAATTATTTTTCTTGGGTTTTAGAGAGATTATTAGTAATTACCACTGGTAGTTTCTCTCCCTCCCTAAGGTATACGTATTTCAAATTAGTGGGAGTGGTTTGAGTTACAGATCAGGGGGATGCTTAAGGGATGAGACTAAATTGACGTTTTCCACTTCCAAATTTTGGACCTCCTCTTCCTCGCAAATGAAGTCAGAATCTCCAACATATTCAGTATCCACATGTTCAATGATATTTCCAAGGGAAGAAGTCTCTCCTGTGTCTAATAATTCATAGAACATACCTGATTCTTCAATTGGTTCTGCACCAACTTCATGGGAAAGTGAAAAGAGGGAGTGATCATCTGATGGGTGCCTCATGGATTCATAAATATTGAAGTGAATCGTGCTCTCTCCAAACTCCATGGTGAGTGTTCCTTCATGCAGGTTGATGATCGTCCTTGTTTTTTTCAGGAATGGTCTACCTAGGATGATGGGATATTGGGCGGGTGCTCGGTCTTCCTCCATGGCAAGGACATAAAAGTCTGGTGGAAAAATTAATCCTCTCACTCCTACTATTACATCTTTAACAACTCCATCTAGGAAAATGGTGGATCTATTTTCTAATTATACCACCACCCGAGTTAGTTTTAGTTCTTCGATCTGCAAAGATGAAAACATTGAGTAAGGCATCACATCTATCGAATCTCCAAGATCACATAATGCATCAGTAAAATTTAAAGAACTGATAGTGCAGGGAATAGAGAAAGTCCCTGGATCTTGACATTTTTGTGGTATCGGTGGTGTGATCAACGATGAGAAGCTTCTTCCGAAGTTGATTCTTTCATTTCCATCCATAATCCTTATTTTAGTACACAACTCCTTCAGAAATTTTTCATATTTAGGGATTTCTCTGATTGCATCTAGTAATGGGATGTTAAACTCAACTTTTCAGAATGTTTCTTGAATTTCCCGTTGAAGTCGCTCTTCTTCACCCTTCTTTGAATCAACCAATGCTGATGGGAATGGTGCTAGGATATCCTTTTTCTCCCTTTGTTGTTTTTGAAAATTTGTTTCTGTTCTTTCCTTCTGAAACCTTGTTCTTTCTCCTTTTTTGCCGACTCCATCTTTTGGTTGGACAGGACGAGATTCAGAAGATTCCCTGGAATCATCCTCCTCATTTTTTTCTTGTGGTGTGAGCTCCTTCCCGCTTCGGGTAGTGATTGCCCAAACATTGCCCTTTGGATTAGGAATTGTTTGTGAGGGAAGTTTACCTGGGTTCTTGGTGAGAGCATCCATAATTCTTGTAAATTGATCAGCTAGCTTGTCAATTTTATCTTCTAATCCCATAACTATAGTGTTCATATGTTGATCTTATATTTTCGATGCACTTGTGGATGGTTGCTCATAAATCTTCTGTTGGAATGGTGGTGGTTGGAAAGTTTGTTGTTGTTGGAAGGGCTACTTATAAGGTTGTTAGAATGCTATCGGGTTCTGATATTGCTGCTGAAAAGGTCATCTGGCTTGGTTCTGTTGAAACCCATAGCCTGGTTGGGTTTGTGGTTGGTATTGCCTTTGTTGATAGGATGAAGACCAACTTTCTGTCCCCTGTACTTCTGTACATTGATCAGTGTAATGAGAATTAGAATAGCATAAACCACATACCTGATTCGGTCCTTTTTGTTCCTTCACATGGTTCACAGCTATTTGTCACACTAACCTAGTGAGTTCACCCATTTCATTTCTAATTAAATCTGCTGAATGAGATGTTCTTACCTCATGTATTCCTCTGGTGATCGTACCTCTGGTGCCAAAATCCTGTGAATTTTTTGCAATCATTTCAATCAGAACTTGTATATCTGTAGGTGATTTTTCAATGAGGGCTCCCCCCGATGATGTATCTAGTAGATTCCTATCATTGTCAAGAAATCATTGGTATAAGAACACAAGGAATTGGTCCTCTTCTATTTCTTGGTGTGGGCAACTTGCACAAAGCTTCTTGAAATGTTCCCAATATTCGTAGAGTGTTTCTCCAGCTGATTGATGGATGACATAAATCTCTTTTTTTATTGCAGTGCTCCAGGATGTTGGTAAGAATCTTTGTAAGAAGAATTTTTTTAGATCTTCCCATTCACTGATCTCCCCCAGTTACAGATTTTACAACCATTCCTTCGCTTCTCCCTCTAGTGAGAAGGGGAATTCCCTCCGCTTCATATGCTCTTCCGCGACTACTCGAGGTTTGAAGCTGGGGCAGACATAGGTGAATTATGGAATATGTCGATTTGGGTCTTCACCTGCAAGACCATGAAATTTAAGAAACACTTGGATCATGTTAATTATCAATTCAAAATAATTTTCTAAGGTAGTAATTGAAAGTTGATAATTTTGATTGACAAGTTGGGGTGCACAGATGTCGCGCAGGGTTCAGTTGGGATTTACATCCATTATTACAGTTTCAAAGTCTTCACTCAATGTATCAATTAAATCGGTGAGATTGATTTCTTTGAAATATTTTAGAAGATTTTGATTTCTCTATTTTGTTATTGTGCGCTCAATTTTTGGATCGAATTCCAACAAATTTCTATTTGAACTACGGGTCATTCAAAAGCGATTTTTTTAAAAAAAATTGAGGCACTGCCTCCCCGACAACGATGCAAAATTTGACACACGCCTGTCATAGGGCATGTCAAAACAATTATTTCCTAAGTTAAAATGTATTAATGTGGTTGACCTAGGATGTCTCTCGAAGAGCAGTTCCCACAAAATAGGTTGTAACTTTAAAATGGGGGTAAAAATGTTGTGTTTTTTAAAGGAAATTTGAAATTAAAATGATTGAAAAACTATGATATTAAAAGGGTTTATTAGTTCGGGTCCGGTTTCATAATTTTAATTCTATCCTTGTTCAATTTAATACAAACATGTTCTTCTTAGTTGATTAAAGTGAGTTTTCACAATCGTTTCCTCTCACTTCCTTGGTGAAATTATGAATGTGAGAGAAAACCATACCAAGATCATAGTTTGGTCAACTCTCCTTCCATGTGAAAAAAAGATGTATTGAATATCCTTAATTGAAATTGGAAATACCCAATCGGGTCTTGTTTATCACAAAAAATCAAGAACATTCGCTACCCCTTTTACACGTACTGACGATTATTGAGTACTTCACCACTAATTCCAGGTTTATCCCATCGTATATAAACCAGAAATTAGTGGAGTGACATAATGATTATTTTACCAAGAAAAAATAAATTACAGAATTAAAATTCAAGAAAAATCTCACTAGATAATAAAATCAGCTATATTAAACTGAAAACAACTTTGAAGAAGAAATAAATTTATTCAATTACGTCCAAGAACTCAAGCATTACAATGTAGAAAACCAACCCTTCCCCAATCACTCCAAATGTTTACCCCACCATGCTAAGGGTAATTGAGATAAATGGGAAAGAAGAATACATTACAAAACTTCTAAAAATAATGGAAAAAATGGAAAGATGATATATTCTCCTCCTTGGTGTCCCGGAAGGAATGGGATGGAAAATGGGATGCTTTGAGAGGGTGGAGCTCTCCTCGTCTTATAGCCTGAATTTTCACCCCGAATGTGGATGTGTTTTAGCCCCATTAAATTGAATCTTCACACATTGAGCCCTTATTGAATTTTTTTCATGTATATCATGTCTTTGTCCCTTAAAAAATCATTGAATTTGGACATATATTCCAAGAGTTATGGCCATTTTACTCTAAGAATTTATTTTGTCCATTCAGACTCTCCAAATCACAAACCTCCAGATTAAAGTGATTTAATGACCCCTTAAACGGCCACTTCACGCAGCCTTTTCTTAATTAAAGATTCTCCAAAACTCATTTCGCGTCTCCCCACCGAATATCACAACATGTGGGCCCACCATGAATTATTTATGGACCCCACACCAAAATTCTGCAGAAATGTGAACAGTTTTCATAATCCAACTTGGAAGATTCTTTTGAACTTCCATATGGTCGATTCAACTATTAGTCCAAAAATAGTAAATGAATTCCTGGATGTGTAGAATCTTTAAAAGAAATAATTTTTCAATTTGGATTACTTTAGATAATGTTATCATCCAAATACAAAAATGATTTAAAACTGTTAAAAATTCGAAATGGTCAATTTTTACTATTCAACTCATAATAACACATATATCATAAAAATGAAACAATTAATCTTATAATAACACTTTTGTGGGTTTAAAAAATTATATTCAATATAAATTAATTGAAAATATTTACTCTATCAATTGTCTTAAATAAAATTTGTTACATTGATTATATGAGTATTAAAGAGTTTATTTCTCTTTTATTTTTAAATAAGGATTTCTGTATTCAAATATGAAAATATATTCATGTGACATGGAATTTATAAAATTGAGAAGAAAATAGAAATATTTTTTTCAATATTGCATAAATTTCTAGAGGATAATCCTTAACATCCTTTTTAAAATAGTGGAAGAATATTTTTATACAATAAATATTAAGAGTAAGAAGTTCAACATCTATTTATCTCATGTAGGGGATTGAGATTACATCAGATATTTTTCATTAAAATAAGATATTATGTTTTAATGGTAATTAATTATAATTTTTTGAAGCTATAATTTGAAACTAGTTAAAGGTCACTCCCTTACCAATAGATACATCTCAATAACAATATAATATTTTTGTGTAAATTGGATAAAACCTAAAACACATTGGGTATGTAGTCATCCTTTCAGGAGTTAATCCTCATTAATAAACATCTTCTGTTAATTTTTTTTCATACAATGTTTTTAGTACTGAGATAACTATGTTGAAAATTTATGTGGGTGATTGGATTTGAAAAAAATTATAAAAAGGTTATTCCCCCTCACCACTCATGTTTATCACCTTGTGAGTGATTCTTATGATTTGTGTTAGAGTAAGTTTATCCTCTGATGTATCTATCAATGTTTTTTATAGATCCTTGCAACTATGTCAATAGAAAATACATTCCTACATTCCAAGGAAAATATTTCCATATTTTGAATGATATAATTTTTCCCTTCCTTATATCAATGGGGTTTTATGTTCTATATTATTTACAGTATATGTAATTTTTATTTAGTGAGATTCATCATAGTCACTTATATACAAAAAATATATTAAAAGTAATGAAAATAAATTAAATCCCTTATTAACTTTATTATATAAAAATGAACATTAAAAATTCATTGGCTTAAAAACAAAAAATACTATTTATAAAAAACAATATAGTATGAATGAAGGAAACAAAAAGGTTATGTAATCCAATTTATTTCTTAGTAAATAATAGTTTAAATACATTAGAAAGAAAAATATTAATGAGTAAATAAGTTATTTTCCAAGATGAACCAATTTTTTAGGACCATTATAGGGTTTTGAGAAACTCTTAATGATTTTCATATAGTGAAGAAACATATGAAACAGTCAGCTAAACATTTTAATGAAAATATATTATACCATTAATCCAATGATATTGATGATTTAACCAATGTTAAACTCTAAAAAAACTCTCATCAATTATGTAATGAGAAGAAGAGTAACACCCAAAATCTATATAATGATATGAAGGGGATTTTTTTATGAATTTAACTAATTGAATATGGAAGATAATGAATGTGTCTTACATGAATAATATGGAATGGAATACAATGATAATATTCTCTCACTAATAATTAGGGATTTAACAGGAGAAGTGGTAGGTATAAGGGAAGGATAACATTTAAAATCATTAATAATATGAATATAGTCATTTCTCTAAAAAATATCACTTGAAGATAAGAAGTGAATGTGAAGTTAAATAATATAGTGACCCTGACCTTTTAAACATATTATTACATGATTTTAGGGACAATTTACCATAATAAACAACCAAGGAACAAAATTTCTTGTGTATTTAGATGATTAGGTACATAATATGGAAATATGAAAACAAAACTAAAAAGATCTTTTATTTAATCTCCAAAATTAGATCTTAACTTATATAGATCTCTTACATATTCATAGGATAAGCTAATTAATACATGTATAAAATAGATGAGCTAAAAAGCCCTGTAAAGGAACAAGCATAGGAATAAAACATAGAACATGGGATAGAAGAAATAACAAGATGAAATAAATGCATGGAACATAAAGAAGAATAACATGTATAACATTGGAACATATAACCATGAAATACTATAAATGTTGAAACATTATATAACCTGACATAATCATGATTCTAGGTTAACACCCAAGACTACATCACAGGGTGAAAAAATTCCCATAAAGGAAACAGGTTCACTCCTTATCTGAACATGACATCTCATGAGACTAAACATTACCCAATGCATTTCACCACTATCTAGTTTCACCCATAATAACATGTTCATGATTATTTTTTCCATATAAAGAATCATACATAAGAAATCAAACATAATCATAAGGGTAACCCATGGAAATAATTAAGTATCATAATCATGTCAAAAGGCATAACAGAATGGAATATCATAATGATGTTCATGAAAGAACGGTTTAAAATCATACATGGACATTAATAAAGACAAATAGTCATAGATAATGACAACTAATGTCAAAATAATGTGAATACATATAAAATTAGTGTTTAAGAAACTTAAGAAACAAAATATTATAGTTCGGTTTAAGGAAAATATTTAAGATTCGTCAAAACAGACAATGAATAATTGTTTTTATGAAATGATAAATGAAAAAATATTTTTATTCTTGATTTAATGAGTTATTTAATAAAAATAATGGTGGCTTAAATTATATTATGAATTTTACTACAAAATTTCTACGAAATTGGAAAGATCCCTTGAATCGTGTTAGCTTATTAGGAAGAATTAAGAAGGAAACCCTATTGGAAACATGTATTTTCCATAAAATAAGGGTGATATGATATAGAAACATGAGTTTGAGACATATATACTGAATTTATAATATTTAAAAAAAATAAATAAGTGTTAAATTGGGGTAAATAGAGAAAAATATTACCCTGAAGAAAAAAATAGAGGTTCGAGTAGAATACCTTACCTTATGTTTAAAACTGTTATTCACTAGATCATAATGTCCAAGATAATAAAATTAAATAATTAATTAATTGAGAACCTTTTATACTTATATTTGGTTTATTATAATTTTATTAAGTTCATTTATGGTATTTTTGATGAGTCATAAGTTTCAATTTTATTATTTTGGAGAAATTGATTCCATGGTTTTTATGATCGGTTACTTGTATACATGTATAGAAAATATTGAAAAATGATAATATTTTTTCAGAATTGAAATTATATATTATTAATGAACTTTTATAAGAATAAATTATATTATAAAAAAATTATGTGCTATGGGTATGAATCATTAGATAATTAGTTAATGATAATCTTTTAGGTTAATTTCGGCGGTTTTTTATCACAATGAACTCGTTTTGTTTTATAATTTAGTAATATGTAACTATGTTAGTTCAAAAACATTAATAGGGTTATAAAATACAGTTTACAATATTTTTTAACCACAATAATTTTTTTAATAACATCCTTGAAGGGGTTAAATTTAATTGAAAAACTCATCATCTTTGAATGAAATAAATTAACACATCACGGATGATGTTTTCATATTTAGAAACAAATAGGGAGGGGAAAGAATTATTGATGGATTATCCCATAAACATAATTAAATTTTAATATATTTTTGTTAATTTAGTAACTATTCCACTTGGATAAGGTGATGTGAGGAGAGAATAATAAAAAAAGGACATGAAATATAAACTAAAATAAAAGAAAGGGGATTTTACCTTTAGAATTATCCTCTTTGAGAACTTTCTTATAGAAATTGGTTTTCATATTTTATTAAGACAAAAGGATCTTGGAAATTGGGAATGTTATTGGGAAGAGGATTAGAAAGAATTTTTAAAATGATCAATGCTTGATATGTGTGAGGAGAAGAGGTGGTGAGTGTGGTATTTACAGGGGAGGAGAGGAGAGTTTTCTCATTATTTTATTCATTGGTTTTTTATTTTTCTCAAGATAGGAAATAGTGAGGATTGTTGAAACTAAATATAGTAATTAGTGCATGTGAGTTTGAACCAATCTTCACTAACACCATCCATGACTCAAGCATGACTCAAAAATTCATTTATTTACTTATACTGTAAATTACTATATTTCACTAATTACAAAAAATTCAACCATTTCTGAAAAATCACAAAAATTCACCCTAACCATTTTAAATGTTTAGAGTCTAAAAATGGACTCCATTTTTTAAAAAAAATTCTAAATTTGAGAAATTTAATTTTTAATTAATATCATCATTTATTCGAAAATACCAATTTTAAGTTTATAACTCATTTTAAAACACAATAAAAATTTTATTAAGGTCTCATAAAATTATAATATAACCATAAGACAAAATAATATTAATAAATTAATATATTTTTCTAAAATTTAATTTTTTTAAAATTATTAAATTAATCATAAAATTGTAATTGAATAATAGTGACTTACAAAAATTCCAACACTTATTTATTTAATTTTAGAAACATTTATATACATATTTCATGAAATAAATACATCATATTTTCATTCATAAGATACTTAAATTTTGATTATAATTTTATAGGTGATGTTTCTATTCTATGGGTCAAATTACCATTCCTAAGGGTTGTATTACTATTCCAAAGTTCAACTTACTATTTCATAAGTATAGGTTCCTTAAATTATAGAAATACTTCTTATCACAATCATTGATTATTTGTATTGTTTTCTTAATGTGACATTATGTGATTATACTATATGATATAATTATATGAATGTAATTTCCATTGATAAAATTTTATGTTGTTGCATTTTCTCCCAAATATTATTTTTTCCCTTTAAATTACATTTTAAAAAGTATTTTGAAAATAAGTGACGGTACTTCTCTATCATCACTTCCTCTAAATCCCATCTTTCCTATTCATATTGATGGTTCTATCATAGTAATTTGACCATGTGAGTAGTCATATTGTATAGAACTTTATCTCTACGGTCCAGGATCTTCACTGGCTACTCCTTGTAAGAGATATTATTTTCCAACTATACCATCTCTATATTTATTTCATATATTGGATATGGTATGTACTTCCTCAAGTAGGATACATGGAATATATAATGTACTTGAGACATCATTGGTGGAAGTGATAGTCGATATGCCATTTATCTAACATGATCAGGAATCTCGAAGGGACTGATGTACCTAGGACTTTTATTTCATTTCTTTCCAAATCTCATGACCCTCTTCTATAAAGATATGTGTAGGATTACCATGTCCCAAACCGTAAACTCCATATCTCATCGACAATATTCAGCATAACTCTTATGTCAATATTGGGATTCTCGAATATGCTACTAAATGGTTTTCATATTTTCTACCATTTCTTTGACCATTTATGGTCCTAGAAGCTTACTTTTCCTAACAACATCCCAGAATTATAGTGTTCTACATATTTTCTCTAAACGGTCTTTATATGGTTTTATTTGGATTCTATAGTAAAACTATTGTTGTAGGATAATTCGAACAAAGGTAGATATTGGTCCCATCCTCCACTGGAATCCATATAACATGCTTTTAAGTATATTAATAGTCCACTCATATTTGACATCATTTTGAAGATGATATGATGTATTAAAGTTTTTCTTAGTGTTTAGAGAATGTTGGATGCTTTTCTAGAACTTTGAGATGAATCTTAGATCATGATCGTATACAATAGATAGTGGTACTCCATGAAACCTTACCACATCTCTGATATATAACCATGAACGTTTATCCGGGGATAATTCCCCTTGAATTATGATAATTAGATATGTCTTTGTAATATGATCCACAACACCCCATATATAATTGTTTCATCTAAATGTCTTCATATGTCCAGTGAAAATGAACATGGTAATGTTTTTCTATTTCTATGATGATATGCGCAATGTTTTCATCATCCCCTTAGAAGTTTTCCATTCTTCCTTCACATGTTGATACAAAAATGATGCTGATGTGTATTCATCATTATCCTTGTTCATATTATCCCAACAATAGTGATATCAAAGATCTGGATACATATTTGTGCACCCTGGTGAATAGATAAGGTTGATCTATGTGCATTAAACATAATAAATTTCATTATCTATGGATCGTATGGTACTCATAGTCATGTCCCAAATCTCATGGATCCTTCCTCATCCATTTTAAACATTGAGAATTTCACATTTATAAGGGCTTCCACCTTCTTCTCAAATTCCACATCATTTCTTTGAGAATCATTTAGTTTCTCTAAGAGGGATAGTTGAAAAATAATTTGATAATGTATTGATGATGTTCATTCCTTAATTATTCCCATTTACGTTCTTTTTAAATATAATATGATTGTGTACTTCTCAATTATCATCATGTTAGTGGTTCGTTATCCTTTGGACATAGATAATACGGCCCCTTATTTGCATTACCTGGATGGTAATGGATTGATAAAACATAATCCTTGATGAGATCTAACCATATTCTCTAGAAAATATAAAGCTCCTTCTAAGTGAATATTTATTTCAACCTCTTTTGATCAGTATATATTTCAAATTTCTCCCCCTATAGATAATGTCTCTAGATTTTCATTACAAATATCACAGATTCCAATTACAGATCATGCGTAGGAAATTTTTTCTCATTAATTTTCACATTTATAGAGGCATAGGGTATCACTTAATAATTTTTCATTAGTACAAAACCCGGTATCTTCTTTGAAGCATCGTTGTACACCCCAAAGAGTACCCCACTTTTTGGTAGTGTGAGAACTAGAGCAATGATAAACCTCTTTTAAAACTCTTTAAATGATTCTTCACATTCATTGCTCCAAAGTCAACTTTGTTAGTGGGTTTCACAATTTTGATAAGTTCTTCACAAATCTTTGGTAATACCTAAGTAGATCAAGGAATTTATAGATCTCTATTACAGATGTTGGCTTGTGCCACTCTTCGACTGCCTTTATCTTGGAATTGTCCACATATATCCCTTTTCTGGTGATTACATTCCGCAATAATGATACTTATTCCGTCCAAAACTCAAATATAATATAAATTTCAAAATAATTATCCCTTTTCAAATTCTTTAGAACAATATTCATATACTCTTTATATTCCTCATTTCTCTTGGAGTATATCAGAATATCATTGATAAAGACCATTAAAAGTTTTTTGAGGTAATATCAAAAGATTATATTCATTAAATCTATGAATATTTGTTGAGAATTAGTGGGTCCTAAGGGAATTACAATGAACTCATAGTTTTTATACCTTCTTCATAAGGACGTATTGGGAATATCTTCTTTTCTCTCCTTTAATTGGTGATATTCTGACCAATAGTCCACCTTAGAGAAATAACTGGCCCCACGTAGCTGATAAAACAAGTCATTAATCCAAGGAAGAGGATACTTGTTATTTATCATTATTTTTCTGAGCTCATATAATCAATAAATAGGTGCATTGATTTATCCTTCTTCTTGACAAAGAGAACTAGTTCACTCCATGGTGATACACTCAAGCATATGAAAACCTTGTCCAGATTCTCTCATAACTTATTATTTAGTTCTTCTAGTTCAACAGTGGTCATTCAATAAGGTTTCTTTTATATAGTCATAGATCAAAGAATAAGTTCAATTGAGAACTCAACCTCTTGGTTAATAAGAATATTCATAAAATCTTTGGGGAACACATCCGTGTAATCCCTCACAAATGGCATGTATCCGAGCATCATTATCTCATTTATCTTATTCATTTTAGCTAGATAAGCTAGATCATAAGGAAATAATATCAAAAATTGAGATGATGATTCTAAATTAGATTCATCTTCCTCCTTACACTTATACATAATTAGAGGATGCTTTTGGATTTGAAGAGTGATCTCCCTTTCCCAACAGTCATTGTTGGATTTTTTTAATGTTAGAAAATCCATGATTAATGTAGCATCAAACTCTACCAAAAAGTGTATGACTAGAGTTTTTGGGAGGTTTATTCCAAAAACATTAACAGGGGAAATTTTATAAACATTAGATGCAATAATTTCCCCATTTTTTATTCTCATAGTTATTTCAACCTCCAAATATTGGGGTGGTTATTGAATAGTTCAACTAAACATGAAAGATATGAAAGCATACGTAGAACTAGAATCAAATACTATGTTAGATATTATTAAATGAATAACCATTGAACTTATCAATACATCATTTTTAGGATCCAAATCATCAATATTGATTTCATATTCCCTTCAATGTTTCCTTGGAGGTTTTTGTTATTTATTTCCTCAAATAACCTATGGCTTAGGAAAATTGATCGCATAATTCCCATGTTCCTTGTAGTTGAAATACTATACTATAGGTTGAGTGTTGATCTTATCCTTCCTTTATTATTTCCCATTAGTGGGATTATTTATATCACTTAAAAAGTTATTCTCTATATTCCCTTATCATCCACATTTTAAGCATCTCTTGGTTCCCATTAAGCAGTTTCCAAGATGTTTCATCCCAAACTTTTTGACATGTGGGATTTTGGGTATTCGTTTTATCTTAGGATTTATCTATTTATCCACCCATATTAAACTCAATTTTATGATTTTTTTCCCCAGGACCACGAGACCCCTAAGAGTCTACAATATCAATTTTAACTATATGGTAATAATGAACAATATTCTCATAGTTTTCAAAGTCTTAAATCCACAATGATTTTCATAAACTCATCTTTAGTCTGGTAAATAAGTGACCCACCTTGATTTTGGTGTTCATGAAAAAGTCATAGGCATGTGTTGCAAGACTTGTGAAGTTTTCTTCACACACCCTGATAGACTTGTATTCCTTTTGTTTCATTCTTAGGAACTCCTTTTCCATGTTAAGATAGAGGTTTAGGAGAAAATAGTTATTGGAAAATATTTCTTATAAATCTTTTCATTACATGGAATCAATTTCTTTCTTGTAATTTTTGTTCTGGATCAATGTACACCACTCATAAACTTCCCCGTAAAAACTATAAACTACTAGAATAAAATTCACTACTTTTGAGTATTGGAGTACTAACAATATCTTCTAATTGGAGTTAATCCATTATTCTGTGAGGGTGGTATCATAATATTCACTAAACCAAGAGGTCATTTTCACATAAAATATTTAACCACAATTTTCTAT
This sequence comes from Viscum album, assembly GCA_963277665.1. Taxonomy (NCBI): domain Eukaryota; kingdom Viridiplantae; phylum Streptophyta; class Magnoliopsida; order Santalales; family Viscaceae; genus Viscum; species Viscum album. Next base: position 1,896,301,438 of record OY728119.1, read on the forward strand.
TAATTAGAAGAGGGAGGGAATTCCACATGATTAAATTTATTATTCATATATTAAGCCAGTTGAGGAAGTACTGGAATAAGGTTTTGAGAACCCATTCTCATCATATTTGATATATCATTAGGGTAATCATCACATTACCTTTAACATTGATTGTTATCATGGGTTCATCTATTTCCATACAATAACTAAGAAAAATAACTTATAATTAGGGGGATTTAATAATTATCTAATAATAATATTAAAATAAAACATTGAACATATAAGGTTAAACTTATAAATGAAATTTCTATCTTAAATTTTGATACCCAAAGTTTCATGAAGGTTATCCATGGTGATAGAATTATCACTAGCGTTCTTTATAATATGATCTAGTCCAGGTATCCAAAAATACCTAGAACTTTCTCTGATACCAACTATATAAACCCTACCAATTTACACATATTATTACCTAATATTAAGCATAAGTTACCATAGAAAACCATGTATCGTAAAGTATAGTGTCTTTGGAAGATTAGGTACATAATTTGAAAATATGAAAAAAATAAAAAAAACATTTATTCAATCTCTATAATGATATCCTAACCTACATTGATCTCTTACAAATACATAGGATAACCTGGTGAATACATAAACAAAAGGGATTAGCTAAAAAGCACAGTATGTTAATAATCATTGGAAAAAAACATAGCACATGGGTTAAAAGGCAAAACATGATGACATAAAGAAATGGAACAAGAATAAACATAAGGAGGAATAATATGTATAACATGGGAAAATATAACCATAAAATCAAAGGAATGTGTAATTATAATATAGAATGACATAAACATGAGTCAGGGCTAACTTCTAACACTATATCACATGGTGGAAAAATCTCCATAATAGAATTAGGTTCACTCCTTGTCCCAACAAGATATCTCATGAGACTAGACATTACCCAATTAATTGAAGCATTATATGGGAACACCCATCATAACATGTTCATTAATATGTGTTACACATGAATAATAATACATAAGGAATCAAACATAATTATAATGGTTACACATGGAAAGAATTGGGTATCATCATCATGTCAAAAGAAATAACATAAGGGAATATTCTAATGGCGTCCAGGAAATAATGGTTTTAAATAAAACATTGAAATTAATAAAATAAAATAGGTATATATCATGATAAGTGATATAAAACTAATGTGAATACAAGTAAAATTATTGTATATGAAACTTTAGAAACAAAACATTTTAGTGTGGATTAACAAAAATATTTAAAATTCTTTATAACAGACAAGGAATAATTTTTTTTACAATACCATAAATGAAAAAATATGGTTTTAATGATTAAATGAGTGATTTTATAAAAAATCTTTATGAATTAAATTATATAATGCATAGAACTTGAAAATGGGTAAGAAGTCAAAATGTTCCCTTGAATCGGGATTGCTTATCTGGAAGAATTGACGAAGGAAACTTTTTAAAACATTCATTTCCCCTAAAAGGTGGATGATATGATATGGAAAAATGAATTTAGAACATATTAATATAATATATAATATATAAAAAAATAAAGAAGCATTACATTGGGGTAAAGATATAGAAATAGGAACCCAAAGGAAAAAATGGAGGTTTAGGTAGAATCCATCGCATTATGTCTGAAATTATTCTCCACTTGAACGTAGGGTCATAGATAATAAAATTAAATCCATTAGTTAAATATCTAAGAAACTTTTATAAATTTATTGTAATTATTATAATTTTATTATTTTCATTAATTTCCTTTTTAATGATTTATAGGATATAATTTTATCGTTCACGAGTATTCATTTCTTTAGTTTTAATGATCAGTTACAGGTATACATGTATGGATAATAATATGAAATGAGAATATTTTTTTAGAATTGGAATTATATGTTTTAATAAAAATAAAAAATATTAGTTGATATTATAAATAATTTTTTTATATTGTATGAGGATAAGTCATTATATTAATTTTTAATGATAATATTTTAGGTTAATTTTGGCGGTTTTTTATCACAACGAACTCATTTTGTTTTATCATTTAGTATTATGTATGAATGTTGTTTATAGAACATAAAAAAGGTTATAGAATAAATTTTAAAATAATTTTAAACCATTATAATGGTTTTAATACCACCCTTTATTGAGTTATAGGAAACTAAATACTCATTATCCTAGAATTTGATAAATTTACACATCATAGACGATGTTTTCATTTTTAAAACAAAAAGTGGAGGAGAAATAATTGATTATGGATTATCCTATAACATAATAAAATTATTATATATTTTAGTTATTGTATTTACCATTAAACTTGGATAATGGTAGGAGAATATAGAATGATAAAAGAAAAGAACATGAAAAAAAATAAAAAAAAAAGAAAGAGGATTTTACCTCTTGAATTATCCTCCTTAAAAACCTCCTAATGGAATTTGGTTTTGGTACTTTTTTAGAAAAAATGAAATTTTAAGTGGGTATGTGGATTTGTAAGAGTATTTTTAATAATTTTTACAAGGCTCAATGCTTTAGAGGTGTGAGGTGAAGAGGTGGTTTGGGGTGGTAATTATAAGGGGAGGAGAGGGGTGTTTTCTCATTATTTTATTCATCGGTTTATTATTTTCATCAAGAGAAGAAAAAGTGAGTATTAATGTGACTAAATTATTAATTAATGTATTTTATTTCATAATAATGATCACTTAAATCATTTATGATTCAATAATGAATAAATAAATCATTTACTTACATATAATGTAAATTATAGTATTTCACTATTCACCAAAAATTGAACATGTTTTGAAAAATACTAAAAAATAACCCTAAACATTTTTATATATGTAGAATCTAAAAACTTTAATTAATTTTATGAAAATAATTTTATAAATATGAAAATTTTAATTTTTTACTAAAACCATCATTTATTTGAAAAATACCAATTTAAAAAAAAACTGGTTTTAAAACACATTGAAAAATTAACTAAGGTCTCATAAAATTATATAATAATCATAAGGAAATGTAATATTTATTTATGAATATATTTTTTGAAAATCAATTTTCTTTTAAATTATGAAATTAATCATAAAATTTTAATTAAATAAAAATAACTTACAAAAATATAAACACTTAATTTTTTTCATTTTTATAACATTTATTTACTTATTCCAAGAAATAAATACATAATATTTGCATTAATAAGATACCTAAATTTTATTTATACATTCATTGGATATGTTACTATTCTATAGGTTTAATTACAATTCCTAAGGTTCATATTATTATTCTAAAGGTCAATTTTCTATTTCATCAATATAGGTCTCTTAACTTCTAGAAATACCTTTTATTTCAATCATTAATTATGTATAATTTTTATATTGTGTTCTTAATGTGATATTTTGTGATTATACTATATGAAATAATTATAAGAAGATAATTTCCATTGATAAAATTTGGGTTTATTACAAATAACCATCTCAGAATTTCACCAATAAGATAGTTTCTCTGAAAAAAATAGGCAATGGATAATAAAATAATTATAGAAAAATTATTTATAATAAACATTATGTGAGTTGAAGAATGTGTGTTTGATAGTGAAGAATTTATAATGATGATGAATCCTTGAGAGTATATTATTAATGAGTTCTATTTTCCCTAGAACTAGAACAAGCTAAACCACTAGAAAATGAATCAGATTTTCATAATGAGTATCATATAGATTAAAAATAAAGAATAATTGAATATACTATGAGAATTGATATTAAATTTTTTTTAAACTATATTGTAAGATTTAGAGAATAAAATTGGATAAAAAAGTAAAAAAACACTATATTTTTTAGAAAGAGGGTATAATTAGGGAAATTGAAAATTTAAAACTAGAGAATATAGAGAATTATAAAACATTGATGAATGACCACCACAGTTATTCAAAGAGATAAGAAATTTGGATGATTAAAACTGGTTATAAGTGAAATATAAAATAAAAATAGAATATATAAATAATTTCTATAATTAAATTTTTATAATAAGATAGTTTTCTAAGAAGGAATAACCAAATACCACGGGTATTTAGAACATCATATATGAGGATGAGAGATCTACATAATCTGTTTCTCAATAGAAGGACCCACATATATAATATTCTAGTATTAAACATCAATATAGGATTACTAAAATGTAAAAATAAAAGACCAAATCTACTCAAATGTTGAAATGTATAAATTTTTTAAATGTATCTATGACACCCTAAAAATATAATGAAATAATCTTATATAAGTTTTTTGTGGGATTAAATCAACTAATGACTTAATATATAGAAAAGTAATAAACCAATAATCAACAAAACTATTATCAAAATAGGATGTTTTAGGTTTATTATAGGTTTTATGGTGTGTTTCCACAAATATTACTCTCATTTTTATAATATTCTTCTATCACTACTAAGAATAAATAAATAATCAAGCAGGGTATAGAAACAAAAAATATAAAATTTCTAAAAAATTAATTTCCTGAGAAGAAGCTTTAAGTGAAGAAATATTTTTTTAGATTTCAAGAAGTGTGATCAAGAGAGACAAATCTTGGATAAATGTGTTATATTTATCCCATAGTAGATAAATATTTTGTAGATATTTGGATTTATTTAGAAACAATTTCAAATCATGAAATAGTAAAATGTGGTCAATGTACCATTTAACACATGAAAATTTTAAAACCCTTGTATAATAGATTTTGGTTTTTCTTCTCATGTGATAGATGAATTAAATGATCTAAAATATACTGAATGATAGTAAGTAGGATATGTTACCTTTGGAAATTATAGTTCGCTAAATATCAAAGGATTTGGATCAAACTAGTATTGGAAAATCATAATAGTCCAAAAAATGACTTGTTTATTGATGGAGTAAAAAATATATTGATTTTATCATAGAATTTGGATGCTAGAAATGAAGTGATATTGTGATAGAATTATTTTTTATTTATTATATTGAAATAAAATGTAATTATAACCAAAAGTTTTATAAAAAACATATTTCATGTTACTAAAGCTAGGATAGATTTCTACATGATCTAGCACGTATAAAATTATTTACATAATATAAGAATTGGACACATTAGATAAAATAAAAAGAATTAATTAATTGTATAAGAAGCAATGATAAATATCCTAGTTATGAAAGATGATACTATTAATAATTTAAAACCATGTTAGAAAGTAATAATGGAAAAAATATAGCATGTGGTAATTTACATTAAAATTAAAAGACTAATTAATATTCTCCAATCATATTTTTGTGGACCTATGAAAATGAATTAAATATTTGGAGAAATAAAATTTATTACTTTCATTGATCATGTCAATATAATTCCATGTAACATTTTCATGCATCTCAAATCTCAAAACTTGGATAGGTTCAAGTATTTTATAAGACATAATAAAAAACAATAAGGTCTTTTTTAAAGAGATTTAGGTCTAATAATATTATTGAGTATTCCAAAAAAAATAGTTCTATGAATATCATTATAAACATAGAATTATAAATGGGTTCAGTGATCCATATACTCCTCAACTTAATGGGGTTGCTTAAAGTTGGAACGAAAGTCTTATGGTGATAGATAGAACTATGATTCCAGAGCATGATGACTCAAAATTATTTCAAGATAAATTCTTATAATAATAATAATATAATTTAAAATATATTTATTTTTATACCAAACAAAAAAAATTACCCAAAAAACGTTTTTTAATGAGGTACAAGTATAAAACAAATTAGGTTGTTTGGGATCCCATGTATGATCAAGATAAAAGAAAACAATGTTTTTAAGTTTGAATAAAATGAAGAAGATGGAACATTCCTCGGTTGTACTCTAAATGGAAACTCTTTTATATTCTATAAAAATATATTAGATATTATTTCAGACAATTATTATGTGTGTTAGGCTTAAAGGTTATTAGGTGAGAAATATCTTGGGGGTGAACGTTGGAGTCCGTTCTCTTGAACACTTTTTTTTACTTTAGAATAACATGTATTAATTTCCATTAATATTAATAAAATCCTTTCCACATAATGATTATTTTTATTTTTAACATAGCACATGATAATATCCTAAGAGTATCTATCAGATTGAAAGGTTATATATGTTCCCCATTATAATGGGAATGGAGAAGTTCCATTAAATTAATCATAAAAATATTTCCTATAGACATGTGAAATCATGTTAGAGACACTATTTATATAAGTAATTAAGGGTGGATACTCATAGGAATTTGAGGAACCATCTCATGGTGTACTCCCTTGATAATGTTAAGTGTAGGATATTATGAGAATATGTCCCACCAGTAGTAAATCCATATTTGTAAGTGTCATTGTATGTTCTTATCTATGTAAGTGTTTATTGGTCCTTTGACTTTAATATTATTATTAATGAGTATTATAAGTAATTTACTTTGATATATTTATGAAAACTGTGACTATATATGTTCACGGTGAGGTAGGATATGTTGGGAGTGTCGTAAGTAATATTTCATTAATGAATCATGTGAGAAATGATTTTTACCTTATTTTTTCTATGTTAAGTTGATATATTAGTTCCATTAATGGAAATTATATATCCTAAATAAATCAGTATCAATGGTGTTCTATAGGAAAGTCTTATTTCTTGGAATTCAAAGAATGAGACATCAATAACATAGGTTGATGTCACCATCATGCAACCTTCTTGATTAGAAATATCACAATAATTGGATTTTATTACATAGTAACCATTCATATGTTGTTTTATGTCATTGAAACATTAACATATTTCTGTATGGTTTTCTTGGTGAGTTTCTAGATGTTAACTACAGCCTTTGGGCTGATTCACCTAATTCCCTTGATAAATAGGCCTAGAGGGTCACACAGTAACTGAATCCTGAACTTTAGTTAAATAGTAAGACATTTTATTACTTGAAATGTAGAATAAATATTATTCTATCATGATTTTTAATAATAATTCATGTATTCTTGATTGAATATATTTTTCCCCAATTATTCAAGAGAATATTATGTGAGTTTAATATTTATTGAATGTTTATTTTCTATTTAATGAATATAATATCTATTTATTATTTTGGTGAATAATGAAGTGATATTTGTTTATTAAATAAATACTAACTATTCAATTTCATATAAATATTGTGGATGAGTGGCGAATAGAGTTTTTTAGTCTCGTGAGAAATATTATATATTAAATATCATATTAATAAATACTATTTAATTTAATTCTCTAGACAAGTGGTGGTTAAGATATTATAACAATAATAATATTTTAAAAGATATGGGGTTCTATATAGATTAAAATAATAATAAATTAAACTTATGAAGTTATTTATTTCTAACCTTGGGTGTAAATAAACCCAATTATATTAATTTATTAGAAGAGAAAATTAATTTTTTTGTACAAAATTTGATCCTAAGAGAATCCTCTAAAATCCCTATAGATCTCCCTCTCTAAGAAAAAATATCAATAATGGGGAGAGATATTCCTCAACCACCACACCCATGTCTAGAGAGATCAAGGAGAACTATTCGTTGAAGTGATTCTCTAGGCAATCAAAGGAAAATGATCCAAGGGTTATGAATATCCATGTTAGCACCATAAAATTTCTATGTCGATGTTTAGGGGTTCATGGAACACGTGTGGATCACAGTTTGAGAGAATCTATCCTCAATTCCTACAAACCAACAATGGTATGATGTAAATACATTTCTATATCCATCAATGATCAAAAAATATTCATAAGGTGTATTTTAAATGCTTAAATTAATAATAAATAATATGTGACGATCCTGTACTTTGGTTTCAATGCTTTCTCTCATTGACATTCATTGATTTAATTTTTTTGATCACAAAATTTATCATTGTGTAGATCTCAAATTAATCACTGATATTCACAAGAAATATATTTGGAAATTTTTGATTTGGATCTTTCACAATACCCAAAACCTTCTAGTTGTATGAAATGTTTCATATATATTTTTATAATTATTTTAATTTAATTTATTGGTTTATGAATTTTTGATAAGTACTAAATTTCAGTTTAATCCATACTTAAAATTAATTACAAGATTTTTTTTCTTCCCCTTCATTTCACATAAATATAATCAAATTAATTAATTTTATAAATGAAATAGCATTGCAGAACTAATTCGAAGGAACTTATGAATATGGTGGGATAAAACAATATTACACACAATGTATCACATTAGTACACTCTGTTTACTTTTTTCAATGTGCTAATAATTAATTTATAATTAATTCAAACTATTTAAATTTATCTGATTCGGTGAATTTAATTACACACCATGTATTGACCACACCATCTTAGAAGATAGTCATCAATATTATAATTCATGTAATATATGTACACTATGTTTAGTCCATTAGTCATATATGGGTTGTGTACATTTTTATGTGGACTATATGATTAGCGGCCATGTAACACGAAGATGAAATTTTTTGTAACCCATATTCACACCATGTACTCCAATATTTTCAATTTCACGGTTACACACCATGTACCTAGGTGTGTTTCATGGATAGATGGTTATAATAATAAAAAACATATAATCAGAATGTTCACACCATTTATTTTTACAAAAATACAAGAAATTAAAAAATATTTTATAATACTATTAAGTCCTTGTCAAAATTTGTTTCATGTGATCATAAAGTATTGGAGTTGGTTCCCTATAACCAACTTATATGTACTTTTTTATAACCATAACTCATAGTTTTTAATATTAATAATCTTCTTATCATGTCATGGTTGTTATTTATCATAACAGAGTATGTGATAATGTCCCAAGAGTAGGTGTTTGAATAAAAGGTCATTTTCATTCCCCGCTATGATGAGAACCCGAAAGTGCTATGACGCTATTCTAAAATATATGTTATATATCTTGATGATATAATTTAAAAGACACAAACGATATATTCTATTAGGGTTGTATAGTTTTAGTACTTTGAGGAACCTTCTCAGAGTGTACTCCCTTGGTAATATCCATTTGGATATTATGAGAACCAGACCCGCCAGTAGGAAATACACATTTTATGTGTAATTTGATGTTCCTATTTTTAGATCTATATAATGGTCCTTATACACTAATATTATCATTAATGAGTATTATCAGTCACATACTTTGATTTATTGATGAAAAATGTGATGATAGAAGTTTGAATGGTGAGGTAGGATACTTTGGGTGTGTCACGAGTAATATTTTATTAATGAATAATTAAAGAAATGATATGTCCCTTATGTTGTTTAAAGGATGTTGATATCTTAGTACCTTTTATGGAAATGATATAGAATAAATAAATCCATAACCATGGTGTAAAATAGGAAAGTTCAATTTCAAGGATGTCAAAGAAAGATTCATCAAGAACATAGGTTTTTGGCACCAACATGCAACCTTCTTGATTTGAGATATCATGATAGAATGAATATGTTACATAGTATAAATTTGTACGAGGTACCATGTAATTTTGGAATTAACTTATTTCAATATGGGTGTCTTAGTGTTTTTCTAGATTATAACTGTGGACTTTAGGCTTCTTCGCCTAATTCCACTAAGAAATAGGCCTAGAGGGTCACACACTAAGTGTATCCAAAATCTCACATAAATAATATATCATTATTTAGGATTTAAAAAGTTGAATAAATATTGTTCTCATATGAATTGTAACAATTATTCATATATGATTGATCATATATAAATATTTATTTTCTATTTAGTGTTTATAATATTTATATATTTATTGGTAAATAATGTAGTGATTTTTATTTAATAAATAAATAATCATTATTCAAGCCCTGAAAAATGTTATGAAGGAATGAAAAACCGAGTTTAATGGTACGGTGATAAATAAAAAAATATTTAATATTATTTGATTAAATAGTATTTAATTTAATTTACAATTTAAGTTCATATTGATAAATAATAATACTATTATTATTATTTGACATGGTTTTCTTCGTGGATTAAATAAATAATAAAGGGAACATGTGAAATTATTTTATTTTAAACCTAGTGATATATAAACCCAATTATATTATTTTCTCAATAATAAAATTCATTTTGTTTGGTTGTGTAAAATAGAGTTTCCTATGGTGATGCAACCTCTCACTCTCGAGTCAAGAGAGATCTGAGAGAATGATTTGGAATCTATTCTTGAGTCAATCAGAGGGGAATGACGTAATCTCTAGAATCTTCCTTTCTATAACCTAGAGATTCCTAAAGTGATGTTCAGAGATGTTTTGAACACATGTGGATCACTACTAGAGGGAATATACTTTGATTCCTATAACACAATAACAAAAAAATGATGATTTGTTGTCAGATCCATCAACAAATAAATAATTCGATTAAGGGAATTATTTATTTAACTAAATTAATTATCAATAATAGGCAATGACCCTCTCTCTTGGTTCTAACATTCTATCCATTTTCTATATTCTTTTATTATATTCTATATATCACTATCTATATCTTTGTGTAAATCTCATATTGATCATTGATCCAAGAAAAAAAAAGTTTGGCATGACCAATTGTACACATTCGTTGTTCCTAGAACCTGCAAGTTGTATTAGAGGAGTCAAATATTTATTTATAATTATTTAATGATCATTGATGATTTATGCATATGTGATTTAGTTTTTCAATTCATTTTTAATCATTATTTTAAACTAAATTGTGAGAACTACTTCTCCCACATCCATTTCTCATATATATAATCAATGTGATTAATTTTATAAATGAAATAAAATCTAAGAATTCATTTGTAGGTACTGAGGTTTCTGGTCAGGCAACACACAAGTACACACCATGTAACTGGTGTTACATGTCGTGTACTTGGGTTTAATGAATTAAGAGTTAATTTGGTAATTACTCAAAACGTGTGAAATGATTACATATTGTGTATTTAATTTTTACACCACATGGTGATCATGCCAGGATGGCACATGGATAGCCAAATTAAACATTGTTTAGCCCACGTACACAGAATTTAGTTCCTTTGAGTCACAGTCAGGAAGTGTGTTTTATACATTGCAAACCTGATTGGGGACCATGTAACTCAGAGTCCACACGACGTTTAGTTCCTTTTACACACCATGTACTCCATTTTTATAAGGTACACATTATATACTGATTCCCAGGGCATGTACCTCAGATAAACAGTGATAGATGTACAGGATGTGTAGCTCGCATGTACGCATTGTGTGATTATACCAAATTACACAGATTTAAAACATATTTATAATACCATTAAAACCTTGTGATATTTTCTTTCATTTAGTTAATATGTTCATAGTAAATTCCATGTGATGGGTTTATAATATATATTAATAAATGTTTAATTAATATCTTCATAGTGTTCAAGTCTACATATCATGTATGAGTTTTATTACAATTGTTACTCTATGTTAATTGAAGTATAATATGTGATCAAAAAATAATGTAATCAATAAGTTGATTATACACATCATGAGATTACATGATAATTCATGTACGTTATTTTTCACATAAAGTAAAATTGTATATGATTATAATACATGTTGGGTGGATTTCAATGTGTATTCACCATGCTGACTCAAATGTACATTTAATATACACAATTAATTTTAAAGAAATTTTTTAAATTTGTTTAAAATTATAATGGATGAGAATCTAAAGTAAATTCATAAGAGAATTAGGATAAAATAATTTATGAACTAAAGATAATAATTAATTGATCCGAGGGAAGTATTTCTTAAAAAATAATTCTTATTAATTAAATTATAGATTTATTAAATGAGTAAATTTTTTCATGCATGTGGATGATCATGAGCATAGGTCATACCTTTTTATTTGATTGGATTCATTTAATTTATTATTAAAATAATTTGTTCTATTGTGTTCCTTCTATCCTCTTATTATGTAGGGTTTTCATGCTCGTGGTTTCTTTTATATAAACTCGTTTCCCTCACATACGTATGAGTAAAAGAATAAAAAATGTATGGAGCTCCCATGCTAGTGAAGGGGTCTCAAGTTTGTAGCTGAGGTCAAACCAATCCAAGGGAGATGAATTAGTGGACATGTGGAAATCTGCAACACAAACCTTGATTGGTTCAAGGAATTTTCCCCTAGGCCAGTGGTTAGTTTATCAACTTCCAGATAAACTAACCATTAGTAAATTCTCATGATCATACTGCTTTATTATTTTCTTTCTATCAAATTTTAATTGTTATTTAATTAGGTATGTTTTTTCAAGATCACATATTTTAATGAAATTAATGAACATGCAAGATAAAACTAAAATAAATTGTCTTATATGTAAATATTATCTAAGACATGGTTAATCACTTAGGTAAATACACTTAATATTAAAAAGAATATAATAATGATAATAATTTGAAATTTACACATAAAAGGATGAAATAAATCAATTATATATATTCTGTCAGTATATACTTCCACTAATTCAGTTAAAATTGAATCATATATTAAAGTGCTTCAACAGCCAATGCTGGGGTGCCTTCAATTATTGGGTAATTCTAACATTATGTTTTGGGTTGAATTAACATAGTTCACAACAAGGGTTGACTTCCAAAGTGCGACTTGATGTAACTGAGAGACAAAGGTTGAGGAAACCCATTTTAAGGATTTTAGGATTGGGGTTCCAATCCGTGGATCAAATAACTATGAGTTAATGTTGTTGGCATTTGGAACACCTACCAAAAACCATTCATGTCTCTTAAGAAACCAAAGATGGAAAATGGGAATGGGAATATGGATCATTTCCACTAGTATTTCTAAGAAAAAATATATTCTAAAACCAATGGTGAGGGATATTGAGTATCAATAAAATAGTGGGAGATTAATAATTATAATATTTATTTATTTTTTAATATTTATCAAATAAATTGAAAAAATTTGGCATATCTTATTTTGTGAAAACAACATTAATATTAAATCAAACAAATCATTGTAATCCATATTTGAGAAGGAAACCCATCGCAATGAAATGAATTTACGAGAATGGAAAAGGCACCTATATTACATACTTCATCATGAAAGTAAATTATATGTTTTGGAAGAACCTTTTACTAAAAGTCCTAGAAATAAGGCTAGTGATGAGTAGTTAAAACTCTATGAGAAAAAATTTAATTATTCCACATATGTTCAATGTTTCAGACTATAATCCATGTCCAATGAACTCTTGAAGCAACATAAGGACATGGATGTGTATAGCATGACATCTCGCCTTTGGGATCTCAATCAAGATAATTTGAGACAAGAGAGTTATGAGATCTCCAATTGATTGTTCACAACTAAGCTTGGAGAGTTTGCACTATCTTTCCCTCATGTATTCAAACATTTTAACTAAATTGAATGCATAGATATCTTATTGATTTAATTCACATATGAGTTGTGTACATGTCTAATACTTTCATCACTGCCCAAGAACTTCTCTTGTTTTATTGTTAATTACAACATGATAAATAATCAGAATAATATTTTAGAACTTCTTACTTTGATTTTTCAAGTCTATAAGGACGTGGTGAGTAATAAACCCATGGTCCTTATGATGAATAAGAAATGGATTAATAAGGAAAAGGATACCAATTCCTCTAAACAGTCTAAATCTCCCAAGCATTGTCCCTCCAAGAATTGGATGATTCATATGCAAGGAAATGGAAAGGAGGAAGTATGTTTCTTTTTGTAGAAATCTAGGCCACTAGAAGAGGAACTATACAGAAAATAAAGGTCAAAATAAATATTCATTCTTTATCAAGTTTACTCTTTATATATCTACACATTAGTTATTAGATATAGCTTTTGGTTCTAACATATATATCCAAATACAATAACCAAGTAAATTCTAAAAGGTTTCTAGAGGAGAGGTGGATTTGAGATCTGCTAATAGAGTGAGTCTAGGTGTCCTAGCCATTGGGGACTACCACCATTCATTTCCAATGGGAATAATTTTTGTTTTAAAATATTTTTATTATGTACCTATGGTTTCTAAGAACATACTTTTTGTATCATTTTTATATGAATATTGGATTATTTTCAAGGTTGGAAATAAAAGTTGTTTCTTTTATAATGATGGAATATTTTATGGTATTTCACATTTAAATAATGGTATTTATTTTTTAAATTATAAAAACCATGTGTTATAAATTAATAAATAATCATGTTCACATGACTTATATAACACCCATATTTTGAATCATCGCCTTGGTCATGTAAACAAGAATCATTTGATAGACATTTATCAAGATGGTTATTTAGACTCATCTGAGATAACCCTACTTGAAAGATGTTGTGCTTTCTACTAGGTAAAATGACAAAACCATTATTTGGTGGATTGGGTGAGAGGGCCACTGAGATTATAGGCTTGGTACACACTGATATGTGTGGACTATTTCCAATAGAAGAAATATGTGGATTTTCTTACTTAATAAATTTTACTAATGACGTAAGTAGATATGAATATATCTACTTGATGAGGTATAAGTTGGAGTCTTTTAAAAAATTCAATGAATTCAAGAATGAAGAAGAGAATCATCTGGGGAAGATTATAAATAAGATTTAATTAGATTGAGGTGGTTAGTTTCTTAACCAATTGTTCATTGACTTTCTATGAGATTTTGGGATTCTATCTCAACTCACTCCACCTTACACACCATAGTGGCATCGTGTTACTGGAAGGAGTAACTGTACCTTTTTAGACTGGGTAAGGTTGATGATAAGTCATGTAGATCTTTAATTATACTTTTAGGGATATACATTACGAACTATGGAATACACAATAAAATGAGTACCAAATAATGTGGAAACTATAATTCCTTTCAAGCTATAGTGTGGAAAGAAACCCATTTTGTTGTACACACAAGTATGGGGTTGTGAGGCAATTGATAAGGTCGTCTTAGGAAAAAAAATAGCAACCCATGGAAAAAAGTATATCTTGATATGATATCCCAGGGAAATAAATGGATACTACCTATACAACCCCTCTAATAAGAAGGTAATTGTATCTATACAAGACATATTTCATGATAGGGATCACATCCTCAAAAAAGTTAGTGGATGCACGATTTACTTTAATAAAGTTTATTCTCAAGATACAAAGGATTTGGTATAAGAATATATTCTACAGGTCCCCATAGAAGGAGTAGTTTTTTAAACACAACAACTACGTAGAAGTGTAAGATAAGTAATAGAACTAGAGAGATATGATTTTTTAGTCACCAAAGATGGTGACTCATTATTGGTTGATAATGATTAACCTCTATCTTACTAGGATGAAGTAGAGAGATCATAAGGTGAAATATAGAATGAATCAATTAATTTTGAAATGGATTTCATGTATTATAACCATGTTTGGGTTTTGGTCAATGTGTCAGTTGATGTATATCCCATTGGATGCAAACTGGTATTCAAGAGGAAACTACAAATTTAAGTTAAATTAAATACCTATAAGTCCAATCTAGTGGATAAATGGATTCAAAACATAAATGAATTAAATATGATGAAAAAATTTCACTGGCTTCTATTTTTAAACCCAACAAAATTCTACATTCTATATATGCACACCATGACTATGAGATTTGGAAGATGGATGTCAAAACTTTATTCCTTAATGGGAACATTAAAGAAGATGTCTATATGACACAAACAGAAGGTTTTGTGACTCTAAGTGATTCCAAGAATATTTTCAAGTTTCATAGATCCATTTATAGATTTAAGAAAGCATCCAAGTCATGGAATATTCAATTTTATGAATCTATAAAATAATTTTGTTTCATTAAGAATAAATGTGAGGAATGATTTTAAATAAGGATTAGTGGAAATGCGGTCATTATCCTAGTATTATATTTTGATGGAATATTAATTATTGAAAATGAAATATCAGTCTTATATTCAGAAAAGGATTGGTTAAACATGTGTTTCTCTATAAAGGACTTAGGTGAAGGGGTCCATATTCTAGGGATCAAGATCATTTGTGATAGACCGAAGAGGATTCTTGTACTAATTCAAAGTACATATGTTGAACATATACTAAAGTGATTTATTATTTCACGATAAAATAGGGTATTTATTATAGTGTCGCGTGGTTTACATATTTCTAAGAAAATGTGTCCTTATACATAACAGGAGAAAGAGAGAATGATAAATAACCCAAACAATTCATCAATTGGTTTAATCTTGTATAAAAATTTATATACTAGAAAGTATGTTTTTTATGCGTTGAGAATAGTGGGAAGATATCAAGAAGATCTTAGAGAAGAATATTGATCTATTATTAAGGTTATCCTTGAGTATTTGAGAAGAAATAGGTATATGTTCCCAGTGTGAGGAGGAGACGATGAGCTGATCCTCGGGGGTTATACTGATGCTATTTTTCAGATAGATTAGAATGATTTTAAGTCATAGTAAGGATATGTTTTCTATCTCAATGGAGAAGTTATGGTATGGAAGAGTTCAAAACAGCCAATTTTTTCTCATTCTATAGTAGATTATGAGCATATAGTGGCTTATGATTCATCCAATGAAGCTATTTCAATTAAAAAAAATTTCCAATAAGATTGATTCTGTACCTATAAATAAAGACCTTATAACATTGTATTTTTATAATACTACAGTGGTGGCTCTTGAAAAGAGTCAAGGTCACACCAACAAACAAAGAACATACTCTGAAAGTGTCTCCCCTTGAGGTATTTTCATCAGAGGGGTGAAGTTGTATTAAAAAAGAATACTCATAGAAGATAATGTGGAAGACCCCTTGACTAAAGGTATATCTCATCAGAAGCATGAGTATCATGTGAGGGCTAGATGAGTGAAGGTTATTAGCAGTTGACTCTAATTCAAGTGGGATTATGTTAGAGTTGGTTCCCTAGAACCAACTTCTGTGTACATTATGATAGAATATATTCATATTTTTGAATATTAAAAAACTTATTATAACATCATGATTGCTCTTATGTGTAACATATTATGTGATAATGTCCCAAGAGTATCTATTCTACTAAAATGACATAGCACTTCCCTTCTATGATTATAACCCATAAGTGCTATGACATTATTCTTAAATATATGTTCTATAGACAGATGTTATCATTTTAAGGACACAAATAATAAACACTATCAGGGGTGGAGACTCAAAGTAATTTTAAGAAACTTCACTTAGTGTACTTCCATGGTAATATCTAGTAGGATATTATGAGAACGAGACCTCGTGGTAGGAAATCCACATTCATATGTGTCATTGGATGTTCCTATCTTCGGATTTGTGTTTTGGTCCTTATACTTTAATATTATTTTTAATGAGTATTATGATTCATGTGATTGGATGTATTGATGAAAACCATGATGATAGATTTTCGCAGTGAGGTAGAATATGTTGGGTGTATCACGAGTAATATTTAATTATTAAATAATTCAAGAAACAAGTCATCCCTTATGTTCTATAACAAAATTTGATATCTCAATCCCTTTGATGGAAATGATATATCCTATATAAATCCATGGCCATGGTGTACAATAAGAAAGTTCAATTTTTAGGAATTCTAAGAAAGAGACATCGAGCACATAGGTTGATGGCACCGACATGAAACCTACTTGATTTTAGATATCATGACAATAGGATTATATTACACAATAAGCATCTATGTGAGGTACCATTTCATTGAAACATTAACGTATTTCTATATAGGAACCTTGAAGTGTTGTTATACATTAACCTAGGACTTTAGGTTGGTTATCCTAGTGCAATTGAGAAAGAGTCCTAGAGTGTCACACACTAAGTGTATCCAGATTCTCAGTTAAATAATATATTATTAATTATTTTTTAACAATTTGAATAAATATTATTCTCGGATGTGGTTTAGTAATTATTTGTGTATTATTTATTGTATATAAATATTTATTTTCTACTTCATGGAGATAGTATTTATATATTTATTGTATAATAATGGAGTGATATTTATTTAATAAATAAATAACAATTATTCAATCCTAGATAAATATTATATAGGAATGGAGGAACAAGTTTAATTTTCTGGTGAGAATAATAAATATTGAATATTATTTTATTAAACATATTTTATTTTAATTTTTAAGTTAACATCATGCTGAGAAATAATATTATTATTATGTTTATTTTACATGTGGTTACACATGGATTAAATAAATAATAGATGGATGTTGTTAAATTATTTTATTTTAACCCCATCAATATATAAACCCAATTATACTATTTTCTCAACAATCAAATTCATTTTGTTTGGTTTTGCGCAACTGATTTAGAAAATTCTCTAAATCCCTAAAGAAATATCTTCTCTAAGAACGCTCTCAAGAATAGAGATCAATCTTCTACCACCTTCCTCTCTCAAGTTAAGATAGATCCAATAGAATTCTTTATAAGTGGTTCTTGAGCTGATCACAGGCGGATGACACAAGTTCTAGGATTTATCATGCTAGCACCCCGAGATACATATGGTGATGTTCGGAGATTTTTTAAACACATATGGATCAATCTTGTAGGGAATATACTTTCATTCCTACAAAAAAATGATGGAACAAAAGGGATCTATTTTCAAATCCATCAACAAAGAAATAATTTCATCATGGTAATTCTCTATTTAATTTAATTAATTATAAATAATATGTGATGTCCCTCTATCTTGATTATTCTATTCTATGACTTGTCTATATTATTTTATTCAATTTTTTAGGTCATGAATTTTATCATTTCATAAATCTCATATTGATCATCAATCATGGAAAAAAAATAAAAGTTGGGTAAGGCTAATCGCATGCTTCCAATGTCTCTGGAACCTATATAAAGTTAATAGTTTATGTCATGTGATTGGTTTTATATATATAGAGAGAGATATATATATATATTAAATATATAATTTATTTTTTCATGTAATGTTAAGAAATTATTGTCTTGTATAAGTCAAAATTCAGTTATTACCCTACACACATCAAATTATTACACTTTATGTAAATACCATGTGTTTTGTCTTGTCATTACATTGATAGTATATAATGTGACATTAAGTGATAAGTTATGTATATTAGATTCCATATGAGAAAATAGTATATTGTTATAATACATGGTTAGTCATTAAGATGGGTAATCATCATGTTGCCTACAAAATATAGGTATTTTACATGGTTAATTTTAAATGAAATTAATTTGTATAAAATTATAATGTATGAGAATATGAATATAAATTCAGATAAGAATTATGAATAAATTTGATTGATTAAAAAATATTATTAATTAATTCAAACTCGATTAATATTAAATAACAATGATTACACTTTAACACTAATTTTATTAAATGCATAATTTATTAGATGTATGTGGATGATCATGCGAATAAAATAAACCCTTTTCTATGATTGATTTATTTTAATATATTATTGAATTAAATTTTTTCATGCATGTCATCACTCCTCTCATTATGTAGGGACATTCATTTCTATGTTTTCTTTTATGTAAACCCCTTAACAAATCATTTGGCTCCCCTCACTTATTTTTTAGTAAACAAATGTTTAATGGATAGATATCCCAAGATAGTAGAGATGGTTCACAATTTGTGTTGATTTGAAACAAATCCAACAGATATACATCGATGGATAGGTGGAAATATGCATAAATAACCATAAAATAGTTCAAGGTGGTTTTCTTCTAGGTCGATGGTCGGTTTCTCATCCTCTAGATAAACTAACCATTAATTAATTCTCATGATCTTTCCACATTATTGTTTTATTTCTGTAAAGTTTTATAATTACTTCATTATGGATTTTTTCCATGATCAAATGATTTAATAAATTAATGATAATGAAAGATAAAACTATGATAAATAGAATTATAAATATATTTTTTCAAAGACATGGTTAATCACATCAGTAAATCCACTTAATATTAAAAAACATGTCATAAAGATAAAAATTGGAAACTTACACAAAAATATAATCATAACTCAATTATATATATTAAGTCAATATAACATGCCAATACTTAATTTATAATCAAACCATAGTTCAAAGTGATTGAACATCCAATGTTGGGGTGCTTTCAATTACTAGAGAATTCTAACTTGGAGTTTTAGGTTAACCTAACTCAGATCACATCAAGGGTTGATTTCCAAAGAAGGACTTGGTGTGACTAAGGGGAAATGTTTGAGGAAATGTATTTATTGTATTTCTAGATTAGGGAGTCCACTCAACAGATAAAAAAATTGTGAGTTAATGTAGTTGGTATTTAGAATTCCTACCCAAAACCCTTTAAATTTCATGATGGGTAAAAGCTGGGGTTATGAGAGGGAGAATATGGATCCTTTCCAATATAATTTCAATGAAATGTGATATTATAAACCCAATGGTGAAGGATATTGGGTTTTTATAAAATATTGGAGATTAATAAATATAAAATTTATATATTTTTCTAAATTTTGTCAGATAAATTAATAAAACCCTGCTTATATTATTTGGTAGAAACAATAATAAACATGACTTTGAACATATTGTTTCAATCCATACTTTAAAATAATAAACTTACGTCTGAAACAATATTAAAAGATTCATGAAGGTGATTAGGTGTTATTATTTTCCATGAAATGAAATTTTATGTTCTAGAAGAACTTATTCCTAAATTTTATGGTTAATAGACTAGTGAGGTGGAGTTGTCTCTCTATGTGAAAAATTTGAACAATTCTAAGATACTTAGTGTTTCATGCTATTGTATATGGAAAATGAGTTTTTAGAGAATCATGAGTGCATTTATAAATATATGATTATGTATAAACTTTTGGTTATATATCAATATATGGTGAGACAAGAGATATACGAGATCTCTAATGCTCTTTTTATAACTAATATTAAAGAGGGCACACCAACTTGCCCTCATTTAGTCAAGATTTTTGGCTACATTGTAAGCTTATAAATTTTATGGATTATATTCCAAGATGATTTTCAAATAAAAATCATAATTTCCTTACTAACCATGTCTTTATCGAGTTTTTTTATCTATTAAAACATGAAAAATAATAATAATAGTCTTCCATAACTTCTTACTCTAATTCTCTATATAGACAAGGACATGGGACGTGAAAAACTCATAATCCTTAGGTTGAAAAAGAAAATTATGTACAAGTATAAGTGACCAAAGACTCATAACAAGTCAAAATATCATAAGAACTATCTTACAAAAAAGAGGAAGAGTAAGTAGTGTAAGGAAGGGGATGTAGTATGCTTTTCATGAGGAAATCAAGGCCACTGGAAGAAGAATTTAACCTATAATAAAGGGGAAGCTAAAGGTTCTTTAACTATTAAGTGTAATATTTAAATATATACACATTGGGTATTATATAAATCTTTTGATTCCCACATCTATATCAAACTACAAGAAACAATTAGATTCGAAAAGACTTCTATAGGATAGGTGGATTTGTGAGCGGCCAATAGTGTGAGGTAGGGTTCTCTTGTAATCAGATACTAGCACATTTAATTTCCAATGTGAATGATCTTAGTTTTAAGAGATTTTTATTATGTACCAACTATAACCAAGAACATAATTTATATATCCTTATTAAATAGAGATGTTGTGATTTTCAAATTCTGATACAAAATATGTTTCATTTATAAATACAATATATGTTATGGTGTGACAAATTTAAATAATTGTATTTATGTATTTAATTATTAAATCCAAGTATTCTAAATTGATAACAAACAATTTTCACATGAATCATATAACACCCATCCCTATAATCACTATTTTGGTCATGTAAATAAGAATCATTTATAAAATATCTATGAATATGGATATATAGACTCTTTTGAGATAAAACCAATTAACATATGTCATTCTTATTTACAAGGAAAAATTACCAAATGACCATTTGGTGGAAATGGTCGAATGAAAATAGAGATTCATAGAGTAGTAAAAACCAATGTATATTGACCATTTCCAATAGACTCTAGATTTTTGTATTCTTATTTCATAAATTTTTCTCATTGCTTGAGAAGATATGGATGTGTCTACATGAAGAGGTATGAGTATTATTCCTTAAAGTAATTCATTGAATTCAAGAATGAAGCAGAAAATCAACTTGGAATGATGATGAAGAATTTTTTATCATATTGAGGTGATGAATTTCATAACCGAAAGTTTTTCAACTTTTTTGTGGATTTTTTTATTATTTCTAAACTCACTCCACCTTACACACTATAATAAAGTGGTGTTAGATAAATGAGTAATTTTAACATACTTGACATGGTAATGTCAACGATGAGTCACAAAGATCATTAATTATCATTTTGGATACTTTCATTAGAAACTATGACATACACATTGAATCGAGTAAAAAATAAAGGGGGAATGGGAATTACCTACAAGATATAGAGTGAAAGGAAACCTATTTTTTCACACACATGTGTATGGGGTTTTGAGGCCTTTGTTAATACCTTCTCAATGAAAAAAATATCACTCTAAGGAATACATTATATATTTAAAGGTTGTCCTATGGGAAAAGGGATAATACCTATGAAAACCATCATTCCTAGTAGGGAGAACATCCTAAAAAAGGGTAGTTGAAGTATGATTATATTAAAATAAGTTTATGCTCAAGATACACAAGATCTGGTACAAGAATAGATTCCATAGGTCCCATTAGAAGAATGTGTTCCTAAAAAAGTATTATGTAAGAGAACAATATATGTAAGGGAAATAGATAGATATTGTTTTTCAGTCACTGAATATGGTGAATCATTCTTTGTTGAAAATGGCGAACTTCTCTCCTACAAATAGGTATTAGAGATATCAGAAGATACAATATGGAAGAATCCATGAGTTCTAAAGTGGATTATATGTATCAAAACCATGATTTGGTTATATACGATCTTCCAGTTAATATAAAGCCTATTTAGTGTAAATGGGTGTTTAAGAGAAAACTAGATAATGATGGAAAATTATATATAAATAAATCAAGACTAGTGGTTAATGTGTTTAAAAACATCATGGAATTGAATTTGGTAAATTCTCTTCACCAATTTCCATGTTTAAGTCCTTTAGAATTCTACTTTCTATATAAGAATTCTACGACTACTAAATTTGGAAAAAGGAAATCAAAAATTATTTCTATAATGGGAACCATCATGAATATGTCTATATGACACAACCAGAAGGATTTGGGACTCTAGGTGATGTTGAGAAGTCATTCATGTTACATAGATCCATTTATGGGTAGTAATAAGAATCCAGGTGATGGTACATTTGATTCGATGAATATATAAAATATTTTGGTTACATTAATAATGAAATTGATCCATGTGTTTATATGTGGTTTAGTTAGAATGTGGTCCTTATCCTTGTATTATATTTTGAGGACATATTACTTATTATAATTAACATACCCATCCTATAATATGTTAAGGACTTGTTAAAAAATGTTTCTTCATGATATAATTATGTGAAGAATCCTACATTTTTTGGATTAAGATCTTTATTGATATATCCAAGATGTTCCTTAGACTAATTCAAGGTAAATATATTAACTAGATGCTAAATAGATTCATCATGGAATAATATAAGAGGTTATTAGTTCCAGTGTCACATGGTATACATATTTCTAGGATAATTTTTTCTTATACATGATAGGATAAGAGTATAATGAATAAGATTTATTACACTTAATAAATAGGATCAATCATCTATTCTAAGTTATGTCCCAAACATGATATTTCCAATGTATCGAGAATTGTAGGAATATATCATGGAGATACATGAGAAAATAATTGTTAAAATTTTAAGGCTATTCCTAAATATATGATAAAAACAATGTATATCTTCCTAGTATATGAAGGTTTTGATTATATGATCATTCAGGGTTATACTAATGCAATTTTTGAGACCAATAAAAATTATATGATGTCTTAGTGAAGATATTTATTTCCTTTTATCAGAGAATCTGTGAGATGGAAGAGTTCAAAGTATCTAGTTATCCTCAATTCTGAAGTGGATTCTATGTATATATAAACTTCTGATGAAACTAATGAATCCATTTGGATATGGAAATTTGTTTAGGATTTTGATGTGGTACCAATAAGAAAATATCCTATAACATTTTATTGTGATAATACTGGAGTGGTGGCTCATAAAAAAGATCTAAATTCACACTAATGGACAAGGAAAATACTTCGAAAGTACTACATGTTGAGGCATAATCCTCATAGGGGTGATATTATAGTAATTAGATTTTATATGAAAGAAAATGTGGGGAACCTCTTGAATAAAAGAATATATTAATAGAAGCATGAGTAACACGTGAGATCTAGTGAACTAAAGGTTTTAAGTGGTTGGATCTAATTAAAGTGGTACCATGTTAGAGTAAGTTCCATATAACCAACACATGTGTACTTTATTATAACCTATATTAAGTTTTATTAATATTAATGAACTCATCATAACATCATGATTGTTATTCTCTATAATATAGCATGTGATAATTTCCTAAGAGTAACTATCACACTGAAAGGTCATAGAAGTACACTTCTATGATGAGAACCAAAAAAGTTCCACCAAAGTATTCTTAAATATTTTATATATATAGATGAAATGATTTTATATAATCCTGGGACATTGAGGTACCTTCTTATAGTGTACACCCATATTAGTATCAAGTGTATGATATTATGAAAACTAGTCCCTCCACTAGGAAATCAGCTATTATTTTCATCATAGGATGTTACTATATGTGGATATGTTTATTTATCCTTAGTCCTTAAGATTATTAAAAATTAATTTTATAAGTTTAGTTGTTTGATGTATTAATGAAAATTGTGACGTCATGTGTTCATGGTGAGATAGGATATGTTGGGCACATAATTAGTAATGTGTCATTATTGAATAATGAAATGAATGATTTTTACCTTATTTTATTTAATGGAAGTTGACATCTCAACTATTTTTATGGAAATTATATTTCTTAAATAAATCCATGGAAATTATGTTCTGTAGGTAATATTTATTTTTTTAAGGTCGAAGAAAGAAGCATTAAGAAAATATGATGATTACAATAGCATGGAACCTTCTTGGTTAGATATATCATGATAAAGGCATTAAATTATATAGTAAGCATTTACATGTGGTTTTATTTCATTGTGAAATTAACTTCTTTCTCCATGGTTTTTTTTTGGCATATTAATTGAAGTTAACTTTGGACTTTGGGTTGTTTCTCATAATTCCATAGAGAAATAAGGCCAAAGGTTCACACACTATGAGTATTCAGAACCTTAGATAAATAAAAAAAATTATTTAACTAGATGAATAAATATTATCCCATATGTGGTTTAATAATCATTCTTGTATGATTGACTATACATATTCTTTCACAAACCATTTTAGAGAAAATCATATAATATAAATATTTTGTGAATATTTATTTTCTATTTAGTGAATATAATATTTGTTTTTTATTATTGATTAATGTAGTGATATTTATTTATTAAATATATATTCTATAATAATGGTCTGATAAATATTGTGGAGTAATAGATGAAAAATTTAGTTGGTCTGGAAAGAAATAATATATATTTAATATTATTTAAACATAAAATATTTATTTTAATTCTCTACAGTTGAACATGTAAAAAAATAATATTTTTTATTATTATATACATGTGGTTCCATAGGTATTAAAGAAATGATAAGGGTAACTTGTCAAATTTTTTATTTCTAACCTAAGTGGTATATAAACCTAAATATATTCTTTTATTATGATAGAAAAAATATGCTAATGAGATATTGAGAGAAACTTATGAAAGGCCTTGAGAGCTCCCTCTCTAATAATTCTATAAAAAATAGATAAAGATACTCCTCCGCCACTACTATCATGTCATGATAGATTTAAGAGAACCATTCCTTAAAGCATTTGATAGGGTGATCAAAGTTGAACGACACAAGGGTTAGGATCATCCATTTTGGCACCCAGAGATTCCAACTATAATGTTTTTAAAGGTTCTTGGAACACATGTGGATCACTGCTGTTGGAAATATATACTTGATTCTTACAACATAATGATTGTATGAGGTATATAGATTTTCAAATCCTACATTGAATAAATAATTCCTCACAAGGAAACTATTAAATTTCACAAACTAATTTTAAATAATATGTAATGATCCTACACTTTGGTTTTAGAATTCTCTATGATCAACATTATTTGATTTAATTTCACAGATCACCAAATTTATCATCAAGTAAATCATAGATTAATTATCTATTATAATAAAAATATGTGTTTTTCATCCTTGATTTGGTGCTTCAGTTGTTCCTAGAACCATTAGTGAATCTGGGTATGAATTAGTTTTAAATTCTAACTTTTAATTTAGATTATCACTTCTTTAATGGATCATGACCACATAATTTTTAATGGAAAATACTTTTTCTCAATTTTTTAGGTGGATCCAATTACAACTTTACTTAACTAACCCTTTACCAGTTTTATCATTGCATTGTTAACCTAACTTCACTAAGTTGTGATGTGTATAATGTAAATAAGTAAGCACACCTATTATGAAATTTTTTATATAGTTCGCCACTATAGGATAATCAAAGGATCGTGCATGGAAATTATCCTATACACTAGAAGAAGAAATTGTTTTAGGCTAAGTTTATTTTTATTAGGGTCACTACACTTACAATGGTTTAGTGTATATTCACAGCATTATAGTGGTCACTCCTTAGAACTTACTATCACTGACTCACTAAATTTATAAGTGGACACAATTTGGCTCATATTTGAATAATAATTTCACTTTATTATTATAGATAAATTTGTTCTAGATATATCAGTGTCATTCATCACCACTTTCTCATAAAAGAGTTTTTTTATGTATATCTATAGGTATTACCTTCCTTCCATGAGATGGGATAGAATCCCTTCACTTAAAATATAATTGTCATATTTTTTTCTAGTTTTATAAACTATTATTCCTTCTTATTATTTTATTTACTATAATTACAATATTTTTCTTCTTTATAATAATATTTTTAGAGATATACAATGGGTAGAAATACCTTCTCTTATTCTTTATAGAAAATATTTTGGAATTCCTCACCTTCAGATATTTGGATAAGAAATTTTTTCAAGTCTCTGTTATTTGTATTCCCATTTTATTTTTCACAAAAAAATTTGGTGTATTTGTAATCTAGTAGAATCCTTAGAGTTTTAAATGGATGATTTAAAAATTGAATTCAAATTAAAATTTAAAAAAATATTATCTTCTCTACCATTAATCTCAACATTTTGATTTTTCTAAAATCAATATTCACCAAAGTATTTATATTGGTGTTTATAATATGTAAATATTAATAAAAAATCAACTAAGAAATCAATTTTATAAAATATATTGGAACTATAAGACTTTCATACTACATTATTACTTGATCACATTGGGATTAATAATTCCAATCACCAAAAATGACCTTTTATGGGAAAAATCTATTGAAGATCCAATATAAACCACTTTATAAGTATTTAGTTAATTATCACCCATTTATTCATTTATACATCATTCACTTATATTTCTAATAAATCTATTAATAACACATAGGGTTAAAAAATTCACCCCTATGGATTTTTCTAAAAAAATTATCACTTTCTCCTCTCCTTTAGAGATGATAGAAAAATGGTGGAATTAATCCATGATCAACCTTAGATTTTTTTCCTCTAAATGTGTGAGTATCATGTAATGAAATTACCATCATTAATAAGTTAACCCTTATACTTTTTATTTATTATACAATAGGGATTATTAATAATAACACACCAAAATTTTAAAATAACATCCTTACATTTGATTTTTCTCTCCCCCTATGGGAAAATGTTGAAACACTATTGGATCCATTCACATGATAAGTCATTTTAAAATAAACCATTAACTCTTTTAACAATTTGTGAAAGAAAAAATCTGGTTGGGTTTTTCCAATTCCGGAACTCCCTCTACTCATCTATTGACCCAAATTCTATTTCAGATATATTGTCTCCTGAAAATAGTGATTTAGAGACCTACATAGAATTCAGACTATCAAAAAATCCTCTAATATTATTTTTCCTAGGATTATAATATGAAATAGATGTTTCTGTAATCATCTAGAAAATTTTCCATGCTTCTCATTGAAACCAAATCCATAAAAGCTTAAACGATTCATTATTCAAATAATACCTATACTAACAACCACCCTCACACCAAGATTTTATAAAATGAATATAAAAAAAAGATTGTGGTGAATACCATATGAATAATAAAATTATTCCACTTGTTAAAATTAAACTACCAACTCCAAATAAACATGAAATACATTATAAGAATCTGTATCCTTTGATAGGACTTAAAGAACTTTGAAAATCATAACAAGATTCCCTTGAATCTATAGCTTCTGATCCCAATTTTTCCCCAGTTTTTTGGATTTCACTTGTTGAGAATAAATCCTCTTGAATAGTAACATTTTTTATTCTAAAAATGTAATCAATTAATATAATTTCTTATAAAATATGAATATATAAATAAGAAAATTTATTCATGTTGTTGTTTCTTATACCAATACATTATCCTTAAGGCTCAATGCTAGATGAAAAAATGTAACCTTGTCCCCAATATTTCATTCAAAAATTTATAAAACTTTACAAAAAAACAATCATGCTTTTATACATTTTTTATATACACATACATGAAATTCCATAATCAATATATTTAAGTTTTTACAATATTCCAATATTTTATTATAACTTCCGAGCATGCCACCACTTCACCTAAACACATGATATAACTTCCCATGAGTCCTATAACCATATATGATCCTAAAAAACTAGATAATATTATAATAATTTTTAAATATATAGGGTTAGGGGATGTTTCTCAATATGTCCTTAATTAGTGGAATGATTATACTTAACACATAGCCTGATTCTAAATGAAATATAACTTGATGCCAATTGATATATTCAATTTTTATAAAGATTAAACTAGTTGTATCATATATGGAATTGAAACCTTTTCTTCGCATAATTCAAGAACATTTGATTTCATTTTTTAGACTAAAATTCTCACCAAAGCATGTACATTTTCTTCTTGATACCAATTTGGAATAGACAATTTTTAAAAACCACTTACTGTATGCACTTTCTTTAGATTAAATCCAAATGTTCCTTTAGCTAATATACAAGTGGGTTTTAAGCATACCCACCTCAAGAATCATATCTCCCCTTAAATTCACCATGAACTCAAAAAAATACTTCATAATATGTTAAATCATTTCAAGGGGGGACCTTTCATTTTCCTCAATTTGAGGATGACGGTGATCCATTATAGACCACAAATTTTCATTTACCCTTTATAATGGTGTTCATATTCATATCTAAATTATATTTTACAGAATATATTCTTTTCCCATTTTCATTGGGCCTTTTCTCTTCTATAAAATAAAAATTATAACATTTTCATCCTCTAATAGCTTTACCCATATGGATTTATCCTATCATAACATATTGATCTTTATTTCACTTTCTCATCTTGTTACTTTCTTCCCTTGAAAGAGTTATTAGGAATTTCAATTCTTAATTTTTTTGTAAATCCCTTTCCTATGTGGATTTTTTATTTTTTCATATGTGACTTCTTCATGTACTTTAAAATCCTTTTTTTATATTTATAAGTGATTTTGGTTTGACTCACAATTTTTAATTTCTTATAATACATCCATTAACATAGAGATTATATTAAAATGTGCAATAATATCTATGTTTCAAGGTGGGGTTTTATTGAATAAATATTTATTTATTAGTTTACTCCAAGATAGAACCCCCAGAAATATCCTCTTTATACAAGGTCAATATGGAAACAATTATTATAATGATAATAATATATTCTCTATTGTTTTTGGTAACTCAACCTTTAAAACTTCCCATTATCTCATGACAATTAATGTATTATCATGCTTCAAAAAAACTTGAAATGTGTTCTAGAATTTAATAAAAACATTACACATTTATATACCTTATATTGGATCTCATCTGATTAGAATTACCTAATGTATATATTACATCAAATCAATTTTAAACACTGTCACTATGTTCCCTTTTCATGAAAATGTCCATTGATCTCATCTTCCCATACCTCTAATGAGTTTCATCATAGAAAATCATATCATTTATTATGTTTCAAGACCATTAGAACATGATAATCATTTCATGTTTCACCCCTGATATAGAATACTTTTTCTTAATTTCATTATTACCTACTAAGGATAAATACAATTAATAAAATATAAAGCATGTTTGAGTGTAGTCCTACCCTTTAAATTGGATGGTTCCAATTATTTTTTGTCTGAGATAAGTTCCCCATCCAACTATTGAGTCTTTTTACTCCTTACACCATGTTTATAATTTAGATCATTATTTAGTTTTTTTCCGATATACATCTCATCATCCAATTTGTTGGATAATTTCTCATGTATATCACTCCTCTAATTCATATTAAAATTTAATTATGTGATAAAATATCTTGTAAATGAATTATATTATTAAATAATTTTATTCTTATAATCCAATTCTTATAGGTGTATGACAAGATCATTATTTTTATCCTTCAAATTATTTTACCTATTTTGATTATAAATACTTCTCATTAAGATCATTTTTTATTGTGTAAACCCTTGTATACATATCTTAAAATTTTTTATTTTCAGAATCATTTTTCTCCCTAAATCCATGGCCACTTCAATAAGAGTTTTTTTCATGCATTTTTCCTTGATGTATTTATTTTCTATAATTGGATCTATATTCTTTGTGACTTGTTCTCTACCATAAATTGTTTTTTAAATATTGATTCATATCCTTTGATAAGTTGAAAAATTCACTTTTGGAATCCTTTGGAATTTCTCATCATCCATATCCCTAAAATTACTTGGCATGTCATCCAATTAATTAATTTTTATAACATCATTAAATTCCCAATTTTAAGTTTTCATATTATCCTTAGTAGGATAATATATTACATCAATAAGATGTCAATATTTCAAAAAATGGATCAATAATATAGAACTATGATAGACTTGTTGATCCTATTTTCAATTTTTCCATTTTCAATGAAAACCAATAATTTAAGATCATACTAAAACATAAACTGTAAAACCTATTGAATCAATTAAAATAAATATAATTTTAATATTTGATAACATATAATCTAATACCAACTTCCATACATAAAAGGTATTAGGTGAGATATATCCTAAGATGTGGACAGGTGAATCATAGTATGAATTCATTTCAAAATTTTCACTTTTATTTTATATACTCACATACCTAATTGTTATTTACATATCAATTTATAAGGTTAAATAAATTTTCTCTCTCCTTTTTGATGGTCCAATTTCTAATTTACTTAACCACCATTTTACCAAATTTATCAATGGATTCTTAACCCAATCAAAAAATATCTGATTTGTAGAATAGAAAAAATAAATCACACAAGAAACACATATTTTTTATGGTTTACCACTATGGTTTAATCAATAAAGATTGCATTGAGGTGTTCTTATTCACTATAAACAATAAATGGTTTTTTCTAGGTCACTCATACCTAGGGTTACTCCCATTATATTGTATTTGGTCAGATTCACAACTTACCTAGGGTCACTCTCTATAACTTCCTCCTATTCAACCACTACTATTATAAATTAATAAAAATTTTCTTAGAAATAAATAAAAATGTCACCTTGTAATTGTTAATGCACTATATATAGATAAATTGGTGAAATTGATCAGAACTTGATCCCTTACAGGCTTTTTGTCTCCATCACTATGAATAGTGTCTTCTTTTAATGATATTTTACAGAATAACTTCACTTTCTTGTAGAATAATTATGGAACACTTTTTATGTTTTAGAACCTAAAATGCATTCCTCTTCTTTACATCTCAATATTTTTAGAAATTAACTTATTCTACATCATTTGAAGGATCTTAAATGGGTGAAAATAATTTATCCTATAATTTCTATTGACCTTTAGGTAATTTATCACTTTATGATATTTGAATATGAAATTTATTTTGGTCTCTATTTTCTGTCGTCCCTTTTCCTTTTACATGGCTGATTCTTCTTTCGTTTTAACCTAAACATTTATGTCTAATTTGATATAGAATATTTGAATTTTAAATTGAAATTTAAATATAAAGCAACATGAAACTTATCCTTCTTCAATCTCATACTTTGGATATTTCAAAAATCAATCTTCATAAAAGAATTTTAATGGGTAGTTATTATATGTTCAAATAATCACCAAACATACCTAAGAAAGTTAAGTCATCAAATCTATTTAAACTACCTAGATACTATACTTTACAACTTTAAGATGTTTTTCAGGGTGTGATTGAGTAGTTTCTAATAGTTATTTTTATATTCCCAAATATTTTATGGCATGATCCTCCCATTCAGATATATAATTCACCTAAATAGAACCCATGAAATTTTCATAGATTTCCACAAATGTTTGGAAAACATAGTTATTGTGTGAAAAATGAAATCCAAAACACTTAAAAAATACCACATTATCCATCATGGTATGAAATTTTCATTCATGATATGAGCATGTTTATTCTAGAGGCATGGTAATTTCTCTTTAATTAATCATAAAATGAATAAATACATCACAATGTGAATTTCAACTCTCTTGAAATCTATGTACACTTACAAAACTGAATTCTTAGTATGAATGGTGTCTTCTACTAGAAGAACGATCTTAAAGAACATTTAGGATTTTATATCCTTTAATTATTATATTTAATGTAAATCACATATCAAGCTTTGATATTCCACACCAATAATTTGGATAACACTTATAAATGTTACCATGATGTACACAAAAACATAATTATGATACAAAAATTATCAACAAAAATAATACCAACTTCTAGAATAATTTTTTGCTTCTTCTCTTTTGGTCTAATAACTACTATCAAAAAAAATCAACCTTATGTGGAAAACAAAACCATCAAAACATCCAACATACACAACTTTGAAAATTTCTTGTAAATAATCATCTATTTTCACTTTTTTTATCAAAAAAACCAATACCAACTCATAGGGTGCCAATAATGTTACAGTCCTTGAAAATGAAGAAAATATCAAAAACTCAATAATTATAGTTGATGAGGACAATGTTGTGAGTTGTGAACCTATTGAAGAAAATGTTGAGAATATATATATTCAAATTTAATATGTAGTTTTTTCTTACTCCAATGATGATTTTTATGATCATAAGTCCATGGGAATAATTTTTGGACTAGGGAAACATGTTGAAATTGATTTTTTTTATGATCAGAAACAAGGGGAAAAATTTTAAAGAATATTTATTTAAACTAATCACACTAATTTTAATTCATGTATTAAACACCAAATTGTTAATAAATATTTTGAGCATAGGGGAAATTCCCCTGATATAAATGAAGAGCTAGTTTAAATAAAAAATAATGTAACAATGGATATTATGTCAAGACCCAAGAGACAAATATAATTGGGTAGAAATGTATTTTTAGAGAAAAGATGGATGATAAAGAATAAATTTATAGAAATAAATTAGGTATTTTATATAAATGGTATTCATATATTGTGGTTATTTAATATTATTTGATCTTTTCTATAGTTTCCAAACAATAAACTACAAGAATGTTTCTTACCACTATATCTTAGAGATAATTTAAAGTAATATAAATTGATGTAAAATATTTTTTCATAAATGTGGATCTTGATGAATATATATACATTGAACAAGATAAGAGTTTTATATTGGACTCTAATTAAAGCAAGGAATGTAAACATATTAATGCCTTTTATTGATTGAAATAAGCTTCAAGAGTTATTCAAATTAAGATGTCATATTTATGAGGTTCATTTCAAATACATTTAACTATGGATTGATGAATAGGAAGTAGGATTTGGTTGATATAAAGGGGTTTACATATTTATATTAAAATGGAGGAGTTGATAATAGGATTTCAATATTAGGAGGATTATTTTTCATTATTAAAATATATGTTACATCTTACTCTAAGATGTAATCAATAGTTACATTAAACTCCACTAAACATGAAAATGTAGTGGTATATATTATAGTTGTGTAGATGGTCTAGATGAATTCATAACTTGAAGATATATAGGTTATTATTGTATTTCCTCTTTTTGATGGCTGATAATAAAAATTTCCATAAATCAATCAATGAATAGAGTTCAACATTTAATATCTAAACATAATTTTTCCTGAATAGATATAAGGACTTTAGATTTTTATTTATTATGGAAAATATTTCTTTTAAGGGAGGAGGGGGAACCTTACATTTCCTATAGTCCTAGTAGCACGAGGCCCATCACATGAACCAAAGGTCCATAGGCACAAAATCTAATAGATATCTCAAATCCCAGACCTTGACCCATGTAACTTCACCTCCCTAGAATCTGGAAAAGTTAAGGCTTTTTAGCTCTCCACTTCACATGGTTGGTCGGGTAGCATGTCCCCAATGCAAATCTTTATGGGTCTTGTTACCGGTGGTAATTTTAATACCCTCTCATTCTTCCAATCTGTTTAGATCTACTATGTTAGATTCTACTAACTCTTAATCCTCTTCTAGGGAAAATTCTTATATGGTCTTCCCTGGATACTTCCAAGTCCCTACTTCCTGAAGGCCCTGTGGCCTATAGGCCCTCGTCGCTCGAAGGAAATGTGTCTTTAAGTACTTTAATGCCTCAAAGGCTCTGAGAAATGTTGGTCCAAACTAGTGGCCAAAAGGCACAAATCAGATGAATAGTACTCGCTATTATAGTACCGAACAATACCTACTATGGTAAACTAGAAAGTATCACACACCTGATTAAGAACCGGGGTCTGATGGATGCAAAGAAGCATCCCTTACAACTTAGGTATGGTCTCATTGTCAAGATCTAAACATATTGTTATTTAATATTATTTTCTAAATGAAAAAATAAGTTTAATGAATTATGAAACTATAATCTATTCTATCTAATTGAAAAATGGATTATATTATCACTGAACTACTTACAAACGAGTTTTTTTTAATGTGAGGCTGAACATAGGATTGTATAAAACTTTACAACACCTAAGTATATTACTTCTTGAGTTGTTTCCTCTCTGTAATTATCTTTAAATCATAATAAGAACATTAGAACAATATTTTAGGGGGAGATATCATATCTCATATAGTGTCATTATGATTACCTTATATGTAATATACTTTAGTATGAATGTATTCATCTTGAATGAATCACCCCAAAATAAAATAGGAAGGTTAAATAAACTCTTCATTAATAAATCATTATATAAAAAGTCCTGATTACTAATCTCAGACACACCATTACATTGTGGTGTTCCAAGATGGGTGAGTTGTGAATCAATTTTATAAGATCTCAGATGATTAATGATTTCATAGCTCAAGTATTCACTACCTTGATCTGATTATAGGATAATAATACTCTTTCTATGTTTATTTTTTACTCAATTTTGAAACACCTCAATATTTTCAATTTTTTATATTTCTGTCTCATTAGAGACACATAATGATATAAATTAATTTCTTCATTAAAAGTAAAGATAAAAACTAAAAAACAAAACTTTCTTGTACACTCATTAGTCTAAATATATCACTATATATAATATTAAATAGTACATTATCCCCTTCACCATTTCTATTAAATGCTTCTTTATTAATTTTTACTAATAAAAAAGTTTCATAATTATCAAATTATTCATAATTAAATGACTCAACAAATA
Organism: Viscum album; assembly: GCA_963277665.1. NCBI lineage: Eukaryota > Viridiplantae > Streptophyta > Magnoliopsida > Santalales > Viscaceae > Viscum > Viscum album. Next base: position 1,896,337,322 of record OY728119.1, read on the forward strand.
TATTATTATAGTCCATAAATGTGTTTCTCATTTATTTTTCAATGATGGAATTTCCAAAGGTTGGTGGTATTATAATTAACTTTGACCATATTATTTTGAATGTTATAAATAGGATTATATCTATTTGGAATGTATAAATAACTGATTATATTCCAATTTAATGAAGCATGCCATTAATATATATGGAAAACCTATGTTATTAATAGTGAATTTAAATTATTACATATGTAAACAATATATAGAAATAAAATTTCTATTTATGGATAGAACATAATAATAGTTCTCAAATTCTAGAACTAATCCATTGGGTAAAGTCATATCGTAAGTTCTAACGTCTAATAAAACAACTCTTATTTGATCAAATACAAGAAGATATATTTCAACATTCATTGATTTATTTTTATCTCTAGTTATGTGTATTTTAGAACAAATGTGTGGTACACACCCATTATTTAAATCCCACAAGTCATAGTTTGTTAAAAACCATTATGTAAAATTCACATTTAATATCTCAGAATATATCTCTTTGAGAGCACTTTTGAAACCTAGATAAATGTTATTAACTATTTTTTTGGGCCATACCCATAAGTGATCTTAGTATCATGATTATGTAGTATGACATAATCTATAAAAAGGATATATTTTTTGGTGAGTATCGTGTTTTATATATTTTAATTCAGGACTATTAATGAAATATATCTCACTAAAAATGATATCCTCTTATATCATCCCCATTATGTAAGACAATATTCATATATTACTATACTCTATGTCTCTTTAGTTATTCTCCCATCACATAGATATTTATATAAGATTACATTCCAATATTAACAATTATTATTCATGGATTTTTTAGTAGATAAACCTTTATCAAAATCCATATTATGATTATAATCAACTTTCATCTTCCAGTAACATAATATTATTAGGGTCTCTCGACTAGTGTAACCCAAAGAAAATTCAAAGGATAATCTAAAAAAGTAAAATATTGGGGATACTTTATTTAGCATGACTCACACAAAAAGATAATCTAGAGTTTCTCATAACTTACATTCCTTAAACAATATTATCTGTGGGAGAAATATTTAGAATGACATGCCATTTTTTATGATCAAGGTCTTCATAAGTTCATATTTGGAAGGAATATCACACTTAATATTTAAGGGGGTTTCATTCATAGTATCACAAATTTAATATACATAATATTCATATTAAATTCCTAAATATTTCATATCATGTAATCTTTGACTCTAATGGATTTATTCCTTTGTGTGTTTGTGAATTTAACTATTTAGTTTTAGAATCCAAATTCCATCCAATAAATTAATTTATTTACACCACATTAATGTGTATCCCTCTTCATCCTAGTGGGAAGTCCAACATAAATTCCCTCTACCCTGGGATACATTACTCAAGTGATAATTCAAGTACTTATATCTCTAGAACCTAATATTGAAAAACAATATTCGATAACTATTCTGACCATAAAAACTTTAAATAAATATGAGGTCAAAGTAGAAGAAAAATAAATTTTATGGAGTTATACCTAGCATGTAATATAATTCCCTATATCCTAGAAGAAATTTATCACATAAATAATGAATAAACATTATTAATATTCAATAATGGATTTATATAGTTCAATAAAGTAAGTAATATCTTTTAAATAAATTAATGTTTCATGAATTTTAACATGAGATAAATTTTTATAAACAATTCATAAATAAAATATTATTATAAACATTTTATAATTAAGATAAACATTGTGTATTTAAAATTACCTTGGATATAAACACTTTATATCCACATTCCACATGAACTCATTTATTTTATTCATTTTTTGAAAATTCACTATAAATATATGATATTATTATGAATTATAAACTTTTTATAATTTAATTTATTTTATATAAACTATTTATATAATATAAATATCTCGTAAGTAAAAATTATTTAAAACCTAAAACAATGTATCATCAAAACTATTTTTTTAGATGATATCTTATTTAATATTTATTTTAATTCAAAAAATTCATAAAAAATTAATTATAAAAAAATCATATTTTTAAATATAAATTTCATTATATTTTGTCATTATTTACATAATTTAAGAATTATTTATAAATTTTCCTTACAATTTGTTAATAAAAACTTTATTTAGATATTTAAAGGAATGCCTTATAGTTTAGATAAAGGTAAAATACCAGTTTATATTATTTATGAAAATTTTATAAACCATATAAATTTCAAAATGATATTTTTAATATTAAATAATTAATTTTAATGGAATATTTATAAAAAAACTAAAACAATTAACCATAAATATTTTATTGTTAATTAATTTTTCAAACTAATTTATAAATTCTAATATTATTCCAAAATATATAATTATATTATTTATAAACAATATTTAAATTATAAGAAACTTTAATTATCTATATTATCATAGTATTAAAGTATACTATGTTAATTTATTAATGTAAACCATGACTTTAACTCCACATTACAATAATAATTTTACATAACATTGAGTGGAGATCTTAATGTAACATTATCATATAATGTAATGTCGAGAGGGGAAAAACAAGTTAAGATTTCATAAACCATATTCTTTATTTTATCTTGAAGGAAACACATTAATTAAATAAGGATTAATTGTAACATCCTATGTTTCTAAAAGGAAACATTATGTTTGATAGCATAAATGATATGCCACATCGATCTTAAACAAACAACAAATTATTATTATTATTTAATAAGGTAGTTATCGCATAGTCATTAGAATTGAAGGAAAGAATATGATTAACTATATTCTGAAAATATAATTTTCACAAGTATATATAATTAATTATTATATGAATAATTAATTATAAATGTAAATAAAACCCTTCCTAAAATAAAAGGAAATGATTTTCTGAAAAACAATTTAAATGTGCACAAGTGTGTTTTATACTAACAAATAATAAAGTCAGTCTTTTTGGATTATATTAACGAAAATTATATATAATATTTTCAATATAATATATAAAATTCAATTGATGTTTTTTCAATACATGATATAATAACAAATCCAATTTTTAAATATAAAAGAAGTATTTTTCTAAAAAATAGTTTTATAGCCTTTTGATATCGCACTTATTTTAAATATAGTTTTTGAGAATTTTATAAATTAATATAGATAAAATAAAATCTTTCATTGAAATCATAATATCAAAATTTATTTTACTTTATTTTTTTATTTTCTGAAAAATTTAATAATTTGATGAATTATGAAAAAATAATGCATTTTATTTGAAAACATATTTTTCATCAAAATAATTTATAGTGTTAAATTATATTTTTGATTAGTTTAAATGTATAATTATATAAATTTTATATCATTTAAAACAATTTAGTTCATTGGAATCAATTTCACATTGAAATTAGATTAAAAAACATCGCGAACTTTTGAAAGTTTTAACTTTAAAAAAAAACTCTTTTTCTCATCCCGTCAATGTGATTAATTTCTAAATAATCTATGAAATTTTTTAGTTTACATTTTTGAAAACTCAATTTTGTATTTTTAATAAAAGGATCCAAATTATTAAATATGTCCCTTTATTTTTTTTACATTATGAATTTTAACTTTAATCATTTTTGTTATAAACACTATTTAAGGTAAATTATGTAATTAATGGTAAAAAAAATATTATAAATATTATAAAATTAAGATAAAACTTATCCTAATTTCATTGGATGAGTGTGTGTCGACCAAATAATACTTGGGTAAAATTATAACCTTTTTAGGAAACTTAGATGAGAGTATAAAAGTTATAATATTATATTCAAAGAAAAGTTAATTTTGTTACAATTTTATTTTTATCAACTGAAATATTTTTAATATGGGGTTATATAGGGGATATGTTCAACTATATATATAATTTTGAAAGCTAAAATTTTTATATTTATCATGGTAATTTATTTTTGTATTTTAGAAAATAAATAATTAAATTAACGGCTTTCATACTGACAGTGCATTAATTGTTTAATTAAAGTAAATATCAAATAAATTATATTAAAACACTAAAATAAATTTAATTTTATATGATAAATTTCATCCAAAAATATTTTAGATGAATTTGACATTTTAGAGATATTATAAAATAATGGCTTTCAACATATCTTGTTTAATGATATTTTTAAAAAATCTAGTGATGAATTGCATTATAATTGACATTAATTAAATTTTAAAATAAATTATATTTTATTAAATGATAAAGAATTCATAAAAATATAAAATCTAGCAAACTAATTGGTATAATTCATTAAATGTCATAAATTACTCATTTATTGGACATTTTTTATTTTATTGTAATTATATTAATCGTCGAAGTGTAAAATACATTATATCAGGGTAAAGATTAAAATGATTAAATTAGTTTTAAAAAGGATTAAAAAATAATCAAAAAATGTATAGTTTTAAATGGATGAATATATTTTAACACATAATCATAAAATATTATAAATACCATTTTGGAGGCATTGGGAGTAGAACATTAATCTATATCAATTCAATATTTTGAATAATTCCAAGAGTAAGCCTCCCCTCTCTTATAAAAGTTCACCCATTATTCTCTTTTCATTAAAATTCAAAAATAATTTGATTTAACCCATATCTACCCAAAATTACTCACTAGAATCACTTTCCACATTCTATAGGCCTTATTTTATTGATAAAATCCTCCTTAGAGGTGTTAAGGTGTTAATCAAAGGAGATCATTCGAAGAAGAGGTATCATTATTAATCAAGTATTTCTATTTTATTTCTTCTTCTAATTCATTAAACTATTCCTCACCCATGCTTAAATAGTAAATACATTGTTCCCAATATACTTTGTTGTTATTATTTTAATATATTCACCTAAATACATCTCCAAATCAGTCAAATGGTAAAATAATTATCGTTCATGTGTACGCCGGACTACCACCTCACAAACTGATATAATTTTTTCTCTATCACTATCTCCCAAGACTGGTTATAATGATGGAATTAATATTTATATATGATAGTCATGAAATATATATCATTATTAAAGAATAATATATCTTTTATGTTTTTTCCATTCCATGCACATAAAAATGATAACGTTGTTTGTGCGTACATGTGAACAATCAACTCCACAGAGTAATATGATTCATTTTTCATCACCAAATAACATTGATTGTATATATAATTATATTTTGATGATTAATATGAGATTAATTATATTATTTTAATTATTTAAATATAAAATGATACTTACCTTCTGTAAACGCCCCGACCCCAGTTACCCAGACTCGGTGCATTACTTCGTAACATTGGCATGATCACAAACGATCAAGTCTCGAAAGACAGATTAGTTTAGTAGCCTTGAAAACACTAGATACATTCATAAGTCTTACATTACATCATAAAGTAAAAAAAACTACAATAACAAAGTCTCCATAGTCCACACTCATATCCTCTTCTTACTATCCCTGCAGGTCATTCATAAAATACTTCTTCACATCCTAGAAAATATTAAAACATTGAAAGGGGTGAGGTCAGATGCTCAGTAAGGATAACAATATAGCGGAAGCTTTCATAAATAAACATTAACATTTAAGGCAATTTATAACTAAAACAAAAGCCTTTTAAACTTTAACATTAGCATAATATGGGAAAAGTAAAATGAAATAATGCCATTTACTTACTCACATGGATATTCCACAAGTAGAATAATCACATGAAATATCAATAACCACTTTCATAATGATGGAATGCATAATGTCTGTTTCGGTGCGGATGTGCGTCGGGTTTCTGTTCCGACGCTGTTCCGCCAGGACGCGTTCGCGCGTGCGCCCGTCGACCCGAGGGGATGGGCGCGCGGCTTGTGGCCCCGCAGTCCCGCTTTCCAAAGGCAGGCGGCATCCGTCCCTTATTCAGGGGCGTCTGCTCCTTGATCGAAACCGGGATGATGGGATGTCGGCTCCACCTTCCGTGGATGTCTCCTCGGAACTCGTTGCCTAATCCGGGTCTCCCTCATAGATTTAAGACGTGCTCGTGAATCTCGTTCCTGGAGCCATGTCTCCATGGACACCGGTTAATTACGCTGCTTCCGCCCGGACGCTCCAAGGAGTCTGGTCGGGGCAGCAACCTGCGGTGAGGAGACCGGGTAGCTCTGGGTGCTGGGGGCGTGTCTTAACACTGCGGCTCTGCATGTCTGCCTTCCGTCCCTAATAGGGATTCTCGAAGGCGTGATGGCCTGTGGAATCCCATGCTGGGTGTGGGGAACTATGTTACCTGAGGTTTTCCTCAGCTTCCCATTTTTAACACGGGGTATGCCACGAGTTTAACGTCCAGCGGGGACGGCATCGGACTGATGAACACGAGAAGTGGATCAGATGATAGAACCCCTTGCGGGGAACCTCCGACGCTGGGGCCAGCACCTGGGCGGCTTCCCGAGTGAAGTGGAGTGGAATGAAGTGGCATGACCCCACCGGGATGTGGCGGCCCGGGTAAGGATCAGGATGGATGATGGAGTGAAGAGCTTGGACCCCGTAGGGGCTCCCTACGTACCGCGCGTTAGCGCGGATCAAAGTCAGCGTAGTTCGGATATACAGTTTAACGTCATGCTGGACGTCGGCAAGCCGACTCACGAAGAGGTCGAGGCTGCCGGGCGGAGGATTGAACCGAACCACCTCGCACAGAGGGGGGTGGAACGGCCGGGTGGATCACAGTTTCACGTCATGCTGGACGCTGAAAGGAGAAAAAGGCAGTGGGGAAGCACAATGGAATTACACACGTGCAGTCTCCCACAAGGGAGGATTCATAGGTGAATCGACACAAGTGTGAACCCGGGAGGGGTCCACTGATGGACGAACCAACGTGAATACGACCGGGACGACTAGGTGGTGGGCTTGAACCTCGGAGAGGCTTCCTACATACCCTGTTTAGGAGACAGGGATCAAAGTCCACGTAGTTCGTTCTGTCAGGACTTACGCACTGAGGCGGCCCGGATGCGGCAAAACTCAGTTGGAGAGGGACTCGGGCCGAAGGTAAGAGACCTCGATCCCTGTCACGCCCTCCACTGGTTTCGGCAGTGGGGAAGCACAATGGAGATACACACGTGTAGTCTCCCACAAGGGAGGATTCATAGGTGAATCGACGCAAGTGTGAACCCGGGAGGGGTCCACTGATGGACGAACCGACGTGAATACGACCGGGACGACCAGGTGGTGGGCTTGAACCTCGGAGAGGCTTCCTACGTACCCTGTTTAGGAGACAGGGATCAAAGTCCACGTAGTTCGTTCTGTCTGTAATACTCTACCCCCGTGGGCGAAGGCCACTCCAATCCTGACATCCCTGCAGAGACGAGCGGGTGGGGGCCACATCCAAACCAGGAGGGGGACCCTGCGTGCGAGGCACGGGATCGGGCGATGGGGACGGTTTAACGTCTTGTCGGACGAAGTACAGTTTAACGTCGTGTGTTGAGGACGAAGCGGACGGTTTAACATCTTTCCGGACGAAGTACAGTTTAACGTCGTGTGTTGAGGACGAAGATGCTTGGCAGTTTAACGTCTTGCAGCGCGGACGTGGTGCAGTTTAGCGTCCTGCAAGACGAATGCTGAACAGTTTAACGTCTTGTAGCTCGGACGATATGCTAGGCAGTTTAACGTCGTGCAGCTTGGACGTGGTACAGTTTAACGTCATGTTGGACGAAACACTTGGCAGTTTAACGTCTTGCAGTGCGGACGATGGTGATACCGCCGATGGGTTCGTGTCACTTCGCGCGAGCCTGGAGGGCCGCACGGGAAGACAACGCACGGTGCGGGCACCCGGGGTGAAGATTATCGGGCGCCACGCAGGCGGGTACCCTCAGGGGGTCAAAGGGGGCGACCCCGGTGGATTGCGCGCAAAAGAGAAGCGTGGCGCGCAATACCGCGGGTCGGCGCGCAAATGGGCAGGCTGGCGCGCAATTGGGCCAGCGCTTTGCGTGCGGAAGATGGAGATTGCGCGCACCGGGCTTCGGATAGCGCGCGGGGGCAACAGCTCATTCTTTAACGAATGGCCTCTTAGTAAGGGGGGGTGCGCGCAATCGGGCTGGATTGCACGCACCCGGGGGAAATTGCGTGCAAGAGGCTTCTTTTGCGCGCGAAGTCCTTTGGGTTAAGAGTTGATTCAAAGGAAATGAGCCAAAGGGACTGCGCGCGAAGGCGAACCCCAAGGCTTTATTGCGCGAAAGAAAGGAGGTTACTTGAAGATCGGCATTGCGCGCGGAGGGGGTTGGATTGCGCGAACGAGCGACTCTTCGAATTCCGGCAACCTTCAAAATGTCGGGGGTCGCGTTATATTTATAGGCAACCCCGGGCACGGAATCCGGTTCGCGGGTGCGGAATTTCCTTCGCGGGCGCGGAATCGGGCCCGGCGCGCAAGGGAGTCGCGTGGGCCACGGGCGCGCAAAATTGCGCGCCGGCCCAGCGCATTGCGCGCATCCCGGGAGGTTTGCGCGCGGCACTACAACTTTGCTCGGGGGTCTCCAAAATTCCGCGCAAGGCCTCCGGGCCCTCCGAAACATGCTTCCGACTCCAAATATGACCTCGCTTTCCGCATCCGGAGCTTCGTTTGGGAACAACGGACTTTTCTGGCGTCTACAAAAGCCCCCCCTCAGAATCTGATCGGTGAGAGGTCGCAACGATCGGGTTCCGAGGGAGACGCCGGAATGCCGAAGTCCTGGGTGGCGCGGGACTGTGGCGCGCAAAAAAGGGTGTCGGGCGCGAAATTCGCTGTCGCGGTCGCGCAAAGCGCTTTCCGCGCAGCGCGGACACCCGGCCTCACCTATAAATAGGGGCCATGGGTCCCCCGTACCGTACACCGGCCTTCCGCGCGACAAGATTTCAAGCTCTCGTGCGCGAAATTGACATTTCTGGCGCGGAATTCACCCGTTCGTCGCGCAAACCCATCCGGATTTCGGCCCGTTTTTGCGCGAACACCCGGGGTTTTACGCGATAGACTTCCCAATTGCGCGTCGTCCACTAGGATTGCGCGCCAACTCTCAAACTTCTCTATCAGCTTCGTCCGATTCCGCACGCCTCATCCCTTAACCCACACGACTCCCGGAGCTTCTGAGATGGCCGCGAATCAAGGGAATGAGGGGGATGCCGCCATTCGCAGAGCTGAGATGGCGGCGAACGAGGAGTTCTACGGAGCCAAGGAGATTGTTTCCAACAATCAATCCTTGTTCGACTTGCTGACGCCGGCCCAGAAGACATATCCGCTGTCGGACAACCTGCCGCTCTGGAACTTTGGCATCCTAGATGAGGTTCTGGTGCCAGGGTTCGAGGTTGATGCGCCACGGACCTGGGTGACTCGAGAGGATGAGCTTCCCCGCTATAACATCACCAACAATGGGCATCCTGCCAGGGAGACCAGGCACTTAGATGTCTATGTCCTGAACCCGAGGACGCGAACCATCGTCGGAAGTGAGCCTACTACGGAGAACTCTCTAGGTCTCTACTCGAGCACATATCGCCAGAGTGTCACCGACGACACCAAGGGATGGCTGAAGGACTGGGACTTGCGGTCTGGGGGCAATTTCACCAGTGAGTGGGCCTGGGAGTTCTGGGTACGCCACACTTGCGATCACTTCGCGGAGGAGCTGCGGTACATCGGCCTGTTTGAGGCGGTGTGGACGTCGCAGTTCCACTTCTACCAGCAGTCCGAGCTCGGGCCGGAGCTGTTCACCCGCTGGTCCCCGGATACCAACACCTTCCATCTTCACCATGGGGAGGTTAGCATTGGTCTCTGGGACATCCACTACATCGAAGGTATCCCGCTGGAGGGTTACCAATACGATGAGTTCCTACCCCCGAAGAACACCTGGGAAGACAGGTCACGGACTCCCATTCTGACATGGCATCTACTTGACCTGGCCACACAGCGGCTCGGGATCAAGGACTTCCACAAGGACATAGCCTACAAGGAGTGGTTCGGCCAGTTCTTGGAGCATGACCCAGCGGTCAAGATGCCAGGCAGGGGAAAGCGGTGCCCAACCGCGGCTCAGAGGAGCCGGAACGGGTCGTACTGGCGGGTCCTAGAGACAGGCGACTACCGCTCATGGGGGTACCGCGTCATCGAGGCCCGGGACCCTAATGTCCGGTACGCGGCGTTCCTGGCCGCCTTTCTGAGTGGGTGGCTCCTGCCAGTGCGGGACGCGAGAATGGGCGTCCGCCCGGCGACACTGGCGATGGCGGGCGCCATGGCCGCCAACAAAAGATACAACCTCGGTGTCCCAGTGCTGGCTAAGTTGTACGCCATCCTGGGACGCATCTCGCGAGGGGGGTCGCCACGAAGGATCTGTGGGCCCTTTCAATTCTTCCACGGTTGGGTGGCTGCTCACCTTGGTGGGTACACGTTTCCAAACGCCATCATTCCTCCGGGCAACGGCCTGCGACCCTCCCTGCTGAACATCACGGGGGTCGCTCCGATGACCCTAAATGAGGAGGGCGTGAGGATTCGGATTGGCAATCACGCCAATTTCAACTTCAGCCCGTTCCCCACTCCTGTTGGCCAGATGATCGACAATGGGTAGGGTCTGCTGGAGCAGCACAAATACTTCCTTAACATGCGGGGCGGGGTGCTCGTGGCTCGGATCGACGGGAAGGTGATCTGCGAGCCCTACGTGCCAACCCGGTTCGCCAGGCAGTTCGGGTGCCTTCAACGGATGCCGAAGAGGGTATTCACTGCTGTCCGGGAGGAGATGAACCCTGGCGTCCTTTGCCAGATGTGGCTAATGTTCGCCGCTTTCGTCTCTGGCGAGGTCATCACTCTCCCTCCTACCGGGGTCGACGCAGGCTTGGCAACCGAGTACGCTGAACACTGGGCCATCGCGTACCCCGAGGGGCTTCTACGGAAACCAGTTCGGCGGCTCGAGGTCACCCGTGTGGAGACCGGGCGTCAAGGAAGGAGGCGAGGCGTCGTTACGCGGGGGAGAACGGAGGCACGCCAAGCAGTGGAGCCGGCGCGAGCAGGGACTTCGGCGGCGGGCACATCGCAGGCTGCCGCTACGACCTCGGCGCCCAGAGAGGGGGCACGTGCGGTGGTCGAAGAGCGGCCCGGGAAGCAGGTAAGGCGTATGCTCGAACCCTCCCACGATGCAGTCTTCCCAGCGCTGTGGTCGGCCTGGATGACCCTGCGGCAGTCGCTGGGGACCGAAATCATCTGGCAGAAGATAACCAGCGAAGAAATCCATCTGCCAGAGGTCGGGCGCCTTCAGGTCACCGACAGGGTGAACTTCCACCGGCGGTATGCATATCTGATGGCCATGGACGAGTACGCGCGCCAGCGTGGTCAGCGTGCGGAGCCGTCCCTTCTGGTGAAGGTGATTCTCGGTCTAGAGCCTGCTCCAGAACAGATGCCGCCGGAGGAAGATGACAGTAACGACGACTCCGAGGAAGAGAAGGAGACGGGGGAGGATGAAGGCTCCGAGGGAAGGTCCCATCAGGGGAGCCCACGGGAGAGCGGCGAGGTGGCCGGCTCTGGCAATATTGATGTCATCGAGCTCCTCGAGGTCCGCTTCTATCCCTACTCAACCTGCTTCGTCCATTCTCTTATGCAGCTTCTAACCCATTTCTCCACTTTTCTCAGGAGTGCACGGATGTTGGTCAGGCGTCCTCAGTAGGAGTAGGAGAGGCGCCAGCAGGACAAGGCGGGGGCCAGACACCCATCATTGAATTGACAAGCACTGAAGGGTTCCCTGCTGCAACTGCTCCTGCGGCGGCCGGGACAGCGGAAGATGACGCTTTGGATTCCCGTAAGTCTCCTTACTTTACTGCTGGTGCTTGCCGTTGACGCTCCGTGACTAACCACGGCATGCCCTGTGCAGTGATCTCAATACTGGAGGCTTTTCGGGCTGCCGAACCCGGGCCATCCACGAGTGGACCAGTGGCAGACATGCCGCCTGCTCCGGAACAGACTTCTCACACCGAGTCGGCCCCACCAACTGCTGATCAGGGGGCAGAGGACGCCGGTGGTGCTGCCATAGGAGAGAGGTCGGGGGCTGACGAGGGTGTCAACGCCACTGGGGCGGGAGAAGAAGGTCGCCCAGATGTTGGGGAACCTATCCCCCGTGAGGACATCCCAGGGGCGGACCCCGCAGCAGACCTGCTGGCTGCCTTCCCTGCCTACCGGCCTGCCGACCCCGAGGAGATGGACGACTCGGACGCGGAGGCGGTCGAGGAGAGCCGGATAACGCGACACAGGGGGTGGAAGTGCATCCAGCGCTTCCTCAAGAGAGACCCATCGGAGTGGCTGGGGCATATGGGATCACTCCAAACCTGGCTGCGCTTCCTGTGTGACGGGGGAGCTGATGCTCAACGCCTCCATCTGACGGTCCGTGATTTCATGGCCGAAAAGATGCGCGAGAGCCGCCGACGTGCCGACGTCGCACAATGTCGGGACGTGTCGGAGAACACGCGGGCGCTCCTCGTGGCGGAGTAGGATGTCTGGCGTCTCGAAGGGCAGGCGGCAGAGAAGGAGGCCTTCGTCGCAGCGTGCACTGAGCTTGTGGAGAAACTAACGGCCCAGCTGGTTGACGCCCAGGTACAGCTGACGGAGGCGGGCCAACAGATGGTCACACTTCAAGTCGAGCGGGAGCGTGCACAGGCCAGGATCAGCGAGCTGCGTGCTGCGACCGCCGATGAGGAGAGGGCACGCAGAGAGCGAGAAGCAGCTCTTGAGGCCGCCAGCCAAAGGGTAGCGGTGTTAGAAAGACTTATTCAGCACGCTAATCCCTAGGGGCTTTGTTTTTGCCACTCCCAGAACATTTGCTTCCGCTACTCAATATTTCGATCCATTTGTATGAACCAATATATTTATCTGCATCTTTTGGCTTAACATGCTCAACCACAATTCATTGTCTCGCGGGAGCGTTAACCAAGCTTCAGGCATCCGTAATTGGGCCTGGATTTCTAAAGAAAAGAGGGAGATCATTCCTAGGAAAGGAGACCTCAGACCTAGTCAATGTATCATCCCCCCAACTTGTTCCGACACACGAGCGGGACAACGCTAGGGGCGTTAATATTTTATCCGAACATAGGGAAATGAGAAAGGGTGAATCGCATGTCCCGAATTCAGAAATCCACGACGGTCAGCCTTCCAGGAAATGCCCAAGACGGTAAGCGGAGAATGGATCAATCGACCATACTACTACAATAGACGGATCGAAGGTCATATTTGCAGGAGACGGATCACATGTCATCATCAATGCCGCTTTGGGGTTCCTTCAGACACAAGGGTGGAAATCCAGATCAATAGGGAATGCGAAGCGTGGGGCGAAGTGACGATTTGTTCGGACAGAATCTAACGCTCTCAAAATTGCGCCACCGTGTGGAAAGCGTATTAGGCGGATGCACTAATATGGCCGTGAATCACCCCAATTCTCAGACAGAACCTCTTTGACGAGGAAACTGTCGCTTCCCATCATTGCAATGGGGCATCCCGAGCTGGATCGGGGAGAATATCACAACTGCACCACTCTACCAGAAGCCAGGCCAGACGGCCGGCGACGAGGAGGGGCGGGACTTAGCGATCCCTGAGGCTGGGCCCGAGTCGAGATGCCCGGGCATTCCTACGTACTCCATCAGGCTGGAGATCAAGCCACACGTAGTTCTGAAAGTGCAGTTTTAACATCATGCGGGACGTAGAACCCTGTTTGGGGAGATCTTAGTTTAAGGTCGTAGAGCTTGGACCATAGGAACCTCAAAGCACGCCACATCGTGGTCCCATCCCCTGGATATGCAAAGATGCACTGAGGGATAGTATCAAGAGTGTCGAGGTTTTTCCTGGCCAGAATGGGAGGTGGAAAATGTAATGTGAATCATGCGGCCATTCACTCAAGGACTGGGGGCACCGGCGTAATAATATAGGAGTACTGCCGACCGTGGCGGAAAAGCAGCATCAATATCGCACTGACCGTTGATGGAATGAGGCAGCAAACGAGCATCAACTGCTCAAGCACAGGATTCATATCGATTTGCTGCCCGAGGCCCTTGGGGGCACCAGCCCGAGTCGGTGGGAGAGCACTGAGGCATTGTGTCCAGACCGCTCACGGGGGCTCCACCCAGGGCGTAGGCGATGGGTCCGAATGAAAGGGAGCACGAAGCCTGAAAAGTGGAAGGAACCTGACCAAGCTGAACCTGACCCTCCTGGCAATAAACCAGAGTACTCTTGACACCGGTGGATCACTGCAAGGGGCCGAGGGACACGCCTTGAGGGTGACCCGAAGGCGGCGGATTCCCCAGAGAAGGGGGAATCTCTAAGAGGTGGGGGGCTGGACCCGAAGTTTCAAACATCCGGGTGTTCCTACGTATCCCATAAGGATGGGAATCAAGCCACACGTAGTTCTGGAAGCGCGGCACAACACAATTGGGCACCAGCGCGGGGAAGGGTGCGGGTCTGGCCCTCGCACACAGAAGAAGCGGTATTTGATATTTCTTGTTTGTCCTTAAAGGTGGATGGTTTTTCTTTGTGCAGCGACATGCCTGTGATTAAGGAATCCCTGGCGTCGCCACAATAATCAAGCCATGAAAGGCATTGATAAATGGCGTGGTTATTAACCAGCGCCCAACGTGAGTGTCCTCTGAGGAGAACATCACGATGCAGTGCCGTTTCTCGTCGGGCGGCCAAGACGATCACGGTTTACGGTCGTGTGGTAGGACCAGACAACACAGTTTAAGGTCGTGTGGTTCGGACCATGGAGGAATACGCTTATCGCGATACGGAGGACCCAGTGGAGGTGGGAACATACCCCCGCCCTGCGGTCACGCACAATTCCAGGAGAAGGATCCCGGGATAGGGGCCTGCACATGTCCATCACCCGAGGGGCAGAGATGCTAGCCTCCAGCTATACTGGGCCCAGAACGCGATTGTTCGGGCGACTCCTTCCTCCTTATGGGGACGAGGGTCCAGCTACACATGGCCCTTAGGGAGGACATCAGCATATATCCTTGGTGCTCAGATCGTGGGAGCCTCGAAAGACACCATTACCCTGGCTGGCCTGCCTAACGTGTAAAGGTGTACTGAAGGTCAGAATGAAGAGAGTGTCGAGATTCCACTACAACGCACAAAGGCGAAGTGTGATGAGGACTGCGCAACCAATGTTCAGAGCCTGAAAGAGCCGACATGGCGATCAAGGATGTCGCTGACCATATTCGAAACATAACATCTGATCGCGTCAGCCTAGGACGGGGCAAGAAAACGAGCATCAACCGCTCAAGCGCAGGATTCATATTGATTTGCGGCCCAGGACCCGCCGGTAAATCGACCCGGAGTGGTAGGAGAGCACTGAGGAATCGTACCCAAACTGCTAACGAGGATCCCTTTGAGTGAAGGCTCGAACAATAGGAAGTGCGAGGCCCGACAAGCAACACAGGACTTGTCGGGATTGAATCTGACACCACGGTTCATAGACCTGAGTACCCAAAACATGTTAACAGATCACCGGAAAGGGTCGGAGGACTCACCCTGAGAGCGACCAAAAGACGGCAGATCCCCGTAATCAACCAAGAGATGGGGCTGGACCTGAAACACAAGCGTCCAGGCGGTCCTACGTATCCCATAAGGATGGGAATCAAGCCGTACGTAGTTCTTGAGAGGCAGTTTAATGTCATGCAGGACGATGAGGGGTGTGAGGTAGTCCCATACATGGGGGAGGTGTACGGTGCGGCCAGTAGACCGGCGTGAATGAGGGCATAGCCCCGCGTTCACGCCATACGCCTCGCACAAAAAGGAGGGGAACTGGGGCCAGAGGCCCAACGCGGGATAGAGATTCCCGAGAAATGGGGCTGGGCCTGAAACATGAATGTCCAGGCGGTCCTACGTATCCCATTAGGATGGGAATCAAGCCGCACTCAGTTCTTGAAGTGTAGTTTAACGTCATGCAGGACGAAAAGAGAAAAGGGGGGAGCGGAAGGCATCCCCAAACATGGGGGGCGTACAGCGTGGCGAGCAAACCGACGTGAATGAGGGCATATCCCCGCGTTCACACCATACGCCACATACCCAGAGGCAACTGGGCCAAGGGCCCGAGATGGGATGGAAATTCCCGAAGGATGGGGTTGGGCCTGAAACATGAATGTTCAGGCGGTCCTACGTATCCCATAAGGATGGGAATCAAGCCGCACGTAGTTCTTGAGAGGCAGTTTAACGTCATGTAGGACGATGATGCTTGGCAGTTTAACATCTTGCAGCACGGACGTGGTACAGTTTAACGTCATGTCGGACGAATGCTGAACAGTTTAACGTCTTGTAGCTTGGACGTTATGCTAGGCAGTTTAACATCATGCAGCTTGGACGTGGTACAGTTTAACGTCATGTTGGATGAAACACTTGGCAGTTTAACGTCTTGCAGCGCGGACGAAGTGCACTCAGGCAAAGTACTGCTTGAGGAACCTAGCGTTGGTGGGAGGAGTGACATGCTCACCATCCATAGTTGCTAGGGAGTACGCGCCATTGGGATAGACCTTGTGGACAAAAAAAGGTCCCTCCCACTTGGGCTCCAACTTGGGTGGCTTCCTGCCGGGGATCATTGGCGCTCTTAGAGCCAGTACTAGGTCACCCTGCAGGAAGGAGCGGAGGTGAACCTTCTTATTGAAAGCTCGAGCCATTCTGCTTTGATGCCTCTCCAAGTTGTGCAAAGCGCGAAGCCTATTCTCATCCAGTGCTTCCAACTCGACTAGACGGGCTTCAGCAGCTCTGTCCGGCGCTTGCTGGTCGTAGACCGCAGTGCGCAAGGACGGTAACTGGATCTCGATGGGCAGGACGGCCTCAGCTCCATACACCAGGGAATAAGGGGTCATCTGGGAGGAATTGCGAGTCATCGTCCGATAAGCCCAGAGGTCGTTGGGGAGCTTGTCCAGCCAACTCTTCTTGTTCTGACCAACCATCTTTTGCAGAATGTTAGAGAGGGTTTTGTTAAATGCCTCAATCTGTCCATTCGCCTGCGCATGATAGCGAGATGTATGGTTCGAGCGAATGTTGTACTTGGCGTACAACTTCTTCAACTCGGCTGCTCAGAAATTGGCTCCGTTATCCGTGAGGATAGCGTGAGGCACTCCAAATCGATGAATGATGTTGGAGGTCACGAAGTCAGCGATCGAACAGGATTTGACCTCTCTGAGCGGAATCGCCTCTGCCCATTTGGAGAAGAAGTCTGTGGCGGTCAGAATGAACCGGCACTGGCGAGCCGTCGCCGGCAGGTAAGGGCCCACAACATCCAGACCCCAGACTGCAAAGGTCCAAGAATACCTAGTGGTATGGAGAGGCTCCGGTGGCCAGTGCACAAAGTTCGCATGAACCTGGCACGCATGGCACTTCCTAGCATACTCGATGCAGTCATGGATCATGGAGGGACAGAAGTATCCCAACCTCCGAATCTGGTGGGACAGCTTCGGCCCAGTCTGGTGGGCACCACATGAACCAGCATGAACCTCCTGCATGACTCGTGGGATCTCAACTCCTTGAAGGCAACGGAGGAGAACACCATAAAATCCGCGCTTATAGAGGATCTGCTCCAGGCCGGGACTGCTCTGGAGGACAAACTGCGATGCGCGGCGTCGAACTCGCTCGCGCTCGGCCCGATCCGACGGGAGAATGTCATGTTGGAGGTACTCGACCAAAGGTGCCCTCCAACCAGGGGCTGATTCGACTGCCATATCTGGGGTACTCGGGGCTCCGGGCACAGGGGCAACCGTGGTGAGATTACTTACCGACGGGCCGCGATCTCCTTCCGGGATAACGAGAGAGATGAGCCTGCGGTGCGTCACGCGGATGATCAGGTTGTCCTGTTCAGGCTCTGCGAGTGACGCATCAAGGCTGGCCAAAGCATTTGCTCGACCGTTCTGCGACCGGGGAATATGGACAATTTCTGGCCAAGAAGGAAACTGGGCCATCAGGAGGAGGGTGCACTCCAGCAATGGCACAAGTTCCGGCTTCCTGACAACATAGTCGCCATTGATCTGCTTAACGACCAGCTCGGAGTCCCCTTTCACAAACAGATGGGGCACGTCGATTTCGAGAGCTAACTCGAGGCCGGTGATGAGGGCATGGAATTCCGCCTCATTGTTGGTACAGCCCTCTGACAACAGGAAAGAGTATGGCAGCACGGCTTGCTCCGGGGTAATGAAGACGATACCCAAACCCACTTTGTTGAGCTTAGGATTATCGAGTCTTCTACCGGTGGGGCTCCGGGAGGCACCGTCAAAGCGCATCTGCCAGCATGGATCGGCATGATCGACCGAGAGAACGGCCTCATCAGGAAAGCCTAGATCCAGCGGCTGATCCGCGGAGGTCGGGTGAGCAGCCAGAAAGTCTGCCAATGCTTGCCCTTTGATGGCCTTCTGAGACACATACCTGATGTCGAACTGCTGGAGAATCACAGCCCACTGCGCTAGACGGCCAGTCAACATAGGTCGGCTCAGGATATACTTCAACGGGTCTACCCGAGAAACCAACTGTACCTCGTGGTGCTGCAAGTAGTGCCGTAATTTCTGTACGGCAAATACGAGCGCCAGGCAGCTCTTCTTGATGGGGGAATACCGAACTTCTGCATCGAGGAGCATGCGACTGAGGTAATAGAGGCTATTCTCTGTTCCCTCGTTGTTCTTTTGGGCGAGAAGGGCACCAAGGGACCATTCCAGGGCGGTCACATAAAGGACCAGTGGCTTCCCGGATACAGGCGGCATCAGAACCGGAGGTTGAAGTAGGTACTGCTTGATTTCCTCGAAATTGGTCTGACACTCTTTATCCCATACATAGGTGGCACCTTTCTTCATGAGCTGAGAAAAGGGCTTACACTTGCCGGCCAGATTCGCGATGAATCGGCGTATATAGGCTAAGTGGCCTTGGAACCCTTGCAGTTCCCGGATGTTACCTGGGGGAGGCATCTGGCTAATCGCCTTGATCTTCTCTAGGTCTATCTCAATACCCCGGTACCTTACCACAAAGCCAAGAAACTTCCCGGAGGTGACCCCGAAGGCACACTTCAACGGGTTCATCTTCAGGCAGCGAGACCGGAGGAAGCCGAACACTTTCTCAAGATCTTTGAGATGGTCCTGACGCTGGCGCGATTTGACCACCAAGTCATCGACGTAGCATTCCACCAGTGTGCCGAGGATTGGCTTGAATATGCGGTGCATCGCCCATTGATAGGTGGCACCTGCATTCTTCAGGCCGAAGGGAATGACCTGGTAACAAAAGATACCTTGGGGGGGACTTGAAGGTAGTGAACTCCTCATCCTCAGGGGCCATCCGGATTTGGTTGTATCCGGAGTATCCATCCATGAAGGAGAGGGCTTGGAAGCCTGTCGTGGCGTCAATCAACAGCTCTGTCACCGGAAGGGGAAAATCATCCTTCGGACAGTGGCGGTTGAGATCGCGGAAGTCGATACAGACTCTGATCTGCCCGTTCTTCTTCCTGACCGGCACAATGTTGGCCAGCCATTTGGGGTACTGAACTTCCCTCACGAAGTTGGCATTGATAAGCTTGTCAAATTCGGCCTCAACCATGGCACCGTGGAATGGGTGCATCTTTCTGGGAGGCTGCTTGAACCCGTGATGGTTCGCCGGGAGACCAAGGTGGTGGACGGCTACCTGAGGATCTAGCCCCGGCATCTCGTCATAGCCCCAAGCGAACACATCACGGTGCTGTCTGAGGAAGTCCACGTACTGCTGCCGCTCCTCAGAGGACATGGCGGCACTGACCAATGTGGGTCTTGGATCTGCCTCGGTTTCAAGGTTCACCTGTACTAACTCATCGACCGTGGCGGAGAAGCCCTCCTCAAAGGCTGGGGGTGCATCTTCCACGTCCTCTCCACTTGGGGAGGGATCGTCCACGGGAGAGACTGCGTTGGAAACTGCATTGGGGCTACCAGATCCTGCTGGGCCGCTGGTGCTGGCACGGGCGGTCGCGGTCATCTCATCAGGAGACTCACAGGCCGTCGAGACCATGGCTACGTCCAACCGTTGAATCGGGAGGACGTAAGCGTCATCCAAGCTTGCCCAGGGATCACTTGCAACAGCGACAGGCTCAACCTCACCTGCCAGGATCTGCTTATCCTTGCTCTTGTAATAGTCCGCGTCCAGATAGCGGGCTTCACATGAGGCAAAAGGAGAGGCATCTCCCTGAAGCACGCCTACTCGACCATTAAGGGAGTATTTAAGGCATTGGTGGTATGACGATGGAACCGCTGCATGAAGGTGGAGCCATGTCCTGCCCATCAATGCGTTATACGCAGTGTCTTGAGAGACTACCATGAATTCGGTGTTGGCAAACAGGTCACCGAACTGGGTCTTCAAACGTATCTTGCCGACCGGAGTTTGCTCGGTGCGGTCGTACCCCTGGATCCTGAGGTCGGAGGGAATCAAGTCATCCTCAGACAACCCCAATCTCCGGAGCGTCCGAGTGGGAATCAGGTTAATCCCGGACCCCGTGTCGACAAGACAGCGCCGAACTTCAAGGCCATTGAACTGTCCAGTAACATACAGCGGACGAATGTGCCCCTGTATAGGAGGGTCTTCATCCTTACCAGAGAAAGAGATAACTGCCTGACATTCGGCGTCCTCAATCGTTTCGGCGTGAAAGGCCTCTGTAGCCGCAACCTCCGTCTCAAACTGGAGGGGGATCTTCAGGGCTTCAACGAGCGCCTCGCGCATCTCATGTGACATGCGCAGAGCCTCAAGGATGGAGAGCCTCACTGGGATGTCGGCCAAGTGCTTCAGGACATCATACTTTTTGGCCAAGCGCGATCCCCTGGTTGCAGGAGGTTGCTCTGCGGTTGGAGGCATGACGGGCCTTGCCGGTTGGACCGGCGGCCGACTGGTGCCTGGCGCATCTCGTTGTTCATTGGTTGAAGCCCGGGAAGTAGTCACCGTACTGGGGTCAGGAGGCCGGTATGGACTCGTGGTAGGGCGGAGCTGATCGCGACGCAGCTGAGGCGGTTCTGCCTGGTCCCACACCACAAACAGTGGCGGAGGCGAATCCGTCGTCCCCGGATGGGGGGGCTGCGCACGCTGAGCTCGGTTTTGAGCCTGCTGCCTAGTCTCAGTGACGTGCACGGCCTGGCTGGAGGTACCAACAGTTGTGCCCCGGCGACTCCTGTTGTTGCGGTTCCTCCGACGATGGCGACGACCTGGGACACTAGGGAGGTCCACCTGGTGTTCTTCAACGTCGGGAACTAAAAAGGGATTTACCAGCTTGACGGTATTAACCGAAGCATACCCAACACTGTCATCGGACGAATCATCCACCACTGGGCGGATCCGGGGAGGGATCCCCATCTCTGGGGGCCTGAAATCGCCGAGAGTGCGGGATAGCGGCGGAACTGGCGGGGCGCACTCTTCCTTCTTGCGCCGCCGCCGTTTGCTCTTCTCGGAAGAGGCAGGCTGGGACGACGATGCCGAAGCAGCACCCGCAGATTCTGGGGGCTCAGGCTGATTCAAGCGCGCACGGATGATTCCATGGGCGCGAATGATCGTCTTGCGGGCCATCCAATTATTATACTTCTGGGATCCGCGGTCGGAGACCAGCTGCCATTCGTCCTCATTGCCGCTATCGTCATCTGATCCCACGAACACGCCCGCCACTTGTGCTAGAGCTGGGCCCAACCTGATTACATTGTTTTTAATCTGGTCTTGGAGCCAGTCCTTAAACACGTAGCACCGCCGGATGGTGTGCCCCAGGGCCCGATGGTAAGGGCAGTAGCTGGGGTTATCCGTGAGATGTGCCTCCTCCGGCCTCCAACACTCAGGCAGTCGCACAATCCTCTGCTCCAGGGCGCTCCGGAAATAACCGGGGACCTGATCCTCGTGAAATTAGTAAGTCAGGTATCGCGGGCCCCTGGGAGCGTGGTCTTGACGAGGGGCTGGAGGGGCCTGCCGAGGAGGCGGACCCTGATTATCTCGCCTAGGTTGTGGCGGTACATTACGCGGAGGGGCCGGCCGGTTCTGGGGCTGCCGCTGCTGGGCCAAGAACTGAGCCCGTGGAGGCGGATTCCTGTGAGGCTGTGGAGCTGGCCTCACCGGCAGCAACTCCAACTGCCTGGGGGCCTCTATCTGGGCAACAGCAGTGGGCTCAGCCCTGCTGACTCTCCTTGCAGGGATCATAGGAGGCAGCGGATGTGCCTGACTGGCCTGTTGCAGGGCTTCCTCAAGACGTTGAGCTTTGTCTGAGAAGTCCCTGAACCCTCCAGGGTAATTCTGAGTGATCAAGGAAGGGACCAGCTCGGTCTTGACGTTCCCGACGCACATTGTCAGCAACTGCTCTTGAGTCAATGGCATGTCAAGGGAATACGTGAGACCCTTCCATCGGGCGACGAAATCCGCGACTCGCTCATCAGGCCTCTGCTTGCATTTGAAGAGGTCTGCGATACTCGTCTTCCGGGTCGTGGAACTGAACTGGTAGAGGAACTGTCTACGAAGGTCCTCCCAGCTAGTTATCGACCCGACGGGGAGCTGGCTGTACCAGACAAATGCTGGCCCTTCCAGTGTCTGGACAAAGCAGCGAAGCTTAGCGGCCTCCTGATGCGCTGGATTTCCCAACATAGGCCCGCACCTCGAGTTGAAATGGGCCAAATGCTGTGGCGGATCTCCAGTCCTGTTAAAGGGGGCGAAAGTGGGGTTCCCGAATCCCGGAGGTGCCGGCATGTCATCCACCCATGCTGGGTATGGCTTGTCGTCCAGTGGGATTTCCACTTGCCGAGTCTCCAAGGCTTCCAAGCGGGCGATGAGTGCCGCCATCGGATCGTCCGGACATGGGTTCCAGTCCTGGAGAGGATCTCTAACCATGAGCGCATTGCATGGCCCTTCAATCGGGTCGTCGACCGGGTCGTCGAACTCGTCAGCTCGTGGGATGGCGGGCGGAGCGGCCCTTGGGGCAGCGGGAGGAATCCGAGCGGGGTCCCTCAGGTAGTCACACCGCTCGGGAGGGTGCGGTGAGACATACCGCGCCCTCTTGCCATAGGCAATGGCCTCTCCCGTGTCGGCAAACACGGCATAATCGCGGTTGCCCGGGAGAGCCTCATCGAGGGGTGGTTGTTCCTGTCCCTGTTGTCCTGGCCTAGGATAACCGTAGTCAGGCCGCCGCTCTGCAGCGCGCTCGGCGAGGAGCTGTTCAACCAGCTTCTTCTGCTCGGTGAGCTGTTGACATAGCGTGGCCTTCTCGGGATCCTCCTCTGCCCTCTGCATGGAGGCAGATGGGTCGGCGGGCTTTATAGCCCCGCCATGCTCTTTACCTTTGCTGACGTTCCGGCTCAACGTCAGTGCTTCAGTGGGTGCGGGGAGACCCAGGAGGCTCCTCTGGTGACGAGTAACTCTCACCGATGGATCCAACGACGGCTTGTCTTCGGGGGGAGATCCCCCGTTGAGAAGTTCCAAGTCGTTCCCCTCTCCCGACAGGTCAGCCATATTGACCGTTTCCGTCCCTGGGGATGTTCCCTCAGGGCCACCCAGTGAATCGGGCTGTCGGCGAATCGCACTGAAGCGTAGGGCAGCGTACTGCCCCCATCCACGGATATGTACGTGGGAAGTGGCTTCCTCGATAACCTTGCGGAGTACTTGAAAACACTCAACACATCGTTGTTGGAGGGCCTCGTGGTGCCCAAATGACCCAGGGTGCCGAACCGCGGGGAGCGTGGCCAGGTCAATTTGACGGCACTGCTCACCAATATCCTCCAGGTGCGCTTGACTCCCGGGATATGGCATTTGTAGGCGGTGAAGACGGGATTGAGTCTCCCGGAGAGTTCGGCGAAAGCATTCGAACTCATCCGGGGTGAGCGATTCGGGTGCATCAAAGTCCGGTCCTGTGACTGGCCAAAACTTCTCAGGGAAGTGGCCCTCTGCAAGGACGGTCCAGAAGCTCCACGACTCAGACTCGGGACCCAGGTTTCCTTGGTCCTCTTCAACGACTGGGAATGGACAGGGAACCGGCAGTGGTGCCAAGGCGGGCCGCCGGGCCGACGGGCTGGCCGGCGGTGAATACGGAGAGCAGGTCGATTGGCCTCCATATCCCGGGCCGCCCTCTGAGGGTGGCGGTGCCCCAGATACCACATCACGATAGGACGGGCCGGCGAGCGAACATCCTGCCGTAGTGTCGGTGCTCGCCGAGGGTGCACTAGATCGTGGTTCGACCGTCGGTCCCCAGAAAAAGTCTTCGGCTTCTCCGATCGAGGAAGAAGGCGCTTCCAGAGGGGCCGGTACCAACCGCAAGCTTGATCCTTGGGGGTCTACCAGGCCCTCACTACTCCGGATATACCTTCGGAGAGAAGCGGGGATCGTATCGATCTCGCTCTCGGGAAGTACGAGGCTGACGTGCCGCATTCCTACCCCTGCCCCTAACTGGCGGGATCGGGGGGAGGGCTCCGTCGCCGAATCATACTCCGCCTCTGTATCAGAGAAACAAACCGGTCGGATCTCTATCCAGAATTCCGTAACATTCTTCCCTCGACGTCGACGCCTCGCCTTCCTACCCCTGGGTGGTTCTTCGGGACATGGTTGATCTCTGTCCTGGCGTCCTCCGGCCGCACCGGTGTTGGGGCCAAGAGGACTGGAAACCAAGGTGCGAGGAGCACCGGGACAGATATCAAAGGGGACGCGGGGAGAGATGATTCCGGGCAGGCCTCCGGGCCGGGATCGGAAGGTGGGGTGACCCATGCCTCTTGGATCGGCCACACGGAGTAGACCCTGTTGGCGAATAGCGCTACCGCGAGGTGGTCCGCGGTGGCTATTGCCTGTACCAGAAACCAGGAGAGTCAACCCAACCTGCCTTTGGGGCGGTCGGGGCCTCGATCCAAGTCGGGCATAGAAGTGCCCCTGCCCAGGATGCGCAGGGGCCTGGTGACTGGAGCCAGCAGTGGCTTGAGCCAACGCGGCTGCTGTTGCTAGGGCCCCAAGGTGGGCATCCTCTTCTGCTCGTGCCCGACGTTGGCGTCGGGACAAACGAGTCGGGATGAGCGGCGCGGGCAGGTGGAGAGCCCGTTCTTCGACTTGAGAAGCCTGGCGGCAGTGTCGTCGTGGCCTGACAGAAGCCCTTATCGCGGATCCCTGGAGCGAATCTCGGATAGGGTGGTCCCGGACATCTTCCACCTCATCCGCATAGGGGAAGGAGCTGTCAGAGCATTCCGGGGATAAACTCCCGAAGCGGTTGGACGTCGAGGTAGGCAGCGGTGCCTCCCTGCGCGGCCCTCGGGGGCGGCGTTGGTGGCGAGGTGCAACTTCCTCGAGGTCTAGGCGAGCCATGTCCCTGGTGGGGATGACTCCCTCTTCCTCATATCTCTGCACCAAGTTGTTAATCACCCTTCTCTGGATGACCTCCGAGGGGGAGAGAGGGTGTGGTTGCCCCGCAGTCGCGGCTGCTGGGACGGCTGTGGAACGGGCGGGACCGCGCGGAGTAACCGCGTCGGTGTTTCCCATACCCCTGCGCCAGTGGGCAGGTGGCGATCGGGCACTGGATCGGGCGACTTGATTCCTGAAAGCAGGGAGAAAAACCCATTAACACTGACAGGAAAAGGAATCGACAACCAACCATTAGTGCCACGACGCCTTCCGTTGGGGGAACCCAGGCCATCGACGTCGTGAGACGGAGGGCCCGATTTCCCTTCCCCAGCCCCTGGCAGGTTCTGTGCCCCAGTGCTGAATGCTTGGCCGGGCAACATGCTGGTCTTCCAACACCTCTGAAAGCAATCGGTCTTCGTATTGAGGAGAAGAGATTCACGTCGGGTTCACCATTTTTCTGTTTCGGTGCGGATGTGCGTCGGGTTTCTGTTCCGACGCTGTTCCGCCAGGACGCGTTCGCGCGTGCGCCCGTCGACCCGAGGGGATGGGCGCGCGGCTTGTGGCCCCGCAGTCCCGCATTCCAAAGGCGGGCGGCATCCGTCCCTTATTCAGGGGCGTCTGCTCCTTGATCGAAACCGGGATGATGGGATGTCGGCTCCTCCTTCCGTGGACGTCTCCTCGGAACTCGTTGCCTAATCCGGGTCTCCCTCATAGATTTAAGACGTGCTCGTGAATCTCGTTCCCGGTGCCATGTCTCCATGGACACCGGTTAATTACGCTGCTTCCGCCCGGACGCTCCAAGGAGTCTGGTCGGGGCAGCAACCTGCGGTGAGGAGACCGGGTAGCTCTGGGTGCTGGGGGCGTGTCTTAACACTGCGGCTCTGCATGTCTGCCTTCCGTCCCTAATAGGGCTTCTCGAAGGCGTGATGGCCTGAGGCATCCCGTGCTGGGTGCGGGGAACTGTGTTACCTGAGGTTTTCCTCAGCTTCCCATGTTTAACACGGGGTATGCCGCGAGTTTAACGTCCAGCGGGGACGACATCGGACTGATCAACACGAGAAGTGGATCAGATGACAGAACCCCTTGCGGGGAACCTCCGACGCTGGGGCCAGCACCTGGGCGGCTTCCCGAGTGAAGTGGAGTGGAATGAAGTGGCATGACCCCACCGGGATGTGGCAGCCCGGGTAAGGATCAGGATGGATGATGGAGTGAAGAGCTTAGACCTCGTAGGGGCTTCCTACGTACCGCGCGTTAGCGCGGATCAAAGTCAGCGTAGTTCGGATATACAGTTTAACGTCATGCTGGACGTCGGCAAGCCGACTCACGAAGAGGTCGAGGCTGCCGGGCGGAGGATTGAACCGAACCACCTCGCACAGAGGGGGATGGAACGGCCGGGTGGATCACAGTTTCACGTCATGCTGGACGCTGAAAGAAGAAAAAGGCAGTGGGGAAGCACAATGGAGATACACACGTGCAGTCTCCCACAAGGGCGGATTCATAGGTGAATCGACGCAAGTGTGGACCCGGGAGGGGTCCACTGATGGAAGAACCGACGTGAATACGACCGGGACGACCAGGTGGTGGGCTTGAACCTTGGAGAGGCTTCCTACGTACCCTGTTTAGGAGACAGGGATCAAAGTCCACGTAGTTCGTTCTGTCAGGACTTACGCACTGAGGCGGCCCGGATGCGGAAAAACTCAGTTGGAGAGGGACTCGGGCCGAAGGTAAGAGACCTCGATCCCTGTCACGCCCTCCACTGGTTTCGGCAGTGGGGAAGCACAATGGAGATACAC
This sequence comes from Viscum album, assembly GCA_963277665.1. Classification (NCBI taxonomy): domain Eukaryota; kingdom Viridiplantae; phylum Streptophyta; class Magnoliopsida; order Santalales; family Viscaceae; genus Viscum; species Viscum album. Next base: position 1,896,364,435 of record OY728119.1, read on the forward strand.
ACGTGCAGTCTCCCATAAGGGCGGATTCATAGGTGAATCGACACAAGTGTGAACCCGGGAGGGGTCCACTGATGGACGAACCGACGTGAATACGACCGGGACGACCAGGTGGTGGGCTTGAACCTCGGAGAGGCTTCCTACGTACCCTGTTTAGGAGACAGGGATCAAAGTCCACGTAGTTCGTTCTGTCTGTAATACTCTACCCCCATGGGCGAAGGCCACTCCAATCCCGACATCCCTGCAGAGACGAGCGGGTGGGGGCCACATCCAAACCGGGAGGGGGACCCTGCGTGCAAGGCACGGGATCGGGCGATGCGGACGGTTTAACGTCTTGCCGGACGAAGTACAGTTTAACGTCGTGTGTTGAGGATGAAGCGGGCGGTTTAACGTCTTGCCGGACGAAGTACAGTTTAACGTCGTGTGTTGAGGACGAAGATGCTTGGCAGTTTAACGTCTTGCAGCGCGGACGTGGTGCAGTTTAGCGTCCTGCAAGACGAATGCTGAACAGTTTAACGTCTTGTAGCTCGGACGATATGCTAGGCATTTTAACGTCGTGCAGCTTGGACGTGGTACAGTTTAACGTCATGTTGGACGAAACACTTGGCAGTTTAACGTCTTGCAGTGCGGACGATGGTGATACCGCCGATGGGTTCGTGTCACTTCGCGCGAGCCTGGAGGGCCGCACGGGAAGACAACGCACGGTGCGGGAACCCGGGGTGAAGATTATCAGGCGCCACGCAGGCGGGTACCCTCAGGGGGTCAAAGGGGGCGACCCCGACGGATTGCGCGCAAAAGAGAAGCGTGGCGCGCAATACCGCGGGTCGGCGCGCAAATGGGCAGGCTGGCGCGCAATTGGGCCAGCACTTTGCGCGCGGAAGATGGAGATTGCGCGCACCTGGCTTCGGATAGCGCGCGGGGGCAACGGCTCATTCTTTAACGAATGGCCTCTTAGTAAGGGGGGGTGCGCGCAATCGGGCTGGATTGCGCGCACCCAGGGGCAATTGCGCGCAAGAGGCTTCTTTTGCGCGCGAAGGTCTTTGGGTTAAGAGTTGATTCAAAGGAAAGGAGCCAAAGGGACTGCGCGCGAAGGCGAACCCCAAGTCTTTATTGCGCGAAAGAAAGGAGGTTACCTGAAGATCGGCATTGTGCGCGGAGGGGGTTGGATTGCGCGAACGAGCGACTCTTCGAATTCCGGCAACCTTCAAAATGTCGGGGGTCGCCTTATATTTATAGGCAACCCCGGGCGCGGAATCCGGTTCGCGGGCGCGGAATTTCCTTCGCGGGCGCGGAATCGGGCCCGGCGCGCAAGGGAGTCGCGCGGGCCACGGACGCGCAAAATTGCACGCCGGCCCAGCGCATTGCGCGCATCCCGGGAGGTTTGCGCGCGGCACTAAAACTTTCCGCGCGGGTCTTCAAAATTCCGCGCAAGGCCTCTGGGCCCTCCGAAACATGCTTCTGACTCCAAATATGACCTCGCTTTCCGCATCCGGAGCTTCGTTTGGGAACAACGGACTTTTCCGGCGTCTACAATGTCAGACTATCATAACCACGTAGCCAAGGCCTCGTGCCAAGACCACAAATAAGATTTTGTCAAGGCCTTGTGCCAAGACACTAGTTTGTCTCATGAGACCTACCGATGCATCGAGGAGCTATAGCGGGCTCCACCCGTCACTTATTAAGTCCAATGCATTCCTCATATGAACATGTTTAAACATATCATAAACCAAAACATAATCATATCACATAAAATATGCATAAAGGAAACATAACATTTCCACATTTCAATCACAAGATATCAATAAAACACATTGATATAATAAAAACACTTTCAAAACCATTTTCAATGCCAAAAATAAAAGAAAGTTAAAACTTTGTATTTATTTTTCATTAAAAAAAAGTTATGGCTTGTAGAGGAAGTCGAAACACAAATAATGGTCACGGCGGCGGAGAAGTCGTTGTCACCGCATACGTAAGACCAAAACATTCCTTTTTTAATTTAGTAAAATCCTTTGTAAAAAAAGATTCCTTTTTTAATAAATGTCAAAGTCAAAGGGGTTTATACACTTTATAAAAGAAAGTTGTGTATAAAACAAAATATGCCTCAATGAAAGGAGATTGAGACGAAGACCCTTATAAAGATCATTTTTTTAAATAAAGTAGATCTATTATGTGTATTCACTATAAGTACACATAAATAAAGTACAAATACAATATAGGACATAATAATATCACGACATAATTTGAAAGTAGGAGATTAACCCAAAGAATAGAAATTGGGTTAAGAAGTTCCCTTACCTTGCGTCCTGTCTTGACTCGGCCGTTCTTTAACCTCCTGAATAATAAACTAGATATAATTTATAATTTATTAAGAACCTTTTTCAAGTTTTTAAATCCTTTTATATCACGTATTACCATGTTATGAACATTATGTAATTATTTATGTTAATAACAGTCGTTTTGTCGATCTTTGGTACTTGAGTCAAAAATATACTTCTTATAATTACAAATTGTTCATGTGGTGAAATATCCATTATATCCAGAATTATATTCATGATGTAGATATCATATATATCATATATATCCAGTATATACATTCATTTATAATATTACATAACATTTAGAGGTAAGAAATCAAATGCACTGTTCATGAAGATGGTAAGCCGTACGTACGCATGAACGCTACTTACATTTCTATTTCGTATTTAATAGAATGAAATCATAATATTATAAAGGTGTATTATAATTACAGTATAATATCATATATAATATCATTTACTCCATCCTTTATAAATCCCACATATGGCATTAACGATTCATATCACTTTGAGGGGGCGGTAGTCCGCACTTCCTAAAATGAAAATATCACGTTTACCCATAATGGAAACAATAAAGGTATGCCATAAATGAGAAATACAGAAAAATAAGGAAAACATAAACATAATATATATATCACATATGAAAATAGTTTCATCAAAATGGCCACCATTAGAGGTGTTAAATGAATATTGAACAATCATCGTTTTGTGAGGCAGTATTTCGCCACCCACAGAAACAGTATGTTCTTTAATCATTAGACGAAGGTGTGTGTAAGTGTAAACCAAATCCTTATCATAACAACATACTAGTATATTTTAGATACTGGTTTTGTTACAAAATAATTTAATAAAAATATTTTAAGGGGTTGGAGAAGCAAAATAAAACAAAACAACATTAGAGAAGACATTACCTTAAAATCGGGTAACTCTTTTTGATTTGAGACAAAGGCTTCTTTGGGAAAAATTCTGCCCAAATTGAGGTTTCTAGGAGTAATGGAGGGAAGTTGGGAGAGTATTTGGGAAGATTTTGGCCGAGGTAAATGTCTTTGAAGGTGTGAATAAGGTGGTAGAGGTGGGGGCCTTTTATAAGAGGAGAGGAGGGGAACTCTTGGAAAGTAATAAAATGTTACTTTATTATACAATGCTTTTCGGATTCTAAAGGTCCCACACTTATATAATTCGAGGCTAAGGTGATAAGGGTTCGAAATATACTCATCCAATAGGTTTTTGACAAGTGTAAGTCTTATAGTTTACATTATCTTTTCATTTTATTTAAATCGTTAATTAATGAGGTAATCGCTGCATCATCATGGTGTCATAAATAATTTAATTTATTTAATGTCTAAAAATTATAAAAAAAATATCATGAAGTAGGAAATATTTTTATCTTTCTAATGAATATTTATAGTAAAAAATATGACTTGTATAAACCCACATAAAAATTGTTTTAGTAAAACAACTTATGTTTGTGACATTCTTATTTTAACTTTAAATAAAAGTTATTTATGTCCTTTTCCTACCAAAGTGGCTCCATGGGGTCCTCAAGTTGACCCATGGATTGTCTTGGTCGGCCATGACTCATAAAATAGGGGTAGGACAAGTGTAAAGGTCATTTCATATTTTTATAATATCATTTTTATCTTAAATTTCACTAATTACCTTTAATCGTGATTAATTAAACTTAAAAGTTACTATTCACCAAAAAATTATTTTAATCCCATTGAACCACATTTTACTTCCTAATGACAACCATGTATGTCGGATTTTTGAAAATCAAATCACAAAAGTGGTAATATTTCATTTAAATGAAAAAGCAGTTATTTAACTACCACTTAGTGGTTTCACTATTCATCAAAAATTGAAGTTTTTCAGAACAATGCCAAAATTTCACCCTAAGATATAATTGATATTACGAATTGAAAAATGATGGCTATTTTACAAAATTCCAAACATATAAGTTGCATTAATTAATTTTATAATTAATTCCTGCTGTCACAGCAAATAGCGTGTTTTTAAGAAACAATATATATCAAAAGATTGACAATTGTTTATGTCCAATTTCAAAGTGAAATTAATTATAATGAACACAATTGGATAAAATGGTAAAAATATATTCTAATTATAATTTAAATCCACTCAATATTATAATTTATCACTATAAATTAATTTGATTAAAAAAGTTGTTTTAAGTATTTTTCACTATTCATAAAAATTTGGAAGTTCTCAAAAAATTACAAAAAATTCAACATAGGATAATTTCGACATTCCGAATCCAAAAATGAAGTCCATTTTGAAATATAAAATTTATAATATTTCAAAAATTAGGTATTACTATTCATAACGGCTACTTTGATTGGTTGTGGTGTGTGTTAGAACTCGAAGTTGCGTACAATGCAAGCTATTGCATTATTGAATGAGAAGCGTATCGTGGAAGCTCGGGGTGTTACATTCTCCCCTCCTTCAATAAATTGCGTCCTCGCAATTTGAAATTTTTCTTTGAAAATAAAAGGTTAAAAATAGAAAATACCTTTGTGTAAAACCCACATCAGAAATAAGGTTAATAAAAATATAACATTAAAAGATAGAAAGATAAGTACAAAGGTCACCCGAGATAGCCCATACTAGGATTCTAAAAATATGGATATGGAAGAAAAAAAAACCATCATGGTTTGACGGAGAGTTGTAGAAAACAGGATTAGGAGAAAGTTAACCATAAGAAAATCACAAACTTGTGATTGGTTAGACGGTCATTGAATCCCCAGTTGGAAAAGTTAACCGAAAACGTTTTTGTTTTAAGTAACCTTTCATAAAGTTGAGGAATTTATTTAGGAGATTTACTAAGAATTTAAGGGAATATACATACATGTCATGTAGACTTTCATTCTTTAATAAATTTTTTACCACAAACCCATCTTTCACTCTAAAAGGTAATAGAACTCAAAAATATTCTATTTATCCTAATTGTATAATATTCCAAATATTAACACATACGATTTAGATTAGAAAAACTATTTTGTAATAACCAGGGACTTCATGTAGGTTAGTGGTAGTTAATAAAGGCCTGTCGCACTATGGTTGTGGGTTCGATTCCTACAGCTTTGTCCGACGCGACGGGTTATGCCCCACCCTGCAGGTTGTCCTTTTCCTAAAAATATAGTATTATAATATTCCAGAAATAATCTTCAGAAATGTTTTAACCTTAAACAATACTATTAAAAGTTCAACTTAATCCATCCCAACCTTTATAGTTATCCAAAATACCTCTCTCCATACTTTCTCTAAAAGGTCTCTTAATTCCAAAATCAATTTATCAGATTCCCCAAACAAAGTAAAGTTTCTCTTATTGTCACATACTAAAAATATGATTACCTTCATCATATTAAAACCTTAATGAAAATAAGTACTGCAGTACAATCCTTATATATATCACATTATTCTTATAACCAGAATATAATCCTTGAGTCCAAAAGCACCAATACATTAATTATTCTACTTCAATTGTAGTAACAGCATAAGATTGTCCTTGATCCCTTGGCCTTTTCTGAGGTAAGTTCCCCTGACGCTTAGGACATTCATTTGCATAATGCCCCATTTCCCTACAATTGTATCATTCAACATTGATAGCCTCTTTCTTTCCCTTGCAATCACGAGTCTGGTGACCTTTTTCTCCACATTTATAACAAACTCCCATTCCTTTTAGGCAAGTACCAGGGTGATTCTTCCCACAATTATCACATAATGGAAAATCCTTCTTTCCCTTTTTCCCTTTATCCGTCTCTTATTCCACAGTTCTCTTATTCTCTTGCTTTACTTTATTGTAATAAGATTTAGAGAATTCCTTTTCTGTCTTAATAGCACATGAGACTATATCTTCGTATGTTGAGAAAGATTGTGATACTAAAGCTCGACGGAAAAATGGTTTTAACCCATCAAAGAAACGATCAATCTTACTTCTTGGGTTACGTATATAATCTGCTGCATGCCTCTCTAACCTTGTAAAGTTATCCTCATACTTTGCGACATTCTCATCCTCCTTTTATCTTAGACTCAGAAATTGCCTTTCCATATCTGCTCGATGGTCATGAGGAAGGTATTTTTCTAAGAAAAGATATTTGAACTCTCTCCATTCCATACTTGATACTTATTCATATTCCTTTGGATTTTGAATCAATGACCACCATTGATCAGCATCTCTAGTGAGGCGGTAAACTGCCATGATAACCTTTTCCCTTTCACTACTCCCCAAGGCGTGGAATATTTTCTCTAAGGAGTTTATCCATTTCTCAATTACTAATGGATATGTACCCCCATTAAATGTTTGCGTTTGTTGCCTCATGAAGTGTTCTAACATTGATCCTCCACGTTTCGGATCATGGTGCTCCATACGAGTAAGGTTATTATTCATAACCTGAGTGAGTTGTCCCAGTATGGTAATAAGTTGATCATCACCAGTTGTATCTCTAGATCCACAATAATTATCTTGAGCAGGAGGGAAATCCCTACACGGAGTGCGTGCATTGATACGGTTTCCATTCCTTCCACTAGGTGCCATTTCTAAACAATGGCATAAACTAGATTAGTTTATAAATCAAAATATATAATTCCATACTTGTAAAACACTTAACACTAATTGAACTATTTATGGATATAATCCATATTCATAAAAAATGTTTTCTTTGAGGAAGTATCTACTCATAACCCTTCATAGTGGTTTGTAAAGAAAATGATAATATCCTAAGCATATCCCCTGGGAGTGTCGTAACCAAGAGTGTAGCAAGGCCCATTGTCGTGCACCAGTTCCCGTTCGAGTCTAGCTCAAAGCGGTGTTTTTGGGTTTTACCCCTAGGTACATATCCTGCTCGTATCCAGACAGGGATGTATTTCTCGGAAACATCACAAAATCTCTATAATACCAAAATTCAATGAAGTTCTTCTATACTAATCCTCAAAGTCTATCTTCGGGATATGTGCTCTAATCAGATTTTATCTAAATCTATCTTCCAAGGTTAGTACTAAACTGCCTCTGATACCAACTATAAATGCCCCGACCCCAGTTACCCAGAGTCGGTGCATTACTTTGTAACATTGGCATGATCACAAACGATCAAGTCTCGAAAGACCGATTAGTTTAGTAGCCTTGAAAACACTAGATACATTCATAAGTCTTACATTACATCATAAAGTAAAAAAAACTACAATAACAAAGTCTCCATAGTCCACACTCATATCCTCTTCTTACTATCCCTGCAGTTCATTCATAAAATACTTCTTCACATCCTGGAAAATATTAAAACATTGAAAGCGGTGAGCTCAGATGCCCAGTAAGGATAACAATATAGCGGAAGCTTTCATAAATAAACATTAACATTTAAGGCAATGTATAACTAAAACAAAAGCCTTTTAAACTTGAACATTAGCATAATATGGAAAAAGTAAAATGAAATAATGTCACTTACTTACTCACATGGATATTCCACTAGTAGAATAATCACATGAAATATCAATAACCACTTTCATAATGATGGAATGCATTATGCCAGACTATCATAACCACGTAGCCAAGGCCTCGTCCCAAGACCACAAATAAGATTTTGTCAAGGCCTCGTGCCAAGACACTAGTTTGTCTCATGAGACCTAACGATGCATCGAGGAGCTATAGCGGGCTCCACCCGTCATTTATTAAGTCCAATTCATTCCTCATATGAACAGGTTTAAACATATCATGAACCATAACATAATCATATCACATAAAATATGCATAAAGGAAACATAACATTTCCACATTTCAATCACAAGATATCAATACAACACATTGATATACTAAAAACACTTTCAAAACCATTTTCAATACCAAAATAAAATAATGTTAAAACTTTGTATTTATTTTTCATTAAAAAAAAGTTATGGCTTGTAGAGGAAGCCGAAACACAAATAATGGTCACGGTGGAGGAGAAGTCGTTGTCACCGCATACGTAAGACAAAAACATTCCTTTTGTCATTTAGTAAAATTCTTTGTAAAAAAAGATTCCTTTTTTAATAAAAGTCAAAGTCAAAGGGGTTTATACACCGTATAAAAGAAAGTTGTGTATAAAACAAAATATGCCTCAATGAAAGAAGATTGAGATGAAGACCCTTACAAAGATCATTTTTTTAAAATAAAGTAGATCTATTATGTGTATTCACTATAAGTACACATAAATAAAGTAAAAATACAAGATAGGACATAATAATATCATGACATAATTTAAAAGTAGGAGATTAACCCAAAGAAAAGAAATTGGGTTAAGAAGTTCCCTTACCTTGCGTCCTGTCTTGACTCGACCATTCTTTAACCTCCTGAATAATAAACTAGAGTTAATTTATAATTGCTTAAGAACCTTTTTCAAGTTTTTTATTCCTTTTATATCAATTATTACCATGTTATGAACATTATGTAATTATTTATGTTAATAACAGTCGTTTTGTCAATCTTTGGTACTTGAGTCAAAAATATACTTCTTATAATTACAAGTTGTTCATGTGGTGAAATATCCATTATATCCAGAATTATATTCATGATGTAGATATCATATATATCATATATATCCAGTATATACATTCATTTATAATATTACATAACATTTAGAGGTAAGAAATGAAATGCACCGTTCATGGAGACGGTAAGTCGTACGTACGCATGAACGCTACTTACATTTCTATTTCGTATTTAATGGAATTAAATCATAATAGTATAAAGGTGTATTATAATTCCAGTATAATATCATATATAATATCATTTACTCCATCCTTTATACATCCCACATATGGCATTAACGATTCAAATCACTTTGAGGGGGCGGTAGTCTGCACTTCCTAAAATTAAAATATCGCGTTTACCCATAATGGAAACAATAAAGGTATGCCATAAATGAGAATTACAGAAAAATAAGGAAAACATAAACATAATATATATATCATATATGAAAATATTGTCATCAAAATGGCCACCATTAGAGGTGTTAAATGAATATTGAACAATCATCGTTTCGTGAGGCAGTATGTCGCCACCCACAGAAACAGTATGTTCTTTAACCATTAGACGAAGGTGTGTGTAAGTGTAAAACAAATACTTATCATAACAACATCCTAGTATATTTTAGATACTGATTTTTTTACAAAATAAAGGAATAAAAAGAGTTTAATGGGTTGGAGAAGCAAAATAAAACAAAACAACATTAGAGAAGACATTACCTTAAAATCGGGTAACTCTTTTTGATTTCAGACAAAGGCTTCCTTGGGAATAATTATGCCCAAAGTGAGGCTTCTAGGAGTAAGGGAGGGAAGTTGGGAGAGTATTTGGGCAGAGTTTGTCTGAGCCAAATGGCTTTGAAGGTGTGAATAAGGTGGTAGAGGTGGGGGCCTTTTATAAGAGGAGAGGAGGGGCACTCTTGGAAAGTAATAAAATGTTACTTTATTATACAATGCTTTTTGGATTATAAAGGTCCCACACTTATATAATTCGAGGATAAGGTGATAAGGGTTCGAAATATACTCATCCAATAGGTTTTTGACAAGTGTATGTCTTATATTTTACAATATCTTTTCATTTTATTTAAATCGTTAATTAATGAGGTAATCGCTGCATCATCATGGTGTCATAAATAATTTAATTTATTTAATGTCTAAAAATTATAAAACAAATATCATGATGTAGGAAATATTTTTATCTTTCTAATTAATATTTATAGTGAAAAATATGACTTGTATAACCCCACTTAAAAATTGTTTTATTAAAACAACTTATGTTTGTGACATTTTTATTTTAACTTTAAATAAAAGTTATTTATGTCCTTTTCCTACCAAAGTGGCTCCATGGGGTCCTCAAGTTGACCCATGGATTTTCTTGGTCGGCCATGACTCATAAAATAGGGGTAGGTCAAGTGTAAAGGTCATTTCATATTTTTATAATATCATTTTTACCTTAAATTTCACTAATTACCTTTAATCGCGATTAATTAAACTTAAAAGTTACTATTCACCAAAAAATTATTTTAATCCCATTGAAGCACATTTTACTTCCTAATGACAACCATGTATGTCGGATTTTTGAAAATCAAATCACAGAAGTGGTAATATTTCATTTAAATGAAAAGGCATTTATTTAACTACCACTTAGTGGTTTCACTATTCATCAAAAATTGATGTTTTTCAGAACAATGCCAAAATTTCACCCTAAGCTATAATTGATATTCCGAATTGTAAAATGATGTCTATTTTAAAAAATTCCAAACATATAAGTTTCATTAATTTATTTTATAATTAATTCCAGATGTCACAGCAAATAGCGTGTTTTTAAGAAACAATATATATCAAAAGATTGACAATTGTTTATGTCCAATTTCAAAGTGAAATTAATTATAATGAACACCATTGGATAAAATGGTAAAAATATATTTTAATTATACTTTAAAACCACTCAATAGTATAATTTATCACTATAAATTAATTTGATTAAAAAAGTTGTTTTAAGTATTTTTCAATATTCATAAAAATTTGGAAGTTCTCAGAAAATTACAAAAAATTCAACATAGGCTAATTTCGACATTCCGAATCCAAAAATGAAGTCCATTTTGAAATATAAAATTTATAATATTTCAAAAATTAGGTATTACTATTCATAACAGCTACTTTTATTGGTTGTGGTGTGTGTTAGAACTCGAAGTTGCGTACAATGCAAGCTATTGCATTATTGAATGAGAAGTGTATCGTGGAAGCTCGGGGTGTTACACCTTCCTTCCATAATGATCCTTAAAAATGGTAATGTTACTCATGCGTACGTACGACCTACCGTCTCCATAATTATAACATTGTAAATGTTTCCTAACCATACATAAATGGTTTGATTTAAAAGTAAAATTGATATATAAAAAGTAATTATTATATCATAAATATTACTCTGGAGATGATAAAATGACTCAACTTAGACTATTAACATCATACAAAATTCATTTTGGATTCATTACCAAATATCATCAAAACTCCTGACAATCACCTAAATAATTAACTAATAGTTATAACATAATAATAAGTGATATAAAAGGAACAATAAAAATTAAAATGTTCTCAAGAAAGTCAATAATTAACTAAAGTTTATTATTCAGTAATATTAAGATTTTACGTGATGAGTTGGACTCAGGGTGAGAGATTTTCTTTTTAAATACCCTCTTTTAATGTTCCTTTTTAAAATAATTTTACATATTTCAATGATAATGTTTTTTAAAACATAAACATCATGAGTGGTTTCTAACTATTTCATGACACATTATTATTTTAATGTTTTCTATATTTTTTTCATAGTTATTTTTTTGAATACAAATTATTTCATTATTATGTCTTTGATATTTATATTATAAATGTGAATTTTACACACAAAAAAATATTCTGATATCTGAAAGCGTTTTTCTAAAAAGTTTAAAAGAGTTTTCAATGGTTTTATGCATGATATCTTCCTTATAAATTTTTTATTATGGGTTTATACCATTATATATCACTATATGATGGGTTGAGGCCCATTATAGCTCAATATATGACAGGTTGAACCTAATTACAGCTCAAGATATGATAGGTGATCCCCATTATATCTCTCAAATTAATTGGGTACTCTAGATATGGAATTTGATTGTATGGTTATTTCATTTATAAGGGTTAATGTAATAGTTACATGGTAATTATTTCCCAATCTACCTTCACATTTTTTTCAATGCATGCTAATGAGTTTTAAAGAAAAGGTATTTTAATAGTTTTCAGGATTTCATTGGAATAATGATTTCATTATTTATGTACCTTACTAATCATTTTGTGCTCACATCAGATTTTAGAATATTTTTTTATGGTATAAGTATCGTAAAGAGAAATAAGTAATTTAAGTTGGTTGTTATGAAGATTTTTTATAAAAAATAATCCATGTTTAATTTTAACAGTTTTATATTGGAGAAAATGTACATTGTTTTAATAGTACCCACTTTGTATAAATGTGGAATGTTATGTATGAAATATAACCTAATTATCTAAAAAGGTAAATTAAAAAGATCTTAAAATGTGAATTCTTGTTCAAAAACACTATAATATGTAATGTTTAAGGTTTGGTCCTAATAGCTGGTATCATAGGACGGTTTCGACAACATTAGAGATTAGGATATCTTCTTAAGTTTTAAGGATATCATTGTGGGTTTATAATTTTAAGTATTATCATAAATTCAATGTATTAAAACCCCATTTTATGATTTATGTTACGAAATTATAAGGTGACTAACCATATTATTGGAGAAATTCATTTCAATGTAATTATGGGTTATCATATTTTGTAATAGAAAATTAATTTTATGAGATAACCTTTGATGATGAAATATATTAATGTAATTTTTTAGGATGTTTATGAAATTTTTTTTATTTTTATAAGGTTTATATTAATATACATTTAGAAAAAATAAAAAACTACGGGATGGGTGCCAACCCATCACGTTTGGAAAGGTTTTGAGAGTCGAACCCAAAACTGAAGGGTGACAAGGGTGCATTGCCTACCACAGGCCTACATGAATTCTCAGTTAGTATTATTTTTTTTGTTAAATGATTTTATGGATGAAAAATACATTTATTTTCCTAACATATGTTTTATCATATATATTTCCATGGAATTGGAATATGATTTGGTGATTTATTGAATAATTTTATTTCAGGAGACGTTCACTATTTTGGGAGTCCTAATGATCAAGGTAAATAGAATACTATGGTATTTTATTTATGGAATATATATTTATTTATATTTTGGAAGAATATATGATTTTTTTGTATACTTTTGATGATTTATGGAAATAGTTAGTGTATCTTGAAAATTACTAGGGAAATTACTTTTTCATATAAGACTTCAAGAGTAATTGTTTTATTTGGAGATAAATGTTAAATTTATCTTACAATACTATGTGATTAAATCCTTCTAATTATTGGGTTTTTATCTTATTTATAATATTTTTGAGTAATTTTAAGGATAGTTATTTTTTGAATGTTCAATGTTGAACTTCAGTCATTACAGTTAAATTTTGGAGATTAATTTAGTTTTTCATCATATAAAGGTATATTCTTTTGGGGAATTTTCTTATCTTATCCTAACCATTATGGTTTTCGTTAATGTTTTACAATACAATAAATATATAGTTAATATTTTTTGGATTATGTGATTCTATATAAGTTTCTTATAGTGCTCCATGCATGAAAAAATCATCTTGAATACTCATTTTTTAGAGAAAAATATGAGTATATGGTGAAATTTGATTAATAGATGAAACTATACATGTTAAGTAAATATATTTATTTATGTTCTTAGTCGAGGAAGTAATTAAATTACTCACCTATATTTAAAGGATCATAAAAAAATATCCATTTATTTTTCTTACAAAGAAATCATCGACCTTTTAAACCATAAAATATTTATGGTTTTTTTAATATTAACTTTATCATAAACATGTTCTCTATCAATATCACCCATAAATTGATAGTTATTTTTCCTTAAATATCCATGTTTTATTAAATGGAATCCTCTTATATGTTCCCTCAGGTGAACTTTGTACTTATATTTATTTATTTTAAAGTTGGTGTTTCATTAAAACATTTTTTTGGATTTGGGATTTCAACCGTGGTAGTTTTAAAATTAAATCCCCTATTTTTCAATTATGATTTAAAATTATGAGGAGGAAATTTATTATGGGGTAGGATAATATTAGATCCTGAGTTTTTAAAATGAAACATGATGTTCGATACCGTACATTAAATTCCACATCGATCTTAAAAAACAACTGAATATTATTATTTTATATGTTAGTTATGGAATATATTTCAGAATAGTGAAAATGGATATGATTAACTGAATTATTAAAATATAGTTTTTATAAAAGTTTATATAATTATTTATTTGTGGACCAATTAATTACAAATGAAAATAAAACACTTCTTAAAATAAAAGGAAATATTTTTCTAAAAAATGTTTAAATGTGAACAAGTGTGTTTTATAAAAAAATAGTAAAATTTTATTTTTTGGTTATATTAATGAAATATATATATTAATGAGGTAGGCTGTTAACAACAAATTTTCCTGGCATATATGCGGCGTAGTGGATTCAGTCGGTGGGAGGCTGTGATGCTTTCCACGGCAGAAGAAAGGGTGATATTTTTGGGGATGATATCTTGATGGTTTTCAATGTGTATGGGTTCATTTTTTGGACCATGGGATCTTCATTATTCCTTCCTTGGAGGATTATTTTGTGGGTCTTTATTCTGCTTGGTATTTTTTATTGGCATTATTTTTTTCAATGTTTTGGTTTGGCGGTGCTTTTGTGTTGCATGATTGTTTTGTTTCATTGTATTTCTATTTTATTAAATAATTTTTTAGGACCGAGTTTGCATGAGTCCTGAACTTTCCTGGTATAATAATGGATCCAATTTTAAATAAAAAAGAATTATTTTTCTAAAAAAATAGTTTACCTCCTTTTAATTGTACACATATTTTAAATATAGTTTTTGATAATTTTTTAAATTATATTTGACAAAATGAACTTTTTTATAATTTATAATATCAAAAATTACTTTGGTTTAATTTTTTTTATTTTTTTGATAAGTTTCATATTTTGATGAATAATGAAAAAATAATGCATTTTAATTGAAAATAACTTTTCATCTAAATAATTTATAGTGTTAAATTATATTTATGATTAGATTTAAAGTATAATTACATCAATTTTATATATTTAAATCTAATTCAGTTCATTTAAATAAATTTTATATTGAAATTGGATAAAAAACAATGTGAAATTTTGAACATTTTTACTTAAAATTTTTTTTTCTTGTTCTGTCAATGGGATTACTTATTAAGTAATTTCTGAAATTTATGTGGATAAATTCTAAAAAAAATATTCTATATTTGGAATCATAAATTCCAAATTTATAATTATTTCCCTTCTATTTTTTACATTATGAATTATAACTTTAGTAATTTATTTTATTAACACGGTTAAAGACAAATCGGGGATATTAGGGTAAAAATAATATAATAAATATTATAAAATTACACAAAAACTAGTCCTAATTTCTTTGGATGAGTGTGTTTCAATCAAATGAATCCTTGGTCCTAAATTATAACCTTTGGAAACCACTTGGATTAGAGTATGACAATTACAATATTATATTCAATGAAAATTCAATTTTTTCACACTTTTGTTTTTAATAAGTAAAATAATTTTATTATGGGGTAATATAGGGGATATGTTCAACTAAAAATAGTATTTTTAAATATAAAATGTTTATCTTTATCAAGAAAATTTATTTTTTATTTTAATAAAATAAATAATTAAATTAAAGTCTTGCATTATGATAATGCATTAATTATTTAATTAAAGAAAATATCAAATAAATTATATTAAAAATACTAAAATAAATATAATTTGAGATTACAGGTGACATAAAAAAATTATATTACTTTGACATTTTATTAATGATTTAAAATAGTGGTTTCTAAGATATCATGTTTTTATGATATTTTTAAAAATTCAAGTGATGAATATTATAAAAAATGACATTAATATTATTTTAAAATAAATAATAAATTTTTTAATGATATAGAATTTATGAAAATTAATATTTTCCTACTGAATGGGATATGTTTTTAAATTTCATAAATAACTCATTCATGGGTCATTTATAATTTTATAGAAATTATATTAACCCTTAAAGTGTAAATTACATGATATCATGATAAGAATTAAAATAAGGTTAAACAAGGGTTAAAACTAAAAAATAAGGATTAAGAAACAAAATAAAAACTTGTATAATTTTCATTGGATGAATATATTTCAACCCATAATTATTTTATATTATAAATATATCATTTTTTATCCATTTGGGATAGAAAATTAAATTAGTATTTTTTATGAATTCCAAGAGTGCACCTCCCCTCACTTATAAAAGGGTACCCCTTCTTCTCTTTTCTTAACACCTAAAAACAAATTTGGTGTATAAAATATCTTTCCAAATACCTGATTATAAAACCTATCCATGTTTTAGTGTCCTTATTATAGTCATAACACCCTTCTTATAGGTGTTATGGTGTCAATCAAAGGAGATCATCCGAAGAAGATATATCGTTTGTAATCAAGTATTTCTATTTTATTTATTCTTACACATAATTAAAATCTTCCTCATCCATGATGAAATAGTAACTATAGTGTCCTAAATATAATAATATTTTATTATGTGAATATAATCACCTAAATCCATCTCCACTTCCATCAAATGGGAAAATAATTATCATTCATGTGTACAGAGAACTACCACATTGTGAACCCATATAATTTTTTTTCCATCAAAATATCTTAAGAATAGTTATAATGATGGAATTAATGGTTATATATGATATTAATTTAATATTTAAAATGTTAATTAATAATATATCATTTATTTTCTTACCTTTATTGGCACATAAAAATGATAATGGTGTTCGTGCGTACGTTTGAACTATCGCATCCACAAAGCGATGTGATTCGTTTTTCATCACCAAATAACATGTATGATATATATAATTATAGTTAAATTATTAATATTATAATAATGATATTATGACCATTATTTAGAGATAAAATTATATTTACCTTATTTCCATAATTATCATTGAAAAATGCAAATGTTACCTATGCGTAAATACAACCTACCATCTCCATGATTATAACGTTGTTAGTTTTTCATAACCATACCTAAATGGTTTTATTTAAAAGTTTAATTTATTTATAAAATTTATTATTATTTCATGAATATTGTTATATAGATGATGGACTAATTCTAATTTAAATATTTACATCATACAAAATTCATTTTCGACTCAGTATCGAATATCGTCAAAATCTCAAACATTAACTAAAATAATTATCTAATTGTTATAAAATTATAATAATTGATATAAGAGAAATAATATAAATTTAAATTTTATAAATAATGTAAAAAATCAAGCTAATTTTAATATTCAAGAATATAAATATTGTATTTGTTGATTTGGGCTTAGTGTAAGGTACTTTCTTTTTAAAACCCTCTTTAAAAGTTCCTTTTTAAACACTTTTAAAAAAAATCAAAGGGAATTTTTTTTAATATATACAACATGTGTGGTTTCACCAAATTTATTGGTGCATTATTACATTATTGTTTTATTTATATGTTTTCATAGTTATTTTTGAAGAAAATTATTTCATTAATATGTATGGGGATTTTAAATTTTAAAATTTGTTGTTACAAAAAAATGGATTTTGATATCTAAAAATATTTTTCCCATGTTTTGAAAAGAGTTTTCAAGGGTTTATGCATGATATGTTACTTGAAAAAAAATTTAATATGGTTTAATGCAATTATAACTCAAGATATGATAGGTTTATCCCCATTATAGCTCAAGATATGATGGGTTGATCCCTATTATAGTTCAATATATGACGGGTGAGCCCCATTATAGCTCTCCAATGCATTGGGTACTTCAGAGATGGAAGTAGACCATATGGTTATTCCACTTGTAATTTTTAATTTAATACTAATATATTAATGATGTCCCAAAAAATATGCATGATTTTTCTATGCATTCTAGTGATTTTTTAAGAAAATATTTTCTAATGGTTTTCATGTTTTCATTCGACTAACAATTTCAATATTTATTCCCATTACTAAGATTTTTTTATCCGCCGAAGTTTTAAAATGTTTTTCACAGGGTAAAAGGATGGGTAAGATAAATATGGTATTAAAGTTGGATATTGGGAATATTTTATATAAAAAATAATCCATTTTTTATTTTAAAATATATAAATTGGAAAAAGGGCATTGTTTTAATAGTACCCACTTTGCATGAATGTGGAATGTTTTGTATGAAATATGGCCTAATTATATAAAACACTATAATTAAAATATACTTGAATTTGATTTATAGTTCAAAAGAACTATAATATGTCATGTTTAAGTTCAATACCTTATAAGATGACTCTGGTACCACAAATTTGTTTTAGTTATTTATCATATGAACAATGGAAGTGAATCGAAAACCATATATGTTCTTGAACTACCCTTGATAGAATCAAAATAAAGTGTAAATGAGTAATATACACACTATGTACCTAATGTGATGTGTAATCCATCATTAAATCATCATTGTATAGTAGATAAATACCACCTTCATAGAAGATTAAAGACTCATACCTCCAGGTCAATTACATTGGTTAAAGGATACCAAAACATTTCTTGGGGATACAAAAATTCATAAGAGTTTCTGGTTCCTTCACCAAGTGATACACTATATATCATGAGTCTTGTATAAAATAGTTTGTAACCAAGAGAAGGTATCTCATCCATTTTTATTGACATCCTAATCATATTTTAATTAATAAAATTAATTTCCCATATTCAATATATAAGTGTATATTTATTTCTCATTTTATGAAACCTTGGAATCTATTCAATAAACATGTAAAAAATAAATAATCTATTCTTTATGGATTATTAAATGAAATAAACTTATTTGGAGGAGTTGAAAGATGCATAAAGTCATCCTGTGTGGGGGTAAATTCTTACAATCAATTTGTTTTATGTTGGGTGAAACATATTCTATCTTATAAATCATATAAAAATGTTCTACAATATAAAATGGGAGAAAATAATCAATTTTTCTCAGATAAAAATACAACCCCTGAGGAAAATACTGTTAATTCTCAAATGAATAGTTTCCACATGTGCCATGATGGTCCATAAAAATGTTTCATCACTAATATCACTGATGTAAATGACCAAAAAAAACAAACCACACTAGTGAAAATATCTTGATGGATGCATGGATACCACTAGATCTGGAAAAGAGGGAAGAATAAAATTGATGTAATCTCTCCACTGGATGAATTCTTGATGGTTTGGTCACCTCAGATCCCAAAAAAAGCTCCTTCATAGGTATCCCTAATGAATCGACTCCCAATATGATTCTATCCACACATTAAATCTATCAATAACTCCATATTTCTTATACTCCTTTGAATACTTATGAAATATTAATGGTGTTGTTACAGAATGAATGTCCAGGTGAAACACTTCCTCTAAATTTTGTGATCTGATCTCCTAACATATAAATTGGGAAGGACTGAAATGATTAATTTCATTGAACTTAATCTTGAGTTATCATACACATAGATTTCCTTATTTAAAAGATTGCATATCCCAACTCTTCATTAATCTTATAAATGATGATATAAAGTCCATGTGAAACTTCCTTAAAATAATCATAGGATACATCTTCCTCCATCCACTACCAAATATATGAAATCCACCACTGGAACATTGTTTCTAATATATGACTAACTATAAATGAACCCTTATACTCAACCTTAGTATGAATCAGATGAAAGGAAATCTCAAGCTCCTATAACCAGTACTCTATCTCTTGATCATAATTTCTCTCCATGGACTTTTTAAAATTCTAACACTAGAACACTCAAAAACATATTTTCCCTCATCTAAATAAATATTTTGAGGGTCACTTGGATCATCTTACTAAAAATCACAAAAATATTGGAGAAAATAATCACTACAAATAATGAAACAAAATCCTAATACTGCTATCATGGAATTTATAAAATCATATTATTTTTTTAATTTAATTAATTTAAAATTTCCCAAAATCTCCCCTATTAAAAAAATCACAAAAATATTATTGAATTCCCTATACTTGGTGTCTACAATGTAATCATCATTATCTCACCTATGGTGTTCAGTAATATTTAGGTTTGTACATCGAATCATAGGGGTCCCTAATCATTTGCGACCAAAATTGTCTTCTTTTCTATATCACATGTTATGTTCTACATAAACTATTTCACAACGAAACCCATAAAATCCTCACTAGTTTCTAACTCCAAAAACCTTAAAACTCATCCATAGATATAATATAACTTTTTCATGACCTTCCATTACTTTAAATCATCATTGAACTAGTAGTAATGATGAAAGTGATCATCAGGGCCCGCATCTAATATATACCTAGTATTAGACTATCGCTAATGGTATATTAAAGAAATGGGATCCAATTCCCTAATATAACCCATTACATAATATGAAATCAACCAAAAAATTGAATAATATAAAATAAATACAAAATCTAAAAAAATCATAATATAGGAAATATCATATGAAAACAAGTCTCTATGATAATGTACAAAAAGTAAAACTCCTTGGAAGAAATTCTATTAGAAACCCTGTGCTTCAAGCAAGTATTATGCAGCTTGATTTCTGAAACACTAATGGAAACCTATAAAATAGGTTTATATATATATGGTTGATCATACATGTATATTAAGTAAGATAATCCTCAAAATATCTAATAAAATAAATGGAAGATTCGTATTAAAGATTTAGTGAATATATAGAAGAACCAAAAAACACTTAACAAGGAAACAATAACCCATCCTCAATAAGGGTCTATCACCAAATAGCACATCCAAGTTTAATAACATACTACTGAAATATATCACTAAAAATGTACCTCACACAATTTTCTCATTGGTTTTTCATACTCACACCCCAATGTTAAACATATAATTCTCTTATCACATATGCAATCATGCTGAAAAACACTATAACAATGTCATTACATTTCATGTGGGAAAGACCTCAGGCTTACCTACCCTAACCCATGTAGGTACCAACACACTTTTGTTACTAGTATCATTCATACCATAACCATGATTATGACTATATATCACATATTCATTTTATATCACATCCTCATAACATATATTTATTAGTAGGGTATTTTGAAATTTAAGGAAATTAACATCATGGATTCCTCCTACCATACACAACCCCTACCAAGTATCATCATAAAATCCACATAATTGGTATACTGTAATTCATCTTATCCCATAAACTACCTAGATGGGATATTTAGGATTTATTAGTTATAAATAAGTATCCTCAATAACAAAAATGTTAGGGAAAACTTTTAGAGCCAAAAACATTTGCGTGTTGGTAAGGATATATTACTCGCATTAGCATGTAAAGAAAAAATAAGAAAGTATAAGTAGAAAAAACAAGACAGAATCCCAACCAAGAATATTTTTTATAAAATAGTACTATCACAACCCATAATCAACAACACTCTTTTACTGCCACACAGTTCCATCTATTCCAACTATCTCCTAAAAAATAATCTATATTCTACAAAGAAACAACCACCACAACCTTTTACAATTTACTATTTAATCACATCATTTAAAAAAACCATATTTTATATTACCATATATATTAAATCCATTATTCCCTTCATTTCCATATTTAATGAAAAATCATTCCCATTAATTACCCATTAATAGTCCATACATTAACCATTCATATAAATAATTATTAATTCATTTAAACCCCATCAATATTGAATTATAACTTTACCCATTTACTATTTTTATTGTTACCAATCCTATTCCATCCCCACGAAGAAACTATAACATCATCCCCACATCATGAATGTCTCCACTACATTATCACCCATAGATTTCATCCTAATAACTACCATAGAAGATGAATCCCAAAAAAACAAAAATCAACATTTCCCAATACAACCAACTATATACCCACTTCTGAACACATACCATTATCAAAAAACTAGATACAACAATCCACCACCACAACCACAATAATAGAAACTCAGTAATAATATAATTTCACACATCAATAAATTTCAGTAACAAAAACTCACACAATCCCCATTTTAAAAATATTTTGTCTCATACATTTTTTATCCCTTTCATTGGTGAGAACAAATTAATCCATATTTCACATAACTGATTCTTTAAAATCATTAAGTAGTTAACCTTTTATGGAAGGTTAATTCACTATTCAAAACACAATAAAAATTATAGAAATATTATACTAGAAAAATATTTATTTCAAAACATTGGGTAGTCCACAAACATATGAAAAATTCATAAAAACAAGTAAACTCATACAGATCACCCCTTAAAATGAATTTACATTAGTTTGATTCATTATATTTATTAATCCTACAACACCCCAATGTTACAATTATGTTTATATGTTGATTACATTACGTATTCTATTGGTTTTGAGGTTTTTTTCTAATAGATATGAAAATGTTGAATATTTTCAGGGTATGATGGTTTCCACATGGTTTTGTAAATCATACCACTAAAATGAGTGTCCTACATAAATTCAAAAAGAGTGGCGATCTCATGGTTACAACATGATTTTGTAAACCCATTCAGTAAATTGTGAAAATATATCAATAATGGGTATTTTGGTTTTTTTTTAAATTGGTTTCCCCCATTTGTATCCCCACCTATAGGGGTACATTCGAGAGTCCCTCCCAAGCTAACTCTCTCTTTCTCCTCACTTTCATACTGATTTATTAGAGGATTCATGGTGATTTCTCGTTAAAATCATAAGGTTAGGGTCTCTTAACTCTCCTCTTTCCTAATTCCCCTTATTCCTTCTATGCTTCTCCCCTCTTATCTATCCCTAGTGGCCATAGTGGATAAACCTCATGTTAAGGGTTTTCAAGAAGGGGCATTTTTTTAGGGATTTCGAGGTTCCTCTCATAAACTAAAATTATAATATATATCAAAGGTGAAATGATTACATAAGTTGAGGTAGGTTTTTCCATGTCCTTTATTTTATTTGGGGGTTCCATTGATTGTTATATTTTGAAACTTTTTCCCTAACTATAAATGTATATTATGGTATATTTCAAATGGTTTTATCATGGAATAATGCTACTTTTATACATTCTCTATATGACATAATGGCATGAACTTATATAACGGATACTTTTTCATTTCAAATGCATTTACATGTAGTCCAAATGTTTGATAAAATGAAAATAAGGGTTTTATATAAAATAAATAATTTATATGTGTTATTTTGAACATATTATGTTGTTTCTAAGTTGGGAGTTTCATGATTTATGATTTTAACATATTTATAAAGGGGTATACTAGTTTATAGAAATTTATCAATCACTTTATTTACTGATTAATATTATGATTTGACGTTTCTTATGTATTATTTGGGTTTCACTTTTTTTCTAAAGTGGTTTTTCAAAAAGTGATTTAATGAGTGTGGTTTCTAGCATAAAACTGAAGGCCCATGCGACACATTATATAAAATCATTCCAAAGGCTATGGGATTCAACTATGTTGATCCCTATTGTCTACTATTTTAAATGATTCTGTTTATTGAGAGATGAAATAAATTAAAAAAATATTGGTTTTTATATTTGGGTCAGGTCTTCTCTTACATGGGTGTTAGAGGTGGGATGAAAAGGGGATATTGAGATTTGTTTCCTTCTATTATTATTTTTTTGTGTGATTAATGATGATAAGTTTTTCCCACCTCCATTAGATAATTTAATAACAATATCAGATTAACTAAATAAAAAATTTAGAGATAGTTTTTGTGATAGTTTTGATTATGCACTAGATAGTATCTTAGGGTTGTATAATTCTCTCTTGTTAGTGGGTTCCCTTGATGAGTATAAAGAGATTAAGTTGGGTGGTTTGGCCTTTGGAACACAATATAGGCTAGAATTTGGATCCACTTAGGAATTTCTTAGTATTTTCTTATTTTTTTAGAGGTGATTAACCATGATGAGTATTCTATATTTTTATTCTGTTAATACTTACTTGATATGTGAGTTTCTTGATTTCATAGTTTACCCATACTCTAGATGTGATAAGTAATTTATGGTTTTTCTTGATGTTATAAAGTTATTATTTTCAATATCTATTCTTTCTCCTTTATTATCCATTATGATTATTTATTGTCATTCCCCTCTACCTGATCATGTTTTGAGAATTTTTTAACATTTTTCAAGAATTTTTTTTGTGTTTTATCAAACTCTAAAAATATTAAGAATTTTGTTTGGATCTCATTTTGATATATTTGAGTGGAATTATTTTAAAACTAATATTTTTCAAAGTAAAACTACAATATAATTTTATTTTTATAAAATAAATGTATTTGGGAATGGAACCTCCAAAGTTTCATTCATTTTAAAATCATATATATGTAAAGTAAACTATGTGTTAATTTTTATTTTTCAAACTAGAATTCATGGTTTCTCTTATAAAATATATGGTATGGATTCTTTATGGCATCATACTCATTGTGGATCACACCCTAAATACTCACACAGATGGTTACTTTGTCTTAATATTTTATGCGGTTTTACTAGTTTTTACTTCTATGTTGGGTTGTTCCACACGTCCTTGATAATTTGGTTGGATGTTGATTCTTGGTGGGTGACTTTATTTAATAGCCTGGACCTCTCTGGTCCATTCCTTTGCTGAAATATGGTGTTTGAGGTGTTCTGGGAGGTCAAGGTGACTTATCCTCAATACTTTACCAAGTTTCCAGTTTTGTGAATAGTGCATCAGTAGCCTTAGGTGAACAGTGTCATCGGTAGCCTTAGGTGAAGAGTGCATCGGTAGCCATAGGTGAATAGTGTCATCAATAGCCTTAGGTGACCAGTGTCATCAGTAACCTTCTGTGAATAGTGCAATGGTAACCTTAGGTGAACAGTTTCATCGATAACCTTCTGTGAATAGTGCAACAGTAACCTTAGGTGAATAGTTTCATTGGTAGCCTTAGGTGAACAGTGCCATTGGTAGCCTTATTTGAACAGTGCAATAGTGAGGTTCCAACGGTGAGGTTCCAATGATAGCCTTTATTTCCTTTTCCAAATTTTGATTTCATGAATAGTGTTTCCATAACAGTGATGTCCCAATAGTAGACTATATTTCCTTTTCAAATTTTTGAGTTCATTAACAGTGTTTCCAGAATGGTGAGGTTCCAACGGTAGCCTATATTTCCTTTTCCAAATTTTGAGTTCATGAACAGTGTTTCCAAAACGGTGAGGTTTATGAATAGTGTTTCCATAATAGTGAGGTTCATGAATAGTGTTTCCAGAACAGTGATGTTTATGATTAGTGTTTCTAGAATAGTGAGGTTTATAAATAGTGTTTCCAGAACGGTGAGGATTATGAACACTATTTCTAGAATAGTGAGGTTTATCTATAGTGTTTCTAAAAAGGTGAGGTTCCAACTACAGCCTCTATTTCCTTTTCCAAATTTTGTGTTCATGAACAGTGTTTCTAGCTTCCTACATTTTCACCCCTTTGACATTTCCTTTGACGTAAAATGCATTTAAGGCCTTGTTTTAAAGACTCTAAGGTCGATTCAAAGGCTATAACTCCTATATTAATTTACCTAAGTCTTGGGATGATTTTACTTGGTCAAACCTCTTGGGTTAATGCGATCTGGTTTTAATGAAAAAATCCATCATATCTTAAATTGTTACTCAGTTAAATCTTCTAAAGGGATGAGATATCTTCCTCCCTTATTCTACCTTCTTATTTCTTGGTCTGAGATGCTTGAACATTTCCTTCTTCCCATAAGAGTGTTGTGATCAAACCTTATTCCGTAGATCATTTCCCCTTGAAGTTTCCTACTACTGCATGTGCACCCCTTATTTTGTTACAGCAACCAAGTGTCAATACCTCATTGATATAAGGTATGTTTTATCATAATCTATTTGGGTTCATCTCCTTTTGTTTCTCCTTTCCCTATTATGGTATGTGATCTCCATACTTCTAATGGAGTTTTCTTAAGTTTTGGTTGGTGTAGTTGTACCGCGGCATCCTTTGGTGGATATAGTTGTCACGGGAGGAGGTGTTCGTGATCCTTTGTATGGATCATTCTAGAATAAATAACGACAAGAACCGTTTGAGGTAGGGGATTCATTTCTTCTCTTATATTTTATGTGCAACTGTAGAGTTAGCATGTTTTATCCCACTGGATCACAATGGAATTGACCTAATAAATATTTTAATTGGATAAATAAATTAATATCGATCGTATGTTATTACCTATTTTTTTTCTAGATAGTGTGATATCTATGCTTGCTTGCTTAGATTTTTTTCATTATCGATTGAAATTGGTAAAGAACATATAGCCAGAATTAATCGATAATTGTTCGGCTAAAGATAAATAGGCATGTAAATGAATCTGGTTATTTTTGTTGAAATTTTATGTTAATCAAATTGGTGTATTAATAATTTTTAATTATTTGTGATATATTACTGGTTAGGGTTCTCAAATTTGGAACCTAAAAATAATAAATCGGTTAATCCATGGTGGATTAAATAACTGGTTATTTGATAAAAATTAATTCCTTGTAGGGTTCTGAGTTACCCTCTTGCTTGTTTAAGGGCCAAGAGCCCAATTGATATGATGTTTGTTTTCCTGTAGCTTGTGTTGCGATGTGATCCTGGATGGCTATTGTGATATGTTGGGGCATGGAGTCCTAATGGTTGTGGCAGCAGTTGACGCCTAGAGTGGCGAGATGCATCGGTTTATGCATATGGGTTTTGGGGAGGACACTGAGGATGATGAAATGGGTTGGATGTGAATGTTTGGATTCATGCTTACACTTATTGGTTGTTTATCTGCTTTAATATCCTTACTTCTCAAGGGAGCTGGTCTTTATTACCCTTCTTCCTAAAGGGGTGAAGACGCGTAGGGTATGCCATGTGATTTTTGTGTTTTGCTTCTCAATGGAGGATGGGTCTATTCTCTTACTATAGGTGGAAATGACTCGATGGGTAGTTCATCTACTCACTGTGTTGAGCCCCCTTGTGTTTAGTATCTTAGAATGTTTTTATAGAACACCTAGAAATATGGGAAGGTAATTCTATAAAAAAATAATTGAATAAATGATGTTAACCCATGGGGTTGGAGCTCAGTGGGGCGCAATGTTGAGGTACTAATTTGAAGGTATAGTGGACTTCAGGTATGATTCTAATGAAATATATTATGGAATTTTTAATAGTTAATTAATGTTTAAAGAACTAATTAATGTATAGTGCAACTGGTAAAAAGGGAATGAAGTAATTTATTAAATCTCTTTAAATGGTTGTGTGTTTGTAGGATGCCTAGTATTAGAAGTGGCAGTCGGGAGTTTGAGAGACGTTAGATGCAGTTGAGTCTAAGACTAGGTTACGCCCATAGTGTGGTTGTGATCTATAGTATATTTTGTACTTTTTATGTTTCTATATGCTACTTTACCCCTTCAGTTAGGGAAACTGACACCCTGGTGATTATGAGACCTGGGGGTGTTTTCCCCAACATTATGGTGGGAGGATGGATGGCTGACTACCCCCTTTGGCCCCACTCTCTTCTCTTGGTAGTTACTTGTACTGGTAGGCATAGTGGTTAGTTTTCCCCATATATGTGTGTAGAGGGCTATAATGGCTTGAGGTTATTTACACACATATATTCTAGATACATTTTTCTATCGACTACTATAGGTGTAACATGTATAGGCTATGATGGCTTGAGGATACTTACTCGGTGTATGGGTTGTAATGGCTTCAGCTATAATACCTGATGTATGATACATGTTATGCGAGTTATGGTGGCTCCCAAAAACTACCTAGTTACATGGATTATGTGGACATGGTAGTTTTTTTGCATGAGATGCATGTTTTGGTGCTTATCCTAGGTGTCTACAGGCATTCCTTTTTGGAGAGAGATGCTTTGGACGTTTGATGTTGGGTAAAAGCGGCAAACCAGTGGGGAAGTAGTAGCGGGGTACCCATGATATTCTTTATTATATTATATACTCTTATATGACTTACTTTGTGAGAGTATCCATGGTGAGGTTGGGAACATAGTATATTTGTTTAGGTGACGAGTTAGTTTCACTTGTTTTTCATTGTGCTTTAGCATTCTTTCTTTACTTTTGCATAAGAGGCTTCGGGGAGGATCCTACTGAGTATAATGTTATACTCACCCTATGTTTATATAAACTGTTTTTTTTTTCAGTTAACTTAGAGAAGGTTGGAGATCAATCTATTTTATAATATTTTGGGGTTGTAGGAGCTATTTGGGCTTTGGGGTTGCAGTTGTTTTTACTTTCATTTGGGTACTTTTAGTTTTCCCCTTTCAGTTGTAGTAGTTTTTCATGACATTACATATGTGTACTTGGGTTTTCTTTTATATTTGAGTCAGAGTTGGAGTTGGTTGGTGTCTATATTATCTCTCTATTTATTATGTGTTTTCTTAGAGGGTAATGCCTCCCATTTGTCTGTTACTATACCCTCAGTGTTAGTCGCCAACCCAGGTCCTTCTGGAGGCGGGACTCAAGGGTCATTATCTCCATTCTCACATTGTCGGCCCAAGAGGGGTACACTTTGTGGGGAGGGGTCGTGACAGAGTGGTATCAGAGGTCTAGTTGAGGGATAAGATGGAGTTTAGTGTTAGTCCCAGGTGAGGGTTCATGGGTTGGTAGGAAAACAGTGTCATTAATGTTTGGAAAGTGATGTAATAACTGGAGACCGGCTTTGACATAGGCATTTAGGGCCCCCTATGATCTGATGTGTGGACCTTTAATATTACAATGGCTACTAAACAAGGTGATACTAGTTATAGGGTAGAGACCTAGTAAAGGATCATGCATCATTTTTCTTTGTGCATGTGTTTTAAGGGGTATACCTTGGGATATGTTAACCTAAAATGAATAAAAGAAAACAATTAATTAATTTATGTGGAGTCTTCTATATTCTTGGTTTAGGAGCACTAACGGTTTATTATTTTATAGGTATGGGTCCAGGTCGACGTCTTTTTCAGGTTTGTGTAGAATATGTCCAGCAGGATATACCAGTAGATCGCTATAAGATAGAGGTTAACGACGACGACACTTGGACAAGGAAACTCTGAGAGTTTCAACGCTAGAGTTTGTAGAAGTATGAGGGCTCTGTTTCAGATGCAGTCACAGAAGACTGGTTGGAGGGGGTCGAGATAGGATTCAGTTCGATCCGTGCTCAAAAGCAGCACTGGGTGTCCTTGGTCGTGATGATGTTGCATATAGCAGCGAGGCAGTAGTGGTTCTTGTTCCTTGGGGATCTCAAAGAGTAAGCGATCTCATGGGAGGAGTTCTAAGACAAGTTTAAAGTCGAGTTTCTTTCTTCGAGCACAAAGGTGTCTAGTAACCATGAGCTTCTAACCCTTAGACAGCAGATCTCCATTGTGAAAGAGTTTGGAATCCATTTTAGGAACCTTTTACGATATGCTTCGGACCTATTTCTATTTGCGGAGGCTAGGGTGAGTCATTTCGAGGAGGCCTTGTGTCCAAATATCCATCGTTAGGTCACCCCATTTTTGTTGAAGACATATCATGAGGTGCTGGAAAGGGTAGAGGTCATTGAGAGGACATTGGCTAGAACAGGATTATCACGAGAGGGGAGTCATAATGATTCCTCATGAAGCAGAGCTATGGTCCGGAGTTCCCGGTTTTCAGGGAAAAAAAGTTTCCATTCGGCCGAGGGTAGGTCCTATCCCTCATCATTTAGTTTCTCTAGGGGTGATAGCTCTCAGGCCTATGTCAAGGGATCAGGTGCTTTCTTTTCTTATGGTGGTCGAGTTCATCAGTAGCAAGAGTTCCGGACCATTCAAAACAGTCATCGTTCACTAGGTTTTCCACTCCAGGTTCTTCCATTGAGGCACTTCCAGCCGAGGCAGCAGCATCAGGTTGCACCAGCTTTAAATTAGCAGAGGGTAGATGGGGCAGGTAGAGGAAATCCCTATGATGCTCCCCATCCTTAGAAAGCATAGTGAGGCCATGGTGGTGGTCTTCATCAGGGTCAATGAGGCTGTGGAGGAGGTTGTGGACAGCTTTATGCTTTATTGTTGCTAGCACCAGGCGATCTATACATCGTTCGAGGTACACTTTGCTTGTTTTCTACCTTAGTGTATGCCTTTTTTGATTCAGGAAAGACACACTCTTTCATAACTCCTACCCTTTTCCATGATTTAGGACTTGAGGTAGAGATGCTTCCAATTCCCTTGGCATTGACTATGCTCGTTGGAGGTCGAGCTAACTTATTTGAAGTATGTAGAGATTGTGAGCTAGTGTTGGGGCAGCACCGATCTTGGGGATATTTCCTATGATTATGAATACAACCATATGATGTCATCCTTAGCATGGATTGGTTGTATTCGATGAAGTCTATCATGTATTACATTAGGTAAAAGGTCATTTTCTTCAATGCGGATGAAGAGACGGTGGTGTTTTTTGGAGAGCGAGACCCTCAAATGGGTCATAGGTGTGTTTCGTCCTTATCATCCATGATGGCTGAGATAATGCTGATTTCATCAGAGGTTCAGCAATTGTCATTTCCTAGGGTCATATAAGAGTACCCTGATATCTTTCCAGAAGATTTTGTAGTATTACCCCCTCTATGAGAGATCGAATTTGGGATCTAACTACAACCAGGAGCATCTCCTATCTCTATGTCTCCATATAGGATTCCCCCATCTGATTTACAATAGCTTAGTATATATCTTGATGGTCTGTTACAGTATGGTTTGTTCAGCCAATTTTGTCACTGTGGGGTGCCCCAGTTTTGTTCGTGAAGAAGGCTTACGGTAGTTTGCGGTTGTGTTTCGATTATCATCACATAAGAAAAGTGATAGTAAAGAATCTCAATCATGTTCCATGAATTGATGATTTATTCGATCAACTGAAGGGTGCATGTTTCTTCTCAAAGATAGACTTGCGGTCAGGATGTCATGAAATGCATGTGAAGAATGAGGATATCCCGAATACTATTTTTCATTGTTGTCATAGGAATTATGAGTTCGATATAATGTCGTTAGGTGGGAAAAATTCTACATCTGGGTTCATGGGATTGATGAACGTTGTGTTCTGTGAGTTCCTGAACAATTTCATGGTGGTATTCATCGATGACATCCTTGTGTACTCCACGTCAAAGGAGGAGCTTGCAGAGCATCTACACACTATTTTGGGAGTTCTTTATCAACATCAGCTATTTGGGAAGTTGTCAGAGTTTGATTTCTGGGCTCAAGAAGTCCATTTCTTGGGGCATGTTGTGTCCCAGCGGGGAGTAGTTATAGATCCATCGAAGATAGAAGTAGTTTTGTCTTGGGAAGCCCCCAAGATAGTGTTATAGGTGTGAAGTTTCATTGGTCTTGTAGGCTACTACAGGAGGTTCGTAGTTGATTTCTCTCAAGTTGTGACTCCTCTGACAGCTTTGACTAGGAATGATCAGGTGTTCATATGGACTGATCAGTGTCATAAAGCTTTCGAGTATCTAAAGAAGAAATTAGTAAGTGCTCTAGTTCTCTGTATTTCAGCTAAGGGAGTTCAGTTTGATGTTCTCTGTAATGCTTTGCATCTAGGGTTAGGATGTGTTCTGATGCAGCAGAGATTAGTTGTTTCCTATGGGTCTCAGCAGTTGCATCCCCATGAATGTAACTATGCCACCCATGATCTTGAGTTGGCAGTCGTGGGGTTTTCTTTGAAGATGTGGATACATTACCTCATTGGTGAGCACTTTGTGGTTTTCACCGATCATAAGATCCTGAAGTATTTTTTCACCCAGCATGTCTTAAACTTGCAAAAGCATCAGTGGATGGAGTTCTTAGAGGAATATGACATTGAAATATCATATACTCTTGTAAAGGGTAATGTTGTAGCTGAGGTGCTGAGCAGGAAATCACATGGTGATGTGGTGCGTGAGTCTGGTGATTCCTAGAGAGTAATTTAAGAACTGTCAGCCTTACATCTCAATATAAGAGAAGTTGGGGGTAGAGGTTGTCTTTTTAAGATAACGGTGCAGTCATCTCTGGTGCAGTAGGTGGATGAGTCCCAGTTGGGGGATATAGAGGTGGAGGTCTGGAGAGACTGAGTTGTTTGTGTTGAGGCCCCTGATGGTTGGTCTAAGGATGAACAACACCGAGTGTTGTATCATGGAAGGCTTTTTGTTCCTTTGGTTATTCACAAGACGGTTCTCAGAGAGTTCCATAGTTCTCTTTTAGCGGTGCATCTTGGTGTGACAAAGATGTAACAAGCCTTTAAGAGCATGTTTTGGTGGCCTAGGATGAAGCGTGAGGTTTCGGATTTTGCGTCTCGATGTTTGCTCTACCAGAAGGTGAAGGCTAAACACTGTGTTCCATGTGGTCTCCTCCATCCATTAGATGTTCCTCATTGTAAGTGGAAGGACATCTCAATGGAATTTTTTACTGGTTTACCTCATGCTCTGGGAGTACATGATGCTATTTGGATAGTAGTGGATCATTTAACAAAATAGGACCACTTTATAAAAATCATGGAGTTGAGCTCAGTGGAATTTTTATCGAGGCAGTATCTGGAGAAGGTGGTGATACTTCATGGAGTCCCAAGGATGATAATTTCTAATCGAGATCCTCGTTTCACCTCTA
Source organism: Viscum album (assembly GCA_963277665.1). Classification (NCBI taxonomy): domain Eukaryota; kingdom Viridiplantae; phylum Streptophyta; class Magnoliopsida; order Santalales; family Viscaceae; genus Viscum; species Viscum album. The sequence continues at coordinate 1,896,397,092 of OY728119.1, forward strand.
GGTAATGGAGAGGTCTCCATCATGCTTTCAGTTCTCAACTATGCCTTAGCACTACTTTTCATCCTCAGACGGATGATCAGACAGATCGGACTATCCAGACTCTTAAAGACATGTTATGCTCTTGTGTCCTGGATTTTGGAGGTTCATGAATGAGGCACTTACACTTGGTGGAGTTATATTATAGTAATATTCTTCACTCCATCATCGTTATGGCGCCGCTTGAAGCCTTATATGGCCATCCTTTCCATTCTCCATTGTGCTGGACTGGGGTCGGAGAGTCAGCATTTTTTATTCCAGAACTAGTGTAGAATACAATAGAGATGGTTCAAGTGATTCATGAGAGGGTGAAGACAGTAAAAAAATTTCAGAAATCATATGTTGATAAAAGGAGGATACCCTTAGAGTTTTATGTTGGGGATCACGTGTTTCGGAAGGTGACTCCCCATCATGGACAGAGAAGGTTTGGTTATATGAGTAAGCTTTCTCCCTGGTGTGTTGGTCCTTTCAAGGTTTTGGCCCATGTTGGAGTTGTGGCGTATCGAGTAGCACTTCCCCCGTAGATAAGCCAGATACACGATGTTTTTCATGTATTACAGCTCTGTCTTTATCTTTATTATGACTCTCATGTCATCTATTGTGGATAGATCGATATTGATGATGATGTGACCTATGAGGAGTGACCTTTGGAGATACAAGATCGCAAGGACAAGGTGTTGTGCGGGCGTTATATCCCCTTGGTTCATGTCTTGTGGCGACACGGTGGCATAGAAGAGAGTACCTGGGAATGTGAGTCATAGATACGTGCTTGGTACCCATATTTGTTTTATGTTTAACTCTTTTCATGTAACGATGTCCCCTTTATGGTTATAGACCTTTCATGTTTATGAGATGGATTTCATTGGTTGTTTCTTGTGGCTTTCTCTCTTTTGAGAGGTATTTTTATGGGTGGGTGTTCAGACTTATTTTCTGTTCCCTTTTAGGTTGGTTTTTAATTCTCGAGGATGAGAATGTTTTGAAAGGTATCTGATGTAATGGCTCAAAACTCTTTGGTCCATTCCTTTACTGAAATCTGGTGTTTGAGGTGTTCCAAGAGGTCAAGGTGACTTATCCACAACACTTTTCCAAATTTCCAGTTCTGTGAATAGTGCATCTGTAGCCTTAGGTGAATTGTTCCATCAGTAGCCTTAGGTGAACAGTGCATCTGTAGCCTTAGGTGAACAGTGTCATTGGTAACCTTTTGTGAATAGTGAAATGGTAACCTTAGGTGAATAGTGTCATCGATAACCTTCTGTGAACAGTGCAATGGTAACCTTTGGTGAATAGTTTCATCGGTAGCCTTAGGTGAACAGTGTCATCGGTAGCATTAGGTGAACATTTCATTGGTAGCCTTAGGCCAACAATTTCATCGGTATCCTTATGCGAACAGTGCAACGGTGAGGTTCCAATGGTGAGGTTGCAATAGTGAGGTTCTGACGGTAGCCTATATTTCCTTTTCCAAATTTTGTGTTCATGAATAGTGTTTCAAGAACAATGAGGTTCCAATGGTAGCCTACATTTACTTTGCCAAATTTTGAGTTCATGAATAGTGTTTCCATAATAGTGAGGTTCCAATGGTAGCCTATATTTTCTTTTCCAAATATTGAGTTCATGAACAGTGTTTCCATAACGCTGAGGTTCCAATGGTAGCCTATATTTCCTTTTCCAAATTTTGAGTATATGAACAGTGTTTCCGGAATGATGAGGTTTATGAACAGTGTTTCTATAAAGGTGAGGTTTATGAAAAGTTTTTCTATAATGGTGAGGTTTATGAACAATGTTTCTATAATAGTGAGGTTTATGAACAGTGTTTCTAGAACAGTGAAGTTTATGTATAGTGTTTCTATAATGATGAGGTTTCAACTGGAGCCTCAATTTCCTTTTCCAAATTTCATGTTCATGAACAGTGTTTCCAGCTTCCTACATTTTTTCCCCTTTGACGTTTCCTTTGATGTAAAATGAATTTAAAGCCTTGTTTTAAAGACTCTAAGGTCGATTCAAAGTCCATAACTCCTATATTAATTTCCCTAAAACTTGCGATGTTTTTACTTGGTCAAACTGCATGGGTTAATGCGAACTTCTTATAATGGAAAATCCATTGTACCTTAAACTACTACTCCATTAAATCATCCAAAGGGATGAGATATCTTCCTACCTTGTTATACCTTCTTGTTCCCAAGTAATAGATGCTTGAACCTTTCCTTCTTCCCATAGGAGTGGTGTGATCGAACTTTAATCCTTGGATCGTTTCCCCTTGAAGTTTCTTACTACTGCATGTCCACCCCATGTTTTGGTGTAGGCACCAAGTGTCAATCTTTCATTGATATAAGGTATGTTTTATCGTCATTCATTTGGGTTCATCTTTTTTGGTTTCTCCTTTACCTATTATGGTATGTGATCTTCATACTTCCAATGGAGTTATCTTGGGTTTCGGTTGGTGCGGTCATACCGCGGCATCCTCGGGTGGATACAGTTATCATGGGAGGAGGCAATTGTGATCCTTTGTGTGGATAGTTCTCGTATAAAGAATGACAAGAACCATTTGAGTTAGTGGATTCATTTCTTCTCTTTTATTTTACATGAAACTATAGAGTTATCATGTTTTATCCCACAAGATCACAATGTAATTGACATAATAAATATTTAAACCAGATAAATAAATTGATATTGATTGTATGTTATTGCCTCTTGTTTTGCTATATAGTGTGATATCTATGCTTTCTTTCTTCACTTTTCTTTTGTTCTCGACGTAAATTGGTAAATAATGTAAAGTCGTAATTAATCGATAATTGTTTTGCTAAAGATAAAGAGGCATGTAAATTAATCTGGTTCTTCTTGTTGAAATTTGATGTTAATCAAATTGGTGTAGTAAGCATGTTTAATTATTTGTGATATATTAATGGTTAGGGTTCCCAAATTTTTAACCAAAGAATAAGAAATCGGTTAATCCAAGGTGGATTAAAGAACTGGTTGTTTGATAATAGATAATTCCTTGTAGGGTTATGAGTTACCCTCTTGCTTTTTTAAGGGCTAAGATCCCAATTGATATGATGTTTGTTTTCCTGCTGCTTGTGTTGTGATGTGAGCCTAGATGCTTGTTGTGATATGTGGGGGCATGGAGGCCTACTATTTGTGGCAGGAATTGACTTCTAGAGTGGCGAGATGCATCAGTATATGCATATTGGTTTCCGGGAGGACACTGGGGATGATTAAATGGGTTGGATGTGAATGTTTAGATTCTTTCTTATTCTTAAGGGTTTTTTATCTACTTTACTTTCCTAACTACTCAAGGCATCTAGTCTTTCTTACCCTTCTTCTATAAAATGAGAAGACATGTGGGGTATGCCTCATGCTTTCCATGTTTAGCTTCTCAAGGGAGGATGGGTCTATGCTCTTGATATAGGTGGAAAAGACTCGACGAGTAGTTCATCTACTCATCGTGTTGATCCCCCTTGTTTTTAGTATCTTATAATGTTTTTTTAGAATTCTTGGGAATATGGAAAGGTAATGCGGTAAATAAATAATTGAATAAATGATGTTACCCCATGGAGTTAGAGCATGTCGGGGCACAATGTTGAGGTTGTAATTTGAAGAAACAGTGGACTTTGGGTATGATTATAATGAAATATAATGTGGAATTGTTAACAGTTAATTAATATTTAAAGAATTAATTCATGTAGAGTACAAATGATAAAAAGGGAATGAAGTAATTTATTGAATCTCTTTAAATGGTTGTGTGCTTAGAAGTGGTAGTCGGGAGTCCAATAGATATTAGATGCAGTTGAGTTAAAGAATAGGTTATGACCATAATGTGGTTTTGAGCTATAGTATATTCTGTACTTTTTATGTTTCTATACGCTACTACACCCCATCAGTTATGGAAACTGACACCTCGGGGATTCTGATCCCTGGGGGTGTTTTCCCCAATATTATGGTGGGAGGATTGATAGCTGACTAACCACTTTGGCCCCTCTCTCTTCTCTTGGTAGTTACTTATGTTGGTAGGCACAATGGTTAGTTTTCCCCAAATATGTGTGTAGAGGGTCATAATAGCTTGAGGTTATTCACACACATATAATCTGGATATAGTTTTATATGGACTAATATAGGTGTAACATGCATAGTCTATGATGGCTTGAGGATACATACTCGGTGTATGGGCTGTAATGGCTTGAGGTATAATACTCGACGTATGATACATGTTATGCGAGCTATGGTGTCTCCCAAAAACTACCTGGTTACTTGGCTTATGTGGACGTGGTGGTTTTGTTGCATAAGGTGTATGTTGTGGTGCTTCACCCAGGTGTCTGTGGGCAAGCCTTTTTGGAGAGAGATTCTTAGGATGTGCGATGTTGGGGCAAAGCAGCAAACCAGTGGGCAAGTAGTAACGGGGTACCCTTGATATTCCTTATTATATTATATACTATTGTATGCGTTACATGGTGAGATTAGACATGGTGAGTCTGGGAACATAGTATACCTATTTAGGTGACAAGTTAGTTTCACTTATTGTTTATTATGCTTTAGCATGCTTTCTTTACTTTTGCAGGATAGGCTTCAAGGAGGATCCTACTAAGTATACTATTATAATCACCCTATGTTTATATGAACTATTTTTTTCATGTCACTTGGATTAGGTTGGAGATCAGGCTGGTTTCTACTAGCTTGGGGTTGCAGGAGCTATTTTGGATTTGTGGTTGCTGTTGTTTTTACGTTCTTTTGGGTATATGTAGTTTTCCCCTTTCAGTTTTAGTAGTTTTCCATGACATTACATATGTGTACTTGGGTTTTCTTTTATATTTCACTATGATTTGGGGTTTTTTGTTGTCTATCTTATCTCTCTCTTCTGCATGTGTTCTCTTAGAGGGGAATGCCTCCCATTTGTGTGTTATTATACCCTCGGTGCTAGTCGCCATCCCGGGGCCTATTGGAGGTAGGACTCGGGGGTCATTATCTCCCTTCTCACATTGCCTGCCCAGGAGGGGTACACTTTGTGGGGAGGGGGTCGTGACACTTTGAGTCACATTGTGGTAGTATGGTTAGTTTCATAGGATCCTTGGGTCATTTCAAGGAATGACGTGTATTGGATTCATTGACCTTAATTTGTTGTTTTACTTTCAACTTGTGGACTCAAAACTTCTATAAAAAAGTTTAAATACTATTATTAATGTATTTTTATGAGTTTTATGTTATTATTTATGAGGTTTTATACACTATTTGGTTAGATTATATCAATTACATCTTATTTATGTGTGTGGTTTTCTATGTTGTCAATGCATTATTCAAGATTTCTAGGTGTAATTCTTGGTTTGTTTTATATGTTTTTAAGGTGAAACCATTCCCAAAAGGTTAAATTTTATACCCTAGAATATTTTTGTCATATTGTAGAAATTGAGAATGTACTTTGGGCCTTATGTTAGAGCGATTTGGGTGATAATTTAGGTTTACTTGAGTTGATTCATTACAAATACAATCAATATTATCCACCTAATGAAATCAAGATCTTGAAACTTCCACAATTCACACATGAAAAAAGTGAAATCATGAATCACATAACTCTACTAGAGAATAACCAACTACTTTGTGACATGAAAGGAAGGAATCTTTAACTAGACATGTAAAATATGAACAACCTAGATCACATCAACTACCATCACAACCATGAATCAAGGATAGAAAACACAAAGCAAATCTACTACCACAACCTTCCCAGATGAATTACAGTTAGAGAACCAATGAGATGAGGATTATAAACTCACCATTGATCATGGACAGAAGATATCAAGAATCTAAGGATTAAGGATGAGAAGTAGCATTGAAGGATATCCAAATAATTAGCTTATGGTATCCCAAATTCAAGAGAAACAATCTAAAAATAATGTAATTTAGGGGAGCACTCACTATTTATATTGCGATGTTTAGGGATGTTATGGGATTTCTATCCATTGAAAATATCATAAAATTTCCCAAGAAATCTATAACAACGATAGAACCTCAACAATGTGACCTAAACATTACCACAGGAAACTACGTAAGGGTCCCCCAAATTATCATTAGAGTATTTACCTATAGATCATACGATTCAATTATTTTCCAAATTCACTTCAAACACCATTCACCGCATCATCTACTATCATTTCAATACTAGGATCTCAGTTTGAATACCAACTCTGAGGGCCCAAGCTTTAGGGATGCAATAACTCATCTATACTATGACACATTGACATCGGATATACCCCTACATTGTTGCTAGTTATTCATGTCATGACTCATACTATTTTATCATGACATACTCCACTTAACTAGAATATATTCTCTAAATCCACCTCTCTCCTCTAATATCCTATAAACTCCTATAACACCCATATATTCTAAATTAATGGAAGGGAATTATCAAAACCTTTTAAAACTATCTATGTAAATGTTCTGTATAAATTTATAATGTATAATACTTTTTCACTAAATTTCAGGTCAATGATAATGGATTTAATATTATTCAATAAAAAATTATATAATAATACTCTTCTTTACATTAATTTTATGTAATACTTAATTAAACCACAAAAACATTACTTCAAAAATTATACAGCTAGCTAATAACTGAAAAAACTACACAAATATAACTCTTAGATTTCAATTTTTATTACAAATGTTTCATATAAACACTCAATATAAATTGGAAATAGTAAATTTTAATAGGAATATGTCTGTACAAAACAGCATGGCCTGAGCCCAATTGGGCCAACTCGAATAGTGTTGTAGCGTGGCCTAAGACCAACCTCGGGCCAAGCTGAGGATAATGGGTTCCCATTTCTATATCATATAAAGTAATGTAAAATTATAATATATATTTACTCAATTTTATGATATTTTTATTTTGGATTTACAAATAAAATTTATATATTTGAATTTCTAATTGATTAATTAAAAGGGATAGAGTCGTTAAAAATATAATAGGGTAATGTTAAGGTAGCGAATGGAAAAATGACTTAGTGTTTGGATTAGGGTTTGGTATAAATATACAAGCTTGGGATTGGGTTTCTCAAATTTAGGAATAATATCCTTTTAGGTTGTGGTAGGAACCTAGGTGTCTAGTTCACAGTGGGATGAATTCCCATATTGAACACAATGCAACTGTCAGTAGATCTGTTATTCTAATTTAACCAATTTATAAATATCAAATTATTTAATTTTAAATTTTCAAACCATATTTCCCTTCAATAAAATGTTTAAACCTCTTTAAAATAAAAATTTATCAATTATATTTCTAATAAAAAATTAAAATAAAACTAAAAATAAAGATAAATAAATATATAAAATAATTATAATAAATATAAAATAATAATAAAATTAAGTTATATAACATCATTTTTAAAAGTATTATATGTTAATTTATTTTTATATACATGATTAATAATTATGTTTTGATATATTTATGTTTAATTTTTTTAATATTTTTTAAAATGAATCTATATAACATAAAATTTTAAATAATGTATATGTAGTAATTAAAAAAATATTATTATAATGGAATTATTATATATATTTATATTTATATTTATATTTATATAATTTTCTCAAATAAAAAATTATTATCCATTTATTGTTTCATAAAAAAATATTTTTTAAGTGAAAAATATAATTAATTAAGAGATCAAATATCAGGAAATACAAGAGAGTTCATCCAAAAGGTAAAATCATCTGATAAAACCTTTGACTTTCTATAATGTTCATAGGTCTCCACTGGATGTGAAACCCTATTCCCCTCTCTTTTTATGATGTATAAAAAACATGTAAAAAATGGTGATGTAGGGATAAAATCTTAACAACCAACAAAAAAAATGTTTCAAGACAAATCTATGATGAAGTGATAATATTGAGGAATGAGATGGAATCAGACTCCATGGTGTTATAACTTCAACCCACCTCAATAGATAACTCCATACCAACAATAATGGCTTGGGCTTCAGCCACAGTCTAAACACAGTTGGTTCAAAATGATATTGGGAATGTTGTGGCAACTAATCTAATAGAATTTTGAACAACCACACCAATGTTGTTTGGACAACCACCATAATGATAATAATCCATGTTAATATTCATTAAACCTATTAAAGTAGTGTTACATATACTTATTTCAAGCCCTAAGTCTGAGATTTCATCTTACAAGTCCCTGTGATTTTATGAATCCAACCATAAAGCAGCCTGATTAGCCTAGAAGAATCTCGGTATAACCAGTTGGATAATAATGAGATAATTTCTTTTAACTCAAACCATCTAGTAATATGTACAAAAGTTTCTCATGGTATCTTTATTTAGTGAATACATGTTGGATAATTAGAAATATATATAAATGAAATAAACTCCATATATGGAAGGATATCTAAGAAATATTTCAAAAAAAAGTGTCAAGCCTTGGGTGGGATCAAGAGGCATTAGATAATCCTCTATAGTTCTCTAACCACCATGATCAAGGACTAAACCTCAAATTTATATATAATTTAACTGAGAAATAACCAAAATACTCTCTACTCAAATATAATTGATCTAGTACCAGATTTTTTCTATATAGGGAATATTTGAAACAATTTTATAGTCTCTCTCATTCAATTAAGAATCCAGTTTATTAGTGCACCCCCCTGACATCCTTATTAAAGGAGTGTACCCTTTAATCTTCCATACTAGATTCCAGAGTGGAATTCACCTTAAAAACCAATCTATATACTAGCTATATATCCATATAATTATTAATAGTGACCCCATATCTAATCCTCTAATAAATACCACCATTATGGAGATTTCATGAACCCCACATAATTCATTAATAAAATTTGGGATAGAGACCTAAAATAGATCAAAAAATCTAATTAAGGGAAGTATTTAGAAAAAAATACCCTATAATAGTGGTAATCTAGGTACTAAATAATAAACTTACCCTACTCATTAAAAGGGGTTGCATTGATGTTACGTATATCTCATATTACCATTTCCACACACACTTTATCATGGAAATGTTTTTCCTAGGAAATCCCAAGGATTTTATTCCCCCATTTATTAACATACAATTAGATATTGTTAAGATCGTAGTGATTTTATTAATAATAAAACATTGGAATTTGAAGAGGGATATAAAAAATGTCGGAAATGATTGGCCATGACCTTATTGTAAATTTCTTTTCCTAGTTTAGAAACCCTCTTAATGGTCCATCCCAAATTGTTTTTACCACCCTATTAAAAGAAATTAAGAAAAAATCGATTTTAGACCAACCAAAAATAGTGGGGAGAATAAGTTATTTATGGTGTTTATCAACCACAAATATACTAGAAGAATTATAAAGGTAATCCTTCCTACTCAAAGGAGTACCTGGTCTAAAATAAATTTCATATTTTTTAAGATTAATAGACTTCCTAGAAGCCTTCTCATACCAGTGTATAAGGTGAAGAATTCAACCACATTATTCAAAGGTGGACCTTATAAAAAGAAAACAAACATCATAAAAAAAAACAATGAATATGTATCCCTTGAAGACCACCCTTTGTATTATGAACAAGGATATCTCCAACATCCATAGAGATGTTATAAGATAATACATATGCCACCAAAATAAAGATAATAGTGAAGAGATGATCCCTTAGTAGACACCCCTATATAGGAAAAACTCTTATTAAGGACACCAACAATTTGAATCTTGAAATAAAATAAAGTAACACATTACATAATAACCAAAATCTATTTAGATTAAAAACCCATTTACCCATTGAAATATGAAGGAAAGAACATTCCACACTATCATAATATTTTTTTCATATCAAATTTCCATTCCCAAGAACCTTTTCTAGCTATGGAGTGTGTTTCCATGAAATGGAGAATTTCATGGATGAAAATAACATTACTTAAAATAAGACTACTGGGAAAAACTCACTTTGGTTCTTTGAAAATATAGAAGGAAAACACATGCACAAGCAGGTTTCTATGTTAATTGAACTATTTTTATGAGTAACATTTCATAAATTAATGTGCCTAGATTCTAATACTAAAGAAGGTTTTTAACCATAGGAATGAGGATGATAAGTGTTTATTTAATAGATCAAAAATTTGAATCACTTTTCCAAATATATTTAATAATACCATAGATATAAGACCAGTAAATATTCCATAACATCTTAAAGAAACAAGAATATAATCCATCATTATAGAGTGCTTTAGTGGGATGAATCTCATTGAGGGACATAATAATTACATCTTCTATAATATCATGAAAAATATAATGTTTCATCATATTCTTGATCAATAGAATTATTCAAGATATGATATCTGAAGAAATAGTTGAATCCAAAGATGAATACATATACTATATTTAGTGTAGAATAATATCATGGATATCCTTGTCAAACTGCTATAGATCCGAGAAAGATATGCACCAACTTTTATTAATGTCAAGTGAAAAGCGCGGATAAAATCCACTCCTTTATCAGCGCTAGATAAAAGTACTGATAATGATTACTTTTATTAGTGCTAAAACAAGCACTGATAAAATCCACTCCTTTATCAGTGCTAGTTAAATGTACTGATAATGATTTCTTTTATTAGTGGTAAAACAAGTTCTAATAAAACATTTTAAGAAAAATTATTATTAATTTATACAAATTGATAATATTTATATTAGAAAATAATTTTTACTCATATACATTAATTATAAAAATGATTTTTTATAATTAATATAAATATGATATATTATAATATATATTTTTTAATAATTCAAATATATATATATATAATGTTTTAAAAAATGTATTTACAAGCTTATAAATAAATAGATATATATTTAAATAATTATAATATTATAATGGTTTTTTTAAATGATAAATATATTTATTATATTTACAGTTATATATAAATACTATTAAAATATATTTATTTATAATTATAGTTATAAATATATATATATATATATGAATTTAATGAATATATATAAATACTTATGTCATTAGATAATGATTATATTAATTGTCATTATTTATTTTTATATATTAATGTATAACAACAATTGATCCTATAAGATCATAAAATTTATTTTTGGACATGATTGTGACTTATGTTAAAAATGTTAAGATTACATATATTACGATGACGTACACATGCATATGTTATGTTTTCATCCTTATAAATTTTCATCGATAAATTGACACTCGTATGATTAAATCATGTTATACCCATGAACATATGATGTTCTCATAAATACATATAAAATTATAAAAAATATATTTAAATAATAAATTTATTTATTAAATTTTTTATTATAAATTTTTTATTATATAAAAAACCTTTTTAAATTTATTTATTTATAATAATTATTATAATTGTATATTTTTATTTATTTATCTATTTATTTAAATAATTATAAAATTACAATAAATATATTTATCATAATTTTATAAATATATATATTTAAATATTAATATACATATATATGTTTATAATTATATAAAAAATTGATAAATATATTTATTAATAAATATATTTATAAATATATGTATATACATATATTTAAATAATTATAATAATTATAATAACTATATTTATAATAATTATAATTTTATAAGTGTATATAATTATAGAAATATATTTATAAATATATAAAAATATTTCTACATATATACAAATATTTTTAATTATAGTTATTGATAATATATATATGTAAATAATTATAAAATTGTATTAAATATATTTATTATATTTAAAATTATAATTATAATTATAATTATATATTTATTCATTTATTTATTTATTTATGAAACTATAAAAATATAAATTTAATTAATATATTTAACTTTATTTCATAAGTATTTAAATATATTTATATTTATGACTATAAATAAATAAATATTTATTTATAACTATAATTATAATTATAATTATAATAAATATATTTATTATAATTTTATAATTTTAAATATTTAATTAATATTAGGTATTTATCAGCACATTTTTAGCACTAATAAATATGGCACTTTATCGGCGCTAAAAAATTCCCATAAAGACATGCTTTATAAGTGCTATAATTTTAGCGCTGATAAAGAAATATTTTATCACTGATTTTTTATCGGTGATAAAGTGGTACCTTTATTAGCACTTTATATTTTATCACTGATAGAAACATCCTTTATTAGCACTTTCCAAAAACCACAAATAAAATCCATTTTCATTTTTATAAATACAACCCTAGAGATTCACTTATCGCTCGAGCCTCAAGCTTTTTTGGAAGTCGAGCACTGCCTCTACCACCACCTCCACCTCTGCCTCCGCATCTGTCGTATCCGCCTCCACCTCTGCCTACTCTACCACCACACCAGCCTCTACCTCTACTACCTCTGCCTCTACCTCTACTACCCCCTTCTCTACTACCCCCTTCTCTACTGCCCCTGCCTCCACTGCCCTTACCTCCGTCTCTGCCGCCCCCACCTCTACCTCCACTTCCCCTACCCCCGACTCCACTACCCCTTCCTCTACCTCTATTTTCCCACTTCCTCGGGCCCATTGTCGCCACCACCACTACCCCCACTGCTACCTCGGTTTCTCCCATCATCCCTACCACCGAACTGTAAGTTTCAAAGGGTCTAAATTTTTTGCGCATATAGATATTATTTGTGCATATAGTTCTATATTATTATTCAATTCACTGATATTGAGAGAGATATAATCCATTGTTTCTAGGAAAATAGAGGTATTTGATCTAGATTTTAGGATGAAATTACAATACGGATTAATTATATTTTTTGTAGATTTATAATTACCTCATATATTATTAGAGGTTAATTAAATACTCCTTTTTATGATTTATAGTTGTGTTGAATTTTTTACTAGAATATGATTCAATGTGGTCATATGATTGGATCCTTAAAATTTTATTTCCAAATGTGTAGGATGGTGAAAAAATCTAGATATTTGAAGGATTATATATTATTAATGAAATGGGGATAGATTATATCTATCTCTAATGAATGGTGATTTTTGGGGATGCAAACCTTGTAAAAAAATCCAATTGGAGAAAATTATTTTTCTATTGGGTTGTATATGGAATTTGGTGAAAATTATGAATGATGTTTGATATTATTTGACATTGTTTAATAATAATTAATAATGACTGGTTTTATTGTATATTGAATTATTTATCTAAATATTTCCATTCATTGAAAGAGAATTCTTGTCAATGAAAATATATCCCAGAGGTTTCTATATTTTTTCCTCATTTGTTTTTTTAAAAAGTTTGAGTGGTTTTAGAATGAGTTAGATATTTCTCAGAAGCACAATAGTCCTCTCCATATCATGGTGGATTTAAACACCCTAAATAACTCCCAATAAAGTGTGATTACCTATGTATTTGGATCATCCTTGATAAGATCATTGAAATAATTGTCCATCCTATGAACTTGAACTATTATATTTCATTTATGTATGATCTTAATCTATGTATCTACTTAGTTTATTATTACTATATATGTCTAGATTAATGTTATTATGGGATATATATTGATTCCTTGATTTTGTATATTTGGTATGACCTTAAAATTAAATTTTATATATTTTTTCCTTAATCATTTAAACTTTAATAGTCCATTATATACCAATTCATTAATTTTTTTCTATAATATCCTATTTTTGTACTTAAAATCTTGTTTTTTGTTTGGAAAAGAATAATTTTGAATGGAAAAGGATATTTTATTGAGTGAGGTAACTCAAAAACTAAATTTTCAAGGGAATAAAAAGTATTTTAATGGTTGTGAATTATTTTAAATATGGTTTCTATTATTTTCATTTTTATATGGAATTTTTGGTATTGAAATTGAAAGGGAGTTTTGATAAATGAATTAACTTTTTAAACCATGTGTGAATATTTTCTTATAAAAAGGAATTTATTTAATATTAAATGCTTGAGATGTAGTTTATTTAATTATTAAAAATTAGAGAACTCTTTTGGAATTTGTGGATATGATTCAACAGGAAAAAGATGGATTTCATTTTTAATAATTTGGATTGTTTTAAAAGTGAGCATATACTTTTGAAAGAGTGTTTGGAACTAATTGGTTTATTGTAAAAAAATTGTTTTATTTTAAATAAGAATTTTTTAAAATGGTTTGTTTTTTTAATGGGATTTAAAGTCTGATTTTATAAATATTTTTGAAATGAAATATGAATGTTTTTTTTTCATAATATTTTAATTTTATATTTTTATAGTATTAGGGAAACTATTTCATTATATAGGGTAGACAAGTAGATTGATAATAACACCATGGAAAGGGCATGTCACTAACTCTATCCAATTCATAGGATATCCATCATAACCTAAATCCCATAATAGGTGAATTAATGTTTAACCCATATTTCAACTTTAAAACCAAATTTTCATCCAACATAACCCGCATTGTTTAAATTAGGGGAGTCTTCTACAATTACATCTTCTTTCTGGTTTAGTGTTATCTTCTAAGGGGATCAATCTGAGGCAAAAAAATGTAATAATAACTATCATTCATATTTTGAGTTCCCCTTATTTTAAAGGCCACTTTTTTATTTATTTTGTTAAATATTAATATTATTGAATAAAATAGGATGGATATGGAAAAAGAATGTATGGATGCTAATTTTCTGACAAAAGAGTGTGAAGATGGAGTGAAAGAGTTCCTCAAGTTTACAAAAGATCATTCATATGACCCTTCTCAAACTCGGTTTCTATGTATACACTATTATTATTCAAGACTAATTATTCCATAGGATTTGGAAGAACACTTTAGCTATCATGTAATAGATCAAAGTTCTATATTTTGGAATAAATGAGGGGGAAATTGAATGTCGCTATTGGCTGGGATATCACTGGATTTTATGGATCATCTGATATACAAGTTTGGTCAATAAAGAATATGTTATCAAGGATGTTATTACAAATGTGAATGATAATAAGGATCATATTGTGGAAAGAACAAGGAAAGTTGAAGATGAACTTCATGATTTCCCAAAAATTTTGTGAATATAATAGTTTTGAAAAGATTTTATTGTATGCTGGTTTCAAAAAATACATAGCATTTTCAACAGTACTAAAGCTGTATAATTTGAAAGCAGGCAATGGATTGAGTGACACTAATTTTACGGAACTAATTTCTCTCTTGAATGAGATGCTCTTATAAAATAATCCACTCCCAAACTGAACATACGACACCAAAGGAATGCTACGCTTGATGGGTATGATCTCTAAAATAATACATGTATGCTTGAATGACTTTCTACTATTTAGTAAGGACCAAAAATCAGTTACATCATTCCCAAAGTGTGGTCATTATCAATAAAATAAAGATGAATCTAGTCCTAAAAAATTTTTATAGTACTTCTGAATCGTGAAAATTTTTAGTCACCTACATGGAATTGAGGAGACAACCGCGAAATTGACACAACGCGCTGATACAAGAATTAAACATGGGAAAATATGTCACTTGAAAGAATCTCCTCTGTGGAATAGAATTGATCCCGATTATCTTAAACATAGAAAAGAGCTGAGAAACCTTTGTCTGGCATTATCTATAGATGCAGTGAATCCATTTGGTTTTCATAGAATCACTCATAATACATGGTTGATTATGTTGGTAAATTATAACAAACCACTATGGTTATGCATGAAATGAAAATACATCATGTTATCTATGCCAATATTAGGACCAGAACAACCAAGTAATGATATTAATGTTTATTGGGCTCCATTTATCGAGGATTTGAAATTATTGTGGGATCCAAGTGTTACATTGTATGATTATTTCATAAAAAAAGATTTCACGTAGATATCCATGTGGTAAAATATGATAAATGACTTTCATGCTTATGAAAATTTTTGAGGATATAGCATTAAAGGAACTCGAGGGTTTCCAATTTGTGAACAACGTACACTATTAATTAGGATGAAGCATTCATCAAAAACCATGTTACTAGGACATCATAGATTTATACCTAGAAGTAATTAGTACCAATCATGGATGACATCATTTGATGGAAGTTCAAAAGAACATACAACACCATCTCCACTAATTGGTTATCAATTGCTTGAGAATGTAAAAGATATAGACACTACTTTTTGTAAACTGTTTTCTAAAAACCTAACAAAAACCTATTAGAAAAAGAGATCAGTTTTTTCTTGAATTACCAAACTCAAATTTTCTATACGTCAGATATTTTCTTGATGTTATGAATGTTGAAATTAATATATTTTATGGTTTCATTGGAAAATTTAAAAATGAACCTGGAAAACCAACTATGGAATTAAGGCTAGGTTGGAAATGTTTAACATGGGAATACAAGAAGAATTGGCACCAATAAAGGGTAAAAATGCACTTTATTCCCTCCAGCTTCTTAAACTCTTTCTAGGAAGGAGAGATATCTATTTTTCAACTTCTTAAATAAATTAAATGTTCCATAGCTATTTTCATCAAATATCAAGAATATCATGTTAATGACCGATTTAAAGGTGCATTGTTTTAAATCACATGGCATCCATGTTTTGATGAAAGATCTAATTCTTATAGATTTATATTGTGTTTTTTCCAAGAATTTTTCTCATATATTAACCAAGATCCGTTTCTTCTACAGATATATATATGAAGAAAATTCATAGACTTGGAAAAATTTCCAACTATGGAAAGAAACGTTTTTGTCACATTATGTGAATTAGAAATAATCTACACACCAAATTTTTTTGATATGATGGCTCACTTTGTGAGAGATATTAAACTATGTGGTCTTTTATAATATAGATGGATTTACCCCATTGAACGATATATCAGGATTTTGAAAGTGTATGTAAAAAATTTGAATTTAGACATAGAGTTGTATCGTAGGGTGATATATTGTTGTGGAAGTCATTGAATTTTATACGGAATACATGTATGGTGTGGAAAGAACTGTCCTACCAAAATCTCATCACACTAGGCAGCTTATGGGTGAAGGAATTTTTGGAAGATATGTTTTCACAATCAATAATATTGATTGGGAGCTAGACTACCTTTATATTTTTCAAAACGGTTTAACGGTTTCCCCATATGTTCAAACCCAAAATGAAATTATTGTGAATTTTAATCCATGAAGGAATGAAATATGGATATAAAATAAACATAATCAATAGTTTATAGGATGGTTTTAAGACCATATTTTTATGTATTTAGATTAAAATCCAGATTCTATTTCAGAATAGCTACGATGGCTAGTCGGAGGACTAAGTGTGTATGTATTATCTTACAATGTTTATGAAATAAATAGTTATATATTCTATAAAAATTAATATGATGAATAAAATACCATGAAAAATAGTGGAGTTACACTTGTGGCTGGAATGATTCATGTTTCTGGTACAATGGATATAAATCCAATTTATTTGAATATGTCATAATCTGGAATCATTAAAAAAATATGGGAGTTGGATTATAGAACATTACATGTAGTGATTTTTCAATAAATGTTGGTTGATAACATTAGTATTATTAAAATAGATGAATTGAGATTTGTGAAAATTGATTTTAGTAAGGAAGGGTATAATGAAAACCCATTTATAATGGAATCATAGGCATTACAAGTATTTTATGTTCTATGTCTTACAAACCAAAAGAATCCAATTGTTCTGTTATCGACCAAAATCATTGAATGGTTAGATGAAATTCTAATTGAAGATGACTCATTCATTGGGACGTCACAATAATTTTGCAGTGGTCCCAATGTAGATGGTGTTTTATATATCAGAGGAAACCATAATGAATAGATTTGAATAATAGATATGGGGATCAAATCCCTTCAGCATTTAAAAAAGAGAGTTCAATAATCAGGTTATATTTTTTGTGTAATATAAATTGTCTTACCTCATGTTATTATTTATTCATTGTTGAATTTTTGTAATA
This sequence comes from Viscum album, assembly GCA_963277665.1. Lineage (NCBI taxonomy): Eukaryota > Viridiplantae > Streptophyta > Magnoliopsida > Santalales > Viscaceae > Viscum > Viscum album. The sequence goes on from OY728119.1 coordinate 1,896,415,053, forward strand.
TAAATTAAATGTTAAACAACTTATTTAGATAATGACTTATTCACATGCTGATGCTCCCAATCTCGAGGAACAACAAGTCCCTCAACCTTCTATTACTCTCAGTGCAGAGGAACAACAACCTTCTGTATGTGCTGGTGCTCCTAATCCCAAGGAAAAATGGGTTTATCAATCTATTTATACTCCCAATGTAGAGATACAATGACCATATTCACATGTTGATTCTATCTATTTGGAGGAAAAAACATATTGACGATGTTGAATTTGAGAAAATGGTAAGTGGTGAAGGACCGACGATGCAGAAAAAATAGGAGCATCGTAGTTTGACGATGTTAGAAAAATTCATTAATAGTAGTTACATTGGAATCATCCCTAAGTAACACATGCTGATTCAGGTAGATTCGTGGCACCATGTTGTGTCCAGGATTATGACACCGATGTGGGAAGATATTACGGTAACATTATCATATTATTTATTTATATTATATAAAATAAAATAATGAAACATCAACTTAATCTTAACCATCCCATATAGAGTGAATTTATAGTAGATGAATCCCAAAATAAATTTGTATTAATGCTTTCTAAAAGGATTAACATAATCTTTCACACAATTCTAATGAAAATCATCTTAAATATGTTTAATGGAAAATAAACATGTACCCGCTGTATATCTATGCACCCCTGATATCCCAAGAAGTGTTGGATGTATTAACTAGTTGTCGTGTATATGTGTCTTTTCATGTACATTTTGGCTAGTAATATGTTGTTTGAAGATACATGTATTCATCAGTTTGATTGAAAAAAAATTATTTATGAAACAAAAATTGAGTGTTTAAAATAAGGGGCTGATAGAAATACCAATGTATCCCTACCATAAATCAAGGATGGGTTATGTTTCACTTGAAAAAAATTGACACTTATTTTAAATTTACCATAATACTTTTATGAAACATGAAATAAAAATATAATTATGTTCCTCTATTTATATGCAGATTGATGACTCCAAATCCAAAGCGACTTCCATCCCACACCATATGCTATGGAAAGAGGCAAGTGTAAATAAATATGGGATACTAACAGATGAAAACACATAAGGAGTATGGGAAACATGTGTAAGTAAGAAACAATAAAAATTTGTTTTTCTTTAAATTTATAATACATAAAAATGATAACTTATTTTCCTATATTTTCTATCTGACATAGTCACAAGAATCAACCACACCTGTACTAGATGAACACCTAATATCAGTGGGATTGAAGCAGTAAGAACAGAATCGCTGTGTCAGAGGTGACTATTTTGGGGTGACACCCTAAACATATTTTGATAAAAAAAACAAGAGGAGGATCAGGGTGAATAAATAAAATAGATGAGAGAAAGACAAGCTACCCTTCATACTAATTCCAATGTAAGAGATATGTGCTATAAAATTTTATGGGGGGGAGGAAAATAGAATAAATATATCAAGAACAACCATTCCATGCAGATCCCCTCCCCCCCCCCCCCCCCTCCATCTATGAGGCAATCCATTCCTCTCAAAGAGCTATCTTGGCCAAGGTAATCAATGTTGTAATAATTGTTTCTAGTAAATGTGAATCAGACAGACACTAATACCTCTCTTGTACTGATATTCTATAGGGTATTAATGGTAGGGATTTATATCTATCAACACCCACTCATCAACTTATTGGGGGGGATATAGTGTTCAAAATCCAAAATGACATGCTACACAACATACAGCTTCCAACAAGTCATGTGAGAGTGTCGATTAGTGTAGCCCATGAGGAAATCATCGAGATACCTATTCCAATCAATGAAGAATCTATTCATAAGTTTAAACAATTTATTTTAACATTCATCGCATGGCCATCACATCTTGTAAAAATCATGTCGACAATGAGGTATTCATTTCTAATTTCTTTTTCAATCGAAACCTTTTAAAAATAATGAAAAAAGATCTAAACTGGTGAATTTTATTACAGATGTACAAAGAGAAGATGGTAAAATGAAATTCCGACTCAAAATCATCTAGAGGATCTACCAAATGATAGAAAATATCTTCTTAAATAACCTTTACCCCTCCCATTCTATATCCAAATTTACTATCATTAAAGGTTCATGTGGATACAAAGTTAAAAATAGTTGTAGTCACAAAGTTTATTTTGAAGAAAATATGTATGGAGAGGAAGTTCAAGACTTCATTAGTGTTGAGAATGTATGTGAAATACTCGACTATGATTGGCTATGATAATAAATTATCAATGTATAAATGAGGTGTGTTTTCATGATTTTATTTTCCAAAAAATGATATATTATGTTAATTATGAATAAATACATTTCAAATATTTGGTAGGCGTATATATAAAAAACAATTTAAGGGATTTCTCAATTAATGTTTTTGGACTCGTTAGTCCTCACATATCCCCTATAGAACAAACAAAAATAGAATAAAAAAATATGGATGAAATAGTGGCAGGCCTGAACAAATCATTTGAATGAAAAATTTTGGATGGTAGACTCTTATTAATACGAATGATGTAGGGTTAAAAATTTACAATGTAATTATATCAAATATATTTTCATTTTTTCATTAATTATTCATTTTTTTTGTTTTTATTAAACATTAGAAGCTAGTTGAAGTCAATTTGGATACTCCAAATATTTATTTCCTTGATTCAATGCATGGATATCCTACAAAATGGTGTTTTTAATTTTTAATACACAATATCCAATGTTTTAGAACTAAACAAGATGTTATATAATTTAGATTATGTTTTAATGAGGATTCTATTATGATAGGGTGGTGCATCAATATCATGAAAAATTAGTAATGAGGCATGAGGCTAAGCATAAAGACCATGACAAGTTCTACAACTTGAAAAGTATTAGGGTATTTATAGTAAGATTTCACTGTCCAAAAACATATCAAAACAAATTAATTTTTCTACTCAATGTGTCTACAGTTTCCAAAACAAACATATGGAAAATATTTTTGTTAAATTGTCAGTAAATTTATGTGAGAGATCATATTCCATCAACAAACTAGCATCCCCAAAGAGGTATTTTATTAGATAACTAGTATTTCATTTAAAATATTTTTTAATATTTTTTGAATTTATATTTTTATAGTACTATGATGACATTCAAAAAGAATAATATTTACAAGATGATATATATTTTCTTATAAATGAATGGGAAACACACGTGACAGAAGAATGTACACAAATAGCATGAAAATGCGACTTCCATATAAGTAGTGGATTATTTCATATTACTCACATAATAATTGTTTTCTTATATAGTTTGATTTCTTTTTTTGAGTTGAGGTGGTTTGTTCGAAGATTCCCATGATCATGAGAGATTGTACTTTGAGGCGGAAACTCAAAATTCAATGATAATGTAAAGTTTTTTTTAATATACTATGTTTTTTCTACCAATATTATTTGTTATCTACTCCATTAACAAAATATAAATTAAATTTTTGACTACTTAATTTAAAAAGGGTCACTCCTTAAAAACAGATAAAATGCTCTGTAATTGTCTTTATAATTTTGGACAATAATTTATAAGTATTGTTTGACTTACTGTAATGAGTCTCATTTAAAAATAATACAAAATGGGACAAGTATGACTCAAAATTAATGTTTCTAGTTTAAAATTAATTTTTTTTTAAAAACATAAATAACATACTGAAAACTGAGAAAAACATTCATATTATTTTCATACTTTAAGAAAATAAACTATATGTCATTTTTTATGTGTAGGAATCATCCTGGCCTCAATATGATGCACGTTATGGCGATTATAACTCAAAGTGTCTCTTTTTATTTAAATTCGACATTAATTTTAGTAAAAAGAACATGTGACATACTGAAAATTGAAAAAAACATTTGGATTATTTTGATAATTTAAGAAATTGATCCATGAGTAATTTTTGATGTGTAGGAGTCATATGAACCTCAATAAAACGCTCGATGTGACCGATATGACTTCAAGTGTGTATTTTTATTTAAAATTGACATTAATTTAAGTAAAAAGAACAAGTAACATACTGAAAAATGATAAAAAAAATTTGGATTTTTTTTACATTATAAAAATGATCAATGAGTTATTTTTAAAGTGTAGGATTCAACCACACCTCATTCTGAGACACAAAGTGACCAGTATGACTAAAAGTGTCTATTATCAGTTTAAAATTGTCATTTTAGTTCAAAACTTGTTACTCACTGAAATCCAAGAAAACACTCTCAAATTGTCCTAACAATTTAGTATAGTTATTCATAATCCATTTTTATTTGTATGAATCAGTCTCACATCAAATGGATATATGATGATATTGGTATGACTCAAAATGTTTTTTTCTATTTTGAAATGACATTTTAATTAAAAAACACAACTAACATACTGAAAACTATGAAAAAACATTAGGATTGTTTTGATACTTTAGTAAAATTATATATAAGTCATTTGTGATGTGTAAGAATCAATTAATCCTCAATATGAATCATCATGTTTTTAGTATAACTCAAAGTGTCTCTTTTTATTTAAAATTGACATTACTTTTAGTAAAAAAGTACAAGTGATATATTGAAAACCAAGAAAACACATTCATATTACTTTGATATTTTAGGAAAATGATTCATGAGTCATTTTTCATGTGTAGTAGTCAAATTTACCTTAATACAATGCACGGTGAAACTAGTATGACTCCAATTGTGTCTTTTTATTTAAAATTGATATTAACTTATGTAAAAATAACAAGTGATATATTGAAAACTAAGTAAACGCATTCAGATTTTTTTGATACTTTAGTACAATGATCCATGAGTCATTTTTTTCATGTAGGAATTAGCCACATTTCAATATGATGCACGGTGTGATTGGTATGAATCGAAGTGTCAATTATTAGTTTAAAATTAATATTTTAGTTTAAAATGTGTTGCTTGCTGAAAATGAATAAAACACACTCTGATTATATTGATAATTTAGTACAGTGAATCATATGTCATTTTATATGTGCATGAGGTTATCTCATGTAAAACTGATGCACGATGTGACTGGTATTAATCAAAATGCACGTTTCTAATTTGAAATGATAGTTTAGTAAAAAAACATAACTAGCATACTGAAAACTAAGAAAACGCATTCAGATTGTTTTGATACATTATGAAAATAATCTATAAGTAATTTTTGATATGTAGGAATCATCAAAACCTGAATATGATACATGGTATCTCCAGAATAACAAAAAACATATCTTTTTATTTAAAATTGACATTAATTTTAGTAAAAAGAACAAGTGACATACTGAAAACTAAGAAAAAAATTCAAATTGTTTTGATAATTTGTGAAAATGATCCATGAGTCATGTTTGATGTTGAGGAGTCAAACTCACCTCAATACAATGCATAGTGTGAAAGGTATGAATTCATGTTTGCATTTTTATTTAAAATTGACATTAATTTAAGTAAAAAAGAACAAGTGACATATTAAAAATTGAGAATACTCATAAGGATTTTTTGGGTACATAAAAAAAAGTATCCATGATTAATTTTTGATGTGTAGTAATCAAACACACCTCAATCTAACACACTATGTGACCAATATGACTCAAATTTTCCATTAATAGTTTGAAATTGACATTTTAGTTCAAAATTTGTCACTCAATGGAAACCAATAAAACACACTTTGATTTTCTTGATAATTTATGAAAATGATTTAAAACTCATTTATGACATGAATGAAGTAGTATCACATCAATATGATGCACAATGTGACTGATATGACTCAAAATTAATGATTCCATCTATAAATGACATTTTAGTAAAAAAAATAAAATTGGCATACTGAAAACTGAGCAAACAAATTCAGATTGTTTCGATACATTTGTAAAATGATCCATTAATAATTTGTGACATGTATGAATTAGCCTAACCTCAATCCGACACATGGTATGAAAAATATAACTCAAAATGGGTCATTATTTTAAATTGACATTAATTTTAGTAAAAGAACACATGAGAAACTCAAAACCAAGCATACACACTTGGATTGTTTAGATATTCTAGGACAATGATCCATAACTCATTTGTGACATGTAGGAATCAACCCTACCACAATATGATTCATGGTTTAACCGGTATAACACCAAATGTGTCTTTTTTATTAAATATAGAAATTTTATTATTTCCGTATTTCATATTAATGTTTAATTTATTTCTTTATAGTATTACTAACATAATATTTGTTTTCATATATTTTCATAATCTTTTTATTAGTTTGATTTTATTTTTTCAGCAACTGATACCATGCGAGGACATTTTTGAGAGGGGATCGCGTGCATCAAAAGATGAAATATTAATGTTTTTAAATTCTTTTTGGATAATTGTAAATGTAATTATATAAAAAATTGTTTGAAATTTAAAAAGTAGTGTTCTTTTGTGTATACCATGGGAAGAAATTTTTGTATTCTTGATTTCAATTAAATGTATACAACATTATTTGAAATTACAGGTTTTTCTTGGGTGTGCTGTTATATTAACAGCACATTGCATCTAGTCACGCCTTTATTAGCATGAAAATAGCACAGATATAGGGGGTCCTTTTTTAGTTCCTTTTTTAATATGGATAAAGGAGCAAATTTATTTTAATTGTGATTAACAATGATTTTTAGTGCTATTAAAATCCTTTTTGTTTGATGTTAAATGGAATATGTGTATTAGTGTCATTCGATGTAGATCTACCTTTAGAAGTAGTGAGTCATTAAATTATATTGTTATGCTACCGTGCAGATGAATTCTGATGTAATTACAATGTATTGGAGTCATCTTATATAATACAAGATTCCTCAAAATGAATGAACTATAAGATTTCCTTTATTCTGATAGCTTCATCCAAATTTATATTAATAGTCGAGATCTTAGATAACACCGCATTTGAGGAGGGGAAATAGTAAAGTTAATTTAGCCTTATTTCAATATAATCCCACTAAATTTCAGTCTAAAAGAACTTTTTATTTATCTATAGTTTCAGATTACATGGCATCTAATGAATTTTCCTTCTAACAATGGAACCTTGCACTATCCAAAATGATCATACCACCTCTTCACATTCTTTCTCCCCATTCCAAAAGATTTTAAACCTAAAGAGTCTCTCATGACTATAGTCACATGATAAGTTTACAAGGATAAGGTAGTGATGTAACATATCATTAGTAATATGTGAATCTGGGAAAACTTTAATGATATTACTCTAATAAATAAATCCAAAAATCCTATCCAAATGCTCTATAATGTGATTAATTTTAGACTTTCCATGAAATAATGTAAACGGGTTTCCTGAATAATCCAGATTAAAAAGATCCACAATCTAAACTACCTATAAGAGGTTCATCATCAAAGCGTAAGCCTTAATAGACCCCCACTCTTTTCATTTTGAAACAAAATTTTAATAATGTCCTTATTAATTAAAAAGGATCAGGTTGACTCTCCCACGGAGGCATAAGATACTTATAGGGTTTCAATTTATCCATCTGAGAAGGCCACCCATAAAACCCCAAAAACACAAATATTAAAGCATCCTTTTGGTAAATATATGTAGAAATATGATTTGAGGAAAATCACTTAATCCTGAAATCCATGTATTCCTTCTAGATAAGACAAAGGCCTCAAGAGTGACCATGTCGAGCAACTGGAAGACGATAATGAAAATCCACCATTTTCGCAACTCCAATCATATCCTTACTATCCAAAATGGTTTCAGATAAAAAAATCATATCATGTCCACTTTTAGGGATCCAATACTAGATTATCCAAACTTCTCATAGGTTTTGAATCCCATGAATGTTCCAACATAATAAATTGATTGATGTTTCCATGGACGGTCAATTTAAGAATTCAATTTTCTATGAATTTTGTGTTGAATTATATTTTCTTTAAAAGTATCAAGGTTATATTATTACCTACTATTTATGAAAAAATAAAAAAAATGATGGGTCTTCCTGGAGGTTTTAATGAATTATAACCCACCGTAGAGGTTAAAGAATCTTTGTATGAGGCATTTCCACATATGAATTTCCCCATACTAAATGAGTATCTAATAAAACTATTTAGTCATACAATATGATAAGTTTACTCAAAATAAGAAATAAACTCAACATATATATTAGAAGTCCTTATTAGTGTCTTTTTGACACTTATCTATGACAAAACTCCACTAACTATAAAAAATATAGATCCTGAAGTTGATCTGTGTGGATTAATCCAACCAAAAAAGTTATCATGAGAGTATACGATGACATCTAAGTTATGAATTATATATAATAATGTATTATTTTTTAACTTAATTTATCTATGTACATTTTTTATGACCCTTTAGTGTTCTAGACATAGATTACTCTGATATCACCCCATAATTCCAACAATAAATTCAATGGAAGACCACATGTTGACCTGATCATGCATTAAAATACCAACAATGGAAGAAAATATTATGGATTATATTTGGTATTAATCAAAATAATTTTTAAGATTTTAGTTCAAGATTAATTTATCACCCTAACAATGGGTTCCATACTTGTTGCACATTATTTCATATGAAATATCTCAAAAACAATATTAATATAAGTTTATCTAGAAAATCCTAAAAGGATTATCAACCTATCCCTATGAATATTTAAGTCAATGGAATAAGTTTCATCACTCATAATGTTCATGAAAAAAATATTTTAATATAAAAATTTTAACCTCATATAGATAACCCATATCATTAATTATAAGTAAAATTTCATCAATATATAAAACAAGAAAAAATATTTTACTCCCACTAAATTTTTGGAATATGCATTGATCCATAATGTTTTCTTCAAAACCAAATGAACTTATCACATCATTAAATCATAAATTCAAATATCAAAATTCTTTTTTTAAACCATAGATAGGCCTTTCGAGCATGCAGAAAAAATGTCCACCATTAATATATAGGAACCCCTTAGGTTTTTTCATATAAACCTCCCCATCTATAATACCATTAACCAATGTTGTTTTGCATCTACCTTTCTTAATTCGAATCCAAAATGAGATAATAATTACAATATAATGCATAAGAAATCCTTTTTGAATACTAGATAAAATGTATCAGTATAATCGATCTCTTCATATTGACTGAACCCTTTTGAGACTAGTCAATCCTTTAATATATCAATGTTTCCTAATGGATTCTTCATGTTTTTTAAAACCAATTTTCATCGAATTTTTTTTACACCAAGTAGAGTCTCAAAAAGTTCCCAAACATCATTTCTTTTCAGGTCTCAGGCATATGTGATCATAAATTAAAATATAACAGTGAAATAAAAACGGTTGGATTCTATTTTATCTCATTAGAAATAATTATTAGGGATTTAGTTCAAGATTAATTTATTACACTTAATAATGGGTTTTATACATGGTGCATAGTATTTCATATGGGATCTCTCAAATACTTCATTAATATATGTTACTTAAGACAAGCCTAGATTACCTCTCAAAAAATATCTATGAATAATTAATCCAATTGAATAATAATTTATCACCCATATATTTCATGTGAATTTTTTCTGAGATAAACTATTTAACTTCATATAAAAAACCCTTATAATTTGAATCATGTAAAATTTTATCAACATATAAAACAATAAAAAAATGTTTTAATCCCACTGACCTTATGGTATATGTATTGATCTATATTTTTTCTGTAAGACCTAATTAATTAATTACATCATGAGATAGAAAATACCACTATCAAAATTCTTTTTTTAAACTATATATTGACCTTTTGATCATGAACACGCAATGATCATTATTACTATAGAGAAATTATTCAGGTTGTTCTATGTAAAAATACCGATCTAGTTCTCCATTGAGAAATAAAGTTTTCCCATCCATTTTTTCAATTCGAAATAAAAATGAGAAATTTATTTCAATACAATATCTATGGAATTATTTTTGGATATTGGGAAAATGTATTAGTATAATTAGTCCCTCCCTTTTTGAGTTAACCCTTTTGAAACTAGTTGTCCCTTGTATCTATCAATGTTTCCCAATAATTTTTTATTAGTCTTAAAAATTCATTTACATCCAATTAGTGTTACACCAATTGGTAACTCAACATTTTCCCAAACATAATTATTCTTCAAGTACATTAACTCCTCCATCATGGCCTAATATAGGATATTTGACTCTTTATAACCCATGTCTTGTGAATTTGTTTTGAGATCATTTTTTTCTATAATTTTGTAGTGATATTCTTATATATACACTATATAATCACTAATAATTGATGGATTTCTAATCCTTGTAGACCTTATTAATGTTTCAATATGATTTTTCTGGGGAAATTCTAGTTCAACTAGTTGTTCAAGAGTTCCTAACTCATGAACTATTTATTTCAAATGATGATTATAAATAATTTTTGGATGTATATTTAAAAAAATTGTTTTCTTATGAAAAAATTTCAATATATCACCAATCATAAAGGGTTGATCTTCTAAATGATATTTATTATAAATCTTATTAGTAATATCACTACCACTAATCTAGTTTTTAACGAAATTTTTTATTTCTTGGTTCCCAAATTATAGTGTTAAATTATAGATAGTAAAAATAGAATCATTTATGCCTTTAGTAATATCCAATGAAGTAGTCATTATTGGTCCTATGATCTAACTTACATTAATGTAGATTACAGAAACTCACTTATAAAGGATATCCCTAAATGCATATATCGCAACCTCAGTTTCCAACCCTACAATTATTCAAAATGTGTTTTTGAAACTTCCATTATTAAAACCTAATTCAAAATGTTTGATGCCTGTTTAACCTCATATGTCCATAATAATTTAGGTAATATTACTAAAAATACATCATTCCATGTCCATTAATGTTCAGTTTCTAGTTTATGTTGCACTATTTTGGTCCAGTAAACCTGGTATAGTGGACTGTGAAACCATTCCATTTTCATTAATAAACCTTGAAAGAGGTACACGAAATTGTCCATCCTCATTTTATATACAATAATATTCTACAATTTGATATGGCCTCATGATATTAATTATTTTACTAAGTTATTTCTCTACTTTATCCTTTAATACATTAAATGTGTCATGTTGTTCATTTTAATTAAGAAGAAAATATAGATACATATATCTTAAAGAGTCGTCTATGAATGAAATGATGAATTTTTTGTTATGTAAATACATATATGAATTACATATATCAGTATATATGATTTCTAATATGCATGATATTTTACTAGAACATTATTTAATTTATTGGCAAGATTTCCCATAATGCACTCCATATATGTTTTAAAATCAATGAAATAATGAGTACTAAGAACCCAATCATGAACGAATATTCGAGTCCTCTATTCAGAGATAAGACTTAAAATACTATTCTATAATATAAAAGAATTTTTATATATATTACATTTTTTAATACTAAGGTAAACATTCATGTTATCATTATCAATTTTACTTTTTAAAAAAAGAGGAAAATGCCATCCTTCAATATAACTAATTCAACTATGTCATTTCCATATTTCAAGGAAAAACTAGTTTTTCAATAACTAAATGTAAAACCCAAGTGTATAATTTTGGTAACTGAAATAATTCTTCAAGAGAAAATTGTAATATAAAATTTCTACTATGAAAGTAAATTAAATCCATTGCTTATCAATAAAACACATGTCCTCGGGGCTTCCACATGTGAGTACATCTTGTTTCTTGAATGGACGCCAAGCTCACTATCCACTAGTTTCTATAGGTTTTTCATACCTTTCATGGTATTCACTATATGGATTGGAGAACAAGAATCAATAGAAACAATTATTTTAAATTTTTTCAACCATATTTATTTCATAATAAACCAATGATATTGAAATTCCTTTCTTTTTTGTAATATTGGTTTCTATCATTTCTATCCCAAGCCTTTCATTCTCCTAAACACACATGGTCATTAATTCATTAATTGAAAATTTAACTGTATATTGTTATAATATATTTTAAGTGGAACATATTGGTGAGTTAGAGCATTTAGAATATAATGCACTATAAATGGATTGGATATATCAACCACATTACTCTTAAGTTGAGTCATAATACCCCTCACCAATATGATATTATCGCATACACCATTCATGGTGGTGAGTCCTATAGATGAGAAAATCATGATTAATGTTCTTTCTATTGTATTATCTGATGAGATGAAATAGTAATATATAGCTTTATAAATTCATAAACATTATTATTCCCATCAACTAGTCCATGAATTCTTGCACATAATTTGTTTTTATGAACATTGTACTGAGATGGTTTCACCACTCCCAATTTTCAAATGATTTTGTATCTTCTAGTGTTCTATCATTATTAACTACAGTCATCTCATCTTTCTGAAGAGCATAATAAATTTCCATCTATAAAAATTTAAAAATAATTCTTTCATTCCAAATTTTATTATTTTCACCGTTTATTTTAGGAATGTCAAATTGTATATTAGAAAAATTGGATGGTATAACTTGAAATTAAATACATTTTCATTACTCAAAATCAAATAATTTACATAGAAAATTTTATTAACATTAGTCTAAAAATATAAAATTTCTTATGGGAAACTATTTAAAATTAATAGTTTCAAGAAATTAATTAAGTATTATCAAGTAAAACTTTAATAAATAAATTCATGAATTATAATTTGATAATTCAATAATACCTATGAAAAAATACTAAATTTTTATGGTTCAAAGTACCTGTGGAAAAATTATGAAAATTAAATTTAATATTAGTTCTTATGAAAAATATTATAAAAAATACCAAGGGATAAAAATTATTATATTTGTCATATATAAAGATCATGTGATTAATTAATATTTAAATCTTATTAAATTAGGAATGTTTTTCAAGAAAAATATTAATCTATATTTCAAAAAATTACAGAATTATAAATGGATATTTTAATTCATAAATTCATGAACTAAAATTTTATAATTCACTAAACCAAATGAAAAAGTATTAAATTTTTAATATTAATAAAACATGTGCGCAAATTATGATAATTAAATTTACTATTTCATCTCATGAAAATATTATACAAATTCCTATCAGATAAAATTAGTTCTATTTTTCATATAATATTAAATGTGGATTAAGGAATTTTTAAATATTATTTAAATATAAATATTTTGGAAAAAACCAATTTTTAAAAAAAATATACACAAAAACTTAAGTATTTATTTTTTTTTCAAATTAAAATTAAAGACATATAAATATATTTTAATTACTAAAATTGTAACAAGTGAATGTATTATTTAATGTGATTTTAATGAATATATAAATTTTATTTAATTATGAATTTTGTGGGGAAACCTAATTTTAATAATATTTAAAAAATAATGACTCGAGAATTAAAGATATGTCATAAACATCATTAATTGAATAAGATATAGAAATTAATAGGATAATGGTAGACAAATAATTCATCATTTCCCAAACAAAAATTGAAAGGGGTATTTTGAAAATAGATCCTATGCTATTTTATTAGAAGGTAGAGGTATAAATACCTCTGATACCAAATTTAAGAAATTTTATTAAATATTTAATTCTGGAATCGGTAAAAAACATTAATTAAAATAAACTTTCACTTACCTCAATACATCATAAAATGTAGGAAATTAAGAAATCAAAACCTGATTGACTTCTACACTCTATATGAGGGATGTAGATGTTGCATGTTCCCATAATATGTTGTGTATATGGGGGTTAATATTTATTGTGGGTTGTAACATCAAGAACCCAACCCAATTTACTCAGTCGACAAGGTGTATTAATACATACAGATTTATTTCCATCAAGTAGTCAGTAAATATTATGGACTAAATTTAATACCTTATAATTCATATAAAATAATGTATTGTATTTTACATAACACAACGTATTAATACATGTTTCTATTATTTAACAGACCATAATTTATAACATTATTAGTTAATTGATGGACCATTTATTATATTATATCAATTCATCCTAAATAATTAATTAAAATGAATTCAATCTCCATATTTAATAAGAATCATGATACATGAATTAAATATTTATGACCGCTAAATAAAGATTATTCCCTTCCATGTATCATGATGTATCATGTGTCTTAAATAACTATATTAATAAACCTTAACCACATGGTTTATTCTCTATATGAACAAACCGTAACTATAGGGTTTATTCTAAATTACAAAAAAAAAATATTTTACATGTAAAGAATGGGTACATAAAAACTAAAGAGAGAAATAATTAATTATATGGATTTTTACATAATAAAATTATTATTCAATAAATTTAAAAAGTCGAACCTAATCGCATATATATTTCATGATCATTGAATTTTAATGGAAGCATTACTTTAGTTAAAGGATCTGCAATCATCAATTGAATGCTAATATCCTAAATGTCTACCCTTTTCTTATTAACATGTTACCTTAAAGCCAAGAACATATTTTCCATGTTCTTACTTCAGCTAAAAAAATTTTATTCATAGCCACAAAGATAGTAGCTAAATTGTTACAATGTATAATAAATGACCTGGAAAAAGAGTCCATGGGTTTATGGTCTAAAATGAATTTTCATAACTGTATACTATGACAGGAGGCCTCAAAATATGAAACAGATTTACCTTCTATTGTAAAATTCACTACAATTATATATGTTTGACACTTCTCTATGAAACTGATCTCATAGCCATCGTAAAGGCATTTCATAAAGTTTGTTTTTTTGAATTAACATAACTTGGAAAGTGTTCATCTCGGTATCAAATGAATTCTAAATTATGAGTGTTTTATATAAAATCATGTAGAATTTAGTCCACTAAAGTTATGTCAATACCTTCGTCATTACCTTATAATGGTCTATACATATATTACTCTAATATCGCCAAAAAATTCATATTGGAAATTAAATTTTATACATTGTGTGGAGATGAGAATACATTAAACTACCAATAAAGGAGCAAAATAGGGTCGATTCCATTTTTCCTCATTTAAAATCAATTTTAGGGATTTAGTTCTAGATGAATTTATCACCCTTAATAAATGGTGTTATACTTGTCGCATCAACTTTCATATGAAATATATCTAATTATTTATTAATAATGGATTTATGAGGCAGGATTGTAATTCCTCTCAATCTAGGCCTATAAATCATTAAGATAAAGACATATGACACATCCCCCTATGTTTCATATCAATTATATTTTAGATAAACTATTTGACCTCATATAAAAAACACTTACCATTATTGGTATGTAAAATGTCATCTATATATAAAACAAGAAAAAATATATTTCTATCACTAACCATCTAGTATATTAATTTTAACCATAATGTTTTATTCAAAACTAAATGAAGTAATTACATCATAAAATCATAAATACCCATACCAAGATTCTTATTTTAAATCATAAATAGTCTTTTTGAGATTAAACCCCAAATGCTCACCATTACTATAGAGGAATCCTTCTTTTTGTTCCATGTAAACCTCCTCATGTATATTACCATTTCGAAATGCAGTTTTCACATCCATTTTCTATAATTTGAAATCAAAATTAGCTACTAATGAAAATATAATGCAAAATTAGTACTTTTTTGATATTATATAATATTCAAAGTGAGGTAGGTTACAAGTGGCATGTATATTAATACTTAATTGAACATTTTTAATGGAATAATGAATTGGGATAGATAATTTAAAATATAAAAAGTAAAATATAGGGTTGATTTTTTCTTTCAGAAATTTAGGAGTTAATGAAAATTTTCCTCAATGATTATTGAACATTTAATTCACTATTTAATTAATTTATTGTATTTACATTGTATTGAAATCATGGTAGGGTGACCATCCTTTGTATTATGTTGATATTTAATCCATGAGGCCACATATGAATTCATGTGGGGGGATTTGATACTCAAATTTCATGCATACCTTTTTTATATTAAAATACATTAACTTTGTGATTTAAATGTTTAATTATTTCCCAAGGGTCAAATGATTTTTTCATTTGTGTAAGAATACTACATATGGATAAAAACATAAAAAGTTAGCAATTTTTATCAATACTTCCAATGAAATAAGGATTTTCTTGACATAGGATATCCATGGGATGTTATCCAAGATAATAACTAAAGAAACAAGGTGAAACAAAGGCCAAACTACTAGAAATACATGATTCACATCATTAATACATTTTAGGATGTGAAAAAAATACAAGACATGAATACATGGAATAAATAAAATAGTGTTCTAGGGTAGGACACAACTTTCAAGGTGTGATAAATTTTCAATGTCATTAATGTTTTGAGGTAGACCCAGATATGGTTAGTATAATGTAATATTCGATGGAGACCTAAATTTTTTGACATGAAACCAATGATCGACACTTGGGACTACCCCAAGACTCGTTTATAAGTGTATTAATAGATAATTAAAACCTACTAGATCACTTATAATTATTATAAATAAATATATATTGTTATACTCTATTCATTCATTTATTGGAGAAGGACTAAAAGGAAGATGAAACTAGGATTGGGAGTTGTTGTGATGACCGGAATAGGGTTTTTATTTTTGTACCCCCAATTTCTATAATTAGGTTTAAATTTCAAGAGAAGAAACTATAATGAAGGGGTATTTTTTATTGATTTATTTTATTTTTAATGAAAATCATTTGGGTCATTTTTGCGAACCTAAATTTTTAATTATATTCATTTCTTTATTCATGTATGAAAACATTGATATTAGTGAGGGAATGATATAAATTAACACCTTGACTAGAGAATAACTATTTTCATGAACATTGGGTGGGTTATACTTTATATTTAAACTTTTTTTAGGTCACCAAACCATCGAAAGAACCTATGTAACAGGACCATTGTGAAATGGGGAATTTGGTGATTTGGGCGATATTTAACATGATCCTTGAATCCTCCTGGACATGGTTATGAAAAATAATTTTTTTAATTCATTATCTTATTCTCTAATTAATCATGAATCTATATTTTCAATTTCCATGGAAATTTTCCATTTTCTTAGGACTCCAACAAAATAATCATGATTCTTTATTTAATTAAATTAATTTAGATTTCTTTAACAATATAGTTTCATTATTTTTAATTAAATTATAATTTTTTTCAATCTTGGATATATGAGTTTGACACCATAATTTCATTTCCTTTACTACCCTATAGTTTAAGGATTTATTTGATTCATGTTTTATAATTTATGAATTCATTGACCCTATAAGAAATATTGAAACCCAATAGTATTTTATATTTTAAACTATAAATTTTATTATAAAAATTAAAATAAATAAATAAATGTATATATTTCATGTGAAAATTCATAAATAAAAAAATGAAATTTTTTGTTCAAAATTTTTTATGTAAAATTTCACTTGAAATTTTTAACTAAAATTCTTATTGAAAACTTGAATTAGAAATTTGCAGTGCAAATTCACACTTTAATCTTCAAGTTACTGTGTTTGTGTATATTAAAATTATTATAAAAATACATACATATATATATATATATCTTTACAAATACCATTTTACAATTCGATTTTCTAAATAAAATTTATATAATAATTTCTCAATTCATACATAAAGAAATACAAGTAAAATTACATTGAAATTATGAAATATAAATTTATATCAAGAATTTTTAATGTAAATTAACATTGAAAATCATTCATCTAAATTTTTGAAATTTACATGAGATATTTCTTATGTATATGTACTACATATCATTAACATTTGAAATTTTCACTTAAAATCACATATCCACAAACACTAATATAAATAAAAACAATAATATTATATATTAAATTTCAAGTGAAAATTTACATTATAAAATTTCAACATAAATTCCTACAAAAAAATTAATATAAATAAAAAACATATATTTTCATACATATATTTATTATATTATTTAAAAATATACATATATATGAATAGGTATATACAAAAAAATATTTATATATATATATATACATATATTCATTTAGTGTATGTTAGTGCTATTAATTTCTAGTGATGTTTTACAATGAAAATTTTCACTTAAAATTTGAAAAATAAAATCATAAAGAAAAGTAAGTGTTTAATTTTCAGTGGAAATATATTAATATATAAATATACTACATAAATTTTCATTGAAAATTTCATATACAAATTTCAACATGAAATTTTCATCATAATATTTAATATTTATTTCCTACACACCATGAATTTATAATATAAATATAAAACCTATTTTAATTGGAAAATTAAAATTCAATTTTTTAGTGTATAATTATATATATACTTGTATATATATATATATATTAATATTGCGTAAAATTGCACGCAAAATTAACATTACAAATTTAAATTAGAATTTTTTAATAAAAATTGACACTAGGAATTTCTAAAAAATGTTGTTTTGAATAGAAATTTCTACATGAAATTTAATTTCTAAATAAATCTTAAAAAAATTAAACATTTCAATGCAAATTCAATGTAGAAATTTTTACAAGAAATTGAAATTTCTATGAAATCCTATATAATCACGTTATTATATTTTAAATGAAAATTAAAAACCAAATTAATCATTTTCTAAGAGAAATTTGTCCATAAATTTTAACTTTCACTGAAATTTTAAAAGAACCAATCAAAAAGTTCAATGAATATTCCCATAAAAAATTTAATTACTAGTAAAAATTTATATATACATAAAGACATAAATATTGTATAAAATTGTACTAATACATTTATATTACTAATTTATATTGTATTTTTTAATTTAAAATTAAAACAGAAAATTTTCTATGATAATTTTTAATAGAAATTTAAAAAATAAATTTTTATTGTATATTTATTAAAAAATATAACAAATAGAAATTTGAATTAAAAATTACAAAAGTACATACACATATAAATATACACTTTAATATTATGTGGGAAATTTATATTTTAAATTTTCGTCATATAAATACATACAAACTAAATTATTAAAATAATGTAATATTTTGTTTGAAATTTACAGGGAAATTTTATACTGTAAATTTCATATGAAAATTTCTATCATATATTTGAATTAATACCTACACACAAACAATATGTCTGCATATTAGGATGTATGAATTAGAAATTATTAAATTTATTTTGGATATTTTAATGAATATATTTATACATAAACTTTTTTTCTATATATTTAAAAAAATTTACATGGAATTTAATTTTCAAAAAGAATTTTACAAATTCCAATAAAAAATTCAATAAAATTTCACAATGAAAATTTATAATGATAATTTATAGTGAAAAAATATATTGAATATTTTAAATTTATACTTCCAACACACATGAAAATTTTATGTTACCTTTTAAATCCCCTACTTGTAATTCAATTGCTAATATAGGCGGTGCCCATGCATTGTGGTCTTTTTCTCTACAATCTCTTTAACTTGATGGTCACTCTAGCTGAGATCAATTGATCTAACATGGTTGGTTTATTTGAAAAAAAAATTACACTGTTTAGTGTGTCACATAAATTATCAGGGATTTTGGGATGATAAACATTCAACGAGACGTGATCAATCGCGTGTTAAGAGAAGGTATCTTTATTGCCGAAGACTTGTCCAGATGTGTGAGTTTTAGTGAGAGTATTCTTATTTATCACTTTTTTGATTCTTTACCCCAAGACTATAAGAGAATACATAATGGTGATTCACTTGGCCTTAATCACTATCACCACTCGTTAATCTCCTCGTACAAATTTCTATTAAAAAGTGATGTTTGAGTGAGTGAAAAAATATAGTTTCCAATGTGAATATTTACACTATAAAAATCTAGTATGTATCTATAATCAATTTTTTTTTGAAAATTTAGATTTTAAATTATATATGGAAATAATATATATATATATATATAATTTATATAAATAAGAAATGTAAATATTTATTCACTTATATATATATATATCATTTTGGTTGGTTTTTATTTATCTATTTACATTTTTTATATAAATATATGTACATATATATATATATATTCATGTATATATACACATTTACATTGAACATAAAAAAGTAATTTTAATTTATATATGTGTATTTATTTATTAAAATACATTTTTAACGTATAAATATATCAATATATATTCAATGTTAATATTCCCAACAATATATATGCCTAATAATAAAATTGTTTATTTATAAATATATATTATTGATAATTGTACATTATTTATTTATTTATTTATTTATCTGTATCTATTATTTATCAATGTATATGTGTATGTCAATAATTTTTTATATTAATCTTATTTTTTCTATTATTCATTCAATACATAAGAAACTTATAAAAATAAATATATATAAACATTATTGTTGTCGTTGTTGTTCATATTGTTATAAATATAAAAAAAATGTGCTTGTAATAAATATATTATAAATAAATCAACAATAAGCATGGAGTTACACTAAAATGAGCATAAATAAATTTTTGGTGACATATTAATACTCTTATAATGCATTTTAAAAAATATATAAATTAGATTTAAATGTTCTATCATTATGTAAAATTTATATCATTTATTTAATTTTACTACCATAGAATCCATGATGAAAGCTAAAATAACTGTTAAAGAGTGACCTTTACCAGTACCAAAAAAATTGTGGATAAAGAATACCCTTATGAGTGCTAAAAATTGATGATAAAAGAACCCCTTTATCTATGCTTTTTTAGTGGAGATAAATGAGAACCATTACCAACACTTTTTTAGCACTAAATAATGTTTAACTCATAAAAACATTGTTCCATTAAAAACATATTTAAATATATAAAAATATTTATTTGATAGAAATTTAATATATTTTACTAAATATTATTTATATATGAAAAAATATTTATTACACTTGATATGTTATATATTTAGTGAAAATGACATAGAAAATAATTAAGAAAATTTTATATGATTGAAAAAAATTAATATTGAAATTTATTTATAATGAGATATATATATATATATAATTTTTTTAAATAAGATTTATATAATACTAAATATTTATTTACACTTACTATGAAATAATATTAGTGAAAATTGATTTATAAGTTAATTAGAAGTTAATATTTATTTCAAATTCTAAATAATTAATAATATATATATATATATATATAATAATAATTTTTTATATCCATGTATTTTTTTGAATTTTATATATATATCAAATAATAAATATTTAATTAATTTTTAGGAAAACATAGATAGATCTAAGGAGATCAAACCATTTTCATTAAAAAGAAGAAATGAACAGAGGGATAATATGGGGTTAGACATAGAAAAATATTCCCTCATCATAGAAAATATAAAATAAAAAAATAAATCAATTCTTGAAGATCCCTCTAGATCGCATGATCCTAGAGTGATGACCCCTACCTCTTGGATGACTGCCTATCCTTCATGTTTTGGTTCTTCAGTGGGGGCTCATACTCCTCATCTGATGACTAATCAGAAGAGCCTCTTAGGATGTATCATGTCCAATATTTCCAAGAATGGTTCAAGATATCCATCTCTGGGTTGGAACAAAATCCATTTTTAAAGTTTTCAAATAAAAAATTTTAAACTATGAGGTAATCTCCCTAGAAAAAACAACTAGTTATGTTTTTTCAAATATAAATTCAATATATTAGTCAAACTATTTTTTTATGTCCTCCCTTAGACCATGGGGTGATTTTCTCTTTCATGATCCTCTGGTGGTGTTTTAACTTTGTAATTTGTGACACCTTCATTCTAACATTCCTTGATCAATTATTTTCTAAAAGTGTCATATGAGGTTTTCATAAGATCATAATATTGATGAGAAAAATCTCATTTACAATTTTTAGATTCAATAATTCTTAACCTGAAAGTGTCCATTTGCAGTGAGGATATGTCTTCCATAATGTCTGCTCCAGCTAATTCTATTCTAGACAATACAATAGAGGCTTACCTTGCTATGGAGGAAGATACACATGGAATGGATTTATTTATATAACTAACTATAATCACATAGCATCTACTATAATTTTTTGGTCATGAATGTGGATTGACTACACCCCATTAATGGTTGATTATAAGGATCAAAAATTCGTGAGAGAAGCTCCATTTTCATCTTAGCCTTTCTATTATTATCCATGACCGTATGCTTTTCCAATTCAAGTTGATTATCTAATTCCTCTTCGGAATCTATTTCATCATTCATCAAACCAACTCCCTTTGTTTGATCATCTACAACATCATATACACTAATTAGAGAATCCTTGTAGGAGGTATCATCGTCAATTATGTAGGCCCAGGACTGGTCAGGTATGAACTTCCCCTTCCCTGTAGAATTAATATCTTCCATCTCCAGTATAGAAGCCTTGTTGATTTTCACATCCAATTTTTCTTCAAGTTCAGTAACCTTGTAAAAAAAAGAGGAAACTACAGACTATGACCTCTACTTAGAATGACGATACTCAAGGTTGACAACAACTTTCTTTACTAATGGAATCACCTATTTAAGCCATTCAACCATCCCCTATTCTTTAGAAACACCTTGAGTAAATTTCTTGAAATCATCCTGATGATTACCTTTTTTATAAGAAAACAATAGACCACATCCTTGAAATTTTTTTCCCTAACATGGCTAATAATTTGACAAAATGAAAAAAATAAGGTAGTTTCTAATATCTAATCCGTACAATAATTTATAATCCACATTAGAAAGAATAAATTGATTTTTTAATATGATATTGAGATCAACCTTATCCAATATTAGAGTGAAGTATTTGAATATGTTGAATTCCATGGATTTATTCATTTTTATTGGTATACCCACTAGAGACACAAAGTTAAAGATGGTCCATAGATTCCATAGGATTCGATTCAGGCCAATAATTTTAATTCGGACCATAACAAGAGTGTATTCAAGAAGGAAGGGATAAAAGTTGTAACCCAATTTTGGAATGGAGAGAAAACATAGTTTCAATGATACATAACTAAGACCCCAAGAACACCTCTTCAGACCCTCTAAGGGGAAATGATATAGAAAAAAACCTTTCTATATGGGATATAGTTCTAGTCTGAAATTTCCGAGACACCTGATAATTGTTTCTCGAAATTAAATTTCTTCAAAGTTATCTCACCCGTATAAAGAATCAATCAACCTGTGATTATAAATACCCTTATATTACATAAATTTATATTACATTAAAATTGAATTACATTAATTACAACATATTATAAAGCCATGATAGGACTATATAGGTATAGTATCATTAGAAACTGGGAAACAAAAACAACTTGTTCATAAAACATCTACATCGTCTCCCAATAATTTCTTAATAACTATACTTCTTTTTGACATAGCTTAATTAATACCCTTCTTCATGACCTGGGGAAAATAAACATATGAAATGGTGATCTCAAATTCCTAGTAAGGGTATACAAGGAAAATATCAATCATATCATAATCATAATACATAGGCACATAACATTTTATAATTTTATCCTACATACGAAATATCTTGATATCATGTCAAGGGATAAAAGATCATAAGAATTAAAGGAAATAATGCCAAAATTTATAACATAATACATGATGTTTTGTGTCATACACAAAACTATAGAAAATCATTTCCATATTAGCCAAGTCTCATAGCCAAGACCATCATAGCAAACAAAGTTCGTTACTGAACCTGGTTTACTAGCCATTATATCCTTGTTTTACTTAACCTGATTAACTTTACATTCTAGTCATGTATATATCATGAGATTTAAATATTTAATCAATTCATCAGAGTTAGATATAGTTCCCACACATCTCATAATGAAACCATTCATAAATGTTCCACAAAACCTTAAATTATTTATCATAGCATAACCTAAGAAATAAAATTGGTTTCTTGAACATCATTCCATCATAACATAATCCATATAAAATATCATTTAATCATTAACCCAAAAAAATCATAGTAATAATAGGGATATAAACATGAATCTATTTGAAGAGTTCCATCTTAGATAGAAAATAATTTTGGCAAAACACTTGAACTTAATTCTCGAGGAAAACATCCTTTCTTCTCCAAAAACATTTTATTTTCTAAAAATCCCATGCAATTTTAAAAAAATAATTTAGTTGAAAGTAAACTTTAAATATTTTAGATGAGGCCTCACATAAATAATTCATTAAGAAGAAAATAAAATCCATTCATTTTTTATATTTTAAAAAAACATTCTTCTCGTACTCTTATCGGAAAAGTAAAAAAGTACCTCATATGGAAAATGAAAGAATGATTCATTCCATACCGTTCAATAAAAATTCACCAATGGGTAAAATTGACATTAAAAATATTATAATAATAGAAATAATATTATATATTAATGAAACATGGACATGAATGATAAATATACCCCGGTAAATACTTATGAATAAGCAATCTCGAATAATAATGAGATTGAAAAATTATCTCTTGCCTTGTACTTTCAGTTAGTAGATGGTGTGTTAGCCTCATATATATTATTTAAAGTATTTTATTAAAGTATACCAGAACCATATACATATTTATTATAAAATTTTCAATTCTTTTATATCATTTTTTTAATATTGTTTCAATATTTCCATTATTTTGGGTGCCAACTGCTTCATTTTCCAATTCTTATTTTTTATGTAATTCGTGTTTATTATTATTAGGATGTATTTTATTTATTTATATAATGATATTAAGTTCATAATTATTATTTTTACACATAGTATATATTTTATAATCATTCTTGAAATTTTAATGTGGAGAATGAATCTCACAGCATCGTGGAGACGGTAGGTCGTACGTACGCATGTGCGACGATATCATTCCCTTGATGGTTAAATGGTATAAAATTGGATGATATATTAATTATAATGAATAATTATCATGTTATATTCATTTTTTCATCCATTATACTCATCCTTATACCCATCTAAATAAAGTATTGTTAAATAAAAAATTACACGATGGTGTGGAGACGGTAGGTCGTACGTACACACGCATAGTGATATTATTATTCATAGGATGGATAAAATGAGGTATAAGTCTGTACCCTAATTATAATACCTATCAGAATATATAATATTATAGATTTATTACTTTATTATGGAAACAACATAATAAGAGGAAGTAGAAGAAGAAATTAATTTTTATAGAGGTGATAAAACAATTAACTCTTTTACGAGTATCACCTTTTGATTTGCACAAAAGGTCTCTTTAGGATGGATTTATTCCAAAAGTGTGGCCTGTAGGATAAATTGATGGATTTTTGGAGAGTAAATGGGCTGGTTTTGGCCAGGAAAAGGGTCTTTAGATGTGTTATTAAAAGAGAAGGAGAGGTTCCCTTTCATAAGAGAGGGGAGGGGAACCTTTGGAAATACCACAACTATTAAAATTATTTAAATTAATATTTAAATTAAAATGCCTCAAAAGTTGATTATTTTTAGGATAAGATTTGTATGGATCAAAATACTCTCAACCAATAAAATTAACATATGTTTTAATTTTATTTTAAACCTTATCATTGTTATTTATCCTTATTTAATCTAATTAATTTTAATTATGGTAATAACATTCTAAATATTTAATGGATATAAATATTTACTTATATGTTTCTAATTGATCATAAATAGATATTTTATGACATTTTTGACTTTATAATTATCAATTAGTAATTTCTAAATATATTTTTTATTTTTAAGTACTTCAAAAAAATGTTATTTTTATAAAATATCAATAGTGTAAATTTTGTCACTATTCATTTCAATGATTTTAAATAAAATCCACAAAGAATATAAATTTGAACCAAAAAAATTAATATACTAAAAACATGTCATAATAACCTATAAAATTCATTTAGAACCTTAGTTAATTCAAATTATATTTCTTTTAATATTTTTAAAATCATTTATTTGATATTTCTATTAATAAAATAATTTATGTGTCACTATTGTGTCATCCTTAATAATAATTATTTAATTTCTAAAAATTATAAAAAAAATTATATTATTTATTTAATTCTGTTATATTTCCATATACTATCTATTGTTTATATTATCTCCTATTTATCCATATGTTAAACATAATATAGTTATATAAAAATAAAGTGTGACATTTTGTCACATTCATTGATATTAATAAAATTATTGTCATATTCATGGGAATGTGGAAATTATGTGATTAAATTTCAAAAAGTATATGATAAGGGTCTAGTTTAGTCATCCAATATGATTTTTACTGGTGTTAAGGTAATTTTATAATATTATTTTTACTTCTAATTACCTGATTTACCTTCAACCATGGTAAAAAAATTACCAAAGTCACTATTCATAATGCCAAAAAATAAAAGTATCTTATTAAAATAATTTGAACCTACTGATTCCAAATATGTATTCCATTTTTAAAAATTCAAAACACAGAAGTTTCAATAATTAATTTAAAATGAATCTCATTTTCGGAATGAGAGAATAGTTTTTTTAAAAGTTAAATCATTACAAAAGATTGAAATGTTTTTACATATGAGTTAAATGTAAAATTAATGATAATGATATAAATTATATTTAATTATAAAAATATATTCTATTTATACTTTAAAACCATTCAATATTATAATTTAAACATATAAATTATTTCAATGAAAAAACTTTTTTTCTCTTAAAATTTAATGTATTCTTACTATTCATCAAAACATGAAAGTTATCAGAAAAATATTACAAATTCATCCAAAGTAAATTTTTATATATTGATTCAAAATAACAAGTTTATTTTTTCATATAAAAAGTATTAATGTGTCAAAATCATAATTTGAATTGGGTTCACCATTCAAAGGTGTAAAATTACCCTTTTAAAAAAATAGTTTTTTATATACCAAATAAGGATTATCCATACCCTATGACTAAAATATCCATTGGATGAATATAAAAAAATATTTTATTAAGTATAAAACATATATATATATCATTAATTTAATTACAAAGATTAATTCACTCAATAGTACAAATATATAATTTATTTATATTTTTCATAAATAATTGATAACCAATGAATTCACAATGCATTTTTGATAAGTAAGTTATACTTATTCCTGCTAACCTAACAGTTATGCTTTAATGGTAATTTTATACTAAGGGAATCTCAAGGTTCCTTTAAACTCACTATTTCATGCAACTCAAGCTACTGAGGAATAAAAATTATTTAAAGAAAATATTTCATAAAAACATTTGGTTGTTACATTTTACCCTTAAATTGAATTTTTCTCTAAAAATTCATCTCTTGGAAACAAATAGATGATGATAACTCTCCCTCATCATATCCTCAAGTTCTCATGTTTCTTTTTTAAACTGGTGGTTCTTCCATTAAACTTTAACTAAGTAAGTGGTATTGTTTCATAGAACATTTTCACTACGATCTAGAATCTCTATCGGTTGTTCTTCATAAGAAAGATCTTGCTCTAGCAGTATGGCTTCTATGTTTAGTACATGAGAAGGATCAGGTACGTACATTATTAAAAGAGATACATGGAACACATAATGAACATTAGAGATATTCTATGGAAGCACTAATTGTTAATCTACCTTCCCAACATAATCCAAAATTTTAAAAGGACCGATATATCTAGGCTCAGATTTCCCTTCTTTCCAAATCTCATTACTCACTTCTAATGAGATATTTGTAGAAACACCTTATCACCCACTTCAAACTCTAGGTATTTTATTCGGTTTTTAGCATAATGTTTTTGTCGACTCTAATCTACTCATATGTGTTTTAGAATAAATCTGACCTTTTCTGCCATTTCATCAACAAGATTAGGTCCAAATCACTTTCTTTCCCCAACTTCATCCCTGCAAGTTGGAGTTCTTTACTTCTTTCTGTAGAGGGATTCATGAGGAGCCATCTGAATACTTGATTGAAATCTATTTTTGTATAAAAATTACACCAAAGGAATGTGTTAATCCCAACCACCATTAAAATCCATAGAACATGCTCTCAACATGTCTTCCAGAGTTTGAATTGTCCTCTCAGAATCACCATCTATTTAAGGATGATAAGTAGTACTGAAACTTAACTCTATATCCAGAGTAAACTGAAGACTTCCCTGAAACGTTAAGGTAAACCTCGAATCCTGGTCAGATATAATGGGAAGTGGTACTCTATGCAATCTTACCACATCCTTTACATATAACCTAGAAAGATGATCAAGAGATAAATCATCTCTAGTAGAATTGAAGTGTGATGACTTTGTTAGACAATCAAATATAACCTAGATATAATTATTGCCTTTGGATTTTTTGGGAATTCTGATGACAAAGTCCATAGTGATTTTTCCCATTTCCTTTATGTTATGGGTAATGGTTGTAAGATCCCCTTATACATCTATCTCTCAGACTTAACTTGCTAACAAACAAAGCATCAAGAGGCATATTTGACGAAATCTCTTTTCATGACATCCTACCATAAATACTCTTTCAGTTCCCCATGCATATTTTCTCTTCTAGGGTGAATAGAGAATGAAGAACAATGAGCTACATCTAATATATTTTTCTTTAATTATGTTATGGGATAAATACAAACTCATTTTCTAACCCTTATTATTCCATCACAATCAAGGTTGAATTTTGGAATATTTCCCACCTTCTTTATTAGTTATACATATTTCTTTTTCAACTTCCTATTCTTTACTTGTATAAATTGTTGAACATTTACTTGAGAAAGATAATATCCCCCCCCCCATTTCATTAAAATTTCAAGATCTATCCATTTTAAATCCAAAAATATTGGATCTTTTGGGATCCTAAACATGGGTAGGCTAGTATGGTCTTGTCGACTCAAAGCATCCACCACCTTATTCTCTTTCCCAAGGTTGTAATTTATTGAGCAGGCATAATCATTAATCAACTCTAACCATCTTATTTGGAACATATCCAGATCCTTTTATGAGAAAATATACTTAAAAATTTTATGATTAGTGTAAATATCACACCGTTAAAAATAAAGATAATGTCTTTATATATTTAATGAAAATATTACCACAACTAACTTCAAATCATGAGTTGGGTAATTTTTATCATGGATTTTCAATTTTCATGAGGCATATGCTATCACCATATCATTTTTCATGAGAACACATCCCAGCCCCTTCTTGGATGCATCACTGTAGATCACAAATCTTTCTCCACTACAAGGTAGTGTGAGCATAGGTTCACTGGCTAGCCTTATTTCTAGCTCTTTGAAATTCAATTCACATTCTTCCATACATATGAACTTAACCCCTTTATGAGTCAACTTGGTGAGTGGATTAGACAATCATGAAAAAACTTTCAAAAAATTTTGTCAATATCCATCTAAACAATGAAAACTATGTATCTTAGTTACCATTTTTGGTCTCAGCCAACATTCAAAATCTTCTGTTTTTGATGGATCCATAGATATCCCATCTCTTGAGATTATGTGACCTAAAGATGAAACTTTCTGAAGCCAAAATTTACAATTGCTAAATTTTTCATAAATTGTATCTTTTATCAGGGTCTTCAGTACAATTATAAAGTGGCCTTCATGTTCTTCATTTCTATTCAAATAAACAAGAATATTTTCAATAAAGACTACTACAAACTTATCAAGATATTCTCTAAATACTATATTAATTAGATCCATGAATATAGTGAGGTCATTAGTAAGACCAAAAGGCATCAGTATAAATTCATAGTTTCTATACCTTGTTTGGAATTCCATATTAGTTATATCCTTTTTATTGACCATTAATTGATGATATCCAGAATAAATTTCAATCTTGGAAAAGTATTGAGCTTTGTGTATTTGGTCTAATAAGTTAACAATGTTGGGAAGAGGATATTTTTTCGTGATAGTGACCTTGTTAAGTTCTCGATAATCAATTTAGATTCTCATTTATCCATCATTATTATTAATGAACAGAATAGGTGCTCCCCAAGGTGATGTATTAGGGTGTATTAATCCCTTATCAAGATTCTCTTGGAGTTGTTTCTTCAATTCTTACAACTCAATTGTGTTCATTCTATAAGGTGTCTTTAAAATAGGCATATCACCCAATATGAGTTCTGTTAAAAATTCAACTTCATGATTTGGTGGAAGACATGGAAATTACTCAAAAAATACATCATAAAACTCCCAAACAATGTTAATATTCTTAATCATGATTTTCTCCCCAACCATTTGATATAAATAACCATCATTTATAGGAATCAAAACCCATAATATGAAAGAAATTTATATTGGAAGATTATATTCATCTTTGCATCAATATATGATCGTAGATTGATCTAGAATATAAAATGTGACTTCCCTTACTTGGAAATTAATATGATATCCATATAAGGAAACCTAATCCATTCCAAGAATCACATCAAATTCAATTATATGAAGGGTCACAAGATTTGTAGGAAACACATTCCCACAAACTTCATACCGGAGAATAATTATAAAATTTTGATGCGATAATTATTCCATTAAAAGTTTTCATAGCTAACTCAACATATAATTGTTGTGGTAATATGGAGATACCCTTGGAAAATTATTCAAAAATAAAAGATTGTGTGGATCTAGAAATAAATAAAACATTTTCTACTTTAGAGTGGATAGTAAGTGTGTCTTTCACCACTTCATTATCATACTCCACATCGCCAATAGTGACTGAATATGAATTTACTTTTTATTTGTCCTTAAGAGTTTATTGACATCAATCATCATCAATAACCCTTGGATTAGGTAATTTATTTTCATGATTCCCCATTTACTTTCACTTGTAGCATTGAAGTGGAGGAGGTTCATTCTGTGTATCTGTTTCTTTTTTCGCATCATTAGACACGTTTTTATCATCACCTCGGCATTCAACTACCTGGTGACCGTCTTTTCCACACTTAAAACATTTAATATCTCCTTTAAGACAATTTCCTCTACGTTTCTTTCCAAAATTTGAGCATAAGGGAAAACTCATCTTCTTTTCACTGTGGTCTTTAGATTTTCCATTGAATTCCATTTTTCTATTCTTATCAAATTCATAGGACTAATGGGTTACTCAAATCTCTATATCAACCTTGAGATCACATAAAATTATCTCCTTATATCTATTAATGTACCTTATGTATAATTCCCTTTAGAGACATTATTTTAAGCCACTAAAGAATCGTTCAATTTTACTCTCAAGTTGGATAACAATTACATAATCATACCCTGAAAGTATAGTAAAAAAATTCATAGGTACCAATGGATTCTTAATCATTTTACTTATGTTCAAGTATCTCCTTATCTATCATTGTTCAATGAATATTAGGAATGGCCTTATTTAAAAATAATTTCTTGAAATCATCCCATTATAAGGACTCAATTTCACCTCTTTGTCTTATATTCTTGATAATATTACACTATTGATCAGCTTCACCTTCCAAATAATAGAATGTTAAGATGAATTTATCATGTTAAGAACATTGTAGAATTGAAAATAACTTTTTAGTGTCACTGATCCATTGTCCATCCACTAATGGATCAGAAGACCCGCTGAGTGAGGGTGGACACTGCCTCATGAATGAAACAACAAAATGTTGCTCTCTCCTTTACTTGTTTGGAAGTCCTGCATGATTCATAGCTTGAGAATTTTGTGTGATCTTGGATATAATATTTTTTATTCTAGCTCTAATAACATTTGGTTGCTCAGGGGAACAATCATTACATTGATCTTCGCATTCAGTATCAACATGGTTTCTTTGGGTTTCATCCATTAACTAAAACAAAGAAACATAGTGTGAGAAACACTAATAATAATAGAAAAACCACATAATCAAGAATAAAATTTAAATTTAGGACAAATTAGGTTTTATCCAAGGTTATTCATGGTATTTTCTAAAAGAATAGGATTATACCATATATTTAGACATATCCTTAGGGTTATTACTAAGGATTTCTGATCCTAGTTTCGAAAGGTTAACTATACCTTTCCTATGATACCACATATAACAACCTATACATTACATACATGGATATTACATAAAAATTGTATTAAATTCATTACAACATATAATAAATCCATGAATAGACCATATAGTTATAGTGTCTTTAAAAACAAGGAAACATAAACAACTGGTTTAAAAAAACATCTATATTATCTCTCACTTATTTCTTCATGACTTGAATTATTTATAGCATAGCTTACTTAATACTCTTCTTTATGATATGAGGAAAAGAAACATATTAAAGGGTGTGATCAAATTCTGAGTAATGGTATGAAAGGTAAATATCAATCATATCATAATCATAAGATATAAGAACTTAACATTTTAAAATCATATCCTGCATATGAAATATCATGATATCATGTCATGGGATAAAAGTTAGTAAGAATTAAAGGAAATAATTCCAAAATTCATAATATAATACATGAAGTTTTATGGTATACACATAGGCAAAGAAAATCATTTCCATATTATCCAAGGCTCATATCCAAGACCATCATAGCGGATAAATTTTATTACTGATATGGGTTTACGTGGCATTCCCGCCCTGTATTACTAAACTAGATTTACTTTAAATTCCATTCATGTCTATATCATGAGATCAAAATATTTACCCAATGCACTAGAGGGATATATATTTCCCACCCATCTCATAATTAAACCATTATTACATGTTTCACAAAAACAAAAATCATTCATTATAGAATAACCCGTGAAAAAAATGGGTTTCTTAAACATCATTCCATCCTAACATAATAAATATAAAAAATCATTATGTAATTAACATAATAAAATAAATGTAGTAATAGGTATAGAAACATAACCCTATTTTAAGAGAGTCATCTTAGATGGAAAATAATTTTGATAAAACACTTGAACTTAATTCTTGAGGAAAATATACTTTCTTCTTCAAAAATGTTTTCTTTTCTCAAAATGCCAAGAGATTTTAAAATAAAAATTCTTGTTGAAAATAAACATTAAATCTTGTAGATAAATATTCCTGGAAATAATTCATTAATAAGACGTAAAAATCCATTCATTTCGTATAAGTTAAAATAACATTCTTCTTGTACTCTTGTCAGAAAAGTCAAAAAGTACCTCATATGGAAAATTAAAGAAATATTCCTACCATACCGTTTAATAAAAATTCAATAATGGGTAAAGTTGACTTTCTATTATAGTATAATAATATAAATAATATTATATATTTAATAAACATGAACATGGATGATAAATATACCCCAGTAAATACTTATAAATAACTAATCTTTGATAATAATGAGATTGAAAAATTATCCCTTGCCTTGTACTTATTGTTAGTAGAGGGTGTGTTAAACTCTTATATAATGGATAAAGTATGTTATTAAAGTATATTACAATCATATACATATTTATGATATCATATATGATCCTATTATATCATTTTTTTAATAGTGTTTTAATATTTCCATTATTTTGGGTGTTAACTGCTTTATTTTATAATTCCAGTTTTCCCATGTAAGTCATATTTGTTATGATTAGGATGTATTTTATTGATTTCTGGAATTAAATTAACTTCAAAATTATTATTTTTACTCATCATATAAATTTTATAATCATTATTGAATTTTTTACGTGGAGAATGAATCTTACCGCGTTGTGGAGACAGTAGGTCGTACATACGCACGAGCGACAGTATCATTCCTTTGATGGTTAAATGGTATGTAATTGGATGTTATATTAATTATAATAAATAATTATCATGTTATATTAATTATTTTTATCCATTATACTCATAATTATACCCATCCAAATAAAGTATTGTTGAATAACAAATTATTCCATGGCGTGGAGACAGTAAGTCGTACGTATACACACATAGTGATATTGTTATTAGTAGGATAGATAAAATGAGGTATAAGGTTGTACCATAATTATAATAACATATCATCAAATAAAATATTATATATTTATTACATTAGTATGGAAACAACATAATAAGAGGAAGTATATGAGGAAATTAATTTTGAAAGAGTTGATAAAACAATTACCCCTTTTTCGAGTATCGCCTTTTGATTTGCACAAAATGTCTCTTTAGAATGGATTTATTCCAAAAAAATGGCCTCTATGATAAATTAAGGAACATTGGGAGAGAAACTTGACCAGGTTTTTCTGAGAAAAATGGATTTAGTGGTGTGATTAAAAGAGATGGAGAGGTTCCCTTTTATAAGAGAGGGGAGGGGAAACTTTTGAAATACTAAAACTATTAAGTTATAATAAATTAATATTTAAATTAAAATGCCTCCAAAGTGGATTATATAAAATATAAGGTGATTATGGTTCTAAATCTTCTCAACCAATAAAATTTAGACATGTTTTTATTTTATGTTAAACCTTTTAATTTTGATTTATCCTTATTCAATCTATTTAATTTCAATTGTGGTAATAATATTATAAATAATTAATGGTTATAAATATTTACTTATATGGTGTTAATTGAAAATAAATGGATACTTTATGAAATATTATACCTTATAATTATCAATTTTTTATTTTTAAATATTTTTATGATTTTTAAATAATTTAATAATATGTTATTTTTTTAAATATCAATAGTGTAAATTTTGAGACTGTTCATTTCGTTGATTTTAAATAAAATCAAACCATAATATAAATTTAAAAACAAACCTTGAATATACTAAAAATGTCTTAATAACATATAATATTCATAGATAACCTTAATTAATTCAAATTATATATATTTTAATATTTTTAAAATCATTTATTTGATATTTCTATTAATAAAATAATTTATGTGTCACTATTGTGTCACCCGTAATGGTAATTATTTTATTTCTAAAAATTATAAATAAATTTATATGATTTAGGTAATTATTTTATCTTTCTAGATACTATATATAGTCAAT
Source organism: Viscum album (assembly GCA_963277665.1). Taxonomy (NCBI): domain Eukaryota; kingdom Viridiplantae; phylum Streptophyta; class Magnoliopsida; order Santalales; family Viscaceae; genus Viscum; species Viscum album. Next base: position 1,896,450,035 of record OY728119.1, read on the forward strand.
ATTATCTCTTGTGTATCTATATATTAAAATTAATATACTTATATAAAGAGAAAGTGTGACATTTTGTGACATTCAGTGATTTTAATAAAATTTATGTCATATTCATAGTAAAGTATACATTAAGAGATTCCATTTAGAAACATAGATGATAAGGTTCGAATTTAGTAATCCAATATAATTTTTACAGGTGTTTATGTAATTTTATAATATTATTTTTACCTTTAATTACCTAGTTTACCTTCAACCGTGGTAATAAAAACAATTACCAACGTTGCTATTCATAATGCCCAAAAATGAAATTAGCCTATTAGAATTATTTATAACTACTTATTCCAAATAAGAAGTAAATTTTTAAAATTTAAAAATCAAGAATTTTCACTAATTAATTTAAAATCAATCCCATTGTCAGAATGAGAGAACGAGTTTTTTAAAAGTTATAACATTTCAAAAGATTGAAATGTTTTCTAACATGAATTCAATGTAAAATTAATGATAATGACATAAATTATATTTAATTATAAAAAAATTTCTATTTATACATTAAAACCATTTGATATTATAATTTAACCATATAAATTATTTCAATGAAAAAAATTGTTTTCTCTTAAAATTTAGTGTATTTTTACTATTTATCAAAACATGAAAGTTATTATAAAAATATCATAAATTCATCCAAAGTAAATTTTATAATATTTATTAAAAATAAAATGATTATATTTTCAAATAAAATTTATTAATGTTTTAAAATCCTAATTTGAAAGGGGTTCGTCATCCAAAGGCATAAAATTGCCCAATTTAAAAAAATAGGTTTTTGTACATCTAATAGGGTTTATTCAAACCCTATGACAAAAATAAACATTGGATGAATATGAAAAATTGTTTATTAAGTATATAAAATATATATCTCTCTCTCATTAATTTCGTTACCAAAATTAATTCACTAAATAATAAAAATATCTAATTGATTTATATTTTTTATAAATAATTGATAGCCAATGAATTCACAATGCATTTTCGTAAGTTAGTTATACTTATTCCTGCTAAACAAAAAGCTAGGATAAAATGGTAATTTTATAATAAGGGTGTCTTGTGGTTCATTTAAACTCATGATTACGTGCAACATAAGCTACTGAAGAATAAAAATTATTTAAGGAAAATATTTCATAAAAACATCTGGGTGATATAATGATTGAATGTTTTAAAATATTGAGTTGATAAATGATAGAATCTTAATTATAATTTAAATAATCTATCGATCCATTGGGTATTCCCTCTCCAAAGAAGCATCCTTCATTGGTAAGAACTGTCTATTTCCATTTTTATTATTCAAATCAACATTTTGTATCTTCCTAGAATCACTTAAGGGCTTAGCTTGATGATCAATAGTTGAGACACCTCTTACTCCTAATATTTTTAATCCCATGAAGTATGGTGTTTCCATATCTTCACTGAAGCCCTAATATTATCCTTCGTTGGCATTAGAGTGCTCCCTCAACCCTAATATCATCCTCTTAAAAAATTAATTTAAAAAAACAATATTAATTATTAATTAAAAATATTGACTAAGTATGTATTTACACTTAATATTCCATAAACAAATCCACCCTATATATTAGAAATTAATTCAATTTTATAGGGACATGAATACACTGATAATAAATTGTTAATATTATTGCATTATAGTTTTATTTATTGATTTTTAAAATTTAATATATTATGTTTTCAATAATAAAATTTTATTCATTATTATATTTTAATTTAATATATATATACAATTTATTACTTTTTAATATAAATATTTTTTAATTTATTCATTTTTATTATTATTTAGTTCATTAATAAATGTTTAAATTTTTTATGAAATTTTTATTCATTTTAAATTTTTTTATTAATATTTATATAATTTTATTCATTTTTAATATTTATTTATACATATTTTTTTGTTAACATTTAAAGTTTTTTATATAGTGGTAATTTAAATTATTAATATATGTACTCATTTTCATTTTAAGTGTTCATTTTTATTTTTAAAAAATTATATAATTATAAATATTATTCGTTATTTTAATATTTTCTCAATCTATTCATTTTTTAATTAAACTTCAGTTATTTTTAACATTAATTAATTTAATTTTAATTATTCATTAATAATGTTATGTATTTTTTACTTTATATAGTTTATTCATTTTTAATATTTATTCATTTAATATATTTATAATTTCTTCATTTTTTATACATAATTATTCAACAATATATTTAATGTTTAAAATTTAGAAATATATTCATATTGTTATATATTTATATTTCGTGATATAATATTTCTTTAAATATTATTTACATACAAAATATTTATTTACATTTAATAAGTCATATATTTACTGAAAAATGTTGTATAATTCAAAATTAATATTAATTTAAAATATTTACTAACTAGTGTCGAGTAATAGACATTCGATTTTATATAATACAAATTTTTTTCAATTTAACATATATTAAACTTATGTTATACACACACACACTCACACACACACACACACACCCATATATATATATATATAATTAATGAAATTTTATATAGAAACCCACACACACACATAAAATTTAATTAATTTATTATAATTTTAATATTAATTTTAGAATTTTATTTATTAAAAAAATATATCTAATATATTATGATTTTAATCTATCAATTTTATTCATTTTTTGTATTTTTATTAAAGTTATACTTCTTATTAATTTTTAATATTTTTTCATATTTATTCATTTTTAGTATTATTTATTAGTCAATAATATTATCTATTTATTAATATTTCTTAAATATAATAATTTTTAATTTTTATTCGTTTAATATTTTTGTAATTTTAAACTTTTTTAATACTTATTTAAACATTTTTATTCAGAAACATTTTTTATTTTTAGTATGATATGTGTAATTTATATAATAATATGTATTCATTCTTATTTTAACATATATTAAATCTTAAATTTTATTAATAATATATATAGTTAATAACACTTACTCGTTTTTTAAATATTTTTTCAATTTAATCATTTTTTAATTATTAGATTTCTCCATTTTTTAACATGAATTAATTTAATGTTATTTATTCACTTATGGTGTTATTTATTTTTTATCTTTATTATAATTTATTCACTTTTAATATTTATTCCTTTAATATTTTTTTAATTTATTCATTTTTAATATTTATTCATATATATCCCTTCATTAATATGTATGTTTTTTATTATAGCTATAATGTACATATTTAGCATTTAATCATCATCATTTTAATATATATTCATTTTTATGTTTTTTAACAATTTATATAATTAATAAAACTTATCCATTTTTTTAATATTCTTGAAGTCTATTAATTTCTAATTATTTAATTTCACTCATTCTTAACATTCATGCATTTATGATTATTTATTCATTAATAACATTAACTATTTTTTTATTATTCATTAAAAATATATATTCATTTAATATTTTTCTATTTTATGTTAAGAAGATTTTATCGGTGCTTAGAAAAGTATTGTTAAAAACCATTCTAGATCTTTTAAATTCAAACCTAATAAATCCCCACTCATTCAGATTGTTCATGCTATTGAAAATCTAATCCTTTTCAACTTCTCCCCCTCAAACTTCTCAGACCATTCTACCATCTCAAAACTGAAGGTATGTTATTTATTCTACTTCTCTTTAGCATATATTTCATTGTTTCATCATTAAGTTTTTATTTACCAACGTATAATGTCACCACCATTCCCATACCGTAGTGGCCTAACCTATCACAAACAATTTAGTTTATGAGGTTTTCGATTGACTATGTTTCATGAAGCTAATTCCTTCATGGTTCTTTGTTTGGCCATGATTTCAAAAGGGTCTGAATACTCTACTTTGGGTGTTTTTAATTTTTCAAGTCTGGAAGTGTATTTTTTTGGTTTTTATTCAAAAAAATTATCTTTACTTATTTATTTTTTAGGAGTTATTTGAGAGGAAAATAAATTATATTGATGTAGTTAACCTATTTCCCTTGCTTGATATGTTATAAAAGACAAAAGAAATGACATTTAGTAAGATATAGAATGAAAATAATTTTCCTTCAATGGTAGAATTTGAATCACACTAAAAATGTGATGATTTTGAAGAAATCATGGGTGGAGTTGACCTTTTTTTAAATATCCACACAACAGCCACAAAATGTCATATATTAATCATATTTAACAATTTTTAACCAAAGGAAATTCAAGGAATTAATGTATACCATGAGAAATTAAAATTAATGTATATAATGGGAAATTCTAATCGACACATAAAATAGCCACATAACAACCCATAACAACATATATAAATCATAATTATCCATTTAAAAACAATAAAAATTCAATGACATAATTTATACTATTGGAAGTCCTACTAGGGAGAGGAACCTTCATCTAAATTAGAGTTAAACTCATTTCCTTCATTAGAAACCTTAATAAACAGGTATAAGGGATTCCCATAAACCTAGATGACTAAAAATTATATTAGACATTCACCCCTAATAATATGTTCTTCCCCCATAGAGTGATGGATTTTCAAAACACTAAAATAATATAAAATAAGTGAAGGGATGGGAATGAGAGGATGGATCTCAATGGAATCATGGCCTACCTTGAATAAATCCACCATGAACCAAGGAATTCTACTGAGGAGGAAAGGGAGAAGTACCTCCATGAATGGATGTGATTTTTTATGTGAATGAGGATAATAAGAGACTAAAACTCCTTAAAACTAAGAAGTTAAAATTTGTTAAATCCTATTTATTTATAAATCTAATAGAATGCATGGTTTACAAAACTATGCACCAACCATGCCTTCCACTCTCCCATTATAAAATTATATACATCATTAATTGGAAAACCCCACATGTTTATAAAAACTGTGTGGCCACTATGAAAAACACATCGGAATCCCCTCCTCTACTCTCGTATGACTAGCCACGTAGTCATCACTAACCATTTTCTAATTGTTCTCCCTAGACTATCTTTTCCAAAATTCAGATTTTCAACCATCGACTCCTAAAAACTATAAATTAAGTTAAATAAAATAGAAAACTAAAAATAAATAAATAGTAGTTACCTATTTACTTTAACAATTTTTATGTTGTTTTTACACTGATATTAGATAAATTAGCATTTTAATTTTTTGTATAAGTGTCCATTACATTTTTAGTGTCGTGAATTATTTGAAATTGGAAGAAAATAATGGTTAAATGGATTTATTGTGAGTATTTATTCCATGTAAATGTTGGGGCCACCACATTGATTGAAGAAGTTGTATGTGACTTCTTATAAAATAGTAATTAGGTCAAGAAAGTGAATAGGGTGTGTGCCTTATTATTAAACATAATATAGAAATAATCCAATGTGGGGAAATAATACAAGGAAATTTCCCAATTAGTGTTGCACTGAGGAGAAAATAAATGGGGTGAACACTGTTCACATTAAGTGTCCACTACTATATTGAGTTATCCTTTCTATCAATCATTGATGGGGTATTTGACCATTTCCCCATTAAAAAGAGTATAAAAATTATTATATAAAATAATTTTAGGTGAGATTTTGTTATTTATATTTGATAAAAAAAATTAAATTCTATCATGGAGTAGGAATTCATTAAACCATGTTAATTTTTCTATTCTTTATTTAAATGAACTGTGGAAATGTGTTTTCATCACAATATTTGGCATCAAAGAAAGTTTATTTTTCCGTATTAGAGATTAAATATGAGTGATTCATGAAAATAATTTCTCTTATACCATCACCTCATTATTTTATAAATCCAAAATCCTAATTATAATATTATTAATTAATTTCATGTTTTCTATTGGTAAATAATTTTTTGGAAACAAATGAATTGTTTGATAAGAACAGAGCTTATAGTTCTACCTCACCATATGGATATTTTGAACTCAAATGAAGATCAGCTAAACATGTGGAACCAACCACACATTTTACACCAGCTAACTGCATGAACAAACTATTTACTGTGAGTCAGATGAAAAAAAAATTCCTAAGTCATGATCGGACTGTGAATTGAATTTAAGATTACCATACATTGAGAATAACCATACTATATGTACAAATCAAAAAATCATGAGTCATATATATATCTACCACACGAATAAGCCATGTTACCATGATAAGTTATGTATAATTTTTTATAAATTAATATATTGACCATGTCTATTATTTTAGTGACAACATGAGGACACAACCTACGACATGATTTCATAAACCTACTGTATGACCAAATTAACTGACTGCATGAAAGAATGAACTCAGAATGACACCTTGATGCATCAATTATCCATGTGAAGTGATGAACCAACTAACCCTGTCAAGTTTGGTGCTAACTAATTGGGTTTTAAGTGAAGATATCCTTCTATGTCTCAGTTACCATTGAATATTTTTCAAATCTCTAATGACTATATTTTGGACAATTAATTACATAGAAAATACAATTAAGGACACACTGAATATTATTCAATGAATACTTTTAGATGGAGTTATTTTTAGGTCAAATAGGTACTTATAGATAAGAGAGTTTGGTTTTTCCATACTGAAAAATAGAGTAACATGCATGTGCACCTCTGCTATAAAGAGGACTCATTCCAAAAGCATTGCGATAATATCTTTTTATGCACATCATATTCAATATTGGTTGAATCCTTTAAAAGGAAAATTAATAGAATCCTGAATAACCTAAGTTGATCAGACTGATTTGCACTTGATCTTTACACCTCTCATTCTTTCCCCTTTAAATTTTATCTATTATTTTAGGATCTTTTTTATACAGTATTTATATATAATCATAATCTTCTATATCAAAATATATATTTTTTAACATAATTTTTCAAATATTAAAATTTTTTATATCATGTATAAGTATGGAAGAGGTCATATGTAAACTTTTATCTCGGTTTCACCTATGTATAATTGTGGAAGAGGCTATATGAATGGAAAACCTTGTGAGATGTTGACAATAAAACCAGATCCTTGTTATAGATCAATTTATTTTATAATTAACTTACTTTTAGTATATGATTTCTACATGGAGTGGATTAATTCTTAGATTGAGACTAACCCCTTTTCTAAATTACACTATATTATATTTAATGTTACTTGTTTACTACTCTCTCTCTATTTTTCTTTTTATTCTCTTAAATCAAACCAGATTCATATTTCTAGTCTGTTAAAGGAAAAATTACTCTGTTATTTTACCTAATATATGTTTTTTGATATGATAAGACTAGTTTTAAAAGATAAATTATTTAACCAAGTTTTTTAATAGATCCTTGATCATGATTTTGAGTACCTTTTCCAAATATAAAATTATATATTTATAATATTTTTGTTAACTCTGAATTTTTATCAAAATTGGGGATTTATATTATAAATTGTTTCTAAAAAGAAATTTTTTTTAGAAACATAGTTCACCCCCACTTGAGTATTCCACTAAGAAAAACATTTTGTATTAAAGAAATTTTAAAATATATTTTTACTACGACCAACTTTATTTAGCGATATTAAATTTAGGTTTTATATGTATTTAATTTTAATGGATAATAATAGAAAAGAAGGAACTACAACTAATATGCCTTCTAATTTTAGTTAAAATAATTCTTCTCAATGGAAAACTAAAATGAAAAATCACTTAGAATGTATGGGATTTGATCTTTTGACTGTTATCGAGTATGAATGTGAATTAACTAAATCTCATATAATATGTTGGAGTGATTCTACTACGACTAACTTTGATTTTATTAGTAAATATATGGATTCTTTATATTATTCCTTAGGATATAATTAAATCAGTATAATATGTTCTTGAACTACTTCTTTTGGAATTTGGGATACACTTCTTGTTTCTCATAAAGGAACTACCAATGTTAAAGAAATGTTGTTAAATATTTACGCTATTAAATATGATATATTTATGATGAAACTTGATAATTCTATTTTTGATATGTATCTTAGGATCAATGATATCTCAAACACAATGTATTCACTCAAGGAAATAGTTGATAGTAAAGATCAAGTAATGAAACTTATTAAATTTTTATTGGATAGATGGAGAGGAAAATCAGTTTATATAAGGTAAACATGTGATATAAGTAAGTTACCAGTGAAATAGATTTTTATAAATCTAATGATGTATGAGGATGAAGTCAAATTGAACAAATAAAAATATGATAAACCAAAGAAAATTCCAATAGCCTTCAAGACTACTGATTCAAAGAAAAAAAGAAAAGATCTTGGTTGAGAGTTCTCGTGATGGTGAATCATCATAAGATGGTGATAAAGAGATAGCTCATTTATCTAGATAATTAAATAATTTTAATAAAAGAATAAATTGTGCCAAAAAAAATTTCATGGGAAAGTTTGATAACGGAATTTAGAGAAACGAGTGGAGAATTGATGTTTTAACAAATGATATAATTTTCTATGATTTCAATAGAAAATGACACATTAAAGTATATTTCCCAAGTTAAAATATAAGTAAATTTATGGGGTAAAATAAAATAGATATAAAGGGATATTAAAGACACCTGGACTTCCTCAGAGGATAACTCAATGAATTTAATAACAAGTAGGGAAGTGAAAATTGATAGAGAAAATATTAATTTTAGGACAAACACATCTAAGGTATAAAATATTTTTCCTCCGTTACATTATCATATTTACAATATTTTTCTGACTGAAAATAGTGAATAAAATATGTACATTGGATAATTTTTTAATACATTAATATTCTATAAAATGTATTAAATCAATTTAATAATAAATATTAAATTTTATTGAAACAAAATTCTTTGTCTACTCATTTTAAATTTTAATATGTTGTATATTAAGATAAAAATGCACAATTATTATAGTAAAGTAATGATATTAAGATGTAAAATGAACAAATCCAAAATGATATTAAATAGTTTGTTAATGGTAGAGAAAACACGACTCAAATTCATTCTTATAAATCTTCTCCAAAATATGTTATAGGAATTTTATACCATCTTAGACAGGGGAGAAATAATAAAAATAAATTTGTCGCATGTTCTAGTTTTAAAAAATATATAAACACTTACTATTATACTAGACTTAATAAAGAGTTTTTTAAAGGTATACGGGTTTCTTATAGGATACTAGTTAAATAGTTATAGATTCCTAAATTTCATTTTACTAACATTTCTTGTCCCGTGAAAATATGGTTACCAAAAAAATTGGATTAATATTTTTGTAGGAAAACTACTTGAAAAGTTATAGTAAGAACTTATTATATCTACATAGTGGATTTTGAAGACATTTGAGTAGAGAATAATAAATCTTCAAAAACATGATTAATTTTCCTGTTGTACATGTCACTTTTTGTGAAAATTACAATGGGAAGATAATTGTGTTGGACCAAATTGGTACATTAGTATAGTTTTAGTTTATACTGTTTTATTTGTAAATGGATTAAAATATAACAATATTAGAGTTTCCGAATTGTGTGATGATGGTTTTAATGTTAGGTTTTAACAAAATTTATGTTATGTTTTTCATTCCAAACATGATTTATTTTTAACTTCTATGAGAAATGAAAATGTTTATGTTGTAGATTTACATTACTTATTTTATAATAATGTTTCTTGTTTAATTTTCTTTCACAAAGAGTCTTAGATTTGACATATGATACTAGGCCATTGGGATATTCACACACTTTGAAATATTACTTGTAAAGGATTAGTCAAGGATCTAACTGGACCATAATTTCAAATAGACAACGTATGAAATCTCTATAAAAAGTGAAATTAGCATAAAATATCATTCAAATAAAAGAAATAAGTTTCAACCTCTCAAACTTTTGATGTGGTTCACATGGATTTTTTGGAGGCTTTGGAGTATACAGTTTATTAGGAAAACATTTTTCATATGTTACAGTGGAATAATATTCAAGATATACAATGGTTTTTTCCCTCTTAAAAAAAATAAGATCTTTGTTTTTTTTTAAATATACTAAAACTACAGAAAATAATAGTAGAATTACAATTAATACCATTAGATGTGATCATGGACATGTGTTTGAAAATGAAGATTTTGAATCATTATTGTCACAACATGGATATAATCCCAAATTTTTTGATCCCAGTACCCCATAGTAGAATGCTATGGTATAGAGAATAAATATAACCCTTCACAGAATTTCTAGTATTGTGATCAATGAGTATGATTTACTTATATATTATTGGGAATTACCTGTAAACATAGCTTTTTTTAAAATTAATTGAGTATTAATTTGACCTCTTTTAAAGAATACCCCTTATGAAATATGGAATGGTTGAAAACCAAAGTATAATTAATTTAGAGTTTTGGGTTTTAATTTCTTTATACTCAATATAAAATATAATTTTTACAAGTTTCCTTCCATGAGTGTTTATGTAATTTTCCTAGGACTTTCTAGAACCAGTAAATAATATAGGGTGATTAATAAAAGCACTAATCTTGTGGAATATTATGTACATGTCATGTATGATGAAATACATCCACATGAGTCTAATATTTCTTTAGAAAATATGGAATATTTTTTTCCAATCTAGACATCAATTTTATTGGACCACCTGTAATGATTTCCCCTAGTTATAATGAACAGAATGAAAATGAACATGTAGATGAAAATATAAAGTCAGCCACTTAAATTTCTAGAGATATTAGGACTCAAAGATATCACCAGATATATGAAATTGTAGGTGACCTAGAAAAAGGAACTCATAATAGAAATTATCTAATAAATCATGTTGAACATCAAGATTTCTTGTCACATATTGAACCTAATAACATTAATGATGTAATTGAGGATGACTTTTGCGTTATGGATATGTAAAATGAGTTAAATCTATTTCAAATAAATAATATATGTGAATTAGTTGATAGGAACAAGGACTACCTACACATAGCAATAAATTATTTATTAAAAACAAGGTTGATGAGGCAGGAACAATTGTTAGAAACAAAGCCAGATTGGTTACACTAGGATACAGTTAAGAAGAAAGTATTGACTATAAGGAATATTTTCACTACCAGATAGACTTAAATATATCATGATTATTCTTTCATATAAAACACATTTCTTTTAAAATTATATCAAATAGATGTCAATAGTGAGTTATGAAATGGTTATATATATTAGGATGTTTTTTGAACAATCCTTAGGATTTCAAAACCCTCTCATTCCAGATCATTTTTTTAAGTTATTAAAATATTTATATGGTTTAAAACAATATTTTAAAGATTGGTATGATCAAATTAACTATTTTTTAATTTCAAAATGTTTTAATAATGTAATATTATATCTTAATTCCTTTTCAAAAATAATTTTAAAATTTTTTATAGTACTACAAATATATGTTGATGATATTACTTTGGGATCATCAAAAAATTCCTTATGAACTGAGTGTTCAAAACTTATGAAAAGTTCATTTTAAATGAGTTTAATAGGTAAAAATAAATTATTTATTAGTATTTATATATTTAAAATTAAATAATATACTTTTTTAAATAAAATTAAGTACACTAAACATCATTTAGAACATTTTGGTATAGATAATAATAAATGTATTGAAACTCTTATGAGTACTAGCTGAAATTTGGATCCTAGTGAAGTTAAGGAACCTTTGACCAAACCGCCTATAGAGGTATAATTGAAATATTAATGTAATTAAATACTATCCATCCATATATATTGTTTATTGTGGGTATGTTTTCTCATTTTCAAGAAAACCCAAAAAGAGTTACATTTAGTAGCTGTGAAAATAATTTTCAATTACCTAAAAAATATAACCAACTTAGGATTCTTTTACTCCATATGATAAGAATTTGACATAGTGAGTTATTAATATGATTATTTTTTTGGATTTATGTTAGTTAAAAAAACATTTCTAGAACATGGAATATTTTGGGAAAGTATTTAGTGTCCTAATATAAGAAGAAACAAAATTTCATTATGGTATCCAATATTGAAGATGAGTACACAGCTTTGGGAAGTTGTTGTGAAGATATTATATAGATGAAACATATATTACTAGACTATGGATATCAATTCTTAAATGTCCCTATAAAATATTATTACAAGTGTGATAAATATTTATAGGAATCCTAGTTCGCATTCCACAACAAATCACATTGATGTAAGACATCACTTTTTGAGAGATCACTTTCAAAAGTGCGACAAAACTCTTGAGTTCATTCTTACATAACATTTTCTTGGTGATATATTTAAAAATATCTTGAATTTTGAGAGAATTAATTATATCATACATGAATTGGGTATGATTAATTATGCATAATGTTTTAATTAAATTTCAGTCTTTAAAGTTATTTAAGTTATCTTGAGCTTCTATATTCTATGAATTTTCATAAATTAACTGTGAAGTAAAGTCTACATGGTCAATATGGATTTCATGAAGATTTTTATTCATTAAATTTACAATAATAGTATTATATAATGGTAATAATTCCTACCATGCTTATATAAGAATATATCCATAGTCAGCAGACCTACCATCTCTGTTTCTTTTGAATTTCATGTGAAAACTTTTTTATGACATAATATTCATGTTTGTTATTATTTTATTCCTTAAATTATATAAATTATATTTTGATGTATAATCTAAATAAAAACCTATATATTCTCTTATATCTCATTTATCAATTTAATATATTTTTAGAAAATATATTTTTTTTACTTTCTCAAAACTCCCCCGCCCTCAAACTTGATCCTCTTAGTTTTTTATCCAATATATTAACCTCCAAAAAACACAAATCAAACCAAAAAAGAAGAAACTGAAACTTTTTACCAATGTCATGTCTCTTGTTGAGCCATATCCTGTTATGAGACCAAATAATTAAAAATGGATCACAAGTGTATTTGTAAATATAAATAATCCTCATGTAATTGATCATCCAATATAAATAGAAAAATATATTTATGTATAATGGTTACAATCAAGAAGAAGGTTGTCCTATAATGTGATTCTAAATTAGGTATAGTCTTCTTGGTTTAGTGAAAATGGGATACCTTTTACCCAAAATATTCCAAGTATTTTTATGTTCATCGATATTTTTTCCCTAGTGAGAAAAGTAATATCATTGAAAAAATGGTCTGCAGTGATGTTTTTGAATTTTCCTAAAAATATTAGGAAAAGTGTTTAGGTGTGTTTCGCAAAGGTAAATATGAGGATTGTCAAATATATTATCATATTAATCATGGAAATTTAAAATTTCATAATTCATTGGATAAGATAATTAGGAATGGAACTCCTTAATGGGCATTAGTTTTTGAGTTGAGTTGAGATTGTAGACTATTGGTGAAGTTCATTCAGCATTTAATATATCTAAAAAAAGCGTAATTCAGTATCATGAGGCACTAGGATCTATTTTTCTTATTTTTTATGAAGAATGATATTCAAAATGATCTTTAAGGTTATGTCTCAAGACATATGACTGAATTGTGTATGCTAGATTCAAGGTTCATCTATTTACCTTATCATATACTCATTTTGGATATTCTAGAGTACAAAGGATTATTTCCTCAGGTGGAGGAAAAAATAACTTCATCTAGTAGATTTTGACTTTCGCAAATGATTCCGAATAAAATGAGATAAATTGGAACCCATGGAAAAGGGAATGGGAAGATAACTCAGAAAAACATTATGAAAAGTTTAATCCACTAATTTACATTATTAGACATATAGATTTGGTGGATCTTGGTTTCGAACTTAATAAAGTTTTTGAATATTCAAATGATGATGTTTCTCATTATAAAGAAGAATAAGAGAATGTTTCTATTAAGGAATAGGAAGAAATATAAGAGATAGAATCTACATACCTTAATGAAGAATCTAGAACACCTCATGATGATGAGAGAGAATGGGATAATTCTATAATATCTAATGAGGTTGAAGATATCTCAGAAAGATATCATATTGTTGGGAGAACTCCCATAAATCCCTCACCTAGACCACCTTCTAAGTAAGAGAATTCATAAAGATCATTTTTTTGGTCCTAGGCTATCCTGGTTTGGATAATGATGATCATGGAGTTAGTCCACTTAGACATGGAGGACCTACCATTCTCTTAGATCAAAGAGATATATAAGGATCTTTTATTGATGGGGATGATAGTTAATAGAGAATTGAGGTTCTTACTTCAAGACCTTTAGTTGATCTGACCATTCAAGACAAGTATTTTCATACTCCCACCAAATAAGGTGTGGAATTTTATCTTTTTTATGAGTATATAATTGAATATTATGATATAATGGTGTAGGATGTACCTCTGATAGATGGTAGGAATCTGGCTAGTGATCTATCTCCCACTATTCTTGAACCCTCTATTCCTTAAACTTTATATGTCCCTATGGATGACATTGATGTATTCTCGTATGATCTAATGGATATGTTAAAGTACTTATTTGATAATTTTTACAACACCATGAAACAAGTGATTAAAGATGACATTTTTGATGTTGTCACATTATTGATCACTCAACTTCAGCCTCCCTATCAATTCAAGATAGAGATAATAAAAAATGTGAATGAATATTTCAGAGCTTAAGTTGTAGATATCAAAGACAAACTATCTTACATGATGAATAATTTTTATAAATTCTTTATAAATATTGTAATTCAAAATGTTCGTGTGACTCGTCCTACTCCTTCGGGTAAGTATTTTTTTGTGAAAAATGATTATATAAATTTTTTTAGATAAGTTTAAAGTTATTTTATGTTATTTCTAGAATGATTGGAGAAGCCATGTTTGATGGGTTTTAAACCCATAATGAAAATTCCTTGTATGTAGATCAAGATAATTACATTGAAGCCAATCAAGACATAGAAACTATTAAGAGAAAAACTGATTACTACTTGAGTATTATCTTTAAAAATTAAGATCTAAAAATGATGTTTATAACTCATGAATTGGTTTCAAAGATTCCATCTATGAATTGGGATTTTAAGACGCATGTTGAGAAAAGCAGGTCTATGAATAAATTTTTGGAAGAATTCATGGAGAATAAAGGAGATTTTATTTCTTCTATAGAGAATAGTTCTCAATCCATTAGTGAATTTACACGGTTGATGGGTTCTTATCTAGATACTTATTAAATAGTTGTTCTATATCATTTACCCATTACTTTATCCATACCTAATACTTCTTATACCATTAACTATTTCAAATTATATCCTAGAAAACCATTTCAATAACTTACATCTATTTATAGATGTGTAGTTATTACAAAGCATGCTCCTCATCAGTTCCTCACACTACCTCTTCTCATCCCTCTACATACAAGGAAATGGACTTTCTCCTACCAACAAATTTTTTATATTTCCCACATTTAGATTCATATTATGAACTATTATATGGATTTTTTTTAGTCTTTTTTGATATATTAATGAAATTATCTGTTTAATTATCATTTATCTATATTATTATTGCATATAATTTTTTTTTACTTTATTGAATTTTTGATAATCCAAAAACAGGGACTAATTAATTTGTATTTGTTAGTGATAACTTAAAATAACTTCACATCAATGGAAGTCTTTTCATGATTTTATGTACTTGATAAAAAGATTAATTTAATCCTCTATAAATTTACCTTTGTTGTATTCAATTCATTTAAATTTAATTACCATGATTAGTGATCATAAAATAGTGGGAGACTATTATATTAGATGAGAACTTCACAATTTTAATTATTCCAAATTATTTTTATAATGTTATTAATGAATTTCATGTTTTTTCTTGTAAATAATTTTCTAGAAAAAAGTGCAATATTGGAAAATTCTGGCGCATACCATGCCACCTTATAGTATGAAGGATTTGAAATAACCATGAATATTATAAAACCATGTTGAACCAACCACACATTGTACAAAAAATTGCCAGATGAATAAACTATTTACCATGAGTCAAATGAGAAAAAAATATCTATGGAATTAACTAACAATGCATTAAAGTTGAGTTTATTGTATGTTGAGAATCACTTTACCGCATGTATAAATCAACCTACTGTGAGAAAAAGATGTACCTAGCACATTAAGACATAAAGTTACCATGCTAAGGTATTTATAATTTTTCATAAAATAATACACTAACCATGTCTATTATTATAATGACCACATGAGGAAACAACCTACAGTATAATTTTTTCAACCTACCATACGAAAAAATAAACTGACTACCTAAAAAAATGAACCAACCATGGAACCTTAACACATAAAATTATAATGAAAATCAATGAACCAACTGACCATGTAAAGTTTTTGTGCCAACTAATCATGTTTTATGTGAATACATCATAACATTTCTAACTTATAAGTCAATAATTTTCAAATATCCAATGACTATATTTTGGAGAATTAATTTAATATCCAACACAATTATGGCTACATTGAATAATCTCAAATTCTAGCTTTTTGATGGAGTTAATTTTATGCCAATGAGGAGCTTTTGGAAAAGAGAGGTTTATGTTTCACATACTGAACAATAGAGGAACTCACACATGGTCCTATTCTACATATAAGACTCAATCATACCACTTTTTTACTTTTTTTTCTACATTTCCTCTATAATTTTATTTTAATAATTTCAATGAAAATTTCTAATAATCCTAAACAACTGAAGCTCGTCAGATTGAACTGCACTAAATCTTCACATTTCTTAACTTATTCTATTTCTATATTACTGATTCTATCAATTAATTTTGTAATATAGTATTTTTATCTATAAACACAGTCTCTCATATTGAATAAGAGTGTTTTTGACACTCTATTTCAAATATTTTCATTTACACTCTCACATATACTATAGAAGAGGTCATATATATCCAGGTATCCTATATTATCCCCCTATAACTATGGAAGACACTATATTCCAATATATCCTTGTGATATATTGATTTCAAAACTCGTTTTAGGATGTGGAACAGTTTATTTTATAACATTCTTCTTGGTATTAGGTTTTTTCCGTTTAAAGTTGATTATCTCTCATCTTGAAACAAAACCTCTTATTAAATTATTCAATGTTATAATTTTTTTAACTCATTTACTGATATTTATTTGTTTTGGATTTATGTGTTATTAAAGCAAACCAGTTTGAAATTTCTAAACTATTAAACAAGACTTTACTATGATAGTTAATTTAATCTAATTTCTATATTCTTTTTTTGATACAAGTATATTAGTTTCAAAAGTTAATGTATTTTCAAAAGTATTTTAATTGAGTCATGATTGCGATTTGGAGAACCGTATACAAAGATAAAATTATATATTTCTATTATTATTTATTTTTTTCTTTGTATCAAATCGGGATTTAGATTTTAAATTGTTTTTAAATGGAAAATTTCATGGAAAATCAACTCACCCCCCCCCCTCTTGAGTTTTCCACTAAGATCAAAATAATATTTCTATCCACACTGATATGCTTAATAGTAAAATAATTTATATCATCCTAAGATTTTTATGGAGCAAAAATAAAAGATTGGGGTGGGGTTAATTGTTATTAAAATTTTAACATACAAATTTTTAGTCACCCTTAGGGTTTAAGTTAACTAAATTTATGAAAAATATATCAAGTCAAATATCAATGTAAAAAAAATCTTGGAGTTGAAATATAAACTATATGAAATACATTAACCATAGAGGATATAATTTTTTCTAAAGATTATGAATATATTAAAAAAAATACAAAGGCATAAATATGAAACTTTTAACCATCATAAATTAAAAAATGAATAAAACAAATATTTAAAACAAAAAATTTTGTACTTTTTAACAAACCAAAATATACTTTAAATGATATATTAAAACCATAATTTTAGAACCAAAGTGTAAGGGGGTATTTTTAATAGATATAATGTATCTCTAACCTCTCATCCTTGGAATCCATCAATATAAACACATTAGTAGGTTCTCTATATTCATATCCCTTAAATCCCTTAAATTAAATTATTAGTAGTTATTATGTTCTTACCCTGAACACTCTAACTTTATATCCCTAGATCCCTTGATCATGAAGGATTAGTATATCCTCTATCTTCTCATCCATTTAATCCATCAATCACAAAGGATAAGTAAAATACCTATAATATAGGAATACCATGGAATTTTATAGTGAAACTTAACTTTAATGGATGCTCTTAGTAAGAAAACATAGAAAAATAATAATTGCAATTACCTTAAGAACTCTTGAAAATATGATAATGAAAAACTTCAAAAAAATCAAAAACATTTAGATGGGTCATGTTTTGAATTCAACATTATTTATCTACCAATACTCAAAGAATGAATCAGTTTATAGACATAATTGTGAGAAACTACAATGGTCTAATTCCATAAAATTTGGAGTCAGTTGTAATAGTATCAACATTAGATTCCCCATATTCTAATGAAAACAATACCGCACTATATCTATTGATGATGTTATGTACACAACTATAGTGATTGTTAGTATTTTGAATGTAATCTGGCATGAGAATTCAGATCACCTAATTTTCACAATCCTTCTTCAAGTTATCTAGTATTTCTGTTAGCAAAAATTCATTCTATGTAATCACAAAAGCATAGACAATACTCAAGTTAAATCAAATTCATGTGAATTATTTTTTTGTTTACAAAAAAATGTAGAAATTAATTTATTGAACCATTATTCTCCCCCTTTTCATAAATCATTAAATACACTATAAAAATTTTATAATTTCAACTAACTCATAAAAAAACCTCATTACATTTTATCAGGGTTAACACCTCTTTCTTTTTCTAAAAACACATTAAAGGTTAAAAAAATCATAAAAAAGTTATAAAATCATGTTGACTCTATTATATTTCTCCCCATTTATATTCATACTAATGAATTATTTTTTTTTACTTCCTCCTTATCTATGATTTTAAAAATGAATCTAGGATGATAAAACAATTTTATAAAAGATAACTACCCCTTTGTGAGTAAATATAATTTTAATTATTTTATATTTGAAATAATTTTATCCCCATTCCATGGAATCCTTTCAAAAAAATCATTCAGCACACTCCTCAAAGTAAAAATTATATCCCCCTTTATTAAACATTATATGAAATAGTAATAATTAAAGAATAATTTTTGAAGATGTAACTAAATAAAATGACCCTTCTACTAGTTAACTTCCCATTCCACTAGATGATCAACCTCTTCTAAAGATGGTTTTAGGTAATTATTAATTTTGAAAATTCTAATATTCCATATAAATATGATTTTAAATCATGAAAATATTTATATAAAACTAGATATATATATATATATATATACATATATATATATATATCTAAGGAAATAAAGACTTCCCCAACATTTACTGGGGATTAATTTAATGTTAGGAGATATGTAAAACAGAAGTGAAATAAATATCATTTTAAGGTGGTGATTCTCAAATTATTTTTATTTTATTTTAATAAACCAAAAATTAATGGTTTTGAAAAATATTAGCAACATAGTTTTCATTTTTTATAAAGATAAGAAAAATATCTTATTTTTTGTGTGATCCAAAGGGAAATTATTTACAACGTTTATTTTCTTTTCTCAAGAGTTATGTGATGTGTTATTGTATAATTATATTTCTTTAGTATTATCATACTTAATTAGAGTTTTAGTAAAACACAAATAAAAATCTATCAGCGTGTGTTTCATCTACAACACATGACCACAACAACTTCCAATATAAATATATTTATCTTCAAGATTGGAGAGTGAAACTGAGTGTGGATTCCTACTGGACCATGAAAGTGAATATTCTCCTAAAAATGATATATTCTGAAATTAAATTTAAATTATCTAATATAAATCCTCTAATTTCAACATCTGATTAATATTTAAGTATAAAATAATTTATAGAGGAATATTATAATCCATGTTTAGAAGTACCTTTAATGTAATGTAAAATGATATTTAAGGATTTCAAATGTATTTCATCTAGATTTTCATGAAATGACACAAATAAATATACTGATAACATAATTTTAGGTCATCATTCTATAATATATAGTAAACTTATGATTATACTTGTATAAAAAAAATTAATCAACTGATTTACTGGATTCATCAATATCATATTTAATAAAATTTTCTACCACAATTATTACACATGATGAATTATCAAAAATAAAATGTTTAATTAGGTTTCTAATATATTTAGAATAAGTTAATATTTTCCCTAGTAGTTTTCATAAAAATTTAAAACCATGGAAATATTTTGAGTACAACTATCACGTATATTTCAAAATCATTTTTCATAAGGTCAAAAAAATATAGAAATGTGTTTCTTGAGTTGAGACAAAAAAAATATCATCAACATAAATTTGACCAAAAATGGTGTTTTTGGAACCTTTTTTATAAATAAATTCAGGTATTTTCTTCCTTTAATTAAATTATTTGGAAGTAAATATCTTTTTATTATATCATATAAGGCTCATGTGTAACACCAAAGGATTTCATATTGTGTTATCTCTTTAAAGTAATTCAATAGATTACACCACATGCAACACCGAGTTCGAGGGCACCACGACTTAACAACTAGCCGTTTAAAAAGTATTTATGCATAGTATTGACTGAATTTTGAATTTTATATACTCCATGTAATTTTAACATCCATATAATGTGTTTTTTATACATAATATAAGAACAAATCCAATTTCTCATATAAAAGAAGTGTTTTTCAAAAAAAATGCAACTTTACAACCTTTTAATGGAGAACCATTTTTAAATCCAATATTTGACACTTTTATATATTTAATTTCATAAAATAAAATTTTTTTAGCAGAGGGACATAAAATTTTAGTTTTGAAAAAAAATTTGTGTTTTTCTGATAACCATCATATTTTGATGAATAGTTAAAAATACTAAATTTTAATTGAAAATAACTTTTTTCATCAAAATAATTTATATTGTTAAATTATACATTTGAATGGTTTTGAAGTATAATTAGATTATATTTATATAATTTAATCCAATATTGTTCATTGGATGTAATTTTACATTTAAATTGGACGTAAAAACATATCAATCTTTTAATAGTTTTACTTCTCAAAAACTCACTTTCTGGTTTTGACGATAAGAATTAATTTTTAAATTAATTTATTCAACTACTATATTTTGAATTTGGTAAAATAGACTTAATTTTTGAATTTGGATTATCAAAATTATCTTTGGGTGAATTTTTTGTTTTTTCTGAAAACATTCAATTATTGATGAATAGTGAATAACACCGCGTTATTGTTTAAAACTGACTTTTATTTAAAAAATAATTATTTTTATTTGAATTTATTTTTAAGCCAATATAGATACATAATAACTATATTAGTTCAATGTAATTCGTAAGATTCATTTTATAATAATATTAGATATATAAAATTTTATTGAACCATTTTAACGTCTTTTTACCCACCTTCTAGGCACATTTACCCACCTTCTAAGTACATTTGAAAATTTGTATAAAATGTAATTTTATAACTTCTGTGAATTTAATTTCAAAATTATGAGAGACACGATTGACATCAGTATGTAAAATGTGGTTCAGTAGGATGGAAATAATTTTTGGTGAATAGTAACTTTTGAAATTTATTTACCACGGTTAAAAGTAAATAAGGTAATTAAAGGTGAAAATAATATTAAAATTACCCCAAAAGATGTAATAATTCTATTGGATAAGAATATTTTGAACAAAATCAACCTTCAGACAAAAATAAGATCTTTTTGATCCATTTGGGTTAAATTAGGACATTTATTATATTTTATTTAAAGAAGAGTTAAAAGTGTTAAATTCAATGTTTATTAACTAAACCACTTTCTATATAAGGTTATACATAAGATAAATTTGACTATAAATATTAATTATAAATATAAAAATATTTCCTAAATCATGGTATTTTATTTATTATTTTTAGACATTAAATAATTAAATTTATTTATGACACAATGATGATGAGGTAATTACCTTATTAACCAAAAGATTAAAATAATTGGTATTATAAATATATAAATAAATTTAAATTTATACTTTTTATGTTATACACAAATTTTATAGGTTAATATGACATGTTAGGGTTGACTTAATGTATTTTGTTCTAAGTAATAATTTTTTTTTACTTTCACAAAATCCAAATACTAAATAGTGCCAAAATTGACATAAATGAGTTTTTAAAACAAATACTATATTATTGAATGATATAATATTTCTAAAAATATAAAATTAGTCCAAAGGACTTACATATGGTATTATATGTCAATAATTAATCACTTGGGGTTTTCTTTTCTATTTATAGTAAGTTTATTAACCATTTATTATAATAATATAAGAAGACATGTTAAAAGTTAAACTATTTAACTAAGAGTTAAATCTAAAAGATAAGATTAATGTGGTGAAATAAACCTATCTAAAACATATTTTTTGAGAGTTTTTTGACCCATCCACACCTTATCCTCTAGGTAAATCCTTTTTTAGCCATTAGAAATTGAAAATCAATTTATAATAAAATAATATTTCAATATTCCTAAGGTGTCCCTCACTTCTCCTATAAAAGGGAACTTCCCCTTCTCTCAAATTAACACATCCAAATATTTTTGGCTCAGCAAACTCCTGCTCTAATATCCTCCCAACTACCCTCACATAAACCTAGAGGCCTTACTTTGATCAGAAAGCCAAACTAAGGATCCATTTTGTTAAAATCAAAAAGATGAACCCGGGTAAGAGGTAATTATCTCATCACCTCTTTCAAGTTCTTTTCTTCTTCCACTTCCTCTTTATTTGTTGTTTCCATAATAAAATAATAAATTTAGTATCTTCTATATAATTTGAAATTATTATAAGTATGGTATAATCATATTCACTATTCTCTCCATCCTATTAATGAAAAAGTCACCATACGTGCATACGTACGGCTTACCGTCTCCACGTTGTGATGTAGTTTGTTATTCAACACTTCATTATTTGGATGGGTATAACAATGATTATAATGGAAATAAATAATAAATATAAAATTTTAATTATTCTTTATATATAATATACCATCAAATTACATATAATTTCACCAATAATAGAATGATATCATCGCTCATGCGTGCGTACGGCTTATCGTCTCCACGACTCGATGAGATTCATTTCCATGTTCGCCATTCAATAACGATTATAAGAATATATATTATTAATATGTATGTAATATATGACATAATAATGTTACTAGAAATATATTTATATATATATTTATTTACATTTATATCATTCACTTACTTCAGTTCAATACGATATGAAAATGGAAACGGCGTTCATGCGTACGTATGGCCTACCGTCTCCATAAATAGTGTTTTCCATTTCATATATCCATATTTTATACATATTTATATTATAAATATGTATGATACAAAAATAATGTTTTATATTCCGGAAGCAATTAAATATTTATATAAGTGATACGATCAAGAATAACAAGTTAAAACATGTACGATAAAGAAAATAGTTATTACCTGAAATGATATTTTAACATATAAATTATTATTAAATGGGTATTATATAGACATAAATGAATTAATTATGATATAATAAATATTAATATGGTTTTGGTATAATTTAATAACATACTATGGTCATTATACAGAAGGTTAGACGTACCCTCGGCCAAAGTAAATTACAAGGTAAGGGTTAATTCCTCAATCTCCTTATTATCTGAGATTTTTTATGTGTAAGTATTTACTGGGACATATTTATCATCCATGTCCATGTATCCAAAAAAAAATTAAAAAGGAATATTTTGAGGTTTTTTTGAAGGGTCTCTTTATCAAGATCATCATTTTAAATGTTTTAATGATTTATTCTTCTAAATCGTTTTAATTAATATCCATGTTTTCAAAATGATTTTAAGGATTTATTTATATGGACATTATTGTTTTGAAATTTAATTCATTTTAAAAGTTTCAAAGTGGTATGTGACACTTTCATTCAAAAATATCTTTTAAATGACTTCATTTATAAATATGTGACTTTTAAATGATTTCACAAAAAATGGATATTTCTCTCAAAGAGTTTTACTGATCATTTTCAAATATGTCAACATCCTTTTCTGGATATTATTCTTGATTGAGGTTAATTTATTTCTTCCATTTTGTATTGAATGAGTTATGATATATTTGACTATGGATGTGTTATTTTTATACCATTCATGGTTTATGGTTAATGTATTGACATTTCGTATGTTATTTTTAATACAAATTTTTATGTTATGTTTCAACATTTTCATTTGAGGAATGCATTAAACTTAGTAAGTGATGGGTGGGGCCCGCTATAGCTCATCGATGAATCGGTAGGTCACATGAGACAAACTAGTGTCTTGTTATAATGCCTTGACAAAATTATTATTTGTAGTCTTGGCACATGGCCTTGACTATGTTGTTATGATGTGCGGCATTATGCATTACATCATTATTAGATTAGTTATTAATGTTACATGTGATTATTAAACTAGTAGAATATACATGTGAATAAGTAAATGGAATTATTCTATTTATCTTTGACATATTAAGCTGAATTTTATGTTTAAAGGGATTGTGTTTCAGTTTTATACCCAGCCATAAAAGTTTATGATTATTTATGATATCTTCTACTTTATTGTTTATCCTTATTCAGAATCTGAGCTCACCCCTTTCTTATGATTTATTTTTTTCAGGATTCAAAGAATTATATTATGATTTATATGTAGGTTTAAGCTAAGTGAATAATGGAGTTCTCAAAGGATTATTTATATTGTGTTTTATATTAGAAATTGTAATGTAAAGTTCATGTATGTAATCTATTTTCCAAGACTTCTAAACCGATCAGTCCTTCAGGACATGATTCCTTGTAATCATGACAATGTATTAAAATAATTCACTTACTATGGGTAATTGGGCTTGGGGCATTACAGTTGGTATCATAGAAAGTTTAGGACAAACCTTGGAAATAAATTTAGATAAACTCTGATTTTGAAACATTCTCCTAAGATAGACTTTGAGGGTTAGTATAAAAGAACTTCCTAAAATGTTTGTAATGTAGAGATTTTTTTAATTTTACAAACAATACATCCTTATCTAGATACGAGCAGGTAGAGGTGGCTTTTCCATAGATGTTTCTTGGGGTAAAACCTGAAAACACCACTTTAAGCTAGACTCGAACGGGAACTGGTGCACGACAACGAGCCTTACTGCACTCTTGGCTACGACACTCCTAGGGGATATGCTTAGGATAATTCACATTTTCTTTACAAACCATTATGAAGGAATTATGAGTAAATATGTCAACAAAGAAACCTGTTTTATGATTATGATACTAGATGTGTGAAAATATTCAATAATGTTGAGATTTTTTCTACTTTTTGGAATATAAATAATGATATGATAAAACCTAGTGTGTATTGTCATTTATAAATGGATCCCAATAGTAGTAATGATAATTATAGAAATGCACGTGATCCAAAAAGTAAGAAAGATCTTATCTTTTATGGTTTTAATCCCACATTTATATGGGAAATATCCTCCCATGTATTCTCATTATTTGAGTAAATAGTATCATGTCTTAATAAGATAAGTAAAGAATTATCTCAGTCCTATGGCTTTGAAGGGAAGCTAGAGAAGAAGAAGATGATAGAAAGAAATATGGATAAAGTGAATAAAAGAAAGAAATATATTCCCATATGTAATAATTGTGGAAGGATTCACCTAGGGAAGTGCTAGAAAGGACTAGGTATTTTTTATAAGTGTAAAGAAAAGGGTCATCAGGAAAAAGAATGCAAAGGGAACAAAGAAAATACTAATATTCAGTGTTTCAATTGTAGTGAAATGGTGAAATACACAAATAAATTTCTCAAGAATCAAGGAAATATAGCTCATAAGAATAAAAGGAATCAAGTTCAAGCATAAGCTATTACTACGGTCAACATGGAATAATTAATGTATTGGTGTTTCTGGATTGAAGAATTATGTCAATTGAGTGTTGTATCAATGATGTACTGGTTATATGAATTTTGGAAATAAATAAGGATTGTACTACAGTACTATTTCATTAAGTATTTTTGATCTTATGGTACGAAGTAATGTGAAACAATTTCATGTAAAACATTTTGCAAAATATATGGTTGGGGAAAATATAACCCTTAATTTTTTTCTAAAACTGAGATAATGATTTTGAAATAAGATATAATTGAGTTGGATAAATTATATTGGATTTTATTGACTACCTTTGAACTAATTAATTGTTTTTTTATTCCATCATTATTGGATTTTACAACATTTTTTTATTTAAGGAGTATATCTGGTATTCTATAAGGAATAAGGGAGCACGAACGTATTCAATAAAGTTTTATGGAAATTCGGGGTGTTACCATGTTTTAAGAAAATACATGATGAAGTTATTCACATGTTATTATGTGGAAAAAGAGATCTTCATTATGTTTACCTCCATATAAATTTTTTGACTCTGATTTTGGACAAAAGTATTTTTGGATAATTCTAAAGGGTGGAATGGAGTAAGTTGAGCACTTGATATTTTGTATGAGGTTAAAGTATAATTTATTAGATACTTTGACGTAAACTTTTGGATTTCAGTAAACATATAGAGGATTAAGGAAATACTAGTGGAAATTATGATTTATCAAATAAACATTACGCGTAAAAAATCATTTTTTAACTTTTATTTCCTAGTGTAAGGGATGATGTGAAAATAGATCAAAGCACAACCAAATGATATAATTATGATTAAGACAGGTAATGAAATCAAGTTTTTTTTCCTTGAGTTCTTATCTAGAGAGTAAATTAATCCATCCTCTTCAAAAAAATGTTATCAAAAAAATGTTTTATTCTAATACCTTATGTTTTGTTGAACTGATGATACTTTAAATCATTATAGATTGATGGCTTTGAGGCCCTCAATTTTACATTTATTATTCACTTGTTTGTGATTTATGACCTCAATCAGTCCCTATAAATATTTACATTTTTCCTCAAATTATGTGTCTCTAATATCTACCAATGTTATCATATTCGAAATCCTAATTTGGTGGTGACATTTTCATTTCCCTTTCCCTCTTATTAAAAATGAATTTTTGTAACCCTATTTTCGATGTGGGTTTTCCACAAATGTATTTTCTATTTTCAAGATTTTATTTTTGAAGAACAATTTCAAATTGCGAGGATGAAATTGATTGAATTAGGGGAGAATATAACACCCCAGGATTTCATAATGCGTTATCTCTTTAAAGTAATTCAATAGCTTCCGCCACACGCAACACCGAGTTTGAGTACACCACGACTTACCAAACTAGCCATTTAAAAAGTGGTTATGAATAATATTAACTGAATTTTGAATTTTACATACTCTATATAATTTTAACATCTGTATTATGTGTTTCTTAGACATAATATAAGAACAAATCCAATTTCTCAGATAAAAGAAGTGTTTTTCAAAAAAATGTAATTTTACCACCTTTTAATGGCGAACCCTTTTTAAATCTAATATTTGACACTTTTATATATTCAATTTTACAAAATAAACTTCTTTTTTATAATAAGGACATAAAAATTTAGTTTTGATAATTTTTTGGTGTTTTTTCGATAACCTTCATATTTTGATGAATAGTGAAAAATACTAAATTTTAATAGAAAAAAACTTTTTGAATCAAAATAATTTATATTTTTAAATTATACATTTGAATGGTTTTGAATTATAATTAGATTATATTTTTATAATTTAATCCATTATTGGTCATTGGAAGTAATTTTACATTTAAATTGGACATAAACACATATCAATCTTTTGATAGTTTTTACTTCTCAAAAACCTGTTTTTTGGTTTTGACAACGGGAATTAATTTTAAATTAATTTATGCAACTCCTATGTTTTTAATTTGGTAAAATAGACATAGTTTTTGAATTTGGAATATCTAAATTATCTTTGGGTGAATTTTTTTATTTTTCAGAAAACTTTTGATTTTTGATGAATTGTGAATAACACTGCTTTATTATTTAAAACAGACTTTTATTTAAATAATTATTATTTTTTTAAATTTATTTTATAGTCAAAATAGATAAATAATACCTATATAAGTTCAGTAAAATTTTAATGGAGTCATTTTATAATAAAATTAGATATATCAAATTTTATTGAACCATTTTAACGTCTTTTTACCCACTTTCTAGTCACATTTACCCACCTTCAAGGCACATTTGCAAATTTGTATAAAACGTAATTTTACCACTTCTATGAATTGGATTTTAAAAATATAAGTGACATAGTTTACATCAATAAGTAAAACATGGTTCAATAGGATGAAAATATTTTTTGGTAAATAGTTACTTTTGAATTTTATTTTCCACGGTTAAAAATAAATAAGGTAATTAAAGGTAAAAATAATATTACAATTACCCCAAAAATGTCTGATTTCTATTGGATAAGTATAGTTCGACCAAAAGTAACCTTAGGAAAAATATGATATCTTTTTTATCAATTTGGGTTAGATTAGATATTTATTATATTTTATTTAAAGGAGAGTTAAAAGTGTTAAATTCAATGTTTAATAACTAAACCATTTTTAATATAGGGTTATACATAAGATAAATTAGAATATAAATATTAATTAGAAATATAAAAAGATTTTATAACTCATGGTATTTTGCTTATAATTTTAAGACATTAAATAATTAAATTTATTTATGACACAATGATGATGAAGTAATTACATTATTTATAAAATATTAAAATAATTGATATTATAAATATAAAAATAAATATAGATTTATAATTTTGATGCAATACATGAATTTTATAAGTTAATATTAAATTTTAGGGTTAATTTAATTTATTTTTTTAAGTAATCAATTTTTTTTTACTTTCACAAAAACCAAATACTAAATAGTTTCAAAATTGAAATAACTGAGTTTTTAAAAACAAATACTATATTATTAAGTGATATAATATTTATAAAATTATAAGGGTTGGCCAAAGGACTTATATAATGTTATATATGTCAATAATTAACTACTTGGGGTTCTCTTGGCTATTTATTGTAAGTTTATTAACCATTTATTATAATAATACAAGAAGACTTGTTAAAAGTTAAACTATTTAACTAAGAGTTAAATCTAAACGATAAGGTTAATGTGGTGACCTAAACTTGTCTAAAACCTATTAGTTTAGATGTTTTCAACTCTGTCCCACCTTAACCTCGAAATAAATCCTTTTGGAGCCATTAGAAACCGAAAATTACTTTATAATAAAATAATATTTCAATCTTTTCCTAAGATTCCCCTCACCTCTCTTCTAAAAGGGAACTTCCCCTTCTCTCAAATTCACACATCCAAAGCCTTTTGGATCTCCCTACCCCTACTCAAATATCCTCACAACTATAACCACTTAAACCTAGATCCCTTACTTTTATCATAAATTCAACCTAAGTATCCCTTTTGTTCAAACTCAAAAGGAAGAACCTGAAGAAGAGGTAATTATTTCATCACCTCTTTCATGTTATTTTCTTCTTCCACTTCTTCTTTATTTATTATTTCCATACTAAAATATAACTCTAGTGCCTTTTATATACTATGATTTTATTATAAATATGGTACAATCATAATCATTATTCTATCAATCCTATAAATGACAAAGTCACCATACGTGCGTATGTACGGCTTACCGTCTCCACGTCGTGGTGTTGTTTGTTTTCAACACTTCATTATTTAGATGGATATAATAATGATTATAATTGAATTAAATAATAAATATATCATTTCAATGATTCTTTATATATAATATACCATCCAATTACATACTATTTAACAACTAATAGAATGATATCATCGCTCATGCGTACATACGGCTTACCGTCTCCACAACGCGATAAGATTCGTTTCCACGTTCACCATTCAATGATGATTATAAAAATATATATTATTAATAATTATGTAATATATGACATAATAATACTACTGGAAATATATAGTTATATATATATATATATATGTATTTACATATATCTCGTTCACTTCCGTTCAATACGATATGAAAATGGAAACTAATTTTATGCGTACGTACGGCCTACCATCTCCATAAATGGTGTTTTCCATTTCATATATTCATCTATTATACATATTTATATTCTGAATATATATGATACAAAAATAATTTTTTATATTCTGGAAGCAATTAAATCATGATATAAGTGATATGATCAAGAATAACAGGTTAAAACACATACGATAAAGAAAGTGATTATTACCCAAAATGTTATTTTAACATATATATTATTATTAAATGGGTAGTATAAATCCATAAATGAATCAAGTATGATATCATAAATATTAATATGTTTCTTTTATAATTTAATAACATACTATGGTCATTATACATGAGGTTAAACATACCCTAGACCAATGTAAAGTACGAGGTAAGGGTTAATCCCTCAATCTCATTATTATCCGAGATTGTTTATGTGTAAGTATTTACTGGGAAATATTTATCATCCATGTCCATGTTTCATAAAAATGTTTTCAAAAGTAATATTTTAAGGTTTTGTGGAAGGGACACTTTATCAAGATCATCATTTTAAATGTTTTAATGATTTATTCTTCTAAATCGTTTTAATTAATGTCTATGTTTTCAAAATGATTTTAAGGATTTATTTACATGGACATGATTGTTTTAAAATGTTAATTCCTTTCAAAAGTTTCAAATTGGTATGTAACAATTTGATTCAAAAATATCTTTTAAATGAATTCCTTTATAAATGTGTGACTTTTAAATGATTTCACAATGATGGGATATTCCTCTCAAGGAGTTTTACTGGTTATTTTCAAATATGTCATTATCCTTTAATAGATATTATTCTTGATTGAGGTTGATTTATTTCTTCCATATTGTATTGAATGAGTTATGATATTTTTGACTATGGATGTGCTATTTTTATACCATTCACGGTTTATGGTTAAAGTATTGACATTTCGTATTCTAGTTTTAATACAAATGTTTATGTTATGTTTCAAAATTTTAAAATGAGGAATGAATTATACTTAGTAAGTGGCTGTTGGGGCCCTCTATAACCCCTTGATGCATCAGTAGGTACCATGAGACAAACTAGTGTCTTGGCACAACTCCTTGACAAAATTATTATTTATACTATTGGCATGAGGCCTTGATTATTTGGTTATGATGTCTAGAATTATGCATTCCATCATTATGAGATTATATATTAATGTTACATGTGATTATTCAACTAGTAGAATATCCATGTGAATAAGTAAATGGAATTATTTTATTTATCTTTTCCGTATTAAACTTAATTTTATGTTTAGAGAGCTTGTGTTTCAGTTTTATAACTTTCCATAAAAGTTTATAATTATTTTTTATGGCTTCCCCTATATTGTTTATCCTTACTGAGCATCTGAGCTCACCCCTTTCTTATGTTTTACTTTTTCCAGGATGCCAAGAAGTATATTATGATTTATATATAGGTTTAATAAAAGGGAATAATGGTGTTATCAAAGTATTATTTATGTTGTGTTTTATGTTAGAAATTGTAATGTAAAGTTCATTTATGTAATCTATTTTTCAAGACTTCTAAATTGGTATATCCTTTGAGACATGATTCCTTATAATCATGTCAATGTATTAAAATAATACACTGACTCTGGGTAACTGGGGTTGGGTTGTTACATCATGTAGATTAATTGTGTCTATAGATTTATTTGGTATGTTTTATAAAAGTACCATTGATTTGGTATCTTCAAAACTAGGGGTTGTTCATTGTAAATATCATCCTAAATATATATTTTCTGGAAAATCACTTTTAATGTATATTTGATATAATTAAAAATTAAGATATGAAGCTAAGGATGCTATGATCTAAAAAAATTCAATTCTAGAAATCAGTGAAAAAGTCTCACCACATTATATTCCTTTTTATATAAAATAAAAAATAAAAAAATGTCTGATTTCATTCTTAAAAATGTTCCATTTTCATTAAATTTGTTTCGAGAAACCCATTTTACCTAAAATTCAAATAGATCATTATATCATTCAACTAAGTTCTAAACATTATTCCTTTAGAATTTATTTACCATTTCTTATATGGATCTTACCCATATTTTATCTCTTAAGGAATCATCTTTGGTTTTAGGTTAAAATTATGATAATAATTCATGATTCTCACATTTATTTCCTAATTAACTTTTATTTTTAACTAGTTTAATTACATCACCAATAATAGTATCAATACAATTATTCCTTAAGATTGACTAGTTATTAGGTAAAGTGGTATATTGATCCTCAACTAATGGTTGTGTTTATTATATTGAAGTGTCTTTTTTATTCTTAAAATCTATTTATCTAACTTTTTTTGGATTTTTAATTTTTTATTCCAATAATTATGAAGTAAAAAAACATGATTATTTTTAAAAATACAATCTTGATGATTAAAACCCATTTTATTCCTATATTTATTGTGGTCTATAACTCATGAAGATTTTTATTAAGAAAAATGTAAAGTGCCAATAAATTTATTGCATGACATGAATTACTCACTACCTTATCCCAAAAATTTATAGAAATAGAATACTCACATAGTAAACTTCAAGTAATTTCTTAGATAGTTTTATTTCTTTATTCAAACGTACCTTTTTTGTGGTGTTCTAAATATGAAAAAATTATGAGTAATACCTTTACTACTATAAAAAGTTTCAAAAACATAATTTATAAAACTCACCACCTTGCTCACTCCATAAATTTATAAAAGGTTGGGTTTTCTCTTTTATAATAGATGCATGAAAAATTTGGAAATGAGAAAGTGTTAGATATTATTTGGAAAAAATATCCCAAGGTAACATTGCATCATTTTTGGGTTGGTTATGTTAGTTGAAAAGGTAGGTTTTCATGGGGAATTGGAAAGTTACAGAGATATTTTTTAACAATCCATGTTTAAAATAAACCATGGAAAAGGAATTTATGATTTGGAGGTAGTACAAAAATAACAGATACACGGTCTCACCTTTCTTCAGTGATTTCCAAATTTTTGGGGTCTAAAATTTGGAATTTTGGCTAGAATTTTGAAAAGTAGATTTCCTTGAAGATCTCATAAAAATATGGAAAAGGAATGAGTTTTGCATAGATGAGATTCTTGAACTGGATCATGCAAAGACATGAAGATTCTAACGGTGATCTCTGTTATTACGATGAGCTTCGCAAATGGAAGAGGTGAAGAGCATTGTGAATGGATCATTACAGTGATGCAAACGTTTTGATGTAATGATCTGCAATAACAATGATCATTGCAATGTGGAAAATAGCTGGGCTACTTTGACAAAAATAGAGAATTTTGGTGGAAAATTCACAGCTTTGAGAAATGGTCTTACTTGGTACTAACATAGAATGGAAGGTTCTAAAGTTAGTGGGAAAAACCTATAAATAGGCCTCCAACCTCTAGAGAATAGAAAAGGGACTCAAAAAAATCTTATGTATCTCGAATCATGAAGTAGGTTCACAAAGGTTGTGAACTTCATAAAAGTAGGGGGATTTGTGAAGGCTAGTTGATGTTTGTAGAAGTTGTGTGATTTGCAAAGGCTAAGTGAGATTTTTGAAAAGGCATGAGATTCATGAAGGATAGTTTGAGCTCTGCAAAATATTGAGCTTCGCGAAAGGAGGTGTATTTCATGATTTCTAGTTTGAGAATTGTAAAAGAAGGAGCTTCGTGAAGTAGTGAGCTTTGTGAAGGTTGTTGAAAAGGAATTTCCCAATGTTCTGTGAGTAAGTGGTATTGATTAGTGGATGAAATTGTAACTTTAATAGAATCATACATACATTGTTGGATACATTAATTAGTGATAATAAAGATACCTATATGTCTATAAACTATGAGTGGATCTTCTGAAAAGCAATGAGAAAACTTCAGTTGAGAGAGCAGTGAGCTTTCAAATTCTGATTGGTCATAAACCATGAGGGACAATGAGTCTACTTCGAACTTTGTAATAATCGGTTCAATTTTAGTGTATTTGGTATATTGGAATGTTTTCATTGTATGCTCCTTGGAAGTATCCTAGTGAGGGTGAACCAGGTAAAAAAAATTGTGTCTCTTGCATGATTTAATTTATGTTCATAGTTTGTTATGAGAAATAGATATAAGAGAGTTTTGTTTAAAAATGAAACAAGATCAAAAGGGGTGGTTATTTTAATTTATTATACCATGATTAACCCCCCCCCCCAGGGTATTTGATCTAATGGAATTATCAATTGGTATCAGAGAAAAGGGTTAATATCAGTGTTTCTCTATCAATGGAGGTCATCAATCACAAAGGGATTCTGATCTTCAATAGGAATAATTTTCAGTTATGGAAGAATCGGATGTAGCACTACTTCTAATTCTTATAAATGGATGTCTTTATATCAGTGATGCATGGTATTTCGGCTGATATCAATAGCAGTACTTTATTAGAAGCTGAAATAAGGGAACCGGATACTGACTCTAAGGGAATCAATACTTTAGAGGGAGCCTTATCCAATGAAATCTGTATGAAGTTTATGTTATGAAAAATATCACATGCTATATGGGAAATGTTATTGAATGTATATGAAGGAGATTTAAAGGTTAGAGAGGTGAAGTTGTAGGTTTTGTGGAATAATTATGAAAATATGAGAATGGACCCAAATGAGTCTTTTGATGCATTCCTTGATAGGTAAAATGTTGTAGTGGAAGACATACAAGGTGTTGTAGAATTAATTAAAGATATATAGATTATGAAGCGTATCTTGAGGAAGATTCCACCTCAGTTCAATCCAAAAGTTTCATTATTGTAAGATAGAGATCCAAAATTTATTACACTGGATAACATGCACAGTACCCTTGTAGCATATGAAATTAGAAATTATAAAAATGATGATATCAAAAAGGAGAAATCTAAAGAGGTGAAATTTAAGGCCATAAATAAGCTCAATATAGAATATTCTCAATAAGAATATGATATAGATGAGGTGATGTCATTACTTTATTAAAATATAAAAATGGGAAAAGGAAAGTTCAAGGGGAAACTTTCACTTGATTTCTTTAAATGTGGAAAGGTTAGTCATCTTACAGCAAGGTTCCCCAAGAAGTTTCAAGAAGGTAATGAGGATGAAGTTGGAATACCTATGAAAAAGTATCCAGCCTATCTGAAAGAAAAGAGAAATTTTAATAGAAATTTCTTCAAGAAAAATAATCTTCTTTCATAAGAATGTGACATTTTAGATGAATCGGTGGTTGAAAAGGTGTAATAAATAGAGGACTCTAAATATAGTAGAGAAAACTCTTTGGTGGAAGTTATCGATAGTAATCCAGAAAAAGAAGAAACTGACATTTGTGAAGAAGAAGTTGAAGGAATAGTTGATATGGTCGTTTAATTAGAAGCATCTCTTAAGGAGATAGATGTTAGGAGATCTAAAACTAAGAAAGAAAATAAAGTGGTTCATGATGCTAAAATCTACATGCAGCAGCAGGATGAAGAGAATTCTGAGTTAATGGAAGAAATTGAGAATCTAAAGTCTTCATTTCTAGTGGACTCAAAAATAGTTGGTGATCATAGACTCAAGGTTGAACAACAAATAATGGAGATTGATGGTTTTAATAACAAAGTTAAAGTTCAAATAAAACACATTGAATAACTTGAAGAAGAATAATTTTTCATTCTACAATAAAAAGTTAAGGATCAGGAAAAACTCTTGACCCCCAATGTGACATTAGGAAATCAGATCATTCAAAAGATAGAAAAGTTGTAAGTGGAGCATAGAGGTCCTGCAGAATGAAAGAAATATTCAAATCTACGTGATAAGGCTGGTATGGTGCTTGATCAAAAAATAGAAAGAAGTCATGGTTGAAGCCAATATTCAATCACCCACTCTGAGATTGAAATTTTATTTCGGTAAAAAGTAGAATTAGATGATTTAGAGAACCCAAGGGACAACTAGTGGTGCAGAAGTAACACGCATGAATGAACCTTACATCAGGTGTTATTTCTATGGAAATATGGGACATTCACAAAATGTGTGTTCCCTATCCAGGATATATCGAAGGTCACAAGAACAATAGTGGTAGCCAAATATATCTTAATAATCTATAATATCCTTTAAGGGACATTGTTATTGGTGTGTAGGATTTGGGAACATGGCTATTTATTGTAACGACCCGAAATTTTGAATAAATCTTGTTTCCTAGTTTTATGTGTTATTTTATTTTTATACTCAATAAAAATGTTTCATTTGATTACATGATTATAATTAAAATGAGACCGATGGGTTTTGACTGTTATATGACCATTGGTCAATATGACCGCTGGAAACTAAACGTTTTGATTATTGTCTCTAAATACAAGTAATCTTGGTTAATTAATATAGAAAGAAGATTCGATGGCCTCACCCAGTAGTCTTGGACCGATCAAAGCCCATCTAACAGAACTTGGGAAGGAGGTAGCACCACTGGGCTTTGCTCTGGACTAAACCCAAGATGAACTTCATCGTGTGAAGCTAGAATGGGATCGCCTTCACGAGAAGTTCAAACTGATAGAAATTACTACTCGTACGATGTTGGTCGAGCCTCCCTCGGATTCTCTCACCTTAGCACACCTTACAATTAGGTCCTATGCTGGTGTGATAAGGGGCTATGTAAGGAGACCGTAACTGCCTTGTGTAATCCTTTGTTTTAAATAAAAATTGGGATTTCTTCTTATGATGAAGTTTATGAATTTTCAAATGACCCGATAAATATAGTATGCATATTTTTTATGAATTTTAGAAAATGGATATTTTAAAAATGTTTATGTAAACATTAAATAATTAAAAATGTGTAATGATTTTCGAAAAATGGTCTTCTAAAATTATGTTCAGTACGAAATTTAGAGTCTAATAAGATCAACTTAATTTTTGATGAATAGTAAATTATGAATAGTGATTTTATGATTAGGATTAGTAATGTGTCCAAATGGATTAGTAATCGCACTTAAAGAAAGTATTAATATAATCTAGGCACCTTGATTAAGTAATGTGATTCAATAAAATGGTTAAATAACGGTTTCATAAATTATTATTCAAGTATTAGTTTTTTCGAGTGAATAGTGTTTTTTAATTAAAAATTAAATTAAAAATTTTTTTAAAAAATTATTTTTATAAAATGGATTTCATTTTTGAACTCAGAGCACCAATATTATGTTATGGTAATTTTTGGGGTTTTTTCTGAAAAAATGAATTTTCGGTGAATAGTGTATTTATTTAAAAAAATAAATTAAAAATAATTAGAAAATTATTTTTATAAAATGGAGTTCATTTTTGAAATCAGAGCATTGATATTTGGTTAAGATGAAATTTTGGGATTTTTCTGAGAAAGTTGAATTTTCAGTGAATAGTAAAAATACAGTTTTAGTGTTTCGGTATGTTTAAGGACATCATAACTGTGTCATGATGATATCATGAGATATTTTAAGGGATGGTCGACCAAATTTGATGGATTATTTTATGGGGGGCCCCATGTGGCCTAACTTCATGGGAAATAACTTGGGAGAGCACATGGTTTTGAGAAAACCACTTTTGAGGTGTCCCTTGGCCCTTAATGCCTTGTCCCCTCACTTTCCCTATAAATACCAAGCCATCCTCTCATCCATTTCGACTCCCCACCCTCCCCCAACGAAGTTCTGGTCTCATTACCTCCCAAGGAGTCCTCCCAAGGTGCCCTCAAGCCCTCAAGGTCCCAACCTTTGGGTTTTAAGAGTTATGTTTTAGGGTAAGGGATCTGATCTCTCTCTTTCTTTTCAAGAAATATCTTTTATGTAATTTCTTTTATGCTCCATGTTATTATGTTAAAAGTTGTTATTTTATAATCCTCTTACTGACCTTTTCATGTTAAAATAATGAGAGATCACCTCTTACTCTCATTAT
The DNA here is from genome assembly GCA_963277665.1 of Viscum album. Classification (NCBI taxonomy): domain Eukaryota; kingdom Viridiplantae; phylum Streptophyta; class Magnoliopsida; order Santalales; family Viscaceae; genus Viscum; species Viscum album. The sequence goes on from OY728119.1 coordinate 1,896,488,046, forward strand.
TTCATTTTATGAAGTTTTAAGTGGCGCCGTTAGGCTGCCGAAATTTTTTGTAACGGATTCTTTCTCCCTTCTCATTTTCAAGATCTATTTTCATGTAAAATATTTCAAGTTCCTTTTTATTATGTTGGGGGTATGATCTATAAATTTATCCTACTGATCTTTTATGATCATATGATGAGATACCCCATTTGATCTCTTCAATTCAGTATTTTGAAGTTTTAAGTGGCGTCGTTAGGCTGCCGAATTTTTAAGTGGTTCTTCACCCTTCTCATTTTGAAGTTCTACTTTCATGTCAATTCTTTAAAGTTCCTTTTTGTTATGTTGGGTTATGATATCTATATCTATCATACTGATATTTTATGACCATATGATGAGATACCCCATTTTATCTCTTCAATTCAGTATTTTTATGTTTTAAGTGGCGTCGTTAGGCTGCCGAATTTTTAAGTGGTTCTTCACCCTTCTCATTTTGAAGTTCTACTTTCATGTCAATTCTTTCAAGTTTTTTTTTGTTATGTTGGGGTATTATCTCTATATCTATCATACTGATCTTTTATGACCATATGATGAGATACTCCATTTTATCTCTTCAATTCAGTATTTTGAAGTTTTAAGTGGCGCTGTTAGGCTGCCGAATTTTTAAGTGGTTCTTCACCCTTCTCGTTTTGAAGTTCAACTTTCATGTCAATTATTTCAAATTCCTTTTTGTTATGTTGGGGTATGATCTATATATCTATCATACTTATGTTTTATTACCATATGATGAGAGACCCCATTTTATCTCTTCAATTCAGTATTTTGAAGTTTAAGTGGCGTCGTTAGGCTGCTGAATTTTTAAGTGGTCCTTGCACCTTTCTCCCTTTTCAAAGTTCTAATTCCATGTCAAGTCTTTCAAGTTCCTTTTTATTATGTTGGGGTATTATCTCTATATCTATCATACTGATATTTTATGTTCATATGATGAGAGACCCTATTTGATCTCATCAATTCATTTTTGGTTGAAATTTATGTAACGTTGTTAGGCTGCCGAATTTTCATAAGAGAAATCTTATTTTTGTCTTCCTTTCATGTTCTTCATTTCATATGGTATATTTTCAAATTTTATTACCATGTTCTTAAATCCCTTATATTCTCTCCCTCTACTGTTTTATGGGTTATTTATGAATGTTTGACCCATGTCCCCTCTCTTTTCAATGTTTTCTAAAAACCTTGTAACATAGCCGTTATGCTGTAGAATTTTCGTCTCAAAATGTCTCTCTCTTTTTTATAAAGATATTTTATTTTATTAAGTGAACACTCAAATCTATACCTTCTATATGGGTACTCACATATATACCAATATGTTCTATTTTAAATTCTGGGATTTACGTACATGAAACCCGCTTTCCCTTTTCGTGGGTTTAAAGTGACGTAAAGATCGTGTCTTTAAAGCGGTTTTTAAAACGTTAAGATTATGAAATGAAATCCATTTATTTTATGCTATATGGGTCATTTATGAAATGTTTGATGATGATACATGTGTCTCACATGATAATAAAGGCAAATTTAAGGGTGCGCCCTGATATCGCTCCAATTCATTGGGTAATGATGTAACCACTAGAGATTACAATTTTCACGATATCTTGTTGAATAACCTTGGTAATTTTCAAATGACACCTTGGGGATGGACCTTGGTGATATGTTCATGATTGTATATATTAAATGTTTTATCCACATCTTCAAGTTATGAAAAATTTTGTTTTTATTATGATATGCCTCATGATTTCATTCTCATGCCTTAAAGTTCTTTTAATGACTTTATTGATGTATCTCAAGTTCATATGTAAAATGTTTCGCTTGTTTCCCTTACTGGGCCTTCTGCTCACCCTTTCTTTTGATGTATGTCCCCAGGTTATGAGATGCAGTAATGAACCTAGGATGAACTTAAGGAGAAGTCTTTCAAGTGTTTAAGAAGAATGTTTGATGTTGTTTTCATGTATTATGTTCCTAGTTTCCAAGACACTAAACCTTAAAGATCCTCAGTTTTGTGTAATGTAATGAAAGTTTATGTTATAAAAAGGCGGGATGCTATAGTTGGTATCAAAGGATTGTTTAGTTATTTGTGGAAATTAGGATATGAAAACTTTAGGAAGAATCCTATAGAAAAGCTTATATATAGGAAATATTCCTGGTATTTTGGTGAGTATTTAGTAATGGGTTGCCAAGAAAATACATCCCTATCTGGATACGAGCAGGTAGAGGTGGCTCTGGCACAGATGTACATAGGGGTAAAACCCGAAAACACCGCTTTGAGCTAGACTCAAACGGGAACTGGTACACGACAACAGGCCTTGCTGCACTCTTGGTTACAACACCCCCGGGGGATATGCTTTGGTAAATTCATAAGCTTAGTATGAACCATTGTTAAAGGAACAAAGATAAAATAAAATAAAGATTAACATAAGAATATATGATCATGGATAACCTAGATGGGAACCTAGGGGATCACAAGTTAGGGTATACTTTTCTTCTACAATTTATCCTTATATGATTTAAGTTTCTTTTCATGATTATTGGCTAAGTATTTAAGCCCCTAATTATAGTTTCTTTTCTTAGTTAATGGCGGGAAATGGAAGAATATGTCCCAACAACCAATGTGATAGGAAATGATACGATTGCCGTATTAATATGACAAATATGATTAGGGGATTAAAAGATGATTATTATTTTGGAAGACATTCACTATTTTGGGGACCCTATATGATCGAGGTAAATATATTACTACGGTATTTTCATTGAGGAGTAAGGTTGACTTATATTTTGAAGAATCGATGAATTTAAGGTGAACTTATGGTAAAATAGGTTACTTATGGAAATGATTAACCTATCTTGGGGAAAATATGTTTAGGTTAGCTACTTTTGTAATAATATGTTAGGTTTGGTTGATGTTGTTTGGAGATGAACAATGAAGTTTATTTTGGAAGACTATGTTATCAAATCATTCTTGTATTTGGGTTTCAATCTTGGTTTGGTTAATTTTGAGGAATTTTAAGGATCGTTATTTATGGAATGGTCTATGATGAACTTTGGGTAGTACCATAGAAATTTGAAGATTTAAAAGTAGTTTCCATTCCTATGGGATTATTTATTTTTGAAGAGTTGTTTTACCTTACCCTTTCTGTTTTTGGGATAATGTTTAAAGATAGAAGAAATAGATAGTTAATCTTTTGTGGATTATGTGATTCTATAGAAGATGATTCTTGTGTTTTGATGAGACCAAGTAGTTTTGAATTCTCATAGTTTGGATAAAAGATTAGTTTTGGGTAGAAACTTATTAAAGGATGAAACTCTACATGAAGATAGGTATATTTTCTTATGTTTTTGTTTTATGTTGTAAATGAATTCCTCAAAATTATGAAAAGGAACGTAAAACAAAAACGTTGTTGGTTTACATTTCCTACTAGGTAATCAAAGATAATTTACACACATCATAAGATTGGGATTTTCTTATGTTTAACTTTCTCCTAATCATGTTTTCTATCACTCTCCCTCAGAACATGACCCTTTGTTTTCTCCTCCATGTCCATGTTTTCCTACATGGAATCCTAGTGTGGGTTAACTCGGGTGACCTTTGTACTTCCCTTTCTTTCTTTTAAAGTAATAGTTTCACTAACTCCTTTTCTGATGTGGTACATTCAATAAAATTTCAAAACCAAATTTTTAAAAATTGCGAGGACACAATTTCTTAAGGGGGGAAGATTGTAACGACACGAAATTTTGAATAAATCTTGTTTCCTAGTTTTATGTGTTATTTTATTTTTATACTCAACAAAAATGTTTCATTTGATTACATGATTATAATTAAAATAAAACCGATGGGTTTTGACTGTTATATGACCATTGGTCAATATGACCACTGGAAACTAAACGTTTTGATTATTGTCTCTAAATACAAGTAATCTTGGTTAATTAATATAGAAAGAAGATTCGATGGCCTCACCCAGTAGTCTTGGACCGATCGAAGCCCATATAACAGAACTTGGGAAGGAGGTAGCACCACTGGGCTTTTCTCTAGACCAAACCCAAGCTGAACTTCATCGCGTGAAGCCAGAACGGGATCGCCTTCGCGAGAAGTTCAAATTGATAGAAATTACTACTCGTGCGATGTTGGCCGAGCCTCCCTCGGATTCTCTCACCTTAGCACACCTTACAATTAGGTCCTATGCTGGTGTGATAAGGGGCTATGTAAGGAGACCGTAACTACCATGTGTAATCCTTTGTTTTAAATAAAAATTGGGATTTCTTCTTATGATGAAGTTTATGAATTTTCAAATGACAGGATAAATATAGTATGCATATTTTTGATGAATTTTAGAAAATGGATATTTTAAAAATGTTTATGTAAACCTTAAATAATTAAAAATGTGTAATGATTTTCAAAAAATGGTCTTCTACAATTATGTTCAATACGAAATTTAGAGTCTAATAAGATCAACTTAATTTTTTATGAATAGTAAATTATGAATAGTGATTTTATGATTAGGATTAGTAATGTGTCCAAATGGATTAGTAATCTCACTTAAAGAAAGTATTAATATAATCTAGGCACCTTGATTAAGTAGTGTGATTCAATAAAATGGTTAAATAACGGTTTCATAAATTATTATTCAAGTATTAGTTTTTTCGAGTGAATAGTGTTTTTTAATTAAAAATTAAATTAAAAATATTTAAAAAAATTATTTTTATAAAATGGATTTCATTTTTGAACTCAGAGCACCAATATTATGTTATGGTAATTTTTGGGGTTTTTTCTGAAAAAATGAATTTTCGGTGAATAGTGTATTTATTTAAAAAAATAAATTAAAAATGTTTAGAAAATTATTTTTATAAAATGAAGTTCATTTTTGAAATCAGAGCATTGATATTTGGTTAAGGTGAAATTTTGGGATTTTTCTGAGAAAGTTGAATTTTTAGTGAATAGTAAAAATACAGTTTTAGTGTTTCGGTATGTTTAATGACATCATAACTGTGTCATGATGATATCATGAGATATTTTAAGGTATGGTCAACCAAAGGTGATGAATTATTGTATGGGGGGCCCCATGTGGCCTAACTTCATGGTAAATATCTTGGGAGAGCACATGGTTTTGAGAAAACCACTTTTGAGGTGTCCCTTGGCCATTAATGCCTTGTCCCCTCACTTTCCCTATAAATACCAAGCCATCCTCTCATCCATTTCGACTCCCCACCCTCCCCCAACTAAGTTCTGGTCTCATTACCTCCCAAGGAGTCCTCACAAGGTTCTCTCAAGCCCTCAAGGTCCCAACCTTTGAGTTTTAAGAGTTACGTTTTTAGGTAAGGGATCTGATCTCTCTCTTTCTTTTCAAGAAATCTCTTTTATGTAATTTCTTTTATGCTCCATGTTCTTATGTTAAAGGGTGTTCTTTTATAATACTCTTACTTCCCTTTTCATGTTCACATAATGAGATATCACCTCTTACTCTCATTATTTCGTTTTATGCCGTTTTAAGTGGCGCCGTTAGGATGCCGAAATTTTTGTAACGGATTCTTTCTCCCTTCTCATTTTTCAAGATCTATTTTCATGTAAAGTATTTCAAGTTCCTTTTTATTATGTTGGGGTATGATCTCTAAATTTATCATACTGATATTTTATGATCATATTATGAGAGACCCCATTTGATCTCTTCAATTCAGTATTTTGAAGTTTTAAGTGGCGTCGTTAGGCTGCCGAATATTTAAGTGGTTCTTCACCCTTCTCGTTTTGAAGTTCTACTTTCATGTCAATTCTTTAAAGTTCCTTTTTTTTATGTTGGGGTATTATATCTATATCTATCATACTGATCTTGTATTACCATATGATGAGAGACCCCATTTTATCTCTTTAATTCAGTATTTTTAAGTTTTAAGTGGTGCCGTTAGGCTGCCGAATTTTTAAGTGGTTTTTCACCCTTCTCGTTTTGAAGTTCTACTTTCATGTCAATTCTTTCAAGTTAATTTTTGTTATGTTGGGGTATTATCTCTATATATATCATACTGATCTTTTATGACCATATGATGAGAGACCCCATTTGATCTCTTCAATTCAGTATTTTGAAGTTTTAAGTGGCACTGTTAGGCTGCCGAATTTTTAAGTGGTTCTTCACCCTTCTTGTTTTGAAGTTCTACTTCCATATCAATTCTTTCAAGTTCCTTTTTGTTATGTTGGGGTATGATCTCTATATCTATCATACTTATCTTTTATGAACATATTATGAGATACCCCATTTGATCTCTTCAATTCAGTATTTTGAAGTTTAAGTGGCGTCGTTAGGCTGCTGAATTTTTAAGTGGTCCTTGAACCTTTCTCCCTTTTCAAAGTTCTAATTCCATGTCAAGTCTTGCAAGTTACTTTTTATTATGTTGGGGTATGATATCTATATCTATCATACTGATATTTTATGTTCATATGATGATAGACCCTATTTTATCTCATCAATTCATTTTTGGTTGAAGTTTATGTAATGTTGTTAGGCTGCCGAATTTTCATAAGAGAAATATTATTTTTGTCTTCCTTTCATGTTCTTCATTTCATATGGTATATTTTCAAATTTCATTACCATGTTATTAAATCCCTTATATTCTGTCCCTCTACTGTTTTATGGGTCATTTATGAATGTTTGACCCATGTCCCCTCTCTTTTCAATGTTTTCTAAAAACCTTGTAACATAGCCATTATGCTGTAGAATTTTCGTCTCAAAATGTCTCTCTCTTTTTTCTAAAGATATTTTATTTTATTAAGTGAATACTCAAAGCTCTACCTTCTATATGGGTACTCACATATATACCAAGATGTTCTATTTTAAATTCTGGGATTTACATACATGAAACCCGCTTTCCCTTTTCGTGGGTTTAAAGTGACGTAAAGATCATGCCTTTAAAGCGGTTTTTAAAACCTTAAGATTTTGAAATGAAACCCATTTATTTTATGCTATATGGGTCATTTATGAAATTTTTGATGATGGTACATGTGGATCACATGATAATAAATTCAAATTTAAGGGTGTTCCCTGATAGCGCTCCAATGCATTGGGTAATGATGTAACCACTAGAGATTACAATTTTCACGATATCTTGGTGAATAACCTTGGTAATTTTCAAATGACACCTTGGGGATGGACCTTGGTGATATGTTCATGATTGTCTATATTAAATTTTGTAGCCACATCTTCAAGTTATGAAAAAATTTATTTTTATTATGATATGCCTCATGATTTCATTCTCATGCCTTAAAGTTCTTTTCATGACTTTATTGATGTATCTCAAGTTCATATGTAAAATGTTTCACTTGTTTCCCTTACTGGGACTTCTGCTCACCCTTTCTTTTGATGTATGTCCCCAGGTTATGAGATGCAGTAATGAACCTAGGATGAACTTAAGGAGAAGCCTTTCAAGTGTTTAAGAAGAATGTTTTATGTTGTTTTCATGTATTATGTTCCTGGTTTCCAAGACACTAAACCTTAAAGATCCTCAGTTTTGTGTAATGTAATGAAAGTTTATGTTATAAAAAGGTGGGATGCTATATTTATTGTACATAAACCATTCATAGTAATCTTCCAAAGTAGAAAATAAGTAGTTAAAAACAAAAAATAAAATAATCAATAGGTGAGTTGAAAACAAAAAATATATTTATATCTTTGTAGGATGAATTTGTTCTATAATATTCTGAAGAAGATCAAGGTTTTCAATCTAAACTTGGTATGAATTCAAAAACATGGATCAAGAACAAAATAGATGAGAAGGCACCGGTTGCTAAAATTTCCCTTAAAGCATTATATCATTCTAGTGTATGGATCCTTTATAGATGTTGCACATCCCATATGATAGGGAATAAGGATATTGTTATAGGAATAAATTTTGACAAAGAATGAATTTTCAAATTTGGAAATGATGAAGACCTAAAGAAAATTGGTTTAGGGAAGGTCAAGTTTGGGGGAAATTAAATGAGACGTGCTGATGTCTTAATAGTAGGAGGTATCAGTCATGACTTTCTTAGAATCAGTCAACTATGTGACTTTGGGAATTCTATAAGATTAAAAAAAAATTGTATCATCAAAGAAAGAGATAATGCAGTTGTTATATTGGGAACAAGGAAAAAGGGAAATCTATACCTTCTAATTGGGGAAAAGGATATGTTTCTTTTATTCAGAGAGGAAGAAGAAATGTTCTAGAATAAATTACTTGGTAATCTATTCCAACTATCCCTAGAAGATCTAGTAAAGTGTGATGTCGCTAGAGACCTCCCTAAGATACCATGTGATCATACTAATATGTGTGATGCATGTCAATAAGGGAAGATCATAAGAAATACGTACAAGGAAAAAGGAACAAAATTCAACAAGAGTACTTGAATTGGTGAATGTTGATATTTGTGGACCAATCTCACCATGATCCTTTGATGGTAAGAGATAATACATTATTTTAATTTATTATTGTAGAATAATTTTAGGGTTATTTTCCATTTCCCACAAGTCTGATGTGTTCAGTTTCATAAAACAGTATTGGAGGGAATGTGTGGAGACCCAACCCCAGAAAACCCGGAGGCGGTGCCTCCAAAGCATGATGTGTAATTATTCATAACATACACTAGTAAATTACACATCATGTCTAGAGGATAGGATCGATTTCGGTTCGGGTTCTGGGAAACCATCACATCTTTCATACATCTGAGACTCAACTATTACCTGAAAATTTTAAATCAAAAAAAAGGGTGAGCATAAGAATGCATAGTAAAAAGTTTAAAAAAATAAAAAAAAAACAATGTAAATTTTTAAAACATTCAACAAAAAATTTCCATATAACATTTCTCTTAAATAAAAGTTTTAACATCTATAAAAAAACATGCTAATAGAGTTACGAGGATATGTTATTCAAATTAAGGCATGCTCATTTGGTGTAACAAATAAAATACATTATAAACATTTAATACCTAAGAATATGAAAGAACAAATTAAACAACTATGAGAAATGAATAATCAGAGTTGCACATAAAGGAAACAACTTCAATTTCATATATTGGAAACTAATTCATTGAGTGTTTAACACAAGTCTTGCCATAAATTCTTACTTTTCTGATACTTATAAGTACTGGCATGTAACCATGGATATTCTATTAGTCTAATATCCATTGGATAATTAGTTATCATACACATAATGAGGTAATGAATAATATAGGACTTCAATTTATGTGACAAGGCCTCTTGTGAAGACTTAGGGATAACTGTAACCAGACCCCAACCTGGAGAGTATCTGTAACCAAACTCCATCCCCGAGAGTATATGTATCCGGACTCCAACCTAGAGGGCTAACTTTTACCAGTCCCCAACCTAGAACATAATAGTCCAATACATTCATCATGTGTCAAATCGAGTCGTATATTCAAAGTGTCCCATACCACTTTGAATAATTTTTTGTATAATGATATTCGGTCATAGTAGTGTACATTTTTTCTTTAGTATTTACATATTTTATAAAGTGAGACATGCATCCAAATGTTAAAAGTCAAACTAATAAAAATATGACTGTTTCATTAAATGATAGAAGGTAAGAATATCATGGCACATACATTGTCATCCAAAGTAATAAATGAAATACAGAATTTGTCACATATAATGTTATTCATATAATAAAACCTTATTAACCAATTAAAAACGGAAAACCCAACATTTCATATAGGGTTGTAAGCTTATAAAGGCTAAATCATTCAATGCTGATAATCCTTTGTATAACACTGAAATATGTCCATAATAGAAATCATAAATATTCACCATTTTCAACATCATTTAAAATATAATAAAATAAGTGACTCATAAATGTGGGTATAAGGGTTTCTCACCCTGAATATTATACTTATGAACCCTTACACACATAAAACGTATCATAAGTATATAAAGAGTAGTATTTTGAACAAGGCTAAAAATTTTGTTCATTAAAACAATTTTCCATAAATGTTTATGAAAACATACATGACTTACATGTTTAAATGAGACCTACACTAAAGTTAATGGGTAAAAACCTATTTACCAAAATCATAGGTTTATTATAGAAGTTTCATGCTAAAGGAATTAAAATGGTCCAGAGATTAAGGGTACAAACTTTATCTCTACATAGACAATTGTGTATACAAAGAAAACATGCATATATATAAGTTTTTGATAACACAACATTTCTTATGTTTTAAAATCTCTACTAATACTCGAGAATCATGGTGTAATGACTTAAAAAAACTGGGCATAATACTATACATATATACCATCATCCATATGGATGTGAAATCTATATATACATATGTACAAAGTATATAATTTCTTATAAAAACAATGAAAATACCACACTTACATGTTGAAATTCTTATCTTACAATTCTTTCAGAGCTTGGAGGATTGGGTAAATGTGGTTCTCTACTTAAAACCAAAATTAAAATGTATATATAAGCTGAATTATATATGCGGTATATAAGTATATACATATATATGGTATGTCTCAAGCTTTGTACACATTAAATAACCTTCAAATTTACAAATACTTCGAAGTACAAAGTTAAGGGACTTAGGTTCGGCCTCAATGAAGGATTTATCTAACTCGTAGGGTTATCCTTAATATAAATTATGAGCGGATTTATATTTATAGATATATATGTATGTATGTATGTATATTCAAAACAACAAAACAAGGAAAAAATATAACCCTTACACCTTTTATACCCTTTGAACCCGAAAACCCGAAGGCCTAGGTTCTGCACAGAAGAACCTTCAAACCAAAACAGAAAGTTATAAACATATTTTAATGAGCATATATTCATATATATACTCTCAAAGAGACAAGGCAAGGCAAAACTAAAACTCTTACCTTGGTTCATGGATGAAGAGAGACTCAGGGAGACTCAGTGGTTCTTGAAGGAGGTGTTGGAGGTCGAAGGAAATCCCTGGGGTTTCTTGGGGTGCAACCGGTTAACTTATAGACTAAAAAACACAAACATTAAATGCCACCACTGATAAAGACGGCTCCTATACGGGGAATTAAAAGGATGGTGACAACATGAAGGAAAGGGAAAACAAAAAGGGTCCACCGATGGTCATAGGTGCAGTAAGAAAAATGGTGTAGGGTTTTTGGTGCAAACCCGTGTGGAGAGGAAGAAGACGACATGGTAAGAGGGAAAACTGGAGAAAAACGGACGGTCTAGATCGACTCCGATCTTGATTCAAGGGCTGAGTCGCATCCGTGTTTTAAAAAGAATCAGGTGGCTCAGATTAAATCTAAGGTTGATCGTATGGTCTTGGTTCAACATGGAATTTTAAAACATACTGACGGCTGCGATTAGATATTTGGTAGATCGAATGGCGTAGAAAAACGCGGTGGAAAACCGCGGTTTCTGAAGGTCAAAAATGAGATCGTGATCGGTGGTCCAGATCGCACGCGATGTGATCCAATAGCCCAAATCACGTTTCGTTCAAAATAACACATCCCGCATTAAAATGGTGAGATGTTTTCACCTCCCTTATAAGCCTGATCCTCCCATCAATGAATTAGAAAACAAACAACACACACAAAGGGGGCCCTATAAACAGGCTCCCGCCCCACCCCCGTAGGCTTTGTCCTACCCAAGCTTTGTCGCAGCCTCACCCCCGCGATGGTGTGCCTACGTTCTCCTGCTCCCGGGCACCCTTCAGGGAACCTCTGCCCAATCTCGGGCTGGCCTTGGCTTTGGATGATGGTTTAGGCTCAGCCACTTCATGTGACCTCCCTCCCTCGGCCCTATATCCATAGGGGTTGGCCCTAGCATGCCTATTTTTTTTATAAAAGCTCACAAACAAAAGAAATAAAGTCTTAAAGGAGAGAAATAACACATTTAGTATAACTATAAATAAATTATCTTCTTTAACATGGCCTTTATTAAATATTAGGATGTTATTTTAACTTTGTCTTAGTTAAAAGTGTCTCTAAAGTTATAAACTCCAAAACTTTAAAAAAAATTATAAATTGAGATTTAATAACCCTTCATGATAGTTCTTGTACTAGTGTTATAGAAAACATAGTTTAATCAAAAACATAATTTAATTTGACGAATTATTTTATAATATTGTTTAAGAAATGAAAATCATAGCATTGTATTTGAAAAATATATTATTATTTTTTAAAGTGTTTTTAATTCCTTAATACTTCTCAAAATCACATAAGTGTAAAACGAAGTATTAAACCATATCCTTTTAGAGTTCATAAATGATGTTTCTATCATAATTTTAATTATACCTTAAATATTTAGAACTAAGTTATACTTAAGTATTTCTATATTAACTTATTAAATCCCAATGGCTAGATTTGTAGTTGTTATCTTTCAACAGTCACCAACGCAATAGTCGAAAAAGTGTCTTATAAAACCAAGCCTTTAGGGTGTCCTAAAAACTCAAAAGGAAGAAGATGGTTCTTCCCATTCCACTAATGATTAGCATGGTTTTTATGATCACTGTGGTGATGTTCTTTGTTTTAATTGACTCAAAGTATCTCCTTTATATACTGGGCCTCGTTGTGGTGTTTGGGGGTCTTCCAGTAGTTCTAATAGGGTTTTTAATAGGTATATTTGGTTATCATGTTTACTCTTTTGATCTTAGTGTATTGTAAACACTACGGTGTTCTTATTTAAATAAAGAGCCTTATGTTCATCTTTTAATTTTTTTTTGGTTAAAAGGACCTTAACAAAAAAAATAAAGTTATAATATTACCATTATATGCTATCTAAAATTTCAGGATGTTACAGAATGTGAAAGGACTGTTGGATAGAAAATTCTAAATTATTGTACTAATAATGGTACAGAATTCAAAAATAGTCTAGTGGAAGACTATCTCAAGAAACACTGGATAAGAAATCAATTTTCTTCATTGAGAACTCCTCAACTGGATGGAGTGATTGAGGGGAGAAATAGGATCATCAATAACATGGATAGAACGATGCTTATTGAAGAAGATCTACCAGAGAAATTTTGGATGGAAGTAGTCTTGACATCATTATACATCTCTAATAGAGATCTATTGTGTAATAGGTATGTAAATACTTCATATGAGATGTGGTATAGAAATAATTCAACATTAAAATAATTCAGAATCTTTGGAAAAAAGTTCTTTATTATCAAAAAAGAAAAAAATCTAAAATTTGAGTCATGTGGAGATGAGGGGGTATTCCTTGGCTACTCAGGAAAAAGGAAAGAATATAAATTCTATAATAAGAGTCTGGGAAAAGTAGTTGTGACCAATGATGTCACTGTAGTGGAAAATGAAGAAAATATTAAAAAATACAATCAATAGTTTCTTGATAAAAGTGATGAGATAGAAAGAATCACTGGGGGAGGAGAAGTTGAAGATATTGATTCAGAAGATGATAATGACGATGAATAGGAGGAAGTCAAGTCTATGTCTTCAAAAAATCCAAAGAGTTGAGCCAAAATTGATAGGAAAAATATCATTGGTGATCAGATAGTGTCTTTTCAAACAAGAATAATGAATTCATTAAATTAGGCATCTTTTCTATCTTAAGTATATCATAAATGTTTATTGATTTAGCTGGAGCTAAAAATTGGGTTCTGGAAATGAATGATGAGCTATATTAGATTGATAGGAATAAAAAATGGGAGATTGTGTCGAGGCCAATAGATAAGAATGTCATCGGGAGTAAATGGTTCCTTCGTATCAATATGAATGAAGATGGTATAGTGATTTAAAAAAAAGAATAAATGGTGTGAAATGGTTACTCCTAGATAGAGGGTGTTGATGTTGAGGAAATATTTTCACCTATTCTAAGTTTAAAGACAATCAGATTATTCTTAACCATTATTGTGTAATGGCAGTACAAAGTTTTCGAGATGGGTGTCAAGTCCACATTTTGTTATGGGGTTTTAGAATCAGAAGTGTATATTGAACAGCCAGATGGTTTTCTCATTCAGGAAAATGATAACATAGTTTTTCAGCTGAAGAAGGTGTCATGTGGTTTGAAGCAGGCACCAAGAGCATGGTATTCAAGTCTTTCCCAGTTTTTGAAGAATATTGGTTTCTAGCATGGTGGAGTTGATTACAATTTATATTTGAATAATGACAGTAATCGAAGGATGATGGTTCTAGTATGTTTTGATGACATAATCTTTAGTAGATCAGATAAATCGCGGTGTAGACAATTTTCTGAATTCATGAAAAATTAGTTTGAAATGTCATTGATTGGTGAGATGACATTTTTTCTTGGTTTACAGGTGACACAAGAAATAAATTTAACTTTCATTTCTCAATCCAAATATGCCAAGGAGATTTTGAGATGATTCGGAATGGAAAATTACAATGAGATGAAAACTCTAGTTTCTACTCGGATGAAACTATCTAAATATGGTGATGGAAAGGCAGTTAACATCACAGAATACAGAAAATTCATTGGTAGTTTATTGTATCTGATAGTGACAAGACCTGATAATGTATTTTCCACATGCCAAGAAGCAATATATCAGATCAATCCCAAGTAAAGTCTCATGCTTGAAGTGAAAAGAATAATTAGATATATCAAAGGCACTTTGAATTTTGGTTTGGTGTATAATGACAAATCTCAGCCAGATTTATTGGGATATACAGATGCAGATTGGACTAGCTCAGTAGATGATAAGAAATCAACGTCGAAAAGTTATTTCTATCTTTGTGGATTGTTTATTTATTGACTAAGTAAGAAACAATACTGCATTTCATTAAGCACTGTAGAATCTAAGTATATTTCAGCCAATCAAGTGTGAACGCATCTATTCTGGATGAAGCAGATGCTTGATGACATGGGAGTAGAAGTAAACTCTCTAGTCATAATCCATTGTGATAATTCAAGTGCTATAAATCTTAGCAAAAATATAGTTCATCACTTAAGAACAAATAACATTCAAATAAAATATCATTTTTTTCAAGGATAAAGTGGAGTAAGGGTTTGTAAATTTGGAGTATGTTCCTATAGAATTATAGGTTGAAGATATTCAAACAGAGGCCTTACACAAAGAAGCATTAGACAGGAATCAACTAGATTTGGGAGTTTAGTTAACTCCCCACACATGAAAAAGTGTGGATGTGGGAAACACCACTCCCTGAGGTATGATGTGTTTTTTCCAAATATACTAATTTTTGTTCCTTACACTTTTGAAGACCACAAAAGAGTGACCTTTGGGTTTGTTGACGAAGGGGGAGAAAGTCTAACTCTTTATAGGGGATAAATAAAGGGAGAAAATTTCTTTTTCAAAGGCATGGGGAGAAGCTAACCGGTAGAGCCACTAGTAGAAAAATTCTTTTTATTGTCATCAGTTTGATTTTGGTTTCATATTAATCGGCCTAAAATATGTTCTCGGATAATTTTTGGAGATGTTTTTTTTAAAAACCAATGGAAAAAATTTTAAAAAACATATTTTTGACGTTGGTTTTTACAAAAAATGATGAAAATAATTATATTTTTTTACTATGTACTAGATTATTTCTTAATCTTTTATATGACTAGTCGTGGAGTAAAAACAGAGTTACGGATTAAAAGTTATGCTTGTCGGAAGTTGAACTTCTCTAATAGAAGTCTTAAAAAAGTCCATATTTCAAAGGCCATAAATTTAAATCCATAAATCTGTTTCAGCTCCATGACCAGTCAAATAAAATCTTATAAAATTACCTAAAACATTGTAATTTTTCATTTTTGGTGTCTGTTTTTATAAAAACTGATGCCAAAATGGTTTTTTTCGCATCGGTTTATTAAAAAACCGACACCAAAACAATTTTTTTTAGTTTTTTGTGTCAGTTTTTTAAAATACCAATGCAAAAAAGTATTTTTTTTACAAAAAAATTAGCATCTGTTTATTTAAAAACTGACACGATTTTTTTTTACTTTTTATCGTCTATTTATCTAAAAACCGACGCAAAAAATGATATCGATTGGAATTTTTTGCGTTCGTTTTCTACAAAACTGACACTAAAAGTCCAATATAAATCCTCCTTGGCATCTGTTTAAAACAAAACCGATGTTAAAGAGTATTTTCCAATAAGAAGGATTAGAATGTCAATTTTTTTCACAACACGTGTTTAACTTTTTAAAATCCCGCCTACATTTCCATACAATGCTATCAAACATATTTTTGTTTACTATATATAAATGCATTTTATCCTTCATTCAACATTTTCAATCTATTGGATTCAATCATGTTTGCAATGCATCATCAATCATTAATTTTAACACGTTACCTATTATAATATTTTATTTTCTTTATTATTTTTTTCTTTAATGTCAAAACAACTCGATTAGCTTGCTTATAAAGATGATTTATTCTTATTATCGAGTTAAAAATATAGAACATCCAGATGATATTTACCAACTGTGGTGTAAATTAAATTATCGGTCAACATTTTCATTTGGTTTATGTGATTTTAATTCATATTTATCAAATTTTATTTTAAATGAGTTGTATTAATCATAACTTTTACAAGTTCAACTTCCAACGACCATAACTTTTGATTCGTAACTTCATTTTTTCTCCACAACTAGTCAAATTGAAGCTTAAGAAATTATATAAAACATAGAAGAAAAAAGTTACTTTTTAGTGTAAGTTTTTGTAAAATATGATGCCAAAAATAATTTGTTTTTCCATATATAGCGTCGGTTTTTTTAAAAAACCGACCCCGAAACTATTTTTTTAACTTTTTGCGTCGGTTTTTAAGGAAACCGATGCCAAAAATGATAGGCATAGATTTTTTTGGGATTTGTTTTACAAAACTGATGCTAAAAAACAAATGTGATTCATTTTTGGCATCGGTTTACAAAAACTGATGTAAAAAAGTCATATTTTTTACATCGGCGACTTCAACGTCGGTTAAAAATGACTTCAAAATTAAAAAAATATGACGTTGAAGACCATTTTCTAATAATTATAAGAAAGATAGGGGAGTATCTGATAGGGGGAGTATTAAATCAGATGATCCTAGAAGTGATCAATCAAAGAGTACATATCACTCCAGCTAAGGTTTGTGATGAAAGTAGTTTTTGGGTTAAAGAATTGATATCAGGAATGAAGTGACCCATTGATGAACTTTTTATACTACTCATGTTTCACATGATGAGAGTTGATCATGTGTTCTTACAGTATGTGTTGATAAAATTATTTATCACTATCTATATCTCAACATGAAAATGGTGGTAGAGGATAGAATAAGCTTCAACGAGGTATCAAATTATGAAAGAGTTGTCAAAAAACCCAAAGGGGGGGATTTATGGGGAAAATCCCTCAAGGTAACTTTTCAGCATTTTTGGGTTGGTTATATTTGTTGATAAGGTGGGTTTTCATGGTGAATTTTCGAGTTCCAGAGATATTTTTGACAACCCCTGTTGACAAAGAACCATGTAAAAGGAATGGAAGATCTGGAGGTGGTACAAAAATAACATATACATGGACGTGATGTTTTCCAGTGTTTACCAAATTTTTGGCATCCAAAATTTGGAGTTTTGGCTAGAATTGGGAAAGTTTATTTCCTTGAAGATCTCATCAAAATATAAAAAAAATAATTAGTTTCACAAAGATGGGATTCTTGAAGTGGATTTCTCTAAGACGTAAAGATTCTGAAAGTGGTGTCTGTGATTACAATGAGCTTATTGAATGGTATAGTTGAAGATCATTGTGAGCGGAGAATTTAAATGGTGCAAAGGTTTTTATGGAAGGCTCTGCAATTACAATGATCATTGAGATTTTTAAAATGGCTATAGAGCATCATGAAAAAGATATAATTTCATAAACAAAATAAGAGAACTATGAATATATATTATATGATGATCATGTGTTATGAAATATTCTAGAGTCAATGTAAAATGCATATAAATAGGCCTCCAACCCCAAGAGAAGAGCAGAGAGACTCAAAGAAAAAATTAAGGCTCTCGAATTATGAAAGAGGTTTGCGAATGCAGTGAGCTTCATGAATGTAAGAGTATTCACAATAGCTAGTTGAGATTTGTAAAAGAGGTGTGATTCACAAAGTCTAAGTGAGCATCACGAAAAGGCATGAGCTTCACAAATTCTAGTTTGAGCTTTGTGAAATAGTGTGCTTCATTAAAAGTTGTGTACTTTGTGAAGGCTGGTTTGAGCTTTGAGGAAGATGGAGATTCGAAAAGTAGTGATATTTGTGAAGGTTGTTCAAATATAATTTCCCAGTGTTCTTTGGTAATGTGGTATTCATTAGTAGATGAAAGTGGAACTTCAATAGAGCATATACATATGGTGGAGGATGCATTCATTATTGATAAAGAAGAGACTTAATGGTCTGTAAACTATAATTGGATCTTTTGAAGTAGAAATGAGCACACTTCAGTTGAGATACCAATACGCTTTCAAATTATGATTGGTTGTAAACCAAGAGGGACAATGAATCTACTTCAAACTTTGTAAACAACAGTTCTCTTTTAGGGGATTTGGTACATTGTCACATTGTTGTTGTATTCTCCTTGGATGTAGCCTAGTGAGGGTGGACCAAGTAAAAATCGATGTGCCTCGTGCATGATTTAATTATTTTCCATACTTTGGTGTGGGAAAGAGAAAGAATATAGTTTTTTTAATAATTAAACAAGATCTAAATGGGTAGTTTTTTTAATCTATCATACCCTAATCCTCCTCTGGGTATTTGACCTAGTGGAACTAACATATTTTTTTTTCATATAACCAACTTCTATATACCTAATGGTTACCTATATTCATTTATTTTAATATTAATAAATTTCTTATAACATCATGATTATTCTTATATGAAACATAGTATGTGTAGATTTTATAGGATTAACAATCACACTAAAAGGTCATAATAATTCAATGAAATAATGATAGCCTAGAAGTTTTGAGACAATATTATTTAATATTGTTATATAGATAGGATGATATCATTTTGTGGGATATAAATGATACAAGAAATTATGGGTGCATACTCATATGACATTGATACAATTTCTCAAGGTGCACACCCTTAGTACTCTTCATAGTAGGAGATTATGAGAACACAAGATTCAAGTGAGAAATCCACATTTATATGTTTCAATGAATATTATAATTTATGTATGTGTGTATTGATACTAAGAATTTAATATTATTATTATTAATATCATGAGTTTCTTACTTTGATGTTCTAATAAAAACTTCGGCAACAAATTCTCATGAATAAATATGATATGTTGTATGTGTCACAAGTGATATTTCATTATTGAACAATTTTTAAAAATATTTTCACTTTAATTCTTTAACAGAAGATGATATTTCAAGCCCCTTCACTAAAATATAATAACCTATTTAAATCCATGTCTATATTATTTTATGAGTAGGTTCATTTCTAGAAATTCAATAAAAGGTACATCGATCAGATAAGTTGATGACACCATTTTGTAACCATATTTATTATAGATATATTGACAAAGGGATTATATTACAAAGTGAGAATTCATATGAGGTTTTATTTAATTTATATATTTTCTTATTTATCTATGGTTTCTTTGTCATATTACTAGATTCCAACCTTAGACTCTAGGAAGCTCTGTCTAATGCCACTAAGAAAGAGTCTTAGAGGTTTATATGGTAAGTATATCCAAAAACTCAGTTAAATTATATTTTGAGTTTAATGGGTTAGAATAAATATTATTCTCTCCTTGTGTACTTTAATAATTATTTAGGGTGGGTTTATTTCCAAGATATAACCATGATTTATTCAGATGAGTAAATATGTGAGTTAAATGATAATAAATATGTATTCACGTGTTTTATTTAATATAATATTTGGTATATTTATCATTGAATAATATAGTAATATTTATTTATTAAATATATAGTCAATATTTAATTTTTATTAAATATTATGCAGGATATAATAACTGATTTTAATGGTTTGACTATAAATGATATATTAAATATCCTTTAAATAAATATTTATTTATTTATTCAAAAAAATTATATTTATTTATCTATAGGTGTTTCACATGTCAATAAAATAATAATATTGTCTATATTATTATGGTTTTATTGTGGTTGACAAATGGTGGCAATGTGAGTTGGTTTTTTTATGGGGATGATGGTCTATTCATGTTTTGATGGGTTGTGCTAATATCCTAGGTAGTAATCGAATTGGATAATAGTGATTAAAATAGAATGGGATGAAATGGTTAACGAATGTTGAATTAAAATTGGAAGTTCATTTAAATATTAATAATATTTAATAATGAAATGACTGGGATGGATAATGGGTTTGGTTGGTAACATGAAATGTGTCTTGTGTCATGTGTGGTGTTGTTCATTTAGTGGTGGCAGTGGAAGTGGTGATATTGTGAGGATGGGTGGTGATGTTTTGATTTGGTTAGTGTTTTTTTGTGAACTCGTAGATTTCCCTTTTTGTGGTTATATATCTAATATGTATTCTCCAGGTGATTTTTTATATACACCCCATCAACATTGAGCACCATGTGATGAAACCCATTTACTTATATATGGTTTTTTTCAACATCTCAATGATGAGGATGGATGGATGGATAGATATCCCTCATTACTTCTTTATCCTCTATGTGATGTTTAAATTCATGATCTCTAATGTAAAGAATTCAAAATTGAACTGTAGTTATATGTTTTTGATGTGATGGCCTATGTTTGTTTGGGAGAGATGTGTTGTGATGTCCCGGGTATCTTTGAGCGGGATGAGATGTGATGAGATGAATTATGGTGGGGTGGTGAATGGTAGGAGGTGGGAATGGGGTTTATTTTCTTCATGTTAATGACACCCTACTATTTTTTATGGGTATGATGTGATGTACCAAGTGTCTTTGTGTGATATTTTACATGATGGTCAAGTTGTTTTGTGTTGATATGTGATGTTATATGAAAGATATGGGAGTGCCAAGATGTATGACGTGGAGGTGTGAGGATGATAAATTAGAGGGAAAGTGGTATGAGGTAAACTTTATAGATATTATTCCTATTATGTTACCACATTTATCTTACATTATTTTTTTAGAGTGTTAAGGTGATAATGAAATTAGATAGTTTACCTTTTTAGGTGTTGTTGGTTGTGTTGTTTGTTCACAGGTGAATTGGTATTCTCTTTTCACATGTGCATGAGAGACTTTAGTTTTTCTTGCTGAGAATACTTTAATTCTCACAATAAATATATAAACATAATTCTAGGCTTACATGAGGACTACATGTAAAATTAAGGATATTATTAGTTCAATCCCTTGGAATTTTGTTTTGTCATTTCCTTATCATTTTTTTTGGTATTTACTTTGGAGACTTTTATCTGTATTTTCTTTAATTATACATGAATTTTGGGATGTTTTTGGCTTTATTTATATTATTTCGTAGAGATGATTTCGGTTGATTCATCTTATCTTCTAATCCTATTATTATATAGGGTAATTATCCCACATTTGTGAGTTTTTTATACAACCTGGGTGTTATTTACCAACCCAAATCCTACTGAATGATGGACTAGGGGGTCATTATCTCTCTACCTTCATTGCAGTATCTCTAGGGGGAAGGAGATGTGGTAGAAATACTCTAAAAAGAAGGTAATCATTACATGGAATACAATCTTACATGAGGGTGAGAAAATCCTCAAAAATAATAGTGGGTGAATTATTGACTTTAATGAAGTTTATAGTCATATATAAAAAATATTGTATTGGAATATATTCAATAGATAAATCTAGAATATGTTATTCTGGAAACAAAATATTGTGTAGGAGAATCATAATGTTAAAGAACAAAAAATGTATGGTTTTCCTGTCACTGAGGATGGTGAATCATTTTTGGTTTACAATAATTATCCTATTTCATAAAATGAGGCTGCAAAGATCTCAAAAGATACAATATGGTAATATGTTAGGATTTTTTAAATAGATTCTATTTATCAAAACAAATTTTGGTTTTGACTAATCCTCTAGTTTATTTAAGGCTTGTTGTGTGATCATAGTCATTAAAGAGAGATATATACAAGAAATATAAATTGAATACCCATAAATCATGGATAGTGGACAAAAAGTTGATAAAAAATCAATTAAATGACTACAAAAAAACATTTTCTATAGTATCCATGTTTAAATCCCTTATGATTATACTTTTCATAACATCCTTCCATGAATCTATGATTAAATAGAGTGATATCAAAATATATTTCCTTTATAGGAACCTTCATGAGAGGCTTATATAACACAACCAAGATGATTTTTGAATCTAGGTAATGTCAAAAAATGTATCCAAGTTATAGAGATCCATATATGGATTGAAGAAAGAACCTATGTTATGAAAAAATTTCTTCGATGAAGATATAATATAATTTTGTTTCTTTTTTAGAAAATGTGAGAAAAACATTTAAAAATATTAATGGGGTGTGGTTGTTAGTATATTAGTATATGTTGATGACATACTACTGTTAGGTTGGAATATACAAAGAAAAACACAATATATGGGTGAATTGTGTCTTTTCAAAATCTTCCAGAATTTTGGATTTTGGCACCCTCTGTAATTTATGCGGATATGCTATGTTTTTTTATATCATGAAAATATGCAGTGGATAAACATAAATAAATAACAAAACTTTTTATAGTGGTTCGGGGCACAAAGAAACCCTATTCCACTCTACCAATCACTCTCTCTATGAGCTTTGTAATTTCACAAGAATGGTCCTATTATCACAAGACCAAGAATTCACAACTGAGTGCAGGCAGTTGACACCTTTATAAAAAGACTCAAAACAAAGTCTTATATTTCTTTAATAAAGAATTGGTTTTCCACAACATAGATCGAGAAGATGATACTCCACTAAAACTGAGTATGGGTATTTGAATCTCTAATAAATCAAAAGAGTTTTATTTGAAAGGTTTAGGTTGATCTTCAAATTTGCAATAGCAAGCAACTGAAAAATGATAGATCTTATTCTTTAGAAAATAATATCTTCATGAAAGAAATAGTTTGAATAAATACTTATTTTAAAAAGATATTCAATAAGGTATCAACTTAAATAGCAGTGGTAATCTTACAACAGTAAAATATTGAACATGTAAATCTCCAAATTTTAGCTTCTTTCAGAATCGATCATTCATTGTAGCAGCACTGTAAAAGAAAATTTCAATAATACAGTCGTATATGTGAATCACTTATCATATACATATATATTTTTGAATAGATACTCTGAATGAATATATAGAATAGAAAACATGCATCGGTATTCCAAATCAAAAAGTATAGCCAGATTGATCGTGGAAATTCAAATTCCAAAATGACTAGGGGATTCATAAATTTCCATAGAAATAGGAGTGATTTTTTCTATTGAACACGGTTCTTTGAAATAATCAAAAAAATATTTGAATTAGTCTTTAATCCTGACTTAACCATTGAATCAATCTGTTATTTAAAACATGGCTTCAAAAACTTCATTGTTGAGAACACAATGTTGGGTTGATATGTGTAGTGTAGGGTTCCTTTGTGTAACGTAGGGACACTTTACGTAGATTAGGGTTCCTTTGCATAGCGTAGGGTTTCTTTGCATAACATAGGGATGATAATCCATGTGTTTATCCTTGTCAGCATAAAATTCTAATCATATCATTGATTAACCATACATTCAACTTTTTTGTACGTAAAGTATGAATAGTAAATCCAGACTCCAATATAGGGTTTATAATCCATACGCTTGATTATTATCTGAATGTAATGATGTTGATTCAAATGAAAACTATTTTAATGTGACATAGGTTTGGTTCCATATTCAACCCTTTCACTTCTCCGTGTAATATAGGGTTGATAATAATGTTTCCAAATTCATTCTAATAACACTAAATTCCTTAAAATAGAATATAAATTCTTATAGAACTCACTCAAAAAAACTTCATTAGAAAACAAACAATGGTATTTGTAAACATCAAAATCATCATAAATAATAGAGTATTGTCTAGATAATACATACCCAACAATCTCCCCCTTTTGGATGATCACAAACCCATAACATAATTAATAACCAAATTTAAATAGAATATAGGATTTGTCAACATAAAAAATAGATATAGAAAATATTTTGATATTTAAATTTCAAAATATTATTTTGATAAAGAAAATTTGATACTTGTAAATTAAATATATTTGCTAATGAAATGTTGTGGTTTTCAAATATTATCCAGAAAGTGTATTAATATATGTTCTCTCTTTTTCCCTTATAAATTGTATCCCCCTTTTTTTATATCAAAAATATGGTTTGAAAGAATAAATTATATAAACCGCATTTAATATAGAACTAAACTATTAAGAATAGTTATAAATTCTAGCATAAAAAATATAGTATTGGAAGTTTAAACATTGAAATAAAATAAAATATACTAAAAAAATAGAAGAATGTAAATTGAAATGAAATGAATTCAAATGTTTTGACAACTAAAGTAAAATCCTCCATCATTGAAAGGGTCTTTAAAAATAAGGGCTTTGGTCTGAAAATACAGGGAAAAAGCGATCATCTGTATAAGGAAGGTCTTGAATTGCATTACTAATATCAAGAAGCTTCAAAAGAAACCTCTATAAATGGTTGTTGAATACTTATGACCATTTCTAAAGTAGCTTCCTTGAATAATTTTCAACCTTCAAATTCTCAACCAGATTGACCTTTGAAAATTCATACACAACTTCTTCTGACAGAATCAACAGGGTCAAAATGTCTTTAACTTGACTAATCATAGGTCTCAACAAAGATTCACTTGAATTCAGTTGACTTATCATATGTATTTTATTGTCCAACAGAACATTTAAAGGAGTACTATCACACTAAAGAGTGTCTAGTCTATCATTGAACTCAGTCAGTATAGAGGTAATAGCTTCAAACATTCTGAGCAATTATGGCATTGTCTGTTGAGAAGATTTTGATTCTTGATTACTTTCCTTGAGAGACTAGAATTCAATCCCTATAGTCAACTTAAAATAATCAAACTATGTCTTCTTTAAAGACTCATACATTATTGAAAAAAATTATCTTGACATTTTGTCCATAAACTCTTTAATAACTCAAACATAAATGAGATTTTATTTGAATTATATTAAATAAATATTCTGATTTTTCAACTCTAATATTAGCACTGGAGAAACCGTGTATTCATAAAATTTATTTTTCTTACCCTCCAACTGTTCTCTAAGAAATGAGTTCTAAGCCTCCAATAGATTTAAATTCATAACTATGGAATCATCAAGGGAATAAAAAGATTCAGAATATGGAGTTACAGGGTCAAGAATATCTTTCTTGTGATGAAATTATACTCCGGCCAAACATGGCTCTTCATTATCAGTTGGTCTGTATCTTAAGGTAGAACTTCTAGAAACTTCAAAATCCATAACAATAAGAGTTCTAGAATTAGGTAAATCCTCTGTGATAAGTTCGTGACTTTGAGCCTCTTTCACAACTTTCTCATCCACTAAATTCTCATGCTCACCTCCAATAGACACTTCAAATATAGTCTCTAGAATATAAACTAAAATTATTCTTATTTTCTGAATAATAGATTATTCTAGCCTTGAAGTTCCTTCTTATTTAAGACTTTTTCAAACATATCCAATTGAATTAATCATCCTTTTCTCCCATTGAGCATCTTACAAAAACCTCTATTGTTGTTCTTCACCAACTGGAAAAAGACTGTTGTGTGTATTTCCCTAAAAAACCAAGATTTTTCATAGTCCCATCATTCAAAGTGTTGATGTGGCGACAAGATATACCAAAAAACATGTTGAAAATCATTCCTTTTCTTTGCAAAAAAAATTAAATAATTATTCTATAGGGATAATATCCCATCTTTGCATCTGTAGGGTAGAAATAGTTTAGATATCTTATCATAAATTAATAGAAATTAAACATAAAATTGTTAAGAAAAAAACATGATATAAATTTAAAGTTAAATTACTTTTTCAAGATCATCAATCCTTGGAAAAATCCAAGATTGAATAAACTTCAACAACACTCGGCGGTCAAGAGAAAATTCTTTTTTTAATATCTTCTTAACGGTTATTGTTCCAAACAAAGAAAACATAATATCCCCATATGAATGTCTTCCATTAATAATATTCCTTCAATAAAATAGAAACTACCCCTCATGGGGAAAACATACCATATCATCCATTTCCACAATTGAAAAAAAACCAAAATCATTAATCTTAGATACAATGTTGTCTTCTTCACATCCAATACTAAAGGAAGCATTTCTGCAAAATTTCATTTACTCTAATTTCATATACCATCGGCTTGTTATCTTCTCTACAAGTGTAAACCAAACCTTGAAATCACATTTCTTCTTTAAGAGAAAGATTTTTAGAATCTAAATTGGAATATAAATTACATTTCCCTATAAAACCTTGTGATATTTCCTGGAAGTTTATAAATTGTTGTCTAACTCAGCATCTATGGATCGTCATGAGGTTTCCATCTCTGAAGATGTTGAGACTAAAGTGATTCAAGGTTTAGCATTTCATAACATAGGAATTGAATGAAAGATGGATATTATGTAAGTTGAGAGCACATTTATGATAGGAGAAAGAGAGAAGGATAAGGGAAAATGGTTTTCTCATGCCGATCGAGGATGTGATCATTAATTTTTTAATTTTAAAAAGATAAATATGATAAAATCTAAATAAAATTATTTTCAAAATAAATTAAAACAAAATTGAATAAAACATATTAAATAAAACTTACTAAAATAAAAAATAGATATCCTGTAAATAAATTAAAAAAATTACTAAAAATTAAATATTCTTAACTCCCCCTTTAGAAAAGCAAAACTATTATTGGGAAGTGTTTTTGTAAAAATATCAGCTAATTGATATTCGGTATTAACAAAGTCTAAATAAATATCCTTTTTAAGCACATAATATCTTATAAAATGATGTCATGTATCAATTTTCTTAGTCCTTGAATGACTTATAGGATTTTTCAAAATATTTATTGCTCCAGTATTATCACATAAAATAGGTATACAATTAAATATTATTCTAGACTCTAGTAGATTGTTTTTCATCCACAATACTTGTGCATAGAAACTGCCAGTATACACATATTATGACTCATCAGTTGATAGGGAAACTGAGTGTTGTTTCTTACTAGACCATGAAACTGTTGATTTCCCTAAAAAGTGACAGGTTCCTGAGGTACTTTTTCTATCTAATCTACAACATCCAAAGTCAACATCTGAATATGAAATCAAATTAAAAACATAATTTTTTGAGGTAAATAAGAGATTGAAAAACAGTTCCTTTTAAATATATAAATATTCTTTTAAATGTATTAATATGAGATTATTCTGTATTTTATTGAAATGAAACACAAAGACATACAGAAAACATAATGTTTGGTCTATTGGTAATAATATATAATAAAATAAAGAACATACCTCTACATAACTTATTGTTAAGTGGTTTTCCATCTTTATCCAAATCAAGTTTTATATTGGTACACATAAGATTGTATATGACTTATTATTCTCAAGCCCAAAATTTTTCAATGAATCATTAATATACATTATTTTATTTTAAACATTTCCAAAATATTTTTATTAAATATGAAATCCTAAAAAGAAATTTAGTTCTCCCTTCAAACTCATTTCAAATTCATTTTCAATTAAATTTGAAAAATCATGACAAACTTTTTATTAGTTGAACCAAAAATAACATCATCAATATAAATTTAACTAAGAATATAATAGAAAAAACAATTTTATTAAAAATTGTTGGATCTACCAATCCAATAGTAAATCCATTTTTCAAAAGAAAATAACTTAATATTTCATAAAAAGCTCTAGGATCATGTTTAAGGCTATATAGAGATATAGTAAGTTTAAAAATAGAATTTCATTTTTGAGAATATTCAAAACCAGGGGGTTGTTCAAAATAAACTTCCTCCACTAAATAAACATTTAAAATAGAGATTTAACATCCATCTGATATAATTTAAAATTCATATTAGATGCATAATATAAAAGGATTATAAAGTCTTGTAATCTAGCTATAGGGGAAAAGGTATCATCATAGTTTATACCTTCTTTTTGATTATATCTTTTAGCTACTAATCTGGATTTATTTTGGGTTATGATCCCTTGATCATTTTGTTTATTTCTAAAGACCTGCATGGTTCGTATAAGTAGATAATTGGTTGGTATCTTTACTATTTCCCAAACATTATTTCATTTGAATTTGTTTAGCTTTTATTTCATTACTAATATCCAAATATCTTCTACTAAGTATTCTTCAGTAGTTGTAACATCCCAGGTAAATAAATAATATTAAATTCTCATGTTTATCAATATTTGTGAATAAAATGTTAATATTTCTTTAAAGGGAATGCTATGCTCAATGACGTACCCAATACGCAACAATGAGTTTCTTTGAAATCTTACGTTGCACACTAAAAATATAATAATATTATTTTAAATAGTTAATGCCTATCTATTGTAATGGCAGGAATGAACAGAACTAACTAAAAAATGATTATATATGTTTGTCAAATATTTTTACTTTTATACAATAAATGTTAGAGGCTTAAAATGAGAATGAATCCAATTTTAAGCGTAAATATTCTAGTATTCTTTAAATGGTGGATTAACCGCCTTTTGATGGCGAACCCTTTTTAAATCCACTTGTTGACAATTTTATATGTTATATTGGACCAAATAAAATCCTTCTTTAGAATCGGGATATCAAAATTTACTTTGTGTAGGTTTTTGTTATTTTTTTGATAAAGTCCATTTTTAATGAATAAGTGAAAAATGTTGTATTTTAATTCAAAACCTCTTTTTAATCTAACTTATTTATATGATTATATCATCTTTTGAATTGGTTTAAAAGTGAAATTAGAATATATTTTTACCATATAATCTAATGGTGGTCATTGGAATTAATTTCACTTTGAAATTGGACTTAAACTAGTGGAAATCTTTTAATAGATATTGTTTCTTAAAAACACGCTATATGTTTTGACAACGGGAATTAATTATTAAATTAATTAATTCAAATTATATTTTTTTAATTTTTTAAAATAGACATCATTTTTGAATTCAGAATATCAAATATATCTTAGGGTGAAGTTTTGGTATTTTTCTGAAAAACTTCAATTTTTGATGAATAGTAAAACCACTAAGTGGTAGTTAAAAAACTGATTTTTCATTTAAATGAAACTTTACCACTTCTATGATTTGAATTTCAAAAATCCGACATACATGATTGTCATTAGGATGTAAAATGTGGTTCAATGGGATTAAAATATTTTTTTATTGAATAGTAACTTTTAAGTTTTATTAATCGCGATTCAAGGTAATTAGTGTAATTTAAGGTAAAGATAATGTTATAATAATATTAAGTGACATTGAAACATGTACTACCCTTATTGGATGAGTCATTTCCGACCAATACAATCCATGGGTCAACTTGGCGACCCCATGGAGCCACCTTGGTAGGAAAATGACATTAATAACTTTTTCTTTAAATTTAAAATAAAAATGTCACAAACATGTATTGTTTTACTAAAACAATTTTTACATGGGGTTATACAAGTTATATTTTTGACTATAAATATTCATTATAAAGATAAAAATATTTCCTACATCGTGATATTTTTTCTATAATTTTTAGACATTAAATAAATAAATTTTTTTATGACACCATGATGATGCAGTGACTACCTCATTAATGAACGATTTTAATAAAATGAGAAGATAAGGTAACATATAAGACTTACACTTGTCAAAAACCTATTGGATGGTTTTATTTAGAACCCTTATCACCTTAACCAAGAAATATATAATTTTGGGACCTTTAATATCCTAAAATCATTTTATAATAAAGTAACTTTTCAAGACATTCCAAGAGTGCCCCCCACCCTCTTATAAAAGGCCCCCACCTCTACCTCCTTACTCACACATCTCAAGCCTTTGGATCGGCCAAAATCTGCTCATTTTATCTCTCCACATCCCTATATTCATCCTAGAAGCATTACCTTAGTCAGAAATCTCTTCAAGAAATCTTTTTGGTTCAAACCAAGAGGAGTTACCCGATTTAAGGGTAATGTCCTCTCTTATGTTCTTTTGTATTATTTTGATTCTCCAACCCCATAAACTATTTTTATTCCGTTCTTTTGTAACAACACCAGTATCTTCAATTTACTAATATTTTTGTATGAGATTTATTTGATCTACACTTACACACACCTCCGTCTAATGGTTAAATAACATATTGTTTCCGTGGATGGCGAATTACTGCCTCATAAAATGATGATTGTTATATCTTCTCCTATCACCTCTCATGGTGGCCATTATGATGGAACTATATTTATTTATGATATATATTATATTTATTTCCTCTCTATGCTTATTTATTTTACATTTAAAACATACCTTTATGCTTTCCATTTTGTGAAAATGCGATAATTTCATTTGAGGAAGTGTGGACTACCGCCCCCTCAAGTGATGTGACTCGTTCATGCAATACATGGAAAGTATAAAGAATGAAATTAATGAACATATGTGACCTATATATAATATATATTATACTGTAATTATAATATATATATATCTCTCATTTAGTTTTAATTCCATTAAATACGAAATAGAAATGAAAGTAGCGTTCATGCATACGTACGGCTTACCGTCTCCATGAACGGTGCATTTCATTTCTTACCTTTAAATGTTATGTAATATTATAAATTCAGGTATATACTGGATATATATGATATATATGATATCTAAATCATGAATATAATTCTGGAAATAATGGATATTTTACCACATGAACAACTTGTAATTATAACAAGTTTATTTTTGACTCAAGTACCAATGATCGACAAAACGACCGTTATTAACTTAAATAATTACATAATGTTTATAACATAGTAATAAGTGATATAAAAGGAATAATGAACTTGAAAAAGGTTATTAATTAATTATAAATTAACTCTAGTTTATTATTCAATAATATAAAGAAACGAACAAGACAAGTCGGACTTGAGGTAAGGGATCCTACCTCTCTCTTTCTTTTTAAGTACTCTCTTTTATGTCATTCCTTTTAAGCTCATATTTCTTATGTTTGGGGATGTTATTTTTTGTTACTAATTCTGTAATTTTTATGTTAATATTATGAGATACCCTATTTGATCTCATAAATCCATTTTTGTAAGTTTTATGTGGCGCTGTTAGGCTGCCGAGTTTTCGTAAGGGATTTTTCATCTCACTTTTATTCCCATGATATTTATGCTACATTTGCCACCATTTACTTTGAGTGGTGTATGTACTTCCCATTATTATACTCTTTTTTAATATAATTTCATTTATTATTATTTACATAAAGGATTTATAGTCCTTCTTTCATGGGGTGTACATTTCTAAAGTTACCCAAGTCAGTAATGGAACCTTTCACCCTCCGGTTTTTAAAAGACTTATTTTTGTTTGATATTTTAAATTACATCTTCTTATGCTGAAATATGTTCTTATATATCCTTATTGCTGTAAATTTTATGTCCAAGTGATGAGATACCCTTTATCTCTCTCATCAACTCTTTTTCTAAAATTTGATGTGACGTCGTTAGGCTATCGAATTTTTGCAAGGGAACTTCTTAACCCAATTCCAATTCTTTGGGTTAAACCTCTACTTCTTGATTATGTCATGCTATGAATATTTGTGGCTGAAATCTTATTGTTTTACACTGAGTATCCACTAATATTTATTGTATTTATATTTTTCACACATAATTATGTCATTTATTTATCCTTTCTCTAATGGCATGATCCTTGATTGGGAATACATCTCAATTTCTTCTCATTGAGACATTTCTTAATGATATTCACTTTTATTTTTTTATAAAGTGTATATACATCCCCTTTGACTTTCCATATCCATATTATTTCTATACTAAAGTCATTTAAATGTTTTGAAAATGTTCTACTTTCATGTGGCTTATAATTTAAATGTTCAAAATGGAAAAGGACTCTTTTATTAAAACATTGTTTTAAATGGTTTTAAAGATTTATTCTTTTGAACATTTATCATCCATGTCCATGTTTTAAAAATGGTTTTAAGGATTTATTTATATGGACATGAATGTTTTAAAACCCTTTCAAAAGTTTTGAAGTGGTATGGGACACTTTGATTCTAAAATCTCTTTTAAATGTATTCTTTTAATATTTTCAAAGTATAAAGGGATTTTTCACTCATAGAGTTTTAATGATTTTATTAGATGTTTTTATTTATGATAATATCATGATGTGATCTCTTGTGATTGAAATGTGGAAATTTTATGTTTTCTTTATGCATGTTTCAAGTGTTATGATTATTTTATGGTTCTTGGGCAATGTTTATGAAATCGGGTGGTTCTGTGATAAACTAAGGGAGGGTGAGCCCGAGATAGCTCTCCAATGCATTGGGTAACGTAAAGGAGTTAAATGATAAGGTTTATCCAAAGATATTTAGGGAATATATTGTGATGGGTATTCCAAAATGTAACCATGAGGGTTACTCCCTATGTAAGAATGTTATGAATGCCTCAAGTTACCTTTATGTCTTATGATTTCTATGAGTTATTTCTAAATATTATGATTTAATGAGGTATATTAAACTGCTTATGTTTTATAAGTAAAGTATGATTTCATTTATTCTTATGTATTCATGCACTAATGTTTTCTTTTCGTATTGTTATAACCCTTACTTAGATTTTTATGCTCATCCCATGTTTTTGAAATGTTTTCCACAGGACTTAAAGTGGAATATGGTCAAGGATGGGATCAAGGAAATGTCATGATGTCTAAAAAATGGAACTAGACATGAATCTTTTGTTCAAGAGTTTATATTTTGTGAAAAAAATGGAAACTAAGTAGATGTGTCTACCTTGTAATCTTTCAGATGTAATAGTTATGTCCTAATTCTCTAAAACTCTAAACCTGAAAAGATCATCATTATTAATTATTCATTTAATTCAAGAATATGTAATGTAATAAGTTCGGTTCTTTATAGTTGGTATCATAGGTCAGTTTAGATAACTTTAGAGGTTAGAGTGTTGTTTAAGCATAAGTGACAAGTTGTGTATAACCACAATGGTTATTATATTAGAAAGATTCATTGTTATTTATGAAAGTTGGAATGATTTTGAGATAACTTGGATAATTATATCTTAGTGTTTATATTCCTATTTAGTACATGATGTTTTTTTTGATATACTCACACTGACCTTTTTGGTTTTAGTAAATGGATGGATCTAGCAGGCACCAAAGTGACAATGGGTTTGAAACTGTGGTGGTTCTCTGATTAAGAGACTAGATGAAATGGGGGATTCAATGAGAAATCTTGTGGTTATTCAAAACAAACTATCAAGAGTCATGATCAACCACTTGAACCTTGGTGAGTTCTCTAATGCATCGCGTATGAGAGAACCAACTCGATGTGGAAGTTCAGGTAATAATTATAAAGGTATCCATTGGGTTTATATGATCCTTACTTTTGAGGTAATTATGGGTTACTATATGTTATGATGGAATATGAACGAAATGAGATAAACCTGAGGTTAAATTATATTATGGTTATTTTTTAAGATTTTATCGCTTTTTGGAAAATATTATAAGAATTATGTAGTTTTGGAAAAAGGACAACACGTAGACTGTGTGACAACCTGTCGCGTCGGACCAAGCTGCGGGAATCGAACCCACAACCAAAGTGCGACTGGTATTTATCTCCTACCACTAGACTACGTGAATTCCCTGGTTAGTTTGACTAATTATTTTTTGTCATATGATCTTATGAATCTAGAATAAGTTTATTTTGGGTTATCTATGGAAATTATTAACCTATCATGGAGGATATGTGATTAGGTTAATTACTTTTCAGTATGAGACTTTAAGAGTAACTAATGTTATTTGGAGATAAATGTTAAGGTTTATCTTGGAAGACTATGTGATTAAATCCTTCAGAGATTTGGGTTTAAATCTTAGTTTTGATTACTTTGAATAATTTTATGGATATATGTTTATTGAATGGTCTTTGTTGAAATTTGGGTATTGTTTGAAAAATTTTGGAGATTAAGAATAGATTTTTTTTTATAAAGGATTATCCTTTTGGGTATTATCTGATCTTGTACTAACCTTTTTGGTTTTGGTTTTCGTTTTGGTCTAAAGACATGGGAAGTATATAGTTCTCTTTTTTGGATTAGGTGATTCTCTAGAAGTGGATTATAGTGCTCTTAATGTGAACAAGTTATCCTAAATACTCATATTTTGGAGAAAATATGATTTTGTGTAAGAAATCTAGAAAAATTTGAAAGTCAACATGACAAGTAAGTATGTTTCCTTATTTTTTAGTTAATCATATAAATAAATTCCTCAATGAAAATTAATTTAAAACAAAAAATGTTGTCTGTTAAATTTTCCTAATGGGGAATCAAATACCGTTTAACCAATCACAAGTTTGTGATTTTCTGGTGGTTAACTTTCTCGTAAACATGTTTTCTATCACTCTCCATCAGAACATGACCCTTTGTTTTTTTCTTCCATATCCATGTTTTCATGGAATCCTAGTATGGGTTAACTCATGTGACCTTTGTACTTTGCTTTATTTATTTTAAAGTGATAGTTTTACCAACTCTTGTTCCGATGTGGGACTTTCAATGAAGTTTCCAAGCCCAATTTTAAACTTGTGAGGACGCAATTCCCAAAAAGGGGGGAAGGATGTAACATCCCATGTAAATAAATAATATTACATTCTCATGTTTATCAACATTTTTGAATAAAATGTTAATATTACTTTAAAGTTAATGCTATGCTCGATGGCGTACCCAATACGCAACAAAGAGTTTCTTTGAAATCTTATGTTTCACACTAAAAATATAATAATATTATTTTAAATAGTTAATGCCTGGCCGTTGTAATGGAGGGAATGAACAGAACTATCTAAAAAATGATTACATATATTTTTTAAATATTTTTACTTTTATCCAATAAATGTTAGAGGCTTAAAATGTGAATGAATCCAATTTTAAGCGTAAATATTCTAATATTTTTTAAAAGGTCGATTAAACGCCTTTTGATGGTGAACCCTTTTTAAATCCACTTGTTGACAATTTTATATTTTATATTGGACCAAATAAAATCCTTCTTTAGAATCGGGATATCAAAATTTACTTTGTGTAGGTTTTTGTTATTTTTTTGATAAAGTCCATTTTTAATGAATAAGTGAAAAATGTTGTATTTTTATTCAAAACCTATTTTTAATCTAATTTATTTATATGATTAGATCATCTTTTTAATTGGTTTTAAATTTCAATTATAATATATATTTTTACCATTTAATTCAATGGTTCTCATTGGAATTAATTTCACTTTGAAATTGGACTTAAACTAGTGTCAATCTTTTAATAGATATTGCTTCTTAAAAACACGCTATTTGTTTTGACAGTGGGAATTAATTATTAAATTAATTAATGAAACATATATTTTTTTAATTTTTTAAAATATACATCTTTTTTGAATTTGGAATATCAAATATAGCTTAGGGTGAATTTTTGGTATTTTTCTGAAAAACTTCAATTTTTGATGAATAGTGAAACCACTAAGTGGTAGTTAAAAAACTGATTTTTCATTTAAATGAAACTTTACCACTTATATGATTTGAATTTAAAAAATCCTACATACATGGTTTTCATTAGGATGTAAAATTTGGTTCAATGGTATTAAAATAATTTTTTTGTGAATAGTAACTTTTAAGTTTTATTAATCACGATTAAAGGTAATTAGTGTAATTTAAGGTAAAGATAATGTTATAATAATATGAAATGACCTTGAAACATGTACTAACCTTATTTTATGAGTCATGGCCGACCAAGATAATACATGGCTCAACTTGGAGACCCCATGGATCCACCTTGGTAGGAAAATGACATTAATAACTTTTTATTTAAAGTTAAAATAAAAATGTCACAAACATGTATTGTTTTACTAAAACAATTTTTACATGGGGTGATAAAAATCATATTTTTGACTATAAATATTAATTATAAAGATAAAAATATTTCCTACATCATAATATTTTTTTTATAATTTTTATACATTAAATAAATAAATTTATTTATGACACCATGATGATGCAGTGACTACCTCATTAATAAACGATTTTAATAAAATGAGAAGATAAGGTAAAATCTAAGACTTTCACTTGTCAAAAACCTATTTTATGGGTGTATTTAGAACCCATATCTCCTTACCCTATAAATATATAATTTTGGGACCTTTAATATCCGAAAATAATTTTATAATAAATTAACTTTTCAAGACATTCCAAGAGTGCCCCTCCACCCTCTTATAAAAGACCCCCACCTCTACCTCCTTACCCACACCATTAAATCCTTTGTCTCGGACAAAATCTACTCATTTTATCTCTCCAAATCCCTATCTTCATCCTAGAAGACTCACATTAGGCAGAAAGCTCTTCAAGAAACCCTTTTGGTACAAACCAAGAGGAGTTACCCTATTTAAAGGTAATGTCCTCTCTTATGTTCTTTTGTTTTATTTTGCTTCTCCAACCCCATAAACTCTTTTTATTACTTTATTTTGTAAAAACACCAGTATCTTAAATATACTAGGATGTTTTTATGAGAATTATTCGAGCTACACTTACACACACCTCCGTCTAATGGTTAAACAACATATTGTTTCCGTGGATGGCGAATTACTGCCTCACGAAACGATGATTGTTCTATCTTCTCCTACCACCTCTCATGGTGGACATTATGATGGCACTATATTTATTTATGATATATATTATATTTATTTCCTCTCTATTCTTCTGTATTTTACATTTAAAACATACCTTTATGCTTTGCATGTTGTGCAAATGCTCTAATTTCATTTGAGGAAGTGTGGACTATCGCCCCCTCAAGTGATGTGACTCGTTCATGCAATACATAGAATGTATAAAGAATGAAATTAATGAATATATGTGACCTATATAAAATATATATTATAATTTAATTATAATATATATATCTATCATTTAGTTTTAATTCTATTAAATAGGAAATAGAAATGAAAGTAGCGTTCATGCGTACGTACGGCTTACCGTCTCCATGAACGGTGCATTTAATTTCTTACCTTTAAATGTTATGTAATATTATAAATGCAAGTATATAATAGATATATATGATATATATTATATCTAAATAATGAATATAATTTTGGATATAATGGATATTTTACCACATGAACAACTTGTAATTATAATAAGTTTATTTTTGACTCAAGTACCAATGATCGACAAAACGACCATTATTAAATTAAATAATTACATAATGTTTATAACATGATAATAAGTGATATAAAAGGAATAATGAACTTGAAAAATGTTCTTATGCAAGTATAAATTAACTCTAGTTTATTATTCATGAATATAAAGAAATGAACAAGACAAGTCGGACTTTAGGTAAGGGATCCTATCTCTCTCTTTCTTTTTAAGTACTCTCTTTTATGTCATTCCTTTTAAGCTCATATTTATTATGTTTGGGGATGTTATTTTATGTTACTCATTCTGTAATTTTTATGTTCATATTATGAGATACCCTATTTTATCTCATAAATCCATTTTTTTAAGTTTTATGTGGCGTCGTTAGGCTGTCGAGTTTTCATAAGGGATTTTTCATCTCACTTTTATTCCAGTGATATTTATGCTACATTTGCCACCATTTCCTTTGAGTGGTGTATGTACTACCCATTATTCTACTCTTTGTGTAATATAATTAAGTTTATGATTATTTACATCAATGTTGTATAGTCCTTCTTTCATGGGGTGTACGTTTCGAAAGTTACCCAAGTCGGTAAGGGAACCTTTCACCCTCTTATTTTTAAAAGACTTATTTTTGTTTTGTCTTTTAAATTACATATTATTGTACTGGGATATGTTCTTATATATCCTTATTGCTGTAAATTTTATGTCCAAGTGATGAGATACCCTTTATCTCTCTCATCATCTCTTTTTCTAAAATTTTATGTGACGTCATTAGGCTATCGAATTTTTGCAAGGGGACTTCTTAACCCAATTCCAATTCTTTGGGTTAAACCTCTACTTCTTGATTATGTCATGCTATGAATATGTGTGGAGGACAACTTATTTTTTTAAACTGAGTATCCACTTATATTTAGTGTATTTATATTTGTCACACATAATTATTTCATTTATTTATCCTTGCTTTAATTTCATGATCCTTGATTGGGAATACATCTCAATTTCTTCTCATTGAGACATTTCTTAATGATATTCACTTTTATTATTTTATAAAGTGTATATACAGCCCCTTTGACTTTCCATATCCATATTATTTCTATACTAAAGTCATTTAAATGTTTTTAAAATGGTCTACTTTCATGTGGCTTATAATTTAAATGTTCAAAATGGAAAAGGACTCTTTTATTAAAACATTGTTTTAAATGGTTTTAAAGATTTATCCTTCTAAACATTTATCATCCATATACATGTTTTAAAAATGGTTTTAAGGATTTATTTATATGGAAATGAATTTTTTAAAACCCTTTCAAAAGTTTCTAAGTGGTATGGGACACTTTGATTCTAAAATCTCTTTTAAATGTCTTCTTTTAATATTTTCAAAGTATAAAGGGATTTTTCTCTCATAGAGTTTTAATGATTTTATTAGATGTTTTTATTTATGATAATATCATGATGTGATCTCTTGTGATTGAAATGTGAAAATTTTATGTTTGTTTTATGCATGTTTTATGTGTTCTGATTATCTTATGGTTCTTGGGCAATGTTTATGAAATCGGGTGGTTCCGTGATAAACTAAATGTGGGTGAGCCCAATATAGCTCTCCAATGCATTGGGTAAAATGAAGGAGTTAAACTCTAAGGTTTCTCCGAAGAAATTTAAGGAATATACTGTGATGGGTATTCCAAAATGTAACCATGAGTGTTACTTCCTACGTAAGAATGTTATGAATTCCTCAAGTTACCTTTATGTATTATGATTTCTATGAGTTATTACTAAATCTTATGATTTAATGAGGTATGTTAAAGTGATTAT
Source organism: Viscum album (assembly GCA_963277665.1). Classification (NCBI taxonomy): domain Eukaryota; kingdom Viridiplantae; phylum Streptophyta; class Magnoliopsida; order Santalales; family Viscaceae; genus Viscum; species Viscum album. The sequence continues at coordinate 1,896,527,149 of OY728119.1, forward strand.
GTTTTATTATTAAAGTATGATTTCATTGATTCTTATGTATACATGGACTAATGTTTTCTTTCCGTATTGTTATAACCCTTACTGATCTTTTTATGCTCATCCCAAGTTTTTGAAATGTTTTCCACAGGACTTAAACTGGAAAACGGTCAAGGATGGGATCAAGTAAATGTCATGATGTCTAAAACATGGAACTAGACATGACTCTTTTGTTCAAGGGTTTATATTTTGTGAAAAAAATGGAAACTGAGTAGTTTTGTCTATATTGTAATCTTTGAGATATAATAGTTATGTCCTAATTCTCTATTACTCTAAACCTGAAAAGATCCTCAATGTGAATTATTCATTTAATTCAATAATATGTAATGTAATAAGGTCAGGTCCTTATAGTAGTCTTAGGTTCTAACTGAGATATAAAGGCAGATAATTTGGCTAGGTTTCTAACTTTTGTTCTAGTTATAATTTATGTGTCTAGGTCTCCTATAACAGTTTCCTAGGGATGGTTTTTTAGAGTTCTATACTTTCTAGTTAAGACACATTCAATTTATTCAGTATCATGTTCTTATAAACTATAATTATATTTATTAATATAATTTTTAAAATCATGTTTATGGGTTTCAAGTATCATATTATTAAAAGAGTCAGTAACTTCATCAGTTTGATCATTCTCTTTAATAAGAGGATTAGTTTCATCAAACTTCAAATAAACTGATTCTTCATAAATCCTTGAATTTTTATTAAACACTCTATAAGCTTTAGAGGTGGTATAATATCCCAAAAATATTCCTTCATCTGATTTTGGATCAAACCTACCAAGGTTTCCCTTAGTATTCAAGATATACACAATGCATCCAAAAACTATAAAGTACTTTACCTTAAGTTATATTTTATTCTAAAGTGCATAAGGTTTATTTTTGAAAATAGACCTTATTAAAACTATATTCCTGATAAAGTAGGCTATGATTTCAGCTTCTTCCCAAATATAGGTAGGAATTCTATAATCATTTAGCATAGACCTTTCCATTTCTTGAATAGTCCTATTTTTCCTTTCAACAATTCCATTTTATTGAGGGGTTCTTGGTGCTAATAAGGTGTGTTTAATACCCATTTTTGAGCAAAAATAATTTAATTCTTGATTCTAAAATTCTCCACCATGATCACTTCTTAATAAAAAAAATTTAAAACCATTTTTATTTTGAACAATTTAAAAAAACTTTTGAAAATAGTGAAAACCTAACTTTTGAGATTTAGAAAATAAACCCAAGTAATTATAGAATAATCACCTACTAAAACATAAAAAAATAATTTACCATCCAAACTTGCTACCCTTGATGGTATAAAAATTCCATTTGGATAAGTTCTAAATATTTAAATGTAACAATTTTGTTAAAAGAATTGAAAGAAGATTTTGGTTTCTTGCAATTTTGGCATGCGTCATAGAATCTGTCATTGTCAAACTTATGATTAGGAAATCATAAAATAATTATTTATTGGATAATTTATATAAATAATAAATATTAAAGTTTCCAAGTATTATATGCCAAATCCACAATTCATTTGTCTTGTCATTTAAACAATTCACTTTAAGTTAACATAAAGAACTTAAATCCAAAGTATAAACATTGTCAGTTCTAGGTGCTCTAAATTTAAGTAACTTGTGTTTAAACACATAAAAAGAATTTTTATAAAAATAAACATAAAAACCATAATCACAAAGCTGAGAGATACTTTTTATATTTTTCTTTAACCCTTTTAAATATAGTACTTTGTTGACTGAGATAGTTTTTTTATCTCCATTAGTTACAACTCTAATTATTTTTCCTTTGGAATTGTCACCAAAAGTGAATAATCATCCATCCATTTGAGTTAGCATATAAAATTTTTATTGATATCCACTAAAATGCATAGAATATCTACTTTCCATATACTATATATAATTTTTTTCCCTATGTATTGTTTCTTTAAAAATCATTTAAACAGATTTTTATTTTGGTACCCATATTTTCTTGGGTCCGGCAGTGTTATCTAAAAATGATTTGGGAATAGAAATTTGCTTTATTTTTTCACAACTTATATCAATTTCTTAAAAAAACCTTTATAAATAAAGTATCTTTTAATAACACTAATTTTGGGGTACTTAAAATTGAAATTATTAGTGACATGTCCTTTTGTCCAATAATGATAATAGATTACATTTTTAGAATTGGGCACAAAATAGTTTTATACAATTTTGATTTCTCACCCTTACTATTATAAATCTTTCCCTTTTAATGAAATTCTTTAGAATAATTTCAATTAAATTATTTTCCCTTTTAGTAAAAACAACAGAATCACTATTATATTATTCTACTTTATCCTGTAATATTTTTATCCTTTTTTTCTTGATCATCACAATTTGTAGTATATGATTTGAATTTTTCAATAAAATCTTAATGTTGTTTTAATAGAGTGTCTCTTTCACTGAAAATATAATTATTCATGTTTTTTAAATATTTATTTTTCTTTAATAAGGAATAATATTTTTCTTCTAGCATGGAACATTAGGCTTCTAATTTATCATCTGAGGAACTACTGGTATCAGAATCTGAAGAGTAATAAGTTTGTAACTTTTATTCTTCATCCATAAAGCACATATTGAATTTTAGATTTTATTTCTCCTTCTATGAACCATACATTGAAGGGATACTAGATTCTTTAGATACACTCTATGTATCTTTCATTTCTCTTTTACTTTTGTGCTCATAATCATCATTCTTCTGATATCTCTTTTATTTCCTTTTTCATTCATCTTTCAGCTGAGGAAAATTAGGTATGATATGAACTAATTTATTTCATTCCTAAAAACATAATTCTCTTGAGACTTTCTCGTTTTTTTGAAGGATTTTATAAATCCTATTTTCTTATTAAAAAACATGCTGAACTTTCTGAATAGTTGATCTCATTCCATTTCAAAGTCAAATGAATCTAAATTCTTCTCTATTTTTAATTCTTTCTTTGATCTTCTGCTATGTTTCTGAGATGTCACTTTTATAGAAGTATTTTCTTTTTTCACTATAATCTCATTATCTTTATCTTCATCATGAATTCTTGCTTCATACATCATCAGTGTCCCAATTAGTTCTTTCATTGTCAGATCTTTGACAGGTGATGATTGGTGAATAGAAGCATATATGCCATTCCATGTTAAAGGAAGTTCTATGAGTACTTTCAAAGCTTTATCAGCTTGTTTTATGGTTTCTCCTAAGTATGTAATATTTTTTGATGATTTATATAATCCTTCCATTCATTTGTGTGATGCTTTCACCATAAAACATTCTAAATGTGTCAAATTTTATCTTATTTGTAGCATATATCATCTTTCAGACATTATATGTTCCTTCATAAGAAACAGCAATAGTTTTTCACATTTCATAGGTAGTTGGACATTGTGATATACTATTGAATTCATCTGGTCAAACATCACATATAATAGAATTCACTACCTTTAAATTCATATCAAATTCGGATTCTATTGTTGCATCCCTAGTTTCTGGTTTTTTAGGAATCGTATAAGGAGTAATAATTATTTATTATACTTTAAATCCAATATTCTATAGATAGATAATCATTCAATATTTCCAACATCCATAATTTTCACCATTAAAATACATAGAACTTACTATTAACATTCCTTCTCTAGGATCTTCTATTTCCATCTTTGTGTAGACCTTATTCTTATCCTCTTACTATAGCTTTATCCAAAATCTTTCCTTTGATACCAATTATTTGGTCGAAATATAAAAAGTAACACACAAGAGGGGGTTAATTATTAATTTTCAAAATCTTCCACAATTATGGATTTTGAAACCCTTTATAATTTATGTGGATATGCAACATTTTTCTATTATTATGAAAATATGAAGTGGAAAAACAAAAATAAAGAACATAGCTTTTTATAGTGGTTCATAGACCAAAAATCCCCTAGTCCACTCTACAAATTTCTCTCTCTGCAAGCTTGGTAAATTTCACTAGAATGGTCCTCTTATCACAAGACCAAGAAAATATAACTAAGTACCAGAAGTTGACACCTTTACAAAAAGACTGAAAACAAAGTCTTATGGTTCTTTAATAGAGAACTAGTTATCCATATATTAGATCGAGAAGATGATACCTCACCACAAATATGTCAAAGTAGTTGAAACTCTAATAAATAAAAAGTGTTTTATTTGAATGTTTTAGGTTTATCTTCATAGTTGCAGTAGCAAGAAACTGAAAAATGGTGGATCTTCTTCTTCAGAAAAGAATATCTTCAAGAATTAAGTATTCTGAAGCAATTCTTGTTAAAAAAATATCCTTAATAAGGTGTCAACATAAAAATTAGTAGTAATCTTACATCAATAAAATATTAAACATGTATATATTCAAAATGTATCTTCTTTCAGAATCGATCATTTGTTGTAGAAGCACTATAAAAGATAATTTCAATAATATAGCCTCATATGTGAATCAATTATCACATACATATATATATATGTTTGAAGAGATACTATGAAATAATATATAGAATATAAAACATGCTTCGTTATTATAGATCCAAAAGAATAACCTGATTGATCATGGAAATTCAAATTCCAAAATGACCATTGGAGTCATAAATTCCCATAAAAATAGGAGTGATTTTTCAATGAACACGGTTCTTTAAAACAATAAAAATGATCCTTGAATCATTCTTTAATTCTGACTTGATCATTTTAGTAATATCGAATTTAAAACATGTCTTGAAAAACATTACTGTTGAGAACACAACATAGGGTTGATATGTGTAGCATAAGTTTCTTTTTTATAGAATAGGGATCCTCAACATAGCATAGGGTTATTTATCATAGTATATGGTTATTTTTCATAGTGTAGGGATGATAATCCATATGTTTATCCTTTTCAGCATAAAATCATGAATGTATCATTGATTAACCATATGTTCAACTTTTTTGTATGTAGGGTATGAACAGTTTATCTAGACTCCAACATAGGGTTTTTGATACATACATTTGTAGATTTTTTGAACATAAGGATGTTGATCCAAATGAAAAATATTTTAGGATAATGTAGGGTTAATCCCATAACCAAGTATTTCACTTCTCATCATAATGTAGGTTTGATAACCTTTTTTTTCAGATTCATTCTCGTAAAGCTAAATTCCTTAAAACAGAATATAAATTCATGTAGAACTAACTCAAAATACTTCAATAAAAAACAAACTAGGTTTTTTTTTAACATAAAAATCATCATAAATTATAGATTATTTTTAAGACAATACATTCCCAACAAATTATTATTGGAAATGACATACAATTCTTATATTCAGTTAAGGACTAATTAAAAAAGTGTTTATCCATTAAAGAATTTGGTAAAAAATCCTAAATCATCAACATCAATATAATTTTTCATATATCCAAGAGTTTTTTTCTTCGATGTCAAAGTATATACATTAACTAGGTAATAAATATATTTAATATGGAACAATCCAAGAGTGGATTAATTCCAATATCACATGGAATACATCTCTCCAAGAAATTTTATCCTTAGAAACAACAGTAGAGGCGGAGAATCATTAAGATCCCATATTAATATGTGATAGTATTAAACATGTTTTACATATTATATATTAGTCTTGATGTTTTCTATGACTTGATCATGGTAGGAAGATGTCATCCTGATCCATGTGAAGATCATTTGCCTCCCTTTAAGGTTATAATTAATTATTTGAGGAAAACAAAGAATATGTTATTGGTATATAGATGAGATGAAGAGATAGACATTCATGGTTATATAAATTATAGATTTTAGATATATTTTAATTATTTGAGGTCACATTAAGGATACATGTCGAAACTAAAAAGAGGATTTATTATCTAAAAGTGTTCAAAGTAGCCAGTTATCATTGATTTTGTAGAGGATTCTGAGTATATAGAGGAACATAATGCAGACATAGAATCCATTTGGATACCAAAATTTCTCTAATATCTTTATATGGTTCCTAATAGTAAATACCATATCACGTTATATTGTGGTGATAATATAGTGGTGTACCCCACAAAAATCCATTTCCACACCAAAAAACTGAGAACATACTCTAAAAGTTTCACATCTTAAGGTTTTTTCTTAAAGGTGTGATATTGGAGTGAGAAAAGTTTTCACAAATAGAAAATATTCTATACCCTTTGAATAAGGCTTTATCTCATCAAAATCTTGAACATCATATGATAGCTAGAAGAATGAAGGTTGTTAGTGGTTGGTTTTAGTAAAAATGAGATTTTTTTGTGTTATTTCCCTTGAACCAACTTATTTTTACATTATGATGACATGTATGCATTATTTTTAATATTAATTAACTTATTATAACATCAAGATTTTTTTGATACATAGTATGGGAAAATATATTATGAGTAACTATCACACTAAAAGTCTATAGCAGTTCCCTATTATATTCACAACATTAAAGTTCCATGAAAATATTTTTAAATATTATTATAAATATGGATGATATTGTTTTATGAGATTAAAATGATACAAGATATCTATGTTAGATACTCCTAGGACATTGACACATATTATCTTGGTGTACACCCATGGTAATCATTAAATTTTAAAAAAAAACTTGAACCATTTGTAGAAAATCAACATTTATATGTGTAACTAGATATTCTTATCTATTGATGTGTTTATTAATCTATAGACTTTATAATTATTATTAATTCATATAATGAGTCATTTAGATTTATATATTGTTGAAAACCATGATGTTATATGATCATGATGAAGTAGGATATGTTGGGTGCATCATGAATAATATTACATTAATGAATAATTTACAAAAGTATTTATCCCTTATTTTATTTAATGGAGGTTGATATCCAAGGCCCTTTGATGTGAATGGAAAATCCTAACTAAATCCATGTCCATGGTGTTATTTGGGCAGAATCATTTATAAAAAGTTAAATAAAGTTTCATCAAGCACATGGTTTTATGACACCATCATGTAACCTATTTCATTAGATATATTATGATAAAGGGGTTATATAACACAGTGAGCATTTTTATGAAGTCTTATTTCACTAAAAATTTTCTTTCTTTCTATAAAAGTGTAATAAAATATTTTTAGATGTTAAATTTGTGATTTAGGAATCTCTCCCTAATGCCACTAAGAAAAGAGCCTAGAGGGTCACACACTACGTGTATCTAAAATCTTAGTTAAATTCAATTTTGAATTTAACATGATAGAATAAATATTATTCTGGATTTATAGTTTGATAATTAATTTGGGTTTTTAATCACAAATATTTAATTATTAATTATTCAGGTGAATAAATATGTGGTTTAATTGATAATAAAAATTATTTCCAAGATTTTAATAAATATAATTTTTATTTTATTTATCATTGAATAATGCAGTAATTTTTATTTGTTAAATAATTATTATTTTAGATTCATTAAATATATAGGGTGATATAAGGGATTATATTTATGGCCATATAGAAATTCTATATTAAATATATTTTAAATAAATATAAATTTACTAATTTAAGAAATGACATTTATTTATATGCATATGTTGTGCATGTCAAGAAAATTATATTATTATTTATAATAATATTATAAATGGTGTTTATTAAGGATTAAAGAATTGGATAATGAATTATATGAAATTACCAATTCTAACCAAGCTCTATAAATTGCTGATTATATCACTTTCTATGATTTGAATCATGATGTGCACAATAAACCTACAGAGAATTATCTTAAGGTCAAGAGAGAAACCTCTCAAGAACATACACAAGAACTAGAGCACCAATACTCTTCCAATATCTCAAGAATTTATGAAAATATACTGAACTATTCATTCATGAAATTATTCTTGTTGCGATCAATGACAGACAACACAGGCAATTAGAATTGACCGCGCTAGCACTTGATGATTCTAAGACAACATTTTGAGATTTCTGAACATTGGGTGGATCACATATAGAGGGATTATACCATTAGATAATTTGACACAATTATGGTATGATGATATTAGTAAACCACATCATCAATTAATAAATAATTAAATGATAATGTTATTCAAAATCTATCTATAAATTAATTATTAATTATTTATAAATTATATGGGATGATTCTACCTGTATGGTTCTGATGTTATTAAGTCAATTATTCTTAGATTTAATTAAATTTTACATGATGTTATTGGTCTTGTAAATCTCATATTATTCATCTATTATGGGAAAAAAGTAAAGTTAGATATTCCCAATAGTCACCTCTGTTTTGGATATAACCTTTTGAAATTGTTTTGAATTTTACTATGAGAAAATAAATCCACGTCAATCTATTGAACTAACCAACCAAATAAAACTCATAGTTTTTTCCCCCAATACTACCAATTTGTGTAGTAATAAGTAAATAATTGTGCACTAACGGTAACTCTTCTAAAGTTGAGACTTCCCCTTTAGTTATAAAACTCGATTTATGTTTCTTTTCTAACTAAATAGTATCACAAACTCTAGTATAGTTAAATTTAAGTTCTAATAGTTCTCTAACATGTCATTTTATAAAAAAATTAGCTAAATATTGAAATATAAATTTTCATAATCATCTATTACACATAGTTAAATCTTCAATTTCAATCAAACAATGAAAATGTTGGCATATTAAGTCTTCTATGTCATGTTTTTATACATTCTAATGTTTATCACCAAGTAGAGAAAAAGTACCATATAAACTATGAATACTACGTTTATCACTACCAAATATGAAAGGATAACTTTTATAGCATAGTTAACGATATAAAATAATTTTGTTCTTAAGCACTAAAATATATAAACAATTCAAAATAAATGCTTTTCCGATAAACAAAACATCACTAATTCTGATGATTTTACCTGATGAATTCTATTTAAAAGTTTCTCATCATCCATTTAGCTTTTTTAAATTATGAAAGTTGGAATAATATCTTATCATGTGTATAGAACAACCATTATCCATTTACTATTTTTTTATCTATTGATACTCAGGCATTTTTTAAAAAGAGATAAAACATTATTCTTGGTATCCCGAAATTATTGGATCCAGTTACATTAGAGAACAATATTTTATTAACCCACATTATCCCTAATCTTTTATGTAGAATAGAAACTTGTTTTTATAAATGAATACTAAAATACTGATCTTTCTTTAAAAAAAATTTACTCTAATGACTTCCCCTTTTAGATTTAGTGCAAAAGGGTAAAATTTTAGGTATAAAATAATTTGATTGAAAATTTGAATTATCAGAAGTAAATAATATTCAATTATAAGTTCAATAAAATATTATTTGTTTATAAATTTTATCAAAATTTACATTACTAAAATAAAAATTATATAACATTTTATTCAAACTAATATATTTTGATTTAAATTTAAAAACTAAATTATAATGCATAAAAATTATAGCTATCTAAATATATATATAAACTAGACTTTGAAACTAATTCCATTTAATGTTTATAAATATCATTAGTTAATTTGGATATTCTTTTATCATATTTAATATGTTTTTATTTATCAGAACCATAGTTATTTTTCAACATTTTATTTTATTTTTACATAAGGATTACATATATATAATGTTTGAAAAAAGTAGGCATATCTCCCTCATCATTTTAAAAATTTACATTTACATATTTTGATTGATTATGTTTTTTATTTTTTAATGAAGTTGAATAATTATATTCAAAAGTATAAGAAAATTTAGAATCAAGACTTAAATTTTCTAGGTATTTAGTAATTACCATAGCCATGTATCATTTTTTAGATATAATATTATTTTCCAAGAATCATAAAATTTTATAATGTTCACTGCCACAATGATATGATGAATTATCAATTGATGTATCACTTTCACTCACACTCTAGGTGTTAAGATCATTCAAATTACATTTCACCTTTACTATTAGCATATCTCTTTATATATTTATCTTTTTTATTCAAATTAGTAAAATATGGTCTAATATGACATATATTTTAAGATTCATAGAATATAACATCAGATGTCTCCTGGTTATCATGTCTGTCTTTCCAATATTTCCAATTACTATACAAAAAAATCCTATTATTGATAAGTTTATTTATTCTTATAGAAAGAATATAAAGTTTATTATCACTATTATCTGGAATTATATTATTAGAAAGCATATATTTTTCATTATAAACTATAGAGACTAGATTTATAATGCAGGGACATTGAGAGTTTGTGAATTATTTTACCCAACTTTTACCGAGTTTTATTTACTTTTCAATTAGTCCCTATAACTCTCAAACCTCTCCCCCGACTAAGAGGAATGGATATAATATTCAATATCAACAATCACATACACATATAATGTAGATAATACTAGAATCAAGTGAACTTATAAGTTTAATAAGGTTCATCCTCAATGATAAATATTAATCCTTGGTGTGGTAGACCTGTGGTTGTTTTATATATTTTCTTATCAAAAAAATTATATTTATTACAAGTGAAGTAAATTTTTACTCAAGTGTCGGGAATGTATCATCCACTACCCAGATATGGTGTTGTTTATACTTTTACCATAATTTCTTTAATGAAATAATTTATATAGGTACCACCAGTTGTTCAATAGATCATCGAAAAAACTTCTGAAAAATATACTTCACTCATCTTAAGGATGTCACTACATCAAATTGAAAAAGATATTCTTGATTAGACAAAAACTCCTCAATATAAAATGTAATATTAAAGGTTTTTCATGCTTTTTAGTATTTCTATATAATCTCACTATCGTCATTGGGTGAATGTAAAATATACCATAATGTATTCTCACTCAATTTTTCAATTCTTAGGTATATATGTTATCCTTTTTTAAATGGAGTTCCTAGCCTCAATAAAATTTGTTCAGGTGATGAAAATTGTTTTTTTTTTAATTATAAAATTATTTTATTCAAGTTTTTAAACATTAATTCATTTTTTATGATTAAACCTCATCACATATATAAATTAATATTAATATTTTATGTGCTTCTCATGTCTATTTTTTCAACAATCCCTAATTATTTTAATCACAAATTTATTTTATGTAAATTCCCTATTTATGTGATTTATTCTATGTGTGTTATTTTCATCACACATGAATATTATTCTATACATAGTTAAACCTTGCATAATATAACTCCTTTTCATGAAAACTCAAATAGATACATAGCTTAAACTTATGGTTCGTTTTCTTTACAAAACTACATGGATTCATAAGTCCTAAAGAGTTATCATGTAAAAAAGAATTCAATTCATTATTTTGATTCATATAAGGGATTTATTTTAATGGATCATTTGATCCTATAATGTCTCCTTTATGAGAACCAAGAATCGACTTCTCTTAATTTTGTCTCCTTCACGTGACAGGGGTATCCTGCATGAACTCCCTTCTATTTTTCATATACTATGTAGTTTTTGAGATCTCCCAGTTATTCATGTGATGAATTATGTGTTATCATAGTGGATATGTTAAAACCATGAATCCTTAATAGAACCACTTCTTCCAAAATTTCTTTGAATATTGGTAATACAAGAGAATGCTAGTGGTATATCTAGTTTATTCACGAAACTCTTAATTATGAGAGTCATTATAAAGAAGTTGTGGGATTTACTTTATATTCTTAATGTAATGAGAGAGCTTCATGGAATCATCTACCCTTCATGTAAATGGAATGTAGAGATAGACTTTTTGTTCTCAAAAAAATAAGAGAACCCAAAATTATGAATGGAAGCATCCCACTCTTGACCTTGGTGTTTCAGTATTTGTATGTAATGTTCCAACACATTTTCACCACCTTAACCTTTGATAAATCAGTTGTGTTAAGGTTGGCCAGTGAAATTATAGAATCATTCAGTGATTCAAATATTTTGGAATTCCATGACCCCAAAATTAATTGAGTCTCCTCATTTATGCATTAGGTTTATTCTATCATGATGAACAGAGCATGTAATCAAAAATAATTACATGCCTCGTCATTTAAATCTTCAAACACATCTTTAAACTCTAATGGAATTCTAGAACTTTGTTTCGCATTTTCCTAATGAATGTTATTTGAGTTTTCATATGCATGCATGAAGAAGATTTCATGAATGGAGATCCATGATGTTTTATCTCAAGATATCACTTAAATAGGCTCATCGTGGAAGTGGTAGTCTCATATTTGATCGAGAATGGAATGATATTAAGAACAATTCTTTTGAATTTCATTTGTAATTCATATATATAATATAGTGACATGGAAGCAAGGGTATTTTCAAGTTAGTGATGATCAAATGATAGTGGTATGTTTGTTTGTTTTTTAAATGTATGAACTATAATATATGATCCATGTCCCACACCAAACATTAGAATGGATTTTATATTCTTAATAATACTCTTTGTTTCATACCATTTTGAGCCATCACTAGGGTAGGAACCTAGATACATATCCACACATTCATATGGGGTGTGCACACCTATATGTCCCTATGCACCACCTCTATGGATCACTTTGGGTGTTATACACCCACCATTCTCCTATGAACCTCTGTGTACACACCTACCTACCCATTAATCACTCAACCATGATACCATGTAAGCCTTCTCATTCTTTCTCTCCCTTGTGTTTAAGCTTACTCCCATAATAATGTTGATTGATCTGGACCTAGTGTCTTGTGTGGTTATCTATTTTTTTAAAGACCAACTCAATAATTAGTAAAAACTAATTTTGAAATTCCATAACACCTCCTCATATAAAAATCTCTATTTTATAAAATATATTTCTCATGAAATTATTATTTCTTACTTATTTTTTTTCAAGAAAAATATTTTTTTATCGTATTCAATCAAATCAAACTCTTAAAAACATTATCCAAATGTTATTATATTTTTCCAAAATACACTTCATATTATCCATGTTGAATAATAATTTGATATCATAAAATTACCACAATCACATGTCTTTGGGAAGTAGGATCATTTCGACAATCATCACATTTTATACTTCAACATTTTTTAGAAATTATTTATTTGAAATCATCAGGACATCACTGAAATATTTAACCTAGAACCCTCAAATATTTTTCTATAATTATCTTTTCATGATTAATTAGTAATCATAATGGACTAAATTATATATAGACATTGATTCATTATTATATATTGACAATAAATGGAACTATACCCATTAACCATCCACGTGGGCTTTTCAATCTCCCCCTTTGGATTTTTTTTCAACAGAATTTCCTTAAATAAAGTCAATTTATATTCCCCCCTAATTGATAATAAATGAAATAGAATCATTTCGTAAAATTGTAATGATGAGGATGATAACACATGTTTTCATTTAAATAAAACTATACATAGTTAGATATAAGTATATGTGTGCTTAATTTGTGTAGAAAAAATAATTATTTCACCAAGAAATCAATGTTTCCTATTAACTAATTCAGAATGTGATATTATTTCCATATTTTTCATCATTGGGGAAGTAAAACCAAATTATACTTTAATAAATATATACCCTACACTTCACTTAAAAAATAAACCAGAAATTTTAAGTGAAAATATAATTTACCCCCCCCCCCCCTTTCTATGAGCTTACTCATCAACCAACTCTCTTCCTTTATTCAAAAAATTAATATAATCATATAAAGGGTAAGAAGTGTAATTGAACTACCTCCATTTTCACCTTTTGTATATATACATTTAACGTCCATATATTCATGGAATAAAAATTCATGCCATCTATTTTATGTTTTCTATCCCTCATGGTGTGTACTCACTTCATTTTACCTAGTGGATAATTTAATCAGGTAGTCTTCAAACTATCATGTTGATAACCCTCTATTGTGAAAAAAATAATATTTTTACCAATTATTGATTATATATTACAATTTTTTGTCTTCTAATTTTATTTTATTTTCTCTTATTGAGAGTGAGATAGGCCTTAAATTACCAACAATATAATTACAAAAATACAAAAGAATAATTAAGCGAATAAGGCAGAACACTTATGAGATTTCAAATAATTGAAACAGGGATGATTATTTTCTATAAACCCAGAGACTCTTATATTTATAACTCTAAATTGTATGTTACTCTTCATTATTATGTCTTGTTTACATTTCAAAATATGTTATTTCTTAGTCAATATGGACTCTTTAATTTCATTCACTATAATATTGTGTATATTATTTATCCTTGATTCTTTCAAAAGATTAGTAACTTCCCCATGTTCTTGTTTTTATATAATTATAAAATATTCTTGAGTTGGTATAAAAGTTATACAATTTTTTACATTTTTTAGTCTACTTTCACCTTTTATGAAAAAAATTTTGAAACACCTGATCTGTCATTTTTTGAAAACCTATCATGAAATTTGAGCTCTTATTTATGTGGAACAAACTATTTTCCTTTTTCCCTTTTCTCTAGCTAGTACTTCATCATAAGTTTTTTTTTCATTTCACTAGAATCTTGTTCTAGATCAATATAAATAATTATGATTTCTTTCTTATAAAATTCTGATTTATAGTTTCCACATAGATTGTTTAATGTTTTTTATTTAACTTACTTGGGTATATTTTCAAATTCTTATTTAAGAATGTATTCATTAAATAATATCTTATTTTTTCTCTCCTATATTTATTATCTTCTTGATTTTATATTACTTAAATTCATTTTAATTTCCCTGGACTATTTGCAGTGGTCCATGGTATGACCTATATTTAAAAATTATATGTAATTTTATTGTTTGACCTTATATTCTTTCTTTACATTTTATCAATATTCATAGAAGTGGTTTGTTTAGTTTTTTTCATATGTTGAACATCTTCCATCACCTATTTATCTCTTAATAAATCTTCTACTCATTTATTTTTAATATGTTTATATTTGGACTATGGTCCTCTATTAAAATTATTATAGAATTCATGCTTAGATGGTTCATTTTATAACAATTATTCTTTGTGAACACTTAGGTTTTAGTACTTAAATAAATATTTAAGGCATTTGAATCTATTTATAGTATACATATTCATATTCTTATATAGAATCTTATTCTAGTTATTAACATTCTTCATTTCATCACCTATGTATACCCTAAATGTAGGCCTTTTATAGTCTTCGAGCATTTTCATTTTTCCCAGCACATAGTATCATGATGTCCAAACCTCTATTAGAAATAATAGTAGCCCAAAAATATTTTTTCGGTTGAAGTACTAGTCGGACTAGTTTTATTACCTTTTTGTTACTAGGTTTTACTTTCTTTCATTGGAGCATCATTTTGGTAGTTATTTTTTTGATATTTCTAGTATTAACCCTTGTCATTTTTTTGGATTAATTATCATTTTTATCTACCCACATATTCCTAATTTTTTGGTTTAAACCTATATAATAATATGAAACTACAATAATAGAAACAAAATTAATTGGCTTATGGTTTACCTTATTAATTGAGATTGTATAAAGTTGATCAAGAGATGAATTTGAGATCTTCCTTCCACAAATATGAGTTTATTTAGTTAAATCACTCTCATCATTAGTTTTTTTAACAACATTTCTTTTGGGGATTGAATTTATTCATAGGTTTGGGTGGAATAATTCTTCTCAGAAGCCTGGGAAGTTCAAACATATGTCTCTTTCATATTTCTCAATTTAACTTCTAGATTAAGACATTTAATTCCAAGTGAAAACTTCTTATTTTTAAATTATCTCACCCAGAATTCTAATTTAATTTTCATTTTATTAATTTGATCTTTATTTTCTCTACTACCTTCAATACAAATATTTTGTAGGGAATTTTATTTTTATGGTTTTAACATACAATTAAGCTTCAAAGACACTGAGAGTAGCTTTAAGTGATTCTTATAGATCAAGTATCTTCTGAATATACTCTTCCTAAAATAAGTTTTTTCTTTCCCCAACCTATCATGCTCTTTTAATTTTATATTTATATCCTCATGTTAATCATTTTTTACTTTCATGTAAACATTGAACAATGTTTCGTGTTCCATGATTACTTCACAATAATAATTTTTATCACTAAATTATCACAAAAAATCCTTTATAATTCTTATTCAATCAATAAAATATTTTTATTACAAAGTGTTACATATTTTTCCTTTCCTTACACGAGGTTTGTGATAGAATTGAACCTTTGAATTTAATTTGTAGTACATAATAAATTTCTAAAACTTTCTTTTATAGTTTCTCTTTGTCTTCAATTAGACCCTTGATATAACTAAATATGTATGTGATAACTTATTCATGAACATTTTTCATATAATTCATTAATTCAGAACTAATGTCTTCAATTATTCTTATAGATTCATCTTACTCACATTCTTCATATCATGATCTTAAATCTTCAAGAGGAACACTATCAAAAGAATTTAGAAATGTATTCTTATTATTTTGAACATATTTACATAGTGATTAATGTTTGATGTCTTTTGAGAGTTTTATTATCTTCTTTTCCTCTCTCTTTCTCTTATTCTTTAACATTTTCATAGAGGTATTCATGTCAACTTTGGTATGAATTAAAACTGAATATTCCAAGTGAAGAACTTTATAATCAACTAAAAATATAAACTTTATATGAACCGTGTAAAATAAACCATGAAAAAAAACATTGATCTAATCATAGGAAAACCTACCTATGATACCACTTATATAGACTTGATGGATAATAGAGGGACACTGAGAGGTGATTTAATTAGTGTACCCAACATTTATTGAGTTTTAATTTATTTTCAATTATTCCATCTTACTCTCGATCCTCTTCCCCAATTAAGAGGAATGGATATGATATGCACTCTCAATAATCACATACACATTTCATTCATAAAATAAAATAAATAGTATCACACTGATATTTTATAAGGTTTAACCTCAATGATAAATCATACCCCTTTTGTGATCAACCTATGGTTATTTCATGAATTTTCTTTATAAATGTAATTTTAGTGATTACAAGTGTAGTATAATTTATAAAAAATGTTATACATGTACCACAATTTATTTAGTGGCCCTGTTTACATCGGTATCACCATTTAATCAATGGATATTCTAATAAAATTATAAATTAGACTATTTGACCAGCTCAGGGATGTTATTGAATAAAATTAAATAAGATATTCAATATTCAATTTAAAATTAAAGTTATTTCATTTTTTTCTTATTGTATTATATCACTATTATATTAACCAAAATTTATTGTATGTATAATACTCCATGCTTACTTACTCATAAATTATTAAATTCATGGGTAGATATGTTATCCTCTTATTAGCGGTGTTCCTAGCCTCAATAAAATGTGTTCATGTGATCTACATATTTTCTTATTGAATTATCATCTAGGTTTACTTAGGATCATAAATCTTGATCTGTGTGTTATAAATAAACCATAGTATGTATATAAATTCTTATTAAGATTCCATGTTCTTATTATTTCTATTTATTCAAGTTTCCTTGAATAATTTCTTCTCAATGTGATGTTATACAAATGATACATGCACGTTATTCATTATATGAATGTCAATTTCACCACACATGTATGTTGTTATACATATAGATAAACATTCCACACTAAAACTCATTTTCATAAAAACACAAACAATGATATGGATTACCCTTTTAGTTATTATTATTCAAAAAAATGGATGGATTTAGATGAACTTAGATGTGATTCACATAAAAAAATTATATGGTTTTTCTTTCCTATTCATGTAAGGTCTTTATGTGAATGGATCACAAAATCCACTACTATCTCCTTTAAAAGATCCAATTATCTGTTTCTCTAACTTTTTTCTCCTTCGAAGGACTAGTGTATCCCATGGGAACTCATTTATATTTCATATAACCAATGTATTTTACATGATATCTTTATTCCTTGTCTAACCAGGTGTGTAGTACCATAATTAATTCTCACAAATGAATAATGCTTTGTGGAACTAGTTCTTCGTGAAGCTCTTTAAATTCATGAAACACAAGTGAAGGCATGCGGTATCTAATGTCTCTTCATGAAACTATTGAGTTAAATAGTTTTAAGAAATAGTTCAAGGTATCTCCTTATTCTTATTCACTCATGTAGAAAACTTTGAATAATATTATTCCCGTTGTGCAAATGGAACATGGAGATTCTCTATTTCTCTATAGAATATGAGAGAACTTAGAATGATGAACAGAAGGATCCAAATTTAATCCTTGGGGATTTGGTATTTATATTCAATAATATTCCATATTTTTACTTTATTAACCACAAAAAATTTAGACACATAAATTCTGGATAATAATATTAAAAAATAATTCAGTGATACAGATATTTAAGACTTATATGACACTAAAATTCCAATAATATCTTCCCTCATGAATTAGGATTCTTATTTCGTAATAATGAAGATAATTTTCATGAAAAAATAATCTCATGCCTCATAATTTAAAACTTAAAACTCATCCATAAACTCTAATGGCCTTCTGTAACTTTATTTATCATTAGGAAAAATCATATTCTTTGAGTTATCATATATATACAAGATGGATATTCAATGCATGGATATCCATGATGTTTTAACTCAATATATCATATAAACTAGATCCTCATAGTAGTGGTAGTCTTGAATTTTATCGAGCATAGAATTATATAAAGAAAAGTTTTTATTAAATCCATTTTTATTTTTGAGCTTAAAGATAACAGTGTGTAAGATGGTGGATCATCAGATCCATGATGAACATACATTAGCACTATGTATGTAAGTTTTTTAAAAGGATGAATAATGATGAATGGTCTTAGTCTCTCATTGAACATTTGAATGTTTATGATCTGCTTAATAATAATCAATATTTCTTTTTATATTCAATCTGACACTGGTCTCAACACCCAGATACACATTCACAAACAGATATAGGTTACACGTACATAAGTTCCCATGTGTTACACCCATGTATATCCTTGTTGGAATTATGTTTCCAATATGATATTGTGAACCTTCATATTCACACCAACATGCCCAAACTGAAACTCATCCATTCCACCATGAAATCCTTCTCGAGATGGTTCTCCCTTTAATTTTATCTTACTCCCACAATAAGATTGATTGATATGGCTTTTGAGGCATGTGTGTATTCCCATTTTGTTTGTAATGATAAAATAAAAAATTAATAAATAACTATGTTTGAAATTACACCCCACCACCTCAAATAACAAACTCCATTTCCCAAAATATGTTTCCTATGAACTTCTCAATTGTTGTTTTTTTCTAATGAAAAATATTTTTTCATGGTCTTTAATCAAGTAGAATTATTTATAACATTATCAAAATGTTATTTTAATTCACTAAAATTCACATTACATTATATATGTTGAAGAAAAACGTTCTATCTTTAAATTGTAACAATCACATGTATCATTCACTATGATTAGTTCAAAAATAATCATAATTTATATTTCAACTTAGTTATAAACTTATTTATTTAAAATTCTTTAGCAAGAATTGAAATATTTAATCTAGAATCCTTAAAATCATTCCATATTTATATTTACATGATTAATCACTAATAATAGAATAATTAGTTTTACATTGATGTTTATTAGTTATTATATATTTATTTAAAATATAAAACATAATCATCAACCATCCACATGTGCTTTTCAGAAACCTATGATTTAGAAACATTAATTCATGGAATAAATTAAATAAAAATAGGATTACTATAACCAGATGAAAATTCCACTCCATTCTTCCACTTCTCTTTATCATCATATATCTTAAATCTAGTTTTGTATTTAATTAATTCACTAATCCTATCTTTAAGACTTAACATAGTCAAATGTTTAGTATTGTAAATTTTTTTTCTTTTTGATTCTCATTATCTTGAAATAATGGCAATAATATTTTCAATATGTTAATCTAATCACATTTTTTATCACTTAATGATTGAAAATAATTCACCATAGTCATAAAATGGGGATAAATTTGAGTTACCATTTCACCCAGTACAAAATCAAAAGGCCTTATAGTTCTCTCTTAACATAGATCTATGAGTTTCAAAAATCTTGGAAGTTCCAAAATGAGTAATTTTCAACTCCTTCCTAATAATTTTCAACATTTAAAATGATAATAACTATTTATAAATGTTCATGTTTATAGTATATAACAAATAATTATGAAATTTATGATTTACCTTAAACTGCAATATTTATTTATGATAAAAATTGGAAAATTATTTCACTGGAACATTATAATTTCCACTAATTATATGATAGTTTTAAACTCCAATACTAATTATTTAATAATTTATAAATTCACACCAATATTCATAATTAGATCTATCAAAGATAACAGGTTTGGTAAATTTTAAATTTTCATGAGTTTCTATGAGAAAACTTATCCCCAAAAAAGAAATCATTTATTTACCAATGTAATTATTTTAAGGAAACTGAGATAAAATTATGATAATAAAAAGGAAATTTAAAATAAAATCATAATAAACTAAATGAATTTAAAAAATAACTAAATACTTTCTATGATATCAAATACTATCTCACAAATGTTAGGAAATAATATTACTAGAGTATGGGGTTATTTTAGTTTAAATGACAATATACAATATCTGAGTCATCCTCGATGTTTAATTTTGAGTAAAATTATAAAATACTGATCAAATTATATCATATAGTTAAAATAATGCCTTCATTGTAAATACAAATTATATAAAATATAGTAAACATAACAATAATAATTTTTTTAAATATTATGAAAATTCAAAAATACAAATCTAAATTTAGAAATATTAAAATTTATACTAGTAGTTTTTGAAAAATGAATATAGTGAAAGTTTTAAACAAAAAAACAATTATTGGTTAATAAAACAAATAATCCATTAAAGGATATATTAAAAGAACATTTTTAAACCAATGTGTACGGTGGTTCTTCAAACCAGACCCAATATATCTCTATCTTCATATCCCCTGAATCCCACAACATAACTTTTTAGTGGGTATAGTGTTATACCCATGAACACTCAATATTCATATCCCAATATTTCCTCAATAATATAGGACTAGTAAATCTTATTTATTCACATCCCCAAAATCCCTCGATCATACAAGATCGATAAAAAAATATTTAAAATGGAAATAGCAAGTTATTTTAAAATGAAGCATCAGTTGAATGTAATCTCTTAGTAAGATAACTTAAATAGAAATTAATTACAATAATCATAATTTCTCAATGTAAAAATTTATTTCAAATTATAAAAATGATCAAAAACTTACAAAATTCAAAAAAAATCAAAACACAATTCTTATTCTACTGCTCAAATAACTGATATATTTATAGATATAATTGTAGAAAACATTAATAGCTATATATTTTTCATCCTTATAGTTATTTTAAATATCATTGGTAGTAGATTCACCATCATTCGATGAACTCTAGGTCTCAATGAATCTACTGATGAAGTAATTAGGATTACTATTGTGCATGTTAATCTGATGAATGTAATCTAGAAATGGAGAATAGTTCACTATTTTTTCAGAATAATTCTTTAAGTTCGCTATTATTTTAGTTACTATAAATTCATTTTACATAATCAGAACAATATAAAAAATAATCAAGTCAAAACAATTTATTAGGATGTGTGTTGTTGTTTTAAAAAATGTAAACAACTAAATCATTGTCTCAAAAATTTCCCCTTATGAATAAAATAATCAAGGAACATTTTTTCCAATATAGGGATATTATGTATTTGGAAACAAAAACCATTTAATTGTAACTTTTGAGTAATACACCACTAGAGGTGATGAATCTAATTGCTCTAGAGGATATTATTGTGAAGATGGAAACCAAGTATAAATCTAAAAATATAGAAAAATATATATTTGAAAATGTGATCAAATCATTTTTTAATGGTGTATAATTGTTATTAGGAAAACCATTTGGATGGTTTTACTAAAATTATAATGGATTTGTCTTTAGTGGTGTCCAAGACTAATGTTAAAGGAAAAGGGGTGCCGATGGAAATAAAAGAAGAAGAAGAAAAATATTTACTTCAATTGGGTTATTTTCTAGATTCCTATAATAATATAGTCACTAAAATATTACTTATATAGGAAACTATAAATTTTAATAGTGTGATTTCATCATTGTTGATGAATGAGATCTAATGGATGAACAATGCTGGTGAATACTCTGGTAATAGTGGTCTCCCACTTTTGATTCGTAACAATCGTGGAAGGTTGGTAAAATAATGTTATGGATCCAAGACCATGAGAGGTAGATAAAAATTAAGATAAATAGGTGGCTTTAAATACATGGGTTGTGTCAAAAAATTTCATAGGTGAATAAATTGTTCCAAGATTAGGGAATGAATGAAGAAATAAGATAAAGAAACACAAACACATGAAGAATCAATTTAGGTGACTATTGTTAATCAAGATAAGAGTATTTAAAGTGATTTATTTCTTAAAACTATTAATGATATAAATTATTCATTCTATATTTTATATTCTAGTTTTCACTTGTTAAATATGGTTGATAAGGTAATACTTTGATGTTTATGAGGAATGTGGTGGTGATATTGTGAAAATGGATAACAAGTCAAAGACAAAAAAAATTGGTACTAGTATAGGGAATTTTTTTATGATTGATGGAGTTATTATAACACTTACCAATGTTAGTTATGTGATATATTTTATAATTAACATTATTTCTTTAGGATTGTTTTATTCTAAAGGTTTATGATTTTTTATTAGTG
The DNA here is from genome assembly GCA_963277665.1 of Viscum album. Taxonomy (NCBI): domain Eukaryota; kingdom Viridiplantae; phylum Streptophyta; class Magnoliopsida; order Santalales; family Viscaceae; genus Viscum; species Viscum album. The sequence goes on from OY728119.1 coordinate 1,896,549,945, forward strand.
GTCTAATTCTCAATGTGATGATATAAGTAATTACTATGATTAAATGATAGGACATTAAAAAATTATGCAATTTGATTCAAGAATGTGAACTTTATACAAGGTATCAAAGTTTAGTTATATGTGGAGTTAAGATAGGTATGTCTACAACTACTTATTTTATGATTAATGTGACATTTTTTTGATTGTTCATGGAATGGGGGTGCCAAAATATTTTTTTTCATCATATTTGAAAAGTTGTAACACCCATAATGGGCGTGATAGGTCATCTCAACCCTATACATTAGAAATAATGATTTAATTATTTAATAATATATAAGTTTAAATTTTAAATTAAATTTTAGTTTCTTGGGATTAATTTAAAATTTGAAATAAAAAAACAATTAAAGTGATTTGTAGTGGGAAATTCTTTCATGTGAATGTATGGGCTACAATGTTGATAAGAGAACAGGTGTGTGTTATCTTATAAAACATAAAATAGGGAAATAATTAGAATGGGGTGTGCCAAATTATAAAATAGTAGATAGTGGAAATACATAGAGGGATAATAATCTAAGAATATTATCTAATTAGTGTTCCACTGATGAGAAAATAATTTGGTAGAAGGGTTTTCTCATTTGAGTGGTTGTTAAAATTGTGAGTTATTCCAGCTACGACGTTTTGATGAGGAGATAAAAAATAACACTAGTTGAAAGAGAAGAATATATATGATATTAATATATAATTAGCTGATATTTATTACAATTTTTATTTTATAATAAAATTTTGTGTTCTATCGTGGAGTAGGCATTCACCAAAAATCATTATTTTTTATGTTTGTTATTTTCTTTCAATGTGTAAACATTTCTTCTTCCCAACATCATGAAAATTATTTCATTGGATTATTTTAAATACACATTATAATATTATTATTTAAAATTAAGTGTAGTTATTAATCATTTATAATAAAAAAATTATATTTGAATAGTTATTTTTGTGTGATTTTGTTTATTAGTGACTAACTCATTGTATAATTTGGAATCAAAATTAGTTTGTGGTTTTAAAAAGTATTATTTAAAATTAATTTTAAAATTATTTTGATAATATATTAATTTTTTATAATTTAATAGGAAATTACTTATCATAGAAACAAAATTTTGAAAAAATGAATTTTTATATTAAATTTCTGTAGTAAATATACACAATTAATTCATTCTATAAATTTACACCATAAATTTATAGAAATTTATTGTAATAAAAGACATAAACAATTACGTGGTAATTTTAATCAATAACTTTACATAGTAAATTTACACAAAAACATTATACACTAATTAACAAATAAACTTTATACACTTTATTTACATGAAAACGTTTTTTATAATAAATTTACATAGTCATTTTACTGTGTAAATTTATATATATAAAATTATATTTACACAAAAAATGTCAAATAAAATTTATAAAGTTAATTTATTATTCATATATACATGGTAAATTTACATATATAATATAGATAGTAATTTTACCACTCAAAATTAAATATTACATTGGAAATTTATAGTCCAATATACATATTTTTTATGTTTTTAGCAACCATTAATAGTTAAAAATATAATGATATGTTAACATTTGAATAATTTATATTAAATATGTTTTTTTGGGATTTTTATTATGGATAAAATTGGTGAAAAATAGTTTTCTAGTCTTTGATAGAGTTGAATGTACTAAATGGTATGGAATTAATTCATAAAAATGTACCCATAGAAAATTATTCGTGTTGGGTAAGGTTTTTAAGTCAACAGGCGATGCTTGTTCATTTTATATTTTATATGTTTGAAATATAGGATGTATTGTATGAAGAAAATAAAAAAATTTAATAAGGATAAAATTTTGTCACATCATCATTGAATACATGTTATAAACAAGGGTGATAAAAATATGACAAACAGAATGTCAATTTAAAACATCATCATGAGGATAAAAAACTGGATTTTTTGAATAAATGTAGGTGTCTATAATTTCATACCATCACTATAAATGTGTAAAATTTATTAAAGAGTATAGTCACTCATTAAATACCCCAGATTAATACCATATGATGAGGTGACAATGAAAAGTAATGAAAAATTTAGCAGTTATTATAGAGTTAAATGATTCATATTGAATTAAGGTTAATGTTTTCTTTTCAGTAAATATTACATGATTCGGTTGACATGACTCTCTTAGATGTAAAATATTTGTCCAATTAAATATTTTAATAACTAAACATCAATGAGATTTATTTTTTGGATATATTGGTATTATGCTATATTACATTGAAAAAAATGTAACCAAACCCCCTGTTTTTTATGTAGAATAATTTATCATTGAGGGGAAAATAACTAACATATTTGGGCCTAATGAAATAATGATTAAGGATTATATAATTTTTAGTTATTTGGTTATTTTTTAACCATATTTTTTCATAGATAGAGAATTAAGGCCTTTAGGTTTCTTCTATAGGATTTAATCATTATTGTAAAATTATCACATTTTGTGAAAAGTTATTATATGATGAGACTTTAGGGTCATTTTCATAGTTATTTATATAATTATGAGAGCTCATTATCTGATAAAATCCCATTATGATTTTCATAAGATAAGATAGAGAAATTGAAAAGGTCATATCTAAGGTTATCCCAAAATAATTTAGTATTTATGTATGTAACATTTAATGAAAATGGGATCAAACATCTTAGTTGTTGGATAAAAGTTGGATCATGTTTTTTAACAAAGTTCAAAAATTGAATGTATAAACACACCAATGTGGAGGATTTTTAATATGTGTGGGGATCATTATGCATATAATATGTACAAGGTAAATAAAAATGGTTGGATAATGTTTATGTGCCAAATAAATAAGTGGGCACTTTGTATTTTGAAGAATACATTGATGTTGTGAATATGAATTACACAATTTGGTGGATTTTTAATGGAGTGAATAATGATTATTTTGACCGTATTTTGAATATAGTGACCTAAAATCTTCATATGTGACCATTACACCATTTTTAAGATAAATAACATAAGATTTAATCATTCCATGATCAACAGGTTTAGTATCTTGGGAGAATTGGGTTCATATATCACTTTTAAATAATCAAACATAAACATTATATAAACCCTTATTATTTATCCTTTTAAAATATCTCTTGATATCCTTATCACATGTAATTGCCTGAGGAAATAAATCAAAGAAAATATTGATAAAAAATCCCCCTAAAGGGGGGGATAATATTGATGGAATAAGAGATATAAATCAATAGTTTATGGGTGACCATAATCATAATAATATTATTATAAGAAAGAGTCGTTATTATAAGCATAGGGGAATCATTTTAAAAATTCATGTAATGAATAATATGTATAATAATGAAACTTTATGACATTTTGTTCAAATAGAACACATAGTTGTGAACAAATCTTACATCATGTTCATACATAACAGTATGTGCATAAATCATAACATCGTAATTTTGAACAAAGATAGAATCATGTTCATATATAATACAAAAAATCTCATGATATATATAACATTACCCAATTCATTATAGAGTTATATAATTTATAGATGATCTGTCACATCATAAAATTCTCATAATCATGAATTACACATGGAAAGATAATATTTAACAATCATAGTCATGAAATAATCGAATTAAAAGGAATTTGCTTCATAAAGGTTTCATAAAGAATAAATTCATGAATAACCTTTTAGGTTCCCAAATGATAGTTTCCCAAATTAATAATTTAAACAATATTTTCATATAGAAGATCATTTTTCTTTGAAGACAAAATGACTTAGGATGACCCAAAGAGGTTTATTAGAAAAATAATGTATTTTCAAAAAAAACCTTTCAAATTAGGTTAAAAATTACTTTGACAACTTAGAAAGATATATATCCCTATAAATAAAAGTAAAATAGTAATGAAAGGAAATATGAAGAAAAATTTTAAAAAAAATACTAAAAATTATATAAAAGAGGTGATAACCCAAAACAAAGGGAGTTGGGATTGATAATCCCATTACATTAGATCCCTATTTATTTCTTCACTTTTACACCTCCTGTATAATGAATATAGTTTTATTAAAACATAGAAGTGGAATTTAATTTTTTTAAATTTTTTTCAATATTGATCTATTATAATCACTGTATTATTTGTGTTAATTCCCTTTATTAAAGGTGAACCTTTTGGATATCATATTTTTCTAAAAATATCATGTCATTATTTAATTTAATGATCTTAATTTATTACTATTAATACCTTATTATGATTATTTATAGAACTAGATAAATTAAAATATTTATAAATTTATATATTATAAATAATTTTTCATAATCATACATAATTTTTTTGATGATTAGACAATTGGAAACCTCCTCATGGGTGGTTAACCAATCGTTGATGGGACATTGTCAAAAGAGGGGGGAAGAGAAGTATTAAATATAAATTTATCACAAATATAATAAATATTATACACTGAGGGTATTAATATAATTTTAACATACTACTCAATTAATCATAGAATATTTGGGATTAGGTGTAATAGATAAAAAGAGGAAGAGAAAAGGAAAATGATATAAAATGTTAATCAAAACATACCCTCTTCTTAGTGTTGCTTATTTTATAAATCAATAAACTCCTTTAATTATTAGAGTTTGTTACACAATAATGTCCCCAAGTATTATAAGGTAATAATGAAAAGTTATTTGGGTATATTTATGGCTTCATTATATGGAATTCAAGTAGTTTTAAAATGGGAGGGACATGGAGTATTTATACTTGAGGAGGGGGTATTTATAAGATAAAATATTAAATAAAATATAATTTCCAATATATAGATTATGATAGTGGTATTATAGAAATTTAAGTCAAATTTGAATAATATAAAATAATTTGTGTACTTATAAGTCTTTCCAAAACTGGATTAATTATTTTTTAAAAAATTATATTTAAAAAATGAGAATTAGTTATTTTAATGAAATACCTTTGAATTTAGACTTTGGAAGATGTTTTTGGGATTGAAAAATAGGTTTATTATATTTAAATGACTCATTTATCTTATTAAATATATTTTTGTTTGATAAAAAAATTTCTACAATTTATTGGATCATTATAACTTTATGAATGATGTAGTTTAAAACAAACTAATTACAAAAAATGTGTATTTTTACTATTCTCCTAAAAATTACATATTTCAGAAAATTTGAAAAAATAAACCGTAGAGAATTTTGATGGGTTAATTTAAAAAATTAAGTTATTTTTTTCAAATAATAATCTATTATATGTACTTGTACTTTTTAATATGAAAAATGATGAGTTTTTCAAAATAGATTAAAATACATTTTATTAAAAATGTTCTTCTAGTTTCTCTACTTTTTTAATCTTGATATTTATTTTATGGAATTATATTATTGATATTTTATTAAATAAATTATGATAAATATTGTTTATATTATTTTTTATTATACTGAGGTCAAATTACTATTCCTATAATCAGGTTACTATTCTCAATCATCATGTTTCTATTCCTATTGCTAATGTAACTATTCCCAATAGTCAGGTTAATATTACAATGCTCATATTTCCTCTTATAAATACCTATTAATCCTAAAAAACATCATTCACTACAATTACTCTCAAGTATATATTTTCTCCTCTTCTAAAATATAAATTATTTTAATAATATTTTTTTCTTTTACATAATGTTCTTAGTGGGGATGATAATTACAGAATAATGGAAAGATACAAATTTTATCATCATAATTTTTATAGTTTCTATTTTTCATCCCATTTTAATATTTATCATTTTGATGAGTTTTTTTACAAGTTTTACAGTCTATATAAATGAAATAATGTGTTTATGGTTTTTCTTTGGGTTGTATGTGTATAGTATGATGCTATAAAATATAACACACATTTATTCATGAAATAAATATTACTTATAATTTTTTTTTCATTACATTCTTCCCCATTTTATAAATTTAATCCCTAAAATTTCCCCTCATATTCTCAATTAAGAATATATGAGGGTACTTGTGTTTCATTGTATCGTCGGGATCCCAAGTTGAAACTTTATATTTATGGTACTTCTATTTCATTTTTACATGGCAATTTGTCTTTTTGCACAAAAATTTGTCTCTATGATCTAAAATCTTCACTAGCTACACCTCATAAAATAGTTCATGCTCTATTTATACCACCTCCAGTTTTAGAACATTTGAGGGTTCTGGTATGTAATTCCTTAAGAGAAATATGTGGAACACATCAAGAACATGATTTAAATTTGGTGTAATTGAAAACCGATTGGTCACTACTCCTATATGATCAAGGATATCAAATGGGATATTTCATCTAATTCTAGGATTTCCTTTTTTACAAACTAAATTACTCTCTTCTATAGTGATATTTGATGAAAAAAAATTATCCATGTTCAATATCCATGTCCCATTGAAGTTTTTCAATATGTCACTTCTACTAACTCGAATAAAATTTTATATGTTATTGTATGTATTGAACCTTATCTTTCATTTCATACACAATATCTGGTCTAAGTAGCTTCTTTTACCAAATTTATCCCAACATATTGGTGTTCTATATCGATTCTTGTATAGAGATTCATGTGGAGACATTTAAATACTTGATTTGAAGCTATTGTTGTATGATAACTCAACTAATGGGAGATATTGATCCCATATTTTATTAAATTCCATTGAGAAATATATCAGTATGTCATTGAGTGTCTCAATGTTCTATTAAAATTTTACATTAGTTTTGGGGTTAATAGGTTAAATTCAAGTTTAATTCGGTATTCAATTTATATTTTATAATTCGTTAGAATTTATAATTGAATTGTGGATATTGATAAAAAAATACCAAAATTAGTGCCTCATGAAACCTCACCAATTCCTTTACATATATCATGGAAAGTTGGTCATTAGATAAATCTTCATGAATAATGGTGAAGTAGGAAATGATGGAGAGTCGATCCACCATAACCCAAACCACATTTCTTACTTTGGATGTCTTTGGGAGACCTATGAGAAATTCCATGATGATGTTTTCTCATTCCCATACGGGTATAAGAAAATTTTTTAGTTAACCCATTGGAATTCAATAACTCTTCTTTAATATGATTACATGCAAATCACTTTGAGGTGTATTCATTATTCTCCTTCTTCATGTTACCCCGCAGAAAATCATGGTATATCATGGTTCTTCCAAGATGGATATAGTCATATATATTATTTTCATTATTAAAAATATATTTCTATATCTCAAATGATAAAGTTAAACATATTCTAGTTTCAAACAGAATGAAACCATCTTTATCAGTATTAAATTCATGATATTTCCCTTCATTTACTACTTCCACCATCTTCTAAAGATCCAAATCACCCCTTTGTGACTCTTTGATATTCTCTAGGATTGATGGTTAGGAAATAATTTGGTTAATGTAACTTATCTTTCCTATTGTTATGATTTTCAATTCCATCCTCTTCATATCAATGAATATAGCGTCTTTCTCAATCTGAATGATGGATTGTGTGGTAGGTTCTTTTATGCTAAGAGCATCAGCTAGCTAGTTCATCTTTCCAAGACGATATTTAATAGATAAATAATATTCCTTGATCAGATCTAACCATATTTGTTGATTTGTGTCAATATATTCCCAATATAGAATAAAATTCCACCACACTAAGGATTTCAAGATTAAATGGAAGAACCTTCCCATAGAAAGTATCAAGAGAAGAGTACAACACATGGGCTGTATTGATCGAACCACTTGTTATTTTTATGGAAAAGTCTAACTCAAGGTATTAGGGTTGTGATTAAATAGTTCTATGAAATATTTAGGATATAATGGAATGCATAGAACCAAAATCAAATAAAACATATTCTATTATTTATTAAATAGTAATTATACCTTGTACAAATTCATTTTAATGTTCCACCTCAATGGTAGAGTTGGAATTATCTTTCCCTAGCTCCCTCAACTTTTGTGGAAGATGATGTTGATTACCCCCAAAGCCTAATGGTTTAGTGAAATGGATTTCATAGTGATGTTGTTCCTTATAGTTGAAGAATTGAACAATGGGTGGTACATTAGGAAGTTACTTCTTTTCCACCATCACATTGGTCTGCTTCTTTATATATATTTAAAATTCATGATCTTGGTGGAATTCTCTCTCTAACTTAAATCATTTCATTTTCTATTTGAGTAAATTACCATAATGATTCATCCAAAATATATGATATTTGGTTTGTTGGATCTTCTTTAAACTATTTTCATTTCATATTAGGGATTGAATTTCAATTATTTTCTTCATTTCTCTATATTCATGTGACCATTCTCAAAACTCCATCTCTACATCGAGATTATACCAAACTAATTTATAAATCTCAAAGTATCAGATAGATATATGATTTTATAGGTTTGGTTTAAAATCACTAAATAACCTATCTATTTTTTCATTTCAGATGAAAAAACAAGAGTTGTATCTTCAAATCCTTGTGAAGATTTTCCTATAAGTCATAATAGATTCACATTATTTTTTATTATTATCTATAAATTATAAATCCATATTTATTTGAAGAGTTAAACAGAAATTAATATTAAGAAATATCTTCTTAATAAATTATAAAGAAAGTATTGTATTTCATCATTCCTCTTCATATTCTTTATTAACTCCCACTATTGACTAAACTCTCCCACTAAATAATAGAAGGACAAGGTAACTTTCTCCTTCTTAGAACAGTGGAGTGTAGAAAGGATATTCTCCATTGAGTTAACCCACTATTCTAGAATAAGTGGAATAGAATATTCAATAAATATAAGTGGTAATTTTCACATAAAGGACTCCAAAAATAATTTTTCTTTCTTTGGTGAAGGTAGAAGTTCCACATAATTTGGGTTATTGTTCATAGAATGAGATAGTTTGTTAAGCATCTCCATGAAGTTTTAAATGCCACCTCCCATTGCATTAGGAATTTCATTCAAACAATATTTTCATTATTCCTTACATGGTTTGTCGGTATATATTCAGATATTTCCCCATATTTTCTAAAATAAAAAAGTTATGAATAGCACATATGTCAATAAAGCATGAATAGATAATGTATTATCATGTAAAAAAATAATTATAAAGTCATATATTAGGGGAACCCTTTATTTAAAATTTTTCTCAAATTATTCATGAAGGATAAATTAATTTAATCCTTTTCCAACATTAATAGGAATAATTAATTTATTTATATACCATTAATAATGGTTTATATAGAACATTTGATTAGTCAAATCAAATCCTCTGGGAGTGTCAAAATAGTTCTGAAGTAAGACCTCTCTATCATGCACCTGGTGACGATCATGTTAATACCCAATCCACCATTTTTGAATTATTCCCCCTAATTAAATTTTTTCTATAGGAACATCCAATTTTGTATCTAGATAGACATTTTATTTCTCAAAAACCACGTGCTCTTATACTTTATCAAAACATATGGATATTTCTCATAAAATTCAGACTTATCCCTTGGATTTTCACTAATGTTTTCTAGTCCCAAAACTTAAATTAACTAAACCATTATATGATACCAACTATTGTAACCCCAAACTGTAATACAAGGATATTACATCATATTTAAAATAAACTAAATAATAGTAAAATATTCCAGAATCAATAGGTTTAGTACCATGAGAAAATGAGATTCATACACCACTTGTACATAATAAAACATAAATATAATTTTAATGATTCATCTTTATCATTGTAAAATCTATCATCATATCCTTACTATATGTAATTACTTGAGTATATACATAAAATTAATGGGTGTTCTAAAACCCTAGTAAGGGGCGGGATAACATAGAAGGAATAAGAGATATGAATCACTAGTACATGGGTGATCATAATCATTATCATCATATCATAAGCGTGGGATCATTATCATTATAATTGGGGAATAATATAGGAGATTCATGGAAAGTTTCATATTAATAATAATTAAACATCATAACATAGTGGTCAAATACCATACATAGTAGTAAAGAAATCTAGAATCATATTCAGGAATAATATATATGTACAAATATTAACATCAATATTCTGAGAAAATATGGAATCAATTTCGCACATAATACAAATAATATCATGAGATATATCACATAACCCAATGCATTGTATGGATATATAATTTTTTTCCCACTCGTTACAACATGAAATGCTCATTATCATGCATGCTACATGGAAATATAATATATAATAATTGTAATCATGAAATAAAAACATAGAAATTAATGAGTTTCACAAAGGTTTCACAAAAATTAATTTCATTAATAACCATTGGGGTTCCCAAATGAATAATGTAAATAAAATTTTGGAATAAAATTTCATTTCTCTTTAAGGAATAATCAACTTGGCATGAGTCAAATATGGGTTTTTTAAAATTAAATTATTTTTTAAAAAAAAATTGAAATCAGATTAGAAATTATTTCAATGGGGTAGAAATATGTATTCCCTAAAAAGAAAATTCACATAACAATGAAATGATATATTATGGAAAATATGAAAATATTTATATATAATATAATTTAAACGATGTGGTATTCCAAAATAGAGGAATTTGGGTTAGATAATCCCATTACCTTATATCCCTGTTTATTTTTTTCATTTCCCCACTCATCTATAATTAATATTGGTTTATTAAAACAAGAAATAATATTTAAATTATGATCAATTTTTTTACTTTTTAATCATTATAATAATTGTATTTTATTCCTTAACTCTATTGGTTAATGGGGAAATGTATTGAAATCATATTTCCCAAAAAAAATATCTTATGTTACTTCAATTAAATGATGTAAGATTATTGTTGTCTATAAATTATTATGACTAAATTAAAAATATTATAAATAAATATATTTATAAATTTATATATTTTAAATAATTTATTATAATTATCTATAATGGTTTTGATAATTTGAGTGTTGGAAACATCCTCTTGGGCAGTTAATCAACCATTGAAGGGACATTATCAAGAGCGGGGGAAAGAGAAGAATGAAATATAAAAATATCATAAATATAATCATTCAATTACTTTATAATCATTAATATAATGTTAATATACTACTCAATTAATCATAGATTATTTTCTTTTGAAAGGAACTGAGATAAATAGGAATATTAGAGTAAAATGTGGGAATAAGTTAATAAAAACTTACCATCTTCTCAGAGTTGCTTCTTTTCTAAGATACCAAAATCCATTAATTCATTGATATATATTACTCAAGAACAACCTTAAGGATTATAATTATCTTAATAAAGTATATTTGGACAAATATATTTCCTTCTTAAGTGGAAGTGGAGTGTTTTTCCAAGGGTAGGGAGAGGGGGTATTCCAACTTTAGGAGAGGGGTATTTTTAGAATAAAATAATAAATAAAATAATATTTACATTGAAAATTTTTAATATTGATATTATTGACATTTAAAGTCATATTTGAATAAAATTAACCTATTTTAGTACTTTTAAGGCTATAAAAACTGAATTTGTTATTTTATTAAAAAGAAATGTGTAAAAATAAATCATTGTTATTTTAATATAATACTTTATACTTTATACTTTGGAAAATAATTTCTATGATTAGAAAATTGGTTTATTATATTTAAATTAAAAAAATTATCATTAAATATTATTTTTATGGATCTAACGTTACTATAATTTATTAGTTCATTATTACATCATGAATTATGTAATTTTAAAAACTCTGGTTATGAAAAAACAATATTTTTACTACTCACCAAAAAAATTGTAGTAACAATTTACCAAAAACATAACCTGTAGAAAATTTCAATGTAATTATTTCTAAAAAAATTTTAATTTTATCAAAATAATTTTTTATCTTAGGTAATCTTTATTTTTTATATGAATAATTATTTTTATTTTAATACATTAGAATAAATTTTAATAAATATGTGATTAAAGTTTCTTTGATTTTTCAATATTTATATATAGTTTATGGAATTATAGTATTTATATTTTCTTAAATTACTTATGTTAAATATTATTTATATTACCTTTTATAATTTTCAAGTCAAATTACTATTCTAATGATCTGGTTACTATTCTCAACATTGAGATTACTATTCCTAACAGTCGGGTTACTATTCCCAATGGTCATGATATATTACATTCTAATGGTCATTTTATCTCCTATAAAATCCTATTAATTCCTTAATAAATCATTAACTAAAATTCCTACCATGTTTATATATTTTTCTTTTTTGAAATATCAATTGGTTTACTAATATTTTGTTTCTTTTCTATAGTGTTTTTTGTTTGGGAGATAATTTTAGTAGATTGGAAAGTTCTAAATTTTCCCATTTTATTATTTATATTTTATATTTTTTAAAATAATTGTAATTTTCATGGGTTTAGTTAATGACTAATGTAATTATATCCATTAATGGGATAAATTTTTCTTTTTTTATCTTTGTGTTTTATGTTTATAATACTATACAATATAAAAACACACATTTATTCCAAAAAAAAATATTATTTATATAGTACGGGACATTAAATTAAATTCTATGGATTTTTTACAAAATGTGAATGGGTGTTGGAGAATAATCAGTTTCAAGAAATAAAGAAAAAATTCGATAATAAATACAATTTACTAGTTAGATATTTTTTATATCATTTGATAATGATTCAAGAAATTGAGGTATAGAATCTGATGATTCTTTTTTCTCTTTAAAAATAATATCAATGATTTGGAGATTATCATATGAAATTATTTGATGTTATTTGTAGTCCCTTACAGTATGTCATCGGAATGTGAGATAGTGTGAATGAATTCCTTGTTGTGTTTGGAAACTTAAATTCAAAAATGGATTGAACCCATCAGAAATTCAAAAACATGGGTTTGTAGTGTTATCATATTTTGAAAGTATTATATTAGCTTGATGTGATACCTGCACATAATGAATATATTTGGAAAATATGTAATCAAAATGCATGTATATAATTATTTGATGAAGGTACTATTCAAAATTATAAGACTTACAATACAGAAATTAAATCTGAACTATATAGTTGACTAACGAGAATAGTAGAAAACTTTATTCAACAAGATAAAGACATTAATAGAGGTCTAAAAATAATGAAATCAAACTTAAATAAATTTTACACGGATTTAGAGTCTCGTTAGAATGGGAACATGTCAAATGTTTCCAATAAATCTTAAATACAAAATTTAAAGGTACTTCATTAACAAAAGGATTTTGGAAAGGTGGAAATCATTTGAAAATATCATTGGATACATCACATAAAATATAGTTGTCAAATCATATAAATACAATTACTTATAATGCAATGATAAATATATGATTTGTTAAAGTTTTTGAAAAAATATTAAATTTTAAATATATTCCTATTTCATTTAATATATAACAAAACTTTTACATGTAGGTTATTCAAAAATAATATCAAAGAAAGATGGTAACAATCAATGAAAGTGAGTTGTTTTTACACCATTTATTTATGTTTTTTATGTTTTATAATCTCAATTTTAAATATGTTGATATTTTATGTTAATGTATGTTCTTTTTATTTGATTTAGGGAAATACATTTTTGATCTTTGACAATGGGTATTTGTGCTTTAGTGTAAGAATTGGTCAATCAAAACCCTTCAAATTTATCCTGATAAAGATTAACATTCTCCTACAGGATTATAACTAGTTAAAAAATACAAAACAAAGAAGATAAAAAATATGGCTAATTTTCCATATCAAGTAAATAATTATCTTTATTTAACAAAATGATGTACATGAAAAACTTTTATAAATAAATATTTACATCTTATATAAGATGTTCATATTTAGATATGGTTCTTGAATTTTTCAAATATGAATTAAATCACAATTATCTAAGATAGAAATTCAATTATCATTAATTATATTATATTTTAAAAAGAGAAACATCATTTTTTAAAATAAAATCATCCATACACCTTATGAAGAAAAATATTCTATACTGAATTTCATGTTCATCCAAAAACAGTTTCACACTAATATTAAATTCAACTCCCCAAACATATTCTATATATTACCATATAGAATACATTAAAGCATCTCACCTATTTGGGAGTCTATATAATAAAAAAATCACCCAACAAACCTTATTAAACTAATAGCATTTATATATAAATAATATAAACATTTTAATTTTAAAAATCAATTTATTTCTTTATCTTTAATTTTCATCACCCTTTAATATTAGCCAAAAAAATCATAATTAATCACTTAATGATCACTAATATGAGTGTTATAAGAATATTATGAGGAGGTTAATAAATTTATTTTCATATAAAATATTTCATACTTCAAGATAAAAATATATGTCTTGGATATACCAAAATATAATGACATCTCTATAATAAATATCTAAAACCACAAGGTACACACTATATAACCACTAAAAACATTCTAGTGAAATGAATAAATCATTGGGATACATTAACAACCATAAATTACAATTTGGTAGGATTTTGTGTACTCAGTGGATCCCATAAACATATGTACAATTATAGATACCCAAACCTAGTACCCATTTTTTACTTTTAACTATAACCCTTTCATGGGGAGCCACATTATCTCTACTTTTCACTTAAACAATAGAGTCAAAAATAAATTCAAAACTATCAAAAATATATATATAATTTTTTTTAATCATTAATATTATATATCAATGAACTTTGGATAACAAATCCAATAATAGTGAGACATGAACACATATAATATACATGTAGGATTCTTAAAACCTCCACCACCATAAGCTTTATTCAATCATATAATCTATTCAGGATAATTGAGGATTGGAATTAAGTTGAGTTATTATCTTATTATAACATTAAGGCTAAAACTATCAGTCATATCTATTTCATCTAGATTAATTTCTTCAAGGAGCCTCAATTCAAAATGAAACAATAGTTTCACTAAAATCAACTTCATACTGGATATATAAGGGCACATACTCATCCATGCCCCAAATGGTATCAACTCAAAATGGGTTCCCTTATAATATATGTTACTATCCAAAAAATCGATATGACTCTAATCTATCATCATTTTTCTAACACATAGGTTCCTTACATACTTCGCATGCATTTATAATAATCCATCTATTTGATGGAATATCATACTCGTTTATCTCTCATGTCTCCCTATATTCTCTTAGAACAACATTAGAGATAGTTTTTTCATCCTCAAGGTCTCAATTATTTTAGATTTAAATTATTTTAGTTCATAAATCCCTTCCTCTAGTATTTCTCTTCCCTTCTAAAAAACATCCCACTTATTTCTAGAGGAATACGGGGAGCATAATTTTTGCTGATTGATTTTAGTTTTTTGGAAAACATAGAAAATAAGAATATAGATGGAGGGGGGAAGAGAATGATGAGAACATAATAAACATTACTTGGGTGAGGGAGATGAGTGTGGTGAAGGCTTAGGGAAGAGTACTATTTATTACGATACATAGGGCAGAGGGATATGTGATCAATATTAGGATTGGGATATGTGGTTTTCCTTCCACATTCTACTTTTTTCGTGATATTTTCTAAAGGGTAGCAGTTATAGGGACTAAACCTTTTAGGCTATGTTCTACCTAATTTTTGTCTTATTAGGTATAAATTCATCAGAACATTTTTGGAACATTTCTAAAAAATTAATAGAGCATAAAGTTACTGGATACTAAATTTGTATTGATCCCTTATTCATACCTATCACATTATTTTAATAATAAATCAAAACATTTAAAAAATAGAATTGTTCCGAATTGACCTCATGAAGGATAATTATCATATCCATGACCACTACTAAAAAATGCCTGAAATTAAAAAACATCATTATCATAACTAAAAAGGGATTGATAAAGGGGTAACTTTATCAGTACTAACTATAATTTTTGGTAAAGGTAATATTTATCGACACTAAAAATTATTGATAAAAGCGCTCATTTCTATGTAATTTTTCTGTGTTGATAAAGGTCCTTTTTATCAATGCTTTTCTTTGTAGTGTTGATAAATGTGGCCTCTTATAAGTATTTTTTAAGCACTGATAAATGGTATATTTATAAAATTAATTACATATTATTAAAAATAATATTTTAAATATAAATATATTTGTATTTATATAATTTATATACGTCCAAATATTAATTTTCACTTAATATATATATGATATTTAGTCAAATTTTATTATAAATTTTTTAATAATTAAAATCAATTAATAATTTCTTAATCAATATTGAATATTTTTCATTCAATAACAATTGGATTACATAAAAATTAAATTTTTTATTTAACTATCTAGGATAAGTTGAAAATAATGACTTGAACATCAAACAGTCAAAAAAATTTATTCTTGTGTGTGTTTGATCTCTACCACATATCAAATTTATGCTTTTGAAAAGATCTATGATGGGGTGACAGGATGAAACCATTTTTAGTAATGTTTCAAGGTACTAAGAGGCACTAAAGTCCTTTAAAGATGAATTTTTTTGGGGTACCTTAATTTTGGAACATTTGATTGAATTTAATCCCCATTTAAGGGGGTATTATTGTGTTTTTTTAGTGGAGACTAAATTTATTCTCTCATCTTACAATCATATTCATATTATAGGGTTTAAATTTTGCCATTTTTAATATTTTATTTTCATTTATAAGTAAATATATATATATATATATATATTCATATATTTACATATAATATATATATATATATATATACTAGGTGTTGGGAATACAATTAAAATCAAACACACACACAAGCATTAAGGGAAAACCCAGTCCATAGCCCCATCCCCCATGGATAGTCTGTATTAAACCCTAAACTTATTTATATTGTTTATATAGGGCATCCCATAGGCCACACTCTTCCTCTATCCCCCCCCCCATTAGGAAGGGCTCCTTCTCCACTATTAACCCCATAAGGCGCAACCCAACATTTGCATACTCATACCATCGAACATAGATCTCCTCCTCACATAATCATTCATAGAATATACCCAATTGTGTCACCCCCTTTTTTGGGGACATAGATGCACACTGGTTGTGATTGCATCATCCTACTCCATCTTTAACCCCACCATCAAGTAGTGCTCTACCCCATGTGGATGTTAGCTGATGCCATCCAACTGTCCCAAAACCTCCATCAATTGAGGATTTGTTACATTAAAAAATCATTAATATATATGTATAACTATTCAAGAAATGTTAAAATTGATTTTTCAAATTAAATTAATATTTTATAAATTCTTTTCAAATATTCCATGATAAATTGTTTTAGTTTTTTTATTATGAAAATTTGGTTGGGGATTCTTATTTGTTGTGGTCTTCGTGTGTTTGGAATTTCGATTTAGGCTCACTGGATGGTCCTCCACATTTTTTGTAGTGGAAGGATTTGGGTAATAGCCTGGTTCACTAGATTTATACTTAGTTCTTCCTGGGTGTGGAATTTTTTGTAATGGATTTCAGTGTTTTGGAACAAATGAACAAGAAAATTTGAAAGGAAGGGATATAAGAGAATTAAGGGAATAGGATAATAATTTTTAGGGTGAGGCAGATGAGTGTGGTGAATGTTTTTAATGGAATATAGTTTATTGAGATTCACAGGGTAGATGAATATATGATCTAGATTTGGACTAGGATATGTGGTATGCCTTCCACTTTTCCTTTTGAAAGTTTTCTAAGTATAGGGGTTCTATGTACAAAACTTTTTAGGTGACAAACTACTTGAAGTTTGGTTTGTTAGGCATAGTTTCATCAGAAAATTGGTGTAAATTTCCTAAAAGATTCATTAGAGCATTGAGTTACTAGATACTATATTTATCTTGGCCCCTCACTCATACATATGACATGTTTTTTATAATAAATCATAATATTTCATAAAATTATAATTTTTCAAAATTTTCCTCATGAAAGATAATTGTCATCTCTATGACCACTACTACAACACAAATGATATTAAGCACTACCATCTATCAATAATATTAACACTAGTAATGGGGTACCTTAATTAGTGCTAACTAAAAGAACTGATAAATGGGCATCTTTATTATTACTAAATAATGTTGATAAAAAAACTCATTTCTTAGTGATTTTTATTAATTGATAAAGGTCACTTTTATCAATGCCTTTTATTTTTACTGCTAATAAAGGTTCTCTTTTATCAGTATTTTCTTAGCGCTGATAAAAGAAATATTTTCTAAATTAAATTAAATTTCATTAAAAAAATATATAAATATATAAATATATTTATCTTGATATGACTTATATAATAATAAATATAATTTTAAACTTAATGTATAAGATATTTATATAAAATGGATTAAAAAATATTTAAAAATAATAATATAAAATAAATTTTTAATTATTATTGACTAGTAATCATTTAATAAAAATTTGATGACATGGAAATTAAATAAATTATAAAATCATATTTTATTAGTTGAAAACATGACTTAGACTTCAAATAGTCATAATTTTTTTCTAGTGTCTATTTGAGCTATATAGAATATCAAATTGATGCTTGAGAAATGATCTAATATATGGTGACCTTATGAAAACCTATTTTGTGATTTTTCAAAGTAAGAAAATTCTCAAAAGGCCTTCAAAACTGAGTTGTTTTTAGGGACCTTAAGTTTTGGTCATTTGATTGAATTTCATCCTCATTTGAGGGGGTCTTATTGTACTTTTTTAATAGAAAGAAAATTTATTCTATTGTATCATAATCATATTCATATTATAGTTTTTAAATTTTACCATTGTTCACATTGTAATATTAGTTATAAACATATATTTACATAATTTAAAATATTTACATATAATAATATTTGTGTTAGGTGTGGGAGGTACAATTACAATAAAACACACACTCACATTACAAGGGTATAACTGAGTCCATATCCCTCCCTAGGGATAGTCTATATTAATCCCTAATCTAATTTATATTATTTATATAGGGGATCCCATAGTCAACCCTCTTCCTACGTCTTCCCTGCCAGAAAGAAGGGGAAACTCCTTCACCGACCACCGAAAATGGTGTAGCTCGACCTATTCCATCCCCGACAGTCGGACTAAGATCTCTTACTCACGTTATAATCTATAAATATCAGTCGATTGTTCCACCCTGACATTAAGGATCCATATCCACGCTGGTCTGGCTTGGATGACCCAAATCCATCTCCAGACCCACCATCAAGTGGGTCTCTCCATCACATTAGTTTCTAATAATGCCAACCAATTGTACCACCAATTTCATTAAGCGAGGGTATGTTACATTATAAAATGCATTAATATATATATAACTATACTAGTAATTTTTATATATAAATATGTGTGTTTCAATAAATAGATATATAATTATTTGTATGTTCAAATATATGTAAATAAATACTTATATTTAATTAAATGTATATATATAAATATTTTTTTGTGTTTCTGTTAAATATAAAATGTGTGTTTGTGTGTGTGGTTGTTTCAATATGATGTAAATACATCAGATATAAATTTTTTCATAGAAATATATCATTATAATTAAATATAGTATATAATTTTTTTCAATTTATATTTATAAATACGTTACAATAAATTTTTATCTAAATATAAAATTATATATAAATATGTATAAATATATATATGTTAATATATAGACTTAAAAATATGTTTAAAATTTATATCTAAATATACACTAAATAGATATATTTTAAAGGTATTTAAAAATAATTATATAAATGTACATAATTATATGAATAAATATATAAATAAAAATGAATTATGTGTATATATAAATAGATATATCATAAAATATTAAACAATTATTGATGGTGCAGTGTTAAAAGAAATTTTCTAAAAGGTAGTGGTTAAGGGTTCGAATCCAGGTGTGAGAAAGGCTGAATGGGCATAAAATCACTCATAATGGGGGTGGAAAGGGCTGATAATTGGGGTTTGGTCTTGATCAATGTTAAAGGGTGGGTGCACAGGGCACATAGAACTGATAAGGGGGGTACTAATAAAAGGGGGGTTGTGAAAAAATATATTTTTTTTAATTTTATGATTATGTTTTAGTAATCATAAAGGCACCCTTTATTAATGTAAAATAACACTGATAAATATAGATTTTATGATTGCTTTATTTTAGAACTAAAAAAGGTTGTTTTAATTTTATGGAGCCTATAATGGCAGTGCTTTTTTAGTATGGAAAATGACCTCTTATAGTGATGATTATGGATGAGTAATTAGTAGTGGGAAGGGTGTTATGGAGAGTAAATTTCATTTAATTTTTTCCATGTTTTGTTTCCATCGGTGGAATTAAATCATAGATCATGGGGCCATGGGACTATTTCTCTTAAACATAGCTTTTTTGTATATTTGAGAAATGTATTTAAGTATTAATTTTTTTATACTTAATAATTATATGGAATAGTTATATATTATCATTATAGGTTTGAATTTTATTCCTTTCCAACTTGGAAAGTTATTTGATGTGGCATCTGCAGTTAGCATTTCAAATAAAATTGAAAGATCTAATAAAGTAACAAAGTATTTTCAGATTTCTAGTATCCTTGTATAGTTTAATATTATCCTACCTTTGGTTGGTAAATTTATATTAGAATCTATTAAGGATGGAATTTAACATCATATTAAGTATGATAATACTGCCCCATTTTGTGTATCATGTCAAAATATAGGGAATTTGTAGGCAAATTTATATAGAGATACATTTTTTCCAATTTTTCACATAAAGGGGTATGATTATAGGATATGTTTGAAAAAAATAAACTAAATAATACCATGGAGTAGGTGTTTGTGAATGGATCTGTCATTGTGTAAGTAAAACAAGGGAATAAGTTAATGGATAGTCAATGGAACCATGTGGGCATGGTTCCATGAAACACTATAAAATTTTTTCATTTTTAGGAATATAAATGATGTTATTAGAATGTGAAGGGTTAAAAGGTATGCAAAAATGCAGATACTAATAATCTTGATAATAGGATTTTGAAATAAGATAAGTCTTTTCAGCCTTTGACTCAAGAGTAAGGAAAAACTCTCCAATGGGATTCATCAGTTAGAAAAACCTAGTGGGTCATGGAATAAGGTATATGATAAAAGGATAAAACCCCATAAAAGATTTTATTTTTGGGAAGATATCTCTAAAGGGTTTGAGGGTGGGAATACTGGTATTATATCAGAGGATGAACTAAATTATAGTGAAATAACTATATGGTCTGATGTGGATCATGATGTATTGAAGGATAATAAATTAATCACTCCTAAGGGTAAATAAAAAATGAAAATGGTCATTACCACTTAAAAGAGACTTAAATATTCAAGTTATCCCTATCCGGGCTCCAATCAAGAAAAAAATGGCACTTATTTAGAACATTGTTGGAGGTTTAATTAATATAGGTATTTACTGAGAAGTTTATTTCATGCATATATTTTAGAGTATTTTAAGGTGTTGATTTATGTATTTAATTGATTAATATTTCCATTTTTAGAATTTATTTACTTGTTTTACAATTTTAGGTAAGAAACAATTAATTTATGAAAAAGGAATGAAAAGAGGAGAAATATGACCAAAAGGACCCTTTACACTGTGAGCGATGAGAATTGGTATGATGTCGGATTTTTGCACATGACCATTATAAAAATTGTGTCAATTTTTTTAAAACACGACTTTGGGTAAACTAGTTCTACGATTACACCAAGTGGATGTCTATTCCAAAGGTGAAATCATATGATTAGGGGAGGATACCAAGACCAAGGATCTTTACTGACCCAATTTCAACACCAAACTAGAATAAACCCATATCAATTGAATCCATAGCACACAAACCTAAAAATCACTAATCTTGGCATATCACTCATATTTAATTTCAACCCAATCATCACTATTATTATATCTCTTTCCTTAAAATGAATCAAAAAATTTCAATTTATGTTTCCTCAATTAATTTAAAACATACACACTGTCTCTGTGGGTTCGATCCCAAAATTTTATTATACTAAATTTTAATTAATTGAGTAGAATAACTTGGGTTTTATAAATTTTTCTTTTCATATTACTTTAGGGAATTAACGATGCCCTATAGAGCTATCAAATTTATAAAATATTTGTGGATGATTTATCTCTATTAAAAAAATGAAAACAAACAAAATTCTAAAAACTCGGGTTGCCTCTCAGAAGAACTTGTGTTTACCATCATTGGCTTGACCTTACCTCCTTAAGCTCAGGTGATTGCCGGTAGGAAAGAGGTTACCTAATATGGATCTAAAAAATATCAAATCCCAAATTCCTCAGTATTAATTGGTCTCATCCCTTTCTCAGATACTAACTTCACTCTTCTGTTATTGAAAACCATTTCTATTTACATGTACCCAATCCAAAAGTTAATAGTCCTTATTGAAAAATTAAATAGAATTTCACTGACTACCCAAACTTGTTCTCCTTATTTTAATTCTTCTTGAATGATAGTCCCTCCACTATCTTTATCTCTTTACATTACTTTCTTATCTTTCTTCATCTTTTTCATACTTTCTTATTCACTTTCTACTGTAGCTATTTCATCTCTTATTCGATGGACAACAGCATCCTCTTCTTTCATCAAATCATCTCTTGAAAAATCATCGACAACTTCATCTAACTTTTGCATCACCCGGTGAAAATTTAACTTTACTTATGATCCTCCAACTCTTAAACTCATCTCTCTATTGTGAACATCAATCAGTTCACTTCCAATATCTATGAACGGTCTTCTCAAGATTATTGGGTGCTTCTCTTCATCCATGTCCATCACAAGAAAATCTTCTAGAAAATAGAACTCATCTAATTTGGCGATGACATCTTCAAGTATTCCTCAAGGAAGTCTCATTGTTGTATCAACTTGTTGAATCATAACTTGATTAGGTTCCATATCTTTCAATCCTAAGCTTTTAATGTTTAATATGAAATTATATTTACACTGGCACCTAAATAACATAAATCTTTACCAAAATCATTAGTACCAATGGTAATTGTAATGGAAACAATAACTAGATCACATTGTTTCTTTGGTAGGATACTTGAAACAACTACTGAAATTTCTCCTTCCAGTGGAATGTTAGCTAATTCTATAATCTTCTTCTTGTTCATCACCAACTCATTCATGAACTTTTTATAAATAGTCATGTTTTCTATTTCCTCAGAAAATGAAATGTTGATGTGTATCATTTTTAAAATCTCTAAAAATTTTGTTTCTTCTCATAAATATTCACCTACTTCACCTAATATGAAAATGGTAGTGGTGGTTGGTATGGTGGTGGTGCTTCTTCATCACCACATTTATCAACTTATTGGTGATTTTCTTGAATTGCTTCAACTTGTTGTTGTTCTTTTTTTCCTCCAAATTCATTGTCAATTCCTCATGTATTATTTCCAATTATCAGTAATACAGATTTCACATCTGCATGAGGATGGTATTCTGGACATCTTGGAAGCTCTCCTCTTTGTATTTCTCTATGTTTCTCGATAATCTGACCAATTTGAAATTATAAGTTTTCCATTTTATCTTGTTGAATTTGGTGGGCTATTTTTTAGTTCCATGATTGCATTTACATGATCTCTTGAGCATGCAGTCAACTCTTTATGTGCATCTCTAGTTCTAGTTATAAATATTACAAGAGTCTCCTCCAGTGAATGTACTTGACTGGTCAGTGTTCTCCCTTGTTATTGAGGTTGAAAACCTTGTTGCCTCAGATGAAATGCTTGGCCTTGATTTTGATTATTTTGTGGTTTTTGTGGCCTCTATACCTATTCATAATTTTGATGATTAAAATATAAATAATTAACATCTTCGCAATACATTCCTTGGGGATTTTGGTGGGTCATCATCGCATCCATATTTTTTGTCGTAGACTCCATTTGAGCAGCCATCCATCTATCATCAACCATGTTCACTCTTTATGTTCTCCCTTATGCTAGTTTCCATTGAAAACTTTTGTTGGAAATCTCCTCCAACAACTCATAACTCTCCTCGTGTGACTTTATCATTAGAAATCCTCCTATAACAGCATCTACTATGGAATGATTTCCCTATGAAAATCCTTTGTAAAATGTTGGTATTAATATCAACATATTGATTACTTGATGAGGACATCATCTTATAATTCCAATAAACTTTTCATATGAACTATATAAATATTATTCATTTAACTACTCAAAATTTACAATGCTTACCTACAAATCTATATATTTTTAGGGTGGTAAAAACAATGTTTAAAACTTATTTACCAGATCCTCCCATGTTATAATTGAATGTGGGGGAAGACTTTGGATCCACTCATGTGCTATGTCCTTCAGTGAAAATTTGAATAAGTGCAATCTCACTACATCATTTATGATGTTTTGGAATTGTAATGTGTCAAAAATATCCAAGAAACATCCAATGTGCGAATTTGGGTCCTCATGAGGTAGCCCGGTGAATTATAGTGAATTCGTGATTATCTTAATGATCGCTAACTTGATTTAAAAATGTTGAGAAGTCGTTACAGGTATTAGAATGCTTGAGTTGACCCCCATGTTTGAAGTTACTCCATAATTGATCATTCCTTATGCCCTTGATTTATTCCTTGAATTTTTGGCTCAGTTCTCAGGCCCATCTTGTGCTTAGCTAAATGAAATTTCTCTCTTTCATCCATGTTTCTATTTTCTTACTCTACTTACTCTTTTTCTTTCTTCTACTGGCATAGTGTTTTTTCTAATTTGGGGTCATACAAAAGATATTCTATTTTTTCCTTCCCATGAGTGGAGTATTCGTGCAACGGTTTTTTTCCTGAAACTACAGCACGACAGGACTGAGTGTAAAATAAAGAATTAATATAAAAACAAATATTTAAATTCCTAATTCATTTAAGAATAGAAAATATCCCCAAAAATAGAGAAAATTCGATATCCCTATAAAGAATCGTTAATTCCCTATGGTACTATGTAAAAAAAATTTATAAAAACCAAAAAATGATACTCAATTAATTAAAATATAGTATAAGGAAAGTTTAGGATCGAAACCACATAGACAGTGTGTATGTTTTAAATTAATTAAGTAAACATAAATTGAAATTGTTTGATTCATTTGAAGGAAAGAAAAATAATACCAGTGATGATTGGGTTGAAATTCAATATGATGGACATTCCAGGTTCAGTAATTTTTAGGTCTGTGTGCAAGGGATTCAATTGATATGGGTTTATTTAGGTTTTATGTTGAAATTGGGTTACCAGATATCCTTGGTCTTGGTAAACCACCCTAATCCTATGATTTCACCTTTGGGGTGGTTATATACTTGGTGTAATCACAGATCTAGTTGACCCAAAACCTTGTTTAAACATAATTTACATAATTTTCATAATGGTCATGTTCAAAATAATCCAATTAATTGATGAAGTTAAATAAAAAACTCCAAACGCGAAAATGGTCATGCAATAAGAATAGTGAGAGATTTAGAATTGAATAACCATTTGTAGCTACCCAAAACATAAATAGAAATAGAAATAATGCTCTTGAACACATCCCCCTACAATCACGTCACCTGAAACTAAGTAAAAAAATTGATCATGATGAGAGCAATCAACATGGGTTCCTGAGGAAGAATTTCAGTGAAGAGGGGATCTAGAATGTCACTCTATTGTCTGTTGTTGTCGCACTTGATCTTGTTTGTCCCAGAGTATGTAATAAGTTCAGTAGAGGCATGTATTTATAGTGTTTTTTCATCCAAACCTATGGCATGGCATCATTAATTGTATTATTCCCATCCAAATTTCATTGGTTGACTTTAACTCATGTCACGTCATGTAATAGAGACACACAACGTGTAATTACAGTTAACAGTGTGTACCATAGTAATTACTTATCCAATGAAAACTTTACTCCCCAATGAATTCATGACATGTAATTACATTACATGTTGTGTAATCTTTTTGCTTCATTTTCTAGCTTCGCTTCATCTCCAAAAATTTGGTGTCTCGCCGCTTTGCATCTCTCGCAGCATGAAGGGTCCTTTTGTTCATATTTCTCCCATTTTCATTCTCTTTTCATAAATTAGTTGTTTCCTTCAAAAAATCACACAACAAGTAAATAAATTCAAAAATTGGAAAGATTAATCAATTAAATACAAAAATAAGTACCTTAAAATACTTTAAAATATATGTATGAAATACACTTATCAATTTCCCACACAATTAAATTCAACCTTTTCCTCAAGGATGGAATCTCAATATACTACTAAGGATGCTCACATTACCATGATTAAAATTAAATTTCAACAAAAACAATTTATTAAATGGAAAATTAAATGTTTAATAATAATATAGGATAATTCATCAATGCCTCGTTTTTCATGGAAACAAGCCAATAATGTATTTTACTTTTCCTCTTTTGAAATAGCCATGATTTTTAATTCATCCATATTAATTTTTCAATTCATAATTAATATTCATGCCACTTCCAATTTACCTTACTTTGAATTTTTCCACTCATCATCAGGGTAAAAATGTATATAGAATTCAGCACATGCCTCAAAAACATGTAACTTACCATAGGCTTGTGAGGCATCTAACATCTACACCGTATAAAGACAAAGTCACAATCAATAAATAGGGCTACACCATGAAGGTATAAATGACTCTCAGGCTTTAGAGTAGGTATGTAAATGATATAAAAATTAAGGATTAAAAAGGAGGTTCAACTTGAAATCATTTTTCCTTATATCAAAAATAGCACAATAAATATCTCCTTTTACAAATTTCATCTCCCTTCCCCCTAAAAATCTCAAAAAATGCTCATGATACATGTAAGTGTAATGATAGAATCATCATATCTTGATCACTTTTTTTCTTCTCAAAATTATTATATTTTTTCAAAAGTTATGTTTAGGAAAAATCTCACATCCACCACCTAACCATATACGATCAAAAAATTATTGGTTTGGAAAATGGTGACTTTTGATCCTCCCAAAACAAAACGCATTTTTTCATTTTTTTTTCTTTTAAAAATTATTATTTTATTAGAAAGAGAGGTGAATAAAGACTGATAATGAAAGATACATGGACTTTCCCCAAGCCATAGTGAATAATCCCTTAGCAAAATATCCGTAATAAAGTATATATCGGTACACCCAATAAAGTTCCTCCCCAAAATTTATTCTCTTAAATATCATGAAAAATATTTAAAGGATGGTACGAATCGAAAATATAGACTTGTTATATGGCTCATTTCATAAAAACTAAATTCATGGCTTCTACAGGCTTAAAAAGGATTAATGTAAGATGGATCTCAGGATAAGGGATATCAATAATTAGGCCTAAATAATTTTAAAAGTTATTATGTTCAGTCTAGCTTCAATAAGATGAAAATAATGTTCTAGAAGAAAACATGGTCTAGTTTCTCAAGAAATATACTATAGAAAGAATGGGAAATATTGGCTCAATGGATGTCTTAGGAATGAGATGAATGGTGGGACAATCACTTATGGTAATGCATATAAAAAATTAAATAAATTAATGATAATATAAAAAATTCAAAACATGGCCAATTCTTAGGAAAAATTAATTTACAATGATTAACATGATCCTATAAGTAATAATTTATTAAATCCTAATACACATGTTTATCTCTACTAATTCTTTTTCCAATTTTTCTCATTCAAATTTATTAATAAAGAAATCTAAATACACAGCATGATAATTGTCCTAGGTATTTTATGTATCTTAGTTCATTTGATTAAAGAATGAATCTAGTGTGGGGTATGAAATTGGAAATTACAAACATCAAATTAAATATGTGGAGTACAGTATAAAATTATAGAATTGAAACACTTAATCCCCTTGTAAATTGAAGCATTAAACATGGGTTGTATTGGTTCTGTATGAAACATTTCATGATGTGTCAATTCCCTTCACTTCTTATCCATCTTCTTACTTCTACCTTCTACCTACTTTTATGGTCCTACAAAAATAAAAAATAAACAAGTGATATCATTTTCCATTTAATTTATAATGTACTAGGTTTAGAGAAAGATTCTAGTAATTTGGAATCTATTATGAAGGATCGAAATCAGATAGGATTTGAACAAGGATGTCTAAAATAACTTGGAAAACGGATTGAAATTGGAATTTTAGAATTAGTTCCATTATAAAGGATGACACATATCCTTGATTTTATTACTTCCATCATGTTTGTAGTAAATGAATCTATAAAATAGAATGTTGGATGAATTCCCATTTCCTCCGAATTTGGATTTCGTAAATTCTCAGGGTTCACTAATCGTATTGATTTGGGAACCCCCATCACAAAATGATTAAATTATTAGAAAATATTGGCATTAAGGAAATAATAAGGACCTATTTCAGCTAAATGGACAGTGTTTTCAACCATTAATAATGTTGTGGACTCCACACATTTAAATAATGATCAGCATATAAGTAAAATATATTTTGGTAATAGTGTTTCAGATAATCTTAAAGTGGTAATTCAGGTTTTGACTTATAACTCCTTTTTCACATTAGATCTATTGGATGATTATATAAATAAGATTGGTCCTCTATAGTTGGTAAATTGTAACAGTTTTGGTAAGAATCTAGGTAACACTAAAATTATGATCGTGATTATATTCAGTGAAAATGTCACTTTGGATGAGGAATCTAATGATCAGATGAACTTGTGGAAATTTCTAAAACCAATACAAGGGGATGATGACCATAAGGTATGAGTGTTCAAGTATATCTTCATAATATTGGTAACCAAGTACAATCTTAAACTTAATGATTGAATTATCTATGTTTTTAGTTATTTACTTTTAATGTCATTGAATTTTTTTATGGATATACGATATGTTACAATCTCTACTTCAAACATGAATGGTCGATTTTAATTCTTTTTTTAGAGCTACCTATAACTATCCTTTGGTTAATATAGTTCTATATACATTTCCACACCTAGTTTTAATTACACCAGGGGTCAGATTGAGGTAACTAAGTTGAACAAAACTATTGTTTGGTTGATCCAATCCTTGAATAATTGTTCTTCTTTGATAAAAAAATATTGTGTTTTAGGTATATGACTACTACAAGTGGATTTCACATGTCTGGATTCTTTTAGTTTGAAAATTTGATTTTATTGTTTTTTTTTTACTTTGTTCAGGTAACATTTATTTTCGGATGGCTGATAGTTGGAATTTCAACCACTATCCTCACTACTTTATAGTTTTCTCTTTTTAATAATCGGGTAGGATCCTAGATTATGAGGTTCCACGCTCAGTGCATTATATTATATATACATATAAATATGTGTGTGTGTGTGTATTTGTGTGTGTACGTGTGTGTGTTTTTATGCATAAAATACAAATAATTATAAATAAATTTACAAATATATTTATTAAAAAATATGAAAATATATAATTTATAAAGAATTATTGATAAATATTATATATATATATTGTTTAAATGACACAGACTTCCCTAATAGGAACACAAAAATAAATATTGTGAAAAGAATTATGATTTGTAAATAATAATAAAAATATGAGAAGAAGAAGTAAACAATTGATACAAGATCATAAACAATGATAAAATGTTGATAAGTATAGAACATAGATGATTTATGTGAATTATACCACCTTGGTCCTACGTGCAAGATAAGAACACCATAATCATAGTTAATTATAATAAATAATGAAATAAGAATATGCATACAAACATAGAATAGGCAACCTAAAGAAAAAACACATGGGCCACATAATAGATCCAAGAATCAAGTCCTTATAGCCCCAAAACATGATTTGAAATCAAGAAAATAATACGATGTACACAAACATCCTAGAAGAATGCACTCAAACAACCACACACCTAACAAAAACAAGAATCAAAAAAAGTGTTGTTCTGAAGAAATAAATACACATGAAATCTTAGAAACCCAAACCTAAACCTAGAACCTGGAGTAATTCTCATCCAAAGAGATGAAAAAAACTGTCAGAACTAAAAATCCTTGAAGGAATTACGGTCCAGAAAAATATTGTATTATTGAGCCCCCTATCATATATCTTTACCAGATCATGGGTGTGTTGAAGCCATTAAGTGGGAGGTCCTCCCTCTTTTAAGAGCTCTTATCTCTTGGAATTAAAAAAAGTAGAAGAACTGCTGCTCTCATAGATCAAAATTCCAAAAGTGCACAGGTGAATCAGGTGATAGGGGTAATAATGACATATATGGTAGTAGGTTAGATGATTTGTTAAAATTAATAGATGAGTCAATACATGCATTCGGAAAATACCAAATGATGTGTACTGTGAAAATAGGTTGGCATAATAACTTTGAATGACATTAAGGATGCATGTAAGAAGTGGAGTAGAAGGGTCACAAATGATGTCGATACCCCCCCCCCCAACAAAGTGAAAACAAACACATGAAGAAACATAAATCACACCACCATTATCCCTTATGTCAGTCTTCATCAATATCCAAGAACGTACATCAAATCAGCACCAATATGAATCCATAGAACCAAGAAAGACGTGGGGACCTGACCTAGAATTAAAGCTCTCCCAAATTCCAAACATTCATCCTAGCCTAGCCTTTGTGCACACCCAGTGAGCCTCAGATCTAGGGTTATTGGTGGGATGGGGGAAACCGACTACCACTCTTCGTATCCCACATACATCGATGATTCCCTACTGTTGTGGAAGATGAAAAGAGATGAATGTGAAAACAAACAACAAAGTGAATTCACAATAGAAATATACTTTATTTCCCTTGAAAACATGAAAATTTTAATTTTAATGTGTAGCTATCAAAAAATTTGTGTAGATAATAAATAATGAAACTATAAATTTATAATAAAGAAATTTCAAAATGGAAAAACCACAGGACCTGGTCTAGAAATATTAATTCACTAATAATGAAAAGTGTATAGACAAGACTCTCAATGATGTACAGGATCTCAAAAATATTACTATGATAAAATAGCGGATCAAAGTTAGAAACTAGATGCAATTAAAAAGCATCTGAAAATGAATAACCCAACCTAATAAAGAAACCCAAATAGATCTAATAGTAAAGAGAAAGTTTTCACTATCTGAATAAAATGTGTAGATGAAAAATTCCAGGGTTCAATCAAAGATAATATTAAATTAAATCCAATATTACCTAAATAATTTCTCCATTTTCATATCTGAAAACTACTTCCTAAAACACTAACCCCACTGCACCTTGGTATGGAAGAGAGTTGGAATGAAAGACGAGAGTCCAAAATCTGAAAATTTATACTCATAAATATCCTATAACTCCCCTAAAATATTAAAATTATGTTTAGTTAAGGATTCTTTTAGGGTCCTCACATATGGAGGACCTCTAATATACTCCCCCTTCGACTCAAGTAGGGATCAGCTCCAACCCTGAAATCATTTGGACTGCCTCAAATTTATGTCTGGGTAAAATATTTTTCAACATGTTTGAACTATTATCATTAGTGTGGATCTTCTAAATCCCTAATACTCTTGAATAAAGGAAATCATGGATCCAATTATACCGAACATCGATATGTTTTGACCCTCTATGAAAAGTGGGATTCCTTCCCAAAAAATATCACTCTAACTATCACAAAATAAAATATACATGTCCTGATTAATATTGAGTTCTCAGATAGAATCTTCCATCCAAAACAAAAATTCATTCTTTTTTATCTACAATAATATCAGTCTTTGAGGTATATAAAGTAACACATCTCTACAATCTAGACTACCATGATATTTTTTTCCTATAAAAGTGATCAAATAGCATGATGTATACTTCCAAGGATCCATATCTCCTTCCATATCTGAATTTTTAAAGCCACAAATCATAGGTTCTCCATTTCCAAAACATAATATTATATATGAAGTACCACAAAGACAAAAAACACTTCACTACTCTCAAATTCTCTCTACCTAAATTAGATAGAAAACAAAAGACCACACTAAATACATGAGTGATAAGAGGTTTACTAGATACCATTGCATTCATAAAATAGACAATGGTAGATGAATATGGTATATGCTAAATCTTTTATCTCTCTTCATCAATAGAAGGTGAGTGACTATAACTAATCTTAAAATGTAACAGAAGAGGGTTAGAAACCAATTTCTCTCTAGCTATAGAAAATATCTAAATAACTTTCTCAAAATACCACTCCAGAGATAACCATAATTTATTGGTCTCTCTATCATGGGAAATCGACATTCCAAAAAAATTTCTTGTTGGCCCCAAGTATTTCATCATAAAATATTGGAAAAGATATTTCTTCAATATGTCTATTTTAGAAGCATCATGTAATAAAATGATCATATTATCATCTTAAATCAATATTATAATAAATTTATCATCAGTAAATATCTAAACAAAAACACAATAATCTGATGATGTATTCTTAAAACCCTTATGAAAAATGATTGATTCAAACTTCTTATACGACTATCGTAGAGTTTTATTCAGACCATAAAAACTATTCATTAATGTATATACATAATTCTATTTACCTATTTCAAAAATACCCTCTTTATTCTCTATATAAATATCCTCCTCTAAAATCTTTGTGGAGGAAATTTTTCCTCACATCCATCTTCTTAGTCTAAATATCCAAACCAAGAACAACCCAAATAGACTAAATTTTGACAATAAGTAAAAAATATCATCAAAATCAATACCTTTTTCTGAAGGAATACATTAATAACTAACCTTTACTTGTATCATGGAACAAAATAGGATTATTAATGTTTAATCCAATAAATCCATCAATTTTTCATATCTCTCTTACCTATAGGTAACATCACCTGCTCAAAATTTTAGTTTTCACGCAATTATATCATCTCATCATATGTTATTGTATCCCATCTGTCCTTCTATTCACTTTCTATCACCTCATCAAAATATTTTACTACTCCCCCATTATCAAGAAGAACATGCTCATTAGGTTAATACCAAGTAGAAATTTTACAATGGTAAGATGATCTCAAGAGTGGAACTATGGGTTAAATAATAATCACTATAATTGAATCATTAGAAAAAAAAAGGTGCATAAGAAACATCAACTCTAACTTTTTCACTATGAAAATCATTCTTCACATTAACACAATTATAATAATAAAAAAATGAGGTAAATTTGAATCAAAAATATCCTCAAGACTGAAAACACAATCAGAAGTTATATTTTCTCTATTATCAATGTTTGTGATTTTCTGATCTTCCATTAATATTGAATCACATATCCATAAAATATTATTTAAAATAGTATCATAGGACCTATATCCAAAATCATTATGTCTATATCCAATAAATATAAATTGATGTAACTTACCATCTAGCTTTGACTTCTTAGATCCAGGCACATGAAAAAAATCCTTACAACTAAAAAAATATAAGTGATCATACCTAATCACTTTTTTGTACCAAAAATTATCATAAGTGTCTATATTCAATGATACCATGGATAATAAATTGATAATATTTATGGAAGTAAATAAATCTTGATCCCTGAAATATCCATAAATAATTTCTTCTGATAGAAAACATCGAACTCTTTCTATAAAATTCATGTTCATATGATCATCTAAACTATTTAAATAATGTGTCTTGGGAGGTGTCTTCTAATTTTGAATACCTTATTGTATGAAATAATGATCAAAAGGACCACAATATTCACCCCCATTGTCAATGAAAATACATTTCAACTTCTTATAATATTCCCTCTCAATTGAAACCTAAAAATTCATAAAAATAATGATCACCTGACTTTTGTAATTCAAAGAAAAAAACCCAAAGCTTATATGAGTAGTCATCAATAAACGTCACAAAATAAATACCACCACTAAATCTCTTAGACATTAAAAGACCAAAAACTTTATAATGTACTAATTAATGTTCCTATTACTTCCTATGGAAATGATGACTATTGAAATTGTCTCTACACATTTTTTGGCTAATACAATTATCGCACATGCCCAATTTGACACCCTTTAAACTTGAAATAAAAGTTATATTGGCCAAACAACCAATCCCCTTATCACTAATTTGGTTGAGCCTCTTATTCCATTTCTTAGACAAAACACTACAATCAAGAACACAAGAAATCTCATAAGAAAAAGAATATATAGTCCATTATGTACTTGAATTCTTCTTTCCTAGATCCACTATTAAGGAACCCTTGGAATGCATCCATTTTCCTTCAACAAAAGTAATTTTAAAACCATTTTCATAAAAAATGATAGTATAAATAAGATTTATAAAAGCCTTGGGTGCATTTCGAACATCCAATAAAATCATCTTAATTCGTATGCTTGTATCTAAAAAAACTATCCAGATTTCTAAAACATTAGTATGATCATCATTACCCATACTAAAAATCCCAAAATTACCTGGTCTATAAGATATAATGAACTCCTTCCTTCATTTCACATGAAAATAGGCACCACTATCAATAACCCAACAAGAACCATCAAATGAAAAATTAATGGTATAATAAAAATAACATGATCACCCCCTATAGTGGTGGAAACACGGTCATCTCCATCACATTTTTTCTTATATTTATTTTCCTTCAATATTTTTTCTCTTTCAATCATATATCAAAACTTTTTAGCATGTCCTTTCTTACTACACTGATGAAATTCAAATTTTCTCTACTTTGACATAGATTTTCTTCTTCCTTTTCCCTTTCCTTGACTCCTCTATCCCTAATTATTTTCATAACATATACTCATGTTCTTTGTGACTATAATATATGATGAATATTTTTCTTATGTACGTCTCCTGATCTCTCCATTC
Organism: Viscum album; assembly: GCA_963277665.1. Lineage (NCBI taxonomy): Eukaryota > Viridiplantae > Streptophyta > Magnoliopsida > Santalales > Viscaceae > Viscum > Viscum album. The sequence goes on from OY728119.1 coordinate 1,896,584,852, forward strand.
AAAATAGTAGACTTAACAAAACTGAACTTGATATCACTATTAGAAACAAAACCATTTAGAGTAATTATCCTGTGATTCTTTTAATGTATTAAGAAACAAAAGCACTAAAATATAATCTTTAAGAGTAATATTCATACCAGATAATTGATCAAAACAATCATGAAATTCAATCAAGTAGTTATAAAAAGATGCACCTTCTTTTTACATCAAATTCATCACCAATTTGAGGAGAACCAATTTCTTGTTTCTTTTCTTGGAAGCATAAGTGTTCTCAAGATTGTCCCATAATGTTATGGAATGATATATTTTGATAATATGGTTTTTTATGTTGACTTAAACCCACTGAGAAATGAAAATAAAAATCACCTCAATATCAAACTCCCATTCTTCATCAGACAGTCATTCAGGATTCTTGGTACCAAACTCCAGTATATGAATTCTCTGGAAAAAAGAATATCCTTTATTTATAATTTCTATATATGGTATTTTTTAATAATAAAAAAACATCTAACTGTAATTCAGTTCCATAATTTATCTTGAAAAAAAACTAAAACCTCTGATACTAGAAGTTGGGAAAGATGACAACTAAAAAACAAGGAAACGGGCAACCAGGTGAACCCAAAAAAATATTTTTTCCCCTTTAAAAAGTCTATAAAAAAAATTAAATCAGATTTAAAACTACTAAAAAATATTTATAGAAATTAAATGATTGAAATAGAAATTTTTTATGATAAAAATCTAAAAGGGATAACCAACGAGACCTAGTCCAGAAAGCATAATCCACTAATAATGAAGATAACACATAAGAGTCTCACAATGATGTGTGGGATCTCAAGAATAATACTATTATAAATATTGTGTTAAAGGAAGAAATAATATGTAGTTTTAAAGAATCCTGAAATGAATAATTCATCCAAATTAAGAAGCCCAAATAGATTTGACCATGAAGAGAAGGTGTTTACTATCCAAATAAAAGTTGAAAATAAAAAAATTAAGGATTGGATCAAAGAGAACTACATATGAAAGCTAATTATACCCAATTATTTCTCTAGTTATAGATTCAAAAATCTATTCCTAAAACCCTAATTGTACTGTGCCTCTAGAAGGAAGATATCTAGCATAAAAAAAGAGAGTCTGATATCCAAAAAATTGTTTTCCTCAAACTGTCATAATTCCAATCAAATATTTATATCTATTTTTGGTTTTTCAATTAAGGATTCCCATGGGTCCCCATGTTATGATGAACCTAAAAATCTATGGTGTCTCATCTCATCTTGCATCCCTACCATGCCTACACCTCAATCCTTCCATCATCTCATTCCTCAATGTTTTCTCATCACGGTCACCTTTTAAGTGATCCAAAATGAAATCATGGGGGTGGAGAAGAAGTGTCATCCCCATCAAGGATCACATTTTTTCTCACACATGAGGGAACTGTGATTTGGGTTTATTATCTTTTATCATGTGGTTTTGGAACTTTTAGTCAAGAATGGAATAGTTATCACCACCACTCTTTACATCCCACATGCGTCGATGCATCCTTATCATGCAATATCATATCGCACCTCCCAACCACCCCACCATGCCTCTTCCTTAATATATTTTTAATATTCCCCTTCCTCCATCTCCTATCTTATATAGGTCACCATTGAGGTGATCCAAAATCAAATCATGGGAATGATAATAGTGCTATAGATGATGGTAGACACCGGTAACATATCCAACACTACTTCAATTTTACATTATAGAAAAAATGAAATACATATTTTATTTGAAAACTAAAACCAAAAATATTTTTATTTTTATATAAACCAGATATAAAAATGTATAAATATGTATACATAAATTAAATTTTCCATGATGGCATTTATCAGTGCCTTTTTAGAATTGTTAAAGTGGTTTATTTTATCAGTTCTAACTAAAGCACTGATAAATGGAAATAGGTTACATTTTATCAGTTCATTTTTTAGTTCTCATAATCGATTAATTTATTAATTCTTTTAGTTAGCAATGAAATAATTTACCCCCTGATCAGCATTTTTTATCATTGATAATGGATAGTTATGAATAAACACAAATTTTTATTATTGATCCTATTAAATTAAATTTAAACTCCATTGAATTCCACAATGGAGATAATAATTATCTTTATCAAGAAAAATTTTGAAAAATTCTAATTTTTTTAAATCATGATATTTTTAAAAAAAATCACTAGTATAAAAGAAGGGTACCTAACATTGTTAACCCTAAACCCTGTAACTTAATCTCTAAAACATAAAACCTAAAACTTAAACCATATACCCTAATCTATAAACCATAAAACATAAACCATAAACCTTAACTATAAAATAATAACCCTAAAATATATATAGTAAACCCTATAATCTAAACTCAGATCCCTAAACCCTAAACCCTAAACCATATGTAAGATGATACTTGACATAATAAGCCACTCTTCAGATCAAAATCATCACCATTTCCTGCCACAAATTCATGTTAATTTATAACTAGTGATTATGAGACATGTCTTCTTATAATGAGGAAGATTATCTGGAGATTTTATTGAATTGTGTTTTTTAATACAGTCTTCATAACATCCCTTTACCGTTTTGACAGGTATTTCTTAAACCTTGTCTTAGTTTTTCCTTTTCATTATTGGGGTAGTGTGGGGTTTGGATTGGGAGGATACTTATAATAGTGAATTCATAGATTTTTTGGATTATTACCTTCAAATTAACTTTTCATGTAGACTACCAGAGGGTTAAACATTGTGTAACAGGCTTACATGTCATGTAATGGTCCTGTAAAAAGGTCATGTTTAGCTTCATGCTATGATGGGTACACATCATGAGTTGTAACTACACATCATGATGGAATTAATGATTAGTTTTTTATTTTGATCTTTGTAATTTAAGTTGAGGTGATTTGTTTTTTGGTGGATATGGGATTTAAAGGGTTCGTGATGTGTATTGGTATTACACATCATGCAATACCTCGACTGTGTTTTTTTAAACAGGCAGTGTGGCTAGTTATTTCATTTCCCTCCACTCCAGACTCATCTTCCTTGACCTAATTCGTTCTATATGCGATATTGAACCTTTCCAGCCCTATTGAATCCTTTCATTTAGCTTTGGATCATTGTTATGCTTGCGGTGTGTTTTTCAGGTAAGTATTCTCCCTCATTCTTTGTGTTTCTCTCCTCCTCTCTTGTTCCTTCAATGGATCATCTTGGAATTGACTGATTTGTACCCTCTAGTGTTGGATCATTCTTTTAGGTTGATTTTCTAGGTCTTCTTTACCTTCATTCTCATTGATGGGTGTCATTTTGAGTTTTGAGTTTTAGGAATAGGTAGGTGGTTCCATCCCTATTATCCAAATGGATTATTCCTAAATTGCATGATTTATTTCAATTTATGATTTAAATTCGATTTCTTACATTTCATTTTAATTAAATTGATAAATCTGATTCCAGTGAATCAGGATATTTAAAATGGTTTTGGCATGGAAATTTTGAAAACCCCCAATTCTATTGAATTGGGTTGTGTTTATAGAAATTGGTTGATTTAAATTGTTGAATTTAAATTTTGTATTTTCTGTAAATTATTTAAATTATATTTTTTAATTTAATTGTGGAAAATGAATTGTTAAAAGGATGGGATTGGTTTTGAATTTATTTGAAACTTGTAAAAATATCTTAAAATGATTTGATAGAAACCCAGTGGTTTTATCTTATGAAAAGGATATTTTTTTTTATTAAAATCCATTTTGGTTTTAAATGGAAAAATTGGAATTTTAAAAAAGAATAATGTTATTTAATTTTATTTTAATCAGTCTTAAAATAATTTACCCTTCATGTAAGATCACATACAATCCTTAGGTAGTTGTTGAGTTATTTAGATACACTTTACACTATTACAGCATTCTAAAACATACATGTGATGGGTCACATCCCCGATGGGAGGGTGACGAGTCACCTCTAGCCAATGTTAAGGGGACATGAGTGCACTCATTTTTCTAAAATCACTTAGAGAGAGAAGAATCCTATAGTTGGTTAATACTATCATACCTAATTGAAAGATGACCATGTTTCTTTCTTGTTTATTTATATATGAGATATAAATGTATGACAATGTTGTAAAACTTCTTTACATAATTTTTCTAGATTTATATAAACTTTTTTTAAGCCATTGTTATAGAAATATTTCATCTCTTGTAAAGTAGATCATATTCTTTAAAAGTATTTTTCCATCATTTTGAATTTTATAGCATGTTTTTTTAAATATTATCTTGAATTTCCAAACCATATTATTTTGAAAATTGAAATATTTTCTTTGGATGATCTATATTTGGAATCTGTTATGGAATATTTAGTGGTATACTATTGGGCATAGGCTCACACCCTACTTTTTCATTTAGGTGTTTATATACTTTTGCCTTCCATGTTTGAGCAAAGGGAACAGATCTCTTGGAGGTGGATCCAGCTGTTGAGCTTTGAACATTGTGAGTTGTGTCCTTGGGGACCTTGCACTTGTTTTCCATATTTTTTTGTTTTTGGGTTTTAGTAATTTTGGCCTTTTATACCTTGTTGTATTCTGGTACTTTACTCCCAGTGGAGTTTCTACTATATGCATATTGATTTGCTTGTCTTACTTCTATTATGTCTTGTGGAAAAATTATTCCCACTTTCACATTGTATGATTCAAGGTGCTAGTCCCCAACCTTTGGGGATTGGGAAGGCCCTTTAGGCTATTTCAGGGTTGTATCGGTTATCAGGTTACCATGGTACATGGGCTATTTTGTGAAAAAGTTGTATTAATTAAGGTTGTGTAGCTTTTTTCTTGAAGTCAATATGCATTTTTGATATCTTTTCGAGATGTAGGAGGTAGTTATGATTGAGTATATGGCCATCTCTCACTGCAATGAACCTTGAGTCGTTAAGGGTGGTCAGGGAAGGAACTCTTATGGATTATTTCTAGTCCTTTCCCTTTTCTGATTTGGATATAGTGGAATCCAAATCTAGTTGTTCCATATGTTGGAAATAATTTTCTTTGTGGATCTATTTAAGTGTTAATATAATGCCTTCCTTCTATCTACTAATTTTGTGTAGTTTCATGCCTCTGAGAAGATGCACAAATCAGATCTAGGAGGAAGGTTATACTTAACAATAGCAAGTGAATCCTCTAGTGGACCCAAATATAGTTGAGGTAATTGTTCACACTATCCATGATCTGGGGCAGGCACCACCTCAAGTTTCTGTTTAGAATCTAGTTGTGGATCCTTGGGGGTGTTATTTAGAATCAATCTCAATATTTACTTCACTAGAAGCAACCCATTTTTAAAGTCTCCACTAATCCTCAATAGAAAAGGAATGGTTGAGAAAGATAGAATGTCTGTTTGAGTTCTTGGAAATACCATATGTGATCAAGGTAAAGTGTGCCACCTTTATGATGGATGGACCAAGCAGGAGATGGTGGGACTTGATGGTGATGAAAAAGAAACATGAGGGATTAGAGTGGAAGGAATTCAAGGTTCTTTTTATCATCTAGTTCTATCCAGATTCAATGGTGTTAGTTAAGGCTGTAGATTTTTTCAATCTTGAGTAGGCCGACATAACTGTGACTGGGTATTTAAATCGCTTTGTTGAGCTGGTGCAGTTTTCTCCTGAGATTGTATCTAATTAAAGGATAAAGGATCAATGGTTTGAGTTATTACTTTGATTAGATATACATTCTTAGGTTTTCAGGCTAAAGCTGCCCACTTATGTCGATTTGTTGGATAGGGTGATGATGGTTGAGATGGACCTGGCTGGAAAGTCATGGTTGATAGGAGTTCCTTTTTCTCCTAGTGCAGAGTTGGTTCCTTCAAAGGAAAATGGAATCATGGTGGTTCTCAAAGGAAGAGTCTTTACAGAACTCCTACAGCTCTAGGAGGAAGTTCTTTGACTTTCTATTAGTGTGGAAATCTAGGACATTATTAGAGGGTTTTCTTTGAGGAACCCAAGAATTTTAGCTCATGTGGATGTTTAGGGAACTTATAGATATCCTTCCATCATTTATCTACTCTTCGTAGTGGAGAAGGATCATCAGCTCCTCCCAAAACTATAGGAAAATCAGATGATTCATGTACAAAAGGGTTCTAGCCAAAGGAATCCAGAATGAAGCTTCTTCACGCAGTGGAAGAGTCTCCAGAGGAAGCAAACATGGTTCCAGTGACCGTGAGAGGTACCATTACTATAGAATTTCCATTATTGACTACTCTATTTGATACTAGTGCATCTCATTCATTTATTTAAACCTATATTGTTAATCTTATTAATCATCCTATGAAGAAACTATCTTATGCAATGGATATTACTACACCCCTTGGTACGTAAAGAGAGTAGGGTCTTTGTAGTCCCACTTGTGTCTTATCTCTTTTAGATGTCTAGATTTATTGGAGTTTTATAGTTCATGATATGAAATCTCTTAACGTTATATTTTGGATGGATTGGATCATTTCCAATAAATCCCAGATTGATTATTATCTTCGACTGGTCTACTTTACTACACACTGTGGTGCATCGCTTGTATTTCAAGGAGATTGAGACCCAAGATTGAGTAGAGATGGACCTTCTTATATAGAGTTGTGGAAATTGATATCAGTGTTTTATTTTGATATGGATAAGTAATATTTGAGTAATTATCTCCCTCCATTCTTCATTGAGTTTCCCGACAAGTTTCCTTCGCATTTCCCTGGTTTTCCAATGGTAAGGTAAGTTGAGTTCTCCATTGACGTAATGTATAATACTCAACTAGTTTCAATTCCCTCCTATCACATGGAACTAGTGGAACAGAAAGAGATGAATTCTCGGTTAGAATATCTTAATGATAAAGTATTTATATACCATAGTGTGTCGCCTTGGGTGGCGCTAGTTCTATTTACCAAGAGGGCTGATGGATCTCTTCACCTATTTATTGATTATTGGAAACTCAATCGAGTCATGATAAAGAACATGTATCTGTTTCCATGGATTGATGGTCTATTTGACCAGTTGAAAGGTGCATAGTGGTTTTCAAAGATCAATCTCCAGTCTAGTTACCATCAGTTGAGGATAAAAGAATTTTACATTCATAAAACCTCTTTTTGGGGAAGGTATGATCATTATGAGTACATTGGTATGCCATTTGGTTTGAAAAATGATCATTCAGTTTTCATGGATTTGATGAAAAAGATCTTCCATGAGTATCTGGATACTTTTTTGGTGGTCTTTGTGGAAAACTTCCTAAGTTACTCTAAATCCAAGCAGGAACATCTGCATCATCTGAGAATAGTTTTGTGTCTACTGAGAAGTCACCGACTCTACTCCAAGCTCTCAAAATATGATTTTTGGATTCGGGAAATTATATTCTTGGGACACATGGTGTCTTAACAAGGTATTTTAGTTGATCCTGAGAAGTTGAAGGCTATTATGACTTGGGAGCAACGACACAATGTCTTCAAGATCTGGAGATTATGGGGCTTAGCTGAATATTACCATAGGTTCACGAGGTACTTCTTAAAGTTGGCTTCTCTGATGACTACTCTAACTCTAAAGGGGGAGAAGTTTTCTTGGGATGATAAATATCATAATTATTTTTTTGATATGAAATATATTTTGACTATTGCACTGAGGTTGACTCTTCTAAAGGCCAATTAGGGTTATGTGGTCTTTTTTGATGCATTGAGTTTAGTCTTGGGTTGTGTTATTATACAGGGAAACCATGTAGTTGATTATGGATCTCTTTGTCTTAGGATACATGATAATAATTATACTACCCATGATCTTGAACTTGAAGTTTTGATGCACATTCTTAAGATTTTGTGACATTACCTTTATAGCGAAAGGTTTATCATTTTTCATACCATAAAAGCTTGAGTTATATCTTCTATCAAAAAGATTTGAACCTTCTCCAAAGGCATTGGGTGGAATATCTATAGCCCTAGGGAAAGGGAATGTCATTCCAGATGAATTAAGAAGGAAACTTCTAACCAAGGCAGTGATATAATCTTCAGAAGAGTGTAATTTTTTGGCTCTATTTGAACAATTTCATATCGGAGTTTAAGATAAAATGGTTGATGTTTCTTTAGCCATCATTCAGTTATCATCCTCTCTTATCAATATGATTCCTCAAGAACAATAGCTTGATGATGATTTCTGTATCATTAGTTTTTATCTTTGTGGTGGGGAGATAGTTTCCCAATGGTCGTTCTCCAAATAGGGTGTTTTATGCAATATGAGTTGCTTCGTTGTGCCTTTAGCTTCAAGGAAGGACGTGATAGGGTATTTTCATAATTTATTGTGGGAAGTACACCCAAGAACCACAAAAATGTTCTATCATATGAAAATGTTGTTCTTGGTGGATAATGATCAGGTGAGACATTACTGATTTTCTCTATCATTGTTATACATGTCAGCAGGTTAAGGTCAAACACCAAAAACCTTTAGTTTTTCTTCAACCACTTCCATTCCCTACTTGGAAGTGGGATGAGATATCTATGGATTGTTTTTGGTAGTTTTTTCATGTACCCATAGAAAGAATAATGTCATAGCCCATCCCCTGGGGCCCATATTTTAACTACCCCAAGTCCGCCTTCCATAGGCTAGGGGTTGGCGACTAGAACCGAAAAGGAATATCCCTAAAATGGGAAGGCAATGCCTTTAATCTTGTACAACACACAATCCAAGAACACAATAATATGAAACCGCAAAGTAAAACTGAAGTAGTAAAGGTGTGTACTGAAAGTAAAGGGGCTGGAATAAAATCCCAACTGAAAGGTACAACTACAACTGAAAAACATAAAAAAAACTCTTGGAATCGTCCATTGAGGATCCTACCTGAAGGGTAGGTACATCTCATGTCCATTGATCTCCACGTAATCCAATCTCCTCCATGTACCGCCTAGTCTCAGCTCCCTCAAGTCTCAGCAAAGCTGCTCGTCGTCTGCACAAGGCATAATAAGGTGTGGGAGAAGCCCGTGTAGGGGTGAGTATAACAATACCCAGTAGGGTAACCAAGACCCCCGAAGGTCTCTCATAATTCCAAAAAAGGAAAACCACAAAGCATGATATCAATCACAAAGCACAAATAAATAGACACAGCTCAAAACAGGTATAAGTAAATCACATAAGTACAAATAATTAGTCTAGAAGATAGATCTTCTTATTCTGTCGAGAGGCATTGCTGCTGACCATACGGAGTCTGAACCACACAGGATCGGTTGGTACTAACCCCCGCAAGACCCACACAGGATCTGACCCACCCAAATTCATTAAGTACTAACCCCCATAAGACCCACATAGGATCTGACCAACATAGTATTGGTATGCGTTGACCCACACAGGATCGCTGAGCACTGACACACACAGGATCTGACCCACACAGGATTGGTATGTCATTGATCCACGATGGGCCGCCCTAAGGCTGGTCCTCGTCTGGTCGTGTACTGTTGATCCACATAGGATCTCTAGGTGATGATCCACATAGGATCTCTTAGTTCTGATCCACACTGGATATCTAGGTTTTGACCCAGACAGAATTGCTCATTACTAACCTCCGTATGATCTGTTTCCAACCTATGCCTTACTGCCAACCATTGGATTCATGTTCATAGCACGCTTAATTCTAGGAGAACCTCTCCTCAATCCATCAGTCATATTTCAACCAGAATGAAGTCCCATAAAGAAGTATCCCGATGATCTGTCACATCATAAGGGTTTCAATGCAATAGATGGCACGTCAAATGAACGCCTAGTCTATAAGTTATTGGAATTTTAGTCTTGAGGGCTCGGTCGGTTTCAGGGTCGATTCAACCTGGCCATACTCCAACTTTCTCTAAGACTCTAGTGGAGTATCTCAAAAGTAATGTCTCTCTCTAAGGATCCCAGTGTCGTAGATGGTTTATCAAATGGACGTGTGGTTCACAAGATATAGTCACTTAAGTGTAACTAGGCCCAAGAGGGGTCCGGGTTCGGACTGACCCGATCGTACTAACCCGACCAGACACGGTCTGGGCCGACCCACCCTAGGTCCAACCCGGCCCGGCCCAAACCGTCATGAACCATCCTGGTTGGGCTATGACGTGGTGGGCTTGGCCCACTGGGTCGTGGACAGGCCCGACCCGTCCTGGCTTGGCTGGGCCGCGGAAGGCTTGGCCCGCCAACTGGCACGACCTACGCGGGGTCACGTGGTCCACCTCTCCCAAACAGCTCAATGGAGTCATTCGGCTCTAGTAATTGGTGGCACCATGTGGAGCCATCTCGTCACCCACGGGACCCACCGGGAGAGGGTCCCCTGCATCACCGCGGCTTAGAGCCACGGCTTCCTTCAGCACGGCGTGTGACAGCGCACCACCTCCACCTCAATGGTCGGCCAGTATTGGTCGCTTGTCCGACCACCATGGCTCCAAGTGGCGTCTCTCTTCCAAAATGGCTGGCGGTTTCTGTCCACACCGGCACTTCTTCTGCGGGGCTCTGGTAACGCTCCAAAGCTCCATTTTGACTTCCTCTTGCGTCTAAAGGCTTCCTGTGATTCTGCCGTCACTACGAGGATCCTGGATTTTAGATTATGAAAAGTTTAAGAATTGTCCCTCAAAGAACGCAACAAGAACGATGTGGCGGAGGGTCCAGGCATTGTTCGTTTGGCCCGTGCCCTCCGCGTTAACATGGTAAAAAGTAGAAGGAAAATAATTCATCATAGATAACTATAATAAAATAAACCCCCTACCTCATGATTAGTTGGATGTATCATAGTTATTGGAGATAGGAGAGTCCTCTTCGGATTGAGTTCATCGACGTTTGTCGGTCTCGGATTACCACTGCCCAAGATTTCATCCACCGTTAGTGGAATTTGTCGCAGTACTTCGCCAAAGGTTCATCGCTTGATGAATCTGTGTCAAAACCCCACCCTGAAGTCCATTTAAATAGGAGGGGAATCCACTTGTGTTGCATATCATTAATGTGGTTCATTTATGAACCACAACTAATGCTGAAACGTTGAGGTTACAAAGTTGGAGGGTCAATCCATTAATCGACTTGACAACCCATCGGTCCCACCACCGCCTCTCATCTGTTGGAGAAAAAGAAATAAAATAACTTGTTATGTTATTTTATTATTTTTCTGTAAAGTCCAAAATTTAAATTTTTCTTCCAACCTACTATAGTGAATCTTCCCATAAGCAAATCTCGACGCTGCAGATTCAACGGTTTTCTCGGATTTCAATTTCGAGCACCGGTTCAAAAGATAGAAAATGTCGCCCATGCGTTTACTAAATATACCTTTAAAAAAAGTTCAAAAATTCATTCCAGGCACACCAGGCCTCGAAATCACACACCATCAATTTTCGCAGACTCGTAATAATTCCAAATAATTTAAAAAAAATACATGGAATTTTCAAGTCTTTAAATTCTCCCCACCTTAGGGATTTTCATCCCTTAAAGATACAATAAAACTATGGAAACATATGGGGGTAATTAGCACATATCTGAGCCTCCCACTTCTGTGTGATCTCCTAGAGATTCTCATGCTACCAACTAACTCGCACCAGAGTAATCAACCACCCATGAAGGACCCTCTCCTATCGATCCTCTATCTCCACTGGGAACTCTGCAAACGTCACCCCATCATTGATGTCCAACTCTCCCCAATCAATAACGTGTGATGGATCATGAATGTATCTCTTCAGTTGTGACAATTCGAAAACATTATGCACCCGGTGAATCTGTGGGGGAAGAGTTAGATGGCACGCCGCCTCGCTTACTCTGCTGAGGATCTGGAGAGGTCCAAAGAACCTCAGATATAGATTTCTACCTCATCCAAACCTTTGTAATCCTCATCGGGGTGAGACCTATAGTAATACATAGTCTCCCTCCTCAAACTCCAAGGGTCTCTATCTCCTATCGGCATAATACTACTACCGGATCTGTACAGTCTTCATCCACTCCTGGATGATCTGCACCTTCTCTGTGGTAGCTTGTACCAACTCTGGACCCTTAAATGCTGACTCCCTTGGGTCTATCCAGCAAAGAGGTGATCTACATGGTCACTCATACAAAGCCTCAAATGGGTTCATGCTGATGGTGGAGTGATAACTATTTTTGTATTCAAAGTACACCAGGGGCAGGTGGTCCTCCCAACTGCGGCCAAAATTGAGGACACAAGAACGAAGCATGTCCTCAAGTGTATGTATGGTCTGCTTCATCTGACCATCTGTCTGAGAGTGAAAGGCGGTGCTCAAGTGTAGTTGTTTTCTGAACTCCTCCTACAATCCCTTCCATAAGTGGGATGTAAAACATGTGTTGCGATCTGATACAATCGTCGACAATACTCCGTTAAGTCGCAATATCTCCTGCATGTATAGGATTCCTAAGCCTTCTACTGATCCCTACTCTTGGATGGGTAGGAAGTGGGATAACTTGGTGATTCGTTCAACAATCAACCAGATGGAATCATGGCCCCTGTAAGTACGTGGTATCCCTCTCATGAATTCCATGAAGATATCATCCCACTTCTACTCTGGTACCTCAAGTGTTTGTTCTAAGCCCGCTGGTACCTGGTGCTCAGCCTTCACTTGCTGACAAGTGAGGCATCGTGATACAAACTTTGCCACTTACTTCTTCATCCCTGGCCACTAGTACTGACATTGGAGATCCTGGTACATATTTTCCACTCCAGGATGTACCACTAAAGAGGATGTGTGAAACTCCTTCAACACCTCCTCCTATAGAATCATTGGTACCATGGTGAGTCCTTTTAAGAGAATTATGTGATCCCCACATTCAGAAAATCCTTAAAAAGACTTTCCTGAGGATATCTGAGCACGTCAGGCCTTGCAGTAAACATCTCCAAGTTGTGCCTCCCAAACTCACTAAATAAGTGGGGGAGTGACAGTCATAGACTGGAGGTAAGCTGCTTCATCACTATCCAAGAAGGATATTTGTAATGCAGCTAGCTGCTCTACTACCTCACTCAGAAACTATAGACCAGACCTCCTGCTGAGTAAGTCTGCTACTACGTTCCCCTTCCCAGGAGTATAGACTATCTCAAAGTCATAGTCTGGGAGGAACTCTAGCCATCATCATTTTCTCTGGTTCATTTCCTTTTGTGAGAAGATATACTTGAGACTCTTGTGATCAAAGTAAATAGTAAACCGTTCACCCATCAAGTAGTGCCTCCACATCTTCAGCACAAAGACCACTGCTACTAACTCCAGGTCATGGGTAGAAAAGTTTTGCTCATGTTATCTCAACTACCGTGATCTATAGGCTATCACCGCTTGCTCCTTCATTAGAACACAAACTATTTTGGTCCCTGATGTGTTGTAGTAGACTACGTACCCAATGCCCTATTCCGGTATCCTTAAAATGGGGGCACTCGTCAATCTTCGCCTCAACTCCTGAAAACTCTGCTAATGGTTCTCCATCCACAGGAAAGGATGTCCCTTCTTAGTCAAAGCTAACAAGGGTGTCGCTACCCTGGAGAAATCAGGTACAAATCTCTATTAGTACCCATCCAATCCCAAAAAAAATTGCACCTCAGTCACAATATTGGGTGGATCCCAAGAAATAACTACCTCTATCTTCGCTAGATCCACCAAAACTCCATCCTCTGAGATAACATGACCCAGGAAGTGGACTTCCGGTATCCAGAACTAGCACTTAGAGAGATTTCCATAAATCTGGTGCTCTTGGAGTGTATCTAGGACTATCTGTAGGTGTGTGGTGTGCTCCTCCTCTGACGCTGAGTATATAAATATGTCATTGATGAAGACCACCACAAACCAATCGAGGTATGGTAGAAAGATCCTATTCATGATCCCCATGAACACTTTCAGAGAATTGGTCATGTTGAAAGGCATCCTTAAGAAATTTTAATGTCCATACCGACATCTAAAGTTTGTCTTCAGTATGTCCTTGTCCCGTACTCTGAGCTGATGATATCCTAATCTTATGTCTATCTTCAAAAACCATCTATAATCCTTCAACTGGTCGAAGAGATCATCAATCCTCGAGTTTGGATACTTGTTCTTCATGATCACCTGGTTCAAGCACTTATAGTTCACAAAAATCCTTAGTCTCCCATATGCTTTCTTGGAGAACAAGATTGGGGATTCCCATGGAGAAACACTAGGCCTTACAAACCCCTTTCTTTACAATCCCTCTAGCTGTACCTGCAACTCCCAAAGCTCCACATGATCCATATGATATGCTGGTGTAGATATTGGTGTCGTCCCAGGGTATAAGTCGATGTGAAAGTCTATATCTACATGAGAAGGTAGTCCCATAACATCATCAGGAAAGAAATCAGCATACTGATCCACCACTACAGGATAACTCGGACTCCTCACGCCAAATACTCTGAGAGTGAGGCTAGCCAACTGGTGAGTGATCGGCTACACCCTCCTCTAAGAAATCCCATCATGTGCTGCAATGGTTTCCTTTTCACCAGTGAAGGAAAACCTAATCACATCCTTGCAGACACACCACACTTTGGGCCTAAAATAATCGGTCTGACCATGGACTGTGGATAGTCATTGCATACCCAATATGAAGTTATATGGCCTTGACACTGATACTAAAAGATCCCAACTGAAGCACTTTCCCCCTAGAGTAAGCTCGCATTGTTGACACCAGTGTGTAATCATCGAATACTCTCCCATAGGAGTCTCTAATCATAAAGATCGATCCAACAGTTCTATCGGAATCTTCGAGCTCTGAACGAGTGTCATGGCATTGAAAGAGTGACTAGAACTTGTGTCAATGAGTACTGCAGATAGGGTTGAATAGACACACATCATACCTCTAATCACCTCTAAAGCACTGTGGCCATAGGTCTCTACAGCCTATAGCTGTTCTCCCCCATGTCCACATGCTCCCTGTGGTCAAGGTGGACCACCTGGGGGTGGTGGTGGTAGAACCTCAAACCGTCACCCACTGCTTGTTGCACGGCCTGCTCCTCTGCCTCGTTTGTCATCCTATGAACCTCCTCACTCGAATCTCTTCCTCTGCCTCAGAAGTCCCTCATCTATCTACTGATCATTGGTATGGCGGGTCGGGCAGTCGCGAGCCATGTGGCCCTGCCCACGGCATGTGAAGTATAGTCTGCCTTCGAGCTGACCATCTCTACCTCTCGAGCTCCGCACCTCTGACCCTATGTCCCGGGGTCGTCCACTGGTGGGTCTGGCCCATTTGAACCTTTGAGTCATTTGTCTAATACCTTCTATAGATGACTCGACTACCTGTCATCCAGTGGTGGATCTCACCGTTAGTGCCTACTCAGCTATGAATCTCTCCACCAACAATGCTTGCTCGAGCACTCCAACCTACATCGGGATATTCAGCGATATCATCGACGTTCTGATATTCTACCGGAAACCCTACTCAAATGTTCGGGCCCTGAATAATGGGTCTCATACCATGTTTGTGGAGTATCGTAAGATGTCATTAAATATCGTCGAGTACTAGGCTACTATTAGGTTGCCCTGCTGTAAGTGAAGGAGCACCTGAATATGCAGAGAGCGTAGTGTCACTGGAACGAACTCTGCCCTGAAGAGGCTCTCAAAGTTCGTACAAGTTAGGGTCACCTCATCATGTGTCTGGAGCATCAGTCTCCAACATCTCCATGTTGTTCCCTATAAAATGCTAGCATCTAGGATAATCATCTGCTCTCCTGGTGTCTCAACCAAGTGAAAAACTCTAGCCATAGCCTCTAGACAATCCTCAACTACCTGGGGATCTATCTCTCCTCAAAACCTCGGAGGCCTCTGTCTTTGGAACTCATTTAATGTGATCAGTAGGCATGCACAGTCTTCTAGTGGGGATGGTGTCATCTGTTTCCCAACAGGTGGTGGTGCTGTTGGTGCACCACCCAAAGGTGCTACCATAGTAAGATGGCCCTGTACCGAAGAATCGTCGCTCGGTGGGCCGTCATCATGTACTCTCTTAGGAATTCTGGCTCGCTGTCTACGCAGCAGAATCCTAAAAAGAAATAGGTGTGCCACGTTAAGAATTTATACATAGTGAGCTG
This sequence comes from Viscum album, assembly GCA_963277665.1. Taxonomy (NCBI): domain Eukaryota; kingdom Viridiplantae; phylum Streptophyta; class Magnoliopsida; order Santalales; family Viscaceae; genus Viscum; species Viscum album. Next base: position 1,896,600,892 of record OY728119.1, read on the forward strand.
ACTCAAAAGATATCAAATTAAAAACATTCCCAAAACACACGCAATCAGAATTTTTGTGCACTGAGTCAAAAATCAGAATTCAGGGTCCTGGTGTATGGATACACCGGCCGCCGCACCAACAATGTACTCCCCAAACTTAAAACCACACTAAAAACAATTAACACTATTACTAATTTAAAAATATCAGAGTCATAGTACTTCGGTAGAACCGACTCCTCTGATACCACTTTGTCACGACCCGTCCCCCGGGGCTTGTGTCGTAACTACCCCAAGCCCACCTTCCATAGGCCAGCGGTTGGCGACTAGCACCAGAAAGGCATATCCCTAAAATGAGAAGGCATTGACTTTAAACCTATACAACACACAATCCAAGAACACAACAAGATTCAACCACAAATTAAAATTGTAGTAGTAAAGGTGTGTACTGAAAGTAAAGGGGCCAGAATACAAGCCCAAATGAAAGGTACAACTAAAACTAAAAAACAGAAAATAGCTTATGGAATCGTCCACCGAGGATCCTACCTGAGGGGTAGGTACAGCTCATCTCCACTGCTCTCCATTTTATCCAATCTCCTATATGTACCATTTGGTCTTGGCTCCCTCAAGTCTCAACCAAACTGCTCATAATCTACACAAGGCACAACAAGGTGCGGGCAAAGCCCATGGATGGGTGAGTATAACAATACCCAGTAGGGACCCTGAGACCCCCGAAGGTCTCTCATAATTCCACAAAGTAAAACCAAAAGGCATGATCTCAATCAAAAAGCACAAATAAATAGACACAACTCAAACCGGATATAAGTAAAGCACAGAAGTACAGATGATTTTTTGAGAATCTAGATCATCTTATTCTATCGAGAGTCACTATTGTTGACCATACGAAGTCTGACCCACATAGGATCGGTATGCGCTGACCCACACAAGTTCGTTGTGCGCTAACCCACACAGGATTGGTAAGTCACTGATCCATGATGGGCCACTCTAAGGTTGGTCCTCCTCGGGTCTCATACTGTTGATCCACATAGTATCGCTAGGTGTTGATCCACACATGATCACTCATTTTTGAGCCACATAGGATCCTTAAGTGCTAACCCACATAGGATCGCTCGGTACTAACCTCCGTATGAACTGTCTCCAACCTCCACCTCACTGCCAGCCACTGGATTCCCGCTCATAGCACGCTTGATTCTAGGAGAACCACTTATCAAGCCATAGGTTTCATTTCAAATAGCACAAAGTCCCATGAATAAGTATCCTAATGATCCGTCACGTCATAAGGGTTTCAACGCATTAGACGGAGTGTCAACCGGACGCCCGATCTGTAAGTTATCAGCATTTTAGTGTCGAGGGCCCCGTTGGTTTTGGGGTCGATCCAACCCAGTCATTCTCTAACTTTCTCCAAGACTCTCTTGAAGTATATCAAAATTACTGTATCGCTCAATGGATCTCAGCGCCACAGAAAGTTTGTCAAACGGACTTTAGGTTTGCAAGATACGGTCGCTTAAGCGTAACTGGGCCCGAGAGGGGTCTGGGTCCGGTCTAACCCAATCGGGCCAAACTGGTCTGGGCCAACCCAACCCGATTTGGTTCAACCCAGACTGAACTCACCTAGGCCAACCTGGTTGGACAGGGCCACAGTAGGCTCGGTCCACCGGCTGGTGCGACCCACGCGGGGTGGCGTAGTTTGCCGCTCCTGAACGGCTCAATGGAGCCATTTGGCTCCATTAATTGGCAGTGCTAGCTGGAGCCACCTAGTCACCCATAGGATCTGAAAGGATTGAGTCCCCTTCATCGCTGCAGCTTCCTTCAATGTGGCGCGCGACGGTGCGCCACCTCCACCTCTGCGGTCAGCCGCTGTTGGCCGCCTGTCCGACCACCACGGCGTTGAGCGGCACTGCTCTTCCACCGCAGTCGGTGGTAGATGGCTGACACCCTCGTCCTCCGACACCGATTGTCGGTGCCACTATGTCAGTGCTTTTTCTACAGGGCTTTGGAGATGCTCCAAAACACCTTTTTCATTCCACTCGCGTCTATGGGCTTCCTGGGATGCCATTGTCGCTAAGAGGCTCCCAGATTCCAGATTCTGATGAGTTGAAGAATTGTCCCCTGATGAACGCAACAAGAACGAAGAGGCGGAGGGTCCGGGACTTGTTTGTTTGGCCCATGCCCTCCGTGTTAACATGATAACAAGTGGAAGGAAAATAATTCATCATAGATAACTATAATAAAATAAACCCACTACCTCATGATTTGTTGGAGGAATCGCGGTCATTGGCGGGAGAAGAGTACTCATCGGAGTGATGTTGTCGACGTTGGTCAGTCTCGGATCATCACTGCCCAAGATTTCATCCTCCTTCGGGGGAATTTGTCATAGTACTTTGCCAGAGGTTCCTCACTTGATGAAATCGTGTCAAAACCCCACCCTAATCTCCATTTAAATAGGAGGGGAAACAACAAGTGTTGCATGTCATTAATGAAGTTCATTTATTAACCGTAATTAATGTTGCAAAATTGATGTTACAAAATTGGAGGTTCAATCCATTGATTGGATTGAAAACCCATTGGTCCCACCACTGCCGCTCATCTGCAGGAGAAAAAGAAATAAAATAACTTGTTAAGTTATTTTATTATTTTTCTGTAAAGTCCAAAATTTAACTTTTTCTCCTGACCTACTGCGATCGAAATGATGCTTCCATTAAGTGAATCTCAGTGCTGTATATTCAACGGTGTTCTCGAATTTCAATTCCAAGAACCGGTTCAAAAGATAGAAAATTTCACCAGTGCGTTTACTGAAAGTACCTTTAAAAAAAGTTCAAAAATTCATTTCAGGCACACCGGGCCTCGGAATCATGCGCAGTCAATTTTTTTTGACTCATAATAATTCCAAATAATTTTAAAAAAAATTACATGGAATTTTTGGGTCTTTACAAACAATTTGATCTAGGTTGTGATTAACAGGAAGACCAAGTTGTCTCACTTTATACCCATTTGTGATACAACCAAAGTTGAGGAGTTGAGAAGTCTCTATGTGAGAGGGATTGTTTGTTTTCATGGAGTTCCATCTATTATAGTCTCTAATAGAGATCCTCAGTTTAATTATTTATTTTGGATAGGTCTTTAGAAGGCACTACGATCTCATGTTAATTTGAGCACAGCCTTCTATCCGCAGTCGGATGTCCAGAAAGAGAGAGATATACATATTCTTAAAAATATGCTTCTCACCTATGTTATCAACATCATTGGGACTTGGGATGATCACTTTAAGCTATTTGAGTTCACTTATAACAATAGTTACCAGTCCACAATTAGGATGAAACCTTTTGAGGACTTTTATAGACAGCCTTATAAATCTTCGTTGTGATAGTCAGATGTTGGTGAAAGTTATTTGGTTGGACCATGCTTGGTACATGAGACGACGGGTAAGATTCATCTGATTCATCAAATAATGTTGATAGAACATATCTAATATATGTCTTTTGTTGATCAACACCATATCCCTTTTGAGTTTTCTATTGGTGATCAGGTGTTCTTGAAAGTTTCACTCTGGTTGGGTCATCGACGTCTTGGGAGGAAAGGGAAGCTTGCTCCTTGTTTTGTGGTACATTTTGACATTGTTGAGCTGGTAGGGAAATTTGATTACCATTTAGAACTTCCACCCTAGATTATGTTGATACATAACGTCCATGTATTATAACTGATAAATTATCTCTCTGGTTTATTTGAAATTTTGAGCTGGTGTAATCTTGAGATTGAGCTTGATTCATCTTTGACTGAGCGACCAGCCATGGTAGTTGATTACGAGACAAAGGTACTTTGTGGGAGGACAATACCTTTCGTTCATGTGTTATGGAAGCATTATTCTGATAATCATGAGACATGGGAACATGAGGCACTGATGAGAGAGTAGTGGCCTCATCTTTTTGGAATGGAATCTTCTTCATAGGATTTCTAGGGTAGAATGTTCTTATAGTGGGGAGGTTGAAACATGTCATTACTATTTTGACAGGTACGCCTTAAACATTGTCTTAGTTTTTCCTTTTCTTTGACAGGCTCAGATAGATTTTGGATTTGGAGGATACCTATAATGTTGAAGTCATAGATTTTTTTGGATTCTTACCTTCAAATTTACTTTTTATACAGACTTCCAAAGGGTTAAACGCCATGTAATAGGCTCACATGTCATGTAATGGTCCTGCAAATAGGTTGTGTTCAAATTTACACTGTGATGGGTACATGTTGTGAGTTGTAACTACACATTGTGATGGAATTAATGATTGGTTTTTAATTCAGATTGTTATAATTAATGTTGAGGTGACGCATTTTTTGCTGGATATGAAATTTAAAGGGTTCATGATGCGTATTGGGATTACACATCGGGTAATACCCCAACTGTGTTTTTTTTAACTGGTAGTTTGGCAGGTTATTTATTTTCTATCCACTCTATACTCAACTTTCTCAACCCAAGTCATTCCCCATGTGATCTCAAACCTATCCATCCCTTCTAAATTCTTTCTTTTGTCTTTGGATCATCGTTACTCTTGAGGTGTGTTTTCCAGGTAATTGTTCTCCCTTATTATTTGTTTTTCTCTCCTCCTCCTCTCTTAATATTTCAATGGATCAACTTGTAATTGATGGATCTATTCCATGTTTTGTTGTATATTTCTTCTAGGTTGAGTTTTGATGTATTCTTCACCTTCGCTCTCATTGTTGGGTGTCCTTGTGAGTTTTGAGTTTCAGGAAGAGGTAGGTGCTTCCTTCCCGATTAGCCAAATTGATTATTCATATATTTCTTGATTTATTTCAATTTCTGAATTAAATTAAATTTATCACATTTACTTTCAATTAAATTGATAAAACCAGATTCCAGTGAATGGAGAGATTTTAAATGGTTTATAATGGAAATTTGGAAAACCCCCAATTCCATTTAATTGGGGTATGTTTATGGAAATTGGATCATTTAAATTGTTAAATTTAAATTTTGGATTTTATGGAAATTATTTCAATTAAATTTTTGAATTTAATCGTGGAAAATAAATTATGAAAAGGATGGAATTAGTTTTTAATGGATTTCAAACATGTGGAAATGGCCTAAAATGATTTGATAGAAACCAAGTGGTTTTATCTTGTCAAGAATAGAATGTTTTTTATTAAAACCTATTTTTGTTTTTAATGGAAAATAGGAATTTTGAAATGGATGAATGGGATTTAATTTTATTTTAAGAAGTATTAAAATAAATTTCTCATCATTTAAGAGTGCATGCAAGCCTTAGGTATTTGGTGAGTTATTTGGATACACTATGCATTATTACAACATTCTAAAACATACCTCTGGCGGGGCACATCCCCAATGGGAGGGTGATGAGTCACCTCTGGCCAATGACAGTGGGACATGAGTATACTCGTTTTTCTGAGATAACATAGAGAGTATAGAATCCTATAGCTTGTTAATACTATCGTACCTACATGGAATATGACCATGTTGCTCACTTGTATATTTATATATGAGATATAAATGTATTCCATTGTTGTAAAATTTCTTTACATGCCTTTCATGGATTTACATAAACTGTTTTACATAACTATTTTATTTAAGACATTTTTTTAGAAATATTCCATCTCATGTAAACTAAATCTTAAGATTTAAAAGTATTTTTCCATCTTTTTGAAATTGTATAGTGTTTTTTGTTTAAATATGCCCTTGAATTGAAAAACTTGTTTATTTTGAAAATTGAAATATTTTCTTTGGATAATTCAAATTTGGAATCTATTATGGAATTTATGGTGGTATCCTACTGGTCTTAGGATCACACCCTACTTTTTCCTTCAGGTGTTTGTAGAATTTCTCCTTCCAAGTTCGAGCAAAAGGAAGGGATCTCTTGGAGGTGGATCTAGTTGTTGAGATTTGGACTTTGTGAGTTGTATCCTTAGGAATCTTGGGGATTTTCTCCCTATTTTTGGTACTTGGGTTGTATTACTTTGAGCCTTTTATGCCTTTTTGTATTCTGGTACTTTACTTCCAGTGGAGTTTCTTCTATATGCATATTGACTTGATTAGCTTACTTATGCAATGTCTTGTGGAAAAATCATTCTCACTAGAACATTATATGATGTCAGGAGATAGTTGTCGACCTTTAGGGCTTGGGAATGCCCTTTGGGATATGTCATGGCCAGCTCAGTTATCATGTTACCAGGGTACTTGGGATGGTTCATGATAGTCTTCAACATTTTCCAGGAATAATAAGAGATATAGAACAATACAATGACACTACAAAAATTTTCCAACTTATGGTTCACATGAATTTATGTTATTTTGGAATAACATGCATTACCATGATGGTGGATGCTTGAAAATAAACTAAGTTTGGTGATGGAGGTCCATGGGAGATGGTGGTCAATTGATGTAGGGGGTGATTAGAGGTGGTGGGATTATAGGTCAAAAAGGCGTAAAACATAGCATTATTTTTGTAGGATTCTACTGTGATTTTCTTATATGACGAAGTTGAGAAGAAAAATACTGAAGAGGTTTTTTTTCATTATATTTAATATGTTTCGATTGGATGTATAGTGGTACAATTTTGACTGGTTATTTATCATTAAATTTCAGATACCTTAATTTTGTCAATTTGGTAATGAAATAGTGGATAGTGTTAGGTATTTATGTAAGAGGCATCCTAAAGTAAGAATTACATTCAAAGATCTTCGTAATTCTCATGCATTTCATCTTGGTTATGCTAGGAGGATTGTTTTTTTTATCGACAATATTATAATAAGAGTAAGAATGAAAAAAAAAATTACATCAGTTCAATATACTTATATTAATTAAGGGTGGAAAACTAATAATAAGTTTCATGTATTTGTCAAAAATGTTCATGAAGAGACAAAAAAAATATTGGAAAGCTCATTTCTATGTTACTATATTGTCCTCTAGGGAATATTCATGTAATTTATATATAGATTATCATAATCATCAATTTAATCCAATCTTATTCTTTTCATTTTATGATGTCCCAGGTAAAGGTGAATGATATTAAGGGTGTTTATTTAGATTTCAATTTAATGAGAGGAATTAGCCCAGTTGATTCTTTCCCTTTGGCGGTGACTATTTCCTGTGGGAAATATGTTTTAGGTTATACCCAAGTTCATCAAATTAATTTTCCTCAATTGAAATGTCAAATAGATTTGATGTGGGGGATAGTGGTTTTATATTGGAGTATTTGGAATGAGAATGTCAATACAATCCTTCATTTTTCAATGCTATTAAATTTTACATGAACAAGTAGATTGTAAATACTTTTTGGGATGACCCAAAACTGAATGTTGAATTTGAATTATTTGAATATGGTGTGTTCTATATGACATTTAGTAAAAATAGGGAAATCTGAAATCTTGTTGTTTTTGTTGTATTTAATCATTTTAAAGAAACTATAATTTTTGTGTGGCATTTTTATATGATGAAATGACTACCTCTTTTTCATGGTTATTTCATAAATTTTTTGAGGTTCACAATATGAAGACATTGTTGACACTTTTTACTGATCAAGATGCGGCTATTGAAAAATAAATATCCAAGGTACTTCTTGGTACTCTTCATGGCCTATGTACATGGAATTTAATGCAATATGGAATAAAACACCTTGATAGATTGATGAAATATGGTTCATGTTTCCTTCATTATATGATGAAGTATATTTTTGACTACCATAATGTGGTTGATTTTGAGGAAGAGTGAGGGAATATTGAAATTAAGCATAGTGAGGTAAATATTCTTTATTGGATGACGTATATACTTTGAGGGAAAATTGGGATTGTTTATTTATGAATAATACATTAACATTGTCGATATATTTCACATAATTATTTGAATGTTTTAATGGTGTCCTAAAATATTTTTTTCATCAAAGATTGAGTGTTGGTAGTTTTTCAAGTAGTTTGAGAATGTTTTTCAAAATATAGATATCTAGAAGTGAAATTTGAATTAAAAAAGTTAGAAAAAATTTCCAAAAAGGTTGATCCCTTTTAAACCATTAGTTAGACAAGATGCATATAAGTACACTTCAAAAAAATTGAGATATTTTAGAATTAATATCAAATGTTTGAGGAAATTTTTGTTAAATATTCTCTTAAAATTGAAGTCTTGTACTAATAAAAAAAAATTATTCAAGGTTTTGGAAGAGATTTTTGAATTTTATATGATAATCATGCTATAATGGTGAATTGTTGTGGTAGAAAATTTGAATCGGTTGAAATATTTTGTTTCCATATATTAAATTTTTTTAAAGAGGATTGATGTGATATCTATTCAAGAAAATTGTATTTTTAATAGGAGGACAAAAAGTGCACAAAAATATGATATTGTTGAAGATGATCCTATTTATTAACAGGTCAATAAGAATTTAGTTAAAGAAAAATGGTACAAAGAACTAGCTTGAATGGAAATGAAATTAGTAACAATATCATGTGATTCCAATGGTGCCTATGTGGTTGACCTTTCCAACCTCAAAACCTTTTCTATGCACCTAGATAATGTCAATTCCCCTATACTTACTGACAATGTGGGTAGTAGTCATTGTATAGTTTGGAAAATTGTTAATCTTAAATGGGATCCAACTTGAAGAGGAGAAGATCGTGTGAAATTTTTTTAGGAGAGAGAAAATCACAAGCACATTAAAAAAATAGAGATTATGGTATTTGATCATTACTGATGATTTATCATATATTTTTTAATTAATTTCTATATAAATAAATCATTATATACATTACATTTTCGATATTTTTTATGTCATTTATTTGTTGGGTGTTGTCGAGTAGATAAAAATTGATAATGTGTTTGATTTAGAAGATATTGGTGATAATGTATGTTTTAGTTTTTTTATTTTCAATTAAAAAATAGGGGATAATGATTGTTAATTTTTTTACATATTATAGGAATGGATTACAATAACATTGGGACTATGATATTGGAGATGTGTATCTACTCGACATGTGTTCTTTCCATTGTTCAAAAAATTGCGTTTTATGAAAGAAGGGTTCTTATTTGAAATGCATATATATGAGTTCAAAATTATAAGATAATTCATTTTTTTTATCTATATTTTGTAAACATATATGGCTTGGGTTAAGTGACTCATTCATTGTCATGATATCGAAATTAAAAAACTAATTTGTAAATGTAATTCTTTAAAAAAAGTATTGTCACAAACTGAAACTGGTCGCCGCCAAAACCGGCACCTGAATTGACCTGTGGCAAGTCCCGAAGGGCGTTCCCGATCCCCACAGGCTGGAAAAAGTGCCTGGGTAACAAAAACTGAAAATTGGGAACGATTTACCCGAGTATTTATACTTAAAACAACAAATGAATCCAAGAAATCAAATCTGGATTTTTCAAACCAAAACATCTTTTACTAAAATTCAGAACTGAATTACATAATTTTAAACAATGTTTGAAGACCATTACAAAGGTACAAACCTAATAAATTATAGCCCAAGAACCTCCACATGGAAAGAGGCACCGCCCTCAAGCCATCTTTACGACACTGCATCACTATGGGCCGCTAAAACCCCGAACCAAAGGCATAAAACCTGTACCCAAACCTGTGACATAAAATAAGCAAGTCTACTTACACTCAAAGGTGTAAGTAGGGTGTGAGAGAAATCCCAGTAGGATACCACCACTAAGATATTCCATGTGATAAACATTTCATGACAAAAATCATTGCATGTTTTGTAAATAAAATAAAATGCTTGTTACAATTTTCTAAAGGATGCAATAATAAATGAAAACATTTTTCATGTGGGAAAATTTTAAAGGACCAACAATTTTAAAATAAATACCAAAGCTACTGAATTTTCCAGCCAAAAATATTGTATGTCGACGGTAAGTACAAAGGATCTAATGAGCACAAGCAATGGGAAATAACCCCTAGGCACTAGCTCGTTGTGGGTCCCAGGTACCTCGTATCTCGGTGAAAGTAACCGTCACAAATATCTGTTCTCGTGCACAAGCCACTAGTAGGGAACATACCCATAACCTAGTGTTCCCCAATAATCATCATCATCATAGTTTAGTTAGATTTGTAAGCGTCAATCTTTCTAAGTGAAACTGAGGCCAAACCCCACAGGATCACTAGCATACTAGTACACATCCACCCACCTAGATACCCAGGTTTCCCTCTGGTGCTCAAACAAGTTCGACAAGGCAAGAAATATAATTTTCACATGAAAATATCACTTCCACATCACACATTCATTAAACAGCCCAGACATACATCACACAAGTCACAAAATCCACTTTTTCGTTCAAATGTGTTTTGAAATCATACTCACACCAAAGTTTCCCACAACACTTTTCACATTTCTTTAACACTTCCACAAATCCTTTAAACAATTTTATAAAACTATTAAAAGATATTAAACTCACATAAAATCCCACACACATGTCACATAATACCCTTCTCGCCTTCAAAATTCATTTTATCAATAAACTAACACGAAACATCCCACACCCGTGTTTCGCACACAAAACACAATTTAGTAAAACATTTCGAAAATTTATACAACATTCAAAAAAAATGTTTGACATATCAAATCACCACTTTACCATTAAAAACCCACATTATATGAACACACTCACCCAAACAGTACATATACACCATTTTCCAACTTTGTTTAACCAAATAAAACATTTGCAATTTTTATAAAACAAACCCAAGAGGTATAACCATTGTTTCCACACTAAACCCATTTCAAAACCCTCATTCAAGACCAAAATCATACCAATACCAATCCAAAATATAATTTTCATCCCTAAAACAATTATTAAACCACCCCCAAGTGTTATAAAAATACATCGAATAATACCACAAAGATACACATGAAAAACACATGTTTTCACAAATCACCTTCAAGAAGTACAACACGGTTTTACACCTTAAACTCATTCAAAAACCTCCTTTCAAGGCCCACATAACAATAAGAAATAAACAAACCAGAATTTTAATCCCCTTTCAAGACTAATAAATCACTTTCATATGTTATAAACTAAACCCAAACATTACCCCAAGAGTCACACATGAAAAGTACCCAATTTCAAGCTAAAATGCAACTAAAAATTAAATGTTTAACCAAATCCATCAAAAACAGTTTTTAAATCACACAAAACAGATTATAAAAATTCTAAATTAATAAACCAAGAAATATAACTCATCATAAAATGGCTACACATGGAATCACCTACCTTTTGAGTCGAAACCCTCAAAACTTGGTGTGAAACATTAAGTGTACCACCGCCGTACCACAAGGAATATAAATCCAGACCTAGACCACCAAAAATTGACCCAAAAGATACCAAATCATACATTAGTATTGAACCCCAAATTCTGGACATGAGGAACTTCAAGAAAGAGGAAATAAAACTAAAAGAGGATGGAAGGAACCAAGAAGGAATTCCCTTACTTGAAATATCTTGAAGAAATCAGCCCCAATCCACCAATATATGAATCTCCAAGTACCCAAAACTGGTATGGAGATTCTAATTAGTCATATTAGGTCATGTGGGGGCTGAAATGGAGGAAAAATGATGAAAATTGAAGGAGTTATGAAAGATTCATTTTACCTCATCAAATATGGTCGATTTGAGAAAGAGTATGAAATATCTCCCTAATTCGCAGTTCACCTGAGCTCCAAAATTTCTAAAACGATAATGGGTGTGATCCTAGGGATATTTTATTTGGGAGGGAGGTTGAATAACGGGAAAAAAAGTAAAAAATGAATGAGATATGGAAACTTTAATAAAATAATTTAAAGCAGGAAATGGGCTTACGGACAGGCCCATTACCTTAATCAAAAACCCAAATCCACCATGATTTTGGATTTCTATGTTGTCCAAAGGGATATGGTGATTTTAATATATCATGTTATGAAAATTTGGAAGTGAAATGGGTATAAAATAATAAAAATTGAAGGATTTATAGAAGAAACGAAATTTGTTTTTAAATCTGGAATTGGGCTCACGGTTTGGCCCAAATTTTCAAAACCCACCATTTTCACCAAAATGAGTGGTAAACCCCCAAAACAAATCAGGAATGGAAATTAAATGAATAATTAATTTAAGAAAAGGTCATGGGTGTGACAAGTATTTCCTAAACACATGTCCATATTTTGATTAAAAAACATTGGCACTATCTTCCCTTCTAAGTGTCAGTTGACATATCCAAACGTATTATTACAGTGAAGTTATTCCCAAACCAACTTGATCTTGGATGTGTCAGAAATTTTTCCAAAATTAAGAGACTTATATCATCTATGTTTTCATTTTTTAATGATGTAGATACATCCAACCCATATTCAATTCTAATGATCAAATAAGAAACAATAATTCCATAGTCCAAACATGTGGGATCCTACTTCGGTTTTTCATCAACTTATAGATCAATTAATATATTACATTTCTTCACATTTTGTTCTAAATTTCAAATCAAATTCTCCACTTATGCTTTCTTCAAAACATCATTATATATTTTAATTAGAATATATTATAGATTATAGTTTTCTCTACCTATAGGATTCTATGAAACTCATATTATTACCAATGTAATAGAATCTTTTATATATATATATATATATATATATTCTACTTAGTCCAAAATTTGGTGGCATTGAATTGAATTATGAAAAAAGATTTTCTTCTATATTCAGATTGGTTAATATACAATGTGGATTTTCTATATTGGTAAAAAAAATAAGAATCGAGTTGATTGCACAGCTTTAAAAATTGGGTTGTCAACAAGGCTTCTTATCATTGATTCAATTTGACCTTTTATTATACTCTACAATGAAAAATGTGCACATTTGATAAACAAATTTTATATCCACCAACATTTAATGTCCACAAATTTCATACTTACAACAGAAGAACATGTAATGAACACTTATTTCTGTGGAAAATTATTTACAGCACTGGCCTCGTTACACATTTCCCTAATGATATCACAGTAGGAATCAGTATCATTATGTAAATATATTTGTAATACAACTGATTACAATAATTATTTAAAATGATTTTTTTAAGAATCATAGTGCAAGATGTCATCCACTTATTCATCAATTCCAAAATATCCTTCATATATACTCATTGTTTTCTAGTGGTCGACTCCCGTACATATACCTTTAATAATCGTAATCTAGGTAAATAGAGTTAACATAAATATTTTATTCATCTACTTATATAAACTAATGTAATCATAACTTATGATTCAGGTTCATTTTGAATTATTTTAAAAAAAACTACAGTGGGACACTAGTGTAATGTTTGGGTTTTCCCCCAACCACTGAGGAATGGTAATAGCAGTATACGAAATTTGATGAGAAACTATTGAATGTGGTGAGACTGGATGTTTTCTCTTTCTTCATCCATGGTTTTAGACATATGTTGGGTCCAATTATTTTTTATTTCATGACCTAGACTTCACAATTTTAATAATCAAACATGTTTTCTTCTATTTGAATTGTCAAAGGTTAACAAAACTTCTTGATCTGGTGAAGTTAATAAAGTTTTTGTATCTTTCCAATTTTGATGTGACTCTACTTAAATGGGGGAAATGGACCAATTTTTTCTTTATATTTACTTGTTGTTACATCATCCATGTTCTTTTTTTGTGCATTTCTTTTTCATTTATCAAACTCTTCAGCATACCAATCTTTTGTTTTTTTTTTATTTTCTTCTAATGTTTATGTACTACCTTGGTCAACTTTTTTATTTCCACATGTAGCGCTTTGAATCTATTTCCTTCTTCAGTAGTTTTTTATTTAATATCTTTTTTTTAAACAACCTCTATATTTTCAAAATTTTCAATTACAAGTTCATATTGTGTGTTTAGTGTAGAGTTCAACTCATTGAGGTTCCACATTGTAAAGGCAGATTTCCAGACACCACCCTTGGGTTGTATGATTTTAGTGACGTCACAAAACCAATACTACAGATTTAATGTGGTCCGAAGATGTACATGAATAAATAGTTTTAAATTCATATAGAAAGTAAACTACATTTAAAACTTACCAACAAATGTACAATTGAGCCATATACTTTCCCATTATTATTATTTTTGATAATTTTATATGTGTTATACAATATTGAAAAGTAGCTCATGATCATGCAAACTATTTGATTCCATTCTCAATGTCTGTGAAATTTATAAAACCCCATTCAAGATAGATACCACTATGAAGGAAAAAAACAATGTTGAACATGTATAAAGGCATAATAATGGTTTCATGTAATTATATTCTATAGTATCCTTACCTTGAACCTCTTGCATAATAGAAGTTCTAATTACATTCTGAGTTAGAATCTTTCCATAGTTATTAAATATTCTCATCAATATCTATGAGTTTTTTAGTTTGAATGTAGAGGATTAACTTATTGGGATCGGTCCACCACTGATTCCATATATTTGAATAATATCTTCTTTAAGAAACTATACCTCTTTACCTTCAATTTTTAACATATTAGTTTGCACATTTTACAATCAAAACATGAGTTTCACAACACTACTAGACCTCATTCTTTCAAAATAGGAGACGATTTCATTCAAAATCAGATTTAAAAAATTCTAAAAAGGTATTTCCATCAATGATGGATTCTGATTTTTGGAGTGGAGGGGTGACTTTCCTTTAATAAGTATTGAAGAGATGTAATGTTTGAATGATAATATCATCTTCCTCGACTGCATGTTGTTTCCACATGTACATCTGCATATAGGGAATATAAAAATTTTAAATCATATAAATAATTTTTCGTATTCAAAAGTTGAAACTTCATAGAAAAGTATCATGCACTATCACTAGTTCAAAAAAGGGAAGTGGCTACTGATCATACAAATCCCCTATAGGGGATTTGTAGTGTCATTACATTCTGTTTTATTATAAGGAAAGAAACCTTAACAAACAAGTTTTTACTTCATGTGGGGCCTTTTACTATACAAGAGTTTCAACTTCATTGATATGTATTGTGAAATATAAGTGGTTCTCCCAAGGGAAGAAGATACAATAGATTCCGCTGGTCGAGATTTCCGGTTATGATCCTACAAATCCAGTATAAGGGATTTGTAGAATCATTAAATTATATTGGATTTTAAGGTTAAAAACCTTAACAAACAAAGTAGTAGATCATGTGAGGCCTTTTATTATACCATATTTCAATCTTCATAGATAATTATTGTACACCATCACTGGTTCTTCAAAGGGAAGTGGCTACACTAGAATCCATAGGTGGAGATTTGCAGCTTTGATCCAACAAATCCCCTACAAGGGATTTGCAACATCATTAATTTTTTCCAGATTAGAAAGACAGAAACCTTATCAAACAATTTTAAACATCATATCTAGCCTTTACCTATACCAGAGTTCAAACTTCATATAAATGTACCATGCACTATTAATAGTTCTTTAAAGGGAAGTAGTTATACTAGAATATCCATCAAGAGACTTCGAATTCTGATCCTGCAAATATCCTACAAGTCATTTGGAGCTTCATTAGATTTTGAAGGATTATATAATGGGAAACATTTACGGTAGAATTCCCCAATTGGGATTTCGAGATTGATTTTTCAAATCTTTTATAGAGGATTTTTGGGATCAATCACGTTCCATACTTCAATCTTGTTAACACAAATCTAGCAAATTATAATTAAAAAAATGATATAAATACTTTTCATATAATAGTTTTAAATTGGACAAATTCTATCCAAGAACAATTTTATGCATTAGACATTCATACCTCTAACAGTTACATGATTTTGATTAAAACAACAGCCAAAATATTACTTAGAATGACTACAATTACAAAAACACCCAACAACTTCAACTTCAGGACATCAACTTCAGACTCAATCTCCATAACATTATATTGCATGTTTTCAAGGACATTTATCTAGTGCTTCATTTGTGATTGACATTGGATTGAAATTACAACATCTTTGCTGCATTCCTGACTTCCAAATTCATTGGGTGGTTTTAACCACTTCAAAAACTACATTTCTTTGTTCACATGCAGCAAAAAATCTATTTGGGTTTTTCAATCTTTCATATATTTATGGATGTCTTCTTTCAACGGTTGTTGTTCTCAAGTCATTCTTTAATCGTTGCGTTGGCAGAACCCTCTGTAACTGTGTATTCTAAATAGAAAATTCAACAACAAATCCATTTTATATTTATATAGGATCTCAAGTGCTCATACTGATTAATTTGTAACCATACACATTTCAAGTAAGAATCTTTATTGTCTACAGCTGGGTAAAAAAAATGAAGGCCCGATATTTCTGGAAAACGTACACTATAAAGTAAAACTATAGTATTTACTTGTTGAAATCACCAAATGACCATCAATAATAGTTTATAAGGGAAATACCTGAAGAAATCATTTTTTGTGGCTAAATAGTTTGTCAAATCCTGATTTCTCGAGATACTCTTGATTCCCAATGGCGGCAAAACCCTAAAAAAAAAAAAACAACAACAACAATACCGCAATAGGGTTATTTAATTTAACGGCTACGATGAAACCGGGACATGTGTCATAATCACTGGGTATAAATTAATCACCAATTTGATGATGAAATCGGCCAAACTTGACGCGGGAATTGGAGGCGATGAAATGGCCAAACATCATGTGGAACTTCCAGACGATGAAATCCACCAAACATCATGTGGAACTCTGAGACGATGAAATCCGCCAAACTTCATGTGGGAATTGGAGACGATGAAATCCTCCAAACTTCGCTCTCCGCGCCCCAATAAATGGGATTCTGCTCGAAACCTTCCCCACACCCATTTACCTCGCCCCAATAATGTCGATTCCGTTCCCTTCATTCTCTTCCATCCTTGCCCTTGTGTTCTTCTTGTTCGTGTTGGCCAAAACACTGAAATCCATCACTAATAACTCAGCTCCCAGGTTGTCTCCTGGACCACCCAAGCTGCCCCTCCTCGGAAATCTCCATCAACTTCTGGGGACTTTGCCCCATCGTTCTTTAAGAGATTTGGCCCTGAAATATGGACCAGTGATGCATCTGCAGCTTGGAGAGGTTTCCACTGTCGTTGTTTCTTCCTCCCAAGCTGCCATGGAAGCGCTTAAACACCACGACTCAAACTTTGCAGATCGGCCTCGGCTTGTTGGTGCGAATATTTTCAGCTATGGGTGTATTGACATTGTCTTTTCACCATACGGTGATTATTGGAGGCGAATGCGTAAACTCTGTCATTCTCAACTTCTAAGCATGAATCGTGTTCAGTCGTTTCGATCCATCCGAGAAGATGAGGTTTCTAATTTCATCACCATGATTTCCGCGACAGCTAAAACATCGTCTTCATTTAATTTTAGCAGATGCGTTTATTCCTTGAATTATGGCCTCACAGCAAGAATAGCTTTCGGTAAAAAGGTCAAGGATCAAGAGGCATATATATCCGTTATAAGGGAGTTTATCCAATACCTAAATGGCTTCAATGTGGCCGATTTATATCCTTCAATGAAATGGTTCCACCGTATTAATGGTGTGATGTCAAAGATGGAAAGGTCGCACCGTATGGGAGATGTGATCCTGGAAAACATTGTTTCGGAACACAAAGAACATAAAACTGCGAAGAGAAATGAGGGGGTACGAGAAGATCTCGTTGATGCCCTTCTAGAAGTCCAACAACAAGAGGAGGACATGAAATTATGCGACGAAAACATCAAAGCAATAATCAATGTAAGTTCTACTCTGTACCTGTTTTCTTGGTCCAGCATTCATTTCCTCATATACCCCAAATCATTCTTTTACAGGACATCTTCACTGCGGGGAGTGATACCTTGTCCACGACAATAGAATGGGCAATGTCGGAATTGCTAATAAATCGCGTGATGGAAAGATGCCATAAAGAGGTGAGAGGGGTTTTTCAAGGGAAGAAAAATGCAAACGAGGCAGGGCTTCATGAACTAAAATACTTGAAATCTGTAATCAAAGAGACCTTAAGGTTACACCCTCCAACTCCACTGCTAGTTCCAAGAGAATGCAGGGAGAGATGTGAGATCAATGGGTATGAGATTCTTCCAAAGACAAGGCTGGTTGTGAATGCGTGGGCGATTGGGCAAGACCCTGAGTGTTGGGCGGATGCTGAGAGGTTCGAGCCTGAACGATTTTTAAATAGTAAGATGGATTACAAAGGAACAGACTTTGAGTTCATACCATTTGGGGCCGGGAGGAGGATATGTCCTGGGATTGTGTTTGCCATGGCCAGTATGGAGTTGCTGTTGGCGCAACTGTTGTTTCATTTTGACTGGCAGCTCCCTGACGGAAAGAAACCTGAAGAACTAGATATGAATGAGAGTTTCGGAGTTGTGGTTAAAAAAAAAGAGGAGCTCTACTTAATTCCCATCCTCCATCAACATGACTGACCTATATGAATGAGTGAAGTTTATGCAGGTGGAAGTTGTGAGGCCCCTCGATGTATGTTGTGTTCAAGGTAATGTTAAGTTTTGAATGACCTAACTAAGTTTGAATAAGCTAGTTCGAGTTGGTAAACTTGTTTTCTTATATTCACGTTTCACTGTTATTGGATTCGTTGTCAAGTTATGATTATGAAAATTTTAATAATTATTTAATGTTTTGAAATCATTTGTGACTCATGAAGTGAGAAGAGGTGAGAATGCGGCTCCCAGTGGGAGTGTTGCCTGCTCCACTGTAAAACGTGCGAGTGTTACCTGCTACCCTGTAAAACTGAACAATGGGTACCCACATGTATCCGATGGTAGTTAATGTGTAAAGACCCGCAAATTTCAAGGAAATTTTTTTCTTAATTTTCTTTGGAATTTTACAAGAGCGCAGCTTCAGACGGCACCTGATTCCGAGGCCCGGTGTGCCCGGAATCAATTTCCGAAGTTTGGCTCGGGTACGTTCAGTGAACGGACGAGCGAGTTTTTCTATCTTTTGAACCGGTGCCCGGAATCGAATTCTGAAGGCACCGATGAAATCGCAGCGCCGGTTTTTTTGCTTAGAAACGCCTCTTCCGGAGTTGCGTTTGCTCAGACGTGGTTTTTAAATTTTGGGGTTTAAAGTCAGAAATAAAATAAAATTTGTGCGACAACTTTATTTTATTTCACTTAAGCTGCTTGGAAGCCACTTGAAGCCACTTAAAGGCGGCTTGATCTGAGTTGAACTGGATAGGATGCTATCCAGAAATATCCTACCCCCTTGGTAGGATATTTGTGAGGTGGGGCCCGCACGAGCCCCGCCGTTTCTTTCGCTAAGTAACGCACCCGCGAAAACCCGTCAAAGTAACTGAAAAGTCAACCGACGCGTTTTCTTAAATTTCTTAACAGACCATTTAATTGGGCGGTTTATTTCGTGAATTAAATGGGCTGTTTCATTCGTTGAATTAATTCAACGAATTTAATGGGTCGTTACTTACGCGTTTGCGTTCGTTGGCAAAATAATAAAATAAGACCAACTCTTTCCTTTGGAGGATTACTCGTTGTGCGAGATTCTCTGGGCCTCCACCCTCCCCGCGAAGAACGCGAAGAACGCGAAGAACGCGAAGAACGCGAAGAACGCGAAGAACGTGAAGAACGCCGGCGACCGAAATTCGACGACGCACACCGAGATCTGCGACGTCGACGAGCTTTACCCGCGACGTTCTTCGGCGACGCCTCTTCTTCCGCGGCCGATCCTCGTTCGGCAACTAAGGTGAGAATCGGATCGTTTAAATTCTCCCTTTTTAAATTTCATGGCAACGGATTTTATTAATTAAATCCGTTTGTTCTTGATCCGGAGATTGGCGACGCGACGCCGGATACCGCGACGACGCAACGATCCCCCTTCTTCCGCGACGAGCGATTCCGCGACGACCTCTCGTCCGACGACGACGACAAAGTAAGGGTTGAATTGAAATATTTTGCTTTTCCCGTGTTTATTCTTTTAAATTTTAAAGAACCGATCACGGAACAATTTTAAATTTATTTAAAATTGTTGATTGGTCGTTTCTTTTCCTCCCGATGATGTTTATGACTAACGCGGAGGGTGCGGATCTAACAAACAAGACCCGGCAACCATCCGCCGATCTTCCCTTTTTTGTGCGGATTTGGCGGATGACGACGAACCGCGCGGCAGGGGCGATCTGTTGATCCCGCAGTGAAGGTCGGCCCCCGGGAGGAGCAACGGCGCAGACGGGAGGCAAAACGGGCCACCGGAGCGCGGTGGTTCTCGAAGATAGACCTCCGGTCAGGCTATCATCAGCTCAGAGTTCGAGACGAGGACGTGCAGAAGACGGCCTTCAGGTGTCGGTATGGCCATTATGAGTTCTTGGTTATGCCGTTCGGCGTAACCAATGCTCCAGCAGTGTTCATGAGCCTCATGAACAGGATCTTCCAGCCATACCTCGACCGATTTGTCGTGGTCTTCATTGACGACATTTTGGTATACTCGACGACTGAGGAGGAGCATGCCTACCACCTGCGAGTTGTGCTAGACACGCTCCGAGAGCACCAGCTTTATGGCAAGCTCTCAAAGTGCCAGTTCTGGTTACGTGAGGTCCATTTCTTGGGGCACGTCATTTCTGAGGCGGGAGTTGCAGTGGACCCCGCGAAGATCGAGGCAGTGCTAGCTTGGGAGCCACCCAAGAGCGTGACAGAGGTGCGGAGCTTCTTGGGCCTAGCCGGATACTATCGGAGATTCGTGCCAGACTTCTCCAGAGTTGCGGCACCACTCTCAGCTTTGACAAAGAAGGGGAAACCCTTCGTGTGGTCAGACAGATGTCAGCAGAGCTTCCAGGAGCTGAGACAGAGATTGACCAGCGCACCTATCTTGAGGTTGCCTGAGGAGGGAGTTGGATACGTAGTTTACTGCGATGCATCAGGGACTGGACTCGGGTGCGTCCTGATGCAGGAGCGGGCCGTGATCGCCTACGGATCACGTCAGTTGAGGCCGCATGAGCAGAACTACGCCACTCATGACCTGGAGTTAGCAGCAGTGGTCTTCGCTCTGAAGACTTGGCGGCACTATCTGATGGGCGAGCGCTTCACAGTCTTTTCTGACCACCAGAGTCTCAGGTATATCTTCTCTCAGAAGGACCTGAACCTGAGACAGCGGAGATGGCTTGAGTTCCTCCAGGACTATGACTTTGAGATAGTCTATACTCCTGGGAAGGGGAACGTGGTAGCCGATGCCCTCAGCAGGAGGACGGGCATTCAGCTACTTGAGGAGGCGACGGAGCAGCTAGCCTCCTTACAGATATCCTTTGTGGATAGAGACGGAGCAACCTTTCTTCAGTCTCTCACAGTCTCTCCTCCACTTCTACAGCGGGTCAGAGAGGCTCAGCGTGAGGACGCTGACTGTGAGACCCGGCGTGCACTGATATCCTCAGGTCAGGCGCCTGATGGCTTCTCCCTTGGAGCAGAGCACGACATCCTTTTCAGAGGACGTACCTTCGTACCAGTCGCTTTGCGAGAGGAGGTGCTGAGAGAGTTTCACACTTCTCCCTTGGCGGTACATCCCGGAGTGGCGAAGATGTACCAGGATCTCAGGCGACAGCACTGGTGGCCGGGCATGAAGAAAGCTGTGGCAGAGTTCGTTTCACGATGCCTCACCTGCCAGCAGGTGAAGGCAGAGCATCAGGTACCAGTAGGCTTGGTACAGCCCTTGGAGGTCCCGGAGTGGAAGTGGGATGGCATATCTATGGATTTCGTGACTGGACTTCCACGCACTTCTAGAGGTCACGACTCCATTTGGGTGATTGTCGACCGACTCACCAAGTCGGCACACTTCTTACCCATCAGAGAGCAGGGCTCAGTGGAGAGCTTGGGACGTCTTTACGTCCAGGAGATCGTACGGCTTCACGGTGTGCCATCGTCTATCGTCTCCGATCGAGATGCTCGTTTCACTTCCCGGCTTTGGAAGGGGTTGCAGGAGGCGTTCGGGACGCGGCTCCATCTGAGCACAGCCTTCCACCCTCAGACGGATGGTCAGGCGGAGAGGACCATACAGACACTCGAGGACATGCTCCGTGCATGTGTTCTCGACTTTGGTCGCAGCTGGGAGGACCACCTACCCTTGGTGGAGTTCGCGTACAACAACAGCTACCACTCCACCATCGGGATGGCACCATACGAGGCGTTGTACGGCAGACCCTGCAGATCACCGTTGTGCTGGACAGACCCTGGGGAGTCAGCACTCGTGGGACCAGAGATGGTCCGAGCCACGACAGAGAAGGTCCAGATCATCCAGGAGAGGATGAGGACAGCTCAGAGCCGGCAGAAGTCATATGCTGACAGGAGGCGGAGGCCACTAGAGTTCGAGGATGGCGACCACGTCTTTTTGCGTGTCTCACCTCGACGTGGTTTACGGAGATTTGGCCGAGGCGGCAAGTTGTCTCCACGCTTCATCGGGCCTTTCCAGGTCCTCAGCAGGATAGGAGAGGTGGCTTATCGCCTGGCTCTACCACCTCAGTTGCACCGGGTGCACGACGTCTTCCACGTGTCTCAGTTGAGGAGATACGTGCATGACCCGACGCACATCATCGACTTTGGGGAGCTGGACGTGGACGATGGGACGACTTTTGCGGAGGTCCCAGTGGAGATCGAGGATCGACAGGAGCGGGTCCTACGTGGGCGGTCGATTCCTCTTGTGCGCGTCAGATGGCAGCACGGGAACCTCCAGGAGAGCACTTGGGAGCGGGAGGCTCAGATGCGTGCTCAGTACCCCCATTTGTTCCCCTAGTTTTTGATGTATCTTTACGGGGACGTAAAGCCCTGAGGTGGGAGTAATGTAAAGACCCGCAAATTTCAAGGAAATTTTTTTCTTAATTTTCTTTGGAATTTTACAAGAGCGCAGCTTCAGACGACACCTGATTCCGAGGCCCGGTGTGCCCGGAATCAATTTCCGAAGTTTGGCTCGGGTACGTTCAGTGAACGGACGAGCGGGTTTTTCTATCTTTTGAACCGGTGCCCGGAATCGAATTCTGAGGGCACCGATGAAATCGCAACGCCGGTTTTTTTACTTAGAAACGCCTCTTCCGGAGTTGCGTTTGCTCAGACGTGGTTTTTAAATTTTGGGGCTTAAAGTCAGAAATAAAATAAAATTTGTGCGACAACTTTATTTTATTTCACTTAAGCTGCTTGGAAGCCACTTGAAGCCACTTAAAGGCGGCTTGATCTGAGTTGAACTGGATAGGATGCTATCCAGAAATATCCTACCCCCTTGGTAGGATATTTGTGAGGTGGGGCCCGCACGAGCCCCGCCGTTTCTTTCGCTAAGTAACGCACCCGCGAAAACCCGTCAAAGTAACTGAAAAGTCAACCGACGCGTTTTCTTAAATTTCTTAACAGACCATTTAATTGGGCGGTTTATTTCGTGAATTAAATGGGCTGTTTCATTCGTTGAATTAATTCAACGAATTTAATGGGTCGTTACTTACGCGTTTGCGTTCGTTGGCAAAATAATAAAATAAGACCAACTCTTTCCTTTGGAGGATTACTCGTTGTGCGAGATTCTCTGGGCCTCCACCCTCCCCGCGAAGAACGCGAAGAACGCGAAGAACGCGAAGAACGCGAAGAACGCCGGCGGTCGAAATTCGACGACGCACACCGAGATCTGCGACGTCGACGAGCTTTACCCGCGACGTTCTTCGGCGACGCCTCTTCTTCCGCGGCCGATCCTCGTTCGGCAACTAAGGTGAGAATCGGATCGTTTAAATTCTCCCTTTTTAAATTTCATGGCAACGGATTTAATTAATTAAATCCGTTTGTTCTTGATCCGGAGATTGGCGACGCGACGCCGGATACCGCGACGACGCAACGATCCCCCTTCTTCCGCGACGAGCGATTCCGCGACGACCTCTCGTCCGACGACGACGACAAAGTAAGGGTTGAATTGAAATATTTTGCTTTTCCCGTGTTTATTCTTTTAAATTTTAAAGAACCGATCACGGAACAATTTTAAATTTATTTAAAATTGTTGATTGGTCGTTTCTTTTCCTCCCGATGATGTTTATGACTAACGCGGAGGGTGCGGATCTAACAAACAAGACCTGGCAACCATCCGCCGATCTTCCCTTTTTTGTGCGGATTTGGCGGAAGACGACGAACCACGCGGCAGGGGCGATCTGTTGATCCCGCAGTGAAGGTCGGCCCCCGGGAGGAGCAACGGCGCAGACGGGAGGCAAAACGGGCCACCGGAGCAACTCCGGCGGCCCGCGGAAGGGGGCGGCGGCGCCCGGCGCGCCGCCGGAGGAGTCCGCCGCGGCCGAGCCGCGGCGGCGGCGAACCGCCGGACCGCGTCCGCGGTCCGACCACCCAGCACGCGGCCCGCGTTTCTCCAAAGCCGCGGGTCAAACCCGCGGCGGCTCATTCGGCCGCTCGGCCGGGCCGCGCCCAGGCTGGACCGGACCCGGCCTAGCCGGGTCGCGCCGGGTCGGGCCGACCCGGTTCGGCCGACCCAGGGGGGGGTTCGGGCCGGGTCGCCCCGGGCCCAGAACCCCCGTTTCGGGCCCTCTTCGGTCTTTCGCCCATATCTTGGGCCTGGGACCTCCGATTGACGAACCGTCAACGGCTACGCGATCCTTGGATCGAGAAGGTCGTTTCGGTATATTATACTCAAGGTTTCGGAAGACTTTGGGTTCGGCCGGGTTGGTTCGTACACG
This sequence comes from Viscum album, assembly GCA_963277665.1. Taxonomy (NCBI): domain Eukaryota; kingdom Viridiplantae; phylum Streptophyta; class Magnoliopsida; order Santalales; family Viscaceae; genus Viscum; species Viscum album. Next base: position 1,896,625,549 of record OY728119.1, read on the forward strand.
AAACCAACCGGGCCCTCGGAGCGGAAACGCTCATAACTTGAGCTACGGACGTCCGATCGACGTACCGTCAGCTGTGGTAGTTTCCTCTAAGTGAGACGGAACTTTTGGCATACTCCGCCCGAGGATCGGATACAGGCGGAGTACGGTCGGGTTGGTTTTGCCCTAAAAAAAACCAACCGGGCCCCTGGGACGAAAATGCCAATAACTCTCAGACCGGGCGTCCGATTGACGCGCCGTCTGTTGCGTTGAGATCCTGTTGTCGATACGGAACTTTTGGATACATCAACTTCGGACTACGTGTCAGTTGATGTATCAGCCTCTCGGCTCGTGGAGCGGACCCTCCTAAACGAGCTCGCTATGTGCGGGAACCCTAGCGCTGGCTGTGACTTCGACGACAGAGCATAGATCCTCCGTGGACTGCGAAGACGGCAGAGCAGAGATCCTCCGTGGACTGCGACAATGGCAGAGCAGAGATCCTCCGTGGACTGCGACGACGGCAGAGCAGAGATCCTTCGTGGACTGCGGCGACGACTGTGCAGAGATCCTCAGTGGACTGCGTCGACTACTGCACTCAGCGATCCCACGTGGATCAGTGCTACAGGTTCTGTGTGAGCCTGATCCTATGTGGGTCCTTACTACCGGTTCTGTGTGAGCCACTGCCTACAGGTTCTGTGTGAGCCCGATCCTGTGTGGGTCTTCTGCGGGGGTTAGTACCTATCGATCCTTCGTGGGTCCGACGACTTAGATGGATCAGTGATCATCTTTGACGTCATCTGAAAAGGTATACCTGGTTGAGCTGAATCTTATGTTACTCTCCTTTGTGGTTTGTGTTGGACTATCCTTTGTGGATTTACTGTTTACTCTCCTTGTGGATTTGAGTCTTGCTTTCCTTTGTGGATTGAGTTGTTCTTGAGCTCGTGAGCAGAGCTAGAAGTGGGGACTTAGGTATATGTATGGGCATATACCTAAGTCGAGTCAGATGTTACTTCGTGATTGCATCTTTCTTTTGTGCTATATCCTTTGTGGATTTCGGGAGACCTTCGGGGGTCTCGGGGTCCTTACTGAGTAGCTTATACTCACCCCTGCACGGGCTATGCCCGCACTTCGTGGTGTTGGTTGCAGACGACGGACAACGCTGATCGTGGAGGAGGCGCGTGGAGCAGGACGGTACCTGGAGGTGGACCACTGGGCGGGACGTGCTCGGAGCGGACGTGGGACCCGAGGAGCCTGAAGGCTATCTGTACCCACCCTTCAGGTGGGATTGCCAGTGGATGACACGAGGCCGCCGTCTTTTCTTCAGTTGCTGTACTTTACTTTTCAGTTGTACTTTCAGTTGGGCTTGTATTCCGGCCCCCTTTAATTTTCTGCACTTTGTAGTTACTTTCCGCTTGCTGACTCTATGGTGGTTGTTACTTATAAAGGCAATGCCTTCCCTGTTTACTGGGAATTTACGCCTTGGTGCTAGTCGCCAGCCCCTGGCCTATGGAAGGCGGGCTTGGGGTAGTCACGGCACGGGCCCCGAGGACGGGTCGTGACAAATTGGTATCAGAGGCGGTCGGTTCTACCGCAGACTCTGATCGTCTTTTCTTTCTATATGAAGCAATAGTGTTTAGTGTATTGAGTGTGGTTATCAGTTCAGGGAGCCCAGTGTTGGTGCGGCGGCCGACGTATCCGTACACCAGGACCCTGACTCCTGATTTCCGACTTAATGCATGAAAACATTGATTGCGTGTGTGTTTCAAGTTTTCTTTGTGATTACTTGTGTCAGCTCACCGGGTATACTGATCTGCTTTATGAAAGTCTCAAGTTTTCCTTGTGATTACTTGTGCCAGCTCACCAGGTATACTGTTCTGACTGTGGTGCTCTTGTTCTCCTTTTCAGGATGGCCCCGCGACGACAGCCAGCTAGGGTTCCGAGTGTAGGGCACGACGGCAGCCCACCGAGCGATGAGGCCTCGGTGCAGGGCCCTTTGCCAGCAGTGGCACCGGCGGTAGCTTTACCCGTCGAGCCACCGATGCTACCAGTACCAGACGCAGACGATGCACGTCGCCTCAGGGCACTGCATGAGTTTCAGAGCCAGCGACCGCCCAGGTTTCGCGGTGAGGCGGACCCCCAGGCCGCTGAGGACTGGCTAGAGGCGGTGGTGCGGATCTTTAGGCTAGTGAGGACACCAGCGGATCTCATGGTGATTCTCGCGGCGAGCCTCCTGCAGGCGGCGACAGGACGATGGTGGAGCTTGATGCTCCAGGTTCACGATGAGGCATCCTTGCTCTGGACGGACTTCGAGAGTCTCTTCCGCTCTGAGTTCGTCCCGGCCACCCTCCGAGCGGTGCGCATCCAGGAGCTTCTCCAGCTGCGCCAGGGCAGCATGACGGTCGCTCAGTACGCGGCGAGGTTCACTGACCTATCTCGCTACTCGACCGACATGGTACGGGACCCCTTCTTCCGGGCCCGGACCTTCGAGCAGGGCTTGCGACAGGAGATTCAGGCGTCGCTGATCTCCCTCAGCATTCCGACCCAGGCGGGAGTGCTGGAGCGAGCCCTCCTGATCGAGAGCTTCCTGGCAGAGCCTTCTTCAGTGGCGAGACCTAGCGCAGGGCGGCAGGTAGCTAAGTCTTCGGCAGCAGGTAGCCGACGGATGACTCTCGGGTCCAGGCAGACCAGACCCCCATGCAGACGGCCTCAGGACACCGGCTCAGCAGTGCGGGGCACACAACGGAGTGCCAGCCTTCCGAGAGGCAGGCTGTGCTACTCCTGCGGCGGGCAGGGTCACATGGCTCGTGACTGCCCGACTCGCCGACCAGAGGAGCAGCAGACGGTGGAGGGGCCACCCAGGCAGAGGCAGAGGGTCGACCGTGGCGGTCCGCAGGGAGGAGGCGGACGAGGCAGAGGAGCTGGCCGAGCAGCGGGTGGTGGGCGACGCTTCCAGGCTCTACCCCCACCACCACCAGGAGGGCCACCTCGACCACAGGGAGCTGGCGGGCAGGGACAGGCCCAGCTCCAGGCAGTGGAGGCCTACGACCCCGACATGCCAGAGATGATTCGAGGTACGATCTGTGTCTATTCCACCCTTGCTGCAGTACTTATAGACACAGGAGCGAGTCACTCTTTCATAGCCTCTGCCCTTGTTCGGAGCTCGGAGATTCCGACTGAGCCGTTGGCTCGATCCTTACGGCTAGAGACTCCTACGGGAGCAGACTCGACGATTACGCACTGGTGCCGGCAGTGTGAGCTTACTCTAGGAGGCGAGATCTTCGGCTGGGATCTCCTTGTAGCGGCGTCGAGGCCTTACGACGTCATCTTGGGCATGGATTGGCTATCCACGGTTCATGCCCAGATCGACTGGGCGCAAGGTGCGATGTGTTCGCACCGACGGGAGCAGGTTTACCTTCACCGGCGAGAAGGGAACCTTTGCAGCACAGGATGGACTTCCGCGGAGGAGAGTGCAGCCCATATCTCATCAGTTGGCTAGCCTCATCCTAGGAGCAGTGGACGTGCGGAGTCCAGCTTTTCCTGCAGTGGTGGACCAGTACGTGGACGTCTTTCCCGACGACGTTCCAGGGATACCTCCTCGTAGAGAGGTAGACTTTTACATCGACTTGTACCCCGGGACAGCCCCGATATCTACTCCAGCATATCGGATGGCCCCCGCCGAGCTTCGGGAGCTGTGGGTACAGTTGGAGGACTTGCAGAGCAAGGGTTTATCCGACCCAGTGTTTCACCCTGGGCTTCCCCGATTTTGTTCGCCAAGAAAGCGATGGGAGCTTGCGACTGTGTGTCGACTATCGTCGCCTGAACCAGGTGACAGTAAGGAACAAGTATCCGATGCCACGGATTGATGACCTATTCGATCAGCTCAAGGAGCGCGGTGGTTCTCGAAGATAGACCTCCGGTCAGGCTATCATCAGCTCAGAGTTCGAGACGAGGACGTGCAGAAGACGGCCTTCAGGTGTCGGTATGGCCATTATGAGTTCTTGGTTATGCCGTTCGGCGTAACCAATGCTCCAGCAGTGTTCATGAGCCTCATGAACAGGATCTTCCAGCCATACCTCGACCTATTTGTCGTGGTCTTCATTGACGACATTTTGGTATACTCGACGACTGAGGAGGAGCATGCCTACCACCTGCGAGTTGTGCTAGACACGCTCCGAGAGCACCAGCTTTATGGCAAGCTCTCAAAGTGCCAGTTCTGGTTACGTGAGGTCCATTTCTTGGGGCACGTCATTTCTGAGGCGGGAGTTGCAGTGGACCCCGCGAAGATCGAGGCAGTGCTAGCTTGGGAGCCACCCAAGAGCGTGACAGAGGTGCGGAGCTTCTTGGCCTAGCCGATACTATCGGAGATTCGTGCCAGACTTCTCCAGAGTTACGGCACCACTCTCAGCTTTGACAAAGAAGGGAAACCCTTCGTGTGGTCAGACAGATGTCAGCAGAGCTTCCAGGAGCTGAGACAAAGATTGACCAGCGCACCTATCTTGAGGTTGCCTGAGGAGGGAGTTGGATACGTAGTTTACTGCGATGCATCAGGGACTGGACTCGGGTGCGTCCTGATGCAGGAGCGGGCCGTGATCGCCTACGGATCACGTCAGTTGAGGCGCATGAGCAGAACTACGCCACTCATGACCTGGAGTTAGCAGCAGTGGTCTTCGCTCTGAAGACTTGGCGGCACTATCTGATGGTGAGCGCTTCACAGTCTTTTCTGACCACCAGAGTCTCAGGTATATCTTCTCTCAGAAGGACCTGAACCTGAGACAGCGGAGATGGATTGAGTTCCTCCAGGACTATGACTTTGAGATAGTCTATACTCCTGGGAAGGGGAACGTGGTAGCCGATGCCCTCAGCAGGAGGACGGGCATTCAGCTACTTGAGGAGGCGACGGAGCAGCTAGCCTCCTTACAGATATCCTTTGTGGATAGAGACGGAGCAGCCTTTCTTCAGTCTCTCACAGTCTCTCCTCCACTTCTACAGCGGGTCAGAGAGGCTCAGCGTGAGGACGCTGACTGTGAGACCCGGCGTGCACTGATATCCTCAGGTCAGGCGCCTGATGGCTTCTCCCTTGGAGCAGAGGCCCGACATCCTTTTCAGAGACGTACCTTCGTACCAGTCGCTTTGCGAGAGGAGGTGCTGAGAGAGTTTCACACTTCTCCCTTGGCGGTACATCCCGGAGTGGCGAAGATGTACCAGGATCTCAGGCGACAGCACTGGTGGGCCGGGCATGAAGAAAGCTGTGGCAGAGTTCGTTTCACGATGCCTCACCTGCCAGCAGGTGAAGGCAGAGCATCAGGTACCAGCAGGCTTGGTACAACCCTTGGAGGTCCCGGAGTGGAAGTGGGATGGCATATCTATGGATTTCGTGACTGGACTTCCACGCACTTCCAGAGGTCACGACTCCATTTGGGTGATTGTCGACCGACTCACCAAGTCGGCACACTTCTTACCCATCAGAGAGCAGGGCTCAGTGGAGAGCTTGGGACGTCTTTACGTCCAGGAGATCGTACGGCTTCACGGTCGTCTCCGATCGAGATGCTCGTTTCACTTCCCGGCTTTGGAAGGGGTTGCAGGAGGCGTTCGGGACGCGGCTCCATCTGAGCACAGCCTTCCACCCTCAGACGGATGGTCAGGCGGAGAGGACCATACAGACACTCGAGGAAATGCTCCGTGCATGTGTTCTCGACTTTGGTCGCAGCTGGGAGGACCACCTACCCTTGGTGGAGTTCGCGTACAACAACAGCTACCACTCCACCATCGGGATGGCACCATACGAGGCGTTGTACGGCAGACCCTGCAGATCACCGTTGTGCTGGACAGACCCTGGGGAGTCAGCACTCGTGGGACCAGAGATGGTCCGAGCCACGACAAAGAAGGTCCAGATCATCCAGGAGAGGATGAGGACAGCTCAGAGCCGGCAGAAGTCATATGCTGACAGGAGGCGGAGGCCACTAGAGTTCGAGGATGGCGACCACGTCTTTTTGCGTGTCTCACCTCGACGTGGTTTACGGAGATTTGGCCGAGGCGGCAAGTTATCTCCACGCTTCATCGGGCCTTTCCAGGTCCTCAGCAGGATAGGAGAGGTGGCTTATCGCCTGGCTCTACCACCTCAGTTGCACCGGGTGCACGACGTCTTCCACGTGTCTCAGTTGAGGAGATACGTGCATGACCCGACGCACATCATCGACTTTGGGGAGCTGGACGTGGACGATGGGACGACTTTTGCGGAGGTCCCAGTGGAGATCGAGGATCGACAGGAGCGGGTCCTACTTGGGTGGTCGATTCCTCTTGTGCGCGTCAGATGGCAGCACGGGAACCTCCAGGAGAGCACTTGGGAGCGGGAGGCTCAGATGCGTGCTCAGTACCCCCATTTGTTCCCCTAGTTTTTGATGTATCTTTACGGGGACGTAAAGCCCTGAGGTGGGAGTAATGTAAAGACCCACAAATTTCAAGGAAATTTTTTCTTAATTTTCTTTGGAATTTTTACAAGAGCGCAGCTTCAGACGGCACCTGATTCCGAGGCCCGGTGTGCCCGGAATCAATTTCCGAAGTTTTGGCTCGGGTACGTTCAGTGAACGGACGAGCGGGTTTTTCTATCTTTTTGAACCGGTGCCCGGAATCGAATTCTGAGGGCACCGATGAAATCGCAGCGCCAGTTTTTTTGCTTAGAAACGCCTCTTCTGGAGTTGCGTTTTCTCAGACGTGGTTTTTAAATTTTGGGGCTTAAAGTCAGAAATAAAATAAAATTTGTGCGACAACTTTATTTTATTTCACTTAAGCTGCTTGGAAGCCACTTGAAACCAACTTAAAGGCGGCTTGATCTGAGTTGAACTGGATAGGATGCTATCCAGAAATATCCTACCCCCTTGGTAGGATATTTGTGAGGTGGGGCCCGCACGAGCCCCGCCGTTTCTTTCGCTAAGTAACGCACCCGCGAAAACCCGTCAAAGTAACTGAAAAGTCAACCGACGCGTTTTCTTAAAATTTCTTAACAGACCATTTAATTGGGCGGTTTATTTCGTGAATTAAATGGGCTGTTTCATTCGTTGAATTAATTCAACGAATTTAATGGGTCGTTACTTACGCGTTTGCGTTCGTTGGCAAAATAATAAAATAAGACCAACGTCTTTCCTGTTGGAGGATTACTCGTTGTGCGAGATTCTCTGGGCCTCCACCCCTCCCCGCGAAAGAACGCGAAGAACGCGAAGAACGCCGGCGACCGAAATTCGACGACAGCACACCGAGATCTGCGACGTCGACGAGCTGTTACCCGCGACGTTCTTCGGCGACGCCTCTTCTTCCGCGGCCGATCCTCGTTCGGCAACTAAGGTGAGAATCGGATCGTTTAAATTCTCCCTTTTTAAATTTCATGGCAACGGATTTAATTAATTAAATCCGTTTGTTCTTGATCCGGAGATTGGCGACGCGACGCCGGATACCGCGACGACGCAACGATCCCCCTTCTTCCGCGACGAGCGATTCCGCGACGACCTCTCGTCCGACGACGACGACAAAAGTAAGGGTTGAATTGAAATATTTTGCTTTTCCCGTGTTTATTCTTTTAAATTTTAAAGAACCGATCACGGAACAATTTTAAATTTATTTAAAATTGTTGATTGGTCGTTTCTCTTTTCCTCCCGATGATGTTATGACTAACGCGGAGGGTGCGGATCTAACAAACAAGACCCGGCAACCATCCGCCGATCTTCCTTTTTTTGTGCGGATTTGGCGGACGACGACGAACCCGCGCAGGCAGGGGCGATCTGTTGATCCCGCAGTGAAGGTCGGCCCCCGGGAGGAGCACGGCGCAGACGGGAGGCAAAACGGGCCACCGGAGCAACTCCGGCGGCCCGCGGAAGGGTGGCGGCGGCGCGGGTCGCCGGCGCGGCGGCGCCGGCAACCGGAGGCGGGCGGCGCCCGGCGCGCCGCCGGAGGAGTCCGCCGCGGCCGAGCCGCGGCGAACCGCCGGACCGCGTCCGCGGTCCGGGCACCCAGCACGCGGCCCGCGCGGGCCGCGTTTTCTCCAACCCGCGGGGTCAAACCCGCGGCGGCTCATTCGGACACGCTCGGCCGAAGCCGAGCCGGCCGGGCCGCGCCCAGGGCCGGACCGGACCCGGCTAGCCGGGTCGGGCCGACCCGGTTCGGCCGACCCAGGGGGGGTTCGGGCCGGGTCGCCCCGGGCCCAGAACCCCCGTTCGGGCCCTCTTCGGTCCCTTCGCCCATATCTTCGGCCTGGGACCTCCGATTGACGAACCGTCAGTGGCTACGCGATCCTTGGATCGAGACGGTCGTTTCGGTATATTATACTCAAGGTTTCGGAAGACTTTGGGTTCGGCCGGGTTGGTTCGTTAAACGAAACCAACCGGGCCCTCGGAGCGGAAACGCTCATAACTTGAGCTACGGACGTCCTGATCGACGTACCGTCAGCTGTGGTAGTTTCCTCTAAGTGAGACGGAACTTTTGGCATACTCCGCCCAAGGATCGATACAGGCGGAGTACGGTCGGGTTGGTTTTTCCTAAAAAAAACCAATCGGGCCCCTGGGACGAAAATGCCAATAACTCTCAGACCGGGCGTCCGATTGACGCGCCGTCTGTTGCGTTGAGATCCTGTTGTCGATACGGAACTTTTGGATACATCAAATTCGGACTACGTGTCAGTTGATGTATCAGCCTCTCGGCTCGTGGAGCGGACCCTCCTAAACGAGCTCGCTATGTGCGGGAACCCTAGCGCTGGCTGTGACTTCGACGACAGAGCAGAGATCCTCCGTGGACTGCGACGACGGCAAAGCAGAGATCCTCCGTGGACTGCGACGATGGCAGAGCAGAGATCCTCCGTGGACTGCGACGACGGCAGAGCAGAGATCCTTCGTGGACTGCGGCGACGACTGTGCAGAGATCCTCAGTGGACTGCGTCGACTACTGCACTCAGCGATCCCACGTGGATCAGTGCTTACAAGTTCTGTGTGAGCCCGATCCTATATGGGTCCTTACTACCGGTTCTGTGTGAGCCACTGCCTACAGGTTCTGTGTGAGCCCGATCCTGTGTGGGTCTTCTGCGGGGGTTAGTACCTATCGATCCTTCGTGGGTCCGACGACTTAGATGGATCAGTGATCATCTTTGACGTCATCTGAAAAGGTATACCTGGTTGAGCTGAATCTTATGTTACTCTCCTTTGTGGTTTGTGTTGGACTATCCTTTGTGGATTTACTGTTTACTCTCCTTGTGGATTTGAGTCTTGCTTTCCTTTGTGGATTGAGTTGTTCTTGAGCTCGTGAGCAGAGCTAGAAGTGGGGACTTAGGTATATGTATGGGCATATACCTAAGTCGAGTCAGATGTTACTTCGTGATTGCATCTTTCTTTTGTGCTATATCCTTTGTGGATTTCGGGAGACCTTCGGGGGTCTCGGGGTCCTTACTGAGTAGCTTATACTCACCCCTGCACGGGCTATGCCCGCACTTCGTGGTGTTGGTTGCAGACGACGGACAGCGCTGATCGTGGAGGAGGCGCGTGGAGCAGGACGGTACCTGGAGGTGGACCACTGGGCGGGACGTGCTCGGAGCGGACGTGGGACCCGAGGAGCCTGGAGGCTATCTGTACCCACCCTTCAGGTGGGATTGCCAGTGGACGACACGAGGCCGCCGTCTTTTCTTCAGTTGTTGTACTTTACTTTTCAGTTGTACTTTCAGTTGGGCTTGTATTCCGGCCCCCTTTACTTTTCTGCACTTTATAGTTACTTTCCGCTTGCTGACTCTGTGGTGGTTGTTACTTATAAAGGCAATGCCTTCCCTGTTTACCGGGAATTTACGCCTTGGTGCTAGTCGCCAGCCCCCGGCCTATGGAAGGCGGGCTTGGGGTAGTCACAGCACGGGCCCCGAGGACGGGTCGTGACATAATGTATCTCTATAATTTAGTTATTTCACTAGTACGTACCTAGTGATTGTTGAGTGTGCATAAAAAATCAACAAATTATAATTTTAACATTATATAATCTAGGTACCATGAATTATATTCTTAATTACTGAATATATTAAGGGTATTATCAGTTATAATATTAATTATACTAATAATGAGTATATTGTTAATTGTATATTAATTATTAATTATTAATTATACTAATAATTAATAATCTATATAAATTATATTGTTAATTAATGAATATATTAATGATGTTATCAGTTATTAATTATCTTAATTAGCTAAACAGTTGTTAATAATTATATAATTAAATATTTAAAATTTTAAAATAATTCAAGACTCAGTTGAAGAAGTGAGAAGAAGAGAACTAAAAGCCAACAATGGGTACCAAGCACCTTACCAACATCATGTTTCAGATTGAAGTACAATCAATTCCTACACATTACAAATGATTTGTGGATTGTTTTACTAATGTTTGAAAAAAAAACAGTTTGCTTGGGTTTGACGATGTCACTAATAGAAAAATGGGTATTTGAGGAGGGTGAATTCGGGTGACCACCGAATGGCGGTTTTCGGGCTTTCCAACTCCCTCGTCGAGCCCAAAACTAACCCCACCCCATCCCCACGTTAGTCGCCCATCCTCCCTCGTCAAGCCAACTCCCCTCCCACTCCTCATCGATGTCGTCTGCTGTCAAGCCCCCCCTGCTACGCTGCGCAGCCTGCCCTGGCTATTGAGCCTCCATCCTACACCCTCCTCTTCTCACCATCATGCCCTCCTCCCCCACCTTCTTACCGCACTACGCCAACTCCCCCATTCACCGAGCCTCCACCCGCCCCTCCTCTCCCCACCGTCGAGCCCCCCTCTCATCTCCCCGCGACACTGCACCACCTCCCCCCTCCAACGAACCCCCATCTCCACCTACGCACTGAACCTCCCTCGCCTAGGTGCCCCTATAGACCGCTCATTGTCAACCCCCTAGTCGTCGACCCTCCCCCTGGCCATAGATCCTCCCACTGAGGTGTAGTTGGTGCCCCTACCTTATTCTCAGAAGGCTTCCACTGAGTTTCATTGTGAGAATTTTTTTGTTTCTTAATTAAGGTACTATGTAATTTTTTTATTTTGGAATTTGGTTTTAGGTTTCTGATTTTCGAAACTCTATATATGAATTTTTTCAGAACAAATTCTCTTATGTCTCTTTGTTATATAAAATTGAAAAAATTGAAAGAGAAAATTAGTGTTCCATGTTCTTCTGAATTTTTTGTTGAATATATTAGATTTTCTAAAAATCCAGATATGTGTTGTATCATTGTTTTGATTGAATAATTGGTCTGTAGTTGGTCGGCAATTTTTCTGTAATTGGTCTGCAATCACTACCACAGATCCTAGCAAGGGATGCGTTGACTTTTATCAGTGCTAAGCAGAAAGCGCTGATAAAAGCCCCACCTTTATCAACACTAGCTAAAAGCGCAAATAATGGTCACTTTTATCAGTGCTTTTTTTAGCGCTGGGAAAGATCGCTTTTATCAGTGTTTTTTTAGCGCAGATAAAGGATAGATTTATCAGCGCTAATTTTAGCACTGATAAAAGTTTTTAATAAAAAATATAATTAATTTATATAAAATTATTATATTTATATTAAAAAATAATGTTTATTTATATACATTAATTAAAAACGCATGTTTATAATTAATATAAATATGATATATTATAATATATATTTTTTAATAATTTAAATATATATATATATATATAATGTTTTAAAAAAAGTATAAGTTTATAAATAAATGAATGTATATTTAAATAATTATAAAATTATAATAATTTTTTAAAATGATAAATATATTTATTATATTTATAATTATATATAAATACTTTTTAAATAAATTTAAATAAATATGTATTTAATGAATATATATATATATCATGAGATAATGATGATATTGATTTTCGTTATTTATGTTTATATATTGATGCGTGAGTATAATTGATTCTATATGATCATAAAGTTTATTTGTGGACATGATTGTGTTCTAAATGTTAAGATTACCTGTATTATGATGACACGTACATGCATATGCTATGTATTGATCATTATGAATGTTCATTTATAAATTGACACCCATATGATTCATTCATGTTATACCCATGAACTTATGATGTTCTCATAAATAATTATAAAATTACAATAAAAAAATTAAATAATAAATATGTTTATTAAAATTTTAATTATATAGAAATACTTTTTAAATTTTTCTATCTATAATCATTATTATAACTATATATATATTTAAATAATTATAAAATTACACATATTTATTATAATTTTATAAATATATATTTATATATTGATATATATATATATATATACATTTATAATTATATACAAATATTTATAAATATATTTATTTATAATTATAATCATAAATAAATTTATATTTATTTAAATAATTATAAAATGATAATAAATGTATTTATAATAATTATAATTTTATAAAATATATATAATTATATTAAAATATAAATATAAAAAAAATTATTTATTTAAATAATTATGAAATTATAAATTTAATTATATTTTTTTTTATAATTTCATATTTATTTAAATATATATATATTTATTTATAGTTATAAGTATAAACAAATATATATTTATTTAAATGATTATGAAGTTATAATAAATATATATAAATAAGTTTATATTTTCACAATTATTTAAATAAATATAAATTTATTTATAGTTATAATTATACATCTATTATAATTTTATAAATATATACATTTATATATATTAATGAATATATATATATATATTATGTGTTTGGGGGTACAATTAAAATTAAACACACACACCTCACACATAGGTCAAAAAGGCAGACCATATCCCCCCAAGGGGATAGCCCACCTATCAAGCCTAATTTATTCAATACATGGCATGTAGGTCCAGTGACCATAAATCCCATTATATGGCCCTTAGGCCTAGTGGGTATGAAAGTCCATTACATCTATTATAATTTTATAAATATATATATATTAATGAATATATATATATATATATATATATATATAAATATATTTATATTTACATAAAAATATTTATAAAAATATTTATGTATACTTATAATTATAAATAAATATAAATATGCATATATATATAAATAATTATAAAATTATAATAAATATATTTATAGTATTTTTAATTTTATAAATATATATAATTATATAAATATTTTTATAATTATATAAATATATTTATAAATATTTACAAAGATTTACACTTATTATTATAAATAAATATAAATATATTTAAATAATTATAAATTTATAATAAATATATTAATTATATATATTTATTTAATTACAAATATAATATAGAAATTTATTATAATTTTATAATTATTTAAATATATAAATATTTATTTCTACTTATAATTATAAATAAATATATATTTATTTAAATAATTATAAAATTATAATATATATATTAAATATATATATTTATATAATTATAAATATAATATAGATATTTATTATAATTTTATAATTATTTAAATAAATATATGCTTAGTTATAATTATAACTATAAATTTATATATTTATATTTATAATAAATATCTATATAATATTTATAATTATATAAATATATATAATTAATACATTTATTATATATAATAAATATATATATATATATTTATGATAAGTTTGTAATTATTTATATAATTATATATTTATTAACATTAGATCTTTATCAGTGTTTTTTTTACGCTGATAATGATAAGCTTTTATCAGCGCTATAATTTTAGCGCTGATAAAGACACTATTTATCAGCTCTTTTTAGTGCTAATAAAGGTAGGTTTTATCAGTACTTTCTATTTTCGTACTAATAAAACATACCTTTATCGTCGTTTTCCAACAAGCACTGATAAAACTCTTTCGTTTCATTATAAAAGAAACCCTATCAGTACCCTGTCGTCATTCGCGCTCAAGCTCTCCCAGAATCGGACCTCTACCGCCGCTTCCTCTTATCACTACTTCCTCCTACCATCACTACATGCCTCTGCTCCCTTCGGTGTCACTGTCACTGTCACCGCCACTGACGCATACGCCACCACCACTGACACGTACGCTACTGTCATCGTTGACCCAGCTCTGTCGTTGCCCTCCACGACCTCTGTTGTAGTCGTCACTGCCGACCCCGACTTCACTGCCACTAGACCCTATTGTTGCCTCCAAACCTCAAAATATAAGGTATGTTCTTATTTGGCATACGAGACTAGTTTTGGTATTACATGACTCATATGATTATGAGTCGGGTTGTATGATATAGTGGTATAATAGTGTACCCCATTATGTTGATCGATACTAAGATAATGTGAATGGTTTAATGTCATGCTTAATGAGTTTTAAATTGGTGGGAGGTCATGTGCGGCCCAACGACCAATGAGAATTGTGAATACAGGTGGGTATAATTTCCTGAGGATTGGATCAAAATAGGAAATTTCACTCTGTGGTAGAGGATATTCTAGAAATGGATTGAGTGTCATGGGACGGTCAACCTAAGTATGGGTCGTGGCATGGATCACCATAAAGGCTTGGTGTTAGAGGTTGATAGTGGGTGAGTGTGGATCATAAGGTGAAATGCATGTTTGATGGTAGAACCTATTTAGGTTTCACTCATAGAGTGATTTAATTTAGGAAATATGGTGGGTAGTGTTCCCTTGGCTGTTTAAGGGCATATAACCCATTATGATTTGATTTTTGAAAGTACTAAGGAAGATTTACTTATGAGTAGTGATAGGTAGTGATTGTTGTTTCATGTTAATGCTCAGGTATAAGTGAGGTGGCAATGTCCAATCATTAATGGTGGTAACAGATGGATATGGGCTGTGAAGATTGGTTTTGACTGATGATAAGGACACTCCAATTTTGGGAAGTGTTATATCGCTCACGGGTGGTGTGATCTCATGCAAGTATGGTAGTGGTTTAGTGAGACCGACCATTGGATAATCATTATGGAGTTATAATAGCAGTGGTAAAATGGATATGAATTTATCTAGATTCCTCTAGTTATAAATTTCAAAAATGACAACTAGTTGAGTATGCGTGTTGGATTTGAGCTCAGGATGGGAATTGAGGTAATTCAAGCATGGATCAGATAGGTGATGCATCAATGCTTCTAGAAGAGAATGATGATAGTTTTGGTTGATTAATGAATCAACCATGGTATTACAAGGGTGATTATATTTAATCTTTAGTGGATGTATCATGATGATATTAGGTTGACTTCAAGAGTAATGGAATCATAATCAAGTGTTTTAGGTAATGCATCGATGGGGGAAACTAAGTGTTTTTAGGTTGGACATATTTAGGAGGTTCAACTTATACTCTCAGGTGGAATTGGATGTGGTGGGATAAGAACTGTGTCAGGTGTGTCTTTTTAGACATTATGGGTATGTTTTGGTGGTTATGTAAGTTTTTTATGGAAATTTCAGCATATTCGTGCTTATTTTTTGGATGGTGGTTATGCATTTATTTTGACTTGGAACAATGAAATGAGAATAGGAACTAGTGTTATCACATTTATGGAGGTGTTATATATCTAAAACTACACTGATCATGTCATTGGACTTCTAATAATGTGTTTTGATAGGAAATTCTAATAGCTGAGGGTACCATATCTCAGAGTCGACTTATTTTAGTTATGACCTAAGGTGAGGAGCACCATGGGCCAAATGATTTTTTGGATGAAAACCCTCTAGTGTCTCATGATAGATTGGTGTGGGTGACTATTGTATATGGGTTTTCAAAATTGATTTGATATATGGATTGTGTTTTGGCAGTTTAAACACCTTTAATTCAAATTTACGCTCCATAAGTATGCCTAACTGCAATGGCCTAGACCCTCCTGGTCCATCACTTTGCCAAATTCTAAGTGTTGAGGTGTCCTAGACACCATCGGTGAGTCAGGAGGATGTGGGTGTCAGTGGAAACGTGTCATCGTGGTGTCACCTATCAGTGCCACTGATCGGTCTCACCGATCGGTTTCACCCAATCATTTTCACCCATTGGTCTCACTGATCGGTTACACCCAATCAGTTTCACCCAATCGGTTTCACCCAATCGGTTCCACCCTGTCAGTTTCACCCATCAGTTTCACCCAACGGTCTCACTGATTGGTTTCACCCAATCGGATTCACCCCATCGGTTTCACCCATCGGCCTCACCGATCGGTTTCACCCGATCGGTTTCACCCCATCGGTTTCACCCCATCGGTTTCACCCATCGGTCTCACCGATTGGTTTCACCCAATCAGTTTCACTAATTAGCTTCACCTGATCAGTTTCACTGATCAACTTCATGGGATCAGCTTCACTCGATCAGTTTCATTGACCAGCTTCACCCGATCAGTTTCACCGATCAGTTTCATAGGATCAACTTCACCCGATCAGCTTCACCTGATCAGTCTCAACAATCGTCCACAAAGGGGTGTCGGGGTTTCCTTCCCCAGTTTTTCTCGTAACACCACTTTTAAGTATTTTAACCTTTTAAATTGATTCAAGGCTGTTTTTAAAGCCCATAAATGATATCAAAAATCCCCTAAGAGTGGGGAGACCCTCAACGGACCCCTTTTTCCTCACTTTAAATGAAATCCTTTAACACAAAGATGTTATGGCCACCTCTCTGATGAGAATTTTTAAATAACAATTAATTCCATCGCGTGTAACCGCCCAACTGTGTGGTGAAACCACGATCTGCCTTTAAAGTCGTTCAAAATTCATATCACGTAACTCTAGGATCTAACCTTTTATCACACGAGGATTCTTTATTCTTATTGGTTGGTTTCTTTTCCTTTCCTTATTGCATTCGGAGTCCCCCTTCCCGAGGCTAGTGGTGTGCTTGTGCTGGAGCCTTCCCTACTCATTCATGGAGTCCCTGGAGTTCCTCCCCTACAAGTCGCGCATCCCCAGTTGTTGGTGTAAGGTGGAAAACTTTGATCGTTGATCATCCAAGTAGGGTTCTTCCTTATTCTCTCTTTATTGTGTATCACACGGGGTTGGTATGATAATGTTTCCTTCGGGGAGGGATGAAACCAAACCTTAACGAAGATAATAAATGGTTTTTACAGAATTAATGGGTGTGTTTGACGGTGTTGTTGTACTCTTTTATCTTTGCCTATATTTTTGTGAATTGTATGGGATTATGTCCACTAAAATTTTTGGTCGTTGGTGGTCCTTTCTTGTGTACTAATGAACCTCTATTTTCTAGAAAATTATATGATTGAATGGTTATAACATGGAAACTGGTTAATCACATAAACTCGGTTGATTAAATGGATTCCCAATGAATAAGAATCCTTGTGTGGTCACCCCAGTTAACCAAACAGTAGAAGGAAATTTAATGAAATGTGTTTTTGAACCTTAAAACTCCCCTTCTCTGTCTTGGTAACATGTGTGGTTGTTATACTTGATGCTTGTGGGGTGATGTGGATGGGGATGAGATCCCTTGCTGTTGTGTAGTTGTTGGTTTGTGGATCTAAGGCCGTGTCGGGCCGTATGTTGGGGCTTGGTTTGGTTCCAGTGCTTAGAGGGATCTCATGGATCCCTTTTTTGTTGTGACTTTACAAGAGAACCGTGTATGAATGCTTAAATTACTACTTGGTTGTTTTCCCTGCCTTGGCTTGTGGCTATTCCTGTTAGTTGCCCGATAGTGAAGAATTATTTTAATTGGAATCACTTGAATATGAAAACAAGAATAGGTTCAAATGGGATTTGTTTTCCAGGAATGAGTTGTGACTTGGTTGTGGTTGTTGTGATTTTTATGAATGAATAGTAACGAGGGTGTTTGTGTTTGGGCTGGTTTTGAAACCCCTAGGTTGGGATGAGTGCTTGTTTACCTACATGTATAATTTAGTTCTTATGTTTCTTATTCACGCCCCACCTAAGTTGAGCACTTCATGCCAAACACTCCATTTTCATGGGGGAGGTTGTTTTTTCCAACACTCCTATGAGTGGCTGGTTATTAGCTCCTTTTTTGCTCCCTTTCCCGAGTAACACAAGATTCTTCAGGCAGGCTGTGACGGCCTGAGGTCCATTATAGCCCAAGATTCTCCAGGTAGGTTAGTTGTGGTGCTTGGCCTAGGTGTGTGCGGGTAGGTTGTTTCCCAAGTGTCTTCGAGATGAGGCTCGGGTGTCTTCGGGCGTGACAGTAGTTGTTCGGGCCTAAGTTTCTTCAGGAGTGGTGGTAGTTGTTCCAGACCAGGTGTCTGTGGGCGTGGTTATGTGTGGTTATTTTGGCCCATGTATTTTTGGGTAGGATGTGAGGTTATGGTAGCCCAGGTGTGTGTGGGCGGGGTATGGTAGTGGGACTGCGGTGAGAATGACAGGGGAGGTCTGATGCGTATGATGTCTTCAATAACCAGTGGGAAAGTGGTGCGGGGTACCCAAACATCGATGTGTTATTACTATTACCTTACTTAACTTGTGTTATTTGGGGAGTGTTCCTAGGTGAGGTTTGGGTGGATAGTTTCCTTGTTAAGTGCTTTGGTTATCTCTTTTCTCACGGGGCATTAGAATGTCTCACCACTTGTGCACGAGAGCTTTTGGTTTTACCTACTGAGTATACATGTATACTCACCCTATGTATATAAAACTATTTTCAGATTTCCAGGAGGACTTCAGGGACCGTGCGGGACCGTACTAGTTCAGACGTTGGGACAATTGTTGTTGCTATTTTTCTTTTCTTTGGTACTTTCCCTTGGAGTTTTTCTTGTACTTATAGCACTTATTATTGGAACATGCATATGGGAATGGATTGTTTTGGTTTTACTTTTACTTCCAGTTTTGGTGTTGTTTGGGACTTACTATCTTATCTCCTGATCCTACTAAATAAAAAGGGTAATGCCTTCCATTTTTCATGTGATTCTATACCCTTGGTGCTAGTATCCACTCCAGGGCCTATTGAAGGTGGGTCTCGGGGTCATTATCTCTCCTTCAACTTAAGGAAGGAAGGTTATGGTAATTTTCTATCCCTTCTCTCATCTTGGTGAAGGCGGGTCATGATAGAATGGTATCAGAGGAGGTTGATAGATAGGATAGAGTTCAGAGTTAGTCATAGTGAGGATTTCATGGGATGGTAGGGCAACAGTGTTAGGCAATCTGGGCACATGAAATAGGCCAAGGAAGACCGGCTAGGGCATGGGATTTTAGGTCCCCCCGTGATCCAATGCAAAGACTCTGGACCTACCGAACGACCAAGTGAGGCTACAATGATTACTAGGTAAGAGACCCTAATAAAGATTCATGCATCATAATTACTTGTGTTCTTGTGTGTCTTGGGTATTTTGGGGATTTAAAATAAATAAAATGTCTAAGCAAATTTTAAAATAAATCTTTTATGCTGCTCAGGCTTAGGCATTCCTTGTTTACCCTGCAGCTATGGCAGCCAGATGGTGACCATGGGTAGTGTGGGAGATCGAGTCCTAGGAGGATATTTTGGCTTATCAGCATATGGCTGATCGAGATGAGGAGTATGACCAGTGGCAGAGGACACTTCATGCCTTTTAGCGGAAGACCCTCGGGAAGTACGAGGGAAGCATCTCAGACATGGAGACAAAGAGCTGGCTCGAGGAGCTGGTGATAGCTTTAATCTTGATCTGGGATCTGACAGAGTATTGGGTTTCTCTGGCTATAAGGCAGATGTGGGGAGCAGTGCGTTAGTGGTGGACGCTCTATCTTAGGGAGAAGAGGGAGTCTGAAGTTTTGTGGATTGACTTCGAGAGGGAATTCCATGAAAAAATCATCTCTTCCCTGATGAAGGTGGAAAAGAGGTAGTAGCTACTATCCCTTCAGTAGGGGAGTATGTCAGTATGGGAGTTGGGGATCAAGTTTAAGTATCTCCTTCATTTTTCTTCGAACCTCTTTTCAGATGAGGAGTCTCAGGCGAGACGTTTAGAGGAGGCACTATGGCCTTCTCTTCAATATGTTGTTACTCCCTTCACCCTACTGACGTACTTGGAGGTCCAAAAGAAGGCTGAAGTGGTGGAGAGGATGCACACGCTGGGACGTGTTTTTTCAAGAGGGGAGCCAATTGAGCTCTTCAAAGGGGAAGACTATCAGCAGTAAGCCTCCAGCATCAGGGACTTCTAGGTTTTGGCTAGTGGGGAGCACGCCCCAGCAGTTCCAGTTTCGATCTCCCAGTCATCGCCCTTTCCTTGCGGGCCCAGGACCGAGGTGATTCATCTATGGCATTCGTGGTCACCTTCAGAATCAGTTCCCAGACCGAGTGCAGTATAGTGGGGGTGGGCAGGTTCAACGCCCACCTCAGCAGCAGCAATTTCTAGCCAGGACCTTTCAGTAGCAGTAGTAGGGATAGTGAGCTTCTTCTCCTATGAGAGTAGACATTGTAGGAGGAGACCGACCACAGGGTTCTCCTCAAGGACCTTGACTAGGGTATGGTTGGGGAGGCGGCCGATAGCCAAGGGGAAAAGGAGCTAGGCGTGGGCAGTTGCACGCCACAGAAGCAGTAGTTCCAGTAGGGCCAGAGGTCGTTCGAGGTATGATCAGCTTTTTTAGCACTCTTGTCTAAACCTTGTTTGATTCAGGAGCTTTGCACTCCTTTGTTACACCTGGTCTAGCCCATTCCTTGGGCCTAGACATAGAGAGACTCTCCATTCCCTTGGTGTTGAGTACGCTAGTTGGGGATCAAACCATCCTTTTTGATGTTTGTTGAGGATGAAAACTAATGTTGAGGCCACATTAGTCTAGTGGGGATCTCCTTCTACTGCAAATGCAGCCATACGATGTCATCCTAGGCATCGACTAGTTGTTTTCTGTGCATGCTGTTATTGACTGCTTCTAGAGAAGAGTCATGTTCTCCAATGAGGATGGCCAGCGTGTTGCTTTTGTTGGTGAACGGAGTTATCAGGTGGGGAGACGGCGTTTAGAGCCTCTTTTTTCTAATTTGCCTAAGATTTTAGTAGAATCAGTGGATTCTGAGATGATATATGTTTTTGGAGTTTTCAGAGAGTTCCTGGAAGTTTTTTCTGAGGAGGTTGTGACTATACCCCCTCAACGTGACATTGTGTTCACGATAGACTTACAGCCCAGTGCTCGTTTGATTTTGATGTATCCTTATCGGATGACGCCTTATGAGTTGCGGGATTTGTGGATTCAGATTGATGAGCTGATGAAGAAGGGTTTTGTCCGAACCAGCGTGTCGCCATGGGGTTCTCTAGTCTTGTTCATGAAGAAGGCATATGGTGGTCTCAGGATATGAGTAGACTATCAGAGACTGAATTAGGTAATGGTCAAGAATAGTTACCCTCTCCTAAGGATAGATGATCTCTTTGACTAGCTGAGGGGAGCAGGTTGGTTCTCTAAGATAGATATGAGGTCTGGGTATCACCAGTTAAGGATGAAGGACAATGATATCCCAAAGACTTCTTTCAGGTGAAGGTATGGACACTTTGATTTCGTAGTCATGTCGTTCGGTGTTATGAATGCACCTGCTGTGTTCATGGGGCTCATGAACTCTTTTTTTCATGAGTTTTTGGACCAGTTTGTCATTGTGTTCATCGATGACATTTTGATCTACTCAAGATCAGAGGAGGAACATACTAAGCACCTCAGGATGGTCTTGGAGATCATTCGACATCACCAACTCTCTGGGAAGTTGTCCAAGTGCAAGTTCTTTACACGAGAAGTGAATTTTCTTGGACAAATGGTGGCTCAAAAAGGGGTAGTGGTTGATCCATCAAAGGTTGAAGTGGTTGTTTCTTGGGAAGGACCCAAGAATGTGATGGAGGTTCGTAGTTTTATGGGTCTGGCAGGATATTATCTGAGGTTCATACTCGACTTCTCTTGAGTTTCAGATCCTTTTATAGCCTTGACCAAGAAGGACCAGGCTTTGATATGGAGTGAGCAGTGTCAAGCAACATTCAGTTATCTGAAGGGGAAGCTGGTTAGTGCCCTAGTGCTGAGGTTTCCAGAAGAAGGGGTGATGTTTGAGGTTTTCTGTGATGCTTCAGGCCGAGGATTGGGGTGTGTGTTAATGCAACAGTAGGGGGTGATCTCTTATGGGTTTAGGCAGTTACATCCCCATGAGCATAACTATGCTACCCACGACTTGGAGCTCACAACGGTTGTGTCCGTACTAAAGTTGTGGAGGCACTACCTCATCAGGGAGTGCTTTGTGGTCTCCACGGATCACAAGAGCTTGAGGTATATCTTTACCCAGCGGGACATGAACTTGTGGAAATGAAGGTGGGTGGAGTTTCTTCAGGACTACAACCTCAAGATCTCATACACTGAAGGTAAGGGGAACGTTGTGGCTGATTACTTGAGCAGGAAGTCACAGAGCGAAGTTTTTCATAAATCTGTGGATGCTTGGAAGGTAATGGAGGAGTTGGCTGCCCTATACCTAGATGCAAGGGTGGATGGTGGTAGAGGTTGTCTGTTTCAGATGATAGTGTAGTCCTCTCTGTTACAGAAGGTGGAGGAGTCTCAGTGGGGAGACTTAGAGAGTGAAGTGATGTGTGATTGGGTTAACTTAAGCAATGCTCCGGAAGGGTGGTCGAAGGATGGTCAGAATCAGATGCTTTTCCAAGGGAAGTTTTTTGTCCCAGAGATGATGTGTGAGGAAGTTCTCTATGAGTTCTATAACTCACTCATAGCAGTAAACCATAGAGTTTCCAAAATGTACTGAGGCTTGAGGGAACAGTTTTGGTGGCCCAAGGTAAAACGGGTAGTGGCAGAGTTTGTGTCAAGGTTCCTGGTGTGTCACTAGGTGAAGGTTGAACATCACATCCTAGGAGGTTTGTTGCATCCTTTATATGTCCCCGAGTGGAAGTGGGAGGACATCTTGATGGTTTTCATCACAAGACTACCCGGGGTTCAAGGAGGTTGTGATGTTATCTGGGTAGTGGTAGACCGGCTGATGAAATCAGCTCACTTCCTGGCGATCAAGGAGTTGAGTGTGGTGGATGCCTTAGCATGGAGATATGTGGATGAGGTGGTGTGGTTTTATGGTGTTCTGAAGTCCATATTCTAGGATAGTGATGAATGGTTTACCTCATGAGTCTGGAGGGTATTGCAACATGCTTTTGGAACCCAACTATGCCTTAGCAATGCTTTCCACCCCCAAACAGATGGGTAGATAGAGAGAACCATCCATACATTGGAGGATATGCTACAGGAATGTTTTTTGGGCTTCAGGGGATCATGGGAATGACATTTTCCCTTAGTAGATTTTTCCTACAATAATATCCATCACTCCACTATTGGCATGGTTCCATTTCAATCCTTGTATAAGAGGTCATGTCGTTCACCCGTGTGTTGGACCGAGGTTGGTGAGGTAGGTGTTCTTGACCGAGAGGTAGTGCATAGCACAACTGAGAAGGTTCATCTTACACGTGAGAGGATGATGGTAGACCAGGAATGGAAGAATTCATATGTTGATCGTAGGAGGAGGCCCTTGGAGTTCGAGGTTAGAGACCATGTGTTCTTGAAGGTTTCCCCTCGACGTGGGCAGTGAAGGTTCGACAAGGGGAGAAAGCTCTCTCCTAGGTTCATCAGGCCTTTCGAAGTGTTGGGGCGAGTTGGTTAGGTGGCATATCAGCTGGTATTGCCACCTCAGTTAGAAAGGGTGCACAACTTTTTCCACGTCTCCCAGCTTTGTCGATATCTACACGATGACTACCATGTCATTGATTGGGGAGAGTTGGATATAGGGGATGAATCTATGTTCGTGGAGTGACCAGTGAGGATCGAGGATCGAAAGGGGAAAGTGCTTCATGGATGAACCATCCCTTTGGTTCGTGTGTTGTGGAGGCACGGTGGCCTCGAGGAGAGTACTTGGGAGCGAGAAGCTCAAATGCGCACCCAGTACCCATAGCTGTTTTGAGTTGTTGTTTCAAGCCTTCCTTGATGTTCTTGTTTTTGTGAACTGCTATGATGTAATGCTGACCTTTTTGGTTTATAATATGATTTGTTTCCTTACCTTGTGAATGTTTATAAAAGTCCCGATCTGTGTGGAAGGGAAAACCTGATTCCTAATCAAGACGCATCAGCGTGGATGCAATTAAACCGGTGCGGGCGAGTCAGTTCCGCCCAAAGTGGATTGTATCTTGACATGGAGGAAAGAACTATTTGATATGTGTGTTGAGACAATGTGATCCTTGGGATTCATATGGCTGTTTGGGGTGGTTTGTTCCCGAGAGGTATCTTCTAGAGTGGTTGTTCATGTTACTCTTGTATTCTCAAGGAAGAGAATAATTTGATAGGTATAGGATGTAATTTCTTGGACCCTCCCGGTCCATCACTTTTCCAAATTCTAAATTTTGGAGTGTCCTCGACACCATCGGTGAGTCATGAGGATTTTGGTGTCAGTGGAAACATGTCACCGTGGTGTCACCTATCAGTGCCACTGATTGGTCTCACTGATCGGTCTCACTAATCAGTTTCACCCATCGGTTTCACCCCATCGGTTTCACCCATCGGTCTCACCAATCAGTTTCACCCAATCGGTTTCACCCAATTGGTTTCACCCAATCATTTCTACCCCATCAGTTTCACCCATCGGTTTCACCCCATAATTTTCACCCATCGGTCTCACCGATCAGTTTCATCCAATCGGTTTCACCCCATCGGTCTCACGGATCGGTATCACCTGATCAGTTTCACCCCATCGGTTTCACCCATCGGTCTCACCAATCGGTTTCACCCAATCAGCTTCACTGGTCAGCTTCACCCAATCAGTTTCACTGATCAGCT
Organism: Viscum album; assembly: GCA_963277665.1. Taxonomy (NCBI): domain Eukaryota; kingdom Viridiplantae; phylum Streptophyta; class Magnoliopsida; order Santalales; family Viscaceae; genus Viscum; species Viscum album. The sequence goes on from OY728119.1 coordinate 1,896,650,217, forward strand.
TCACAAGATCAGTTTCACCCGATCAGCTTCACCCAATCAGTTTCACTTATCAGCTTCACGGGATTAGCTTCACCCGATCGACTCCACTGATCGGTTTCACCAATCAGTCTCACCAATCGGCCACAAAGGGGTGTCGAGGTTTCCTTCCCTATTTTTTCCCATAACTCCACTTTTAAGTCTTTTAACATTTTAAAGTGGTTCAACGCCATTTTTAAATCCCATAAATGATATAAAAAATCCCCTAAGAGTGGGGTAACCCTCAATGGACCCCTTTTCCCCCTATTTAAATGAAATCCTTTAATGGAAAGCTGTTATGGCCACATCTCCAATGAGAATTATTAAATAAAAATTAATTCCATCGTGTGTAACCGTCCAACCGCATGGTGAAACCACGATCCGCCTTTAAAGCCGTTTGAAATTCATATCTCGTAACTCTAGGATCTCACCTTTTATTGCATGGGGATTCTTTATTCTTATTGGTTGGTTTATTTTCCTTTCCTTGGTGCGTTCGGAGTCCCCCTTCCCAAGGCTAGTGGTGCGCTTGTGCTGGAGCCTTCCCTACTCATTCTTGGAGTCCCCGGAGTTCCTCCCCTGCAAGTCGCACATCCCCAGTTATTGGTGTGAGGTAGAAAACTTCGATCGTTGATCATCCAAGTAGGGTTTTTCCTTTGTCTCTCTTTATTGTGTATCATACGGGGTTGGTATGGTAATGTTTCCTTCAGGGATGGATGAAACCAAACCTTAACGAAGATAATAAATGGTTTTTAAAGAATGAAGGGGTGTGTTTGATGGTGCTGATGTACTCTTTCATATTTTAATATATTTGTGTGAATTTTATGGGCTTATGTCCACTGAAAATTATGGTCATTGGTGGTCCTTTCTTGCGCACTAATGAACCTCTGTGTTCTAGAAAATTATATGATTGAATGGCTGTAACATGTAAATTGGTTAATCACGTAAAGTTGGTTGATTAAATGGATTCCCAATGAATAATAATCCTTGTGTGGTCACCCCGATTAACCAAATGGTAGAAGGAAAATTAATGAAAGGTGTGTTTGAACCTTAAAACTCTATTTCTCTATCTTAGTAACATGTGTGGTTGTTCTGCTTGATGCTTGTGGGGTGACGTGGATGGGGATGGGATCCCCTGCTATTGTGTAGTTGTTGGTTTGTGGATCTGAGGCTGTGTAGGGACGTATGTTGGGGCTTGGTTTGGTGCAAGTACTTCGAGGGATCTCATGGATCCCTTTGTTGTTGTGACTTTACAAGAGAACTGGGTGTGAATACTTAAATTGTTGCTTGGCTTTTTTCTATTCCTTGGATTTTGGCTATGCCTGTTAGTTGCTCAGTAGTGAAGAATTATTTTAATTGGAATCACTTAAATATGAAAACAAGAATGGGTTCAAAGGGGATTTTTTTCCAGGAATAAGTTATGACTGTTGTGTTTTTTATGAACGAATAGTAACAGGGGTGTTTGTGTTTGGGATGGTTTTGGAACCCCTAGGTTGGGATGAGTGCTTGTTTACCTATATTTATAATTTAGTTCTTATGTTTCTTATTCACTCCCCACCCATGTTGAGCACTTCGTGTCGAACACCCCCATTTCATGGGGGAGGGTGTTTTCCCAACACTCCTATGGGTGGTTGGCTATTAGCTCCTTTTTTTCTCCCTTTCCTGAGTATCCCAAGATTCTTTGGGTAGGATGTGACGGCCTGAGGTCCATTATAGCCCAAGATTCTTCGGGAAGGGTAGTTGTGGTGGTTGGCACAGGTGTGTGTGGGCAGGTTGTTTCCTAAGTGTCTTCGGGATAAGGCCTAGGTGTCTTCAAGCGTGGAAGTAGTTGTTCGGGCCCAGGTGTCTTTGGGCATGGTGGTAGTTGTTCTGGACCAGGTTTCTGTGAGTGTGGTTACATATGGTTGTTATGGCCTAGGTGTTTGCTGGCAGGATGTGAGGTTGTGGTAACCCAGGTGTGTGCAGGCGGGGTATGGCAGTGGGACTGCGGTGAGAATGGCGGGAGAGGTCTGATGCATAGGATATCTTGAATAACCAGTGGGAAAGTGGTGTGGGGTACCCAAACATCATTGTGTTATTACTATTACCTTACTTAATTTTCATTATTTGGGGAGTGTGCCTTGGTGAGGTTTGGGTGGATAGTTTCCTTACTAAGTGCTTTGGTTCTCTCTTTTCTCACGGGGCATTAGAATGTCTCCCTACTTGTGCATGAGAGATTTTGGTTTTACCTACTGAGTATACCTATATGCTCACCCTACATATATAAAACTATTTTCAGGTTTCCATGAGGACTTTGGGGACCGTGCGGTACTGTACTAGTTCAGACGTTGGGACAGTTTTTGTTGCTATTTTTCTTTTCTTTGGTACTTTCCCTTGGATTTTTTCTTGTACTTATAACACTTATTATTGGAACATGCGTATGGGAATATATTGTTTTTTCTTTACTTTTACTTCCAATTTTGGTGTTGTTTGGGACTTACTATCTTATCTCCTGATCCTACTAAATAAAAAGGGTAATGCCTTCCATTTTGCATGTGATTTTATACCCTTGGTGCTAGTCACCACTCTGGGACCTTTTGAAGGCGGGTCTCAGGGGTCATTATCTCTCCTTCAACTTGAGGAAGGAAGGGTATGGCAGTTTTTTTCCCCCTTCTCTCGTCTTGGTGAAGGCGGGTCATGACACTAACATTCAAGGATGGAACATAGTTGTTTGTCTTAGAATTAATAATAATCTAATTCCATTAGGCTTGGTTGGATGACCACTAAGGCTTCTTTAGGATGAGTAGTGTTATTGTAGGGAGGTTTTAAGAACCTGTATCTATACATATCTTAAATTTTATGGAAAATTTGAATTTTCATCTCTTTGGATGGTATAATTTTTAATTTTTCTCCAAAATAAGATTCCATAGGTGGTTAACTCTTAATAAATTGTTAATAGACCTGGAAAAGGTTCATTGGATATCAGGAAGGCTTGAGAGGGCACTAGAGCAGGACTAGAGTGGTTGGGCTACTGGTATCCAGTAGCCTTTAGCCACCAGCTAGTCGTTGGACATCCACCAAATAGTTTATGGGGTATTTAAAGGGTAAAATTACATTTTTAACCCCTCTAATTTTTATAGGGGGGATCCCATATTATCCCCCTTTTTCTATCTTTATTATCTACTAGTTTTTTCCCCTTCTTCTCCTATTCAAGACAAGGGGGTGATTTAAGTAGATTTTATTATTAATCAATGGTATGATTCAACTTCAATTAGTCTCTATTGTTCTCATCCTCCTTTCATTGTAATTTTCCTTCACTTTAGTTAGGGTTTTTGAGATGATTCCATCCTAGAATGGTGGAATAATATGATTCTCATGGGGATCTTACTTATCCAACATGGAGGAAATACCAAGATGATGTTTGAACATCGTCACATACAATTTCAGGGAGGTATGTCACTGTATTGGTCTTTCAAAGTTTTATAAAAAACGATTAGATTTCAGGGTTTTTTAATGTAATTGGTTATATAATTATAATGGGATGGTACTAGGAGTGTGTAATGGACATGTCATGTGCATTTGGTCATGGTTTGAGTGCAATGATAGGACCTAGTAAATAATTAGGAAATTATTTTTAATGGGATTAAATTGGAATTTAATTTTGATTTGTTTAAATTTATTTTTGGTTTACCTTTATATTTTGGATCATGTGTAAACCTTTAATATCTTTATATTTTATAAAATTTTGGTAATTTTTTATTCACGTATCTTTTATAAAGTGCGTCTCTTTGGATTTATGTCTTTGTGAAAATGCCTAAGTGGCATTTTTAAAATGATTCAAGTGTTTTGAAATGTTTCTTAAAAACTTATATGTGTTCAACATACCCTTTTTGGTTTTATATAGCTTTAAAATGATTTAAAAACTTGTCATGGTATTATGTTTTATGCCAAGTGTCTTTCAACTCACTCGATTGGCTTTCATAAAGGGATGTAAATGTTTTGAAAGCATATTTAATAATGGTTTCATTTTAACAAGGGGTGTGTGAAGTTTTAAATGAAAATTTGTAAAATATAGAGGGTTTTCACTCATTTAAAATGATAAAAACGGTTAGGTCATGAAGTTTTATTGAATTCTTGAAAAAAAGGAATTTTGGTTTTGTTAAAGATTTCTTGGAACTGATTGGTTTATCTTAAAAAGGGTATGTTATTTTAAAGATGAATTTGTGTAAATGGTTGTTTCTTTTAATGGGGTTTCAAATGTGATTTTATAAATAGTTTTAAAAGGACATATAAAAGGTAGTTTTTTCATAATATTTTAAGTTTATATTTTTATACAATTAGGAAAACCATTACATTATATAGGGAAGATAATTATATAGATAATAACACCATGTAAAGGGAATGTTACTAAATCTATCAAACACATAGGATATCCATCATGAACTCACTCCCACAAAAGGTTAATTAATTTTTAATGTAATTGAAACTCCTAAACCTACTTTGCCTCAAAAATCACTTTCATGGTTTAAGTTAGGGGAGTCCTCTACAATTACATCTTACTTTTGTTTTGGTGTTAACTTATAAGAGGATGAGTCTCAAGAAACAAATAGAAATAATAACTATCATTCAAATGTTGAGTTACTCTTATTTGAAAGGCCCCTTTTGTGTATTTATATTGTTAAATATTAATATAACTGAATCAAATAGGATGGATATGAATAAATAATGGATGGATGCCAATGGTGACAAAAAAATATAAAGATGGAGTGAAAGAGTTCATCAAGTTTGTAAAAGATTATGCATATGACCCTTCTCAAATCCTTTGTCCATGTTTACCTTGTTATTCTTCAATAATAATTATTCCATAAGAGTTGGAAGAACACTTGATCTATCATATAATATATCAATGTTATAAATGTTGGAATAAACATGGGTAAAAAGTGAATGTTTCTCATGGATGGGATAACACTACATTTTATGGATTATCTGATATGATTAAAAGTGTGGCAAATAAAGAAGACCATATCAAGGATTTGATTACATATATGAATGATGATTAAGATCGTGTTAAGTAAATTAAAAGGATAGTTGAAGATAAACTTTGTGATTGTACAAAATTGTTTGAGAAGTTAAAGAGTTGTGAAAAGATTCCATTGTATGTTGGTTTCACTAATTATATAGAATTGTTATCCATACTGAAGCCATATAATTTGAAAGTAGGAAATGGATGGAGTGAATTCGATTTTATAGAACTACTTTCTCTCTTGAATGACATGCTCCCAAAAGACAATGAGCTCCATATCTGAACATATGACATCAAACAAATGCTACACTCAATGGGTATGTTCTCTGAAAGAATACACACCTACCTGAATGATTGTATATTGTTTCTAAAGGACCAAAAATCACTTAAAGAATACCCAATGTGTGGTACTTCTCAATACAAGAAATATGAATCTATTACTATGAAAGTTTTATGGTACTTTCCAATCATTACAAGGTTTAGGTGCCTATATGGAAGTGAGGAGACTGCAGGGAAATTGACGTGACACATAGATATAAGAAATAAATATAGGAAATTACATCACCCAACAGACTCTACCCAGTGGAAGAAAATTGATTATAAGTATCCTAAATTTGGAAATGATCTAAGAAACCTTCATCTTGTGCTATCTATAGATAGATTTAATCTTTTTGGTTTTCAAAGGATCACTCGTAGTACATTGCCGGTTATGTTGGTAAATTATAAATTGCCACCATGGTTATGTGTGAAACAAAAATACATCATGTTATCAATGCTTATATCAGGTCCAAAACAACCGGGTAATGATATTAAGGTTTATTTGGCTCCATTGATCAAGGATTTGAAATTTTTGTGGGATTTAGGTGTTAAATTGTATGATGCTTACAAAAAATGTAGATTTCATGTTGAGAACCATGTTTTATGGGATGATAAATGACATTCCTACATATGGAAATTTTTCAAGATATAACATTAAAGGAACTCAAGGGTGTCCCATTTGCGAACAAGGTGCACAATCAATTAGTTTGAAACATTCATCAAAGACTATGTTTATAGGACATCAAATATTTGTACCCCAATGACATAAGTGCCAATATTAGATGACATCATTTGATAAAAGTTCATAAGAACGTACATCTCCATCTCTACTAATAGGTGATCAAATGTTTGAGAAAGTAAAATATATAGACACTTCTTTGGCTAAACTATTTTTGAAAAAACATACGAAAACCAATTGGAAAAAGATATTAGTTTTTTTGAGTTACCATATTGGAATTTTCTATACATCAGACATTTTCTTGATGTTATGAATGTTAAAAAAAATTGGTAGTGTCATTGACACATTGATAAATTCACCTAGAAAAACAAAGGATGGAATTAAGTCTAGATTGGACATAATTGACATAAGAATATGAGAAGATTTAGCACCGGTGTAGGGTGAAAAATGAAATTTTATTCCTCCAGCTACTTACACTCTTTACAGGTAGGAGAGATATCAGTTTTGAAACTTCTTTAATGATGTAAAGGTTCTAGAGGGCTATTCATTGAATATCAAGAATATTGTGTCAATGAACAATTTAAAGTTAAAGGGTATGAAATCAAATAACTACCATGTTTTGATGAAAGATCTAATTCCTATAGCTATACATTGTATTTTTTTCCAATAATTCCCATTATACATTAACCAAGTTCTATTTCTTCTTCAAATATATATGCAAAAAAATTATAGACCTGGTGAAATTTTAGAATATAGAAAGAAAAATTACCATCATATTATGTAAATTGGAAATGTTCTTCCCACCATAATTCTTTGATATAATGGTCAATTTTATGGTTCAATTGGTGAGAGAGAGTTGACTACGTGGTCCTGTACACTATAGATGGATGTACCCCAATGAATGGTATATGAATATTTTGAAAGGGTATATCAAAAATTAAAGTCGGGCAGAGGGTTTTATTATGAAGTGATATATTGTTGAGGAATATGTTGAATTATGTACTGAAAACCTATCCAGTGTGGAAATCATTGGTCTACTGAAATCTCATCACACTAGGAAACTAGCTGGTGAAGGAATTTATAGAAGAGATGTTGTCATAATCAATATTACAGATTAGGAGTAGGCCTAAATTTATGTTTTTCATAATAGTTTGGAGGTTTACCCATATGTTTAAACCCAAAAATAAATTATTAGGCATTTTAATCCATCAAGGGATAAAAAATTGATATCAAATACACATAATCAATAGTTTATAGGATGGTTTCACAACCATATTTTTAAGGATTCAGATGAAAATCTGGATTCAATATCAAAATGACTTTGATGGATTAATGAAGGATCAAGTGTGTATGTATTATCTTACAATGGTAATCTAATTAATTTTTATATATTCTATATAAATGAACGTGATGAAGATAGTACCATGAAAAATAGTGTAGTTACACTTGTGGCTGAAGTGATGAATGTTTTCGGTACTAAAGATAGAAATCCAATTTACACAAATATGTCATACTTTGGCATCATCAAAAAAATATGGGAGTTGGATTATAAAACATTCCAAGTGTCAATTTTTCAATGAAAATGGGTTGATAATAGGAGTGATGTTAAAATAGATGAATTGGGATTTGTGAAAGTTGATTTCATTAAGGAAGGGTACAAAGAAAAACCGTTTATAATGGAATCATAGTCAGTACAAGTATTTTATGTTCCAGATCTCACAAACTCAAAGTGTTCAATTGTTTTGTTATTGACCAAAACCACTAAAGGGTCATATGAAAATTCAGCTGAGGATAACCCTTTTATTGGGACGTCACAATCATTTTGCAACGGTCTCAATGTAGATGGTGTTTTTTATGTTATGGGAGACCACAATGAAGGTATTTGGAAATTTTATAGAGGTTTCAAATCCCTTCAACCTTAAAAAAAGATTTCAATAATTAGGTTATATATTTTTTGTAATATTCATTGTGTTACCTCATGTTAATATATGTTCGCTGCTGCATTTATGTAATCTAAATTAAATGTGAAACCACTTCTATAGTTAACGACTTATTTATGTGACAGTTCTCCCAATAATGAGGAACAAAAAGTCTCTAAACCTACTATTTCTAGCACTATAGAGGAACAATGTCCTTCTTCATGTGATGGTGCTCCCAATCCCAAGGAACAATAGGTTTCTCAACCTATTTTTTATCCTAGTGCAAAGGTACAATGACCATTTTCACATGATAATTCTACTACTACAAAGGAACAACATATTGACGATGTTGAATCCATGGAAATGGTAGGTGATGAAGGACCAAAGAAGCAAAAAAAATAGAATCATTGTAATTTGATGGTGTTAACAAAAAACATTAAGGAAAAAATCAAAGGCATCAAATACGAGGTTAGATGGAATGTGTGGGGCTAGCATTTTAACCCCAACAATGCCATGTTCAATAGTTATATTAGCAAAGTCACTCGAAGAAACTTGTCGATTGATGTAGATCTGTGGAACCATGTTGTTTCCATGATTAAGAAACTGATGTGGGAAGAGATTATGGTAACATTATGATATCATTTCTTTATTTTACTAAAAATTATAATAATTAAAAATTGACTTATTATTCATCATCCCTTTTATAGTGAATTTATAGTAGATTAATCCCATAAGAAATATGTATTAATTCTTTCTGGAAGGATTCACAGAGGCTTTCACACAATTATAATGAGACATCATCTTAAAGATACTGAAGGGAAAATAAAATCGCACCCACTGCTTATGTATGAACACTTGATAACCTAATAATTGTGGAATGAATTTACTAGCCATCAAGCAGATGTGTCTTTTTAGTTACATTGTGGCTAGTAATAAGTTGTTTGAAGATATGCGTATTCATCACTTTGATTGAAAATTTTTTATTTATGAAACAACAACTGAGTGTTGAAAATAAATAACGGATATTAAAACCAACATACCCCTACTGTAAAGCAAGGATGGGGTACGATTCGCTTTAAAAAAAATTGGTACATATTTTAACTCTACCATAATACTTTTATGTGACATGAAACAATGGAATAATTATGTTCCTCTATTTATATACAGATAATGAATACAAATCAAATCCACTTCCATCCCACGTCATGTGCTATGTAAGGAGGCACATATAAATAAATATGGGTTAATAATAGATGAAAACACACTAAAAGTTTGGGAAACATGTGTAAGTATGAAATAATAATTTTTTTTGATTTAAATCACTATTACATAACAATGATTACTTATTTTCCTGTATTTTCTATCTGACATAGTCACAAGAATCAGAAACACCTATATCAGATGAACACCTACTATCAGTGGCCTTGAAGTAGTTGGAATAGTATATCCTCTTTAGAGGTGTGAGTTTTGGGGTGAAACCCTCAACATATTTTGATTAAAAAAACAAGAGGATAAATAAAACGAAATTAAATATATGAAAGAAAGACTATCTACCCTTGAAGAAAAATTCCAATGGTAGAGAGATATTCTAGCAACTTTTATGGGGGGAAGCAAAGAGAATAAAAAACTTAAGAACAACCATTGTGTGAAGATATCTCCCCACCCCCACCATCTTTGAGGTGAGTTATTCCCATCAAATAGTTGTATTATTTATGGTAATCAATATTCTAATAATTGTTTCTATGATATGTGAATCAGACTGACACTGATAACTTTTCTTTACTGATAATCTATAGGGTGAAAATGATTGTGATTGTTATCTATCAACACCCACCCATTAACTTGTAGTGAGGGCTATGGTGTTTAATATATAAGATGACAATCTAAACACCATACCACTTCCAATATATCATGTGAGAGTGGGGATTAACATAGCTCTTGAGCCAAGTATCGAGCTACATGTTCCACTTGATGATGATGAGATTCATATAGTCAACTGATCTATTGGAACATTCGTCACATGACCATCATATCTTGTAAAAATACATTTTGACAGGGATGTATTCATTTCCAAATTATTTTTCAAGCTAAAACTTTAAAAATTAATGAAAAAAAGGTCTGAATTGATGAATGTTATTACATATGGACAAAGGGAAGGGTGATAAATTAAAGACTGACTTAAAACCATCTAAAGGATCGACCAACCGATCAAAAATATATATCAAAAGCACATTTACCCCACCCATTATATATCCAAATTTACAAACATTGAATATTCATGTGGACACAAAGTTAAAAAATGGTAGTAGTCACATAGTTGATATTGAAGAAAATATGTACAGAGAGGAAGGTGAATACTACATTGGTGTTGAGAATGTAAATGAACTCATAGACTATGATTTTCTAGGCACCTCATTTTTAAATGTATACATAAGGTATGTTTTCATGATTTGATTTTCCAAAAGCGGATATACCATGTTAATCATGACTAAAAACATTTCATTTTTTCCAAGTGTATATATCAACACCAATTAAATGGATTTCCTGATGCAAAAAAATTGTACTCGTAAGTCCTCATTAAACCATAATAGAAAAAAATAGAATCCAAAAAAATAGATGAAATAGTGGCACACTTGATCAAATCATTTGAAAATAACTTTTGGATAATAGACTCTTCTTAATACCAATGATGCATGGGTAAAACTCTATAATTTAATCATCACTTATATTTTCATTTATTTCATTACTTATTCCTTTTTATGTTTTAGGAAGCATTGGATGCTTATTGTAGTTAATTTAGATACTCTAAATATTTATTTCTTGGATTCACTGCATGGATACCCTACAAAATAACCACAAATGATGGAATTTTTCAATAAGTAATACACTACATCCAATGTTTTAGAACTAAAATTCAGGTTATATAATTTATATTATTTTTTATTTGGATTCTTTTATGATTGGGTGGTCCATAAATATCATGAAAAACAAGTAATGAGGCCAGGGGATAAGCATAAGGAGGCTGAAAAGTTATACAACTGGACAAGTATCAAGGAATCTATATCTATATATATACTAATCTTAGGTATTCTCTATTTCCACGTGTCAAAATATCAAGCCTCCACATCATTTTTTCATTATGTGTCCTCTAACCAGCAACCCATGTCACCCCTCCTCGCGCTACCTCTTCTTCTCCGTGCTACCCTATCCCGCTCCCACTTTCTTTCTCCGGGGTCACGACCTAAAATTCCCACAACCCCCCGCCTCTATCATCCTCCCCATCGCGATTCCCCTATCCCCGTTTTCGTTTTCCACTGCTCCAAAATCGCGAATCCATCGACCGCATTCCCAGTTCACCCGCGGTTCCTTGCCTCTACCCTCCATTTTAGGGTTTCCAGTTCCTCACCTCTACCCTCCATCTTAGGGTTTCCCTCTGGTCGTCGTGACCCAATTCAAAGGTATCAAGATCTATTCATCTATATCCCATCTCTCCTCCATCTCGCAGCTCCCACTCTATCTCGGATCTTCCCTCAATCTTAGGATTTCCTTGCAATCCTCCGACCGATCTTCCTCACTTAGGGATCCCGCGGTCTGCTTCACCTCCAGCAAACGACGGACCAATCTTCCTCACCTATGCTTCCCATTGTTTTCTTCTCCTCCCACAAAGTGCCACCCGAATTTTCTTCGCTGTTTCAATCCTCCAGTTCAGCAAGTTTTCCTCCCCATTTGGATGACACCGTCGTAAGGTTCTTGAATTACATGGTTGGCGTCGACCTACCAGTGTCTACTCTGAACGGTTCACTACAACAACCGATGATTTTACACAAAATCAATCCATTCCTGGGATACAGCTTCGGCTAGAAAATTGGGTCACTTGGATTTGAGGTAACCATACATTTACGCTATAGTAACCTAGAGGCACCACAGATCGTGATTAATTTCGAGTCTAACTACAAAAACACTTTATATTAGGAGATCTATTTCAGGTATAACTTCGACACACCTACGTACCGGTCGCCCAATTACAGATCTGAGGAGATATTCTACACATGTGATAGGTTTAGTTTTCAACTCCATTACATATATATATCCATTCAAGAATTCTGAACATTTATAATCATGTGCTTCTTGAGTTTTACATGACGACACTTGAATTTGGCTTCAATGGACAGGTATGAGTTGTTTTGGTTGTCTTTTCCAGTACAAAAATGCACAATTCCTAATGTTTTTTTTCAGCAAGGAAGGTTTCCTTTTTCATCTTAAAAATTAAATTCTCACATTTCCTTTGGTCTTTTCTTATTTTATGCTGGCTTAAATTGAAGTAGCTGAACATGTTTGATATACCCAGATTTTCCAGTTTGTAAGCATTTTAATGAAATTGAATATATTTGTGAAGTGTTTCGGATAATTATATTCAATTAAGGAAATTAATGGAGGATTATGGGAAAAAATTAAGTCATTTTACAATTAATTCTATTTTCATTTGTAACCATATCACCCCTTGCACATAAGCACACACATGGAGGTTTCTATATAACGACATGAGCTTAAAATTTTCAATTTGCTTTGCAATATTAGATTTAAAATTTCATGGAAACATTGATTTGATATATAGAATCAGTTATATTTTTTTTCTTGTCTATTTTATTTTTACAAAAGTATAAAATTATTTCTAACCATTCTTTCATTTCCTCTCTGGGCTTTAAAACACTCGTGGTGTATCGCATGGTGGAGGTATTTAAGTACTACTGGAATGGTGAGTTTGGTTTTTTTATAGATTCAATTTTTTTATATATATCTTCTATTATATTTAAATTAATTTATATTTTATTATTACAAAATTATTAAAGTATTTCCTTTCCATCTTGAGTTTTACTTCATAGCACTTGAATTTGGCTTCAATGGGCAAGTATGAGTTGTTTTTGTTGTTTTTTCCTGTACAAAAATGTTCAATTCCTAATATTTTTTTCCAGCGATCAAGGTTTCCTTTTTCATCTTCAAAATTAAATGATTTCATTTCTTTTGGTCTTTTGTTATTTTACACTAGATTAAATTGAACTATATGAACATGTTTGGTATGCCCAGATTTTCCAGTTTTTAAGCAATTTAATGAAAATTCATATATCTGTGAAGTTGAATATGGTTATATTCAATCGAGGAAAGTAATGGAGGATTTTGGGAAAAAATAAGTCATTTTAAAATTCATTTTGTTCTTATTTGTAACCATATAACCCCTTTCACATAAGCACACACCTAGATATTTCTATCTAATGACATGAGCTTAAAGTTTTCAATTTTCTTTGCAATATCAGATTTAAAATTACATGGAAACATTTATTTTATTTATAGAATCTGTTATATTTATATTCTTATATGTTTTTTTGTTAAAAAATTATAAAAGTATTTCTAACCCTGATTTTGTTGCCTCTCAGGGATTCAAAACACTCGTGGTGAATCCCATGGTGGAGGTATTTAAGTACCACTAGAATAGAGAGTTTGGTTTTTTTAATAGGTTCAAATTTTTTATCTATATCTTCTATTATATTTAAATTCATATCTATTTTATTGTTACAAAATTATTAAATTATTTCTAATAATGATTCAATTGACTCTCTGGGCTTCAAAACACTGATGGTGTATCCCATGGTGGAGGTGTCTTAGTGCTGCTAGAATGGTGAGTTTGGTTTTTAATATATTCAGATTTTTTATTTATAGTTTTTTTTTATATTTATATTCCAATCTATTTTATTTTTACTAAAGTATGAAAGTACTTCTAACCATGCTTATGTTGTCTATATTGGCTTCAAAACACCCTTGGCGTGTCCCATGGTGGGGGTGTTTATGTTCTGCTGGAATGGTGAGTTTAGTTTTTTATAGATTCAAAAAATTTAGTAGGTTCTTATTTTATTCTCATTTGTTCATATTTTTTTCAATCAGATCTATTTTTTTCATACATGTTCATATTTTTTTCATACATTAACTGTTTTTTTCATACATGTTCATAATTTTAGTAGGTTCTTATTTTAGAAGCAGCTTCTCATTCCCTTTTTTCATTTGGTTCACAGGGATCATTCCAAATATAATGTTACTACTACTTTTCAAGTTTGGTTCATTTTATATTTTGTCTTATGAACTTGAAAACATGTTGTTGCCTTGCATCCTCACTTATTAGCTGTGATAGAGATGATTTTATGTTTTTAAATAAAAAAATATTATTGATATTGTCTGGTTTCACTGTTTAAGTGTGTAGGAAACATGATTGCCACGAGTAAGAGTAAAACTGTAAGAGGAGCTTGTCGGGATGTTTCTACATTAGGAAATGGTTTGTTTCTTTCCCTGAGCCATCTAAGATGAATTTTTAACAGTTAATGTTTTTTAATAAAGACATATATAGTATGGAAAGACTCACCCCTGCTCACAATTTCTGTAAGATACTATTACGGTTCTCACTCGCAAATACCCTCTGCTCGACCTACCCATGGAATGCACACATTGGTTGGGTTATGTTGGGACCACTAGCCCGATGTGAGATAACCAATGAGCAGGGGTGAATCACTACTTGAATTTACGGTTTTCCACTAAAGTCAATACCCCAAGCACATGAAACTGTAACAGATCTTTACAGGTGATAGATAGTCACTCCACCTACATTAGTTTATTTACATTCATTTTATTCTCATGATGCACTACTTTTTTTTTGTTTTCAACGAGATATGATGTTGCGCATATTAGTGGAATACCTGGGATATGTAGATTCAACCATCCCTCAATCATACATACCATCATAGGTAGAGGATAAACTATACTTTCACATGTTGATCATATTAGTGAAAAAATGAGATTCATTGCACCTATTGTTTTCTCATATGTTGTTGTCATTTATTGCCCAGGTTTTATGAAACGAAACATGGAAACTTTTTCCAGATGATATCTTATATGTATAATGAAGATAGTTACAAATAGAAGGTACATGACTGTTAACCCCTTATAGATGCATGCATGAAAACATAATGTCCTCTTTTTAGTATTTATTTTTTTAGCATTGTTGATTTTTTAGGATACATTAATTCTGTTTAAATCCCTAATAAAATCACCTTTCATTTACTGTAGGTATGTCAATTGATTTTCAATGATGTATTAAAATAATGTTTTCCATGGTAACATTTTCAATGTTCTTAGTGCACATATTCGACACTTTTTCCTTTTTTCAAGGATGTTATGCAGTTGATGGGTATAATTTGGATTTTTTGGTATGATTTTGATTATCCATGGATGTTCTAACATAGAGGTAGCGAGTTCTGCATAATGTCAGTGTTCCTCCATAACTGAACAACTAAATACTCTACATCAGTTTCTTGATTTGGAATTTTCATTATGTGCTAAAATAGTGACCATGTCATTTATGTGTCATGTTCAGGGAATTTTTACTCATGGCCTATAGATATGATCATTAATAATGAATTTTGTAGTCTATTAGACTTTTGTAAATTGATTCATTTTAATTGTTTGTTGTTTTATAAAAACATGTTTCATGATAAGATAAATATGATGTGGAAAACATATGTTTTTACTGTAATAGTTCAGCAGTGAATATTTTTCAACTACTTTATATTATACTAACATGTAGTTTAATCATAATTGTTTCTTAATTTCTATTTTTCTATGAAAACACTTATATTGATATATGTTTATTTCATTTTTATATCACTAATACAATCCTTATTTAATTTCAGTATCCCTCTAACAATAAGTTTTAATTTAAAATATTTTATTTTTTAACTGTTATTTTTAAATATTAGCTTCTAAACTGTGAAAATTATTATTATTGAATAGTTTATCATATGATTTCAAAGATGGAACACACACCTTCAAACAATAAAGAATTTTTTATAAATAGTAGACTGCAAAGAGTAATATTCCTATCCACAGGTATGTGTATTATTATTTTTAATTTTAGTTCATGTTCTTGTCTACATGGTATATAAAATGATTAATTTATCACCCACATTAAAGGTTTATATATTACCTCAATTACCTTACCTTATTATTCTCAATAACAAACTTCCGCTTCAATGGAGTTGTCTCCAGAAATTCAATGGATCCATGTCAAACCTCTGGGGAGCCTCCAATTCTCCCTTTTTCAAGAGTCTGTATTAGAGGTACGATATCCCTCTTTATCAAACATGGGAATGTCTACTCATTGATAATATTTTTTTACTGTCTTCCATTAGTTCTAATATAATATGTCAATTATCATCATTATCTATGCATGTTATGGTGTTAGTATTGCTGTAATACTCCCAATGAATATATTCTAGGCCTGAATGATCTTAACATGTTATTTCTTGTTTGCCAAGTCATAGATGGTGCCAACCATCTAAAATAGATAATGCATACTACAGACGAGATGACTATACCTAATATAATCAACTGTTGTCCCTTGATGTCTAAGAATGAAATGTATCTGATCATCGATTGTGATGCATCATCATCTTTTGAATGTATAATGTAGTGGTTTTTGTACCACTTACAGTTCTTCAACATGCCCCAAATGTCAGGATAATTGATGGGGAGTAGAGGTATGATTCCAGAATTATGTTTTTGAATGTTCAATCCTATTAATTGATGACTCTAACCTCAGTGGATCGGTGGATTTGGTTGTTCCTCCAGCAGATTCATCAGTCTTCTTCTTGATTTTGGTGTGATTTAATGCCATCATCACATTTGAAGATTTTATTTCTATTGATGTTCTTCCCCTGTAGGGTATACCTCCACCAATTTCTGTTAGAGGATGTAGTTGTTCACTAAATGCTACATTGTGGCATAATAGGAAGTCAAACCTAGTGGATTTTCTCTTCCATGTGATGCACTGGTGGATTTTCTATCTTCCACGTTCATATCTGCTTAGATCTCTGCCTCTGACTATGACTCCCCCTATTTATACCCATCCATATCCTCATCATTCTCCTTCTCCACCTGCAACTCCCCCTCCGACTTTCTCTCTGCCTCCATATCTGTCTCCCCCTCCAAATCGCTCTCTTCCTCCTTTGTCTCCTACTCTTAACTCCCCCTCTGACTAAGACCTTCTGTGGCTTGGTCTACTCCTCTGCATCAGCATCTAATTTCTCATTTATAGTAGGAATTCATTGATTTCAGATCTTTCCTTCAAGCTCCAATTTTCCTCCTAACATTTCACGCTTGTCATCTCCACTTCTTGAGGAAGCAAGTTCCAGAGATGGGGTAACTTGGCAGTCACCTCCTTGGAGAGTGGTGTTGTCAGGGGCTCTGGGAATTCATTCATCATGACAAGAGACCATGGGTTGTATGCGATGGGGAAATGCGAGTGGGATCTAGGGGTGGAGGATTATAGATCCTACATATAGAGTGGTTTCAATAGGGTGTATGACGAATATAGGGACTCCGCCATTACCTTTTTCACCACTCTTGATCCCTAATTTGTTTTCACTTCACCCAAGTCCCTTAATTTATTTTATTCCTCTTCCTACATCTGACATTGGTGGTGTTGTTGTTTTTATTTGTTGTTTATTTTACTTCATTGATTTTTCTCCAGGTTCATGTTTTAGGTTGTCCATGTCTGTGAGCTGCCTATAGTGGCATTGGGCAGGAAAGGATAGTCAGAAGCCAAGATGCAAGGAGGTCTTTGACAATGCATATGAAGTTCTTAGTCAATTTATTATGGATTTTGAATACCACTGCAAAATTTGTTGTCTTTAATTCATGTTCTAACCCTATGTTGCGTATAACTGTAATATTTTTTTCTGGGTTTTCAATTATTTCATTTCTTTTATTTATTTTATTCCTTCCTACATCCGACATTGGTGGTGGTGTTTTTTTTTTCTGACCGATTCATCTATTCCAGGTATATGATTCACAATAATCCTATCTCTAATATAGGAAATCAATGTTTTTTAGTTACTGGGTCTGTTTTTTTAATGTGTCTATTCAAATTCTGATAAATGAAGTTAATTTTTTTGATGTAGAAGTCTCATTTTTATTGGTTTATTTTACTTCATTATTTTTTCTCCAGGTTCATGTTTTAGGTTGTCGATGTGTGTGAGCTTCCTATAGAGGTTTTGGGCAGGAAAGGATAGTAAGAAGCTGAGATGCAAGGAGGTCTTCGACATGAGGCATTATTTTAGGAATAATGCCAAAGTTCCTACAAACCCTACATGACCCTGATTGCTAGGAACATTAGGAATAATCTATGAATCCTGAAGCCCTACCAAGGGATGTACGCTATGGGGTATTGTGAGTGGGATCTGGGGGCGGTGGATTTTGGATCCTGTGTAAATATTTATAATCTCATAATTCCTTTGGTTAGTAAGTGTATTCATTTCTAAATCTTATCCCCCATTGGGGTTTTGTTCCCAGTTATTCTTGCAGTGACCCAGGTTTCTTTTCATTTGGTTTCATAATCTTTTCCCACACAGGGTTTTTTTTCATTTCAAGTTCTTTTTCGATGATGTGTATCCCCATTTGAAGGAAAATAAACTGACAAAATTGACTGAAATGTGATGCACAAATTGTAAGGTAATGGAAAAATATTATTTGATCTGTTATGTTCAAATTATATTTTACATTTATACCTCCACTTTTAACTATTTTTATTAAAGTATACTTAAAACTTATAATAGCACATATAAGTCATATTTGTATCCTTTTTTATGATAAATTAATGTATAGTGATAAAATTTTAATATTTTTTATAATCAATATTGAACTACTGCAGGAAAACACTTTGCAATCATTAGTATGTGAGCATTTCATCAATGCTGCAAGCATTTTAGAAACTATGGAAGCATTGCAGAAACTATGAGATCATTCCAGGAAACCATTCTATAATCAATATCTTTTACAAATTATATCCATTAGGATGTGAGCATAATCTTATACTTTATATTAATAAATGACAATGTCAACATTGAAATAATGATGCAGGGTACTTCTATTAAGCTATTAATAATAGTAATGTCTCTCACACTGTTGGACTATAAAGTACATCACACATACTCTAAAAACATTACCCATTGTTACAATTGACACCCATGTTTTTTGAAAATAAATCCTTATCTATCAACATGTTCTTATGTGTCCTCTAATTCAAAATAATATGTAATATGTTGCTATCATAATTTCAATTTTCATGATTAAATGTTAATTTTTACAACTTCTTATTACAAATGTCTGACAGAACATGTTTTTTGATTTCTCTAAGGGGAAAATAAAGTTTCATTATTTTTGATATATAGTCTATGATACATCATGTTTTCCTGTATCTTTTTACATCATGTTTTTTTTCATTCCTTTTCATATATAATCTATGATACATGTTATTATTTTTCATTTTTTTCATTATTGTTGTTCACATTTTTATAGATTATTGTTGTTTTCACATTCAAATGAAATTTTTTCTGTTCACACAGTACTTCTACATAATTATTGTTGTGAAAAATACTATTACATGTCTATAAAAATTTCAAACAATAATAAATATAGCTATAAAATTTTATAGAGTATTATTGTGTTGTTTTACATTGTTGTGTTGTTCACATATAGTAAAAATGTGAAATAACAATACTTTTAAAAAATTTGTAAAACATACCATCACATTCTTATAGAGTATTGTTGTTCAAGTTACACTTAATTATTGACATAGTTATCCAAATAGAAACATTACTACTTTTTATTTGTATTTTGTCCTCAATGTTTATCTATACACCAATCATTTCAAGGTGATGTTAGGCCTTTCACCTCTATTTACTTCTGCCTCACTCAGCATCACCCAGCCTGCTTATCTAGCCCTTTGATTTCTTTATTTTTAGTTACATGAATTTCAATCCAACTTTAAATATTATAATGATCATAATTTGAATTATCCATTTGAATCATTTTTTCGTTTATGTAATTGATTTCTACATCATGAATTCCCAATATAAATTTGTATTTTTTATTAATTCAACTAAATTGTTTATACTATGTTTATGATTCCTCAAAAATTTCTTTAACTTATATTCCATTGTTATGTATCACTCATTTGAGTTTTAAATATATTCAATATTAATATTAATATTTATGTTTTAAAAATGGTATTCTATTATTGAAAAAAATAATTTTTTTATAGTGTCGTGCGAATGCACGGGCGGAGTACTAGTATATAATAATATTTCACTATCCAAACACATATAAAAGCAAATTTTGTATTTTTTGCAATGTTTCTACAGTGTCCAAAACAAAAAAATGGAAAAGATTATGGTTATTATGTTTATAAATTTATGAGAGAGATCATATTCCATGAACAAACTAGCATCCCTAAAGAGGTATTTTTGAAAATAATTAATATTTCATTTATAATATTTATTAATCCTTTGTGTATTTATATTTTTCCAGTACTACTATGACTGTCAAAAAGACTTATATTCACAAGAAGGTATAGATTTTCTTAGAAATGAATGGGCAGCATACGTGATGACAGAATGTACACAAATATCATGAAGACGTGACTTCCATATAAGTAATGGATTGTTTCATATTTATGTTTAATTTATTTATTTTTAGTATCAATCCCATAATATTTTTTTTCCTATGTCGGTGGATTCATTTGTTTGAGTTGGGGTGGTTTGTTCGAAGCTACTCATACTCATGAAAGATTGGGCTTTGAGGATACAACTGAGATAATGACAACAAATAAATGGGTCAAGAAATCATGCAACCATCGTGAAAAGGTGAAATCCTACTACTTATTTAATTAATTTTTTCATCATTTTATATATTATTTGTAAGTTAATTTATTTATCATTTTTATATAACACTTATTTTTTTCACAAATCTTTACGCTTTCCAGTTCTTCTCTTTGTTGAGCTTCAAAAAGTGCATAGAGTCGATGTTATTTAGAAAAAAAATCATTTCTTGTTGAAAAACAAAAGAGTTCAAGAAGCTCATATACTCATTGTGGTAACTTATCATGATATAATGGACACATGATCTTCCTCAACTCTCCTGTTTTTCAATAATGAGAAAGATTTTTTACTTAATAACATTAAGTCAATATACACTGTTGATAGTTCGACAAAGAATGAAATTGGAAATCATACTAGAATTGGTAGTTAAGGTTTTTTTGAGACTTTGGGATGTGTAGGAATCAGTCTCACCCCAATTCAACACACAGTGTGATAGTTAAGACTATAAGTTCTTCTTTACATTTAGAATTGACATATATTTTAGTAAAAAAAGAAACTGAAAAATTAAAAACTAAGAAAACCTATTCATATTATTTTGATACTTCAATAAAATGGTCCATAAGTAATTTATAACATGTAGTAATTATCCATACCTCAATATGATACATGATGTTCCCGGTATGACTCAAAGAGTCTCTTTTTATTTAAAATTGACATTAATTTTAGTAAAAAGAACAAATGATATACTGAAAATTGATAAAATAAATTTGGATTGTTTTTATACTTTAGGAAAATGATCTAAAAGTCATTTGTGATGTGTAGGAGTCAATTACACCTTAATATGATGCACGATGTGACCAATATGACTAAAAGTGTGTCTACTTATTTAAAATTGACATTAATTTTAGTAAAAAGAAAATTTGACTTACTGAAAACAAAGATAAATCATTTGTATTGTTTTTAAACTTTAGGAAAACAATCTATAAGTAATTTTTTATGTGTACGAATCAACTACACCTCAATTGGATGCACGGTGTGACCATTATAACTCTAATTTTTTCTATTTATTTAAAATTGAAATTAATTTTAGTAAAAAGAATAAGTGACATACTGAAAACTGAGAAAACACATTCATATTATTTTGATACTTTAGAAAAATGATCCATGAGTCATTTTTTATGTGTAGGAATCAACCACACCTCAATATGATGCATGGTGTGACCATTATAATTCAATTTGTGTCTATTTATTTACAATTGACATTAATTTTAGTAAAAAGAACAAGTGTCATACTAAAAACCAAGAAAACACATTCGTATTGTTTTGATACTTTAGAAAAACGATCCATAAGTCATTTGTGACATGTAGGAATAAACTGTACCTCAAACGAATGCATGTTGTGACCACTAAAACTCTAAGTGTTTCATTTTAATTGAAATTCACATTAATTTTTGTAAAAAGAAAAAGCGACATACTGAAATATTAGGAAATAAATTAATATTGTTTTGATACTTTAGAAAAATGATCCATAAATCATTTTTTATGTCTAGAAATCAACCATATCTTAATATGATGCATGTTGTGACTGGTATAATTCCAAGTGTGTCTATTTATATAAAATTGACATTAATTTTAGTAAAACGAACATGTGACATACTGAAAACAAATAAAATGCATTAGGAATATTTTTATATTAAAGGAAATTGATCCATGATTCATTTGTGATATGTGGGAATCAACCAAACCTCAATCTGATGTATGGTGTGACCGTTATGACTAAAAGTGTTTGTTATCAGTTTAAAATTGACATTTTAGTTCAAAAAGTGTTACTCACTGAAAACCAAGAAAACAAGATCTGATTATCTTGATAAATTAGTAAAATTATTTATAATTCATTTGTGATGTGTATGAAGTGGTATCATGTCAAACTGACGCATGATATGACTAGTATGACTCAAAATGCATGTTTCTGATTTGAAATGACATTTTAGTAAAAAACTACAACTTGCATACTGAAAAATGAGAAAACACGGTTAGATTGTTTTAATAATTTAGTACAATGATCTATATGTCATTTTTGACATGTAGGAATCAACCACACCTCAATATAATTCACGGTGTGGCTGGTATAACTCAAAGTGTTTCTTTTTATTTAAAATTGACATCAATTTTAGTAAAAAAAGTGACATGCTAAAAACCAAGAAAACACATTCATATTGTTTTGATAATTTAGGATAATGATCCATGAGTCATTTGTGATATGTAGGAGTCAACCATGACTCAATCCAATGCATGGTGTGACTGCTATGAATCCAAGTGTGTCTTTTGATTTAAAATTGGATTTAATTTAAGTAAAAAAAGGTGGCATACTAAAAACCAATAAAAACACATTTGGATTGTTTTGATACTATTAGAAAATGATCTATGAGTTATTTTTGACATGTATGAATCAACTGAACCTCAATCCGATGCACGGCGTGACCGGTATGACTAAAAGTGTCCATTATCACTTTAAAATTAACATTTTAGTTCAAAATATATCACTCACTGAAAACCAAGAAAACCCCCTCTGATTATCTTGATAATTTAGAAAAGAAATTCATAAGTCATTTGTGACATGTATGAAGTAGTATTACATTAAACCTATGCACAATGCAATTGGTATGACTCAAAATGTGTGTTTTGAATTTGAAATGACATTTTAGTAAAAAAAAATTGACATACTGAAAACCAAGAAAATGAATTCGAATTGTTTTGATATTTTTGGACAATGATCCATCAGTAATTTGTGATAGGTAGGAATTAATTGTACCTTAATCTGATGCAAGATGTGATTGGTATAACCCCAAATGTGTCATTATTTAAAATTGACATTGATTTTATTAAAATAACAAGTGACATACTCAAAACAGATCAAACACATTTGGATTGTTTTGATATTTTAGGACAATGATCCATAACTCATTTATGATGTGTAGGAATCAACCCCACCTCGGACTGGTATAACTCCAAATGTGTCTTTTTTATTAAAAATATACATTTTATTAATGTATTATTTCATATTAATGTTTAATTTATTTCTTTATAGTATTTCTAACATAATATTTGTTTTCTTATATAGGAGGAATCTTTTTCTCGGGTTGAGATGATTTGTTTGAAAACTGATACCATGATCAAACATTTTAGAGAAGGGATCATGGGTGTCAAAAGATGAAACATTATTGTTTTTAAATGTTTGTTGGATAATTGTAAATGTAATTATATAAAACATTGTTTGAAATGTACATAGTAGTGTTTTTTTATATATATCATGGGTATATATATTTTAATTCATGGTGTTAATTAAATTTATATAGATTTTTTTTTGAAATTATAGGTTTTTTTGGGTGTGTTGTTATATTAACAGCACACTTTCATCAAGATAGGACTTTATCAGCACTATTTCAAGCACTGATAAAGGCCCCCCTTTATCAGTGTTATTTAAAGCACTGATAAAGGGGGGGATTTATCAGTGCTTTTTTTAGTGCAGATAAAGGAACCCCTTTATCATCACTGTGATTAACATAACCTTTTTAGTACTGTTAAAATCCTTTTTGTGCACTATAAAAGGGTATATATGTAGTAGTTAATTGTATTGAAATTAGTTTTTAATTAGTTTTTAGTTTTCATTCGACTTCCCACAATAGTTATGTTGTAATTGTATTTATTTTTTAATTTTTATATAATTATTTTTTATCTAAAATTGTTGATTCATTATTATGTATTTATTTTTTACCTCACATTATCTCTTTTCCAATTTTTTCTCAATAATTAGTTTGATGCATTTTTTATTTTTCAAGAAAGGTGTATCATGTATCGTTACTTCAAGGATTGATGCTTCTTTTAAACTGTTTACTGCATGGATTGACACTTTTATAAAACTATATGGGTAATTTTATTGTCACCTTTGATAATAGAGCTACATATTTCATTTTTGATAAATTACTCTTGGGCTATGACATTCCATATTATCTACAATTATTCTTCTATGGGTTAAGATGACTAATTTCACTGCTAATGATATCCCAGTTTCTTTTTACAGCTTACAAATTTATACCAAGTCTCTTTCTTTGGGATGTGATTTCATTGTTTATGACATACCCCCTTTTTTTTTCAAAAACCAAGATATAATTTCCTCTCATGATTGATGAAACATAGGTAGAAAATATTAATTTAATCACTACCTAATATTTTTTTTATTTTTTTATATACAATCACCTTTAATTCTTCTGAAATGACAATGTTTCAAAATTTTCATTAAATAGTAGAATTCATACATCGTCACTCACCAAACCTTCTATAAATGTTTTATTAGTGAAAAAAAGTTTTGTAAAGATGATTTTTTGTATATAAAAGAAATTTTTGTGGGTGAAGATAATATGTGCAAACCCACTGATTAATGGGTATATACACTAGTATATCTTACAACATCAATCACATTAATTTTTTTTGGGGAAATTGATTTAAAGAATATTTCTTATAGTTGTGGAGGTTTGAATCATTGAGGTGATTATTCATATAAATAAAAAATATATTATTTTGAGTGTGTTGTGGGTGATTATGTGCACCGTGTTTAAATTTATTACTGTAATTAATTATGTATTTTTGTTCATATCTCTATTCCAGGTTCAAAACTAAATACAACGATTTTTTTAATTAATCTGGTTAGACATTTTTTTAGTTTAATTCATAGGATTTAAAAATTAACTTTTTATTTTATATATATATATATATATATATATATATATATATTCCTTTGAATATTGTTCTCATGGGATATGTGGTTTTGAATAGATACCAACCAATAATGTTGTTTAAATAAGGGGGCTTGTTTGTTTATGTTTTCATTACCCCTTTACTATTGGTACTAGTCATTAATGTATTGGTAGTTTTATTACAATTTATAATTTATATGTGATATGGATATCTCAATTTCATCATGGGTTTTTTGGGATCCTATAAAATATGATATTTTGGTACATGTGGACTTCAATCACATTATGTGTAGTGGGGAAATGAGTTGTGTTACGGCTAAAAACATATATTTTTCTTCATGAACCTACTTTATGGTATTTATTTTATTCAAAAACTATTCCAAAACATAGATAAAAGGAATTTTTATGATTTTTTAAACAATGTCCTATTGATGTTACATAACTGGTGTCATAAGTAAAAAATAAAATAAATTGTACTCATATTAACTTGTATTGATATGTTTATGGTGCATAATATTTATATATATTTTAGGCTCTAGATACAGTTAGTGTAAATCACCATGAGTTCATTGGTTATCCATATGATCATGAACCTCATGCATGATGTGATTTATGTTACCATTTTAATATTTATATTTTCATTTTAGATAAATATTTTAAATGTGTTTTCAGTTTCTAAAATTCTTAAAAAAAGAAAAAAATGTGCCCTGCATCACAATGTCATAGTAAAACCACAATATATTATTTTTAATTACCATGAAGTCATACAAAAAAGAACTAAATAATGATTTTTTAAATTCTTTTACTAGAAGAAACGTCAATCAGAATCGTCATTTTCCAGGGATAACCCAAAATACACTTTTAGTGTCATAAAAAAACAAAACGTGCATGTAACAGTAAAAACCATATAAAAATATCTCATAATAAGGTGAAACCCTAGAAAAAAAATCTATATCTATTTTTGACATGCAAGAATAGAAGAAACATCAATCAGACTCACAGGATGCCTGGAACGATCGAATATTCAGTTTTTAATGGTTTGACGCCCTTTAAAAATGTTTTTCTGGGGATCAAAGCAAACCGAATAGTCTCCAAATTCCATGAAAACAAATGAAAATAACCATATAATAAATTTTGAAATGTTTGGGCAAAAATTATGTCAATCGAAGTTACTGTTTTACCAAGATGATGGAAAACAAACTTCTAGTATCATAAAACACCAAAATGTGCATTTAATAGTTAGATCATTAGAAAACATCCTTATAATGAATTGAAATACTAGGAAAACCATATTATTGTTATTTATGACATTTATGAGTATATGAAACATCAATCAAACATGTGGTCTACCTGAAACAATAAAAAATACGATTTTTAAAGGTTTGACACCCTTTAAAAGGTGTGTTAGGGGGTCAAAACAAACCAAAAAACCTCTAAATTCTTTGAAATCAAGTGATAAAACCCATAGAGTAAATTTTTAAATGTTTGGATAGAATTTAAATTAATCAGAGGTCCTTTTTTCTAGGATGATGGAAAACACAATTTTAGTGTTAAAAACACCAAAACGTGCATTTAAAAGTCAGATTATAGAAAACAACCTCGAAATGCCATGAAATCATAGGAAAAACATATTATTATAATTATTACTATTATTTATGTTTATGAGTAGATGAAAAATTATTAAGATGTGTGGTCAGCCCAGAATGATCAAATTTGTGGTTTTAAAAGGTTTGATACCCTTTAAAAAGTTGTGTATGTGGGTCAAAACCAACCAGACAATATTTGAACTCAGTGAAATCAGGAGAAGATAACCACAGAATTAATTGCGAAATGTTTGAGTATGAAGTATATTAATCTAAGGTGGTGTTTTCTTGGGGGGACTAAAAACACACTTTTAGTGTCACTATACACTAAAACGTGTGTTTAATGGTTCAATACATAGAAAAATACCCCTAAATGACTTGAAAACATAGGAAAGGCATTTTTATTATTTTTAACATGTACAGGTAGATGAAATATAAATCAGACATGTGGTCTTCACAGAATGACTGAATATTTAGTTTTTAAAGGTTTTAGCCCTTTAAAAAGGTTTGTACGGGGGTTAAAATCAACCGAAAAATATCTGAATTCCATGAGATTAGAAGAAGAAAACCTAAGAGTGAATTGTGAAATATTCGAGAAGATGGTATGACAATCCAAGATGTTGTTTTCCTGAAATGATGGAAAATATACTTTTGGTGTTATAAAACACCAAAATGTGCGTTTAATGGTTTTTCCATAGAAAACAGCCTCATAATGACTTAAAATTGTAAGAAAACCAAATTATTATTATTTTTGAGGTGTAAAAGAAGACCACACATCAATAACAAATGTGGTCTTCCTAGAATGACCGAATATGCTGTTTTTAAATGTTTGACTCCATTTAAAAAGGTGCATCCATGGGTCAAAACCAACTGAATGACCTCTAAATGTCATGAAATCAGATTAAAAAAATAGAGTGAATTAAGAAATGTTAAAGTAGATGATAAATTAATTAGAGGTGGTGTTTTCCCTAGATGATGGAAAACACACTTTTATTGACAACAAATACCAAAACATGTATTTAACGGCCAGATCTATAGAAAAAGACCTTGGAATGACTTAAAATCATAGGAATTCCATATTATTATTATTATGTATGTGTATAAGAAGATGAAATATTAATTGGATGTGTGGTCTGGCCGAAACAACCAAATATAAAAGTTCTAAAGGTTTGACTCCCTTTAAAAAGATGCATTCAGGGGTCATAACCAATTGTAAAACCCCAGAATGCTATGAAATCATACAATAAAAACTATAGAAAAAATTATAAAATGTTTGAATATATAGTACATCAATCAAAGGTTTCGTTTTCTAGAGATGATCGAAAATGCACTTTTAGTGTCAAAAAACACCAAATCATGCATTTAACAGTCAAATAGATAGAAAATGACAACATAAAGACTTGAAATCATTGGAAAAACATCTTAGTATTATTTTTTATGTGTACTTGTAGATGAAACATCAATCAAACATGTGCGTCTGGTGGTGTGTTTTCAAATTTTACCCTGAACTTCTTATGTGTACTAGTTGCTTTCTTTTTATAATAAATTTCTGGGGACATGGAGCTTCTCCATGGCCTGTAATGTTCTCGTATGGTGAGTTTTAAAATGTCTAAATGGAAGGTACACCAATCAGAGGTTCCATTTTCCTGGGATTATGTAAAACATACATTTGGTGTCATAAAACACCAAAACAAGCATTTAACAGTCAGATCTATAGAAAAATACCTTTTAAGTACTTGAAATCATAGGAAACCCATATTATTTTTTTGATGTGGAAGAGTATAAGAAACATAAATTAGACATTTGATTTTCCCAAAACAACTGAATATGCAGTTTTTAAAGGTTTAATGCCTTATAAAAAGTTGTTTCTAGGGGTCAAAACCAACCAAATAGCGTCTTAATGTCATTAAATCAGAAAAAAACCCATAGAGTGAATTGTGAAATGGTCAAGCAGACAATATGTCAATCATAGGTGTTGTTTTCCCAAGAAATGAAAACACACTTTTAGTGTAACAAAACAAAAAAATGTGAGTTTAACGATCATATCAATAGAAAACAACCTAAAATGAATTGAAATCATAGGATAACCATATTATTATTATTTTTTGAAGTGTACGAGCCAAAAAACAGTCAATCGGACGTGAGTTCTTCCTATAATGATTGAATATGCAGTTTTTAATGGTTTGATACCCTTTAAAATGGTGTGTTTGGGGGTAAAAACCAAATAAACAGCCTATGAATGCTCTGAAATCAGATGAAAACAACCATAGAGTGAATTTTGAAATAGTCAAGCAGAAGGTACGTTAATCGGAGGTGTCGTTTTCCTGAGATGACGAAAAACGCACTTTTAGTGTCATAAAACACCAAAACATGCATTTAATAGTTAGATCGATAGGAAGTGGCCTCAGAATAGCAAGAAATAAAAGGAAAACCCATATTATAATTATTTTTTGTGTGTAATATCTAGAAAAATGTCAATCGAACATGCAATATTCCTGAAATGACTAAATATGTGGTTTTTAAATGTTTGATTCCCTTTAAAAAGGTGCATCTGAGGGTCAAACCCAACCAAAATGCCTCAAAATTCATTAAATAATACATAAGAAACTATAGAGTGAATTGTGAAATGGTTGAGTAGATAGTATTTCAATTAAAGGTACCATTTTCACAAGATGAAGAAAACACACCTTTAGTATAATAAAATACCAAAACACACATTTAAAGGTCATATCGATAGAAAATGACCTAAGAATGAATTCAAATAAAAGTAAAACCATCATTTTTTTATTTTTGACATGTATGAGTAGACATCATGTCAATCAGACATGCAATCTACCTGAAACGACTGAATATGCAGTTTTTAAATGTTTGACACCCTTTAGAAAGGTGTGCCTGGGGGTGAAAACCAATTGAATGACCTCTAAATGATGTTAAATGAGTTGAAAAAAATCATAGAGTGAATTTTGAAATGGTAGAGTAGAAGGTACATCAATTAGAGGTGTCGTCTTCTCGAGATTATAGAAAACAGTCTTTTAGTGTTATAAAACACCAAAATGTGCATTTAATGGTCATATCTATAGAAAGCGATCTTACAATGACTTGAAATCATATGAAAATCATATTATTATTATTATTGACATTTATAATTAGAAAAAACATCAATTGGACATGTAGTCTTCTTGTAGCAACCAAATATGTGGCTTTTAAAGGTTTGATTCCCTTTAAAAAGATGCATTCAGGGGTTAAAACCAATCAAAAAACATCTAAATGCTATGAAATCAAATTACAACAACTGTATAGGGAATTGTAAAATGGATAAGTAGACAGAACATAAATAGGAGGTGTTGTTTTCCTAAGATGACGAAAAACACACTTTTAGAGTCATAAAAAACTAAAACATGCAATTAATGATTGTATCTATAGAAAAAGAACTCAGAATGACTTGAAATCATAGAAAAACTATCATATTATTATTTTTTACCAGTATAAGTAGAAGAAATTTCAATCGGACATGTGGTCTGCCCAGAACAACTAAATATGTAGTTTTTAATGGTTTTATGCCCTTTTAAAAGGTTTGTTTGTGGGGTCATAACCAACCGAACAGCCTCAAAATGAAATTGAATAATACAAAAATAACCATAGAGTTAATTTTGAGTGGTTGAGAATGTAGTATGTCAATCAGAGGTGTCATTTTCCATAGATGAAAAAAAAACAAACTGTTAGTGTCATAAGACATTGAAATGTGTGTTTAATGGTCATATCAATAGAAAAAAAATAGAATGAATTGTAATCATAGGAAAACTGCATTATTATTATTTTTTATGTACATGAGTAGACAACACATCAATATTATGTGTGCTCTACCCGAAAAAACTGAATATACCGTTTTTAAAGGTTTGGAACCCTTTAAAAATGTGTGTTTGTGGGTCAAAACTAATCGAATGAACTCTGAATGACATTAAATTAGACAAAAACAATAGAGTGAATTTTTAAATGGTGTGGTAGATAGTATTTCAATATAAGGTGTTTTTTTCTGGATAGAATTGAAAACACGCTTTTAGTGTCATAAAACACCAAAACACGCATTCAATAGTCATATCTATAGAAAATAGCCTCAGAATGACTTCAAGTCATAGAAAACCCATCTTATTATTATTTTTAATGTGTCTAGATAGACATTACATAAATTTAAATATGTGTTTTCCTAGAATGGTCGAATATGTGGTTTTTAAAGGTGTGACACCCTTTAAAAAGGTGCGTCCAGGGGTCAAAACCAACCGAACAATCTTCAAATGTTATTAAATCATAAAAAACAACATTGGAGTGAATTTTGAAATGTTCAAGCAAACAGTGCATCAATTGGATGTGTCGCTTTCCCAAGATGACAAAAAAACACAAATTTAGCGTCATAAAACACTAAAATGTGTGTTTAACGGTCCTATCAATTTTAAACAACCTTGGAATGACTATAAATCAAATAAAAACCTATATTATTACTATTTTTGACATTTATGAGTAGAATACATGTTAATCAGACATTCAGGCTTCCCAGAATGACCAAATTTGTGGTTTTTAAAGGTTTGATGCCCTTTAAAATGGTGCATTCAGGGGGTCAAAACCAACCAAAAAACCACTAAATGGTGTGAAATTTGGTGACAACAAATGTAGATTAAATTTTGAAATGGATGAGAATATGGTATTTCAATATGAGACAGTGTTTTCCCTAAAGGAACGAAAATGCACTTTTAGTGTCATAAAACACCAAAAGTGCGTTAAACAGATAGATCCATAGAAAACGACCCTTTAATGACATGAAATCATATAAAAAATACATTATTATTACTTTTGAGTTGTATGAGGAGATGAAATGTAAATTAGACATGTGGTTTACTCAAAAAGACTGAATATGTGGTTTTTAAATGTTCGACGCCCTTTAAAAAGGTGTGTTTGGGTGTCAAAACCAACCAAATGGCCTATGAATGATGTTAAATTATATAAAAACAACCTTATTGTGATTTTTGAAAGTTTTAGTATATGGTACGTAAATTGGAGATATCGCTTTCCCAAGGTGATTAAAAATGCACTTTAGTGTCATAAAACACCACAACATGCATTTAATGGTCAGATCATTATAAAATAACATCGAAATGACTAGAAATAAAATTATATCAGTATTATTATTTATTGTGACATGGAAGAGGCGAAAAAATGTCAATCAAACATTTGGTCTTCCTGAAACGACCGAATATGCAGTTTTTAGAGGTTTTAATCCCATAAAAAATGTGTGTGGGTCAAAACCAATTGAATGACCTCAGAATACCGTGAAATCAGACTAAAAAAGCAAAGAGTAAGTTTTTAAATGGTTAAGTATAAGGTACATCAATCCAAGGTAGCATTTTCCTAAGAGGAATGAAAAAACACACTTAGTGTTATAAAACACCAAAACACGCATTAAATGGTCATATCCACAGCTAACAACCCCAAAATGGCTTGAAATCATAGTAAATACATCTTATTCTTATTTTTAATTTGTATGAGTATAAGAAAAATCAAGAAAACATGTGTTCAACCTAGAATGACTGAATATGCGGTTTTAAATTTTTTACACCCTTTAAAAAACGTAGGGGATGAGGGGTCAAAACCAACCAAATGACCTAAGAATGTTGCAAAAGCAGAAGAAAATGATCATAGAGTGAATTTTGAAATGGTCGAGTAGAAATTAAGTCAATCAAATTTTTTTCCCTAGATGATGGAAAACACGCTTTTAGTTTCCCAAAATAGAAAAACCTACATTTAACAGTCGGATTGATAGAAAAGGAATTCAGAATAAGTTTAAATCCTTTGAAAACCATATTTTTATTATTTTTGATTTGTATGAGTAGACAGGGCATCAATATGATGTGTGGTCTACCAGGAATGTCTGAATATGCAGTTTTTAAAGGATTGACGCCCTATAGAAAGGTGTTTTCATGGGTCAAAACCAAATGAAAAACCTATAAATTCCATGAAATAAAATAAAAACAACCATAGAGTAAATTTTGAAATGTTTAAGAAGACAAAATTTCAATCTGGGGTGGTATTTTATCGGGAGGACTAAAAACATACTTTGGGTATCATAAAAAAACAAAACGCACTTTTAACTGACAGATCTATATAATATGACCACGAAATGACTTGAAAACATAGGAAAGCCATCTTATTATTATATGTAACATGTATGAGCAGAAGACACATTAATCAAACATGTATTATTCCTTGAAATATTAAATAAATGAGTTTAAATTTTAAAAAAAATGATTAGAATTTATTAATATATTTTCAAAATCAAATAACTTCAGTCTGTTGTACTATGTTTTAAAAGAAATATTGTATTACATTTCAATTATTAATTTATTTTGATATTATTTATTGTACTAATTATTTTATAAACTTTTTCTATATACAAATTTATTTGATAATGGGTGTAGATCTTTGAATATTATCACTGTGGCTTTATATATTTTGGAAATATTTATTTTATTTTTGAAATATGGTGGTTTTTTGTAATTATACTAATATTAAAAAAAATTATAGCATTTGTGATATGGAGGTCACTATAGGCCAATTGAAGGGACCCTATAGCAACCGCCATATGGAGGTCGTTATGGGCATGGTCAGGTTAGACTATAGCAGCCACCATTTGGATTTCGCTATGGTTTTCAACTATAGTGACCTCCTAATGGGGGTGATAATGTTTACCTTGACCTAGTCAATAGATTCCACCAATTGGCATATGATATAAGCAATAGAGATGATCCAAAAGCATCTACCATTTGGTGGTCTCTATTGGCCTTAGTGATAACTTTGGGTAGTCATTATCATCCTTTTATACTAGTGTGTGGGGAACGTTTTAAACCAAAATGACACTTATATTGAAAACATGCACTTTGAGTCATACCGGTCACATCGTGTGTCATATTTATGTGAAGTCAATTCCCATATTCTGTAAATGAATTATGGATAATTTTCCCAAAGTATCAAAACAATTCGAGATCATTTTATCAATTTTGGGTATGAGATACATGATTTAATCTAAAATTACACTTTTAATGTGAAAACATGCACTTTAATCCATACTTACCACATTGTGTGTCATATTGATGTGTGATCGATGTGGTGGATTGTTGTGTGATTGATTACTATATATCTCAAATTAATTATGGATTATTTTAATAATGTTTGAAAATAATAAGAGATTGTTTTGTTAGTTTTGACAATGTGATGCACATTTTAAACTAAAATAACACTTTTATATTGAAAACACAAACTTTGAGTCATATTGACCACATCATGTGTCATATTGATGTGATGTCAATTCATAAATGTCTCAAATGAATTATGGATTATTTTCTTACCTTTTTAGGATAATCAAATATTATTTACATGGATTTGGATATGTGACATGTATGTTAGTGTTAAATGATGCTTTTAATGTGTAAACACACATTTTGAGTCATACCCACCAAATCATGTGGAAGATTGACTTTTGGTCAATTCTTACACATCAAACATGAATTATGGATCATTTCCCTAAAGTTAGAAAGTAATCTATGTTTGTTTGTTTCATTTGATAATGTGAAACACTTTTTAAACAAAAATGTCACTTTTATTTTGAAAAATTCACTTTGAGTCATACCGATCACATCGCACGTCAGATTGATGTGTGGAGGATTCCTACACATAAAAAAATGTATTACAGATCATTTTCCTAATTTTTAAAAATAATATAATCTTGTTTTCTTGGTTATTATAGTGTGATACATGTTTTAAACTAAAATGACACTTTTATATTGAAAACATGCACATTGAGTCATATTGGCCATATTGTGTGTCGGATTGATTTGTAGTCAATTTCTACACATATCAAATTGATGCTTCTAAAAAATCTCTATAATGGGGAGACCGGATGAAACCCTATTCAATGATTTTTCAAGGTTAAAAAGGCTTGGAAGGCCTTCAAAATTGATTTTTTGTCAAGGTGCCTTAATTTATGAATATTTGATTAAATTTAAACATTGTTTGAGGGTGACTTCTTCTAATTTTTTTAGTTGAGACTAAATTTATTCTCCTATATTACAATCATATTCATGTTAATGTGTTTCAATTTTACCATTTTTCATATTGTAGTGTTATTTATAATTAAATATATACATATTTTCCTATATTTACATATAATAAAATATATATTAGGTGTTGAGGGTAAAATTACAATCAGACACACACACACACCACGGACATAACCTAGTCCATAGGCCCTCAAGGGATAGTCTGGATGAAACCCTAATCGTATTTATATTATATATATATATATATAGGGAAACCCATAGCCCACCATCTTCCTTTGTCACCCTCACCGCCATGAAGGGCCCCTTCTCTTCTATCAGCTGTGCAAGGTGCTACGAATCCTTCACTGACCCTTACTGTTGGACAGGGCTCTCCTCCTCACATCAGTGTCCATAGACACTGACCGATCGTACCAACCTAGTCATCAAGGATCCATCTGCACACTGGTCATGTTTTCATATCCAAACTCCATCTCCATCCTCACCATCGAGCGGGGTTCTGCCCCACGTTGGGGTCTATTAACTCTATCTAATTATGCCACCCCCACCATTGAGTGGGGTCTGTTACATTATAAAAATGCATAAATATATATATCTACCTATACAAATAATGTGTATATATAAATATGTGTGTGTCAATAAATAAATATTTATTTATTTATATATTCTAATATATGTAAATAAATACATATATGTAAATATTTGTGTGTGCATGTGTGAAATATAAAATGTGTATGTTTGTGTGTAAAAATGTTTGTGTATGTGTGTGTCAATAAGGTGTAAATACATCATATATATATTTATTCTTATAAATATATCATTATCATTAAATATTGTATATAAATTTATTTATAATATATATTTATAAATACATTATAATAAATTTTTATCCATATATATAATTATATCTAAATATGTATAAATATATATGTTAATATATAGACATATAAATATGTATGTAAATTTGTATAAAAATTATATCTAAATATACAATATATAGACATATTTTAAAGGTATTTAAAAATAATTATATAAATGTATAAAATTATATGAATAAATATATAAATAAAAATGATTTATGTATAAATATATATATATATATATATATTGTAACGTATTAAACAAATCTTCATGGTGTGGTGATAAAGGTGTTAGGCATGAAGGGAGAGGTCATGGGTTCGAATCCAGGTAAAAGCAAGGATGAATGGGCATAAAAAGCACTGATAAAGGGGGTAGAAAGTGCTAACAAAGGGGGTATGGGCTTGAGTAATATTATGGGGTGGGTTTATAGGGAACATAACACCGATAAGGGGTGGGGGATAATAAAGGGATGGGTTCATTGAAAAAAAATATTTTAATGTTTATTAGTGCTAAAAAAGCGTAGATAAATATGTCCTTTATTAGTGATTTATTTTAGAACTGATAAAGGCCACTGTATTTTAAGGGAAATTATCCTATCATCGCTTTTTTAGTGCTAAAAATGACCATTTTTAGCGCTGAATATGGTTGAATATGTAGTAGTGGGAGGGGTGTCCTTGAGAGTAAATTTCATTTAAGGTATTTTCCCATATTTTTTCCTTTGATAGAATTAAAGCGTAGAGCATGGGACCATGGGACTATTTCTCTTAAAGAAGGTATTTTTTTTATTCAATATTGGTATTTCAGTTTCAATCCCTTCAAACTTAAGAATTTTATGGTACAGGTCTGGAATAGGATTATAGGATTGAACATGATACTTTGGCACCCATAGATCCTCTTTGATGTGGCATATGTTGTTGGAATTCTGATTAAAATGGATAGAGCCACTAAAGTGACTAAGTATGGTAACTTTTCTAGGTTCATTGTGTAGGTTGATCTTAACTAACATTTGGTTAGTAAAATTATCCTGGAAACTATTGAGGATGGCATTGACCATCATATTAAGTATGAGAGGACTCCCCCATTTTGTGTTTCATGTCATAATATATGAAATTTTCAGACAGATTGCTATAGAAATTCATTTTTATCATTATTTTCACACAAATGGGCAAGATTAGAGGATACTTTTGAAAATAAAGAAACTAAATAATACCATGGAGTAGGTGGATATTCAAGGATAAGTGATTATGTGAGGACAATAGGGAAATAAGGTAACATATGGTCAAGGGAACCATGTGGGAATGGTTCCATCAAACTCTGTAGAATTTTTTTGTTCTCAGGAAGATGAATGATTTTATTAGAATATGAATGGTGAAAAGTTATGCACTGATGTAGATCCTAAGAATCCTATTAATAGGTTCCAGGTACAAGATAATTCATTTGAGCCTTTAATTCAAGAGTAAGTATGGGCATAACTCTCCAATAGGATTCTTCAATTAGACAACCCTAGTGGGTCTTATAGTGGGTTTGAGGATGAATAGATGGAACCTAATAAATGGTTTTCATTTTGGGAATCACTCTCTAAAGGGTTGGAGTCTGGACAGATTAATCTTACTTTTGATGATGAACCAACTGACAGTGAACTAGTTGTACAAGTTGATGTGAATCATGTTCTATTGAAGGACCATAAACCAATCACTACTAAGGGTAAATGAAAAATGAAAATAGTCATTTCCTCTTTAAAAAAAGTTAAATCTAGGTGGTTTTCCTATTCTTGATCTGATTTGGATGGAATTGGAACTTCCATAGAACGTGGTAGGAGGGTGGACAAAACCAGTGATTTACATTAGAAATACATAGGTTTAGTGACACATTATGGTAGTTTGAAATATAGTAAGGATAAAAATCAGATAGGAGTTGAACCAAACTATCAAAAGGATATTGAAAAATATATTTCAATAGTCACTCCATAATTGGCTTCATCAGGAAGGATGACACATAACGTTGGTGTTATTACTTACACCAAGGTCGTAGTGATTGAATCTAGAAAATAGAAAGTTGGATGCATTCCCATTTCATCTAGATCTAGATTCGGTAAAGACTCGAGTCTCACCAAATCTATTGAATTTGGAACCCCAAGAACAAAAAGAACCTCTTCTTAGAACCAATTAGATTTAAGGAAAGGAGAATCACATATTTCAGTTAAAAGGATAGTGGTTTCTACCTGTAATCAAGTTTTAGACTCCACACAATTTAATGATGATAAGCATATTAGTAAACTAGATTTTGGTAATTGAGTTTCAGTGAAGGGTAAAGTGGCATGTGGGTTTTAGGATTCCTACTCCTTTCCCACATTGGATCTCCTAGATGATTCTATCTATATGTTTTGTGAATTTTTATATTTATTTTTTATTGTTAATTAAATGCATATTTTAATATGCCCTTTCTATTGAGAGCATCGAGCCTCCCAGGGTTCGCTGCTCCTGTGCTTCTTCGTATGTGAGATTGAAGGGGGCTTGTTCTGCTACCCAAGTGAGGTGTCCCCTTGGACGTTGGGAGAAGAAGTGCAGCGACGCAGATAGTAGAGGGTTTCTGATTTGGGGTCGGAGACACGATTCTTGTTCGCTAGCTAGCAGAGCTGTGACATAGGGAGACTGCATCATCGGCCTTGCTGTGAAGGAGTTCTGTCAAGACCTTGGACGATCTGTGTTGTTGCTTGCTGAGATCGACTGCAGCCGGTGGTGGCGTTTCTTGTTCTTTTATCGGACAATTCATCATCGATGTCGAGTTCGTTAGATCCATCCAGTGGTGGCATTTCTTGTTTTTGAAACTTTAACTATATAACAGGATTAAAATCCCATGAATTGTTACATATAGATAAAACCCCATTGTAACTCTGTAATCCTTTGAAGAATTTATTGGGAAAGAATAATAGTATTGGTCCCTTTTCTCCCAAAGACATAGGCATACTTCCGAACCATGTAAATCTCTCATGTTCATCTGTTTGTTTGTTTTTCATCTCCATGATGCTCCGCTGCCATAACAAAGTGGTATCAAAAGATTTGGGGTCGAAACAATGGTGGTGCAACAAAATTTTCTGGTGACTAGAAAATCTAAGTTGCTCAGATTTTTTTAAGGTCATATTCATGAAGAGCTTGGTGAGATGATTCCAACAGAGCAAGCGACATAAAAAATGGAGCTAAAATGAAGCCGGTAGAGCTGGTCAAAGTTTCAGTCAAACCGTGGGTGCTATAGTACCCCTTCCCAGAGAAGACGACATTATTCACAATGGTGGTGACTTTTTCATAA
The DNA here is from genome assembly GCA_963277665.1 of Viscum album. NCBI lineage: Eukaryota > Viridiplantae > Streptophyta > Magnoliopsida > Santalales > Viscaceae > Viscum > Viscum album. The sequence continues at coordinate 1,896,689,451 of OY728119.1, forward strand.
ACTGTTCCAACGAGCCACGTCAGGGCCACATCAGTGGTCGATATAGACCATTGAAATTCTTTTGTCTATATCTCGGCCAATCATAATCTGTTTTCAGCGATCTGGGAGTTAATTCTTGTTATTTTGACCGTTTCGAACACATATATAAAGTTAGATTTTAAAAATTATGAATTCATCAATGGATGAAAATATTGGTAACATGATTAAGCTTACCTCTTTTAATTTTTCCTTTTGAAAACTGAAAATGGTGGATCTTTTATATATTAAATATTTGTGGAAACCAATAGTAGAGACCACTAATCCCATTGCAGTGAAACCAGAGGATTCATCAACAAGCAGTCAATCTGATGAGAAGACATCAACCAATACCCCTCTAGTTAATGCGGAGTGGGTCTTACTCAACAGAAAATGTACTTCCCAAATAAAATAGTGGATCAACAAGAGTATTTTCCATAATTTTTCCAATGAACATGATGCTTCCGATCTTTGGTGAAAACTGGAAAAGATGTATGCAAAGACAAATGTGCAGAAGAAAGAAAAACTAATACATCATCTTATCAACTTGAAATACAAAGATAGGATCAATGCATCAGATCACATGAGCAATTTACAAGGTATCGTTGATCAATTTAATTCCATGAAAATGATGATTGACGATGAGTTACAGACACTGTTGATGTTGAGTTATTTACCCAAGACACGAGACACACTATTTGTGTCTGTAAACAATTCAACTCCAAATGAGACTCTCACAGTAGATATCGTGAAAGATAGAATGCTGAATGAAGAGTCGAGACCTAAATTAGAAGCTCTTATCACTAAAAGACAAGTTAAACTAAAATAACGGGGAGGAAGTAGATGAAGAAAACCCTCTGACCAAATTATACAAAGAATGAAGTGATCGAAATCCCGATCGAGATATGACATGAAGTGACACCAATATGACAAGCCTGAACACTTCATCTGGGAGTGCAGGAGGCTGAAATAAGAGCAGAGTAATCAAGAAGGTAAGACCCAAAATAATGATGATGCAGTTGTCAATGAACAAATCCTTATTATCCAAGAAGATAATTAGGTCAGTCTTGTAAGCCAAGGTTCGACATGGGTGATTGATTTCAGCGCCTCCTACTATGTCACTGCCAGAAGATATTTCTTCTCATCTTATAGTTCTAGGAGTTTTAGACATGTGAAGATGAGAAATGATGGTGCATCCAAAATTACTGGTATTGGTAATATTTTTCTAGAGACTAATATTTGATGCATGTTATTATTGAAGGATGTGAGGCATGTTCCTGATATTCGCTTCAATCTAATGTCCACTGGGATTCTTTATGACGATGGATATGTTAGTTCATTCAGTGATGGGAAATGGAAGTTTACCAAAGGTAACTTGGTAATGGCTAAAGGAAAAAAAGAAAAATCTCTTTATCTCATAGATGCTAGACTGTGTGGAGGAGAAGTCAATCCAACCATAAAAGATATTCCTATAGAATTTTGGCATAGGCGGCTTGGTCACATGAGTGAAAGAGGAATTTGTATTCTCTTCAAGAAGGATCTATTTCTAGGACTAAAAGGTACAAATATGGATATTTGTAATGATTTCATCATGGGAAAACAACATAGAGTATCATTTCGTGGTTATATACCATCCAGAAAATAAAATGTTTTAGATTTGATTCACATTGATTTCTGCATGATGAGTTCTAAGCTAATGGGATGTGATATTTATTTTTTTACCTTCATAGATGATCATTCTAGAAAAGTCTGGGCCTTTTCTTTGAAAACTAAAGATCAAGTGCAGGATGTTTTCAAGCAGTTTCATGTGAATGTGGAAAGTGGAATAGACATATGGTTAAAGTGTGTGTGAGAAAAAAATAGAGGAGAGTAACATGGTCTGTTTGAGGAGTACTACAGGAGTTTTGGCATCAGGCTAGAAATATTAGTACCGAAGACGCCTCAGCATAACAGTTTGGCTGAGAGGATGAACACAACAATTTGTGAGAGATTCAGATGTATGCTCTCAAATTCAAAGCTACCAAACACCTTTTGGGGTGTGAGGAAATGAGGACCGAAGTTGATCTTATCAAACTTTCTCCATCAATTCCACTGAACCATGATGTTTCATAAAGTGTTTGGATAGGTAAATATGTTTTATATAAACACTTGAGAGCATTTGGATGTAGGGAATTTGTTCACATCTCGAAAGATGAGCGGACGAATATGGATATAAAAGGAAAGAAGTGTATCTTTTTTTGGGATATTCTCATGAGGAGATTGGATACTGACTCTAGGATCATATCAGAAGAAGGATCGTCAGAAGTAGAGATGTGGTGTTTCTTGAGGATTAGACGATTTAAGATTTTGATAATACATAAAATGAAAAGAAGTTGCAGTCTGAGGAAATTTCAGTCAATTCGGAACCAGTCTCACCACCATTAGTACCAGCTAGTGTGTGAGAGATACATGACACTAATGATACATCACTACCAAGTTATATGTATTCATCAGCTGGTATGTATTCATCATATGATATTCTAGAACAGATCCCCCCCTAAAGAACAGTTGAGGAGATCCACTAGAGAACAAAAACTGAGTTGTAGATAATCACCACATGAGTATGTGATGTTCACTGATGGGGGAGAGGTAAAAAATTATAATGATGTGACCAGGAGTCAATAGAAGATGGAATGGAAGAGGGTCATGCAAGAGGAGATGAGATCCTTACACAAGAACCATATATTTGATTTGGTAGAGTTACCTTAAGGAAAGAAGGCACTCAAGAACAAGTGGGTGTGTTGAATCAAAGGAGAAGATGGAACTCACATCCATTCTATAGAGCTAGAATGATTGTGAAGAGATCCGGTCAGAAGAAAGTTATTGACTTTGATGAAAAAAATTCTCCTATGGTTAAAATGTCTTCTATTAGAGTAGTTCTTGGATTGGTGGCTAGTTTGAACCTAGATGTTCAACAACTAGATGTAAAGATTTCATTCTAACACGGTGATCTTGATGAGGAAATATACATAAAGAATCCAGAGGGATTTCAGGTGAATGGAAAATAAAACCTAGTATACAAGATCAGGAAAAGTTTATATGGTTTGAAACAGAAGGTTTCAGGCGCAGCGAAAACGCGGTTGGGCCAACAACCAACTTTAATTTTCACCATGATAAATTATTATTTTGGGATTAATACGATGATGAATGCTAGTTTCCACAGAATATATTCAAAGATTTAGATAAAGAAGGAAGAGGCTTGAAACCTTTAGATAGGATCTTGTACATCATGTTTATAATTAATTTAATTAATTTCATATAGAAAAGAATACCTGGATCTTTGGTAATTCCTTCGTTGATGATGTTGATAGTCTGGAATGACCCTTCCAGATTATATCATTTCTCTTGAGAGGATCCAAACTAGAATCCCTCTAGTGGTGATCCACATGTGCTCTAATGGCCTCCGATCGACACCACTCATTCTTCATGTGCTAGCGTGATGAAGCGAGTGTCTTGTGTTGGTTGTTCTTGATCGCTTGTTCTTCGGTCTTGAAGAAATTTTCTCTTTCTTGAGAGGGGAGGGAAGAGTATTTGAGAGAAAAATCATTTAGCTCAACAATTCTCAATTCACCAGGTGTGCAGTTTGGTACTTGGCACAATACACATACGTGTCTATTTATCTACATGGATGTTCGGTTGCAATATTTAATTGCGTAACAACGATTAAATACATTCATAACTTTAGAGAAAACTCATGATTTTAAGAATAATACCATGTTATTATTTATAGTGCGCCAACTTACACAAAACCAAATTATAAATAAAATTCCGTGTCATGAAATAATAGCAACGTTATTATTATTTTAATTTGTGCCAACTAGTTAAATAATTATTTACCTTCTTTCAAATAATTATTTTACTACAGGACTGGCCTTGGTCCGCTCAAACTCTACTTCTATTTATTGAACACCCAAATAAAAAAATAAATAATTTATTCTCTTAAATAAATATTTTATTTACAAACTAGTAGATAAATATTTATTAAATGTTCAATAAAATAAATAAATATATTTTATTCACAATTCGGTGAATAAATATTTATTTCATTTATGAAATCATTTTAGTTTGAGTAAAATTATTCCGTTGTATTGAGAATAATATTTATTAATTAAATTAAAATAGAATTTAACTGAGACCACCAAAAACACTTACTGTGTTACCCTCTAGGATTCTTTCTCATTGGCATTAGGTGGGCTTGCCTAAAGTCCAAGATTATTATCTAACAACGGGTCAAGGAACCCAAAAGAAAGAACTTAAATTCAAAAATATGACATCTACCATATGAATTCTCACTGTGTAATATAATCTCTTTTTATCAATATCTCATCAATTTGGTTTCATGATAGTGTCATCAACCTTTATGCTTGATACATCATTCTTTGACTACCTGAAATAAAATCTTCATTACACCATGGCCATGGAATTTCGCGTGATGGTTATATTTCAATCAAAGGGATAAGATATAAACTTCCATAAATGGAAGTGACAAATCCTTCCTTGACTTATCCACTAATAACGTGTCACTCGTGACTCACCCAACATGCCCTACTTCCTGCCAGCTATCTGCGTGATGGTTTTCATCAGTAAATCAAAGTGCGCAAGTCGTGAAACATATTAATGATAATATTAAAGTCTAAGGATAATTACACACACTTGAAGATATGAATATCTGATGACACCAAAAACATGCGGAATTCCTGCAGGCGGGTCTGTTCTCATAATATCCTATCTTGGAGATTACCAAGTGCGAATTTCATGAGATAGTCTCACCTTCTTACGAGTACTCGCACCTGACGGTCTGTATGTTATGTGTCCCATCACAGTATTTCATCCAACCACAAAACTATATTTAAGAATATTTTTATAGCATTTCAAGGTTATCATCATAGCAGGGAACTTCCATGACCTTATCAATACAATAAATACTCTAGGACATTATTACATCATAGTCATGTATAACAATGAACAATGTGTAATAAGATGTTTAATATTTAAATACATTAAATATTCATGTAATCAAAGTAGAAATATTTGGTTCTAGGACACCAACTCTAACAAACTCCCACTTGGACTAGATCCAACTGCCTACGACTTTCAGTTCGCTAGACCTCACATGATGTTCATATTTCTGTTGAGTCAAGGCTTTAGTCAAGGGGTCCGCCATGTTGTCTTCTGAGGAAATATTTCTCACTGTAACTTCACCTCTCTGAGAAAAATCCCTCAAGATATGATACTTACGAAGTATGTGTTTTGTCAGCTGATGTGACCTTGGCTCTTTTGCGAGAGCCACCGCTACAGTATTATCACAGTACAGTGTGATGAGATATTTACTTATAGGTATCACATCCATATCTTAGAAGAAGCTTCGCATCCAAAATTCTTCTTTATCTTCCTCAAAATCTGCGATATACTCAGACTCTGCTGTAGAATCTATGACCACACTCTACTTTGAGCTCTTCCAGCTCACTGCACCTCCATTCAAAGTGAATATGTATCTCATTTTCAACTTCATGTCATCTTGATCAGTCTAGAAAATATCATATGAATATCCTCTAATGACTATTACTCATCTCCTCCATAAACCAGAAACATATCCCTAGTATGCCTCAGATACTTTTAAGATAGTCTTGACTGCCATCCAATGGTGGTCACCTGGATCAGCTTGATATCTGCCTACCGCACTCAATGCATAGGCGACATCTAGCCTAGTAAATAGCATGGCATACATGGATGACCCAATCGCTGATGCATGTGTATTCCTTTCCATTATCTTTCTTTTCTTATGTGTTTGAGGACACATTTTCTTGGAAAGATGAATGTCATGTGATGCTGGAAACAACCCCCTCTTAGATTGTTCCATACTGAATCTCTTCAGTATCTTATCAATGTATGTACTTTAAATTAGGTCCTACAATCTCTTGAATCCATCATGATGGATCTTGATCCCAATAATATATGTTGCCTCACCCAAGTCCTTCATGGAGAAGCATTGATTCAACCATTCCTTAACAGACTGTAAGATTGTTATCTCATTTCCAATAAGTAATATGTCATTAACATATACTATTAAAAAAACTAATGAACTCCCACTAAACCATTTGTAGATACAAGGCTCACATTCATTCTTGATAAAACCAAATTTCATTATGGATTCATCAAAACGAATGTTCCATAACCTAAATGCTTAATTTAATCCATAAATAGATTTCTGCAACTTGCATATCTTATTAGCATCCTTTGGAGTCATAAACCCTTCAGGTTGTGTCATGTAGACATCTTCTTAAAGGTTCATATTAATGAAGGTTGTTTTTAAATTCATTTGACAAATCTCAGAGTCATGGTAAGTGATAATGGCCAATAGAATTTTGATGGATTTCAACATTACAACTGGTGAAAAGGTCTTGTTGTATTCAATGCCTTGACGTTGTTTGAACCCTTTTTCAACCAGTCGTTCCTTATAGGAACTGACTTGTCCTTCCATTTTTAGTTTCTTCTTGAATACCCATTTTCAATCAACAAGATTTACATCAACTGGAGGATCTACCAAAATCCAGACTTGTTTTTGGTACATGAAATCTATTTTAGAATTCATGGCTTCTTGCCACTTGGCAACATCTGTGCCACTTACTACCTCCTTGTAGGTTATAGGATCATTATTATCAACTAATAATGAGTCACCATCCTCAATAACTAGAAAACCATTCTGTTCCGGTTCTCTAACCTCTCTTTTACTTCTACATAGTTCTTGTGTCTCTGGAACAATTCTTTCTTCCACGGGGCTTTGTGGAATCTGTTCCTGTACCAACTCTTGTGTACCTTGAGCCTCAACTTCATCTAAGTCTACCTCGCTCCCACTATCTCTTTTGGAGATGTTCTCCCTCTCAAAGAATATGACATGTCTTTCCGCTATAACCTTTTTGTCATAGGGTTTGTATAGGTAATATCTCCTTATTTTCTTGGGGTATCCTATAAAGGTACACTTTGTGCCTCGGGTTGAAATATTTTTACCTGAAGAGTTATTAACAAACATATCACTTCCCTACACATGTAAATTCGATAACATGGATTTATTTCCACTACAAAACTCATATGGAATGCCATCTATTGATTTAGTTGGTACTTGGTTTAGTATGTGTTTTGTTGTTTGTAATGCATATCCCCAAAAGGATAATGGAAGACTCGCATGACTCATCATTGATCTCAACATGTCCAACAAGGTGTGGTTCCTCCATTTTCTCGCACCATTCTACTAGGACATATAAAGAGGAGTGAGTTGGGATAGGATCTCAAACTCCCATAAGTAATCAATGAAGTCTTGATTAATATATTCTCCACCTCGGTCTGAGTGGAGTTTCTTAATCTTTTTACCAAGCTGGTTCTCAACATCATTCTTGTATTATTTGAACTTATCAAAATAATATGACTTATACCTCATTAAGTAGATATATCCATATCTACTAAAATCATCAGTAAAATTTATGAAGTGTGAGTAACCTCTCTTTGCTTCAACTGGAAATGGTCTACACACAGTGGTATGAACCAATTTAAGAAGCTCTTTATCCCTTTCACCTTTCCCACTAAATGGGGCTTTGGTCATTTTGCCTTGTAAACATGCATGACATACGCCAAATGGTTTTAGTTCAAAATAATCTAAATACCCATCTTGATGTAACTTTGTCAAACGTTTCTTGTTTACATGACCTTGTCAGTGATACCAAAGTTGGGTGTGGTATGAGTCATGTGAAGTATCTTTGTTATCGATTTCCATTACTTTGTTTGTGTAATCCAACACGTAAAGACCATTGTATAAATTTTCCCTACCAAAACAAATTCTATCTTTGTAAAAGAAACAACATTCATTTCCAAACATGAAAACAAATCCATATGTATCTAATTTGGATACATAAATAATGTTTTTAGTAACATATGGCACATAATAACAAATTTTTAACACCAAGATCATCTCAGTTGGCAATGTGAGGTGATAGTCCTTGACAGCTATAACAGCAAGTCTGGCTCTGTTGGCTGCTCGTAGATCTACCTCCCCTCGGTCAATCTTCCTGAATCTATTTGGTTCCTGAAGCTTCCCCTTGCTTCTTAGGTTGGGTGCCATTTTTCTTCTAGTGACCCTTCTTGCCACATGCAAAACAAACAACCTCTTATTCCCTTGTCTCCCCTTTGATCTTCTTTTTCTTGGAAGGGCATGAAGAAGATTTGGGCTTAAAGTTATTTGCCTTTCCTTTCCTCTTATTAACCATAAGGGAAGAATGATTGTCGTACTTCATAACTTTGTCCACTTGTAGAATGAGGATAAGAATATCTATAGAGACTTCTCAATGTTGTTAATATTAAAATTAACAACAAAGCTAGAGAAGCTCTGAGGGAGTGATGCGAGAATGAGATTGGTGCCTAGTTCTTCAGGGAGTTTAAACCCTAGAACCTCCAGGCGCCCAATGTAGCTAATGAGCTTGACTACATGAGGCCTAGCTAGGTCACCCTCTCCAAGATTACTCTAAAAGAGTGACTTGGATATCTCAAACATTTCATGTCTTTCTCTCTCCTGGTAAAGACCATAGAGGTTCTCGAGCATGCTATAAACATCCATGTTTTCGTGAGACTTCATGAGCTCACTAGACATTGATGATAACATAAAACATTGAACATTGACCGTGTCATTCATATGTTTCTCGTAGAATAGGAAATCCTCATCACTCGCCTCTTTAGAAATTGGATCAGGTAATGCTGACTCCAACACGTAATACTTCTGTTCATGGTGTAGGATAACCCGAAGGCATTTAAACCATTCCTGGAAGTTACTGTCATTGAGGATATTTTCTTTATCCAGAATTGATCGCATGGATAATTTAGTTAATGAGCTTGTCATTTTTATTCTATAATTAAAAGAGCAGATCATTAGTACTTTCTTGATTACATTTTATGAGAAATAATAAATTAATTTTATTAAGTATCCCACTATTTTATCAAGTCCCAATGGGATTCACCATTGAACTCGGAATATCCAATTGTCATGAAATTCTAGTGGAAAGGATCCATATTCCCCTTCGCATAACCCCAACAAGGGTTGGCCAAGCTATTTGAAGGTATTTAGGTTGGCAAGTCTTTGCCAACTACGAGCTTTCAACTCCATGATCTATTGAGTGGACTCCCCAATCCGAAAATCCTGACTTTGGATTTCCTCAACTCTTGCCTCCAATATTACACCAAGTCTAGAAAGGTCTAGTCCTCTTGATGTAATATGGTTAAATTAACTCGAAAACTTTCATAAGGGCTTCCTGTATAAAAGTAAGTGTCCTAACAAGGGTTGGTCAAACACATAGTTTTATTGAGTTTTTCCCTTAATCAAGTAACAGAAGGCTTGGTCTGACTTAATATTTTGAGGGATTTTATATCTTGTGTGTAAATTGATTATTATCACTATCACATTCTTGTTAATATTAAGTGGAACTTAATTAAGTGATTAACCATGTATTGACAATATTTACGCATAAGCCTAGTTCATTTTAGTTTCATCTTGAATGCTTGTTTAATTTATTAATTATGTGATCACGACAACACATCCATAATGATAAACCATGCAACTGACAGAAATAAAATAAAGCAAAGTGCATGATCATGAGATTTTCTAATGGTTAGTTTATCTAGTGGTTGATAAATTAACCCTGACCTAGGGGAGAAACACCTTGAACCTTTTGGGTTCGTGTTTACAGCTTTCCACCTGTCCACCTCTGTATCTCCGAGGATTGGTTTCATCTCGGATCCAGCTTGAATTGTCTCCACTAGCTTGGGAGTTCCATCCATTACATATGTTTTTAAACTCACGTGCAGTTGAAGGGTAAAAAGGGGGTTTATATAAAAGAAATCATGGGCACATAGACCCTACGTATTAATGAGGAGATATGGATCACATGCCAACAATTAATTTAATAAATAAATTAAAAGGAAACCAATCACATAAAAATGTCTTCATCTAGCTCATGATCACCCATATACATGCAACGAGTTACATATTTAATAAAACTAGTATTCAATTCATTAATTGTTCTTGTTTAAGATAAATCACACTTGAATCAATTAATTATCATCTTTAATTAATCAATCCTTTTATATTAAACTTTTTTTTTCTGAATTTCCTTGAGATTCTCATCCATCATAATTTTAAACAAATAAATTTATTTAAGATTATATTTGTACATAACTTGTACCTTGGAGGAAACTCGGTGAATTTCTGTTCATAACTACCAAATGGGTAGGAATGAACATTACAAAGATGTTAAATTAAACACATACATATATAAAACACCTATGAGGTGTTGTGCCCCAGCTTTACAATTTCACCATGGTACACATCTCAAGGTTTTGTATAATATAATAATAAATTTTAATAAATCTGCGTAATTTGGATGAGTACATAGCATGTAGTTCCTACTACACAGTGTGTACTATCATTCACCATCCATCTGAAGTACGTGCAATGGGATACAACATGTATATGTACTTTGGAAATCCTCAGAGTATACGACATGTCTAGTGGGCCACACTCTTAGTTGTATCCGCATTACATGGTCTTCAGCTGGGCAAGCCGTGTACGGGGCACACGCTCCAACCCTAACCTGAAGGGACTACATGTTGTGTCTAGTGGGCCACAAAACGTGTAATCCGGAAGCCATGTGCCACATATTCCTAGTCAATACATAGATTCTTTAATACTTAGACAAACTCTAATGACACGACTTGGTTTGGTGGACCAGTCTCAATGTATTGAACCTTGATACGTAGTGTGTGAATCCAACTACACATCATGTATTCTAGTGTTGTATGACTAGAAACCTTTGGCACCTCTGGATGAGATCTTCTATTTTATTTTAATCAAAATTAAAAGAAAAGATTGTTTTTATAAGGTGAACGAGAAACAAAAGAGGAAGAACATATCTTGAGATTCATATTTTCAGAACGATTAACTTGAATTGACAAAATAAAATATTAAACCATAAATCATCAATGAATTGTTTAAATAATTATAAACTGTGATGTCACCGCTCTGATACCACTTAAAGGTTTTGGGCGCAGTGGAATTGCGGTTGGGTTGGCGTCAAATTTAATTTTTACCATGATCAATGATTATTCTGAGATTAATACGATGATGAATGTCAGTCTTCACAGAATAGAATCAAAGATTTAGATAAAGAAAGAAGATGCCTGAAATCTTTAGAGAGTATCGTGCACATCATGTTTATAATTAATTTAATTAATTTTATAAAGAAAAGAATACCTGGATCTTCAGTACTTCCTTCATTAATGATGTTGATTGTTTAGAATGACCCTTCCGGATTGTCTTGTTGCACTTGTGAGGATCCAAACCAGAATCCCTGTAGTGGTAATCCACATATGCTCTGATGGCATCTGATCAACACCACTCATTCTTCAGGTGCTAATGTGGCGAAGCGATTGTCTTGTGTCGATCATTCCTGATCGCTTGTTCTTAAGTCTTGAAGAATTTCTCTTATTATTGAGAGGGGTGGGAAGAGAATTTGAGAGAGAAATCATTTAGCTCAAAAATTCTCAATTCACCAGGCATGTAGTTCGGTACTTGTCACAATACATGTACATGTCTATTTATCGACATGGAGTTTCGGTTACAATATTTAATTGTGTAACAACAATTAAATACATTCATAACCTTAGAGAAAACTCATTCTTTTAATAATAACATCGCATCATTTTTTATGGTGTGCCAATTTGCGCAAAATAGAATTATAAATAAAATTCTGCGTCACAAAATAATAGCAGCGTTATTATTATTTTAATTTTTGCCAACTAGTTAAATAATTATTTATTGTCTTGCAAATAATTATTTTACTACCGGACCGGCTTTGGTCTGTTCGAACTCTACTTCCATTTATTGAACACCCGAATAAATAAATAAATAATTTATTCTCTTAAATAAATATTTAATTTACAAATTTGTAAATAAATATTTTATTTACAAACTAGTAAATAAATAAATATTAAATGTTCAATAAAATAAATAAATATATTTTACTCACAATCTAGTGAATAAATATTTATCTAATTTATGCAATAATTTTAGCTTGAATAAAATTATTCTACTATCTTGAAAATAATATTTATTAATTAAATTCAAATAGAATTTAACTAAGACCACAAAAAACACTTAAAGTGTGACCCTCTAGGATTATTTCTCATTGGGATTAGGTGGGCTTGACTAAAGTCCAAGAGTATTGTCTAATAATGGGTCAATACACACAAGAGAAATAACTTAAAGTCGCAAAAATGACATCCACATATGAACACTCATTGTGTAATATAATTCTTTTGTCTTAATATCTCATCAATATGGTTTCATGATAGTGTCATCAACCTTTATGATTGATACATCATTCTTTGACTACCTGAAATAAACTCATCATTACACCATGACCATGTAATTTCACGTGACGGTTCTATTTCAACCAAAGGGATAAAATATCAACTTCCATAAATGGAAGGGACAAATCCTTCCTCAACTTATCCATTAATACATGTCACTCATGACGCACCCAACATACCCTACTTCCCACCAACTATCTGCATGACAGTTTTCATTAGTAAATCAAAGTGTGTGAGTCATGACATGTATTAATGACAATCTTAAAGTCTAAGGATCATTACACATGCTCATAGATAGGAATATATGATGACAGCAAAAACATGTGGAATTCCTACTGGCGGTTCTGTTATCATAATCTCCTGTCTTTGAGATTACTAAGTGCGTACTTCATGAGAGTAAGTCTCATCTTCTTACGAGTACTCTCACCTAACGGTCTATATTTTATGTGTCCCATCATATTATGTCATTCAACCGCATAACTATATTTAAGAATATCATTATATAATTTCAAGGTTCTCATCATAGCGGGGAACTTCCATGACCTTATCAATGCAACAAATACTCTAGGATATTATTACATCATGGTCATGCAGAACAATGAAAAATATGTAAAAAGATGTTTAATGTTTAAATACATTAAATATAAATGTAATCAAAATACAAATAGTTGGTTCTAGGACACCAACTCTAACAGAAATATGCACTAAGACAATGGTACAAAAAATTCAACTCATTTATTGAAAAAAATGAGTACAGGAGGACGACTAGTGATCAATGTGTTTTCATAAAATAGTTTATTGATGGTGATTTAATAATATTATTGATTTATATTGATGATATGTTGATTATTTTCAGAGATATCACCAAGTTTGACAAGTTGAAGGAGTTGAACAAGTCTTTTGAAATGAAGGACTTGGGATACGCTACTCAGATTCTTGGTATAACGATTACTCGTGATAGGATGAATCACAAGATTTGACTATATAAATAGAAATACATTGAGAAGGTTCTTGAGAGATTCAATGTGATCAAGTCAAAACCATTTATCACTCCACTTGTGAGTCATTTCAGGCTCATGATATATCAGAGTCCTTCAAGTGAAGAGGAGAAAGAAGAAATGGGAAAAGTTCCTTATTAGTCAGTAGTTGATAGTATTATGTATGCTATGGTATGCACTAGACCAGATATTTCTCACACTATTGGAGTTGTGATTATATTCTTTTCAAATATGGTAAAGGAGCATTTTACAGTGGTAAAATGGATATTGAGGTATCTTTGAGGTACATCTAGTCATTTTTTATGTTTTGGAAGTGATAAACCTGTTTTAGAAGGATACAAAGATGAATATATGGATGGATATGTATACATGAAGAAATACTTATCTTGGTACCTGATATCATTTGGAGGGGGAGCATTCTCATGGAAATCACGACTTCAGAAGTGTGTTGCCTTATCCACCATAGAAGCAGAATATATCATGATCACTGAAGGCTGAAAAAAGATTCTGTGGATGAATAAATTTTTACAGGAGTTGGGGGAGTCAGGAGAATTATATTATCTATTCTTATATTCAGAGTTCTATTCATCTTAGCAAGAACTTGATAGTTTATTCCAAGTCTAAACACATCGACGTACGATATCACTGGATCTATAATGTGTTGGAATAAAGATTGTTGAAAGTTGAAAAAATCAACACCAATGATAATGAGGAAGACCTAATGATGAAGGTTCTACTAAAAAATAAGCTGGATGTCTGTAAGGAGACTACAGGTCTAGATTATACCCCAAATTGGTCGTGAGGGAGAGATTTGTGGGGGCCACACCCAATTGGGGAGACTTTGAAACTCAACTCATAGAAGACTCCTTTGTCAGAAACAACCAGGTGTAGATATTCTCTGGTTTAGAAAACAACAAAGCCACCCAAGGTGGTGGATGAGCAGCCAACAATGGGAGAACATTGAAGGGTAGATTAATCACCCTTGATGTTGTTGAAAATATTCTCTATATAACGAGATTAAAATCCCAAGAATTTTTACATATAGAAAAAACCCTATTGTAACTCTATAATCCTCTGATGAATTTATTTGGAGAGAATAATAGTATTGGCCCCTTTCTCCCATGGACGTAGGAACACTGTCAAAACACATAAATCTCTCGTGTTCATCCATTTCCTTCATCAGTTTTTTTATTTTTCATCACCACGAAGCTTAGTTGCCCCAAAATAAAGCACCCCCAAAACCTAAACATCCATCCAGGCTCAACCACGGGGCAAGCCCAGTGAGCCCCTAAGTTAGGGAAACTGGCAGCCATGGGGAAACCGGTTGACACTCTTTGCATCCCACACATTTCGATCCATCCTTGTGGTGCCTCAATCTATCATGTGTCCCCACCATGCATCCACCTTAATCCTCCCATCATCTCATGCCTCGATGTTGCCACCTACTTGTCACCATTGGTGTGATTCGAAATCAAATCACAGGGGCCAGGGAAGTAGTTTCATCCCCATAAGGAATCAATATTCTTCTGGAATGTGGGGGACCTTTGATGTGGGTCGATTTTTCTTTCTCAGGTGGCATCAGAACTTTCAGGCTTGCATGGTGTAGTTATTGCTTCCACTCTTCACATCCCACATGTGTTGATGCCTCCCTATTGTGCATCATCATATCATGCTTCCCTGCCGCCCCACCATGCCTCCTCCTTAATCGGTTGCTAATATATTCCTTCCATAATCTCTTACCTGTTCCTGGTCACCATTGGTGTGATCCCAAATAAAATCATGGGGATGATAATAGCACTGCAGAGACTGGAAGACATAGGCGATGTAGACGACACTACTTCCCTATCGTGGAATGCACATCACTGTAGGTAAATCAAAAATCTTTTGATTTATTGTTATTAAGATTATTATTATTATTTGGGTGATCTTATAACTTTTTTTTCAAGTTTTTCTACTATAGATCTGGGTTTATTTAGATCTATCTTTTATCAGTGCTAGTGAAAATCTCTAATAAAGGTTTCCATTATTAGCGCTAAAAAACTGATAAACGGTACCTTTTATCAGTGTTAAAAAAAATTCTTATAAAATAACACCTTTAGCTGCACTTTTTCGAGTGATGATAAAGGGTTACCTTTATCACTATTTTTTTAGCACTGTTATATGGTAACAGTTATCAGCACTATTTTTAGCACTGATAAAAGTCATATGTATCAACACTTATTAAAGAACTGATAAAACTAAAGTGATCGCATGCAAGTCCCACATCGAACTTCTAGACATTAGACCTCATCATTTTAAATCATTCTTCCACGTGACAAAACCATAAGTCTGTTGTGGGGATGGGATCCCACATACACTCTTCAAACACCAATAAGGGCTTATGCCTACACACATGGGATTGTGAGGCCTTTTCCCACCCTATGCTCATTATAGGCTTCATCCAACCCTCTTCCCATAAGGTGTACCCCTCCTGGCCCAGCAATGTGAGAAGGGAGACAGTGACCCCCGAGTCCCGCCTCTAGTAGGCCCTGGGTTGGTGACTAGCACCAAGGGTATAGTAAACACACAAATGGGAGGAATCACCCTCTAAAAGAACACATTCATAAGAGAGATATAACACATACACCAACTAACTCCAACTCAGACAACAATATAAAATAAATCCCAAGTGCACATATGTAATGTCATAAAAAACTACAACAACTAAAAGGGGAAAAACTGAAAATACCCAAAAGAAAGTAAAAACAGTAACAACCACAAGCCCTAACAACTCCTATAACCCCAAGTTAGTAGAAACTAGATTGATCTCCAACCTACTCCAAGTGACATGAAAAATAATTCATATATACATAGGGTGATTATAACATTATACTCAGTAGAATCCTCCCTGGAGCCTCTCGTGAATAATTAAAGAAAGCATGCTAAAGCACAGTGGAGATTAAGTGAAACTAACTCGTCGCCTAAATAGGTATACTAAGTTCTCAGCCTCACTATGGATACTCTCACCAAGTAACGCATACAAGAGTATATAATATAATAAAGAATATCAAGGGTACCCCGCTACTACTTCCCCACTGGTTTTCCACTTTTCCCCAACATCGCACGTCCAAAGCATCTCTCTCCAAAAAGGAATGGCCACAAACACCTAGGTGAAGCACCACAACATGCAACTCATGCAAAAAAACCACCACGTCCACGTAAACAAAGTAACTAGGTATTTTCTGGGAGCCACCATAGCTCACATAACAAGTATCATACGTTGGGCGTTATACCTCAATCCATTACATCCCACACACCTAGTAAGGATCCTCAAGCCATCACAACCTATACATGTTACACCTATAGTATTCCATAGGAAGCTATATCCAGAATATTTGTGTGTGAATAACCACAAGCCATTAAAACCCTCTACACACATTTATGGGACAAACTGACCACTATGTCTACCAGCACAAGTAACTACCAAGAGAAGAGAGTGGTCCAAAGGGGGTAGTCATCCATCCATCCTCCCACCGAAATGTTGGGGAAACACCCCCTCCCCCCAAGTGCTCAGAATCCTCGGGGTGTCAGTTTCTCTAACTGAAAGGGTGGAGTAGCATATAGAAACACAAAAAGTATAGAATATACTATATCTCACAACCACACTATGGGAATAACCTGGTCTTAGACTCAACTGCAGCTAACGTCTCTCAGACTCCCAGCTGCCACTTCTAAGACTAGGTATCCTATAAGCACACAACCATTTAAAGAGATTTATTATATTACTTCATTCCCTTTTTATCAGTTTCACTTTACGTTAATTAATTATTTAAACATTAATTAACCATTAAAAATTACCACATTATATTTCATTAGCATCACACCCAAATTTCATTGTTCCTTTAAATTTCAACCTCAAAAATGCATCCCAACAAGCTCCAACCCCATGGGTTAACATCATTTATTCAATCATTTATTAACAACATTATTAATTTCCCATATTCCTAGTAATTCTAGAAAACATTCTAAGCTACTAAACACAAGGGGGATCAACATAGTGAGTAGAAAAAATACCCTTCAAGTCCTTGTCACCTATAGCAAGAGCATAGACCCATCCTCCCTCAGGAAGCTAAACATGGAAATCATGTGGCATACCCCACACGTATTCACCCCTTCTTGAATGAGGGTAAGCAAACCACCTGCCTTGAGCAGTGGGAAAATTAAAGAAGATAAACAACCAACAAGAAACAGTAAGCATCCAATCATTCACATTCAACCTGTTTCATCATCTCTAGTGTCCTCTATGACACCAACATGCATAAACTGATGCATATCGCCACTCTAGGAGTCAATTGTTGCCACAACTAATGGGTATACCTTCCCCCACATATCACATCAGTCATCCATATTCACATCCCAACACAAGCAGTAGGAAAACAACCATATATCAACTGGGATCTTGGCCCTTAAACAAGGCATTATGCCTTCATACATAAGGATCTCTCATAGCTCCAAGCATAATGATCTTGGCCTTTACAAGAAAGAGGGTAACTCAGAACCCTATGAGGCATTATCTTTTTATCAAATAGCCAGTTCTTTAATCCATCTGGAATTAACCAATTTATTATTCGTAGGTTTCAACTATGGGAAACCTAAATAGGAAGCTATCAAAAATTGATTAAACATGCTTACAGTATCAATTTGATTAACATCAAATTGAAACAAGAAGAACTAGATTCATTTGCATGCCTCTTTATCTTTAGCCAAACAATTATCAATTAATTTCCAGATTTACGTTCATTACTAATTTCCATCAAGAAATAAAATCTAAACAAATAAATCATAGATATCACACTATCTAGAAAAATAATAGGCAATAACATATGATCAATATTAATTTATTTATCCGGTTCAAATATTTAATACATCAATTCCATTGTGATCCAGTGGGATAAAACATACTAACTCTATAGTTGCACGTAAAATAAAATAGAAGCAATGAATACCCTACCTAAAAAGGATCTTAACATTCTTTATATGAGAATGATCCACACAACAGATCATGATCGCCTCCTCCCATGACAACTACATCCACCCGAGGATGTCGCAGCATGACAGCACCAACCAAAACCCAAGGAACTCCATTAGAAGCATAGATATCACATTCCATAATATGGAAAGGAGAAATAGGATAAGATAAATCCAAAATAATGATGATAAATCATACCTTATATCAAATATTGATGGATACTGCTTGGTTACACCAAAACAGGGGGTGCACTTGCAGCTAGAAGAACGTCGAGGGAAACCAATCCATGGGGAAAAGTTTGATCACAGGAATCCTATGGGAATGAATGAAAGGTTCGAGCATCTCACACTTGAGAACAAGGAGGAAGAATAAGGGATGAAGATATTTTGTTCCTTTAGAAGATTTAATGGAGCAGTGGTTTATGATATGCTAGATTTTCCATTAAAAGAGTATCGTATTAAACCATGTTGTTTGACCAAGTAAAAGAATTCTGAGCCTTATGAAAATTAATATAGGAGTTATGGGATTTTATTCGGCCTTAAATCCATTAAAACAAGGTCTTGAATGCATTTCACGTCAAAGAAAACTTTAAATTGGTGAAACTGGAAAAATCTGGAAATTTGGCAAAGGAAATATGAAACAGTTCTGGAAACATTGTTCATGAGACAGTAACCCTGAGACAGTAACTGTGAGATAGTAACTGTGATACAGTAAATGTGAGAGAGTAACTGTGAGACAGTAACTCTGAGACAATAACTGTGAGACAGTAACTCTGAGATAGTAACTTTTAGATAATAACTCTGAGACAGTAACTGTGTGACAGTAACTGTGATAGAGTAACTCTAAGACAGTAAATGTGATACAGTAACTCTGAGACCATAACTATGAGATAGTAACTCTGATATAGTAACTCTGAGACAGTAACTATGAGATAGTAACTCTAAGACAGTAACTCTAAGACAGTAACTGTGAGACAGTAACTCTAAGACAGTAAGTGTGAGACAGTAACTCTAATACAGTAACTGTGAGACAGTAACTGTGAGACAGTAACTGTGAGACAGTAACTGTGAGACAGTAACTGTGAGACAGTAACTGTGAGATAGTAACAGCGAGACAGTAACTGTGAGACAGTAACTGTGAGCCAGTAACTCTGAGAGAGTAACTGTGAGACAGTAACTCTGAGAGAGTAACTGTGAGACAGTAACTCTGAGATAGTAATTGTGAGATAGTAACTATGAGATAGTAACTTTGAGACAGTAACACTGAGAATGTCACTTTGAGACAGTAACTCTGAGACAGTAACTCTGAGATAGTAACTGTGAGACAGTAACTCAGAGACAGTAACTATGAGATAGTAACTCTGAGACAGTAACTGTGAGAAACCATGACACTATTCCTAAAACTGGAAACACTGTTCACATAACCAAAAATTTGGAAAAGTGTTGGGGATGAGTCACCTTGAACTCCCAGAAAACCCCAACCACCAGATTTCAGTGAGGGAATGAACTAGAGTGGTCTGGTCCATTACATCAGATACCTCTCAAAACATTCTCATCCCCGAGAATCCAAAACCAACCCAAAAGGAAACAGAAAAGGGGTATGAACAACCACTCATAGAGATACCTCTCAAAAGAGAGCAAGACATAAGAAGCAACAAAATAAACCCATATTATAAACAAGAAAGGTCTATAACCACAAAGAGAACATCGTTACATGAAAAGAGTTAACCATCAAAAAACTCTGGGTACTGAGCACGTATCTGCGACTCACATTCCCAGGTACTCTCCTCCTTGCCACTATGATGCCATAAGACACGAACTGAGGGAATATAATGCTCATGAAACACCTTCTCTTTGCGGTCTTGGATCTCCACAGGTCTCTCCTCGAAGGTCTCATCATTATCAACATCGATCTCTCCCCAATCAATGACATGAGATTCATCATGAAGATAACGACAGAGTTGTGACACATGAAAAACATCGTGTATCCGGCTGATCTATGGGTGAAGTGCTACTCGATACACCATGGCTCCAACATGAACCAAAACCTAGAAAGTACCAACAAACTGGGGAGAAATATTACTCTTGTGACCAAGCCTTCGCTACCCATGATGGGGAGTCACCTTCATAAAAACGTGATCCCCAACATCAAACTCCAAAGGTTTCCTCCTTTGATCAGCATATGATTTCTGACGATCCTGTGCTTTCTTCATCCTCTCATGAATCACCTGAACCATCTCTGTCATATTCTGTACTAGTTTCGGTCCAAGAATTGATGACTCTCCAACCCCAGTCCAACACAACAGAGAACGGAAAGGTCGGCCATACAAGGCTTCAAATGACGACATACCGATGCTGGAGTGAAAACTATTGTTTCAAGTGAACTCTATCAAGGGTAAGTGCCTCATCCAAAAACCTCCAAAATCCAGGAAATAAGCACATAACATGTCTTCAAGTGTTTGGATAGTACACTCTATCTGACCATCCATATGCAGATGAAAAGCGGAGCTAAGGAATAACTAAGAATCGAAATCATGTTGAAGACCTCTATAGACCCTATAGGTAAAACAAGGATATCGATCAGAAATGATCATCCTCGGGACTCCATGGAGTCTCACCACCTCCTCCAGATACTCCCTTAACAAAACTTCCACTGATCTCAACTCCTTGATTTCTATAAAGTTGGATGATTTCGTTAAATGGTCCACTACCACCCAAATAGCGTCATGTACTCCCTGAGCTTGAGGTAAATAAGTAACAAAGTCCATTGAGATGTCCTTAAACTTCCACTTAGGAACATATAATGTCTAGAGAAGAACACCAGGAACATGGTGTTTGGCCTTCACCTTCTGGTAGACCAAACATCAGGACACAAACTCCGCAACTACATGCTTTAGCCCAGGCCACCAAAATTGACTCCTCAAGTCTTGGTACATCTTTTTCATGCCATGATTCACCACTAAGGGTGAACTATGGAACTCTATGAGAACCATCTAACACATGTAAAAAGGAACAAATAGCCTTCAGTGATACAACACTCGGTGTTGTTCATCCTCAAACCAACCATCAGGGGCCTCACCATAAATAACTCAGTCCCTCCAGACCTCCACCTCAAGATCCCCCAACTAGGAATCTTCCACCTGATGCACTAGAGATGACTATATCGCCATCTAAAAAAGACAACCTTTGCCCCCAACTTCTCCCATATCAAAATTTAATGCCGAAAGTTCTTTCATAACTCTCCAAGAATCACCAGATTCACGTACTACATCACTATGTGACTTCTTTCTCAGTACATCAGCTACAACATTCCCCTTTCCAGGGGTATATGATATTTCAAAGTTGTATTCCTGTAATAACTCCATCCATCGACGTTGTTGCAAGTTTATGTCATTCTGGGAGAAAAAATACCTCAGGCTTTTATGATCGGTGTCACACCCACTTTCTTAAATTAATTTTTATTTTATTAATCCTTGGCCCTGGGTGCTCTCGATAAGGTCCTAACTGGGTCTCGGATCAGAATTGATGAATTTTAATGTTTTTACTAGGTTTTGAACCCGCGCGCGGTCACCCCACGTTTGGAGGTAGCCGCGCAACCGGCCCTAGTGTTGTGCAATTTCCCATTATTATTATTAGTAGTATTATTTTATTATCATAATTGTTGTTATTATTATTATTATCATTATTCTATATATTATTATTTCTATTATTATTGTGTTATTGTTATTTTATTATTATTATTTTTAATATTATTTTTATTAATATTATTATGGTATTATTATTTTTTATTATAATTAATATTACTAATAATATTATTATTAATATAATAGAATGAAAAAAAAGACCAGCAAACCCTATTACCCGGTCGCCCCCTTTTTTTACCATCTTCTGCGCGTCTTCCCTGCGCAACACCACTCCCTGGATCTCCCCTCGCCTGACTCCCACACTCCCCTGCCCTCACCTCACCCGGATCCCACACCCCCTGCCTCTCCACCCTCGCTTCCTGCAAGACCCGCCTGCCTATCTTCCCCTGCAGCCGACCTGGATTCCACCCTCTTTCTCATCCAGCTCGTGCTCACCCACAGGATCCTGACTTCACTGCATCCTTCCTCCTCTCTCGCCCCCGTAGGACCTCGGCGCACCCAAGACCCCACCACCTTCTCCCTTGCAGTGATCGTGCTCAGAACCCCGAACTCGCTCCCAGTGTCCCCCTGAACGACCCCTCTCTCCCTCCTGGTTCCCTCGGTAGCGCCGGCCTCACCTCCCTCTTACTCTAGCCAACAACCCACCTCACCCCTTGGCTCCGATCCACCTCCTACCCTCCACGCCGAGGCCTCCGGCCTCCATGATCCTCCCCTTGAACCCCAGCCGGCCACCGGCTTGCGCTGGCCAGCAACGCCCCAACCTCTCCGCCATCCTTGTGTGCAAACCTCCTCGAACCCAGCTCGCCCCTCCACCAGCTCCGGCCACCCTTGCACGCCCGCTCCGGCAGTAGCCTCAAGACCTCGCCTCCCTTTCCCTCTGCCTTCAGCCTGCTGACTAGATCTAGTAGTGTCGTAGCGCCCCCTGGAACCCACTTCCCTTCTCATCGTTCCACCCTCCCTTCATCCAACTGGTTTCTTTCCAATGCATCCAGTCGCCACTTGCTTCGGTTTCCCCCAGTGCACCAGCCTTGTTGTAGTTGTTTACTTGCCATAAAATTTTTAGATTAATTTAATATGTTTGTTTAAATTTAGTAAGGTATAATTTTATTTGATTTTGTGGTGATTTTGGTGAATTTATTTTTCTTAAGTATAGTAGCATGTTCTCTTATTTTTGTGTGTGGTGAGAAAGCATGTTTCAAATTGGTTGGCTGAGTATTTGGTTTCAAATTGGGGGTTTTCATGTGAAATTTGGTGTATGTGTGGTGAAAAACCCTTTGTGTATTGTGAATGTGTTTTTGTAAATCATGTAAAGGTTTTATTAAATTATTTCAGTAGTGCAGATTGTATTTTTGAAGGGTGTTAGAGTACGTGTGGTTTTGAAATATAATTTGGGGTGTGTGAATGGTGACTTTGGAATGTGCGGTGTTTGGTTTGGTTGGTTGTGTGTCTAAGGTTGTTTTACGGTTTAATGGTGTGGTGCAGAAATATGTTTTGTTGGTGTTTGGAATACAAGCATGATAAATTAAATTCTTTTTAAGTGAATTAGTTGTGGTGATGTTGTGTGTTTTATTTTAAAGTGTTTTCTTATGTGAAACTGAGTATGTTTTGATGTGAACCTTGGTTTCACCATTTGTGGATGTTTTATAAATTATTAAAATGGTTTATTACTTTAATCATGTGGTGCGTATGATTTTTGTAAAGTTGTTGGTGTGTCTAAAGGTCGGGATTGGATTCTAATAAAGAGATTGGTTGTGTTTTGATACGTGTTTTGATGTGATATTTTCAAAACATGTTGAGCTAGTTGTTTTGCGTTTTTTGTTCGTTTGGATCGTTTTAAGTCCATTTTTATGTGTTTTTAGTTGTTTGTACAGTTGTTGCAGCGTGTCGGTGAGAAAAACCACGATACTATGATCATTGGCATGTGCGTGCTTGCACGCCTTTGCGAGGTGTGTCACGTCGTCATGTTCGAGCTGCAAATTGAGGTAGGTCCCCCACTGCACTCGCCTTTAAATTCAGAATTTATTAATTTCTTGATATTTTATTAATTTTAATAAATGAGAAATAATATAAGATAATTAATTTTAAAATGATTATTTGGTGTAAAAATAGCCGCTTATTTTATACATGACACTTGAAATATTTTCTTGATAAACAGACACCCAGTAGTGAAAGAATGCCCATTTGGACTTTAAACATAATTCACAGAATTTTAAATGTATGTATGGTTTGTTGATAAATGATTTATTTTGAAGTGAAAATAAGTGTTTTTGTTCACTTGAGAAATGAGGATTTTCCTTAAAATTGGTGAAGGACCGTTTGGCACTTTAATAAAATAAATTATTTTGGAAAACTCTATTTGGGTGTCTGAGAAGTGATATTTGGTGTATGTTGACTACATGATTTGTGTGTGATGTTTGTAATACTTGATTGAATTTTTTGACTCACCCCTTTCCTATTTATTATATGTGTTTACATGGGAACCAGGAATAGTAAGTGAATCTTCTGAGAATGATTGTTGCACTAGTTTATATTATGCCCTGGCTAGTAGCCCTTAGTACAGATGACACTCTTCTAGGGTAATGGCCCCCTCAGTTAGGCCATGTAGGGAAACACCGGGCATTAGGGAATTATGAATTCATCGAGAGTAGGCATGCCTTCAGGATGAGTCACATGTATAATACGTTCTAGATTGTTCACAAGCTTCTAGGTTCGACCCATGTTTCCTTTAGTGTTTGTTTTTATGTAGCGGATGATTGAGAGGTCTAGTTCGATTGCAGGCCCATGTGTGCCACTTTTTCCATTTCCCTTAGTGTGTGTTGTGTGTTGTGTGTGGTTTTACTTTTAACTAACAACTAAAATTTGGATTTCTAAATTGTTCGCAAAAATGTTTTAAAATGCAATGCACCTGTTTCTTTCAAACATTAAACTTATTTTTAAATTAAAAAGGGCAATGAACTGTTACTTGTATTGGAAATGGAAGTGTGTGTGTGGAAACCCATATTTTGTATAATTTAGTTCAAACCTGGAATTATTAAATTTTTTTGTTCAAAGGTAGTGCATTGGGAATAGTTTTTTGGGCACGCTGATTCTCGCTCAAATTTACCCAAGAGAAGAAGGTAAGATGATCCTTGTAGTCTAGCTTGGGTTGTCGAATCCTCAGAGACCTAAGAAGTAACCTATAGACACGTATATTATATGGACTGTTTTTGGATATGAAGTGGCCAACTTGGGTTGATTTTAGATGGGTTTAAAGGAACTCTAAGAGACTTAAGTGAATTCAATTTAAAAGAATGATTTGATCCTAGGTTATCGCTCGGGGTGGATTGGACATATTTCCTTTTTAATGATTTTAATTTCTTATATTTGAGATGGGTTCATTTAAGGAGATAAAACAACATCATCACTTACTGGTTTAATTCCTACACCCTTTAATACTAATCACCTATACACTTGAAGGATCAAAGTTTTGAGCACTTCAAGTTAAAGTTTCGTATTAACACTTGAAGTGTGTGACCTTAAATTCAACAAGGACGATGGAGTTTAAAAATAATCAAATAAAAATCTCAATTAAAGAAGTGATTATACATTAATGAGGTGATAAATAACATCCAATACAGCCCCTTGATACTCCCTTGGATCAACCCATAAGTGGGTTAGCCCTCCATTGATCTCATGGTTTCAATGGAAGCGGAAAGTAGACTCATGAGGGAGGAAATGGAGAAGTAAAGAAAACAACAAAAATAAAATGATCACTCCACCATTGTGTAAATAATTTCACAAGGTTTGGTGTGAATAAATTCACACCTTGATCCAACGATATCAAAGTGATATGAATAAAAATAGAATAAGAGTATAAGAATAACTTTTATTAAGAAACTAAAGTGAATTGAACAACTTACATGTGAAAGACAAATTTGAGACAACAAAATTGCAGCATAACATTACAATTGAACAAAGTATCCAAAGATCCCTCAATAATCCAACAAAACTGCCTTAAATAGGAATTTTTGAGCCCTTGGGTCGAGCCTCTAACATTCCAAGTCTCCTCAATTAATTGCGGTAGGCCAAAGGTGGGTGGAAAGTAAGGGAGAGTTGATTTTTCCACCCTTGACCCGAGGTGGCATCCAGCTTTCCTTCACCAAACAGACGCGCTTAGAAGACCTTCTAGATGGCCGAATCAGAGTGGGACATAGATGAAGAAAATGGATCTCCGAATGTCTTATAATCGCCTGTAAAATTTGGGCCCATTTAGAGCTGTGAATTACGAGATATGATCATATTAGTGTGATGTTTTTCTGGGCCGCAGAATCTGACCCAAAATTTTATCTCTAACTTGGGCCGTCTAAATGAACACTATGGAGGCATAATTAGCATTGGATCCTGAAAGTTTATTTGTTCCTATAAATTTCTTATAGAATCCCACGAAATTTGGGATTCATTGGGTTTGTAATTTGGGTCCCACATTCTAATCAGTGGGTTGGTGTCCAATCTGACTTCTCCAGAATTGCTTCCTTTCATCACAAAATATCCTCATATTATTCCATGAATTCTACATTGATCCCTAAATGAAACATGATCATATTGAAGTTTAAATAAATTTACCAAAATATAAAATTGAAATATGTATAATTACATTCCTTAAAATCAGATGAATCATTGGGTACTTCAAATGATGTTCAAAAATGTACCACATAATAGTGCATTTTAAGAAGGTATTACAATCATAATGTGAAATGATGTTCAAAGTGTAAAATGCACTAAAATGGTGTTTATTAATAAAAAAACATGAATGTTATGTATATTAACAATGAATATTAGCCTCATTTAGTGGCTAATCACACCCCCCAGCTTGAGTTTTTCTAGTCCCGAGCAAAATATATCTCAACAATATGAAATTCTAATTCCCTTTTCCAAAAACATTTTAAAACACAATGATCAACAGAAACCCATATACCAAACAATAATGAAACCTATAAAAATATTTTAATTCAATATTGTTTCATAAGCAGATCCCAACCACAAGCCCATTCCTTTGTTCAAATTCATTTCCATATTTCATCCAATATCAATTAAGTATGAGAATGTGTTCTGCATCACAATAGACATGGGGGTTCATATTTATTCAAGGGGAAAATTACGGAAGCACTGGGTGGAATCACATTTCAATATTAAGATGAGTATTCATTTTTTTTTTGTATTATTTTTTTTGTTTTTTTTTTGTTTTTTTTTTGCAATTTTGCCATGGTAATTGAAGTTGCACTCAGAAGAGTCAACCCCTGTAGTGAGACTTTGTTGATGACTCCCAGGCTCAAAGACCTTAGGGAACCAAGTGAAGCCCACATACTCGGGCATGATCTCGAGTTAACTCAGTCAAAAACAAATTCAAATTACCAAAAATAGAGATAAAATTACTAACTCTGGGCCAGACAACTATGGAGTCACGATCCCCAAGTGTCGAAAGCCACGCATTAGGTCATTTCATTACTCTACGTGCATTTTTTTTGAATACTAATATTAAACTAAAATGATCACCAAACCTATGCTATTTATTTGGGGGACCCCATGAACTCAAACTAATACCCCACTATCCAAAGGATGTGCATTGTGATCTTTTTTTATTTGGATGAAAATATAAACAATGAAATATCACATTGGACAGCCACACTTTCCAAAATATATGCTCATGAAATTATACAAGTATTAAAATCAGAATCAGGGCATGCTAAATTATTTGATATTAAGTTTCAAAGTGTGAAATTTGTATTACCATGTTCAAAGTTAAAGGATTTTTTCTTTCCATTTACAATTTTTTTTCAAATCTTTTTTTTTCACAAAATCAATTTTTTTTATTTCATCTCCCCCCCCAACTTAAAACAACACTGTCACCAGTGTTTAAAGAAAAGAAAATTTAGAAGGGGGTAGAGGTAGAGAATTAAAGTTCAAAAAGGAAATTGAAAATGAGGATCGTGGAATGAAGTCACCTGGTGGTTGAAGTTGAAATTCTTGCTGCTCCCTTTAAATCCTTTGATATCCATGTCACTTGCAGAGTTCTCTAGTAGAAAAAGAAAAAACAAAACAAAACAATATATATATATATAATAAAGAAAGTAAAATATAAGTATATATATAAAAATTATAGAATAAGGAAGCACAAAAAGACGTAGGTCAGTGGTAAGCGCGTGCCCCTGTCTCCCTTCAGTCCCGGGTTCGAATCCCCGCGGCTTCGCCGGTTGTGACGGGGTTTGACCCACGACCCACGATGTGTCCCTTATTATTATTATTATTATATTATTATTTATTTTTTTGTATTTTTATTTTAACCTACAAAAACATTAAAATAAAACAAACTGATGATACATTGTCTTCTTTTTAAATTTCCGTGTAAGGCATTACTCAAGGATCACACCACGTGACACGGATGAATATGGTGTTCCCCTTTCATACCCATCCATACTCATAATAGAAGAACAGGTCAACAATATATTTTTTTTAAATATAAAAATTATTAATTAACCCTATTTAAAATATAAATTTTATTAAAACAACAAAATGATAGGAAACTTGAAAACCACGGTTTGCCTCCCATGCAGCGCTTTATTTAACGTCGTTAGCTCGACTTGAATCCCACAACTTATCCAATAACAACTTTCAACATTTTAAGGACCACATGTTTCACTAATTCAACTAGTTTGAGATTGATTCTTTGTTTATAATTTTTGTTGTATGCAAACCTGTGTTCTAAAATGAGTGGTAAAATCCAAGGAATATCAAAAATGGTTGATCCAGTTTCCTCTGTAGTCTTTCCTAAGACATAAATGACCATTACAGATTTTTTGGTTTCAAGAGAAGAATTAATTACAATTGAATGTTCATGATTATACCTTATGAAGGGATTCTTTAGCGGTGAGGGAAGGGCAATAATTTTGGGCTCGGGCTGGATAGGACATTTAGACACAAGTTGATATTTTGAATCCAACTCAGTTTCATTTTCCAAATTTCTCAACAAAATTGGTTCCTTTTGAATAGAAGATTCAACCACAAAATTGGAAAGATCAGTGTTTGGAATGGATATTGACTCAAAGTTTGTGATTTCTCCCAATGGTTCAATGGTTGGTGTTTTTGAAAATTCATCAATGGAGTTATACTTAGGAGACATAATCCATGATGTCAAATTCTCTTCTTTTGAATCCAAAAATTAAATTTCCTCCTAATTTAAAGAACCTTCAACAATTCCTTTATCATCTTCATCTATCCCAAATCCAAAGGTTTTCTCTTTAGTAAATTCATGAGAGGTTTGTGGGAAACTAGATACTTCACATAAGGTTATGGAAGGGACAGTTTGTGTAGGGATGGGTTCCTCACAATTTTTAATACTTTGTAGTTCTAACCTCAATGATGAAACCTCAAAATTCATTATCTCCATTTGTTGACACAATTTTTCAAGTAATGGTTGTGGATCATGATGGGTAAGGGGTTGATAAATATGGTCTATTTCAGGTGGATAATTAAGTTGTTGGAATTACACAGGAGGGTGTTCATATTGGCTCTGTGGGGATTGAAACTCATTATATATTGGAATGTTTTGTGGATCATAGGAGTAAAAACATTGTGTTTCATTAGGTTGTTGATGATCCCACAAGTAGAAATTAGGATGGTCATTATACATCACACATGGGGTTGGGTGATCAAAGTAGGGATAAGTGTCCCATGTTTGGACTTGTTCAAAATTGAATTCCATAGGAGTGATGGGGTGAGAACAGAGAAGAGGGATGAAAAAAAGGATGATAGTGTCTAATATAAATTACTTAGGTCCCCATAAATGGCACCAAAATTTTATTCTCGCTCAAATTTACCCAAGAGAAGAAGGTAAGACGACCCTTGTAGTTTATCTTGGGTTGTCGAATCCTCAGAGGCCTAAGAAGTAACCTATAGACATGTAAATTCTATGGATTGTTTTTGGATATGAAGTGTCCAACTTGGGATGATTTTATATGGGTTTAAAATAACTCTAAGAGACTTAAGCTAATTCAATTTAAAATAATGAGTTGATCCTAGGTTATCGCTCGGGGTGGATTGGACGTATTTCCTTTTTAATGATTTCAATTTCTTATATTTGAGATGGGTTCATTTAAGAAGATAAAACAACATCATCACTTACTGGTTTAATTCCTACACCCTTTAATACTAATCACCTATACACTTGAAGGATCAAAGTTTTGAGCACTTCAAGGTAAAGGTTCGTATTAGCACTTGAATTGTGTGGCCTTAAATTCAACAAGGACGATGGAGTTTAAAAATCATCAAATAAAAATATCAATTAAAGAAGTGATTATACATTAATGAGGTTATAAATAACATCCAATCCAGCCCCTTTCTACTCACTTGGATCAACCCATAAGTGGGTTATCCCTCTATTGATCCCATGGTTTCAATGGAAGCGGAAATAGACTCATGAGGGAGGAAATGGAGAAGTAAAGAAAACAACAAAAATAAAATGATCACTCCACTGTTGTGTGAATAATTTCACAAGGTTTGGTGTGAATAAATTCACACCTTGATCCAAAGGTATCAATTTTATATGAATAACAACAGAATAAAAGTAGAAGAATAACTTTTATTAAGAAACTAAAGTGAATTGAACAACTTACATGTGAAAGACAAATTTGAGACAACAAAATTGCAGCATAACATTACAATTGAACAAAGTATCCAAATATCCCTCAATCATCCAACACCATTGCCTTAAATAGGAATTTTTATCCCTTTTTTAGAGCCTCCAACAGTCCAAATCTCCTCAATTAATTGTGGTAGGCCAAAGGTGGGTGGAAAGTAAGGGAGAGTTGATTTTTCCACCCTTGACCCGAGGTGGCAGCCAGCTTTCCTTCACCGAACATACGCGCTTAGAAGACCTTCTAGATATCCGAATAAGAGTGGTCCATAGAAGAATAAAATGGATATCAGGATGTATTATAACCTCCTGTAAAATTTGGGCCCATTTGGAGTTGTGGATTCCGAGATATGATCATATTAGTGTGCTGTTTTTCTGGGCCACAGAATCTGGCCCAGAATTTTATCTCTAACTTGGGATGCCTAAATGAACACCATGGAAGAAGAATTAGCATTGGATCCTGAATAGTGATTTGTTCCTATACATGTATTATAGAATCCCACGAAATTTGGTATTAATTAGGTTTTTAACGTGGGTCCCACATTCTCATCAGTGGGATGGTGTCCAATCTAACTTCTCCAGAATTGCTTCCTTTCATCACAAAATATCCCCATCTTCTTCCATGAATTCTCCATTGATCCCTAAATGAAACATGGTCATATTGAAGTTTAAATAAATTTACCAAAATATCAAATTGAAATATGGATAATTACATTCCTTAAAATCAGATTAATCATTGGGTACTTTAAATGATGTTAAAAAATGTACCACATAATAGTGCATTTTAAGAAGGTATTACAATCATAATGTGAAATGATGTTCAAAGTGTAAAATTCACTAAAATGGTGTTTATGAATAAAAAATAACATGAATATTATGTATATTAACAATGAATATTAGCCTCATTTAGTGTCTAATCACACGCCTACTGAGTTTTAATACTCATGCCTATAGTGTTTTTCTGTTTTTAGTTTTGTTGCAGGTTTAACTTGAGCTCTCTCGCTGTGGGTGAGAGTTGGTTGTGGATTGGTGAGAGACTCTCAGAGTCACAAGGAGTTTTGGTTGTGGCTGGATTAGTTTTATGTTGTTGGTTTTTCTTCCTTTTTTGTGTAATTTATTTTCCTTGCGTTATTCTACTTTTCCGCTACTTTGTTTATTTTCACTGGGCCAAATTGTTCCCCCTTGTTTGGTTTTCATGCCCGACACTAGTTTTCAACCCATGGGGATCAAGAACGCCCCTCGGGCCATGTCGCGGGCTAGCTCAGGTGACCGGTTCAGGGTCGGCCCAGGTTGGTTCATGATAAAATGGTATCAGAGAAGGCCCTTGTTATTTGGGGTGTCCAGTAGATGGAGATTATGACTTTTGGGACTCAAGAGGTAGCTACAAAAAGGATGTCATCAACCCTCACCCGTTCTGAAGCTCGAGTCACCAGGGGTAGTCCAGGAATTGAGTTCTTGTCTCGTTCTGATTTATTTTGGATTGAGGGGTGACAATGGAGGCAAACTGATATTACATTGTGATTTTACATGGAGTAGTGACCCATGTGGAGTCCGCATACACGGTTTAAGTTTTTCCTAGTCATTGAAACTTACTTGGGGCATGGACCACTACCATGTCGCTAGGTTAAGCATGACTACTAATCCTTCTCTTCAGTGATTTGATGCAAGTTGTGTATTGTCTTTGTTCTGGTTGGTGTAAGTGCACTTCTGAAAATGAAAAAAAAGAGGTTTTTAAATGAGAACGATTTCTTTTAAATGGATTTAAATTTGTGAAGCATATTTTTTTAAAACTGAAAGATCTTGGTATAAAAATCTGGTGATTGCTTGGAACGGGTAGAGGTGTGGTTTGGGTGCAACTTCGGGTACTCTTCAAGAACGTTTTCACATGTGAGGGAATGCATGGAAAGTGTGTGTTGGTGCGTATGGATGAAATCAGATGAAGACATGTGCAACGGTTCATGGGATTACTGAGGTGTGCACTTGGAATTAAAGGCTTGACCTTGTTTTCTAAAGAGATTTTATTAAAGGGAAAATGATTTTTGGAAATTGAAATTGGTTTTAAAAGTGGGTTTGGTATTTGGAAAATGGAATTCAAAGAAGGCGGTTTTGAAATCTAAAATAAAAAGGGATTTTTGTGTTGTGTTGGTATTTGTTTGGTTTTTGAGTTGGATGTTTTTGGATGAAAACGGTTTCAATGATATTGCTTCGGCTTGATATTGGTTTTGGTTCTGTGTTTTATATGTTGTTCAGAAAATGCCGCCCAAAAAGGTCCTCAAAGTTTCTGATAAGTCATGCCCAGTTTTTGGTTCTTCTCAGACATTGTCTGTACTTAACGGTGATTTAGTTCTATTAAAGGTAGTTATGTGGTTTGAAGAGGTCAAGCATGTCTTTAGGGTATTGGGAACTCCCAAAGCTGTCAGAGTGCGTGCTATTTTGGGTCTGTTTGAAGGTCCATCTCTGGATGTATGGGAGTTTCTCTCCCCACCATCAATGCAAGTTGGGATGACGTGGGATGTATTCAAATCTTTCTTCGTCCGATGGTTTATACCTGAAGAGGTGAAGATGAAGAAAAGGGAAGAACTTATGTGCATTTAACAAGGCCAATGGACAGTGAGGTCATATGTTGACCATTTCAAGGAACTTGTGTCCTTTTCTATGGAGGTAGCATTGCAGTATTTGATGAAGACTCCTCTCTTCATCAGGGGTCTTCGTCCAGAGATCAAGGAGTGTGTCCTCCCTTCAAGGGACCATTATTTTGAGAAGTTGGTGGATGAGGAGTTTTTAGTGAAGTTGGTATCTGGAGGACAGATGGTTGGAAATCCAACATGTTCGGTTGCTTACAAAGGTTCCCCATCTGGAGAGCGGGGCGTGCTAGAGGAACCCATTTTTAAAAGAGTCATCTGCAGCGGTTCTGGTTTCCAGTTCGTCGGACCATTCAGTGGTGTGCCACCGTGTGGTTGGTTCGGGCATGTGAATCCATCATGTCACATCCCTATGAAGACATTTCATCGTTGCAGATGTATGGGTCATCTAGATAAGTTCTGCAGGAAGCGTCGCCTGAAGAAGATGCTCTGACTGAAGGATTCTAGTGCCTGACTGCGAGGCAGGAGATACTTCAGCCATCAGAACACCAACCATAGGTCTTGGGGTGAAGCTCGCGCGTAGTCAGGAGTTGCCAGGGGTGTGAAGCCTTGGTCCGGGTTTCATGTTCCGTGTTGGTGGTGGAACATTTAAAGTTGTTTCGTTCTTGTTTTTATACTGTTAAAGTTTTGACGTTGTTGAAAGTTCATTGTTTTGCCGTGGAGTTATGACGAACATGCTCCATTGTAATCTAAATAGTTTTGTTT
This sequence comes from Viscum album, assembly GCA_963277665.1. Lineage (NCBI taxonomy): Eukaryota > Viridiplantae > Streptophyta > Magnoliopsida > Santalales > Viscaceae > Viscum > Viscum album. The sequence continues at coordinate 1,896,723,577 of OY728119.1, forward strand.
GTCGGGTGAGAGTTTTCTGTGTTGTGTGTTTTTATTAAGAGTGTGATTGACCCTTGTATGGGTCAATCTTGGTTTATAGGTGTTCGTTTGGAGATATAAGTGCCTGCGGAGGAGTCCAGGCTTGCGGTTATGCTCGAGTTTACTGCTTGGGTTAAGTTCTGCTCGAAGGTTTTTCTCTAGTGTTCGGGCTTTTTTTGGTCTGAGTTGAGAGTTCCAAGTTTTGGCGGAGGTGTTGTTTCGCTCGTGCTATAGAGGTTAGTCTGGATCGATTGGGATTTCCCGTGTCGCCCCCCCTCCTGGGGTGGTATGTTTGGGTGTTAAAATTTCCGCATTAGTTGAGTTCTTGTGGTAGGGAGAACCCTCTCGTGCTCTCCTGTCCTCTTGTGGTGTGGTTCCTTTCAGTTTCAATTGGGCATGGATTCTTGTTTGGTCCATCGTTCAGCTGAGTGACTTTCTGGGGGCAGAAAGTGTCTGTGTTGGGGAGAATTGTCACACCCGCCTTCTTAAATTAATTTTTATTTTATTAATTCTTAGCCCCGGGTGATCTCGTTAAGGTCTGAACTAGGTCTCGGATCATAATTGATGACGTTTAATGTTTTTACTGGGTTTCGAACCCGTGTGTGGTCACCCCGTGTTTGGCGGTAGCTGCGCAACCAGCCCTAGTGTTTTGCAATTTCAAATTATTATTATTATTAGTATTATTTTATTATCATAATTGTTATTATTATTTTTATTATCATTATTCTATATATTATTATTTCTATTATTATTGTATTATCGTTATTTTATTATTATTATTTTTATTATTATTTTTATTAATATTATTCTGGTATTATTATTTTTATTATTATTAATATTACTAATAATATTATTATTAATATAATAAAATAAAATAAAAGAGCAGCAAACCCTATTACCCGACCGCCCCCTTTTTTCCCATCTTCTGCGCGTCTTCCCTGCACAGTGCCACTCCCTGGATCTCCCCTCGCCCGGCTCCCACGCCCCCTTGCCCTCACCTCGCCCGGATCCTACACCCCCTACCACTCCACCCTCATTTCCTACAAGACCCACCTGCATATCTTCCCTTGCAACCGACCTGGATTCCACCCTCTTTCCCGTCCAACTCGTGCTCACCCGCAGGATCTCGACTTCACTGCATCCCTCCTCCTCTCTCACCCCCACAGGACCTCGGCGCACCCAATACCTAGGGGTGTAATTTCAGTCCGGGTCTGCCATGCAAAGTGTCGGGCCGCTGACCACTATTCGGGTCGGGCCGGGCCGGCCCGAACAACCCCATGAGGCGGCCCGAGCCTGACCTCAGGCCGACCCAAACCATCGGGTCGGGCCGGGCTTTTTCGGGCCGGGCTGAGCTTTTTTAAGTCGGGTCGTGGTGGGCTTTTATTATTTTCAAAATAATTGTCTCTTAATTTTTTTTATTTAAACATTTTTATAACATTTATTTAAAACGTTTTTTTACATTTATTTTTAAATGCATGTTTTTTGTAAAAACGTTTATTTTATTTTTTATTAACATTTTACAGTTGGTGGATATGTTTTTTGTCTATATATATATATATATATATATATATATATATATATATATTATTTGCAAATTGTAAAAAATAATAATGAGGGGTGCGCAGCTGACGTGGGCGAGTTTAAAGCCTTATTATTTAAACTTTTTTCTAACATTTATTTAAAACATTTTTTACATTTATTTTTTTTAACTTATTTATAATTTTTAAGCGTTTGTTAGTATTTTTTATTTAAACATTTTTATTTAAACCGTTTTTTTAACATCTGTTTAAAACGTTTTGTTACATTTATTTTTAAATGATTAATTTAAAACATTTTTGAATTTTTTTAAACGCATGCTTTTTACAAGTATTTTTTTAAAACATTTAACTTTTTTTCACATTTTAATGTAAAAAGTATTTTTTAAGTGTTTGTTTTAAAAAAATTAATTTAAATGTTTGTTTTAAAAACTTTTTAAACATTTTTATTTAAACCATTTTTTAACACTTGTTTAAAACGTTTTTTACATTTATTTTAGACTTTTAATTTAAAAAGTTTTTTTGAACGCATATTTTTTACATGTATTTTTTTTAAACATTTTACACGTTTTTTGTAAAAACATTTTACAGTGGGTGAATATGTTATTTTTTTTCTAAATAGATTTATACATGTCTGTGAATTTATATATATTATGTACAAATTAAAAAAAATTAATGAGTTATTGGGGGGTGCGCAGCAGTGAGTGGTGAGTTTAAAGTGTTGTTATTTAAATGTTTTTTATCATTTATTTAAAATGTTTTTTTACATTTATTTTTTTAACTTATTTATTAAAAGTATTTTTTAGCGTTTGTTTAATTTAAAACATTTTTTTAAACGTTTTTTAATTTTTTTGCAGGGCAGGCCTGACCCGGCCCTGTCTGGACTGAAATTACACCCTTAGCGGGTGCGCAGCAGTGGGTGAGTTAATTTTTTTCTAAATAGATTTATATATGTATATATAGTATATATAATATAAGAAAGTTTTATCATATTTTAAAAAAAATAATGAGGTTGAGGGTGTGCGAATATCATTTAGTGAGTAGTTATTTTTTGTTAATATATAATAAGTTATTATATATATATATATATATATATAAAATGAGAAAATTGTAAAAAAAATAATTAGGGGGTGTGTGCAAACTTCATTGGGTGAGTTAATGGCTTTGTTTATATATATATATATATATTGGGGGTGTGCGCGAACATCATTGGGTGAGTTAATTTTTTTTCTAAATAGATTTATATATGTATAGTATATATAATTTATGCATGTTGCAACGTACTTAAAAAAATTAATGAAGTTGAGGGACTTGCACGAACATCATTAGGCGAGTGTGTTATTTTTTTTATTAATATACAACAAGTTATTATATATATATATAATATTAAATCATTGATATATATATATATATATTGCTTTGTTTATATATATATATATATTACATTAAATCATATACATATACATATACTTACATATATATATATATATATATATAATATTAATGGATTTTTAACAACCATACTTATTTTTTTATTAATATACAAAAAGTTATTATATATATAATATTAAATCATTGATATATATATATATATTAATAGATTTGTTTATATATATATATATATATTATATTAAATCATATACATATACATATACATACATATATATATTATTAATGGATTTTTAAAAACCACACTTAATTGATATATATTATTAATGGCTTTGTTTATATATATAAACTATTATATATATAATTATATATCGTTGTATATATATATTTATACACACATTATAATTATATGTATATATATAATATCATTTTTTGTTAATATATAATGATATATGCACATATAGATAGAAATATACACACACACACACATATATATATACATATATAGATAAATATAAATGTATAATGATACATGTATATATGGATATATAGGTAGATATATATATATATATGTATGTATATATGTATGTATATATACAGATATATAAAGAGATATATGTATATAGAGATAGAGATATATATATTAATATATATATATATATATGTATAGATATATATATATAGATAGAGATATATAGATATAGAGATATATATACATAGATATATGTATATATAGATAGATATATACATAGATATATGTATATATAGATAGATATATACATATAGATATAGATATAGATATAGATATAAATAGATCTATATATAAATAGATCTATATATATACATACATCTATATATAAATATAGGTATATATATATATATATGTATATATAGATATATGTATATAGAGATAGATATATCTAGATATATATATATATATATATATATATATATAGATCTACATATATATATATATATATATCTATATATATAGACCTGTGATTAATTTACAGGCGTAGCCTTGGGAGCTTGAGGTAGGGGGATCAAATCCTCCTACCTGCAGTTCCCCCGTTACATTTTTTACAGCAGGCGGGCCAGCGGGCCGGGCTTCGCGCCGGCCCGGGCCGCGGGCCCGCCTGGAAAGGCCCAGGCCTGACCCGCTGAACCTGCGGCCCGAGCCCGGCCTGGCCCGATGCGGGCTTTGCCGGGCCGGGCTGCTCGGGGTTTCGGGCCGCCAGGCCAAAATTACACTCTTACCAATACCCCACCACCTTCGCCCTTGCAGCGACTGTTCTCAGGACCCCAGCCTCGCTCCCGGTGGCCCCCTGCATGACCCCTCGCTCCCTCCTGGTTCCCTCGGCAGCGCCGACCTCACCTCCCTCCTACTCCAGCCAACAACCCACCTCACCCCTTGACTCTCGTCCACCTCCTACCCTCCACACCCAGGCCTCTGGCCCCCATGCTCCTCCCCTTAAACCCCAGCTAGCCACCAGCTTGTGCCGGCCAGCAGCACCCCAACCTCTCCGTCGTACTTGTGTGCAAGCCTCCTCGAACCCATCTCGCCCCTCCGCCAGCTTCGGCCACCCTCGCACGGTCACTCCGACAGTAACCGCAAAACCCCGCCTCCCTTTCCCTCTGTCTTCGTCCTGCCGACCAGCTCCAGCAGTGTCGTAGCGCCCCCTGGAACCCGCTGCCCTTCCCGTCACACCAGCCTCCCTTCACCCAACTGGTCTCTTTTAGGCGCATCCATTCGTCGCTTGCTTCGGTTTCCCCCAGCACACCAGCCTTTTTGTAGGTGTTTTCTTGCCATAAAATTTTTAGATTAATTTAATATGTTTGTTTAAATTTATTAAGGTATAATTTTATTTGATTTTGTGGTGGTTTGGGTGAATTTATTTTTCTTAAGTATAGTAGCATGTTCTCTTATTTTTTCATGTGGTGCGAAAGCATGTTTCAAATTGGTTGGCTGAGTATTTAGTTTCAAATTGGGGGTTTTCATGTGAAATGTGGTGTATGGGTGGTGCCAAACCCTTTGTGTATCGTGAATATGTTTTTGTAAATCGTGTAAAGGTTTTATTAAATTATTTCAGTAGTGAAGATTGTATTTTTGAAGGGTGTTAGAGTACGTGTGGTTTTGAAATATAATTTGGGGTGCGTGAATGGTGACTTTGGAATGTGCGGTGTTTGGTTTGGTTGGTTGTGTGTCTAAGGTTGTTTTACGATTTAATGGTGTGGTTTAGAAATATGTTTTGTTGGTGTTTGACATACATGCATGATAAATTGAATTATTTTTAAGTGAATTAGTTGTGGTGATGTTGTGTGTTTTTTTTAAAGTGTTTTCTTATGTGAAACTGAGTATGTTTTGACGTGAACCTTGGTTTCACCATTTGCGGATGTTTTATAAATTATTCAAATGGTTTATTACTTTAATCATGTGGTGTGTATGATGTTTGTAAAGTGGTTGGTGTGTCTAAAGGTCGTGATTGGATTCTAATAAAGAGATTGGTTGTGTTTTGATACATGTTTTGATGTGATATTTTCAAAACATGTCGAGCTAGTTATTTTGTGTTGTTTGTTTGTTTGGATCATTTTAAGTCATTTTTTATGTGTTTTTAGTTGTTTGTGTGGTTGTTGCAGCGTGTCGGTGAGGAAAACCGCGATACTATGATCATCAGCGTGTGCGTGCTTGCATGCCTTTGCGAGGCGTGTCGTCGTGTTCGAGCTGCAAATTGAGGTAGGTCCCCCACTGCACTCACCTTTAAATTCAGAATTTATTAATTGCTTGATATTTTATTAATTTTAATAAATGAGAAATAATATAAGATAATTAATTTTAAAATGATTATTTGGTGTAAAAAGATCCGTTTATTTTATACAGGACACTTGAAATACTTTCTTGATGAGAGGACACCCAGTAGTGAAAGAATTCCCATTTGTCCTTTAAACATAATTCACGGAATTTTAAATGTAGTTTTGGTTTATTGATAAATGATTTATTTTGAAGTGCGAACAAGTGTTTTGGTTCACTTGAGAAATGAGGATTTTCCTTAAAATTGGTGAAGGCCCATTTGTCACTTTAATAAAATAAATTATTTTGGAAAACTCTATTTGGGGTGACTCAGATGTGATATTTGGTGTACGTTGACTGCATGATTTGTGTGTGATGTTTGTACTGCTTGATTAACTTTATTGACTCACCCATTTCCTGTTTATTATATGTGTTGACATGGGAACCTGACATAGTAAGTGAATCTTCTGAGAACGATTGATGCACTAGTTTAGATTACGCACTGGCTAGTGGCCCTTAGTACAGATGACACTCTGCTAGGGGATTGGGCCCCTTGGTTAGGCCATGTAGGGAAACACTAGGCATTAGGGTGTTATGACGTCATCGCGAGTAAACATTCCTTCAGGATGAGTCACATTTATAGTACTTTCTAGATTTTTCACGAGCTCCTAGGTTCTACCCATGTTTCCTTTAGTGTTTGTTTGTATGTGGCAGATGATTGAGAGGTCTAGTTCGGTTGCAGGCCCTTGTGTGCCACTTTTTCTATTTCCTTTAGTGTTTTTTGTGCTTTGTGTGTGGTTTTCCTTTTAACTAACAACTAAAATTTGGATTTCTAAATTGTTCGCAAAAATGTTTTAAAATGCAATGCACCTGTTTCTTTCAAACATTAAACATGTTTTTAAATTAAAAAGGGCAATGGACTGTTACTTGTCTTAGAAATGGAAGTGTGTGTGTCAAAACCCATATTTTTTATAATTTAGTTCAAACCTATAATTAGTAAAATTTTTTGTTTAAAGGTAGTGCATTGGGAATAGTTTGTTGGGCGCGCCTACTGAGTTTTAATACTCACGCCTATAGTGTTTTCCTATTTTTCGTTTTGTTACAGGTTTGACTTTAGCTCTCTCAATGTGGGCGAGAGTTGGTTATGGAATGGTGAGCGACTCTCGGAGTCATGAGGAGTTTTGGTTGTGGCTGGGTTAGTTTGTTGTTGTTGGTTGTTCTTCCTTTTTCGTGTCATTTATTTTCCTTGCGTTATTCTACTTTTCCACTGCTTTATTTATTTTCGCTGGTCCAAATCATTCCCCCTTGTTTGGTTTTGATGTCCGACACTAGTTTAAAGCCTGTGGGGATCGGGAACTCCCCTTGGTCCATGTCGTTGGCCGGCTTGGGTGACCGGTTCAGGGTCGACCCGGGTTGGTTCGTGACAGGTGAAAACCATAAAGCACTTGCCAATGAGGTAATGTCTCCACAACTTCAGAGAAAACACCAATACTACCAACTCAAGATCGTGGGTGGTATAGTTACATTTATGGGGACTCAACTGTCGAGACCCATAATAAATAACTAATATCTACTGCATTAGAACACAACCTAACCCCATATACGAAGCATCGTAGAAAACATCAAACTTAAACTCCCTATGTTGGAAAACAAAGAACTGGAGCACTTACTAACTTCTCCTTAAGATACTTGAAATATTCCTAACATTGATCAGTCCACATTAACTCCTGATCCTTCCAGTTCAATGTTGTTATAGGAGTCTCAACCTAAGATAAATCAGCTACGAACCTCCTGTAGTTGCCTACTGATCGTACCACGATTCACTGTTTTATTCCACCCTTACACCGCAGTTTTAAACTAGTTTTGTAATGAATATTCCAAATATAATAATAAATTTCACTTCATGTTTTAATAAATAAATTAATGTTAATAAATATTATAATGGTCAATGTTACTTGTTTTTATTGTTTCAATGTAGGTGGAGATGATTTGGAGGGCCTTTGATGAAGTGGAAGAAAAATGGGCCAAAGTTGCATGAATCCATGGACATCTTTCCACTGTTTTGCATAGTACACGAAATCAGTGCATCCAAATGGGCTGAAATGTTGTGGTTCTGTCCAAAATTTAATATGCTACATTTCATATTAAGGAACCCAATTCTGATTCGTCTTCTATGGGGCCCATCCGAACTGATCTATCCAAGCCACCGAATTTGGACCAAGTCAAATGCGGTGTTCTGTATTTTATCAATATCTTGAGCTGTAGTTGTCCAAAGCGTGCCAAACTTTCGGTGGAGATATTCAAGAGGTAGGGATACAACTTTTATATTTTATCCAAAGTGAGATAATATTGTATGGAGGCCGAAACGCATGGTACAATTGGATTGAAGAAATCTGTGTGCCTAAAACCACCTTCCAATTTTCCTATAAAATGACACATTGGGCTCCCCATTTGGAATTTCGGCCAAGAGGAAAGGTGTTGCCATTTTGGAGTCCCCAAGGAGTCTTATCAACATCCCTATCAGTTCTGGAGGCTATGGGAAGTGGTACTTCAACATCTTCTTCTTCTTCCTCTCCCATGGGTTTCTAAACCCCTTGTGATCACCCGGGGAGGAACGTGATGAACATCCCGAGCTTCATGTTTGTAATATTTGAATGATCTTTTAAATTCTAGATTGTTGTGTTGTTTTTCATCATCCTCTATTATTATTTTATTGAGTTATGTACTGGTATTTCATGCTTAGCTCATATGATCATGTTTGGGGGTACCCATTCATGTGATGTTCCACACACCGTTCACCACTTTCCTTCCCCCTTTCAATTGCGGTGTTTATGTGGTTTATATTGGTCAATTGAACTCACAAAAGCACTGTCAAGGACATGTAAATTTATTTCATGGTATCACAAAGAAATAACATACAAATCTGGACAGTGCATCGAGTTTTTCGTGTGTTGCCTTGGTGAGTTTTGGTTATGAAGTCAAACACAATCCACCCAATCATCGGCGGTGTCCGGTGAATCATTGTGTGTTTTTGACTGAACCCTAGGAGGTATCCTAGTATAAACTCAGTAACATTCTAGTTCTAGGTGTTACAAACCAGGTATTAAAAGATCATAACCTTATATCATGAAGCGATGAAGGATAAACATCATGCGAGTACCCTGGGTTGATCACGCTTAATTAATTCTGTTAATCTCTACTTTGTTTTATAGCTTCTATTTTCTATTGTCATCTTTAATCATCAAACCCAAGTATTATAAAACCCCATTTCCATTTTTAATTTCATAATCAAAACCACATTTTAGAATTAATTATCTAAGGCTCCGTCGAGAAACGACCTAGGGTTGCTGCTATACTGTAGAAATTCTAGTCAAAATTAAACAACTAATTTGACGCGCTCGACAACGCGATCAAATTTTGGCACCGTTTCCGGGGAGGCAAGATCATTTTTTTTCTTTATTTACTTTTATTTAGTTATTTTACTTCTTAATTAGTACTCCTTTAAATACCCCACCCCCATTTGATTGTTTTTGTTTTGGGTTTTGTCTTTATTTTTTGTTGTTTTTGGTGTGTTCTCTCTCTCTCTCTATATATATATATATATTCTTCTCCATCCCCCTCTCTAATTTTATAGTATAAAATTATATTCTTCTTTAACCCTTATTAAGTTTTTTTTATCCATCTCAAATAAAAAAAAACACAACAAACAATCAATCAATCAAACTGGACATCATTGTTGCATGACAAGATCTGGTAAAGGAACACTACTTGAATTTGATCCTGAAATTGAAAAGTCACTTCACACACAAATCAAGGAATCTAGAGAAGGCCAATCAAGTAACATTTTGGAACCCCTTGTGGAACCTCAAGTGGTCCTAAACCAATCTAAAATTGAACCAAATCAAACCCCAGAGATCATGGCTGCAAATAATCGAACTTTAAAAGAACTTACTACCCCTGATGTGGAGTACCAACCTGCGTACATCCAATATCCTGAGGAAGCGGCCAATTTTGAGCTAAGATCAGGCCTCATCCATCTCCTTCCAAAATTCCATGGTCTTCCTGGTGAGGACCCTCACAAACATCTAAAGGAGTTTCACATAGTGTGCTCCACCATGAAACCCCAAAATGTGTCCGAGGACCTCATTAAGTTTAGGGTCTTCCCTTTCTCCCTTGATGGTGTAGCCAAAGATTGGATATACTATTTTACTTCCAAAATTGGGGGCTGGAATGACCTAAAAAGACTTTTTCTAGAGAAGTTCTTCCCTGCCTCCCGAACTGCATCAATTAGGAAAGAAATCTGAGGAATTAGGCAATCACAAGGAGAGACCCTTCATGAATACTGGGAGAGATTCAAAAGACATTGCTCAAGATTCCCCCACCACCAGATTAGTGAACAACTTTTAATTCAATACTTTAATGAGGTACTTAACCCCATGGATCGTGGAATGATTGATGTTGCAGCTGGTGGTGCCCTAGTTGACAAAACTCCTTCTGTCGCTCGTGACTTAATAGCCAACGTGGCTCAAAATGCACAACAATTTGGTACACGAGCTATTGCACCAACCCGAGGAGTTCATGAGGTAAGTCATTCGGCCCTAGAACAAAAGGTAGATACTAAACTTGATGATATGCATACCCTTCTAAGGCAATTATGTCACGACCCGTCCTCGGGGCCCGTGCCGTGACTACCCCAAGCCCGCCTTCCATAGGCCAGGGGCTGGCGACTAGCACCAAGGCGTAAATCCCGGTAAACAGGGAAGGCATTGCCTTTGAAAAGTAAACAACCACCACGGAGTAAGCAAGCGGAAAGAGTAAACACTAAGTAAAAACTGTAACAAGCTGTGCTTAAAGTAAAAGGGGCCGGAAATACAAGCCAAACTATAAAGTACAACTGAAAGGGAAAAACAGCAACTGAAAGAAAAGCCGCCGCGTCGAGCCGTCCTCTGGAAGTCCCACCTGAAGGATGAGCACAGATAGCCTCTACAGCTCCTCGGTCCAACCGTCCGCTCCGAGTACGTCCCGCCCAGTGGTCCACCTCCAGGTACAGTCCTGCTCCGCAAGCCTCCACCACGATCAGCGATGTCCGTCGTCTGCAACCAACACAACGTAGTGCGGTCATAGCCCGTGCAGGGGTGAGTATAAGATACTCTGTAGGGACCCCGAGACCCCCAAAGGTCTCCCGAAATCCACAAAGGATAAACCACAAAGGAAAGATGAAATCTTGAAGTAACAACCGACACTGCTTAGGTTTATTCCCATACATATACCTAAGTCATCAATTCCCATTCGGCTCCAACATCCGAGCCCAAGCACAACCCAGTCCACACAGGAAAGCAAAACGTATACCCACACAGGATAGCACAACGCAATCCACGAAGGAGAGCAAAATTAATCCACATAGGATAGCTCAACACAATCCACAAAGGAGAGTAAACAGTAAATCCACACAGGATAGTTCAACAAAATCCACAAAGGAGAGTAAATAGTAAATCCACACAGGATAGTTCAACACAATCCACAAAGGAGAGTAAAAAGTAAATCCACACAGGATAGTTCAACACAATCCACAAAGGAGAGTAAACAGTAAATCCACACGGGAGAGTTCAACACAAGTTTCAGCTCACACAGGTACTTCATCGTAAGACGTTAGAGATGATCAGATGTAGCCACTGATTCATCTAAGATGTCGGACCCACAAAGGATCTGTAGGTACTAACCCTCACAATGACCCACACAGGATCGATCATGAAGTTGAACCTAGCTATAGGGAAACTCTTTCTCTATCAAGTACAGTGGTAAAGCCGCTACAACCAAGCGCTTCCCTCTTACCTTGGACTGCTGTAGTACTCCACCTATCGGTTACTGTGGGCCTAATGCTACAACCAAGCGCTCCCCCATGCTGTTACAACCAAGCGCTCCTCCATCGTGGGTCTGCCGCTACAACCAAGCGCTCCCATGTGCCGCTACAACCAAGCGCACCTCTGTCGTGGGTCTGCCGCTACAACCAAGCGCTCCCTTGTGCCGCTACAACCAAGCGCACCTCTGTCGTGGGTCTGCCGCTACAACCAAGCGCTCCCCTATGCCGCTACAACCAAGCGCACCTCTGTCGTGGGTCTGCCGCAACAACCAAGCGCTCCCCTGTGCCGCTACAACCAAGCGCACCTCTGTCGTGGGTCTGCCGCTACAACCAAGCGCTCCCTTGTGCCGCTACAACCAAGCGCACCTCTGGCGTGGGTCTACCGCTACAACCAAGTGCTCCCCAATGGGCTATCCGTAACACACCGAGTCGTTCGATCAGCAGTCGTCAAGTCTCAACCGTCTCTAGGGTTTCCGCCCATGGCATGCTCGTTCCGGGAGGGTCCACTCCACGAGCTAAGAGGTTGATGCATCAACTGACATGTAGCCCGGAGTTGACGTAACCCAAGATGTACCGTAGTAGTCACTGCCGAAGTCACGGAGGATTCTCGTACGGTTTTCATCATCGCCGCAGTCGAATCCACTGAGGATCTCTGTACTGTCATCGTCGTCACAGCAGTAGTAGCAGCCAGCTCTAGGGTTCCCGTACACAGCAAGCTCGTTCGGGAGGGTCCGCTCCACGAGCCGAGAGACTGATACATCAACTTACACGAAGTACGAAGTTGATGTATCCAAAAGTTCTGTATCGTAAACAGGAACTCAACGTCGCAGACGGCGCGTCAATCGGACGCCCGGTCTGAGAGTTATTGGCATTTTCGTCCTAGGGGCCCGGTTGGTTTTTAAGGAAAAACCAACCCGACCGCACTCCACATGTGTCCAAAACTCGGGCGGAGTATGCCAAAAGATTCGTCTCACTTAGAGTAATCCACCAAAGTTGACGACACGTCAATCGGACGTCCGGAACTCAAGATATGAGTGTTTCCGCTCCGAGGGCCCGGTTGGCTTCATGTACGAATCAACCCGGCCGAACCCAAAGTTCTCCGAAACCTTGAGTGTAATATACCAAAATGAGCGTCTCGATCCAAGGATCGTGTTTCCGCTGACGACACGTCGTTTGGAGGTCCACAGCTCAAGATATGGGCATTTGGCCGAAAGTGGTCCGAAAACGGGGGGTCCGGGTCCGGGTCGACCCGGCCCGACCCCCCTGGGTCGGCCCGAACCGGGTCGACCCGACCTGGGTCCGACCCGGCTGGCCAGGCCCGACTCGGCCATCCCGGCTCGGCTCGGCCGAGCGACGCGCGGGGAGCCGCGGGGCGCTGCCCCCGCGGTCGGGAGATGTCGCGGCCTGGGAGCGGGCCGCGCTGGGACAACGGACACGGCATGTTGCCGCATCCCGTGTGCGTGAGTCGGACCCGCATGCCGCGGGTCTGTTGGTCGCCGCCGCTGCGGCTCAGCCGCGGCGGCGCGCCGGGGCGCCGGCGACCCGCGCCGCCGGCGACTTCCGCGGGCCACCGGAGTCGCTCCGGTGGTCCGTTTTTCTTCCCGTCTGCGCCGCTGCTCCTCCCGGGATCTTTTCTTTACTACGGGAACACCAAATCGCCTCTGCGGCATGTTTCGTCATCGCCCGCAAAATTCGTACAACAACGAAGAACGACGGAGGGTTGTCGGGCCGTGTTCGTTTGGCCCGCACCCTCCGCGTTAGGCGATAACAATTGGGAGGATATTACAACACATAGAAACATAACCAAACAATTTTAAAGAATTAAGATTGTTCTTATTATCCGTGTTCTTCACCTTGAACAGAAACATTCACGGAGTATAAAACATTCAAATAAACCCCTACCTTGACAAGTCGCCGCACGCGCGTTCTTCGCGGAAAGTGGGGATCGTTGCGTCGTCGTGGTATTCGGCGTCGCGTCGCCGCGGAAGGGTGTCGCGTCGACGAACCCGAGGTTCAAGAACAAAAATATTTAATTAATAATTAAATCCATATTGTTATTTTAAACCACAAGGGAAAATTAAAGAACCTCAATCTCTCACCTCAACGGATGATCGAAGGTTTTTGTCGCGGAGGAAGGAACGTCGCAGAAGAACGTCGCGGGAGAGGAAACGTCAGCGTCGCGGCACACGGCGTCGCGTCGTCGATTTCGGTGTTCTTCGTCGGGGGCCGGCGTTCTTCGCGTTCTTCACGTTCTTCGCGTTCTTCGCGAAGAAGGGTGAAGGCACAAGAACTTCTGTTAAAACCTCTCAACGTGTAATCCTCCAAAAGTCGGTGTTGGTCTTATTTTTATTATTACGCCAACGAACGAAAAAGAGGTAAGTAACGACCCATTAATTCGTAGAATTAATTCAACGAAATAAACCGCCCAATTAATTCAATGAAATAAACCGCCCAATTAATTGGTGCGTTTAGAACTTAAGAAAATGCGTCAGTTGACTTTCATAATGACGGGTTTTCACGGGTGCGTTACTTAGCGGAAAAGAAACGATGGGGCTCGTGCGATCCCCACCCCACAAATATCCTACCAAGTGGGTAGGATATTTTTGGATAGCACCCTATCCGTAACAACTCCGCTTAAGCAGCTTTAAGTGGCTTCAAGTGGCTTCCAAGTGGCTTAAGTGAAATAAAATAAAGTTTGTCATACAATTATTTTATTTCTTAACTTTAAGCCCGAAAATTAAAAACCACACCCGAGAAAACGCAACTCCGGAAGAGGCGTTTCTAAGCAAGTACCAGCGCTGCGATTCCATCAGTGCCCTCAGAATTTGATTCCGAGCACCGGTTCAAAAGTTAGAAAAACCCACTCGTTCGTTCACTGAACGTACCCGAGCCAAACTTCAGAAAATGATTCTGGGCACACCGGGCCTCGGAATCAGGTGCCGTCAGAAGCTGCGTTCTTGTAAAATTCCAAAGAAAATTAAAAAAAAATTCCTTGAAATTTACGGGTCTTTACATTACTCCCACCACAGGGCTTTACGTCCCCATAAAGCTTCACCACAAACTTAGGGATACAAAGGCGGTACTGAGCACGCATCTGAGCCTCCCGCTCCCAAGTGCTCTCCTGGAGGTTCCCGAGCTGCCATCTGAAGAACACTAGAGGAATCGATCATCCACGTAGGACCTGTTCTTGTCGATCCTCGATCTCCACTGGGACCTCCGCAAAAGCCGCCCCCATCATCAAAGACCAGCTCTCCATGGTCAAAGATTTGCGTCAGGTCGTGCACGTATCTCCTCTGCTGAGATATGTGGAAAACGTCGTGCACCCGGTGCAACTGAGGTGGTAGATCCAGGCGATAAGTCACCTCACCAAATTTCTGTAAACCCCGTTGAGGTGAGACCCGCTAGAAGACATGGTCGCCATCCTCGAACTCTAGTGGCCTCTGCCTCCTGACAGTAAAAGACTTCTGTCGGCTCTGAGTTATCCTCATCTGCTCCTGGATGACCTGGACCTTCTCTGTCGTGGCCTGGACCATCTCTGGTCCCACAAGAGCTGCTAAGATTTCTCCTTTGCCGATAATAGAAATCTGGTCTCATCCCCTGGATGAACCACTTCCTTTGCCTAATACAGTCAATCCCGATATGGATGTTACTAATCCATACCAAATATGACGTCGTAAGGCCTCAACGCTACTACCAAGAGATCCAACCGTTACTCTCGCCTCCAAGGGTTGAGTCACACTGTCGGCATTAGTGTGTGGTAACTGGGTCTCCTCCAGTAGATGTCTCACAAGTGAGGGTCAAGTCAACAGTCTAACTGGAACCTCTTAGTAACAACACAAAAGAGGACAGGAATGATAATATCACAAAGGTAAGCGTCTTTTACTATTGCAGCTCATAATACAAAGACACTACACCATAACAACAAGGAACTAGAAGTACAAAAGACGTATCCACTAGTTCCGTTCCTGTCCATCTGCTTCCGGAGCTCCATGATCGTAGGCCTCAACTGCCTGAAGCTGAGCTCTCCCATGTCCTCATGTCCTCTGCGGTCGGGGTGGACCTCCTGGTGGTGGTGGTAGCAACACCCCGAAGCGTCGTCCACCTCCAACTGCACGGCCAGCTCCCCTGCCATGGCCGCCTACTCCTTGCGGCCCTCCCTGATCGAACCTCTGCCTCTGCCTGGGGGGTCCTTCGTCCATCCGTTGGTCATCTGTAAGGTGGTTCGGACAGTCACGAGCCATGTGACCAATCCCGCCGCAAGAGTAACACTGCCCTCTCATGGCAAGTCATTGTCCACCCCGAGTTCCTCGCACAAATGATCCAGAGTCATGCTGTCGACCACCTATAGGTCTAGTCCTCTTGGACCCCTGTGTCATCTGTCTACTGCCCGCTGCAGAAGACTCTGCTGCATGCCGGCAAGTGGTGGGTCCTGTTGCTGGAGACTGCTCAGCAAGGAAACTCTCCACTAAGAGGGATCGCTCCAACACTTCTGCCTGAGTTGGAATGTTGATGGAGATCATCGAAGCCCTGATCTCGTGCCTCAGTCTCTGCTCGAAGGTCCGGGCCCGGAAGAATGGGTCCCGTACCATATCTGTGGAGTAGCGCGAGAGATCAGTAAATCTCACCGAGTACTAGGCCACTGTCATGCTGCCCTGTCGTAGCTATAGCAGCTCTTGGATGCGCACCGCACGGAGGGTGGCTGGGACGAACTCGGAGCGGAAGATGCTCTCAAAGTCCGTCCAGAGGAGAGATGTCTCGTCGTGCACCTGGAGCATCAAACTCCACCATCTGCCTGCTGCCGCGTGCAGGAGGCTCGCTGCAAGGACCACCATGAGGTCTGCTGGTGTCCTCACTAATCTGAAAACCCGTACAACTGCCTCCAGTCAGTCCTCGGCGGCCTGAGGGTCCATCTCCCCGCGGAACCTAGGCGGTCGCTGGTGCTGGAACTCATGCAGTGCACTAAGGCGACGTGCATCGTCTGCGGCTGGGGCTGGAAGCATCGGTGGCTCGGCGGGTAGAGGTGTCGCCGGTGCCTCTGCTGACAAGGATCCCTGCACCGAGGCCTCGTCGCTCGGTGGGCTGTCATCACGCTCCACTCTCGGAACCCTAGTTGGCTGCCACCGTGGGGCCATCCTTAAAAGAAACAGGTGCGCCACGGTCAGAACTATATACCTGGTGAGATGACACAAGTAATCACAAAGAAAACTTGAACACACATGCAATCAATGTTTTCGTGCATTAAGTCAGAAATCAGAAGTCAGGGTCTTGGTGTACGGATACGTCGGCCGCCGCACCAACACTGGACTCCCTGGACTGATAACCACACCCAATATGCTGAACACTATTGCTTCACATAGAAGAAATATCAGAGTCTGCGGTAGAACCTAACTCCTCTGATACCAATTTGTCACAACCCATCCTCGGGGCCCATGCCGTGACTACCCCAAGCCCGCCTTCTATAGGCCAGGGGATGGCGACTAGCACCAAGGCGTAAATCCCGGTAAACAGGGAAGGCATTGCCTTTGAAAAGTAAACAACCACCACAGAGTAACCAACCAGAAAGAGTAAACACTAAGTAAAAACTATAACAAGTTGTGCTGAAAGTAAAAGGGGCTGGAAATACAAGCCCAACTGTAAAGTACAACTGAAAGGGAAAAACAACAACTGAAAGAAAAGCCGCCGCATCGAGCCGTCCTATGGAAGTCCCACCTGAAGGATGAGCACAGATAGCCTCCATAGCTCCTCGGTCCAACCGTCCGCTCCGAGTACGTCCCGCCCAGTGGTCCACCTCCAGGTACCGTCCTGCTCTGCAAGCCTCTACCACGATCAGCGTTGTTCGTCGTCTGCAACCAACACAATGTAGTGCGGGCATAGCCCGTGCAGGGGTGAGTATAAGCTACTCTGTAGGGACCCCGAGACCCCCGAAGGTTTCCCAAAATCCACAAAGGATAAACCACAAAGGAAAGATACAATCTCAAAGTAACAACCGACACTGCTTAGGTATATGCCCATACATATACCTAAGTCATCAATTCTCGTTCGGCTCCAACATCCGAGCCCAAGCACAACTCAGTCCACACAGGAAAGAAAAACGTATACCCACACAGGATAGGACAACGCAATCCACGAAGGAGAGAAAAAGTAATCCACATAGGATAGCTCAACACAATCCACAAAGGAGAGTAAACAGTAAATCCACACAGGATAGTTCAACACAATCCACAAAGGAGAGTAAACAGTAAATCCACACAGGATAGTTCAACACAATCCACAAAGGAGAGTAAACAGTAAATCCACACTGGATAGTTCAACACAATCCACAAAGGAGAGTAAACAGTAAATCCACACGGGAGAGTTCAACACAAGATTCAGCTCACACAGGTACTTCATCGTAAGACGTTAGAGATGATCAGATGTAGCCACTGATTCATCTAAGCCGTCGGACCCACAAAGGATCTGTAGGTACTAACCCTCGCAATGACCCACACAGGATCGATCATGAAGTTGAACCCAGCTATAGGAAAACTCCCTCTCTATCAAGTACAGTGGTAAAGCCGCTACAACCAAGTGCTTCCCTCTTACCTTGGATTGCTGTAGTACTCCACCTATTGGTTACTGTGGGCCTGCTGCTACAACCAAGTGCTCCCCAATGCTGCTACAACCAAGCGCTCCTCCGTCGTGGGTCTGCCGCTATAACCAAGCGCTCCCATGTGCCGCTACAACCAAGCGCAACTCTGTAGTGGGTCTGCCGGTACAACCAAGCGCTCCCCTGTGCCGCTACAACCAAGCGCACCTCTGTCGTGGGTCTGCCGCTACAACAAAGCGCTCCCCTGTGCCGCTACAACCAAGCGCACCTTTGTCGTGGGTCTGCTGCTACAACCAAGCGCACCTCTGTCGTGGGTCTGCCGCTACAACCAAGTGCTCCCCTGTGCCGCTACAACCAAGCGCACCTCTGTCATGGGTCTACCGCTACAACCAAGCGCTCCCCACTGGGCTATCCGTAACACATCGAGTCGTTCGATCAGCAGTCGTCAAGTCTCAACCGTCTCTAGGGTTTCCGCCCATGGCATGCTCGTTCCGGGAGGGTCCACTCCACCAGCTAAGAGGTTGATGCATCAACTGACATGTAGCCCAGAGTTGAGGTAACCCAAGATGTACCGTAGTAGTCACTGCCGAAGTCACGGAGGATTCTCGTATGGTTTTCATCATCGTCGCAGTCGAATCCACCGAGGATCTCTGTACTGTCATCGTCGTCACAACAGCAGTAGCAGCCAGCTCTAGGGTTCCCGTACACAGCAAGCTCGTTTGGGAGGGTCCGCTCCACGAGCCAAGAGACTGATACATCAACTGACACGAAGTCCGAAGTTGATGTATCCAAAAGTTCCGTATTGTCAACAGGAACTCAACGTCGCAGACAGCGCGTCAATCGGACGCCCGGTCTCAGAGTTATTGACATTTTCGTCCTAGGGGCCCGGTTGGTTTTTAAGGCAAAACCAACCCGACCGCACTCCACCTGCGTCCAAACCTAGGTCGGAGTATGCCAAAAGATCCGTCTCACTTAGAGTAATCCACCAAAGTTGATGGCACGTCAATCGGACGTCCGGAACTCAAGATATGAGTGTTTCCGCTCCGAGGGCCTGGTTGGCTTCGTGTACGAATCAACCCGTCCGAACTCAAAGTTCTCCAAAACCTTGAGTGTAATATACCGAAACGACCGTCTCGATCCAAGGATCGTGTTTCCGCTGACGGAACGTTGTTTGGAGGTCTACAGCTCAAGATATGTGCATTTGACCAAAAGTGGTCCGAAAATGGGGGGTCCGGGTCCGGGCCGACCCGGCTCGGCCATCCCGGCTCGGCTCGGCCGAGCGGCCGAGCGACGCGCGGGGAGCCGCGGGGCACTGCCCCCGCGGTCGGGAGATGTCGCGGCCCGTGAGCGGGCCGCGCTGGGACAGCGGACGCGACATGCTGCCGCATCCCGTGTGCGCGAGTCGGACCCGCGTGCCGCGGGTCCGTTGGCCGCCGCCGCCGCGACTCAGCCGCGGCGGCCCTGTTCGGCGGCGCGCCGGGGCGCCGGCGACCCGCGCCACCGGCGACTTCCGTGGGCCACCGGAGTCGCTCCGGTGGTCTGTTTTTCTTCCCGTCTGCGCCGCTGCTCCTCCCGGGATCCGTTCTTTACTACGGGAACACCAAATCGCCTCTGCGGCATGTTTCGTCATCGCCCGCAAAATTCGCACAACAACGAAGAACGACGGAGGGTTGTCGGGCCGTGTTCGTTTGGCCCACACCCTCCGCGTTAGGAGATAACAATTGGGAGGATATTACAACACATAGAAACATAACCAAACAATTTTAAAGAATTAAAATTGTTCTTATTATCCGGGTTCTTCACCTTGAACGGAAACATTCACGGAGTATAAAACATTCAAATAAACCCCTACCTTGACAAGTCGCCACACACACGTTCTTCGCGGAAAGTGGGGATCGTCACGTCGTCGTGGTATCCGGCGCCGCGTCGCCGCGGAAGGGTGTCGCGTCGACGAACCCGAGGTTCAAGAACAAAAAGATTTAATTAATAATTAAATCTGTATTGTTATTTTAAACCACAAGGGAAAATTAAAGAACCGCAATCTCTCACCTCAACGGATGATCGAAGGTTTTTTTCGTGGAAGAAGGAACGTCAGAGAAGAACGTCGCGGGAGAGGAAACGTCGGCATCGCGGCACACGGCGTCGCGTCGTCGATTTCGGTGTTCTTCGTCGGGGGCCGACGTTCTTCGCGTTCTTCGCGTTCTTCACGTTCTTCGCGAAGAAGGGTGAAGACACAAGAACTTCTGTCAAAACCTCTCAACGTGTAATCCTCCAAAAGTCAGTGTTGGTCTTATTTTTATTATTACACCAAAGAACGGAAAAGAGGTAAGTAACGACCCATTAATTCATAGAATTAATTCAACGAAATAAACCTCCCAATTAATTCAACGAAATAAACCGCCCAATTAATTGGTGTGTTTAGAACTTAAGAAAATGCATCAGTTGACTTTCATAATGACGGGTTTTCACGGGTGCGTTACTTAGCGGAAAAGAAACGGTGGGGCTCGTGCGGGCCCCACCCCACAAATATCCTACCAAGTGGGTAGAATATTTTTGGATAGCACCCTATCCGTAACAACTCCGCTTAAGCAGCTTTAAGTGGCTTCAAGTGGCTTCCAAGTGGCTTAAGTGAAATAAAATAAAGTTTGTCGTACAATTATTTTATTTCTTAACTTTAAGACCGAAAATTAAAAACCACACCCGAGCAAACGCAACTCCGGAAAAGGCGTTTCTAAGCAAGTACCGGCGCTGCGATTCCATCAGTGCCCTCAGAATTTGATTCCGAGCACCGGTTCAAAAGTTAGAAAAACCCGCTCATTCGTTCACTGAACGTACCCGAGCCAAACTTTAGAAAATGATTCTGGGCACACCAGGCCTCGGAATCAGGTGCCGTCAGAAGCTGCGTTCTTGTAAAATTCCAAATAAAATTAAAAAAAAAATTCCTTAAAATTTACAGGTCTTTACAAATTAGCTCAAGCACATGGTAACTCACACTCTACTTCTATTCCATTGCATTGTGGTATTTGTTCTGATAACACTCATTTTTCTGAACAGTGCCCACAACTTCAAGATTCATCTGAGTCTTGTACAGCTGTGTTCCTAGGGCGTCCATTCCAACAAGCACCTCCCTTCAAGAAAGAACCATTCAGGCCAAGTCCAAACCCCGGGTGGCAAGCACAACCACAATACCGACAAGAAGGAAACTCAAGATACCCCAAGTAGAATTGGTATCAACAAGGCCAAGGTATGAAACCTTCTTATCCTTCAACATCTCAAAACAATCCTCCTCCTCCCAAGTCTGAACCAAGCCTTGAGGATATAGTGAAGCAAATGGCAACCCAGAACCTTCAGTTCCAACAGACCACACAATCAGCTATTCAAGACCTACGAACCCAAGTGGGGCAATTGGAAAACACCATCAGTGAGCTTAAGATGCAAGGTTCTGGACAACTACCATCCCAACCCATTTCCAATCCAAAGGAAAAAGGTAATGTATGTGCAGTTACACTTCGTAGTGGTAAATAAGTTTCTCCTTCTACTGATTCTGCACAACAGGTATGTCCCCCTCATGAAAACTCTCTTTCCCAGCCCTCAAAAACTTCATGTAAATAAAAACAAGACAAAAATGGTAATCGAATAGTCATTGATGATTCAAATGAACAATCAATTCCTCTTCCTTTCCCTCAAATACTCTCTAAATCTAAGAAAAACTTTGATAATTATATTGATAATGAAATAATGGATACATTTAAAAAAGTTCAAGTTAATATTCCATTGTTGGATGCAGTCAAGAAAATTCCCCGTTATGCCAAATTTCTTAAAGATCTTTTCACCCATCGACGAAGGATGAAGGGGAATGAGAGAGTCAACCTGGGAAGGAATGTCTCGGCCTTGATTCAACCAACAATGCCAACCAAATGCAAGGATCCTGGCACATTCACCATACCTTGTACCATAGGGGAGACCTTATTTTCTGATGCTATGCTAGATTTAGGTGCTTCCATTAATGTAATGCCTCACTCCGTGTATACTTCTCTACAGGTTGGAGAGCTTCAACCAACAGGCATTATTGTGCAACTTGGCAACTGGAGTACAACACATCCAAAAGGAGTGATTGAGGATGTCCTTGTTAGAGTGAAGAATCTCATCTTCCCCTCTGATTTCTACATTCTTGAGATGGAAGATACCCAAACCCAAGGACATGCCCCTCTCATACTTGGGAGGTCATTCCTAAAAATAGCAAAGACGATCATCAACGTTCACAATGGTACGCTGTCCATGGAGTTTGGTGGAGAAAAGGTAAGTTTTAACATCCTTGAGTCTATGAAACACCCCGTTGAAGAGCACTCCACTCTTCCTGTCTATTCGATAGAAGTGCTCTCAAACAATGCACACACACACAATTCTCTCCTCAACCCAAACTCTGATTCTTTTTTGTTTTCTTCACCCTTGGATGATTTGAGTTTTGGTTCTTATTTTGAATGTGGTCTGGGTTCAGAAAAATGTAAATTTTGTGCTTTAATTGATGAGTGTGTTTATTCTGAGGTACCCATGACTATCGATGATTCTGCAAATCTCATTTCAGTAGATTCTCTTTCCTTTGAGAATAAACATGAGAAGATAGATAGTTTCATAGACCTCACTCCCCCTAAATCCCCTCCCTCAATCCAGAAACAACCGGTGTTTGAACTTAAACAACTTCCTTCTAATTTAAAATATGCATATCTTGAGGGTATTGACCAATTGCGTGTCATTATTGCCAATAACCTCTCTCCACAACAGGAATTGAAACTGCTCAAACTTTTGAGAGAGTGTAAAAAGGCAATAGGATGGACATTGGATGATATTCCCGGGATTATCCCATCTATTTGTATGTACCATATACTTTTGGATGATGAGGCTAAGCCCGTAAGACAATCTCAACGCCAGTTGAATCCCACTCTCCTTGAAGTGGTAAAATTGGAAGTCAGTAAATTAATTACTGCAGGGATCATTTATCCTATATCTGATAGTAAATGGGTTAGCCCAGTGTAAATTGTGCCTAAAAAATAGGAATAACAGTTGTGTCAAATGAAAGGAATGAATTGGTTCCAACACGTGTGCAAAACAGTTGGCGAGTCTGTATTGACTACCGTCGACTGAATCAAGCCACGCGGAATGACCACTTTCCTTTACCTTTCATTGACCAAATGTTAGAACGATTGGGTGGTAAGTCCCATTATTGTTTCCTTGATGGCTATTCGGGTTATTTCCAAACCCATATAGCCCCTGAGGATCAAGAAAAGACAACATTTACCTGTCCATTTGGCTTATTTGCATACAGAAGGATGCCATTCGGTCTATGTAATGCTCCTGGTACTTTTCAGCGATGTATGTTGAGTATTTTTTCTGAGTACCTTGAGAGTTGTATGGAAGTCTTTATGGATTATTTCACGATTTATGGTTCTTCTTTTGATGATTTTTTGGAAAACCTAGGTTCTGTCCTCCGCTGCTGCATTGAAAAAGATCTTGTTTTGAATTATGAAAAATGTCATTTCATGGTTGAGCAGGGGATAGTTCTTGGGCATATCATTTCAAATAAGGGAATTCAGGTTGATAAATCTAAAGTTGAATTAATTTCATACCTTCCATTTCCAAAATGTGTTCGTGAGGTGCAGTCTTTCTTGGGTCATGCTGGTTTTTACCGACGATTCATTAAAGACTTTAGTAAGATCGCACTTCCCTTATCTCGGTTATTAAAAAAGGATTCTGAGTTTGTGTTTGATAAAAATTGTGAGGATGCATTCAATTAACTAAAAAATAGTCTCACATCACCTCCCATAATCCAACCACCTAGGTGGGATCTCCCCTTCGAGATTATGTGCGATGCCTCTAACTTTGCAGTTGGGGAAGTTTTATCACAAAGGGTTGAAAAGGATCCTCATGTCATTGTGTATGCCTCACGTACCCTTGACCCTGCCTAGGTAAACTACACAACCACAGAAAAAGAACTCCTTTCTATTGTGTTTTCCTTGGAAAAATTCTGTTCATATCTTATTGGGTAAAAAGTGATTGTGTTTTCTGACCATGATTCCCTTCGTTTCCTCCTAAAGAATCCTGAAGCCAAGCCCCGCCTCATTCGGTGGATGCTCCTACTCCAAGAGTTTTACCTTGAGATTAGAGATAAGAGAGGGGTAGAGAATGTGGTAGCTGACCACATTAGTAGGATTTCCCCACCATTGGACCATCATGTTGACTCACCCCTACCCATTGGAGAATTCTTCCCTCATGAGAACCTTTGTGATGTTGTGGACCTTACCCCCTGGTATGCGGACATTGTGAATTTTCTAGCAACATCTAGGGTCCCCACTGATTTTAGCACTTCACAATCCCAGAGACTTAAACATGATTCTCGATGGTACATTTGGGATGACCCATATTTGTGGAGGATCTGTAGTGACCAGGTTGTTCGTAGGTGTGTCCCTGACCATGAGTTCACCTCTGTTTTGACCTTTTGCCACACCTTGGCATGTGGGGGCCACTTTGGCTCTCAACGTACTGCTCGAAAGGTCCTTGACTCAGGACTTTATTGGTCAACATTGTATAGGGATGCCCATAGATTTTGCAAGTCATGTATTCGTTGTCAATTCACAGGGAATATCTCCAAGAGGAATGAAATGCCCCAACAACCCATGTTATTTTGTGAGATCTTCGATGCATGGGGCATTGAATTCATGGGGACTTTTCCAAATTCATTTGTCTTTGTGTACATCTTATTGGTTGTTGACTATGTATCTAAATGGGTGGAAGCAAAGGCCACCAGGACTGATGAATCTCGAGTGGTTGTTGATTTTGTGAGGTCCCAGATTTTCAGTAGGTTTGGTCTACCAAGATTCATCATTAGTGATCAGGGGTCACATTTTTTCAATCGTAACATGAAAAACTTGCTTCGTAAGTATGAGGTTGTTCATAAAGTCTCCACTACATATCATCCCCAAACTAATGGACAAGCAGAAATTTCAAATCGAGAAGTTAAGCGAATCTTGGAGAAAACGGTACAACCCAATAGGAAATATTGGAGTTTGCACTTGGATGATGCACTTTGGGCGTACCGTACTGCTTTTAAAACACCGATCAGAATGTCACCATATAGGATTGTGTTTGGAAAATCTTGTCACCTCCCGGTGGAGGTAGAACACCATGCATATTGGGCTGTTAAACAATGTAATATGAACCTTTCAGATGCAGGTGAGGAAAGAAAGCTGCAGATTCAAGAGTTGGAAGAAATTCGACGTGATGCATATGACAACTCCCGAATCTATAAAGAGAAGACAAAGGCTATTCATGATAGCATGATTCACCAGCGGAAGTTCCATATTGGTGAGAAGGTCCTCATGTACAATTCCAGGCTTAAGCTCCACCCAGGTAAGCTTCGTTCCTGATGGCTCGGTCCTTATACTGTTACTAATGTTTACCCTTTCGGTGCAATACAGGTTTTGCATGAGTAGAGTGGACTAAGTCTTACCGTCAATGGGCAGCGACTTAAACACTTCTATGAGGATTTTCCAAAGAATCCGGTGGAGGAAATCCACCTTCTCGACACATCATACCAATAAAACAGACCAGGTTTTATCCTTCCTTCTCACATTTTCAATTATTTCAGTGAGGACACTGCACATTCTAGGTGTGGGGGGTGGATACATTCCTGGGTTAGTTAGGATTTTTCATCGTTTTCTCCTTTTATTTTCTCTTTTTGGCCTTCTTTATCGTATTTTTATTTTTCCCCATCAACAATTTCAAAATTCCATGATGTGGCGACCATAAAGTGGGGAAATTAAAAATATCATAACGAAGGCTAAAAAGAATTTGTGTGTGAGTTTACCATCAAGGAGTGATTTTTAGTGAATTGGTTTTCTGTCAATGATATAAATGGTCGTATCTATGTGAAACCTTTGAGATGATTGATTCCCTTTGTGTGAGTAGTTTTTTTGGAAAACTATGTCACTAATATCTCCACAAATTTTTGCACCAAACCACAAAGTGTGATTATTTATTACTTAATAAAAGGTAAATATATGTTGGGTTAATATTTTTCAGCTTTAAATGATATTTCCATACATTCGTTCCTTATCCGATCTGTTTCATTACTGTACTAGATTGACCTATGCGTGTGTACCTAATGTCCGACTGTTGTACACCCTCAAAAAAAACAAAAAAAAAATTTGTGTCTTGGGCAGGTCAAAAACCACTCCTCCTCAACCTTTGATCTTGTTATAACTATTTCAATTAGTGTCGCGAGGAGATCAAACAAGGGTTGAGAGATGAGTGTGAGCTTTGTTCCAATTGCAACTTCAAAAAAAAATAATAAATGAGGGGAGTGATGAAATGTGAAACATATGGGGATATCAAGGTCGGGAGCTTATGGTTTGACTTCTGGGAATGCTTAAATGAGTGGGTCTTGAAATATGATTGCAAAGGATATAGGACAGGTTCGGTGACAAAATCATTTAAGCTGAAAAATGTTAAAATAACATATATTTATTGGATAGAAAGTGGAAAGAATAGCATGGAATGGTTTTCACACACACACATGTATATTTAGTGTCATGGTTTACTTCTGAATTCCTTTCTCAATTAGGTATCATGAATCTTTTTGAATTTCGCTATGATATGATTTATGAGACATCTTTTTCTATTTTCACTAGGAAGAACTCCTTGGTGTGGTTCGTGCATTGATCACTTTACTTTAAATAAAATTTCCTCAAATGATAAATCTTTAGGATGTTGGAAATATATATATATTAATCATTGTATTTGGATATGTGACTTTTCCTAGGAGTGAAAATGTTTAGGTGTGGGGGTGTGATCGTACCACGATTCACTGTTTTATTCCACCCTTACACCGCAGTTTTAAACTAGTTTTGTAATGAATATTCCAAATATAATAATAAATATCACTTCATGTTTTAATAAATCAATTAATTTTAATCAATATTATAATGGGAAATGTTACTTGTTTTTATTGTTTCAATGTAGGTGGAGGTGATTTGGAGGGCCTTTGATGAAGTAGAAGAAAAATGGGCCAAAGTTGCATGAATACATGGACATCTTTCCACTGTTTTGCATAGTACACGAAATCCGTGCATCCAAATGGGCTGAAATTTTGTGGGTCTGTCCAAATTTTAATAAGATACATTTCATATTAAGGAATCCAATGCTGATTCGGCTTATATGGGGCCCATCTGAACTGATCTGTCCAAGACACCGAATTTGGACCAAGTCAAATGCGGTGTTCTGTATTTTATCAATATCTTGAGCTGTAGTTGTCCAAAGGGTTCCAAACTTTTTGTGGATATATTAAAGAGGTATGGATACAACTTTTATATTTTTTCCAAAGTGATATAAGACTTTATGAAGGCCTAAATGCGTGGTACAATTGGATTGAAGAAATCTGTGTGCCTAAAACCACCTTCCAATTTTCCTATAAAATGACACCTTGGGATCCCCATTTGGAAGTTCGGCCAAGAGGCAAGGTGCTGCCATTTTGGAGTACCCAAGGAGTCTTCTCAACATACCTATCAGTTCTGGAGGATATGGGAAGTGCTACTTCAACATCTTCTTCTTCTTCCTCTCCCATGGGTTTCTAAACCCCTTGTGATCACCCGGGGAGGAACGTGATGAACATCCCGAGCTTCATGTTTGTAATATTTGAATGATATTTTAAATTCCAGATTGTTGTGTTGTTTTTCATCATCATCTATTCTTATTTTATTGAGTTATGTACTGGTATGTCATGATCAACTCATATGATCATGTTTGGGGGTACCCATTCATGTGATGTTTCACACACCGTTCAACACCTTCCTTCCCCCTTTCAATTGCGGTGTTTGTGTGGTTTATATTGGTCAATTGAACTCACACAAGCATTTTCAAGGCCATGTAAATTTATGTCATGGTATCATAAAGAAATAACATACAAATATGGATAGCGCATCGAGTTTTTCGTGTGTTGCCTTGGTGAGTTTTGGTTATGAAGTCAAACACAATCCACCCAATCATCGGCGGTGTCCGGTGAATCATTGTGTGTTTTTTACTGAACCCTAGGAGGTATCCTAGTATAAACTCAGTAAAATTCTAGTTCTAGGTGTTACAAACCAGGGATTAAAAGATCATAACCTTATATCATGAAGCGATGAAGGATAAACATCATGCGAGTACCCCGGGTTGATCACGCTTAATTAATTCTGTTAATCTCTACTTTGTTTTATAGCTTCTATTTTATATTGTCATATTTAATCATCAAACCCAAGTATTATAAAACCCCATTTACATTTTTAATTTCATAATCAAAACCACATTTTAGAATTAATGATCTAAGGCTCCGTCGAGAAACGACCTAGGGTTGCTTCTATACTGCAGAAATTCTAGTCAAAATTAATCAACTAATTTGACGCGCTCGACAATGCGGTCACCTACAAGACCAAGAAAACTTCGCACCTTCTCCACTATCTTGGGGGATTCCCAAGACACAACTACTTCTATCTTCGATGGATCCACAGCTGCTCCCTACTCGGACACAACATTCCCCAATAAAAGGACTTCTTGAGCCCAAAACTCACACTTCGACAACTTCTCAAATAGCTGATGTTGACAAAGAACTCTCAAAATGGCGTGAAAGTTCCCTACATGCTTCTCCTCAGACATGGATTATATAGGGATTTCATCGATGAAAACCACCACAAAATTATACAGTAACTCACGGAACACCACATTCATCAATCCCATGAACACAGCTAGATCATTAGTCACACCGAATGGCATTACAACGAAATCGTAATGCCCATGACGATAATGGAAAGCAGTCTTTGAGATATCCTCACCCTTCACACACATATGATGATATCCTAACAGAAAGACGATCTTTTAAAACCAAATTTCACCCTTCATTTGATTGAATAAATCATCAGTCTGTGGAAGAGGATAGCGATTCTTCACTATCACTTTGTTTAAGAGAGGATAATCGATACACAACTGCAAACTACCCTCAGCCTTCTTCACGAACAATACCAGTGCACCCCACGGTGACACACTCATCTGAAAAAATCCACATTTTAATAGACCATAAATCTTTATACGTAGCTCTTTTAACTCATAAGGGGATATCCTATATATACACATAGAGATAGGAGACACTCCTAGTTGTAGCTCGATCCCAAACTCGATCTCTTGTCGAGGGGGTAATACTACAACCTCTTCTGGAAAGACATCAGGGTACTCTTCTACCACCCTAGGAAACGCCAACTATTTAACCTCTAAAGAACTCAACATCATCTCATCCATCAAGGATGATAAGGATGGAACAAACCTCTTACCCATTTGAGGGTCTCGCTCGCCAAAAAACATCACTGGCTCTCCATCCTCATCAAAGAACACAACCCACCTCCTGAAGAAATCCATGATAGCCTGCACTAAATACAAAAAATCCATGCTAAGGATGACATCATATTTTTGTATCCGTAAACATAAGAAATCTCCTCAAGAGCAATGTTTCCCCAACACTAGCTCACAATCTCTACATACTGCAAACAAGTCAGCTCGACCTCCAACTGGCGTAGTCAACTCCAAGGGCACTAGAAGCCTCTCTACCTCAAGTCCCAAAGCATGGATAACGATAGGTGATATGAATGAGTGTGTCACTCATGAATCAAAAAAGGCATACACCATGGTATAAAACAAGAAAAGGGTACCTTGAATGACGTATGGCTCACCTGAATATAGAAACGCTAAAGCATAAAGATGACTGTGACCTCCTCCATGGCCTCTCTGACCCTGATGACGACCACCAACACAGACTCACTCTTCTCTCTGAGGATGGGGAGCATCACGGAGCTGTCCTCTGCATGCCCCATATACCCTCTACTGATCCAAATCTAGTGAAACCTGTTGTTGTTGCCTTGGTAGGAACTGCCTCAATGGAAGAACCTGGAGTGGAACACCTGGTGTACGATGACTTCTCTGAAAGGTCGGGAACTCTCGCTACTGATGACCTCGACCACCGCAAGAAAAACAAGCACCTAATCTCTTATCATAGGCCTGAGAGTCACTGCCCCCTGAGAAACAAGATGATGAGGGCTGGGACCTACCTCCGACCGAACAGAAACTCTTCTTCCTTGAAAACCGAGAACCCCAGACCACAGCTCTGCTTCATGAGTAATCATGATGGATCCCCTCTCATGAAGATCTGGTTCTAGACAATGTCCTCTCGATGACCTCTACCCTCACTAGTACCTCAAGATATTTCTTCAGCATAAATGGGGTGACAAGGTGCTGGATCTCTAGATGTAAATCCCCCTCGAAATGCCTCGCCCTGGCCTCCTCATCTGGCAACAGGTCCGAAGCATATCATAAAAGGTTCCTAAAACATATTCCAAATTCTCGCACACTGGATCTCCCCTGATGAAGGGTAACAAGCTCCTGGTGACTGGATTCCTTCATGGTTGAAGAAAGAAACTAGACTCTAAACTTGTCTCAGAACTCCTCCCATGATATCGCTGACTCCTCGCGATCCCCAAGGAATAAGAACCATTATTGCCTCATTGCTCCACGCAGCATCATCACAACCAAAGACACCCAGGGCTCCTTCTGAGCATGGATTGAACTGAATACTATCTTGACCTCATCCAACTAGTCTTCCATGACTACATCTGAAATGAAGCCCCCATACTTCTGCAGAATCTGGTGTTGGAACTCTCAGAGTGTCCTCTTCCAAGTTTCATCGTCATCAACCTCTATCATGTGGCGATCTTCTGGAATAGAATGATGGACATATTCTATGTGATCCTGACGAGGACATCGACTTGGAGCCATACCTGTAAAATAAAAAACCGTCAGAGATCCTAAACATGGAATATGGAAGACTCAACATTAATTGATTAATTGTTTTCTTTTATTCATTTTAGGTTAACCTATCCCAAGGTCTACCCATTCAAACATAGGAACAAAGAAGAATGATGCATGATCCTTTCCTAGGTATCTACCCTACAACTAGTATCACCTCGTTTAGTAGCCTTTGTAAACTTAAAGGTCAGTGCATCAGATCATATGGGGGATTAAACGCCTATGTCTCAGCTGGTCTCTAGTGTTTACATCACTTGTTAAACTTGACTGACACTATTTCCCTACCAACCCATGCAACCTCACATGTGCCTAACACCAACCTCCATCATATCCCTCAACCATACCTCAAATACCACTCTGTCACGACCCCTCCCCACAAGGTGTACCCCTCCTAGGCCGGCAATGTGAGAAGGGAGATAGTGACCCCTGAGTCCTGCCTCTAGTAGGCCCCGGGTTGGCGACTAGCACCGAGGGTATAGTAAACACACAAATGGGAGGTATTTCCCTCTAAAAGAACACATGCTGAAGAGAGAGATAATACATACACCAACCAACTCCAACTCAGAAAACAATATAAAATAAATCCCAAGTACACATATGTAATTTCATGCAAAACTACTACAACTAAATGGGTAAAAACTGCAAATACCCAAAATAAAGTAAAAACAACAGTAACCATAAGCCCAAACAGTTCCTACAACCCCAAGCTAGTAAAAACTAGCTTGATCTATAACATTCTCCAAGTGACATGAAAAAAAAATTATATATACATAGGGTGAGTATAACAATATACTTAGTAGGATCCTCCCTGGAGCCTCTCATGAAAAAGTAAAGAAAGCATGCTAAAGCACAATAAACAACAAGTGAAACTAACTCGTCACCTAAACAGGTATACTAAGTTCCCAGTCTCACCATGGATACTATCACCAAGTAACGCATACAAGAGTATATAATATAATAAAGAATATCAAGGGTACCCCACTACTACTTCCCCATGGGTTTGCCGCTTTGCCCCAACATCACACATTCTAAGCATCTCTCTCCCAAAAGGCTTGCCCGCAAACACTTAGGCGAAGCACAACAACATGAACCTCGTGCAACAAAACCACCACGTCCACATAAGAAAAGAAACCAGGTATTTTCTGGGTGCCACCACAGCTCACATAATGTGTATCATACATCAGG
This sequence comes from Viscum album, assembly GCA_963277665.1. Taxonomy (NCBI): domain Eukaryota; kingdom Viridiplantae; phylum Streptophyta; class Magnoliopsida; order Santalales; family Viscaceae; genus Viscum; species Viscum album. Next base: position 1,896,755,814 of record OY728119.1, read on the forward strand.
CATTATACCTCAAGCCATTACAGCCCACACACCGAGTAAGGATCCTCAAGCCATCATAGCCTATACACGTTACACCTATAGTAGTCCATATGAAACTATATCCAGAATATATGTGTGTGAATAACCACAATCCATTAAAACCCTCTACACACATATATGGGAAAAATAACTATTGTACCTACCATCAAAAGTAACTACCAAGATAAAAGATCAGGGCCAAAGGGGGAAGTCAGTCATCCATCCTCCCACCAGAATGTTGGGGAAAACACCCCTTGGGGCTCAGAATCCTCGGGGTGTTAGTTTCCATAACTGACGGGGTGGAGTAGCATATAGAAACACAAAAAGTACAGAATATACTATATCTCACAACCACACTATGGGAATAACCTAGTCTTAGACTCAACTGAGGCTAACGTCTCTCAGACTCCTGGATTCCACTTCTAAGACTAGGTATCCTATAAGCACACAACCATTTAAAGAGATTTATTACATTACTTTATTCCCTTTTTATCAGTTGCACTTTATGTTAATTAATTCTTTAACCATTAATTAACCATTAACAATTTCCACATTATATTTCATTAGAATCACACCCAAAGTTCATCATTCCTTTAAATTGTAACCTCATCATTGTGTCCTAGAAATCTCCAACCTCATGGGTTAACATCATTTATTCAATCATTTATTAACAATATTATTACTTTCACATATTCTCAGGAATTCTTGAAAACATTATAATCTACTAAACACAAGGGGGATCAACACGATGACTAGACGAACTAGTCATCAAGTCTTTGCCGCCTATAGAAAGAGAATAGACCCATCCTCCCTCGGGAAGCTAAACATGGAAATCAAGTGGCATACCCCGTACGTCTTTTCCCATTTTGGAAGGAGGGTAAGAAAAACAGCTACCTTGAGTAGTGGGGAAAGTGATGATGATAAACAACCAACAAGAAATAGTAAGCATCCAATCATTCACATTAAAACTGTTTCATCATCTCCGGTGTCCTCCCCGACCCCAACATGCATAAATCGATGCATCTCGCCACTCTAGGTGTCAACTGCTGCCACAACCAATGGGAATCCCTACCCCCACATATCACAACAGTCATCCATACTCACATCACAGCACAAGCATCAGAAAAACAACATTATATCAACTGGGATCTTGGCCCTTAAACAAGGTATTATGCCTTCATACATAAGGAGCTCTCATAGCTCCAAGAATAAGGCTCTTGTCCTTTACAAGCAAGAGGGTAACTCAGAACCCTACGAGGAATTATCTTTTTATCAAACAGATAGTTCTTTAATCCATCTGGAATTAACCAATTTATTATTCACATGTTTCAACTACGAGAAACCTAAATAGTAATCTATCACAAATTTATTAAACATACTTACTGCATCAATTTCATTAACATCAAATTACAACAAGAAGAACCAGATTCATTTGCATTCCTCTTTATCTTTAGCCAAAAAATTATCAATTAATTTCCATCTTTACGTTCATTACCAATTTCTATCAAGAACTAAAATCTAAACAAATCAAGCATAGATATCACACTATCTATCCAAACACAGGGCAATAACATACGATCAATATCAATTTATTTATCCAGTTCAAATATTTAATACGTCAATTCCATTGTGATCTAGTGGGATAAAACATGCTAACTCTACAGTTGAATGTAAAAGAAAATATAAGCAACAAATACCCTACCTCAAAAGGTTCCTAACGTTATTTATATGAGAACAATCCACACAATAGATCACGATCGCCTCCTCCTGTGACAACTGCATCAACCCGAGGATGTCGCGGCACGACGGCACCAACTGAAACCCAAGAAACTTCATTAGAAGCATGGAGATCACATGACATAATATGGAAAGAAGAAATAGGAGAAGATGAACCCAAAATAATTATGATAAATCATACCTTATATCGAAAATTTATGGACACTACTTGGTTACACCAAAACAGGGGGTGCACTTGCAGCAAGAATAATGTTAAGGGAAACCAATATATGGGGAAAAGTTTGATCGCACGACTCCTACGATAAGTAATGAAAGGTTCGAGAATCTCACACCCAAGAATAAGGAGGAAGAATAAGGGAGGAAGATATATCATCCCTTTAGAAGATTTAACAGAGGAGCGGTTTATGATACACTAGATTTTCCATTAAAAGTGGATCACATTAAACCACATGGTTTGACCAAGTAAAAGCATCCCGAGCCTTAGGAAAATTAATATAGGAGTTATGGGATTTGATTCGGCATTAAATCCCTTAAAACAAGGGCTCGAATGCATTTTACGTCAAAGAAAACTTTAAATCGGCGAAACTGGAAAAATCTGGAAATTTGGAAAAGGAATTATGAAATAGTTCTAGAAACACTGTTCATGAGACAGTAACCTTGAGACAGTAACTATGAGATGGTAACTATGAGACAGTAACTCTGAGAGGGTAACTATGAGACAGTAACTCTGAGACAGTAACTCTGAGACAGTAACTCTGAGACAGTAACTGTGAGACAGTAACTCTGAGACAATAACTATGAGACAATAACTCTGAGACAGTAACTGTGAGATAGTAACTCTAAGACAGTAACTATGAGACAGTAACTCTGAGACAGTAACTGTGAGACAGTAACTGTGAGACAGTAACTCTGAGACTGTAACTGTGAGACAGTAACTGTGAGACAGTAACTCTGAGAGAGTAACTCTGAGACAGTAATTGTGAGAGAGTAACTCTGAGACAGTAACTCTGAGACAGTAACTCTGAGACATTAACTGTGAGACAGTAACTGTGAGACAGCAACTCTGAGACAGTAACTCTAAGACAGTAACTGTGAGAAAGTAACTGTGAGACAGGAACTGTGAGACTTTAACTATGAGACAGTAACTCTGAGACAGTAACTGTGAGACAGTAACTCTGTGATAGTTACTAGGAGACAGTAACACTGAGAAAGTTACTTTGAGACAGTAACTCTAAGACAGAAACTCTGAGACAGTAACTATGGGACAATAACTCTGAGACAGTAACTGTGAGATAGTAACTCTGATACAGTAACTGTGAGACACTGTGACACTATTCATAAAACTGGAAACACTGCTCACATAACTAAAAATTTGGCAAAGTGTTAGGGATGAGTCACCTTGAACTCCCAGAACACCTTAACCACCAAATTTAAGAAAGGGAATGGACCAGAGTGGTCTGGGCCATTACACCTACCCTATACTCAACAGACCTTTCCTGTTGGGTTCCCTAAATGGATCGCCCTCCAGGTTGAGGGCTAGCTGATTAAATAAATTTTTTTAAAATTAAATTATTATTTCAAATATAAAAATATATATTGATATATAGGAATATAATAAATATGAATATATATATAGATATTAAATTTGTTTTTTATTTTTATTTGTTTAATATTTTTTAAAATATATTTTTTTATATTTATTTATATTTATTCATTTTTTTAAATTAAATTCTTATTTCATATATAAAAATATATATTGATATGTATAAAAGTATACTGATATATATGAAATATTGATATATATTAATATATATATTAATATATAAATATATACACTAATATATATTGACATATATTAATTAATAGTATAAATTAATTATATAAATATATAATTTATTATAAATAATATATATAGTAATAAATAGTAAATTAATTATTTAATTGAAAATTAATAAATTAGAAAAATAAAATATATATATATATAAATTTTTTATAATTAAATTCTTATTTCATATATAAATATATAAATTAATATATATAAATATATTTAATATATATGTATATATATATATATGTGTGTGAAATTTGTTTTTTTAAATTTTATTAGTTTAATATTATTTAAAATTTATTCATTTTTAATATTTATTTATATTTATTCATTTTTTATAATTAATTTTTTATTTCTTATATAAAAATATATTAATATTTATATATATAATATTTATATATATTAATATATATTAGTATATATATAATATTTATATATATTAATATATATTAGTATATATATATTAATATATATTAACATATATCAATAAATATTTTATTAACAATTTAATTATATATATATAATTTATTATATTTAATATATATATATATATAATAGTAAATAATATATTAATTATTTAATTAAAAACTAATAAATTAAAATATATTATATATATAAGTAAATAAGTAATACACTGTTTATAATTATTATAATTTCAAATATATATGTATAGTTATATTTATAAATACATATTTTCAATTCTTTTAATATATTTATAATTATATACATTTATATTTTTTATTTATTTATAATTATTTATAATTATATACAAATAATTTTTTTATTAACTATATTATTGAAATTAATTATATAGGTATTTATCATGGTTGATAAAGATATATCTTTATCAGTGCTCAAAAAGCACTGATAAAAGCCATCTTTATCAGTTCTAAAGTTTTAGCACTGATAAAGATAAATTGTATCAGTGATAGTTTAGCACTGATAAAGATGTTTTTTATAAGAGATTATTATTTTAGCGCTGATAAAACACCTCTTTATCAGTGTTTTTTGGACCCACTGATAAAATCCTCCCCGATCATTTAAATAGAACCCTAACCAAACCTATTTTACTTACGTCATTCAATCTCTCACGGAAGTTCATCTCTTCTACCACTCCCCCTCAATCTTCTCTCAGACAAATCAACTCCCAAATCTAAGGTATGTTATAATTTATTCTTCTCTATCGTTTATGTTCCATTGATCACCTCTTTCGCAAAACCACGTTATTATTTTCCTTTATTTCTTTCTTTCTGCCACCTCATCACCATTGTTGTCTTCACCCCGTGCCAACCATCGCGAATCATGTCTTCGGTGACCACCCTTTCCCCATCATCCACTCCCTTGGCTGACCGATATAGAAAACCTTACCCCTCTTCCTTCCTGACCGCCTCTCTTGGGAAGGGTTTAATATGTATTTTTGGATCCATATAAATTTTAATTTTTTAATTTTTTTATGTTGGATTTATATAGTTCTTTTCATATTTTATGTGAACACTTATTTTGAGATATTTCATTATTTTATGTTATAATATCATGTTAATTAAAATATATTCACATTCTACATCAATTATGTGATTTCCCATGAGAAATGGAATATTTTTTATGAATGTATTTGGAATGAAAATGAAGAATATGTTAGGAACATTTATATGATTCCATTAATAATTATTTATGTGTTATTGTATGATTTGTTTCTATTATGAATAATATTTGTATATATTTTCAATTTCTTAAAACTAATAATAACATGTTGGATATCAAATGTTTATTTTTAGCTAAATTACTCTTAAGAAGATGTAATAAATTATGATTCTAAATGTGAAATTATCAAAATAATGGCAATGAAATATAATTATAATAGATATCTAGAATTTGGAATTATAATAATAATGGGGAAGAATGAACATGTCTAATCCCCTTTTATCCTGGCACTTATTTTGTAACTGTTGAATATAATTTGACTCATTATGTTTTAATGTGTATATGGAAAATTATTTAAGGATTATTATAAGATGAAAACTAAAAGAAACAATGAAATTAAAGGTTTATAATTCATGTAGTGTAATTTGGGATGATTAATTCATCTTGTGAAATTATGGTCAGTGTTATCTTAGGAATATTATGTCGGGGAATATAATATAAGTTTTTTATCATAGATTTATATGGTTGCATTTAATTCATGAGATGATATTAAATTAAAAAATCAATTAAATAATTAAGTGTTGAGTTATTTATTAACACGATCTTATAGTAAAATTTAGTAGTGATATCTTGTATGATGTTGTAGTGTTTATTAGATCATGAATTAATTAGAATCATTTATCAATTATTTATTTATTTTTATATCTTATAACTCACTGTGATAATTCAATTACTTTTATTGTATGTGTTTTTCTACTTGATTGATTTCATGTGTGATTTTTTCTTTCTTGATGGGGCTGTCAATTCCTAGAGTGGTTTCAAGGAATTTTAGAGTGTTCTAATTCCTTTTTTTATTAGAATAAGACTCCTAGGATTGAAGGTGTTGTGAGTTTTCCTTTGTTAATATAGATATTGAGAAAATTATTTTTCAAGTTCATTTTCTTATCTAGTTACCTTAAATATGAGGGTAGACTAGAAAACATTTAGTCATGGTTTGAGGTGTGTGGGTATGTATAAGTTTAATCTTCTTATTTATATCATTATTTATTTTTATTAAGCTATGTACAAAATTTTAATATTATTTTGATATATTTTTTATCATTAGGAATGGTTTGAGTGTCACCCATAAATGTTCTAATTTAAAACACATTTATCTCAGACACATACATGTTTAAAAGATAGTGGAGGAATTTTATAAATTTTATTATAATCTCCCTTAACCATACATGTGGTATGAATTTTAATAATAATGAGTATAATCTTTTGGATATAATTCTGAAGGTTTTGACTACAAGATGCAGGAGATAACTTATAGTGATATGTGTCATTGTTAGAGGTGGGATCAAAATGTTTTTTATCTTAATGATGTGAAATCTATGGAAACATAATTTTTTGGATTTTTTATTAATGGAATGCTTTTGTGGTTTTTTTAAGGAAATTGAATAGTATGTTTTTATATCGTATGATATGAGAAATATACCTAAGATTGACAACTCTTCAATTTTTGTGGTATTTTTTGTGATTCCTATAATACATGTTCTAGAATAATCTAGAGAAAAAGTGGGAAACATGGAATATAACTTCACTTCTATCATCAATAACAACTTCATCCATTTGTTTCATGAAATTACAAGAACATTGACCTTGTGTAAAAATTCAGTGATCACATTACCATGTATGTTTTTAGGAAGGATATTTTTACCAATTTTTAGAAATCCAGGTCACGATTAAATTACAAGAAAGAACATGAATTTTGAAGGGAATCCTTCTATCAAATAATAAATAAATTTTGTTTTCCAAAATATTTATTACCACCTTTTTTCCCCACACAACATCAAATCGAGAACCTAGATCAACAACCACATGTTTATTGAAGGTTGTTTCTTTTTATATAACCCTTATGTAAAGTGATAAATTTCCAAGAATCATAACCAAAAGCATTAAAATGTTTTATTCCTGTTATTATAATTATATATAACTTTCTCCATTTATTATGATTATATTATATGTATTTAATTTTTTTTGCACAAAATTAATATCTTATGAAACTAATAGGATGAATGTGAATCAAAAATGGATGGATGATAATCATATGAAAAATGAGTATAAAGATATTGTTAAAGAGTTCTCCATGTTTATAGTAGACCATCTATACGACCCTTCTCAAATAATTTTTCCATGTTTACATTATTTTTATTCAAGATAAATTAGTTTAGAATAGTTGGAACAACATTTGCTTCATCGTGAAATTTATCAGAGCTATAAATGTTGGAATAAACATGGTAAAAACTAAATGTGCACACTTATTGGGATGATACCATGGTTTATGGTTCATTTGATTTGAATATCAGTGTAAATGATGGTGGATATCATATGGAAGAAATGAAAATGTAAATTGAATATAAACTTCATGATTTTCCACAAAAAAATCAGAAGTTAAATAGCTTTTCTAAGAGACCATTGTATACCGATTATACCAAACACACAATAGTATCAGTTGTATTGTCATTATATAATTTGAAAGATGACAGAGGATAGAGTGACATAATCTTTGTAGAACTAATTGGTTTACTACATGATATGCTACCAGAATAAAATTATCTTCCATGCCAAACATATTATTTTAAATAAATTTTATGTTCAATGGAATTGATCACTAAAAAATTCTTACTTGTCCAAATGATTTCACATTTTTTCCCAAGAACTATAAATCACTCATAAAATTCCCTAAGTATGGCATGAATTAATACAAGAAAGATGAATCATGTTCTTCAAAATATGTATGGTACATTCCTATCATTACATGATTTATAAGACTATATAGATGTTAGGAAACCATAAGACAATTGACATGGAATAAAGATACAAAAATTAAAGATATTAAACTACTTCATCTAGTAGAATATTCTTGGTGGGAAAAAATGATTATGAGTATATTCAATTTTGAAATGATCTAAGAAACATCCATCATGAATTATCTATAAATGGAATAAATCCTTTTGGTGTACATAGCAGTACTCCTAGTAAATTCCTAGTTATGTTGGTAAATTATAACTTGTCTCCATGGTTATGTATGAAGCAAAAATACATTATTTTTTCTCTTTTTATATCTTGAAAAAAAAACTCAATAATGATATTTATTTATATTTAGACCCATTGATTGAAGATCTAAATTTTTTTTGTGATACATGTGTTAAAATGTATGATGCTCATATAAGTGAAGAATTCACATTGAGGGAAATGTTGTATGTGACGAAAAATGACTTTCTTGTTTATGTAAACTTGTTAGGCTATAGAATTAAGGGAATGTTGGGGTTTCCAATTTGTGAAGAATGAACACACTCAGTTAAGTTGAAACATTCCTAAAAGATTTTGTTTTTAGTACATTGGAAATTTTTACCTCGTCGACATAAATATCGATCTTGGATGATAATATTTGATAGGAATAATGAACAAGGTACAAAACCGTATACACTAATGGGTAAAATATATTTAATATATTGAGGTGAAACATTTTTGAAAAAATATATGAAATCAAGTTAGAAAAAGAGATTAATTTTCATTAAACTGTTGTACTGGAATTTATTATACGTCAGACAATTTCTTGATGTTATGTATGTGGAAAAATATATATTTCATAAAGTTATTTTCACATTACTAAATATTCATATAAAAACAAAAGAAGGCATCAAGGATAGGTGGGACATGATTTACATGGGTATAAGGGATGATTTGGAATTAGTGAAGTTCAGAAAGATGACTTTTCTTCCTCTATCAGTTTACACTCTCTCCAGATAGGAAAAAATCTATTTTTCATTTTCTTTAATGGAGTAGAAGTTTTAGAGGGATATTAATAAAATATAAATAATGGTGTGTCAATGAATAATTTGAAGTTACATAGACTAAAATAACATGACTTTAATGTTTTAATATATTTTTTTATTCCCATCGCTTTACATTTAATTCAATCTAATAATTTATGACATGCATTAACCATACTCTACTTCTTTTTCAATGCCATATGAAGTAAATTAATAGATCTGTAGAAGTTTCCATTCATAAATACGGAGGTTTTAGTCATACTATGTGAATTAGATATGTTCTTCCCACCATCATTCTTTTAATAATGGTCCACCTAATGATTCACTCGGTTAGATAGGTTCAACTATGTGGGAATATCCATTATAGATGGATATACTCCATTGAATGGTATATAAATATTTTTAAAGTGTACATCAAGAAACAAAGTCATCCAAAAGGTTTTATTGTAGAATAATATATTGTTAAAGAAGATGCTAAATTCTGTACCAATTACCTATCAGATGTTGATAACATCAGTCTACCAAAGTCTCATCATAGTAGAAACCTTGTGTGAAAAGGGATTTTTGGATGAGATGCTATTAAAATTTATATTATAGAGTTAGTGAAGGATCACATTTATATTTTACATAATTTTGAATATATTTATCCATACATTAAAGCCCATAAATAAATTCATATACATTTTAATCCATCAAGGGTAAAAATATGGATATCAAATATACATAATCAATAGTTAATAAGATGGTTCCAAGATCATATTAATATGGAGTTATCTAAAAATCTGAATTCAATTGGAGAACGAACTTGATGGCTAGCCAGGGGACCAAATGATAATGTTATTACTTACACTAGTTTTGTAATTAATGTTTATATGTTCTATACAAAAGAACATAATGACCATAGTATGATGAAAGACAATGGAGTTACACTTGTGGCAGAAGCGATTCACATATCCAGTTCCAAGGATAAAGATCCAATTTATGTGAATATTTCATTTTTTGGCATCATCGAATTGATATACGAGTTGGATTATATAACATTTCACATACTAATTTTCCTTTACAAATGGGTTGACAATAAAAATGCAATGAAAGTTAATGAAATGAGCTTCATGACCGTTAATTTTATTGTAAAAGGGTATAAATATGAGATATTAATAATAGAATAACAAATAGTGCATTTATTTTATGTCTCATATCCAATAAACAAGAATTGGTCAATTTTCTTACTGGAGACTAAAACCAATGTAGGGTCTGATGAAAATTCAATTGAGGATGACCCCTTTCATTGGGATATCATAATCATTTCATAGAGTTCCCAATATAGACAATTTCTTGCACATTATAGGGGACCACAAATAGGGGATTTGGATTCATGATAGAGGATCCAAATACCTTCAACCTTTAAAATAAATAAATAGATTTCAATGATAAGGTTAAAGTGTTTTTTAATATATTATTATTTTTATCAAAATATTATTTGTTCTCTATTATATTAACATAATCTAAATTAAAGGTTTGACTACTCATGCAAACAATGACTTTCGAAGATGATGATATTATCAATCTTGGGTAAGAATAGGTAGTTAATGCTAAAAAATTAAAATTATTAGGGGATCATCAATATTTTTATGAAAAAAATAATGACATAAAATCAAAATGTTGACTAAAATTATCATATAAATAAGAAAAGTTATAAAATTTGAGGTCAGCTGGAATCATAGTGTCCAAACTATTGTCCCCACCAACTCAATGTTCATTTGTTATGTTGGGGTCACAATGAGAACCAATATGTAAATTGATATATATTAGTGGATCCATGTCTATCCTTAAATAAATGATACCCTTTAGGAAGATATTAAGGTAGTGTTACGATATACTTTCTCTATATTATTAAAAATTAAATAATGAAATTTTTATTTTCTTTTAATTATTCCTTAAATTTTTCATTTATTTTAGATGATTTTCATAAGAAATATATCTTAAGGTAAGTTTTATATCCCATAGATTCTTCCAGACACTTCTTAGCAAGTTTCATCTTAGGGATACTCAGGGGAATGTAAAGCTCCACCCACCAGTTAGTTATGCACACAATACAAACTAAGACACATAGAATTATTTCATCATAAATCTTAATGATAGATCATTACAGGTGCATTGAATCTGATAATATATTATTTGAAATTATTTATTTTATCTAATTTGATTCAAAAAAATTAATTTATGAAACAACAAAGGACTGTTGAAAATAAAAAATGTGCATCAAAACTAATGTACCCCTATCACAAAGAAAGTATGGGGTATGCTTCACTAGAGAAGAAAATGTTATGTAGTTTAAATCAATAATAAATGTTTTATGTCATATGAAATAACATTTGTTCCTTTTTTATTTTCATATTTATGAATCAAAATCTGAACCCACTTCTATCTCACATCATGTGCTATGGAAGGAGGCCCACGTAAATAAGGAGGGTAAACTAGTTGATGAAAATAAAAAAGTAGTATGAGAATCATGTGTAAGTATGACATAATAGTAATTATTTATAAATTATAATAGTATTACATAAAAATATCTATTTATATTAAAATGTTTTTTATATGGTTTAGATAAATGAATTTGTATCGATTGTACCTGAAGAAAAACTACTTTTAGTAGCTTTGAAGCTACTAGAATAATATGGTCATGTTAGTGGTGTAGGTTTTGGAGTGTCACCTTGAACATATTTTGAGAAGAAAAAACAACAAGAAGATACATATCAGACGATGAAAGTATTAAAGGTGAAAAGAGATGTTTTTCAAGACATTATTGTCTGATCTAATTTGGTAAACCAACATATGTGAAAGGATCAAAGAGAACCGAAAGTGGAACAAAGATCATCACATGAACAACAAAATTTCCATACTAGCAATAAGGCTATTAATTCCCCTCAACTACATAACTTACCTGAAGTAATCAATTTTTCTGTTAGTCTTTCTCCTAAATGTGAATCAAAGAGCTTCTAATAAATTTATAATACTAATATTCTAGAGGGAAAAGTTGTATGTGATTTTTTTTCTATCAACACCCATAAACCACCTTGTTATGAGGGGTATGATGTATAATATCCCAGGATACATGATAAAAAACCCCAAAATATTACATGATATTGGAGATTTAAGTAGCTCAATAGTCGTGCATTGAGTTTCCTATTCCACCTGAAGATCTAGATATTACAACCACAACCACAAAATAGGATTTTATCAGCGCTAAAAAGGTCCTTTATCAGCGCTAAAAAAGTGTTGTTAATCAATCCTCTATTAAAGGGGGTACCCTTTATCAATTCTCTTCTTAGCGCTGATAAAGTCCCTATTTATCAATGCTTTAACTAGCACTGATAAAGGCTTCCCTGTCTGGGCATTCTGTTTATATAAAAGAACACCCAACAACCTGAAAAAAAAACAACTAACCAAAATAATCAAACCAGCAAAAATAATCTGCACAAACCAATAAAAAACTGCTAAAAATAACCACTCATAGTATGTATATACAAAAGAACCACATACATGATGCAAATGATGAAAATACAAGCAACACACATAAAATTTTGGAAAATAATGCTATATACATTTAATTGACATCATGAATAGAAAAATATTCACTCATGTTATATACCAAAAAAACACTTCTATATACATTTTGAACAATGTTTTATAAAATTACATTTACAAATATCCAATAAACAGTTAAAAACATTAATGTTTTCTCTTTTGATGTCTATGGTCCCCTCTAAAAAATGTCCTCCGATGGGTGGTAATAGTCCCCAAACAAATCATCCCAACTCTAGAAAAGGTTTCCACCAATATAAAAAACAAATATTATGTTAGTAATACTATAAAGAAATAAATTAAACATTAATATGAAGAATACATTAAAAAATGTCAATTTTTAATAAAAATGACACATTTAGAGTCATATCGGTGACACAGTGTATAATATTGAGGTGGGGTTGATTCCTACACATCAAAAACGACTGATGAATAGTTTTACTAAAGTATCAAAACAATAATAATGCATTTACTCAGTTTTTAGTATGTCAGTTGTGTTTTTTTACTAAAATTCCATTTAAAACCGAAAACATGAAATTTGAGTCATACTAGTCACATCGTGCGTCGGTTTGATTTGAAACTGCTTCATACATGTCACAAAGGACTTATAAATCTCTATCCTTAAATTGGAAGACAATTAGAGTGTGTTTTCTTATTTTTTAGTGAGTGACACGTTTTGAGTTAAAATGCCAATTTTAAACTAATAGCGGACACTTTTAGTCATACCAGTCACAATGTTCATCATATTGATGTGGGGTTTATTCCTAGACATCACAACTGAATCATGGATCATTTTCCTAAAGTATCAAAAAAATAAAAATTTATTTGATCAGCTTTTAGAATGTCAGTTTTTTTTACTTGAATTAATGTCAATTTTAAATAACAAGACACATTTGAAGTCATATCGGTGACACCGTGCATCAGATTGAGGTGGGGTTGATTCCTACACATCAAAAATAACTGATGGATAATTTTTCTAAAGTATCAAAACAATAGGAATGCATTTCCTCGGTTTTCATAATGCCAGTTGTGTTTTTTTACTAAAATGTCATTTCAAACTAAAATCATGTAATTTGAGTCATATCGGTCATATCGTGCATCGGTTTGACATGAGACTGCTTCATCCATATCAAAAAGGACTTAATAATCACTTTCCTGAATTTTTAATACAATCGGAGCATGTTTTCTTGGTTTTTAGTGAGTGACATGTTTTGAGTTAAAATGTCAATTTTAAATTGATAGCGGAAACTTTTAGCCAGGCCGGTCACACTGTTCATCGGATTGAGGTGGGTTTGATTCCTACACATTAAAAATGGTTGATGGATTGTTTTACTAAAGTATCAAAACAATATTAATGTGTTTTCTCAGTTTTTAGTATGTTAGTTGTGTTTTTTTCTTGAATTAATGATAATTTTAAATAATAAGACACATTTGGAGTCATACTGGTGACATTGTGCGTCGGATTGAGGTGGGGTTGATTTCTACACATCAAAAATGAATAATGGATCATTTTACTAAATTATCAAAATAATCATAATTCATTTCCTCAGTTTTCAGTATGTTAGTTTGGTTTTTTTACTAAAATGCCATTTCAAACCGAAAACATGCAATTTGAGTCACACTGGTCGTATCATGTGTTAGTTTGACATAAGAATTCTTCATACATGACATAATGGACTTAAAAAATTTTGACCTTAATTTGGAAGACAATCAAAGAGTTTTTTCTTTGTTTTCAGGGAGTGACATGTTTTGAACTAAAATGTCAATTTTAAACTGATAACAGACACTTTTAGTCACACGTGTCACACTATTCATCGGATTGATGTGGGGTTGATTTCTATACATCACAATTGACTCATGGATTATTGTCCTAAAGTATCAAAATAATACAAATGCGTTTTCTCAGTTTTCAGTATGTCAGTTGTGTTTTTTTACTTGAATTAATTTCAATTTTAAATAAAAAGACACATTTGGAGTCATACCAGTGACATTGTGCATCAGATTAAGGTGGGTTTGATCCCTACATGTCACAAATGACAGATGTATCATTGTCCTAAAGTATCAAAACAATTTTAATGCATTTACTTGGTTTTCAGTATGTCAGTTGTGTTTTTTTACTAAATCAGTTGCATGTTGATTGGTTTTTTAAAAGAAATTGGTGGTCCTCATTTACAGGGTATGTGTGTTGTTTATAGACCACAAAAGATAACAAGTATCTAGAAGGGGTTTTCCCATCCCTTTAGTTTGTTGTAAAATCTTTGATCCATGTACGGTTGACACAGAATAACATCCTTCTTTTGCAGCATATCTTTAGTCGGCCTAGTGAAGAACCAACTGTCGTATATTTTGGACCTCTAAATGAATATATGACAGTTGGTTATTCACCAGGTCAACTAAAGAGTGGAGTAATCTTCTGTGCTTGTTATGTCTCAAGATGTCACAACAAACTCAAGGTATGGGGAAACCCCTTATGGATACTCATTATCTTTTGTGGTCTATCAACAACGCACATACCCTATAAATGAGGATCACCAATTTCTTTTAAAAACCTAATCAACATGTAATTCATTTAGTGCACAAACAAGGAACACCAACGACCATGATTTTCTGTGGGGTGTTTATCCCATACAAATCACAAAATTACCATCAAACAAAGAGAAAGATAAGGTAGAAAAGATTATTAAAGTAAAAATTATTTGAGAAGTTTACCATCTTCATTGTATATTTGTACATTCTTTCATCATGTATGTTGCCCATTAATTTCTAAGCATATCTATATTGTCTTATGAATATGACTATTTTCAGCAGTCATGGTAGTACTGAAAAAATATAAATACAAAAAGGATTAATAATTATTTTAAATTAAATAGCAATTATATTTAAAAATACCTCTTCAGGGATGTTGGTTTGTTCATAGAATATGATCTATTTCATAAATTTACAAACATAATAACCATAGTCTTTATCGTTTGTTGGTTTTGAGAACTTATGAAACATTGAGAAAAATAATTAATTTTTTTATATGTGTTTGGATAGTGAAATATTATTATATATACCCTGATACTTATCCATTCATAGTACTTGTCAGGTTTCTTGTTTTTTCCCCTGGCCTCATTCCATGATGTAGACGATATTTACGCACCACCCTATTATAATAGAATCCTCATTAAAAGATAATATAAATTATATAACTAGATGTTTAGTTCTAAAATGTTGGATGTAATGTATTACAAATTTACAAACGCCATCATTTGTGGTGGGTTTTTTATATATCCATGCATTTAATCCAGAAAATAAATCTTTAGAGTATCCAAATTGACTTCAATTCACATCCAATGCTGCCTAAGAACATAAAAAGGAATAATTATTGAAATAAATTAAAATATATTTGATATGAATAAATTGTATAGTTTTACCCCTGAATCGTTGGTATTAAGAAAAGTATGTCATCCTTAATTTTTCTGTTAAACGATTTGAGCAGTCCTGCCACTATTTCACCATGTTTATTGGATGTTATGTCTTCTTGTTCTATAGAGGTGACGTGAGGACTAATGAGTCCAAATTTTTGTTCATGGGGAAATATATTAAATTGTTTTTCATATATTCACCTGCAAAAAATATGAAATGTATTTAGTTATAATTATCATATTATATCATCTTTTGGAAAATTAAATCATAAAAACATGCCTCATGTAAACATTTACAACTGATCCCCCTAACCAATCATAGTCAGGGATTTTATTTGCACACTCAACACCAATGAATTATGCATCTTCCCCTGCATACATATTTTCTTCAAAATCAATTATGTAATTACCACCATCTTTTAACTTCGTATCCACATGATCCTTCAATGATAATAAATGTGGATATAACACGAGAGGGGTTAAGGTGTTTTGGGTAGATCTTTTTGATCAGTTGGTTGATCCTTAAGATGGTTTTGAATCAGTCTTTCATTTCACTCCCTTCACTTTGTCCATCTTTAATAACATGCACTGGTTTAGACCTTTTTTCATTAAATGTTTAAGGTTTAGCTTGAAAATTAAATTGGAAATGAATACCTCATTATTGACATGTTTTTTTACAAGATGTGATGGCCATGTGATGAATGTTCCTAGAGATTGTTCAACTGTATGAATATATACATCATCAATAAGAATAGGTAGCTCGGTGCTCAGCTCTAGGGCTACAGTAATTGACACTCTGACATGATCTTTCAGAAGTGGTTTGTTGTTCAGCATGTCATTCTGGATATTGAACACTATATCCCTCTCTACATGGTGATGTTTGGGTGTTGATAGATATAAATCATAGTCATTTTTCACCCTGTAGAATATCAATATAGGGAATGTATCAGTGACTAATGTCTATCTAATTCACATTTCATAGAAAAAATTATTATAAAATTGACTACCTCGGTTAAGAATTGTTTTTGAGGGAAACGACTCACCTCAAAAATGGTGGGGGTGGGGTGGGATCTTCACATGTGGGTTTTTCTTGAGTTGTTTCTTCTCTTTACCCCCTCCCCCATAAAACTTGCTACCATCTCTCTCTGGTATTGCAATTCTTCTTGAAACTTAGCTAATGTTTCTCTCATATTTTTCATTTCCTCTGTTTTATCCTCCACTTGTTTTTTTTCTCAAAATATGTTTTGGGTGTCACCCCAAAACTCGCACCTCTGACACGACCATACTTTTCTGGATGCTTAAAGTCTACTAGAAGTATTCCTGCATCTGATGTGGGTGTTTTTTATTCTTATGACTATGTCAGATAAAAAATATAGGAAAATAAGCAATCATTATTATGTAATAGCGATTTAAATCAAAAAAATTTTTTATTATGTCATACTTACACATGTTTCCCACACTTTTTGTGTGTTTTCATCTATTAGTTTTCCATCTTTAGTTACGCATGCCTCCTTCCAAAGCACATGGCATGGGATGGAAGTGGCTGTGGATTTGGACTCTTCAAGCTGCATATAAACAAAATAACATAGTTATTGTGTTGTTTTATGTCACATAAAAGTATTATGGTATATTTAAAATATGCACCAATTTTTTTTCAAGTGATGCATACCCCATCCTTTCTTTATGATAGGGGTATGCTGTTTTTGATTCCCGTTGTTTATTTTCAGCACTCAGTTGTTGTTTCATAAATAAAATACTGTCAATCAAAGTGATGAATACACATACCGTCAAACAACGTATTACCAAACACAATATACCTGAAAAGACTACTTCTCACACTGACTAATAAACGCATCCCATAATGCTAGGGTTATCAAGTGTGCATAAATAAGATGTGGGTGCAGTTTTATTTTCCCTTCAACATCTTTATGATGATATTTCATTAAAAGTGTGTGAAAACCCCTGTGAATCCTTCCATAAACCCTTAAGATGTAGTCTTTGTGCAAGTTATCTACTATAAATGCACTCTACAAGAGATGATGAAGTGTAAGTCAATGTTTCATTATTTAATTTTTAGTAAATTAAAAAAATGATATCATAATGTTACTGTAATATCTACCCACATCAGTGTCTTGATCTCATCCAAAACATGGTTCCATAAAGTTACATCAATTGTCATGCGTTTCCAAGTGATGATTGTAATGTAACTAATGAACATGGAATTGTTGTGGTTAACATGTTGACCCCACTTATTCCATCCAATCTTGTATTTTATTCCTTTCTCTTTAGCCTTGATATTTTTTGCAAATACTTTTAAACTACCGTGCTCCAATCTTTTCCACATTGCCAGTGTTTTGTCACCTTTAATTTCCTTTGATCCAACATCATAAATATGTTTCTATGGATCTGGAGGGATAGCATCAGCATGTGTAGATGGTGGTTGTACCTCTGCATAGCGAGAAACAACTGGTTGAGAAACATTTTTTTCATCTGCACTACGAGTAGCAGCAGGTTGAGAAACCTATTGTGCCTAGGGATTGGGAGAATCATCACGTGAAGAAGTCATTATCTGAAAAAAAATGTTTAACATTTAATTTAGATAACATAAAAGAAACAATGAATGGTTATTAACATAAGGCAATAGGTTGATAAACCTATTTTTCGTATGCACTGCGAGCAGCAGCATGTTGAGAAACCTGTTGTGCCTAGGGATTGGGAGCATCATCACATACAGAAGTCATTATCTAAAAAATTGGTTTAACATTTAATT
The DNA here is from genome assembly GCA_963277665.1 of Viscum album. Lineage (NCBI taxonomy): Eukaryota > Viridiplantae > Streptophyta > Magnoliopsida > Santalales > Viscaceae > Viscum > Viscum album. Next base: position 1,896,774,621 of record OY728119.1, read on the forward strand.
TAGATAACATAAAATCAACAACGAATATATATTAACATAAGGCAACAGGTTGAGAAATCTTTTGTTCATCTGCACTGCGAGCCACAGCAGGTTGAGAAACTTGTTGCGCCTGGGGATTGGGAGCATCATCATGTGAAGAATTCATTATCTGGAAAAGTGGTTTAACATTTAATTTAGATAACATAAAAGTAGTAGTGAATAGATATTAACATAAAGTAACATGATGTATATTAGAAAAAAAATATATAACCTGATTATTGAGCTCTCGCGTTTTTTAAAGGTTGAAGGGATTTGACCCCTCTATCGACTATTCAAATCCCTTTATTGTGGTCTCCTCTGACATATAAAACACCATCTATACTAAGACCGATATAAAATGATTGCAAAGTCCCAATGAAAGGGTCATCCTCCTTTTAATTTTCATATGAATCTTCAGTTATTTTGGTCGATAATAGAATAATTGACCAGTTTTGGTTTGAAGGATCTGGAATATAAAATAATTTTACTGTATGTGATGCCATTATAAACGGTTCATCTTTGTACCCTTCCTTACTAAAATCAACTTTCAAAAATTCCAACTCATCTATTTTAATATCACTTCTGTTATCAACCCAATTTCATTGAAAAATTGACACTTAGAATGTTGTATAATCCAACTCCCATATTTTTTTGATGATGCCAAAATATGACATATTCGCGTAAATTGGATTTCTATCCTTAGCACCAGAAACATGCATTGCTTCAGCCACAAGTGTAACTCCACTATTATTTCTGGTACTGTCTTAATCATGTTCATTAGTATAGAATGTATAATCATTAATTACATAAGCATTTTAAGATAATACGTACACACTTGGTCCTCAGGCTAGCCATCAAAGTCGTTCTGAAATTGAGTCTGGATTTTCATTTGACTCCTTAAAAATATGGTCCTAAACCCATCCTATAAACTGTTGATTAGGTTTATTTGATATCCATTTTTCAACTCTTGATAGATTCTAATGCCTAATAATTTCTTTTTGGGTTTCAATATATGGGTCAATGTCCAAACTATTATGAAAAACATAAAGGTGTGCCTACTCCCGATTTGTAATATTGATTGTGATGACCTCCTTTCCAAAAATTCCTTTACTCGCAAGTCACCCAGTGTGATGATATTTTGTTAGAAAAATTCTTTGCACACCAGATAGGTATTCGGTACAAAATTCAGCGGCTTCCTCAACAATATATCATTCCGCAATACAACCCTATGTCTGACTTTGATTTTTGACATACCCTTTCAAAATCTTCATATACCATTCAATGGGGTACATCCATCTATAGGGCATAGGACCACATAGCTGAATCTCTCTCACCAATTGAACCATCAAATGAACCATCATATCAAATAATGTCAGTGGGAAAAACATTTCCAATTCACATAATATGATGACAATTTCTCTTTCCATAGTCATCAATTTCCCCAGGTCTATAACTTTGATACATATAGCTTTGAAGAAGAAATATATCTTTGTTAATGTATGATAGACATTCTTGGGAAAATGCAATGTAAACCTATAGGAATTATATCTTTCATCAAAACATGGCAGTCATGTGATTTCAGACCTTTTAACTTTAAATCGTGCATTGACACAATGTTCTTGATATTCGATGAATACCCCTCTGGAACTTTTACGTCATTAAAGAAGTTGTAAAACTAATATCTCTCCTGCATAGAAAGAGTATAATCAGTAGGAGGAAGAAATTTTCATTTTTTTTCCCTTCATTGGTGCCAAATATTCTCGTATTATCATGTCAACCATGTCTAACCTAGCCTTAATTCCATCCTTTGTTTTACCGAGTTCATTTAACAACGTGCCGATGAAAATATCACTTACATTTTTTTCAACATGCATAACATAAATAAAATGTCTGACATACAGAAAATTCCAGTATGGTAATTAAAAAAAACTTATTTCTTTTTCCAATCGGTTTTCATAAGGTTTTTCGAAAGCGGTTTACCAAAAGTAGTGTCCACATATTTAACTTTCTCAAATAGTTGATCACCTATTAGTGGAGATAGTGGTGTACGTTATTCTAAACTTCCATCAAATGATGTCGTCCAAGATTGGTACTTATGTCATCAGGGTAGAAATCTGTGATGTCTTAGAAACACAGTTTTCAATGAATGTTTCAACCTAATTGATTGTGTACCTTGTTCACATATGGGACACCCAAGAGTTACGGTAATGCTATATCTTGAAAATTTTCCATAAGCATGAAGGTCATTTATCATCCTTCATGGCTCTCAACATGAAATCTTCATTTCTGTAAGAAACATACATTGTAACACCTAAATCCCAAAATAATTTCAAATCCTTGATCAATGGAGCCAAATAGACATCAATATCATTACCTGGTTGTTTTTGTCTTGATATAAGCATAGATAACATGATGTTTTTTCATTTCATGCATAACCATGGTGGAAAGTTATAATTTACCAACATAACAGGCCATGTACTGTGAGTGCTACTTGGAAAACCAAAAGGATTCACTCCATCTGTAGATAATGCAAGACAAAGGTTTCTCTGCTCGTTTCCAAATTTAGGATACTCATGATCAATTCTCTTCCACTGAGGAGAGTCTTCCGTATTTCATAGTTTTCCATCTTTATTTCTTCTGTATGTGTGACACTTCAATTGCTTTGCAGTATTCTCACTTCCATATAGGTTCCTAAACCTTGAAATGATTGGAAAGTACCATGAAACTTTCATAGGACCAGATTCATCTTTCTTGTATTGAGAAGCACCACACTTTGGGAATTCTCTAAGTGATTTGTGGTCCTTACAAAACGGTATATAGTCATTCAAGAAAGTGTGTATTCTTTTAGAGATCATACCCATCGAGCGTAGCATTTGTTTCGTGTCGCATGTTAGGCTCGGGAGCTCATTATCTTTTGGGAGCATATCATTCAAGAGAGAAAGTAATTATATAAAACTGGTTTCACTCTATCCATTTCCTGCTTTCAAATTATACAACTTTAGTATGGCTAACAATGTTGTATATTTAGTGCAACCATCATACAATGGCGTCTTTGCACACTGTTTAACTGCTCAAACAATTTTGGGAAATCAAGAATTTCATCTTCAATTGTCCTTGTCATTTCCTTAATACGATCTTCATCATCATACACATATGTAATAATGTCCTTGATACGTTCTTATTCATTGTCCATGCTTTCAATCATATCAAATGATCCATAAAACGCAGTGTTATTTTAGGCACTAGCTACATTCTCTTTTTCCTCATGTTTATTCCAAAATTTATAACTATGATGTATTCTGTGACAGATCAATTGTTCTTCCAACTCCTCTGGACTAACTGTCTTGAATAACAATAGTGTAAACACGGACAAAGGATTTGAGAAGGATCATATGCATGATATTTTTCAAACTTGATGAACTTTTTCTCTCTATGTTTATACTCTTTTTCCAGACGATTGACATCCATCCATTCTTTATTCATATGTATCCTATTTGATTCAGGGATATTAATATTTAAAAAAATAAATACACAAGACATTAATATAAAAATCAACCAAGGCCAAAAAGGTTATATATTTTAAATCTCCTTTCAAAACTATTTATAAAATCACTATTGAAATCACATTAAAAAACCAACCATTTACACAAATTCCTATTTAAAATAACAAACCCTTTTTAAAATAAACCAATTAGTTCCAAACATCCTTTCTCAAAACCCCAATTCTTTCTCAAAATCCCAATCCTTGGGATAGTGCCATTGAATAAATTTTGTTGTGAAAAAATCCCAAAACATGGACTCATGTAGTTGAGAATGAACCATAGACTCCCACCACACTCAATTAGGTCCTTCAAATAAATAACTAATGACCTTTAAACTTTAATCAACAGGATTTTCCATTGAATTTATGTCTCCCACAATTCTCTACATCCACTCTATTTCTTCAATAGAACCTCAATAATTGTGGAAAGAAGGTGGTCAATGATTATAAAAGACTTGGATGGGGTCTAAGTGCATGGATTATTGTGTCTCCACCACTTTATCTTGAGTCTGGGTGGAGTAAAAAAGTAAGGAAACCACTTCTAAGAAATGAGATAAAATTTCCCTGAATATCTGCCCAATGAACGAACCTTCCACTCTTTTTTGAAGACTCTATGGAAGGTACACTCTAAATAATATGAAATATAAGCTTGATCAATTCACATTTCAAAAACTAAACCATACAACCTCACTATAAACCAAATAAAATCCAAAATACAACTCAACCAAGAAAAAAACTTATATAACCCCTTTTTCAAAATCTTACACATTTTTAAAATAATCCACAACTTTAAACCATTTCATCTTGTTTTGAAAAGATTAGACTCTAAATGAAAACAAGGATCCCACTTAAATTCCTTAAAATTCCCTATTTTTTCAAAATAATCTATAAATATCATCTTAAAACCATTTGATTTTGGAATGAAAATATCAAGTTAATATCATTTTATAAACAACCCGCAATACCTGGCTTTTGAATGAGAAAATTTCTTAAAAATCCTCTTTTATATAAAAAACATTTCATAAAATTATTTCTTTATTACACACAAAAAATTATAAAACAAATGTTTACATTCAAAACATGATAATGGGTGTAGGGATATAAAATATTGTCATTGGTATCAAGATATTAGGTTTCTCATGGATGACTTATTGACTCGTTAGAGGGGGATAATGGGGGCATGGATATAAAATGGTGAATCTGGGATGGAATGATGATGAGTGTTGGGATATAGAATGAATTATCAATGGTGATTGGACATGTAAATAGGTAGATATCCATGAATCATAAAGTGGTGCACCCCAATCCGATGGTATGTGTAAGGATTTGATGATTATTCAGGTGATGGTTTGAGTTGGGGTGAGATGTTTACTATGTTAATGGTAAGAGTTAGAAAATTTTACTTTAAAACCAAACCCATAATGGTTTTAAAAAACATTTCAAAAGGAATCAATTTTCAAGTATTTCATTTAAAAAAACTCCTTTCCCTTTATAAAACATTAACTCACACACCCAAACATGGGTAAAGAATAAGGGAAATAATAAAAAAATTTAAATCCATAGAGATTCATAAAAAAATTAATAACCATATAAATCATGTCTCACCCCCATGATGCTCGCTCATAAAACATCAAAGTAAGCACCCAAAAGAAATTGAAAACTCAAATTCCAAAAATTATAAATAAGCATAACATAAAGTAAAAACCATGAGGTAACACATGAGGAACTAATGGTGTAAGTTTATTTTTGACGTGAAAAGGTGGAACATATTATCGATAGGTTATTGATAACATAACTCATCTCTTAAATCAATCTCGCATAGAATCATCAGAGAAAAATATTATAGCTAGGTGTTACATACAACTAGGGGTTATTATTTATGTTATTACACTCAACTAAAAAGGAAGCATCCTCAAACATTCACTTAGTAGCCTAGTTTCTTCATGTCACAACTAAAAATAGGTGGCTACCATCAAGCTAATTCCATCATGTGACTAGAATGCCACCATAAGTCATGACACATTACCATCAAATAAAAAACCAACCTCTAATACACCCCCTCAAATAATAATCCCTAACCCAAACATATAAAATGAATCATAATTCATATACACAAGCATATTCTCTTAAGAATAAATGATGGGACACCACCCTAAGGCATGACACATTACCATCAAATAAACAACTAACCTCTAATATACCCCCTCCAATAATAATCCCTAACCCAAACATATAAAAATGAATCATAATTCATATACACAAGCATATACTCTTAAGAATAAACGATGGGTGATAAAAAGATAAACTAGGTTGTAAAAAATATCCAAATAAATAGAATCTCATAATGTGTAAACCGGTCCTTATCTTTTAAAAACATGCATGGAATGACATGAAAATTTACCATTTACAAAATCATCTCAATCTACCCTTTAGAATATTTTTTAACAAAACACTTTTGAAAACTCAAATGGGAACTCACTCTTTCCTTTAAATCATATTGGAAAACATTCAATGAACATAATGATTTTCAAAATAAAATTCACATGGGATAACACCCCTATTAAACAAAAAATAAAATCCAAAACCAATAAACTGAAAGATTAATATACCTCCTATGGAGAGGCGTGGCGGAGGAGAGCCACTGGTGGAGGAGTCGGCGACGAATCTCGGTTCGCGGTGGAGGAGAGTTGTGCGGAAAAGCTCGGTTCGTGGCGGCGAAGGAGTCGATGGCCAAGGAGGAGGAGGAGGCAGGAGAGGAGGGAGGAGAGGAGGGGGCAATAGTGGGGGAAAGGGCGGCGACAGTAGCGGAGACAGCGGTGACAGCAGCAACGGCAGGGATCGGCTTCCATGAGAGCTTGAGGGTACACGGAAGGAGGAGAAAGTTAGGGTTAATTTATAAAACCCGGTGACAATTTTATCAGTGCTAAATAAAAAGTGTTGATAAAAGTATGTTTTATCAACACTAAAATTGAAAGTGCTGATAAAACAAGCCTTTATCAGTGCTTTTTTAGCGTTGATAAAGGCTCGTCTTTATCAGTGCTAAAAAACATTGATAAAATAATGTTTTGTCAGCGCTACAATTTAAAGTGCTAATAAAACATGTCTTTATCAATGCTTGTTTAGCGCTGATAAAGGCCAATATTTATCAAAACTAAAAAAGTGCTGATAAATTGATGTTTTTTTGGTGTTTTTTTAATTAATGCTGATAAAGCATACAATTTATTTATAATTATAAAATTATAACCAATATATTTATTATATTTATAATTTTATAAATATATATAATTAATATATTTATCATAATTTAATAATTTAAATTGTAATTAAATATATATATATATATATTTATTTATTTATGGTGTTTGTGTATAAATTATAATTATATATATATATATATATAATTTAATAATTTAAATTATAATTAAATGTATATAAATATAAATTGATATATTATTTTTAATTTTAATTTCATGAGTATTTAAATATATATATATATATATATATATATGTGTGTTTATGTATATATTCATTAAAGACATATATTTATAAATAAATATATTCAGAAGGTATTCATAAATATATATTTATCATTTGAAAAAAATATTTTTTAATTTTATAATTATTTAAAAATATTTATATTTAATTATTTATATATAATTTTAATTATATTTAATATATTAAAAAGTAAATAATTGTATATGAATAAATATTTATATTTTTAAATATAATAAATACATTTATTGTTTATTTAAATATATTTATCGTGATTTTAAGTATTTATGAGAAGATAATGCTTCATATATATAGAAAATGAATGAATACACCAAGTATATATAACACTGTAGTATATATAGCCAACATTAGGGAAAAAAATAAACATATATTCATGAGAAGAACGTACGCATCAATTGACAAATTCATTTGGAAACATAAATTTATTTAAATATATATATATATTTAATAAGTATTAGTATATATATATTAAAAATTATTTATATATAATATTATAAACATATAGTATAATATTAATATATAATAAATATATAACTAAAACTAATAAACATAATAAACATAAATAAAACATAAACATAATAAACATGTGTTTTTATTTAATGTATACATATAAATATTATTTTTGAATATAATTAAAATATTTTTTTATAAATTAATAATATTTTCTATTAAAAACTTTTATCAGTGCTATTATTAGTGCTGATAAAGTCTCCTTTTTATTAGTTCTTTTTGTTAGCGCTGATGAAGGGGGGCTTTATCAGCACTAATATTAGCGCTGATAAAGGGTAGATTTATCAACGCTTTTTTCTAATGCTGATAAAAGTCTCCATTTTATCAATGCTTTTTTATTAGTACTGATAAAACCTGAGCGCTTCCCTTTCCCACATTTGTGGTAGTGAACACTTAATGATGTAATTGGAACTTTCGTAGCATGGAATACTGATCTTATAAAGGTATGTGAGGTATGTCCTTAACAATTTTTTTCAAAGGAAAAACCTGTAATAGTTGATGAAAATAGGTATGAAGTGAGGTATGGTATTACATATGGATAAAACAATGGGGAAACAAAATATTTGATCAAGAAAATCTAGTGAATCAATCAAGAAAATAAAAGAAAATTCTGGGAGTACCTTCTCCCCACCAGTTGCACTGTATCATATATTAACTTTATAGGTTTATGTAAATTCCACTTCCAAAGATGGAGATATGTCCTACATTAAATATGAAGAAGAAAATTTTGGAAATTTCAATACATATGTGGTCAGTCTGGAGAGTATAAATGAGATTCTCAAGTTTGAATGGTTGAGAGTCTCATTTGTAAATAGATACATGAGGTAAATTTTCGTAATCTGTATATCTATAAAATGATCTATTGTGTTCATTAAAGTTAACAACTATTCATATTTTCTATAGGAATTTATATTAATACTATATAAAGGGAAATCTTTGTGAATAATGATTTGGATTCACTAATCCCCATATCGTTTCTACAAAAGAAATTTCTTTATATGTGAAGGAAATTGGTAAGAAAAAAGATGAACTAAGAAATTTGTTTGAGAAGAAAATAATAAAAGATATACTCATCTTTATGAATACAATGGAGGGGTAAAACTCTATAGTCTAATCATATAAAAAATATATATATTTTTCATTATTTTTTTTTTGTTTTTTAGGAAGCACTGGATATGAATCACAATCAATTTGGATACCACAAATATTTATTTTTTGGATCCAATACATGGATTTCCATAAAACTGACCACACGTGATGTATATTGTGAATTTTTAATTCAATGTAATCAATATTTTATTTATAAAAAATTAATTATATGTCTTATTTGGTGTTTTAATGAGAATTTTATCATGATAGGGAGATCTATAAATATAGTATGAATCATGGTATGAGGTCAGTCACTGAACATAAGAAACCTTTGGATTTATTAAACTGGAAATAGATTAAGGTATATATAGAAATATTAAATATCAAAACTTATTTCAAAAAAATTTATTTTTTTTCAATAATTCAGCAGTGTCTGAATCCAAATAAAAGAAATGGTTATGGATATTTTTTTTGGAAATTGATGAAAGATATCATATACCATCAAAAGACTAGTTTCCCCAAACAGGTAACTTCTGAAGGCAATTACAATTTCAATAAAAATATTTCTTAATCATTTGTTTGTCTATATTTTATCATTACTACCAAGATTTTCATCAATCTACATACTAAAAAGGAGTAAATTTTTTAGAGATTATTGGGCAGAGTGCATGGTGTCAAAATGTTTTCTAACATAAAATTTAGGTGATTATGTATTATGTTTGGGATCTAGTATGGTATATGACCTTAGAAATATATTTTGGATGTGAATAATTAGTATTGAAATTCTTATATATTATTTTTGATATGTTTATCAATAATAAGTATAATGGAGGAAATCAATTTGTTTAGAAACAAATGGGTCGAATACATGGTGTTAGAATATATACAGACATCATAAAGAGGTGACTTACTTCTACTTATTTAGTTAATTTTATCATTATTGTATCTACTTTTTAGTTAATTTATTTATTTATTTTATCTAATAATTATTTTTTTTAAATTACACATTAGTTTAAAACATACGTCACCCACTCAAAAACCAAGAAAAAAATCCGATTATTTTAGTAGTTTAGGAAAATGATCCATAAGTCATTTTTGGAGAGTAGAAATTTACCTCACATCAATCCAACACATTATGTGGTTGGTATGACTCAAAGTACATGTTTAAAATACAAAAGTGTCATTTTAGTTTGAAACACATATCATATAGCCAAAACCAAGAAAACTATTTTGAATTGTTTTCAAAATTTAGAGAAATTATCAATAATTAATTTGTGATGTTTAGGAATCGACCATGTGTCAATTTGAAACCCGATGTGGTTGTTATGAATATAATTATGTATTTTCAATATAAAATTATCACTTTAGTTTAAAACAAGCATCACATAGCCAAGATTGTGAAAATGAGCTCAGATTATTTTAAAATTTTAAGACAAAAATTCATAATTCATTTTTCACATTTTGGAAATGACCGAACATCAGTTCGACACCTCATGTGGTCAGTATGACTTGAAGTGCATGTTTTTAATACAAAATTCCATTTTAGATTAAAAAACACATCAAAGATCCAAAACTGATTAAATTATATCAGATTATTTTCAATCATTTAGAAAATTATTGATATTCATTTTTTACATGTAGGAATCGACCATTTTTCAATTGAACACCTGACGTGGTCAGTATGACTTGATGTGTGTGTTTTCAATATAAAAGTGTTATTTTAGTTTAAAACATGTGTCATGTCATTGAAATTGAGGAATAAATCTAAGATTGTTTTTAAAAAATAGAACAATGATCCATAATTAATTTTTCACGTGTAGGAATTGAATTCATTCCAATCTGACACATGATGTGGTAAATATGACTCAAGGTATTTTTATTCAATATAAAAGTGTTATTTTATTTTAAAACATATCACACATCCTAAATTGAGTAAATGAACTTGGATTTTTAAAAAAAATCTAAAATGATCCATAATTTATTAATGACATGTAGTAATCGACCACACATCAATATGACACCCGATGTGGTCTGTATGACTCGAAGTGCATGTTTTCAATAAAAAAGTGTCATTTTGGTTTAAAACACGCATCAAATAGACAAAACTGATAAAATGATCTTGGATTATTTTCAAACTTTAGGAAAACTATTGTTAATTCATTTGTGACAAGTATTAATTGACCACTAATTAATCTGACACCTAATGTGGTGGGTCTAACATGAAATGCATGCTTTCAAATACAAAAGTGCCATTTTAGTTCATAACACACACATCACAAAAATCGAGAGAATGAGATCATATTTTTTTCAAAATTTAGGAGAACAGTGGATAATACATTTTTGATGTGTGGGAATTGATTGAACATCAATTTGACACATGATGTGGTCAGTATGAGTCGAAGTGCATGTTTTCAATACAAAAGTGGTTTAAAAATAAATAAATTATCCAAAACCACTCAAACAATCTTGGGTTATTTTAAAACATTTGAAAAATGATCTATAATTCATTTTTGATATATAGGAATTAACCGTACATCAATCCGACAACCGATGTGGTTGTTATGGCTCGAAGTGAATGTTTTTAATATAATAGTCCTATTTTATTTTAAAATATGTGTCACATTGTCAAAAATGAGTAAAAAAATCTTGGATTTATTTCAAAATATTGAAAAATATATATAATTCATTTTTAACATGTGGGAATCGACTGCATTCCAATCTGACATATGATGTGGTCAGAATAACTCGGAGTACGTGTTTTCAATATAAAAGTGTCATTTTAGTTTAAAAGCATCACATAACCAAAATCAAGGAAGCAAGATCAAATTGTTTCTAAACATTAAGATAATGATCCATAATTCATGTTTGACATGTAGCAATAGACCACGCATAAATCCAACACCTGATGTGGTCGATATGATTTGAAGTGCATGTTTTGAATACAAAAGTCTCATTTACTAAATATACTAAACTTAGGTTTTCTCCAATGCCACCTGTCAATATCATGTGCCTCCACATCATTTTTTCTCTATGTGTCCTCTCTCCAGTTACCCACGTCGCCCCACCGCGCACTACCTCATTTTCTTTGTGCCTCCCTATCCCACTCCCATTGAGGTTTTCGTGGGTCACGACCTAGATTTCCCTCAACCCCTACCTCTATCATCCCCCCTCTATCAATCTACCCACAATCTGCAGCCCTCCATCTCCGACATCCGCCTTCTCCTCATTTGAACTACACTCTCTGAATTTTTCATTCTTCTGATTGTGGTCAGGATTCTGTTGTTTGCAACCTAGGGTTCTCCCAAATTCCCGACGCCTGCATCATCCTCCTTCTGATTTCGTGGTAGTTCGTCGTGCTCTTAAGTCATCTTCCTCCTTATCCGAGTTTAATCATACATTTGCACTATGTTTTTTCTCTTACTTTCATTTCTATTCACAGTTTATTCGGCTCACAAATCCATTTATACCTGCCACTGCTACGTAAGTTTCTTCCTCTAGAACTGTCCTTTTCCTTTCAATCATATTAAATCTGTTCATAGTTACTTCAATTTGCTGTTAGTCCTTCCCTTCAACCCCCCAATAGATTTCAATTTCAAACGGCATTTCCAAGGATTTTTGGGTTTGAAATTTAAACTAAAGTCACCTTCCCTTCTCCACACGCTTCCTAAATCTCCTATTCCCTCCCATACATTTCATATTTTATATTTTTTTTCTATCACAAAATAAACATTCATTCATCGTATAAGCAATGATAATAGTAAGGTCAGTTTTATCTTCATTTCCTATAGTTTCATTTCTATTAATTTAGCAGTGTTTCATATGTTTTTTTAGTGATGACAATATTAGATCTTGCAAACACTACTACTATTAATGATAATGTTAATGGTTCTTTCCTTCTATTATTCAATTCATGAAATTCAACTTCATATTAATCCCTAAATTATCTTCTCATAGTGGGCATGAATTTATTTTTCAATGAATTCAATTTTCCTATTGGATTTTCTACTTTCTATTACCTACTCATTTGGTTTGAAAAACTAATTACTTGTCACTTTAGATGTTTCATATGCTACTAGTGGTTTGTGGATTACCTTTATCTAATTATTTAATGCTATATATTGATGTGGTCTTGAAATTTTAGGCAGACTACAATCATGAATGATAAAACCACTTAAGTGGAATCCTGATTCAGGTTTTATTCCAATTTTTTAATTGTATTATGTGGTATCTGATTTTTGAATGTTCTGTATACATTGAAAATATCTTCTGGGATTAAATTTTAAAATTGTATTTAAATTTACTAACTAGAATTCTTTTGTGTCATAATATTTTTCTTGGTTCAATTTCATAATTCCAATTGGGTAGGGGCACAAGGGTGAAAGACCAAAATTTACTAACTGGACTGATTTCGGGTATTTTATGTGTACATTCCATTTGTGTCGTACTCTATTAGCTACTATATATTCTCCTTAGTAACATCATTTCTTGGTTTTCAAAGTACCTCAATTCACATCTGAGGTGTCTCTAAATATCGATTGTTCGACACTATGAAAGGTTTGAAAATTTTAGTTTTACATGTTATTCCCAATTTCTATAAACCTTAACCAACAACGTTTTCTATTGTTCCTTATCATTGCAGCCTCCACAGCATTACACATTCTATTTCCATGTAAATTTCATGTACTCAGCTTTCAAAGTACTCACCATTATCTAAGATTTCATCACTCCCAATATTCTTAACAATTACTCTTTCTCACCCTCCAAGGATGGATTATTTTATTTTTCATTTAACTTTGATGTTACTAAAAATTAATGAAAATATATTGTAGTTTAGAAAAAATATAGTAGAATTAATATTGAAGATAGTTTTTTGCATACTATAAGCTGTATGCATACAATCTGTTCCACTAATAGCATGTAATCCATAATTTCTATAACAGAACAGCTCAGATAAATATCTCTTACATTATATTTCATTAACAGTATTGGTTTCTTACCATACTTTCCTATATTTCTTTATCTAAATTTTTAATAAACCATTTACCATTTATTAGTTTCAGTTTCATGCACTTTATATATGGGAATTTTAAATGAATTTTTCAGTTTCGTAATAGTGAATAACTATTTATTGAATAGATGTAGATTTACAAAATATCTTCCTCTGCTAAAAATATTCCATATCATAGTCTGGGATACATTTTATTTTCTCTTTAGTTTTTTCATTCATATCTCTTCCCATTATCACATCCCTCTTCCATTTTTTGACAGGTACAATGAATTTAGAGGTTCTATTCCTTTCAGGCCTGCTAAAGACTTCGCATCCCTGAATAGATCAAATAATCTTCTTAGGGAGCTGAGGGAGATTCTCCATAGAGCTCATGTATATACTCAAGGGCTAAATATGGGTGTTGTTAAGGTGATCCATTCACTGAATAATTTATTTCTAATGCTGCTAAATTTTCAACTAATCGGTTTAAGATGTTGTAATTTATATGCCACGGAAATTTCTTTTTTTAAACCTAGGAATAATTTTATTGGATTAGAAGAAATAATGTTTTTTTGATTATGTACATAAACATATATCTGAGTTTACCCATAGAAGAATTTCTGATATCCATAGAAGACTTCTTGATATCCATCGTTGCAAACTACCATTAACAGGTTTGCTATTTTTATCACTATATCTCACAATACTTCATGCCCTAATGTTATAACTTATATTCCTTATTGGTTATTTGGTTTATGTTTTGTGCTTTTAGAAAAAGTTCTGATCATGTTTTTAAACATTATGTGCTGAAATAGTTGTTGAATTCTTTATATTATAATTATTATCACTTCGAAATCATCAATTACATGTTATATTAATGGATTAAGTTATGTATTGAAATGAATGGTGAAAATCACTAAATGTTATAAGCTGTTTTATAATGTTCTATGGAATTCCAGTTTTACATACCTACTATTTTTTTACTATATTTTGGAGTTTCAGGTGTCTATATATTAAGACTTTCTTATGATGTTATAAACCTACCAAGATTCTATAAAATATTTTTAACTATAAAAAATTCTTAATTAGACTTCTGGTTATTCAAAAGATGTCGCTAAGTGACAGTGGTTCTGCTTCTACAAAGTGCAAAATTTAGATTATGTTACCTATTGTGTTTTGATGAGTACTTGAGCTGTAAATGTCAAATTGAGGTGATCTGTAAAGATTTTTAAAGCTTATAAGATTATCTAAAATAGTCATAGCTAGGTTAAAGTCTGGATCGATCATTCTACTACTCAAATGTTGTCCCAAAGTAGCTGTACTTTTTTTGCTACAGAATTATATCTAATGATTTTGAAAGATTATAAGATACCTACTTTTGTTGCTTCTCCTCAGTCACCCTTAGCCTGCTCTGCCCCCTGCTCCTCCACCTCCACCTACTCCGGCTCCACCTGCACTTTCAACCTCAGTCGCCTTCTGATTTCAATCCTCTGGTAGTATTTCTTGAGTTCAATCATATACCATGTGATCAATTTTCTTTTTCATAATACATAATATAGATATTTCTCATATTAGATTTATAAATAGTATATTGAATTCATTTTACATATTTAGTATATGTGGAATGCATATTCAACATATTACTACTAATATTGTATTTATAATATTGAATATCTAATATTCATCATATGCATAATAATATTAAATTGAAAATAGGTATATTATTCTAATTTCAATGCAACTGTCTTTTCAGGTAGTGCCTATAAGTTGAGGTGGTTTCCATATAGTATTTTCAACTTGAAAGACCATATAAATATTGTAATATTGATTTCGTAATATCACAAATATTTATATTATATATTATGGAAAATAGAAATAAAAATAGAACATGTTTATTCTATATTTAGTTGTATATTTATTTCATTTTAAATATTTCTATATCCAGTGCTTCATATGTGCAATGATGATTATGGATGTTGTTTTCAGACCATATCATGTGTACTTTTATTCTTGGCTCTATCTTCTCTTCTAGGGACATGTCTGTTCATAAGATGCATCCAGGGTGTGCTTTTGTTGTCTTCAACAAAGGTTTTTAGGTGGTTTGAACTAATTTCTGTCATTCCTTCTGTATGGAATCATTGAATGATTTCAGTACAGGTAAGTCTATCTACCTTCAGTTTCCATCATCCAGTGAATCCATAGCAGACGTGTTTCCATTGACTATGTTATGTTAACTAATTTTTCATGGATGGAATGATATGTTTTGTTCACTCTTAATATGTTATAGTCACTGAAATATGATTCCACTATTATTTTGTTTTTAATCACTTTAAGAAAACATGTTTGGAAAATTCTTCTCCTATTCATATCATCTTTACTATTTTATACATGTAATGAATGGTATTTGATTTAATGGTAGTGACACATTAATTCATCTGTTGTATGCTGACAAAAAGATTTTCATATACTTGTAGGTGACTAATCTGTGTAGATCATAATGACTTAAGGGCACTAAACTAGTATGTTTTTTGTTATAATTTGTTTTGTATTACAGTGACTTGTGAATCTGTATTTTTTGACTATTTTTTGGGTATCCTAATTACTATAATGGACTATTCTAATAGGTTTCATTACCATACTAGGATCAGGTATGAAATCAAATTAGATAAGGGCACGATAACATTAACTCATTTCTATTCAGACTGATTGACTCACTGTAAGAGGTGATGGCTGATTGACAATTTGTGTTCACATTGATTGTGAATTTCTGTTCAGAGTGATTGACAATTTCTATTATTTGGGATTTCTGAAATGAATGGGGAAATGTATGTTTCTCTATGGTGGTTACAAGGGTTCCAAAGTTGACAGTTGAGGTAAATTTGAAACATGTATATTTCCCATTGGTGATTGAAAAGGGTTCCAAATCTAATTAAAGATGTTCCCTTTGGTGTTTCAAGTTCTTCCAGATTTGACAGTTAAGTTTCTAAAACATGTATATTTTCTGTTATATTTTGAATTATATTACAGTTAGTTGTCAATCAGTTTATTTTTTTTACTACTTTTTGGGTATCCAGTTTACTCTACTAGAATTTTTTTAACCTACTATAAACGTTCTCCTTTCCATTTTCCTCTTATCCCTTCAAATGCATCTCTTTTGAAATATATTTTTGGTGTTCTATTTATATGGAGTTATATTTTTATCTAATTTTTTTGGCCTGCATCAAATCCCATTTAATCCCAAATAACCTTCAATTACATTGAAGCTAAAAAAAATCTACTAGAGCATGTATTTTATTTCCTATCTTGATGGTAACAAATCTGTTTTCTTGATTAGGAACCAATTTCTTCTGTGGGTTGGAGATGATAAAATCATAGTATGCAGCTTCTTCATTATGAGTTGGTTCATACTAATGATGAGGTATTCACTAATATATATGTTTAAATATTATATAAATAGTTATTATGTATACATATTTGACTTTTTATAGAATTGTGATATTAATTCTCATGCTACATCAAGATTCATTCTATCTTCAACTAATTTTTTTATTCAATTTTAGGTTGTCTGGTATACTAAAGTGGTTGGCGGCTCTTTGATGAAGCTGCTTAGCATGTTTGAATGACTCTACCCAAGGAATAGAAATATTGATGCCCCTCCACTTACCTAAGAAATGTATCTATTCAATCGATCTTTTAAAAACAACCCGGGACTATTGACGTTTAGTGAAGAAACAACCAGTTTCAATTTGCATTCATCTATTTTTTTTATTCAATTTCATGTAGTCAACTATTATGAAGTGGGTGTCAACTCTTTGTCTTCATCTATTTATTTTATTTTTATTTTATTAAATTGAACCTTTCATTTCATCTTTGTTTATGATCTCTAAGTTCTTCATTCCATATTGTTCCATATACATTATGAATAGTTTCACTCCGTTTTATTTTTTCCTGAACAACCCACTCATTCAATATATTATTATTATTTCATTTAATTTAACATTTCCCATTTTTATTATTACAACCACTGTCTTATCTTTGATTTAACTTTAACTTTTTATTTCAGTGTCCGCATTATAGTTATTATGATCAAAATTGAAAATGAATTAAAATCTTCTTCCTCAAAATTTAAAATTTAATATAATTATACTCTATCATTATTCTTTGTCAACTATTTGAATGAGTTCTTAATATTCTATGCACTATTATTTCATTATTATACACCATTACTTTCTAATTATAATTTATTCAACATTACTATTTCTTCTCAAATTTTATAAATATTAATCTCTTATTAAAATAAAAACCAATAATCGAATATGTCATGCAATAGCACGGGTGAGTACTAGTTTTAGTTTAAAAAACACATCAAATAGCCAAAAATGAGAAAAAAAACTTAGATTATTTTTAAACTTTAGGAAAATGATAGATAATATTTTTTATGTGTATGAATTGACCTCACATCAATTTGACACCCGTTGTGGTCGATATAACTCAAAGTGCATGTTTTCAATATAAATGTTTTATTTTAGATTAAAACAAGTGCCACATCACCAAAACCTGTTGGGCAGAGAGTGATGGCAAGAGGGGGGGTGAATTGCCTTTTAAAAAATAATTAACAATTTAAAATCAAAGTTAAAAGTGCAGCGGAAATAAAAGAGGCAAGACACAAAATTTGATAACGGAGTTCGGCTTAAACCAAAGCCTACGTCTCCGCTCCCAACTCAACCGTTGAGAGATTTACTACCGCTTGCTTTTCAATGGTTTTAGCAAGAAACCCACTAGACTTTAAGGTAGTCTAGGAGCTATTACAGCTTGCTTTTAATGGTTGTGCAAGAACCCACTAGCCTTCTTACAGGTGAAGGCTAGCTCACCTATGACTCAAGCCTTTTAAAGGGAATGCTTGACTAACCTCTTCACACCTTGAAGGTGGTGTGAAAACCAAAACAAAGAGAGGATGAGAGAAAGAGGGGTTTGTAGGCACAAACCCAAAATGATGCTCAAAATGATAAA
The DNA here is from genome assembly GCA_963277665.1 of Viscum album. Classification (NCBI taxonomy): domain Eukaryota; kingdom Viridiplantae; phylum Streptophyta; class Magnoliopsida; order Santalales; family Viscaceae; genus Viscum; species Viscum album. The sequence continues at coordinate 1,896,793,289 of OY728119.1, forward strand.
ACAAGAAAAACCGTAAGAGGAGAAGCCTTGGGCGCCAATGGATTGATTGGAGTTGATGAAGAGCGCTCCCAAGCTTCTTTGATGGTGCTCCTTGGTTGTGGAAATGGAATGGAGTAATTGAGGATCTTTGAGGGAATGCACCGGAGGTTCGCCAAATGATGGAAAAATGTTCCCGTGGGCTACCGTGTGTTTCCGGGGCTTCCTAGTCCTTTATTTATAGAGGGGGAACCCTCAAATGGCCTTTAGGGGTCTTTGGAGCCATTGGAGAGGCCTTCGGAGCCGTTGGGGGTCAAGTGGACAAGTCTGGTCAAAGCCCAACGGCTAGTTTGACTGGCTCCACCGGCTGACCGGTGCTTGGCCACCGGTTGGCCGGTGCTTTGAAAAAGGAGAAGCCTTCGGGCTCAGGCACCACCGGCTGGCCGGTGAGGAGGCCACCGGTTGGCCGGTGCTGAGACAGTAACAAACACTATTTGTCTGGGTTCCACCGGCTGGCCGGTGGTGGGACACCGGTTGGCCGGTGGTCTGGACAGAGGGATGCCTTCTGTCCAGGCTCCATCGGCTGGCCGGTGGTCTTCCACCGGTTGGCCGGTGGACTGAAAATCAGTCCACTTTTTCCTTCTTGTCTTTCTTGGCCCAATTCCTTGGCAACCTGAAATCATGCCTATCATCCAAAAACACTTAAAACAAGATTAGATAAATAAGAGAGTGATTGTGATCATGAAAATTAAACCACGAGGGGTACGATAGGTACAACAATCTCCCCCTATTTTGATGATCACAATCACCAAAACAAGCAATGTAAAAGATTGAAATGAAAGGCATGCTTTAAAGGATAAAGCAAAGTAAAGTAAAGCATGAGAGAAAGATTTCTCCCCCAATCAACCAAGAATTTCTCCCCCTTTGTGATTATCAAAATAGCACGGGGCATAAAACTTGATTGAGGGAAAGGTTGAAAAACAAGATAGAGTTTTTAAACCAATTGAAATTTTTGAAATTTGAATGGAAAGTTTTGAATTGAAAGTTTTGAAATGAAAATTTTTAAAAAATGTTTTGAATTGAAAATTTTGAAAATAAATCAAAAAGGCTTAAACGATCCTAACTCCCCCTAAATAAAAACAACAAATCACCGGGGAGAGGATTTTAGAACCGAGACAAATTTTGGTCTGGTGAGACTCGCTAAAAGGGATTTTTCAATCCATACTTGTCTAGTGGCGGGTCTTCTCCTATAAAATTCATCATTAAAGGAAATGGTTTTGGGCCTACCATACCGGGCATTTTTGCAATCGCACTCATAAATTAAGTGCCCGGGTTTTTTACAATAGTTGCAAAATTTATATTGGGAGCTCCCCCTTACAAAAATAGTTGGAGCATGGGAAGAGGAAGCTTGCTTGGAATAGCCAAGCCCTTGGGTGGTTCTAGATATGCATTGGGAACCAAGGAGCTTCGAAAGGTTATGTTCACCTTCGGTGAATTTAGCTAGGGATTCCCTTAAATCCTTGATTGCTGATTCCATAGAATCAACATCGGGAAGGTTTTGGACCTTGAGGGACAACTCCTCCTTTTCTTTGAGAAGTTGTTCCTTTTCGGAAGAAAGTTTTTTGAAATTCTTTTTTAAAGCAACAAATTTGGAAGAAAGTTCGTGAAAACCTTCCTCCAATTGATCTCTAGCATGTTGGAGATCCTCATAAGATAAATGATTGAAAGAATTTGAAGAACAAGAGGATGAGGAGTCGGAAGAGGATACCTCATGAAATGCCATTAGGCATTTTTTACCGTTGTCACTTGAGGAGGAGGAGGAGGATGTGGAGCTATCACTCCATGTGGCCTTGAACGCTTTCTTCTTTTCCTTTTGCTTGGCCTTTTTCTTGTTGAGTGGACAATCGAGCTTGTAATGGCCTTTCTTGCCACACCCGTAACATGTTACCTTGGGCTCAGATTTTTCGTTGGGTTGAGCCTTGCGGGATTTCTTCTTCTTGTGCTTCTTCATGAATTTGTGCATTTTGCGGGCAAGATTCTCCATTTCTGAATCGCCGCTTGAAGAGGAAGACGATGAGGAGGAGGATCTTTCTTCTTTTTGAACTTTGAAGGCGATGTTCTTTGGAACTTTGATCAGTTTGCCTTCCTTTTCATCTTGCCTCCTCATGGTGATCTCGTAGGTCATGAGGGATCCGATGAGCTCTTCGACCGGCATGTTCTTGATGTCTTTTGCTTCTTGAATTGCCGTGACTTTCGGTGCCCATGATCTTGGTAGGATCCAAAGGATCTTCTTGACCATCGTTTCTGCAGACACATCATCACCAAGGGACTTTCTCCCATTGCAAACATCAGTAAAACGAGTAAACATTTTAGTAATATTTTCAGATGGATGCATGGTAAAAGACTCAAAATCTTGACGGTACATATCCAATCGAGTATCCTTAACTTTGTTGGTCCCCTCATGGGTAACCTCCAATAGTTTCCAGATTTCATGTGATGAGGTTCATGTGGAAACTCGATTGAATTCATTACGATCAAGGCCGCAATGAAGAGCGTTCATGGCTTTTCCATCAAGCTCGAAATTTTTAATATCGGCTTGGGTCCATTTGGATTCATCGGGAGAAGAAAGAGAATAACCATGCATGACAATTTTATAAATAGGATAACCTATACTTATAAGAAAAGTAGTCATGCGGGTTTTCCAATAGGTATAGTCGGTTCCATCAAAAAATGGAGCACGACCCAAAGAATAGCCTTCGGGGGCGAAAGAAGTTGAAGCCATCAAAAAAGGATCTTGAATTTGAAACCGGTTAGGGTATTACTCAAATTTTGCCTCTGATACCAATTGTTGGGTGGAGAGTGATGGCAAGAGGGGGGGTGAATTGCCTTTTAAAAAATAATTAACAATTTAAAATCAAAGTTAAAAGTGCAGCGGAAATAAAAGAGGAAAGACACAAAATTTGATAATGGAGTTCGGCTTAAACCAAAGCCTACGTCTCCGCTCCCAACTCAACCGTTGAGAGATTTACTACTGCTTGATTTTCAATGGTTTTAGCAAGAAACCCACTAGACTTTAAGGTAGTCTAGGACCTATTACAGCTTGCTTTTAATGGTTGTGCAAGAACCCACTAGCCTTCTTACAGGTGAAGGCTAGCTCACCTATGACTCAAGCCTTTTAAAGGGAAGGCTTGACTAACCTCTTCACACATTGAAGGTGGTGTGAAAACCAAAACAAAGAGAGGATGAGAGAAAGAGGGGTTTGTAGGCACAAACCCAAAATGATGCTCAAAATGATAAAACAAGAAAAACCGTAAGAGGAGAAGCCTTGGGCACCAATGGATTGATTGGAGTTGATGAAGAGCGCTCCCAAGCTTCTTTGATGGTGCTCCTTGGTTGTGGAAATGGAATGGAGTAATTGAGGATCTTTGAGGGAATGCACCGGAGGTTCTCCAAATGATGGAAAAATGTTCCCGTGGGCTACCGTGTGTTTCCGGGGCTTCCTAGTCCTTTATTTATAGAGGGGGAACCCTCAAATGGCCTTTGGGGGTCTTTAGAGCCGTTGGAGAGGCCTTCGGAGCCGTTGGGGGTCAAGTGGACAAGTCTGGTCAAAGCCCAACGGCTAGTTTGACTGGCTCCACCGGCTGACCGGTGCTTGGCCACCGGTTGGCCGGTGCTTTGAAAAAGGAGAGGCCTTCGGGCTCAGGCACCACCGGCTGGCCGGTGAGGAGGCCACCGGTTGGCCGGTGCTGAGACAGTAGCAAACACTATTTTTCTGGGTTCCACCGGCTGGCCGGTGGTGGGACACCAGTTGGCCGGTGGTCTGGACAGAGGGATGCCTTCTGTCCAGGCTCCATCGGCTGGCCGGTGGTCTTCCACCGGTTGGCCGGTGGACTGAAAATCAGTCCACTTTTGCCTTCTTGGCTTTCTTGGCCCAATTCCTTGGCAACCTGAAATCATGCCTATCATCCAAAAACACTTAAAACAAGATTAGATAAATAAGAGAGTTATTGTGATCATGAAAATTAAACCACGAGGGGTACGAGAGGTACAACAAAACCAAGAAAAGATGTTGGATTATTTTCAAACTTTATGAAAATGATCAATAATTAATTTTTTATTTTTAGTAATCAACCATACATTAATTTGACACCTGATGTGGTTGGAATAACTCAAAGATCATGTTTTCAATACAAAAGTGTCATTTTAGTTTAAAAAATTCATGAAATATCCAAAAATAATAAATGAGCTTGGATTTTTTTTAAACATTAGTAAAATGATCCATAATTCATTTGTGATGTGTAGTAATTGATTGCATGTTAATATGAAACCCAATGTCATTGATATGACTCGAAGTGCATGTATTCAATATAAAAGTTCCATTTTAGTTTAAAACATGTGTCACGTAGCCAAAACTAAGAAAACGAGCTCATATTTTTTTCAAAATTTAAGAAAAATGATCTATAATTATTTTTTCATGTATAGGAATTGACTACGTGGAAATACAACACATGATGTGGTAGGTATGACTTTAACTATGTGTTTTTAAAATATAAGTGTAATTTTAGTTTAAACACATCACATAGAAAAAACTGAGAAAACGAGATCTCGTTGTTTTCTAACATTAAGACAATGATCCATAATTTATTTTTGACATGTAGGAATTGTCCACACATCAATCTAACACATGATGTTTTTATTATGACATAAAGTTCATGTTTTCAATACAAATGTTTCATTTTATTTTAAAACAGGAATAAAATATCCAAAACTAAGAAAATGATCTTTTATTGTTTTAAAACTTTAATAAAATGATTGATAATAAATTTTTGACATGTATTAATTGACCGTACATTAATCTGACACCTGATGTAGTTGGTATGGATCGAAGTGTGTATTTTCAATAGAAAAATGCCATTTTTTTAAAACACACATCACATTAGAAAAATTATCATAAAAAGATATGATTTTTTCCAAACTTTATAAAAATTATCCTTAATTCTATTTTTACATGTAGAAAACTGATTGCATGCCAATGCAACACATGACGTGGTCGGTATGACTCAATGTATAGGTTTTCAATATAAAAGTGTCATTTTATTTAAAAATACACATCAAATAGCCAAAACCGAGAAAAAAGAACTTGTATTATTTTCAAACTTTAGGAAAATTATCAATAATTAATTTTTTATCTATAAGAATCGATCACACATCAATATGACACACGATGTGACCGGTATGACTTGATGTGTGTGTTTTCAATATAAAGGAGTCATTTTAGTTTAAAACACAAATCAAATTTCCAAAACCAAGAAAAAAAGCTCATATTATTTTCATACATTAGGAAAATGATAAAAAATTAATTTTTTATTTTTAGAAATTGATTGTGCATCAATATAATACATAATGTGATTAGTATGACTTTAAGGGCGTGTTTTCAATACAAAAGTTTCATTTTAGTTTAAAATGTGCATCACATAGGAAAAAATGAGCATAACAAGATCAGATTATTTTCTCATCATTTTATGTTCTCTTACTTAACTAATTTTCTTATCATTTTTATCTTATACTTATTTAGTTAATTTTCATAGAGATAATGCTTGAAGATATATAAGAAATGGTGTGATAGTTGAATTCTTGTTCTCAGAAAGAAATTTCTCTTGAATTGGATCACATCTATATTGAGTTTTTATCACCATATATGTGATCCAATTCAAGGGAACTTGATTTTGAGAATAACAAGAAATGATGTGACATGTAATAATCAACATCAACTCAATCCAATACACGGTGTTCCTGGTATGACTCAATGTATATGTTTTTAGTATAAAATTTACACTTGGTGTTTAATTTATTGCTTTAGAGTATTACTAAAATAAGAATTTTTTTCTTATATGGGTGAATTCTATTGCTTGAGTTGGGGTTGTTTATTCAAAAACTAATTGCATGACTGGGGGTTGGGGACCAAAGGCAAAAGAACATTGATTTTTTGAAAGTCTTTTATAATCTTTATTTATGTAATTTTACAAATCAATGTTTTAAATTTCTATTATATAGTTTTTTTCTTAGATTTTTGTTGTATATTTTATTTAAATTAAATTCTGTATTTTCTCCTGTATGGTGTTGTAATTTTAAAAGCATAATGCAGTACTAAGACCCTTTATTAGCGCTAGAAAAAAGCACTGATAAAGGGATCCTTTATCATATATATGAACAACACAGATAAAGGGATCCTTTATCAGTGTTATTAAAAGATCTAATAATGGTATCCTTTATCCACACTAAACTAGTTTCAATAAAGGATCTCCTTGATTGGCACTTTTTTTAGTGCTAATGAAAGATCCATTTATCAGTGCTAAATAAAAGCATTGATAATGGGGGACCTTTATTAGTGTTTTTCTATTAACGATATGTTTCAAATACATAACTTATTTTAAAGTTTTTTTTAATTTAATTTCCATTATTTATTTGTTTTGGGGGTTTCCTGTGCATTCTTGAAGGAATGGATGAGTTTTCATGATTTGGGTCAAACCGTGAGCCCAATTCTAGATTTAAAAATAAATATTCATTCCTTTATAAATCCTTCATTTTTCAACATTTTTCACCCATTACAATTCCTACTTGGCATCCCATGACCTATGAATACTACCAAATTAATCTGGACCATTTAGAAATCTATAATCAGGGTGGATTTGAGTTTTTATTTAAGGGATTGGGCCAGCCTGAAAGCCCATTTTCTACATTAAAAATATTTTGTAATTATTTAATAACTCGTTCAATTTTTAAGTTTTTTCAGTGATTCCAACTCTCACCCGAGACCACTTACCTAAGGCGCGCCCCTAGTCTCTACTACCCCAATTTGAAGCTAAATAGAATCTCAAAATTGGGAAAAACTTCTATGGATTTAAAAAATCGCCCAGATTTGAAGAGGTAAATTGATCCTTTCACAACTCCTTCTATTTTTACTCTTTTTCCCCAATTCCAGTTCCTACATGACCTCCTCATCCTTTTTAGAACCTACCTTAAATGTTTATCTGTTTTAAAATTCATATACTGGTAGATTTTGGGTCGTTTTCTTCAATATTGTTTTGGGTAAGTGTTTCTCTCTTCAATTCCTTCCTTCTCCTTAGGGTTTCCTACCTATTTAATGACTTTATAGAGTGTCTAGAAGTTAGGGTTCATAACTAGGGTTTGATTTGGGGTATTTTTTCTGAAATATTATGATTTAGGGTTTGTTTTCACTTCCTTGTGGTGCGGGGGAGGTGCGGTTGAGGTTTCGCACCAAGATTCAAGGGTTTAGACTCAAAAGGTAGGTGATTCAATGTATAACCATTTTATTATGAGTTATATTGATCGGTTTAGTAATTTAGTATGTTTAAAATCTGTTGTGTGGTGAAAAAACCATTTTTTATGGATTTGGTTTAGTGTTTAATTTTTTAGTTGCATTTTTTCTTGGAATTGGATGTTTTTCATGCGTGGCTCTTAGGGAAATGTTTGGGTGTATTTTATAACTTATAAAAGTAATTTATTAGTGTTGAAAGGGGATGAAAATTCTGGTTTGTTAATTACTTAATTTCATTTGGGCCTTTTAATGGGATTTTTGAATGGTTTTAATGTGTGAAACCATGTTGTACTTCTTGAACGTGATTTGTGAAAACATGTGTTTTTCATGTGTACCTTTTGTGGTATTGTTTGAGGTATTTATATAAAACTTGGGGTGGTTTAATAAATGTTATTAGGGATGAAAATTTCATTTTGGATTTTTATTGGTATGGTTTTGGTCTTGAATGAGGGTTTTGAAATTGGTTTTGTATACAAACCATGGTTGTACCTCTTGGGTTGGTTTTATGAAAATTGTAAATGATTTTATGAGTTATACAAAGTGTGAAATGGTTGCTTATGTACTGTTTTGGTGATAGTATGTTCCTAAAATGAGTTTTTGAAACATAATGTGGTTAGTTATGTTGTAAAACATTTTGGTAATGTTTTTTAATTTTTCGAGGTGATTTATGAAATTGTGATGTGGGTGCAAAACATGTTTTCATGCTGTTTTGTGTGAGTGTGTTGTGAAAAATGGACATTGTTTATGAAAATGGTATTATGTAACATGTCTGTGGGATGTTATGTGATGTTTCTCATCTTGGTAAAGATTTTATAAATTTGTTAACGAATTTTTTGAATTGTGAAAGATGTGCAAAATGTGTTGTGGGCTATTTTTGGTGGGAGTACGATTTCAAAATTCATTTGAATGAAAAAGTGGATTTTTAGACATGTGTGGTATACATGTGGGCTGTTTGGTGAATTTGTGATGTGGAAATGATATTTTCATGTGAAAATTATATTTCTTGACTTGTTGAACTTGTCTAAGCATAAGGGGAAAACCAGGGTATCTAGGTGGGTGGACGTGTACTAGTATGCTAGTGAATCCGTGGCGTTTGGCCTCAGTTTCACTTAGAAAGATTGATGCTTACAACTTTAACTAAACTATGATGATGATGATTAGGGACCACAAGGTTATGGGTATGTTTCTTACTAGTGTATTGTGCACGAGAATGGCTATTGTGATAGTTACTCTCACCGAGATACGAGGTACCTGAGACCCACAATGAGCTAGTGCCTAGGGGTTATTTCCTATTGCTTATGCTCATTAGTTACTTTGTGATTACCGTCAGCATACAGTATGGTTGGATGGAAAATTCAGTAGTGTTGACATTATTTTTAAAATTGTTGATTCTAAATGATATCCCACTTGAAAACTATTTTAATTTTTAAGTTGCATCTTTTAGAAATTGTAACTAGCATTTCCTGTTTATGAAAACTTGCAATATTTTTGTCTTTGAATGTTTATAACATGGAATCTCTTAGTGGTGGTATCCTAATTGGAATTATCTCACACCCTACTTACACCCTTGGGTGTAAGTATGCTTGGTTATTTTTTTTGTCACAGTTTGGGTACTTTTTTTTAGTGTCTGTGGTTCGGGTTTCTAGCAGGTCATTGGTGGTGAAGTCTTGTAGAGATGGATTGAGGGTGGTTCCCCTTAACATAAGGGTTATTGGGATGTTTACTTTTAGTTTTGTACCTTTATTATAGTCTTGGTGAGTTTCTTTAAACTATGTAATTTAGTTCTGAATTTTTTTAAAAGATTGTTTGGTTTGAAAAATCCAGATTTGTTTTATTGGATTCATTTGTTGTTTTAAGTTTATAAACTCAGGTAAATCATTCCCAATTCTCATTTTATGATACCCAGGAACTTGTGTCATCCCATGGGGATTGGTAATGCCCTTCAGGCCTTATCACAGTCCGATTTTGGCACCAGTTTTTAGTGGTGACCAGATTCAGTTCGTAACAAAATGGTATCAGAGGAGGTTCAGGTTAACTATTTGAGTCATGTTATTTGGGGAAGAGTCGATATATTCTGGAGTTAGGATTTTCGAGGATTGGTATTCCAGTTATGGGTAGTGTTCCTGATCACCACACCTCATGATGGGATTCAATTTTCTAGTAGAATTCGGGATTTATCTAAGTCCTTTTGTTTTCTTGGTTTGATGATGATTAGGGGAAATGAAAAGAGAGTTGGGTTAATGGTCTCAGTGAGTTCGTAGAGCCTAGAAAGACACGTGGAGCTGGGGATATTCCCTAGAACACTCTATGTGATGGTGAAGTGATTTTAATATGACCTCCAACCATATTTACAAGTCACCCACTAAAATTAGTTTCCTCTCGCATTGTTTTGTGCTTTAGTTTTGAAATCTTGGCACTTTGGTTTTAAAGTGACTTGGTTTTAAGAAGCGTAAAGTTTTTGTGAAATGATTTTCAAATAAATAGGGAATGGTTTGGTTTATGAAATGGTGGAAATTAATTTTCACAATTTTTTTTAAATGTAAAACGGTGTGCTTACACCTCTTTTGAAAGCAGTAACTATATTGAAGTTGGTTTTGAAATTTGTTTCCAATAGAGTTTTCTAAACAATCAAAGGGTGTTTTAATGGGATGATATGTTTTGAAATTGATGTGAATATCTTGAAAGTGAGTTATTTTCTAAATGTTTGTGTCTTTCTGAAAAGTTTTGTAAGTTGTGAGTTGGGATTTTGATCTCATGGTTAGCGGTTTTGAGAAAAAGGATGTGTTGGTTAACCGTTTTGGTTTTGAAAAGTGGAAAGAATTTTTTATTTAACCTTTGGTAAATTCATGAGAAACTAAATGAATGGGGTTACATGGGATGATGTATGGTTGATGGAATGACTGGATGAGTGTCGGGATGGATATGAGGAGGGTGCCTGGTGTGTCACAGAAACATGCATGTGTAAGGCCCATGGGGTACCATTGGTGGATCCGCTAACCGCTGAACCATTTGTTTTCAAAGAAATATTTTTAACGAAAAACATGATATCTTGATGAATTGTTTGGGATGGTTTATATTATGTGTTTTTGGAAAATGTTGATGTTGTGGGATGTTTTGAGTCCAAGAACCCCTCCTGTTTGAACTGTGTTTTGGGTTTGTGTTTGGTTGGTAAGCTAGGTAGAAGGACCGGTTAGTAGTCTCCTCTGTGATATATTTTGAGACACCTTTATGGTGGCTCCCTTAATGTGTTTGGATCTGGTTTTTGGAACTTTTTTACCAATGTACCATCTTGTTTGGGTCCTTGGGTTCTCTAGTTGGATAAGGTATGCCCCAATTAAGGGTTAATGCATAACTGAAGTGCAACCCAGATTGTTTCTCCATTGGAAAATCCTCCAGTTAATCAATATAAGGAATATTTTTTTTATCTAGATCTGTATATTGAGTCTACATCCATTTCATTCTTTGATTTTGAGATCCTCTTGTAATGGTATAGTGCTCATGAAAGGTCGAAAGTGACCTTAGTTTCTTAAGTTTCCTTATTCATCGAAGGTGGAACTGGTCTAGGGTTGTTAGTGTGGATGAGTGTCTCGATGGTGTCTAAGATGGACTCTGGGTTCTTCAAAGTTTCTTTGAAGCATGAGTTCATGTTAAACCACCGGTGTGGGAAATATGGTCACAATAGGATATTTTGGTCACTTTCTAGAATTTTGTGTTGTTTGGGGATGTTTTATGAGGTCCCTCTCTAGGCATTGTTTATATCAGTCGTAATGGTCATGTTCAATGATGTATTATGATTTCATATGCTCTATTGAACGTAAAGGTGAAAGTCGTGCAATCATATGAGAGTCTCTATTATGTTGGGAGAATGTCTCCCTTGGAAAAACTTAAAAATATTTCATTTTAGAGTAATTTGAGTATAGGTGTTATTTACTTCTATTGTTTCTCACCCGAACAAATAAGGTTTGTTGTGTGTACATATTTTAAGCCATTGTTTCAGTGAAATATTAGTTTAGGGTAAAGTGAGTTTGGAATGTGTCATGTCTTGGAGAAATTATTGAGGATTGCGATGTAGTTTTTGGTTGACCCTAAAGAATGATTTTCATTCAAGGGGGGTTTCTAAAGCCTAATTGTGAGGCCAAAGATGCTTCAATCATTTGAGCTCCAGCCATAGTTCTTGGAGAGAATTTGGCTCATAGTCAGGGGAAATCCCAAGGTCATTTAAACCCTTGTACAAAGTCTTATCCTCAGTATGAAAGATAGAAATATTTTAAACCTATGGTTTCATCATCTTTCTTCTGTTGTTCCCATTCGGTGGAAATAGGTGGAGGGACTTGTACCCAAGTCATCACCCAATGTTATTCTATCCCCATTTGGTTTCCATTGAGTCTTTGGAGAAAGGTTTGAAGTTTGGCTAGACAGGTTGAGAGCACAGTTTTCACTTGGTTAGTAGTGACCATTACCTAGAAAACCATGTGGATATAATGATCCCCACTATTAGCACATGGTTTCCCAAACCATGCGGACTAACCATGTGGTCGTCCCAACTCTTTAAATTTTGGGGTCTTTTTGTATCAGCCTATGCTAGTTAGTTAAGATGGTTGGTTCTTACAGTGGGGATACCCACTATGAGTCTTATATAAGTTCTTTTGTAAAGTTCTTATGGAAGTATACCCTTTTTACCAGGGATTCCATTTAGGCCTCCCCCTATTAGTGTCCTGGTTCTGTCTTAGGAAAAATATAGGTTGTCACTTATGGTGGGGAGCCTATTTTTGTTCCCCCGTACCAGTAACTCAGATTTATCCATGATCTTGACTTGGAGGTAGGTAGTATCATTCGGAGATATCAATATACCTACATATTACTTGGGTAAACATTGAGATGGTATAGTGTCCAATGGTTTAGTTTTATAAAGGTAAGTGTAACCTTGTTCGATGTTGTTGTTTTTTTGGGTGAATTGCTTGAGTCTTGTTCAGATTGTGTTTGAATATTTTTCTTTTGGGATAAAGCATTAATTTGCTTGATTGTTTCAATAAAGTGGTGTATGTTTAGTTTGTGATGGTATTCCTTCCTTAATTTATCACTAGAGGTGTTTTGGACTTTGGGGTTGAAACCTAGCAAGGGAGTACCTCTTGGTTTCTTAGTTGGGTTTGGTTGTTGCTTTGGCCTTGCTGTGACTTTCAAGTGTAGAAAGTTTTCATGGTGGGGGAAATTTTCACATGAATAACTTATTTTAAAGTTATTTTTAATTTAATTTCCATTATTTCATTGTTTTGGGGGTTTCCCATGCATTTTTTGAAGGAATCATTGAGTTTTCATGATTTGGGCCAAAACGTGAGCCCAATTCTAGATTTAAAAATAAATTTTTATTCTTTATAAATGCTTTATTTTTCAACATTTTTCATCCATTACAATTCTTACTTGGAATCCCCTGACCTATGAACACCACCAAATTAATTTTGACCATTTAGAAATCTATAATCAAGGTGGATTTGAGTTTTTATTTAAGGGATTGGGCCTGCCCGAAAGCTCATTTACTTCATTAAAAATATTTTGTAATTATTTAATAACTCATTCAATTTTTATGTTTTGTCAGTGATTCCAACTCTCACCCAAGACCACTTACCTAAGGCGCACCCCCAGTCTCTCCTCCCCCAATTTGGAGCTCAATAGAATCATGAAATTGGGCGAACCTTCTCTGTATTTCAAAAATCACCCAGATTTGAAGAGGTAAATTGATACTTTCACAACTCCTTATATTTTTACTCTTTTCCCACAATTATAGTTCCTAAATGATCTCCTAATCCTTTTTTATCCTACCTTAAATGTTTAGCTATTTTAAAATTCACATACTGGTGGATTTTGGGTCGTTTTCTTCAATATTGTTTTGGGTAAATGTTTCTCTCTTCAATTCCCTCATTCTCCTTAGGGTTTCCTCCCCCTTTAATGACTTTATAGAGTGTCCTAAATTTAGGGTTCATAAATAGGGTTTTATTTAGAGTATTTTTGGTGAAATATTATGGTTTATGGTTTGTACTCACTTTCTTGTGGTGCAGCGGAGGTGCAGTTGAGGTTTCGAACCAAGATTCAAGGGTTTTTACTCAAAAGGTAGGTGATTCCATGTATAACCATTTTATAATGAGTTATCTTGCTTGGTTTGTTAATTTAGTATGTCTAAAATCTATTGTGTGTGGTTTGAAAACTATTTTTGATGTATTTGGTTAAGTGTTTAATTTTTGTAGTTGCATTTTTTCTTGGAATTGGATGCTTTTCATGGGTGGCTCTTGGGGAAGTGTTTGGGTGTATTTTATAACTTATAAAAGTGATTTATTAGTGTTGAAAGGGGCTGAAAATTATGGTTTTTTTTATTCCTTAATGTCATTTGTGCCTTTTAATGGGGTTTTTGAATGGTTTTAATGTGTGAAACCATGTTGTACTTCCTGAACATGATTTGTGAAAACATGTGTTTTTCATGTGTACCTTTTGTGGTATTGTTTGAGGTATTTGTATAAAACTTGGGGGTGGTTTAATAAATGTTTTTAGGGCTGAAAATTTTGTTTTGGATTGTTATTGGTATGGTTTTGGTCTTGAATGAGGGTTTTGAAATGGTTTTTGTATGCAAACCATGGTTGTACCTCTTCGGTTGGTTTTATGAAAATTGTAAATGGTTTTATGAGTTACACAAAGTGTGAAATGGTTTCTTATGTAATGTTTTGGTGATAGTATGTTCCTAAAATGAGTTTTTGAAACATAATGTGGTCATTTATGTTATAAAACATTTTGGTAATGTTTTATAATTTGTTGAGGTGATTTATGAAATTGTGATGTGGGTGTGAAACAAGTTTTCAGGCTGTCTTGTGTGAGTGTGTTGTGCAAAATGAAATTTGTTTATGAAATGGGTATTATGTAACATGTGAGTGGGTTGTTATGTGATGTTTATCATCTTGGGAAATATTTTATAAATTTTTTAATGGATGTGTTGAATTGTGAAAGATGTGCAAAATGTGTTGTGGGCTATTTTTGGTATGAGTATGATTTCAAAATTCATTTGAATGAAAAATTGGATTTTTAGACTTGTGTGGTATACATGTGGGATGTTTGGTGAATTTGTGATGTGAAAATGATATTTTCATGTGCAAAGTATATTTATTGACTTGTTGAACTTGTCTGAGCACAAGCAGAAAACCCAGGTATCTAAGTGGGTGGACGTGTACTAGTATGCTAGTGAATCCGTGGGGTTTGGGCCTAGTTTCACTTAGAAATATTGACGATTACAACTCTAACTAAACTATGATGATGATGATTGGAGACCACTGGTTTATGGGTATGTTCCCTACTAGTGGATCGTGCACGAGAACGGATATTGTGATGGTTACTCTCACCGAGATACGAGGTACCTGGGACCCACAAGGAGCTAGTGCCTAGGGTTATTTCCTATTTCTTGTGCTCATTAGTTACTTTGTGATTACCATTAGCATAAGGTATGGTTGGATGGAAAATTCAGTAGTGTTGACATTATTTTTAAAAGTGTTGATTCTAAATGATATTCCACTTGAAAATTGTTTTAATTTTTAAGTTGCATATTTGAGAAATTGTAACTAGCATTTCCTGTTTATGAAAACTTGCAAGATTTTCGTCTTTGAATGTTTATCACATGGAATATATTAGGGGTGGTATCCTATTGGGAGTTATCTCACACCCTACTTACACCCTTGGGTGTAAGTATACTTGGTTATTTTTTTTGTTGCAGGTTGGGTAATTTTTTTAGTGCCAGTGGTTCGGGTTTCTAGCAGGTCCTTGGTGGTGAAGTCTTGTGGAGATGGCTTGAGGGTGGTTCCCCTTTAAATGAGGGTTATTGGGATGTTTCCTTTTAGTTTTGTACCTTTTTTATGGTCTTTTTGATTTTATTTAAACTACATAATTGAGTTATGAATTTTTTTTAAAATATTGTTTGGATTGAAAAAATCCAGATTTGTTTTATTGGATTCATTTGTTGTTTTAAGTTTATAAACTCAGGTAAATTGTTCCCAATTCTCATTTTATGATACCCAATAACTTGTACCAGCCTGTGGGGATCAGGAACGCCCTTAGGGCCTTTTCATGGGCCTATTTTGGCACCGGTTTCAGTGGTGACTAGATTCAGTTCATGACTAAATGGTATCCGAGGAGGTTCAGGTTAACTCTTTGAGTCGTGTTATTTGAGGAAGAGTCGAGATAGTCTGGAGTTAGGATTGTCGGGGCTTGGTATTCCAATTATGGTTAGTGTGCCTGATCACCACACCTCATTATGGGATTCAAGTTTCTGGTAGAAGTCAGGATTTATCTAAGTCCTTTTGTTTTCTTGGTTTGATGATGATGAGGGGAAATGAAAAGAGAGTTGGGTTAATGGACTCAGTGAGATTGTAGGGCCTGGAAAGACATGTGGAGCCGAAGATATTCCCTAAAACACTCTCTGTGAAAATTAAGTGATTGTAATATATCCACTAACCATATTTCCAAGTCACCCACTGAAACTAGTTTTCTATCGCAATGTTTTGTGCTTTAGTTTTGAAATCTTGGCACTTTGGTTTTAAAGTGACTTGGTTTTAAGAAGTGTAAAGTTTTTGTGAAATTATTTTAAAATAATTAAGGAATGGTTTTGTTTATAAAATGGTGGAACTTAATTTTCAGAATTTTTTTGAAATGGAAAATGGTGTGCTTGCACCTCTTTTGAAAGCAGAAACTATATTGAAGTTGGTTTTGAAAAGTGTTTCATATAGAGTTTTCTAAACAATAAAAGAGTGTTTTAATGGGATAAGATGTTTTGAAATTGATGTGAATATCTTAAAAGTGAGTTCTTTTATAAATGGTTGTGTCTTTCTGAAAATTTTTGTAAGTTGTGAGTTGGGATTTTGACCTCGTGGTTAGCGGTTTTGAGAAAAAGGATGTGTTGGTTGACCGTTTTGGTTTTGAAAAATGGAAAGACTTTTTGTTTTAACCTTTGGTATTTTCATGAGAAACTACATGAATGGGGTTATATGGGGTGATGGATGGTTGATGGAATGACTGGATGAGTGTCGGGATGGATATGAGGAGGGTGACCGGTGTGGCACAGAAACCTGCATGTGTAACGCCCATGGGGGACCATTGGTGGATGCACTAACCGCTGAACCGTTTGTTTTCAAAGAATTGTTTTTAAATAAAAACATGATGTATTGATGAATTGTTTGGGATGGTTTATATTATGTGTTTTTGGAAAATGTTGATGTTGTGGGATGTTTTGAGTCCAAGAACCCCTCTTGTTTGAACTATGTTTTGGGTTTGTGTTTGGTCGGTAAGCTGGGTAAAAGGACCAGTTAGCAGTCTCCTATGAGATATGTTTCGAGACACCTTTATGGTGGCTCCCTTCTTGTGTTTGGATCTGGTTTGTGGCACTTTTTGACCAATGGACCATATTTTTTAGGGCTTTGGGTTCTCTCGTTGGATAAGTTATGCCCCCATTAAAGGTTAATGCATAACTGAAGTGCAACCCAGATTGTTTATCCATTGGAAAATCCTCTAGTTGATAAATATAGGGAATATTTTTTTCTAAAGATCTATAGATTGAGTCTACATCCATTCCTTTATTTGATTTTTAGATCCTTTTGTAGTGGGAGAGTGCTCGTGGAAGGTTGAAAGTGACCTTAGTTTCTTAAGTTTTCTTATTCGTTGAAGGTGGAAGTGGTCTAGGGTTGTCAGTGTGGATGAGTGTCTCGATGGTGTCTAATAGGGCCTCTGGGTTCTTCAAAGTTTCTTTGAAGCATGAGTTCATGTTAAACAACCGGTGTGTAAAATATGGTCATTATAGGATATTATAGCCACTTTCTAGAATTTTGTGTTCTTTGGGGATGTTGTATGAGGTACCTCTCCATTCATTGTTTATATTAGTCGTAATGGTCATGTTCGGGGACGCCTTATGATGTCATATGCTCAATTGACTCTAAAGATGAAAGTTGTGAAATCATATGAGAGTCTCTGTTATGTTGGGGGAATATCTCCCTTGGAAAAACCTAAAAATATTCCATTTTAGAGGAAGGTGAGTATAGGTGTTCTTTACTTCTATTGTTTCTCACCTAAATAAACAAGGTTTGTTGTGTGTCCATCTTCTAAGCCCTTGTTTCAGTGAAATATCAGGTTAGGGTAAAGTGAGTTTGGAATGTTTTATGTCTTGGAAAACTTATCGGGGATTGCGGTGTAGTTGTTGGTTTTACCTAAAGAATAATTCTCATTCAATGGGTTTTCAAATCCTAACTTCAAGGCCTAAGATGGTCCAATCATTTGAGCTCCAGCCATAGGTCTCGTAGAGAAGCTGACTCGTATTCAGAGGAAATCCCAGGGTCGTTTAAACCCTTGTACAAAGTCCAATCCTAGGTATGGAAGATAGAAAGATTTTAAACCTATTGTTTCATCATCTTTCTTCTGTTGTTCCCATTCGGTGGAAATAGGTGGAGGGACTTTTACCCATGTCATCGCCCAATGTTATTCCATCCCCCTTTGGTTTCCATTGAGTCTTTGGAGAAAGGTTTGAAGTTTGGCTAGACAGGTTGAGAGCAAAGTTTTCACTTGGTTAGTAGTGACCATGCCCCATAAAACCATGTGGATAGAAGGATCCCCATTATTAGCACATGGTTTCCTAAACTGTCTAGACTAACCATGTGGTCATACCAACTCTTTAAATTTTGGGGTCTTTCTGTACTGGCCCATGCTGGTTGGTTAAGATGGTTGGTTCTTTCGATAGGGATACCCACTATGAGTCTTATATAAGTTCTTTTTTAAAGGTATTATAGAAGTATACCCTTTGTACCATGGATTCTATTCAGGCCTCCCCCTGTTAGTGTCTTGATTCTGTCTCAAGAAAAATATAGTTTGTCTCTTATGGTGGGGAGCCTATTTTTGTTCCCCCATACCAGCAATACAAATTTATCCATGGTCTTGGATTGATGGTAGGTAGTCTCATTCGGAGATATCAAGCTACCTACATCTTCCTTGGGTAAACATTGAGATTGGAGAGTGCCCAATGGTTTATTTATAGAAAGGTAAGTGTAACCTTGTTCGATGTTGTTGTTTGTTTGGGTAAATTGCTTGAGTCTTGTTCATATTGTGTTTGAGGGTTTTTATTTTTGGGTAAAGCATGAATGTGCTTGATTATTTTAGTAAAGTGGTGTAGGTTTAGTCTTTGAGGGTATCCCTTCCTTAATTGATCACTGGAGGTGTTTTGGCCTTTGGAGGTGAAACCTGGCAAAGGAGTACCTCTTGGTTTCTCAGTTGGGTTTGGTTGTTGATTTGGCCTTGCTGTGACCTTCTGGGGCGGGAAGTTTTCATGGTGGGGAGAAATTTCACATACATAACTTATTTTAAAGTTATTTTTAATTTAATTTCCATTATTTCTTTGTTTTGGGGGTTTCCCATGCATTTTTGAAGGAATGGGGGAGTTTTCATGATTTGGGCCAAACCGTGAGCCAAATTCCATATTTAAAAATAAATTTTTATTCCTTTATAACTCCTTCATTTTTCAAAAAATTTCATCCATTAAAATTACTACTTGGCATCCCCTGACCTATGAACACCAAAAAATTAATTTGGACCATTTATAAATCTATAATCCGGGTGGATTTGAGTTTTTATTTAAGGGATTGGGCCCGCCCAAAAGCCCATTTCCTGCATTAAAAATATTTTTTTATTATTTAATAACTCATTCAATTTTTATGTGTTTTTGGGGATTCCAACTCTCACCCGAGCCCACTTACCTAAGGCACGCCCCCAGTCTCTCCTACCTCAATTTAGAGCTCAATAAAATCAAAAAATTGGGTGAAATGTTTCTGGATTTCAAAAATTGCTGAGATTTGAAGAGTTAAATTGATCCTTTCAACAACTCCTTCTATTTTTACTATTTTCCCCCATTCCAGTTCCTACATGATCTTATCGTCCTTTTTAGAACCTAACTTAAATGTTTAGCTGTTTTAAAATTCAGATAATTGTGGATTTTGCATCGTTTTATTCAATATTCACTACCACAAAACTGGGCAAGGCCAGCGCCACCCCTTTATCAGTGCTAACGAAAAAGCGCTGATAAAGGGGGTGCCTTTATCAGCGCTTGTTTAGTAGCGCTGATAAAGGGTCGACTTCAAAAAAAAAAAATATATTAATATATAAATATGGTTATATAGTTATATTGATATAAATATAATATATAATTTTTAAATATATTTTAGATAAGTATAAATGTACATTTACAATTAATATACTTAATATATAAGATATTTAGTGAAAATGGATTCTTAAAAAATTTAAAAAATAATTTTAATTAATAATTTGATAATTATTATGGAGTAATAGTAATTTAATAACAATTTGAAGAATAAAAAAATAAAAAAAATAAAAAAAAGATCCAAAATATGTTGAAAACGCAACTCAAACTTCAAACGGCCATAACTTCTGATCTAGGTGTCCCTTTGAGCTCTACCACATATCAAATCAAAACCTGCGACGAGCTCTACATCGCTATGACCGGGGGAACCCCGTTCAAGCATTTTTCGAGGCCAAAAGAGGCCCAGAAAGCCTCCAAAACTGAGTTTTTTGTTGGGGTACCCATATTTTTTAACATTTTGGGGATTTTCAGCCTCGTTTAAGGGGGTATTATTGGATTTTTTTTTGTGGGGACTGAATTTATTCCAAGGTATTACATTCATATTGATATTATGTCTTTGAAATTTCATCCTTTTTTATAATTTACTACTATTTATAATCAAATATATAACTATATGTACATATTTTTTATATATTCACACTTAAAAATTAAATTTTTTAAATAAATAATTAAACATATTTACATATAGAATATATTAGCTTTATCTAAATAATAACTAATATCCATTTTATTTAAAATACAAATATATGAATATTTATATAACTACTATATATTAATATAACTATACATATATTAATATAACTATATATATATATTAATATAACTATATGTATATATTAATATAACAATATATATATATATATATATATTAATATAACTATATATATATTAATATAACTATATATATTAATATAAATATATATTACTATACGAATAAATATAACTAAATATATATATAAATAAATAGATATATCATGAATAAGAGAACAAATCAATATAGGGTAGTGGCAAAGGCTTTAGGTGCGCAGGGGGGAGGTCTCGAGATCAAATCCGGGTGGAGGCACGGGTGCGTGCGCAAGGTTGATTTAAAGGGCTAGCGCTGATAAAGTGTGTAGGCGGTGCGGGCGGGTGCTGGAGGTGTGGGAAAGCGCTGATAAAGGGGGGCTCAAGCGTTGTAAAAAGCCCCCCTGAGATTGGCAGTATTTTTTTTTTTTTTTTTTTTAAAATTTTTCAATTTTTTTCAATTTTTTTTTATTTTTATCAGCGCTTTTTTTAGCACTGATAAAAGGGGTATTTATCAGCGCTTTTTGGAGCGCTGATAAAGGGGACCCCCCCTTTATCTTCGTCGGCTTTATCAGCGCTTTTCTAGTGCTAATAAAGGCCATTTTTAGCGCTGATAAAAGCCGTATTTGTAGTAGTTATTGTTTTGGGTAAGTGTTTCTCTCTTCAATTCCTTCCTTCTCCTTAAGGTTTTCTCCCTCATTAATGACTTTATAGAGTGTCCCGAAGTTAGTGTAACAACCCTAAATTTTGAATAAATCTTGTTTCCTAATTTTGTGTGTTATTTTTTTTATACTCAACAAAACTGTTTCATTGGATAACATGAGTATAATTAAAATGAGACTGTTGGGTTTTGAATGTTATATGACCATTGGTCAATATGACCGCTGGAAACTAAACATTTCGATATTTGTCTCTAAATACAAGTGATCTTAGTTAATTAATATAGAAAGAATATTTGATGGCCTCACCCAGTAGTCTTGGACCGATCGAAGCCCATCCAATAGAACTTGGGAAGGAGGTAGCACCAATGGGCTTTGCTCTGGACCAAACCTAAGATGAACTTCATCGTATGAAGCTAGAACGGAATCGCCTTCGCGAGAAGTTCAAACTGATAGAAATTACTACTCGTGCGATGTTGGCTGAGCCTCCCTCGGATTCTCTCACCTTAGCACACCTTACACTTAGGTCCTATGCTGGTGTGATAAGGGGCTATGTAAGGAGATTGTAACTGCCTTGTGTAATCCTTTGTTTTAAATAAAAATTTTGATTTCTTCTTATGATGAAGTTTATGAATTTTCAAATGTCCGGATAAATATAGTATGCATATTTTTGGTGAATTTTAGAGAAAGGATATTTTTAAAAAAATGTTTATGTAAACCTTAAATAATTAAAAATGTGTAATGATTTTCAAAAAATGGCCTTCTACAATTTTGTTCAGTACGAAATTTAGAGTCTAATAAGATCAACTTAATTTTTGGTGAATAGTAAATTATGAATAGTGATTTTATGCTTAGGATTAGTAATGTGACCAAATGGATTAGTAATCCCACTTAAATAAAGCATTAATATAATCCAGGCACCTTGATTAAGTAATGTGATTCAATAAAATGGTTAAATAACGGTTTCATAAATTATTAGTCAAGTATTAGTTTTTTCAGGTGAATGAAGTTTTTTAATTAAAAATTTAATTAGAAATTTTTAGAATTTTTTTTTATAAAATGGATTTCATTTTTGAACTCAGAGCATCGATATTATGTTAAGGTAATTTTTGGGGATTTTTTTGAAAAAAATGAATTTTCGGTGAATAGTGTATTTATTTAAAAATTAAATTAAAAATATTTAGAAAATTATTTTTATAAAATGGAGTTCATTTTTGAAATCAGAGCATCGATATTTTTTTAAGGTGAAATTTTGGGATTTTTCTGAGAAAGTTGAATTTTCGATGAATAGTGAAAATACAGTTTTTAAGTTACGGGTGTTTAATGACATCATTAAATGATGTGTTAAGTATGTAATCAATATGGTCGACTTATGAATAGTAATATAAGGTATTAGGTGTCCCAAGTGGCCAATACCATGGGAAAATACCATGGGCAAGCCCATGGTTTTTTCAAAACCACTAATGAGGTGTCTCTTGGCCATTAATGCCTTGTCCCCTCACTTTCCCTATAAATACCAAGTCATCCTCTCATCCATTCGACTCCCAACTCTCCTCCAACGAATATATGGTCTCATTACCTCCCAAGGAGTCCTTACAAGGTGCCCCCAAGCCCTCAAGGTCCCAACCTTTGAGTTTTAAGAGTTACGTTTTAAGGTAAGGGATCTTACCTCCCTATTTCTTTTCAAGTAATCTCTTTTATGTCATTTCTTTTATGCTCCATGATCTTATGTTGGAGGATGTTCTTTTATATTCATCCTACTATATTTTTCATGTTCATATTATGAGATACCCCCTCTTTCTCTCATCATTTCATTTTAATAATGTTAAAGTGGTGCCATTAGGCTGCCGAATTTTTAAGAGATTCGTTCACCTTTCTCATTTTTCAAAGTTCTACTTTCATGTCAAGTCTTTCAAGTTATTTTTTATTTTGTTGGGGTATGATATCTATATCTATCATACTTATCTTTTATTTTCATATTATGAGAGACCCTATTTTATCTCTTCAATTCATTATTTTGAAGTTTTAAGTGGCGCCGTTAGGCTGCTGAATTTTTAAGGGATTCGTTCACCTTTCTCATTTTTCAAAGTTCTACTTTCATGTCAAGTATTTCAAGTTCCTTTTAATTATGTTGTGGTATTATATCTATATCTATCATACTTATCTTTTATGTTCATATGATTAGAGACCCTATTTGATCTCTTCAATTCATTTTTTAAAGTTTAAGTGATGCTGTAAGGCTGTCGAATTTTCATAAGAGAAATCTTATTTTTGTCTTCCTTTCATGTTCTTCATTTCATATGGTATATCTTTCAAATTTCATTAACATGTTCATATATCCTTAATATTCTGTCCCTATACTGTTTTATGGGTCATTTATGAATGTTTGACCCATGTCCCCTCTCTTTTTAATGTTTTCTAAAACCCCGAAACATAGTCGTTATGCTGTAGAATTTCCGTCTCAAAATGTCTCTCTCTCTTGTTCTAAAGTTCTTTTATTTTATTAAGTGAATACTAAAATCTATCTCTTCTATAGGGGTATTCACATATATACCAAAATGTTCTATTTTAAATTCTGGTATTTACATACATGAGACCCACCTTCTTTTTCTGTGGGTTTTAAAGTGACACAAAGATCATGTCTTTAAAGCATTTTTTAAAACGTTATGATTATGAAATGAAACCCATTCCTTTTATGCTATATGGGTTGTTTATGAAATTACTGATGATGATATATTTTGATCACATTATAATAAATACATGTCAAGTTTGCGCCTTGATAGCGCTCCAATGCATTGGGTAAAGACTTAATCTCTAGAGATGACTATTTTTAACGACGCCTTGGCGAATAAGCTTGGTAATTTTTTAATGACACCTTGGGGATGGACCTTGGTGAAACAAAAATGATTGTAAATGTTAAATTTTGTAGCCACATCTTCAAGTTTTGAAAAATGTTATTTTTATTATGATATGCCTCATGATTTCTTTCTCATGCCTTAAAGTTCTTTTTCATGACATTGTTGATGTATCTCAAGTTCACATGTAAATGTTTCCCCTTGTTTCCCTTACTAGGCCTTCTGCTCATCCTTTCTTTTGATGTATGTTCCCAGGTTATGAGATGTAGTAATGAACCTAGTATGAACATAATAAGAATCCTTTCAAGTGTTTAAGAAGAATGTTTTATGTTTTCATGTTTTAAGTTCCTGGTTTCCAAGACACTAAACCTTAAAGATCCTCGATTTTGTAAAATGTAATGAAAGTTTATGTGATAAAAAGGCGGGATATTATAATTGGTATCAAAGTATGGTTTAGTTATTTATGGAAATTAGGATATGAAAACTTTAGGAAGAACCCTATAGAAAAGTCTAAATATTGGAAACCTTCCTGGTATTTTGGTGAGTATTGACTGTTGCCAAGCAAATACATCCTTATCTGGATACGAGCAGGTAGATGTGGCTCTGGCACAGATGTAAATAGGGGTAAAACCCTAAAACACCTCTTTGATCTAGACTCGAACGGAAACTGGTACATGACAACAGGCCTTGCTGCACTCTTGGTTAGAACACTCCCGGGGGATATGCTTTGGTAAATTCATAAGCTTAGTATAAACCATTATTAAAGGAACAAAGATAAAATAAAATAAGGATTCACATAAGAATATATTATCATGGATAACCTAGATTGGGACCTAGGGGATCACAAGTTAGGGTATACTTTTCTTCTACAATTTTATCCTTCTGTGCTTTAAGTTTCCTTTTAATGATTATTGGCTAATTATTTAAGCCCCTAATTGTACTTTCTTTCCTTAGTTAATGGCGGGAAATAGAAGAACATCTCCCAACAACCAATGTTATAGGAAATGTGACTATTTCCGTATTAATATGACAGAGATGATTAGGGAATTAAAAGATTATTATTATTTTGGAAGAAGTTCACTATTTTGGGAACCCTATTTGATCGAGGTAAATAGATTACTACGGTATTTTATTTGAGGAGTAAAGGTTGAATTATATTTTGAAGAATCAATGAATTTAAGGTGAACTTATGGTATTATAGGTTACTTATGGAAATTATTGACCTATCTTGGGGAAAATATGTTTAGGTTAGTTACTTTTGTTATAAGATGTTAGGAGTGGTTGATGTTGTTTGGATATGAACGATAAAGTTTATCTTGGAAGACTATGTTATCAACTCCTTATTTTATTTGGGTTTCAATCTTAGTTTGGGTTATTTTGAGGAATTTTAAGGACAGTTATTTACGGAATGGTCTATGATGAACTCTGGGTAGTACCGTGGAACTTTGAAGATTTAAAAATATTTTCCCTTCCTATGGGATTCTTTCTTTTTGAAGAGTTGTTTTATCTTACCCTTTCTGTTTTTCGGATAAATGTTTAAAGATAGATAGTTTTTCTTTTGTGGAATACGTGATTATATAGAATATTATTCTTGTGCTTTTGATGAGACCAAGTGTTTTTGAATGCTCATCGTTTGGAGAAAAGATTAGTTTTGGTAGAAACTTATTAAAGAATTAAACTCTACTTGAAGGTAGGTATATTTCCTTATGTTTTTATTCTATGTAGTAAATGAATTCCTCAAAACTATGAAAAGGAACATAAAACAAAAAACATTGTCTGTTAACGCTTCCTACTAGGAAATCAAATACTGTTTGACCCATCATAAGTTTGTGATTTTCTTGTTGTTAATTTTCTCCTAATAATGTTTTCTATCACTCTCCCTTAGAAAGTGACCCTTTTTTTCCTCCATGTCTATGTTTTCCTACATGGGATCCTAGTATGGGTTAACTCGGGTGACCTTTTTACTTCCCTTTCTTTCTTTTAAAGTAATAGTTTTACTGACTCCTTTTCCGGTATGGGACTTTCAATGAAATTTCAAAACCCAGTTTTAAAAATTGTGAGGACGCAATTTCTTAATGGGGGAGATTGTAACGACCCGAAATTTTGAATAAATCTTGTTTCCTAATTTTGTGTGTTATTTTTTTTATACTCAACAAAACTGTTTCATTGGATAACATGAGTATAATTAAAATGAGACTGTTGGGTTTTGACTGTTATATGACCATTGGTCAATATGACCGCTGGAAACTAATCATTTCGATATTTGTCTCTAAATACAAGTGATCTTGGTTAATTAATATAGAAAGAAGATTTGATGGCCTCACCCAGTAGTCTTGGACCGATCGAAGCCCATCTAACAGAACTTGGGAAGGAGGTAGCACCAATGGGCTTTGCTCTGGACCAAACCCAAGCCGAACTTCATCATATGAAGCTAGAACGGAATCTCCTTCACGAGAAGTTCAAACTGATAGAAATTACTACCCGTGCGATGTTGGCTGAGCCTCCCTCGGATTCTCTCACCTTAGCACACCTTACACTTAGGTCCTATGCTGGTGTGATAAGGGGCTATGTAAGGAGACCGTAACTGCCTTGTGTAATCCTTTGTTTTAAATAAAAATTTTGATTTCTTCTTATGATGAAGTTTATGAATTTTCAAATGTCCGGATAAATATAGTATGCATATTTTTGGTGAATTTTAGAGAAAGGATATTTTAAAAAAAAAATTTATGTAAACCTTAAATAATTAAAAATGTGTAATGATTTTTAAAAAAAGGTGTTCTACAATTTTGTTCAGTACGAAATTTAGAGTCTAATAAGATCAATTTAATTTTTGATGAATAGTAAATTATGAATAGTGATTTTATGATTAGGATTAGTAATGTGACCAAATGGATTAGTAATCTCACTTAAATAAAGCATTAATATAATCCAGGCACCTTGATTAAGTAATGTGATTCAATAAAATGGTTAAATAACGGTTTCATAAATTATTAGTCAAGTATTAGTTTTTTCGGGTGAATAGTGTTTTTTAATTAAAAATTTAATTAAAAATACTTAGAAAATTATTTTTATAAAATGGATTTCATTTTTGAACTCAAAGGATCGATATTATGTTAAGGTAATTTTTGGGGATTTTTCTGAAAAAAATGATTTTTCGGTGAATAGTGTATTTATTTAAAAATTAAATTAAAAATTTTTAGAAAATTATTTTTATAAAACGGAGTTCATTTTTTAAATCAGAGCATCGATATTTGGCTAAGGTGAAATTTTGGGATTTTTCTGAGAAAGTTGAATTTTCGATAAATAGTGAAAATACAGTTTTTAAGTTACGGGTGTTTAATGACATCATTAAATGATGTATTAAGTATGTAATCAGTATGGTCTACTTATGAATAGTAAGATAAGGTATTATGTGTCTCAAGTTTCCAATACCATGGGAAAATACCATGGGCAAGCCCATGGTTTTTCCAAAACCACTAATGAGGTGTCCCTTGGCCATTAATGCCTTGTCCCCTCACTTTCCCTATAAATACCAAGCCATCCTCTCATCCATTCGACTCCCAACTCCCCCCCAATGAATCTCTGGTCTCATTACCTCCCAAGGAGTCCTTACAAGGTTCACCCAAGCCCTCAAGGTCCCAACCTTTGAGTTTTAAGAGTTACGTTTTAAGGTAAGGGATCCTACCTCCCTCTTTCTTTTCAAATAATCTCTTTTATGTCATTTCTTTTATGCTCCATGCTCTTATGTTGGAGGATGTTCTTTTATATTCATACTACTATCTTTTTCATATTCATATGATGAGAGACCCCCTCTTTCTCTCATCATTTCATTTTAATAATGTTAAAGTGGCGCCGTTAGGCTGCCGAATATTTAAGGGATTCGTTTACCTTTCTCATTTTTCAAAGTTTTACTTTCATGTCAAGTCTTTCAAGTTCCTTTTTATTTTTTTGGGGTATGATCTCTATATCTATCATACTTATCTTTTATGTTCATATGATTAGAGACCCTATTTTATCTCTTCAATTCAGTATTTTGAAGTTTTAAGTGGCGCTGTTAGGCTGCTGAATTTTTAAGGGATTCGTTCACCTTTCTCATTTTTCAAAGTTCTACTTTCATGCCAAGTCTTTCAAGTTCCTTTTTATTATGTTGGGGTATTATCGCTATATCTATCATACTGATCTTTTATGTTCATATGATGAGATTCCCTATTTGATCTCGTCAATTCATTTTTTGAAGTTTAAGTGATGTCGTTAGGCTGCCGAATTTTCATAAGAGAAATCTTATTTTTGTCTTCCTTTCATGTTCTTCATTTCATATGGTATATCTTTCAAATTTCATTACCATGTTCATATATCCTTCATATTATGTCCCTCTACTGTTTTATGGTTCATTTATGAATGTTTGACCCATGTCCCCTCTCTTTTCAATGTTTTCTAAAACCCCGAAACATAGTCGTTATGCTGCAGAATTTCCATCTCAAAATGTCTCTATATCTTGTTCTAAAGTTATTTTATTATATTAAGTGAATACTCAAAGCTATCTCTTCTATAGGGGTATTCACATATATACCAAAATGTTCTATTTTAAATTCTGTAATTTACATACATGAGACCCACCTTCCTTTTCTGTGGGTTTTAAAGTGACACAAAGATCATGTCTTTAAAGCAGTTTTTAAAATGTTATGATTATGAAATGAAACCCATTCCTTTTATGCTATATGGGTTGTTTATGAAATGATTGATGATGATATATTTGGATCACATTATAGTAAAGACATGTCAAGTGTGCGCCCTGGTAGCGCTCCAATGCATTGGGTAAAGACTTAATCTCTAGAGATGACTATTTTTAACGACGCCTTGGTGAATAACCTTGGTAATTTTTTAATGACACCTTGGGGATGGACCTTGGTGAAACAGAAATGATTGTCAATATTAAATGTTGTAGCCACATCTTCAAGTTATGAAAAACGTTATTTTTATTATGATATGCCTCATGATTTCTTTCTCATTCCTTAAAGTTCTTTTTCATGACATTGTTGATGTATCTCAAGTTCACATGTAAATGTTTCCCCTTGTTTCCCTTACTGGGCCTTCTGCTCACCCTTTCTTTTGATGTATGTCCCCAGGTTATGAGATGCAGTAATGAACCTAGGATGAACATAAGGAGAAGTCTTTCAAGTGTTTAAGAATAATGTTTTCATGTTTTCATGTTTTATGTTCCTGGTTTCCAAGACACTAAACCTTAAATATCCTCAGTTTTGTAAAATGTAATGAAAGTTTATGTGATAAAAATGTGGGATGTTATAGTTGGTATCAAAGGATGGTTTAGTTATTTATGGAAATTAGGATATGAAAACTTTAGGAAGAACACTATAGAAAAGTTTAAATATAGGAAACCTTCCTGTTATTTTGGTGAGTATTGAGTAAGGGGTTTCCAAGAAAATACATCCTTGTCTGGATACGAGCAGGTAGAGGTGGCTCTGGCACAGATGTAAATAGGGGTAAAACTCGAAAACACTACTTTGAGCTAGACTCGAACGGGAACTGGTACACAAAAACCGGCCTTGCTGCACTCTTGGTTACGACACTCCCGGGGGATATGCTTTGGTAAATTCATAAGCTTAGTATGAACCATTATTAAAGGAGCAAAGATAAAATAAAATAAAGATTCACATAAGAATATATTATCATGGATAACCTAGATTGGGACCTAGTGGATCACAAGTTAGGGTATACTTTCTTCTACAAGTTTATCCTTATATGCTTTAAGTTTACTTTTAATGATTATTGGCTAAGTATTTAAGCCCCTAATTGTACTTTCTTTCCTTAGTTAATGGCGGGAAATGTAAGAATATGTCCCAACAACCAATGTTATAGGAAATGTGATGATTTCCGTATTAATATGACATAGATTATTAGGGAATTAAAATATTATTATTATTTTTGAAGACGTTCACTATTTTGGGAACCCTATTTGATCGAGGTAAATAGATTACTACGGTATTTTCTTTGAGGAGTAAAGGTTGAATTATATTTTCAAGAATCGATGAATTTAAGGTGAACTTATGGTATTATAGGTTACTTATGGAAATGATTGACCTATCTTGGGGAAAATATGTTTAGGTTAGTTACTTTTGTTATAAGATTTTAGGAGTGGTTGATGTTGTTTGGAGATGAATGATAAAGTTTATCTTGGAAGACTATGTTATAAAGTCCTTCGTGTATTTGGGTTTCTATCTTAGTTTGGGTTATTTTGAGGAATTTTAAGGACAGTTATTTATGGAATGGTCTATGATGAACTCTGGGTAGTACCGTGGAACTTTGAAGATTTAAAAGTAGTTTCCCTTCCTATGGGATTCTTTCTTTTTGAAGAGTTGTTTTATCTTAACCTTTCTGTTTTTGGGATAAATGTTTAAAGATAGATAGTTTTTATTTTGTGGAATACGTGATTCTCTAGAAGATTATTCTTGTGCTTCTGATGAGACCAAGTGTTTTTGAATGCTCATCGTTTGGAGAAAATATTAGTTTTGGTAGAAACTTATTAAAGGATTAAACTCTACTTGAAGGTAGGTATATTTCCTTATGTTTTTATTCTATGTAGTAAATGAATTCCTCAAAACTATGAAAAGGAA
Source organism: Viscum album (assembly GCA_963277665.1). Lineage (NCBI taxonomy): Eukaryota > Viridiplantae > Streptophyta > Magnoliopsida > Santalales > Viscaceae > Viscum > Viscum album. The sequence goes on from OY728119.1 coordinate 1,896,823,696, forward strand.
CATAAAACAAAAAACGTTTTCTGTTAATGTTTCCTACTAGGAAATCAAATACCGTTTGACCCATCATAAGTTTGTTATTTTCTTGTTGTTAACTTTCTCCTAATCATGTTTTCTATCACTCTCCCTTAGAACGTGACCGTTTGTTTTTTCCTCCATGTCCATGTTTTCCTACATGGGATCCTAGTATGGGTTAACTCGGGTGACCTTTTTACTTCCATTTCTTTCTTTTAAAGTAATAGTTTTACTGACTCCTTTTCCGGTATGGGAATTTCAATGAAATTTCAAAACCCAGTTTTAAAAATTCCAAGGATGCAATTTCTTAAGGGGGGGGAGATTGTAATGACCCGAAATTTTGAATAAATCTTGTTTCCTAATTTTGTGTGTTATTTTTTTTTATACTCAACAAAACAGTTTCATTGGATAACATGAGTATAATTAAAATGAGACTGTTGGGTTTTGAGTGTTATATGACCATTGGTCAATATGACCGCTGGAAACTAAACATTTCGATATTTGTCTCTAAATACAAGTGATCTTGGTAAATTAATATAGAAAGAATATTTGATGGCCTCACCCAGTATTCTTGGACCAATCGAAGCCCATCTAATAGAACTTGGGAAGGAGGTAGTACCAATGGGCTTTTCTCTGGACCAAACCCAAGCCGAACTTCATCGTATGAAGCTAGAATGGAATCGCCTTTGTGAAAAGTTCAAGATGATAGAAATTACTACTCGTGCATTGTTGGCCGAGCCTCCCTCAGATTCTCTCACCTTAGCACACCTTACACTTAGGTCCTATGCTGGTGTGATAAGGGGCTATGTAAGGAGACCGTAACTGCCTTGTGTAATCCTTTATTTTAAATAAAAAATTTGATTTCTTCTTATGATGAAGTTTATGAATTTTCAAATGTCCGGAAAAATATAATATGAATATTTTGGGTGAATTTTAGAGAAAGGATATTTTAAAAAAAAATGTTTATGTAAACCTTAAATAATTAAAAATGTGTAATGATTTTCAAAAAATGGTCTTCTATAATTTTGTTCAGTACGAAATTTAGAGTATAATAAGATCAACTTAATTTTTGATGAATAGTAAATTATGAATAGTGATTTTATGCTAAGGATTAGTAATCTGACCAAATTGATTAGTAATCTCACTTAAATAAAGCATTAATATAATCCAGGCACCTTGATTAAGTAATGTGATTCAATAAAATGGTTAAATAACGGTTTCATAAATTATTAGTCAAGTTTTAGTTTTTTCAGGTGAATAGTATTTTTTAATTAAAAATTTAATTAAAAATATTTAGAAAATAATTTTTATAAAATGGATTTCATTTTTGAACTCAGAGCATCGATATTATGTTAAGGTAATTTTTGGGGATTTTTCTGAAAAAAATGAATTTTCAGTGAATAGTGTATTTATTTAAAAATTAAATTAAAAATATTTAGAAAATTATTTTTATAAAACGGAGTTCATTTTTGAAATCAGAGCATCTATATTTGGCTAAGATGAAATTTTGGGATTTTTCTGAGAAAGTTGAATTTTCGATGAATAGTGAAAATACAGTTTTTAAGTTACGGGTGTTTAATGACATCATTAAATGATGTATTAAGTATGTAATCAATATAGTCTATTTATGAATAGTAAGATAAGGTATTAGGTGTCTCAAGTGTCCAATACCATGGGCAAATACCATGGGCAAGCCCATGGTTTTTCCAAAACCACTAATGAGGTGTCCCTTGGCCATTAATGCCTTGTCCCCTCACTTTCCCTATAAATACCAAGCCATCCTCTCATCCATTCGACTCCCAAATCCCCCCAATGAATCTATGGTCGCATTACCTCCCAAGGAGTCCTTCCAAGTTTCCCCCAATCCCTCAAGGTCCCAACCTTTGAGTTTTAAGAGTTACGTTTTAAGGTAAGGGATCCTACCCCCCTCTTTCTTTTCAAATAATCTCTTTTATGTCATTTCTTTTATGCTCCATGCTCTTATGTTGGAGGATGTTATTTTATATTCATCCTACTATCTTTTTCATCTTCATATGATGAGATACCCCCTCTTTCTCTCATCATTTAATTTTAATAATGTTAAAGTGGCGTCGTTAGGCTGCCGAATTTTTAAGGGATTCGTTCACCTTTCTCATTTTTCAAAGTTATACTTTCATGTCAAGTCTTTCAATTTCCTTTTTATTTTTTTGGGGTATGATCTCTATATATATCATACTTATCTTTTATGTTCATATGATTAGAGACCCTATTTTATCTCTTCAATTCAGTATTTTGAAGTTTTAAGTGGCGCCGTTAGGCTGCTGAATTTTTAAGGGATTCGTTCACCTTTCTCATTTTTCAAAGTTCTACTTTCATGTCAAGTATTTCAAGTTCCTTTTTATTATGTTGGGGTATTATCTCTATATCTATCATACTGATATTTTATTTTCATATGATGAGATACCCTATTTGATCTCTTCAATTCATTTTTTGAAGTTTAAGTGATGCCGTTAGGCTGCCGAATTTTCATAAGAGAAATCTTATTTTTGTCTTCCTTTCATGTTCTTCATTTCATATGGTATATCTTTCAAATTTCATTACCATGTTCATATATCCTTCATATTCTGTCCCTTTAATATTTTATGGTTCATTTATGAATGTTTGACCCATGTCCCCTCTCTTTTCAATGTTTTCTAAAACCCCGAAACATAGTCGTTATGCTGCAGAATTTCCGTCTCAAAATGTCTCTATATCTTGTTCTAAAGTTATTTTATTTTATTAAGTGAATACTCAAAGTTATCTCTTCTATATGGTTATTCACATATATACCAAAATGTTCTATTTTAAATTCTGGGATTTACATACATGAGACCCACCTTCCTTTTCTGTGGGTTTTAAAGTGACACAAAGATCATGTCTTTAAAGCAGTTTTTAAAATGTTATGATTATGAAATGAAACACATTCATTTTATGCTATATGAGTTGTTTATGAAATTATTTATGATGATATATTTGTATCACATTATAGTAAATACATGTCAAGTGTGCGCCCTGATATCACTCCAATGCATTGGGTAAAGACTTAATCTCTAGAGATGACTATTTTTAACGACGCCTTGGTGAATAACCTTGGTAATTTTTTAATGACACCTTGGGGATGGACCTTGGTGAAACAGAAATGATTGTCAATATTAAATGTTGTAGCGACATCTTAAAGTTATAAAAAATGTTATTTTTATTATGATATGCCTCATGATTTCTTTCTCATGCCTTAAAGTTCTTTTTCATGACATTGTTGATGTATCTCAAGTTCACATGTAAATGTTTCCCCTTGTTTCCCTTACTGGGCCTTCTGCTCACCCTTTCTTTTGATGTATGTCCCCAGGTTATGAGATGCAGTAATGAACCTATGATGAACATAAGGATAAGTCTTTCAAGTGTTTAAGAATAATGTTTTATGTTTTCATGTTTTAAGTTCCTAGTTTCCAAGACACTAAACCTTAAATATCCTCAGTTTTGTAAAATGTAATGAAAGTTTATGTGATAAAAAGGTGGGATGTTATAGTTGGTATCAAAGGATGGTTTAGTTAATTATGGAAATTAGTATATGAAAACTTTAGGAACAACACTATAGAAAAGTTTAAATATAGGAAACCTTCCTGTTATTTTGGTGAGTACTGAGTAAGGGGTTGCCAAGAAAATACATCCTTGTCTGGATACGAGCAGGAAGAGGTGGCTCTGGCACAGATGTAAATAGAGGTAAAACCTGAAAACACCGCTTTGAGCTAGACTCGAACGGGAACTGGTACATGAAAACAGGCCTTGCTGCACTCTTGGTTACGAAACTCTTGGGGGATATGCTTTGGTAAATTCATAATCTTAGTATGAACCATTATTAAAGGAACAAAGATAAAATAAAATAAATATTCACATAAGAATATATTATCATGGATAACCTAGATTGGGACCTAGGGGATCACAAGTTAGGGTATACTTTTCTTCTACAAGTTTATCCTTCTATGCTTTAAGTTTCCTTTTAATGATTATTGGTTAAGTATTTAAGCCCTTAATTGTACTTTCTTTCCTTAGTTAATGGCGGGAAATGGAAGAACATGTCCCAACAACAAATGTTATAGGAAATGTGACGATTTCCGTATTAATATGACATAGATGATTAGGGAATTAAAATATTATTATTATTTTTGAAGGCGTTCACTATTTTGGGAACCCTATTTGATCGAGGTAAATATATTACTACGGTATTTTCTTTGAGGAGTAAAGGTTGAATTATATTTTGAAGAATTGATGAATTTAAGGTAAACTTATGGTATTATAGGTTACTTATGGAAATGATTGACCTATCTTGGGGAAAATATGTTTAGGTTAGTTACTTTTGTTATAAGATGTTAGGAGTGGTTAATGTTGTTTGGAGATGAATGATAAAGTTTATCTTGGAAGACTATGTTATAAAGTCCTTCTTGTATTTGGGTTTCAATCTTAGTTTGGGTTATTTTGAGGAATTTTAAGGACAGTTATTTACGGAATGGTCTATGATGAACTCTGGGTAGTACCGTGGAACTTTGAAGATTTAAAAGTAGTTTCCCTTCCTATGGGATTATTTCTTTTTGAAGAGTTGTTTTATCTTAACCTTTCTGTTTTTGGGATAAATGTTTAAAGATAGATAGTTTTTCTTTTGTGGAATGAGTGATTCTATTGAAGATTATTCTTGTGCTTCTGATGAGACCAAGTGTTTTTGAATGTTCATCGTTTGGAGAAAAGATTAGTTTTGGAAGAAACTTATTAAAGGATTAAACTCTACTTGATGGTAGGTATATTTCCTTATGTTTTTATTCTATGTAGTAAATGAATTCCTCAAAACTATGAAAAGGAACATAAAACAAAAAACGTTTTCTGTTAATGTTTCCTACTAGGAAATCAAATACCGTTTGACCCATCATAAGTTTGTTATTTTCTTGTTGTTAACTTTCTCCTAATCATGTTTTCTATCACTCTCCCTTAGAACGTGACCCTTTGTTTTTTCCTCCATGTCCATGTTTTCCTACATGGGATCCTAGTATGGGTTAACTCGGGTGACATTTTTACTTCCATTTATTTCTTTTAAAGTAATAGTTTTACTGACTCCTTTTCCGGTATGGGACTTTCAATGAAATTTCAAAACCCAGTTTTAAAAATTGGGAGGATGCAATTTCTTAAGGGGGGGGGAGATTGTAACGACCCGAAATTTTGAATAAATCTTGTTTCCTAATTTTGTGTGTTATTTTATTTTATTTTTATAATCAACAAAACAGTTTCATTGGATAACATGAGTATAATTAAAATGAGACTGTTGGGTTTTGAGTGTTATATGACCATTGGTCAATATGACCGCTGGAAACTAAACATTTCGATATTTCTCTCTAAATACAAGTGGTCTTGGATAATTAATATAGAAAGAATATTTGATGGCCTCACCCAGTAGTCTTGTACCGATCGAAGCCCATCTAATAGAACTTGGGAAGGAGGTAGTACCAATGGGCTTTGCTCTGGACCAAACCCAAGCCGAACTTCATTGTATGAAGCTAGAACGGAATCGCCTTTGCGAGAAGTTCAAACTGATAGAAATTACTACTCGTGCGATGTTGGCCGAGCCTCCCTGAGATTCTCTCACCTTAGCACACCTTACACTTAGGTCCTATGCTGGTGTGATAAGGGGCTATGTAAGGAGACCGTAACTACCTTGTGTAATCCTTTGTTTTAAATAAAATTTTTGATTTCTTCTTATGATGAAGTTTATGAATTTTCAAATGTCCGGATAAATATAGTATGCATATTTTCGGTGAATTTTAGAGAAAGGATATTTAAAAAAAAATGTTTATGTAAACCTTAAATAATTAAAAATGTGTAATGATTTTCAAAAAATGGTCTTCTACAATTTTGTTCAGTACGAAATTTAGAGTCTAATAAGATCAACTTAATTTTTGATGAATAGTAAATTATGAATAGTGATTTTATGCTTAGGATTAGTAATCTGACCAAATGGATTAGTAATCTCACTTAAATAAAGCATTAATATAATCCAGGTACCTTGATTAAGTAATGTGATTCAATAAAATGGATAAATAACGGTTTCATAAATTATTAGTCAAGTATTAGTTTTCTCAGGTGAATAGTATTTTTTAATTAAAAATTTAATTAAAAATATTTAGAAAATTATTTTTATAAAATGGATTTCATTTTTGAACTCAGATCATTGATATTATGTTAAGGTAATTTTTAGGGATTTTTCTGAAAAAAATGAATTTTGGTGAATAGTGTATTTATTTTAAAATAAAAATAAAAATATTTAGAAAATTATTTTTATAAAATGGAGTTCATTTTTGAAATCAGAGCATCGATATTTGGTTAAGGGGAAATTTTGGGATTTTTCTGAGAAAGTTGAATTTTTGATGAATAGTGAAAATACAGTTTTTAATTTACGGGTGTTTAATGACATCATTAAATGATGTATTAAGTATTTAATCAATATGGTCGACTTATGAATAGTAATATAAGGTATTAGGTGTCCTAATTGTCCAATATCATGGGCAAATACCATGGTCAAGCCCATGGTTTTTCCAAAACCACTAATGAGGTGTCCATTGGCCATTAATGCCTTTTCCCCTCACTTTCCCTATAAATACCAAGCCATCCTCTCATCCATTAGAATCCCAACTCCCCCACAATTAATATCTGGTATCATTACCTCCCAATTAGTCCTTACAAGTTTCCCCCAAGCCCTCAAGGTCCCAACCTTTGAGTTTTAAGAGTTACGTTTTAAGGTAAGGGATCCTACCTCCCTCTTTCTTTTCAAGTAATCTCTTTTATGTCATTTCTTTTATGCTCCATGGTCTTATGTTGGATGATGTTCTTTTATATTCATACTACTGTATTTTTCATGTTCATATGATGGGATACCCCCTCTTTCTCTCATCATTTCATTTTAACAATGTTAAAGTGGCGTCGTTAGGCTGCCGAATTTTTAAGGGATTCGTTCACCTTTTTCATTTTTCAAAGTTCTACATTCATGTCAAGTATTTCAAGTTCCTTTTTATTTTGTTGGGGTATTATCTCTATATCTATCATACTGATATTTTATTTTCATATGATTAGAGACCCTATTTGATCTCTTCAATTCAGTATTTTGAAGTTTTAAGTGGCGCCGTTAGGCTGCCGAATTTTTAAGGGGTTCGTTCACCTTTCTCATTTTTCAAAGTTCTACTTTCATGTCAAGTCTTTCAAGTTCCTTTTTATTATGTTGGGGTATGATATCTATATATATCATACTGATCTTTTATGTTCATATGATGAGAGACCCTATTTGATCTCGTCAATTCATTTTTTTAAGTTTAAGTGATGCCGTTAGGCTGCCGAATTTTCATAAGAGAAATCTTATTTTTGTCTTCATTTCATGTTCTTCATTTCATATGGTATATCTTTCAAATTTCATTACCATGTTCATATATCCTTCATATTCTGTCCCTCTACTGTTTTATGGGTCATTTATGAATGTTTGACCCATGTCCCCTCTCTTTTCAATGTTTTCTAAAACCCCGAAACATAGTCGTTATGCTGCAGAATTTCCGTCTCAAAATGTCTCTCTCTCTTGTTCTAAAGTTCTTTTATTTTATTAATTGAATACTCAAAGATATCTCTTCTATAAGGGTATTTACATATATACCAAAATGTTCTATTTTAAATTCTGGGATTTACATACATGAGACCCACCTTCTTTTTCTGTGGGTTTTAAAGTGACACAAAGATCATGTCTTTAAAGCAGTTTTTAAAACATTATGATTATGAAATGAAACCCATTCCTTTTATGCTATATGGGTTTTTTATGAAATGATTGATGATGATATATGTGGCTCACATTATAATAAATACATTTCAAGGGTGCGCCCTGATAGCGCTCCAATGCATTGGGTAAAGACTTAATCTCTAGAGATGACTATTTTTAACGACGCCTTGGTGAATAAGCTTGGTAATTTTTTAATGACACCTTGGGGATGGAACTTGGTGAAAAAGAAATGATTGTCAATGTTAAATGTTTTAGCCACATATTCAAGTTTTGAAAAATGTTTTTTTTTATTATGATATGCCTCATGATTTCTTTCTCATGCCTTAAAGTTCTTTTTCATGACATTGTTGATGTATCTCAAGTTCACATGTAAATGTTTCCCCTTGTTTCCCTTACTGGGCCTTCTGCTCATCCTTTCTTTTGATGTATGTTCCCAGGTTATGAGATGCAGTAATGAACCTAGTATGAACATAAGGATAAGCCTTTCATGTGTTTAAGAAGAATGTTTTATGTTTTCATGTTTTAAGTTCCTGGTTTCCAAGACACTAAACCTTAAAGATCCTCGGTTTTGTAAAATGTAATGAAAGTTTATGTGATAAAAGGCGGGATGCTATATTAGGGTTCATAACTAGGGTTTTATTTTGGCTATTTTTGGTGAAATGTTATGGTTTAGGGTTTTTTTCACTTCCTTGTGGTGCGGCATAGGTGCGGTTGAGGTTTCACACCAAGATACAAGTGTTTTGACTCAAAAGGTAGGTGATTCCATGTATAACCATTTTATGATGAGTTATCTTGCTTGGTTTATTAATTTAGTATGTTTAAAATCTGTTTTTTGTGGTGAAAAAACTATTTTTGATGGATTTGGTTAAGTGTTTAATTTTGTAGTTGCATTTTTTCTTCAAATTGGATGCTTTTCATGCGTGGCTCTTGGGGAAATGTTTGGGTGTATTTTATAACTTATAAAAGTGGTTTATTAGTGTTTAAAGGGGCTGAAAATTCTGGTTTGTTAATTACTTAATGTCATTTGGTCCTTGTAATGGGGTTTTTGAATGGTTTTAATGTGTGAAACCATGTTGTACTTCCTGAACGTGATTTGTGAAAACATGTGTTTTTCATGTGTACCTTTTGTGGTATTGTTTGAGGTATTTGTATAAAACTTGGGGTTGGTTTAATAAATGTTCTTAGGGATGAAAATTGTGTTTTGGATTGTTATTGGTATGGTTTTTGTCTTGAATGATGGTTTTGAAATGGATTTTGTATGCAAACCATGGTTTTACCTCTTGGGTTGGTTTTATGAAAATTGTAAATGATTTTATGAGTTACACAAAGTGTGAAGTGGTTTCTTATGTACTATTTTGGTGATATTATGTTCCTAAAATGAGTTTTTGAAACATAATGTGGTCAGTTATTTTTTAAAACATTTTGGTAATGTTTTGTAATTTGTCACGGTGATTTATGAAATTGTGATGTGGGTGCGAAACATGTTTTCAGGCTGTTTTGTGTGAGTGTGTTGTGAAAAATGGACTTTGTTTCTGAAAAGGGTATTATTTAACATGTGAGTGGTATTTTATGTGATGTTTATCATCTTGGAAAAGATTTTATAAATTTTTTAACGGATTTTTTGAATTGTGAAAGATGTGAAAAATGTGTTGTTGTTTATTTTTTGTGTGAGTATGATTTCAAAATTAATTTGAATGAAAAAGTGTATTTTTATACTTTTGTGGTATACATGTGGGATTTTTGTTGAATTTGTGATGTGAAAATAATAATTTCATGTGAAAAGTATATTTCTTGACTTGTTGAACTTGTCTGACCACAAGGGGAAAACCCGGGTATCAAGGTGGGTGGACATGTACTAGTATGCTAGTGAATCCGTGGGGTTTGGCCTCAGTTTCACTTAGAAAGATTGACTCTTACTACTCTAACTAAACTATGATGATGATGATTTAGGACCACTAGGTTATGTGTATGTTCCCTACTAGTTTATCATACACGAGAACAGATATTGTGATGGTTACTCTCACCGAGATACGAGGTACCTGGGACCCACAACGAGCTAGTGCCTTGGGGTTATTTCCTATTGTTTTTGCCCATTAGTTACTTTGTGATTACCATCAGCATATGGTATGGTTGGCTGGAAAATTCAGTAGTGTTGACATTATTTTTAAAAGTGCTGATTCTAAATGATATCCCACTTGAAAACTATTTTAATTTTTAAGTTTCATCTTTTAGAAATTATAACTAACATTTCTTGTTTATGAAAACTTGCAAGATTTTCGTCTCTGAATGTTTTTCACATGGAATCTCTTAGTGGTGGTATCCTACTAGGAATTAGATCACACCCTACTTACACCCTTGGGTATAATTATACTTGGTTATTTTTATTGTCGCTGGTTGAGTGCTTTTTTTTAGTGCCAGTGGTTTGGGTTTCTACCAGGTCATTGGTGGTGAAGTCTTATGGAGATGGCTTGAGGGTGGTGCCCCTTTCCATGAGGGTTACTGGGATGTTTCCTTTTAGTTTTTTACCTTTTTATAGTCTTGGTGAGTTGGTTTAAACTACGTAATTGAGTTCTGAATTTTTTTAAAAGATTATTTGGTTTGAAAATCCGGATTTGTTTTATTGGATTCATTTGTTGTTTTAAGTTTATAAACTTAGGTAAATCATTACCAATTCTTATTTTATTATACCCGGCCACTTGTTCCAGTCCTTGGAGATTAGGAACACCCTTCGGGCATTGTCACAGGCTGATTTTGGCCCTGATTTTAGTGGCTACCAGATTCGGTCGTGACAAAATGGTATCAGAGGAGGTTCGGGTTAACTCTTTGAGTCATGTTATTTGGGGAAGAGTCAGGATAGTCTGGAGTTAGGATTGTCATGGCTTGGTATTCCAATAGAGTTTTCTAAACAATAAAAGGGTGTTTTAATGGGATGATATGTTTTCAAATTGATGTGAATATCTTTAAAGTGAGTTATTTTATAAATGGTTGTGTCTTTATGAAAAGTTTTGTAAGTCGTGAGTTGGGATTTTGATCTCGTGGTTAGCGGTTTTGAGAAAAAGGATGTGTTGGTTGACTGTTTTAGTTTTGAAAAGTGGAAAGAATTTTTGTTTTAACCTTTGGTATTTTTGTGAGAAACCACATGCATGGGGTTATATGGGATGATGTATGGTTGATGGCACAACTATATGAGTGTCGGGAAGGATATGAGTAAAGTGCCTGGTGTGGCATAGAAACATGCATGTGTAAGGCTCGTGGGGTACCATTGGTCGATGCGCTAACCATTGAACCATTTGTTTTCAAAGAAATTTTTTTAAAGAAAAACATGATGTATTGATGAATTGTTTGGGATGGTTTATATTATGTGTTTTTGGAAAATGTTGATGTTGTGGGATGTTTTGAGTCCAAGAACCCCTCCTGTTTGAACTGTGTTTTGGGTTTGTGTTTGGTCGGTAAGCTGGGTAGAAGGACCAGTTAGTAGTCTCCTCTGAGATATGTTTCGAGACACCTTTATGGTGGATCCCTTCATGTGTTTGGATCTGGTTTGTGGTACTTTTTGACCAATGGACCAGCTTGGTTGGGTCCTTAGGTTCTCTCATTGGATAAGGTATGCCCCCATTAAGGCTTAATGCATAACTGAAGTGCAACCCAGATTTTTTATCCATTGGAAAATCCTCCAGTTGATCAATATAAGGAATATTTTTTCTCGAGATCTGTAGATTGATTCTATATCCATTCCTTTATTTTATTTTTAGATCCTCTAGTAATGGTAGAGTGCTCGTGGAAGGTTTAAAGTGACCTTTATTTCTTAAGTTTACTTATTCATCGAAGGTGGAAGTGGTCTAGGGTTGTTAGTGTGGATGAGTGTCTCGATGGTGTCTAAGAGGGCCTCTCGGTTCTTCAAAGTTTCTTTGAAGCATAAGTTCATGTTAAACCACCAGTTTGGGAAATATGGTCATGATAGGATATTTTGGCCACTTTCTAGAATTGTGTGTTGTTTGGGGATGTTGTATGAGGTCCCTCTCCATGCATTCTTTATATCACTCACAATGGCCATGTTCGGTGATTCTTTATGATGTCATATACGCGATTGACTGTAAAGGTGAAAGTCGTGCAATCATCTGAGAGTCTCTGTTATGTTGGGAGACTGTCTCACTTGGAAAAACTTAAAAATATTCCATTTTAGAGGAAGGTGAGTATAGGTGTTATTTACTTCTATTGTTTCTCACCCGAACAAACAAGGTTTGTTGTGTGTGCATCTTCTAAGCCCTTGTTTCAACGAAATATCATGTTAGGGTAAAGTGATTTTGGAATGTGTTGTGTCTTGGAAAACTTATCAGGGATTGTGGTGTAGTTGTTTGTTGCACCTAAAGAATAATTATCGTTCAAGGGGTTTCCAAATCCTAACTGCAGGGCCTAAGATGCTTCAATCATTTGAGCTCCAGCCATAGGTCTCGGAGAGTAGTTGGCTCGTAGTCAGGGGAAATCTCAGGGTCATTTAAACCCTTGTAAAAAGTCATATCCTCAGTATGAAAGATAGAAAGATTTTAGACCTATGGTGTTATCATCTTTCTTCTATTGTTCCCGTTCGGTGGAAATAGGTGGAGGGACTTGTACCCATTTCATCGCCCAATGTTATTTTATCCCCCTTTGGTTTCCATTGAGTCTTTGGAGAAAGGTTTGAAGTTTGGATACAAAGTTTGAGAGCACATTTTTCACTTGGTTAGTAGTTTCCATGCCCCAAAAAACCATGTGGATAGAAGGATGCCCACTATTAGCACATGGTTTCCCAAATCGTGCAGACTAACCATGTGGTCGTCCCAGCTCTTTAAATTTTGGGGTCTTTTTGTACCGGCCCGTGCTGGTCGATTTAGATGGTTGGTTCTTACAGTGGGGATACCCACTATGAGTCTTATATAAGTTATTTTTTAAAGGTATTATAGAAGTATAACCTTTTTACCGGGGATTCCATTCAGGCCTCCCCCTATTAGTGTCATGATTCTGTCTCAGGAAAAATATAGGTTGTCTCTTATGGTGGGGAGCCTATTTTTGTTCCCCCGTACCAGTAACTCAGATTTATCCATGGTCTTGGATTGGCGGTAGGTAGTCTCGTTCGGAGCTGTCAAGATAACTACATCTTCCTTGGGTAAACATTGAGATTGTAGAGTGCCCGATGGTTTAGTTATAGAAAGGTAAGTGTAACCTTGTTCGATGTTGTTGTTTGTTTGGGTAAATTGCTTGAGTCTTGTTCAGATTGTGTTTGAGGATTTTTCTTTTGGGATAAAGCATTAATGTGCATGATTTTTTTAGGAAAGTGTTGTAGGTTTATTTTGTGAGGTTATTCCTTCCTTAATTGATCACTGGAGGTGTTTTGGCCATTGGGGGTGAAACCTGGAAAGGGAGTACCTCTTGGTTTCTCAGTTGGTTTGGTTGTTGCTTTGGCCTTGCTGTGACTTTTCGGGGTGGGAAGTTTTCATGGTGAGTAGAAATGTCACATAAATAACTTATTTTAAAGTTATTTTTAATTTAATTATCATTATTTCTTTGTTTTGGGGGTTTCCCATGCATTTTTGAAGGATATGGTGAGTTTTCTTGATTTGGTCCAAACCGTGAGCCCAAATTCAGATTTGAAAATAAATTTTTATTCCTTTATAACTTCTTCATTTTTAAACATTTTTCATCTATTTCAATTAATACTTTCCATCCCAAGACCTATGAACACCACCAAATTAATTTGTACCATTTAGAAGTCTATAATCAGGGTGGATTTGAGTTTTTATTTAAGGGATTGGGCCTGCCTGAAAGCTCATTTCCTGCATTAAAAATATTTTGTAATTATTTAATAACTCATTCAATTTTTATGTTTTTTAGGTGATTCTAACTCTCACTCGAGACCACTTACCTAATTCGTAACCCCAGGCTCTCCTCTCCCAATTTGGAGCTCAATAGAATCGATAAATTGAGAAAAACTTCACTGGATTTAAAAATATCCGAGATTTAAAGAGTAAAATTGATCCTTTCACAACTCCTTCTATTTTTACTCTTTTTACCCCATTAAATTTTCTAAATGATCTACTAATCCTTTTTATAACCTACCTTAAATGTGTAGCTGTTTTAAAATTCAAATACTAGTGGATTTTGGGTCGTTTTCTTCAATATTGTTTTGGGTAAGTGTTTCTCTCTTCAATTCCTTCCTTCTCCTTAGGGTTTCCTCCCTCTTTAATGACTTTATAGAGTGTCCCGAAGTTAGGATTCATAACTAGGGTTTTATTTGGGGTATTTTTGGTGAAATATTATGGTTTAGGGTTTGTTTTCACTTCCTTTTGGTGTGGCGGAGGTGTGGTTGAGGTTTCGCACCAAGATTCAAGGGTTTTGACTCAAAATGTAGGTGATTCCATGTATAACCATTTTATGATGAGTTATCTTGCTTGGTTTATTAATTTTGTATGTTTAAAATCTGTTTTGTTTGGTGTGAAAACTATTTTTTATGGATTTGGTTAAGTTTTTAATTTTGTAGTTGCATTTTTTCTTGGAATTGGATGTTTTTCATACGTGGCTCTTGGGGAAATGTTTGGCTGTATTTTATAACATATAAAAGTGATTTATTAGTGTTTAAAGGGGCTGAAAATTCTGATTTGTTAATTCCTTAATGTCATTTGGGAATTTTAATGGGATTTTTTAATGGTTTTAATGTGTGATACCATGTTGTACTTCTTGAACGTGATTTGTAAAAACATGTGTTTTTCATGTGTACCTCTTGTGGTATTGTTTGAGGTATTTGTATAAAACCTGTGGGTGGTATAATAAATGTTTTTAGGAATTAAAATTCTGTTTTGGATTTTTATTGGTATGGTTTTGTTCTTAAATGGGGGTTTTGAAATGGGTTTTGTATGTAAACCATGGTTGTACCTCTTGGGTTGGTTTTATGAAAATTGTAAATGATTTTATGAGTTACACAAAGTGTGAAATGGTTGCTTATGTACTGTTTTGGTGATAGTATGTTCCTAAAATGAGTTTTTGAAACATAATGTGGTCAGTCATGTTGTAAAACATTTTGTTAATTTTTTGTAATTTGTCGAGGTGATTTATGAAATTGTGATGTGGGTGCGAAACATGTTTTCAGGCTGTTTTGTGTGAGTGTGTTGTGCAAAATGGACTTTGTTTATGAAAAGGGTATTATTTAACATGTGATTCGGCTATTATGTGATTTTTATCATCTTGGGAAATATTTTATAAATTTTTTAACGGATTTGTTGAATTTTGAAATATGTGTAAAATTTGTTGTGGGCTATTTTTGGTGTGAGTATGATTTCAAAATTCATTTGAATGAAAAAGTGGATTTTTAGACATTTTTGGTATACTTGTGGGCTGTTTGGTGAATTTGTGATGTGAAAATGATATTTCCATATGAAAATTATATTTCTTGACTTGTTGAACTTGTCTGAGCACAAGGGGAAAACCCGGGTATCTAGGTGGGTGGACGTGTACTAGTATGCTAGTGAATCTGTGGGGTTTGGCCTCAGTTTAACTTAGCAAGATTGACACTTAAAACTCTAACTAAACTATGATTATGATGTTGATTGGGGACCACTAGGTTATGGGCATGTTCTCTACTAGTTGATTGTGCACGAGAATGGGTATTGTGATGGTTACTCTCACCGAGATACGAGGTACCTGGGACCCACAACAAGATGGTGCCTATGGGTTATTTCATATTGCTTGTGCTCATTAGTTACTTTGTTATTACCATTAGCATACGATATGGTTTTCTGGAAAATTCAGTAGTGTTGACATTATTTTTCAAAGTGTTGATTCTAAATGATATCCCACTTGAAAATTATTTTAATTTTTAAGTTTCATCTTTTATAAATTGTAACTAGCATTTCCAGTTTATGAAAACTTACAAGATTTTCATATTTGAATGTTTATCACATGGAATAGCTTAGTGGTTGTATCCTACTAGGCATTTTCTCACACCCTACTTACACCCTTGGGTGTGAGTAGACTTGGTTATTTTTGTTGTTGCAGGTTGGGTACTTTTTTTTAGTGTCAGTGGTTTGGGTTTATAGAAGGTCCTTGGTGGTGAAGTCTTGTGGATATGGCTTGAGGGTGGTACCCCTTGCCATGAGGGTTATTGGGATGTTTCCTTTTAGTTTTGTACCTTTTTTATAGTCTTGGTGAGTTTCTTTGAACTACTTAATTGAGTTCTGAATTTTTTAAAAAGATTGTTTGGTTTGAAAAATCCAGATTTGTTTTATTGGATTCATTTGTTGTTTTAAGTTTATAATCTCGGGTAAATCATTCCCAATTCTCATTTTATGATACCCAGGAACTTGTGTCGGTCTGTGGGGATCGGGAACTCCCTTCAGTCCTTATCACAGGCCGATATTGGCACCGGTTTCAGTGGCGACCAGATTCGGTTCGTGACAAAATGGTATCAGAGGAGGTTCAAGTTAACTCTTTGAGTCATGTTATTTGGGGAAGAGTCGGGATAGTCTGAAGTTAGGATAGTCGGGGCTTGGTATTCCAGTTATGGGTAGTGTGCCTGATCACCACACCTCATGATGGGATTTAAGTTTCGAGGAGAATTTGGGATTTATTTAAGTCTTTTTGTTTTCTTGGTTTGATGATGATTAGGGGAAATGAAAAGAGAGTTGGTTTAATGGTCTCAGTGAGCTCGTAGGGCCTGGAAATCCATATGGAGGCGGGGATATTCCCTAGAACACTCTCTGTGATGGTTAAGTGATTGGAATATGGCCGTCATCCATATGTCCAAGTCACCCACTGAAACTAGTTTCCTCTCGCATTATTTTGTTCTTTAGTTTTGAAATCTTGGCACTTTAGTTTTAAAGTGACTTGGTTTTAAGAAGCTTAAAGTTTTTGTGAAATGATTTTCAAATAAATAGGGAATGGTTTGGTTTATGAAATGGTGGAACTTAATTTTCAGAATTGTTTTGAAATGGAAAATGGTGTGCTTACACCTCTTTTGAAAGCAGGAACTATATTGAAGTTGGTTTTGAAAAGTGTTTACAATAGAGTTTTATAAACAATCAAAGGGTGTTTTAATGGGATGATATGTTTTAAAATTCATGTGAATATCTTGAAAGTGAGTTATTTTCTAAATTGTTGTGTCTTTTTGAAAAAAAAATTAAGTTGTGAGTTGGGATTTTGATCTCGTGGTTAGAACTTTTGAGAAAAAGGATGTTGTTGGTTGACCGTTTTGGTTTTGAAAAGTTGAAAGAATTTTTGTTTTAACCTTTGGTATTTTCGTGAGAAACCACATGCATGGGGTTATATGGGATGATGGATGGTTGATGGCCTGAGTGGATGAGTTTCGAGATGGATATGAGGAGGGTTCCTGGTGTGGAACAGAAACATGCATGTGTAAGGCCCATGGTGTACCATTGGTGGATGCGCTAACCACTGAACCATTTGTTTTCAAATAAATTTTTTTAAAGAAAAACATGATGCCTTGATGAATTTTTTGGGATGGTTTATATTATATGTTTTTGGAAAATGTTGATGTTGTGGGATTTTTTGAGTCTAAGAACCCCTCATGTTTGAACTGTGTTTTGGGTTTGTGTTTGGTCGGTAAGCTGGGTAGAAAGACCGGTTAGTAGTCTCCTCTGATATATGTTTCGAGACACCATTATAGTGGCTCCCTTCATGTGTTTGGATCTTGTTTGTGGTACTTTTTGACCAATGGACCAGCTTGGTTGGGTCCTTGGGTTCTCTCATTGGATAAGGTATGCCCCCATTAAGGGTTAATGCATAACTGAAGTGCAACCCAGATTGTTTCTCCATTGGAAAATCCTCCAGTTGATCAATATAAGGAATATTTTTTTCTTGAGATCTGTAGATTAAGTCTACATCCATTACTTTCTTTGATTTTTAGATCTTATTGTAATGGGAGAGTGCTCGTGGAAGGTTGAGAGTGACCTTAGTTTCTTAAGTTTCCTTATTCGTCGAAGGTGGAAGTGGTCTAGGGTTGTTAGTGTGGATGAGTGTCTCGATAGTGTCTAACAGGTCCTCTGGGTTCTTCAAAGTTTCTTTAAAGAATGAGTTCGTGTTAAACCACCGGTGTGGAAAATAAGGTCATGATAGGATATTGTGGCCAATTTATAGAATTGTGTGTTATTTGGGGATGTTGTATGAGGTCCCTCTCCATGCATTGTTTATATCAGTCGCAATGGTCATGTTCGGTGATGCCTTATGATGTCATGTGCTTGATTGACTATAAAGGTGAAAGTCGTGTAATCATCTGAGAGTATCTGTTATGTTGGTAGAATGTCTCCCTTGTAAAAACTTAAAAATATTACATTTTAGAGGAAGGTGAGTATAGGTGTTCTTTACTTCTATTGTTTCTCACCCGAAAAAATAAGGTTTGTTTTATGTACATCTTCTAAACCCTTATTTCAGTGAAATATCGGGTTAGGATAAAGTGAGTTTGGAATGTGTTATGTCTTGGAAAACTTATTGGGGATTGTGGTGTAGTTTTTGGTTTCACCTAAAGAATAATTATCATTCAAGGGGTTTCCAATGCCTAACTGCGAGGCCAAAGATGCTTCAATCATTTGAGCTCCAGCCATAGGTCTCAGAGAGAAGCTGGCTCATAGTCAGGGGAAATCCCAGGGTCGTTTAAACCCTTGTACGAAGTCTTATCCTTAGTATGAAAGATAGGAATATTTTAAACCTATGGTGTCATCATATTTCTTCTGTTGTTCTCATTCGGTGTAAATAGGTGGAGGGACTTGTACCCATGTCATTGCCCAATGTTATTACATCCCCCTTTGGTTTCCATTGAGTCTTTGGAGAAAGGTTTGAGGTTTGGCTAGACAGGTTGAGAGCACAGTTTGCGCTTGTTTAGTAGTGACCATGCCTCATAAAACCATGTGGATAGAAGGATCCCCACTATTAGCACATGGTTTCCCAAACTGTGCGGGCTAATCATGTGGTCATCCCAACTCTTTAAATTTTGGGGTCTTTCTGTACCGGCCCATGCTAGTCGGTTAAGATGGTTGGTTCTTACGGTGGGGATACCCACTATGAGTCTTATATAAGTTCTTTTGTAAAGGTATTATGTAATTATACCCTTTGTATCGGGGATTCCATTTATGCCTCCCCCTATTAGTGTCCTGATTCTATCTCAGGAAAAATATAGGTTGTCTCTTATGGTGGGGAGCCTATTTTTGTTCCCCCGTACTAGTAACTCAGATTTATCCATGGTCTTGGATTGGCGGTAGGTAGTCTCATTTGGAGATATCAAGCTAACTAAATCTTCCTTGGGTAAACATTTATATTGGAGAGTTCCCATTGGTTTAGATATAGAAAGGTAAGTGTAACCTTGTTCGATGTTGTTGTTTGTTTGGGTAAATTGCTTGAGTCTTGTTCAGATTGTGTTTGAGGATTTTTCTTTTAAAATAAAGCATGAATGTGCTTGATTGTTTCAGAAAAGTGGTGTATGTTTAGTTTTTGAGGGTATTCCTTCCTTAATTGATCACTGGAGGTGTTTTGGCCTTTGGGGGTGAAACCTGGAAAGGGAGTACCTCTTGGTTTCTCAGTTGGGTTTGGTTGTTGCTTTGGCCTTACTGTGACTTTTTAGGGTGGAAAGTTTTTATGGTTGGGAGAATTGTCACATAAATAACTTATTTTTAAGTTATTTTTAATTTAATTTCCATTATTTCTTTGTTTTGGGGGTTTCCCATGCATTTTTAAAGGAATTGGTGAGTTTTCATGATTTGGGCCAAACCGTGAGCTCAATTCCAGATTTAAAAATAAATTTTTATTCCTTTATAACTCCTTCATTTTTTCAACATTTTTCATCCATTATAATTCCTACTTATAATCCCCTGACCTATGAACACCAAAAAATTGATTTGGACCATTTAAAAAACTATAATCAGGGTGGATTTGTGTTTTTATTTAAGGGATTGGGCATGCCCGAAAGCCCATTTCCTGCATTAAAAATATTTTGTAAGTATTTAATAACTCATTCAATTTTTATGTTTTTCCGATAATTACAACACTCACCCTAGACCAATTACCTAAGGCGCTCCCCTAGTCTCTCCTCCCCTAATTTGGAGCTCAACAGAATCACTAAATTGGGTGAAACTTCTCTAGATTTCAAAAATCTTCCAGATTTGAAGAGGTAAATTCATCCTTTCACAACTCCTTCTATTTTTACTCTTTCTCCCCCATTCCAGTTCCTACATTATCTCCTCGTTCTTTTTAGATCCTAATTTTAATGTTTAGCTATTTTAAAATTCATATACTGGTGGATTTTGGGTCGTTTTCTTCAATATTGTTTTGGGTAAGTGTTTCTCTCTTTAATTCCTTCCTTCTCCTTAGGGTTTCGTCCCTCTTTAATGACTTTATAGAGTGTCCCAAAGTTAGGGTTCATAACTAGGGTTTTATTTGGGGTATTTTTGGTGAAATATTATGGTTTAGGGTTTGTTTTCACTTCCTTGTGGTGTGGCGGAGGTGCGGTTGAGGTTCCGCACCAAGATTCAAGGGTTTTGACTCAAAAGGTAGGTGATTCCATGTATAACCATTTTATAATGAGTTATCTTGGTTTATTAATTAGTATGTTTAAAATATGTTTTGTGTGGTGTGAAAACTATTTTTTGATGGATTAGGTTAAGTGTTTAATTTTGTAGTTTCATTTTTTCTTGGAATTGGATGCTTTTCATGCGTGGCTCTTGGGGAAATGTTTGGGTGTATTTTATAACATATAAAAGTGATTTATTAGTGTTGAAAGGGGATGAAAATTCTGGTTTTTTAATTCATTAATGTCATTTGGTCCTTTTAATGGGATTTTTTAATGGTTTTAATGTGTGAAACCATGTTTTACTTCTTGAACGTGATTTCTGAAAACATGTGTTTTTCATGTGTACCTTTTGTGGTGTTGTTTGAGATATTTGTATAAAACTTGGGGTGGTTTAATAAATTTTCTTAGGGCTGAAAATTGTGTTTTTTATTTTTATTGGTATGTTTTTGGTCTTGAATGATGGTTTTGAAATGGGTTTTGTATGCAAACCATGGTTGCACCTCTTGGGTTGGTTTTATGAAAATTGTAAATAATTTTATGAGTTACACAAAGTGTGAAGTGGTTGCTTATGTACTGTTTTGGTGATAGTATGTTACTAAAATTAGTTTTTGAAACATAATGTGGTTAGTTATGTTGTAAAACATTTTGGTAATGTTTTGTAATTTGTCGAGGTGATTTCTGAAATTGTGATGTGGGTGCGAAACATGTTTTCGGGCTGTTTTGTGTGAGTGTGTTGTGCAAAATGGACTTTGTTTATGAAAAGGGTATTATGTAACATGTGAGTGGGCTGTTATGTGATGTTTATCATATTGGGAAAGATTTTATAAATTTGTTAACGGAATTTTTGAATTGTGAAAGATGTGCAAAATGTGTTGTGGGCTATTTTTGGTGTGAGTATGATTTCACAATTCATTTGAATGAAAAAGTGGATTTTTAGACTTGTGTGGTATACATGTGGGATGTTTGGTTAATTTTTTATGTGAAAATTATATTTTCATGTGAAAAGTATATTTCTTGACTTGTTGAACTTGTCTGAGCACAAGGGGAAAACCCATGTATCTAGGTGGGTGGGCGTGTACTATTATGCTAGTGAATCTGTGGCGTTTGGCCTCAGTTTCACTTAGCAAGATTCACACTTACAACTCTAACTAAACTATGATGATGATTATTGTGGACCACTGGGTTATGGGTATGTTCCCTACTAGTGGATCGTGCACTAGAACAGATATTGTGATGGTTACTCTCACCGAGATACGAGGTACCTGGGACCCATAATGAGCTAGTGCCTAGGGGTTATTTCCTATTGCTTGTGCTCATTAGTTACTTTGTGATTATCGTCATCATATGGTATGGTTGGATATAAAATTCAGTGTTGTTGACATTATTTTTAAAAGTGTTGATTCTAAATGATATCCCACTTGAAAACTGTTTTAATTTTTAAGTTGCATCTTTTAGAAATTGTAACTAGCATTTCCTGTTTATGAAAACTTGCAATATTTTCATCGTTGAATGTTTATCACATGGAATATCTTAGTGGTTGTATCCTACTGGGAATTTTCTAACACCCTACTTACACCCTTGGGTGTAATTATATTTGGTTTTTTTTTTGTCGCATGTTGGGTACTTTTTTTAGTGCCACTAGTTCTGGTTTCTAGCAGGTCCTTGGTGGTGAAGTCTTGTGGAGATGGCTTGAGAGTGGTGCCCCTTTCCATGAGGGTTATTGGGATGTTTCCTTTTAGTTTTGTACCTTTTTTATAGTCTTGGTGATTTGATTTAAACTACATAATTGAGTTCTGAATTTTTTTAAAAGATTGTTTGGTTTGAAAAATCCATATTTGTTTTATTGGATTAATTTGTTGTTTTAAGTTTATAAACTTGGGTAAATCGTTACTAATTTTCATTTTATGATACCCAGGCACTTGTTCCAGCCCATGGGGATCAGGAACACCCTTCGGGCCTTGTCACGGGCCAATTTTGGCACCGGTTTCAGTGGTGACCAGATTCAGTTCGTGACATAATGGCCTAGTACTTTTAAGGGAACTCTGATTATAAGTACTTTTTTACACTAAAAAAGGCCTATTATAGTGTTGTTAGAGGCCTTATGTCTAGTAGTGTTTGGTGTATTCCAACGTCAAATTTTTTATTCATGAAATATCTTATTTTTTATGATTTATTTTTAATCGAATGTGGTAACTTTTTCAATGCAGGTCTTAGGCAATCATATTACCTAGGCCAGCCCTGCATCTAGCAAGTAAAGTCCCAAAAAAGAGGATCACAGTAAGAGAGGGCCCAAAGAAAAAGAGTCTATAGGGAAAGGAAAATAGGAGAAGCCTACAAATTATATTTTCATAATAATAAAATTCATTTCAATTTTACATTGTAAAAAAATACATATTTTATTTGAAAACTAAAATAAAAAATATATATTTATTGTTATATAAATCATTTTTAAAGTTGTATAAATAAGTATTGCATAAATTAAAATTTTCATGATGTCATTTATCAGTACTTTTTAATCACTGTTAAGGAGGAACCTTTTATCAATGCTAACTAAAGCATAGATAAATGGTAAATGGTGACATATTATCAGTGCTTTTTTTAGTGTCAATAATGATTTCCATTATCAATGATTTTAATTAGAACTAATAAAATTTACCCCTTTATAATAATTTTTAGCATTGATAATGTATAGTGCTAAATAAATATGAATTTTTAGTAGTTATCCAATTAAATGAAATTTACATTCCATGGAACCCTGTTGTGGAGATAATAATTATCTCACATGAGTAAAATTTTGAAAAAAATTAATGTTTTAACATTATGTGATTTATTATAAAAAATCACATCACTAGTACAAAGGAGGGGCCTCAACATTGTAATCCTCAAACCCTACAACTTAATCTCTAAACCATAAAACCAATAAACTAAACCCTATATCCTTATCTAAAAACTATAATCCATAAAACATAAACCATATACCATATAACCTAAACCATAGACCGTAAACCCCAAAACCTACACTATAATACCTAAATAAAAAATTCTTGTTAAGATGAAACCTGACCTAATAAGACAAACTTCAAACGAAACTATGACTAAAAATTTTAGTCACTTCTCTTGTCCCCGACACCACTACCCTTTGAGAACTATCAAAATCAAAAAGGAAAATTGTGTCAAGGAGGCCACATATCCCAAGACTAATACAGATGAAATGTACCTTCTCTCTACACATCGTAATAAATGGAATTCTACATGAAACCTTCTACATACTCATCTCCCTCACCCCAATAATGGTGATTCTTTCTCCTTCATTATCTTCCTTCACATTTATATCCTTCTTGTTCATGTTGGACAAAACACTAGAATCCACCACTAATAATTAAGCTCCCAGGTTCCCTCTAGGACCACCTAAGATCCCCCTCCTTAGAACCCTCCATCAACTTCTGAAGAAGGGGATGTCAACCATTAGGTAGGGGTATTTAAGGCTCTATTCATAATATTGGTAACTGGTCACAATATTAGTCTTATTGATGAGATTACCAATGTTTTTAGTTCTTTACTTTTCCATTTGATAACTATTGTGTTGGCTATGCAGTTTGCTACAATATATTCTTCAAACATGAAGGATTTATTTATACTCTTTATTGTTGGTTTGAGTTTGGAACTACTTACAACTGTCCTTTTGTTTATAAAGATCATTTTACATTACCACTCATGGTTTCAATTGTTCCTGGGGTTTGATTGAGGAAACTAAGCTGAACTAACCTATCATTTTGTCGATCCAATCCTTAAAGACCTAATATTATTTGATAGAACATGCCTGCGTTTTCGGTAGATGACTAATGCATATGGATTTCACATGTTTGGATATTTTCTATTTATGGATATGATTTTATTGATTTTTATCACTTGGTTTGTGTAAAATTTATTTTTGGATGGATGATAGTTGTAATTTGAATTACCATTCTCTCAACCTTGTACCTTTTCTCATTTTAATAATAGAGTGGGATCTTGGATTACAAGGTTCCATGCTTAGAATTTTATATTATATAATATATATAAATAAAAATGTGTACATATGTGTGTGTGTGTGTTTTTATTCATAATATATAAGTAATTATAAATATATTTATTCAAATGTATGTATAAATATATTTATTCAAATATGTGTAAATGTTAAATTTAGAGGTATTTGTGCATAAATATTATATATATATATAATATAAACTTAAATTTTATAAATTACATAGACATCCCTAATAGGAACACAAAAATAAGGATTGAGAAATGAAATGTGATTTGTAAAGAAAAAGAAAAACATGAGAACCAAAAATAAACAATGGTTACAAGAAAACAAACAATGATAAAATGTAAAAAAGTAAGGAACACAAAGGATTTATGTGAACATTAAAACCAGAGTTAATTATTAGGTATCATAAAATAACAACAGGTGTACAAACATAGAATAATATACATAAAGAAAAAAACATGTTGTGTCATGAACCGAATCTGGTCACCATCAAAACCGGCACAAACCCAGCCCGTGGAAAGACCTGAAGGGCGTTCCCAATCCCCATGGACTAAAAAAAGTGCCCGAGTATCATAAAATGATATTTGAGAATGATTTACCTGAGTTTATAAACATTAAACAACAAACAAATCCAATATAACAAATCTAGATTTTTCAAAACAAATCATCTTTGACAAAAATTCAGAATTGAATTAAATAATTTAAAACAATTATCAAAGACTATAACAAATGAAGAAACCCAAAATGGACATCCCAAGAACCTCCTCATGGAAAGAGGCCCCACCCTCAAGTCATCTCCACAACACTGCATCATTAAGGACTGCTAGAGACCCGTACCATTGACACTAAAATCATTACCCAAACCTGCGACAAAATAACCAAGTCTACTTACACCCAAATGTGTAAGTAGGGTGTGATACAAATCCCTATAGGATTCAATAACTAAAGTATTCCATGTGATAAACATTAAAATACTAAAATTTTGTAAGTTTTCATAAACATGAGATGCTATTAAGAATTTTAAAGAGATGAAACTTTAAATAAAAACAATTTTCAAGTGGGCTATTTTAAAGAATCAAAACTTTTAAATAAAATACCAAAGATACTTTATTTTCCAGCCAAACATACCATATTCTGATGGTAAGTATAAAGTATCTAATGAGCACAAGCAATGGGAAAAAAAACCCTAGGCACTAGCTCACTGTGGGTCCCAGGTACCTCATATCTCGGTGAAAGTAACCATACAAATATATGTTCTCGTGCACACGAGCCAATACCGGGGTTCATACCCATAACCTAGTGGTCCCCCAACATCATCATAATCATTATCATAGTTTATTTAGTGTTTTCATCATCAAATTTCCTATGTGAAACTAGGGCCAAACCCCACGGGATCACTAGCATACTAGTACTAGTCCACCCACCTAGATATCTGGGTTTTCCCTCTTGTGCTCAAACAAGTTACACAAGCCATGAAATACAATTTTTACATGAAAATACCAATTCCAAGTCACACACACACCAAACATCCCACACACATGTCACATAATACTCCTTTCAGAAGAAAAAAATCATTTTTCACATCATACTCGCACAAAACAGCCCACAAACGTGTTTCATGCCTTTCTTGCAATTTGATAAATCATTTCAGAAATTTATAAAACATTCTAAAAATATTTTACATCTTAAATCACCACTTTACCTTTCAAAATCCCATATTAAGTGAACACACTCACCAAAATAGTACATGTACATCCTTTTCCCACTTTGTTTAACTCAATAAATCACTTACAATTTTCATAAAACGATCCCAATGGGTATAACCATGTTTCGCACACAAAACCCATTTTAAAACCCTCTTTAAAGGCCAAAATCACCCCAATACCAATAAAAAACATATTTTTCAGCCCTAGAAACATTTATCAAACCACTTTTAAAGGTTATCAAATTACCTCAAATGATACAACAAAAGATACACATGGAAAACACACATTTTCAAACAATTATACAACTTTGAAACTAAAATCTTAATCAATACTAAAAAAAATGGTTCTCACACCAAACATAATGTAATAGGATCATGATAAAAATATTAATGAATCAAATTTAACTCATCTTAGGATTATTACACATGGAACCACCTACCTTTTGTGTCAAAACACCAATTCGTTGTGCGAAACTTCAACCGCACCACCGCCGCACCACAAGGGAGTGAAATCTAACCTAAATCCCCGATATTTGACCAAAAATACACCAAATCAAACCCTAGGTACGAACATTAACTTCTGGACATTTTAGAACATCATGAAAGAGGGAGGAAATCCTAAGGAGAAGGAAGGAAATGAAGAGAGAAACACTTCCTTAAAGAAATCTTGAATAAAATGACCCAAATACACTAGTAGCTGAATTTACAAAAATTGAAAAATGAAAGTGAGATTTGAATAAGTCTGAGGAGGTTATGTAGTAATTGGAATGTGAAAAAATAGTAAAAAATTGAAGGAGTTATGAAAGAAACAATTTACCTCTTCAAATCTGAGCGATTTGAGAAATCCAGAGAAGTTTTTCCCACATTCACGATGAATATGAGCTCTAAAGAGGGGGAGGAGAGAATGGGAGAGTGACTTGGGTAAGTGGGCTCGATTGAGAGTTGGAATCACCAAAAAAACTTAAAAATTGAATGAGATATTAAAGAATTAAAAAAATTAAAGCAGGAAATGGGATTTCGGGCTGGCCTAATACCATAATAAAAAACCCAAATCCATCATGATTATGGATTCCTATGAGATCCAAATGGATATAGTGGTTTTAATATACCAATGTATGCCAATTGGGAAGTGTAATGGGTGTAAAATGTTGAAAAATGAAAGAGTTATAAAAGAAACAAAATTGGTTTTTAAATCTGGAAATGAGCTCACAGTTTGGCCCAAATCATGAAAACTCGCCCTTTCCTCTAAAAATGTATAGGAAACCCCCCAAAAAAAGAAAGAATGGAAATTAAATGAAAAAATACATTTAAAAGAATTCATTTATGTGAAAATTCTCCCCACCATAAATCTTTCCACCCTCATAAATCCACAACAAGGCCAAAAGTAAAAACCAAACCCAACCGAAAGGTCGAAATGGAATATTTTGCCAAGCTTCGCCCCCAAAGGCCTATAGTGATAAATTAAGAAAGGAATACTCTCACAAACCAAAACTTACACCACTTTACTAAAAAAATCAAGCACATTTATACTTCATCCCAAAAAAAAACTCCTCAAACACTATCCGAACAATACTCAAGCAATTTCCCCAAAGGAACAACAACAACGAACAAGGTTACACTTACCATGCTTTAACTAAACCGTTGGGAGCTCTCCAATCCTAGTGTTTACCCAATAAAGATGTTGGTAGTTAGATAGATCTGAAGGAGGATACCTACCACCAAGCCAAGACCAAGGAAAAATCTGAGTTACTAGTATGATGAGACACAAATGGGCTCCCCACTATAAGAGACAACTTAAATTTTCCTGAGACAGAATCAGGACACTAACAGGGGGAGGCCCAAACGGAATCCTTAATACAAGGGGTAGATTTCCATTAGAAATTTCCAAAATAACTTACATTATACTCATAGTGGGTCTCCCCACCATAAAAAAAATCCATCTTAACCGATCAGCACGGGCTGACACAGAAAAACCCCAAAATTTAAAGAGTTTGGACGGTCGCACGGTTAGTCCACATGGTTTGAAAAACCATGCACTAACTGTGGGGATCCTTCTATCTACATGGTTTTCTAGGGAATGGTTACTACTAATTGTGCGCTCAACTTGTCTATCCAAATCTCAAACCTTTCTCAAAAAACTCAATGGAAACCAAAGGGGAAAGGAATGACATTGGGTGATAACATGAATACGAGGTCCTCCCACCTCTTCCCATCGAACGGAAACAACAAAAGTAAGATGAAGACACTATAGGTTTAAACTATACCCATATTTCATATAGAGGATAGGACTTTTTACAAGGGTTTGAACAACCTTGGGATTTCCCTTGACTACATGCTAGGTTCAATAAGGAACCTATGGTTGTAGCTCAAATGATTGAAGCATCTTTGGCCTCACAGTTAGGCCTTAGAAACCCCCAAATGAAACTTCTTCTTCCAGTGATACCAAAAACTAAACTACAATCCCTGATGGGTTTACCAAGGCATAACACACTCCAGAACTCACTTTACCAAAACCTAAAATTTCACTGAAACAAGTGCTTAGAAGATGCACCCACGTCACCCCTTGTTTCTTTGGATAAGAAATAGAAAGAGAAAAGGATATACTGAAACACCTTCTTTTAAACAAAGGATTCTGATTTTTCTCGAAAGGAGACACACTTATAACAAAACAAAGACTTAAAAAATATTATACAACTTTACCTTTACAATCAAATGGGCACATGACATCACAAAACGTCATCGAACATGACCATTGCGACTGATAGAAACAATACATGTAGAGGGACCTTATATAATGTCCCCAAATATCACACGATTCCAGAAAGTGGCCATAACGGCCTCTCATAACTAGATTTACCACACTAGTGGTTTAACATGAACCCCTGCTTCGAATAGAATATGAAGGACCCAGATGCCCTCTTAGACACCATCCACACTAACAACCCCAGACTACTTCCACCTTCAATGAATCAGGTAACTTAAGAAGCTAAGGTCTCTTTCAAAATTCCACGAGCAATCTCCCACTACAAGAGGATCCACAAAACAAAGAAAGTAAATAGTGTAAACTCAATATCTAAAGCTCAAGAAAAATATTTCTTATATTGATCAATTGAAGGATCTTCCAATGGCGAAACAACTTGGGCTGCACTTCAGTCGTGCATTAACTCTTAATGGGGGTATACCTTATCCAATGAGAGAACCCAAGGACCCAACCAAGCTAGTCCATTGGTCAAAATGTTTCGCAAACCAGAATCAAACAAATAAGTGGAACCACTGTAAAGGCTTCCTAAAACATTTCTCATAAGGAGACCACTAACCATCCCTTCAACCTAACTTTCTGACCAAACGCAAACACAAAACACCGTTCAAAAAGAGGGGTTCTTGGACTCAAACACCCCACAACAACAACATTTCCAAAAACACATAAGACACACCACCCAAACCGGTCATCAAGACATCATGTTTTCCTTTAAAATCATCTCTTTAAAAATAAACGTTTCAACGGTTAGCAAATCCACCAATGGTACCCCATGGGCCTCACACATGTATGTTTTCATGCCACACCGGGCACCCTCCTCATATTTATCCCAGAACTCATCCATCCATTACATTAACCATCCATCATCCCATTTAACTCTATAAATGTGGTCTATAATGGAAATACCAAAGGTTAAAACAAAAATTCTTTTCACTTTTCAAAACCAGAACAGTCAACCAATACTTACTTTTTTCTCAAGACCGCTAACCACGAAATCAAAATCCCAATTTACATCTTACCAAACTTTTTTTCTTGAAAGGTCCAATAATTCAAATAAGAACTCAATTTCAAGTCATACACATTAATTTCAAAACATATCATCCCATTTCAAAACACTCATAGTTTTAAGAAAACTCCCTTTCTTTAACCTTCATTCATTTGAAAACTTATCTCTTCTTATTTAAAATATGGTTCCAATGATTCGTAAAACTTTTCAAAAGATCACCAATAATTTAGTAAAAACTAAATTTCAATTCATGTAAATTAATTTCAGAACATTTCATCCCATTTCAAAACACTTCTAATTTCATGACAAACTCCATTTCATAAATCCCTATTAAATTGGGAACTCAACTCTTCTCATTTCAAAACAAGATTCCAAATTTTCATAAAACTTTTCAAATGATATCTAGTTACAAAATAAAAATCCCTTTACAAAATCCACACATGACCTCCAAAACATTCCATCCCATTAAAACACCTTTCAATAGTTTAGAGAACTCTATTGGAAAAACTTTTTCAAAACTAACTTTAACGTAGTTCCTACTTTCAAAATAGGTGTAAACACACCATTTTCCATTTCAAAATAATTATAAAAATTCATTTCCACCATTTCACAAATCAAATAATTCCCTCTTTATTAGAAAATCATTTCACAAAAACTTTACACTTCTTAAAACCAAATCATTTTTTCGTTAAAACCAAATTTCCAAGATTTCAAAACTAAAGTACACAAGACAATGCAAGAGGAATCTAGTTAAGGTGGGTGACTTGGACATATGGTTGGAGGCCATGCACCAATCACTTCACCATCATGTAGAGTGTTCTAGGGAAATATCCCTAACTCCACATGACTTTATAGGCCCTGCAAGCTCACTGATACCATTAGTGTAACTCTCTTTTCCCCAAATCATCATCAAACCAAGAAAACCAAATGACTCGGATAAATCCAGACTTCCCCTAGCAACTTGAATCACGCCATGAGGTGTGCTAGCCAGGCACACTACCCATAACTATAATGTCAAGTCCTAACAATCCTAGCTCCAAACTATCCCAACTCTTCCCCAAATAACATGACCCAAAGAGAGAAAACCTCCTTTGATACCATTTTGTCATGAACCGAATCTAGTTGCCATCAAAACTAGAACCAAACCCAGCCCATGGCATGACCCGATGGGAGTTCCCAATCCCCATGGGCTGGAACAAGTGCTCGGGTATCATAAAATGATATTTGGGAATGATTTACCTGAATTTATAAACATAAAACAACAAACAAATCCAATATAACAAATCTGGATTTTTTAAAACAAACCATCTTTTACAAAAAATCAGAATTCAATTACATAATTTAAAAAAATTCTCAAATACTATAACAAATTAAGGAACCCAAAATGGACTACCCAAGAACCTCCTCATGGCAATAGGCACTGCCCTTAAGCCATATCCACAACACTGCATCACGAAGGACCGCTAGAGACTCAAACCATTGGCACTAAAAGCATTACCCAGACCTGTGACAAAATAACCAAGTCTACTTACACCCAAAGGTGTAATTAGGGTGTGATCCAAATCCCGGTAGGATTCCACCACTAAAGGATTCCATGTGATAAACATTAAAAGATTAAAATCTTGCTAGTTTTCATAAACATGAGATGCTATTAAGAATTTTAAAGAGATGCAACTTTAAATAAAAACAGTTTTCAAGTGGACTATTTTAAATAATCAACGCTTTTAAATAAAATACCAAAGCTGCTGAATTTTCCATAAAAACATACCATATTCCGAAGGTAAGTATAAATTATCTAATGAGCACAAGCAACGATAAATAACCCCTAGGCACCAGCTCATTGTGGGTCCCAGGTACCTCGTATCTCGGTGAAAGTAACTATACAAATATCTGTTCGTCAGCACACGAGCCACTAGTAGGGATCATACCCATAACTTAGTGGTCCCCCAACATCATCATCATCATTATCATAGTTTAGTTAGTGTTTTTATCATCAAAATTTCTATGTGAAACTGGGGCCAAACCCCACGGGATCACTAGCATACTAGTACACGTCCACCCACCTAGATACTTGGGTTTTCCCTCTTGTGATAAAACAAGTTCCTCAATCCGTGAAATACAATTTTCACATGAAAATACCATTTCCAAGTCACACACACACCAAACATTCCACACACATGTCACATAATACTCCTTTCACAAAAAAAATATTCATTTTTCACATCATACTCGCACAAAACAACCCACAAACGTGTTTTGTGCCTTTCTTGCAATTTGATAAATCATTTTAGAAATTTATAAAACATTCTAAAAATGTTTGACATATTAAATCACCACTTAACCTTTCAAAAACCCATCTTAAGTGAACACACTCACCAAAACAGTTCATGTACATCCTTTTCCCTATTTTTTTAACTCAATAATTCACTTACAATTTTCATAAAACAATCCCAAGGGGTATAACCATGTTTTGCACACAAAACTCATTTCAAAACCCTATTTAAAGGCCAAAATAACCCCAATACCAATAAAAAAATAGATTTAGTATCCCTAGATACATTTATTAAACCACTTTCAAAGGTTATCAAATTACCTCAAATGATACAACAAAAGATACACATGGAAAACAAATATTTTCAAACAATTATGAAACTTTGAAACTAAATTCTTAATCAATTCTACCAAAAATGGTTACCACACTAAACATAATGTAAGAGGAGCATGATAAAAATATGAATTAAGAAAAGATAACTCGTCTTAGGATTCTTACACATGGAACCACCTACCTTTTGTGTCAAAACACCAATTCAGTGTGCGAAACTTCAACCGCACCACCGTCGCACCACAAGGGAGTGAAATCCAACCTAAACCCCCAATATTTGAAAAAAAAAGACACCAAATAAAACCCTAGGTAAAAACCCTAACTTCTGGACATTTTATAACTTCATGAAAGAGGGAGGAAACCCCAAGGGGAAGGAAGGAAATGAAGAGAGAAACACTTACTTGAAGAAATCGTGAATAAAACGACCCAAATACACCAGTAGATGAATTTAAAAACAACCAAAAATGAAAGTGAGGTTTGAATAAGGATGAGGAGGTTATGTAGGAACTGGAATGGGGGGAAAGATTAAAAATTGAATGAGTTATTAATGAAACAATTTACCTCTTCAAATCTGGGTGATTTGAGAAATCCAGAGAAGTTTCATCCAAATTCTTGATGAATATGAGCTCCAAAGAGGGGGAGGAGAGCATGGGGGTGTGCCTTGGGTAAGTGGACTCGATTGAGAGTTAGAATCTCCAAAAAAACCTTAAAAATTTAATGAGATGTTAAATAATTAAAAAAATTAAAGCAGGAAATGGGCTTTTGGGATGGCCCAATACCTTAATAAAAAATCCAAATACATCATTATTATGGATTCCTATGAGTTCTAAATAGATATGGTGGTTTTAATATACTAGGGGATGCCAACTGGGAAGTGTAATGGGTGTAAAATGTTAAAAAATGAAAGATTTATAAAAGAAGAAAAATTGGTTTTTAAATCTGGAAATGGGCTCATGGTTTGGCCCAAATTATGAAAACTCACCCTTTCCTCCAAAAATGTATGGTAAACCCCCAAAACAAAGAAAGAATGGAAATTAAATGAAAAAATACCTTTAAAATAATTCATGGATGTGACATGTTAACCACAGAATCTATCTAGGGATCAAGTCCTTATAGTACCATAAAATGAGGTGAAATCATGCAAAGTATACGATATACACATGAATCCCAAATGAACACACTAACGCAACACCACACATATAAAAAACTAGAATAAAAAAATAGTGAAACACAGAAGAATGAAATAAACAAGATTAAAATCCCAAACCCACACTAATAACCTAGGGGAATGCTCATCGGAAGATATGACCAGAGCATCCATGACTAAAAAGCATTGAAGGGATTGTGGTCCAAACAAATCTCACAAGAATCGAGCTCTCTATAATAAATATTCACCAGAGAAGGGGTAAAGATAAGTCTTCAAGTATAAGTTACTCCCTCTCTCATGTTCTCTTATATCTCGGAATGAAAAAATCAAAGAACTTTGAAACTCGAAGATCAAATTTCCAAGCACGCACAGGTGACTAAAGTGACATGGGAGATAATAATGGTAGAGGATGTGGCAATGCAGATGAAATGTTATAAGTAATTCCTTAGGTGAGACATGCATTCAGTGGATAGTGAATGGGTCAGCTGGTGAAAAATGGATGGTCTAAAAACTTCATATGGAATTGGGGATGCATGATAGAAGCAGAGTGGAAGGAAGGTGAAGGACATGGATCCCCCCCCCCAAAGTGAAAAAAAATCACATGGAGAAGAAAAAAATCATGCACCAATTTGCTGCTGCATCAGACTTCATCAACAGACAGGAACAGACATCAAAGTAGCATTGAGATCAAGCTAGAGAACCAATCCAGATTCGGGAACCTAACCCCAAAAGCACCCCAAAATCCTAAACATCTCTCCATGCCCGACCTTGGGAAAATCCCAACGAGCCCCTATGATAGGGAAACCAAAAGGGAGGGGGTATGGCTACCACTCTTCTTATTGAACATGTGTTTATTCCACATTATCATATGATGCCTTGCCACCATGCCTTCACCTTTATCCTTGCATAATATAGTTCCTCGATGCAGTGTCCTCTTAGTCACCATTGGTATGATTTGAAATCAAATCATGGGGGATGAGAAAGTATTTACACCCCATGAGGGATCACAATTGTTCTGTCATGTGGGGGACCTTTGATTCTAGTCAATTGGATTTTATCAGGTGGAATTATAACTTTTAGGCAGGCATGGTATAGCTATTTCATCCACTCTTTTCATTCCATAAACATCAATGACTCCCTGTAATGTCGCATCCTATCATGCCTCCCCACAAACCCACCATTCCTCTGCCTTAATCTATTTCTAATTTGTTCCTTCCACTATCTCCTACCTTCTCCTCATCACCATTGGTGCAATCCAAAATCAAATCACATGGATGATGATATTACTACAGAGGTTGTGGGATGCCGGTAATGTGCCTGACACTATTACCTCATTGATGATTACACATAAACTTGTGTAAATCCAAAATTGATGATTACACATAAACTTATGTAAATCCAAAATCTTTTGATTTATATTTAGTATTACTAATACTACTATTATTATTATTATTATTATTATTATTATTTGAGGATTCTTATAATTTTTTTCATGTTTTTTGTTTTCAAAAGTCACATTTTTTATTCATGAAATATCTTATTTTTTATTATGGATTTTTAATCAAATGTGGAAACATTTTCAACACCAGTCTTTGGAAATAATTTTACCCTGGCCAACCTTTCATCTAGAAATTAAAGTCCTAAAGTAGAAGATCCCAGCATGAGAAGGCCTAAAGAAGAAGGGTTGACATGGAAAGGAAAATGGGAGAAGCCTACAAATAAAATTTTCATATTAATAAAATTCAATTCAATTTTACATAAATAAAAAAGAAATATTTATTTTATTTGAAAACTAAAATCAGAAATATAGTTATTGTTATATAAATCATATTGAAAAATATATAAATATGTATACATAAATTAAATTATTCAAGATTTCATTTATCAATTTTTTTTTTGCACTGTTAATGAGGATCCTTTTCTGAGCACTAACTAAAGCACTGATAAATGGTAAAGAGTGACATTTTATCAGCTCATTTTTTAGTACTGTTAAAGGTTTAATTTATCTGTGTTTTTAGTTAGAATAGATAATTTTTTCCCATTATCAGTATTTTTCAGTGTTGATAAAGGACAATTTTTAATAAACATGAATTTACAGTAGTGATCCTATTAAATGAAATATACCTTTCATGGCACCCCACTGTGAAGACAATAATTTTCTTAGATGAGGATGATTTTGAAAAATTGTAATTTTTTAACATCATGTGATTTATTATAAAAAAGAAAGTCACTCGTAAAAGGAAGGGGCCCCGACACCAAAAACCCTAAACCATACAACTTAATATCTAAACCATAAAATTGAAAACATCAACCCTATACCCTAATCTATAAGACAAAAAACATAAACCATAAACCATAACCATAGACCGTAAAACCTAAAACCCAACCTGTAATACCTAAACCCTAGTTATGATAAAACTCTAACTAATAAGATAAACTTCACATAGAACTATGCCTAAAATGTTTAGTCACCTCGCCTAAAAAGTTTTGTCCCCATCATCGATACCCTTAAAAACTATCAAAATTAAAAAGAATGTATGGGGTGAATATTCTACATACCCCAAGCGGATTGGGGTATAATTTTGGCCTGACGGCTTGAAATCCCAACCAGCCCAGCCCGAAAGACCGATCGACCTAGCCCGATAAAGCCTGAGTCAGGCCGGGCTAGGCTCGAGCCAATGGTTTGTCAGGTTGGGCCTAAGATCATCAAAGGAGGCATGTGGGGTGGGTCAGGATGGCCCATAAAATCCTGACTTATTGGCCCATAAAATCCCAATCCATTGGCCTGTATGAGGCCCAGCGCATAAAAGCCCGCATGTTCTAAAAAATTATCATGGAAACTACTGGTAGGGAGACTCGAACCCCCTACCACACGCTTCCAAGGCTACACCTGGACCAATTAGTCTAGGCGGTGCGCCTGAATGATGTTTCATCAGTTACTAAATTTTAAAAATCAATCTATGGTCATTTTCCCCTAATTCCATAGCCATCAGATGTTGTTTTCATAATTTTGACCCCCTGACGCATGTTTTTAAAGACTTTGATATCTTTAATAATTGCTTATTAATTAATTTAGAGTATATTGCACATCAGATGGAAGTATTTCTATATTTACGCATCATAAATAATTCAACGGTTTTTTCCCTTGATTTCACATTAATATGAGGTCATTTTCAATGATTTTTACCATTACGCGCATGTTTTAGTTTTTAAAACACTAAAAACATGTTTATAGGAATCCTAGGAAAAAACATAACTATAAATGTTGTGTTTTAAATTCCTATATTTCAAAAATAAATCTATGGTCATTTTTCTATGATTTCATGGGCATCCAACATCATTTTCACAGTTTTGACCCCTTGACACATGTTCTTAAAGACTTTAGTATCTTTAAAAACCACTTATTAAGTCATTTTGAGCAGAATGCATGTCAGATGGATTTTTTACTTATGCATACACATAATAAATAATTCAATGGAGGTTTTCCCATGATTTCATGTCAATATGATATCTTTTTCTATTGGTTTGATCATTACACATGTGTTTTAGTGTTTTAAAACACTGAAAATTTATTTACAAGAATCCTGGGAAAACCATAACTCAGAATGACATGAAATTAGTTCATACATTTCACAAATAAATCTACAGTCATTTTCCTCTAATTTCAAAGTTATCCAACATCGTTTGCATAGTTTTGACCCCTTGACATGCATTTTTAAAGACTTTAGTATCTTTAAAAACTACTTATTGAGTCATTCAGATCACACCACATGTCATATGGATGTATTTTCTACGCATACACATCAAAAATAATTTTATGGTGGGTTTACCATGATTTCATATCAATCTAAGGTTGTTTGTTGTGGTTTTGACTATTACACACATGTTTTAGTGTTTTGAACACTAAAAACATGTTTACAGACAACATAGGAAAACCATAACTCAGAATGACATGTCATCAGTTCCTAAATTTCAAAAATATATATGCAGTATTTTTTCTATAATTCCATGTTCATATAATGTTCTTTGTCTAGTTTTGACCCCCCGATGGAAATTTTTAAAGACTTTGGTGTCTTTAACAACTTCTTATTGAGTCATTCCGAGAACACCGCGTGTCAGATGGATATTTTTTCTACATGTACATGTCAAAAATAAATTAATAGTGTTTTTACCATGATTTCATGTCAATATGAGGTCATTTTCTATGTTTTTTTTCGTTACATGCATGTTTTGGTGTTTTAAAGCACTGAAAACATGCTTACAGGCATCCCGATAAAATTATAACATAGAATGGCATGTTGTCAATTCCTATATTTAAAAAATAAATCTATGGTCATTTTCTTATGATTTTATGTTCATAGGACACATTAATTGGGTGGTATGACTCAAAGTGTGTGTTTTCAAAACTGGGAAAACGAGCTTGGATTATTTTTTAACTTTAGGATAATAATCCATAATTAATTTTTGATGTATAAAAATTAACCACATTACAATCTAACGCATGATGTGGTCGGTATGAATCGAATTGTGTGTTTTCAATGTAAAAGTGTCATTATAGTTTAAAACATCTGTCACATTGTTAAAGATAATAAAATGAGTTCATATTATTTTCAAAATTTATAAAAATGATCCATAATTTATTTATGATGTATAGGAATTAACCACACATCAATTAGACACACGAAGTGGGTGCTATGACTCAAAGTATGTGTTTTCAATATAAGTGTCATTTTACTTTAAAATGCATGTTACATAGAAAAAATCAAGCAAACGAGCTTGGATTGTTTTCAAAATTTCGGAAAATGATCCATAATTCATTTTTGACTTGTAGGAATCGACTATACATCAATCTGACACATGATGTGGTCATTATGACTCTATGTGTGTGTGTTTTCAATATAAGTGACATTTTAGTTTTATTCATGGTAGTTGTATGTGTTCTTTGAAAATATGTGAATGATCTATGGAGTTTAGAA
The DNA here is from genome assembly GCA_963277665.1 of Viscum album. NCBI lineage: Eukaryota > Viridiplantae > Streptophyta > Magnoliopsida > Santalales > Viscaceae > Viscum > Viscum album. Next base: position 1,896,862,292 of record OY728119.1, read on the forward strand.
TTTACCTCGGTAGGGTGCGATATAAGGCTAGAAATTTCCATGGGGATTATGTCTGTTATCCTCTGAAATACACACACTAAATCGTTTCCCATTTTCAACATCCATGGATCTGATGTTTTCCTATAATATTCATGTTCTTGAACTTTTTCTTTCGACCTTGTAATTTCTAATTGTGCTTCCTGATCATTGGCACTGCTCAAACCTACACTGGGTGTAGCAGTAAATGATATTGACACCCTACCAATGATAACTGATGGAGTAGGCCCCATAACCCATCCCTTGCACATGATTGAGATGCTCCTTCCCTAAAATGATTACAACTGCATCATTATAGGATACTGATGATGATTGTGAAGGGTTTTCATCCTAAGATTCTTGAATTTAAACATGTTAATACAAAAATATTAAAAATTGTTTTTTAAATTATCTGAACATCATAATATTATCTTATTTATAATTTTTTCATTACTATTAAATGTTATTTCATTATTTAAAAAATATTAATGAAAAATAAATTATAATAATACACACACCTTAAACCCAATTAAATGGGGCCGAATAGATGGATCAAACATCGCCAGCTAATTGGCACCATTTTATCTATGTAGTCAGTCCCATTTAATTTGGTTTAAGGAAAGTTTGTTGTTATAATTTATTTTTCATTAATATTTTTTATAGTAATGAAATAACATTAAATAGTAATGAAAATTACTAACTCCAACATATTTGGTGGGTTCATTCACAAAACTGCCATTGGGTTTCCTATGAACATCTAGTCGTATCTCTGTCCAGCCAACAGAGTGAAAAAAATCATCATCCTTTATAAAAAATATATATACATGTTAAAAAATACCTTGACTTATAATATAGTAATATAAATAATTGTGGATAAAATTCAACCAATATTGTTCTTTTTCTCAAAAAACTCTGAGACCCAATGATATGAAGAATGACTTGTTTCTCACAATTCACAGTATTTTGTTTATATAATCCCTAAAAAATAGAAACATTAATAAAAAAGTATAATTTTATTGGGTTTATGTTATTAAGATACTATAAAATATGCAATTACCTCATGAGATGCATCTAATTTAATATCGATAATCATCTTCCACTGATAAAAAGAAATGCCTTCATCACATTCTCATATATTTTTCATGAGCTCAGAGATGTGTCATTAAATTCATTCCATAATATCCACTTAAAATCTCTTTATTTCTTGCCCAATTTTTTCAGAGTCCATGAGTCTGAAACATAGTTAGGGGCATCAAAATGAAAAAAAAATCTTGAAAAAAAGTGTAACACTTTCTAAGTATATTAATAATTTTAATCATGTCTTTGAAATTAGTTATCAATGAATATTAAATTAATATTACCTTTACTTGGTTATCAAATACTTCATTTTTCCAATCTATGGGAATATGCCTCCAATATTTATAATTAATGGGAAAACACGTCATCTCACAAGAAATCTACCCAAGAATTTTTCCATAGATTACGGAAGTATCACTGGTAGGAACCCCAAAATTATCAAATGGAATGATAATCTTGAAGTATTTTAGGTCCCATAGATCTGTTTTATTCATATTAATATCACTTTTTTGTTATCTTTATCTGTTTTACTAATGCATTAAACAATTAATAAAATATATAGTTTTTTGTATAATTATATACATATCGGTAATGGTAACTTTCCAATATCCACTAGATGGAGGGGTGAGGAACTACTCCATTTCTAGATGTGCATCAAATGGTGGGATACAAACAACATCAAGGGAAACTGCTGGCTCACTAGAAGTCTCTGGTATAGCGGAATCACTCGAATCCACTGAACCTGATGATAATGGTGGTGTGCTTTGAGATGTTGATCAACTGAGGTCTTGAAATTTTTTTGTTCTCGACGTTCTTGTAATTTAAATGGTTCGGAATATATTAAATGTATAAAAACTTATAGAAGTAAAATATTTTTATAAAAAAGGAAAAAATAGAAAAATATATATATTTACGAAACACTTATAAATGATAAATTGTAATATAGTTTCATTACTAATTTATACATTCAATTATCTTCATCATAATTTCATTCATTGTTATCAACATCCATTTTGACTTTTCACCCTCTCTCGCAATCTCTATTGTTTCAATATTGTTGGGGAAAACTATTCAATGTTTTATGGTTGATGAGGTTCACTTTCACAAAGTACCAATTGATCTTCATCGCCCATATCATACAAGTATCTCTACTTTAAGTGTAAAATAAAACTCCAACCTTTATGTATTTCATCATCCACATAATAAACAATCTTTTTTTGAATCCAAGATAATTGGATCATGCTCTGTATGCTCACCAATATGGATCAAGAAAGAGAAACTGATAGAATTAAAATGTAACAAATAGTTCATTATACCCCTATCAATGTGGACCCACATTCATTTGTATAAGAAAACTAAAAATTTACCATGATAGTTTAATTTTATTATATCAATCAAATTTACATAGTATCCCATATTTTTAAATTTAAATACACCACTATTTTGATTTTTTAATCCTTCTTCCTGATAAATTTTATGAAAATTGAAGTCATGAATATTATAGGCATCAAATCTCTTAACCTGCCTTATAGGGCGTCGAGCTAAAAAACTTCAAATTGTTTGATATTTAAGATCAATTATCAACATTCATTATCTATACAATAATATATAAGGTTTTACTGTTAACATATACAAAATAACTACACGTCGATAATATGAATATGAGTATATATTTACATAACAAGCGAACCATTCAACAATCTCCTTATTAACATCTTTTGTTAATTCCATCTCATTTTGAGTTCGACTGCTTAGTTTCCTATTTGTTTAAATTCACAATTCTTTAATAAATAGATTTGAAAAAATACTATTGAGTATCACATATCTATGTGCTTGTAGCAATTCCATTTTAGTCCGTGAAAATTTTAACCCCTTTCCAATTGGTTATCCAATAGTTTGAATTATCGATGATTGGTTTTTAGAATGATAATTAGTATAGATGTCATCAACATTTCCAGCATGATTTAATCTAGTCTTAATACCATCCAAATTCCTAGAACAAAAGGCCAGACACTCTTCGGCTATGTAACCTTCAGTAATAGAGACTTCTGGTTGAGCTTTATTCCTCACATATGATTTCAAATGACCTAATTACATAATGAAAAAAATAAGAAACATATTAAAAAAAATTACTCAATTATTTTATAAAAGTGAATTCACCAATGAAAATAAAAATAATATCGTTGTACCCCTTAATTAGATACATCCATCGATAGTGTACTGATCCACCAAGTTTAGCTTCTTCAGCTAAATAAATAGTCAAATGAATCATGACTATAAATAATAAAGGGGGAAATAATATCTCTAAATGAAAAAGGGTCAAAACAATTATTTCTTGATGTTTATCAAGCTCAGTTGGATTTAGAGTTTTTTCAAAAATCTCTTTAAAAAATGGAAACAACTAAACTAGACCTACAGTTACTTTTTCAAGTAATGTATAATGTAATTCCAATGGAAATAACTGGTCCATCATAATATGTGAGTTGTTATTTTTCTATCCATGTAACTTTTGGTGTTTTAAGTCAACTCGCTTTGAAATGTTACTTTAATATTCATCTGGCACTTTTACATTCTTTAAAGTTCTAAGGAATACATCTTTCTCATGATTTTTCATTTTAAAAATAGTTTAAGGACAATTTTTATTCTCATTTTCCTACAAATCATGATTTATATTCATTGATTTCAAATCCTTATGAGCATTAAGGTGATCCTTCAATTTACATGGCTCATTAAGCAATGTAAAAATTACATTGTCACATATGTTCTTCTCAATATTCATTAAATCAAGATTATGATGTATAACATTAAACTCCCAATAATGTATTTTGAAAACTATACTAATTTTATTCCACTGTTGTGTTCCAACTTCTTCAAATACTATACCTCATACCCCTTTCCCACCTTCATTAAACTGATTACATTTTCCAAATTTTACAATGACATTCATTAATTGTCCCAAGATTTATGAGCTAGATAATAACTTCAGTGGCTTTCACAGTTCAATATCTCCATTTAATTGTGTCTTGTTAAACCTAAATTTATTAGATGCATCAAGAAATATAAGATAACACATAAAACACCATTTTCTAATGGGAGGTAATTGTTGAGTTTCTAAATCAAAATTACAAACTTGAAAAACCCAACCAGTATGATTATTCTAACTAGATAAGTTTCTTAGTCCAAAAAAGTCACAAAATTTTCCACATTAAAGAAATATATTTTTAATAGTTTTCTCATTGAAGCATCATATGTCTTCATACCATCATCCCATAATTCCCACAATTCTTTGATTAGAGGTTGAAGGTATACATCAATGTCATTTCAAGGCATTTTATTTCTAGGAATGATCATCCAAATAATGAAATAATTCATCTTAATAAACATCCATGAAGTTAGATTATAGGGGATCAAAACAACTGGCCAAATGATATAATTAGTACTTAATTTTCTAAAAGAGTTAAAACCATCAAAATCCAATCCCAAACATACATTCCTAAGATTTGAAGAAAAATATAGATATAATTAATCAAACACATTCCATGGTGTTGAATGTTTTGGATGTCTCGTCAAGCCTCATCGTTTCATCCTAAGTATGCCACTTCATGTCATATGTATTCTTAGATGGCATGAATAATATTTTCAAGGGTGGTTTTAGAGGAAAGTAATGCAATACCTTTTCATGAGTTTTCTTCTTTTGTTTCTTACTGGGTTGCATTGATTTGTACTATCATTGTTGTTTATTGACTTCCATCTACTTGTATGAAATCTTATGTATTCTTATTTATTTTGATCTTCTCCCCAATAAATCATACAATCATTAGGTAATGCATATAACATTGTATAATCATGTCCAAGTTTATTGATGATTTTCTTCATCTCATAGAATGGTGTAGGGATATTAGATTCACTAAATGCATCATGAAGAAACTCTAAAATCATGGAAATTTATTTTTCAGTAATTCCAAAAATACACTTGATATGATATAACTTAAGTAGAAAAGAAAACAAAAAATACTTGGAACACCCTTCATACAGTTCTTGTTGTCCATTTTCAACTAATTCGTAAAACAGATTTTTTGTTCATTGAAGTTCTAAGAAAGTTTAAACTAATCAGAATCATCTGGAAGTTTTTTTCATCTATTAAAATCATGGACATTGTATACTTAAAAGCTAAATTTTCCATTTATCCAATTTTGAACTAAATTCTCCTTTAGTGGGTCACTTTATGTTTTGTTAACAGGATTATAATTGTTGTAATATTCCATAACATTTGATTCACCATGAAAAATCTGACATACATGTCGAGAAGGAAACTATTTCAATATAAAATTCTCATATATTTTGTTTCTATTCAACCATCGATTGAATTTATAATCAGGTCATGGAAATTTTATTCTATCATCCACTGATCAGTTTGTAATTTCATAATCTAAAAATTCTTCTAAACCATTGGCATGATGAGGTGTGTTTTAAGGAAAATTAATCCAAATTTGATCTATAGGTGATTAATTTTCAATCTTGTCCTTGTACATTCATATATAAAGATATAAATATTTAATCAAACAAGTACAAACAAACTTAAACATCACCCAACTACGTCATTGACTAGGGTAGGGTCTGATTTGACATAACACAAATTAAACATAAAAATAATTCAATCCAACATGAAAAACATAAACAATATAAATGAATAAATACTACCCCTCAAGATAATATGTTCAGATGTCATGGAATAAATTCACTAAGCTGAGGAGAGAGGGAAATGAATGGTATAGAGGTCGGGGAGATGAGGCTAGAAAAGTCTGACTCAAGAACAGACATGGGTTGGGGGAATCATGTCAATACAGAGGTAGGAGGAGGATGGGGTCATGGGTAGAAAGGGATTAGGTTTTTTGCCTCTATCGGGGTCTGTAGATGCTGGGAAAAGGGGAAGAGGGGATGTTGTTGGGGTTGTTATTGAGGAGTAGGGGGTCGTTGCGAGGCCATCGTCGGGGAGAAGGGGGTCAGGGTCATGGGGATCAGATGGAGGGAGGGATTATCATCATCAGGGAGCAGGGGTGGGTCAAGGTCATGGGGATCAGAGGGGGATAGATGTTCAACGTTAGGGAGAAAGGTGTTGAGATCACAGGGATCATAGGTGAGGGAGTGGCATTCATCATTGAGGAGTAGGGGGCATCAGGGCCAAGGGGATCAAGGGGAGGGTCCAAGGGGATCAAGTGAGGGAGGGGTCAAATTAGGGTATATTTTAAATATTTAGCAGTGGTTTAAACAAAACATCTGCTAAATTTAAAAATAAGAAAAATATAGTAGCTGCTATATTAAACCGACACTATATTATAAATTATATTCAATATGATTTGTTTAATGGTGGTTATTAGAACCACCACTAAGACCTCTTTTTTGTAGTGTTTCTTTCTTATAAATTTTAAATTAACACTCATAATGTAATAATTTCTTACAAGCCACGTCACAATACTGTTTTGTCTGATATCAATGTACAGACAACATAGAAACGATAATCACTTTGAAAAACCAACCCTAGTCCCTCCCCCACTATAAGATATACTCTTGGTGTGAGATTTTAATAAATATTTAGCCAATATTAGATTATAGATCTTAGGTCTTGCATATCCTATGTAATAACAATCATCTATCTTGAAATCACAAACCAATTCCCCGTATGCATTTTCTTGTGCTAAAGTCATGATCCTTTTTCTCATTTCCTTCTTTAAGTCTATAGAAAAAATTTCCCTTACTGGACATAAATTTTTATCACTCATTTGGTCAAACATGTAAACATACTATTAAATAAAAATATATGGGTTTTTTTATATGTTCCCCCCAAAATTCTAATGAAACATGTCATGGTAAACCGACGTTATGGGGGAACTTTGGCCTAAGAATCCAAATTTCAGCTAAAACTTTGCTTAAAATTTTTATCCACAACACCGCTACCCTTTGAAAACTATCAAAATGAAAAATGATGACAGTGGAATACAAACCAAACATCCCACTACAAAAAAATACTGCATTCAGAGGGGATTATTTTGTCATTTAGAGAGGGTTATAACCCCCTCTAAATACAGTAGTGTCAGTTTTTCATAACCGCTGCTCAAGTGGATGACCACTCCTATAAATATACATGTGTACCTTGAAAATAATATAAGGTCTTATTATAATAAATTTTACACAAGGTAAATTTCTTTTCCAACTCTTTTAGATTTTAAGTGTATAAATTAGTATTATTCCAAAATTCATAACCAAATGTTTTGGTTGGGAATTGATAAATTTCATTATGAAAATTATATAATTTAATAAGTTAAATGATGTACTAATTACCATTATGAGAGGAATATGAAATTATTGTTATCTTTTTCCCTTACTAAGTTTTTCCCATTGAGTTTTCTTGATATGATTTTTAACGAGTCAATGCTATGGGGACTTGATATTCATGTACTATTTTTCCCTAATAAAGGATTTTTCTCATTGCCAATATTTTTAATGAGACAATCGTACATCATAATGGATATAAAAAGGAATATTATAAATTATTATGGATATTTATAATTAATGGAAATCATTAGACTTCCCTATGAGTAGTAATTTTCAATGAGACCATTCATTTTTATTCATCGTCTTCCTACCATGTCTTGAAGACATAATTAAATAAAATTATTAATTAATTTCCCTAAGACAAATTGAATGAATTAATCAGGGTGAGTTGAAAACAATGCACTATTTGCATGTCCATGTGTGGTATCTTTTATTTAATAAGCTTTGGTGCCTGAAGAAGGATATTTTAAATAGGAAGAATAGTCTTCTGAGGGTTCAGGAAGGTTTTGAAGATATGAAAAATGATATTTGTCGAATTGATTTAAGTATCCAGGAGTAATGGAATAATGATTTCTTTGAGACCCTCTTTTCAAAACAATAGTTGCTTACTTCTAAATTTTTAGAGGTTGAGAGGGAAGTCAGCATGCGCTTGAGATCCCTTTAGTTAAGGGAAGGTGATAAGAACACCACTTTCTTTCAGGCATGTATCAAAGAAATACAGTTTGCTAGTAATTTGAACCTGAAATGGGATGATGGGACTTATAGTAATGACATGGATGAGGTGGGATGTTTAGTTGTTTCTCATTTTTAGGATATGTTGACAGGTCCTTTGTGTGACAAGTAAGATGGGTTTCCATGTGGTAGTGAAGGTTTGGGCCTTTCTAGGAATATTCCCAGGTTGGTTGGGGATGATATTAATGTCGGTATGTTGATGATTCCGAGTGAGGAGAAAATTAAAGTGGATGTGTTTCATTTGAAGTTGAGCAGTGCACCCGGTCCAGACGGGTTTCCAGGGGCTTTTTACACTTCTTCCAGGGATATAGTCAAGGAGGATCTCATTGGTGTTGTTCAAGATTTCTTTGGGAGGGATTTTCCAAGAATGGTCTCTACTACTACTATTGTTCTTATTCTGATGGTGAAAGACCCCACTTCATTTGGATAGTACCATCTTATTTCTTAATAAAATTTTCCATATAAGGTTTTTCTTGTTTAATAAATTGAAGGTTTTCTCCTTTAATTTCCAATATTATTTCTAGGGAGCATCATGGGTTTTTAAAAAATAGAATCATTCAAGGTTCTGTTGGCCTTGCTAAAATATGGTTGAACACGTCTCCAAGAAGATGGTTGGATAGAACATGATGATCAAGGTTGATATGGATAAAGCGTACGATAGGATTTAATAGAGTTTCATTATCAAATACATTAGGTGTTTTGGTTTCTCTAAGCTTTTTTGTGACTTGGATTTTCATTGTTACTTGTCTCCCTAGTTTTGTGTGGATATCAGGGGAAAGAATTTTGGTTTCATTAAATCCACCTGTGGGATTCGTCAAGGTGATCCCATCTCACCTTTTCTTTTTATTATGGCTCAAGATGTGTTAAGAATTTAAACTCATCCCTTATGGAGGGGAAGATTATCCTTTATAGTGGTAAGTTTGTCTTTACTGTTGTGTCTCATCTTTTTTCAGTGATGATATGCTATTTTTTTAAATGGTTCTTCAAGATCTATTAAGGGTTTCAATTGAATTTTGGATGAGTATAGTGCTTGGAGTGGTAAGAAAATCAACAAGGTTGTGAGGGTAATGTTTATCTTTCTAAATCCATTTCTAATCAACATATGAGGAAGATTGAGGACAGATTGGGCATGGCTCAGAGGCATTTTTCTATGGATTATTTGGGAGCTCCAATTTCTCCTGGTAGAACCAGGATTCATAATTTTGAATTTTTGGTGGATCGTATTACGATTAGGATTGATAATTGGAAGAGTAAGTTTATTTCTTTTGGCGGAAGGATTACCTTGGTCAACAGCATGCTTTCCTCTATTCCTATGCATGTGATGTATGTGTTTTTTCCTCCCAAAGAGGTTATCATATCTATTGAAAGAGTTTTGAATAGTTTTATTTGGGATGCTCATAGCAAAGGAAAATTTCATTAGGCCCGTTGGAATAAGTGGGATAAGCTTGTCAAGGTAGGGGGAATGAATTTGAGAAATATAGAGGAATTGTTCTCCTGCCTCCAGGCCAAGCTGGCATGGGATATTTTGGAAGTTCCTTTGCTCCGGTCCAGAGTCATGTGGGGTAAATATCATTTCAACGATGAGTTCTCTTCTCAGTTTCATGGTAGACCGTCTGAGCTATGGAATTGTATGCAAGGCCATTTTCCAACCCTCCTTGAGCAGTTGAGGTGGGTTGTGGGGAAGGGTGGGGTTAATTCTTGGCAAGACAACTGGGTTGGCAGTTGTCTTTTCTATCTGGGATGTCCAATTCCAAATTGTTCTCTTTGGGAGGCTAGCTCTCTTCCTCAGTTTATTCAGGTGGTTCTCAACGACGATAAAAAAATCAATGTTTGATAGTATCTGTTTTTCAAAGGAGGAGGATGATTGGAGTATCTTCACCCCTTCCATGTGTGGTTCTTTCAAGGTGGCTGATTTTCATAGAAGGCTGCATGAGGATTAGGCCGAGTATAATGGGGTCAGATCCAGGGTTTTCTGGTGAAAAGATATTACAATGAAATTTAATTTTCTAGTTTGGTGGATTTTTCATCTTGCTCTTCCGGTGGACAGTGAGGTTCAAAAGATAGGTATCCAACTCATGTCGCGTTGTAGATGTTGCTCCTATCCCAAGATTGAAACTGTTTTCCATCTTTTTGTTGTAGGTGATCGGGTGAGATTTATATGGGATATGCTGGGAGGCCTGGTGGGGCTAGATGTGCATGCTAACAGTTTGCATGGTTTTTTGGATGTGTGGTCGCAGAATAATAGTTGTGTTGGCGTATTCTTTTCATTGTGGGGTAATGGGTTCTTTGGGATTCTCGTAATATGGCCATGTTCGATAATCGTTACCCTTCTTTTCTCAGTATGAGGGTGAGAGCAAGATGCCTTGTAGCGAAGCTTGGCAGTTTGTTCAAGTGGCGTGATAGGTCTCCTACACAAAGGAGTCTCACGTATCCATTGGCTTCTCCACAGGAGTCTCTTGATGGACGTGGGCATTGGGTGTGTTGGAACAGACCGACCAGTGGATGGAAGCTTACAGATGGGTGTGCAGGGAATTATGAGAGGGGGAGGTTTGGTCGGGAATTGTTGGGGTGTTGTTAAGGCGCACTACCACAAAAACGGGTTTTCACAACGTCACCCTTTAATGGCGCTAAAAAAAGCGCTGATAAAGGGGGTACCTTTATTAGCGCTAAAAAAAACGCAGATAAATGATACTTTTAACAGTGCTAAAAAATGATGTTAAAAGTATCCATTTATCACTGCTTTTTTATAAGCGCAGATAAAGACCTCTCTTTATCAGCATTTTTTTACTAACACTGATAAAGGGTATATTTCAAAAAATTCATTAAAAATAATATTTTAATATATAAATATATTTATATTGATATAAATATAATATATATTTTTTAAATATGTTTTAGGTAAGGCTAAATAGACATTTACACTTAATATATAAGATAAATAGTGTAAATAACTTATAAAATAATTAAAAATATTTTTTTAATTAATAATTTTCTAATTATTATCGAGTAATAGTCATTTAATAACAATTTGAATATAAAAAAAATCAAAAAAATAATAAAAGATCGAAAATAAGTTTACTACTAGAATAATGGCCTTTAGCGACCGCCAAAAGCGGCCGCCTTGCAACCCCTTTTGGCGGTCGCAGTTCCTCCGTCGGTAAAGACCAACAGCGACCACCTAAGGCAGGCCCTAAAAGTCCTCCATGAAAACACCCTCGTTCGGGTGTTATTTGATGTTTCCAACACAACGGGACACAGGGGGTGACAGGGAGGGACCATAAACCTTCAGACATCGGCCATAGCGGATGCACAGCGACGGGAGGGAGTCGGGTACATGGAGGGAAGTCACGAGGTAGCGCGGGTTGTCGGGGGGAGGGATCTGATTACTGCTTGGAATGTTTTGGGGGAGTCCAATGTTGATCGGGGAGTGTCGGGGGTGGTCGGAGGAAGCGAGGCGACGACGGGGGCAACAAGGCCCTATTGTAGTGAAATCTTGGGGAAGACAATATTGGAGGCAGGAGGAATCCCGCGTTTTTTAATTTCGGAATTAGCGGCCACTAATGGTGGTCGCCCGCTTACACAGACGCAAAAGCTAATATTTTCTAGTAGTGGTTGAAAACGTAACTCGAATTTCAAACGGCCGTAACTTTTGATCCGGGTGTCCGTTTGGGCTTTACTACGTATCAAATTGAAGCCTGCGACGAGCTCTACGCCCTTGATGACAGAGGTAAACCTCTGTCGCATTTCTCAAGGCTAAAAAAGCTCAAAAGGACTCTAAAACTGAGTTTTTAGTCGGGGTATCCCAATTTTTTAACATTCGATGGATTTTCAGCCTCGTTTAAGGGGGGGTTACCCTTTTTCAATGGGGACTAAATTTATTGTCGGGGATTAGATTCATAATGATATTATGGTTTTGAAATTTTATTGTTTTTCACAATGTACTATTATTTATAATAAAAAATATAACAATATATACATAATTTTTATATATTCACCCATATAAAAATTTAATTTTATAAATAAATAATTAAACATATTTACATATGAAATATACTTCTCAATATATAAACCTTATCTAAATAAAAAATAATATTCATTTTATTTAAAATACAAATGTATGAATATTTATATACATAAACATATATAATTAATGTATATATAATGTATATATATATATATATATTTGTGTGTGTACTAACAAACATATATATATTTATCTACATATTCTAATATATGTATATAAATAATGATTTTTTAATCTATAAATAAATATCAATATGTATAATTATTTTTATAGATACACACATATATACAAATATATATATATATATATATATATATATGTATGTATGTATGTATGTATGTATTTATAAACACACATACAAAACATGGATAAAAAGATAAAACAAAAAATATATAAATATATTGATATATCATAAAATGCAAAACAAAACAATGTAGGCTAGTGGAAGAGGCGCAAGCACGGGCGCATGAGGGAGAGGCCCAAGGTTCGAAACCCACCAACAACAAGGGCCCGCGCGGGCGGATGAAACATACCCTAGCGTTGTTAAAGGGGCGGGTTCCCTAGCGCTGTTAAAGGGGCGGGTTGGGGGTATCGAGCGGTGTTGAAAGGGTTGTGAGTCTACCATCTGATTTGCAAATTTTTTTTTACCTTTTATCAACGTTTTTTTAACGCTGATAAAATGGACATTTATCAACGCTCCTTATATGTCGACTTTATAATATCTTCCTTAATGAGGTCGAAGTGGATTCACCTTTGGTGCATGGGTTTATCATAAGTTAGTTTGGGGGTAAAGGGGCGGGTTGGGGATAAAGGGGCGGGTTGGGGGTATCGAGCGATGTTGAAAGGGTTGTGAGTCTACCATCTAATTTGCAGTTTTTTTTTTGCCTATTATCAACCTTTTTTTTAACGCTGATAAAATGGATATTTATCAACGCTCCTTATATGTCGACTTTATAATATCTTCCTTAATGAGGTCGAAGTGGATTCAGCTTTCGTGCATGGGTTTATCACAAGTTAGTTTGCTCCGCAGTTGTCCATTGTTTATCAGTTTAGATCGTGTAAGAGTCTGTTAGGTGATAATATGGATTTCAAGCACGCTTGAGGCGAGGGTAATCGAGCTGCGGATGCTTTGGCTCCTCAGGAGTCTCATCAGGACTCTCTTAATTTATTGGGAGAATGACAACGGGGGACCAAAAGTCCCCCCTAATACCAAACAAGGACCATAGCCAGTTCCGTGAACAGTGAAAAACAATGTTCACGGAACTACGGGAGATCCTCCTCCGGTATTAGGGGGGACTTTTGGTCCCCAATTGTCATTCCCAACGCATCCAATGATTGCATGTGTATTGTTAAAGAGGACACCTTGGGCCCCCATTATTTTAAGCCCATTTGATGTTTCTAAGGTGTGGTCCTATTTTTAATAAAATGGCATTATTTTTTTATTTTTTTTATTTTTTTACGTGAGTTCGCTTATTTTTATCATAAAGTTTTTTTAAAATTGAGTATTATATAAAATTCCATGAAATTATAACAAGAGAGATTGTTATTTATTTAATGGAATATAATTATGATAATAATGATTACGTGAGGTAGATTGTTACGAAATATTATTCCAACGGGGACGACCGTCAGAAAGGATCGTCGACAGAGAGAACAGGAGCTGAAGAACCAGAATCGTCGGAGACGACGCCGCCGTCGACGAAAGCGACCGCCGAGGAGGAGCTGCAGGTCAGGATTTCGGTGATTTAGGTCAAATCAGAGAGCTGGAAATCCTCGCAAAAATCAAATGGAACTCAGTTTCTGTTATAGACAACAAAAATTGAAAAATCGAAGCAACATTTCAATGGAGCCAGCCAATTTGGCGGCAAACAAAGAATCAGAAGGGCATGGATGGGGGACCTTCGAAGCGAATATAATCATACAGGACGCCAGGGAAAGGGCCGGCGCTCCAGGGCTGCGTCAGGAAGACGGTGTTATTCCCTTCCGAGAGCAGCGCAGGCGGCACCTTCACGTTGAAGAGATGGTAAATCCCACGGATCCCGTGCCGCGCGATCGTATTGTCCTTCCCGATCACCCCGCTGGAGAACAGCGGCGGATCCTTCCCCGCATCGTTCACGCGAACCTAAAAACAAAGAGAGACTCGATTCCAACGCAGCAAAATGCGGACAGACAAAGAAGGAATTGAAGAAGAAATTCGACTGGCCTGCAAATCAGAGGCGTGCATAGAGGCGAGCGCCAATCTCAGAGTGTAATTCGTAGATCGGGTAACGTTATCCAGCACGAACCTGATCCGCCATGTGGTTCCTCGATACGACTGGTTCCCAGCCTTCCTGTGAATCGAGGGAGCTTCGCAGTAAGGAACGCGGAACCACGATCGTCTTCCTCAACTCGATGAAATTTTCAAATGAAAGGCAGACAGGCCGACCTGGTGACCTGTGCGAAGAACCAATCCTTGCTGTGGTTGCTGGAGCCGACCCTGTAAATTAAATCTTCGTCCGGATACAGCTCCGTGTACCTCTCCCACAACCCGTACTGCCTGTATCTGTTCATCGAAGAAGACGGTGAAGATTTAAACCTATCGCCGTGGCTCTTAAAAAAAATTCATGATTTTGACTAACCTGTCGGAATGATTGGCATAAAGCTTATTGATGTACTTAGGGTTGGGATCAGGAACATAGAATTCTGCAGCAGACCGATCCGAGAAGCCGATCTCCCACAGCGTCGGCCCGTCTCTAGGCGGTGAGAAGAACATATCGCCCATATCAACTCTTCTGCCTGCATTTGCATTTATGGTCATTTCGTTTTCCATGGCAACACATTAGTGTTCAGAAAGAACATTGCCTCCCACCTGGGCTTATGGTAACCACGGTGCTGTTATGGTATTCCCCAACAAAACCAGGGACGCAGGAAAACATGTTATAATTCCCAGCACGTATGTGGTTAATGGTGAAATAACCTTCACCGTCTGCCTTGCTCCAGAATTGGGTAGCCCTGTGGAGAAATTGCCCTCCACGAATTATTACTGGACATGCAGAGCTGGGAGTTTTGAACCCAGCACAACATGACCCGAGTTAAACGGGTCGGGTCAAACATAAATGGGTTCTGAAAATATTAAAAACATGATTATAATTAAGTTTATAAAATATTTTTTCTTATAATTCAATAATTTGAAATAATTGAACACGTTTACAACACATTATTTATTTTGAATTTTTAAGTCATGTTGCATCATGGATAACATATATTTCATATTAATCAGATTTTTTTAAAATTTTGATAAAATATTATTTATTATAGTTAAATAATTTGAAATAATTGAACAGGTTTATAACACATTATTCATTTTAAATTTTTACGAGCGTTGGATAACATATATTTCATGTTAATCAGATTATTTTTAGCTTAAATGGGATAATTCAAATTGTTTAGGTCATTGAGTTTATGTGGTATTAACTTTAAACAAGTCATGATACAATATATGTTGTATATTTAAAATTAAATGGGCTGACGAGTCTAGTTTGTAATGGCCCGGACCTCTCTAGCCCATTCCTTTGTCAAAAAGAAGGTCACGAAGTGTTCTGGAGGGTAAAATGGACTTTTCCCACACTTTCCAGAATTTTGAAACTACACGCCGTGTAGTTTGAGTACACGCTGTGTACCCCCTTTCCGGGTATACCCCGTGTCGCAGGCCGTGTCCTCGCTGTGTGAAATAATGGGTGCACGTCGTGTGTCCAGTTCTACACGCCGTGTAGTCCTTCCCCGCGTACGCGTTACCAGTCAACGGCCGTGTACCGTGTTGGAGCCGTGTCCTTGCCGTGTGCAATAAATGAGTACACGCCGTGTGTCTAAACTACACGCCGTGTAGTCTTTCCCCGCGTATGCGTTACCCTCAAACCGTGTGTTGACCAGTCAGCTGCCGCGAAGCCGTGTTGGAAGCCGCGTGGAGACCGTGTAAAATAACCGAGTACACGCCGTGTACTTTTCCTTTTCTCGCCTATAAAAGGAGGGGTCCCCTCCTTCTTTCAACTCACTTCTCTCCTCCCCTTTCCTCTGAGCAGAGCTCTCCCAAGAGACCCGAAGGCTCCTTTTCTTTCATAACTTCTCCATCCGAGCTCCGATTTACGATCTGTCAGCGGCCACGGGATCGTAACGACGAGGCAGAACTTTCGAGCCTGGGTCCGTTGTCTTTCCTTCGGCCTTTCCTTTCCGACTTCCACCCGAGGAGGTTTTGTCGGGACCCGACAGAAGTGACGGACGCCGACGGACGTCTTCTAAGGTTGATCCGGGGGAGCGCTGTGATCAGAACCTGTTGAGGTAGGGATCTTACCTTTGTCTCTCTATTTTGTGCATCATGCGGGGTGGGTATCCGCTTGTTTTCATGAGAAACTTTTGAACCGGTTAAATAAAGATAATAACTGGTTAAATAACAGGATTGGGAAGTTTGTGATTGCTGTTACTTTATATCCTGTGATATTATGTTGTGAATTGAATGAGCTTCTGCCTACTGAAAATCACGGTCGTTGGGGGCCTTTGCTTGCGCAATTAAATGTTGCCCTATCTTTCTAGACCGTTTTTGTGGATGGAACCTTGTGGGATGTGGAATTTGGTTAATTACGTAAAGTTGGTTGTTTAAAATCTGGAACCCTTGTGTGATCACCCCGGCTGAACAAAACAGAATAATGAACATGTGGGTGTTGTCTTGGTTACGTGGCATGTGATGGGGTGTTTTGTGGGTTGTTGTGGATCGAGTGAGCAGCGGGGCTGCGGTTGGGTTGGTTGTGGGTTGGTGTGAATGCTATGTCAGTGACGGGCAGCGGGGCTGCGATAAGTGGTATTAAAGGGATAATAATGTACGAGTTTCGGTGCGGTTGTGGTTATGGTGGTTGGCAGTGGGGCTGCGAAGATGGGTTGAATGTGAACGGACTTTGGGTTGTGGTTAATAAATAAAAGTGGAAGAGTTAATGAATGGTGGGGCGTGGTAATGAAACAGGATTAATAATCAATGGGGTTGTTTGGTTAATAAGAAGGGCTTGAGTGTGTTGCTTGTGTTTTCCTAACTTGATTTGTGGATGACAGGGATATGTTTTACGAACGATCAATGTGGTTGGTTGTGGATAGTTGCCCAGTAGTTAAGGAACTAAATAAACTAATTCTGTTGAAACATGAAAACCTAAATGGGGTTGGGTTTGTTTGTTGTATGCATGCTTCGTAGTAGCAGTGTCGAGGCACGTGCTCAGTTTCTCTGTTAGAAGCCATAGGTTGGGCTGTGTGGTTGGTATATATATATATATCTGTATCTTTTGTGTTTTATCGCACCCCACCCATGTTGAGCACTTAGTGCCGAACACTCCCATTTCATGGGAGATTATGTTTTTCCCTTAGTTACTAGCTCCTTCCTGCTCCTTCTCCCCTGGGCTGTGGTGGCTTGAGACGACCTTACACCTAAGACTCTTCGGGTAGGTTTCGATTGAGGTGGCTTTAGCCCAAGACTCTTCGGGCAGGTTCTACTGTTTCCCAAGAATCTTCGGGATGAGGCCGAGGTGTGTGCGGGCGGGATACATGGTTGTGAGGCCCAGGTGTGTGCGGGCGGGATACGTGGTTGTGAGGCCCAGGTGTGTGCGGGCGGGATACGTGGTTGTGAGGCCCAGGTGTGTGCGGGCGGGATACGTGGTGGTGAGACCCAGGTGTGTGCGGGCGGGGAGAGTGTGGCAGCGTCAGGACATTCGTCGTTAGGAAGAGCAGCTAACTAACGGGAAATGGTACGGGGTACCCAATACTCTTGTTCTTATATACTACTACCTGTTGTGATTGTGTTTTTGGTGAGTGTGACTGGTGAGAGTGTGACTGGTGAGATTGGGTGGATAGATTTTCTTGCTAGGTTTCTTCTGTTGTTCTCACGGGACATTAGGATGTCTCCCCACTTGTTCACGAGAGCTTTAAGTTTCCCTACTGAGTATACTTGTATGCTCACCCTACGTTTACTTTCAGGTTTCCAGGAGGACTACCAGGGCCGTGCGGGACCCTACTAGTCGGACAGTTGGAGTTGTTGCAGTTGTTGTTCTCTTGTTTTCTTTTGGTATTGTACCTTGAGCTTTCTTGTACTTGTACCTTGTTATAAAATTGTTTAAACATGCATGTGGGCTGGTTTGAGTTTATTTCTATACACTTGTTCTTTTCCTTTTTGGTGGTTGACTTGTCTTATTTCCCGATCCTAAATAATAAAAAGGGTAATGCCTCCCATATTTGTGAAAACTCATACCCTTGGTGCTAGTCACCACCCCGGGGCCTACTGGAGGCGGGACTCGGGGGTCATTATCTCCCTTTGACCATTCCCAGCTCAGGAGGGGCATCTTTGGTGGGAGGGGGTCGTGACAGAATGGTATCAGAGGTGATGGTTGAGAGATAGGATTGAGTCTGGAGTTAGGCACAGTGAGGATTGCATGGAATGGTAGGGCAACAGTGTTAGTCAATCTTGGTGCGTGACATAGGCCAGGGAAGACCGGCTAGGACATGGGATTTTAGGGCCCCGTGATCCGATGCAAGGACTCTGAGCCTACCGAACGACCAAGTGAGACTACATTGATTGCAGGGTAGAGACCCTAGGGAAGGTACATGCATCATCATGATTGTGTTTTACTTGATTTGGGTGTTCTGAGAAAGAAATTAAAATAAAATGATAAAATAAAACCTTGAGTTTTCCTTACTACTTGGGCTTAGGCGATCCTTGTTTACCGTACAGCTATGGCACCTGGACGTCGTCCCCGGGTGGCTCAGACGGCCGAGGCCCAGCAGATTCAGGCGGTCGATCAGTTGAGGATTGACTGAGAGGAGGAAGATAGCCAGTGGCAGAAGAATCTCCGTTCTTTCCAGCGGCAGACCCTCAAGAAGTACGAGGGTTGTACTTCGGATACGGAGACGGAGGGGTGGCTTGAGGATCTAGGGATCGCTTTTACCTTGATCCGTGCTCCGAGGGAGTACTGGGTTCCCCTAGCAGTCAGTCAGCTGAGAGGTGCGGCGCGACAGTGGTGGACGCTCTACCTCGGAGAGAGGATAGAGGCAGAGGTTCCATGGGCTGACTTTGAGAAGGAATTCCGAGAGGAATTCCTTTCTTCCATAATCAAGGCAGAGAAGCGGCAGGAGTTACTCTCCCTTCAGCAGGGGAGTATGTCGGTACGGGAGCTGGGGATCAAGTTCAAGGATCTCTTGCGCTTTGCTCCGGATCTCTTTCCGGATGAGGAGTCTCGGGCGAGACGTTTGGAGGAGGTGTTTCGTCCTTCGCTCCAGTATGCTGTCACCCCCTTCACCCTTCCGACGTACTTGGCGGTATAGAAGAAGGCAGAGGTTGTAGAGAGGATGCACTCGCTGGGAGGTGTACCACGAGAGGGGATCCAGCCAGGCTCGTCGAAGGGGAAGGCAGTCAGCAGCAGGTCTCCTGCGACGGGACCTTCCAGGTTCAGGCCAGTGGGGAGCAGGCCCCAGTAGTTCCAGTTCAGATCTTCGGGTCCTCGTCCCTTTTTCACGAGCCCAGGACCGAAGTGTTTTTCTTGTGGAGGTTTCGGGCACGTTCAGAGTCAGTGCCCGACCCAAGCTCAGTACGGTGGAGGTGGGCAGGTTCAGCGCCCACCTCAACAACACCAGTTGCCGGCGAGGCCCTTCCAGCAGCAGCAGGACCATGCTCCTCCGAGGGCAGACTTTGCGGGAGGAGGCCGACCTCAGGGTGCTCCTCAGGGACCTCGACCAGGGCGTGGTCGGGGAGGTGGACGACATCAGAGAGGCAGAGGAGTTGGGCGTGGACAGTTGCACGCAGCAGAGTTGACAGCTCCAGCAGGACCAGAGGTGGTGCGAGGTACGATTTGTTTGTTCAGCACTCTTGTTTCTGCTTTGTTCGATTCAGGAGCTTCGCACTCCTTCGTTGCACCTGGTCTAGCCCATGCTTTGGGACTAGACGTAGAGAGACTTTCCGTACCACTGGTGCTGAGTACACTAGTTGGAGGCCAGACCAGCGTATCTTGTGTTTGTCGGGGATATGAGCTGACGTTGGGACCACATCGATCTAGTGGGGACCTTCTTCTGTTACAGATGCAGCCATACGATGTCATCCTAGGCATCGACTGGTTGTTTTCTGTTAGTGCCGTTATCGACTGCTTCCGGAGAAGAGTCGTGTTCTCCGATGTGGACGGGCAGCGTGTAGCTTTTGTTGGCGAGAGGAGCTATCAGGTGGGAAGCCGGCGTGTGGAGCCTCTCCTTTCCTTGTTAGGTGGGCTATCAGTGGTTCCAGCTGATACAGAGATGATGGATGTACCAGAGGTTGTTGAGGCGTTCCTCGATGTTTTTCCTGAGGAGGTTGTGACTCTACCCCCCGACGTGACATTGAGTTCGGGGTAGACTTACAGTCTGGTGCCCGTCCGATTTCGATGGCCCCTTATCGGATGACACCTTCAGAGTTGCGGGAGTTGCGGATTCAGATTGACGATCTGATGGAGAAGGGTTTTGTTCGACCCAGCGTATCGCCATGGGGTGCTCCGGTTTTGTTCGTGAAGAAGACAGATAGTGGTCTCAGGCTATGCATAGACTACCGAAGGTTGAACCAGGTAACAGTCAAGAACCGCTACCCCCTCCCAAGGATAGATGATCTCTTCGACCAACTGAGGGGAGCAGGTTGGTTTTCAAAGATTGATCTACGATCTGGATATCATCAACTGAGGGTAAAAGACAGTGACATATTGAAGTCGGCTTTCAGGTGCAGTTATGGGCACTTCGAGTTTGTGGTGATGCCGTTTGGAGTTACGAATGCATCGGCTGTGTTCATGGGACTTATGAACTTTGTCTTCCGAGAGATTCTGGACCGGTTCGTCGTTGTGTTTATCGATGACAGCCTGATCTACTCAAGATCAGAGGAGGAGCACGTTGAGCATCTCAGGGCAGTCTTGGAAGTCCTTCGACACCACCAGCTTTACGGGAAATTGTCGAAGTGTAAGTTCTTGACGCAAGAAATACACTTTCTTGGGCACGTGGTGTCTCAGCATGAAGTGTCAGTGGACCCGTCGAAGGTGGAGGCAGTTGTTTCTTGGGCAGCACCCAAGAGCGTGGCAGAAGTTCGTAGTTTCCTGGGGTTAGCAGATTACTATCGGAGGTTCGTTTCGGACTTCTCTCGAGTTGCTGCTCCATTGACAGCTTTGACGAGGAAAAACCAGGTCTTCCTATGGAGCGAGCAGTGCCCGAAAGCTTTCGACTACCTGAAGGAGAAGTTGGTCAGTGCTCCCGTACTCAGGTTGCCAGAGGAAGGGTTGTTGTATGAGGTGTTTTGTGATGCTTCTGGCCTTGGTCTGGGGTGCGTGCTGATGCAGAAGAAGGGAGTGATCTGTTATGGGTCTAGGCAGTTACGCCCTCACGAGCGTAACTATGCCACCCATGACCTAGAGCTTGCAGCAGTAGTGTTCGCACTGAAGTTGTGGCGACATTACCTCTTTGGGGAGCGTTTTGTGGTCTTCTCAGATCACAAGAGCCTGCGTTATATCTTCTCCCAGCGTGACCTGAACTTACGGCAGCGGAGATGGGTCGAGTTTCTCCAAGACTATGACTTTGAGATCTCTTACACTGAAGGTAAGGGCAACGTTGTGGCTGATGCCCTGAGCAGGAAGTCGCATCAGGAAGTAGTTCGAGAATCCACTGATGCTTGGAAGGCGATGGGAGAGTTGGATGTCTTGCACTTGGATGCCAGGGTAGAAGGTGTTAGAGGTTGTTTGTTTCAGATGACGGTGCAGTCTTCTTTATTGTAGCAGGTGGAAGAGTCTCAGTGGGGGGACTCCGAGGCGGAAGTGATGCGGGATCGTGTCGATCATGGGAACGCTCCAGAGGGATGGTCAGAGGACAACCGACATCGGATGCTTTTCCATGGAAGGTTGTTTTTCCCGGAGACAATGCGTGGGGGAGTTCTCCGTGAGTTCCATAGCTCAGCCTTGGCAGTACATCCAAGAGTTTCGAAAATGTACCGAGGCCTGAGGGAACAGTTTTGGTGGCTCGTAGTGAAACGGGCAGTGGCGGAGTTTGTGGCTAAATGCCTAGTGTGTCAGCAAGTGAAGGCTGAACACCGTGTTCCCAGTGGTTTGTTGCATCCTTTAGATGTCCCCGAGTGGAAGTGGGATGACATCTCAATGGACTTCGTCACAGAACTACCCAGAGCACAGGGTGGTTATGATGCTATCTGGGTAGTGGTGGATCGGCTGACGAAATCAGCCCACTTCTTAGCAATTAATGAGTCAGGCCCGGTGAGTACCTTAGCACAGAGGTACGTAGACGATGTGGTACGTTTGCATGGAGTTCCAAAGACTATCATCTAAGATCGGGATACTCGGTTTACCTCACGAGCCTGGAGGGGGTTACAACATGATTTTGGCACCCAGCTGCGCCTTAGCACTGCTTTCCACCCCCAGACCGACGGGCAGACGGAGCGGACTATCCAGACGTTGGAGGACATGCTGCGAGCATGCGTTCTGGATTTCAGAGGATCATGGGTACGACACTTGCCTTTAGTAGAGTTTGCCTACAACAACAGCTTCCACTCTACTATTGGCATGACACCATTTGAGGCTTTGTATGGAAGACCATGTCGTTCACCCATTTGCTGGGCAGAGGTTGGTGAGACAGGTGCTCTTGGGCCAGAGGTAGTGCAGAGCACCACAGAGAAAGTCCAGCTTGTACGTGAGAGGATGAAAGCGGCTCAGGACCGACAAAAGTCTTATGCTGGTCGTCGGAGGAGGCCCTTGGAGTTCGAGGTGGGAGATCATGTGTTCTTGAAGGTTTCCCCTCGACGGGGGCAGCGGAGGTTTGGGAAAGGGAGCAAGCTCTCACCTAGGTTCATCGGACCTTTTGAGGTGTTGAGGTGAGTCGGCGAGGTGGCATATCAGCTGGCCCTGCCACCTCAGTTGGAGAAGGTTCATGACGTCTTCCACGTCTCCCAGCTTCGTCGGTACTTACATGACGACTCCCACGTTATCGACTGGGGAGAGTTAGATATGGGAGACGACACGACCTTCGAGGAACGACCAGTCAGGATCGAGGATCGTAAAGAGAAGGTGCTCCGTGGACGAACCATTCCATTGGTTCGTGTGTTGTGGAGGCATGGCGGCCTCGAGGAGAGCACTTGGGAGCGGGAGACCCAGATGCACACTCAGTACCCGGAGTTGTTTTGACTTGTGTTTTCCCTTGTTCTTCTGAGCTTTGTGTTGATGATGTACTTTGTACCTTTGATATATGGAATGTTTGGTTTGTCGGTTGTGAGACCTTTTGTTTCCTTGTTCTCTGGAAGTGTGTAACATGTCCGGATGTGTGGGAAAGGGGAAAACCTGACCCTTAATCGAGACGCATTAATGCGGATGCGATTGAACCCGTGCGGGAAAGTCAGTGTCGACGAAGTGTTCTGGAGGGTAAAATGGACTTTTCCCACACTTTTCGGAATTTTGAAACTACACGCCGTGTAGTTTGAGTACACGTCGTGTACCCCCTTTCTGGGTATACCCCATGTCGCAGGCCGTGTCCTCGCTGTGTGAAATAATGGGTGCACGCCGTGTGTCCAGTTCTACACGCCGTGTAGTCCTTCCCCACGTACGCGTTACCAGTCAACGGCCGTGTACCGTGTTGGAGCTGTGTCATTGTCGTGTGCAATAAATGAGTACACACTGTGTGTCTAAACTACACGCCGTGTAGTCTTTCCCCGCGTATGCGTTACCCTCAAACCGTGTGTTGACCAGTCAGCTGCCGCAGAGCCGTGTTGGAAGCCGCGTGGAGACCGTGTAAAATAACTGAGTACACGCCGTGTACCATAAAGTACACGCCGTGTACTTTTCCTTTTCTCGCCTATAAAAGGAGGGGTCCCCTCCTTCTTTCAACTCACTTCTCTCCTCCCCTTTCCTCTGA
The DNA here is from genome assembly GCA_963277665.1 of Viscum album. NCBI lineage: Eukaryota > Viridiplantae > Streptophyta > Magnoliopsida > Santalales > Viscaceae > Viscum > Viscum album. Next base: position 1,896,886,389 of record OY728119.1, read on the forward strand.
GCAGAGCTCTCCCAAGAGACCCGAAGGCTCCTTTTCTTTCATAACTTCTCCATCCGAGCTCCGATTTACGATCCGTCAGCGGCCACGGGATCGTAACGACGAGGCGGAACTTTCGAGCCTGGGTCCGTTGTCTTTCCTTCGGCCTTTCCTTTCCGACTTCCACCCGAGGAGGTTTTGTCGGGACCCGACAGAAGTGACGGACGCCGACGGACGTCTTCTAAGGTTGATCTGGGGGAGCGTTGTGATCAGAACCTGTTGAGGTAGGGATCTTACCTTCGTCTCTCTATTTTGTGCATCATGTGGGGTGGGTATCCGCTTGTTTTCATGTGAAACTTTTGAACCGGTTAAATAAAGATAATAACTGGTTAAATAACGGGGCTGGGAAGTTTGTGATTGCTGTTACTTTATATCCTGTGATATTATGTTGTGAATTGAATGAGCTTCTGCCTACTGAAAATCACGGTCGTTGGGGGCCTTTGCTTGCGCAATTAAATGTTGCCCTATCTTTCTAGACCGTTTTTGTGGATGGAACCTTGTGGGATGTGGAATTTGGTTAATTACGTAAAGTTGGCTGTTTAAAATCTGGAACCCTTGTGTGATCACCCCGGCTGAACAAAACGGAATAATGAACATGTGTGTGTTGTCTTGGTTACGTGGCATGTGATGGGGGTGTTTTGTGGGTTGTTGTGGATCGAGTGAGCAGCGGGGCTGCGGTTAGCTTGGTTGTAGGTTGGTGTGAATGCTATGTCGGTGACGGGCAGCGGGGCTGCGATAAGTGGTATTAAAGGGATAATGATGTACGGGTTTCGGTGCGGTTGTGGTTATGGTGGTTGGCAGCGGGGCTGCGGGGATGGGTTGAATGTGAACGGACTTTGGGTTGTGGTTAATAAATAAAAGTGGAAGAGTTAATGAATGGTGGAGCGTGGTAATGAAACGGGATTAATAATCAATGGGGCTGTTTGGTTAATAAGAAGGGCTTGGGTGCGTTGCTTGTGTTTTCCTAACTTGATTTGTGGATGGCAGAGATATGTTTTACGAACGATCAATGTGGTTGGTTGTGGATAGTTGCCCAGTAGTTAAGGAACTAAATAAACTAATTCTGTTGAAACATGAAAACCTAAATGGGGTTGGGTTTGTTTGTTGTATGCATGCTTCGTAGTAGCAGTGCCGAGGCACGTGCTCAGTTTCTCTGTTAGAAGTCATAGGTTGGGCTGTGTGGTTGGTATATATATATATATATCTGTATGTTTTGTGTTTTATCATACCCCACCCATATTGAGCACTTAGTGCCGAACACTCCCATTTCATGGGAGAGGGTGTTTTTCCCTTAGTTACTAGCTCCCTCCTGCTCCTTCTCCCCTGGGCTGTGATGACTTGAGGCGACCTTACACCTAAGACTCTTTGGGTAGGTTTCCATTGAGGTGGCTTTAGCCCAAGACTCTTCGGGCAGGTTCTACTGTTTCCCAAGAATTTTCGGGATGAGGCCCAGGTGTGTGCGGGCGGAATACGTGGTTGTGAGGCTCAGGTGTGTGCGGGCGGGATACGTGGTTGTGAGGCCCAGGTGTGTACGGGCGGGATACGTGGTGGTGAGACCCAGGTGTGTGCGGGCGGGGAGAGTGTGACAGCGTCAGGACGTTCGTCGTTAGGAAGAGCAGCTAACTAAAGGGAAATGGTGCGGGGTACCCAATACTCTTGTTCTTATATACTACTACCTGTTGTGATTGTGTTTTTGGTGAGTGTGGCTGGTGAGATTGGGTGGATAGATTTTCTTGCTAGGTTTCTTCTGTTGTTCTCACAGGACATTAGGATGTCTTCCCACTTGTGCACGAGAGCTTTAGGTTTCCCTACTGAGTATACTTGTATGCTCACCCTACGTTTACTTTCAGGTTTTCAGGAGGACTACCAGGGCCGTGCGGGACCCTACTAGTCGGACAGTTGGAGTTGTTGCAGTTGTTGTTCTCTTGTTTTCTTTTGGTATTGTACCTTGAGCTTTCTTGTACTTGTACCTTGTTATAAAATTGTTTAAACATGCATGTGGGCTGGTTAGGGTTTATTTCTATACACTTGTTCTTTTCCTTTTTGGTGGTTGACTTGTCATATTTCCCGATCCTAAATAATAAAAAGGGTAATGCCTCCCATATTTGTGAAAACTCATACCTTTGGTGCTAGTCACCACCCCGGGGCCTACTGGAGGCGGGACTCGGGGGACATTATCTCCCTTTCACAATTGCCAGCTCAGGAGGGGCATCTTTGGTGGGAGGGGGTCGTGACAAGTTAGAGTTGATCAGAGGACATCACGAGCCCAACCCACAAATCACCACCTCTAATAATACGTGTGGAAGAATCATGATATAATAAAAATAAGAGAATGACGATGAAAAAGAAAACAAAATAAGAATGAATCCAGTTGAATGACAAAATTGGAGACAGACTAAAGAACTTTAAAGAAGTTTTTTAACAGTAAAATTCATTTGAAATTGAAGGGAAATTTTATTAGACCAACACTTATATAATGAAACGAGTGTTGACAGAACAACTTGAACAAAAAATGAAGGTATTATAAATGAAAATATTAATGTAGTAATGGAAAATAGGAGAAACCGAACCCCCAAGGTGTACCCTCTAAAGGAGCCCTTGGGGTGCTTTTATAACAGATAGTAAAGACTACACCGGACCTCAAGTCCGATGTGGGATGCAGACTCCAACACTCCCCCTCAAGCTAGGTGTACCTTGCTTGGACACATAATGAAAAGAAAGAAACAAAACAGACGCTAACATTCCCCCTCAAGCTGGACATGCCCAGCTTGATGACAAATACATGACGAAATATAAGAAGCGGAAATAATAAAATCGTTGTTGATGCTGCTCCCCCTCAAGATGGTAATGTGATGCCACTAAAAGAAAAAAGGATGGGTCATCGCCGGAAAAGTGTGGGGCCGGACAACAGAGCGCCGGGAAATCCACACTGACGGATCGATCATCAGAGCGTCGGGAAAATCCGCACTACGGGCTAGTCGTCAGAGCGCCGGGAAATCCGTAATGTCGGGCCGATCGTCAAAGCGCCGAGGAATCCGCTCGGGAGGACCGGTCGTCAAAGTTGCCGAGAAATCCGCAATGGCGGTGCCGGTCGTCGAAGCGCTGGAAAATCCGCAGTGGGAGGCCGACGATTGAGGCGGAAATGCCGCGGGAAGCAGGAAGAGGCCGACATGGAGGGAGCAGTTGAGCAGAGGCGGCACGGGAGGCCGGTAGGGCTGGAGGCTGGCTGCTGGAGGAGCCGGCAGGAATGGAGGCCGGCTGTCGGAGGCACCGGCAGTGGGAGAGGCCGGCAGAATAGGGAGGCGGGGCTGGATGTCCGCACAGGAAGGGTGCGTGGGAGACGGACGGAGTCGCGGTGGAGGGTCGCCGTCTAGAGGAGCCGCGACGGGGCGTCAGGAGTGTCGCGCTCGGGAGGAGCCGCGACTGGAAGGGAAGGCGCATCGGGGGAGTCGCGACGGGGAGGGCTCGCGCGCAGGAGGAGCGCGCGCCGGCTGGGTCGGGAGCCGAGTCGCGCCTGGGTCGGGAGTCGAGTCACGCCGGAAGGAGAAGCGGGGTGCGACCGGTCTGCGCGCCGGGAGTTGCAGAAGTGGTTGCCGGCAGGTACGGGGAGCCGGAAAGAGCGCAGAGGGGAAACCGCCAGGAGGGGGATGCCGGCGGAAGGCTGTGCGCAGGGGCCGAGACTCGCCAGGACGCGTCGCAGCGGAGGGGAGGAGGGCGGCCGGGAAACCGCACAGTGAGGGGGTGCCGGATGAGACGTCGACGAAAGCCGGGAGACCCGCGTACGGGCGGAGCCGGGAGACGACGAACCGGGAGGCGCTGAGAGAAGGGTGGTCCACCGGAGCAGCGCGAACTGAGGGCCGCCGGGCGGGAGTCTAGGAGGGAGCCGCCGGGGAAGGAGGGCCGACGCGCAGGAGGGAGATCCGATGGGAAGGAGTTCTCGGCAGGGGGGAGAACCGCCGGGAAGAAGCGTCGGGCGCTGAGGGAGATCCGCTTAGGGCAGGAGGGCCACGAGGCGGAGGGGCGGCGGCATAAAACCTATGGCCACTGAGGCCGCCGCCCCCCGCGGGGAACTTGACGTCGGAAAACCCTAGATGGGAGGGAGGGATCGGGTTAGAAAACCCTTTGATACCATGTAGGTTGAGAAAATAGGAGAAACCGAACCCCCAAGGTGTACCCTCTAAAGGAGCCCTTGGGGTGCTTTTATAACAAATAGTAAAGACCACACCGGACCTCAAGTCCGATGTGAGATGCAGACTCCAACAATTAAGATCAACATGTGGTCATATAAAAATGGATAAGGTTAGAAAAGGACAAGTACAAAGTGACACAAATTGACGAGAAAATCATCGAGATGATTTGGTCATTTAAAAAAAATGTCATTAGATGCACTTGTTAATAGGATAGACATAAATTAGGACCAAAAATGATACTAAACCAAGTCATTCAAAATAATATTGTTATCAATGATTTCAATGAAAATAAGGTCTTTGATAGACCTAACTAGCAACATTTGATCCATGGTTTCTCTGTAAATATATTTTTCACCCTATTATTCACGCACATAGTTTTTAATAACTCAATAATAGAGAGAACTGACAAACTCACCTTACCGTTCTTCTGCCAAGACCCAGGATCTCCTGGAGGGGCCAATCCAACAAGAGCACCGTTTGCAGGAATATTTGTACTGCTTACAAACCTAGAAAAATGAAAAATTGCAATTAGATCAACAATGAAGGATGACAGCATTAAGGAACAACATCAAAACAAAAATTGAAGGCATCTAACCTATCCAGCACCATCAATCTACCATGAACACTCCCTCGTTGATCGGACTTGGGGAAATCCTCTGAGACCGGGAAATTGTATGGCCAACTGCTGACTTCAACAATCGACTGATTAATCAATTCAATGGAATACTTTTTCAATACACAGCCTTGAACCAGTAGAAAACACTATAATGCAACGGAAAATTATTCCACACTTCATGGGAAAAATATTGAACCTGTCTTTTAGCATCCTCCCACAGCTCCTGAAGCCGGTTGCTACCATTAAATCTGGAATTGAGGTATGTAAAAACAGGGCCAAATACTTTTTTCCATGGCTCGTCTGGATTGAATTTTAGCACCAAATCCTCTCCCACATTATGAGGACTGTGAAATATCTGGCCATGGATACCACTTGTGTATATGTTATTAAAAAAACAACATTCCTCGTTCATCTTCCTTGAATGAACACAAAACATAATCACTTACAGCAAGGTTAGCAGGGCCAACATGAGAACTAAGTTCCTCTCTGAGGGGACCACCTGACCGGAACTCATTGCTGGGTGTGATTTGCCAGAACCCGACAGATTCATCTGGGTTGATCCATCCATGAACCTGCAGATCCTTCAGCACACATGAGTACTGGTATTTGTCATCCACCTGCAGAAAATTTCAACAAGAATTACATAACAAATGCAGGCAACAGGCAACAGCTAAAATAAGAACAAACTATTTCCAAGAATTACTCATGCCTGGACCATTAAAGAAGAACCGGGTATGAGATGCAGACCTCCCCTTTAAATTCAGGCTCTACAGGATCAATAAGTAGGACTGCTTCAGGATAGGCTAGCTGTTGGCTTCTGTCTGGTGATCGATCATCCATCATTGGCATGTACCTTTGCCGATTATCCGATATGGCCATGTAGCGGAACCTATTTACCCCAATTCCAAATGCTCATTTTCATTGCAATATCACAGAGGTGATCAGTTGAATAAAAGGAATAGGCACACTCTACAGGTTTTCATCAGAGGATTCCGCCAATCAAAAATCCTAGAAACTAACTATCAAGTTGATAGAATAGAAAGGGGCCCGTGGAATTCTTACTTGTCTTTTCGAAGCTTGAAGATCAGCCTGGTTCTGGGAAGGTTGAAGGCAGGCCATTCCTTCAGGTGCTCGTAAATGGCGTACGAGTAAAATCCGGAGGAATCACGAAGCATTACGAACCTGTTAAACCATCATCGCCAATCCCAATGAGCGGGCATTCTCACTACGGTATTGGAAAGGGAGAGTTTAAACAAGGAAAGCCTAAATTAAAGGATGACCTCTTGTCGATATTCAGCGGCGCGAACTTGTCGAGATCGGTGGATGGATCCCATGTTTTCGTGAATGAGAGCTCCAGCTGTTCTTCAGTTTCCGCTATCACCTTGAATGATCTTGCGCTCACTCTGAGCACGAATATAAAAAGTTAATCATCCGACGAACATTACAGAGTGCTTCGCTAGCGTGCGTGAAAAATGAGAATTCAGCGAAAAAATGATCCTGTTATAACGGCTTGTAAAACGATACGACCCATACGAATATCCAGGGAATTCGATGAGAATCGAGAAACGAAATCATCGGAACGATGAATTGCGTGAGATGACAGGTGAATTGTGTCGGGGGGCACTCCCAATTAGGGGAGTCGTTTGGTGAAGGCAACCAACTAAGTCTCCGATGGCGAAAGATTTTTTAGGATAACTGGTCTGCCCAAACTACCATTGAAAAAACTGTTTTTATTCATCTATAAAACAGGATTCATCCGTAGTGGAAATAAAGAACAACCCCCTTCCATGCGTGGACCTAAACACATGGTCAAACGGCATAAATTCTTCGTGTTCTTGTATTTTTATTCTTAATTTATGTTTGTTTCATCGTCTGGAACTTCCACTGCCCTAAGAAGTTGGTATCAGAGGCACCAGACTCGAACGATGCAGAGATGTGTTTCAGTGACCTGAAAATTGACGGTGATCAGAATTGATTTTTGAAGCTGGATTTGTAAAGTTCTTGTCGGAAATGATTCCAACGGTGTAAACAACGTCGAAAACAGAGTTCAAACAAAATTGGTAGAGCCGGTCAAACTTTGGATCAAACATCGTGTGCTACAGTACCCGATGTTGGAGAATACGGTATTATTCACGACGATGACGACTTTCCGGTGGGTTTTTCGGAAACCGTTCCAGCGAGGCACATCAGTGCCACCTCATCAGTCGATTTAGACCGTTGAAATTGTTTTGGCGTTATCTTAGTCAACTAGAGTCCGCTTTCAAGAATTTAGGGGTTGTTTCTAGCTATTTCGACCGTGCTGGACACATTCGTACGGTTAAATTTTTAAGATTCTTGGTGCATCATTGAAAAAAATACTAGTAACATGATTAAACTCGCTACTTTTAATTATGCAATCCGGAAACCCAACATGGAATATCTTTTGTACATTAAAGATTAGTGGAATCTCATAGTGGAGGCTACTAAGCCTATTGCAGAGTCATCGGAGAATCCAATAGACGATGGTCAATCCAGTGAGAAGACATCTACTATTACCCTGCCAGTTGATGCGGAGTAAGTCATGCTCAACAAGAAGTGCGCTGCCCAAATCAGGAAGTGAATTGACAAGAGTATCTTCTAGAATTTTGCAAACGAACATGATGATTCTGTTCTTTAGTGAAGATTGGAAAGGATGTGCGCAAGGACAACCACACAGAATAAAGCAACCCTGATACGCTGACTTGTCAACTTAAAGTACAAGGACATGAACAGCATATAAGAGCACATGAGTTAGTTCCAATGTATTATTAGTCAATTGAATTTCATGAAAATTATGGTTGGTGATGAGTTATAGGCAATGTTGATGTTGAGTTCTTTACCGACGACGTGAGATGCACTAGTTGTGTCGGTCAGCAATTCAACTCTAGATGGAAGGGTCATCGTTGAAATGGTGAAAGGAAGAATGTTGAATGAATAGTCCCAGAGGAAGAGAGATGTACACTTGAATCAGAAGCTCTTATCATTGGAAGACAAGAGAAGCAAAAATGGTAAGGAAGAAGAAGAAGAAGAGAACCGTCACGACCCGTCCTCGGGGCCCGTGCCGTGACTACCCCAAGCCCGCCTTCCATAGGCCAGGGGCTGGCGACTAGCACCAAGGCGTAAATCCCGGTAAAAAGGGAAGACATTGCCTTTGTAAAGTAAACAATCACACAGAGTACAAGCGGAAGAAGTAAACACTAAGTAAAAACTGAGTACAAAAGTAAGTACGGAAGGTAAAAAGGGGCCGGAAATACAAGCCCAACTGTAAAGTACAACTCGAAAGGGAAAACAACAACTGAAAAGTAAAGCTACTACGCCGAGCTGTCCACTGGAAATCCCACCTGAAGGGTGGGTACAGATAGCTCCTCTGCTCCTCGGGTCCCGCCGTCCGCTCCGAGTATGTCCGCCCAGTGGTCCACCTCCGGGTACCGCCTCGTCGTCACGTCCACCTCTAGGTACCGTCTCGTCGTGAGGTCCTCCTCCGGGTACCATCTCGTCGTATAGTCCACCTCCAGGTACCGTCCAGTCCTCGAACACTCGGCCTCTGTCAGCACTGCCCGTCGTCTGCAACCAACACAACGAGGTGCGGGCATAGCCCGTGCAGGGGTGAGTATAACGATACTCAGTAGGGACCCCGAGACCTTCAAGGTCTCACTAAACCAACAAGGATAACCACAAAGAAGATCTCAACAGATAACCTCTACTTAGGTATATGCCCATACATATACCTAAGTTATCAAGTAACCCATCTCAATCATGAGAAAACACAAGGATTGTGAAATCAACGGATAACCACTACCCGGGTATATGCTCATACATATGTTGTACCACACACTCTTTGATTTTCATGATCACAATCACTTTCATCTTTGTCTAACCTTGTTTTCAAGTGTTGTGGATGATAGACAAAAGATTGCCAAAGGAAGGGCCCAAGAAAGGACAAGGAGTGGACTGAATTTCAGTCCACCGGCCAACCGGTGTGATAGCACCGGCCAGCCGGTGGACCTGGCAGAGGCATTGCCCACTGCTAGGTTCCACCGGTCAGCCGGTGGCTCTGTCACCGGCCAGCCGGTGGCATCCTGGTTCAACAGTGAGACCTACTGTCTCACCACCGGCCAGCCGGTGGCCTCAGCACCGGCCAGCCGGTGGCTCCTGGGCAGAACAAGTTTCCATTTTGCAAGGCACCGGCCAGCCGGTGGAGCTGTACCGGCCAGCCGGTAGCCCAGTCAAACTAGCCGTTGGCTTTGACCAGTCAACTCCCATTTGGCCTCCAACGGCTCCGAGGCCTTTTCCAATGGCTCCAAAGCCCTCCAACGGATACTTGAAGGTTCCTAGCCTATAAATAAAGGCCTAGGAAGCCCCGGAACATCACCCAAGCCACCGGACACATTGTTGATCTTTTTGGCGAACCTCCGGCGGATTTCCTCAAGGAACCCAACGTGCTCCAAGCCAATTCCACATCCAAGAGCATCATCAAAGAAGCTTGGAAGCGGCCTTCAACATCTCCAATCAATCAAAGGCGCCCAAGACTTCCTCCAATTACGGGTTTTATTGTTTTTATCTTTTTGAGCTTAAAATTGGGTTTGTGCCTACAAACCCCAAACTTTTCTCATCCCCTCTTTCTTTTGGGTTTCACATCACCATTAAGGTGTGAAGAGGTTTCTTCAAGCCTTTCCTTTTAAAAGGCTTGTGTCATAGGTGAGCTAGCCTTCACCTGTAAGAAGGCTAGTGGGTTCTTGCTATTCCATTGAAAGCAAGTGGGTTCTTGCTTAACCAACAAAAGCAAGCTGTAATAGGTCCTAGTGCTACCTCAAAGCCTAGTGAGTTTCTTGCTAAAACCATTGAAAAGCAAGCAGTAGGAATCTCTCAACGGTTGAGTTGGGAGAGGAGACGTAGGCCGGGTTTTGGCCGAACTCCGTTATCAATTTCTTGTGTCTTGCCTTATTTATTTCCGCTGCATTTCAACTTTGATTTTAATTTGTTAATCTTTTTTAAAAGGCAATTCACCCCCCCTCTTGCCATCATTCCCCGTTTTTCTCCGCCCAACAATTGGTATCAGAGGGATAATTTGAATAATTCCCTAACCCGGTTTCAAATTTAAGATCCATTAAGATGGCATCAACCTCTTTCGCCCCCGAGGGCTACTCATTGGGTCGGGCTCCATTTTTTGATGGGACCGACTACAATTATTGGAAAACCCGCATGACCACTTTTTTAAGAAGTATAGGATATCCCATTTACAAAATTGTCATGCAAGGTTACACTCTCTCCTCTCCCGATGAATCCAAATGGACCCAAGCCGACATTAGAAATTTTGAGCTAGATGGCAAAGCCATGAATGCTCTTCATTGCGGACTTGACCGAAATGAGTTCAATCGAGTTTCCACATGCACCTCCTCACATGAAATCTGGAAACTATTGGAGGTTACCCATGAGGGGACCAACAAAGTAAAGGATACTCGATTGGACATGTACCGTCAAGATTTTGAATCTTTTTCAATGCATCCAAATGAATCTATTTCTGAAATGTTTACACGATTTACTGACGTTTGCAATGGAAGGAAATCTCTTGGTGATGATGTTTCAGCCGAGACGATGGTCAAGAAGATCTTATGGGTCCTTCCGAGCTCATGGGCACCAAAGGTGACGGCGATCCAAGAAGCTAAGGACGTCAAAAATATGCCGGTAGAGGAGCTCATCGGATCTCTCATGACTTATGAGATCACGATGAGGAGGCAAGCTCAAAAGGAGGGCACCCCTATCAAAACTCCAAAGAACATCGCCCTCAAGGTACAAAAAGAAGTAAGCTCCTCCTCATCATCCTCATCTTTCTCATCTTCATCATCTTCAAGCGGCGACTCGGAAATGGAGAATCTCGCCCGCCAAATGCACAAGTTTATGAAGAAGCACAAGAAGAAGAAATCCCGCAAGCACCGAAAGCAAGAACCCGACAAAAGATCGGAGCCCAAGGTAAAATGCTACGGGTGCGGCGAAAAGGGCCATTACAAGCCCGATTGCCCACTCAACAAGAAACGGGCTAAGGAAAAAGGAAAGAAAAAGGTCCTCAAGGCGACATGGAGTGACACCTCCTCATCATCATCCTCCTCCTCCTCCTCGAGCGACCAAGGTACAAAATGCCTAATGGCATTCCATGAGGTAACTTCTTCCGATTCCTCCTCCTCTTGTTCTTCAAATTCCAATTCTTTAAATCATCTATCTTATGAAGAACTCTCACACGCTAGAGACCAACTAGAAAATGGTTTTCATGAGCTTTCTTCAAAATTTGTCGCTTTGAAAAAGAATTTCAAAAATCTTTCCTCCGAAAAAGACCAACTTCTCAAAGAGAAGGAGGAACTCTCCCTAAAAATCCAAAATTTCCCAAATGTTGATTCTTTGGAATCAACCATCAAAGACCTAAGGGAGACCCTAGCTAAGTTCACCCAAGGGGAACAAAATTTGAACAATTTGCTTGGTTCCCAACGAATTTCAAGAACCACCCAAGAGCTAGGATATACCAATATAGCTTCCTCCTCCCATGCACCCACTGTTTTTGTAAGGGGGAGCTCTAGTTTTAAATTTTGCAATTATTGTAAAAAACCTGGGCACCTCATTTATGAGTGTGATTGCAAAAATGCCCGGTACGGTCAACCCAAATCTATTTTTTATTCGGACGAGTTTTATAGGAGAAGACCCGCCACTAGACAAGTATGGATTGAAAAATCCCTTCTTGCGAGTCTCTCCGGGCCAAAATTTATTTCCTATCCCCGGTGATTTATTATCTTTATTTAGGGGGAGTTAGGTTCTTTTAAGCCTTTTTGTGAATTAAAAATTTTCATTCAAAATTCTCATTTCAAATTTTTTATTCAAAACTTTCTATTCAATTTTCTTTTCAAACTTTCAATTCAAATTTCAAAAATTTCAATTGGTTTAAAATCTCCATCTTGTTTTTCAAACTTGTATCCCTCAATCAAGTTTTATGCCCCATTCTATTTTGATAATCACAAAGGGGGAGAATTTCTTGATTGATTGGGGGAGAATCCTCTTGATCATGCTTAGCATTTACTTTCTTTATCATTTAAAGCATGCCTTTCATTTAAGTTTTTACATTGCTTAGATAAGTGATTGTGATCATCAAAATAGGGGGAGATTGTTGTACCCCACACTCTTTGATTTTCATGATCACAATCACTTTCATCTTTGTCTAACCTTGTTTTCAAGTGTTGTGGATGATAGGAAAAAGATTGCCAAAGGAATGGCCCAAGAAAGGACAAGGAGTGGACTGAATTTCAGTCCACCGGCCAACCGGTGTGATAGCACCGGCCAGCCGGTGGACCTGGCAGAGGCATTGCCCACTGCCAGGTTCCACCGGTCAGCCGGTGGCTCTGTCACCGGCCAGCCGGTGGCATCCTGGTTCAACAGTGAGACCTACTGTCTCACCACCGGCCAGCCGGTGGCCTCAGCACCGGCCAGCCGGTGGCTCCTGGGCAGAACAAGTTTCCATTTTGCAAGGCACCGGCCAGCCGGTGGAGCTGTACCGGCCAGCCGGTAGCCCAGTCAAACTAGCCGTTGGCTTTGACCAGTCAACTCCCATTTGGCCTCCAACGGCTCCGAGGCCTTTTCCAACGGCTCCAAAGACCTCCAACGGATACTTGAAGGTTCCTAGCCTATAAATAAAGGCCTAGGAAGCCCCGGAACATCACCCAAGCCACCGGACACATTGTTGATCTTTTTGGCGAACCTCCGGCGGATTTCCTCAAGGAACCCAACGTGCTCCAAGCCAATTCCACATCCAAGAGCATCATCAAAGAAGCTTGGAAGCGGCCTTCAACATCTCCAATCAATCAAAGGCGCCCAAGACTTCCTCCAATTACGGGTTTTATTGTTTTTATCTTTTTGAGCTTAAAATTGGGTTTGTGCCTACAAACCCCAAACTTTTCTCATCCCCTCTTTCTTTTGGGTTTCACATCACCATTAAGGTGTGAAGAGGTTTCTTCAAGCCTTTCCTTTTAAAAGGCTTGTGTCATAGGTGAGCTAGCCTTCACCTGTAAGAAGGCTAGTGGGTTCTTGCTATTCCATTGAAAGCAAGTGGGTTCTTGCTTAACCAACAAAAGCAAGCTGTAATAGGTCCTAGTGCTACCTCAAAGCCTAGTGAGTTTCTTGCTAAAACCATTGAAAAGCAAGCAGTAGGAATCTCTCAACGGTTGAGTTGGGAGCGGAGACGTAGGCCGGGTTTTGGCCGAACTCCGTTATCAATTTCTTGTGTCTTGCCTTATTTATTTCCGCTGCATTTCAACTTTGATTTTAATTTGTTAATCTTTTTTAAAAGGCAATTCACCCCCCTCTTGCCATCATTCCCCGTTTTTCTCCGCCCAACAACATATACCTAAGTTAGCAAGTGACTCATCTCAATCATGAGGTAAACACAAGGTCAAAAGTCTCAGCTCAAACCAGGATTTTCATTATCGAAACCGTAACTGCTGAAGAGCTCCGTCTCTAGAGTGTACAGTGGTCCTGTCACGACTCCGAGGTACTGCTCACTAACCTAAGACTGCTGAAGTACTCCTCATGTCGAGTACCGCGGGTCAGCCACCCAGACACAGTAGTGCTCCCCGCCGAGGTATGTCACCCAAACACAGTAGTGCACACCCCCTAGTAGCCTGCTGAGGTACTCTCTGGACGAGTACCGCGGGTCTGCACTGTCACACAGGTAGTGCTCCGTCCGCCATGGGTCTGTACCTCAGAAAGTAGTGCTCCGTCCACTAGGCTAGTCGACTCACTCCAAGTCGAGTCGGTCAAGCAGTCGTCAGGTCTCAGCCAGTTACACGGTCTCCGTACTCCGCACGCTCGTCACTGGGAGGGTCCGCTCCACGAGCTACAGGTCGATACTCCAAGTATCTCAAAGTCCCACGAAGAAGTATCTCAAAGGACCGTCTCGTCATAGGGGTCTCAACGCAACAGACGGCGCGTCAATCGGACGCCCGGTCTGTGAGTTATTAGCCTTTTCGTCCTAGGGGCCCGATTGGTTTCGTGAGCGAACCAAACCCGGCTGTATCTCAACTGTACTCCGAACTCTCGTAGGGTATACTCATAGGGACCGTTTCTCAACGAGATCACCAACGCCGTTGATGATTCGTCAAACGGACGTTCTGTCAGAAAAGTATCAGTTTTTTCGTTTCAGGGGCCCGGTTGGATTTCGGTGTGATCCAACCCGGCCACTATCCATCTGCATCCAAATCTCGGGCGGAGGATGCCAAAAGTTCCGTATCATCAACAGTAACTCAACGCAACAGACGGCGCGTCAATCGGACGCCCGGTCTGAGAGTTATTGGCTTTTTTGTTCCAGGGGCCCGGTTGATTTTGTGAGCGAACCAACCCGACCGCACTCCGTCGGCATCCAAACCTCGAACGGAGTAAGCCAAAAGATCCGTCTCACTTAGAGGAATTCAACGAAACAGACGGCGCGTCAATCGGACGCCCGGTCTGTTAGTTATTGGCCTTTCCGTCTCACACCCACCCTGGGAAACTTCCCAGGAGGTCACCCATCCTGATCACTACTCTAGGCCAAGCACGCTTAACTATGGAGTTTTAACCACGTAGCCTCCCGAAAAGGAAGGTGCACCTTGAGTATAGTATACCGAAATGACCGTCTCGATCCAAGGATCGCGTTGCCGCTGACGGCGAGTCGTTTGGAGGCCCGTAGCCCAAGATACGGGCATTTGACCGAAAGTGGTCCGAAACTGGGGGTCTGGGCCCGGGCCGACCCGGCCCGACCCCCCCTGGGTCGGCCGAACCGGGTCGACCCGCCCCGGGCGGCGACCCGGCCCGACGACCTGGCCCGGCTCGGAAAACCCGGCCCGACGCGGGCCGGCACGGCGGCGCGGCCTGGGCGCCGCTCGTGTGCCGCGCGCGGGGGGCAAAGCCCCCGCCTTTCCTCAGCTGGCGGCGCGGCAACCTGCCACGCCTAAAGAAAAACGGCCCCCCCTCACGTGGGGGCCTGCCTTCGAGAAAACAGGGGGCTGCCTGCCCCCCCTTTGTGAAACCGGCCCCCCTCATAATGGGGGGGCCATTAAGGCTGGCCGGGGGAAATTATTTCCCCCGGTTTTCTCCCTTCCGGCTAGCCCGACCTGGCCGGCCGGTTCTTCCTCAACGGGACCGGCAAGGCTGGTCCCCCTTCCGGCTTCTGACACCGGCGGCCCGGCTGGCCGCCGGTCTTCTCGTTCCGCCGCGGCCCGGAACCGGCCGCGACCTTCGTTGTCCGGCGCGGTGCGACGGCACCGCGGCCCCGCTCCGGCCGCGGCGCCTTCAACTTTCTTCGACGCGGCGCGACGACGTCGCGTCCTTGCATTATTTAATGACGCGGCGCAACGGCGCCGCACGTTTCTTGCCGCATGATCCTGCGCAGTGCGACGACACCGCGCCACACCCGTTTCAATCCACAACAAAATCAACATGAATAGGAGGAGGGTCGGCCGTGTTCGTGCGGTCCGACCCCCTCGCGTTATTTGCTAACAATCGACCTTTAATGAATGATAAACTTTCACAATCTTTTAAATTAAATAAAAAGATTTGGAATCAGGGCCCGACAAATATAAACCTTCAAGTTCGAAGGAGAGATCCACATAACTTTAAAAAGTTAAAACCCCTACCTTGATTTAAGAGGTGACGAGATTCGGCGTCGCGAAAAGAGATGTTGCGGAAGAAGACGTCGTCGGTATGTCGGGTATGGCGTCGCGGAAGACGGTTCCCGAGAACGTGGCGTTCTTCGTCGATGTCCGATTGTTCATCGCGTTCTTTGTCAAGAGGATGAAGAAACTTCAAGACTTCTAAGCCTTCTTTCCAAAAGCTCTCAAACAACACAACCCAACCAAATTAAATAAGTTCTCCACTTATTTAATTAACTTCACATGGCTTTTGAAATTCAAGTGTTTGAAACTCAAAAGACTCACACAACTCACCACATTAAAATCAACTCATTTAAGACATAAGTTATAACTAAGTTAAAATCATTTAAGTGGGAGTTGATGGGTTTTAGAGGATATGAAGAGGTGGGGTTCATGTGGGCCCCACCACCCTCATAACCTCCCAAGGGAGGTTGGGTGGTTACCCAACTTCCACCATGAGCTAACACTTAGAGTAAGTTAATAAAAATTGTAGTGTAGTTATAAAATAAACTTCCACAATTTTTATTATCAACACTCGTGTAAACGCAACTCCGGAACAAGAGTTCCTAAGTAATTACCGGCGCTGCGGTTCCATCAGTGCCCTCGGAATTCGATTCCGGGCACCGGTTCAAAAGATAGAAATTCCCACTCGCTCGTTCACTGAACATACCCGAGCCAAACTTCAGAAATTAATTCCGGGCACACCGGGCCTCAGAATCAGGCACCGTCAGAAACTGCGTTCTTGTAAAATTCCAAAGAAAATTAAGAAAAAATTTTCCTTGAAATTTCTGGGTCTTTACATTACTCCCACCTTAGGGCTTTACGTCCCCGTAAAGCTTCAACACAAACTAGGGTCACAAAAGCGGTACAGAGCACGCATCTGAGCCTTCCGCTCCTATGTGCTCACCTGGAGGTTTCCGTACTGCCAAAGAAAGTGCACCCGAGGAATCGATCATCCTCGTAGGATCTGCTCCTGTCGATCCTTGATCCCCACTGGAATCTCCGTGAAAGACACCCCATCGCCATCGTCCATCTCCTCATGGTCGATGGTATGCGAAGGGTCGAGCACGTATCTCCTCAGTTGAGATACGTGGAAGTCGTCGTGCACCTGGTGCAACTGCGGTGAATGGGTCAAGCGGTAAACCACCCCGCCTACCCAGCTAAGGACCTAAGAAGGTCCGCTGAACCCCGGAGATAACTTGCCGCCTTGGCCACATCTCCGTAAACCTCGTCGAGGTGAGACTCGTATAAGGACGTGATCATCAACCTCGAACTCCAGAGGTCTCCATTTTCTGTTAGAACTGGAACTCGAAAGGCTGCTACCACGAGGGTAAGGTTGACCGACTCAAGAGTGATCGGTCGCACCCTCCTGTGCAAGAGTTACCCTGCGCTGCCTGGGGTTTCCTTTTCCGCCGACCAAGGGAAACCCATCCCGACGTTTGCCTAAAACCGTCAATTTGAGTATGAACAGTTATTGCCCATTCCATACTCAAACTAACGTCGTAAGGCCTCGACGCTGTCACCAAGAGATTCCAACCGGAACTCTCGCCTCGAGGGTCTGACCACACCGTCGGCGTAAGTGTGATTATCGAGTCTCCTCCCAAGGTATCTCCAGACGTGAGGGTCAAGTCCACGGCTTACCGGAAACTCTAGGTCTGGAACAAGATTTGTGAAAGCGAGGAATGATTCATATCGACGTCTGTTACTACAGCAGCTAGTAGTGGACACAGACTGTCCCTTGAATCATTTTTAGAGCCATTGGGTCACACTCCTTGACCGCATGCAGCCGCATTCTTCCACCGCCCTCCAGCTCCCTGAGCTTGGCAGGGATAACTAAGGTGGGTGGTTGTACCATGTTAGGATGTACACCACCTCATGCTGCTCTCCTAGCTCTGCCTCCACGTCTACTTCTTCGTAGACTCATCTCTCCTTTAAGCTTCCTCTTCTTAACACGCCTGAGTCTCTAAGACTGGCATCGGTTTCCTGTTTCTTACTGCACTGTGCAGTCTTTATCCTCTCTTGGATGTCCTGGATCTCCTTTAGTCTCACAAGAGCTGCTATGATTTCTTCTTTGCCGATAAGAGAAACCTGGTCTCATCCCCTGGATGAACCACATTCATTGCCTAATACAGTCAATCCTGACATGAATGATGCATTCATGCCATGGATGACGGCGTAAGGCCTCGACGTATCTACTAAGAGATCCAACTGTCACTCTCGCCTCCAAGGGTCGAGTCACACTATCGGCATCAGTGTGAGGTCACTGGGTCCCCTCCAGTAGAAATCTCGAAAGTGAGGGTCAAGTCAACAGTTTAACCGGGACCACTCAGTATCAACCAAACAAAAGGACAGGAAAGCAAACAAAGATAAGTTTATTTTTATTATTGCAGCTCATAATACAAAGACACGAATACAAAATCAACATGGAACTAGAAGTACAAAGGACGTATCCACTAGTTCCTCTCCTGCCCACCTGCTCTCGGAGCTCTACTGCCTTGTCCACTGCTCGACTGTTGCTCAAGCACTAGTCGTTGCTTCTGTCTCGGTGGCTCCTCCAACACCCGCTGATCAACCGTACGAGGATTCAGATAGTCACGTGCCAGGTGACCCTTTCCGCCGCATGAGTAACATTGTCCGTTTCTGGCACGCCTGGTTCTGACCCCACCTCGGGTGCCCCGCATCACCGGTCCTAAAACCCGAGATCGTCTAACTGCTAGTATGGTCCTCCTGGACCTCTGCATCATCTGTCTACTGCCCACAGATGACTCAGATACTGATCGAAAAGCACGCGGCAAAGGCAGAAGCTCCTGTACACGCTCGGGGTGTAGAGATACTAGCACAAACTCCACCCTAAAGAAGGTCTCGAAGTCTTCCCATGCGAAGTTCATGTCATCGCAAAACTGGAACAAGTGGCTCCACCACCTGCCTGCTGCTGCCTGAAGGAGGCTGGTAGCAAAGATCACCATGAAGTCTGCCGGCGTCCCCACTAGCCTGAAGACTCTCACCACAGCCTCCAGCCAAACCTCAGCTGCCTGCGGGTCCATCTCTCCCCGGAACCGGGGTGGCCTCTGGCGCTGGAACTCGTGCAGCGCGCTCAAGCGTCGTGCATCGCCTACTGCTGGGGCTGGTGGCATCGGTGGCCCAACGGGTAGCAATACCGCTGGTGCCTCCTCTGGTGCCTCAACTGGGATAGGGCCCTGTACTGAGGCCTCGTCACTCGGCGGGCTGTCAGTACGTACCACTCTCGGGGCTCTAGCTGGTCGTCTGTAAAAAGGCATTCTGAAAGAAACATCGTGACACAGTCAAACGTTTATACCTGGTGAGATGACCTGGTTTGAGCTGTTTTAAGGGAAAATCTTTGAAAACACACACGCAATTAGTGTTTTCGTGCACAAAGTCGGAAATCAGTTGTCAGGGTCCTGGTGTATGGATACGTCGGCCGCCCGCACCAACACTGGACTCTCTGAACTGAAAACCACACTCGGTACTCTCAACACTATTGCTTCACAGAAAGAAACATCAGAGTTATAAGTTCTGCGGTAGAACCGAACTCCTATGATACCAATTTGTCACGACCCGTCCTCGGGGCCCGTGCCGTGACTACCCCAAGCCCGCCTTCCATAGGCCAGGGGCTGGCGACTAGCACCAAGGCGTAAATCCCGGTAAAAAGGGAAGGCATTGCCTTTGTAAAGTAAACAATCACACAGAGTACAAGCGGAAGAAGTAAACACTAAGTAAAAACTGAGTACAACAGTAAGTGCGGAAGGTAAAAAGGGGCCGGAAATACAAGCCCAACTGTAAAGTACAACTCGAAAGGGAAAACAACAACTGAAAAGTAAAGCTACTACGCCGAGCTGTCCACTGGAAATCCCACCTGAAGGGTGGGTACAGATAGCTCCTCTGCTCCTCGGGTCCTGCCGTCCGCTCCGAGTATGTCCGCCCAGTGGTCCACCTCCGGGTACCGCCTCGTCGTCACGTCCACCTCTGGGTACCGTCTCTTCGTGAGGTCCTCCTCCGGGTACCATCTCGTCGTATAGTCCACCTCCAGGTACCGTCCAGTCCTCGAACACTCGGCCTCTGTCAGCACTGCCCGTCATCTGCAACCAACACAACGAGGTGCGGGCATAACCCGTGCAGGGGTGAGTATAACGATACTCAGTAGGGACCCCGAGACCTTCAAGGTCTCACTAAACCAACAAGGATAACCACAAAGAAGATCTCAACAGATAACCTCTACTTAGGTATATGCCCATACATATACCTAAGTTATCAAGTAACCCATCTCAATCATGAGGAAACACAAGGATTGTGAAATCAACGGATAACCACTACCCAGGTATATGCCCATACATATACCTAAGTTAACAAGTGACCCATCTCAATCATGAGGTAAACACAAGGTCAAAAGTCTCAACTCAAACCATGATTTTCATTATCGAAACCGTAACTGCTGAAGAGCTCCGTCTCTAGAGTGTACAGTGGTCCTGTCACGACTCCGAGGTACTGCTCACTAACCTAAGACTGCTGAAGTACTCCTCCTGTCGAGTACCGCGGGTCAGCCACCCAGACACAGTAGTGCTTCCCGCTGAGGTATGTCACCCAAACATAGTAGTGCACACCCCCTAGTAGCCTGCTGAGGTACTCTCCGGACGAGTACCGCGGGTCTGCACTGTCACACAGGTAGTGCTCCGTCCGCCATGGGTCTGCACCTCAGAAAGTAGTGCTCCGTCCACTGGGCTAGTCAACTCACTCCAAGTCGAGTCGGTCAAGCAGTCGTCAGGTCTCAGCCAGTTACACGGTCTCCGTACTCCGCACGCTCGTCACTGGGAGGGTCCGCTCCACGAGCTACAGGTCGATACTCCAAGTATCTCAAAGTCCCACGAAGAAGTATCTCAAAGGACCGCCTCGTCATAGGGGTCTCAACGCAACAGACGACGCGTCAATCGGACGCCCGGTCTGTGAGTTATTAGCCTTTTCGTCCCAGGGGCCCGGTTGGTTTCGTGAGCGAACCAAACCCGGTCGTATCTCAACTGTACCCCGAACTCTCGTAGGGTATACTCATAGGGACCGTTTCTCAACGAGATCACCAACGCCGTTGACGATTCGTCAAACGGACGTTCTGTCAGAAAAGTATAAGCTTTTCCGTTTTAGGGGCCCGGTTGGATTTCGGTGCGACCCAACCCGGCCACTATCCATATGCATCCAAATCTCGGGCGGAGGATGCCAAAAGTTCCGTATCATCAACAGGAACTCAACGCAACAGACGGCGCGTCAATCGGACGCCCGGTCTGAGAGTTATTGGCTTTTTCGTTCCAGGGGCCCGGTTGATTTTGTGAGCGAACCAACCCGACCGCACTCCGTCGGCATCCAAACCTTGAGCATAGTAAGCCAAAAGATCCGTCTCACTTAGAGGAATTCAACGAAATAGACGGCGCGTCAATCGGACGCCCGGTCTGTTAGTTATTGGCCTTTCCGTCTCACACCCACCCTGAGAAACTTCCCAGGAGGTCACCCATCCTGATCACTACTCTAAGCCAAACACGCTTAACTATGGAGTTTTAACCACGTAGGCTCCCGAAAAGGAAGGTGCACCTTGAGTATAGTATACCGAAACGACCGTCTCGATCCAAGGATCGCGTTGCCGCTGACGGCGAGTCGTTTGGAGGCCCGTGGCCCAAGATACGAGCATTTGACCGAAAGTGGTCTGAAACTGGGGGTCTGGGCCCGGGCCGACCCGGCCCGACCCCCTTGGGTCGGCCGAACCGGGTCGACCCGCCCCGGGCGGCGACCCGACCCGACGACCCGGCCCGGCTCGGAAAACCCGGTCCGGCGCGGCGGCGCGGCCTGGGCGCCGTTCGTGTGCCGCGCGCGGGGGGCAAAGCCCCCGCCTTTCCTCAGCTGGCGGTGCGGCAACCTGCCGCGCCTAAAGAAAAACGGCCCCCCCTCACGTGGGGGCCTGCCTTCGAGAAAACGGGGGGCCGCCTGCCCCCCCTTTGTGAAACCGGCCCCCCTCATAATGGGGGGGCCATTAAGGCTGGCCGGGGGAAATTATTTCCCCCGGTTTTCTCCCTTCCGGCCGGCCCGACCTGGCCGGCCGGTTCTTCCTCAACGGGACCGGCAAGGCCGGTCCCCCTTCCGGCTTCCGACACCGGCGGCCCGGCTAGCCGCCGGTCTTCTCGTTCCGCCGCGGCCCGGAACCGGCCGCGACCTTCGTTGTCCGGCGCGGTGCGACGGCACCGCGCCCCTCCACCGCGGCCCCGCTCCGGCCGCGGCGCCTTCAACTTTCTTCGACGCGGCGCGACGGCGTCGCGTCCTTGCATTATTTAACGACGCGGCGCGACGGCGCCGCGCGTTTCTTGCCGCATGATCCTGCGCAGTGCGACGGCACCGTGCCACACCCGTTTCAATCCACAACAAAATCAACATGAATAGGAGGAGGGTCGGCCGTGTTCGTGCGGTCCGGCCCCCTCGCGTTATTTGCTAACAATCGATCTTTAATGAATGATAAACTTTCACAATCTTTTAAATTAAATAAAAAGATTTGGAATCAAGGCCCGACAAATATAAACCTTCAAGTTCGAAGGAGAGATCCACATAACTTTAAAAAGTTAAAACCCCTACCTTGATTTAAGAGGTGACGAGATTCGGCGTCGCGAAAAGAGATGTCGCGGAAGAAGACGTCGTCGGTATGTCGGGTATGGCGTCGCGGAAGACGGTTCCCGAGAACGTGGCGTTCTTCGTCGATGTCCGATTGTTCTTCGCGTTCTTTGTCAAGAGGATGAAGAAACTTCAAGACTTCTAAGCCTTCTTTCCAAAAGCTCTCAAACAACACAACCCAACCAAATGAAATAAGTTCTCCACTTATTTAATTAACTTCACATGGCTTTTGAAATTCAAGTGTTTGAAACTCAAAAGACTCACACAACTCACCACATTAAAATCAACTCATTTAAGACATAAGTTATAACTAAGTTAAAATAATTTAAGTGGGAGTTGATGCGTTTTAGAGGATATGAAGAGGTGGGGTTCTTGTGGGCCCCACCACCCTTATAACCTCCCAAGGGAGGTTGGGTGGTTACCCAACTTCCACCATGAGCTAACACTTAGAGTAAGTTAATAAAAATTGTAGTGTAGTTATAAAATAAACTTCCACAATTTTTATTATCAACACTCGTGTAAACCCAACTCCGGAACAGGAGTTCCTAAGTAATTACCGGCGCTGCGGTTCCATTGGTGCCCTCAGAATTCGATTCTGGGCACCAGTTCAAAAGATGGAAATTCCCGCTCGCTCGTTCACTGAACGTACCCGAGCCAAACTTCGGAAATTAATTCCGGGCACACCGGGCCTCGGAATTAGGCGCCGTCAGAAACTGCGTTCTTGTAAAATTCCAAAGAAAATTAAGAAAAAAATTTCCTTGAAATTTCCGGGTCTTTACAAGAACCCCAGAAACAAAGTCTACAAAAGAGGAAGCGATCGAAATCACGATCCAGATATGACATTAAGTGCCACCACTATGGCAAGCCCAAACATTTCATCTGAGAGTGATGAAAGCTGAAGGAAAAACAGAGGAATCAGGATGACAAAACCCAAAATAATAATGTTGTAGTTGTCAATGAAGAGATTGTTATTGTTCTGAAAGATGATCGGGTCGATCTTACAAGCCAAGACTCAACACATGTGATCGATTCAGGTGCCTCTTACCATGTCACCATCAGAAGAGATTTATTCTCATCTTACACTTCAAGGAGTTTAAGAAACATGGAGATGTGAAATGATGGTTCATCCAAAATCACTGGTATTGATAATATTTTTCTTGAGACTAATATTGGATGCAGGTTGCTATTGAAGGATGTGAGACATGTTCTTGATATTTGTCTTAATTTGATATCCAGTGAAAAGTTTGATGAAGATGAATATGTGAGTTCCTTTGGTAATGAGAAATATAATCTTATCAAAAGTAACATGGTAATTATTGTAGGTAAGAAAGATGCTTCTTTTTATCTCACAGATATCAAACCGTGTGGAGGTGAAGTCAATGCAGATAGAAAAGATGTTCCTGTAGAAGTTTGGCATAGAATGTTTGGTCACATAAGCGAGAGGGGAATCAGAATACACTCTTGGAATGATCTCTTACCAGGAATAAAAGGTACAAATTTTGATGCTTATGTTGATTGCATCATGGAAAAACAACACCGAGTATCATTTCGTGGTTATTTACTATCCAGAAAAGTGAATGTTTTAGATTTGATTTACACTGATGTTTGCATGATGAGTACTAAGTCGATGAGAGGTTCTATTTATTTTGTCACCTCCATAGATGCTCATTTTAGAAAAGTGCGGGTCTTTGCTTTGAAAACTAAAGATCAAGTGCATGATGCTTTCAAGCAGTTTCATGCGAATGTGTAAAGACGATTAAAGTGTGTGCGATCAGACAACGTGGGACAATACCATGGTCCATTTGAGGAGTACTACATGAGTTTCATCATCAGGCTGGAAAAATCAGTACCAAAGATGCCTCAACATAACAACGTTGCTGAGAGGACGAATAAAACAAATTGTGATAGAGTTAGGTGTATGCTCTCAAATGAAAAGCTGACAAACACCTTTGGAGGGGGGAGACAATGAAGACCACAATTGATTTTATCAACCTTTCTCCATCAGTTTCAATGAACTACGACATTTTGAGAAAGGGCTTGGACAGATAAAGGCGTTTCATACAAACACCTAAGAGTATTTGGTTGCATAGAATTTTCTCACATCTTGAAATATGAGGTGGTGAAGTTAGATGAAAAAGGAAAACACAATATCTTTTTGGGATACACTCGTGAGGAGTTTGGATATCGACTTTTAGATCCTGCCAATAAGAGGATCGTCTTGAGGATCAGACAATTCAAATTTTTGAGAAGCCAGAAAATATAGTGAAACTGCAGTCTGAGAAAATTTCAATCAATCTGGAACTAGTCTCGCCACCATCAGTTCTAGCTAGTGTGAGAGAGATTCATGACACCAATGATACATCGCTACCAAGTAATATGTCTTCATCTTCTAATATGTCTTTATCATATGATATTTCTGAACACTACTAGAAAAACACCATATACCCACAGTTTTTGGAACCGTGGTCTTGGGAGCCGTCGGGATAGACCTACACCCACAGTTTGACCAAACCGTGGGTATAGGTCCTTATTTTAAAAAAAATCATCTACTGGGATTTGATCTCAACACCTTCTGTCTAAACTCCAATGTCTTTACCACTATCCTACAACACATTTCTTATTTTTATATTCAATATATATATTTGTATATATATATATATAATTATTTATAATAAATTATTTATTATTATTATTATTATGGAAAAATAATGGGCCAACTTATACCCACGATTATGTGTGTATAGGTCCTTATTAAAAAAAACTCTCCGTTGGAATTTGATTCTAACGCATTCTGCCTACACTCTAACAACTTTACCACTATCCTACAACACATTTGTTATTCTTATATTCAAAAAATATATATGCATAAATATAAAACTTTATTTATATTAAATTATTTATTATTATTATTATTGTGGAAAAATAATGGGTCAACCCATACCCACGGTTTTGTAAAACAGTGGGTATATGTTTTCTCGCAATTTTTTCCCCGCTCAACATATTTCCATGGTTTACAAAAACCATGGGTATAGTGGTGACCTATACCCATGTTTTTTAGAGAACCGTGAGTATAGGTCCTTCCCGCGATTTTTTTTCTCACGAAACTTATTCTCACGGTTTACAAAGACCATGGGTAAAGGGGTGACCTATACCCACAATTTTTGGAGAACCGTGGGTGTTGGTCCTTCCCATGATTTTTCCCATGAAACATATTCCCACGGTCTAAAAAAACCGCGGGTATAGGGGTGACATATACCCACGGTTTTTTTGGAGAACCGTGGGTATAACATTGTTTTCTATCAGTGTGAAGCGCAGTTGAGGAGATCTACCAAAGAATGAAAATCGAGTCATAGATACTCACCGCATGAGTATGTAATGCTCACTAACAGGGGGGGGTCCAGATAGTTATGATGACCTGATCATGAGTCATCAAAAGATAGAATGGATAAAGGTTATGCAGGAAGAGATGAGATCTTTGCATAAGAACCATAAAATTGATTTAGTGGAGTTACCACATGGAAATAAGGCACTCAAGAAAAAGTGGGCGTACAAAATCAAAGGATACGATGAAATCTTACAACCGTGCTACAAGCTATCACTACCATAGAGTCGGCTTTACACAACGCCACCTTTTAACAACGCTAAAAAACATTGATAAAGGGGATACCATTATCAGCGCTGTTAAAAGGTGCTTTTATCAGTGGTGATAAAAGTATCATTTTATCACTGTTTTTTTAGCGCGGATAAAACTATCCCCTTTTCATTACTTTTTCTTAGTAATGATAAAAGGTATATTTCATAAAAAAAGTATTTATCATTAAAAAACATATATTAATATATAAATATATTTATATTGATATAAATGTAATATATTTTATAAAATATGATTTATTTAAGGCTAAATACGCATTTACACTTAATATATAAGATATTTAGTGAAAATGATTTATAAAATAATTAAAAAAATAATATGAATTAATAATTTGTTAATTATTATCAAGTAATAGTCATTTAATAACAATTTGAAGATAGAAAAAAAAAATTAATAAATGATCTAAAATAAGTTGAAAATGTGACTCAAATTTCAAACGGTCATAACTTTTGATCCGGGTGTCCGTTTGAGCTCTATTGTATATCAAATCAAAACATGCGATGAGCTATATGCCTTCATAACCAGGGAGGACCCTGATCAATATTTTTTCGAGGTTAAAAAGGCTCAAAATCCCTTCAAAACTCAGTTTTTAATCGAGGAATCCCAATTTTTTTAACATTTAATGAAAATTCAGCCTCATTTAAAGGGGTCTTATTGGTTTTTTTTAGTGGAGAATAAATATAATCACAGGGCTTACATTCATATTGATACCATGGTTTTGAAATTTTATCGTTTTTCATAATGTAGTTTCATTTATAATCAAATGTATAAAAATATATACATATTTTGTATATGTTCACACATAAAGTTTAATTTTATAAATACATATGCAAACATATTTACATGAAAAGTATCATTCAAAATATTTAAACCTCAACTAAATAAAAAATAATATCCATTTTATTTAAAATAAAAATTTATGAATATTTATGTACATATACAATTAATGTATATATAATGTTTATATATATATATAAATATATTTGTCTGTGTATTGACAAACAGATTTATATTTATCTATATATTCTAACATATGTATATAAATATAAATATATAATATATGTATATAAATATAAATATATAATATATGTAAATAAATATAAATATGTATAATTATATTTATAGATGCACACATATATATAAATATATGTATGTATGTATTTTTAATCACAAAAAAACACATTTTATATATGTATTAAAACAAATATATATATATATATATATATATATAAACACACACACACATATATATATGGATAAAAAAATGTAACAAAAAATATATAAATATATAGATATATCAAAAAATGTAAAACAAAACAATTTAGGCGAGTGGAAGAGATGCAGACGTATGAGAGGGAGGTCTCAGGCTCGAAACCCACCAAAGGCAGGGGTGTGCGGGCAGGTGAGCAGGTGCATAACACTATTAAAAGGGTAAGGGGAGGCTGGCGCTGTTGAAGGGGGTGGGTGGGGGGAGGGTGGACAAGTGCTATTATAAGGGGGGTTGAGTGCTGTTATAAAGAGGGTTTGAGCGCTAATAAAAGAGGGTGGGTGGGGGAGGGTGGACAAACACTGTTATAAGAGGGGTTGAGTGATGTTATAAAGGATGGTTGAGCGCTAATAGGGGGGTCTCCCTCCAATTGTAGAAAAAAATCCTTTTGACTTTTTTTTTAACTTTTATCTATGTTTTTTTAGCGCTGATAAAAGAGACACACTTTTAATAGCACTTCGATTATCAGTGCTTTTTTCGCGCTGATAAAGGTTTTTTTAGTGCTGTTAAAACCCTATTCTCTAGTAGCGTAGAATGATTGTGAAGGGATTCAGTGAGAAGAAATGTATTGACTTTGATGAATTTTTTTCATGTGGTAAAAATATCTTCTATCAGAGTTGTTCTTGGATTGATGGCTAGTCTAAATTTGCAGGTTCAATAATTGGCTGTAAAGACAACTGTCTTACATGGTGTTCTTAATGAAGATATTTACAAGGAGCAATTAGAGGAATTTCAAGCAAAAGATAAAAAATCATAGTATGTAAACTTAAGAAAAGTTTATATCATTTGAAACAAACACTGAAGCAACGGTACAAAAAATTTGACTCATTCATAGAGAAAAATGAGTACATGAGGACAACTGTTGATCCCTGCATTTCCATCAAATAATTTTCTGATGGTGATTTCATTATCTTGTTGTTTTATATTGATGATATGTTGATTATTGACAGAGATATCGCCATGATTGATAGGTTGAAGAATTAGTTAATTAAGTCTTGAAATGAATGACTTAAGGGATGCTACTTAAATTCTTGGTATGATGATTACCTGTGGCAGAAGGAATCACAAGATTTGGCTATCTCTGAAACGGTACATTGAAATGGTTTTTTGAAAGGTTCAACATGAGAAAGGTGAAACCAGTTAACACTTCATTTGCGAGTTATTTAAGACTCACGCCAAGTCAGAGTTCATCAATTGAGGAGAAGAAAAGAGAGATGAAAAAAGTTCTTTATCAGTCAATAGTTGGTAGTCTTACGTATAATATGATGCGCATCGGACCAGACATTGTTCACGCTGTTGGAGCTCTGAACAGATTCTTATCAAATTCAGGAAAGATGCATTGGACAACCATCAAATGAATATTGAGGTATCTCCGAGGTATATCCAGTCATTGTTTATGTTTTGGAAATGGTAAACCTACTTTGCAAGGATACACAAACACTGATATGAATGTAGATGCCGACACAGGGAAATTCATATCCAGGTACCTGATATCATTTGTAGGAGTAGTTTCATGACAATCACAATTTCAAAAGTGTGTTGTCTTATCTACCATAGAAGCAGAATATATCGTAGCCATTGAAAGCTGCAAGAAGATGTTGTTGACGAATAAGCACTACTACAAATATGGCTTTTATCAGCGCTAAAAATGACCTTTAACAGCGCTAGAAAAAATGCTATTAATGCCAGTGAAGATAAAGTGGGGGTCCCCTTTATCAGCGCTCCAAAAAGCGCTGATAAAGACCCCTTTTATCAGCGCTAAAAAAAAGCGCCGATAAAAATTTAAAAAAAATAAAAAAAATAAAAAAAATAAAAAAATACTACCAATATCGGGGGGTGGGGGGACTTTTTACAACGCTTGAACCTATTAGCGCTTTCCCGCACCTCCAGCGCCCACCTGCACCGCCTACACCCTTTATCAGCACTAGCCCTCTAAATCACTCTTGCGCGCGCGCCCCTGCCTCCACCTGGATTTGATCTCGAGACCTCCCCCCTGCGCACCTAAAGGCTTTGCCACTCCCCTATATTGATTTGTTCTCTTATTCATGATATATCTATTTATTTATATATATATTTAGCTATATTTATTTGTATAGTAATATATATTTATATTAATATATATATTTATAGTTATATTAATATATATATATATATATAGTTATATTAATATATATATATAGTTATATTAATATATATATAGTTATATTAATATATAGTAGTTATATAAATATTCATATATTGGTATTTTAAATAAAATGGATATTAGTTATTATTTAGATAAAGCTAATATATTTTATATGTAAATAAGTTTAATTATTTATTAAAAAATTTTAATTTTTAGGTGTGAATATATAAAAAATATGTACATATAGTTATATATTTGATTATAAATAGCAGTGCATTATAAAAAACGATAAAATTTCAAAGACATAATATCAATATGAATGTAATACCTTGGAATAAATTCAGTCCCCACCAAAAAACGCTAACAATATCCCCTTAAACGAGGCTGAAAATCCACAAAATGTTAAAAAATCTGGGTACCCCGACTAAAAACTCAGTTTTGGAGGCCTTATGGACCTCTTTTGGCCTCGAAAAACCCTTAAAAAAGGTCCCTCTAGGTCATAATGACGTAGAGTGTATTGCATGCTTCAATTTGATATGTGGTAGAGCTCAAATGGACACCCGGATTAAAAGTTATGGCCGTTTGAAGTTTGAGTTGCGTTTTCAACATACTTTGGATCTTTTTTTTATTTTTTTATTTTTTTAGTCTTCAAATTGTTATTAAAATACTATTACTCCATAATAATTATCAAATTATTAATTAAAAATATTTTTTTTAATTTTTTTATAAGTCATTTTCACTAAATATCTTATATATTAAGTATAATAAGTGTAAATGTATATTTATACTTATCTAAAATATATTTAAAAATTATATATTATATTTATATTAATATAACTATATTGATATATTTATATATTAATATAATATTTTTAATTAATTATTTTCTTTGAAGTCGAACCCTTTATCAGTGCTACCAAAAAAAGCGCTGATGAAGGGGGGGGGGCTTTATCAGCGCTAAAAAAAAGCGCTGATAAAGGGGTACTTTTATCAACGCTTTTTTTAGCATTGATAAAGGTACCCCCCTTTATCAGCGCTTTTTCGTTAGCGCTGATAAATGGGTGGCGCTGGCCTTACCCAGTTTTGTGGTAGTGAAATTTTTATAAGAACTAAGAAATAGTCAGGAAAATTACATTCTTAATTACGATAGTCAGAGCGTTGTTCATTTTTGTAAGAACCTGACATTTTATTCTAGGTCCAAAACACATCGACGTGCGATGTTACTGGATTCATAATGTGTTGAAAGAAATATTATTGAAAGTTGATAAAATCCACACAAATAATAATAAGGTACATACAATGACAAATGTTTTACCAAAATAGAAACTAGAAATTTGCAAGGAGAGCGCGAGTCTATCTTCTAACTCAAAATTAGTCGTGGGGGAAGATTTGTGGAGACCACTCACACTAGAGGAGTTGTTTGCGGGAGAACTGTCGGTACATTGAGTTTTTTTGGATAACAACTAACCAAGTCACCTATGGACTGTGGATGCACCCAACCGACCACGAGAGATTTTTTCAAGAGTAAATGATCTACCCAAACAAACAAATATGTTTTCCCTTCATCTATAAAACGAAATTATTGCATTTTTATTCTCTGTTTGTGTTTGTTTCGTCGTCTCGACTGCCCCAAAAAATTGAATATAAGATGCCAAACTAGGAATCAGTTTTCATGAAAAATTTCCCGTTCAGGAGCTGAAAACCTACTTCTGGACAGTTCCGCTGGTTCCTGTGGTGCCGGGCTTGCTCCAAACCAGATCGAGGTACCTGCGTCAGGTCACCCGAACCCGAAATTACCTTTCGGTATCTCCTTTTCATCTCTTAATAAAAAATAAAAAGCGGGGGAATGCCAGCGTTACCCTCTGTCCGTCTCAACATTGTCATCGCCGAGCACATCGTCACCTCCGCGGTACTGTATTCCGGTGATGAACCCACAGGGATTTGATATCGTCACCTGCAGTATCCCATTGTCCATCACCACCTGTCCGGAAAAACATTAAGTACAAAATTGGGGAGTAATTTCGATCCTGCCATTCATGCGATTGATGATTTTACGCACGGTTCGATCTAGGACGTGGAGCTGCAACCCTTGCGGCGGTGCGTTCGATTCCACGCCGTTGCCGTCGTTACTGGCCCTCCACGAACCCTTCGTATGCCCCTGTTCTTCCATTATCTAGTCGAAAACTCCCGACATCGATAAATCGGCGAAAGGGGAAGGATGAAGATAAAACTAAATACATAAAAACAGGTCTCGAACCAGCGAACATGGTACCTGACTGGTTCGGAAGGGCGGCAGCGGCAGCGGACGCGGAGTGTCGCAACAACAAGAGTGAGTCGGGAGGAGGAGGAGGAGGCGTAGCAGGATCACTGGCGATGTCAGTGGTGTTGGGTGCCTTCCTGGTTGGCGCACTGATGCTCATGAGGAGGCAGAGGCAAGACATTTCAACACCACCGGCAGCAACAACACCGAGATCAAATCCCATTTGGTGATTGCTTTTCTTTGACGATCATCTTTATTGCTCTCCACTTTTTGATCCATACTTTTATTCTTGAGTATTAATTTTGAGTTCCCTTCCATTTTGGGGAGTCTCTATCGTGTACTTCTTGATTTTAGTGGATCCTTCTTTCTGGACTAGGTCCCGTGGTTTTTCCCTTTCGGGTTTTCCACATAAAAATTTCCAGTGTCAAATTTATTTTTCTGCACATTTAATTTTGTTGATGCGCATCCGCTTCTATTTGGGGGGAAAGATTCAATTTCCGCTGCGCGTTCGCTTTTTCTTTTGTTTGCGCATTCGTCATTTTCCCGTCTTTCCCAACATCTGGTATCAGAGCGTTTGGTTCTTTTCTTTTCATATTTATTATGGAGGCTAACTACAGTCGGATGATTTTGTTAAATGGTACCAACTACCATATGTGGCAACTTAAAATGAAGGATCTGCTTTTTGTCAAGCGAATGCATCTTCTAGTGTTTAGTACCCAGAAGCCAGAGAGAATGTCAGACGAAGAATGGGCGTTCGAGCATGAGATGGTTTGCGGCTTCATTCGTCAATGGGTCGAAGACAACGTGATGAACCACATTGTCAACATCTCTCACGCCAGAACTTTGTGGGAGAAGCTTGAGACGACCTACGCTTCGAATACGGGAAACAATAAACTGTTTCTTCTCAAGCAAATGATGAACTTGAGGTACAGAGAAGGTACGTCTATTTATGATTATTTAAGTGAATATCAAGGATGTTTTGATCAGTTGTCTGGCATGGGTATCAATTTTGAAGATGAGCTTTTAGCTCTTTTGCTGCTTAACACTTTACCCGATTCATGGGAAAATTTACGTGTTACTCTAACCGGTTCTGCTCCTAATGGTGCTATGACATTTAGTTTTGTCAAGTATTCTATTTTAAATGAAGAGGTCAGGAGACGTACTCAGGAGAAATATTCTTCCGAGCTTTTGGTCACAGAGAATAGGGGGAGAAGCCAGGACCGGGGGCAGAGCAGTCGAGATAAAAGCAGAGGCAGAAGCAAATCCAGACTGAAGCAGAGAGATTTTGAATGTCATCATTGTGGTAAGAAGGGGCATGTTAAGAAGTTTTGTTATCAGCTGAAAAGAGAGAACATATTGAAGGAAAATCAACAGAAGAAAAATGGCGATGGAGATGATCATGTTGTCACTGCTACAGGGGGTGATCTTGTTATTGTTTATGATTCCATTAACATTGCTTCTGATGATTCTTGCTGGGTTGTTGACAGTGGTGCCTATTTTCACGTGACATCGAAGAAGGAGTTCTTTACATCTTACAGCCCAGGTAATTTTGGGATTTTGAATATGGGAAACTATGGACATGCTGACGTTGTAGGCATCGGGACTGTTTGTTTAAAGACCAATACAGGAAGTAAGCTGATTTTGAAGAATGTCCGACATGCACCCGAGGTTTGTTTGAATCTTATCTCTACCATCGTTCTTGATGATGAATGGTTTATCATCACTTTTGGTGATTGACAATGGAAGCTTTCCAAGGTCTCTTTGATTTTGGATAGAGGAAAGAAACAATCTGGTTTGTACTGGAATAAAGCTTCTATTTCTTGTGATACTGCTTGCGTTGTTGAGTGCAGTGTTTCGTCCAAGTTGTGGCATAAGAGGCTCAGTCACATTAGTGAGAAAGGTCTTGGTTGTTTGGCCAAGAGAAATCTTCTTCCAGATTTGAAGAGTGTCAAGTTGGACACATGTGATCATTGCATGACTGAAAAACATAGCAGAGTGAGTTTCAGCAGTCATCCTCCACATAGAAAGTCACAGGTACTTGAATTGGTACATTCTGACATTTGTGGTCCTTTGAAATCGAAGACCTTTAGTGGCGGTCTTTATTTTGTTACATTTATTGATGACTACTCACGAAATCTCTGGGTTTATGTATTGAAAGCCAAAAGTCAGGTGCTCAGTGTTTTTAATCAATTTCATGTTTCTGCTGAGAGAGAATCAGGAAAGAAATTGAAATGTATTCGCACTGACAATAGAGGAGAGTATTGTGGTCCGTTTGATCAGTATTGCAGGCAGGAAGGTATTCAGCATCAGAAGACGCCGCCCAAGACACCTCAGCTGAATGGTGTAGCTGAGTGGATGAACAGAACTTTGCTGGAAAGAGTTTGTTGTTTGATTTCAGAAGCAAAGTTGCCTGGACATTTTTGGGGTGAGGCTTTACTTACTACTACTTATATAATCAATTTATCACCTGCGGTTGATTTGAAGATAGATACTCCCAACAAATTTTGGTATGACAAATAGATCAGGTACGATCACTTGCGTGTTTTTGGTTGCAAGGCTTTTGTTCATGTGCCTAGAGATGAGAGATCCAAGCTGGATGGTAAGACACGCCAGTGTATTTTTATTGGCTATGGACACGATGAGTTTGGGTGCAGGTTCTATGATCCTTTTTTGAAGAAACTTTTTAGAATCCGCGATGCAGTGTTTAATGAGGATCAGACTATTGTAGACATTGATAAGGGAGAAAAAGATGCTTCCCCAACTTTTGATGGTTTTGTCAGTCTTGAGCCAGGTTATAATTCACATTTACCTCATGTTGTTGATTCTGATGATCATGTTGATGTACAGAATGATGCTCAAGGTGAACAGGTTGGAGTTGAAGTTTCCGATGCACCTTTTGTTTCTGATGATCCGGTTCCAGGGGTTATTAATGAACCCACAGTTCCACTCCGGAGGTCATCTCGGCATCGCACCATTTCTACTCGATATTCACCAGATGAGTATGTGCTCCTCGCTGAAGGGGGAGAACCAGAATCGTTTAATGAGGCAATGGAGAGTGAACAGAAGGACAGATGGGTTGCGGCAATGGATGACGAGATGAAATCATTGCACGAAAACCACACTTTTGAGCTGGTGAAGTTACCGACAGGGAAGAGAGCTTTGCAAAATTGATGGATTTATCGGATTAAGAATGAAGAATCTAGTTCTGTTCCACGATACAAGGCAAGGTTAGTTGTCAAAGTCTTTCGTCAGAAGAAAGGTATTGATTTTGATGAGATTTTCTCACCTGTTGTCAAAATGTCTTCCATTCGGGTTGTTCTTGGTTTGGCTGCCAGTTTAGATCTGCAGATTCAGCAGATGGATGTGAAGACAACTTTCCTCCATGGAGATTTAGAGGAGGAAATTTATATGGAGAAACCAGAGGGTTTTGTTGAAACAGGTAAAGAAAATCATGTCTGCAAGTTGAAGAAGAGCTTGTATGGTTTGAAACAAGCTCCGAGGCAGTGGTATAAGAAGTTTGAATCTATCATTTCTCATCAGGGTTTCAGGAAGACATCTTCTGATCATTGTGTTTTTGTTCAGAGATTTACTGATGATGATTTTATTATACTGTTGCTTTATGTTGATGATATTCTCATTGTTGGCCATGATACTTCTAGAATTGACAGATTGAAGAAGGATCTTTGTCAGTCTTTTGCGATGAAAGACTTGGGGCCAGCACGAAAGATTCTTGGCATGACAATCTCCCGTGACAGGAAGGTCAAGAAGTTGTGGTTATCTCAGGAGAGATACATTGAGAAGGTTCTTCAGAGATTTTCTATGGATAGAGCGAAAGTGGTTAGTACTCCTCTTGCTTTACATTTTAAGCTCAGTACCAGTCAGTCACCTTCTACTGATGAAGAGAGAGAGGAGATGCAACACATACCTTATTCATCTACTGTTGGATGTTTGATGTATGCAATGGTATGTACTAGACCTGATATAGCTCATGCAGTTGGTGTGGTCAGTCGTTTTCTATCAAATCCAGGTAGAGAGAATTGGAGAGCATTGAAGTACATTTTTCATTATCTTTGTGGTACTTCTGATCTGAGATTGTGTTTTGGCAAAGGGGAACCTATGCTTTGTGCACTACTGGAAAATGGACCTATCCCCACGGTTTTCCTCAAAACCGTGGGGATAGGTACCCCCTATACCCACGGTTTTGGAAAACCGTGGGTATAGGTCAATTTTCAAGACCTGTACCCACGGTTTTCAAAAACCGTGGGTATAGGTCAATTTTCAAGACCTGTACCCACGGTTTTCAAAAACCGTGGGCATAGGGGGGTCTATCCCCACGGTTTTCCAAAACCGTGGGGATAGGTCTTGAAAATTGACCTATACCCACGGTTTTGAGGAGAACCGTGGGGATAGGTATAGGATAAAAAACCTATACCCACGGTTTTGAAAAACCGTGGGTATAGGTTTCCCATGTGTGCGCGGGAATTTTTTTTTTTCCGCGAGAAAGATTTTTTTTTTGGCGGGAGTCCTATACCTACGGTTCTTCCCTCTATACCCACGGTTTATATAACTATATTTAACTAAATATATATATATATACACATAATTGATATTAGGGTAGTGGTAGACGCGGTACTTTGCAGCGAGGAGGTCGTGGGATCGAAACCCGCCTGCAGCTTTATTTTAGGATCTATACCCACGGTTTTGAAACCGTGGGTAAAAGCCATTGACACCGTGGCAATTGGGAATGTTTTGTTGACACGGTGGCAGAACACCTATACCCACAGTTTTGGAAAACCGTGGGTATAGGCTGGGGACCTATACCGACGGCGTTTCAGGCCACGGTTCCCAAAACCGTGGGTATAGCCTATACCCACGGTTTTGGGGGCTATACCCACGGTTTTGAACCGTGGGTATAAGCCTTTTTTCCAGTAGTGGTGGCTTTACAGATTCAGATATGGCAGGAGATATCGATTCGAGGAAGTCTACTTCAGGCTATTTGATCACTTTTGCAGGGGGAGATGTATCTTAGCAGTCTAGATTGCAGAGATGTGTTGCTTTATCTACCACAGAGTCAGAGTTTATTGCAGCCACTGAGGTGTGAAAAGAATTGTTGTGGATGAAAACGTTTATTCAAGAGCTCAATTTAAATCAGGACAGGTATGTTTTATTTTGTGATAGTCAGAGTGCTATTTGTTTGGGAAAGAATTCTAGTTTTCATGGCAGGTCGGAACATATCGATGTTCGATATCATTGGATTCGCAATGTCCTTGATTCAAGACAGTTAGAGCTTGAGAAGATCCACACTGATGACAACAGGTCAGACATGTTGACCAAGAGTTTACCCAGAGGAAAATTTGAGACTTGCCGACAGATTGCAGGGTTGGCGGTGATCCCCACTTGAGTCGGAGGGGGAGATTGTTGGGTGCCTTCCTGGTTGGCGCACTGGGTAACGCCTCCTCAATTGATGCTCATGAGGAGGCAGAGGCAAGGCATTTCAACAACACCGAAAGCAACAACACCGAGAGAAAATCCCATTTGGTGATCGCTTTTCT
This sequence comes from Viscum album, assembly GCA_963277665.1. Taxonomy (NCBI): domain Eukaryota; kingdom Viridiplantae; phylum Streptophyta; class Magnoliopsida; order Santalales; family Viscaceae; genus Viscum; species Viscum album. The sequence continues at coordinate 1,896,923,423 of OY728119.1, forward strand.
TTGATGATCATATTTCTTGCTCTCCACTTTTTGATCCATACTTTTATTCTTGAGTATTACTTTTGAGATCCCTTCCATTTTGGGGAGTCTCTACCGTGTACTTCTTGATTTTAGTGGATCCCTCTTTCTGGACTAGGTCCCGTGGTTTTTCCCTTTCGGGTTTTCCACGTAAAAATTTCCAGTGTCAAATTTATTTTTCTGCACATTTAATTTTGTCTCTGCGCATCCGCTTCTATTTGGGGGGAAAGATTCAATTTCCGCTGCGCGTTCACTTTTTCTTTTGTTTGCGCATTCGTCGTTTTCCCGTCTTTCCCAACAAGTGGGCCCCGGCTCCCACCGCATCCCGCCACCGCGTCGGCCGACGCACGCAGATCGTAATAATAGAAATAATGATAGAAGGGTGGGGATGGGGGAGGAGCTGTGGCCAGAGAAGTCGAAGTGGGGAGGCGACGGCAAGAATGGCACATGTTACGAGGCGTGACAGCAGGCGAGAAGAATTGGGATTTCCAGACGGCAGCGTGGTGGGGGGACAAGTGACGTTGGTATGATCTGAGTTTCCAAGGGTGGGGGGATTTATGGCTCTTGAGATGCAAGTCGGAGGAGCAGAAGACAAGCTCCAGCGGGGTTAAAAAGTGGGAAGCTTTCACATCCAATTCATTGTGTTGTGCATGGGCCACCGTGAATTGAGGGGTTTGAAAACGAATGATTCATAAAACTTTCAGACCATGCCAGATGTGCTGCCGTCACTGGTTGGTGGCCTGTGGGTGGATGAGAGGCATCGAGGTGAGTCCTTAATAATGAGCGGTGGTTCATGGGGGATCCGAATGTGCCCTGTTTTAGTACTCTAGTGCAGAGAAATGTACCTGTAGCAAACTATCCGTGGTGGGTATGATATTTAAGTCAGGAGGGGACGCTCATGAATTTAAGTTGCATATGGTGATACATGATTTATTGTGGGAAGATAGTATTCCAATAAAAGTAAAAAGGATAAAAGTGTTCTCACAACATCATTGCATTCATGTAGAAAACAAGGTGCCAAAAATAAATAAACTAGATGTCAATGTAAAAAATTATCTTGCCGAGACACGCACGAGATGTATGACATGAATATGGGTGTGTGTAATGCTAGAACATTTCCATGAATGTGTTAAATTTGTTAAAGATCATACACATTTCATAAATTTGAATCGAACCATATGATGCGGCCACAATAAAATATAATGAAACCACAGGTAGTAGGGATCAACATCATCATCGGTTAAAATTTTAACTAGATATTCCAGTACATCTCTTGGATGAGCACGCATGTCCTATTATGAATCATTTGTTTAGGTCATTCTCCATATTTTAATTTGTAGACAGGTTTGCCCTTTTGTGAGACAAATCCCTGAGACAGATCGAGCTTTGGCTACAACGACTGCAACGACAACCACAGATCCGACAACTGCGGCGACAACGAAGAGTCTAGCTAACTTTGGCGACAACTTAGGTGAGTCCTACGACTTAAGCGGCGACAACAACTCCACCGAACGTAGTGTCGCGTTGTCCCCAAGCCTCCTCCAACATAAATGTGTCATTTTTCTTCTCCAAGAACCGTCCTAACTTCGGTGGTGTTTAGACTCAGTCTCCGACTCTCTTTTTTGTACAAAACATGCACCAATGGCTGAAGAAGGTGTCATAACTTATCTATTTCTACCAAAATATGTATTGTCCTTATCAGTGGAAAATCTCTATTCCATTTTGGCAATACTAAATGTTATATTTTTACCATTCCTTTTCTAATACATTTGTCTTATGAGCAGTTTTCGATAAATGTTATATGTATATAATTTTCCAATTCTAAAATATGAAATTTCCTTATTTTAAATCCACTGCAACCCATGAAAGCAGAGGAAAAAGAAACTATTTTACCACTTTACTCATGAAAGTTCCATTGAGAGTTCCACCGTAATTTGTGGAATCCTCAAACAAACACGTTTTATATTATATTGTAATTTTTTCAAGGTTGAAGGGGAATTGTTCTATTGTTCCCCATGAGAACTTCTACTGTAAGTTCCATTGGAATTTCCGGTGGAACTTCCACTGAAACCTCCATCGGAACGTCCACTTGAATGTCCACTGGAGGTTCCACTAGAACTTCCATTGGAGGTTCCTCTAGAACTTCCATTGGAGGTTCCACTGGAACCTATTCTACTTAATTACAGTGCAAAGCTACCTAAGAAAAAATTCTTATTGTTCTTTCCCACTGGAAGGTCTAGTGGAGCTTCCACTGTAAGTTCCAGTGGAGGTTCTACTAGAAGTTCCACTGGAACTTCCAGTCACATTCTACATTTCAAACATATATAATAATTTGTGGAATCCCCAAAAAAAATTTGTAGTGAATTTTTTACAGGATTCGAAAGTAAATTTCTTGCCATTCTTTTGCATTGGAACTTCCATTGGAGGTTCCATTAGAACTTCCCATGACGTTCCACTGGAGGTTGCACTAAAACTTTCACGTGAACGTATTCTACATAATTACAGTGCAAAGCTACATTAATTAAAAAATTGTGTTGTTCTTTCCCATTGGAACTTCCATTGGATCTTCTAGTCATATTCTACCTTTCAAAACTATACTATAATTTATAGAATACCTAAAAAAAATTTATAGTGAAAGTTTTACTGGATCCAGAAGTGAATTTTGTGTCGTTATTTCGCACTGGAACTCCCACTGGAGGTTCCAATGGAACTTATAGTCCTTTTTAGTAGGGTGTGCTATTATTTCTCACCGAACTTCTAGTAGAGCTTCACTGGAAGTTCTAGTCTTATTATACCTTTCAAACCTACAATGTAATTTGTGGATGCCCCCCCAAAACAAGTTTTCTATATTGTAGTGAAAATTTTACATGATTCAACACAAAATTGTTCTATTCTTCCCAGTCCTATTGTAAGTTTTGGGATTCACAAAGAAATGTCTTGCTTTCAATTTTCAGGTGTGCATTTTAGGTCCAATCTGAGATCTTTATAAAGAGTTATACAAGAAATCAAACCACAATTTATAGAAGTACATACAATTACTTTAAAGAATAGTCCTTTTTGGAAAATGTTTCAGGCGTTTCTATCCAATACCATATCAACATCAGATTGTAAGAAATCCAATAGTAATGTTTTTATGTACCAGATTACTATTTCCCCTCAAAAAATTATTTTTGAATTGGTGGAGTGGATATACATTTCTATGAAGTTGATGTCCAAAGGACATTTAGGATAAATGAAGGTGAAACAAAAAAGGAGGAAACCTACTCTTTCAAGCCAACCAAGGCAGTGTTGTATATAAAAAGATTTCAAAAAGGTGTTAAATTATTTAAATAAAAATAAATGAAAACAACTCTTTTAAAATCTATAATGGGAAATGAAGAAGTGGATCATGCTGACACTGCATCATTTCTATGTTTATACATACGTGCTACTGTGTTTTTCCCTACTATAGATTCTTACTTGAGCCAGGGTTTCATCAATATTTTGGATAGTTTGAGAGACATGAGAACACTAAAGTGGTATCAGGCAATCCACCGATAGTTGATGAAATCTATTAAAGAATTTCACAAGCAGTGCACAAATATTACGAAGAATATTGTCACATTATTAGTATGGATTGATATTTATTTTCACTTCTATGTATAATTTAGTCTTCATAGCATTTTTATTGTTGTAGTATTGGTATTTTTAAGAAAGAGGAAGAGTGAGAGGAAATGAACAAGCTGACAATCCATATTTCACAAAATGGAGCTTGTCAGATTTTTATGCTATTGTAAAAAAACTTGATATTCAACAACTTACAACTAGTAGGGTAAGTCTCCCAATTAAAGTATAAAATTAATGAATTTCTCAATCCATAGGTATATAAAAAGAAAAATATTACAGATACAAAAACATGAAGAAATTTCTGAGGAGACAACAACCAGTAAGGAATGTGGTGTTTCCCAATAGGAAAAGGTGGATTACAAGGATGAAAAAAATAAAAGGTCTTAAAAAATAAAATCCAGCATTGAAAAGAAAACTAGAGAAAATAGAAGAAACAGTTAGGAAACAAGCTAAAAAAACTAAAAAACTGAATCTGTTGGTAACTGAAAACCCCAAAAAAGAGAAAGGCGGAAGAGAAACTATCATTTCTAGAGAGAAAATGACCCATTTTGTAATGGAGGAAAACCAGATAGTAGGTACCAATGAAGCTGGGATCTAGGAGGAGGCAGAACGTGTGCAATAACTTGCTGAAAAAACCACACCTCTCCCTAACAACAGCGAAGAAGAATAGCCGGAAAAAGAGACTCACCAAACCCGATCATTGATTAGAAATGTGAAATAAAGAGTAAGAAAACAAAATAAATTGGATTCAACATATCTTTATGAAACCCGAACTACAAGAAGAAGAGTAGAAAAAGCTCAAAGAAAAGTAGTAGAAGATCCAGCTGAGCTAGAAAAGATCGTTGATTTAGCCAGTGTTTCAAAGAAACCACAACATATAAGGGTTGTTACTGGGCTAACTGTTATACCAAAATGGGTTAGGAAGAGTCAGCGACTAAAAAAAAAGACTATGAGCACTTTGAGAATATTTTTCAGTTGGATCTGGCCTGGTATTTTGTTACGACCAAAGGGAATGACTGCCCTAAATTTAAAGTTTTCTATTAAAGTCCCCTGAACTGTACATGTTTTCATATAAATTACTGTTATTATTATATAGTGAATATGTGTGGGAATATTAGAACAATTTATATTCAGTAGCAATGGATTATATTTTCTCACTTTTCAATAAAATAATGACAAGTGGCAAGGTGAGTATTTAAGTTAACCAAGCTCACTGTAAACTAATATTCATTTAGTGTGACATACTCCAATCATTTTTAATGATATCAGGTTATAGATTATTATGGTCAGATAATAAAAAAGAAGTGCGAAATGGGGAAGAAAACTAGAAAGTTCCCAGATAAATCGATGATTATTACAAGTGCTTTCATGGTGAGTATATTATTCTATATATTCTTTAAGTTGTAAATATATTAATTAATAGTTTATATAACTTTATTAATATTTACAGGGCATAATTTTTGGGGAAAACCAAAATTTTATAGAGATGTTGGTAGAGAAACCAATTAAGGATGCAGTGTAGTTAAATGGAAAACTTTTCAACCCCATCAACACATCAAATAAGCATTGGAAATTGCTCATTTTTGATATGCAGAGAAAAAATTCCATCCACTACAACTCCATGAAGCCTCAGATGGGTGGTGGTAGACATGATTGTTAAGAGAAAGATGATTTAGAAATGGTAAATGCTATCCTCATTACTACAAAACTGGCCTTTAATAGTGCTAAAAATGACCTTTATCAGTGCTAGAAAAGCACTGATAACTTTAATGATGTTAAAAGGCCAAGACTTTTATCAACGCTAAAAAATTGATGATAAAGGGTCCATTTATCAGCGCTTTTAAAAACAATGATAAAGATCTCATTTATCAGTGCTTTAATTTAGTACCTCTATAGGATTCTTTTATCAATGCCTATAAAAGCGATGATAAAGGCCTTTTATCAGTGTTTATAGAAGCACTGATAAAGGGACAAACTACAGTGTGCTGTAACAACACACTGTAACACTACTGCAGTGTGCTATTACAACACACCGCAACACTAGTAACACACCAGAAACACATATAATATCAACAAAACATGTCCCAATATAGAATTTAAATGAAATAAAATTTACAGCACAAATACAAAAAAACACTATATTATATACAATTCAAACATTGGTTTATACAATTACATAAATACAAATTATTACATACATTAAAAAATATCAATGTTCCTTTGTCTTTTAATCTTGACCTAACTTATGCTATTTCTGAACAAACCACCCCCTCTCAAGAAAAAGAACACCCCTATATAAGAAAACTATTCTTATGTTAGTAATAATATAAATGAACTCTGAAAGGAATAATAAAAATTAAATCAACGTTCCATTATATAATTTTTCAGTAAAATAGAGAAAGTATATTGTAACATTACCTTTACATATTTCCAAAGGGTTTCCTTCATTATAGTTTGTTCTTTTGAGGGATATCTAACATCATCATGTGCAGAAGAAATTATCTACATGAGTAGTCAAACATTTCATTTAGATTATTTTAATATAGTAGAGAACATATAATATTACGAGGAAAAACATAATATATTAAAAAACACTTACCTTCTAATTAAACTCTCTTTCTTTTTTAAAGGTTTCAAGGATTTGGTTCCTCTTTCAGGAATCCAAATCCCCTCTTTGGGGTCTCCTATAACGTACAAGACATTGTCTATATTGGGACCAACATGAACTAATTATGATGTCCCAATGAAAGGGTCATCCTTGATTGAATTTTCATCTAAATCAACATTTGTTTTAGTCACCAGCAGGACAATCGACCAATTCTTATTTTTTGGATCAGAGATATAAAATACTTTCACTACTTGTGACGCCATTATGAATGAATCATCTTTTTCCCCTTCTACATTGAAATTCACCTTCACAAATCCCATTTCATCAACTTTCACTCCATTTATATTTTCAACCCATTTTCAATGGAAAATAATCACTTGAAATGTTGTATAATCCAACTTGTATATCTGTTCAATAATGCCAAAATATGACATATTTGCATAAATTGTATTTCTATCCTTGGAAACAGATATGCGCATCACTTCATCCACAAGTGTAACACCATTTTTTCCTTGTAATGAAGTCATCATGTTCTTTTTTATAGAATGTATAACCATTGATTACAAACCCAGTGTAAGATATAACATTTTATTCGGTCCTCTGGCTAGCTATTAAAGTTGTTTGGAAATTGAATTCAGATTTTCAGACAACTTCTTATAAATTTTATCTCTAAACCATCCTATAAATTATTGATTATGTGTATCTAATATCCATATTTCATCCCTTGATGGATTCAAATCTCAAATAATTTCTTTATGGGATTCAATGTATGGATCAACATCTTCACTATTATGTAATATGTAAAGATGTGTTTGCTCCCTCTCTATCAAGGTAATTGTAACAACAACTCTTTTGAAAATCCCTTCTCCCATAAGGTGTTTTTTGTGATGAGAAATTTTGAGACTCGTGCTTTCAACATCTGATAGGTAATCAGTATAGAATTCAATAGCTTCTTCAACCATATATCATTCTGAAATACAACCTTCTGGATGAATTAAATTCTTGACATACCCTTTAAAACACTTACCTTCTCATTGACTTCATCGGGTCTAAAACTTTACTGCATATGGATTTGAAAAATAAGTAGAGTTTGATTAATATATGTCATACATTTTGAGGCAAAATGAAACAGAAAGAAACATGCATTAAATATTACATCAAAACATGACAGTCGTGTGATATTAGTCCTTGTAAATTCAAATTAGTCATTGAAACGACATTCTTGTTATTTGATGAATACCCCTATGGAACTTTTACACTCATAAAAAAAAGGAAAAATTGAAATTTTTCTTGTTTGGATAGAGTGTAAGATGCTAGAGGAAGAAATGTCCGCCTTTTACCCTTCATCGGTGTCAACTCTTCCATTATCCCCATTTAAATCAAGTCCAACCTAGCCTTGATGCCATATTTCATTTTTCCAGGAACATTTCGTAATGTTCCAATAACACTATAATACATTTTTATATACGTGCATGAAAATAATAAAATTTCAGAAATACAAACATTTCCAATATGGTAATTCAAATAAAATTGATCTATTCTTATAACATGGTTTTGTAAGGTTTTTTGAAAATGGTTTACTGAAAAGTCATAGGCAGTTGGCTCTAGTCCAAGTGGGAGTTTGTTAGAGTTGGTGTCCTGAGAATCAACTGTTTATACTTTGATTACATGAATGTACACTTATTATATATTGTTCATTGTTCTGCATGACTATAATATAATAATGTCCTGGAATATTTGTTGCATTAATAAGGTCATGGAAGATCCCCGCTATGATGATAACCTTGAAATGCTATAATAATATTCTTAAATAAAGTTATATGGTTGGATGACATACTATGATAGGACATATAGTATACATTCCATCATGTGTGAGTACTCGTAATAAGACAATACTCTCTCTCATGGGGTTCTCACTTGGTAATCTCCAAGATGAGAGATTATGAGAACAGACCTGCCAGTAGTAATTCCGCATGTCTTGGTGTCATCAGACGTTTCTATCTATGAGTGTGTGTGTAAGGGTTGGTGTCCTGAGAACCAATTGTTTTGTACTTTGATTACATGAATGTTCACTTATTATATATTGTTCATTGTTCTGCATGACTATAATATAATAATGTCCTGGAATATTTGTTGCATTGATAAAGTCATGGAAGATCCCTGCTATGATGAGAACCTTGAAATGCTATAACAATATTCTTAAATAAAGTTCTACGGTTGGATGACATACTATGATAGGACATATAATATACAGATCGTCATGTGTGAGTACTCGTAAGAAGATGAGACTCTCTCTCATGGATTTCACACTTGGTAATCTCCAAGATGGGAGATTATGAGAACAGACCCGCCAGTAGAAATTCCGCATGTCTTGGTGCCATCGGACATTGCTATCTATGAGCATGTGTAATGGTCCTTAGACTGTAAGATTATCATTAAATCATGTCATGACTCACATACTTAGATTTACTGACGAAAACAATCATATAGATAGTTAGCGAGAAGTAGGGTACGTTGGGTGTGTCATGAGTGACATGTTGTTAATGGATAATTTGAGGAAGGATTTATCCCTTCCATTTATGGAAGTTGATATCTCAGGCCTTTGATTGAAATAGAACTGTCGCATTAAATTCCATAGCTATGGTGTAAACGATGAGTTTATTTCTGGTAGTCAAAGAATGACAGATCAAGCATATAGGTTTATGACATTGCCATGAAACCTGCTTGATGAGATATTGAGACAAAGAGATTAAATTACACAGTAAGCATTCGTATGAGGTGATACGTCAATGCGACGTCAACTTCTTTCTCTTGGGTGCCTTGACCCGTCGCTAGACAGTAATCTTGGACTTTAGGCAAGCCCACCTAATTCCAACAAGAAAGAGGCCTAGAGGGTCACACACTAAGTGTATTCAAGTATCTCAAGTAGAATAAAGATTATTCTCGTATGTGGTTTAATAATTATTCAAGGAAGCCTAAATCATTTTTATATTGGAGGAAGAATAAAATGAAACAAGTACACACCGTGTATCAATGATTACACGCCATGTATTATTAAATGTACATGCCGTGTAGTTTTCATTTTGGAAAGGAAATGAATAAATGAGAAAAATATATACACGTTGTGTACATTGAATGTACACGCCATGTAGTTTTCAATGAAAAACAAGTACACGCCGTGTATTTATTAATACACACCGTGTAGTTTTTCTAGTCGGGATTTTGAGGGAAATATCATTTTATTAAATGATATTTATTATAATCAGTGTGGGTGCATGTCAAGGAATTAATGACTCGACATGGGGTTTTCAAAATGGAGTTAATGAAATAAATAAAACGCGTAACGCGTTTATTTATTATCATAACTCTACAACCTCAAACCTGATTATAAATATCCTCACAACCCCAACTCTTTTCCTGACACAAGAGAATCGTTGTGCACAACAATTCTGGAGAATTCTTTCAAGGCCGAAAGAACCTCATCCCCCAAGAACACTCTCAAGATAGAGAGAGATTCTCTTCCATTGGATCAAGACAATCTAAGGTGGACAATGCAAGCAAAGTTTTCTCCACTCTAGCACCTAGAGACTCCTTTGGCGACATCCATAGATACGAGGTGCATGTGTGGATCACTGCTAGAGGAAGTCTACACTTGGATTCTGAGACGCAATGAAGAATCACATCGGAACGTGATCAAGAACATAAACAAAGAAAGAACACCCAAAAGGTATTTCTTTTCAATTGATTAAATTAATTATAATCAACCTGTAAAGATCCTACCTTTTGGTTTTGGGACTTTTCTTTTATTTGTCCATTTCTGTGATTCGATCCGTGGAGACTGGTGTTTATCATCGTATTGATCCCGGATTGATCATTGTTAATGACAAAAATTCAAGTGGGAACATCCACCCATGCGCTTCTGCTGCGCCCGAAACCTTCAAATGGTATTAGAGGGAGGTTACAACATTGATTATAGTTATTTAATTTTTGTTGATAATTTACGCATTTATATTTGATTCAATTCGAAATAAATTGTTCTCTAAATCTGAATAAACGAGATCTATTCTTCCTCCTTAATTTCTCGATTCATATCACATAAACTACCTTTTAATTTTAATTTTGATTAAAATAAAAACAAGGAAATCATCCGGAGGAGCCAATCTTTCTGTCTGTACAACACAAGAATACACGATGTGAAATTAAAAACTACATGCTGTGTACTTAGGTTCAACGAACTGGTACTGGTCCGCCAAACCATGCCGTGTGAATTGATTACACCTAAGTATTTAACACCCCGTGTTGACCAGAATTAAACGGCATGTGGGAAATGGAATACACGGCGTGTATGTTGGAGCAACACGCCGTGTAGTCCGATCTGACCCAAGTGAAACCATGTACAAAGAAGAAGCCGCATACCACGTACACAGGATTGCCAAGCTGGTTACCGTGTAACAAGGAAGTACATGCTGTGTATAATTCATCTACATGCCGTGTACTCCAAAATTTCCAAAGTAGATAAAACACACCAAAGCCCCCAGCGTGTACTTTGGATAAAGGGTGAAAAGAAATACACGCCATGTAAATATAAACTACACGCCGTGTACTTTCCAGAAATTTCACCAGGTTTCCTCCAAAAGTACAAAGACCTGTACAAAGGATATGGATGAGAAGAATCTCAAGGAAATTCAGAAAGAAATTTAAGATAAATAATTGATTAATTATAAGATCATAATTAATTGAATTCAAGCACGACTTATCTTAAATGAAAGAATAATGAAAATAATTTGAATTCTAAATATGCGTAAATGTCGTTGCATGCTATGGATGATCATGAGCTAGACCAAAGGACATTTTTATATGTGTATGGTTTCATTTAAATTTGTTTAATTTAAATTTGTTGGCCTGCGAGCCTTCTTCCAATAAAATGTAGGGCCTGCGTGCCCATGGTTTCTTTAATGTAAAAACCATGTAATGGAGGATCTCCCAAGCTGGAGGAGACGGTTCGAAATCCGAAGCTGAGGCGAAACCAACCCAAGAAGATACAAATGTGGACAGGTGGGAGATGCAAAACACGAACCATCAGGTTCAAGGTGTTTTCCCTAGGTCAGGGTTAGCTTATCAAAACCGCTAGATAAGCTAACCAATAGAAGCTCATGATCATGCCATCTTATTTTATTACAGTCTGATTGCATGGTTTATTTATTATGTATGTGTTGTCGCGATCACATAATTAATGAAATAAACAAGCATGCAAAGATGGAATAAAATAAAACCAGACTATGCATAAACATTATCAGAACATGGTTAATCACTTAAGCTAGCATCACTTAATATTAACAAGCATGTGATAATGAAAAACTACGCATAAAATATTAAAATCCCTTAATACCATATTAAGTCAGACCATGCCTTCCGTTACTTGATTAAGGGAAAGACTCAATAAAACTATGTGTTTGACCAACCCTTGTTGGGACACTTACTTTTATAAAGGAAGCCCTTATGAAAGGTTTCAGGTTGACTTAACCATATTACATCAAGAGGAGTAGCCCTTGCTAGACTTGATATAATATTGGAGGCAAGAGTTGAGAAAATCCAAGTCAGGATTTCAGGATTGGGGAGTCCACTCAATAGATCAAGGAACTGTACACTCATAGTTGGCAAAGACCTGCCTACCTAAATACCTTCAAATAGCTTGACTAACCCTTATTGGGGTTATGCAAAGGGGAATATGGATCATTTACACTAGAATGTCAAAGCAACTGGACATTCTGATTTCAATGGTGAGGGCCATTGGGACTTGATAAAATAGTGGGAGAATTAATAAATTCATTTATTATTTCTCATAAAAATGCAATCAAGAAAGTACTGATAAATATGCTCTTTTTAATTGTATAATCAATATGACAAGTTTGTCAACCACATTTTCTCTGCGATCAATTCTGGATAAAGACAATATCCTCACCGGTAGTAACTTTCAGGAATGGTTTAGGCACCTTTGGGTTATCCTATGCCATGAACGAAAGTTTTACTGTTGGAGTCCTCACTTCCTGATCCGCCTGCCCAAGGGGCGAGTGATGAAGATTTCTTGGTCTATGATCAACATTTGAGCGATGCACTCGACATTAAATGTTTGATGCTGTCATTAATGTCTAGTGAGCTCATAAAGTCTCATAAAGACATGGATGCCTATAGAATACTCGAGCACCTCCGTGGTCTATACTAGGAGAGAGAAAGACAAGAAAGGTTTGAGATCTCCAAGGCTCTATTCCAGAGAAAGCTTGGAGAGGGTGCCCCAATTGATCCTCAAGTAGTCAATATCATTGGATACATTGAGCTCTTAGAGGTTCTAGGGTTTAAACTCCCTGAAGAACTGCGTACCGATCTCATTCTTGCATCACTCCCCCAGAGCTTCTCAAACTTTTCTGTGAACTTCAACATGAACAACATTGAGAAGTCTATGTCTGATCTTCTTATCCTCATTCGCCAAGTGGATAATGACATGAAGCGTGAAAAACCTTCTGTCCTTATGGTGAATAAAAGGAAAGGGAAGGCAAAGATATTTAAGCCCAAATCTTCTTCAAGGCCTTCCAAGAAAAGGAAGATCAAAGGGGAGGTAAGAGAACAAGATGTTGTTTGTTTCGCATGTGGCAAGAAGGGCCAATGGAAGAAAAACTACAACCATCCAAGGAAGCAAGGGGAAGCTTCAGGTGCATTTGTCATCTAATGAAATCTATCTGTTTCTACAAATTGGGTATTAGATACAACTTATGGTGCTCAAATATGTATCCAAATACAGGAACCAAGTAGATTCAAGAAGATTGATCAAGGGGAGGTAGATCTACGAGTAGCCAATGAAGTCAGAATTGCTGCTGTAGCTGTCGGAGACTACCACCTCACATTGCCTACTGGGATGGTCTTGGTTTTGAAAGGATGTTATTATGTACCCTCAGTAACCAAAAACATTATTTCAGTATCTAGATTAGATGTAACGTCCCGAGTCCGGAGCCCTTCCACTGGTGCCCGTACCCGGTCCGCCACATGACCTCAAGTGCGTTTCCCCAAACGCCAGAGGCTTCCGACTAGCAGCGAGGGCCTTGGTGAGTCGGTGGGGAAACTATTCCCTCATTCGGTAAGGTATACAAGGTAAGAAAACAAAAATAATAGCGGAAGCAGTAAACAACATGCATACCAACAGAAACCAACAGCGGAAGCAATGTAAATGTATAGCTATGATGACAATGATGCAGCAGGTACAAGTATCTAAGGAAAAAAACAAACACAACATCGTGATGAAATACAACTGAAACCAAGTGCAAAAGAAAACAAAGTAAGCTCCCCAGCATCGCGAGCCACAGCTTGGTCCCATGCTCCCCATCTCCTGGTGCAGTCAAGATCCTGAAGTAGAAGGGAACTTGCCCTTATCTATACCTGCAACAACATAGTCTTCTTGGGCCCAAAAGCATGGCCCAAACAGGGTGTGAGATTCAATCCCAGTAGGTAATCACCCAAAGATCTGTGCCTAACAGTCAATGAATAAATGGCAGTAATAAAACAAGAAGCAGTACACAAAAAAGCACAACACCTACAATCCATAGTTCTAACAAAAGAAGTGCACAAGTAAACAACCAGTAACAAAGGAAAAAAGGTAACCCTCTGGGTAGATCTCACATCCTAACCCCTATGGTTCAACCTATAAGTACTAGCAACCCTCTAGGTGGCACACACAGTCTCACCCCTCTGGTCTAGTCACGTAATTAAGTAGACTCTCTGGGGAAGCACTCACCGTCAATTCCCCCTGTAGTCTCGTATCGTGCTAAAGGCTCTATGGGGAAGCACTCAACGTCAATTCCCCCTATGGCCCGCGTCGTGCTAATGGATCTCTGGGGAAGCACTCAACGTCAATTCCCCCTATAGCCCGTGCATCGTAATTAAAAGACTCTCTAGAGAAGCCCTTCCGTCAATTCTCCCTTTGGTCTACTACTCTAGGTTCTCATAGTCCTGAGTATAACTAAACATGCTCAGCACGTGCACATCGTCCAAGTAAACCACAAGAACTACTTGGCTATCAAATAAGGCTCAACATCAATAATAAAACAATAGTTCCACTATCCTATGACTAGGCATGGAAATTGGAAAACGCCAAACAGACGGAATAAGCATGGCAAGGCAACCTAAGCACAAATAAAATACTCTAATCACAAGCAATAACCTCTACTAAAGCAATCAAGCAAATCAGGCAAGCAACAAGGGAAAAACAGACAACACGCAATACCCCGTTCACGGGTATTGGTGGAATTTGCACATAATATTCATTAACTTTCAATGGAAAGACACAAACCACCTACCTCGATCCTAGGAGATCGATATACGTGAACCTCGACGACAGATTCCCCTTGGAACAACGTATATCTGAGAAAACGCACAAAACGCTCATCCTACGATAACTTGGAAATGAGGAGGAATCAGGAAACAAGGCTAAATCAGAAGGAAGAACTCACCAATTCACTTCCAACGCAACTGACTATGCTCGAATCGGAGAACGAACGGCGAGGCGGTCGTCCGTCGAAGATCCGGCTGTACGGGTCGCTTTGGACGACCGAAAACTGGAGAAGAAGGTGAATATGGGGTTTAGACGCGACCCCGGTCCGTTTCATAAAAAAAAAAAGAAAATACACGGCGTGTACTTTTAGAGTACACGGTGTGTACTTCTAATTTTTCCGTACTCCGAAATAACCGGCCTCCACCTCATCCTTACACACCGTGTGTGTGGCCCGGACACAGCCAGCACACAACTTCAAACCGGGAAAGAGTACACGACGTGTACCAAGAAAGTACATGGCGTGTACTTCTGAAATTTACAGAAAATTCATTTTTCTCAAAAACTCCAGAAAAAAGGAAAACATACCTGAAAAGAGATCCGGGTTCTTACAAACTTCCCCCCTTAAAGAAATTCGTCCCCGAATTTCCCTAACGAGGTGGAGAAGGAGAAAACCCGAACAGATCCGGCCACTACGATCAAAAATCAGACTCCCTCTCCTAGGTCTCGTCCTGTACTTGTCCGTGCTGCCACAACACTCGTACCATAGGAACAGACCACCCACGGAGAACCTTCGTACTATGATCGACAATCCGGATAGGATGCTCCTCGAACGACGCATCTACTTCAAGCTCGACTTCCTCGGGCTAAAAGATGTGAGACGGGTCTGAAAAGTAACGTCAGAGCTAAGAGACGTGGAAGACGTCGTGCATGGCCCGATACCTCTGAGGTAGATGTAACCAATAGGCAACCGGCCCCACTCTCTCCAAGACCTCAAATGGTCTGACGTACCGCGGTGAAAGCTTACCCTGTCTCCGAATACTTTTGTGTCCCAACCTCAGTGCGACATGTAGGAAGACCTGATCACCGACCTCGAACTCCAGAGGTCATCTCCGTTGATTAGCATAAGACTTCTGCCGAGACTACGTTGTAGCCATCCTCTTCCGAATAATCTCTATCTGCTCTGAAGTCTCTTGAAAAAGACGAGGTCCCAGCAAAGCTGCCTCTCCTACCTCCTGCCAGCATAAGGGTGATCGGCATGGCCTACCGTACAAAGCCTCATATGGCGCCATCTGAATGGTCGCCTGGAAACTGTTATTGTAGGCGAACTCCACCAGAGGAATATGCTTCTCCCAAGAACCGCCAAAGTCAAGGATGCAAGCTTGGAGCATATCCTCAAGCACCTGGATCGTGCGCTCGGACTGGCCATCAGTCTGGGGATGGTATGTTGTACTCAAAAGTACCTGTGTACCCCAGGCCTTCTGAAGTCCCTGCTAGAACTGAGAGGTAAAGCGCACATCTCTGTCTGAAACAATAGAGCATGGAACTCCATGCAGACGAACGATCTCTCTGATGTAAAGTCATCCCAGATCATCGACACTAAAGGTATCCTTGATCGGCAAGAAGTGAGCAACCTTCGTAAGTCTGTCGACGACAACCCAAACAGCATCGTTCCCTCGGGGTGATCTCAGCAATCCGGTCACGAAGTCCATCGCAACATCGTTCCACGTCCACTCCGGAATGGGTAACTGCTGTAAAAGGCCTGCTGGTCGCTGATGCTCTGCTTTCACCTGCTGACAAGTAGAACATCTCAAGACAAAACCAGCAACATCCTTCTTCATACCTGGCCACCAGTATTGGAGATGAAGGTCCCGATACATCTTGGTGATGCCAGGATGAACTTCCCAAACAGAGGAATGGAAATCCCGCATCAACTCCTCGCGTATGTCTACTGGCACCCATACACGTCCCTGGAAGCGCAAGATCTCATCCTCACCCACTGTCCATCCAAGAAGAGGGTCACCTCCTGACACACTCTCCCGCAGGACTAAGCCTTCTGAGTCTGATAGCTGCCTCATTCGTACCCGATCAAGTAGCGTGGAGGTAACAGCTACAGAAGATAGAAAAGTATGTCCATGTCTGTCGTGCACCTCCAGATGCATCTCAGAGAACAAATCCCTCAATTGCCACTCACTACTCGCCTCATGAACTACCTGAATTTGAGTTCTCCTGCTCAACGCATCGGCCACGACGTTGCCCTTTCCTGGCGTATAGGAAATCTCGAAATCAAAAGACTGTAGATACTCAACCCACCTGCACTGCCTCAGATTCAGATCACGCTGTGTGAAGATATACTTGAGACTCTTGTGGTCAGTGAAAACCACAAAGTGCTCTCACAGAAGATAGTGTCTCCAACAGCGCAAGGCATGAACAACAGCTGCCAATTACAGATCGTGTGTAGGGTAGTTCCTCTCATGTGGCCTCAACTGCCGAGATCCGTACGCAACGAATTCATCTCCCTGCATAAGTACAGCTCCCAGCCCGATACCCGAAGCATCACAGTAAACAGTGTAGCTCTTGCCTGGCTCTGGCAAGACTAGTATTGGTGCTAACGTCAACCTCCCTTTCATCTCCTGAAAGGCTGACTCACAAGAATCTGACCATAAGAACTTTTCCCCCTTCTTGGTCAGACCTGTCAAAGGTGCTGCTAGACGGGAAAAGTCCTGAATAAAGCGTCTGTAGTATCCAGCTAGCCCTAGGAAGCTTCAGACCTCAAAAACGTTCTTCGGATGCTCCTAGGAAACTACAGCTCTCACTTTCTCTGGTTCCACTGATACTCCTGCCTCTGAGATGACGTGACCCAAGAAGTGAATCTGATCCATCCAGAAGTGGCACTTCGAGAGTTTAGCATAAAGCCGATGCTCTCTCAGTGTACTCAGAACGGTCTCAAGATGTGTGGCATGTTCGTGTCGAGTGTGAGAGTACACCAAGATATCGTCCACGAAGACCACGACGAAGGAATCCAAGTAAGGATGGAACACTCGGTTCATCAGTGCCATGAAAACTGTAGGCGCGTTTGTGAGACCGAACGGCATGACTGTATACTCGTATAGACCATACCTACTCCTGAAGGTTGTCAGAGGTATATCTGATGGTCTAACGCGCAACTGATGATAACCGGACCTCAAGTCGATCTTCGAGAAAACCCGGGATCCTCGATGCTGATCGAAAAGGTCACCAATCCTTGGCAAAGGATATCGGTTCTTGACCATCAACTGGTTCAGCTTCCGATAATCCACACAAAGCCGAAGGGTACCGTCTGCCTTCTTCGCAAACAGAACAGGCGAACCCCAAGGAGAAGTACTGGGTTGAATGAAACCCTTAGCCTGTAGCTCCTCCAATTGCTTCTTGAGCTCCTGTAACTCAGGTGTGGCCATCCTATAGGGAGGAATGGACACTAGTGTCGGTCCTGGCACGAGCTCAATAGAGAAGTCTACCTCACACTCCGGAGGCAAACCCGAAAAGTCCTCTGGAAAGACATCCCTGAAGTGATCCACCACTGAAGGAAAGTCCAACTGTGGAGTCCCCTGATCATACAGATAAAGACTAGCAATCTGGGCTATTACCCCTCCTAGCCCAAGATGCTCGAGTCTCGCCCGACTCGCCCGAATGTCCCATTCGCCTCTATGAAGAAAAGATTCACCCTCTGGTGAAACGAAACTCACTCTGCGGTGATAACAGTAGATGACTGCCTGAAAGGGAATCAACCAATCCATGCCAAGGATGAAATAATAGCCTGTCATCTCCAGGACATAGAGATCCCATGAGAAGCGATACCCTGCAACCTTGAGAGGGCACTCTCTACACTGGCGTACACTAGATGTACTCATCCCCAAGGGTGTGTCTAGTGTCAACGAGTCAGCAGAAGAAAATATGCAGAGTCCAAGGCTCTCCACAACAGAAATAGAGATAAAGATATGCGCAGCACCAGTATCGAAAAGGGCTGAAGATAAAACTGAGGCTACTAAAATTGTACCACGAACAGTAGAAGGGCCGGGATCCTGCTCATGATAAGTCTACTCCACGGCGAAAGACTGGCCTGCACCGCGGCCCTGCGCCCCTGACTGACCACTCTGAGCTGAACCTCCCTACTGGTGATGAGGGACTGGTGGCTGTCCACCACGGCCTCGACCTCCACCTCGGCCCGAACGGCCGGAAGAACTCCAGTTCCCTGATTGGTGAGAGACTGGTGGGGCTTCTCTTGAACGAAGAGTCATGGAAGAACCCCAGTCACCTGCTGATTGTGGGAAAACCTGGAAGAAAAGCTGAAGGTGACCCAACTTTCCGCAAGATCGTCACTCCATGGGGTCTCTCTGGCACTGCGGCCTCGTGTGTCCTGCTCGACCACACTAGTAGCATGTCACCTGGCTGCCTGATGATGCGTCCTGCTTCCTCGAATCACCGCACGTAGGCTCCCTACGACACTTCTTGCTGTCATATGAAGGAAAGCTAGCTCTGGAAGCCGAACCACCCTGGCTTGCAGCTCCAGAGTCTCTCAGATTGCGTTCTGCAATCAGTGCCTGGTTGATGATGGAAGTAATGGAAGTTAGCTGGAAGATGTTCACCTGCGAGAGGATCTCCCGCTTGAGTCCATCCTCAAACTTCCTTTCCAAGAACACCCCACTACCATCCCAAAGGGGTGTAAAACGCTGCAGCTCAGTAAAACGAGAGGAATAATCCATGAAAGATAGAGTACCCTGCTCTAAGCTCATGAACTCCTGGGCTCGATCGGCCCTCAGGGTCTCCAGGTAGAAGTAGTCGTAGAACATGTGCTGGAACTCCTCCCAAGTCATAGCCTACTACTGACCTACCTGTGAGATCATGTCCCACCACCTCTTGGCGGAGTCTCGGAGCATGTAGGTGGCGAGATTGACCCGCCTCTCTGGAGGCGTCTCCAGATGCTCGAATATAGTCAGCATGAATTCCATCCATGACTCTGCAGCCTGAGGTCCTCCCTCCCCTGAGAACGTGGGAGGATGCTGCTACTGGAAAACCCGCGTCAAGTCTTCCATAGACGATGCAGGAGGCGATGCTCCCTGGAAGGCCTGCATCATCCTCATGAAACCTTCCCTGAACTGCGCATCAGCGCCTACAACTGGTACGACAACCGGTGCCAAAGATGGCTCGGCTGGGGGATCGACATGAAGTCTTTGATCAGCCATATCCGGCGTCTGATCACTGGCCGACGAAAGACGTATGACTGGAGGACATCTCGGAGGCATAGATCTGAAAGATCAAAAGCACACCTTAGATCAGGAAAACAAGGATAGAGAAAACAAGAGCAAAAATGGGAACAGGGGAATAAAAACACACAAGATTGCAAAACGTGACTACACGACGTGTATAACACTACACGGCGTGTCTTTTGAAACCACTGACATGGGCGTGTACTCCTACCCCACAAGTCGTGTACACCTCAAACTACACAACGTGTTAACAACCACACACGGCGTGTACATGAAAACTATTCCCCTGCCCGAGTCTCCTGACACGGCCAACCCACACGGTCCGACTCAACCTGAGACTACACGGCGTGTTCAAAACAAACACGGCGTGCACTAGACAAGGCTTCGGTGGTCCGTGTTGTTGAGTACACGGCCGTTTACACGGCTGGTCCTTACACGGCGTGCTCTGAACAAGCACGATGTGTATAGTCGAAAGTGACACCGTCCCGTGTTGTTCATGACACGGCCGGGTACCTGGGAAAGACTACACGGCGTGTTCCAAACAAACACGGCGTGTGGAAAAGAAGGTAACATCGGCCCGTGTTGTTCGTGACACGACTGGGTACCTGGACAGGACTACACGGCGTGTTCCCTATGGACATGGCATGTTCTACCCGAGCTTCCCCGGCCCGTGTTGTTAGTGAAACGACCGGGTACACGGCTCTGAACTCACACGGTGTGTACCAATGGTACACGACGTGTTCCCGAAGTTACTCCCATGACACTGTGTTCTTCTCACATAGTCAGTGACACGGCCTAAAAACTACACAGCGTGTATCCAAAAGTACATGCCGTGTATTCTGGGTTTTTCTGGGCAGTAGCTCAGAAACTGCGCAGAATTCCAGAAACACTAAAAACAAGGGAAAAAGGTGCCAAATTATGATCCGTGAGGGACCATAACACCTCAAGAACCAAACTTCGGCATTCACTTTAAGCAAAGAACAAAACAAACATTTTTCTTACACAATAGCAGAGAATCTATCAAGAATTTATCACAACAGCATACATAATCTACACAGAGCCTATCACAACAGAATGCAATTGCTAATGCACCCTAGATGGCATGGTAAGAATGCATGACATGTGATTTCTACAAGTGCCTATATGATGCATGAGATGGAATACCCTCATCTCATCGGGTTGCGACAGAAATAGAACCAGAATATCAAAACAATAACCGCACAAGTCATGTGAATCACTCCAGGTGAAATCATATCAACCATAAAACTCAAAACCAGCAAACTGCCATTAACGAGGTAGTATGGCCTTTCCCTGTACACAGGTTAGCTACTCCCGAGCACAACTTAATACCAAGTACTGAATCCGTCCTATCCCTGGCTATAGTCTCCAAACAGTAAAGCAAGATAAGAAAACTCCTCTGATACCACTTTGTAACGTCCCGAGTCCGGAGCCCTTCCACTGGTGCCCATACCTGGTCCACCACATGACCTCAAGCACGTTTCCCCGAATGCCAGAGGCTTCCAACTAGCAACAAGGGCCTTGGTGAGTCGGTGGGGAAACTATGACCTCATTCGGTAAGGTATACAAGGTAATAAAACAACAATAACAACGGAAGCAGTAAACAACATGCATACCAACAGAAACCAACAACGGAAGCAATGTAAATGTATAACTATGATGACAATGATGCAGCAGGTACAAGTATCTAAGGAAAATAGAAAACACAACATCGTGCTGAAATACAACTGAAACCAAGTGCAAAAGAAAACAAAGTAAGCTCCCCAGCATCGCGAGCCATGGCTCGGTCCCATGCTCCCCAGCTCCTGGTGCAGTCAAGATCCTAAAGTAGAAGGGCGCTTGCCCTTATCTATACCTGCAGCAACATAGTCTGCTTGGGCCCAAAAGCATGGCCCAAACAGGGTGTGAGATACAATCCCAGTAGGCAATCACCCAAAGATCTGTGCCTAACAGTCAATGAATAAATGGCAGTAATAAAACAAGAAGCAGTACACAGAAAAGTACAACAGCTACAATCCACAGTTCTAACAAAAGAAGTGCACAAGTAAACAACCAGTAACATAGGAAAAAGGTAACCCTCTGGGTAGCTCTCACAACCTAACCCCTATGGTTCAACCTATAAGTACTAGCAACCCTCTAGGTGGCACACACAGTATCACCCCTCTGGTCCAGTCACGTAATTAAGCAGACTCTCTGGGGAAGAACTCACCGTCAATTCCCCCTATAGTCTCGTATCGTGCTAAAGGATCTCTGGGGAATCACTCAATGTCAATTCCCCCTATGGCCCACATCGTGCTAATGGCTCTTTGGGGAAGCACTCAACGTCAATTCCCCCTATAGCCCGCGTATCATAATTAAAAGTCTCTCTGGAGAAGCCCTTCCGTCAATTCTCCCTTTGGTCTACTACTCTAGGTTCTCACAGTCCTGAGTATAACTAAACATGCTCAGCGCGTGCACATCGTCCAAGTAAACCACAAGAACTACTTGGCTATCAACTAAGGCTCAACAACAATAATAAAACAACAGTTCCACTATCCTACGACTAGGCATGGCAACTGGAAAACACCAAACAGACGGAATAAGCATGTCAAGGAAACCTAAGCACAAATAAAATACTCTAATCACAAGAAATAACCTCTAATAAAGCAATAAAGAAAAGCAGGCAAGCAACAAGGGAAAAACAGACAACACGCAATACCCCGTTCACGGGTATTGGTGGAATTTGCACATAATATTCATTAACTTTCAACAGAAAGGCACAAACCACCTACCTCGATCCTAGGAGATCAATATACGTGAACCTCGACGACAGATTCCCCTTGGAACGATGTAGATCTGATAAAAGGCACAAAACGCTCATCCTACGATAACTTGGAAACGAGGAGAAACCAGAAAACAAGGCTAAAGCAGAAGGAAGAACTCACCGATGTGCTTCCAACGCAACTGACCGTGCTCGAATTGGATAACGGACGGCTAGGCGGTCGTCTGTCGAAGATCCGGCCGTACGGGTTGCTTCGGACGGCCGAAAACTAGAGAAGAAGGTGAATATGAGGGTTAGACGCGACCCCGGTACATTTCATAAAAAAAAAAGAAAATACACGGCGTGTACTTTTAGAGTACACGGCGTGTAATTCTAATTTTTCCGTACTCTGAAATAACCGGCCTCCACCTCAGCCTTACACACCGTGTGTGTGGCCCGGACATGGCCAGCACACGGCTTCGAGCCGGGAAAGAGTACACGGCGTGTACCAAGAAAGTACACGGAGTGTACTTCTGAAATTTCCAGAAAATTCATTTTTCTCAAAAACTCCAGAAAAAAGGAAAACATACCTGAAAAGAGATCCGGGTTCTTACATTAGATACTAATGGATTCATCTTCAAGTTTGGAAGTGTATGTTGCTACTTTTATAAAGATAGAATTTGTTTTGGTAGGGAACATTTATATAACAACCTTTATGTGTTAGACTACACAAACTAAGTAATGGAAATCGATGACAAAGTAAATTCACATGAATCATACCACACCCAACTTTGGCATCACTATCTAGGTCATGTCAATGAGAAACGTTTGACAAAATTACATCAAGATGGGTATTTAGATTCTTTCGAACTAAAACCACTTGGTGTATGTCATGCATGTCTACAAGGCAAAATGACCAAAGCCCCATTTAGTGGGAAAGGTGAAAGTGCTAAAGAGCTTCTAGAATTAGTTCACACAGATGTGTGTGGACCATTTCTAGTTGAAGCAAGGGTTGGGTTCTCGTACTTCATAAATTTTACTGATGATTTTAGTAGATATGGTTATATCTACTTAAAGAGGTATAAGTCAGATTATTTTGATCGGTTCAAAGAATACAAGAATGAAGTTGAGAACCAGCTTGGTAAGAAGATTAAGAAACTCTGCTTAGACAGAGGAGGAGAATATCTTAATCAGGAATTCATTGATTTCTTACAAGAGTTTGGGATTCAATCTCAACTCACTCCTCCTTACACACATCAGTGGAATGGTGTAAGTGAAAGGAAGAACCACACCCTGTTGAACATGGTGAGATCAATGATTAGTCATGCGAGTCTTCCATTATCCTTTTGGGGATATTCATTACAAACAACATCACACATACTAAACCAAGTACCAACTAAATCAATAAATGGTATTCCATACGAGTTATGGAGTGGACGCAAAGCCATGTTATCAAATTTACATGTGTGGGGTAGTGAAGCCTTTGTTAAGGCCTCTTCAGGTAAAAAACTTGCACCCCGAGGCACAAAGTGTATCTTTATAGGATATCCCAAGGAAACAAGGGGATATTACCTATACAACCTCTCATAAAAAAGGTTATAGTGGCAAGACATGCCATATTCCTTGAGAGGGAGCACATCTCCAAAAGAGATAGTGAGAGTGAGATAGACTTCTATGAAGTCGAGGCTCAAGATACACAGAAGTTGGTACAAGAACAGATTCCACAAAGCCCCATGGAAGAACAATCTGTTCCAGAGACACAAGAACTGTGTAGGAGCACGAGAGAGGTGAGAGAACCAGAATGATATGGTTTTCTTGTCACCGAGGATGGTGACTCATTATTGGTTAACAATGATGATCCTCTTACCTACAAGGAAGCAGTTGAAGGCACAGATGTTGCCAAGTGGCAAGAAGCCATGAATTCTGAAATGGATTCCATGTACCAAAACCAAGTCTAGATTTTGGTAGATCCTCCAGTTGATGTAAAGCCTATTGGTAATAAATGGGTATTCAAGAAGAAACTGAACATGGAGGGACAATTCAGCACCTATAAGGCACGACTGGTTGAAAAAGGTTTTAGACAGCATTAAGGAATTGACTATGATGAAACCTTTTCACCAGTTGCGATGATGAAATCCATCAGAATCCTATTGGCCATTTCCACTTACCATGAATTTTAAATTTGGAAAATGGATGTCAAAACAACATTACTTAATGGGAACCTCTAGGAAGATGTCTACATGACACAACCTGAAGGGTTTGTGACTCCAAAGGATGCCAACAAGGCATGCAAGTTGCAGAAATCCATTTATGGATTAAAGCAAGCATCAAGGTCATAGAACATTCGTTTTGATGAAGCTGTAATGGAATTTGGCTTTGTTAAGAATGAATGTGAGCCTTGTGTCTACAAGAGGTTTAATGGAAGTGCAGTCGTTTTCCTAATAGTATATGTTGATGACATATTACTAATTAGAAATGAAGTACCTGTCTTACAGTCAGTTAAGACATAGTTTCATAAATGATTCTCCATGAAAGACTTGGGTGAGGAAGCATATATTCTTGGGATCAAGATCCATCGTGATAGATCCAAGAGAATACTGGGCCTGAGTCAAAGTACATACATTGACAAGATACTGAAGATATTCAGTATGGAACAGTCCAAGAGGAGATTGTTGCCAGTGTCACATGGCATTCATCTTTCCAAGAAAATATGTCCTCAGACACATGAGGAAAGAAAGAGAATGGAAAGGATCACTTACGCATCCACGATTGGGTCAATCATGTATGCTATACTATGTACGAGGCTAGATTTTGCTTACGCATTTAGTGCGGTAGGAAAATATCAAGATGATCTAAGAGACCGCCATTAGATGGAAGTCAAGACTATCCTTAAGTATCTGAGGCATACTAAGGATATGGTCCTGGTTTATGGAGGAGATGAGGAACTAGTCATCAGAGGACATGTAGATGCTAGTTTCCAGACTCATCAAGATGAAATGAAGTCGCAGAATGAATACATCTTCAGTTTTAATGGAGGTGTAGTGAGCTGGAAGAGCTCAATGCAAAGTGTGGTGGCAGATTCTACAGTAGAGTCTGAGTATATCGCATCTTCTGAGGCAGCTAAAGAAGCAGTATGGATGCGAATCCTCATCCAAGAGCTGGATGTAGTACCGAGCAGTAAAGATCCTATCATACTCTATTATGATAATACTACAGTGGTGGCACTTGCAAAAGAGCCAAGGTCACATTAGAGGACAAATCACATACTTCAGAAGTATCATCTCTTGAGGGATTTTTCTCAGAGAGGTGAAGTTGTAGTGAGCAGTATTTCCACGAAAGACAATGTGGAGGACCCCTTGACTAAAGCCTTGACTCAGCAGAAACATGATCATCATGTGAGGTCTAGCGGACTAAAAGTCATAGGTAGTTGGATCTAGTCCAAGTGGGAGTTTGTAAGGGTTGGTGTCATGAGAAACAACTGTTTTGTACTTTGATTACATGAATGTAACTTTTATTTATTTTTCATTGTTCTGCATGACTATAATATAATAATGTCCCGGAATATTTGTTGCATTGATAAGGTCATGGCAGATCCCCGATATGATGAGAACCTTGAAATGCTATAACAATATTCTTAAATAAAGTTCTACGGTTGGATGAAATACTATGACAGGACACATAGTATACAGATCGTCATGTGAGAGTACTCATACGAAGACGAGACTCTCTCTCATGGAGTTCGCACTTGGTAATCTCTAATATGGGAGATTATGAGAACAAACCCGCTAGTAGAAATTCCGCATGTCTTGGTGTCATCAGACATTGCTATCTACGAGCGTGTGTAATGGTCCTTAGACTGGGATATTATCATTAACTCATGTCATGACTCGCACACTTAGATTTACTGACAAAAACTGTCACGCAAATAGTTGGTGGGAAGTAGGGTATGTTGGGTGCGTCAAGAGTGACATGTTGTTAATGGATAAGTCGAGGAAGGATTTGTCCCTTCCATTTATGGAAGTTGATATCTTGGCCTTTTGATTGAAATAGAACTATCACATTAAATTCCATGGCCATGGTGTAAATGATGAGTTTATTTCAGGTAGTCAAAGAACAACGTATAAAGCATATAGGTTTATGAAACTTCCATGAAACCTGCTTGATGAGATATTGAGACAAAGGGATTAAATTACACAGTAAGAGTTCGCATGTGGTGATATGTCAATGCGGCGTCAACTTCTTTCTCTTGGGTGCCTTGACCCGTTTCTAGACAGTAATCTTGGACTTTAGGCAAGCCCACCTAATGCCAATGAGAAAGAGGTATAGAGGGTCACACACTAAGTGTATTCAAGTATCTCAAGTAGAATAAATATTATTCCCATACGTGGTTTAATAATTATTCAAGGAAGCCTAAATCGTTTTTATGTTGGAGGAAGAATAAAATAAAACAAGTACACACCGTGTATCAATGATTACACGCCATGTAGTTTTATTTAGAAAACAAGTACACACCGTGTATTATTAAATGTACACGCCATGTAGTTTTTATTTTGTAAAGGAAATGAATAAATGAAAACAATATATACACTCCATGTACATTGAATGTACACGCCGTGTAGTTTTCAATGAAAAACAAGTACACGCCGTGTATTTATTAATACACGCCGTGTAGTTTTTCCAGTCGGGATTTTGAGGAAAATATCGTTTTACTAAATGATATTTATTACAATCAGTGTGGGCACATGTCAAGGAATTAATAACTCGACACGGGGTTTTTAAAAGGGAGTTAATGAAATAAATAAAACGCGTAATGCGTTTATTTATTGTCATAACTCTATAACCTCAAACCTGATTATAAATATCCTCACAACCCCAACTCTTTTCCTAACACAAGAGAATCATTGTGTACAACAATTCTAGAGAATTATTTCAAGACTGAAAGAACCTCACCTCCAAAAACACTCTCAAGACAAAGAGATATCCTCTTCCATAAGATCAAGATGATCTAAGGCATACAATGCAAGAAAAGGTTTCTCCATGCTAGCACCTGGAGACTCCTTTGGCGACGTCCGTAGATACGAGGTGCACATGTGGATCACCGCTAGAGGAAGTCTACACTTGGCTTCTGTGACGCAACGACGAATCACATCGGAACGTGATCAAGAACATCAACGAAGAAAGAACACCCAAAAGTTATTTCTTTTCAATTGATTAAATTAATTATAATCAACCTGTAACGATCCCACCTTTTGGTTCCAGGACTTTTCTTTTCTTTGTCCATTTCTGTGATTCGATCCATGGAGACTGGCATTTATCATCGCATTGATCCCGGATTGATCATTGTTATTGACAAAAATCCAAGTGGGAACATCCACCCACACACTTCTGCTGCGCCTGGAACCTTTAGTGTGTAATGGTACTTAGACTTGAAGATTGTCATTAACTCATGCCATGACTCACACACTTAGATTTGATGATGAAAACCGTCACAAAGACAGTTGGCGGGAAGTAGGGTACGTTGGGTGCATCACAAATGACATGTTGTTAATGGATAAGTCGAGGAAGGATTTTTACCTTCCATATTTATGGAAGCAGATATCTTGGGCCCTTTGATTGAAATAGAACTGTTGCCCAAATTCTATGGCCATGGCGTCATGACGAGTTTATTTCTGGAAGTCAAAGAATGATGGATCAAGCATATAGGTTTATGACACTGCAATGAAACCTGCTTGATGAGATATTGAGACAAAGGGATTAAATTACAAGGTAAGCGTTCGTATGAGGTGACACGTCAATGTGGCGTCAACTTATTTCTCTTGGGTGACTTGACCCGTTGCTAGACAGTAATCTTGGACTTTAGGCAAGCCCGCCTAATGCCAATGAGAAAGAGGCCTAGAGGGTCACACACTAAGTGTATCTAAGTATCTCAAGTAGAATAAAGATTATTCCCGTATGTGGTTTAATAATTATTCAAAAAAGACTAAATCGTTTTAAGGTTGGAGGAAGAATAAAATGAAAACAAGATATACACACCGTGTACATTGAATATACATGCCCTGTAGTTTTCATTTTGGAAAGGAAATGAAAAATGAGTACACATCGTGTATTAATGATTACACATCGTGTAGTTTTTCTAGTTGGGATTTTGAGAATATAATATCATTTTATTAAATGATATTTATTATAATCACTGTGGGTGTATGTCAATGAATTAATTATTTGACATGGGGGTTTTCAATAAGAGTTAATGAAATAAATAAAACGCATAATGCATTTATTTATTGTCATAACTCTATAACCTCAAACCCGATTATAAATATCCTCACAACCCCAACACTTTTCCCTAATCGTTGTGGACAATAATTCAAGAGAATTCTCTCAAGGCCGAAATAACTCCTTTCTTCAAGAATGCTCTCAAGACCGAGAGAGATTCTCCTCCATCGGATCAAGGCGATCTAAGGTGGACAATGCAAGAAAAGGCTTCTCCATGCTAGCACCCATAGATTCCTTTGGCGATGTCCAGAGATATGTGGTGCACGTGTGGATCACCACTAGAGGAAGTCTACACCTGGATTCTGCGATGCAACGACGAATCACATCGGAACATGATCGGAAATATCAACGAAGAAATAACACCATAAATGGTACTTCTTGTAAATTAATTAAATTAATTATAATCAACCTGTGATGATCCTCATTTGTGGTTCCAAGACTATTCTTCTTCTTTGTCTATTTATGTGATTCGATCTATGGAGTTTGGCGTTTATCATCGTATTGATCCCGGATTGATCATTGATAATGACAAAAAGTCAAGTGGGCACATCCACCCACGATCTTCCGCTATGACCGGGACCTTCAAGTGGTATCAGAGCGGTCACAATGTTGATTATAGTTATTTAATTTTTGTTGATAATTTACAAATTTATATTTGATTCAATTCAAGATAAATCATTATATAAAACTGAATGAACGAGATCTATTCTTCCTCCTTCGTTTCTTGATTCACATCACAAAAACAACCTTTAAATTTTAATTTTGATTAAAATAAAAATGAGGAACTCATCCAGAGGAGCCACTCATTCTTTCTGTACAACACAGTAATACACGGTGTGTAGTGAAATCTATACACTGTGTACTTAGGTTCAAAAAACCGATACTGGTTCGCCAAACCACACCGTGTGAATTGAGCATACCTAATTTTTTTAATACACCGTGTTGACTAGAACTGAATGGAACATGGAAACTGGAATATACAGTGTGTATGTTGAATCAAAATTCCGTGTAGTCTGATCTATCCCAGGTGAAACAATGTGCAAGGAGAAGCCGTGTAACCACGTACATGGGATTTCCAGGCCGGTAACTGCGTAACAAGGAAGTAAATGCCATGTTAGATTAATATACATGCTGTGTACTCTAAAATTTCCAAAGTACAAAAAACACACCAAATCCCCCGGTGTGTACTTTGGATAAAGGGTAAAAACAAATACACACCGTGTAATATAGCCTACACGCCATGTACTTTCCAAAAATGGAATTCCACCAGGTTTCCTCCAAAGTACAAAGACCCGTACAAGGAATATGGATGAGAAGAATCTCAAATAAATTTAGAAAGGAATTTATGATAAAGAATTGATTAATTATAATATTATAATTAATTAAATTCAAGCACGAATTATCTTGAATAAAAGAACGATTAAAATAATTTGAATACTAAATATGCGTAAATGTCATTGCATGCTATGGATAATCATGAGCTAGACCAAAGACCCTTTTTGTGTGTATGGTTTCATTTAAATTAATTTAATTTAAATTCGTTGGCCTATGAGCCTTATTCTAATAAAATGTAGGGCCTGCATGCCCATGGTTTCTTTAATGTAAACCCCATGTAATGGAGGATCTCCCAAGCTAGAGGGGATGGTTCAAAATCTGAAGTTGAGGCAAAACCAACCCAAGAAGATACAAAGGTGGACAGGTGGGAGCTGCAAAACACGAACCATCAGGTTCAAGGTGTTTTTCCCTAGGTCAGGGTTAGCTTATCAAAACCGCTAGATAAGCTAACCAATAAAAGCTCATGATCATGCCATCTTATTTTTTTTCCTGATTGCATGGTTTATTTATTATGTATGTGTTGTCACGATCACATAGTTAATGAAATGAACAAGCATGAAAAGATGGAATAAAATAAAAACTGGACTATGCATAAACATTATCAGAACATGTTTAATCACTTAAGCAAGCATCACTTAATATTAACAAGCATGTGATAATACAAAAATACACATAAAGGATTGAAATCCCTAAAATACCATATTATGTCAGACCAAGCCTTCTATTACATGATTAAGGGCAAGAATCAATAAAACTATGTGTTTGACCAACCCTTGTTGAGACACTTACTTTTATAAAGTAAGATCTTATGAAAGTTTTGGGTTGAATTAAACATTTTACATCAAGAGGAGTAGCCCTTTCTAGACTTGTTGTAAAATGGAGGCAAGTTTTGAGGAAATCCAAGTTTGGATTTCAGGATTGGGGAGTCCACTCAACAGATCAAGGAACTGTAAGCTCATAGTTGGCAAAGACCTGCCTACCTAAATACCTTTAAATAGCTTGATCAACCCTTGTTGAGGTTATGCGAAGGGGAATATCGATCCTTGCCACCAGAATGTCATAACAACTAGGCATTCCAAGTTCAATGGTGGGGGCCTTTGGGACATGATAAAATAGTGGGATAATTAATAAATTTATTTATTATTTTTCATAAAATGTAATCAAAAGGCACAGATAAATCTTCTCTTTTAATTTGTAAAATCAATATGAAAAACTTGTCAACCAAATTTTCTCTGCGATCAATTCTGGATAAAGACAATATCCTCACTGGCAGTAACTTTCAGGAATGGTTTAGGCACCTTCGGGTTATCCTATGCCATGAACGAAAGTTTTACGTGCTGGAGTCCTCACTTCCTGATTCGCCTGCCCAAGGGGTGAGTAATGAAGATTTCCTAGTCTATGATCAACATTTGGACGATGCACTTGACATTAAATGTTTGATTTTTTCATCAATGTCTAGTAAGCTCATGAAGTCTCATGAAGATATGGATGCCTATAGCATCACTAGTAGAAAAATGGTCTTTAATGTTAGTTTTTTTTTTATTTTGGACGTCGGTTTTTAACCGACGTTGAAGTCTCTGACATAAAAAATATGACTTTTTTACGTCGGTTTTTGTAAACCGATAAGAAAAATGAATTACATTTTTTTGGCATCGATTTTTTAAAAAACTGATGCCAAAAAAACTAATTCATATCATTTTTGGCCTCGGTTTTCATAAAAACCGACGCCAAAAATTAAAAAAAGTAGTTTTGGCGTCAGTTTTTAAAAAAACCGATGCTAAAAAGTAATTTTTTTTCTATGTTTGAGATCATTTCCTAAGCTTTGATTTGACAGGTTGTGGACCTAAAATGGAGTTACGGATCAAAAGTTATCGCTGTCAGAATTTGAACCTATCAAAGTTTCGATTGATACAACTCGTTTCAAAGAAAACATGATAAAAATAAATTAAAATCATATACACCAAATGAAATAAAATAAGCATAATACTTCAAACATATTTTAATGGTTTTAGGGGATTCAATCAAAATTATATGTTTTTTATCATCATATAACTTATATTTAAAAATGATAATGAATCATCATTATAAGAAAGCTAATCGAGTTGTTTAGAAATGAAGGATAACAATAATAATGAAAACAAATGAATAGAATATGTACCGTGTTCAAATTAACGATTGAAGTCACATTGAAAACATGATTGAATCGAAGATGTTGAAAATGATGAATGAAGGATAAACTAGATATATATATAGTAAATGAGAATATTTTCAATTGCGTTGTATGAAAATGTAGGCAGGATTTTAAAAAGTTAAACGCGTGTTGTGAAAAAATTGAAATTCTGATCCCGCGTTACTCTTTGGCATCGGTTTTTTAGAAAACCTACACAAAAAATGCCAATCGATATCCTTTTTGGCATCCGTTTTTAAATAAACTGACGCTAAAAATTTAAAAAAATACATTTTTCGGGTCGGTTTTTTTAAAACTGACGCCAAAAAGTTAAAAAAAATATCTTTGGCGTCAATTTTTTAAAAAACTGATGCTAAATTTTTTTAAAAAAACTTTTCGCGTCGGTTTTTTTAAAAACTGACACCAAAAACAAAAAATAATTTTTTTGGCGTCGGTTTTTAAAAAAAATGACGTGAAAAACTAAAAAAATATTTTTGGCGTCAGTTTTTATGAAAAACGATGCCAAAAAATTTAAAAAACAATTTACATTTTTTTAGATAATTCCTTAATCTTTGATTTGACTGGTCGTGGAGCTAAAACGGAGTTACGGATTAAAATTTATGGCCTTTGAAAGTTGAACTTCTTTAAGACTTCTCTTAGAGAAGGTCAACTTCCGACATCCATAACTTTTAATCCATAACTCCGTTTTTTCTCCACTACCAGTAAAATTGAAGCTTAGTGAATTATCTAAAACATTGCATATTTTTTTTTTAAATTTTATGATGTTGTGTTTCATAAAAATCGTCGCCAAAACAGTTTTTTCTTTTTGGCGTCGGTTTTTAAAAAAACCGACACAAAAAATTCACCGCAAAAATTATTTACATCGGTTTATAAGAAAACGACGTCAAATTGGAAATGTTAAAAATCATTTTTCTACTAGTGATTTCTCTAGAACCTCCGTGGTCTATACCAGGAGAGAGCAAGATAGGAAAGGTTTGAGATCTCCAAGGCTCTATTTCAATGCAAGCTTGGAGAGGGTTCCCCAGCTGGGCCTCATGTAATCAAGATCATTGGCTACATTGAGAACTTGGAGGTTCTAGGGTTTAAACTCTCCGAAGAACTAGGTAACGATATCATTCTTGCATCACTCCCCCAGAGCTTCTCAAACTTTTTTGTAAATTTCAACATGAACAACATTGAGAAGTCTCTATCTGATCTTCTTATCCTCATTCGCCAAGTGGACAATGATATGAAGCGTGAAAAGCCTTCTGTACTTATGGTGAATAAAAGGAAAGGGAAGGAGAAGAGATTTAAGCCCAAATCTTCTTCAAGGCCTTCCAAGAAAAATAAGATCAAAGGGGAGGTAAGAGAACAAGAGGCTGTTTGTTTCATATGTGGCAAGAAGGGCCACTGGAAGAAAAACTGCACCCAACCAAGGAAGCAAGGAGAAGCTTCAAGTGCATTTGTTATCGAATTAAATCTATCTATTTCTACCAATTGTGTATTATATACTAATTTTGGTGCTCACATATGTATCCAAATATAGGAACCAAGTAGATTCAGAAAGATTGACCAAGGTGAGGTGGATCTGCGAGCATCCAACGGAGCCAGACTCGCTGTTGTAGCTGTCAGAGACTACCACCTCACATTGCCTACCAGGATGGTCTTGGTATTAAAAGGATGTTATTATGTACCATTTGTAACCAAAAACATTATTTCAGTATCCAGATTAGATACTGATGGATTCATCTTCAAGTTTGGAAATTAATGTTGCTACTTTTATAAAGATAGCATTTATTTTGGTAGGGCACATTTATATAATAACCTTTATGTGTTAGACTACACAAACCAAGTAATGGAAATTGATGAAAAAGTTAATTCACATGACTTATACCACACCCAACTTTGGCATCACTAGCTAGGTCATGTCAATGAGAAACATTTGACAAAATTACATCAAGATGGGTATTTAGATTATTTTGAACTAAAACCACTTGGTGTATACCATGCATGTCTACAAGGAAAAATGACCAAAGAACCATTTAGTGGGAAAGGTGAAAGGGCTAAAGAGATTCTAGAATTAGTTCACACAAATGTGTGTGGAAAATTTCTAGTTGAATTAAGGGGTGACTTCTTGTACTTCATAACTTTTAATGATGATTTTAGTAGATATGAATATATTTACTTAATGAGGTATAAGTCAGATTTTTTTGATCAGTTCAAAGAATACAAGAATGAAGTTGAGAACCATCTTGGTAAGAAGATTAAGAAACTCCGCTCAGACAGAGAAGGAGAATATATTGATCAAGACTTCATTGATTTCTTATAGGATTTTGGGATTCTATCTCAACTCACTCCTCCTTACATGCCTTAGTGGAATGGTGTAAGTGAAAGGAGGAACCGCACCCTGTTGAACATGGTGAGATCAATGATGAGTCATGCAAGTCTTCTATTATACTTTTGGGGATATGTATTAAAAATAGCAGCACATATACTAAACCAAGTACCAAATAAATCGATAAATGGTATTCCATATGAGTTATGGAGTGTACTCAAAGCCATGTTATCAAATTTACATGTGTGGGGTAGCGAAGCATTTGTTAAGGCCTCTTCAGGTAACAAACTTGCACCCCGAGGCACTAAGTGTACCTTTATAGGATATCCCAAGGAAACAAGGGGATATTACCTATACAACCCCTCAGATAAAAAGGTTATAGTAGTAAGACATTCCATATTCATTGAGAGGGATCACATCTCCAAAAGAGATAGTGGGAGAGAGATAGAATTCGATGAAGTCAAGGCTCAAGATACATAGGAGTTGGTACAAGAACAAATTCCAAAAATCCCTGTGGAAGAACAATCTATTCCAGAGACACAAGAACTGCGTAGGAGCATGAGAGAGATGAGAGAACTAGAATGATATGGTTTTATTATCACTGAGGATGATGACTCATTATTGGTTGACAATGATGATCCTCTTACCTACAAGGAAGAAGTTGAAGGCACAAACGTTGCCAAGTGGCAAGAAGCCATGCATTCTGAAATGGATTCCATGTACCAAAACCAAGTCTGGATTTTGGTAGATCCTCCAGTTTATATAAATCCTATTGGTAATAAATGGGTATTCAAGAAGAAACTGGACATGGAGGGACAAGTCAGCACCTATAAGGCACGACTGGTTGCAAAAGGTTTTAGACAACGTCAAGGAATAGACTATGATGAAACCTTTTCACCGGTTGCGATGCTGAAATCCATCAGAATACTATTGTCCATTTCCACTTATCATGACTATGAAATTTGGAAAATGGATGTCAAAACAGCATTCCTTAACGGGAACCTCCAGGAAGATGTCTACATGACACAACCTGAAGGGTTTGTGACTCAAAAGGATGCCAACAAGGTATGCAAGTTGCAGAAATCCATTTACAGATTAAATCAAGCATCAAGGTCATGGAACATTCATTTTGATGAAGCCGTAACGGAATTTGGATTTGTTAAGAATGAATGTGATCCTTGTGTCTACAAAAGGTTTAGAGGAAGTGCATTCGTTTTCCTAATAGTATATGTTGATGAAATATTACTAATTGGAAACAAAGTACCTGTCTTACAGTTAGTTAAGGAATGGTTGGATAAATTCTTCTCTATGAAAGACTTGGGCGAGGAAACATAAATTCTTGGGATCAAGATCCATCGTGATAGATCTAAGAGAATGATGGGCCTGAGTCAAAGTACATACATTGACAAGATACTGAAGAGATTCAGTATGGAATAGTCCAAGTGGGGATTGTTTCCAGTGTCACATGGCATTTATCTTTCCAAGAAAATGTGTCCTCAGACTCACAAGGAAAGAAATAAAATGTCAAGGATCCCTTACGCATCCGTGATTGGGTCAATCATGTATGCTATGCTATGTATAAGGCTATATGTTTCTTACGCATTAAGTATGGTAGGCAGATATCAAGCCGATCCAGGAGACTACCATTGGATGGAAGTCAAGACTATCCTTAAGTATCTGAGGCGTACTAAGGATATGTTCCTGGTGTATTGAGGAGATGAGGAACTAGTCATCAGAGGACATGTAGATGCTATTTTCCAGACTGATCAAGATGACATGAAGTCACATACTAGATACATCTTCAGTTTGAATGGAGGTGCAATGAGCTGGAAGAGCTCAAAGCAAGGTGTGGTCACAAATTCTACAGCAGAGTCTGAGTATATCGTAGCTTCTGAGGCAGCTAAAGAAGTATTATGGATGCGAAGCTTTGTCCAAGAGCTGTATTTAGTACCTAGCAGTAAAGATCCTATCACACTCTATTGTGATAATACTGTAGTAGTGACACTTTCAAAAGAGCCAATGTCACATCAGTGGACAAAGCACATACTTTAGAAGTATCATCTCTTGAGGGATTTTTCTCATAGAGGTGAAGTTGTAGTGAGCAATATTGCTATGGAAGACAACATGGCGGACCCCTTGACTAAATCTTTGACTCAGCAGAAACATGATCATCATGTGAGGTCTAGTAGACTAAAAGTCGTAGGTAGTTGGCTCTAGTCCAAGTGGGAGTTTGTTAGAGTTGGTGTCCTGAGAACCAACTGTTTATACTTTTATTACATGAATGTACACTTATTATATATTGTTCATTGTTCTGCATGACTATAAAAATATTATTAAATAAAGTTCTATGGTTGGATGACATACTATGATAGGACATATAGTATACAGACCGTCATGTGTGAGTACTCGTAAGAAGACGAGACTCTCTCTCATGGAGTTCTCACTTGGTAATTTCCAAGATGGGAGATTATGAGAACAAACCCACCGGTAGTAATTCTACATGTCTTGGTGTCATCAGAAATTTCTATCTACAAGCATGTGTAATGGTCCTTATACTGGAAGATTATCATTAACTCATGTCATGACTCGCACACTTAGATTTGCTGACGAAAACCGTCATGAAGACAGTTGGCGAGAAGTAGGGTACGTTGGGTGCGTCACAAATGACATGTTGTTAATGGATAAGTCAAGGAAGGATTTTTCCCTTCCATATTTATGGAAGTAGATATCTCAAGCCCTTTGATTGAAATAGAACTGTCACCCAAATTCCATGGCCATGGTGTCACAATGAGTTTATTTTTGGAAGTCAAAGAATGATGGATCAAGCATATAGGTTTATGACACTGCCATGAAACCTGCTTGATGAGATATTGAGACAAAGGTATTAAATTACACAGTAAGCATTCATATGAGGTGACACATCAAGGTGGTGTTAACTTCTTTCTCTTGGGTGCCTTGACCCGTTGCTAGACAGTAATCTTGGACTTTAGGCAAGCCCACCTAATGCCAACGAGAAAGAGGCCTAGAGAGTCACACACTAAGTGTATCCAAGTATCTCAAGTAGAATAAAGATTATTACTATATGTGGTTTAATAATTATTCAAGTAAGCCTAAATAATTTTAATGTTGGAGTAATAATACAATGAAAACAAGATATACACGCCGTGTACATTGAATGTACACACCGTGTAGTTTTTATTTGGGAAAGGAAATGAAAAACGAGTACACGTTGTATATTAATGATTACACGCCGTGTAGTTTTTCCAGTCGGGATTTTGAGGAAATAACATCATTTTATTAAATGATATTTATTATAATCTTTATGGGCGCATGTCAAGAAATTAATGATTCGACATGGGGGTTTTCAATAAGAGTTAATGAAATAAATAAAATGTGTAACACGTTTATTTATTGTCATAACTCTATAACCTCAAACCCGATTATAAATATCCTAAAAACCCCAACACTTTTACCTAATCATTGTGAACAAAATTTTTGGAGAATTATCTCAAGGCCGAAAGAACTCCTTCCTCCAAGAACTCTCTCAAGACCGAGAGAGATCCTCCTCCATCAGATCAAGGCGATCTAAGGTAGAAAATGCTAGTAAAGGATTCTCCACGCTAGCACCTGAAGATTACTTTGGCGACGTCTAGAGATATGTGGTGCATGTGTGGATCACCACTAGAGGAATTATACACTTGGATTCTGTGATGAAACGATGAATCACATTTAAATGTGATCATAAATATCAACGAAGAAAGAATTCCATAAAAGGTACTTCTTGTTAATTAATTAAATTAATTATAATCAACCTGTGATGATCCTCCTTTTTGGTTTCGAGACTATTCTTCTTCTTTGTCTATTTTTGTGATTCTATCTATGGAGTTTGGTATTTATCGTCGTATTAATCCCAGATTGATCATTGTTAATGACAAAAATTCAAGTGGGCACATCCACCCATGAGCTTCCGCTGCGCCCGAGACCTTCATATGAGCACTAAAATAAATGTGCTGATATAAAGTTAAATGTATCAACACTTTCTTTAGCACCGATAAATATGTCGTTTATCTAC
The DNA here is from genome assembly GCA_963277665.1 of Viscum album. Lineage (NCBI taxonomy): Eukaryota > Viridiplantae > Streptophyta > Magnoliopsida > Santalales > Viscaceae > Viscum > Viscum album. The sequence continues at coordinate 1,896,962,158 of OY728119.1, forward strand.
ATTTTCTTCTAGCGATGATAAATAACAGTGCTATTAAAGGACAGTTTTTTAGTAGTGCCACTTCGATATGAAATCCATTTTTATATAAACTAATCGAGTGATTTTTTTTTCAACTTGTAGAAATTATTTATTGAAAAAATCATCAATAAATGGAGCCCCGATTACTTGGACAAGACTACTCCCGTGCTCTAATTCCTAGCAGAAGATACTCCCAAATAGGGGGATGCAACCTTGTATTGTGAAATAATAATTTTCTATCTTATAGAGAAGTTGTAAACTGATTAAGCACATACGAAGAAGCTAGCACAAGAAGAAATTGATGACATATGGATTTATATAAAACATTTCTTACTTACCGACCCTACTAATAGTTGGACATAAAAATCATTTAGAAGAAGAAGTTTCCTCTTGGAAATAGTACCACCAACATCGGAATAAACATTTAAATAGCTCAGTTTTATGGTTGTGACATCAAAATGGAATCAAAAAGGTTCCCAGGTTCTTAAAAATTTATACAATCCAATTTTATAGCTATTACATGAAACTAGAATTGAATTTTTTCAGGTTGTTAAAAATTTATAAGACCAATTTTATGGTTGTGATGTGATAGGAAATTGAAATTGAATATTTATTTGGTTTCATTCTGTAGATGGGTTATTCTATGTTATATCTTCTTATTTTGTTTCTTAATATTTATATTTAAATTCTATGAGGGGTTGTATTGGATCCTTGAATCATATAAAATCTTCTCTATAGGGGAATATGAAATTAGTTATTATGTTTTTATCATGGGTACTATTGAATAACTAGAAATGTTTTTTAAGGGGATAGTGAAACATCCTGATGGTTTGGTTGCTTATTTATTTATTTTTTTAAGAGTGTTGGACTATAAATTATGATAATATTAATTCAAAGGATTAAGTTTAGTATCCTCCATTAAATATAGTTATAGAATTAAATATTTATTCATATTTTTTATTGTATGGTGATGGAAATGACTTTATAATTATGTCACGTGATGATATAAGTTTGTTATTTTCTATTTCTATGAATCCGATTTTCTCTAATGATTCACACGCTTCTATTGAGATCATAAATATTTTGTTTGATTTCAATTTTGTTACATAACATGGTATCTTATAAATTAATATTTAATGTAACTCTTTTATGGTCATATCATTAATATTAGAAATCCTTCTCAGTGTGGTAGATGTTTCTTGGTCTGGTGGTTTTGGTTAAATGGATGTGTAGTAATGTTTGTTTTTGTTTCTATAGTATATTTGACTATTTTATTTGGAATGGAATTGTTTTATTAGGGGGTTTTGTTTCAATGATGAGTTTTTAATCTTCCATATATGTCTCATCATAGAGTTTCTATTTTAGGTTTTAAATAGATACTAATGGTGGTTTGTTTATATTGGTATCGATATTTAATTATTTGTGATTATGTGTTCATAATTGTTTAGGTTGCTGGTTGCTGCATATTTCATCACTATTATACTATTGGATATTATATTTCTATTTTACTTGTAATGGACCGGACCTCTCCGGTCCATTACTTTGTGAAAATGTGGTACAGGAGGTGTTTCGGGAGGTCAAGGTGACTTGGGGGTGCATTTGGGTGGACTTTTAAGGAAAGCTAAAGGGCAATAGATTTCGCACAGTTGGCGCACGGTTTGCCTAAACTGTGCGGCCACACCGCGCAAGGTTGGTGTTGGAGGCAGTGGATAATGCACAGTTAGCGCACAGTTTTTCTAACCACGCGGACTAACTGTGCGAGAAGTATTTAGCGAGGAAGAAGCTAATGCACGGTTTATTAAACCGTGCGGACTAACCGTGCGAGCACTTAAAGTTAGATCCTAAAATTGTGGATCTGAAATCTTTTGCCTCTAAATGGTTAGTTTAGTTCTCTAAGTGGCCATAACTCAGGATTAACCTTCCCTAGAGGTATAAGAACCTCTCCTAAGCGTTTTGGAGGCGATTCGGAGGCTTCTCTTGGCGAATCGAAGCCGATTTCATAAGGTATGTGATCGTTCTTGCTTGATTTCTTAGATCTACTTAGATCCACTCCTCCTCCTCCTCTCTCTATTTCTTAGATCTACACCCTTTATGGGTATATCTAAGTGTGTAGATGTCGAATATGATGAGCTTTGGTCTTGGTTGTGTTAGGAGAGGAGATCTAAGAAGGATTTGTGGATAATCGACCCGATTCCTTGGGAGTTCTTCGACCATTGTGGTTTTCCTTGAAAACCTTTGAGGTAGGGGATTCGTGGATTCTCTAATTGTTATGTGAAATTGTAGAGTTAGCATGATTTATCCCTTTTGATCATAATGAAATTGACCTAATTAAATACTTGAACCAGATTAAAAGAATTGGTTTGAGCGCATGTTGTTGCTTTGTACCATGTTAACGGTTCGCCTCTTGATTTTCTAGATAGTGTGATGTCTATGCCTTGCTTGTTAGCATGTTGTTCTTGATGAAATTGATAAAGAACATAAAGCCAGAATTAATTAATAATTAATTGGCTAAAGATAAAGAGGCATGTAAATGAATTCGGTTGTTGTTGTTGTGGTTGTTGATCCAAATTGATGTTGATCAAATTTATGCTGATGTATGTAATTAATTCAGTTGGTTGGTAAACCTGAAAACTATTGGTGCTTGTTTTTTGAAGGCTAGATGCCTTGTTAAAGGGCCAAGATCCCAAATTGATGTGATGTTTACTTTCCTACTTCTTGTACTGTGATGTGATCCTGGATGGATGTTGTGATTTGTGGGGGCATGGAGGCCTTGTGGTCGTGGCAGCGGATGACGCCTAGAGTGGCGAGATGCATCAGTTTATGCATGTGGGTGTCAGGGAGGACACCAGGGATGATGGAATGGGATGGATGTGATTGTTGGATGCTTAGTGCTTTGTTTGGTTGTTTACCTGCTTTACTTTTCCCCACTGCTCAAGGCAGCTGGTCTTGCTTACCCATCTTCCGAAAGAGGCGAAGACACAGGGGGTATGACACGTGCTTTCCGTGTTTAACCTCTCAAGGGAGAATGGGTCTACTCTCTTGCTATAGGCGGAAAAGACTCGACGGGTAGTACATCTACTCACCGTGTTGATCCCCCTGTGTTTAGTAGCATATTATGCTTTTCTAGAATGCTTAGAAATATAGGAAAGTAATTCTGTAATGAATGTTTGAATAAATGATTCTAACCCATTGGGTTGGAGTTTGTTGAAACTTAATGATGAGGTTGAGAAATTTTGATGGGATAGTGGTTTTTGGATGTGATGTTAATGGAAATTAATGTGGAATTGTTCATGGTTAATTAATGTTTGAATAATTAATTAACGTACAGTGGAATTGATAAAAAGTAAATGAAGTAATCTAATAAATCCCTTTAAATGGTTGTGTGCTTATAGGATACCAAGTCTTAGAAGTGGAAGCCCGGAGTCTGAGAGACGTTAGCTGCAGTTATGTCTAAGACTAGGTTATGCCCATAGTGTGGTTGTGAGTTATAATATATTCTGTAATTTTTGTGTTTCGATATGCTACTCCACCCTGTTAGTAAGGGAAACTGGCACCTCGGGGATTCTGAGACCTGGGGGGGGGGTGTTTTCCCCAAAATTCCGATGGGAGGGTGAATGGATGACTACCCCTTTGACCCCGCTCTCTTCTCTTGGTAGATACTAGTGCCATTAGGCACAATGGTTAGTTTTCCCCATATATGTGTGTAGAGGGATATAATGGATTATGGTTATTCACACAAATATATTCTGGATATAGTATCCTATGGACTACTATAGGTGTAACGTGTATAGGCTGTGATGGCTTGAGGATCCTTACTCGGTGTATGTGCTATAATGGCTTGAGGTATAATAACCGACGTATGATACACGTTATGCGAGCTGTGGTGGATCCTATAAACTATCTGAATACTTTTGGTTATGAGGATGGTGTGATGCTTAGCCCAGGTGTCTACGGGCAATCCCTTGTGGTGCACATGGTGCAGATTGTGGAGCTTAGCCCAGTTGTATACGGGCAAGCCTTTGGAGAGAGATGCATAGGACGTATGTCGTTGGGGAAAAGCGGCAAACCAGTGGGGAAGTAGTAGCTGGGTACCCTTGATATTCTTTACTATATGATATTTTCTTGTATGCGTTACTTGGTGAGAGTATCCATGGTGAGGTTGGGAACATAGTATACCTGTTTAGGTGACGAGTTAGTTTCACTTGTTGTTCACTGTGCTTTAGCATGCTTTCTTTACTTTTTCACGAGAGACTTCAGGGAGGATCCTACTGAGTATACTGTTATACTCACCCTACATATATATAAACTATTTTTCAGGTCACTTGGAGCAGGTTGGAGATCAGGCTGGTTACTACTAGCTTGTGGTTGCAGGAGCTATTCGGGCTTGTGGTTGTTGCTGTTTTTACTTTCTTTTGGGTACTTGCAGTTTTTTCCCCTTTCAGTTGTATTACTTTTGCATGGAATTACATATGTGCATTTGGGTTTCTTTTATATTTCAGTTCTGAGTTGGATTTGGTTGGTGTCTATCTTATCTCTCTCTTCCGCATGTGTTCTCTTAGAGGGTAATGCCTCCCATTTGTGTGTTTACTATACCCTCAGTGCTAGTCGCCAACCCAGGGCCTACTGGAGGCGGGACTCGGGGGTCATTATCTCCCTTATCACATTGATGGCCCAGGAGGGGTACACTTTGTGGGGAGGGGGTTGTGACAGAGTGGTATCAGAGGTATGGTTGAGGGATAGGATAGAGATTGGATTTAGGCACAAGTGAGGTTTCATGGGTTGGTGGGCAACAGTGTCATTCCTGTTTAGCAAGTGAGGTAAACACTGGAGACTGGCTAAGATATAGGCATTTAGGTCCCCCTATGATCTGATGTACATACCTTTAAGTTTACAATGGCTACTAAACAGGGTGATACTAGTTAAAGGGTAGATACCTAGGAAAGGTTCATGCATCATTCTTCTTTGTGCCTGTGTTTGAATGGATATACCTTGGGATAGGTTAACCTAAAATGAATAAAAGAAAACAATTAATTAATTAATGTCGAGTCTTCCATATTCCAGGCTTAGGAGATCTAATTGTTTGTTATTTTACAGGTATGGCTCTAGGCCGACGTCCTCGTCAGGTTTGCACAGAAAATGTTCAGCAGGCTGTTCCAGCAGATCACCGTAGGGTAGAGGTTGACGACGATGACACTTAGAGGAAGACACTCCGAGAGTTTCGGCGCCAGAGTTTGCAGAAGTATGAGGGCTCCGTTTCAGACGCAGTAACGGAAGACTGGTTGGAGGAGGTCGATATAGGCTTCAGTTCGATCCATGATTGGAAGGAGCACTGGGTGTCCTTGGTTGTGATGATACTATGTGGAGCAGCAAGGTAGTGGTGGTTCTTGCTCCTTGGGGATCATGAGGAGTCAGCTATCTCATGGGAGGAGTTCCGAGATAGGTTTAGTGTCAAGTTTCTTTCTTCTACTGTGAAGGCGTCTAGTCGCCAGGAGATTCTTACCCTTCAACAAGGGAGCTACAGTGTTCGAGAGTTTGGAATTTGTTTTCAGGAACCTTTTACGATATTCTTCGGACCTGTTACCAGATAAGGAGGCCAGGGTGAGGCATTTCGAGGAGGATTTGCATCCAGAGATCCAGCGTCAAGTCACCCCATTTATGTTAAACACATATCTTGAGGTGATGGAGAGGGAAGAGGTTGTTGGGATGACTTTGTCCAGGACTAAATCATCATGATAGGGGGATCAACATGATTCCTCATGAAGCAAGGCTGTGGTCCGGGGTTCCCGGTTTTCAGGGCAGAAGAGTTTCCATTCAGCCGGGGGTAGGTCCCAGCCCTTCACCTCTCATTTCTCAGGAGGCAGCAACTCTCAGTCCTATTCCAAGGGATCAGGTGCTTGTTTTTCTTGTGGTGGTCGTGGTAATCAGCAGTGGGAGTGCCTGACCTTTCAGAGCAGTCATCATGCATCAGGTGTTACACTCCAGGTTCCTCCGTTGAGGCAGTTTATGCCGAGGCATCAGCAGCCAGTTGCACCAGCTTTAGATCAGAAGAGGGTAGATGGGGTAGGTATAGGACATCCCCATGATGCTCCCCATCATCATAGAGCAGAGCGCAGCTGTGGTGGTGGTCGTCATCAGGGTCAGAGAGGCCATGGAGGTTGTGGTCATCTTCATGCTCAAGCGTTGCTAGCACCAGACGAGCTAGATGTCGTTCGAGTCACCCTTTTCTTGTTTTCTACCTTGGTGTATGCCTTTTTTGACTCAGGAGCGACACAATACTTCATATCACCTACCCTTTTCCATGCTTTGGGACTTGAGGTAGAGAGGCTTCCAGTGACCTTGGTGTTGACTACGCCAGTTGGAGGTCAAGCTGACTTGTTTGAAGTATGTAGAGACTGTGAGCTAGTGTTGGGGCAACAATGCTCTTGGGGAGATTTCCTATGTTTACAAATACAACCATATGATGTCATCCTCAGCATGTATTGGTTGTATTCAGTGCAGGATATCATGGATTGATTTAGGAAGAATGTCGTTTTCCTTGGTACGGATGGAGAACAAGTGGTGTTTTTTGGTGAGCGAGATCCTCAGATGGGTCATAGGCGTGTCCCATTCTTATCATCCATGGCGGTTGAGATGATGCTAAGTTTTTCAGAGGTTTGGTAGTTGGCGTTTCCTAGGGTTGTAGAGGAGTACCCTGATGTCTTTCCAGAGGAGGTTGTAGCATTACCCCCTCGACGAGAGATCGAGTTTGGGATCGAGCTACAACCAGGAGCATCTCCTATCTCTATGTTTTCATATAGGGTGACCCCTTATGAGTTACGAGAGCTACGTATACAGCTTGATGGTCTATTGCAGTGCAGTTTTGTTCGACCAAGTGTGTCACCATGGGGTGCACTAGTTCTGTTCGTAAAGAAGGCCGCCGACAATTTGCAGTTGTGTGTTGATTATCGTCGCTTAAAAAAAGTGACAATAAAGAATCGCTATCCTCTTCCGCGGATCGATGACTTATTCGATCAACTGAAGGGTGAAAGTTGGTTCTCAAAGATCGAATTGCGGTCAGGATATCATCATATACGTGTGAAGGATGAGGATATCCCAAAGATTGCTTTCCATTGTCATCATGGGAATTATGAGTTCGTTTTAATTCCATTTGGTGTGAAGAATGCTCAAGATGTATTCATGGTATTGATGAATGTTGTGTTCCGTGAGTTCCTGGACAAGTTCATGGTAGTTTTCATCGACGACATCCTTGTGTACTCCACATTTGAAGAGGAGAATTCAGAGCATCTACGAGCTGTCTTGGGAGTCCTTCGTCGACATCAGCTGTTCGGGAAGTTGTTGAAATGTGAGTTTTGGGATCGAGAAGTCTGTTTCTTGGGGCATGTTGTGTCCCAAAAAGGAGTAGCTTTGTATCCATCGAAGATAGAAGCAGTTGTGTCTTGGGCAACCCCCAAGATAGTTTCAGAGGTGCGAAGTTTCCTTGGTCTCGCAGGATACTACAGGAGGTTTGTAGCCAATTTATCCCAAGTTTCAACTCCTCTGACAACTTTGACCAGGAAATATTAGGATTTCATATAGAATGATCAGTGTCACGTAGCTTTCGATTATCTAAAAGAGAAGTTAGTAAGTGATCCAGTGCTATGTCTTCCAGCTGAGGGAGTTCAGTTTAATTTTTTCTACGATGCTTCACATCTGGGGTTATATTGTGTCCTCATGTAGTAGAGGTCAGCTGTTTCTTATGGGTCTTGACAGTTGCTTCCCCATGAACGCAACTATTCCACCCATGATCTTGAGTTGGCAGCTGGGGTGTTTGCTCTGAAGTTTTGAAGACATTACCTCATTGGTGAACGCTTTTTGGTTTTCACTGATCATAAGAGTTTGAGGTATGTTTTCTCCCAGCGTGACTTGAACTTACGACAGCATCGGTGGATTTAGTTATTATAGGAATACGACTTTGAAATATCGTATACACCTGGAAAAGGGAATGTTGTAGTTGATGCGCTGAGCCGAAAGTCACGTAGTGATGATGTGCATGAATCCGATGATTCCTGGAGAGTAATGTAAGAACTGTCAGCATTACATCTTGATATGGGAGAAGTTGGGGGTAGATGTTGTCTTTTTCAGATGACGGTACAATCATCCCTGATACAGAAGGTGGAAGAGTCCCAGTTGGGGGATCTTGATGTGGAGGTCTGGAGAGGCCAAGTTGTTTGTGGTGTGGCCCCTGATGGTTGGTCAGAGGACGAACAACACCGAGTGTTGTATCATGGAAGGATTTTTTTCCCTTGGTGATGCGTGATATGGTTCTCATAGAGTTTCACAGTTCTCCTTTAGCAGTACATCCTGGCGTGAAAAAGATGTACTGATCCTCGAGGAGTCAGTTTTGGTGGCCTGGGCTGAAGCGTGCGGTTGCGGAGTTTGTGTCTCGATGTTTAGTCTGCCAGAAGGTGAAGGCCAAACACCGTGTTCCTGGTGGTCTTCTCCAGCCATTAGATATTCCTCAGTGGAAGTGGGAGGACATCTCAATGGACTTTATTACAGGTTTACCTCGAGCTTCGGGAGGACATGATGCTATTTGGGTGGTAGTGGATCGTTTAACAAAATCATCCCACTTTATAGCAATCAAGGAGTCAAGTTCAGCAGAAGTTTTGTCAAGTCAATATCTAGAGGAGGTGTTGAGACTTCATGGAGTCCCTAGGATGATCATTTCTGATCGAGATCCTCATTTTACCTCTAGAGGGTGGAGAGGTCTCCAACATGATTTCGGTTCTTAACTATGCCTTATCACTACTTTTCATCCTCAAACAGATGGTTAGATAGAGCGAACTATCCAGACTCTTGAAGATATGTTATGATCTTGTGTTCTCGATTTTGAAGGATCATGGATGAGGCACTTACCCTTGGTGGAGTTCTCTTGTAATAATAGTTTTCACTCCACCATTGGTATGGCGCCGTTTTAATCCTTGTATGGCCGACCTTACCGTTCTCCATTGTGCTGGACTGGGATCGGAGAGTCAACAATTCTCAGACCGGAACTAGTGCAGAATACATCAGAGATGGTTCAGGTGATTCATGAGAGGATGAAGATAACACAAGTTCGTCAGAAATCATATGCCTATCAAAGAAGGATACCCTTAGAGTTTAATGTTGGGGATCATGTGTTTCTAAAGGTGACTCCCCGTCGTGGGTAGCAAAGGTTTGGTCATGGAAGTAAGCTTTCTCCCTGGTTTGTTGGGCCTTTCGAGGTGTTAGCTCGTGTTGGAGCTGTGGCGTACCGAGTAGCACTTCCCCCTCAGATGTGTCGGATACATGATCTTTTCCATGTATCACAACTCCGTCATTATCTTCATGAAGAATCTCATGTCATCGATTGGGGAGAGATCAATGTCGATGATGATGCAACCTTTGAGGAGCGACCTGTGGAGATCCAAGACCGCAAGGAGAAGGTGTTGCACGGGTGTTCTATTCCTTTAGTTCATGTCTTGTGGTGACACGGTGGCTTGGAGGAGAGTACTTGGGAACGTGAGCCACATATACGTGCTTAGTACCCAGATTTGTTTGATGTTTAACTCTTTTCATGTATCGTTGTAACTTATGTGGTTGTGAAACTTTCATGTTTATGAGATGGCACCCTTTGTTGCTTTGGTGGTTGTTCAGACCCTATTTCTTTTTCTCTTTAAGTGGGTTTTGGATTCTCGAGGATGATAATGTTTTGAGAGGTATCTGATGTAATGGAACAAACCTCTCCAGTCCATTCCTTTGTGAAAATGTGGTACTGGAGGTGTTCCTGGAGGTCAATGTGACTTGGGGGTGCGTTTGGGTGGACTTTTAAGGAAATCTAAAGGGAAATAGCTTTCGCACGGTTGGCGAACCGTTTGCCTAAACCGTGAGGCCAAACCATGCAAGATTGGTGTTGGAGGTAGTGGCTAGTGCACGGTTTGTCTAACCGTGCGGACTAACTGTGTGAGAAGTGTTTGGCGAGGCAGAAGCTAACACATGGTTAGCGCACAGTTTATTCAACCGTGCGGACTAACCATGCAGGCACTTAAAGTCAGATCCTAAAATTGTGGATCTGAACTCTTTTGCCTCTAAATGGTTCATTTAAGCCTCTAAGTGGCCATAACTTGGGATTACCCTTCCTTGGAGGTAGAAGAACCTCTCCCAAGTGTTTTGGAGGCGATCCAGAGGCTTCTCTTGGCGAATCAAAGCCGGTTTCTTGAGGTATGTGATCATTCTTGCTTGATTTCTTAGATCTACTTAGATCTACTCCTCCTCTTCTCTCGGTTTCTTAGATCTATGACCGTTATGGGTAGATCTAAGTGTGTGGATGTAGAATATGATGATCTTTGGTCTTGGTTGTGTTAGGAGAGGAGATCTAAGGAGGATTCGTGGATAATTGACCCGGTTCCTTGGGCGTTCTTCGACCGTTGTGGTTTTCCTCGAAAACCTTTGAGGTAGGGGATTCATGGATTCTCTAATTGTTATGTGCACTTGTAGAGTTAGCATGATTTATACCTTTGGATCACAATGAAATTGACCTAATTAAATACTTGAACCGGATTAAAAGAATTGGTTTGAGCGCATGTTGTTGCTTTGTACCATGTTAACGGTTCGCCTCTTGAATTTCAAGATAGTGTGATGTCTATGCATTGCTTGTTAGCATGTTGTTCTTGATGAAATTAATAAAGAACGTAAATCCATAATTAATTGATAATTAATTGGCTAAAGATAAAGAGGCATGTAAAATAATTCAGTTGTTGTTTTTTGTGGTTTTTGATCCAAATTGATGTTGATCAAATTGATGCCGATGTATGTGATTAATTCAGTTGGTTGGTAAACCTGAAAACTGTTGGTGCTTGTTATTTGAAGGATAGATGCCTTGTTAAAGGGACAAGATCCCAAATTGATGTGATGTTTAATTCCTACTGTTTGTGCTGTGATGTGATCTTGGATGGATGTTGTGATTTGTGGGGGCATGGAGGCCTTGTGGTTGTGGCAGCGGATGACACCTAGAGTGGCGAGATGCATCGGTTTATGCATGTGGGTGTCAGGAGGGACACCAGGGATGATGGAGTGGCGAGATGCATCGGTTTATGCATGTGGGTGTTAGGGAGGACACCAGGGATGATGGAATGGGATGGATGTGATTGTTGGATGCTTGGTGCTTTGTTTGGTTGTTTACCTGCTTTAATTTTCCCCACTGCTCAAGGCATCTGGTCTTGCTTACCCATCTTCCGAAAGAGGCGAAGACACGCAGGGTATGCCACGTGCTTTCCGTGTTTAGCCTCTCAAGGGAGAATGGGTCTACGCTCTTGCTATAGGCGACAAAGACTTGATGGGTAGTACATATACTCACCATGTTGAGCCCCTTGTGTTTAATAACATAGGATGATTTTCTAGAATGTCTGGGAATATGGGAAAGTAATTCTGTAATGAATGTTTGAATAAATGATGTTAACCCATGGGGTTGGAGTTTTTTGAAACTTAATGATTAGGTTGAGAACTTTTGAAGGGACAATGATTTTTGTATGTGATGTTAAAGGAACTTAATGTTGAATTGTTCATGGTTAATTAATGTTTGAAGAATTAATTAACATACAGTGGAATTGATAAAATGGAAATGAAGTAATCTAATAAATCCTTTTAAATGGTTGTGTGCTTATAGGATACCAGGTCTTAGAAGTGGCAGCCCGGAGTCCAAGAGACGTTAGCTACAGTTGTGTCTAAGACTAGGTTATGCCCATAGTGTGGTTGTGAGTTATATTATATTTTATAATTTTTGTGTTTCGATACGCTACTCCACCCTGTCAGTAAGGGAAACTAGTACTCCAGGGATTCTGAGCCCTAGGGGGGTGTTTTCCACAACATTCCGATGGGAGGGTGAATGGATGACTACCCCCTTTGACCCTGCTCTCTTCTCTTGGTAGACACTAGTGCCATTAGGCAAAATGGTTAGTTTTCCCCATATATGTGTGTAGAGGGCTGTAATGGATTGTGGTTATTCATACACATATATTATGGATATAGTATCCTATGGACTACTATAGGTGTAATGTGTATAGGCTGTGATGGTTTGAGGATCCTTACTCGGTGTATGGGCTATAATGGATTGAGGTATAATACCCGACATATGATACACATTATGCGAGCTATGGTGGCTCCCGGAAACTACCTAGATACTTTTGGTTGTGAGGATGGTGTGGTGCTTAGCCCAGGTGTCTGCGGGCAAGCCTTTATGGTGCACGTGGTGCTGATTATGAAGCTTAGCCCAGGTGTATACGGGCAAGCCTTTGGATAGAGATGCACATGACGTATTTCGTTGGGGAAAAGTGGAAAACCAGTGGGGAATTAGTAGCGGGGTACCCTTGATATTATTTAATATATGATATTTTCTTGTATGTGTTACTTGGTGAGAGTAGCCATGGTGATGTTGGGAACATAGTATACCTATTTAGGTGACGAGTTAGTTTCACTTGTTGTTCACTGTGCTTTAGCATGCTTTCTTTACTTTTGCACGAGAGGCTTCAGGGAGGATCCTACTGAGTATATTGTTACACTCACCCTACATATATATAAACTGTTTTTCAGGTCACTTGGAGCAGGTTGGAGATCAGGCTGGTTACTACTAGCTTGTGGTTGCAAGAGCTGTTCGGGCTTGTGGTCGCTGCTGTTTTTACTTTCTTTTGGGTACTTGCATTTTTTCCCCTTTCAGTTGTAGTACTTTTGCATGGCATTAAATATGTGCATTTGGGTTTATTTTATATTTCAGTTCTGAGTTGGAGTTGGTTGGTGTCTATATTATCTCTCTCTTCTGCATGTGTTCTCTTAGAAGATAATGCCTCCCATTTGTGTGTTTACTATACCCTCGGTGCTAGTCGCCAACCCGGGGCCTACTGGAGGCGGGACTTGGGGGTCATTATCTCCCTTTTCACATTGCCGACCCAGGAGGGGTACACTTTGTGGGGAGGGGTTTGTGACATTACTGATTCAATGTCATTGTATTGATGATTTACCAAATGGAATATTGATATTTAAATACTGTTTTTGATGTTATATTTGTTTTATATAGGTATTATTTTGATTTTATATAATGTTAAAGGGAATATTATGAGTTTATGCTACTAAGGGGAATATTTTTCCATGTTGAGTTTACTAATTCTTATTTTCTGCATTTATTTTCTTAATGATAGAATCTATACTATTGATGAGATGTAGGTTTATTAAGTGGATTTGATGTTTTTTTACATTATTAGAGTGTTTTCAAGGGTAAGTGTTTGAAAAGTTATATTTGTTTGGTGACTTGTTTTTAAGGTGGGTGAATTATTTGGTTTTGGTTATTACAATGGGTTATTTGGAAGTAGTTTGGGGGATGCCAACAATGTATCACATTTGGATCTTCACTTGTTTGAAGCCACGATATTTTAAAAAATAAACCTCCTCAAAATCATCCCCAAGCTCAATTTCCATTATTTTATATCAAATTTTTTATTCTATTATGTTTCAACATTAATATGAACTTGGATTCAAAATTAACCATGAATTTTCTATGTTCTGATATTTAATATTATTTATAGGAATTTTTATTTTCACATTTGCAGTAAAAAATGTGATCTTAATTGGCATCACTTTCACATTTGTATACATCACATTTACATACAGTATATTTACAATTTTTAAATGGTAGACCAATCCATAAAGGAATTAGAGGAGCTGATGTATTATCATAAAAAACATTTACATAAAAATTGAATTTTCCTAAAATGGTATCCTAATCCATTAAAATTTAAACTAGACTATGAATTAATACAACCTATAAATGATTCAATGCAGTCATTACAATTTAAAAAAACCTGTACATGGTGCGGAGACATCACAATTCAACACAAAAAAATTTTCATCTAATTTTTTTACACTTCCCAACCTCTACCAATGATATTTCAATCTACCTACAAAGTTGAAGTTCCAAATTGGTTGAAAATTCATTTCACAATAGAAAAACTAAATAATTACAACACTTATAGAAAATAATGCTGCTACAAAAATTACATTTTAACCTATTTTTTAGCTGCAACACCAAAATCTGATCTTTCTTGATATGAAATTCCCTTCATACAAAGAAAAATGATATCAGATACCACATTACCATCAGAATAATGCTCTTATAAATGAAATTCATCATAAAATGAAATCATACCATCATCATAGCAGTGGAATTATTCTTATTTTTATTCAATTGCTCCAGTTTTCAGCATCCATTGTCTAAAAATATTTTGATTCTATCCCCCCTTTCTTGTTTTATTTTCTTTTAAAAGAATCCTTTCTTAAAATTGTGTCTGAGCTATCAGAACTAGTAACTCTATACAATGATGTATTTATGGAAGTCAACTCTTTTGAAAAATTACTAAAATTAGATAAGGTAATTTCATAACCTACATCTTTCTCACAAGCCACGGTAATCAACTTCATTCCCATTTGTACTAAATATTTTTAACGTTTTTCTATAATTGATTTTCTATCATCATATTTATAGCCAATAGAGTCCACCTCCCTAAAATTTATTTTTTCAGGTATTGATATCACATCAATCCGATCATAAATTTTTAAAACATGAAAAAAAGATACTCAACTGACTCAAACTTTTGACAAGAACGTTAAAAAACTTCACTGAAATTATTATATGATACACAAAATAAATCTTCACAACCAAACATTCCAATAACATAAATGGATTGATCTCCAATTTCAATACATGATATCAGAAAACAACCACTAATCATTTTATATTCATGTTGAAATAAATCAAATAACTTAGGTGTATATCTAAGAGAAACTTGGCACATCAATGCATGTTAAGGGTAAATATTATGAGGCAACTTCTCCCGCATCTTAAATTTGGACTTCTTTTTCATGATATAAATTTTTTCCAACAATCTCTCAAAATGATTAAAGAAATAAACAACACTTAAATTTTGATGAACACAATCTTTAATAAATCCATTAAAACTCACTTAATTGACTATTGTGAATAGCTAATGTTAAAGTATATTTCAAAAATCAATGCGCCCACTTTTCTTACAACATGAATACATCATATATAAAATACAATTTCCCATCCCCATATTCTTATCTAAGGGAATTCCACTCCTAATCAAATTGATGTGCATCATGTTATTGAAACATACAAATCTTAAATATAGTTAGAAAAATAGATCCATATTTTATCCAATTACCTAAATGTTTAATGCCATTTTGCATCAAATTCAACGAAAAAAGGCAATGTAGATTTCCCACTAAAAATTCAAAAATGGATTTTCCATTGTCGCATCTTGATTAGTAAATATATTTTGAGGTCGCTTCATGTGGTGAACCTATAATGTTTTTTGAAACAATCAAGAAAATGATGTCATGGTTTCATCATATAACAAATCCACCCCAAAAATGAAAATCTACCGATGATGATTGAACTATAAAAAGACACCTAAGGTCCTGTACTCTTTATTATTTCCAAAAGTGGTGTAAAAAACAACAACAAATCCAAAAAACTCAAAATATGTCTTCATTTTTGGATTAGACCAGAAAATATTACTAATTTTTCTATTCACATCAAACTACATAGTATACACAAATGATGGATTTTTCTGACTTTGTCTTTTTGGGTACTCTAACATGAAACATGAATCACCATGAACTAATTACCTTTCTTGTCTAGACTTTAAAAAATTCAAATGATCAACATGTGTGTACCTAATAACATCTTTACCCCTTATAATAGCTACCGTTAAGGAGAAGAAATCATTTGGTTTAATACCTACTGAAACATTCACATCTAACTCAGTTACTTGTGCTTCTGTTATTTTTCTTTGGGACCCCATTCTAGAAAGACAAACTGTACGTGTCGCTACTTGAGAAAATTTCACCATGTTATCACATTTGTCAACCTTCCCATGACCTTCTTTGGTACATGCATAAAGGATCTATATGATAATTGATTTACCATTTCTCATTTCATTCATGTATTTTCTACATACATTGAACCCATTTACCCCCCATACATGACATAAAAACATTGTGCATCATCAAGTGATTTGAATGTCATCCCTACAACTGGTTTAATAGAAGTTTCTACAACATCAACATCATTAGCATTGGAACAACCTGCTAAAGAAAAATTTAAGTTCAAGCAAAGTACATTAATTTTATAATATAATTTAATACGTTTAAAAATCTATAAACTATATGAATAAAGATGTACCTAAAAATTATATAATTAGGAAAATAATTATTTAAAAATATATGAAATATAATTATATTTTTGAAATTAGAAATAAAAAAATTTATATGACATATTAAATATATTTTCCATTAGAAGTTACAGACTACAAAAAAACTATATATTTCTAAAACTAAGGAATATATTAATAAAAATTAAACTTTAATATATATATTATTATGAAATACTTAATTTTTATAAATTTGATTTAATTTAACATTTGAAAATGTATAAACAATTTGAAAAAAGATGAAAATAAAAATTACAAAATTGGGAAAATAATACAAGAGGAACTTTTTATAAATATATATATTTTTAAATACAACTATAAAAAATATGAATTGAAATTGTTACATAATTTTTATAAAAATGATTTAATTTATCATTTTAAATTGTATAAACAATTTAAAATTGAATTTGTTTTCCACTAGAAAGTCCACTAGAAGAACCAGTGGAACTTACAGAATAAAAAAACTGTATATTTATTTCAGTAAAACATCCACTAAAAAATTTAGTATACGGTCTTGGATATAAAATAATTCCAAATTTACCACAAAAGTAATAGTAAAAAAACTTCAAATATAATCTCTAATATCGTCACATCGACTGAAAAATTCAACATATGGTCATGGATAGAAACTAATTCTAGATTTACCAAAAAAATAATAGTAAAAAAACTTCAAATATAATCTGAAATACCTTCATTAGTATCCATTATAAGAAGAAGAAAAAATGAAAACTCAAAAATGAAGCAGACTAAAGGCTACTGCCCACCACAATGGTAAAACTCAAAAAAAATCACATGCATTTGACACTGCACTCCCACGACTCTGATGATTCATATTGTGATGATTCGTGCTGTAGAAAAAATGACATGCATTCCACACTACACTCCAGTGACTCCATAGATCTATATTGTGACAACCTAGTGAAATCTAATGAATATGAAAAATCTTTCCACACAATACCACAATATCTTATACCTTTCCCGGTGAAACCCATTGAAAATGCCAAACCGTGCCACACAATTGGGTATAGAGTTGTGTTTTCTCATCTCCTACTATGTAATCACACTATCCATCAAAACTCACCTGATGAAACCTAGTGAAAATGTCAAATCCTACAGTACAATCTTGTAATCCTTCAGATCTCACCCAACGAAGCCCAATGAAAATGTCAAATCCCTACTGTGCGGTCCCTCATTTCATGTGCCAAATTTCCCATGATATGAAAATTCCATCTAATACCCTATAGTAAATCACCTAAACATGATACTTCCACATATAAAATGAACACATGTTAAGATCGCAACACATCACTAGAGAATCCTATAATAGAGGGAACATGAGAAAATAAAATGTGAGGTAGTAGTGCTAAAAGTAAATGATTTATATCAAATTAGGGTTAATGATTAATTTTCATTGATGTTGACATGTGCTAATGGGTGTTACTCTCTTAGCTGTATAATTATTGAAAAAAATAATTTTTATAGACAAAAAATAAATGAGATTTACTTTTTGGAAATGCTGGTACTTTATTATATTACTTTGAAAAACAAAGTAGGAGAAACCCCTCTTTTTTTATGGTGTAAAATTTGGAATTGGGGAAAAAATAACCAAAATATTCTTGGATGATCCAAGAATGATTAAGGATTATGTGAATTTTGGAGATGTGGTTGTTTTTTACCCAAATGTTTGAAAAAATATAGAATTTATTCGTGTGGTTATTTTGTAGGATTTAATCATTATATTATATTTTCATATTTGATGAAACATTGATATATGATGAGACTTAATATTATTTTTCTTAGTTATTTTCACCAATTCATATATGTGGATGATAGAAAGAAACTTGTTATAATTTTTACAAATCAGGATATAAGAATGGAAAATTCCATATATGAGGTTATCCTAGAAACAAGTAATGCTTTGTGTGTGTGGAATTTAATGAAAAAATGAATTAAACACCATGGTAGTTGGATGAAAGAGGGGTCAAGTTTTATATAAATGTTCAAAAGGTACATGTATCAATATACCAATGAATATTTTGAAGAATATCAAGGATCATTTTGGAAAATATATTTACAAGGTAAATAAACATAGTTGGATAATAAGTATGTGTTAAAATAGAAGTGGGATTATTTTTTTTTGAAGAAAACACTGATGTTGGGTATACATAGCCCACAAATAATTGAATGTTTTAATGTATTTTGAAGGGTTATATTCATCGTAGGTTGAATGTTATGAAATATTTTACACAATTAGAACAAGTATTAGAGAATAATAAGTTTCTAGAAATAAAGGAAGAATTTGATGGTAAGGAAAAATTACCAATTAATTTTTTTCAATATTAGTCAATAATATTTCAAGAAGCTATGGTATAAATTATAAAGATTTTTTTTGCACTTTCAAAAAGAATATTAATTAGTTAGGGATGTTTATATGAAATAATTTGATGAGAGTTGTAGTCCAAGATGACATGTCACGAGAATGAGAGATAAGAATGGATTCTATGTTGTGTTCACAATGAACATGATCGGTTAGAGGTTCCAAAATGTGGATTTTTCCATGTCATAAAATTTTCAAGGTTTTAGATCTAATTGATGTGAGAACTATACATGATGTACATTTTTTGAGAAGATGAACTCCAAATACTTGTATGACATCATTTGATGAATGTAATTTAAAGAAGGATTTGATTGAAAGTTTTGAAATTGAATATGAATCATTTAATGGGATTACTAGAATAACCATAAATATTATGTAACACCCCAAGCTTCCACGGTATGTTTCCCTTTGAATAATGCAATAGCTTGCGTTGTACGCAACTTGGAGTTTTAGCACACCACGACCAATCAAACTAGCCGTTATGAATAGTAATACCCACTTTTTGAAATTTTATAAATTTTATTTTTTAAAATGGAATTCATTTTTGGATTTTGAATATCAAAATTATCTTAGAGTGAATTTTTGGTATTTTTCTGAAAACTTTTGATTTTTGATGAATAGTGAAAAAAACTGCGTTATTGTTTGAAACCGAATTTTTATTTAAATAATTAGTTATTTTATTTAAATTTATATTAAGTAAAAATAGATAAAAAATACCTATATTAGTTTAATTCAATTCATTGGAGTCATTTTATAATAAAATTAGATGTATAAAATTTTATTGAATTTTTTAACGTCTTTTACCCACCTTCTAGGCACGTTAGCAAATTTGCATAAAACGTAATTTTACCACTTCTGTGAATTGAATTCCAAAAATACTAGAGAAAATATTGATATTAGTAAGTAAAATTTGGTTCAATATGATGAAAATAATTTTTGGTGAATAGTAACTTTTGACTTTTATTTACCACGGTTAAAAGTAAATAGGGTAATTAAAGGTAAAAATTATATTATAATTACCCTAAAACATGTCCTAATTCTATTGTAAAAGTGTATTTCGACCAAAATAAACCTCAAGAAAAAAATATGATCCTTTTTACCCACTTGGATTATATTAGGTCATTTATTATTATTTTATTTAAAGAAGAGTTAAAAGTGTTAAATTCAAAGTTTAATAACTAAAACATTTTTAATATAGGGTTATGCATAAGATAAATTCGACTATAAATATTCATTATAAAGATAAAATAATTTCATACACAATGGTATTTTATTTATAATTTTTATACATTAAATAATTAAATTTATTTATGATACAATGATGATGCAGTAATTACCTTATTAATGAAAGATTAAAATAATTGATATTATAAATATTAAAATAAATGAAAATTGATACTTTTGATGCATTATAAGAATTTTATAGGTTAATATAATATTTTAGGGTTTATTAAATGATTTTTTTTGAAGTAATCATGCTTTTATGACTTAAAAAAAAACAAAATACCAAATAGTGTCAAAATTAACCTAAATGAGTTTTTAAAACAAATACTATATTATTAAATGATATAATATTCCTAAAAATATGAGTCTTGGCCAAAGGACTTAGTTAAGGTTAGATATATTAATAGTGAACCACTTGGGGTTCACTTGTATTTTTATAGTAAATTTATTAACTATTTATTATAATTATACAAGAATACATGGTAAAAGTTAAACTATTTAACTAAGAGTTAAATTTAAAAGATAAGGTTAATATAGTGACCCAAACCTATCTAAAACCTATTTGTTTATATGATTTCAACCCATAACTACATTATCCTTGAAATTAATCATTTTGGAGCCATTATAAACAGAATATGATTGTATAATAAAATAATATATCAAACTTTTCCTAAAGTGACCCTCACTTCTCTTATAAAAGGGCACTTTCCCTTATCTCAAAATCACACCTCCAAAGCCATTTGGCTCAACCAAACCCTGATAAAATATCCTCCCAAATACCCTAAATTCTACCTATAGGACTTAATTTGATCATAAAGCCAACCTAAATATCCATTTTGATCAACTCAAAAGGAATTACCCAAAGAAGAGGTAATTATTTCACCACCTCTTTCAAGTTCTTTTCTTCTTCCACTTCCTATTTATTTGTTATTACCATAAAAAAATATTTACTCTAGTACCTTATTCATAATATGATGTTATTATACATACGGTATGACCATATTCATTATTCTATCCATCCTATGAATGAAAAAGTCACCGTACGTGCGTACATACGACTTACCGTCTCCACGTCGTGGTGTAGTTGTTATTCAACACTTAATTATTTGGATGGGTATAATAATGATGTATAATTGACATAAATAATAAATATATCATGTTAATTATTCTGTATATATGATATAAAATTCAATTATATACAATTTTACCTTCAATTGAATGATATTGTCGCTCGTGCGTATGTACGGATTACCGTCTCCATGAACGCGATGAAATCCATTCCCCATCATAACCATTCAAGAATAATTTTCATTTTGTGATTAAAAAAAATGTTTAAAAACTTAATATAATTCTGTATATGAATCAAATAAATCCTATCCATAACAAACATGTCTTACTTAACCAAGCATATAAAGGAAAATGAATCAGTTAACACCCAAAACGATGATACTGCTGAAATATTATTAACAAAGAAATATTAGAAGATCATATATGATATCATATTTATGTATGTGGTTCTTATATAATTTAATAAAAATTATTTAACTATTATACATGAGGTTAAAGTACCCTTGATCAAGGAAAAGTACATGGTAAGGGTTAATTCTACAATCTCTTCATTATCCGAGGTTGTTTATACGTGAGTATATACTGTGACCTCTTTATCATCCACATCTGTGTTTCATAAAAATGTATTTCAAAACATTTTTTACTATTTTTTATACTATGGGTTAAAGTAATTTATACCCTTGTTTTAATTTTTATAAAATTTTTATAAAGGAATCTTTCTGTCGTTTTCTAAACAAGGTCCTTTACGATGTTTTCGACAAAATTAAGGAAAGAATTTTTTTAACTTATATGGAGGGTGAAACTATTTTCTACCATTATAAAATCTTTGAAGCTTCCCTTACAAGATTATAAGAATATTTTCAAAATAAATTTTTTCTTTTATAATTATGTGACTTTTAAATGATTTCAAAAATAGAAAGAGATATTTCTCTCAAATAGTTTTGATTTTATCTATGTCAACATCCTTTGATGGATTTTACACTTGTTTGAAGTTGATTTATTAAGATAAAAATATTCTATATTTTATTGAAGGTTTTGTGATATGTTTGACTGTGGATATGTTATTTTTATACCATTCATGGTTTATGATTAAAGTATTAACATTTCTTATGCTAGTTTTAATACGAATGTTTATGTTATGTTTCAATCTTTTCATATGAGAAATGTATTGGACTTAGTCAGTGACAGGTGGAGCTCGATATATCTCCTAGATGCATCGGTAGGTCTCATGAGACAAACTAGTGTATTGGAATAAGGCCTTGAAAAAATCTTATTTGTAGTCTTGGCACGAGGTCTTGACTATGTGGTTATGAAGTCTGGCATTATGCATTCAATCAGTATGAAATTGGCTATTGATATTGCATGTGATTATTTGAGTAGTAGAATATTCATGTGAATAATTAAATAGAATTATTTGATTTATATTTGTCATATTATTCTGAAGTTTAAGTTTAAAAGGCTTATGTTTTAGTTTTATACATTGCCTTAAATAATTATACTTATTTAATAAAGTTTCCACTATATTGTTATCCTTAGTGAGCATCTGAGATCACCCATTTCTATGTTTTATTTTTCCTAGGATGTGAAGAAGTATTTTATGGTTGACCTGTAGGGATAGGATAAGGGATATAAGTGTGTTAAAATGGGATAAAATGTTGTTGTTGTTTTTATTTCATGATGTAATGTAAAACTTATATATGTATCTAGTACTTCCAAGACTACTATACTAATCGGTTTTTCGAGAATTGATAACCTGTCATCATGCCAATGTTATGTAATAATGCATTGACTCTAGGTAACTGGGGTTGGGGTGTTATAGTTGGTATCAGATAAAGTTTAGTACAAACATTGAAAGCTAGATTTAGGAAAACTCTGATTAGAGAACATTACCCTAAGATAGACTTTTGAGGATTAGTATAGAAGAACTTCCTAGAATTTTGGTAATGTAGAGATTTTTTGTATTTTCCAAGCAATACATCCCTTTCTGGATACGATCAGGTAGAGGAGGCTCTGGTACATATGTACCTAGGAGTGAAAAACCTGACAAGGAGTTTCGGACTTGACCCGGGGTATCCTGGTACATGAAAACGGGCCTTGCTTCACTCTTGGTTACGACTCTCCTGGGGGATATGCTTAGGATAATTCACATTTTATTTACAAACAATTACGAAGGATTTATAAGTATATACCTCCTCAAAGAATACATTTTTATCATTATGGATTATATCTATAAACTGTTCAATTTATGTTAAGTGTTTTACAAGTTTGGAATTATGTATTGCGATTCATAAACTAATCTACTGTATGCTATTGTTTAGAAATGACACCTAGTGGAAGGAATGGAAACTGTATCAATTCATGTAATACATGTAGGGGTTTTCCTCCTAATCAAGATAATTATAGTGGAGTTGGTGATACAATTGGTGCTGATCATCTTATCACCATACTTGGAAAACTCACTCAGGTTATGAATAATAACCTTACCCATATGGAGCACCCTAATCCACAACAAGAAGGATCAATGTTAGGCCATTTCATGAGGCAAAAACCACAAACATTCAATGGTACTACAAATCCATTTGTATCCAAGCAATGGATACGTTTCTCAGAGAAAATATTTCATTCTTTGGGGAGTAGCGAAAGGGAAAAAGTTTTCATGGTAGTTTATCACCTCACAAGAGATGTAGGTCAATGGTGGTCATTAATTCAAAATAAAAAGGAGGATGAAAAAGTAAAAAATATGAAATGGAGGGAGTTTAAATATATTTCCTTAGAAAAATACGTTCCTCATGACCATCGATCAAATATGGAAAGACAATTTCTGAGTCTGAGGCAAAAAGAGGATGAGAATGTCGCAAATTATGAGGCTAACTTTACAAGGTTAGAAAGACATGTTGTAGATTATATATGTAACCCAAGGAGTAATATTGATTACTTCTTTGATGGGTTAAAACCATTTCTCTATCGAGTATTAGTCTTACAATCCTTCTCATCGTATGAAGATATTGTCTCATGTTCTATCAAGACAGAAAATGAATTCTCTAAGTCTTACGACTTTAAAGAAAAGAAAGAGAAGAATTGATCTGCTGAAAACTCTGGAAATGGAAATAAGGGGAAGAAGGGAAAAATTGAATATCCATCCTGTGGTAAATACGGGAAGAAACACCCTAATACTTTCCTGAAGGGAATGAGTGTCTGTTAAAAGTGTGGTGAAAAAGGCCACCAAGATCGTGATTAAAAGGGAAAGAAAGAGGATATTAATGTTTAATTCTACAATTATAGATAAATGAGGAATTATGAAAATGGATGTCCTAAGCTCCATGGAAACTTACCTCAAAAAAGGACAAGGGAGAAATGCCAAGCTTATGCAATCACTACTACTGAGGTTGAAGCTCCTAAAGACATGGTGGTAGGTAATTTAATGATTTCCTCAAGTTTACCCAATATTTTATTTGATTCTGGATCATCGTATTATTTCATATCTTCCCTGTTTTCTAAAAAAATTATATATTTCCAATTTGATTTAACAAGGGATTTTTCAGTCAAAACCCCTAAGAAAAGTATCATTGTAACAAAGTTTTGTGAATCAGTTCCCATTAGGGCATATAAATGTTATTTATCTACTGATCTCATCATCATACCCATGATTTAATTTGATATAATCCTTGGTATGGATTGGCTTTCAAAACATGATGCAAAAATTTATTATAAAAATAAGGAGGTTACAATTTTATACGATGATAAGGAGTACCTTATCTTTAGAGCAGAAATTTCACCACCTGATTCTTATCTAGATCCACCGCCAATATCTATACTAAATTCAATTATTAGGTAGGAAGAGAATTAAATAACTATGGGTGAGGAAAATAATGTTCAAATAGAGGATGTAACTATTGTGCAAAAATATGTTGATGTGTTTCCAAAGGATTTACCTGGACATCCTCCATAACGAGAAATTGAGTTTTCCATTGATTTAATTCCTAGTTCAAGGCCCATATCAAATACCCCTTATAGAATGGCCACTGTTGAATTAGTAGAACTAAAGAAAAAACTAGAGGAATTGAGTAATAAAGGATTTATTTTCCCAAGTGTTTCTCCATGGGGATCCTCTGTTATTTTTGTTAAGAAGAAATATGGATCTATGAGGTTGTGCATTGACTACCGGGAGATAAATTATATAACAATAAAGAATAAGTATCCCCTACCTCTCATTGATGATTTATTCGATCAAATTCACGGAGCTAAATATTTTTCAAAGATTGACCTTTGATATGGATATCATCAGTTGTGTGTGAAGAAGGAAGACATTCCGAAAACAACATTTCAAACCAGGTACAGGCATTACGAGTTTATAGTAATGCCTTTTGGACTGACTAATGCACCCTCTGTTTTATTGGATCTAATGAATAGAGTTTTTAGGGAATATCTTGATGACTTTGTAGTGGTATTTATTGATGATATCTTGGTATACTTCAAAAGCTATGAAGATCATGAAAATCAATTACGCATTATTCTAAATACTCTTAGAAGAAATGAATTATATGGGAAGTTTAGAAAGTGTGAATTCTTGCTTCAGGAGATTTATTTTCTTAGCCATATTGTCTCTAAGGATGAAATCACTGCTGATCTATCAAAGACCAAGGCAATCCAAGAATGGATAGCACCAATGAGTATAACTGAGATATGTAGTTTTATTGGTTTAGCAGGTTATTATT
This sequence comes from Viscum album, assembly GCA_963277665.1. Classification (NCBI taxonomy): domain Eukaryota; kingdom Viridiplantae; phylum Streptophyta; class Magnoliopsida; order Santalales; family Viscaceae; genus Viscum; species Viscum album. Next base: position 1,896,987,837 of record OY728119.1, read on the forward strand.
GGCGCTCCGTCCATAATTTTTCCCAATTGACTAACCCATTAACCAAGCTCACACGTAAAGGGGTTAAATTTGTTTGGACAAAAGAGTGTGAATAATTTTTTGAATAATTGAATAAAATATTAGTCAATGATCCTATATTGACTCTACCATCAAGGAATGATGGGTTTGTTATTTATAGTGATCCATTAAAGAAAGTACTTGGTTGTGTCCTTATACAGACTGATAGAGTTATTTCCTATGCATCATGACTGCTAAAAATTCATAAACAAAACTATCCCACTCATGATCTTGATTTAGCGACTGTAATCATTGCTTTGAATATATGGAGACACTATCTATATGGTGAAAAATGTGATATTTATACTGACCACAAGAGTTTGAAGTATATTTTCTCACAAAAAGAACTCAACATGAGGCAAAGGAGATGGGTTGAACTACTCAAAGATTATGATTACACTATACACTACCACCCGGGGAAGGAAAATAAGGTGGCAGATGCTTTGAGCTGAAAGGGTCATGGAGTTTTGAACAATATGAGAGTTGAAAGGGACCCTATGTTCATGGATCTAGTAAAGATGGATATGGGAATAATCATGGAAGGTGAAACATCAATAATTTTTCAAATGGTTTCCAAACCATATTTACTAGAAAGGATAAAAAGTTCTCAGACTGATGATGAGTAGTTTAAAAAGAAAATTAAAGCTGTGAATGATGAGAGATTGATTGACTTCGTATATGAATATGGAATTTGGAAATTTGGGAAGAGACTTTGTGTTCCTGATATAACTGATTTAAAAAAGGAATTGTTGGATGATACTCATAGCTACAATTTCTCTATAAATCCTGGTATCACTAAGATGCATAGAGATTTGAAGGAACAATTTTGGTGGGACAACATGAAGAGAGAGATTGCTGATTATGTGTCAAGATGTATGGTTTTTCAACAAGTGAAAGTTGGAAGAAAAATTCCTAGAGGAGTCATGCAACCTCTTCCCATACCTGAGTGTAAATGGGATGATATTACAATGGACTTTGTCATGGGACTACCAAAGAATCCTAGAAGGAATGATGCAATATGGGTCATTGTTGATCGTCTTACCAAGTCATCACATTTTCTTTCTATAAAGAGAAGATTTACCACTTGAAAGTCTAACAAGACTATATATTAATGAAGTTTTAAGACTTCATGGAGTACCCCTATCGATTGTTTCTGACTACAATCCCTGTTTTACATAAAGATTCTAGAAAAGTCTTCAGAAGGCCTTGGATATTGAACTTAGTTTGAGCACTACCTACCACCCTCAAACTGATGGAAAATTAGAACAGAATATTAAAACCTTAGAATACATGTTGAGATCTTTCTCACTTGGCTTTCAGGGTATGTGGGATTAACATTTACCTCTAGTAGAATTTTCCTATAACAATAGCTTCCATTAAAATATTCAGATGACACCATATGAAGTGTTATATGGAAAGATATTTTGCACACCAACTTGTTGGGATGATGTTGGTGAAATAAAACTTGTAGGCCCATAACTTGTTGTGGAAACAATGGAAAAGGTGAAGATTATCCAAACTCACATCAAAGCAGCTCAAAGTAGGAAAAAGAGCTATGCCAATAACCGAAGGAAGGATTTGGAATTTCAAGTAGGTGATCATGTTTTCTTGAAGGTATATCCATGGAAGAGTGTAATATATTTCAGTAAGAAGGGTAAATTAAGTCCCAAATACAACGGACCTTTCAAAATTCTTGAACGAATTGAGTCTGTAGCTTACCGTTTAGCAATGCCACCAAGTCTCTCCAAAGATCATGATGTATTCCACATATCACTATTGAGAAAATACATGCCAGACCCAATGCATATACTCACCTATGAAGAAATAGAACTGGAACCAGATCTATCTTATTGTGAAGAGTCTGTCAGAATTCTTGATACCAAAGAACAAGTGTTGAGAAACCAGACAACTCATCTAATAAAATTTCTATGGAGAAATCATAAGATAGAAGAGACAACATGGGAACCCGAGAAACTTATGATGAAGAAACACCCGAATCTTTTTATGAAGAAATGTTTTATAAATTTTAAGGATGAAATTATTTGAAGTAAGAGAGAATGTAACACCCCAAGCTTCCATGATACGTTTCCCTTTGAATAATGTAATAGCTTGAATTGTACGCAACTTAGAGTTTTAGCACACCATGACCAATCAAAATAGCCGTAATGAATAGTAATACCCACTTTTTGAAATTTTATAAATTTTATTTTTCAAAATGGAATTCATTTTTGGATCGGAATATCAAAATTATCTTAGGGTGAATTTTTGGTATTTTTCTGAAAATTTTCAATTTTTGATGAATAGTGAAAAAACACCGCGTTATTGTTTAAAACCGACTTTTTATTTAAATAATTAGTTGTTTTATTTAAATTTATATTAAGTAAAAATAGATATATAATAACTATATTAGTTCAATGCAATTCATTGGAGTTATTGTATAATAAAATTAGATGTATAAAATTTTATTGAATTTTTTAACATCTTTTACCCACCTTCTAGGAACGTTAGCAAATATGAATAAAATGAAAAATTTCCACTTCTATGAATTGAATTTCAAAAATCCAAGAGACATGGTTGATTCAGTAAGTAAAATGTGGCTCAATAAGATGAAAATAATTTTTGGTAAATAATAACTTTTGACTTTTATTTACCACGATTAAAAGTAAATAGGGTAAATAAAGGTAAAAATGATATTATAATTACCCTAAAACATGTAATAATTATATTGGATAAGTGTATTTAGACAAAAATAAACCTTATGAATAAAATATTATCCTTTTTACCCACTTGGATTAGATTAGGTCATTTATTATTATTTTATTTAAAGAAGAGTTAAAAGTGTTAAATTTAAATTTTAATAACTAAACCCTTTTTAATATATGGTTATAAAAAATATAAATTCTACTATAAATATTCATTAGAAATATAAAAATATTTCCTACATAATGGTATTTTATTTATAATTTTTAAACATTAAATAATTAAATTTATTTATGATATGATGATGATGCACTAATTACCTTATTAATGAAAGATTAAAATAATTGATTTTATAAATATTAAAATAAATGTAATTGATAATTTTTATGCATTAGACAAATTTTATAGGTTAATATAAAATTCTAGGGTTTATTCAATGATTTTTTTGAAGTAATCATGCTTTTATTACTTTAACAAAAACAAAATACCAAATAGTGTCAAAATTGACACAAATGAGTTTTTAAAACAAATACTATATTATTAAATGATATAATATTCTTAAAAATATAAGGTTTGGACAAAGGTCTTAGTTAAGGTTAGATATATTAATAATGAACCACTTGGAGTTTTCTTGGCTTTTTATAGTATGTTTATTAACCATTTATTATAATAATACAAGAATACATGGTAAAAGTTAAACTATTTAACTAAGAGATAAATCTAAAAGATAAGGTTAATATGTTGACCCAAACCTATATAAAACCTATTGGTTGAGATTTTTTCGACCCATATCCACATTATCCTCAAAATTAATCATTTTGGAGCCATTATAAACTGAATATGATTGTATAATAAAATAATATTTCAAGCTTTTCCTAAAGTGACTCTCACCTCTCTTATAAAAGGGCACTTCCCCTTCTATCAAAATCACACCTCCAAATAAATTTGGCTCGGCCAAAAACTGATAAAATATCCTCACAAATATCCTCACTTTGACCTAGAGGCCTTACTTTGATCATAAAGACAACCTAAGGATCCCTTTTGATCAACTCAAAAGGAAGCACCCGATGAAGAGGTAATTATTTCACCACATCTTTCAAGTTCTTTTCTTCTTCCACTTCCTCTTTCTTTGTTATTATCATACCAAAATAATAACTACAATACCTTATTAATAGTGTGATGTTATTATAAATATGGTAAAACCAAATTCATTATTCTATCCATCCTATAAATGATAAAGTCACCATACATGCGTATGTACGACTTACCGTCTCCACGTCATGGTGTAGTTGTTATTCAACACTTCATTATTTTTATGGGTATAATAATGATGTATAATTGACATAAATAATAAATATAACATGTTTATTATTCTGTATATATTATATAACATTCAATTATATATGGTTTCACCTTCAATTGAATGATATTGTCGCTTGTGCGTATGTACAGATTACCGTCTTCACGAACGTGATGAAATTCATTCCCCATCATAACCATTCAAGAATAATTTTCATTTTGTGATTAAAAATAATGTTTAATAACTTAATATAATTATGTATATGAATCAAATACATCCTATCCATAAAAAAAATGGCTTACGTAACCAAGCATATAAAGGAAAACAAATCAGTTAACACCCGAAATGATGATACTACTAAAATATTATTAACAAAGGAATATTAGAATATCATATATGATATCATATTTATGTATGTGGTTCTTTTATAATTTAATAATAATGATTTAACCATTATATAGAAGGTTAACTTACCCTAGATCAAGGAAAAGTACAAGGTAAGGGTTAATTCTACAATCTCTTCATTATCCGAGGTTGTTTATAAGTGAGTATCTACTGGGACCTATTTATCATCCACATCCATGTTTCATAAAAATGTATTTCAATTTTTTTTTACTATTTCCTAGACTATGAGTTAAATTAATTTATAACCTTATTTTACTTTTTATAAAATGTTTATAAAGGAATCTTTCCGTCTTTTTTCAAATAAGGTCCTTTACGACCTTTTCAACAAAATTAAGGAAAAAATGTTTTTTAACTTATACGGTGGGTGCGACTATTTTCTGCCGTTATAAAATCTTAGAGGATTAACTTACAAGATTATAATAATATTTTAAAAACAAATGTTTTCTTTTATAATTATGTTACTTTTAAATTATTTCAAAATAGAAATAGATATTTCTCTCAAATATTTTTGATTTCATCTATACCAACATCCTTTGATGGATTTTACACTTGTTTGAAGTTGATTTATTAAGATACAAATCTTCTATATTGTATTGAAGGTTTTTTGATATGTTTGACTATGGATGTGTTATTTTTATACCATTCATGGTTTATGGTTTAAGTATTAGAATTTTGTATGCTAGTTTTAATACAAATGTTTATGTTATATTTCAATCTTTTCATATGAGGAATGAATTAGACTTAGTAAGTGATGGGTGGAGCATGCTATAGCTCCTCGATGCATCGGTAGGTCTAATGAGAAAAACTAGTTTCTTGGCACAAGGCCTTAAAAAAATCTTATTTGTATTCCCAGCACAAGGTCTTGACTATGTGGTTATGAAGTCTAGAATTACGCATTCCATCAATATAAAATTGGCTATTGATATTGCATGTGATTATTCGACTAGTATAATGTCCATGTGAATAATTAAATGGAATTATTTGATTTATATTTGCCATATTATACTAAAGTTTAAGTTTAAAAGGATTATGTTTTAGTCTTATACATTACCTTAAATGTTTATACTTATTTATGAAAGTTTCTGCTATATTGTTATCCTTACTGAGAATCCGAGATCACCCCTTTCTATGTTTTATATTTCCCAAGATGTGAAGAATTATTTTATGGTTGACCTGTAGGGATAGGATAAGGAATATATGCATGTTCAAAGGGGATAAAATTTTGTTGTTGTTTTTATTTCATAATGTAATGTAAAACTCATGTATGTATCTAGTACTTCCAAGGCTACTAAACTAACCGGTCTTTGGAGACTTGATCTCTTGTGATCATTATAATGTTATGTAATAATGCATCGAATCTGGTTAACTTGGGTCGGGGTGTTACATATTATTCTATAAGCTTGTGAATCTGAAGGAGGTTTAACAATAATGACATAAAACATAAAGATATTTTCTACAGAATTGGAGCCCCTTTAGAATGAGAGCATATAAAATGTTGTCAATAACTCTGATAGATCAAAATTAAAATATACTTAATTTAAGAAAGGGATATTTGAAAAGGTGGAGAGCATTTAAAAATCTCTTTGGAGACACCACATAAAAGGAAACAATTATAGTATATAAAAACATTTATTCTTACTAAAATGAAAAAATAACGATCCATTAAAGTTTTGGAAACAATAATCATTTAGAAATATCTAATCATATCATTTAATATAAAATAAAACATGTACATAAAGGGAATAAAAGAACATTACCAAAGATCTATGAGAACCATTAATGAAAAAGAGTTATTGTTACAATAGTTTATTTATGTTTTTGATGATAAAAAATATTAATTTTGATAGGTTTGTGTTTTTATTGTTAATGTGTGTTCTTTTTTAGTTTACATGGAACATTTTAGCATTAGACTTCCAATTAAATAATGGAATATTGAACTACAACCAGACCTTAATGGATCAAAATAATTTCCACAACTCAGGTGAGGTAATAAATTCTCAATTATGATTATAAATGAAGAAAATACATAAAAACATTATCTTAAATAATTATTTTTATTTGTTATTTAATAATATTAATTTTGATATGTTGAAGTTTATTATTGATGTAGGTTCCATTTCAGTTGTAGAATAATATTTCAGTGTTATACTTCCAATTAAAAAACATAATATTGAACTGCAACCAGACTTTAGTGGCCTAAAATAATTTCCATGACTCAATTAAGGTAACAAAATTTTATTTATAACTATTATTGAAGAAAATACATCCAATATTTATCTTAAATAATTATTTTTAGTTAATTTATAACAATATTAATTTTGATATGTTGATGTTTTTTTGTTGATGTATGTTCATTTTCAATTGTCATAAAATATCTCAGCATCATACTTTCAATTACATAATGGAATATTAAACTGCATCCAGACCTTAATGAACTAAATAAATTTCCAAAACTCAATAAAAGAAATGAATTATCATTTATGACTATAACTGAGGAAAAAAATCTAATATATGTCTTAAATAATTATTTTTATTTAATGTTTAATAATATTAATTTTGATATGTTGATATTTTTTATCGTTTTCAGTTCCTTTTTAGTTAATGCATAATATTTTAGTGTTAGAATGTTAATTACAGAATGGAAAATTGAACTATAACCAAACATTAATGTCCCAAAGTAATTTATACTGTCCAACTGAGGAAATATATGCATTTTCATTTCTAACTATAACTAAATAAAATGTATATAATCTATGCATGACACCGCAAAATTTTAGTATATATTTTTCTTTAAATAAATACTCTTTTGAATACCTTATAATACACGAAACTCTGAAACAAAATGCATCAAGAAATATTATAATTAAAAAAGAATAAAAATTCAGTAAAGATAAATATAGGAATTGATTTTGATATTTACATTGTATTATTTTTTTGATTGATGAAATTTAATGATTAGAAAATAAATAACTAATGTGATGTCATTAAAATCATTCAATGTTAAAAATGGATATTTTTAAAAATAAAAAAAATTTATAGTGTTATATAAATTGATCACTTTTAAAATATTTAAATTTATGACCTAATATTTTAACACTCAATTAATAAAAAATTGGTATGAAATAAGATTAAGAAAACATGAAGTTTAAAAGGTCATTTTTCTATAAAATATATTTTTTCTATATATTTAATATTTTTACTTAAAATATATATGTTTTATATAATAATTTTAATTTGAAGAAATTAAATTCATTTTCAAATTCATAATGTCAAAATTTCTTATAGTGATTTTTTTTAGATTTTTAAGAAATAGTTGATTTTTGGGTGAATAATGAAAAATATTTTTTTTAAAAATACTCTCACATTTATGACATCATCATGATATAGAAATGAATTGAAAATGTATTAAAAACTTTTATAGACCAGATATATATTTAATAAGTAAAATAAATCAATTAAAAATATTGTGTTGAATTAAGAAACTCATATTTGACATTTTAGAACCTAAGTGATGATTTATTCTAATAAAAGAAATATTTTCGATCCTTTTCATTAATTAAGTAATTATAAGGTTACATTAAATTTTGGATTGGTTTTAAATTCAAATAACTCTTATTCATTTAATCATAATCCAATTAATTTCATGAGAATCGATTCTATATATGATTCTAGTGTAAATCCATTTTTATGCTTAAAAGGCATTTTTTTTCGAAATAATGTTTTCATTACGTTTTGTGTACTTATATTAAAAGTAATTTTTTCAACCTATAGAAATTAAATATTGTAAAATGGATTCCATATTTTTAAATTAGTGAATTAAAATTATGTATGAAGGTATATTTAATTTTTAGTTATAATGAATAGTTACTTTAGTAAAAGTTTGTCACCATAGTAAGGGTTGAAAGGTTTAACGAGGGAGTTAAAATAAGAGATAAGGATTAAAATATCACTAAAAAGTATTTTAATTTGATTGGATGAGAATATTTTAACCCTAATTTATCCCACATTAAAAAAAATTTACCATTGGTTTCACTTACCCCTGAAAATGACTATATTATTTTAATGTTAAGTTTATTTACAAGGGTGTCACTCCCCTCACTTATAAATGAGAATATCCTCTCCTCAAATATGTACACCCTTTGATCAATTTATCCCAACCAAGATCTAACAAAATCCATTCAAAAAACCTTTATCCATGAAATATAGGTTATGGTTTCTTCAAAAGACCAACCTAAGAAGGATTAAGGAGAGATCCAAAGGAGGCTACCCAAAGAAGAGGTATTCATCTTAACCGATCTTATTCGAGTTTATGTCTTCCTCCAACTCCTCTAAAACATCTTTAAACACATTAACATAATATAATCAGTTTTATTATATGATTAAATATTATTATGTTTCTATAATGACCATTTTTTATCTTCTTTCCATCTAATGGAAAATAAAAACGTCGTTCATGCATACATGCGGACTACCACCTCCATGAAGTGATGTATTTAATTTTTTTTATCACTGCCACACATGGATGGTTATATATATGAATTTAATGAATATATATGATATTTATGACATAATTATGATTTTATAAGGGTATAATATCATCTATTTTCTTTCCCTTCCATCTTTGGAAAATAGAAGTGTCGCTCGTGTCTACCTGCGAACTACCACCTTCAAGAATGATGTATTTAATTATTCATAAACAACTTACATGAATGGTTACAAAAGTTTATTTAATATAAAAATATTATATATATGACATTACTAAAATTTCGGAAGTGATGCAACCATGACCAGGGTGTAAGGATCAAAACTGCTGAATCAAAAGACGCATGAGAAACAAATTAATTAACACCTAAATAGTTGATTTTAACAATGAATTATGAGTAAATGGGTAAAAAGAAATAAAAAATAAATGATATCCATTAAAATAGATATACATATGGATTTTATATAGATGAATAATAAATATTAATTTGTTATACAGGAGGTTGGAATGCATCTTACCATGCATGAATTCAAGGTAATGGTTTATTTTACAATATTTTTTTATTTAGGTTTGTTTATTTTTAAATTTATAATGGGGGAATTATATGATATTTCTCTATTAAAAATAATATATTTTCTATATCTATGGATATTTCTAGGGTTTTCAAGTATTCATTCATAAGTTCCCAGATCAGTGTGAGATCACTGAGAGGGGGAATGGGTGAATCAGTGATCTCTTTTTATTTTTACAAATTGTTTCTTTTAAATTAAACCTCTATGGATGGTTAAATACCCGATACTCTATTATTGTGATTATCATCCTTACCTAAAATAATTCTATAAATATAGAGGCATATAAAACAAGGATTTATAATGTTCAGTACAAAGACCTACTCCTTATCGTGTTGGTTATTCTCCCCAGAACGGATTCTCTACTATAATCTTATAATTTATTAAAATAGTAGATACAAATTCACATTATATATCTCCTAAATACACATAATAGTTTCTTTATACTACATCTCATAGTGTTACTATAATCAACACTAGCCTGCTCTAGAATCTACACTAGAGACTCTTACTCCTGAGCCACACATGAGACTTCTGCTCCCAAATCTACATGAGAGACCTTTTCCTTTCTTCAAGGATTGATCCACTGTAGGTTTATATGCTGATCTTCCCCCATGATCTTGTTGGATCACACTTTCTTGTGTAATCTTAAATAACCTTTTCAAAGTTTGTGGACTTGCTCACAAATATCTGATCACCAGTATTTGATCAGTTTCCTCATTGCAACAAATGCTTAGACTGATTCTTTCTTTTGATGATAAAGACCCAACCTCACTTATTATGTGAAATTTGTGCACACTAATTATTAAAGAATATTTATATGTAATAAGGATATTGTTTAATATTAGATGAGTCAATCTTCTTGAATTATCTATTACTGTCAACTCAGATATAAATTCTTCTGATATTTTACCCAGCTTCAGTCTAAAAGATATGTGTTGTTCATATGGTATGCCAATTTATTTTTAGTTACATTAAATAATTGTGGCACAATATATGTATACTTATGAATACTATATACATAATAAAATATTGATTCGTGAACTGATGACAACACATAAATATGATGTCTCATATTATCTGTAATTAATTTTATTTCATTGTGAGAAATATCTCAACACAGTGAGACAAATAATTTTCTCAGAAAAATATATGCGTTGAACTTCATTGCCACTACTCATTACTCTCTATTATTCTCAATATATTTCACGCATATGTGCAATAACCATTCATCTGAGAATCATATTGATATTTATAAGAAAATATTCACCGGTTATTTTATGCAGTTATCGCATGATAACACTACGAACGTGCAATGCAATTTAAAAGTGGTTGATCTATGCATATATGCTTGGAAACACCTCATCCGAGAACCACTGTCAACAAAAATCTTCTTCTCTACACAACACCTTCACATAACCCATTACACTATTTTCATGGTATTTTAATATGTAAGGCATGAAATACAAGCATCTATGCTCCTCACTTCACACATAGTAAATTACCCGCAAATCACTTCATCCGTGAACCACTGTCCACAGATCATTATCACCGCAAACCACTATCTTCAAGGAAACTTATCGCAAACTTCATGGAAACTCATGAAGGATCATCTGCGGAGAAGCCATAGTTTAACAATCAAGGGCCACCAGAAATAACTAGAATTCTTCGATCCCCTAATGATGTGCTTCTCTGCACTGTGGAACCACCTCTGCTCTTCAAGGGTTTACTTGTCATAGCTCATGTGTGTTTGGGATTCCCTTTTGTTAGCCATTACTTTTTAATAAATTTCTTCTATACAGGGCCTCAACCACTTGTATACTAATCTAGATCGCCTCCCATGGACCCCGGTTGACCTGGGTCCCACTAATGACTTGATGCCTTGTTGAGGCAGATAAGAATTGTCGCCGGTTATCATTTAAACTGGAATATCCAGTACACCCTTTGGATAAAAACACGTGTCCATTTGTATTTCCATCCATCAGATCATCTGATCATGAAATTCCTTTGATTCAAATTTGCAGACAGATTTTTCCTTGTGATTTGCAAGATGGGTCGACTGCTTCTCGGCTGCGGTGACTGCAATGAAACCCTGAAATCCAGACCTGAAATCTAGCACAACAGCGACCACAATGAATCAAGTTACTATAGGAATAAAAACTGGGAATCCAACGAGTACGATGACAACAAAAAACTCCACCGAAAGGGATTTATCCTGTTGTCCGCAAGTTTTAGCCAAATTAAAGGCATAAGTTTTTTCTACGACAACTGCTTAACTTCGGTGGGGTTTCCTCTCAGTTTTCGATAGTATTTTTTGTACAAAACAACATCAATTTCTAACGAAGATGGCGTGAATTAGTTATTTTTTCCAAAATATGTACTCTAAAATATGTATTCCATTTATGTAGTTACTATTTTTTATTTAGAACTATTATGTTATGAGTTGTTTTCTGTAAATGTTCTCTATCTATCAATTAATTTCAAATTCCATTTTTGTTGGTGTATCATTCCTCACTAAAGGTTCCAATGGAACTTACCCTGGAGGTTTCCACTGCAGGTTCCACTTTAACATGCACCGAGGCGCTTCCATTGAAACTTCCACTAGGTGGAAGATTAATTCAATTTACAATAGTTTATAAAATTTGAAATGCTAAATTAAATCATTTTGTTGTGTGGAAGTTTTAGTAGGAGTTCCACTGGAAGTTCCAGAGGAACTTCCAGTTGAACTTTGACTGCAACTCCCAGTGGAAATCCCAGTGGAACTTCCACTGGAACTCTCAGTGGCACTCCCACTGGAACTACTACTAAAACTTGCAGCGGAACTCTCAATGGAACTCTCAGTGGAACTCCCAGTGAAACTCCCAGTGGAACTTCCATTGGGTTTTTGGAAAAACAATTTTTTATGAAAATGTTTATACTTTTTCAAATGATAAATTAAATCATTTTTATAATAAATATGTTTCACAATTGAAATGATTATTTATTTTAATTATATTTAACAATAATATTAGTTTTATAAATATAAATTTCAGTGGTAGTGTGGAAGTTCCAGTGGCAGTTCCACTAGAACTTCCAGTGGAAATCCTAGTGGAACATCCATTGGGGTTTTGTAAAACTAATTCAATATGAAAATTATTACACTTTTCCAAATTCTAAATTCAATCATTTTTATAATAAATATGTGTAACAATTGAAATGAGTATTTCTTTTAATTATATTTAACAAAAATATCAGTTTTATAAATATACATTTTAGTTGTAGTGTGGAAGTTCCAGTGGCAGTTCCACTGCAACTTCCACTGGAACTCCCACTGAAACTCTCACCGACACTCCCACTGGAACTCCTACTGGAACTTGTAGTGGAACTTGTAGTGGAACTCCCAATGGAACAACATTGGGGTTTTGGAAAATTAATTGAATATGAAAATGCTTATACTTTTTCAAATACTAAATTCAATCATTTTTATAATAAATATGTGTCACAATTGCAATGAGTATTTCTTTTAATTATATTTAACAATAATATCAGTTTTATAAATATACATTTCAGTGATAGTGTGGAAGTTTTAGTGGCAGTTCCACTAAAACTTCCAGTGGAACTTCCAGTGGAAATCCTAGTGGAACATCCATTGGGGTTTTGGAAAACTAATTCAATATGAAAATTCTTACACTTTTCCAAATGCGAAATTCAATAATTTTTATAATAAATATGTGTAAAAATTACAATGAGTATTTATTTTAATTATATTTAACAAAAATATTAGTTTTATAAATATACATTTTAGTTTTAGTGTAGAAGTTCCAGTGGAAGTTCCACTGCAGCTTCCACTGGAACCCCACTAGAACTCTCACTGGCACTCCCACTGGAACTCCTACTGGAACTCGTAGTGGAACTCAGTAGAACACCCAATAGAATAACATTGGGGTTTTGGAAAACTAATTGAATATGAAAATGCTTATACTTTTTCAAATTCTAAATTAAAACTTTTTTATAATAAATATGTGTCACAATTGCAATGAGTATTTCTTTTAATTATATTTAACAATAATATCAGTTTTATAAATATACATTTCAGTGGTAGTGTGGAAGTTCTAGTGGCAGTTCCACTGAAACTTACAGTTGAAATCCTAGTGGAACATCCATTGGGGTTTTGGAAAAATAATTCAATATGAAAATTATTACACTTTTCCAAATGATAAATTCAATAATTTTTATAATAAATATGTGTACCAATTGAAATGAGTATTTATTTTAATTATATTTAAAAAAAACATCAGTTTTATAAATATACATTTTAGTTGTAGTGTGGAAGTTCCAGTGGCAGTTCCACTGCAACTTCCACTGGAACTCCCACTGAAACTCTCACCGACACTCTCACTGGAACTCATACTGGAACTCATAGTGGAACTCCTAGTGGAACTCCCAATGGAACAAAATTGGGGTTTTGGAAAATTAATCGAATATGAAAATTCTTATACTTTTTCAAATGCTAAATTCAATCATTTTTATAATAAATTTCTGTCATAATTGCAATGAGTATTTATTTTAATTATATTTAAAAATAATATCAGTTTTATAAATATAAATTTTAGTGGTAGTGTGGAAGTTCCAGTGATAGTTCCACTAGAAATTCCAATGGAATTCCCAGTAGAACTCTCAATGGAACTTCCATTGGTGTTTTGGAAAATTAATTCAATATAAAAATACTTACACTTTTCCATATTCTAAATTCAATCATTTTTATAATAAATATGTGTAACAATTTCAATGAGTATTTATTTTAATTATATTTAAAAATAATATCAATTTTATAAATATACATTTTAGTTGTAGTGTGGATGTTCCAGTGGAAGTTCCACTGGAACTTCTACTAGAACTCCCACTAGAACTCCCACTGGCACTCCCACTGGAAATTCCATTGGGGTTTTGGAAAATTAAATCAATATGAAAATGATTATACTTTTCCAAATTCTAAATTCAATCATTTTTATAATAAATATGTTTCAAAATTGAAATGGGTATTTATTTTAATTATATTTAACAATAATATCAGTTTTATAAATATACATTTCTGTGGTAGTGTGGATGTTCCAGTGGTAGTTCCACTGGAACTCCCAGTGGAACTTCCATTAGGTTTTTGGAAAACTGATTCAATATTAAAATTATTAAAATTTTCCAAATTCTAAGTTCAATCATTTTTATAATAAATATGTGTTATAATTGCAATGAGTATTTCTTTTAATTTTATTTAACAATAATATCAGTTTTATAAATATACATTTAGAACTTCTATTGGAACTTCCATTGAAACTTCCAGTGGAACTCACAGTGGAACTTCCACTGAAATTTTCAAATGCTAAATTCAATCATTTTTACAATAAATATGTGTCACAATTAGAATGAGTATTTATTTTAATTTTCCACTGGAAGTTCCACTTGAAGTGCCACTGGAAGTTCAACTAGAAGTTCCACTAGAAGTTCAACTAGAAGTTCCAGTGGGACTTCTAGTGGAAATTCTAGTGGAACTTTCTATGGGACTTGTGTAACTTCTAGTGGAAGGTCAACTGGGACTTCAAGTCGGACTATAGATGGGACTTCTAGTGGGACTTCCAATGGAACTTCCACTAGAAGTTCCACTTAATTCCCAATCAAACTTAAAATTTTATACCTTATATTCTGTAATTTTATGGATGACCCCAATAATTCCTTAATTTCTATTTTCAGTTGTGTATTTTAGGTCAAATTTGATCACCTTACAAAGAATTTTACAAGAAATAAAAGATCGGTTGAAAGATGGTCAAAGAAATGATTTACACACTACTCTATTTTGGAATATATTTAAAGAGTTAATATCCAATACAATAACAGCATCAGATTGAAAAAAAATATGATATTCCTGTTATGTATGTATTGGATAACTACAATCCTTCAACAACTGATTTCTGATTTGGTGGAGGGGAAAAACATTTCTCTAAAGCCGATATCCAAAGGATCTTTGCAATAAACAAATTTCAAATAGAAATGGATGACTCCTACTCATTCAAACCATTGAAGGCATCATTATATGTAAGGAGATTTCAAATTGGTGTCAAGTTGTTGACACATAAGGCAATAAAATCAGCCCTTTTGGAAGAAAAAAAGGGACATGAAGAACCCGATCATCTTGACACAACAACACTTCTATGTTTATACACATATGCACATGTTTTTTTCCCTACTACAGGTTATTACCTAAGTTGGGTTTTTATCAATTATGTGAATACTGCAAGAGACATGAGAACACTAAGGTGATCTTGTGCAATACACCAATAATTAATGAGATCAATTAAATAATTTCACATGCACCGCGTAAGGATTACGGGGGATATCATCGCATTATTAGTAAGGATTAATATTTATTTTCAATTCAATATAGAATATACTATTCATATGTTTCTTGTTATTGTAGTATTAGTATTCTAAGAAAAGTGGAATAGTGAAAGGGAATGAACAAGCATCCAATCCACCTTTCACAAAGTGGAGCCTCTCAGATTTTGATGTTGCTTTAAAGAAACTGAAGATTTATCAAGTTCCAGCTACAGAGGTAAGTGTACCACTTAACAATATCAATTTAATGGTTTTATAAACCATGAATATGTCAAAAACAAAAATATTACAGATAAAAAAAGGAAAAAATTGAGGACGAGACACCAACAATTAAAGAAGTTGCAAAAATTGAGAAGCAACCAACTATTATGGAATCTTCTATTGGACATTAGGAAAAGGGGGAACCCGAGGATGATAGAATAAATGTTCTTGCAAAAGAAAATTTAGAATTGAAACGAAAACTGCATAAAATAGAAGAAATTGTTAAAAAACAGGCCAAAAAAATTAAAATAATGAAGCTGTTAGTAAGTGAGAATGCTAGCATAGAGGAAATAAGAAGAGAGGGTAGTACTAAAAAGAGTCATTTTTTTCAAGGAGGAAACCCGGACAGAGGGTACAATTGAAGCTGGAATGCAACAGGATCCTCATGGAAAACCAACATCTCCCCCCAAAACAGAACAATAGAAGAAAAAATAGCAACTAGGATCCAAGGAAACTGAGACTGAGGAGCCTGCAGATCAACTGTAAGAAGATGCAAAACAAACCACACCTGTACATCCAACCAGCCAAACTGGACAGAAAGAAACCAAGAGTCGCCAAATGATATTAATTATTATAAATGTGAAGTCCAAAGCTAGGAAGCAGAAGAAATTGGATTCTGCTTTTTAGTTTCAAACAAGATACACAAGAAGAAGAACAACAACATGAAAAAAAAAATCAGTAGAACAACCAAGTCAGCTGGAAAAACCCATTGAGGTAGGTAATGTTTCAAAAAAAAAAAAATAGAACAAAAAAAATGTTATAGGTATGTTAGGAATACCTTAATGGGTCAGGCAGAGTAGATGCCTACAGAAAAAAGACTATGAGAAGCTGGAGAATATTCTCAGATAGAACCAGGATAGTATGTATTCCCTTAATTTCAATGATTTCATTTCAATTCCCCTGAACTTTATTTGTTTTCTTATACATTACTATTATTATAATGTAGTCAATATGTATGTAAAGATTAGAATGACTTGTATTTAGTTTGATTAGATGAAATTTTCCAACTTTTCACCAAAATCATGACAAGTATCAGGGTGAGGTTAATATAGCCAATATTACTATAAACTAATATTAAATTAGTCTCACATCCTATATTTTTTTATTGATATTAGGTTATATATGCCTATACACATCTTATAAAAAATAAGTGTGAAATAGGGAAGACAACTGAAATTTTCAATGATAAATCAACTATGATTACAAGTATTTCATTGGTGAGTATAATATTATCTATGTTCTTGAGGTTTTAAATATATTATTTAATATTTTGTCTCACTATATTCATTTTTACAGAGCATTATATCTGGAAAAAACAACAATTTGAAAGAGTGTTTGGTAGAGAAACCCATAAAAGAAGCAATGTAGCTGAATGGAAAAGTCTTCATACCTATCAACACAGACAATATGTATTGGACTTTTCTTGTGTTTGATATTAAAAAAAAAACATTTCAGCTACTATAACTCTATTCGGCCTCGCATGGGTGCTACTGCAATTGATTGTTACCAGAAAGATTCTTTACAAATGGTAAATTATATCATCTTCGATATCAAATACATTTTCATATACACCAAATTTCAGAATACAATTTTATATGACACTTGCAGAAAAAATTTATTGAACAAGTCATCAAACAATGGAATCCCAAATACTTATAGATTAATTCTCCAGTGCTTACATTTATAGTGGAAGACAGTCCTCAATAGGGGGATGCAACATTAGACTACGAGATAATTGTTTGTTATCTCATTGAGAAGCTGGAAACAAATCAAGGGTATTAAAAGAACCTATCGCAAGACGAAGTTGATGACATGCACCTGTATATGGAACACTGTTTCCTTACAGACCCTGCATACAACCGGAATGAAACCTCATATAAAAGAAAAAGTTGTCTTGTGGAAACAATACGACTGAAATAAAGATAACAAGTTAAACAGTTGGGTACAATGGATCATACATCATAGTACAATTATAATGATTTTGAAGGTTTAAAACATTTATATAGTCCACTTCAATGGATGTTACTGGTCCCTACATTTGAAAGTTCTTAGGTTTTTAAATTAGTGTACTTCCCACTTTAATGAAGATTTGTTTTTATTCGTATGAATATTTCTTTATTTGGTTCTGCTGTTATAATTACAACGGTTTTATATTTGGTGTTGGTTATTTCAAAGGTTTATATTTTCTACTGGTAATTGGGGGTTTTCTATTATAATTACCATTGGTAATTATAGTGGGTTTAAAAGTGGTGTTGGCAGTTGCAATGGTTTTATATTTGGTGTTGGTTATTTCAATGGTTTTTATTTTCTAGTGGTAATTGTGGTTTTGATGTTATAATTACTATTGGTAATTATAGTGGGTTTAAAGGTGGTTTTGGCAGTTTCAATTGTTTTATATTTGGTGTTGGTTATTTCAATGCTTTATATTTACTGCTGGTAATTGGGGGTTTTCTATTATAATTACTGTTGGTAATTGCAGTGGGTTTAAAAGTAGTGTTGGAAATTGTAATGGTTTTATATTTGGTGTTGGTTATTTCAAAAGTTTATATTTACTTCTGATAATTGACGTTTTTCTGTTATAATTGTCATTGGTAATTGCAGTGGGTTTAAAAGTGGGGTTGGCAGCTCCAATGGTTTTATATTTGGTTTTGGTTATTTTAATGGTTTTTATTTTCTGGTGGTAATTGTGATTTTTCTTTTATAATTGCTGTTGGTAATTGTAGTGGGTTTAAAGGAAGTGTTGGCAGTTGTAATAGTTTTATATTTGGTGTTGGTTATTTCAATGCTTTATATTTTCTATTGGTAAATTTGATGGTTTATATTTGGTGTTGGTCATTGGTTTATATTTTCTGCTACTAATTGAAATTGGTGTTAGGAATTATAATGCTTTATATTTGCTGTTATTAATTTCAATGGTGTTTATTTGGATTTGGCAAGTGGATGAATATTTATTTTCACATTTTCAAGATAACAAACATGATCTGTAGTGGGAATATTATCTTCTTATGAGGGGAAACATTTTCTTCTAAGGGAATTTATTTGGTTTTGATGTTAGATTTGATGATACTAATTGCAACTGGTAAGTGGATGAATAGTTATGTTCACAATTTAAGGATATTATCTTTACTGTTTATAAGATCGTTAAGTTTGGCCAATATCTAGATTTCATCAGAAGATGGAGAGTCTCCATATGGAAAGACTTGTCCTGAAGATCCAATAACTCTTACTCAGTCTTCTGGGTTTCTTTATGAAAATTCAAGAACATAGATTTATCCCATCCTCAAATAACAAATGCATACAAAATTCTAGAACCTGGATTTATCCCATCTTCATAGTTGAATGCACAACAAATTCATACAACACATTTACAATTTATTGAAGTATCCCAATACCAATCCATTACAACCAAAAGTGGACTATCAAATACTACCACATCCTTAATGAACAAATGCATACAGAATTTTAGAACCTAGATTTATCACATCTTTACAGTTCCATATAGAACAAATTCATACAACACATTTAAAATTTCTTGAAGTATCCCAATCCCATTGACAATCCATTAACACCAAAACAAAACTATTAAATACTATAGCATATACATTCTTCAATTTAGTCATTACAATTTAAAAAACTACTACCATCCAATGTTGTCTACACTAATCGGCCTCTTCTAATTCTATGCCAACAATCTACCTCCCAAACTGAATTTCCAAATTAGTGGGCAAGTCTTCCTACAACAGAAAAAGTACAGAATTACAAACGGTTATAGAAAATAATTCTCATAAAAAAATTACATGTGAAACTATTTTTCTAGCTCCAAAACAAAAATATAATATTTATTGCTCTATGAATCCTTACGTGTACAGAATAATGATATTGGATAACATATTAACAATAAAAAACTACTCTTATATATGAAATGCATCATAAAATTAAATCATAATATCATCATAGCAGTAGGCTTGATTTTTTATTCAATTGTTTCCCCTTTTGGAAGACATTGTCTATTTTTTTAATCTATCTCCCCCTTTCATGTTCAGTTTCTTTTTAAAATAAGTCTTTCTTAAATTTTTTTCTGAACTAGAACAACCATTAACTTTATCCACTGATGTATTAATTATAGACAACTCTTTTACAAAATTACTGAAATTTGAGAAGGCAATGTCATAACCCGTATCTGTTTCACAAGCTACAATAATTAACTTCATTCCCATTCATTCTAAATCTTTGTAATGTTTTTCTACAACTGATTTTCTATTAGAAAGTACCTCAATAAAAGATCCTTTGAATATCACAATATTTCTATCCAATCAGGTCCATCTCCCCAAAATATATTTTTCAGGTATTTCTCTCACATCAAGATGATCAATTTTTTTTAAAACATGACAATAAAGATACCTAAAAGACTCAAACTTTAGACAAGAACATTCAAAAACTTCATTTGATTCTTTATATGATACACATAATTGATCTTCATAATAAACCATTCTAATAACATAACTGAATTTAACTCCAATTTCAAAACAAGATATCAAAAAACAAGCACCAATCAATTGATATTCATGTTGAAATAAATCAAATAAATTTGGTGTATATCTAGTAGAAACCTGGAACATCAATTCATGGTAAGGGTAAAGATTATGAGGCAACTTCTCCCGCATCTCAAATTCTACCTTTGTTTCACGATACCAATTTTTTTTCAACAAGCACTCAAACTGCTTAAAGAAATCTACAACACTTAACTTCTGATGAAAACAATCTTTAATAAATCCATTAAAACTTTCACTTAATTGAGTGATACAAATACCCAATGTTAAAGAATCTTTCAAAAATAAATGCACCCACTTTTCTCGCAATATGAATACATCATCTAGCCACTGTAATTTTCCATCCCCATATTCTACTCTAAGGGAAGACCACTCCTAATCAAGCTAATTTTCATAATGGTATTCAAACATACAATTATTAAATCTAGTTAGAAATCTTGATCCATATTTCACCCAATTACCTAAATGCTTAATGCCATTTTACATCAAATTCCATGAATAAAAAAAATGTCGAGTTCCCACTAAAAATACAAAAATGGATTTTTTCATTGCCGAATCCTGATCAGTAAAAATAGTTTAAGGACTCTTCATGTGATGCACCTGTAATTTTTTTTGAAACAACCAAGAAAACGAAGTCACAGTTTCATTATATAACAAAGCTTCCCCCCAAAAAATAATCTCCTAATAATGATTGAACCCCAAAAAAACACCTAAAATCTTGTACTTTTTATTAGTTTTGAAAGTGGTGTCAAACACAATAAAATATCCAAACAACTCATAATCTGTTCTCATTTTTGGATCATCCCATAAAATATTACTAATTTTTCTATTCATGTCAAACTGCATAGTATAAAAAAATGATGGATTGTCCTAACTTTGTCTTTCCAGGTATTCTAACATGCAACATGAATCACCATGAGGAAAATATCTTTCTCATTTAGACCTTAAAAAATTCAACTGATCAACACACGTGTACCCAATAACATGTCACCCCCTGCAATAGCTGTTTCCAATGAGAAAGAATCATTTGTCTTAATACCCATAGACTCATTCACATCTAACTCATCTTCTTGTGCTTTTGTTATTTTTCTTTGGGACCTCATCATATGAATTGATTCAGGCCTGTGTAAGGGATGATTATTCTATTCAACAAATATAGTACATGCATATTTTCCAGAAGATAATAAACTAACCTCCATTCTAGCAAGGCAACCTATACGTGTCTCAACCCAAGAAAATTTCACCATGCTATCACATTTTTCAACCTTTATATGACCTTCCTTGCTACATGCAGAAAGGTTTGATGTGACAATTGATTTATCCTTTATCATTTTATTAGAGTATTTTTGGTGTACACTGAATCCATTTACTCTCCCATACATGACATAAAAATTGTGCTTCATCAAGTTACTTGAACGTCATCCCTACAACTGGTTTAGTAGAAGCTACTAAAACATCAACATCACCATCAACAACATTGCAACAACTTGCAACAAAAAACTCCAATTCAAGAAAAGAACATTAACTTTATAATATGATTTAATCCATTTGAAAATGTATAAACTATATGAATATAAATTTAACTAAATAATAATTATATATATATATATAATATAAAATTATTTTTCTGAAATTATAAATAAAACAATTTATAAAATATATTTTCTAGTGGAAGTTACGGTGGAATTTCTAGTGGAAGTTCTAATAGTAGTTCGAGTGGAATTTTGAGTGGAAGTTCAAGTGGTAGTTAGAGTGGAGGTTCGAGTGGAAGTTCCAGTGGAATTTCCAATCAAACTTCCACTGGAACGTCCACTCGAATTTCTAGTGGACATCAATCAGAACTTGAAGATCAAGTGAAAGTTTCACTGTAAAAACAAATGGAACTTCTAGTGGACATCGAGAGGAACTTGGAAATCAAGTGGAAGTTTAACTATAAAAACCAGTGGAACTTCCACCGCAAAAACCAATGGAAGTTCTGCAATGAAAAAAATCTATATATTACTTCTAATAAAAGGACCACTACAAACTTCAGCAAATAATTTTGGACAGATTCACAATAAAGCTAAGAAAAAACAAAATACTTCAAATTAACCTGCAATACCTTCATCTCTATCCATTACAAGTAGAACCAAAATAGAAACTTCAAACCATGCTATGACCCTGGCGATTTGTCCTGCCCGAATGAAAATGCACCAAAGATCCCTTAGACATCGACCTTAAGATCAACCTTGGACCTCGACCTCGACCATAATGCCATGACTCCAATGATTCTTCTTGCTCCACAACCCAACACACCTCGCCCGAACGAAAATGCGCCAAATACTTGGCACACTCTGGTCATTTCTTGTGCCCCATTTGGATTTGAGAAGAAAATACCCTTCATCGACTCAACCTGATAGGATGGTGCAACCTGTAAAAAAACACTTGTTAAGATCCCCAAAGATGACCAGAGGATCTTGTAAAATGGGGTACTAGAGATGATAAAAAGCGTGTTGAGGATTTCTTGGGATTATCTTGTGTTGGACATTATTTTTTAATATATTTCTTCATTTTAACTCTTCAATTACATAATTTAACTTTCTTCACATCTTCTAAAATTATTGAATACAATTTTTCCTCAGTGGCACATGTCTTCGACATTGAAGATCAACACAACAATAATCACAATTAAAATACCAAAAATAATCATCCAAACCTGACATCTAATTTCATATAAAGAAAAATTGTTCAAGAGTGACATCCAATGCTATTAGATGAATCCATCTAGGCATCACCACTTCACCCATAACAATTCTTTAGGAATCACCACTAAAATCATCCTCATATCCTCATATAAGTATTCCAAATATATTGACTTTATGATATACTGACAAAAAAGACAACATGCATTCATCAACCATGAACTTATGCTATTCAATCTCACCTTTGTATTTTTTGTTGAAACTTATTCACTTTATAAATTCAATAATTTTCTCCCCCTTATTGACAATAAATTCAAATGGAAAATGGGGTCTTCTCAACTAATCTTTATTCTCAAAAGAATTATCATCTCATTTTTATGAAAATTTCAAGATCACTTCTAAAAATAGAATTATATCACATGGTTCTCTTAGAAAAGATAATTTAGTTAATCAAATCTAAGTCTACGTGGGAAAAATAATATAGAAAATAAGATATATTCAACCAAGGTTGTCTATACTATCCATAAATACCATGCATGTGAAATAATTCTCAGAAGTTATAAATATCCATTAAAGGGATTGAAAATAATTAAATTCATCAATGAAATACTATATCCTGCACATAATTTAACAAATACACCAAAAATTTCAAGTGAAAATGATATATCTCCCCCTTTTCTTATCTTTACAACAATAAATAACTCCCTATTAATTGATATGATTAATTAAATTAAGAATAAGGGTTGAAAGTGTTATTAGAATAACTCAACTTCCAATTTAATAAAGCTTTTTAGAAGTTCCAAATTCAATATGTAGTGAATATTTAACAACTTTTTATCATTAATTATCCCCCTAAAGGGATACACACTTCTCTTATATTACATATAAGTCAGTATAATCCTTGAATTATAATCTCATCATGCTTTCTAGAAGTGATAACCTCAAAAATATCCTTTAATTGTCTACATTGTTAGTTAAATCACACACATAAATATATAAGCGAATAAGGAGGGACCTCTTGATTTCTCAAAAATAACATTCAGACTGAGAGTTTCCTCTCAATATGGACTTCTACTTCCTTTTAGATTACTTAGAATGTGTGATTGATCTTTCATTATCAGTTAACACTTCTGATGTGGATGCAATTTCCTTATCAGTATCAGATGCACTGGTTTTTTACTTTCCACTTCGTCTTCATTCTTTCATTTTGGGCTAGTAAAATTTTCACACATTGTTTTTCATCATGCCCAAATTTTTCACACCTTTCACACTCAATTATTTTCAATTCATCATATGTTAATGACTTATTCTCAACTTGTAATTCTTCAACTCTTACCAATTTATTTACTTTTGATTCCATAATTTTCTACTCATTCTCCATTTTTATCCTTAGAAAGTTAGTTAGACCAGATAACTAAACATTCTTTATTTATGTTGTTAGATTGTTTGATTTTCTCACATAAGTCACCGGTGAATGGTTCTTCCTTCACAAACTATCTTCTATTCATATTTACATTGTGTGTAATTTCACTTGGTGATCCAAATATACATTTCTCAATATTGTGATATAATTTTCCACATCTTCCATACACACCCTTAAAGCATATAAATTTGTTCTGCATTGATAGATTTGAGGGTTTCTTGGTCATAGTCCTATATTATTGATAATTTGATCTCATTTGTTTAGAAATGACCCCCCTTGATTCATGCGCCATTCCAAGTAATGACATATTATACCATCATGAATAATATTTATTAACAAACACTCCATAATACATGCAGTATCCTCTGAATTTTAACCCTCTAGACTGATAATCATCCTCTCAGAAAACTGTTCTTGTTGTCTCTTCACAGATTGTGGGTGTTTTGGATTTGGAGGAACAATTATGGCTGAATTATTCCAAACCTCCTTTATAGAGGATGTTTTCTCATTGGTTATTTTGGTCTATCTAGGTTTATTATTTTCTCTTAGGCCTCCATTGTTAGAAATAATAGATATAAATTGATATTCATTATGTATAGAAGCAACCCTTTTTTGTGGAACCTTCTTATCAGTAGCTTTATAAGATTCAACCTTAATATAAAAAGCTTTGGTGAATTCTTATTTTATCTTATTTAACTTACTTTGAGATCAAAGACACAAGTATTGTGTCTCAGATAGTTTTACCTCTCTCACAATAAGTTTTTATTCAAGATCATTCACTATTTTTTCAAGTTCAGCTATCTTTAACTTGTTTTGTTTTCCATCTTCTATGAAAGCAGTGTTATATTTATTGAATTATTCTCTTCCAGATAAATTTTATTCATAATATTTTAGTTTCCTTTCAAGATCATATACCTTCTTCACATATTAACTTATCTCATTAAGATATGTATCTTCTTTCTTGAAAATTTCTTCATTTTTCTTCATTAACTTTTTTCTATATTTCTTGATCTTCATATTATTATCAAGAGTAGATTTTGGATTATCTTTCAAATGACATTCTATTTTAGTTCTCTCTTCACCTTTTTCACCTTTGAATGCATCTTTATCTATTTTTGTTTTTCCCATAAAAAACATCTAATTCCTAGAAGGTCGTTCAACTTCTCTCTTACTGTCTGATGAAGATTCATCAATTTTCCTTATCATCAAATTTATTTTCTTTGAGTACTTATTATTGTTCCTCTCACAATCACCTTTTTGTATTTTATATATTTTTCTTAAAGTAGTCTTTTTATTCACCAGATTTAGTGACATTGGGTTTATTCTTTGGATAGTTATATACAAAATGTCTAATCCCATGGAAGTTGAATCATTTTAGTGGATTATTTCCTTGTTCTATTCATCTCTGTTATACATCCTTGTGAAAAAGTCCCTCATTTGATTGTAGTTCTCTTCATCTTCCACATCCTTAGAATCACTTGATTTTGGTTTCTCATCAAATATAGTTTCCCTTTTATCATGGATTTAAAATCCATCTCATCCTTTTATTTCTTATTAAAATATGGTATTTTTATTATTTCATTTTCTATGAGAATGTTATGTAGTTCATCCAGTGATAGATCTTCATAGTTTACCAATGTAGAAACTTTTTAATTAAATATATCTGGAAAGTTTCTCATTAGCTTATTAACAATGGTTGAATCATCCAACTTCTCACCAAAACCTCTAATAATACTAAAAATATCATTTAATATTATAAATAAGTCATCAAAACTTTCATCATCACCCATTTTAATATCTTATAATTTACTTATCCATATTTATAGCATAATTTATTTTACTTTAAGGTTCCCTTCATAACTACTTCTTAGTTTATGCCATATTTCCTTGGCGGTTTGAAGACCCATAACTTTAGTGTATACCTTTTTTGATAAATCCACAAAGATTACATTTTGAGTATTTCTATCCATCTCTATGTTCCTATTATCTTCAAAATTCGTTGGATCATTTTTAATGTATAGTGGATATCCCATTGTAACTGCATCTCTCACTTCTACAACAAGTGTAGGAGATATGGTATCATCCTATTTTTCCAGCCACAATAATTCTCACCATTAAAGATAAGAATACCCTTACTATATAATGAATTTATATTCTCTATACTCCGACCTATTGAATATTTTATAGGTAACCTCCCTTTGATACCAATTAAAGTTTCCATATCAATGTGATATCACTGAGAGAGGGAGGGGTGAATCAGTGATCCCTTTTTCTTTTTACAAATTGTTTCTTTTCAATTAAACCCATGTGGTTGGTAAAATCCCCAATCCAATATTCTTTTTAATCTCATGCTTACCTCGAACAATTTTGTAAATAGAAAGGCAAAGAACACAGGGATTTACAAGGTTTGGTACAATGACCTACTCCTTTCCATGTTGGTTATTCTCACCAATACAAATTCTCCACTATAATCTTATAATCAATTACAATGGTAGATATAGAGTCACACTGTATCTATCTTAAATCCAAATAGGAGTTTCTTTATATTTCATCCCACAGTGTTACTAGAACCCAAACTAGCCTGCTCTAGAATCCACATTAGAGACATATGCTCTTGAGTCACATAGGATACTTCTAGTCATGAATCCACATGAGATACTTCTTCCTTCAAGTATTGATCAACTGTAGGTTGATCTATTGATCTTACTCCATAAGATTTATGGATCAAACTTTCCCATGTACTATTCAAGAACCTTTTAAAATATTGGTTTACTTGCTCATAAATATCTGATCACCCGTATTTGATCAGTTTCCTCAATGAAACAAATGCTCATGTTGATTCTTTTTTTTTTCTGATGATGAAGACCCGACCTCACTTATTATGTAAAAGTTATGAACACTTAATTATTTAAGAATATTTATATGTAATAAGGATCTTTCATAATATCAAATAGTTCATTATTTTTGAATTCTAAATTTCTATCAACTTTTATATAAATTATTCTGATATTTTGCTCAAATTCAGTCTAAAAAATATGTGCTACTCACATAGTATGCTGATTTATTTGTAGTTGTATTAAATAATTATGGCACAATATATGCATACTTCCACATACTATCTTCATAATAAAATATTTATTCATTAAATAATGACTACACTTAAATATTCTATCATATATTATCTACAATTAATTTTATTTCATTTCAAGCAATATCTCAACATTATGAGCGATAAATAGTTTTCTCAGAAAATTCTCTACGTTTAAATTCAGTGCCACTGCTCACTACTCTCTGTGCTTCTCAAAATATATCACGTGTATGTGAAATACCCATTCTTCCAAGAATCAACATTATATTTATAAGAAAATATTCATCAGTTATTTTATACAGTTATCACATGATAACACTGTGAACATGGAAAGCAGTTCGTCTCTACATATCTTCTTGGAAACATGTCATTTGTGTACTAATATCTTTAAAACTCTTCTTCTTCACAAAGAAACTTTTCATAACTTAGTACACTATCCAAATAGTATTTTAATCCTCATGACATGCACTGCATGAATCTATCCCCATCACTTCAATCATAATAACTTACCTGCAAAAAACTTCATTCATGAACCACAGTCCAAAGATCACCATCACTGAAAACCATTGTCCACAAGGAACCTTTTTGAAAAATTCATAGTAACCCA
Organism: Viscum album; assembly: GCA_963277665.1. Lineage (NCBI taxonomy): Eukaryota > Viridiplantae > Streptophyta > Magnoliopsida > Santalales > Viscaceae > Viscum > Viscum album. The sequence goes on from OY728119.1 coordinate 1,897,016,327, forward strand.
TGAAGTACCATCATTTAAGGACCTTAATCTCATACTACACAGTAGTTCGTGAACCATTTCATCCATGAACAATTTCATAAGTAAATAAACATTATCACAAAAAACTATATGCAAGTTATCATCTATGAACTGCATGTTACTTGAAGTTGTTTGCATGATTTTTAATCCAACGTGAAGCTTTACCTCATGTAAGTAGCTCTATCAGTGCGGTATTCATCCATGAGGAAATCATCTCCATGAACAACCTTGTCATTAATCACTCATCATCAAAAATCATCTCATTTATTTTTGAAAATTCTCCTTTGCTGCTTTTTTGAATTCATAAAGTGTCTTCGAAGATCCCACATGGAAGTCAAGAGATTTGTGGAAGCTTGTCTACAACCCTCATTCATGAGGGATTTATCTGTGAAGGGATAGTTCATGGGAGGAAGAAGAGTTCTCCCACATGATTGGACAATCCTCATTTAAACAAGGTGATTAGATTAGATGCCTCACGTTCTGTCTGATTTTTAAGTGGTAGGTTAACAGTACCCATGTACTGTCATCCCACATTGAAACCAAAATGCCGAGAAACTACTGTTTAATAATCAATGGCTTCTAGGAGTGTCCATAATTCCCTGATCCCCTACCACCATGCCACCCTGTACAGTGGTGCCACCTTCACTATTTTGTGGGATACCTGGTCCAGACCATGTGCTCCTGTGGGCACAAGCTCTATGGGCCCTATATATGATACAAAATCCTGCTTCTTTGGGGCCTATACATAGCCCCATCCACCTGCATACTGGCTCAAGATAGACTCCTATGGGCATGGTTGTCCATAGGGTCCCACTAATGCCTTGGTTGAGGTTATCTTGGGATGCTCTTGGGTTATAATTATTTTTTTTAATATGAGGTTTCATTTCAACTCCTCAATTACACAATTCAACTTTATTCACATCTTATACAATTTTGGAAAACAATGTGTCCTCAGTGACACATGAATTTGACATTGAAGATCAACATAATAATCGTCACAATTAAAATAACAAGAATAATTTTCCAAGCATGAAATCCAATGTAATATAAAAAAGAGTTGTCTAATCATGACATCTAATTCAATTAGATTTGTAACGTCCCAGTTCTGGGTGCTTCCCAGAGGTGACCCATACCCAGTAGGTGACATGGCCTCAAGCACATTACCTCAAACGCCAGAGGCTGCCGACTAGCAGTGAGGGCCTTGAGTGTGATAGTGGGAAACTATGCCTTCATTGGCAGAGTAACACAGCGGAAATAAATATATAACAGTAGCGAAAGCAGTAATACCATACAATACATAAACAACAGAAGACTGAAAGTAATAAAAAACTGTATCACATATATAAATGATGCATGAAACATATGTCTAGGAAAGTATCCAAACAAGTCACAATGCTGAAAATAAAGTACTAAACCAAAGTACAAAGAAAACAAGTAAAATCTAGCAACATCACAAGACTCAACTTGGTCCCATGCTCTCCAGATCTACAAAAATCAAGTACCTAAAGTAGAAGGGCTCTTGACTTTACCTATACCTACAACAATATAATCTGTTTGAACTCAAAAGCATGAAACAAATAGGTGTGATATGAATCTCAGTAGGCAACCACCAAAAGACCTATGCCTAACTATCAGTGAATATATATATAGAAAGAAAATATGAAAAATGAAGTAATAACTAAGAAAGTAATCAAAAGTAACCAATTATACATTTCAAGATACATTCATTTAAATTTATAAATTATTGAACCAAACATTCACAAGAAACCCTATAGGAAGGTTCTCACTGACTAACCCCTCTAGTTCAACTTAGACAAAGACTCTCTGAGGAATTACTCACCATCAATTCCCCATGTGGTCTCGTAACAATAAACTACAGACTCTCTGAGGAATTACTCAATGTCTAATTCCCCCTATGGTCTCGCAACGTGGAACTAAGGAAAATTTGAGGGAGAACTCACATCCATCCTCCCTATGGTCTCACAACGTGAAAAGTATAACAGACACTTTAGGGAATCCCTCAACGTCCATTCCCCCTATGGTTTAACTACACCAGGTTCTCACAGCCCTGTGTAATACAATCATGCACAAATGATATCCAGCAGCCAAATTAAATCTCAAATACTACTTGGTTAAACAACTAAAATTCATATAACACGCATGTCATATAATAATCACTCCATCCTAATATCACTAGGCATGAAAATAAAAAAACATCCTAATAAGAAATTCTAGACCCAACGACCAAAATCAAACAAACATGGGAAAAAACATCCATAGAAAGGTAATAAATCCTATTAATAATCAAACACCCCTACTCAAGAAAAAAAAGCATATCAGGCATTAATAGGGTTGAATTCTCTAAACCTGCAATACCCTAAACTAGGGTATCAGGAATTTTTTTCACATATAACTCAAAGACATATACAGAAAGGCACAAACCACCTACCTTGACATTGTACAATCAATATAGTTGAATGTCAGCCTTTAATTTGACCTAGAACATCGTAGATCTAAAAAACACCAAAAACATTCAACCTTGAATAGCTCACGTAAGAGGAAAAATCAAGATAAGAGACTCTAGAAGAAAGAAGAATTCACCGAGGCAATTCCAACACAATCTACGATGTTTGATTCAGAGAATGGATGACCGATCATGAGCTCAGAGAATATTCGATGATTCTCATCACTTCTGGACAAGACAGGGCTAGAAAAAATAGTTTTATTGATGAGATGCGACCCTAGTCCGATATAAAAATTAAAAAAAATACATAGTGTGTTCCCTGAGGGTATATGGCGTGTATAAGCCTTTACCGGGCCCCGCTTTAGGTGGTCTCTAGGTCACCTCACATGACCATGTAATCAGCCATTACACAGCCAGTACACAGCTACCCACGACAACCGAGTACATGACATGTACTCCTAAGTACATGGCGTGTACTCCTTAAATTTCCAAAAACTATCATTTTTCTCAAAAACAACCGAAAACAATATCCATACTTTAAAAGAAGATCTAGGTTCTTACAAGAGGAATCCATAAAAATTATCCAATAATCACTACTTCATCCAAAAAAATTCTCTGGGAATCACCACTACAATCATCCTTATATCCTCATATAATTCTTCCACATATATTGAATTTATGATATACTAAAAACAAAAACAACAATCATTCATCAAATATGAACTTCTTCTCTTCAAATTATATTTTTCTTCTATTTGGTACTCAAAAATACCAAAGAAATGTTTTATATAAAGGAAACCTTATTTATTCATCTAAATTGATAATATTTTTCTTCCATGTCCAAATTCTTTATTTCATTTAAAAAATGTTCTTATACCTTCTCTAATTATTTTTAAGGAAATTTTCAACTATATTTTAATTTTTTAAGACCCCAGTTTCTCTCAAAGGTAAAGATACCTTAAATTTTAGTTTTAATATTTATTTTTATCCTTATAGAAATTCCTAATGAGATTATAGTGGTTTCAAGAGTTTAGGGATTGTTAAAATCCCTAAGATTTGGGTTTTGGAGAAAACAGAACGGGAACACAATTTGTTTAAAATTTTCACCTAAGGCCACACTGTTTGGTTAAATCATGCGGGGTGCTATAGTGGGATGTATAGGGGAACACATAGGCTCTGCACAATTATCCAATCAGTGTGTTATAACCATGTGGGGTGTGCCACCCTTGACAATGGGGTGTGCCACCCTTGACAATGGGGTGTGAACGGTTGAAGTATTGTTTTGAAAACCATGTACCCACTTAAAAATGAGTAAAATTACCATTTCACCCCTAATCCTTTTTAACTCTCACCCCTGATTTATTTTCCCTCAAACATGAAGCACATCCCTCCATTGAGATATTTTCCATGGAATCAACCTAGGAATTGAATCCTCTCGCTCATCTAAGCTATGATCGGACCACCGTTCATCGCATTGGATAACTAATGGTATGTACTTAAATCAATTAAGTTACTTTCTTGTTTTTTATTTCAATATTAGGCATTATTTATAAAAAAAGTTAATATGAATTATTTTTAAGGATTATTTTTTATTTTTCCATTTTCTTCCATTCTAGAGAAAATCAGAAGTTGATACTGGATGATGATTAAATAATGCCCTAAGGTAGGTGGTCTATAAATTTTCCTTAAGTAATGTCATTCATATTTTTCGTCATTGTTCTGCACGCCAGACTTACCCACACATCAACCTTAAATTAATCTACCTTATATTGGTTTCCTAATTTGAAACCCAAATTCCATAATAGACCTCCATTATATCATTGGAGGTCCATGATCTCAATATAAATCATCCCTTGGGTGTTTCATGTATATTATTATATAACCCCTTTAACATTATTAACCAAAATACCATTCGATGTGTTTGGTTTGAACTCCACAAATGGATTTATTTAATTTTAATAGATGAACTATTTCATTTTGATAAGGAAAGTATTTTCACCTGACTTATTAAATTGCTATGAAATGTTTAATGGTATGGAACCACATGTGATCCTTTTTCATTTTTAATGAAAAGGAAATGGCTCGAATGAAATGGTAATAGTGAACTGGCATGGTTTTCACATGGACATTAAATATTAATAAATATAAGGTTCCGATTAATATTATGGACCATTTTATTATTAATAGAGTTGTTGGACTTGATCTATCCTTGGATTCCTGAGAGAATGCCTTGAGCACTTAGAAAACGCCACCTTGATTCATTGAGCGAGCTTCCAAGGGAGATACACACCATGTAATTAGATCTTTCTATTATTAGTACATGAATACCTTGAAGTAGTACTGATGATTCTACCATTTCATATCTAGAAATTAGAATTTCTTGGATTATCTCCTTGGATTTAGATTAATTTAATTAGACACATGACACCTAGATTTATCTCTGTGGACTCCATTCATGCATAACCTGAGATTTACTGTGGAAATTTTCTATAGACTTGTTTAGACACTTTTTTGTTTAATATAGAGTGTGTGACCCTTGGATTACACTTATAACCCTATATATAGGATGCATGGTTTATTTTTTTGAGTTGTCTTAACCTTAGAAGGTCATTAAGGCATTGGTTTCACCATGGGTTCTATTTATTTATTGTATTTACTTGGATACTTTAGTTATGTACTTTAGACTCTAAAAACTTAGAGGTCATCTATTCAGATGCATCTGGCTTAAGATGAAGTAGGCATGATCATCTAGGAATCCTATTAGGAGCCTGATCCTAACATGGTTATTATTTCACACATTTAATTTCTTTACTTATTCTTTTAACTACACACTGCTACAATTATTTAAACCGAATTGAGTTGTTATAGGCATCATTGGTGATGGAAACTAAGTATATCTCACGCACTGTTCAGATAGCTAATTTATACTCAGATAGACTTCATGGATATAGGTAGGGATAAGGGAAAGCACCTGATCATGGATGCTTTATTTTCTTATAGAATGGGTGTATAGAGCACCTGACCAAGATTAGGCTCTTGATGATATTAGAGATAGTTTTGGTATTTTTTTCCTTTTGAAATTCATGTATCATATGTATAAATTCTTCCATGCATGCTCACTTATTTTATATCACATCATGAAATTGAAATCATTTTATATATCATGCTGCTTATTATTGTTCAGTCTATTTATCTTATCTAGATGTTTATATCTTTCATTTTTCTATTTTTTAATTGTTATTAATATCCTCTATTTATTCTTTTCTTATTTCAATGTGTTTCATTATGATCATGAGGGTATATTCTCTCCAATGTGATACCTTAAACCTTCTCTTTTATTCGGTAGCCTCTGGCATATGGGGAGGTGCACTTGAGGTCATGTGGAAATCCGAGTTCGGTCACCTATGAGTGAACTAGGTTTGGGGTGTTAGAAAGTGGTACCTAAGGATTATTTTACATACCTTATTATTTGGGATGATAAAATAGAGATTTGGATATGTTAAAATTTGATGATTAGCCTATTCCTAGGATTAACTAATCCAATTATGAGGAAAAATCCAAATTTTCTAGGATGAGATTTGATGTTTTGGATTATGCCCATTATAGTTGTACTGATTTCACCATTGGGTGACGAACATGAGTTGTGGCATTTATTATTATTGTGGATTTTATTTTTACCCTTATTCTAGTATGGTAAGGGGATTATTTCTCATAAATCATTATAGGAACTTTAGGATTTATGTTCATGCATTATGTCATGCCATGTCCACATACTATGTCCCTTTCCTGCTATATATTCTTAGTTACTTGATAGTCATATTTCAGTTGTGATAAAATTTCTTGCAAGGATAAAATAAGAAGATTAATTAAAGTGTCTGCATCAACGTAAATTATTTTTCCCATATATCTTGATTATGTAACCTTAATTATCCAATTATAGTATGTTTAATCCACGGACCATTGGTCACATGAGTTGAAATTTCAGTTGGTTGTGATTACATATATGAAAATTGAAATTTAAAGAGTATGTGTGACTCTATAAATTGGAAATGGTGGTCCATCTAATTGAAAAAATCGTAATAATATAGTTATAGTTACATGTAGTACCAATTAAAACTTATAACATGTTGGAATTTATTACTTGGGAATGGAAAAAATATCTAACTAGACTATAATATAAATTTATAAAATTTTAAATTTAAATTCTTGAATGAATGGTTTCCATTAATTTGGAATTCTAATTTCAACATAAATAGTGTTTTCCTATATAACTTGCAATTGAATCGCCATATATTTGAACCTCAACAATGGGATATGAGACTTGACCCTAACCCGACATTGGTAGTGGAAATTAGGGAGTGTCTTTTTTCATCCTTCATGATCTTCTATATCACCTAGAATTTCCTATTATAGTAGGCATAGGGGTGCTAACCTTTTTATAGGAAAGACATATACCTTTCCTATTTTTATATATGTGATCTTTACTTAATAAAATTATTTTTTGAGGTGTTTTTTTTGGAAATTATATAAATATGACACTATGAAAGCCTCAGGTTGAGTGCTAGGAAAGTGGTAATGACCATGCTTGCGAGATAGTGGGACATAACACGCCGACAATTCCACATGCAGAACTTTCGGTTATTCTTAACTTGGGAACCAATTATGAGTTTTGAGAGGGTTTCTTATGGATTTTGTAGACTATAAAGTGATCCCCACGATATCCCATAGTATGGAAGAGTTGACATGAGAATTCCAGCAGCAATGTACACCTTTTTTCTTAGGGTAAGGGACCCCAATCTACAGAGAAATATCTAGAAGCCATGATGTCTTATTTGAGAATCTATAGATGCCTATAGAGAGAAGTTTCAAAATCATAGATTATATGCTTAATGGTTTTTAAAAGTGTTGGTTAGAAATTATTACTCAATAATACTGCCATCAGGATATAGTATAGAGATATTTCTAGGATTCTTTCTATAAATATTTCTTTCTAAAGAAACTGTGAGATGAACGAGTTAGGGAATTTATGGATATAGATCAAGGATCTATATCTGTTATGGAATATTCCACTTACTTTACTAAGATTCATTGTTTTGTATCTTTCTTCACTGGTGATGATCTTATGAGAGCGAGATTATTTGAGGATGGGATCAGATATCTTATTTGATCTTAGGTAAATGTGTTTTGTTTGACTTATATTTCAAGGATTTTTAATCATTCACTTATCACTGAGAACAATTTGAGGGAAGATAATGGTGCAAGGCATTGTGGTTCAACACCAAAGTAGGTTATTAATATGTCTAGTGGTAGGAAATTTCATCTGGAGGGTTCTTGACAGAGCAGTGGTAGCTAGAGTACCCACACCGGTGGTTCTCTAATATTGCAAAAATATGGAAGGAAAGTTCATGTAAAGACTTAGTGAAACTGATAAAAAGTTGAGTGTGAAGGCTGTGGTATAATGGTCCACCTTTAATGGGTTTTTAGGCCTTCCCATATTCTTCTAGTGGGAAAGGATTTGTACCAGCTCTGCCTTCTAGAGAAGGATATGTAGCTATGTGCTAGACCAAAATCTTGACTACCACTGACCATATAGGCCATGAAGGCGGAGGTGGACAAGGATCCCATATTTATCATATACAATTCTAGATATTCAGACTTTCTCTGGGTTGTTAGGTTTTAGCACATGGATGTGGACTAGGTCATATATATAGTACAACCTATACCCTAAGAGTAGTGATTGGGGCTAACTAAAATATGTGGTACAATCTTGGTAACCTCTATCTTAGTATCTTCTCATTTTGATATAGGATATTCACATTATTTTATAACCATGACTATCATGGAAATACCTGGGATTGAAATTTAGATTTTTTGTGGAGTGATGACTCTGGATACTCTGTTTGGAGTATGATCATAAAGTGTATGCCGATGCAGAGAGTGTCCTATTGAGGTTGGTGGTTATAAATTCCTATGGTAACTCTTTATTCTCATGATGATGGTATTTGATATCATTATCAAGATAGAATGGTTGGTTACCTATCAATACCATATTGATTATTATCATCATAGGATGTCCTTCTCATTACCCGATGGGAGTATCTATGGGTATAAGGGTGAATGGTATTTTTTGGAAAGTTGAGATGGACTAGAGAATCTTAGGCTGAGATAAGTGACAACCCAAATTATTATTCTATTTCTAGATGATAATGGAGTGTATCTAGTAGTTTTTCCTTCAGTGGTAGAGTGATTCAAAAATTTCTTACATGATGAATTTTCTAGGATACCTTCTAAGAGAGAGGTAGAGTTTATTATTAATCTAGTTCTATGAGTATCATAGGTATCTATTCCAGATTATAGGATGGATCATACCAAGATTTAGGAACTCAATAATAAGTTATAGGACTTGTAATATAAGAGATTTATATGACCCAATACTTCACTTTAGGATTTTCCTGTAATTTTTACTAATAAGGTGGATGGGACCCTTAGGTTGTGTGTTGATAATAAAAAATTTAATCATATTATCATAAGAACTGGTATCCCTTACCTCATATTGATGACCTCTTTGACTAGCTCCGAGGAGCCCAGGTTTTCTTGGAGATCTATTTGAGGTCATCCCATCATCAAGTATGAGTTAGGCCTTCAAACACACATCATACCGAATTATGAAGTAGGTATAGACTTTATGAGTATCTGGTTATGATTTTTGGTCTAACTAATGTGGATAAATTTTTTATGGCTATGATAAATTGATTCTTCTAGACAAATCTAGATTTGTTTATGGTAGTCTTTATGGAATACATCTTGGTGTACTCGCATACTCGACATGAACATGCCAAACATCTTGATATCATTTTGAGTACATTGAGATATCACTATATGTATGATAATATCACTAAATGATACTTTTGGATCGACAAGGTGAAATTCTTGGGCCACATTATATCAAAATAATGAGTACCTGTTGACCCAGATAAGGTGATAGTCATGGTTTCTTGGGAGCATACCAATAATTATTTCGATATACGAAGTTTCTTGGGGATAAATGGATATTATATATGATTTATTTAGTACTTTTCATACCTAGAAGAACCTCTTATAGGATTGAATAAAAATGGTGTTATGTTTTTATGGTCTGAATCATACAAAAAATTCTTTCAGTAGCTAAAAGGAAGACTAAATTCTGATCCAATCTCGATTATTTCAGAATCATACAGAAGATATACTATTTATTATGATGAATTAGGAATTAGTTTGGGTTCCTCTATGATTTATGGAGATAGAGTCATGGTGTAAATGCCTTGACAGTTGAGGCCTCATGAGCACAATTACCTGACACACGACCTTGATCTACCAGGTATAGTACATGATTTGCATTGTTAGAGGAACTATTTGCTGGGAGAATGCTTATGGTGTATACAAACCACAAGTGACATGAATACATATTTACCTAGCATGACATAAATACCAGATAGTAAGGTGGGTTGAATACCTACAATCCTTTGATTTTGATCCTTTCTATATGTCTGGTAAGGGCAATGTTGTAACTAATGCTCTGATCTGGAGTAATCATACATAGATATCTTGGGAGGTTAGTAGAAAATAGAAGTTAATGGAATTAATTTTTGAGATGCATTTGGAGGTGAAATACTATCATGGTTAGCCTATTGTTATATCAGTAACCTCTTCACTTCTCGATAGAGTGAAGTTGAGACAACTATCAGAGCATGAAGGCTTAGTCCTTAGGGAGAGTGTTTCAGATGAGGACCCACCATCGGGTTGGATCATTGATGGGATTGATATATTACATATTTTTAGATGTTCATGTGTTCTTGGAGATGTGTGAGATGAATTTATGTGAGAATATCATGCTTCTAGTTGGGTGTTAAACCCTGAGCTTAAAATGTTATACCGTGACTTACACCTCCAATATTGGTTATCTGGGATGAAAAGATAGATAATTAGATTTGTCACTAGGTGTTCCACCTATGAAAAGGTAAAGGTGGAACACCAGTTACTAGTAGGGATTTTACAACCATTTCCCAATCCATATTGGAAATGGGACAACATCAATATGGACTTCGTGATGATATTTCCAAGGTTACTTTGAGGCAATGATTTTGTATGTGTGATTTTCAATAGGATATCAAAGGTCACTCACTTTTTACTTATAAAGGAGACCTTTTCAATGGATAATTTTTTAAGGATATATATTCATGAGAATATACACCTATACATAGTTCCAAAAAATATTGCATCAGAAATAGATGGCTCATTTTACTTCTCAGTTCTAAAAAGGGTTACAGAAGGAACTAGGTTTACAGGTACTTTTGAGTACAACATACCACCCTCAGACCAATGGAAAGTATGAGAACACTATACATGTATTGGAGGACATGCATAGAGAATGAATCCTTGATTATGGAGGTTCTTTGGAAAAGAAAATACCTCTATCTGAGTTCTATTACAATAACAAATTTCAAGTGACAATACAAATGGATCCTTATGAGGCCTTATACGATAGATCATCCTATTCACCCTTGGGCTGGTTAGAGGTAGTAGAGGCACCACTATAGGGACCTCATTTCATTCAGGATACATTGAAGTTGGTACATCTTATCAGAAAACACATCATATTAAATTTTTATAGGTAGAAGTATTATGCCAATCATTATCACTAACATTTGGAGTTTATGGCCAATGATCGGTTCTTTTTATGTGTTTCACCTAGGTTGGGGCACCAATGGATTCAGATACATGGTAAGATATCACATTGTTTCATTAGACCTTTTGAGGTTTTTGATAGGGTAGGACTGGTGGATTATAAGATAACACTCACTCAGAGATACAAAGTTATTCATAATGTGTTTCATGTTTCTTAGTTCCGTCATTATCATTTAGAACCATCTCATGTCCTCCATCTTGATGAGGTTGAGTTGGACATTGATGCTTCTTTTGAGGATCATCTTATTTGTATAATTGATCAGAGAACAAATGTTCTATGAGGAAGGTTAGTTCCTTTTGTTCCAGTGATATGGAAGCATAAATGAATACCAGATGAGACCTAAGAGAGGGAGGCTGATGTACATGCTCAATGGCCATAGTTATTCTCAAACGATTCATTACCACCCTTAAGAGGGAAATTTAGGGAGGATTTGTCTTAAGTGGGAGATATTGTAATATCCTGGTTTCTTTAAGAGGTAAATATACCTTAAATATTAGTTTTAATCTTTAGTTTTATCCATATATAAATTCTTAATGAGGTTATGGTGGTTTTAAGAGTGTTTAGGGCTTATACGGGGCCCGAAGCTCCAAGTTTTAGAGAAAAAACTAGGCACATGTTTTTTTAAATCGTGAAAATGAGGATTCATAGTTTAGATAAATCATGCAACTAAGGATTCACAATTTAGTTTAACCATGTGTGGTGTTATAGTGGGATGTAGAGGGGAGTACACGTGCTATGCATGGCTATCGAAACCATACACTACAACCATGAGGTATGTTCCACCCTAGATAGTGGAGTGCATATGGTTGGCACACAGTTTGGACAACTGTGCAACCAAACCATGAACCCCATTAAAAATAGGTGAAATTCCCATTTCAACCCTCTTCATTTTTAACTCTCACCCCTCTTTTCTATTCCCTCAAACTTATAGTGCCTACCTTCTTTGAGAGATATTACATGGAATCAACCTATTAATTAAATCCTCTCCCTTATTCGAGCTCTGATTGGACTACCATTTGTCGCATTGGTTAGCAAAAAATAAGTGATTTAATCCATTACCTTCCATTATTAGTTTTTCTCTCAAACTTAGGAATTATTTTTACACAAGGTAATATGCCCTATTTTTAGGTCTTTTTTCTATTTCATCATTTTCTTCCGTTATATCCCAAATTAGAAGTTGATATTGGATGAGGGTTCAAAAAACACCTTATGGTAGGTTTTCTATAACTTTCTATAAAGTCTCATTATTTATATTTGTTATCAATTTTCAAAATTCCAGAATTACCCTCGTGTTGATAAAAAAATTAATCTTCCTTAAATTATTTTCCTAATTTGAAACCCAAACACCCTAATAGAACTCCCTTATATTATTGGAGGTCAATTATCTCAACGTGAACCACCCATTCAGTGTTTCATGTATATGACTATTTTATTCCTTTTACATTATTAACCAAAACAACCTTTGGTGTTTTTGGTTTGACTTCTAGAATGGGATCTATGTAATTTAAATAGATGATTTGTTCCATTATGATAAGGAAAATATGTTTCACCTATATTATTAAATTGTAATTAAATGTTTAATGGTATGACACAACCTATGACCCTTTTTAATTTATAAATAAAAAGGAAATAGCTTAAATGAAATTACAATAGTACACAGGAATGGTTTTCACACGGCCTTTGAATATTTATAAATATAAGGTTCCTATTTCTATTATGTAAATTATTCCTATTAAAGGAGTGGTCATAATTGTGCTATCCTTGGATTCCTAAGGGAATGTATTGAGCACTCAGAGGATTCCACCCTAATTCATTAAGCTAGTTTCCAAGGAATATACCTACCTTGTAATTCTTTTATTTTCATGTTAATTCCTTATTGTATTACCAAATATTCACTCAATTCATATATGGAAATTATAATTCATTGAATTATCTATTTAGATTCAAACTGATTTCCTCGAAAACACAATACCTTGGAATCTCTCTTTGGGATATAGTCATTCTTAGCCTGAGATTTACCGTGGATATGTTTGATAGACCCAATTTAACACTTTTCTAATGGAATGTCGATGGTGTGTCCCTTGGATTACTCTTAAACACCTATAGCTAGGATTCATGGTTCATTGCTGTGAGATAGATCGAACTCATAAGGTCAAGGATGCCTTGGTTTCACCTTGGGTCTTATTTTTTTTTTCATTTACATGGAAGCTTTGGTTATGTACTTTAGACCTAGTCCACTTACAAGTCTCCTTTTTAGATGCATATGGATTATACCAAAGTAGGTATGGTCAGGTGGGAATCCCATGAAGAGAATGATCCCGACTTGGTTATTATTTCATGCAATTAATTTAAATACTTATTTTTATACCTGCACACTACTATATTTATTTAGAGACACTATACTTGTTATAGACAATGTTGGTGGTGGCCTATTAAAAATTTCTCACACCTTATTTGGTCCGCCGATTGGTACCTGGATAGACTTCATAGATGCAGGTAGGGATAAGGGAAAGTGCTCGATCATGCATGCTAGATTTTCTTATAGTATGGGATCTTAGAGAACAAGACCAAATTTCAGCTTATGATGCCATTAGAAATATATTTAGTCATTTTTTCCTTTTGTAATACAAGTATCGTACATATTCTTGAATCCATGTATGCCCACTTATTTTATATATCATCATGACATTGAAATAATTTTTTATACAATGATTATTATTATTGTTTAGTATATTTATCTTATCTAGATGTTTAATCTTCATTTTTTCTATTTTTAATTATTATTCATTTGTAATGTTTACTCTTTTATTATACCATTATGTTCACTCTGATCATTAGGGTATAGTCTCCCCACTATACCACCTTAAAACCTCACTATTAGTTGATATCCTTAGGCATATGGGGAGGTGTTCTTAAGGACATGTGGAAAACCGGGTTCAGTCACTTATTAGTGAACTGGGTCTGGGATATCACAACTTTATTTATAAAGTTTTAAAAAATAATCATCTCCATGTTTTAAATATGTTCATTTTGAATTTCTTTGAAAAGGTTTGAAAAGAATTTTTTTATCGTTTACCACTTGACTACCTTTTTCCAACATTATGACAGTTATTTATTATAAAACTTCCTTAAAAAGTTTCTATAGTATTTTAAAGAATATCATTTTCACATTATACTATGGATTTTTCATTTTATTATAAAATAAAATGGTATTATTTTCTTAAAAATTATTAAAATATATTTCATTTCACTTATGTATATTTTTATCTTTTACTCTACATTTTCTTACTTAATAATAGTTTATTTTCAATATTCATTTATTATAAAATAATATAAAAATAGTTTATTAAAAATACATATTGACACATCCTAAAAGGAGTTTTGGAATTAACTTTTAAATTAGTTTTTATAACTAATTTATAGAAGTTTTAGGAAAATTATTTTTATTGCTTCAAATATATTTTGCTTTTTATTTTTAAAAGGATATTGTTTTACTACCAAACCTTGTTTTTTGATGAATTGATGGTATCCTTTCATTCTATAATGATTTATGATTTAGAACCCATTTTTATAAAAATGATTTATTCTAAGTTCTCTATCACTCTCAATCATTATTTTGGTATTTTTTTCTCCTTCATATACTTGTTATTTTATAACAAGGATTTATTTAGCATCATTTTGATGCTGACTATATTATATATTCAATATTATATTCAGTGTGAATTTAAATAATCTTACTAAAAAAGTTATTTCATTGACTGAGGAAATATTTATGTTCCATATATTTGATTAAATATGGATATTTATTTATTTAGAATGAATATTGATTATATATAGTATTTTTCATTCAATACATGAAGAATGCATTAGACATGTGTAAGCGATGGGTGGGATCTATCATAGTTGTTCTATGTGTTGAATAGATTTCATGAGACAAACTAGAATAGATATCCTGGTGTATGCCTACCCATTTAATTATGATGTATTGTAATGAGGCCTTGATGGTATATAAGATGTCTTGGAACAAGGCCTTGATGGAAATATCATGATGTATTTTCATGATGCCTTGAAAGTAAGATCATGATGAATTGGATCAAGGATTAAGATGTCTATCATTATGAATTCCATTATTATGAAATAAGTTACTGTTTTACATGTGATTTTTTTATCCATGAATATATTCCCTACTCATGTTATTGAATTTTTTGAATGTTTAATGATCATTCACTTTTCTAGATTGTTTATGCCTTATGTATATATGATAACTTCTGTTGTACGCAACCCCTTACTAGAAATATGACCTCACCATTTTATTAATTTTTCTTTCCATAGGGTATTAAGAAGGGATATTTGAAATATCTATAAAATATACTTAATGGAATAAGAATTTTTTCAAGAAGATTATAATTTATTCTTTATGTTTCCAATGTAATATAGAAATTATGTTTGTATCTAGTTTCCTATGATTTTTATATTATTTGATCCTTTAGGATGCGATATATTGTATCTTGTAACAATATAATAAAGTAAAAATAATTTAAAGTTGATGGAGTCAGGGTTTTTATAGTTAGTATTAGAGAATATTTTATAAGAATGTTGGTAACTAGATTTTAAAAGAAAATAGATAGAATGAGTATTATGATAAACCCCTATAATATTCATGAAAATTTTAAACATTTTATGTTATGATTCAGTATTCATCATGATTTGAGATAATTAAGTATATTATATAATTTAGATATGATTAGTAGTAGAATTAATGGAAAATATATCAACACTCAAAATCAATATTGGGGATTATCTTCCTGAGAAAATCAACACAGATGGTGTTGGATCTAACCAGATTGTGACTATGTTAGGGAAGTTGACTTAGGTTATAAGAAATAAAATTTATTTCATACAAAAACTTATTGCTTTAAATTATTATTCAATGATGTTGGACCTATTAATATGGTAGAAAAATCCATACTTAAATAGAATTAATAATTCATTGATACCTGAGTAATGGATTAAGTCTATGGAAAAGATATTTCCAACTTTGAGAAGTAATAAAAGGGAGAAGATGATCATTGGTGGTTATTAATTCAAAATACTAAGGAGGAGTATAGAATAAAGATAATGGATTGAAATAATTTTAAGATGATATAATTTGAGAAATATTTTTATTAAGAGTAATGAGTTGATATGGAAAGGAAATTCCTTAATTTAGACATAAAGAGGAACATATCGTTGAGTATAAGACAAAATTTACAATATTTAGAAAGGAATTTTATGGATTATATACATAATATAGAAATTAATATTTACCATTTATTTGATGGGATTAATCCAAGAATTTGAATGGAATTAGTCACTAAAATGTTTTCATCATATGATTATATAGTATCAATTTCCATCAAAATAGATAAATAATTCTCCAAGTATTATATTTTCAAATGAAATAAATAGAATAAGGAGATGGTTGTGCACAAAGGAGAAAAATAAATGAGGTAAAGGAGAGTAAAGTAAAGAAAAAACTTCTAATATGTGATAATTGTAGAAATAAACACCTTGATACTTACTTAAATGGAATGAGAGTCTATTAAAATTGTGAGGAAAAGGGCCATCTAGCTTATGAATGCAAGGGAAATAAATAAGCCACCAATATCTAGTATTTCAACTATAATAGGATGGGGATATATTCGAACTAATTCCTGAATCATCAAGTTAATTCACCTTATAAGTGGTTGAGAGAGAAAATAATAAACTTATATAATTACTATATCGAAATTTGAATTCCCTTAAGTTGTGATAGTAGGTAATTTGATTATAAACTCATATTTTATTTTATTCTAGATATATCAACTCTAATATTTTCATGTATAATGAATCATCTCTTATACTTTGAGGATGGAGTTATAAATTAAGACACCTAATGGGAATCTGGTTGTAATGATAATATATTGGGCAACCTATATTAATTTTAACAACTATTCCCTAGTTGAAAATATGGTTTTTATACCTATTATAAACTTTGAAATAATCCTAATTTTTGGGGTTTAATTAATATTTAAGATTAAGGAATTGTTAGATAAAGAATAAAATAATTTATCTTAAATTTGAGGTATTTTTTCTAGTAAAGGATTTGAGTGATATCATTTCATTGGATGTTTTTTACCACACACTATTTGTATAATAGTTAGTGGCTAAAAATAGAATGAATAATTTATTATTATTTTATAGATATTATGATCTAATAAATGTTTATATTTTTTCATTAGTAATGAAAAATTCATCATGTTTATTCATAATTTAGAATATGAGATAAAGAAAATATGGAAAATTTATTGAAAAACAATCAAAGGATTAAATCATGCTTATATAATGGAAAAAATCAAGTAATTATATTTTATCATATTCTCTATATCAAGGGTAAAATAACTCTAAAAAATTAAACAATAGGAAGATAAATTTAAAAAGTTTTATATGGGGAATATCTTTTAGCTATCAAGGCATGCCTCTGGAAACTTTTTCACAAGTATGGGTCTTATAATGGTACATACACAGTTTTAGAAATATTTAATTAAGAAATAAAAATATTTCTGGTATTAACTTTAGAATTAGTTATCAATATAAAATCTAAATACGAGATTAAACCAATTCAAAAATAAATCTATTATGATAAAAAAAAGTGTAGACATAATTTATTTAAGGGGGAGAATATAACACCCTAAGATATTAGTATGTATTTTACATTAAATAAATACTATGCTAAATAGCTTATAACAAATAAAACACTGAAGAAAAAATAGTGAAAACATGTTAAAACTATAAAAATAAAAAATCTTTAGTAAATATAATTATAATAATCAATTATGATGTTTGTATTTATTATTTTGTTTTTATTGATGAAATTTAATGATTAGAAAATGAATATTTACTCCGATCTGATTAAAATCATTCAATATTAAAAAGGGATATTTTTGAAAGAATTTTTTTAAGTGTTATTTCAATTGATCATTTTTAGTAGATATAATTTTTTTAAGTAATATATTAACACTAAATTAATTATAAATTTATATGAAATCAAATTAAAAAAACTTGAAGTTTTAAATGGTCATTTTTCTATAAATTATTTTTTCATTATATTTAATATTTTCATTTAAAAGATAAATTTATGTATTTTATAATTTTAATTTGATGAAATGAACTTAGTTTTTTAATTCATCATTCCAAAATTTTCTTAGGGTGGATTTTTTGGGATTTATTTGAAATGAATGATTTTTGGGTGAATAGTGAAAAATATAATTTTATAAAATAATGTCACTTTTATGATATAATCATGATATAAGAATGAATTGAATGGTTTTTAATCCTTTTTAATAGAAGAAATATATATTTAAAAAGTAAAATAAATTATTTGAAAAAATTATATTGAATTTGGTAACCCATATTTGACATTTTAGAACCAAAGTAGTGTTTTATTTTAATTAAAGAAATATTTTTGATTTTTTTTTAATTAAAAAATTAAAAAGTTACGTTAATTTTTTTTATTTTTAAATTCATATAAATATAATTTTTTAATAATAACACAATAAATGTCACAAGAATCAATTTTTTACATGATTTTTTTGTAAATCCATATTTATGCTTAAAAGACATTTTTTCTAAAAATTGTTTTAATTGTATTTTATGTAATTATATTAAAATTAATTTTAAACACTTCTAGAAATTGAATCTTGGAAAATTAATTATATGGTTTTAATCATAATATTGAACTTATATAATAATTTTCATTTCATTTTTAGTCATAACAAATAGTTAAAATAATAAAATTTTATCACCATGCTAAAGGTTAAAAGGTTTAACGAGGTGTTAAACTAAGAGATAAGAGTTCAAATATCACTAAAAATTATCTTAATTAAATTGGATGAATATATTTAGGCCTTAAATTATACTATATTCAAAAAAAATTCTATTTGGATCCACTTACCCTTGATAATGACTTTATATTATTTTAATGTTAAGTGTATTTACAAGGGTGTCACTCCCTTCACTTATAAAAGGGAACCTCCTATCCCCACATATATACAATCTTATAGCACTTTATATTGAACAATATATAATAAAATACCTTCCCAAAACCCTTATAAATTACATATAGGTTCTATTCTCATTAAAATACCAACCTTTTAAGGCTTAAGGAGAGATCCAATGGGGGATATCCAAAGAAGAGGTAATCATCTTAATCGAGATCATTCAAGTTTACACCATATTACACCTTATATAAATCATATTTAACTATATTAAAATAATAAAATTAATATAATTACTTTACTAAAATGTTATTATATTTATTTAATAACCATTTTATATTTCTTTTTTAACTAATAGAAAACGAAAATGTCTCCAATGTGTACATGTGGACTACCATCTCCATGAAGCAGTATTTCATTTTTCATTAACGCCACACATGGTTAGGTATATAAATTGATTTAATGAATATATATATATATAATATTTATTTCATAATTATGATTCTATAAATATAAATTATTATTTACTTTCTTTCCCTTCCATTCATTGGAAAATAGAAACGTCGCACGTGTGTACATGCAGACTATCGCCTCCAAGAACAACACATTTAATTTTTCATAACCACCCTACATGGATGGTTCTAAAAGTGTATTTAATGTATAAATATTAATATATATGAAATTATTAAAATTATATAGGTCATAAAACTATGACCATGTTGTGAGGGCTAAAACCGATAAATCAAAACATGCATAATAAATAGAACAACTAACACCTAAATAAATGATTTTAATAAATAATTTTTAGAAAATGGGTAAAAAGAAGTTATGAATAAATGATATACAAAAATATAGATATAATTATGGATTTTATATTTATTAATAATAAATTTAAATTTATAATAGAAGAGGTTGGAAAGTGTTGGTCTGAAAGGAATGCTCAAGGGGGGGGGGGGTGAATTGAGCTTCCAAAATAAAAATTTTTGTTTAAAAAATTAGTCTTAAAATCCCATTAATATTTAAAACAAACCAATTAAATATAGAATAGGTATATATACTTTCATATAAAATATATTCACAAATTCTCAATAAAATCATATTAAAAACAAATTATATAATTTTAACTCAAAAAATATTTTACTAATATGAAACACAGTATACATATCACATATAAATGATAACTATTAGAGATTTAATTTGAAAAAAGACTTTGAAAAATAATTAGTGAAAATAAATTAGTAAATAAAATATTAAAAACACACATTGGGATAAAAATAAGGTGTTATATTCAAGTTGAAGCTTAGTCCTCTCCACTTGATATAAATTCACTACCAAGCATGTTTATTAAAAAATAATAAACAATCCACAACCTATATTATCTTTTACTCAAAAAACTAAAAATATGGATGTCCAGGCTATAATAAGCCTCTTCCATAGTTATATTTGGGATAACATTTATAAATGAATAAAGGAATGAGTATCAAAGTTATCCTATTTACAGTATATGATAAGTGATGAAATATATACAAGAAAAATAATCACAACTAAAAATGTAATTTAAAATAAATAGAGTAACGAAATCATGATAAAATTTATGAAACAAAATCTCTAATAGTTATACAGTGAGTTTAGGAGTGAGAGTAGTAATCAGTTCATCATTCTTCTCATTTTTTTCAATGTAGTATAGAAAATAGAGTATCTTAGTTTATGAGAATGTAATAATAAATATCAAAAAAGAACCACACCACTCCACTATGCATGTGTTAGGCTTCCCTATATTTGATGTAGTTTATTATCCAATTATCTATTAAAACATAATGATCCTTGGACTGGAAAATCTCATCTACTCTGAAAGATCTCATTAAATACCAAAAAATATCCATTGTAATTATTTAATTAGGAATGGTAGGTATGTAACTCATGATTTATGTAGTAAAACATCATTTGGTAGCTTCATCATGTGGTAGATACATATAGTAAGTTTACCCATTTTTTAGATAAGATTAAGGATGCTTAAACTGGTTGTATAGTCGATTGGATAGTCACATTCTATCAATGTTCTTAATGCATTTAAAACAACAATTATAAAAATTAGGACTATCTAGCATAGTTGGTTGAAATATAACTTATAGTTAATTATATAAAATTGATGTAGACTTTCTTGATGCGGTTGGTTGAGGTCATCACGTGGTTGCTAATTTTCTTCAAGAAGTGGGTCCAACACTTAGAAAATTTTCAACTAACTTACTCACATTCAATTTACTATTACATAGTTTCTTGAATTCAACATGTGATGGATATGATACTTAGGAAAATTTATTCATAATCACTTTATTCATTCTCATGGTCACCCCAATAGTACATGTGGTAAATTAGTAGTCCTACAGTCAACTACACTTAGTAATTTTTGTTCAAAAAAATATCAGTTAATATAAAACACAGAACGTATTAGAATAATAAGAAACATGATTTAGGATAATTAAAAATATAAATTTATAGACTAATTCAATAACATATTCTTTTTTTTATGATCATAAATCATGGATGGATAGATATTTAAATTATTAAATTTTATACACTCAATTTAATTACTCCAATATCATATTACCCCACTTTAGGGGTAATAAAAAAGAAACTAAAAGTTATATATAATTATAAATGCATTTTATAACAAAATTAATTCAAGATTGAAATAGATAACATTCATTCAAAATAAGTTTAAAAAAAATAAAAAATAAAAAAGCTTCCCTATCAAGTAGATTAATCAGAATTTGAATCAGAATCATTCTCTTTATAATCAATTGGTTGTTTTTTCTTTGGTGTAGAGGATTTTGGGGTAGTATTTGAAGTAGAAGTAGAATATTATCCAATCATAATACTCTTAAAAACTAATTTGAGGTTTTGAACAACCTGAATGGGTATAAATCTAAATGGTGTATAGGTAGGTGCAACAAGAGTAGGAACTGGAGAAAATAAAGATGAAAAATGGCTAGTAGGTCTGATAGGAAGTGAAGGAGTCACCATATATATATATGAAACATACATATAAGGTTTTATTTTTATAGTAAACTTACTGATCACATGGTATCCATGCTTTATAGTCTCCACAAATCACATATTTTACTATATAAAAATATTCAATAAATGTTCTAGGACATCAAGCTGATCAACATGATCTTTAAACAATTGGGTCATATTTGGAATCTTTAGTCCCATATCTAAGGAACTAAATAATGAATTAAGGACATTATTTTTTGAATATTTTCCTAGGTAATACTTTATTGATTTTTTATGATTTTTTATCATTTCTATATTTCATGGAATCAATTATGACTAAGTCATAAGTCCTTACAATTTGAGTCTTAAAGTGTAAGAAATTCAACAAATTAGTTTCTAAAGAACCATACAAACATCCTTCACCTATTCTCTAACAATATATATTGTCAAAGTATCATAAAGAGTAGCATTAGAAACAATATTAAGAGGAGGTGTAATATATGAGGATGCATCAACAACATGACTAATAGGTCTATAAAACTAGGAAAACAAACTGAGGTCATTATGTGGTCGAGATATCATCTGATATTGAAAAGATTCATGAAAAATTTATATATTTCAATTCATTAACTAAATTTTATTTTCCATTATATTTATCTTAGAAAACAATCTGGTTGAATATGATGCACAATGGGAGAAAAACCCATGAATATTCCTTCCTCTTTAGTAGCCTTGAAGCTTGATCCAAAGTATAAAAAAATAATTCAACATATTCAACAGTTCAATATTTAACTCATTTAGTTCATCACTGGTAACATATAATGAGTAATAGGAAAAAAGAGTTGAAGGAATAACTTCATTAGAATGAGATAGATTTTCCCTTATAGTGGAACTCTTTCTAGAATCCATGTAATAAATCTCTAACAAATAATATATATATATATATATATATATCTACATAGAAAAATAAAATAATGGTCCACCACTTATTATCTTAAACAAGTTAGTAGGATTTGATTCACCAATTATAGATGGTTATAAAACATCAGTATCCTCCAAAGGTGTTGGGATTAATATTTCATCAAGAAATTGTTCCACATTTTGGTTTAAATACTCTTCTTTATTACCACCATATATTAGAGAATATACTTCAATCCCTTACTCTATGTCTATCCGATCCACTAAGGATCCTTAAAAAACATTAGGTCTAGTTGGGATGGAAAGTGAAATAATTATGGTAGGTTTACCATGCTTAGATAGGTTTCCTCTATCATGAAAATCATAACCATCATTAGGAGAGTCTCTAAAATCTATTGTACCAGTGGAGTACCTTTATCATTAGACTCATCATATTCTATAATTTCTTTACTTTATAAATTGAGAGAAGATTATCCTCAATAGATTGATCATCATCATTAGAATTAAAAATAGTATCTTTATAATCACTAGTCTGATATTGACCAGTCTCTTCAAAATAAGAATCAACTTCCTCTTTATGAGAGGATAGATATTCATGAGAGTCAAGAGGTCCATATCAAATATTTTTAGCACTATATATTAGAACAACTTAAAATAGAGAACTCATAGATTTTTCATTTAGATCAACCATTTCCACTTCTTTATCACCTGTTGCACCCTCTATTTCTTCAGAAATATTTATGACTCATCCTCTTCCAAATCTAATTCTTCCTCAATGGAATAACTAATAATATCACTAGGTTCCAAACTTGGAATTAATTTCTCTTTTGCCTTCAAAGGATGTTTAACTAGATTGAAATTTTTATAAATATTATCACTATTATCAACCCAAATTTTCTCCATATATTCCAATTGATTCCAATCCTCTTAAAAATAAATTGATTTAGGAAAATACCACTTTAATATACATACTTTTCCACCCCCAGAGGAACAAGTCCCTTGAAATCCATAAAATAGGAAATAATATTAGAATATTATAAATAGTTAAACCGGGAGGATGGATTACACATTTCCTCCATATGTCTCATGAGATACCTATTTATGTTGATATTTACTCCATTATTCATCAAATATAAAAATAATAGGTCCCAAAGCCTAAATATTATAGAGTATCCATTCTTAGGATAAATCAGGTGTTGTATAAACTTAACCAGTAGCCTACACTCACTATACAATTCCAAATCATTTGGAATTATTAGGTTTATATCCCTAGTTTTCTCTCCCATAGCTTTCTCATACTCAAATATTACATGACATACTAGATTGTATATTCTAAAATACTAAAAAACACCTTTATGAGGGACTTGGAGACATATTTTCTACTATTTGGAAGAGAAAACTAGCTCTTCTCTATTTACACTTTTCCAGATATAGTACTTTTTCTCAACAGCTTCAAACATGACATCCAGATAGGAATAATTTATTAACCTTAGGTATAAGGTCCTTCTATTCTCATTGATATAGGTTCTATGACCCTACTTTGAATCACATTCCAAACGAATGACATGCTTGAAGTCAACCACCCAACATCAAACTGTTTCTCTTATATAAACAATTGATTTAAGAGATGAGAATTATGTAGCTTGATAGAGGCACTTTATCTCACTTTATTTTATTCAAAGGAGGTTGAGAATCAATGGGATGCCAATCCATTAGTTTCTTAACATGCACCATATTATAGAATATTGACATATTCTAAATGTTTGAGGTTAAAAGAGGGTTTTGTTTTGAGAGAGAGAAACAATTTAAGAGGGTTTAATACCTAGATAGAAATCAATTTAAATTATAATTTGGGGAATATTTTAGATAATTTAGGGAACAATAGAGTAAAATGAATGAATTGATATATATATATATATATATATTAAAATAAATCAAAATTGAATAGATAAACATGATAGCATGACTGATTTTATGAATTTATTTATAATAACTCAAGGGATACACAATAACTTGACCTATCACATGACTAATACTTCATGGAATCTTGGAAAATCATAATATATTGATCTATCACAAGAATAAACCTTTACGATAGCTTGTTCATTGTATTCACTTGTGACTTGTGACTAAAATACTATAGTTTAATATTTAAACATAGAATATAAATTAAAAATAATTTATCAAACCTAATTAATTTATGATATAATTATGTCACTCTATATTCAAAGGTTTTTGAAAATATTAGTGAGTTGTTTCTTAGTGCCTATGAATTCAAGAGTTATATCACCATATTGAAAATGATCTCTCAAAAAGTGATGTCTTATATAAATATTATTTTTTGTAGAATGAGATATAGGATTCCTATAAATAATAACAACACATGAATTTTCACAACTTATATGTTCATATAAAAATTGGTATCCATGGTCTAATAATGTTTGTTTCATCCAAAAAATTTTATACAACAAATATTTGCAGGTATGTACTCAACAAGAGTAGTTTATAATGAAATAGGATTATATTTATTACTACACCATTAAACTAGATACTTTACCAAAAAGTGGAATATGTCATAGTTTATTTTTCTATCTAACTTACAGCCACCAAAACCGATATTAAAATAATTCAATAATTTAAAATCATGTCCTCTAGTATAAAATAGTCAATTTTTTGGTATATTTAAGGTATTTTAAAATATTTTTTTACAGAAATAAAGTGTGATTCCATGGAATTTTCTTGAAAATATACACACATAAACATACCAAACATAATATTAGGCCACCTATAGTTATGTATAATAAACTTCCGATCATACCTTTGTAATTAGTTTTTTCAACTGGTATCCCAGCTTCATCCAAATCTAGTATAGAGGTAGTAATCATTGGAGTATCACTTCATGTAGTAGAATCCATTCCAAAATCTTTTAAATGATATTTTTAGAATTTAAATTGATTCATAATTATTCCATCATTGTTTTAAAAAATTTTAAATACTAGAAATTATTTTAACTCTCCCATTAAACTCATTTCAGAATCTTTTTTCATTAACTAATAAAATTCAGTAGATAAATATTTTTTTAAAAAATTGATATTATCAACATAGATTTGAGAAACCAAAACATCCTTTAAAGTTATTTTAATAAATAATGTAGGATCAAATATAACTTTTGAAAACCTATTTTAAATAAGGAAGGATATGAGACTATCATACCAATATCTAGGATACATTTTTAAACCATAAATTTATTTTGAAGGTTTAAAAACATTATTTAAAAAATTAGGGTTTGAAAATCCTAGGTGTTGTTAAAAAAATCCTCAATAATATAACCATTTAAGAATGTACTATTTAAATCCATTTTATATAGTTTGAAATTAAGATGTGATGCATATTTAGTAGTTTTATAATGGCTTCATGTATAACTATTAGTGAAAAGGTATCTTCATAATAAATTCCTCCTTCCTGAATATATCCTTGTGCAACCAATATTTCTTTTTTTCTTCTTCTAACTATTGTGATAGATTCATCAAACTTATTTCTATATACTCATTTTGTTCCAATAGTCAGGTAGCCTATGGGTCTCTCAACTATTTATTATACTTTATATCTTTTAAATTGATACAATTATTCTTACATAGTTATCACCTAGTACTCCTCACTAATTGCTTTAGTAATGTTCTTAGGTTCAAATTGAGACAAGAATGGCTGATTTTCAACTTGATTTCTAAGAGTCTTGTTTTTGAGTTCCTTTATCGAGATCACCAACTAAAAAATCTATGGGACGATATTTATGGGTCCTAATATCTCTATGAATTAAAGTGTTTGGTCCTTCAAAGACTCCTACAAGGCCAGGATGGTCTAAATAGTATCTTTTGAGAGATTTTTTTTGTAAACTAGCATTATAGTCAGAGGCTTTCGAGGTATTATTTATATTCACATTTTTCATATCATACTTAAGGTTTTTTATAAAAGATTTAGGTCTATATAGATATTTCTCATTAAAGTGACATTAATAGATTATTATATAACTTTATATTTCTTACTAATGAATCTATATACATTATTGGTGGCGATATAACCTAGAAATAGTTTTTTATAGATATTTTGTGAAAATATGATCAAATTATATTTTTTATATCAGAATGAAGAAATTAAAAACCAAAACTCTCAAGTAAATAACCTTTGGTTTTCTTCCATTCCACAATTAATATGGATTATTATTTAAAATAGGTCATATCATAACTATATTAATAACAAAACAAGTTTTATTCACAGCTTATTCCCATAGATAAGCAGGTCAGTTATATTTATTAAGAATGGTTCATGAAATTTATTAGAGATTTCTATTTCTCCTTTCAACAACCTCATTTTTTTGATTAGTTTGAGGTGAAGATAAATTATGTCTATAGCCATGTTGTGAACATAATGTTTCAATTTATTGATTCTCAAATTTATATCCACAATCACTTATTAAAGTTGTAATGTTAAGTCAATTAAAGTTCTCTATAGACTTTTCATACATAGGAGAACATGAAAGAGCTTCAATTTTTTTGCAAGCTAGTAAAAATACCCATGTGAATTTTGAATAATCATTAACAATCACATAAGTAGAATGGAAACTCTATAATATATAAACAAATCCATGTGAACTAACAATTTTGATTGAGAGGTAGAAACCTCTTTCTTTGGTTTAAAAGATATTTTGTGTCGCCTTCCCTTTTTATATGAATTACATAATTTTTCTTTTATGAATTTATATTTTACTATATCCCTGAATAATAATTTTATAGCTGGATTTATAAGTGAATATACTTTGTAGTGACCTAGTATCTTATGTCATAACAGATATTCTTAATGAAAGGAACTTAATCAAGAATCATTTTTTAGAAAATAAATAATCTTAATTTATAACATATACACTATCATTTCATAAAGTATAAAACACTAAGTAATTCTTGGAATCACAAATAATGCAAGAATTATCTTTAAATTTAACATTATAACCATCATCACACAATTTATTTAGACTCAACAAGTTATATTTTAAACCATAAACAAATAAAACTTTATATATAATAATAGTTTTATGGTTACCAATTTATAAAATACTAATTATTTTTCCTTTGGAATTTTCACTAAAGGTGACATGTCCACCATATACATTCACTAAAATATTGAAGCTTGAGTAGTATCCATTCACGTGTGTAGAACATAAACTTTATATATTCCCAAAATACTTATTTGAACCCTTTAGAAATTTTACCTATAAAAAATCAATCAAGAAATGATTTGTGTGCCCATATTTTCTTAGGTCTTGAGAAGTTAAAAAATAAATATTTTGAAATCCAAATATATTTTATAGGTTTGTTAATAGAAGAATGAATATATTTTTGGAAGAATAATATTAATGGGTCCAAATGAATGAGAATTATTTTTATAATAAAAATTTATTTATCCTTGAAAATTACATTCTTATATTTACAATGAGGAACAAAGTAATTCTTGTGAAGCTTACTTTACTATCCATAATTATATCTTATTATAGTGTTAAATTTGGGGGGTATTTGATATTCCAAAATCATGTTGATGGTATTTGTTTTATTTCTAAATTATTTTTAATTATTTTTAATTTTATCAATTTCAAAATTTAACTCATTATTTTCTTTTAATAAGTTTTCATTATTTTCCTTTTAAATAGTAAGATCAATTTTAACATTTATAGATAAATAATTCAACATTTTAAGATTCTTAGATTTATATTTATCTCATAAATATAATCATAATGAATAGTTCAATATTCAAATGGTTATTCATTTTTCATTTCATATTATTCTAAAAGTTCATTACCAAAAAAATTAGAAGTAGTAGTTTGTACTATAGATTTCATAGCCATAAAGTACAGTTTTTCTTTTTCACTTGCACCACATTTTTTTGAAATCATAGGAGATATCTTATAATGTACTCAAGGTTTCATTCATTTAATTATTTGGTTTCTTCCATCTATCATCATAATTTATTTTATTTTATCTTTAATAATTCAACCATGATGTGACCTTTCCATTTATCTTCACAATAGTTAATATCTCCACACGAGTCATACTTTTTTCTAGTATTTCTTATAGTTTCTTTTTTTATCATACATTACTTTATAGTATTACTTTCTGAAAAAATTATTATTTTTTAATTTTTTTGAATCTTCTAGCTAGATGATACATCTTCACTCTCAGAGTCTAATTCACTTCCCCTTGAATCATCTTTGATTATTTATTTTGATTTAGAATATTTTTTTTTAAATTATACAATTTTATTCTTAAGTTCAACATATTCATTTTATAATATTGATTCTTCTCTATACATCATTGGATTTCCAATAAGTTTATTGACTTTCATCTTGATAATGTCACAAGATTCTATAATGTAAATAGTTTTATTTCCACATCTATCAGGTTAACATATTATGAGCTTGATCAATTTATATTTTTATTCCATAGGTTATCCAAGTGACTTCATAGTATTGATAGTCTTATTCAATCTGTAATAAATTTTAAAAATAGATTCATCAAGACTTATTTTCAATGAACCTTGCTTCATAGTATACATATTTAATCTTATTTCTTTAATAATATAAATTCCTTCACGATAAATAAATAATGTATCCAAAATATTAAAACCAGTAACACAAATAAAAATTTAGTCAAATTAATCTCTACCCAATGTTTAAAATAAATCATTCATAGATTTTTATTTACAATCATACATATATTTTGTTTTATCACTCTATTTATTTTTGTAATTTAAGGTTTTTCATATTTATCTTCAATAGTACCCCAAATATCAAATCCCATGATTTCTAGATAGATTTTCATTTTTATTTTCCATTAATCATAGTTAGTTCAGTGAAATAAGGAAATAATATTGGTAATATGGCCTTCGATTTTATCATCCATGATAATGGAATATTAATAAATATAAACTAAGTGATATTTCCCTCAATAATTGATCAAGATAAAATGTAAATAAAATAAAATAAAAAAATAGATATTAAAAGAAAATATTTTCTATTATACTAAATACTGGTCCGATAGGAATTCTCAAGGGGGGGGGGGGGGGGTGGTGAATTGATCTTCCAATATAAAATTTTTTCTTTTGAAAATTATAATTTTAAAATCCCATTAATTTTAAAAATATCCCGGTTAACAAATATAATAGTTATATATAATTTTAAAATTTAAAATACATTATCAAAGGATTGATAAAAAAAGTTTAAAAAAATTATACTATTTTAACATTGAAAATATTTTAATTATATCAAAAAAAAATATACATCACATACAAATGCTAACTATCAGAGTTTCACTTGGAAAAATATTTTGAAAAACACTATTTGAAAAAAAATCAGTAAATAAGAGATTAAAAACACACCATAGAATAAAGATAAGAGGTCACCTCCAAGATGAATCTTAGTCCTATCCAATTAAAAAATAATACATTACTAAGAATATTTATTAAAATATAATAAAAAAATCCACAACATGGATCAGGTTTTAAAAAAATAACTACACAAAAGGAAGTCCAGGATGTACCGATCCTCTTACATAGTTATATATGGGATAAAAGATACAAATAAATAAAGGAATAACTATAAACATACCCATATTTATAGTACATGAGTAGTTATAAAAGATATATAAATAAATAAGCACACTTCAAAATATAATATAAAATATAGAGAGAAAATAAATCATGAGAAGTTCAATGATACTCATTCTCTAATTGACTTTAAGTAATCATCATGGTTCTCTTCTCCTTGTACCATTTTTCAGTGAGTTCATGAGTGATAGTAGTAGTTATTTTCCCCTATTCTCAGTTTTTACAACATATCATAGAAAATACTGTGTCATAGTGTAAAATTATATAAACACATAGATCAAAAAAAGCACCACCCCACTTCACTATACATGTATGAGGCTTCCTCTTATTTGAATAAGTTTATTCTTCAAGTATCCACTAAAAAATAATCATAAATGGACTAAAAAATCTAAACTATTGATACATATCTCATTAAATGAAAAAATAGCCATTGAAATTCAATACCCAGGAATGATAGTCCTGTCACTCATAGTTGGTGTAGTATTCTATCACGTGGAGACTTTATTATGTGATAAATTCACATCATAGCTTTACCCTTTCATAGATAATATTTTTGTTGATTAAATTGATCATGCAGTTGATTGGATAGGAGTATTCAATCAAAGTGTTTCTTGAATTCTATCCAACAATTAAAAAAATTATAATTGTCTGGAATGGTTAGTTGAAATATAAATTTTGATAAATGTATACTTTCTTCATGTGGTCAGTTGAAGTCATCATTAGGTTGCTTATTTTCTTAATTCAGTAGTTCCAACACTAAGAATAATTTTCAACTGACTTATCTAAGGTTGATTTTTGGTCATATGGTAGCTTGTATTCAACATGTGTTTGATTTTATACTTATTAAAATGTCTTCTTGGTCACTTCATCCATTCACATGGTCCCTCCAATAGTTAATATGGTTGATTAGTAGTCACGAGGTTGATCCAAACCTAGAAAATTTTCTTCAAAAACATATAATTTCATATAAAACAAAAATCTTATTAGAGTCATAAGAAAAATGCTTTTGGATCATTAAAACCAAGAATTATTGGACTAATAAAACAAAATGCATTTGATCAAGTGAGAATCCAAGGTAAGGGCTTATTTTATAATCTAATTCTTATTCGAGATTATTTATGTTTAAAATTACATTAGGGGAATTATATGATATTTATCTTTTAAAACAAATTTATTTTATTCCCACATAGTAATTTATTTGGTTTTAAAGTATTATTTTCATTTCCCCCCTTTTGGTACTCAAAAATAATGAAGGAACGTTCTCAAGAAAAGATGATAATATTTCTTCCTTTTGGTCAAGAATATTTTTCTTCTATGTCCACATTCTTTATTTTATTTTTATAATGTTATTCTATTTAATCTAATTATTATTTTATTTAATTTTAAACTATATTTGAATGAATTTTATTTTTTTAAAAGGAATATTTTCCATGTTTTTAGTTTGATAGTATTTATTTTCCATGCAAACATGAGAAAATATTTTTTTTTTAACATTTACCACTTGAACACATTTTACCACCATCATGATCATTACTAATTATGAATATTCCTTTTATTTTTCCATTGTTTTCAAAATAAAATCATTTTCTCATTATTTTTTTGTATTTTAATTTTATACTGATAGAAAATGATGTTATTTTTCTTAATAATTTTGAAAATGGATTTCATTTGACTTACATATATTTTTATCTTCCACTAAATTTTTATTAATTAATAATGTTTTATTTTAAAGATTCCATTATCATAAATTATTTTACAAATATTTTTTCAAAAATACTTCTTGATGCCTCATAAAATGAGTTTCAGATGTAATTTTTACTTTTTTTTATAACGAAGTGATTTTTCTAAAAATTTATTTTTAAAATTTTACTACTAGTTTACTTGAAATTTTATGAAGGAAAAATATTTAATAAAAAATATTATTTTCTAATGAATTTATGTCTCATTACATCCTTGATTGATTTATTTTTCATACCTCATTTTTTACACTATGATTTATTCAAAGATCTCTATCAATCCTAATCATTGTTTTGAAATTATTTTTCTCCTTTATATCCATGTTATTTTATACCATGAATATATTTAGAATCATTTCAATATTTACTAATCTTTATAATCATTATTATATATGATATGAATTTAAGGAGGATTACTATGAAAGTTATTTCTTTGACCAAGGAAATATTGATGTTATGTATATTTAATTCAATACAAATGTTTATTGATTAATAAGAGATATTTTTTATATATTTCATTATTAATTAAATACATGAGTAATGCATTGAAAATCTTTAAGTGCTCTGTGGGGTTATTTACATCCCTTCTATGCATTGGGTAGTTCTCATGAGACAAACTAGAATAGTTATCCTACTATATGTCTACCTATATAATTATGATGTCTTAGAATGTTTCCATGATAGTATGTAAGTTGACTTTGCACAAGGCCTTGATGGTAATATTATGATGTCTTATCATATTGAATTAATGGTAAGATCATGAATTCTTGGTTCTAGGATTTATTTGTATGGTATTATATATTCCATCACTGTGAAATTATTTATTTTTTTCTATGTGGTTTTATTATCAATTTATATATTTCATGCTCAAGTAATTGAATATGAGGCATGTTTATTTATTATTCACCTTTAGATATCATTTATACCATATGTATCCATGATATATTATGTTATATGCAGCTCTTTAATGGGAATATGAGCTCACCCTTTTATTTTTTTTATTTTCCTTTTCCTAGGGTATAAAGAAGGAATCTTTAAAAGATATCTAGTATATAATTAAAGGAATAATAAAGTTCTCAAGATGTTTAGAAGTTATATTTATGTTTTTAATATAATATGGTAATCATGTATATATATTTTCTCCCAAGAATGTTAAATTTTTTGATCCTTTGGGATGTGATGTATTGTTTCTTGTATTAATGTAATAAAATAAACATCGGTTCTGGGTTACTATAGTTATATTTGTTACACTATATCTTAAATAATCATTTTTATTTGATGTTTAATGATAATAATTTTGATTTTTAGTTTTTTTACGTGTGTTCCTTTTTAGTTAATGAAAAATATTTTAGCAACATATTTCTAATTATGAAATAAGAGGTTAAACTAAAATGAGTCTTTAATGGATCAAAATATTTTTCATGGCTCATACGAAGTAAAAGTTTTTTTATTTTTGACTATAACTGAAGAAAATACTTCTAATATTTATCTTTTATAATATATTTTTTATTTTTTAATTAAAAATTATAATTTTGATATCTTGATATTTATTATTGATGTATGTTTGATTTCAATTGATGCATAATATTTCCACATCACACTTCTAATTAAAAAAATGTAATATTGAACTACAACCAAACTTTAATTGCCCAAAATAATTTTCACAGCCCACCTAAGCTAAAATATTTTCATTAGAAACTATAACTGAAGAAATTAGATATAATATCCATCTTAAATAATTATTTTTATTTTATGTTTAACAAATATTAATCTTATTTTTTTGATGTTTTTTTCAATGTATATTCCTTTCTAATTGTCCCAAAAGTTTTCAGTGTTATACTTACAATTAATGAATAGATGATTTAATCACAACTATACTTTAATGTCATAAAATATTTCCATAGTTTAGGTTAGTTTAACAGATTTTCATTATTAACTAAACTTGAATAAAATACATATAATCATTGCCTTTAATAATTATTTTAATTTATACATCATCTATATATAGAAAGTATGAAGTAAAATGATTTTTAATCTCCTTATAAGGAACCTATTGGAACATGGAAAAGGGTTCTATCATTGGATTTGAGCATTTGATATAAAAAAATTGAAGAATAATTTTCATTTATGTAATTATATTGATATAAAGATACATTGAAATTTATTTTATTTAAATTTGACTAGTGTAATTGAATTGAAATAGAAATTCAATGATTTGGAATTTGTATGCATATCCTTGTAGTTAAATCTGGTTCTATTCCCTTTCTAATATAATTTTTACTACAATTAAATTTGGGTGTGATAATTTGTATGTATCTCCTTGATGGACAAAAAACTCACTACCATTCAATAATCCATGCCAACAACTTTATATCAGTTTAATGGATAATTTTTAGGAGAAGTAGGGTGGACCATTTTTTAATAAATTTTCTATAAATATTGTTTGATTCTATAAATAATAAATCACAAGCATTTTTTTGTAATGGTAGTTATCAAAAATGATTTTTTCTCCACACCATGAGTGCTTTGAGTCATTCAAAAAACCATTAAACATATTTAGTCTAAATTAATATTCTTCAAATGGTGTCATTTTGGATGGAAGTGGTTTCTCAGTGTCCAACTTCTCACTTATATGGAAAACTATAATGCTGCAATCCAAACTGCAAAGATATTTCACATCTATTTTTACATGAATATAATATATAGTAATGATATTTAGTTGTAAATTTATTAAAATCAATTTTTGTGTGTTGATAGTCTTGAATTTAAAATTATACCATCATAGACTATAATATCTCTATATTTTAAAACAAAACACTATTTTCAATATCATATAGGATATATCACAAACGACTACATATTATTATTTAAATGTGATCATTATAACCTATCCATTAACTTAGAAGGGTTGAATAATAATAATTAAATTATGAAATATACAAATAATAACTTATAATGTATTAAATAATTATTTTTTAATAAGTACTATATTTTTAGTAAAGTCGTTTTATTCATCAAAAACAAATTTTCTTAAAAAACTATTTTTTATTTATTTTTATGTACAAAAAATAAAATAAAATAATGGAAATTTAAGAAAATTTATTTTATAAAATAAATTAATTTTTTAAATCATCATATAAAAATTATCTTATGGTATAATTTTGAGAATTTTCTGAACAGTTTAATTTTTCAGTGAATAGTGAAAAATACCGATTTTTATAAAAATGCCATTTCTTTTCAATAAATTAAGTTGTTTAAAAGTCCCATTTTGT
The DNA here is from genome assembly GCA_963277665.1 of Viscum album. Taxonomy (NCBI): domain Eukaryota; kingdom Viridiplantae; phylum Streptophyta; class Magnoliopsida; order Santalales; family Viscaceae; genus Viscum; species Viscum album. Next base: position 1,897,052,122 of record OY728119.1, read on the forward strand.
TTTAAATTTATTTAAATTAATATAATTATTATTTAGTTATATTTAATCCACTTAAATTATTTTGAATCAACTTTATACTGTATTTTAGAATAAGTTTAATTTTTTGGTTAAAAAAGGGATTTTTCTCAAAACTGTTTGAAGGTACATAATTTTTCTCATTTTTAATTAATTAAAATAATAAAAAATAGGGAATGTTTTAAATTAAATTTATATATAATTAAATATTAATTAATTTTCATAAAATTATTTTTATTAGTCATAGAGTTAATATAAAATCATTTTTTTCATGAGAAATACACTTCTTGAAAACCCTCTTTTTAATCACCTCTATGGGTTTTGTTTTTAATTTTAAAAAATATTTTAATTGAATTTTGAAAAATTGATTCCATATTTGGAATCATAATTTCCAAATTATGTAGTAAGTTTATTTTCATTTTTAGGCATAAAAAATTTACTGTGGCAAAAAAAAGATTTATTATATTATAGGTAAAATAACAAAATGGGTTAAAGTTAAAAGGTAAAGTTTTAAAATACATGAAAAATAAAAAATTAAAGGAGTGTTTTATGTGATTATATACAATAAAAATAATTTAAAATATTAATTATCAATCTAATTTGTTGGAATTAATGCCACCCAAATGTTGTTGACTTTAAAAATAAAATAATCATTACTTAATCACTTAAAACAACACCCACTCAAGTATAAGTACCATCCTCACCACCCCATTTCTCCTAAAAAAATATAATATCTCAAAATATCAGCCAAAAACTCTATTCCACACTCTCCACACATCTAAGTGCTTCTGGTCTCACCAAAAGACCAATTCTATGATCTTTAAGGGATAACTCAAGGGGGTGATATTCAAGAGGCATTTTTCTCAAACAACCTCTCTAAATTTATTTTCTTTTTATAACTTAACCTCATATTCTTTATCCAAAAAGGAATTATAAATATAATATTACTAATATAATGTAATTTTATGTTACTAATATAATATTCTATATGCATATATTTTATTACCTCATCTTATTCAAAGAAATGAAACCATTGCCCGAATTATGGCGATTAATCGTCTCTATGATTAATGAATTTTCATTTTTTCATTACCAAATTTAAAGATTATCATAAAAGTATTATTGTAACAACCAATTTACTTATAAAATAATTTCTTCTGGAATTAAATAGTTAAATTATTTATAAATGTATAATGAAATAAGTGGTATTTATAGAAATTAAGGAATTCATACTGATGGAATAGTAAATTGACCTTAGGGATAGTAACATGACCATTAAGAATAATAATCTAGCTAATAGAATAATAAACTCACCTAATAAATTATAAATAAAATTTATCCATCCAATAAGTCATATATGATATATTTATATAATTGAACAAGTAAATAATTTTTTTGAAAATTATAAATTAAGTGTTGGAATTTTTGTAAGTAATAAATAATTAATTAAAATTTTATAATTAATATAATGATTTAAAAGAAAATATATTTTCATAAAATATATTCATAAACTATTAATTTTGTTTTTTTATTATTATAATAAAATTTTATGATAATTTAATTATTTTTTCAAAGCGTTATAAAATCAGTTATAGTTTTAAAATTGTTATTTTTCAAATAAATTATGATTGTATATAAAAATTAAATTTATCATATTTATAAAATTATTTTGATAAAATTTAGTCCAATTTATAATTTTACATGTCAAAAAATAGTTGGGGTAAATTTCTAATATTTTTCTAAAATACTTGAATTTTTTTGTGAATAGTGAAATACGACAATTTACGGTATATATACATTATAAGTTAAACACAATATTAGTAACATAATTAATGATGTAAGAAACATAATCTATAAATTTAATTGATTATTTTAATATATTTTATGATAATTCTTAAACTATTCATAGCCTTGAGACAAATTAATAAACTAACGAATAAAATAATCAAAAAACCCTTCTCTCCTCCTCTATAAATACCACACCTCACCCACTCTTATCCTCACACCTATAAAGATTTTAAAATTTTCCAAATTACAGTTAATACTCTTTCCAAGCCTCTTTCCCACATCCAAGACCTTCTGGTATCACCAAAAATAAAAAACCAAAGGCCTTAAGGAGGTTCTCAAGGAGGATAATTGAAGAGGTAAAAATCCTTTTTCATTTTATTTTATTTTATTTTCAATTATTTTTATTTTCTTATACTCTATTCACATCCCCTTATACAAGAGGAATTAAAACTACAGTATCTTATAAATAATTTAATTTTATCATGTTTATGGAAAAATTCATCATCATACTTCTTCTCCCCTCCATTTTATTCTAAAAATAAAAACATCATCTGTGATGTGTCGAATTACCGACATCGTGGATGATGTGTTTTAAATTTCCATTACCACCTTCATGGATGGTCATAAAACCATTTTAATGGTTTATTCTTTTAAATATTATGATATAAACTCTTTTATGTTCTGAAATTAACTTATATACATAATAATAAATTATATAACCAAACTAGTTTGTGATTATTGAAGAACCTCCAAAATGATCTAAACAAATATCATTAATGTTTTATCTAATGATTTATCATAATATCTGAAAACAAAATGATTTATGGGATAATTTAATATTATATAAACATATAAATACCATTTTATTCCACTTTTTGAGTTTTTCTTCCATTCTACAAGAAAATCTATTACAAACTGACCATGGAAACCATGTAAATATGACACCCTAAATCAATTGAAATAACAAAATATTATTAATAAATGGGTGGAATTATGTTATAGAATGATTATATAATGTGTGATAAAAATTAATATGTTTATTTAAAATATTAATAACACTCTTTAACCATTATAAAAGAGGTTTAAACACATTTTAAGTAAGACAAGCCCTAGGTAAGGGAATTATTAACCTAATTTACATTCTCTGGGTTAACCTTATACTTCATTAATTATGTGGTAAACATATTATTTGGGAAATTAATTTTGATAATATTATGTTTTATTATGTGTATTTGAAGTGTATATACATATTCCATTCTTTTTATTAACTCTCACTTCAAATATATGATATTTGTAAGAGACTTTTATTTAATTTTTTTTTTAATTTCCTTTATTTTTTAAGGTAATGATTTATATAATTCAAGTATTATTCTTTTTTTATAATTTTCTAGTTCTTGGGAATTGTTTATGATGAAGTGTGGGACCTATATATCCCTTTTATGCATTGGGTATGTTTATGTTAGAGGTCTACCGTATGGTTACTCCAAGTGTAACTGGGATAGTTACATCATAAGGTTGTCACGAGGGTTACATTGACGATAGTTGTGAGAGTTACATTGTAAGGTAGTCATGAGGGTTAAAAATCACAAGGTAGTTGTGAGGGCTACAATATTAAGTAAGTAATTCCCTAAGTAATCTATATGGAATATTTATGTTTTCTATGTTTTATGGGAATATCTTGTTTCACAAAGTAAATAGATGATACTTTATGGGTGATAAGTATGTATTTATGAAAATGATTTCATATATTTAATAGTATTCATATATTAATGGTTTCTACCCTTATTTTTATATCCCTTAAAAATATTTTTATGCTCATCCCAAGTTTTAAAATGTTTTTCACATGGTATAAGGATGGGTAAGAGAAAAAGAGAAGCCAATATTAATGTTGTGAAGACTTTTTATGAAAATATTTCATGTTTTTATTATAAAATTTTGTATTATGAAAAAATGGATATTGTTTTAGTTGCAAAAACTTTTTATTATTGTTGGTTGGTATGTATGAATTATGTCCTAAATTTCAAAATTTCTAAACCAAAATGATTTTTAGTAATGTAAAATGTAAATTATAATGGAATTTACTATATCATGTAATGTTTAAGACTGGGTCCTTATAATTGGTATCAGAGAATGGTTTAAATAAATTTAGGGGTTAGGATGATGTTAATAGAATACTATAAATAATTTTTACTTTATTTTTATAGTACAATGATATATAATTTTAAGATTAATGTGTTTTTTCATCTAAGATATGTCTATTTAGAACATCTTTCTATAGAATAAATAGAGAATATGAAATAGGAAGGCACCGAGACGATGATATATTTCTGAATCCACAACCTAGATTGGTGGGAAATTGGAACCGTATAGTTTGTGACAGTAATGGATTAGTTGACCTAGGATATAAATGGTGGTGGGATCGATGAAAGAGAACAACCAGAGCACCACAAAGGATCATGATGATAGTGGAATATTTATGAGGCAATACCCTCTGGATTTCAGTGGATCTTCTGACCATATGGAGGCTGAAGAATGGATTAAAGCCCTTGAAAAGATATTCGATGTTATTGGGTGTTATGATAATCAAATGGTTAGTCTTTCCATTTATCTTTTTGGAGGTGAAGATGACCAGTGGTGGTCAATGTTAAAGAATATAATGGATAGTAATGAGATTGGTTCCTTCGAATGTGATGAATTTAAAAATATTTGCCTTGAAAAATATTTTCCTAAGGTGGTTCGATTTAGTATGGAAAATAAATTCCTTTAATTGAATAAAAAGGAGGAATATTTAGTGCCTATGTATAAATAAAACTTCAACTGGGTGGGAAGGTATGCTCCAAATATTATTTGGGATATTGATAGTAAAATAAACCATTTTTACTCAGTATAGAAGCCAAAATATTGAAGGGAGTTGGTTTCCTGTGAATTCAAACGTTATGAGAAACTTACCCGATGTGTTGAGAGGATAGAAATGAAGTTTTCTGGTGATCATATTTACTTTGAAAAAAATCATAATAATAGTTCTAGATGGAATGTGATGGATAAGAATCAATCAAATAAATATGATGATAAGAATGTCCACTTTCTAGTTTGTGAAAAGTGTGGTAAAACTTAGCCTGGGGACTACATTAACAAAACTGGGAAGTGTTTTAGATATGGTAAGTTTAAAAATATGGCCTTAGATTATAATGAAAATTATATTAAGATTAATTCTTATAAGAAAACTATAAAGTGTTTTAAATGTGGTGAGATAGGTCATTATGAAAATACCTTCCCAAAGAAAGATTCAAATGATGGAAAAGAACTAGATTATAAACAGAAAGGTGCATTGATATCCTTTGCGACTATGTTAGTAGATGTCGGGCCATCCAATGAAGGGGTATAAAGTAATTTGTTTTTTACTCATATTTTTCTAATCTCTCATTTAATATGGGATTTACACATTCCTTTATTTCTGAGAAAGTTTCTGGTAAATTGAAAATTTCAGCTCAAAAAATAAGACTAGAACTTTTGGTTAAAACAATAGGGGGAAATATTGCGACAAAAAGGAATTATAATAATATTCCTATTGTTTTATGTGGAAATAAACTACCTGAAAACCTTGTTTTTTTACCCTTACTAGAGTTTGATGTCATTTTGGGTATGGATTGGATTTCTATTTATCAGGATAAGTTTGATTATATAGCTAAAGAATTTATTTTTCAAAAAGAGTTTCAATTTTCATATAAGAATAAACCCATAAAATTGATAATATATAAGGATGTTGAGAAACTATTAAAATATGGAAATGAAATTTATCTTACACGTATTTTTGAAAACAAGGGAATTGTTCAGATAAATGATGTTCTAGTGGTAAATGAATACCCAGATGTTTTTCCTGATGAGTTTCTAGGTGTTATGTCACACCCCAACCTCAGACTCTATTTTATTTTATTCTTCCCAGGGTCTCACATCATTGGACATGTTGAGTTTGGGGTCCCGATTTTAATTTTTGAAGTTTAATAATTTTGATGGGTTTTAGACTGGTGCGCAGGCACCGCATGGTTGGCGGTGACTGCACGGTCGAACCAGGTGCCCATGCAGGTATCTAATTTTTAAAATAAATAAAATTTTATAAAAATAAAATGGGTTAAATGTTTTCTCCATAATAATGATATTATTATTGTGTATATATTGTTATTATTATTATTGGAAGTGTTATTATTGCCATTAAAAATTTGGTTATTAGTATTATTAAAGTGGTTATTATTATTATTATTATTATTATTCTTATTATAATTATTTTAATTAACATAATAATAATTATTATTTTTATTATTATTAATATTATAATTTTATTAAGCAAAAAAAAAAAGAATTAAAACCCTGGGGGGGGGGGGGGGGGGGGCGTCGCCCCCTTCTCTTCTCCGAATTGCGGCACAACACTCCCCCCATGGGGTTTTCCTGTGCGGAGGACCTGCTCCCTGGACGGTGCTTCGACCGACTCCCCTCCGGCCCTCTCATTCTCATTCGGCATGGCCCCTGACTTCCTCTTATCCCCTGTGCAAGGCACACCAGGAAATACCATGGGGCAACACACCTCTCCCCTGCAACCTTAAGCAAAGTCGAGCTCCCTACTTCCTCCTTGTGTCTGGACATCCTCTCGGCCAATGAACTTTCTTAATTGTGTTTTACACCAACCGCACGACCCTCAGGCTAACCCTAGGACGTACGAACCTCCCTTGGACGCACCCCTCCTTTACGGACAGACCCTCCGGTGACCTCCCTAGTGTACGACGCACCTTCGGTAGCCCTCTCTCTTACTCCGTTAGCCTCTTGTACCCTCACCGTAGGTGTGTTACTCATTGTTGGTTGGTTTCTTCTATTGGTGGGTTATCAGATTTGGGTTTAGAATGGCGTTTGGTTCGAGTTTGATGTTTTTGGTTTGATGTCTAGGTTGTAGCATTTAATATAAATTTATTGCGGTGTGTCTTGAGAGAAATTGGAGTTGCGCACCGAGTTTGTGAAGTTTATCTGCACCGAGGTAGGTGGTTCCACATGTGATTATTTTTTGGAAAATTAATTTTCAAGTTTGATAAATTTAGCATGTTTATTTATTAGTTTGTGCATTGTATATTTGGTTTTTTTGAGGTTTAATACCAATTTGATTGGTTAGTAGAATGTTTATACTATATGTGTGCAATTTTCGATGAAAAACCATGTTGAACTGTTTACTAGTATTTTATAAATTGTGTGGTTTGAGTTTTAGTGTAGCATCGATATGCATTTTTCAATAAAATAAGATTTGGGTGTATTTTTGGTGCTTAATTTCATGCGACATATTTTAAAACTATTTAATGAATTCTTTTAGTGGTTTGTCTAAAATGAAAGTGCCTCCTTTAGCTGTGAAATTGTTTTAATTCATTGTGTGGTGAGAAAATTAGGTTTTGAAAGGGTTTTGGTGTATCGGCTTGAAAATTGGTTCTCAATATGTATTTGGCCGTGTTGTTGTTTTAAGCCTTACTATGCCTTTTTAGGAAGTTTTACAAATTGTGTAAATAGTTTATTTAAGTTGTATAAATGATACAAATCATGTTTTTCCATTGTTATGACGTGCGGATGGTTTTATAGTGGTGCTTTGATATGAAATCAGGTGACTTTTTAGAGTAAATTTAGTGGTTCTAATTTGGAAGTGTTTCATAAATTGTTTTATTGATTTGTTCAATTGCATGTGTGGTGTGAAAGTGGTCTTCAAAAAAATTAAGCGTGCGTTTAATTTTTAAAGTGGCTTTTCCTACTTGAAATTGAGTGTGTTATTGGTACAAATCCTTATTGTGTTATTTTAATTTTTTTTATAGATTGTTTATGTGTTTAATTGTTTTATTAAATTATATGTATAGTGTGTTGGACCTCGCTACGATGGTTTTAGGCTGTGGGTGTCGATGATTCATACATGTACATTCATAGGGTAATATATATATATATATATACCCTTTTTGTGCATATTCCCTCATGGCATGGGGAATATGTGCAATGCAGCTAGGGGTGTATATATATATATGTATAAATGCATGTGCATGTATGCACCAACGGTCGGTTCGAGTGGTCATCGGCAAATAACGACATGTTTGAGGTAGGTCCCCTATGACTATGCCTTTAATTTGAATTTCATATTTGCTTACTTGTTTTAAAAATATGTTTTACATTTATGCAATATAAACATTCTATATAACCTGGTTGCAATTTCTAGAAATGATTATGCCTTTGTTTTGGAAATTGAAATGTATTTCTAATGCCATTGGTCTTAAGTGACTTTTCTTGAAAATTGATTTCCTAAGTGGTTTTGAATTGGTAGTGAGTATTTCTAAAGGTGTTTGGCCTTTCGACTTGTTAGTTATAAAAAGTGTTCCCTTTATGTAATTAAGCCCATTTGGTACCTTAAGAATGTTTTATGAAAAATAAAAAAACCTTTGTTGATGAATTCCCCTGGTTTTAGAAAATGATTTGTATGTTTAATGTGTTATTATGTGCCTAATGTTGAGGATTATGCATTGTGAGACGTGGAAGAGGGGGAAAGCGCTTAAGGAGGGAGAACAATGGTGATAGGTTGAATGAGTTTTGAATAAAGAAAGTGTTATGTATATATATGTTTTCTTGATAAATAAAACTCACCACCACTTGAAATAGAGAACAATGTGAAACCTGGGTATCTAGGTGGGTGGACCAGGACTAGTGCGCTAGATGAAACGACAGAGGTTCGTCCCAGTTTTGTATAGCAGGATTGACGCAACAACACTGACTAAAAATACGAATGACTGAGGTTCATGGTTTTTAAGCCACATTTTCAGAGGTTCATGGTTTCTAAGCCACATTTTCTGAGTTTCATGGTTTCTAATCCAAGTTTTACTAAGGTACGAGGTCTCTAGGGTCCCACTTGTGTAATTTACCTATAGGTATTTCCCATGGTTCTTGTTTACGACATGATTCTTGTGATGAAATTTTCTTTTCAGTTGTTTCATACTTGATGTCTCATTTGTGAAAGAACATAATTTAATCTAAACTTATTTTCCTTTAGTTGGAAATGTCAATGCATGATTGGAAGCTATTTTAAAAATTTAGTGGAATAGAATTATTTTACTTAAAAATGATAACTTGTGACTTGAACTTGAAAAGAAAGAAAAACATTATTTTATTATATCTTGTTTTCAAATTGGAATGATTGGGTTTCTTATTAAAGGCAGGGTAATATGACATTGTTATATTTTGACATTCCTACTAAGCATCTCAGTTCTCATTCCTACTTTACATTTCAGTTGAAGGTTCTAGTCTGGGATCGGGGTTCTACATCAGTGGTGACCCATGAAGTATCATGGAGGTATGTCTAGATGGTTATATTTACTTTATCCTCCACTATTAGTGTTTACATGTTTTTACTGATTTATTCTATTTATCTGTCTTTTATTTTTCTGGGCTAAATCATTCCCAACTACGTTTTTTGATGCCTGAAAATAGTTTCTAGCTTGTGGGGATCAGGAACGCCCTTCAGGCCATGTTGCGGACTGGATCAGGTGGCCGGTTCGTGGTTGACCTGGGTTGGTTCGTGACAAAATGGTATCAGAGTAGTTTTTTGTTATTTAGGGTGTCCTGTAGAAGAATATTAGGATTTTCGGGACTCGGGAGGTAGGTACGGGAAGAGCGTCGCAAAATATTCCTCGCATCGATCCTCAAGTTACCAGGGGTAGTCTGTGATTAGAGTCTTTTTTCTTGGGTTATTTTGGATCTAGGGATGAAAATGGAGGAAAATCGAGTTATGTTACGACCTCACATGGGGTGGTGACCTATTTAGAGTCCAAGTGCCTAGTTAAAGGTCCTCTTAGCGTCATGCCTTACTTAGGGCATAGATCACCACCATGTCGTCGGGTTAGGCATAGGTACTTGTTCCTCATTCTGGTGGTTTGTTGTTGGTTTTGTTTTGTTTTTATCTTGTTTGATGTGAGTATGTATTAAGAATTAAAGTGGATCGAAAATGTGGTGATTTTGAATATTTATAAGAAATTGGAATTTTGAAAAGATGTTTTTGGTTGTTCTTAAGTTCGTTTGGCTTCAGAACCGGTTGTTTTAAGATCAAGGTGTTACTTTTGATTGTGCTTTGGCCTGATGTCAGTTTTAGTCTGTGTTTCCCATGTTTTCCAGGATGTGTTTCCCAGAAAGTCTCTAAAAGTTGTTAATGATCTATTCCTAATTATGGTTCAAATCGAGTGTTGTTTATTTATTGATTTAGTCTAGGTTTGTTAGAGATGGTTGTGTGGTTTGTGGAATTAGAGTGTATTCAGGTTGTTGGGAACTCCTAAGGTTGTAAAGGTTTGTGCTGTTTCAGTTTGAAGGTACAGTTTTGGACCAGTGGAGGTAGAATTTCTTACCATTGTTGGAGTTTGGGGTGTAGTTGGTGGTGATCGGCTTTCGTGAGGGTCCTTCATCTGGTGAGGATCACATGCCGGAGGAACCCATCTATATGAAGCTATCCTCATAGGCTCTTTCATCTAATTCATCATACCACATTCTGATGTGCCATTAGTATGGCCAGTTCAGGCATTCTAAGATGTCACGTTGCATCTGTTTGAAAACCTTCCACCATTGTGGTCATTTGAATCATTAGGAGGAAGGAGTTGGGGACCGAAGGATGAAAATCCCTGACTGTGAGGCAGGAGATGCTTCAACAATTAGGGCCCAACCACAAGTTTTAGGGTGAAGCTCACGCACAATCAAGAGTTTTCGAGGGTGTGTGGGACCTCAGTCTGGATCTTGTTCTCAACTTTGAGATAGAAATATCCAAAGTTTCCTTATTCTATTCTTATCATCGTCGTAAGCTCATTCTTATTGTGGTAGTGTGATGAAATCATATTACCTAAATCTAAGTGGCACTATCTAATATTAGGGTGGTTTCTAAATCATTCAGATTCCTTGAAGGGTGTTGGACCCGTGAATAAACGAACTGGTTAAGACATCCTGCCTTTTTATTACATAACTTTTCGTTACATTTTACAAACAAAGGATCTTTAAAGTCTAGTGTCTTGGAAATCAGGAAAAATAAAACATTAAAACTTAAAACACTCTTTTAAATCCCCTTTAAAAGCTTCTTTAAAAGTTTATCCTATGTAAAATTACTACATCTCATAACTTGGAGACATACATCAAAGGAATGGGTGAGCTGAAGGCCCATTAAGGAAAGAAATGGAATCAATTTACTTGTGATATCAATAAGAACTTGATGAAAACCATAAGACATGAGCAATGGAAAAAGAGGAATATCATAATAAAAATAACATGAATCACAACTTGAATATTTGGATACAACATTTCATTTATACATTCATGAAAATATCATCAAGGTTCATCCTAAGGCATCATAAAAAAATTACCAAGGTTATTCACCAAGGTATCGTGAAACTTGTCATCTCTAGAGATTAAATTCTTTACCCAATGCATTGGAGTGCTATCAGAGCACACCCTTAATATTTATTTATATTAATGTGATCCACATAGATCATAATATAACATTTCATAAATAACCCATGGAGAATAAAAGAAATGGGTTTCATTTCAAAATCGTGACGTTTTAAAAGTTCTTAAAAAACTTGATCGTTATGTCATTTATAACGCATGGAAAGAGAGTGTGGATTATATTTATGTCAATTACAGAATCAAATATATCATTTATATGCCTTTATGAAGACCCATATAAACGAAATAGTTCTGAGTATTCACATAAAGAAAACAAGATAATATCTTGAGATAAAGAAAGAGAAATTCTGAGATGAGATTTCTGCAGCATGACAGCTATATAACATGGTTTTACAAAATATTGAAAAGTGAGGGGAAAAGAGTCACCCTTTAATAAATAAGTAATTATAAAATAGGTGTATAGAATAAAAATAAATAAGACCATTTTAGTTATATTTTAAGGAAATACCATATGAAAATGAAACTCTAAGGAAAAGAGAAGCTGTGATTTATTTTACGAAAATTCGGCAGCCTAACGACGCCACTTAAAAATTCAGAAAATAAATTTATGAGAGAATAAATGGTCTCTAATAATTTAGACATGAAATATAAAATAATAAGAATATATAATAACCTACACCCACATAAGAATATGGAAACTGGAAGACATAACTTAAAGGAAACCATGACTAAAAGAGGAGGGTGAAAGTTCCCCTTACCTTGAAGAGTAACTTTGAAAGATTGAAGGTTGGGACCTTGGGGGGAATGAGGGAACCTTGGGAGGACTAATTTAAGGTAAAAATACTAGAACTTAGTTGAGTAGGTTTTTGGAATTAAATGAATGAGGGAATGGCTTGGTATTTATATCAAAAAAGAGGGAATATCTAATCAATTTCTAAGGGACACCTCATCGGTGGTATTTGCAAAACCATGGGATTGCCCATGGTATTTTCCCATGGTATTGGCCATTTGGGAAACCTAATAAAATATCTTACTATTAAAAAGTCTTCCATATTTATTACATCATTATTATATCATCAATGATGTCATTAAACACCCAAAACTCAAAACTGTATTTTTACTATTCACTGAAAAATCAACTGTTTCAGAAAAATCCCAAAAAATCACTATAACCTAATATCGATGATCTGAATTCAAAAATTAACTCCATTTTATGAAAATAATTTTATAAATAATTTTAATTTAATTTTTAAAGAAAATCATTATTTATTCCAAAAATACGACTTTAAAACTATAACTCCTTTTGTAACACCTTAAGAAAGTAATCAAGGACCCATAAAATTATTGTATAACCATAAGACAATAAAGTAACAATATATGATTAAATTTAATGAAAATAAATTTCCATTTTAAGTTATTAAATTAATTATAAAATTCTAAATAAAATATTTATGACATACAAAAATATAAAAATTTATACTATGATCGTTTTTTCACTTCTAAGATTTCTAAAATGTATTTATACATTCATGGGTAAAGTTTCTTTTTTTTGGTTGATTTACCATTCATTACTATTCATATGGGTATGTTACTATTTATAATTTACTATTCAATAAAAATTAGGTTGATCTTATTAGACTCTAAATTTCTTACTAAACACAACTGTAGAAGACCATTTTTTGAAAATAAATTTACATTATTAATTATTTAAAGAATAAAAAAATATTTTAAAATACCCCTTATTTCCAAAATTCATCAATAATATGGAACTTCTATAAATTTATCCTATATTTATCCAAACATTTAAAATTCAAAACTTTTACCATAATAAGAAAAAACAATTTTATTTATATAAAATGATTGCAGATAGTAACTAAGGCTTCGTTTCATAGCCCCTTATAACACCTGCATATGACCTAAGTGTAAGGTGTGCTATGGTGATAGAATCTTGGGGTGGCTTCGACAACATTTCCTGAGTGGTGATTTCTATCAGCTTGAACTTCTCCCTAAGGCAATTCCATTCAAGCTTCACATGTTGAAGTTCGGCTTGGTCTTGGTCCAGAGCAAAGCCCAGTGATGCTACCTCCTTCCCAAGCTCTGAGAGATGGGATTCATGTGGCCTGAATCTACTAGATGATGCCATCGACTCTTCTTTCATTATTAATTAACCAAGATCATTTGAATTTATAAACAATAATTGCAATGTTAAGAGTTTAGTTTCCAACGGTCATATTGACCACTGATCATATAATAGTCGAAACCCAACAGTCTCATTTAATTATACTCACTTCATTAATTAAAGGATATAGTTTTGTTGAGTATAAAATAAAATAACACACAAAATTAGGAAACAAATATTATTAAAAAGTTCGGTTCGTTACATTCTTCCCCCCTTAAGAAATTTGGTCCCCAAAATTTTATCTCGTACCCTATGATGAGAAAAGGTGTGGGTACTTTTGTCACATAGACTCATCTAGTTCCCATGTGATTTATTCACATTTTTGGTTCCTCTACAACACCTTAACAAGGCGGGTAGTCTTGTTGCGTAGAACCTTGTCTCTATGATCCAAGATCTCCACCAGCTGCTCCTCATAAGAGAGGTCATGTTATAGTTGTACCACCTCTAGATTTAGTACATGTGAAGGGTCAGGTATGTACTTTTTCAAGAGGGATACGTGGAAGACATAATGAAATTGTAATAGATTTGGAGGAAGTGCAAGTTGATAGGCCACTTCTCCCATGGGATCAAGGATTTCATAGGGTCCAATGTACCTAGGGCTGAGCTTCCCTTTCTTCCCAAACCTCATGAATCTCTTCTAAGGTGAAATATGAAGAAAGAATTTGTCACAAACATCAAACTCCAAGTCCGTTCTACGGTTGTTTCCATAGCTCTTTTTCCGACTCTGAGCAGCCTTGATGTGTTGCTGGATGGCATGGACCTTTTCTGTCATCTCTTGCACAAGATCAAACCTAAGAATATTTCTCTCACTAGATTCATGCCAACAAGTAGGAGTTCTACACAGCTTACCATATAGAGCTTTATAGGGTGCCATTTGAATGCTCGAGTAGAAGATATTTTTGTAAGAGAACTCAACTAAAAGAATATGTTGATCCCATCCACCTTTAAATTCCATTGAGCATGTTCTTAGCATGTCCTCGAGTGTTTGAATAGTCCTTTTAGATTGGCCATCAGTTTGGTGGTGATAGGCCATACTAAAATTCAATTCAGTGCTCAGATCATGTTGAAGACTTCTTCAGAATTTTGATGTGAACCTTGGATCACGATCAGATACGATAGAAAATGGAACTCCATGCAGCCTTACCACTTCCTTCATGTAAATCCTGGCAAGTTGATAAAGAGATAAATCTTACTGAATGGAGATAAAATGGGCAGTCTTGGTGAGATGGTCGACAATAACCCATATCGCATTGTTTCCTTTGGAATTTATCGGGAGACCAGTGATGAATTCCATAGTGATATTGTCCCACTTCTATGCTGGTATGGGTAGTGGTTGCAATACCCCTTTAGAAAGTTGTCACTCTGCCTTCACTTGCTGAAATACTAGGCACCTTGAAGTGTAGTTAACAATATCCCTTTTTATATTATCCCACCAATAATGATCATGAAGATCCCTATGCATTTTTGTGCTTCTAAGAGGTATAGAGAAATTATAGATATGATCTTCATCCATCAGCTCCTTCTTTATTTCTAGAATATAAGGTACACATAGTCTTGTATGAAATTTCAGTACAACTTCTTGATCAATATTAAACTAAGGAAACTTCCCATCCTTCACAGCCACAAAATTCTTCTGCAACAAAGGACTTTTTTGAGCTTTCTTGATCTTATCTAGTAATGACGGTTGAGAAATCATTTGGGTTAGAGTTGATGATGTCCCTTACCTTATAATTCCCATGTCCAGGTTTACTAGGTCATTGATCAAAGGATATCTTTGAATCCTCATCATGGAAAGAAAAATTGGGTCTTTCCTGCTTAATGAATCAACGACTCTATTTGCTCTTCCAGGATGATAATGAATTGAATAATCATAGTCTTTGAGAAGTTCCAAAGATCTCCTTTGTCTCATATTAAATTCCTTTTGTGTGAAAATATACTTCAAACTTTGATGGTTTGTGTATATATCACATTTCTCCCCATAAAGATTGTGCCTCCATATCTTTAGAGAAAAAACAACCACAGCCAGCTCCAGATCATGCGTAGGATAGTTCTTCTCATGAGTCTTCAACTGTCGATATACATAAGCAATTACTTTTTCATTTTGCATTAGGATGCACCCAATCCCTTTTAGAGATGCATCTGTAAAAATAACGAATCCTTCTCCACTTGTGGACAGAGTTAACACGGGTGTAGTAACCAATCTCTTCTTCAGATCTTGGAAACTTTCCTCACACTCCTTTTTCCAGATAAACTTAACCCCTTTTCGAGTTAACTTGGTTAATGGATTAGAAATCCATGAAAAGTTTTTCACAAACCTCCTATAATATCTCACTAGTCCAAGGAAACTATGAATCTTAGTTACTGTTGTAGGATGAGGCCACTCCTCTACAACTTTTGTCTTTGTAGGGTCAAATATGATTCCTTCATTGGTAACAATGTTCCCCAAGAAAGAAACTTGTTGTAACCAGAATTCACATTTGCTGAACTTCCCAAAAATCCTTTCCTTCCTTAGAGTTTTCAATATAACCCTTAGATGATCCTCATGCTCTTCGTAACTTTGTGAATATATCATAATATCATTAATAAAAACTACCATAAAGTTATCAAGGTATTTCTTAAAACTCTATTCATCAAACCAATAAAAATAGCAGGTGCATTAGTCAGTCTGAAGGGCATAACAACAAATTCATAATGCCCATATCTTGATCAAAAGTTAGTTTTCAGAATATCTTCTTTCTTCACCCTCAATTGATGATAACCAAAACAAAGATCATTCTTAGAGAAGAATTGATCCCCACAAAGTTGGTCAAATAAGTCATCAATTCTTGGATGAGGGTATTTGTTCTTTACTGTGATCCCGTTCAGTTCTCTATAATCAATGCATAGCCTCATCAATACATCCTTCTTCTTCATAAAGAGAACATGTGATCCCCAAGGAGACACACTCGGTCAGATGAAACCCTCCTCCAAAAGATCTTGGAGTTTTTTATTTAACTCTTACAGCTCCATATTTTCCATCCTATATGTGGTATTTGATATCAGATGAGATACAGGTACAAGTTCAATGGATAACTCTACCACTCTTTCTGGGGGAGGTTTGGGAAACTTCTCTGGAAATACGTCAACATATTCCAGGATGATGGGGACATTTACTATCCTCAAACTCTCAATTCCTCCTCCTTCTTCACAAATTAACTTCATAAAGAAGGATATATGAGGTTCTTCTAGACAAATATCAGTTTGAGATATCTCTCCTTGGAAGATAACTATAGGTTTTCCATTTAAGACTACTAAGATTTCCTTGCTTCTGCATTAGATCTTAGCGTTATAATTTGAGAGCCATTCCATCCCTAGTATAATGTCGAATTCCAGCATGAAAATAACTACTATATTTTCTATAAGATTTTGCACACTAAAGTAAATACTAGAGTTTCTAAACACTGACGATGCTTGGATAATCCCGCCAGGAGTCTTGACTGATAACTCTACTTTTAGCAAATCGGGGGTTGATTTTAAATTCTTTTAAAACTTGGAGGAAACAAAGGAATGCGTAGAACCATAATAAAAGAAGTACTTGTTAGATTTGAGAGAACAATAAGAGTACTTGTCACCACATCATTTGGATCTTCAACTTTAGCTATCATGATAGAAAAAGCATGACCTTGCTCCCTTGGCCTTTGCTGAGGCTGATGGTGGTTCCCCTCCACTGCCCTCAGATTTGGATAGTGATTGGAAAAGTGCCCAAGTTTTCCACACTTAAATCACATGACATCAGGTAGGTACTGCACTATCTTTCCCTTGTCATTAGTGTTTGGATATTTCGGTTTCAGCTCACTACGGAAATTCCTCGCAATATGGCCATATCTTCCACACTTGTAGCATTTACCGCTTCCGAGCAGGTAGTTCCTCGAATGCTTCTTCCCACATTTATTGCACGTGGGATGTTACACTTTCCTACCTCTTCTTCCCTGATCAAAGGTCGTCCCTAAGCTAGGATCCATCGATCTCTTCTTGTCATTAGGTTTACGATACCACTGTGTCTCACCAAATTCCATCTCGACTTTCATCGTACTCCGCACAATCTCCTCATAGATATCATAGTATCGATTGGCTAGATTCTTCCGTAGATGAGGTCTCAGTCCACTGAAGAATATACCAACCTTACCATTTGGATCCATGAAAAATCTAGAGGTGTAACGTGAAAGCCTTGTGAAGTTCATCTCGCAGCTTCCCATAGATTCATTATCCTTCTACTTCAGCTCAAGAAATTCCTTCTCCATTCTTGTTCTCATGGAATGAGGGAAATAATTATTAAATAAGATCCATATAAACTCTTCCCACTCCATAACTTCAACCTCCACTCTTTTCCTAATGTTTTTAATCAGTTCCCACTACTGATCAGCTTCTCGTTCTAAGCGATAGATAGCCAGGGTGACCTTCTCTTGCTTTGAACAATGGAGCATAGAAAAGATCTTCTCGATAGAGATGATCCACTGCTCCGCAATAAGTGGGTCAGTCGATACACTGAAGGTTGGTGGTTTTTGATGCATAAATAACTCAACAAAATGTTGTTCTCTTCGAGGTGAGATCAGTCTCTCAGCTTGATTCAAGTTATTTCCCATAACTTGAGTCAGTTGGTTCATCATTCTCATAAAAGTTTTCATTCTGGTTTCCATCAGAGGGACGCCAGCGCATGGTCCATTACTATCACCATTTGCACGGTTCCTACTATTTCTTACCATTTTCTAAAAGAATAAAACCTTAGTGAGATTATTATTTCTTGTATGAATATTTTAACTATAAATGATTTTATGTCTTAAAACTTTATGCTTTAAACAATTACATTTTTCTATAAATCCTTCATAATGATTCATAAAAAGCTTATGATTAACCAAACATATTCCCCAACAGTGTCATAACCAAGAGTGCAGTAAGGCCCATTATCATGTACCAGGATACCCTGGGTCAAGCCTGAAACTCCTTGTCAGAGTTTTCACTCCTAGGTACATCTGTGCCAGAGCCGCCTCTACCTACTCGTATCCAGACATGGATGTATTTTCTTGATAAACCACTTATTCAATACTCACCAAAATACCAGGAAGTATTCCTATATTTAAAATTTTATATAGGGTTATTCCAAAAGTTTTAATATCCTAATTTTCATAAATAACTAAACTATCCTTTGATACCAACTAAGACATCCCGCCTTTTTATTACATAACTTTTCATTACATTTTACAAACATAGGATCTTTAAAGTCTAGTGTCTTGGAAATCAGGAACAATAAAACATGAAAACTTAAAACAATATTTTAAATACCCTTTAAAATCTTATTGAAAATTTGATCCTATGTAAAATTAATGCATCTCATAACTTGGAGACATACATCAAAGTAAAGGGTGAGCTGAAGGCCCAGTAAGGAAAGCAAGGGAATCAGTTACTTGTGATATCAATAAGAACTTTATAAAAACCATAAGACACGAAAAATGGAAAAAGAGGCATATCATAATAAAAATAACATGAATCACAACTTGAATATATCACTAAAAAATTTCATTTAGACATTCGTGAACATATCACCAAGGTTCATCCCAAGGTGTCATAAAAAAATTACCAAGGTTATTCACCAAGGTATCGTGAAACTTGTCATCTCTAGAGATTAAATTCTTTACCCAATGAATTGGAGTGATATCAGGGAACAAAATTAATATGTATTTATATTTATGTGATCCACATAGATCATAATCAAACATTTTATAAATAAACCATAGAGAATAAAAGAAATGGGTTTTATTTCAAAATCGTGACGTTTTAAAAGTTCTTAAAAAACTTGATCGTTATGTTATTTATAACCCATGGAAAGGGAGTGTGGGTTATATGTATGTAAATTAAAGAATAAAATATATCATTTTTATGTCTTTATAAAGACCCATATAAATGAAATAGTTCTGGGTATTTAAATAAACAAAATAAGTGAATTTCTTGAGAGAAAGAGAGAGGAATTTTGAGATGATATTTATGCAGCATAACAACTATATAACATGGTTTTAGAAAATATTGAAAAGAGAGGGGATAAGAGTCACCCACTAATAAATAACTCATTATATATTATGTGTACATAATAAAAATAAATAAGATCATTTTATGGATATTTTAAGGAAATTCCATATGAAAATGAAACTCAAAGGAAAAGAGAAGATGCGATTTCTTTTATGAAAATTTGGCAGCCTAACGGCGTCACTTAAAAATTCATAAAATAAATTAATGAGAGAAGAAAGGGTCTCTCATCATTTGGAAATGAAATTTAAAGTAATAAGAATATATAAGAACATACATCCACATAAGAATATGGAAACTGGGAGACAAAACTTAAAGGAAATCATGACTAAAAGAGGAGGGTGAAAGTTCCCCTTACCTTAAAGAGTAACTTCGAAAGCTTGAATGTTGGGACCTTGGGGGGATTGAGGGAACTTTGGGATTATTCCTTGAGAGGTAAAAAGACTAGAACATTATTTAAGAGGATTTTTGAATGAAATTAATGGGATAATGGATTGGTATTCATAGAAAAAAAGAGGGAATATTTAATTAATTTCCAAGGGACACCTCATCGGTGGTATTTGAAAAACCATGGGCTTTCCCATAGTAGTTACCCATGGTATTGGCCACTTAGGGCACCTCATAACATATATTACAATTCAAAATTCTACCAGATTTATTAAATCATTATTACATCATCAATGATGTCATTAAACACCTAAAACTCAAAACTGTATTGTTACTATTCACCGAAAAATCAACTGTTTTAGAAAAATCCTATAAATTCAATCCAAACTAATATCAATGATCTGAATTCATAAATGAACTCCATTTTATAAAAATAATTTTCTAAATATTTTTAATTTAATTTTTTAATAAAATCATTATTTATTCCAAAAATACAACTTTAAAACTATAAATCCTTTTGTAACACCTTAAGAAAGTAATCAAGGTCCCATAAAATTATCGTATAACCATAAGACAATAAAGTAATAATATATGATTAAATTTAATGAAAATACATTTCCATTTTAAATTATTAAATTAATTATAAAATTTTAAATAAAATATTTATGACATACCAAAATACCAAAACTTATACTATAATCGTTTTTTCACTTCTAAGATGTCTAAAATGTTTTTATACATTCATGGTTGAAGTTTCTATTTTTTTGGTCGGTTTACTATTCATTACTATTCATACGGGTATGTTACTATTCATACTTTACTATTCACTAAAGATTAAGTTGATCTTATTAGACTCTAAATTTTTTACTGAACACAACTGTAGAATACCATTTTTTGAAAATCAATTCACATTATTAATTATTTAAAGAATACAAAAATATTTTAAAATACCCCTTTTTTCCAAAATTCATCAATAATATGGAACTTCTATAAATTCATCCTAAATTTATCTAGACATTTGAAATTCACAAATTTTACCATAATAAGAAGTAAAAATTATATTTATACAAAAGGATTACAGAAAGTAACTAAGGATTCATTACATGGACCCTTATAACACTTGCATAGGACCTAAGTGTAAGTTGTGCTATGGTGATAGAATATTGAGGTGGATCAAACAACATTGCCCGAGTAGTGATCTATATCAGCTTGAACTTCTCCCTTAGGCGATTCCATCCAAGCTTAAAATGTTGAAGTTCTGCTTAGGCTTGGTCCAGAGCAAAGCCCAGTGATGCTACCTCCTTCCCAAGCTCCGACAAATGGGCTTCATATGGCCTGAGTCTACTAGATGATGCCATCGCATCTTATTTCGGTATTAATTAACCAGGATCATTTGAATTTATAAACAATAATTTTAACGTTATGAGTTTAATTTCCAATGGTCATATTGACCAACGATCATATAACAGTCGAAACCCAACTGGCTCATTTAATTATACTCACTTTATTAATTAAAGGATATAGTTTTGTTGAGTATAAAATAAAATAACACAAAAAATTAGGAAACAAATATTATTAAAAATTTCAGGTCGTTACACCTGTCCTGATTGGGAGTTTAGTCTCAATTTTGTTTGTTAGGGGAATGTTTGGTTTCATGAAATTAATGGGTGGTTTTTCTAGGCCATATCTTAGTTCGAGCACCTCTCCTTGGGATTTCATCTAGCATGTTTCAGTTTCATAGGGGATTCCTCCATCCCAGTGTTCTGGTGTGCCGATTTTCCCTACAATGGTTTTAACCCTAGTGGTGGAATTGTTCCGTTGGCATTTAGAAAGTAGGTTGAGTTCGGGATTGGGATTCCCTAGTCTCCGGTTGTGGAAGGGATTCTTATTTGGTCAGTGTGGGAGGTGTTGAGTTAGTTTCTCATCCTTAGGTTGTTGGGTTGTTTCATAGAAAGCTTTCTATTTAAGTCTCTAGTATGTTGTTCGGTCCATGTGGAGAAATTGAATGATTTTGGTTTGGGAGTTCTTGCATTCTCCCCCTCGAGGGTGGTGTCTTTGGGTTTCAAGGTTTCCATATTAGTAGAATTATTATGGTGGGTAGAAACCTCTTGTGTTCTCCACTCATTCTTATGATGTGGTTTCTACTTGAATTGGTTGGGTGTGACATGTGTTGGGAATGGTCACCCCAAGGTTCTCAATTTCCTTTGGTTTTGTTTGGTCATATACTTGAGTTGTGTAAACTATTGACTTGGTGACTTTCTGGGGGAATAAAGTGTCTATGGTGGGGAGAATTGTCACACCCTGACCTCAGACACTTTTTTATTTTATTCTTCCTGATGTCTCACATCATTGGACATGTTGAGTTTGGGGTCCTGATTTGAAAATTTTGAAGTTTAATAATTTTTATGGGTTTTGGATTGGTGCACGGGCACCACATGGTTGGCGGTGACCGCGCGATCGGCCTAGGTTCCCATGCAGCTATCTATTTTTTAAAATAAATAATTTTTTTTAAAAATAAAACAGGTTAAATGTTTACACCTAAATAATGATATTATTATTATGTAGATATTGTTATTATTATTATTGTAACTTTTATTATTGTCATTAAAAATTTGGTTATTAGTATTATTAAAGTGGTTAATATTATTATTATAATTATTATTCTTATTTTAATTATTATAATTAACATAATTATTCTTCTTATTTTTTTTATTATTAATAGTATAATTTTATTAAGAAAAAAAAAAATTGAAACCCTATAGGGGTGTATCCCCCCTCTCTTCTCCAAATCACATCACAACACCCCCCATGGGGTTTTCCTGTGCAGCGACACTGCTCCCTGGCCAGCACTCCGGCCGGCTCCCCTATGGCCCTCTCCTCCTCATCCAGTTTGGAACCTGACCCCCTCTTCTCCCTTGTGCAAGGTGCACTAGGCAACCCCATGGCATGGTGCTCCTCTCCCCTGAAACCCTAGGCAAGGTCGAGCTCCCTCCTCCCCCCCATGGGCGAACATCCTCTCAGCCGGCGACCTTTCTTGACCGTATTTTACACCAGCAGCATGAACCTCAAGATAACCCTAGGACGTGCGACCCTCCATTGGCTGCACCCCTACTTCATGGACGGACCCTCTGGCAACCTCCCTAGTGTGTGTCTCACCTTTGGTGACCCTCACTCTTACTCCATTAGCCTCCCTCACCCTCATTGTAGGTGAGTTCCTTGTTCTTTGTTTGTTTCTTCCATTGGTGGGTTATTAGATTTGGGTTTAGTGTGGTGTTTGGTTTGGGTTTTATGTTTTTGGTTTGATTTCAAGGTTGTAGCATTCAATCTGAATTTATTATGGCGCGTCTTGCGAGAAATTGGAGTTTCACACCAAGCTCATGAAGTTTATCTACACCGAGGCAGGTGGTTCCGCATGTGATTATTGTTTGGAAAATTAATTTGCGAGTTTGATTAATTTAGAATGTCTATTTATTAGTTTGTGCGCTAAAAATTTGTTTTTGTTTGAGGGTTAATAAAAATTTGATTGGTTAGTAGAATGTTTATACTATATGTGTGCAATTTTTGATGAAAAACCATGTTGAGCTGTTTACTAGTATTTTATAAATTGTGCAGTTTGAGTTTTGGTATAGCGTCGATATCAAGTTTTCCATAAAATAAGATTTGGGTGGATTTTTGGCGCTTAATTTCATGCGACATGTTTTAAAACTATTTAATAAATTCTTTTAATGGTTGGTCTAATAATTTAAGTGCCTCATTTGACTGTGAAATTGTTTTAATTGATTGTGTGGTAATGCAAATTACGTTTTGAAATGTTTTTTTGTGTATGTTTGGATTGAAAATTCGTTCTCAATATGTATTTGGGTTTGTTGTGGCTTTAAGCCTTGTTTACCTTTTTATGATGTTTTACAAATTGTGTAAATTGTTTATTTAAGTTGTATAAATGATACGAATCATGTTTTTCCATTTTTATGACATGCTTATGGTTTTAAAGTGGCACTTTGATATGAAATCGGGTGAGTTTTTAGAGTAAATTTAGTGATGATGATTTGGAAGTGTTTCATAAATTGTTTTAGTGATTTGTTTAATTTCATGTGTGGTGTGAAAGTGGTCTTCAAAAAAAAATAAGTGTGCATTTGATTTTTAAATTGGATTTTCCTACTTTAAATTGAGTGTGTTATTAGTGAAAATCCTTATTGTGTTATTTTGAAATGTTTTAAAGTGGATTTTACTACGATGGTTTTGGGCTATGGGTGTTGATGATTCCTACATG
The DNA here is from genome assembly GCA_963277665.1 of Viscum album. Taxonomy (NCBI): domain Eukaryota; kingdom Viridiplantae; phylum Streptophyta; class Magnoliopsida; order Santalales; family Viscaceae; genus Viscum; species Viscum album. Next base: position 1,897,076,259 of record OY728119.1, read on the forward strand.
TACATTCATAGGGTAAGACACACACACACACACACACACATAGATATATATATGTCCTCTTTGTGAATATTCCCTCATGGCATAGGGAATATGTGCAATATAGCTAGGGGTGTATATATATATGTTTAAATGCATGTGCATGTATGCACCAAGGGTTAGTTCAAGTGGTTGTCGACAAATAACGACATGTTTGAGGTAAGTCCCCTATGCCTATGTCTTTAATTTGAATTTTATATTTTCTTTCCTATTTTAAAAATATGTTTTACATTTATGCTATATACACATTATATGAAATCTAGTTTCAGTTGTTAGAAATGATTTTTCCTTTTTTTTGGAAATTGTAATGTATTTCTAACGCCATTGGTCTTATATGACTTTTCTTGAAAATTTATTTCCTAAGTGGGTTTGAATTGGTAATGAGTATTTCTAAATGTGTTTGGCCTTTTGGATGGTTAGTTATAAAATGTGTTCCCTTTATATAATTAAGCCCATTTGGCACCTTAAGAATGTTTTATGAAAAAGTAAAAGACCTATCTTGAGGCATGACCCCTAGTTTTAGAAAATAATTTGTATATTGAATGTGTTATTATGTGCCTAATGTTGTGTCTTATTCATTTTATGACATGATTTAGGGGGAAAGTGCTTAAGGAGGGATAATAGTGGTGAGAGGTTGAATGAGTTTTGAATAAAGAAAGTGTTATGTACATATATATTTGTTTGATAAAGAAAACTCACCACCACTTGAAATAGAGAACAATGGGAAACCTGGGTAGCTAGGTGGGTGGACCAAGGCTAGTACTCTAGATGATACAACATGGGTTTGTCTCGGTTTTATCTAGCAGTATTGATGCAACAACACTAACTAAACATATGAATGACTGAGGGTATTGGTTTCTAAGCTACGTTTTCTGTGGGTCGTGGTTTCTAAGCCACATTTTCCGAGGGTTGCGGTTTCTAAGCCACATTTCACCAATGTACAAGGTCTCTAGGGTCCTACTTGTGCTAGTTACCTATAGGGATTTCCCATGGTGCTCGTTTACGACATGATGCTTGTGATGAAATTTTCATTTCATTTATTTCATACTTGATGTCCCATTTGTGAAAAAACATAATTTAATCTAAAATTTTATTTTTTACTTTAGTTGGAAATGTCAATGTATGCTTGGAAGCTATTTTGAAAATGTAGTGGAATAGAATCATTTTCCTTAAAAATTTAACTTGTGACTTGAACTTGAAAAGAAGGAAAAACATTATTTTATTATATCTTAATTTCAAACTGGAATTATTGGATTTATTATTAAAGGAAGGGGCACATGACATTGTTATATTTTGACATTCCTACTGAGCATCTTAGTGATCACACCTACTTTACTTTTCAGTTGCAGGTTCTATTCTGGGATCGTGGTTCTATGTCGGTGGTGACCCATGGGGTCACAAGGAGGTATGTCTAGATGATATCTTTACTTTATCCTCCACTGTTAGTGTTTACCTATTTTGACTGATTTATTTTGTTTCTCTATCTTTTATTTTTCTAGGCTAAATCGTTCCCAACTACTTGTTTTGATGCGTGACACGAGTTTCCGGCTCCTAGGGATCGGGAATGCCCTTCGGGCCATGCTGCGGACCAACTCGGGTGACCTATTCATGGTTGACCCAGGTTGGTTCATGACATGTTATAACTGATCAATAAGTTGAATTTACTATTAAATTGTTTCCTAATGCTATTCCAATTTCAAAACCCCCTTATCGAATGGATCAAGTGGAACTTCTTGAATTAAAAAATCAATTATAGAAGTTTCTTGATAAAGGCTTCATTTGTCCTAGAACTTCACTATGGGGTGCTCCTATTTTATTTATTAAAAGGAAAGATAGTTCTATGAGGCTTTACATTGATTATAAAGCTTAGAATAACATTACTATTAAGAATAAATATCCATTGCCTCATATCGATGACTTGTTTGATCAGCTCTAGAGAGCTCAATATTTTTCCAAGATTGACTTGAGATCCGTGTACCATTTTCTAAAGGTGAAGGTGGATGACATCCCAAAAACAGTTTTTCATACTAGATATGGGAATTATGAGTTTATTTATGACCTTTGGTTTGAAAAATGTCCCTGCTGTATTTATGGATGTTATGAATGGAATATTCCATGAATATTTGGATAAGTTTGTTGTTGTCTTTGTTGATGATATTTTGGTCTTTTTAGAAAGTTTTGATGATCATGAAAAATATTTAAGGTTTATCTTGAAAACTCTCAAAGAAAAAAAGTTATACAGAAAATTCAGAAAATGTGATTTTTGGTTGCAACCAATTTATTTTCTTGGGAAAATTATAAATAAGGATGGAATAATAGTTGATCCAACCAAAAAAAATTGGTTGATGAATAATCAAGACCTAACAATGTTACAGAGATTTTCAGTTTTCTTGAATTAGAAGGTTAATACTGATGGTTTGTTAAAAAATTTGCATGGTTATTTGGACCGGTAACTAAGTTAATATAAAAATTGGTTAAATTTATTTAGATAGAAGAATGTGATTTTTTTAGGAAGTGAAGAAGAGATTGGAGAATGCTCTAGTTTTGGTACTTCCATCCAGAAATGGTGAGTTTGTCTTATGAAGTGATGATTCATTGATGGGAATTGAATTTTTTTTGATGTAGAATGATCAGGTAATTGATAATTCTTTAAGAAAACTTAAACCTCATGAGTTAAACTATCCCACACATGATTTGGAATTATCATCCATGGTTTTTTGGATTTTAAAATTTAGAGGCATCATTTATACGATTCCAAATGCTAAATATATAATGACCATAAAATTCTAATGTATATATTCACTCAGAAGGAATTAAACAAGAGGGAGAGAAGATGGTTTGAACAGATAAAGGATTATGATTGCACGATCAATTACCATCCTAGAAAAGAAAACAAAGTGGAAGATGCCTTGAGTCCAAAACATCATGCATCATTAACTATGTTACATTTGGAACAAGACACCTTGATTAATGATTTTATGAATTTTGGAAAGGAGTTTATTGGTGCAAAGAATTCCTCTATTTTGTTTCAGGTTTTAGTGAAATTGTCTCTATTAGAAATAATTAAGTAAGTGCAGAAGAAATACAACAAGTTACAAAAAAATGTAGAATTGTTGAAAAAGGGTAAGTTTATAGAATTTAATTTTGATGAATCATGTTTTTGGAGATTTTGAAAGAGATAATGTGTGCCTTGTGATCCCCAGATGAAGAAAGAATCATTAAGTGAAAGTTATAATTATCCATTTTCAATTCATATGGGTAGTTCTAAGATGTACAGAGTCCTTCAAGAGTATTACTGGTGGGATGAAATTAAAAGAGATATTGTAAATTGTATAATTAAATGTTTGACTTTTCAATAGGTTAAAGTATAGATACAACTACCAAAGGGGATTCTTTAGCCTTTTCTAGTGCTAGAGTGGAAATGAGAAAAAATATCCATGGACTTCATGGTGGGACTACTAAAGACTTCTCAAGGTAAAAATGTGATTTGGATTATTGTTGACCGACTAACTAAATATACACATCTCCTTCCTATTCAAGATAAGATGTCTTTGGATCAACTTTATCAACTGTACCTCAAAGAGTTTTTCAAGTTACATGGAGTTCGTATTTTCATTGTATCTGACTATGATCCCAGGTTTAATTATAACTTTTAGAAAGGACCTTAGAACTCATTAGGCACAAAATTAAATTTTATCACTAATTTTAATCCTCAATATGATGGATAGACCAAGATAAAAATTCATACATTAGAGGATATGATTTAGGATTTTTCAATGGACTACCAGGGAATTTTGGATCAACATATTTCTTTAGTTGATCTTTCTTATAATAACATTTTTCATTCCAGTATACAGATGTCACCTTTTGAAGAATGTTATGGGAAGTAGTGTCGAACTCCAAAATTTTGGGATGAAGTCAAGGAAAGAAAGTTTATGGGACTAGAATTAGTATAGAAAGTGGCTGTGATAGTGAATATGATCCAGAAACACTTGAGGACAACTCAGTTCAGGAAGAAAAGTTATGATGATAATAGGATGAAAGACTATTCTTTCGTGGTAGGTGATCATGTTTTCCTTAAAATATATCCTTGGAAGAGTGTTATCTATTTTTTAAGAAAGGAAATATAAGTCTATGATTCATTGGACCTTATTAAATCCTAGATAAAGTTGGATCATTCACCTACCGATTAGATTTTCCTCTGAGTTTATCTCAGGTACACAATGTTTTTCATGATTTAATGTTGAGAAATTATGTGCCAAATCCATCTTATGTTATGAGCCCAGAAGTAGTTCAGCTGGAAGAGAACCTTTATTATAAAGAGAAACTTATTCAAATTCTTGATCATAGAGATAAAGTATTAAGGAATAGGGTAATTCACAAGGTTAAGGTTTTGTGGAGAAACCACATGGTTGAAGAAGCAACATGGGAATATTAAAATGCTATGGGAGAAAGGTACCATCACTTATTTATAAGTAAATAAATATTGCGAGGAAAAAATCTACAGAAGGAGGGGAGAATGTAAAAACCAAGGTACCTATAAAATAATTTCTTATGGAACTAAATAGTCAAATTATTTATAAATGTATAATAAAATAAGTGGTATTTATAAAAATTAAGGAATTTATACTGATAGAATAGTAACTTGACCTTAAAAATAGTAACATGAACATTAGGAATAGTAACCTGGCCAATAGAATAGTAAAATGAATTAATAAAGTATAAATTAAATTTATCTATCCTATAAGTGAAAATAGGATATATTTATATCATTGAACAAGTAGATATTTTTTTGAAAATTATAAATTAAGTGTTGGATTTTTTGTAAGTAATTAATATTTAATTATAATTTTATAATTAATATAATGATTTAAAATAAAATATATTTTCCTAAAATATATTCATAAATTATTATTATTTTATTATTTATTATAAGATAATTTTATGATAATTTAATTAATTTTTCAAAGCGTTATAAAATCAGTTATAGTTTTAAAATTGTTATTTTTTGAATAAATTATGATTATATAAAAAAATTAAATTCTCATATTTAGAAATTTATTTTCATAAAATTTAATTCATTTTTTAATTCTACACATTAAAAAAATGTTGGTTTTAAGTTTTGAGATTTTTCTGAAATACTTGAATTTTTGGTGAATAGCGAAATACGACAATTTACAGTATATATACTTTATAAGTTAAATACACTATTCATAACATAATGAATGATATAAGAACCATAATCTAGAAATTTAATTTATTATTTTAATATATTTTATGATGATTCTCAAACTATTCATCGTCTAGAGCCAAATTAATAAACTAATGAATAAAATAATCAAAAAATGCTCCTCTCCTCCACTATAAATACCAAACCTCAACCCTCTTATACTCACACATATAAATATATGAACATGAACCAAATCCTACCTAATACTCTTTATAATAATCTTCCTCATGTATAAGACCTTTGATATCACAAAAAGGACAAAACCAAAGGCCTTGAGGAGGTTCTCAAGGAGGACAATTCAAGAGGTAAAAGTCCTCTTTCATTTTCTTTTATTTTCTTTTCAATTATTTTTATTTTATTATAATCTATTCCCATACCCTTATAAAAGAGGAATGGAAACTCCAGTATCTTATATATAATTTAATTTTTTCTTGTTTATGGAAAATTCATGATCATACTTCTTCTCCTCTCCGTTTTATTCTAAAAATAAAAACTTTATCCATGATGTGTCGAATTACCAACATCGTGGATGATGTGTTTTAAATTTCCATTACCACATTCATGGATGGTCATTAAACCATTTTAATGGTTGGAAAATATTTTTAAATTTTATGATATAATCTCTTTTATGTTTTGGAATTAACATATTTACATAATAATAAATTATGTAACAAAACTAGTTTGTGATTATCGAAGAACCGCCCAAATGATCTAAATGAATATCATTAATGTTTTATCTAATTATCTATCATAATATATAAAAAAATAATTTATGTTATTATTTAATATTATGGAAAAATATAAATACCATTTTATTCTACTTATGGATTTTATCTTCCATTCGAAAATAAAATCCATTACGAACTGACCATGGAAACCATGTAAATATCGCACCCGAAATAATGGAAATTACAAAATATTATTAATAAATGGGTGGAATGATGTTAGATAATGATCATATAAGGTGTGATAAAAATGAATATGTTTCTATAAAACATTAATAACAATCTTTTAACCATTATACGGGAGGTTTAAACACATTTGAAGTAAGATAATCTCTAGGAAAGGGAATTCTTAACCCAATTTCCATTCTTTGGGTTAACCTTATACTTCATTAATTATGTGGTACAAATATTATTTGTGAAATTAATTTTTATTATATTATGTTTTATTATGTTTATTTTTAGTGTATATACATATTCAATTATTTTAATTAACTCTCACTTCAAATATATAATATTTGTAAGGGACTTTTATTTAAAAATCCTCTTTTAATTTCCTTTATTTTTTTAAAGGAATGATTTATATGATGTAAGTATTCTTTTTTTGTGATAATTTTATGGTTATTGGGAATTGTTTATGATGAAGTGTGGGACCTATATCTCCCTTTCATGCATTGGTCATGTTTATGTTGGAGGTCGGCTGTATGGTTGCTCCAAGTGTAACTGCTATGGTTACACCTTAAGGTTGTTGTGAGTGTTACATTGTAAGGTAGTTGTGAGAGTTACATTATAAGGTAGCCATGTGGGTTAAAAATAATAAGGTAGCTATGAGGGTTATAATATTAAGTAAGTAATGCCCCAAGTAACATATATGGTGTATTTAAGTTTTCTATGTTTTATGGAAGCATCTTGTTTCACAAAGTAAGTAGATGATACTTTATGGGTGAGAAGTAGTATTTGTCAAAATGATTTCATATATTTAAAAGTATTATTGTAATAATGGCTTCTAATCTGATTTTTATATCCCTTAATCAGATTTTTATTCTAATACAATGTTTTAAAATGTTTTTCACAGGGTATAAGGATGGGTAAGAGAATAGGATAAGCCAAGATGAATGTTGTAAAGACTTTTTATGAAAAGATTTCATGTTTTTATTATAAAATTTGGTATTATAAAAAAATGGATATTGTTTTAGTTTTAACCGCTTTGTATTCTTATGGGTTGATATGTATGAATTACATCCTAACTTTATAAATACCTAAACCAAAAATATTTTTGGTAATTTAAAAAGTAAATTCTAAAGGAATTTACTAGACCATGTAACAATTAAGGCTGGATCCTTATAGTTGGTATCATATAATGGTTTAAATAAATTTAGAGATTAGGAAGATGTTAATAGAATACCATAAATATTTTTTACCTTAAATTAATGTTTTAATGATATATAATTTTAGGATTAACATGTGGTTTCATCTAATATATGTCTGTTCTGAATGGTTTTCCATAGAAGAAATAAAGAAGATGAAGTAGGAAGGCACTAAGAGGATGATATATTTCTGAATTCTAAACCTGCAATGATGGGAATTGGAACTGAATAGTTTTTGATAGTAATGGATCAGCTGAACTTGGATTTAAATGGTGGTGGGATCTATGAAATAGAATAACCAGAGCACCACAAAGAAACATGATGATAGTAAAACATTTTATGAGGTAACACCCTCCTACTTTTAGTGGATCTTCTAACCTAGTGGTGGTTGAAGGATAGATTAAATCCCTTGAAAATATATTAAATGTTATGGGGTGTTCTAATAATCAAATTTTTATTCTTTATATCTATCTTTTTGAAGGTGAATATGACCACCGGTGGTCAGTGGTCAAGAATATGATGAATAATGATGATATTGATGCCTTTAAATATGATGAATTTAAAAATATTTTCCTTGAAAAATATTTTCCTAAGGTGGTTCGATTTAGTATGGAAAAGAAATTACTTTAATTGAAGAAAAAATAGGAAGATTCAATGGCCATGTGTAAAGAAAACTTCAACAGGCTGGGAAGATATGATCTAAATATTATTTGGGATATTGATAGTAAAATCAACCATTTTTTCTTCGTATTGAAGCCAAGATATTGATGGGAATTGGGTTCATGTGAATTAAAAAGTTATAATAAACTTGACCAACGTGGTGAGAGGGTAGAAATAAAGTTTTATGATGATCATATTTAGTTTGAAAAAAATCTTATGAAGTGGTCCATATGGAAAGAAATGGGTAAGAATCAATCAAAGAAATTTTATGGTCAGAAAGTCCAATTTATTGTTTGTGAAAAGCATGGTAAAAAGTATCATGGGGACTGAATTAACTAAACTGAGAAGTGTTTTATATGCTGTATGTTTGAAAATATGACCCAAGATTATAATGAAAATTATCCTAAGATTAATTCTGATAAAATAACTATAAAGTGTTCTAAATGTGGTGAGATGGTTCATTATGAAAATACCTACCCAAAGAAAGATCTGAATGATGTAAAACAACTAGATTATAATCAGAAAGGTGCAGTGAGATCCTTTGCGACTATTTTAGAAGATGTCAGGCCATCCAATGAGGTGGTATAAAGTACTTTATTTATTTACTCATATTTTTTTAATGTATTGTTTGATATGGGGTACACACATTCCTTTATTTCTGAGAATTTTTTTGGTAAATTGAAAATTTAACCTCAAGAAATGGGACCAGAAGTTATGGTTAAAATAACATAGGGAAATATTACAACAAAAACGAATTATAAGAATATTCCTATTATTTTTTGTGGAAAGAAATTACCTAAAAACCTTGTTGTTTTACCCTTAAAAAATTTGATGTCTTTATGGGTATGAATTAGCTTTATGTTTATAAGTCTAAGATTGATTATAGAGCTAAAGAATCTATTTTTCAGAAAGAGTTTTAGTTTTTATATAATAATGAACCCATAAAATTGACAACATATAAGTAAGTTGAGAAACTATTAAAATATGGAAATAAAAGTTATCTTACACGTATTATTGAAAACAAGGGAAGTATTCATATTAATGATGTTCCAGTGGTAAATGAATACTTAGATGTTTTTTCTGATGAGTTTCTAGGTGTTATAACTTATTAGAAAGTAGAATTTATTATTAACTTGGTTCCTGATGCTAAGCTTATTTCAAAACCCCCTTATCAAATGGATCAAGTGGAAATTCTTGAATTAAAAAATTAGTTGAAGGAGTTTCTTGATAAAGTATCATTCATCCTAGAACTTCACCATGGGGTGCTCTTATTTTGTTTGTTAAAAGGAAAGATAGTTCTATGAGTATTTATATTTATTATAATTCCTAGAATAACATTATTTTTAAGAATAAATATCCATTTCCTCATTTCAATAACCTGTTTGATCAGCTCTATGGAGCTCAATATTTTTTCAAGATTGACTTGAGATATGAGTACCATTTGCTGAAGGTGAAGGAGGATAACATCCCAAAAACAGATTTTTATACTAGATATGAGAATTATTATTATTTTTGTTATTCCCTTTGGTTTGAAAAACATACCTTCTGTATTCATAGATCTTATTAATAGAATATCCTACTAATATTTGGATAAGTTTGTTGTTTTTTTTATTGATGATATTTTTGTATTTATAAAAGGTTATGTTGATTATGAAAAATATTTAAGGATTATCTTGAAAACTCTCAAAGAAAACAAGTTATATGGAAAATTTAGCAAATGTGATTTCTGGTTTCAACTGATTTATTTTCTTGGGAAAATTATAAATAAGGATGGAATAACAATTGATCCTAAAAAAAATTGGTTGATGAATGACCAAGACCTACAAATGTTACATAGATTCGTAGTTTTCTTGTATTATCAGGTTATTACTGATGGGTTATTATAAACATTTCATGGTTATGTAGACCAATATCTAATTTAACATGATAATGGGTTCAATTTATTTAGATAGAATAATGTGTTTTTTTTCATGAAGTGAAGAAGATATTGGATAATGCTCTAGTTTTGGACCTGCCTTCTAGAAATGGTTATTTTTCATATAAAGTGATGATTCATTGAAGAGAATTGGATTTTTTTGATGTAGAATGATCAGGTAATTGCTAATGCTTCAAGACAATTGAAACCTCATGAGTTAAACTATCACACACATGATCTAGAATTATCAACTATAGTTTTTTTCTTTGAAAATTTAGAGGCATCATTTATACGAATCCAAATGTGAAATTTATACGGACCATAAATGTCTAAAGTATATGTTCACTCAGAATGAATTAATCAAGAGGTAGAGAAGATGGCTTAAACTAACAAAGGATTATGATTGCATAATAAATTACCATCCTAGATAAAAAAAAGTGGCAGATGCCTTTAGTTTAAAACATCATGCATCATTACCATGTTACATTTGGAACAAGACCCCTTGATTAATGATTTTATGGATCTTGTTAAGGAAGTTATTAGGGAAAATAATTCCTCTATTTTGTTTCAGTTTTTATTAAAATTGTCTCTATAAAAAAGAATCAAGCAAGCGTAGAAGGAAGACGATGAGTTATAGAAAGAGGTATAATTGGTGAAAAATGGTAAGTTTCTAGAATTTAATTTTGACAAAGCATGTGTTTTGAGATTTTGAAAGAGGTAATGTGTGACTTGTGATCCCGAGATGAAGAAAGAATTGTTAAGTGAATCTTATAGTTCTCCATTTTTAGTTCGTCAGGGTAGTACTATGATATACAAAGACCTTTGTGAGTATTATTGGTGGGATGAAATAAAAATATATATTGCTAATTTTATAATGAAATGTTTGACTTGTAAATAGGTTAATATAGAGAGACAACTACCAAAGGTTATTCTTTATCCTTTTCTAGTGCCAGAGTAGAAATGGGAAAAACATATCCATGGACTTCATGGTGGGACTACTGAAGAATTATCAAGGTAAAATGTGATTTGGATTATTATTGACCAACTAAATAAATCTACAAATTTCCTTCTTATTCGAGATACTATGTATTTGGATAAACTTTATCAACTGTACCTCAAATATTTTTCCTAGTTACATGGAGTTACTCTTTTCATTGTATCTGATAATGATCCTAGGTTCACTTCTAACTTTTGGAAAGTCCTTGAGAAGTCATTCGGTAGAAATTTAAATTTTAGCACTACTTATCATTCTCAATATGATGGACATACCAAGAGAAAAATTCACACATTAAAGGATATGGTTTGAGCTTGTTTAATGGACTAACATGGAAGTTGGTATCAATATCTTTCTTTATTTGAGTTTTATTATAATAACATTATTTATTCTAGTATACAGATGACACATTTTGAGGAATTGTATGGGAAGCTGTGTCGAACTCAAGAATTTTGGGATGAATTCAGGGAAATAAAGTTGATGGAACTAGAATTAGCAGAGGAAGTGGACGAGATAATGAAGACGATCCAAAAACACTTGCAGATAGCTCATAGTAGGAAGAAAAGTTATACAAATAATAGGGGGAAAGAATTTTCTTTTGAGGTTGGTGATCATGTTTTCCTTAAAATACATCCTTAAAAGAGTGATATGCATTTTTGTAAGAAAGGAAATATAAGTATGTGATTCATTGTAACTTATGAAATATTGGATAAAGTTGGACCATTCACCTACCGATTAGCTTTGCCTCTGATTTTATATCAGGTACACAATGTTTTTCATGTTTCAATGTTGAGAAAGTATGTACCAGATCCATCTCAAGTTTTGAGATCAGAATTAGTTCAGCTAGAAGTGAACCTTTATTATAAAGAGAAACCTGTTCACATTCTTGATTTTACAGAGCAAGTATTTTGGAATAATTTAATTTACCAGGTTAAGGTTTTGTGGAGAAACCACATGGTTGAAGAAGCAACATAGGAATATGAAAATTCTATGAGAGAAAGGTACCCTCACTTGTTTATAAGTAAATAAACATTGCAAGGACATAGTTTAAAGAAGGTAGAGATAATGTAACAACCCAGGTACTTATAAAATAATTTCTTCTGAAACTAAATAGTCAAATTCTTTATAAATGTATAATGAAATAAGTGGTATTTAAAGAAATTAAAGAATTTATATTGATGGAATAGTATCTTGACCTTAAGAATAAAAACATAAACATTAGGAATAATAACCTGGACAATAGAATAATAACCTCACCTAATAAAGTATAAATAAAATTTATCCATCTTATAAGTGAAAATATGATATATTTATATAATTGAACATGTATATAAATTTTTTTTTGAAAATTATAAATTAAGTGTTGGAATTTTTATAAGTAATAAATATTTAATTAAAATTTTATAATTAATAAAATGATTTAAAAGAAAATATATTTTTATAAAATAATTTCATAAATAATTATATTTTTGGTTTTGTTATTATAAGATAATTTTATGATAATTTTATGAATTTTTCAAAGCATTATAAAATTAGTTATAATTTTAAAATTTTATTTTTTTGAATAAATTATGATTGTATATAAAAATTAAATTTCTCATATTTATAAAATTATATTGATAAAATTTAGTTCATTTTTTAATTCTACACATCAAAAAATGGTTGGGGTGAATTTTTATATTTTTATGAAATACTTGAATTTTTGGTGAATAGTGAAATATGACAATTTACGGTATATATACATTATAAGTTAAATAAAATACTTTTAACATAATGAATTATTTAATAACCATAATCTATAAATTTACTTTATTATTTTAATATATTTGATGACAATTCTCAAACTATTCATAGACTAGAGCCAAATTAATAAACTAACGACTAAAATAATAAAAAAACCTTCCCCTCCTCCACTATAAATACCACACCTCACCCCTATTATCCTCACACCTCTAAATATATGAACATTATCCAAATTCTACGTAATACCCTTTCCAAGACTCTTCCCCATTTATAAGACATTTGATATCACGAAAAGGACAAAACCAAAGGCCTTAAGGAGGTTCTCAAGGAGGATAATTCAAGAGGTAAAAATACTCTTTCATTTTATTTTATTTAATTTTTGTATACTCTCTTCACCTCCCCTTATAAAAGAGGTGTGAAAACTCTAGTATCTTATATATAATTTAATTTTATCATGTTTATGGAAAAATTCATCATCATACTTCTCCTCCTATCTCTTTTATTCTAAAAATAAAAACATAATCTGTGATGTGTTGAATTACTGACATCATGGAAAATTTGTTTTAAATTTACATTACCACCTTTATAGATGGTCATAAAAACATTTAATGGTTAAAAAGTATTTTCAAATTTTATTATATAACCACTTTTATGTTTTGGAATTAACACATATACATAATAATAAATTATATAATAAAGCTAGTTTGTGATTATCGATGAACCACCAAAATAATCTAAATGAATATGCTTCATGCATATTAAATAGACTACTAGGGAAGTTGGTATCAATATATTTATTTAGTTGAGTTTTCTTATAATAACATTTTTTATTATACTATATAGATGAAACCTTTTGAGTCATTGTATGAGAAGCGGTGTCAAACTCTCTCATTTTGTGATGGAGTTAAGGAAAGAATGTTGGTGGGACCAGAATTAGTAGAGGAAGTGGATGAGATAGCAAAGATGATTCAGAAACACTTGAGGAAAACTCATAGCAAGAAGAAAAGTTATGCAGATAATAGGAGTAAAGACTTTTCTTTTGAGGTAGGTGATCATGTTTTCATTAAAATCTATCATTAGAAGAGTGTTATGCATTTTTGTATGAAAGGAAACATAAGTCCATGATTTATTGGACCATATGACATTTTTGAGAAATTTAGACCATTCAACTCCTGATTATATTTTCATCCAATTTTATCTTAGGTACACTATGTTTTTCGTGTTTCAATGTTGAGAAAGTATATGCCAGTTCCATCTCTTGTTTTGAGCTCAAAAGTAGTTTAGCTGGAAGAGAACCTTTATTATAAAGAGAAAACTGTTCACATTCTTAATTATAGAGAGAAAGTATTACAGAATAAGGTAATTCACTAAGTTAAGGTTTTGTGGAGAAACCACAAGGTTTAAGAAGAAACATGGGAATATGAAATTTCTATGAGAGAAAGGTACCCTCACTTGTTTATAAGTAAATAAATATTACGAGGAAAAAATTTACAGAAGGTGGGGAGAAAGTAAAAACCCATTTAATTATAAAATAATTTCTTCTAAAACTAAATCATAAAATTCTTTATAAATTTATAATGAAATAAGTGGTATTTATAGAAATTAAGGAATTTATATTGATGGAATAGTAACTTGACCTTAGGAATAGTAACATGAACATTAAGAATAATAACTTGGCTAATAGAATAAAAACCTCACTTAATAAAGTATAAATAAAATTTATCCATCATATAAGTGAAAATATGATATATTTATATCATTGAACAAGTAGATATTTTTTTTAAAAAAATTATAAATTAAGTGTTGGAATTTTTGTAAGTAATAAGTATTTAATTAGAATTTTATAATTAACATAATTATTTAAAAGATAATATATTTTCATAAAATATATTCTTAAATTATTATTTTTGTTTTCTTATTATTATAAAGTTATTTTATGAGAATTTAACTAATTTTTCAAAGCGTTATAAAACCAGTCATAGTTGTAAAATTGTTATTTTTCAAATAAATTATGATTGTATATAAAAATTAAATTTCTCATATTTAGAAATTTATTTTGGTAAAATTTAATTCATTTTTTAATTCTACACATTGAAAAATTGTTGGGGTAAATTTTTGAATTTTTTTGGAAATACTTGAATTTTTGGTGAATAGTGAAATACGACAATTTATGGTATATATAAATTATAAGTTAAATACCCTATTAATAACATAATTAATGATGTAAGAACGATAATATAGAAATTTATGTGATTATTTTAATATATTTTATGATAATGCTCAAACTATTCATATTCTTGAGCCAAATTAATAAACTAATGAATAAAATAATCAAAAAACCCTCCTCTCCTCCACTATAAATACCACACCTCACACCCTATTATCCTCACACCTCTCAAGATTTGACCATTATCCAAATTATACTTAATACTCTTTCCATAAATCTTCTATACATCTAATACCTTCTGGTATCACCAAAAGGACAAAACCAAAGGCCTTAATGAGGTTCTCAAGGAGGATAATTCAAGAGGTAAAAATCCTCTTTCATTTTATTTTATTTTCTTTTCGATTATTTTTATTTTCTTATTCTATCTTCACATACCCTTATACAAGAGGAATTAAAAATCCATTATATTATATATATAATTTAATTTTATCATGTTTATAGAAAAATTCATCATCATACTTATTCTCCTCTCCTTTTTATTCTTAAAATAAAAACATCATTTGTGATGTATCGAATTACTGACATCATGGATGATATGTTTTCAATTTCCATTAACAAATTCATGGATGGTCATAAAACCATTTTAATGGTTGAAAAATATTTTTAAATTTTATGATATAACCTCTTTTATGTTCTATAATTAACATATTTACATAATAATAAATTATATAACGAAACTAGTTTGTGATTAACGAAGAACTGCCAAAATGATCTAAACAAATATAATTAATGTTTTATATAATTATTTATCATAATATTTGAAAACAAAATGATTTATGGTATCATTGAATATTATGGAAACATATAAATACCATTTCATTCAACTTTTTTAGTTTCGCTTCCATTCGACAAGAAATTCCATAACGAACCATCCATGGAAACCATATAAATATCTCACCCAAAAAAATGGAAATAAAAAAAATATTATTAATAAACGGGTGGAATGATGTTATATTATGACCATATAAGGTGTGTTAAAAATGAATATGATTCTGTAAAATATTAATAACACTCTTTTAACCATTATGCACGAGGTTTAAACACATTTTAAGTAAGACAAGCCCTAAGTAAGGGAATTCTTAACCCAATTTCCATTCTTTGGGTTAACCTTCTACTTCATTAATTATGTGGTACATATATTATTTGTGAAATTAATTTTGATTATATTATGTTTTATTATGTTTATTTTTGGTTTATAGACATATTAAATTCTTTTTATTAACTATCACACCAAATATATGATATTTGTAAGGGACTTTTATTTAAAAATTCTCTTTTAATTTCCATTATTTTTTAAATGAATGATTTATATGAAGTAAGTATTATTTTTTATGATAATTTTATAGTTATTATGGAATTTTTTACGATGAAGGGTGGGACCTATATCTCCATTTTATGCATTGGGTATGTTTATGTTAGAGTTCAGACGTATGGTTACTATAAGTGTAACTGTGATGGTTACACCGTAAGGATGATGTAAGGGTTACATTGTAAGGTAGTTGCGAGAGTTACATTGTAAGGTATCCATGAGGGTTAAAAATCATAAGGTAGCTGTGAGGGTTACAATATTATATAAGTAATTCCCCATGTAACTTATATGGTGTATTTATGTTTTCTATGTTTTATGGAAATATATTGTTTCACGAATTAAGTTGGTGATACTTAATGGGTGAGAAGTATGTATTTGTGAAAATGATTTCATATATTTAAAATTATTCATGTACTAATGGTTTCTACCCTTCTTTTTATATCCCTTACTAATATTTTTATACTCATACCTAGTTTTAAATTTTTTTTCATAGGGTATAAGGATGGGTAAGAGAAAAGAGGAAGCCAAGATGAATGCTATGAAGACTTTTTATAAAAATATTTCTTGTTTTTATTATAAACTTCGGTATTATGAAAAATGGATATTGTTTTATCTGTAACCACTTTGTATTCTTGTGGGTTGATATGTATTAATTATGTCCTAACTTTATAAATCTCTAAACCAAAAATATTTTTGGTAATGTAAAAAGTAAATTCTAAAGTATTTTAGTAGATCATGTAATGTTTAAGGCTAGGTCCTTATAGTTAGCATTAGAGAAGAGTTTAAATAAAATTAGGGGTTAGGATGATGTTAATATAATACCATAAATAATGTTTACCTTATTTTTATGTTTAAATGATATAGAATTTTAAGATTACCATGTTGTTTCATCTAATATATGTCGGTTCAGAATGGTTTTCCACATAAGAAATAGAGAAGATGAAGTTAGAAGGCACCTAGAGGATGATATATTTCTGTATATGCAACCTAGAATAGTGGAAATTGAAACTGAATAGTTTATGATAGTAATGGATTAGTTTACCCAGGCTATACTTGGTGGTAGTATCTATGAAAGAGAATAACTAGAGCACAAAAAATGAACATTATAATAGTGGAACATTTTATGAGGCAACACCCTCCTACTTTCAGTGGATTTTTTAACCCAGTGGTGGCCAAAGGATGAATTAAATACCTTGAAAAGATATTCGATGTTATGGGGTGTTATGATAATCAAATGGTTAGTCTTTTCATTTGTCTTTTTGAAGGCGAAGCTGACCAGTGGTGGTCAATAGTCAATAATATAAGGGATAGTGATGAGATTGATGCCTTGGAATGAAATGAATTTAAAAATCTTTTCCTTGAAACATATTTTCCTAAGTTGGTTTGATTTAGTATTTAAAAGAAATTCCTTGAATTGAAGAAAAATGAGGAATATTCAGTGTCCATGTATGAAGAAAACTTCAACCGACTAGGAAGGTATGCTCCAAATATTATTTGGGATATTGATAGTAATATAAACCATTTTTACTCAGGATTGAAGCCAAGATATTGAAGGGAATTTGCTTCTTGGGAATTCAATAGTTATGAGAAAATTTCCCAATGTACTGAGATGGTAGAAATGGAGTTTTATAATGATAATATTTACTTTTAAAAAAATTATAAAAAGGGGTCCAGATGGAAAGATATGGGTAAGAATCAATCAAAGAAATCTAATGGTAAGAAAGTTCATTTTCTAGTTAGTGAAAAGTGTGGTAAAAAGAAGCCTAGGGACTGCATTAACAAAACTGGGGAGTGTTTTAGATGTGGTAAGTTTAAAAATATGGACTGAGATTATAATGAAAATGATCTTAATATTAATTTGGATAAGAAAAATATAAAGTGTTTAAAATGTGGTGAGATGGTTCATTATAAAAATACCCACCCAAAGAAAGATCCAAATGATGGAAAACATGCATATTATAAACAAAAAGGTGCAGTGAGATCCTTTGGGACTATTTTAGTGTATGTCAAGCCAACCAATGAAGTAGTATCAAGTACTTTGTTTGTTTACTCATATTTTTCTAATGTCTTGTTTGATATGGGGTCTACACATTACTTTATTTCTAAGAAATTTTCTGGTAAATTGAAAATTTCACCTCAAGAAATGGGACCAGATCTTATGGTTAAAACAACAGGTGGAAATATTACAATAAAAATGAATTATAAAAATTATCCTATTATTTTATATGGAAATAAATTACCTAAAAACCTTGTTGTTTTACCCTTAGTAGAGTTTGATTTCATTATTGGTATGAATTAACTTTCTATTTACTAGGATAAGATTGATTATAGATCTAAAGAAGGTGTTTTTAGAAAGAGTTTTAGTTTTCATATAATAATTAACCCATGTAATTGACAACATATTAGGAAGTTGAGAAACTATTAAACAATAGAAATGAAAGTTTTCTTACATTTATTGTTGAAAATAAGGGAATTGTTTAGATTAATGATGTGCCAGTGGTAAATAAATACCTGGATGTTTTTCCTAATGACTTTCTAGGTGTTATAATAGATCAGGAAGATGAATTTACTATTAACTTGGATCCTTATGGTAAACCAATTTCAAAACCCTCTTATCTAATGGATCATGGGGAACTTGAATTAAAAAATCAGTTGTAGGAGTTTCTTGATAAAGGCTTCATTCATCCTAAAACTTCACCATGGGTTGATCTTGTTTTGTTTGTTAAAAGGAAATATAGTTACATGTGGCTTTACAATGATTATAGATCTTTGAATAACATTACACTTAATAATAAATATCAACTAGATCATATCAATGAATTGTTTGATCAGATCTGAGGAGCTTGAAATTTTTCCAAGAATGACTTGAGATATGAGTACCATTTGCTGAAGGTATAGGAAATTAACATCCCGAAAACATATTTTTATACTAGATATGGGAATTATGAGTTTTTTTGTTATGTACTTTGGTATGAAAAACATCCCTACTATATTCATGGATCTTATTAATAGAATATTCCTTTAATATTTGGATAAGTTTGTTACTGTTTTTATTGATGATATTTTGGTATTTTAAAAAATTTATGATGATCCTAAAAAATATTTAAAGATTATCTTGAAAACTCTAAAAGAAAAAAAGTTATATGGAAAATTTATCAAATGAGATTTTTGGTTACAAAAGATTTATTTTATTGGGAATATTGTAAATAAGGATGTAATAAAAGTTGATCCCACCAAAACAAAAGTGGTGGATGAATGACCAAGACTTACAAATGTTACAGATATTTGTAGTTTTCTTAGATTATTAGGTTATTACTGATGGTTTGTTAAAGACTTCACGTGGTTATCTAGACAGATAACTAAGTTAACATGAGAATGGGTTAAATTTATTTAGATAGAAGAATGTGATTTTTTTCATGAAGTGAAGAATAGATTGGTGAATGCTCCAGTTTTGGACCTGCCTTCCAGAAATGGTGAGTTTGTCATATAAAGTGATGATTCATTGAAGGGAATTAGATTTTTTTTGATGTAGAATGATCAAGTAATTTTTAATGATGTAATACAACTAAATCCTCATGCGTTAAACTATACCACACTTGTCTAGAATTATCAATTGTGGGTTTTTATTTAAAAATTTATAGACATCATTTATACATATCCAAATGTGAAATATATACTAACCATAAAAGTTTAAAGTATATATTCACTCAGAAGGAATTAAAAAAGAGGTAGAGAATATGGATTTAACTGATAAAGGATTATGATTTCATGATCAATTACCATCCTAGAAAAGAAAACATAGTGGAGATTTCCTTGAGTCGAAAAAATCCTGCCTCATTAATCATGTTATGTTTGGAACAAGACCCCTTGATTAATGATTTGATGGATTCTGGGAAGGAAGTTATTGGCACAAATAATTCCTCTGTTTTGTTTTAGGTTTCAGTGCAATCATCTCTGTTAGAAATAATTAAGCAAGTTCATAAGTAAGATGATGAGTTACATAAAAAGGTAGAATTGGAGAATAAGGGAAAGTTTATAGAATTTAACTTTGAAAAATCACGTGTTTTGAGAATTTGAAAGAGATATTATGTGCCCTGTGTTACCCAACTAAAGAAATAATTATTAAGTAAAGCTTATAGTTCTCCATTTTTAGTTCATTCAGGTAGTACTAAGATGTAAAAAGACCTTCAGGAGTATTACTATTGGGATGAAATAAGAAGATATATTACTAATTTTATAATGAAATGTTTGACTTGTCAATTGGTTAAAGTAGAGAGACTACTACCAAAAGGTATTATTTAGCCTTTTCTAGTGCCAGAGTGGAAATGGGAAAAAATATCCATGGACTTTGTGGTGGGACTACTGAATACTTCTCATTGTAAAAATGTGATTTTGATTATTGTTGACCGACTAACTAAGTCTACACATTTACTTCCTATTCAAGATACTATATTTTTAGATCAACTTTATCAACTCTACCTAGAATATTTTTTAGGTTACATGGAGTTCCTATTTTCATTGTATTTAACCATGATCCCAGGTTAACTACTAACTTTTTTAAAGGCCTTCAGAAGTCATTGGGCACAAAATTAAATTTTAGCATTGCTTTTGAACATCAATATGATGGATAGAACAAGAAAAAAAATTCATACATTAGAGGATATGCTTCGAGCTTATTTAATGGACTACCAGTGAAGTTGGGATCAATATATTTCTTTATTTGAGTTTTCTTATAATAAAATTGTTCATTCCAGTATACAGATGACACCTTTTGAGATATTTTATAGGAAACGGTGTCCAAATCCAATATTTTGGGATGAATTTGGGGAAAGAAAGTTTATGGGACCAGAATTAGTAGAGGAAGTGGATGATATAGTGAAGATGATCCAAAAATTCTTTAAGACAGCTCAAAGTAGGAATAAAAGTTATATAGACAATAGGAGGAAATACTTTTTTCAAGGAAGGGGATCATGTTTTCTTTAAAATCTATCCTTGGAAGGGTGTTATGCATTTTTTTAAGAAAGGAAATATAATTACATGATTAATTGGACCTTATTAAATCCTAGAGAAGGTTGGACCATTCACCTATTGATTATATTTTCTTCCAAGTTTATCTTAGGTACATAATGTTTTTCATGTTTCAATGTTGAGAAAGTCTGTGCCAGATCCATCTCATGTTTCGAGCTTGGAAGTAGTTCAGCTTGAAGATAAAATTTATTATAAAGAGAAAACTTTTCACATTCTTGATCGTAGAGAGTAAGTATTTCAGAAAGAGAAACTTTCTCACATTCTAGATCATGTAATGTTTAAGGCTGGGTCCTTATAGTTGGTATTAGAGAATGGTTTAAATAAATTTAAGGATCAGGATGATGTTAATAGAATATAATAAATAATTTTTACCTTATGTTTATGTTGAAATGATATAAAATTTTAATATTACCATATTGATCCATCTAAGATATGTCTTTTCAGAATTATTCTCCACAGAAGAAATATAGGATATGGAGTAATAAGGCACAAAGTGGATGATATATTTCTAAATCTGCAACCTGGAATGGTGGGAATTAAAACCAAATACTTTTTGACAGTAATGGATCAGTTGAAACTGGCTATAAATAGAGGTGGGATCCATGAAATAGAACAATGATATCACCGCAAAGGAACCTGGTGATAGTGGACCATTTTATGAGGAAACACCCTCTTGTTTTCAGTGGATCTTATGACCTAGTGGTGGATGAAGGATGAATTAAAGACCATGAAAATATATTCGATATTATGGAGTGTTTATATAATCAAATGGTTAGTCTTTAAATTTATCATTTTGAAGGTGAAGGTGACCAGTGGTGGTCAATGTTCAAGAATATCAGGGATAGTGATGAGATCGATGCCTTGGAAAGGGAAGAATTTAAAAATATTTTCCTTGAAAAATACTTTCCTAAGGTGGTTATATTTAGGATGGAAAAACAATTATTTGAATTTAAGAAAAAGGAGGAAGATTCAATGGCCATGTATGTGGAAAAATTCGACCAACTGGGAAGGTATGATCCAAATCTTATTTGGGGTATTGATAGTAAAAAAACCATTTTTACCCAGGATTGAATCCAAGATACTGATGAAAATTAGCTTCCTGTGAATTCAAAAGTTATGAGAAACTTGACCGATGTGTAGAGAGGGTAGAAATAGAGTTTTAAAATGATCATATGTACTTTGTAAAAAATAATAATAAGAGGTCAATATGGAAAGTGATTGGAAAGAATCAATCAAAGAAATATGATGGTAAGAAAGTCCAATTTCTAGTTTGTGGAAGGTGTGGTAAAAAGTAGCATGGGGAATGCATTAAAAAAAATAGTAAGTGTTTTAGATGTGGTAATTTTGAACATATGTACAGATATTTTAATTAAAATTATCTTAAGATTAATTCTGATAAGAAAACTATAAAGTGTTTTAAATGTAGTGAGATGGGCCATTATGAAAATACCTTCCCAAATAAAGATCCGAATGATAGAAAGCATCCAGATTATAAATAGAAAGGTGCAATGAGATGATTTGTAGTTATGTTAGCAGATGTCGGGCCATCCAATTAATTGGTATCAAGTACTTTGTTTGTTTACTCATATCTTTATAATTTGTTGTTTGATATGGGGTCTAAAAATTCCTTTATTTTTGAGATTTTTTTTGGTAAATTGAAAATATCACCTCGAGAAATGGGACCAAAACTTATGGTTAAAACAACAGGGGGAAATATTACAATAAAAAGGAATTATAATAATCTTCCTATTGTTGTCTGTGGAAATACATTACCTAAAAACCTTTTTGTTTTACGCTTATCAGAGTTTAATGTCATTCTGGGTATATATTGGATTTCTGTTTATCAGGATAAGATAGATTATAGGGCTATATAATTTGTTTTTTAGAAAGAGTTTCAATTTTCATATAATAATTAACCCATACAATTGATTAAATATTAGGATATTGAGAAACTATTAAAATATGGAAATGAAAGTTATCTGGCACGTATTTTTGAAAACAAGGGAACTGTTCACATTAATGATGTGCCAGTGATAAATGGATACCTGAATATTTTTCCAGATGAGTTTCTTGGTGTTATAACTAATGAGGAAGTTGAATTTAATTTTAACTTGGTTCCTGATGATAATACAATTTCAAAACACCTTTATCAAATGGCTCAAGTGGAACTTCTTGAATTAAAAAATTAGTTGCAGGAGTTTCTTGATAAAGACTTCATTCATCCTAGAACTTTACCATGGGGTGCTGCAATTTTTTTTGTTAAAAGGAAAGATAATTTCACGAGGCTTTACATTTATTATAGATATTTTAATAACATTACTATTAAGGATAAATATCCATTGCCTCATATTGATTATTTATTTGATCAGCTCCAAAGAGATCAATATTTTTCCAATATTGACTTGAGATCTGAGTATCATTTTCTGAAGGTGAAGGAGGATGAAATCCCAAAAATATATTTTCATACTAGATATGGGAATTATGAGTTTTTTTTTATTACCTTTGGTTTGAAAAATGTCTCTATTGTATTAATGGATCTTTTAAATAGAATATTCGGTGAATATTTGGATAAATTTGTTGTTTTTTTATTGATGATATTTCAATATTTTCAAAAAGTTATGATCATCATGAAAAATATTTTAGGATTATCTTGAAAACTCTTAAAGAAAACATATTATATGGAAAATTTAGAAAATGTGATTTTTGTTTGCAACATATTTATTTTCTTGGGAACATTGTAAATGAGGATGTAATAACAGTTTATCCGACCCAAACAAAAGTGGTTGATGAATGACCAAGACCTATAAATGTTACAGAGATTTGTAGTTTTCTTGTATTAGTAGGTTATTACTGATGTTCTATTAAAAAATTTGCATGTTTATCTATACTGATTACTAAGTTAACATGAAAATGGGTAAAATTTATTTAGACATAAGCATTTTATTTTTTTTGGAAGTGGAGAAGTGATTGGTGAATGCTCTATTTTTGGACCTTCCTTACAGAAATGGTGAGTTTTTCATATAAAGTAATAATTTATTGAAGGTAATTGGATTTGTTTCAATGTATAATGATCAGGTAATTGCTAATGTTTCAAGACAACTGAAACCTCATGAGTTAAACTATCCCACACATTATCTGGAATTATAAGCTGTGTTTTTTTTGCTTTGAAAATTTGGAGGCATCGTTTATACGGATCCAAATGTGAAATATATATTGACAATAAAAGTCTAAAGTATATATTCACTCATAAAGAATTAAAGAAGAGGTAGAGAAGACGGATTGAACTGATAAAGGACTATGATTTCACGATCAATTACCATCCTAGAAAATAAAACAAAGTGGTGGATGCCTTAAGTTTAATTTTTTTCACCATTAACCATGTTATGTTTGGAACAAGAACCCTTGATTATTGATTTGATGGATTTTGGAAAAGAATTTTTTAGCTCAAATAATTTCTCTATTTTGTTTCAGGTTTCAGTGAAATCGTCTCTGTTAGAAAGAATTAAGAAATCAAATAAGGAAGATGGTGAGTTATAGAAAAAGATATAATTGGTGAAAAGGGTAAGTTTATAGAATTTAACTTTGATAAAGCATTTGTTTTGAGATTTTGAAAGAGATAATTTATGCCTTGTGATTCCCAGCTAAAGAAATAATTATTATGTGAAGATTATAGTTCTCTATTATCCGTACATCTGGGTAGTACTAAAATGTATAGAGACCTTCGAGAGTATTAATGATGGGATGAAATAAAGAGAGATATTAGTAATTTTATAATTAAATTTATGCCTTTTAAATATGTTAAAGCAGAGAGACAACTACCAAAGAGGATTATTTATCCTTTTCCAGTGCCAGAGTGGAAATGAAAAAAAATATCCATGGACTTCATGGTGGGACAACTGAAGACTTATCAAGGTAAAAATATGATTTGGATTATTATTGACCCACTAACTAAATCTACACATTTCCTTCTTATTCAAGATAATATGTCTTTGGATCAAATTTATCGACTATACCTCAAATAATTTTTTAGGTTAAATGGATTTCCTCTTTTCATTGCATCTGACCATGATCCCATGTTCACTTCTAACTTTTGAAAAATACTTCAGAAGTTATTGAGCACAAAATTAAATTTTAGCACTGCTTTTCATTCTCAATATGATGGAAAAACAAAGAGAAAAATTCATACATTAGAGGATATGCTTCAATATTTTTTAATGGACTACCAGGGAGTTTGAGATCAATATCTTTCTTTAGTTGAGATTTCTTATAATACCATTTTTCATTCTAGTATACAGATGACACCTTTTGAGGCATTGTACGGGAAGCAGTTTTGAACTCCATAATTTTGGGATAAAGTCAGGTAAAGAAAGTTTATGGGACCAGAATTAGTATAGGAAGTGACTAAGATAGTAAATATTATCCAGAAACACTTGAGGATAACTCAGATCAAGAATACAAGTTATGTAGATAAAAGGAAGAAAGACTTTTCTTTCAAATTAGGTGATCATGTTTTCCATAAAATCTATCTTTGTAAGAGTGTTATGAATTTTTATAATAAAGTAAATATAATTCCATGATTATTTATACCTTATGAAATTCTAGAGAAAGTTGAATTATTCACCTACTGATTATCTTTTCCTCTGAGTTTATCTCAGGCACACAATGTTTTTCATGTTTTAATGTTGATAAAGTATGTACTAAATCCATCTCATTTTTTGAGCTCAAAAGTAGTTCAACTGGAAGATATTCTTTACTATAAAGAGAAACCTATTCACATTCTTGATTGTAGAGAGAAAGTATTGCAGAATAAGGTAATTCACTAGGTTAAGGTTTTGTGGAGAAACCACATGGTTGAAGAAGCAACATGGGAATATGAAAATGCTATGAGATAAATGTACCCTCAATTGTTTATAAGTAAATAAATACTATGAGGACACAATTTACAGAAGTTGGGGAGAATGTAACAACCCATGTTCTTATAAAATAATTTCTTCTAGAACTAAATAGTCTAATTCTTTATAAATGTATAATGAAATAAGTGGTATTTATAGAAATTATGAAATTTAAAATAATGGAATAGTAACATGAACATTAGGAATAGTAACTTGGAAAATAGAATAGTAACCTCCCTTAATAAAGTATAAATAAAATTTATCCATCCTATAAGTGAAAATATAATATATTTATATCATTAAATAAGTAAATAATTATTTTGAAAATTATAAATTAAGTGTTAGAATTTTTGTAAGTAATAAATATTTAATTACAATTTTATAATTAATATAATGATTTAAAAGAAAATATATTTTCGTAAAATAGATTTATAATTTTTTTTTCATATTATTATAAAATAATTTTATGAGAATTTAATTAATTTTTTATGTGTTTTAAAACCAGTTATAGTTTTAAAATTGTTATTTTTCGAATAAATTATGATTTTAATTAAAAATTATATATCTCATAATTATAAAATTATTTTGGTAAAATTTATTTCATTTTTTAATTCTACCCATCAAAAAATGGTTGGGGTGAATTTTTGAGACTTTTCTGAAATACTTGAATTTTAAGTGAATAGTGAAATCAGACAATTTATGATATATATACATTATAATTTAAATACAACGTTCCTAACATCATGAACGTTGTAAGAACCATAATCTAGAAATTCCCTTTGATTATTTTAATATATTTGATTATAATTATCAAACTATTCATATTCTTGATTCAAATTAATAAACTAATGAATAAAATAATAAAAAAACCTTCCTTTCATCCACTATAAATACCACACCTCACCCCCTCTTATCCTCACAACTCTCGAGATTTTATCATTATAAAAAATATACCTAATAATCTTTCCAAGACACTTCCCCACGTTCAAGACCTTTTGGTATCACCAAAAGGAAAAAACCAAATGCCTTAAGGAGGTTCTCAAGGAGGATAATTCAAGAGGTAAAAATCCTCTTTCATTTTCTTTTATTTTATTTTCAATTATTTTTTTTCTTATACTATATTAAAATCCCCTTATAAAAGAGGTATGCAAAATATATTATCTTGTATATAATTTAGTTTTTTTCTTGTTTATAGAAAAATTCATCATCATACTTCTTCTCCTCTCCCTTTTATTCTAAAAATTAAAACATTATCCGTGATGTGTCGAATTACCGACATCATGGATGATGTGTTTTAAATTTTAATTACCAACTTCATGTATGGTCATAAAAACATTTTAATGTTTTAAAAGATTTTAAAGCACATGATATAGCCTATTTTATGTTTTACAATTAATATATACACCTATTTATAAATTATATAACAAAACTAGTTTGTGATTATCAAAGAATGGCCAAAATGATCTAAACGAATATCATTAATGTTTTATCTAATGATTTATCATCACGTATGAAAATAAAATTATTTATGGTATAATTTAATATTATGTAAACATATAAGTAACATTTCATTCCTCTTATAGAGTTTCTATTCCATTCGACAAGAAAATCCATTACGAACCAATCATGCAAGCCATGTAAATATCGCACCTGAAACAATGGAAATAAAAAAAAAATTATTAATAAATGGGTAGAATGTTTTTATATAATGACCATAAATGGTGTGATAAAAATGAATATATTTCTTTAAATTATTAATAATACTATTTTAACCATTATACAGGAGGTTTAAACACATTTGAAGTAAGACAATCCCTAGGTATGGAAATTCTTAACCCAATTTCTATTATTTGGGTTAACCTTCTACTTCATTAATCATTTGGTACAAATACTATTTGGGAAATTATTTTTTATTATATTATGTTTTATTTTGTTTATTTTTAGTGTATAGACATATTACAATCTTTTTATTAACTCTCACTTCAAATATATGATATTTGTAAGGGACTTTTATTTAAAAAACCCACTTTTAATTTCCTTTATTTTTTTTTAAAAGGAATGATTTATATGATGTAATTATTCATTTTTTTATGAAATTTTTCTTATTCTTGGGAATTTTTTATTATTAAGGGTGGTACTTATATCTCTATTTTATGCATTGGGTATGCTTATGTTGGAGGTCGGCCGTATGATTACTCCAAGTGTAACTGAGATGGTTACACAGTAAGGTTGTCATGAGTGTTATATTGTAAGGTAGCTGTGAGAGTTACATTGTAAGGTATTCATGAGGGTTAAAAGTCATAAGGTATCTATGAGGGTTTCAATATTAAGTAAGTAATTCCCCATGTAACCTATATGTTTTATTTATGTTTTCTATGTTTTTTGGAAATATCTTGTTTTACAAAGTACATGATACTTAATGGGTGAGAAGTATGTATTTGTGAAAATTATTTCATATATTTAAATGTATTCATATACTAATGATTTATACCATTATTTTTATATCCCTTATTGAGATTTTTGTGATCATCATTAGTTTTAAAATGTTTTTCACAGGGTATAAATATGGGTAAGAGAAAAGGATAAGACAAGATGAATATTGTGAAGACTTTTTATGAAATGATTTCATGTTTTTATTATAAACTTTGGTATTATAAAAAAATGGATATTGTTTTATTTATAACCACTTTTTATTCTAGTGGGTTGATATGTCTTAATTATGTGATAACTTTCTAAATCTGTAAATCAAAAAGATTTTTGGTAATGTAAAAAGTAAATTCTAAAAGAATTTACTAGATCATGTAATGTTTAAGGATGAGTCCTTATAGTTGGTATCAAAGAATGATTTAAATAAATTTAGGGGTTAAGATTATGTTAATAGAATACCATAAATAATTTTTAACTTTTTATTTTATTTTTAAATGATATTTAATTTTAAGATTACCATGTTTCATCATCTAAGATATGTCTGTTCAGAATGGTTTTCCACAAAATAAATAGAGAAGATGAAGTATGAAGGCACCAAGTGGATGATATATTTCTGAATCTGCAACCTGGAATGGTGGGAATTAGAAATGAATAGTTTGTGATAATAATGGATTAGTTGAATCATGCTATAAATAGTGGTGGAATCCATTCAAGAGAACAATGATAGAACCACAAAGGAACATGATGATTGTCGAACATTTTATTAGGAAACAACCTCCCAGTTTCATTATATCTTCTAACCTTATGGCGACTAAAGGATGGATTAAATCCATTGAATAAATATTTGATGTTATGGGGTGTTATAATAATAAAATGGTTACTCTTTTCATTTATCATTTTGATGGTGAAACTGAACAATGGTGTTCAGTGGTCAAGAATATTAGGGATAATGATGAGATTGATTCCTTGGAATGGGATGAATTTAAAAATAATTTACTTGAAAAATATTTTCTTAAGGTGGTTTGATTTAGTATTGAAATGTAATTCCATGAATTGAAGAAAAATGAAGAATATTCATTGGATGTGTATGTAGAAAACTTCAACGTATTGGGAAGGTATGCTTCAAATCCTATTTGGGATATTGATAGTAAACTCAACCATTTTTACTCAAGATTAAATCCAAGATATTGATGGGAATTGGCTTCCTGGGACTTCAAAAGTTATGAGAAACTTGATCTATGTGGTGATAGGATAGAAATGGAGTTTTTTTATGATCATATGTACTTTAAAAAAGGCATTATAAGTGGTCAAGATGGAAATAAATGGGTAAGAATCAATTAAAGAAATCATATGGTAGGAATGTTCAGTTTCTAGTTTGTGGTAAGTGTGGTAAAAACTACCTTGGGTAATGCATTAACAAAACTGGTAAGTGATTTATATGCAGTAAGTTTGAACATATGGCTCGAGATTGTAATTAAAATGACCTTAAGATTAGTTCTGATAAGAAAAATATAAAGTGTTTTAAATTTAGTGAGATGGGATATTATGAAAATACCTACCCAAGGAAAGATCTAAATTATGGAAAGCATCCATATTATAAGCAGAAAGATACATGGAGTTCCTTTTTGACTAAGTTAATAGATGTTAGGCCATATAATTTAGTGGTATCATGTACTTTGTTTGTTTAGTCATATTTTTCTAATGTCTTGTTTGATAAGGGGTCTATATATTCCTTTATTTCTGAGAAATTTTCTGGTAAATTGAAAATTTCACCTCATGAAATGGGACCATAACTTATGGTTAAAACAATAGGGGTAAATATTACAACAAAAAGGAATTATAAGAATCTTCATGTTGTTTTAGCCATCTGTTTATCAGGATAATATTGATTATAGAGATAAAGAATTTGTTTTTTAGAAAGGTTTTAATTTTTAATATAATAATGAACCCATATAATTGATAAAATATAAGGAAGTTGAGAAAATATAAAAATATTGAAATGAAATTTATCTTGCACGTATTTTTGAAAACAAGGGAACTGTTCATATTAATGATGTGCCAATGGTAAATGAATACCTGAATATTTTTTCAGATGAGTTTCTAGGTGTTATAGCTAATCAGGAAGTTCAATTTACTATTAAATTTGTTCCTAATTCTAATACAATTTTAAAACCCTCTTATCAAATGGCTCAGGTAGGACTTCTTGAATTGAATAATCAGTTACAGGAGTTTCTTGATAAAGGCTTCATTCATCCTAGAACTTCACCATGGGGCGCTCTTATTTTTTTTGTTAAAATTAAAGATAGTTTCATGAGGCCTTTAATTGATTATGGATATTTGAATAAAATTACTATTAATAATAAATATCCATTACCTCATATCGATGACTTGTTTGATCAGCTCAAGAAAGCTCAATATTTTTCTAAGATTGACTTGATATCCAGATACCATCAACTAAATTTTAAGGAGGATGACATCCCAAAAACATATTTTCTTACTAGATATGGGTATTATTAGTTTGTAGTCATTCCCTTTGGTTTGAAAAACACCCCTACTGTATTCATGGATCTTATGAATAGAATATTTCATGAATATCTGGATAAGTTTGTTGTTATTTATATTAATGATATTTCGGTCTTTTAAAAAATTTATGAGGATCATGAAAAATATTTAAGGATTGTATTGAAAACTCTCAAAGAAAAATATTTATATAAAAAATTTAGAAAATGTGATTTTTGGTTGCAACAGATTTATTTTCTTGGGCACATTGTAAATAAGGATGGAATAATAGTTGATCCTACCAAAACTAAAGTGGTTGATGAATGACCAAGTCCTAAAAATGTTACAAAGATTTGTATTTTTCTTGGATTAGAAGGTTATTTCTGGCGTTTTGTTAAAAAAAATCATGGTTATCTAGCCCACTGACTAAGTTAACATGAAAATGGGTTAAATTTATTTAGAGAGAATAATGTGATTTTTTTAGGAAGTAAAGAAGAGATTGGTGAATGCTCTAGTGTTGGACTTGTCTTCTAAAAATAGTGAGTTTGTCATATACAGTGACGATTAATTGAAGTTAATTTGATTTGTTTTGATGTATAATGATTAGGAAATTGCTAATGCTTCAATATAACTGAAACCTCATTAGTTAAGATATCCCATACATGATCTAGAATTATCAACTGTGTTTTTTTTCTTTGAAAATTTGGAGGCCTTATTTATAGAGATCCAAATATGAAATATATAACGACCATAAAAGTCTGAAGTATATATTCACTCAAAAGGAATTAAACTTTAGGAAGATAAGATGGATTGAACTGATAAAGGATTATGATATCATGATCGATTTCCATCCTGTAAAAGAAAAAAATTGTCGGATGCCCTAAGTCGATAAAATCATTCCTCATTAACCATGTTACATTTGGAACAAGGCCCCTTGATTAATGATTTGATGGATTTTGGCAAAGAAGTTATTGGAACATATAATTTATTTGTTTTGTTTTAGGTTTTAATGTAATTGTATCCATTAGAAAGAATTAAGCAATCATCAAAGGAAGATGGTGAGTTACAAAAAAAGGTAGAATTGGTGAAAAAGGGTATGTTTCTAGAATTTAACTTTGATAAAGCATGTGTTTTGATATTTTTAAAGAGATTATGTGTGCCTTGTGATCCCCAAATGAAGAAATAATTGTTAAGTGAAGCATATAGTTCTCCATTTTCAGTTCATCCGGGTTGTAATAAGATGTACAAAGACCTTTGGGAGTATACTGGGGGGATGAAATAAAAAGAAATATTGCTAATTTTACAATGAAATGTTTGACTTGTAAATAGGTTAAAGCAGATAGAAAACTACCAAAGGGGTTTCTTTAGAATTTTCTACTACTAGAGTGGAAATATGAAAAAATATCCACAGACTTCGTGGTGGGACTACTGAATACTTCTTAAGATAAAAATGAGATTTGGGTTATTGTTGACTGACTAACTAACCTACACATTTCATTCCTATTCAAGATACTATGTATTTGTATCATCTTTATCAAATATACCTTAAAGATTTGTTTAGGTTACATGGAGTTCCTTTTTTTATTTTATCTAACTGTGATCCCAGGTTTACTTCTAACTTTTGGAAAGGCCTTCAGAAGTCATTGGGAACAAAATTAAATTTTAGAAATTCTTTTTATCCTTAATCTGAAGGATAGATCGAGAGAACAATTCGTACATTATAGGATATGATTATATATTTTTCAATGGACTACTAGGGAAGTTAGTATCAACCTCTTTCTTTAGTTGAGTTTTATTATAATAACAATTTTTATCCCAGCATACAAATGACACATTTTTGAGTTATTGTATGGGAAGTAGTGTCAAACTCCATCATTTTGGGATGAATTCAGGGAAATAAAGTTGATGGGACCAGAATTAGTAGAGGAAGTGGTTGATAGAGTGAATATTATCTAGAAACACTTGAGGACAGTTTAGAGTAGGAAGAAAAGTTATGCAGATAAAAAGCGGAAAGACTTTTCTTTCGAGGTAGGTGATCATATTTTCCTTTAATTCTGTCCTTGAAAAAGTGTTATGCATTTTGTTAATAAGGGAAAGATAATTCCAAGATTCATTAGACCTTATGAAATTGTGTAGAAATTTGGACTATTCACCTATCGATTATCTTTGCATATGATATTATCTTAAGTACACAATGTTTTTCATATTTCAATGTTGATAAAGCGTGTTCCAGATCCATCTCATGCTTGGAGCCCAAATGTAGTTTAGCTGGAAGAGAACCTTTATTATTAAGAGAAATATATGCGCATTCTTAATTATAGAGATAAATTATTGAGTAATAAGTTAATTCACTAGGTTAAGGTTTTGTGTATAAACCAAATGGTTGAATAAGAAACATGGGAATCTAAAAATGCTATGAGAGAAAGGTACCCTCACTTGTTTATAAGTAAATAAATATTGTGAGGACACAATTTACAGAAGGTGGGTAGAATGTAACAACCTAGGTACTTATAAAATAATTTCTTTTGTAATTAAATAGTCAAATTATTTATAAATGTATAATGAAAAAAGTGGTATTTATAGAAATTAAGGAATTTATACTGATGGAATAGTAACTTAATCTTAGGAATAGTAACACGACCATTAGAAATAGTAATCTAGCCAATAGAATATGAACTTCACTTAATAAATTATAAATAAAATTTATCCATCCTATAAGTGAAAATATATTATATTTATATTATTGAACACGTAATTTTTTTTGAACATTATAAATTAAATGTTGAAAGTTTTGTAAGTAATAACCATTTAATTAAAAATTTTAATTAATATAATGATTTAAAATAAAATATATTTTCATAAAATAGATTCCTAATTTTTTTATTATGATTATAAAACAATTTTTTGATAATTTAATTAATTTTTCAAAGTGTTATAAAATCAATTATGTTTTAAAATTGTTATTTTTTGAATAAATTATTATTGTATTTTAAAATTAAATTTTTTATATTTATAAAATTATTTTGATAAAATGGAGTTTATTTTTTAATTCTACACATTGAAATATTGTTGGGGTGAATTTTTTGGGAATTTTCTAAAATACTTGAATTTTTTGTGAATAGTGAAATACAACAATTTACGGTATATATACAATATAAGTAAAATACACTATTCCTAACATCATGAATGATATAAGAACCATAATTTAAAAATTTACTTGATTAATTTAATATATTTTATGATAATTCTCAGACTATTCATAGTCTTGATCCAAATTAATAAACTAATGAATAAAATAATAAAAAAATCCTCATCTCCTCCACTATAAATACCATCTCTCACCTATCTTCTCATCACACCTCTAAAGATATTATAATTTTCTAAATTCTACCCACTAATCTTTTCAATCCTATTACCCTCATCTAAGACCTTCTGGCCTCACCAAAATGCCAAAACTAGAGGTCTTAAGAAGGTTCTCAAGGAGGATAATTCAAGAGGTAAAAATCTTCTTTTATTTTCTTTTCAATTATTTTTATTTTCTTATACCCTATTCACATCCCATTATAAAAGAGTAATTAAAAGTATATTATATTATATATACTATAACTTTATCATGTTTATAGAAAAATTCATCATCATACTTCTTCTCATCTCCCTTTTATTCTAAAAATAAAAACATGATCCGTGATGTGTTGAATTACTGACGTTGTGGACGATGTGTTTTAAATTTCCATTAATAACTTAATGGATAGTCATAAAACCATTTTAATGCTTTAATTTTTTTAAAGTATATTTTATAACCACTTTTATGTTCTTGAATTAACATATATACCTAATAATAAATTATATAATGAAACTAGTTAGTGATTATTGAAGAACTTCCAAAATGATCTAAATGAATATCATTAATGTTTTGTCTAATAAATTATCATAATATCTGAAAAAATGATTTATTGTATCATTTAATATTCTTGAAACATATAAATACCATTTCATTCCACTTATAGATTTTTCCTTCCATTTAAAAAGAAAATCTATCACAAACCGACCATGGAAACCATGTAAAGATCACACCCAGAACAATGGAAAAAACAAAATATTATTAATAAATGGGTGGAATGATGTTATAAAATGATTATATAAGTTGTTATAAAAATGAATATGTTTCCTTAAAATATTAATAACACTCTTTTAACCATTATAAAAGAGTTTTAAACATACTTGAAGTAATACGATCCTGAGGTAAGAGAATTCTTAACCCAAATTCCATTATTTGGGTTAACCTTATACATCATTAATTATTTAATGAAAAGATTATTTGTGAAATAAATTTTGATTATATTATGTTTTTTATGTATATTTATAGTTTATACACATATTTTATTCTTTTTATTAACTCTCACTTCAAATATATGATATTTATAAGGGACTTTTCTTCAAAAACCATCCTTTAATTTCCTTTCTTTTTTAAAGGTATGATATATATGATGTAAGTATTATTATTTTATTAAAATTTTCTAGTTATTGGGAATTATTTATGATGAAGGGTGGGACCTATATCTCCCTATAATGTATTGGGTATGTTTATGTTGGAGTTCAGTCATATGGTTACTCCAAGTGTAACTGCGATGGTTACACCGTAAGGTAGCTGTGATGGTTACATTATAAAGTAGTCACATAGGTTACATTGTAAGGTATCCATGAGGGTTATAATTAATAATTTTTCCATTACGGTTAAAATATTTAGTAAGTAATACCCCAGGTAACCTATATGGTTTATTTATGTTTTCTATGTTTTATGGAAATCTATTATTTCATAAAGTATATTATACCTTATGGGTGAGAAGTATGTCTTTGTGAAAATTATTTCATATGTTTATAAGTATTCATAAATTAATGTTTTATCTCCTTATTTTTATATACCTTACCAAGATTTTTGTTCTCATACCAAGTTTTAAAATGTTTTTTGACATGGTATAAGGATGAGTAAGAGAAAAAGAGAAGCTATGATAAATATTGTGAATACTTTTAATAAAAAGATTCCATGTTTTTTATATAAAATTTTGTATTATGAAAAAATGGATATCGTTTTAGTTGTACCCAATTTTTATTATTGTGAGTTGATATGTATGAATTATTTCCTAAATTTATAAATCTCTAAACTAAAAATATCTTTGGGAATGTAAAAAGTAAATTCTAAAGGAATTTACTAGATCATGTAATATTTAAGGCCAGGTCATTATTATTATTTTGGTTAAATAATACTATAAGTGGTATGTTATAACCTATTTAATATTATGGAACTAATATATATACCTAAAATTAAATAAAATAAAACTAGTTCATGATGGTCTGAAAAACCATCAAAATAAACTAAACATTTATCATTAACATTTTTTTCAAATGAATAATCCTCACATTAGAAATAAAAATGATATATTGGACCATTAATATTTATTTAAGTTCATTAATACCATTTCATTTAACTTCTATAATTTTATTTCCATTTTATTAGAAAACCCATAATTATACACAAATAAACCAATCATGAAACTATGAAACGAACGTACCCAAAACAATGAAAATAATAAAATATTATTAATGAATGGGTGGCATGATGTTATAAAAGTATCATATAAGTTGTTATAAATATGATTATAGTTATATAATAAATTAATAACATTATTTAAATATTTATACAGGAGGTTAAAGTGTGAAAAGCTAAAGGTAAGCGTGAGGTAAGAGTTTCTCATCTCACTTTTACTTCTATGAGATATATACCTTATTCAATACTTATTTCTTATGTGTGGTGTATATAATTAAATTTGTTATATAATATTATGGATATAATCATTTTAATTGTATCCAATGTTTCTTTTTATAATTATTAATTTTAATTAGGAATAGGATTTGATAGATTACAAAGTGGTAAGTGATTTCTTAACTCAATTTACACTCATTAGGTTAAACTTCTACTTCTTGATCATGTCATTCTTATATTATGTGTGAAATGACTTTTGAATATCTTATGTTGTATTTACAGTTATTTTATGTGTATTTACATAAGATACACATATTTTATTAATTTTATTAATCCTCACTCTAACGATATGATATTTATAAGGGATACTCTTTTAAAAATTATATTTTTCAAGTTTCCTTTAAAACCCCATTTTTCTTCCTTGTCCATTTTTTCTAAAAACATTTCTCAAAATGTTTTTAATATTATCCTATGATTTTTAAATACATTTTTCTCATGTTTTAATTTTAAAAAATTATTTGAAAGGTATATTTTTTAATTTTCTAAATGAGGTTCTTTATGACTTTTCCAAACAAAAATATGAAAATAATGTTTTTTAACTTATACGACATGGATAAATTTTACATCTTACATGATGCCTTAATGATTTTAATATTTCATTACAATATTACATAGTTATTTTCAAATAAAATTTTACTTTTGTTTGGTAATATTAATATTTTAAAATAATTTATTTTCCTAGAGGAATGTTTTTATAATGTATGATTTTATGTTTTATGATTACGTTATGGTTATTGGACATTATTTATGATGACAGGTGGTTCCATTATAAACCAAATATAGGTTGGTTCATAATATCTCTTAAATTAATTGGGTATGATAGAATCTGATCATAATGGTTATTCCAAGTGTAACTACAATGATTACATCATAAGGTAGCCATGAGGGTTACATAATAAGGTAGCTATGAGGGTTACTTCATAAGGTATCCATGAGGGTTAAATCATAAGTATGTAAGAAAATGATTCCCCAAGTTACCTATATGTATTTTTAAGCTTGAAATGTTTATATAGAAATATCATGTTTTCAAAATGTAAATTATTAAGTATACATTCAAAGGAATTTTTTTTACATATTTATGGACTAATGATATCATTCTTTTTTTTGTCCCTTACTGATTTTTTTTGTGCTCATAACAAGTTTTAAAATTATTTTAATAGGATTTAATGGAGAATATAGAAAAGTATGAGATCAATGTAATTTTTTTGAATATTTTTCATGAAGATAGAACATGTTTTATTTTAAAGACTTTTTTTTATAAAAAAAATGGATACTGTGTATAAGTGTCCACTTGTGATGTATGGGTTGACCATATAATAATTTTTCCTAATTCTCTAAAACTATAAACCCAAATGATATTTAAGAAAAGAAAGTGATTTCTATATTTTAAATAACTAGAATATGTAATGTTTTAGGTTGGGTCCCTATAGTTGGTATCAAAGCAAGTTTTAATTTTTTTTGGAGACTAAGATGTTTGCTTGTAAGGTTTCCTTAAGAGTTATAGAAATTATCATGGGTTTATAAGTTTAAGGCTAATTATTAGTTCAAATTATCAAACACCTCTTTAGTGGTATAAATTTATATATTTCTATGATATTAATTATATTTTTGGATATTTTATTTATAAATATAATCAATTTAGGTATAAATTATTTGAATGTTAAAATATTATAGATTTTTTATGGGTACCATATTTAAAAGGAAAGTTTTTATTTTAACATGTAATAATTCATTTAATGTTTTAATGATGTTATTTTCTATATATTGGGGATTATTTATCATGATGGAAGGAAAGTTATCTTTCACAACCTTATTATCCTTTCTAGATGATCTTATTATCAATTTTATTACAAAATCTTGTTTAAATTATTTTTAAAGCTTTATAAGTATTCAAATACCTATAATAAACTGTTTGAGTTATCTAACAAATTTTATTTTCTCTAATAAATTTTTATGTATCATGGTATCTTTTTCATTTTATTTAAAAATCACAACATTACCAACTCTCTTGAAAAGTGAAATTCCTAAAAAGACATGACCATTTAATTTCTAGAAGATGGGAATTATTTTAGATGATAAAGGGGATATCAAAGAAATTTTGATGCATGGATTTAAGGTATGAATTATTTTTTTATTTTCTAGGTATACAACATTTTGTGATAGTATCGATAAATCATAAGGATATAATTCATATATTTGATTATAGGAATAAATTATGAAGGAATAAGACAAAAAAACATAGTTAATGGTTTAAAAAGGAAGTTGAATAAATGATGTGTTTTTGAATTGAGTTTTGAAATTTATGATATAGTGGAATTTTATATATGTTATGGGAATCATGGAATGCCTAAGGATTTATTTATAGTAGGTTTTGTTTTATTAAATTTTGAAACATATATTAGATGGAATCGATGCCATTGAAAAGTGACAAAAAAGTGATAATTTTTAAGGTATATGTAACCCTTAATTTTGT
The DNA here is from genome assembly GCA_963277665.1 of Viscum album. Classification (NCBI taxonomy): domain Eukaryota; kingdom Viridiplantae; phylum Streptophyta; class Magnoliopsida; order Santalales; family Viscaceae; genus Viscum; species Viscum album. The sequence continues at coordinate 1,897,115,602 of OY728119.1, forward strand.
GATATAAAAAGGGTTTCTGAGGAAAATACCTTTAATTTTTATAGATATATGCTTAAATTTATTGGTATTATTTTTGGTTTATAAGATCTCTGAATTTTAGGTAATTATGGGTTTTTACTTTTTGGGATGAAAAATGAAAGGTATGAGAAACCTTTGAGGTTAAATATATTAAGGTTATTTTTTAGGTTGTTTATGAAATATATTGAATTTTTATAATGATTATATTAATAATTGTTTTAGAAAATAGAAAACCTGTGTGATTGGTTGCAACCCATCACTTTCGATAAGGCCACATGGATTAGACCCACAAACTGATGGGTGACAAGGGTGCATCACCTAACACTATCCTACATGATGTACTAGTTAGTTTTATATTTTATTATTGAGGAAAATGATTTGATTAATGAATCATAAGTTTATTTTTAGATCATATGTTTTATCGTATTGATAACCATGGGATTGAAAATTGATTTAGGGATTAAGTGATCAATGTTATTTCAGATGAAATTCACTATTTTGGGAACCTTATACGATTAAGGTAAATAAAATACTATGGGATTTTATTTTAGAAAAAAATGAATTTTCTATTGGAAACATGTATTATTTATGGTGGTTTATGTCATTTATCAAAATTATTAGTGTATCATAAAGATAATGTGATTATGGAAATTACAAAATCCCATTTTTTCATTTTCTGAATAAACCACTTTTCGGTTTAGTAGGAATCACACTAATTACTAGATACCAAATTCAAACACCATAAATATCAAGTAAGTATATTTAATTAGGTTTTTATTCTTGGTAGTAAAATAAATCACCGACTCTAGAAAAATTATTTTGAAACAAAAACATTATTCATTTATTTTTCTTACTAATAAATCAATGGCCTTATAACCTATCATAGACTTACAATTTTGTGATGGTTAACTTTATCACGACTAAATTCCATATCACCCTCTATAATTCATTGATAATTATCATTTTTGTTACATTTCCATTTTTTTCCACATGGAAACCAAGTATGTTTTATTCGAGATGAAATTATTACTTTCCTTTCTCACTTTTCAAGTGAAAGTTGTATTTATTTATTTTCCAGTGTGGGATTTCAAAAAAGGTAATTTGAAAAGTAAGAACCTTAGTTTTTTATTATGAGTTAAAACTACGAGGATTCAATTTATTAAGGGTTTGGGGATGTAATAACCTCATATTTTAAAACAAAACACTATATTCAATATCATACAAGATACGCCACAAACAACTAAATATTATTATTTAAATGAGACGTTATAACCTAGACATTAAATTAGTAGGGATGAATAGTAATAATGACCTTATGAAATATATAATAATAATTTATAATTTATTAAATAATTATTTTTGAATGAGTACTATATTATTAGTAAAGTCATTTTATTCATCAAAAATTTATTTTCTTAAAAAAATGGTTTTTATTAATTTTTTTACATACAAATAATATAATTAATTTATGGAAATTTTAGAAAATTTATTTGATAAAATAATTTTTTTTTGAAATCATCATATCATAATTATCCTATGGATAAATTTTTATAATTTTCTAAAGAGTTTAATTTTTCATTGAATAGTGAAAAATGTCGATTTTTGTAAAAATGTCCTTTCTTTTTAATAAATTAAAAAATTTAAAAGTCCCATTTTGTTTTCAGTATAGTTTAAATTAATATAAGTATTATTTAGTAATATTTAATATAATTAAATTATTTTTAATCAAATTTATATTTTATTTTAGAATAGTTTTATTTTTGGGTTAAAAAAGTGGTTTTTTTAAAACTTATTTCAAAGTACATAATGTTTCTCATTTTTAATTAATTGAAACAATACCTAATATAAAATATTTTAAATTATATTCATATATAATTAAAAATTAATTATGTTCCATATAATTATTTTTATTAGTCATATATTTAATATAAAATTATCTTTTTCTTGAAAAATACACTTAATGAAAACCCACATTTTCGTCACATATGTGGGTTTTGTTTTTAATTTTTCAAATTTTGTAAATTAAATTTCATAAAATGGATTTCTTATTTTGAATAATAAGGTACAAATTAGGTATTAGGGTCATTTTAATTTTTAGGTGTAAAAAGGTTCCCTTGATAAAAAGAAAATATTTACCATTGTATATGTAAAATAATGAAAGAGGTTAATGTTAAAAGGAAAAAGCTTAAAATACCAAAAAAATACAACATTAAATGGTTATTTGATGTTTTTAATGACCATACAAATCCTTTAAAACATTAATTATCAATCTAATTCTTTGTAATTCATGCCACCCAATTTTTTTTGGATTTAAATATAAAACAATAATTATTTAATCACTTAAAACCACCCATCCTCAAGTATAAATACCTACCCTCACCACCTCCTTTCTCTTAAAAAATATTAAAGATATAATAATATCTAAAATAACATTTCCTCCCCACTCTCCCATATTTTGGTTCTTATGGTATCACCAAATGACCAATTCCAAGGTCTTTAAGGGATCCTTCAAGGAGGTGATATTCAAGAGGTAATTTTCTTAAACAACCTCTCTCAATTTCTTTTCTTTTTCCACCTTCTCCTCATATCCTTCATCCATAAAGGAATAATAAATCTTGTATAATGTATATAATATAATTTTATTTTGATAATGTAATATCTTTTAACCATCTCTTTTATTACCTTATCTTATTCAAAGAAACAAAACCATTGTATGAATTATGATGGCTAATCGTCTCTATAATTAATAATTTATCATTTTCCATTACTACCTTCAAGAATGGTCATAAAAGTATTATTACAGTTAAATAAGATTTTAAAATTTATAATATAACCTATTTAATATTCTGGAAAAAATATATATACATAAAATTAAATAAAATGAAACTAATTCTTGATGGTCAGAAAAACTACCATAATAAACTACACATTTATCATTAACATTTTATCAAATGAATCATCATAATGTCAGAAGTAAAAATGATATATGATACCGTTTAAAATTTTATAAGTTAATGACTACCATTTCATTTCACTTATGGAGTTTTATTTCCATTTTAAAAGAATAAAAAAAATTAACCAATCATGAAACAATGAAACGAATGCCCCCGAAACAATGAAAACAATGAAATATTATTAATGAATTGGTGGTAATATGTTATAAAATTATAAAATAAGGTATTATAAATATGTGTATATTTATTTAATGAATTAATTAAATTATTTAAAACTTTATACATGAGGATAAAGTATACAAAACTAAAGGGAAGCATGAGGTAAGTGTTTCTCATCTCAATTTTACTTTTGTGAGATATATATCGTTTTCACCACTTATTTATTTTTTGTGGTGTATATAATTCTATTTGTTATATTGTATCATAAATATAATTATATTCATGGTATATAAAATTTCATTTGACAATTATTAATTTTATGGGGCATGCGATTTGACTAATTACAAAGTGGTAAGAGATTTCTTAACTCAATTTCCACTCATTGGGTTAAACTTACACTTATTGATTATGTCACTCTAATCTTATGTGTGAAATAAATTTTGAATATATTATTTTTTATTTAAATTTTTTTATGTGTATTTACAGTGGATACAAATATTTTATTCATTTTATTAATTCTCACTTCAATGATATGATATTTATAAGGGACTCGTTTAAAAATTATATTTTTCAAGTTTCCCTTAGAATTCAATTTTTCTTCCATGTTTGTATTTTGTAAAATTGTTGATTAAAATGTTTTTAATATTTTAATATTTTTTTAATGAAAATTTTAATCATTCTTTAATTTTTTAAAAACATTACGAAATGTATATTTTTTCATTTTATAAACAGGGTTCATTGTGACTTTTCAAAAAAAAAATACAAAAGAATATTTTTTAACTTATATGGACTAGAATAATTTTTCTACTTTCACGATGCCTTAATGATTTTAATATTACATTAAAATATTATATGGTCAATTTCAATGAATTTTTTTCCTTTGAATGTGTGCAGTAATATTTTAAAATAAGTGATTTCTCTAAAATAATGTTTTTATGATGTAATATTTTATGTTTTATGATTATGTTATGGTTCTTGGGAATTGTTTATTATGATGGTTGTTTCCATTATAAAAAAATTGGGGTGGGTCTATGATATCCCTCCAATGCATTGGGTATAATAGAGGTTGACTGTAATGGTTATTACAAGTGTAACAATAATGATTACATCATAAGGTATCCATGAGGGTTACATCATAAGGTAAAATTAACGGTTAAATCATAAGGTATCCATGAGGTTTACCTCATAAGTAAGTAAGAAAATGATTCTCCAAGTTAAATATATGTCTTATTTATGTTTGAAATGATTATGGAGAAATCTCTATTTTCACAAGGAAAGTTATCAAGTTTATGTTCAAAGGAAAATTTTTATCAGTATTTATGGACTAATGATATCATTATTTATTTTTATGTCTATTACTAAGGTTTTTGTGATCATACCGAGTTTTAAAATGTTTTTCATTGGATTTAAGTTGGAATAGATACAAGGATTGTATTAAGGTAAAATTATGAATATTTTTCATGAAGAGAGAACAAGTTTTATTTTAAATATTTTTGTTTTATGGAAAAAATAGATACTATGTATAAGTGTGCATTTGTGATGTAAGGGATGACTATGTAAGAGTTTTTTATAATTCTATAAAACACTAAACCTAAAATATATTTAGTAAAATAAATTGATTTCTAGTTTTAAAATATCTATAATATTTAATATTTAAGTCCATATCCTTACACGAAAAATATAATATTATCTTCCTCAAAAAATCACTACACATAATCTTTCTAAAATGATAGAGAATTAGTGCCTTCTGTTTTTAGTTTTTATAACATTGAAATATTTGAACAAACAAATAGTCTTAAAATTTAGTGAGCCTTATCTATGTAAATATTAGTGAAGATCTTAATTTTTGGTTTCATGGAATTAGAAAAATTAAATTTCAGGTCTACCATGTCTAGTAATAATAGTGAACAGATCACATTTTCTATATTAATGGGAAAAATAACTTTGTTTTCACATATATAATCACAAAGTAGACACCTAAGACACTTCTCCTTTATTCAATATTTTTTTATTTAATTTCTTATTTATGAAAAATGGGAATTCCCTAATATTGATAATTTTTTTCTAATATATAGTACTTCAAGGATGGATATGTAATGTAGAATAATGTTGTTTAAAAACAATTAGCACTTATTAATTAAAAGATAGATAGATCACCCAACAAAATGGTTTATTGAAATAATATACCAGTAACTATTAACTACCTAGATGCATTACCAAAATTATTATTAAATAATAATAAAAAAATTTGAACATAATTTAAGAAAGGAGATTACATTACCAGATGTCGTTTTCCTTTTCATAAGTTGGTATATCTCACTTAACATAACCCCATTTAGTTCATTTATTTCTGCCCAAATAACCAATTTGCAATAAAATTTAAATATATTACCATTAATAAAATTGAATGTATTTATTAATTTACCCATAATATTCTAGATATTACAAAAATTTAATCTTATATTGATCCTTATCAGTGAGTGAATCATGTTTTAATATCCAAAGAGAATGGTATTTAAGTTATATGTCACATTCATTCATATTTTTTCTTATTATTTTCTTAGAAAAAAATAGAATCCACTTTTTTATTCTGTTTGTTTTTAATCTTAAAATTATTTATAATTTTTTACCACTTTCTATAAGTTTAATCACATAATTTAGAATTCCAACCTTTTCATTTTTTGAATTTTACCTTACCAAATTTTCAAAGTTTTCCTTATAAACATCATCACTGCCACCTTTCAATTTTTCCTCCAACTCCCTAATATACATATCTTTTTTCACAAAATATTCCTATAAGTTCTCAGTCCTATTTTGTAGTGATATTTATTCCTGTTTAATAAGAAAGAATAAATTATCTATGGATGAAATACCTCACTCAAATATTTTTATGGAATGAACTAGAACCATTTTCTTATTCTCACCTATCTGATATAAATTTTTTTATTTCTCACTGGTCTTTTAAACAAAAATTATTATGCAAATGTTATTTTTAGAAATGATTCTTATAATTCTACTACATGGGCCGAAATGATGTGTTATAGATGTATTAATATCTCCATCTTTATTAATTTCATCTTATTTAATTTATTTGATCTAGATAATTTAATGATGTATACCCATTATTTTTACTAAAAATTAAAGGTCAATTATATTCTATATTTTTAGAACATGTTATCACAATAAAAAATGATTTATTTAACACCCTATCTAAATCTAGGGGGTTCTATTATACAAATTTAAGCTTCTTATTTCCAATAATTATCTTAATGATATAAGACACCATAAAAAACCCAGACTATAGTAATAAAATTAGAATAATAAAATAATTTATTTAAAAATAAAATAAAATCCATAACGTAAGATATACCAACTTACCAATAATGTGATCACTATTCTAAAAATATTCACTGGTGAAATTTATGTTTTATGCACATAAGTTATCAAATCCTCATATAACACCAAAGGCTAATTGTATTCATTTAATAAATATATTTCCTCAATATATGGTACACAACCCCATGGTAGATACATTATTTATATTGGGATGAAAATAGTAGCAATTTCATATAGACATATATGACTCATTATATCCTCTATATCTTCCATGGAGCTACCTTTAATAACTTACTTAATAAAAATTAATATTTACTTTGTGATCAATGTGCTATGTGGTTCAGAGAATCAACATTAGAAAAAATTATTCATGGTAGGCTTATTAATTATATTTATTTAATCAATTACCACCATCTATAATACAATATTTTATTTTCACATCATAAAATAAAGTATTATGTTCCTTATCACTAAGAATTAATGACCTTGATGTTTACTTATAATTTTCAATGTCATAGGTAACAACATATTTAGTTTTTTATGTGTGAATTTTGTGAAACTCTATGTTATAAAAAATCCTTAAAGAGTTTCCAAAGTTTTTTTTATCTTCATAACTTTACAATTATGTTTAAGAAACATATATAATAAATCATATAAAATATAAAATAGTCCAACTAAATAATAATAGATTTGGAAACTATTTTATGAACCATCGCCCTGCTGACCTAAAAGAGAAATAAATAGAAAATTTACATGGTAAATAAAAAAATTATTTTAGTAAATTTATTAATTTACATAAATAATTAAGAATTAATAAAATCTTGTGAGAATTTATTATGTAAAATTAATAATTTAATAATTTAAATCTGAATTGAATATTTAACTTTTTAAATTACTAGTTAAATTAAAAATAAAATAATATGAAATTAGATCTCATTTACTTAGTAAAAATATAATAATTCATATGAAATGAAAATTTTTGAATAAAAAAATGAAATTAAAAATAGAAACTAATCTAAAGTAAACATTTTATTTTAAAATTTAACTATCCATTTACTATGCATTTAAAAAGTAAACTTTCCATTTACTATATAAATTTAGAATCCAATGTGTAAATATAAAACATACAAAGTTGACTATAATTTCATAATACGCTTATGTAATTCAGAATTAACTAAGTAAATATTGAATTTATTGTATAAAATATAAAATTTAATTCAAAATCTAATAAATGACACTTTGTAAATTGTTAATTCTTTGATTGAATTGTGAATTCACTGAATGATTTTCTAATTAACTATCTAAATTTTCAATTGATTGAGTTGAAATTGGTAATTTTGAATTTAATTTATGAAATTATAGATTTATATCATAAATTATAGATTTACATATTGAATTTAGGTTTTATATAGAGAATTGTGTAAACTATAAATTTACTTATTAATTTCTAAATGTATGAACCATGGTAAATTAAATCTGTTTTAAAAAATAAAAAATTAAAGTATATAATGTCATTCATGCATGTGATTCAAGGTGAAAATACAATACTACATAAAATCTAACTTCAAATTGAGAATTAACTATGGGATTATTTTTAAATTATGAAATCATTGATTGAATTTCCAATTAACTGAATAAATTATCAATTGAAAAAAATTCACATTTTTAAGTTTGAGTTTATATAGTAGATTCTAAATTATATTTGGTAATTCTAATTTTCCATGGTAAATTATGAACGTACTAAATATGATGTAAATTATGAATATATGAACCATGTTTAAGGAAATATATTTTTACAAAAATAAAAATTTTTTGTAGTGAATAATGTTAGTCATACATTTGATTTACTATGTAATGAAGTACCATGTAAACTCTTCATAACATCCCTCAGATGTTAATGTCTAATTACATGACTTAAATAAAATATTTCATTATAAAAAGTTCCCATGATATTTTAGGTTTATATTTTTATAGAATTAAGATAAAACATTAACAAACAAAACCCATGTCCTTTTTAACTAAAAATATTTTTCTCACTATATAATCAATTGTTTAATCTTTAACATGTCTTTAACATATAAAAAAAATCTCTATATAAGATACTCTTTATAAAACATCATACATATTAAATTCTTTTATAATCTATCATAATGGAAAAATAAGAAATGGGTGAGCTCAAAAACTCAGTAAGGGAAAACATAAATGATAAGATTCATTGATCATAAGTGAGAATAATATGAGAAAATGGGTATAATAAAATTATGTATGGAAATTATACCCAAAAAAGTATAGATTAATATTTAAAAGTCATTTAAAAAGGCTTGAGACATTAAAATACATGAATAAAAATAGCGATAAGGCATATACTAACAATAATAATCAATGAGAGAGTAATATAGAAATATAAAAAAACATAAAAGTATAAATTGTCATTGAAAAAACTTGGAAATATGGAACAAACATAAGAATAATATAATTTGAGAAAAAAATTATTCTCATGCTTATGTGAATAGACTCATTATGTTCATATTTGAAAATTTGATCAAACTCATTATTCCCATTCCCATGTGAGAAAAATCATCATGTCTAGGATTTCTTATCACATGATATATAAAATTAAACCAATTAATTGGAGTGTGATATTTTACCCCATCAATTATAATCCTTATATATGTGTTCCATATAAAAAATCATCATCATATCATAAATAACTCATGGAATGAAAATGGGGTTCATTTCCCTTTTAAATGGAATCACTTAATAAAACATTTATAATTTCATCAATAATTGCTACATGATATACCTATGGAAAATAAAGATGTATCCAAAGATATTTAATACTTTTAGGTAAGTACCATTCCATCAAGATAATAAATCATTTCATATTTACACCATATAGATAGAGATTATATTTTTATGTCAATAATTTACCACAATAAATAAATGTATGGAATCTAGGTGAACACCCTTCGATCAAAGAAATGTAAAAAGGGTATTATTAAGGGAAATGAATTGTAAAAAAATTTAGGCCTATTCATAGTGGATGATTAGAAAATACAAACTCAATGATGAATCATATCTTTTATATAAAATAACATTATGTAATCCATATAGATAAAGAAGGTGTATGGTAATATTTTAAGAATATTTTTAAATTAGGCATAATATGTATAAAAGGAAAATATATTAGATGAAAAAAACTTTTTAGGTTCTTTAGAAAAACCACTATTGAAATAAGAAATGTTATTAATCTTTTGAAAGTATTTTGAATGAAATATTTTATAAAACTAAAATAAAAATAATTTTATTTTAAAACCATGAAAATGTAGAGATAAAATTTCAAATAAAATTGAAATTGTGGTAGAAGTATATTCTCACACATAAAACATTAAAATATATTTTTAGAAGATATTTTCAATATATTCATTAAATGAAAAAGTTACATGTCACTTTTAAAAGTTTGAAAAAAGGTGAAGCGAAAAAATTGAACAAATTTAACTTTGAAAAAGAAAATCCAAAAATATATCCTAAAAAATCTATAAAGGTTATCAAAAAAATATTGTGTGAAAGATAAAACATTTTATTATGAAAGGATAGAATTTTTTTTGTAAAAAATACTTAGAAATACCTTTTTTTGAAAAACCACATCATAAAAAGGGTGTTAATTTTTTATTTTTAAATTGGTAAAGTGAATTATGATAATCGTAGAAAATAATAAATATTATATTTCCAAAAAAGAGAGGATAATATTGACGAGATGTAAAATGTGGAAATATAATAAAATATTAATTGTTAAAAATTAGAGTCATTCTTACCAACGTTACAATTTTATTTTGAATTTTTTTATCAAAGAAGTGGTTATTTTTTATGAGAAGTAATTTACATAGAGAAAAAAAGGAAATATAATATAGAAATAAGATAATATTAGGATATAGTAAATCTTTAAAATTATATTCCGGTAATAAAGACTATGTCCCAATTAATCAGAAGATGATTCGATGAAACTCTAACAAAATTGGTAATATAAGAATCAAAGGAACATGAAAGGAAGATCATAAAACGAAAACTAAAATATCATGAAATGGAATATACTTTTATATGTAAAAAAATTGGGAAGTTAATACACCGTATAAAATAAATTATAGTGAAAAATATTGAACATGACCATTGGATTTAAAAATGGGACAAAAATATCCTTACCTTGTTTTCCTACTTAGTCGAATGCCATATAAGTTCCTGTATAAAAAATATAAATATCATAAAATCCTATTCCAAAACCTTTTTAATATACATTAAGTTTTATAAACTTCATTTATAATCATTCTCTATATGTGTATTAGTTAGTTATTTTTTTTTCAATATTAGGTGTGAGTAATCTTGATAATTTTGAATTAGTTTCATAATCAATGCGTTGTTATTAATTCTTATATTGTAGTTAATCATTAAAAAATCATAAAATGTATTGTAATTTTTTTTATTTATAATGTTATAATTCCATTTAATAATTCTTTTAGTTTTTATTTTCGACAAAAAAGTTGGTGACACGATTTTTTTTGTAATTCATAATAAATGAATGATGTTATCAAAATTATTGAGTTAAATGTTTATATTGAATATACCAATTAATATTTGAGTGATCACTGAGAGGGGGTGGGGTGAATTAGTGATCTTATATTTCAATGTTTTATACATAAGAAACAACCTTTACCTTCTATTAGAGTGATATAACTCTAATAGAGTGAAAGAAAACATGCACAACCAAAGGATCATAATACAAGGTTCACTACTTAGTAATACTAGTTAGTCCTTTTAATAGATTTTAAATAATCATATACAAAAAATCACATATAAAACAATCCTTTGTATGTTGTTACTATAATAATAGAGTATACTTTCACTTATAAATCACTATAGTTAATAGAAAGTGCATGTGATCCATGCACAAATAAATTATATAACAATGTTTTTGTAATAACTATAAGAACCTTCACTAGTATGCATTATTATGTTCTCACTATGATACCTATACATTCTTTACACATGCTTTTCTTTCAAGTAATTATTCTTCTTTACATTATTTCATAGATATGGGTAAGAACCTTCTTCAGTCTAATGGAAGTTCATCTAATAAGATTTTTAGTATACTCAATGTTGTGTCCATCTGGTAAATTTAATTTTATACCTTCTTATAGAGTGAAACAAATTTTGACATGTTGTTCATCTGATTACCTTGGAATATTTTCCTTCCAATACCACTTGATATGAAACTCTGTCTAGTATCATTCAACTGATTCCTCTTCTGAAGGACCCCGAGACACCCTGAGAGGGGAGGGGTGAATCAGGGTGTCAGATTTTTCTTTTAAAAGTTGTGGATCTTGTTTACACATTAGTAGAAACTAGTTTTACCTGTATGATGGAAATGAAAAGCAATCAAACATTCACATGCAAAGAGAAAACACAACACTTTTTACTTGGTTCACCACTAAGGGATACGTCCAAGGAGCATATGCCGACTGGTTGTCGGTTATACAAAATTCCACTATTGTTCAATAGTTGTGGATTATAATGGTTCGGGAACAGTCACTCTGTACCAGGATCACTGCCTTTAAAAAAGTTCAGGGATAGCCTATTGAGTCCCTCAGGTCACTCCCATTGACTCCCCCTAGCTCAATGCCCTTGGTCAAGTCCCACTCAGTTTATAGACTTGAAGGTCTCTTCATAATTTCAAAAGAATGCATCCTCTATTATATATAGATTCTCTGTTGAAGTCCAAATCTCACCCATAGACTGAACTCACTTTGCACTGAAGGTATCAGGCAATCTTCCAGCTTTCGTGCAACTTCAAAAAGATAGGCATACTTCAACAACTCTAGGCACGCTTCCCTATGACAACACACAAGTTTCAAATACGGCGCGCAATTTATAATTGGCACGCAAGTCCACCTCAATGACTTGCATGACACTCACTTCAAAAACTTTAAACTTGTGTGACACACATTCCTTTTCACCCAAACCGCCTTAGACCCACAACAAACAACTATCGTGCAACTTATAATTGCGCGACCCACAACCACTTGCGTGGCCACTACACCTGCGCGACGGGAGCACTGAATTTCTATAAGTCTCGAACTTCATTCCAAATGAGGAGGGGTGGTCCTCTATTTATAGGAAAACTCGACACCCTGCGCGGTGGCGCTCAAGCCTCCTCTTGGCGCGCAAGTTCCTGTGCGCAACTCCAACTGCCCTAGCCTCTATCGCGCTACTCACTTGCGCGACCCAACCAATACTTGCACGCCCCTATTTCCTTTGCCATATTTTGAAGTTCTAATTTACAAAAACATATGTCACACAACTTTCCAATCCTCCTAATAACTGGAGCTCAAGTCCTTTCTCGGCGCACAAGTCACTTGCGCGACACATACCCGGTGCACAAGTCTCTTTCCCAAAAAGCATTGTTTTCCCCTTTTGTCTGTTTTGAGGTCCAGAAATTTGGAAAACACTGGAAAACGGTGCCACCTTCAATACTGTTATCTTCTTGAACTGTATGAGTACTTTGCTGGCACACATTCTGAACTTCCTATGAGGATTGACAACAAACAGAAACCATTTTCCAAATCATGCAAAGATGACCATGGTTCCAAAAATATCCCCCTTTGGGTTTGTTGGAAATCCGCAAATGAATTCAATAGATCACCATCCACATGCAGACCAAAAATGCAAGAATCAACTCAGCCAATAATTTAAGTCTACGTGAGCAGTGCTCGGTGTAGAAAAAAAGAGAGGAATATTTAATTGGGTTCCCGTGTTTTGGAATTATCAATGATGCCCTAGAAATACTCTTACAGTGTCACAAAATCATTATATGTCCAATGTATTCCTTCTCATCCTTCTGATCCTATCACCGACACTGAATTCTCATCGTGTCACAGAAGCATTATATGTCCAATGTATTCCTTCTCATCCTTCTCATCCTATCACCAAAACTGAATTCTCATCGTGTCTCAGAAGCATTACATGCCTGAACATGCCTGAATTTATTCTTTATTCCCCATTGAAAATAAACCCAAAGACTGGTAATTGTTCCTTGTTTAGCTCAAACCAAACTCCCCCTAGATAATATCTCCCCCACAAACCTGCAACACATCCATAAACAGATTAAAAACAGTTAACATAACTATGGAGAGGGGTATTGCATAACCTCCTTATGCACTGGGAGGTGGATGAACACCGAGGTTCAACTGATGCTTCTCAAACACAACCGCTGACAGTGGCTTGGTCATGATATCAACCACTTGCTCATCAATTCCCACATGATCCATTCTAATCACACCTTGATAAACTTTTTCTTTGATAAATTGATACCTGATTTCAATATGTTTTGTATGAGAATGGTGAACTGGATTCTTCGTAAGATCAATTGCGCTCTTTTTATCACAATAAATTACCATTGGTTGCTTCACCTCATCACCAATATTTGTTAGTTGTTGCTTCATCCATAGCAGTTGAGTGCATGTCTTTGTGGCAGAGATATACTCAGCTTCAGCAGTACAAAGAGAAGTACTTTCTTGTTTCTTGCTCAACTAGACAACACATTTGTTCCCAATATAGAATGCTCCACCACTGGTGGACTTTCTGTCCACTATACCACCAGCCCAGTCAACATCATAAAATCCAGATAATTCACTGTCCCTTCCTGCAACAAAGTATAAGCCATAATTGTGAGTACCTTGAATATACCTCATGATTATTTTTACTACTATCATATGTTCCTCCTTTGGATTACTCTGAAAGTGGGCTGCAAGACATGTGGAAAAGACAATATCTAGTCATGTCGCTGTTAGGTACAGTAGGATCCCAATGATCCTCTTGTACATGGTGGGATCTACAGAGGTCCCATATCTATGCCTTCCAAGTTTAGTTCCAACTGAAATCGGAGTTGACATTGGTTTGGAGTCTTGCATATTAAACTTCTTCAACAGCTCTCTTTCATAATTTTCCTAAGAAATGAAAGTGTAATCATTCTTTTGAATCACCTGCAACCCCAAGAAATATGCGAGCTCCCCAATCATAGACATTTCAAATTCTAATTTCATGTGATTGGAAAATTCATCCACTGATTTCTGCTTGCTGCCACCAAATATGATATCATCAATGTAGAATAGAACCATGAATTGATCTTTTAGAGAATTCTTCACATATATATTGTGATCTACTCCTCCTCTTTTGAATTCCTGCTTCTTGAGATTAGAGTCCAGATAGGAGTACCACGACCGTGGTGCCTGTTTCAAGCCATAAAGTGCTTTCTTTAGTTTGAAGACCTTTGTTTCATCAACACCAAGAAGAAAACCCACTGGTTGTTTAATATAGACTTCTTCTTCGAGTACACCATTTAATAATGCTATCTTGACATCCATTTGATACACTTTATATCCTCTTTGGAAATCCATGGCAAGGAATAACCTGATTGACTCCAGTCTATCCACTAGAGAAAAGGTTTCTTCAACATCAACACCTTCAATCTGGGAATATCCCTTACATACCAGTCAAGCCGTGTTTCTAATAACACTTCCATTCTCATCAAACTTGTTCTTGAAGATACATTTTGTACCAATCACATTGTGACCTTCGGGTCTTTGGACAAGATCCCATGTATGATTCTTGTCAATCTGATCTAACTCTTCATTCATGGCTTTCACCCATGATTCATCCTTTGCAGCTTCTTCAAATGAGGATGGCTCCACAACTGATAGAAATGAAGATTACGTGTTATTGCTCATCCTCCTTGTTTGAGTGGCTGCACTCCTGTCCCCAATTATGTTAGATTGATCAATCTCAGCTCTTCGATTTCTCCTGTGAGGTTCAGTTGCACTCTCTCCAGCCATAGTTTCTTATTCAGATTATTCTTCTGATTTAACATCATGATGCGACTGCTGAGTGTTTTTTACAGCTTCCTCTAATTCTATATTTTTATTTTCTCCATGTTCACTTTCTTCCTCACTTTCTATAACATCATCATAAGGCATCCTTGAAGCATTTGTGGTTTTCTCTTAAATTATCTTAACATCACTTCTTTCCACAATCCTTCCTAATCACTTGTTGAAACACTTATAGGCTTTTCTGTTCATCAAGTATCCGAGAAAAATTCCTTCATTTTAATTGTCACCATACTTCCCTTGATTTCCTTCTTTGTTTCTGATGAAGCATTTACTTCCAAAAACACGAAAGTATTTCAAAGAGGGCTTCCTTCCATGCCACAATTCATATGGTGTCTTTGTCTCACCCATATAAATTCCTGTTCGATTTTGAATGTACACCGCATCTTGAACAACCTCTTTCCAGTATGTCGTGGAATACGACTCTCAATCAGCATAGTTTGTGCCATGTTGTTCACCTGTTGATTCCTACGTTCAACAACTTCATTTTGTTGTGGAGTTCTCACAGCAGCTACCTCATGTTGTATCCCATGCTTCTACAGGTAATTTTCAAATTCAATGGACATGTATTCCCCTCCATTGTCAGATCACAACGCTTTGATTTTTTGTCCTGTATCATTCTCAGCAATTCGCCGATATGTCTTCATGCAGTCAAGAACTTATAGTTTCCTGTGAATGACCATAACACAATCCATTATGCTGTAATCATCTATGAAAAGGACAAAGTACCCTTCTCCCTAAGTTCTGAAAACATTTATCGGCCCACATAGATCTGTATGAATTAGATCAAGAAGATGAGATGCCCTTTTTCTTATTTGGCCGATATGAGCTACAAACTAGCTTTCCACGAATTCAAGCATCACAAGTCTTTTCATGCTCACTCTTCAGGTTGGTAATGTCCATGAAAATCCTCAATTTAGATATTTTCTCCATGTATTGTTGATTGATGTGTCACAGTCTTCGATGCCACAAATTGTTTTCTTCTTTAACAGTCATGTAAGAAACATTTTCTTTAATATCAACCTGATACAAGTTTCCTTCTGTTCTATATCCCTTCACAAGTGAATTTCCTGTATTTCCCTTGATAGTGAAACCTTTCTGATTAAAAGTAACTATAAGTACCGAGTCACATAGTTGACTCACGCTAAGTAGATTATAACGTTTTCCATCTACATAAAGGACTTTAGTATTCTTTATCTCTCCATTATCTAATTCATAACTTCCACTCCATTTGATTTTCAGAGCTCCATAATTACCAAATCGTACTGTACCATCAACCTTCCTTTTGATATCTGTTAACAGGCCAACATTACCTATCTTATGAGATGAACAACTGCTATCCAGAATCCAGGTACTATTTCTTTTTGTGGCTTTGAGGGCCACCTATGCAAGGTTGGATTTATCAATTTTCTTCCTTTCTTTCCATGAGACATTGGATTGAGTATAGAGAACTGATGGTCTTTCAATTTTCTCATCTGTGTACATTGGTTCTTCATAGTCGAAGTCTTCTTCGAGAGGAGAAAACCTGTTTGAAAGAGAAACACTATCTTGTTGATGAGATTTGACTTGTATTGAACTCTGGTATGAAGTGTCCATGTCCCTTCTCTATCTGCAATTAACAGCCTTATGACTAAAGTTAGAACAACAAAAACAATATCCATAGAAAATTTTTCTTCTATAAGATGGAGGATATGAATCCAGTCTCCTTTGTTGACATCCCAGATCTTCCCCATTCAGGTAGCTTCTTGCCTCTTTTCAATATGACATGGTATGTCCTATATAGCCACATAAATGACACTTCATGAGAGGAAATGTCTTCTCACTTGAATTTCTCATCATGCCTTCTTCCTTGAGATAATAGTTGGACTTCCTATCATTTCTGAATATTTGAGGATAATTTTTAGTTCTCCTTTTATTTTGGATTGGGGGTTTCTTTTTCAGTACTTCAGGAAATGTTTCAACATGTCCAACTTTCATCTTGTCTTTCTTTTGACTCTCTTTACTTTCAACAGTTGATGTATGTGATTCACATCCAATTCCACTCTTTCCCATGCAAGCGGGTCTTTGATCACTCAGGATTTTTCCAACCCCATCTGAAACACACTTGGATATTTCCAATAATTCTCCATCTGAGAATCTTCCAAACTGTATTTTATTCCTTGATTCTTTTGAAATTGATTCAGTCTCAAGTTTACTCCTAAGAGTAACAACTTCCTCATCAAGACCCTCATCATTCTTGGATTTTTCTTCCAGTCTGGATGTGAGGTCATTGATGAACTTTCCCTGCTTTTCAATTCGCAGCTTCAGATCCACTAAATCATCATTACTTTCAAGGATTTTAGACTGTACTTTTACAAATTCTTACAGTCGTTCAATTTCAGATTCAAGTTGATCAACACATTCAGTTGATTCTTATACAATTGATTTCCACTTATTGCAACTCTTACATTTAATCTTAAGCTTACTAACAACATCCTTAAGTTGCAACTCGGGATCTACACTAGTTTTCAATAGATTCTCTCCAACAGTATCTTCTGATTTTTCAACAGTGCCCATCATGGAAGCATGATTCCCAGTTCTAAATTTTTCTTCTTCTTCATCACAAAATTCATTATCATATTCTTCCTCTTCACAGAAAAAACTCTTCTTCAGAACTTTCTTTCTAGATTTGAAGTCTCCTTTCTTGAAAAACCTTTTCTGAGGCCTGTCAATGTTTTAAACATCGCTATCATCATCATCATCGATATTTCTTAATCACTGAGAAGAAATGTGCCCAACTTTTCCACAACGAAATCAAGATAGAGGTAACTTCCCTCTGAATTTCCCTTTTCCCTTCTAGAACTTCTTGGAAATGAGAGAAAGAATTTCTTTTTCCTCATCGTCTTCACCACTACTATCTTTTGAAATTTTCTGTTTCTCTATGGATTTGAACGCCATTTCATTTCTTACTCATGTAGTAGTATCTTCTGGTTTGACTCTCATTTCATATGCCACTAGGCTACTCAACAGATCATCCAAAGAAAGTTTGGAAAGATATCTTTCCTCAAGGGCTTATACCTTTGCATTGTATAGGGGTGTAAGTATTCTTAATATTTTCTTTACAATGTCAACGTCCTTGATTTCTTCACCTAGACCCTGAATTTCTCTAACCACTTCAGTAATTCGATTGAATAAGGAGTCTGCATTCTCATTTGGATGCTTCTTCAGATCATCAAACCTATTATGTAGGACTTTTAGTTTCACCTCCTTCACTTTTATATCTCCTTCATAAATATTTTCAAGTTTATCCCACATGGACTTTTCTGAGGTGCAACTCATCACCTTTAGGTAGATCTGATCAGAAAGGGCTGCGGTGGGAGCATTCTGTGCTTTAGCATCAACATCAAGAATTTTCGTATTGGCATCAGTCATAGCCAGCCCTGTTGGATCAGTAACATGTATACCATGCATGGTGGAAAACATAACATCCATTCCAAGGGATCTTAGATGAGATCTCATTCTGTTCTTCCAAATATGAAAATTACTTCCATCAAAGAGGGGAACTCCCCTAACACTGGATGAATTTTCCATGACGGTATAAAACAGATCAAACACCAGTAACCTCCCTCTGATACCACTTGAAGGACCCCGAGACACCCTGAGAGGGGAGGGGTGAATCAGGGTGTCAAATTTTTCTTTTAAAAGTTGGGGATCTTGTTTCCACGTTGGTAGAAACTATTTTGACCTATATAATGGAAATGAAAAGAAATCAAACATTTACTTGAAAAGAGACGACACAACACTTTTTACTTGGTTCACCACTAAGGGCTACGTCCAAGGAGCATACTCCGAAAGGTTGTCGGTCATACAAAATTCTACTATTGTTCACTAGTTGTGGATTATAATGGTTTGGGCACAGTCACTCTGTACCAGGCTCACTGCCTTTACAAAAGTTCAGGGATAGCCTACTGAGTCCCTCGGGTCACTCCCATTGAATCCCCCTGGCTCACTACCCTTGGTGATGTCTCACTCAGTTTATAGATGTGAAGGTCTCTTCATCATTACAAAATAATGCATCCTCTGTTGTATGTAAATGCTCTGTTGAAGTCCAACTCTAACCCGTAGACTAAACTCACTTTGCACCGAAGGTATCAGGCAATCTTCCAGCTTTCGTGCAGCTTCAAAAATATGGGCGTACTTCAACAACACTAGGTGCACTTCCCTATGCCGACACACTAGTTTCAAAGATGGCACGAAAGTTATAACTGGTGCGCAAGTCCACCTCAACGACTTACACGACACTCACTTCAAAAACTTCAAACTTTCATGACACACTTTCCTTTTCAACCAAACTGCCATAGATGCGTAACAAAAAACTGTTGTGAAACTTATTCTTGCGCGACCCACAACCACTTGCACGAACACTACACCTGCACGACGAGAGCACTGAATTTCTCTAAGTCTCAAACTTCATTCCAAATGAGGAGGGGTGTTCCTCTATTTATAGGTAGACTCGATACCCTGCATGGTGGCACACAAGCCTCCTCTCGGCGCGCAAGTTCCGACGTTCAACTCCAATCACCCTAGCCTCTGTCGCTCTACTCACTTGCGCGACCCAACCAATACTTGCGTGAACCTCTTTACTTTTCCATATTTTGAAGTTCTAATTTACAAAAACATATGGCACACAACTTTCCAATCCTCCTAAGCACCATCGCACAAGTTCTTTCTCTACGCTCAAGTCACTTGCGTGACACATACCTGGCGTGCAAGTCTCTTTCCCAAAAAGCATTATTTTCCCCTTTTGTATGTTTTGAGGTCCAAAAATTTGGAAAACACTGGAAAACGGTGCCACCTTCAATACTTTTATCTACTTGACCTATATGAGTCCTTTGTTGGCACACATTCTGAACTTCCTCTGAGGATTGACCACAAACACAAACCATTCTCCAATTCATGAAAATATGACGGTGGTTCCAACATCTTCCTACTATTATTCTACTCCATTTTTATTCTATTCATTGAATCACAACTGCACACTATCTATCCAATAATAAATGACCAGAATACTATATATGGTATTTTTTAGACCAATTTTTATTCACAATGAATATCCAATTAACATTCCAATTATTCAATACTTTAGACCAATTTAAAAATTTCCATATTTCACCTTGGTGGATAGACCCTCTTAATATAGGCATAAAACTTATGACAATTTAGTGAAATTAATGAACTTCATTTCAAACTTCCTACTCAAAACTCTAAAACATCCTACTTTGAATCTTTCTATCTTTGACCACATTCAAATATCCTAAAAGAGAAGATCTATCGTTAAGACATGGAGATAAAATTCTACTTTAACTCTCCTGATGACTCGAAAAGAATCATGATATTACTCTATGACTATTAAAATAATGAATGTTCATCTTAGAATCATAAAATTTTATATATTTATGAAGTATTTATAAATTCTCTAAATTCGGTATAAAATTATACTACTTTCCAATATAGTGAAAATTTGTAACAACACTTATGAGTAATGTAACTACATTTGGTATTCCTAAACAAATTCATCAGAATGTCTTGTATGTTTTCTATTAGACAATTTCACCATCTGATGACTTACATTAGAACTGTTAAATCATTTACATTATATGAAAACCTATGACTTATGAAATTAAAACAGAAACATTCAACTAAATAATTCAACCAAAATCAACTATCTTTATTACTTTGAGACTTACTAGAAATAATCCTATAATAACTTCACTTTAAAACATTATACATGTCTGTCTGATATACATGGTACACAAGTAAATATCCTTTAATAATAAAAATGTTTAATCTGATGGACTTAGACAGATAACATTATAAGAGATAATATGATCATCTTTATCTGGTGGCATTCCCTAACAACTTCAAATTGTACTATGAAAACTTTCCTCTAATAGGGAATATTCCTAAACATCAAACACAAAAAATTTACTCATCCAAACCTCTAACCAATATCTTATTTCTAGTAATATTCCACATAACATGATAGTATAAACTTTATAGATACAAATTATATTCTCCCCATTTCAAATAATTCTTCAATCTTAAGTTCTTTAATTACTCATGATGTTATGAACATTAAGAATAAAGAAGAATCACCAAATTAATTCTCTAAACACTCTATCCAATGAAATTTATAATATTGATAGGATAATCATTCAACAAAACACTCATTCCAATCACCTGTGATGAACAATGTTCATATGACGAACTCAATCTGACAAACTCAAGTTGATCATCTCTTCCTGATCACCATTTTTGGAAATCTTAATAAAAGAGATTAATTATATATAATAAAAGGAAATAATTTTGTGAAAACCTTCTTCATTCATAACAAGCCTAAACAATATCTTTTTAACAGATCATCACCTCAAAAAAGCTTTTTCTGAATAATATTCCCTTTGAATTTTTTGTTAACTAAGGTATATAAATCACCAAAACATTGAAACTCAAGAAATGGATTAATTATCCAAAAATTATAAACCTAAGTGAGTGAAATTAGTGTAATAAAAAATAATCATCAAACAAAAATAACATTTTGTCCATATGTAGTGATTTAAGACCCCTTTACTACACCTCTTAAAAAACATTTCTTTCACTTTGGTATTTCAAAAACAAAAACAAATCCATCCTATAGAAACGAATTTTATTATATCCACTTCAAAAAAATGTTAAAATAGTTCAAACTTATTGAAATCATATTTTACCCCCCTTTTAAACCCCTTAAATATATTATTTTCCTTAAAAATGTTAATCACATACCGACAAATAGATTTATATTATAATTTTTCTCCCCCTTTGAAAAAACCATCCAAATAAAAGATGATATAGGGGATAGATTCACTTACCTTAGCCTTGAAAAGGTTGATGTTGTACTCCAATGATCAATCTCATGTTGTGAAATGTTTCCTTTGGGAATGGTTTGGTGAAAATATTAAAATGTTTCACTATTTTAGGAACAAAATCAATATTTATTTCATTATTTGTAACATTCTATTTGATGAAATGATATTTTATATCAATTTGATTGGAATAAGAACATTTCACTTAATTATTTGTGATAGTTAAAGCACTTTGATTATCACAACCCAAGAGAAGGGGAAATTCACATCAACCCAAAAATCATCCTATTATGTCTTCATAAACATAAATTGTGTTTAAAATTTATTGGAAGCTATATAATCATCTTTGAACATGCCGAGAGTTACTAAATTTTACTTCTTTGTATTCTAATTAACACATCTTTTTCCCAAAAAGAAAACTTTTCTAGATGTGGATCTTTTGTCATCAAGACAATGTGCCCGATATTTATCTATATAAAAAAACAAATAAATCTTTCCTAATATGTAATATTTTATATTTAAATAAATTATTCCTTTAATATATCTGATAATTCTATTTCAAAGTATAATATGTGATTTTTTGGATCACTTTGATACCTAGCAGAGAATGTAACAAAATAAAATATATTTGGTCTTAAATACATTAGATACAATAAGTTTCTAACTAACTTCCTAAACTATTTAGGAATAACTTCTTTACCTTAACAATGTTTTGAAAACTTAGTTCCCACTAAAATAGTCATGGAAACTGGATTAGAATCATCCATAACAAAATTCTTTAGAAGATCCTTAGAATAATTCTCTATATATAGGAAAATGTATTACTTATTTTGAGAGATTTGTTAGAAAAGAAAGTATTTCATTTCTCTTAGAATATATATTTCAAATTACTTCTTCACCTCCTTAGTAAACGTTTTTTGCGTTTCTTCATAATTCTCTATAAATATGGTATCTTCAACATAAACAATCACAATGAGGGAAACCTATTGATTTTCATTTATATATTGGTTGCTATCAAATATTAATTTCTTGAATTTAAGAATCTTTAAAAAATTATATAACATATAATATCAAGCTCTCATCTCTTTCTTCAACCTATAAAAATAATTCTTCAACTTTTACATATATCTTTCATCTATTTTTATCTTGACATGACACTTTTGTTTAATATAAACATATTACTGATTTAATCTATTAAGAATACATGACTTGAAATCCATATGAAAAATATTATATATCCATTTTGTAGTGATATTAATAAATATTATGATAGTTTCTAATATTTCTATTGGAGAAAAGGTCTTCCCAAAATAAATACCCCCAATTTTTAAGTAACCTTTACACACTATCTGTGCCTTGTTTCTTATTACTTCACCTTTTCATTCAACTTTTTTTCAGAACAATTATTTTGTACTAATAACATTATAGCTGTTTGGTTTTGGTAAAATTTCCCATGTATTATTTTCTAAACTTGATCCATCTCTTCATTTAATGCATAAATTCACTCTTGATGATCCAAAGCTTCATCATCATCTTTTGGATGAACCTATGAATATAAAGAAGTATGTAAAACCAACCTTGATATTATTATGGTTTTAACTTGTTGTCTTTAATCTCAAATGGTATTTTTTACTTCCAATTTATTCCTTATGCAAGGATGATATTAATGTACTTTGTCCTCATCACTTGAGATGGATGGGTTAAAATCTTCATCTAGAGTAGCTTCAAAATTATTACTGTCATTAAGAGATTTGCCATGTTGTTCCACTATAAACACTTCATATTCCATTTCTTTTACTTACAAAATCATCTGTGAAAGTTTCTTATAATAATTTTTAAGAATATTCACATCTATATAGTTAAAAATATTTACTATCTCTTTATTATGACACTTTTATCCTCTACCATTAGGTGGGTATCCATGAAATATTTCCATATCACTTCAATGGTGGAACTTAACAAGACTATTACCCTTGAATTTTATAATTCATGGACTATTGAACATACTTGGGTATTTCAATCTTGGGTTTTCTTTTTAATTAATCTCACATTAAGTCATATCAAAGTTTTTCTTATAGAAACATCGATTCAAAATATGAAATGATGCTCTGATAACATGGATCCAAAAATATTGAGAAGTATAATGTTTGATCAACATCATTCATTCCATCTAAACCAAACATATATTTTATCTTTTAGAAACATTATTTTTTATAGTGTGTATGGTGCATGAAATTCATAATGAATGTCAAGCGTTTTATGATATTCTCTAGACTTACCATTAATATATTCAACACCATTATAAGTTTGAATATTCTTCAAAAAATTTCTACATTATTTTTCATAACTTCTCTTAAAACTTTTGAACATATTGAGAGAATATGAATTATATTTAAAAAACAAAATATAGGTAAAGAGATTAAAATAATTAATAAATTAAATAAATAACTTATTCCCATTTTTAGATTCTTTTCACATTGGCCCATAAATGTCATAAAGTATCAATTCTAAGGGATGAGTTAAATGTATCCCAAAATTATTATGTAATTAGTTTGTAATATTCCAATTATAGAATATGAAAAAAACTAATATATTATTCTTATCATGTTAGGAATATTATGAATCCTCTCTCTCTTTGTTAGCTTATTTATATTGCTATGACACATATGCCCTATCCTTTTATTCCATAGATTATTTTATTACATTATGCTCAAATATTATGAACTCTCTACATTACTTAATTGAAACATGGTTCCCTTAGTTTATTTTCCTTTCCTAGAAAGTTTCTCATATTTAATTCACTTAATGAAAAAACAAAACATTCTCAAAACGACATTGTTAACTTCATAAAAAATTTGTGACACACTCAAAAAATTGTGTTTTAGCCCATCAATAAACAATGATATTTTGGATTTTAAAATTTCTTCCCCAATGATAGTATATCCCATGCCTTTGATTTTGAGGGACTTATCATTTCCAAACATTACTATTCCTTCCCTGTAATATTTCACATTATTAAAAAAAATTTAATCTCTTATTATTTGTGATGAAGAACTACTATCCAATATGCAATTTCATTATACATTTTTGGATTTGAGAATAATTTCAACAATAAAGGAATTTTCCTTACCTTTTTACCTTCCTAGTAAGTTTTTGATATTTTTAGTAAACCTTGTTGTTCTGGTATCAATAAAAGAAATACTTTTGTAAGATTTCAAGGATCGTCACATATTTTGAAAATAGTTTCCAAGGGTTGTAATATATTTTCAATCTTCAAACCGACTTTCTCAATTTGTATTATTTTACTAGGTTGACTCCCAAAACATTTCCATAAGTTCCTCATGGAATAATTATACTTTTTCTGATTGAACCAACACATTTTAACCATATTCCCAAATAATAAACATTACTATAATTAGCTATATAAATCATCTTTTCCTTTGTAACTTGCATATTTTCTGGAGTTCTGTACCTATTTTCCATATACTTTCTGACATTACATATTAGCAGTTCATTGTGCACTAATGTTTTGGTTATATCCTAAAATTTTATTCTTAATCATAGTTTTATTTTTAACCTCAATAGAATATCTAGTTATATAATTTTTTTTAGACTTTAAAATCTTAGAAATTTTAAGTTTTTCCACTCCACTTTTTTTAGATACATACATTAGTTTTTTAAATTATTTATTCTTCTGACCATCATCAAACTTGTTATTAACCTTTGAGGATAGTTTTTATTGATCTTTCTGAGGCTTATACTAGTTATAACTTTCAAAAATTTCTAAAACAAAGTTTGTAATTTTATCATTCACCAATCAACATGAAAAAGTTTTTTTTAAGAAGATAAAATTCCAACTCTTTAAAATTCATATTTTCATCAAGATTGATGTTGATGTTTTTTCACTTCATCAAGTAACTTCTTCAAATAATTAATCTATTTTAGAAACTTGAATTTATCCTCCAAAAAATATTCTAATTTTTTTATTGAAATATCTTCAATCCTAAACTTCTTATTCTCTTTTCCAAGTCTAATAATCATTTAAAGATACCCCTTAAACTATCTATTTATATTGAACTCCAAATGAGTATATTCTTCCTATTATTCTACTTTAGAGATAATGCTTTCATCACTGGGTAATTTTTTACCATTCACGTTTTCAATAATTAATTTTTCTAGATCATCATCACTAGCATTTTTATTTTCTTCTTTAATATTTTCATCCTTTTTATAATTTTAAAAAATTTTGTTTTTATATTTAAATAACTTCTTATCATTTCCATTTTTATGGGACATGGATTTGTCTAAAATCTTTTTCAAATATATTATCATTATTCCATCCTCTATATGACTATATTTATCTACCTTAAGTCTTGGTGAATTTTCTTTAAAATTTACAATAGCTCCATATTCAAAGTAATTAAGAGACAAATTTCCTTTTCCAATTTTCACCTTTTAAAAAAACAATGAAATAAATTTATCAATGTTTTTACTAACCTTGTATTTGGTTTTATAGTCACAGGGTTTTACCTTGAGAACTTTATTAGACTTTCTTTTCCATGCATCATTGAAATAAGTTTATTGATAATACTTTTATTTGTTAATGATAACATTTTCTCTTCTCATTTCACAAGCAATTAGAGTACTATAATTTCCATCCATATAAAGAGTTTTATGATCTCTATATTTTAATGATGATACCTTATCATAAAATTTATTTGGAATAATTAATATTATCTTTTAAATGATGGTTGAATATTTAAAATCCTCACCAATTCATATTACTTTTAATAAAATGTTATTCAAACTTGTAAATAATCCATTAATATATTCCTCATTACCTATATTAATATATTTATAATTCAATATCTATATTTATAAATTCACTTTGTTTAATTTTAAATTTTCTTCATAAATATTATTCAAATTTTATCTGATGCCTTTAATCATTCAAAATACTTTAAATCTAAGAAACTCACTTTCATTGAGTGAGGAAAGTATATCATTTAAGGCACACTTATTATTCTCTAAATTCTTATTATCAATAGATGTTATGTGAACATTGTCAAATTAAAGAGGGAAACCATATATAGAAGCCTAAATAACTTCATAACCAAGAGATATAAGATAAGGTAACATTATATTATTCCATATATAATAGTTATTTCCATTTAAAAAAGGAATACCCTTAATGTTAATATAGTTATAAAAATCCATGAAGACCTTCCTTTTATTTTAACTTCAATAAATAGTCAATGAAGGAAACCTACCCTCTGATACTACCTGGAAGGACCAATTATGATCTGTGTGATCATTGAGAGGTGTAAGGGGGTGAATCAATGATCTTTAATTTTTAAGTTTTCATACTTATAAAACAACATTCATCAATTACTAAATAGATATTACTCTACTATAAAAAAATAAAACAAGCACAACCATAGGAAGATAAGTATTTAAAAGTTTCACTGTTCAATAAGAGTATCTAGTCCTTGGAATGGTTTAAAAATAATCCAAGACAATATAAACCATTACAAAACAATCCTTTGTATATAACAAACCAATAATTTACAATATATTCCTTTTAAAATAAGTTTAACTTCTAATAGATCTTATGATACATACAAAACCAAGTTTAAACGAAATAGATTTATCTATTAAAATATTATTATTTAAATATAACCATTACAACCTTTTTATTAAGTTATTATATATAAAGATGAATACATAATTTATAAAAATATATAGTTTAAACATATTCATTACATATTAATTTATCATAAAAAAATAAAAAAAAAATTAAAAGAAAAAGAATTTTTTTTTCTAAAAAACTGTTATTTTTCTAAAAAGAAGTTTCATCATGTTTTATACACCTATTTAAAAATTATTTTTTACAAATTTTATAAAATGAACTTAAATTCTGAAATCATCACATAAAAATTATATTAGGGTGATTTTTTTGGCTTTCCTAATATATTTTATTTTTTGATGAATAGTGAAAAATACCTCCTCCAAATAAAATTTCTCCCATTTTAAAAAAGCCTCTTTAAGGATTAGTGGGAAACCTTAAATTTCAAAAAAAATTCTGCACCAGAGTTTACAAAATTAAATTTTAAATTACAACTTTCAAAAATCATCATCACCCATCTCGGTTCCTGTGAATCTCAAGTCACGTATCTACCTCGAGTATCAAACCTATCGCGTCAAACTTACATCCTATCCTTTCACCTGCCCATAATCACCATGTCGATGAGAACCACCATAATCCACATCGGCGTCATCGTCATTATCACCACTTTCTCATGGGGTTCCGCGTTATCATCATCACTATCATTAACACCGATCCAATTCCACTATCGTCGTCATAGTTGAAACACCACACCAGTACAACGAAGAACATCACATTTCGTAAATCCATAATAAAACATAGAGACTTTCCTATATCCCTCATCACAAAACCACATAAAGAAGTAGAGTGACACCATCTTGAACAACACTGATGACTCTGAAGAGAACCAAATCCATCATCGAAAGAGAAATATGAAGGAACATAGTAATTAGAGAAATCCACCACATGTCATGATTCTCAGGAACTCTTACCACTCCTCATACACATCCCAAAACTTCCATGGTATCCAATGCACCTGACTGACCTGGAGGGGAGAAAGGGACTAGGGAGCCATAGTAGGGAGGAGTGGAAGAGAATATGTAAGGAAAAACATAAACTGTCAAGTAATGAGAGATAGAAACATTGGGATTGAAACCCTAAGGGAAAATAAATATTGATACCCATAATCGGAAAGAATATGTTTGAAGAATATTGAGCTGGGATTGAAACCCTAATAAGAAACCTAGACTGAAACCCTAATGTAAAAAATACTAAATATTGTTAAAATCAACCTTTTCATTTAAAGAATTTGCAGGTATTATTTTCTTAAAAAATTATTTAAAAAGAAAATTTAGTTCAGTTATATTATAATTAATAGAATTTAAGTTATTTTAATCAATTATTTTAAATTTAATTATATAAATACCTTTTAAAAATTTGAAAGTCTTTCTTTGAAAAAACCTTTCTTTCAACTCATTTGCAGGTTGAATTTTAAATTAATTTCTACCACTTATGTGTATTGAATTTAGGAAAATAGATTCTATATTTAGAGTCAAAATAATTTATATTATCTAATAAGTTCATCTTAATTTTGTTCTATAATGAATAGTGAAAATAGTAAAAAATAATTACTGTAGTTAGGGTGAAAACTAGTTATTTAGGGGTGGTGGTGGTTAAACTAAGAGGATAAGTGTTAAATATGACATAAAACTTGTCTAAAAACCATATTATGGAAATATTTATACTTCATAAGCTCTAATTTTATATAATTTACCATTTTTGATCCTTATGGGATGTAAAAAACATTGGTACACTATATTCTTTTAAAAAATTCCAGGCGTGTCCTCTCACCCACTTATAAAAGTACACTCACTCCCTTTACTTACTCACACCTTTAAAGGCCTTTATATTAAAAAATCTTCCAAAATATCTCTAAAAAATACTTAGACACATTTTAGAAAGAATTTTATTCCAACATGACCAACCCCAGTGTCTTTAAAGAGGATATCCAAAGGTGGTTTCTCTAAGAGAAGGTAATCATCTTAACAAAGATCTTTCATTTTATTTCTTCTTTTGCCATATTAAATTATGTATTAACACTTATAGTATAATAAAAAAGGTATTACAAATATAATTAGATATTATTATGTTAAATTAATAACCTATATAGATCTTATCTTCCATCAAATGGGAAATGAAATCTTCGATCGTGTGTAAAACAAACAACCACCACACAAATCAATGTAACTTGTTTACCATAAAAACATATCAAGATTATATATAATGATGGATTTATTTTATATATATATAATATTTTTTGATAATATTATACTTATTTAAATATAATATCACATATAAATTATTACTTTATGTGCTATTTCAAATATGATAACATCACTCTTTTGTACGATGATCTACAACCTCACGAAGCGATGTTATTCATTTTTCACTTATGAATTACATATAAAGTAATAAGGATAAATTTAATGAATATATATGATATATATGAAATTATATTTATTATGATAAATTAATATATCGCCTACTTCTTTACACATTCACTCATCAATGGAATGATATTGTCGCTCGTGTGTACGTATGACCTACAATCTCCACGGTGCGATGCGATTCATTTTCCATGAAAAACATTAAATAATGATTCTAAAAACATATATATTGAGGAAAATGATATTTATAACAATAATATAACTCTATAGGTGATGGATCTATATCCTATAAATATGTATTATAAATTTCATGAAAAAACATGAATGAGAAAATAAGGCAATTAACACCCAAAATAATGAAAATAAAGAAATATTATTAACAAAAAAGAGGTAAAATGTAAAAATATCACATATGATATTATAAATATTAATATGGTTATGTTATAAATTAATAACATGATTAAAACCATTATACATGAGATTAAATAATGTTCAACCAAAAAGAAGTGCAAGGTAAGGGATTTCGTCTCAATTTCTATTTCACTAAGACATTTTTGATAATATGTGCCTATTCACTTTTATGTGGTATATATAATTACACTTTTTTTTTATTTAAAATGAATACATATTTATTCATTATTTTTTTAAAAACTATATTCTCAATGAATCGATGGTCACCTCTCATTTCTTGTTTAATTTTTTGATTGTTAACTTTCTCTTAAGATAATCACTTTATTGTGATCATTTTTCATTAGACATTATATTTATATTAAATATCCATATTAATTATATCATTGATATAATTATTTCAAAAAACATATACCATTTTTACATATGTTTTTTACTTTAAAATCTATTTGATTATCGAGGGAAATATTGATAAATCTATATTCTTTACCCAATAAAAATATTTTATGATAAGACACATTATAAATGAATTAATTTTTTTATTAAATATATTATGAATTATTTCGACATGTAGTGATGGGTGGATCCAAAATATATATATCCTCTCAATGAATTGGTAGTATCATGAGGCAAATTGGTAAGTTAGAATTAAATAGGTTTTTATATGTAGTTTTAAACTGTCATGTGAAAGGTCTTGATAATAGATATATCATGATGCCTGCAATCATGAGGTGAACTAATTAATAATTTAATTAATTGAGAATTATTTTATTGTTATTATATATGATGTTTTCTCATTGATATTATCTCAGGATGCATTTCATTCATAGTTTATTAATTAAATGTCATGTGTGTTCAATTATTTAACATGCCATATTGATTATGACTTATCTAATCATGATAGTAAAATTATTTATTAAATAGAATATGTGTTCAGTTATTTACTTTGAAA
Source organism: Viscum album (assembly GCA_963277665.1). Taxonomy (NCBI): domain Eukaryota; kingdom Viridiplantae; phylum Streptophyta; class Magnoliopsida; order Santalales; family Viscaceae; genus Viscum; species Viscum album. The sequence continues at coordinate 1,897,147,292 of OY728119.1, forward strand.
TATTGATTATGACTTAATGATTCATTATATATTCTATTGTACATAATCCTTACTGAGCATTTGAGATCACCCTTATCTTGTTTATTTTTTCTCATGATATGAAGATGAATTCATTGAATGCATTCAAGGATGTCGAACATTTTCCATTACTATACTTTGTTTTTTTATTCCCAATATAAAATGGGTATCATGTATTTGTTTTGTTTTTCAAGACTATTAAACTAATTGATCCTTGGTGATGTGATAACTTGTATCTTATGCCAGTGTAATAAAGTAGGCACTAGCTTCAGGTTACTGGGTTGGGGCAATTATAGTTGGTATCCTAGGAAGTTTAGTAAGAACCTTAGGAACTAGATTAAGGGAAAAATAGATTATTTAACATAAAATTATGATAAAATATAAAGATAAGTATATACGAACATCCTAAAGTTTTTTCAAGTTATATATTATTTGGATTTTAATAGTAATACATCCATGTCTGCATACTATAAGTGGATATATTTCTGGCACTGAGGTACCCAAGGGTAAAGAATAAAAAAAAGTTGTGTTGAGATTGAATCAAGTGTTACTTGGTACACAACAATAAGTATTACTTCACACATTGTTTAGAAATCCTAGGGGATATCCATAATATAATTCAAATTTTCTTTACAAACCATTATGATGTATTTGAAAATGAAGATATCCCAAAATAAAAAAGGTTTGAGAGTCTAGGATTAAAAATTCACAAGTTTTTAATTTTTGTTAATTGTTACACTATGTTTAGAATTATAAATTATGTTTTAAAAGTCATAATTTCAGAGCTAAACCAGTATATTCAATTGTTTAGAAATGAAACCTGGAAGAAAGAATAATATTAATTCTTGTATATAATATAGATATTTCCCAACTAAGTGAGAAAATATAGAGGGGATTGGAAGTGATTAGATCATGGAAATATCAAGGTAACTTAACTAGGTTATGGAAAATAACCTTGAATAAATGGAGAAACCTATTGTTCAATAGTTTTATTATACTATTATGGATAACTTCATGTGTTATAATCTCCCATCATTAAGTGGGACTACTAATCTATTGATATCTGAGTGATGTATTAAGTTTCCTGAGGAGATATTTATGGAATTGGGATGAAATGAAAAGGTAAAATTTATAATGATAGTATATTGTCTCAAGGGTGATGCTGATCAATGGTGGTCATTGATCCAAAATTATAGGTATGAATAAAAAATATAAAAAATGGAATGGATAGATTTTAAGGAAACATTATTTTGATAAATATTTACATCATGAAAAATTAACTAAAATGAATAGAAGGTTCCTTAGATTGAAGAGAAATAAAGAAAAATATGTTATAGAGTATGAGGATACCTTTACAAAAATGGCTATATATATTACATATTATATATATAATACAAAATACAAGATCAACCATTTCATTTAAGGTCTTAAACCAAGTCTATGAAGGGAACTGGTCTCAAAATTTTTCTTTATATGATGAAACAATTATATGCTCTATAAAAAAGAGGAATTTTATAGATCATCAATCAAGAAAATAAGAGATTTACTAAGCACTAATAAAAAGTGAATATATCAAAGAATAATAAGTGAATTAATAAATTTACATCTTTTCAAAATTATGGAAACTGTCTTTTTGCGAAATGCTTGAAGGGAATGTGATTTTTTTATAAGTGAGGAGATATGTTTCATATGGATTATGAATGTAAGTGGAATAAAAAAATAAATGATATCCAGTTCTTCAACTATAATTAAATGGGGAATTATTGTAATAAATATCCCAAGTATCAAGGGAATATACCATAGAATAGGATAAGGGGAGAAAAGCAAGCTTATGCGATTATTACTACTGAGTTGGAAGTACCCAATGAAGTGGTATCACATAATTTAATCATTTACTTAAATTTATCCAATGATTTATTTGATTCTATATCATCACACTCTTTTATATATTCTATTTTTTCTAATAAAATTAAATATCTACCTTGATCTACAAAAAGGGAGTTGTAAGTCAAAATGACTAGTGGAAGTCTTACTGCAACAAGGATGTGTTAGGAAGTCTTCATTATGAAATATAAACATGTTTTATTTATAGAATTTAATATCATACCTATTATTGACTTTGATATAATTTTGGTTGTGTAATTTATTTTAAAATATGATGTTTTTTTGAAAGTAGAAGAAAATTATGATTTGTGATGAAAATGTTTAATTATTATCTTTAGATTATATACTTAATCATTTAATTTATATCTAGATACACACCCATAGTACTTTGAAATAATATTCCTGGTGAAGAAGTAGAAAAATGGATAGAGAAAGTAATATTCAAATTGAGGATATACCTATTTTACATGAATACATTGATGTATTTCCCAATGAATTACCTAAACATCCATTAGAGCATGAAGTTGAGTTCTCTGTTGATTTAATCTCTGATTAAAGAACAATATCGAATAATTCCTATAGAATGGACACTATGGAATTAGTGGATTTGAAGAAACAACTAGATGATTTTTGTGAAAGTGGATTTATTCTCCATTATGTTTCAATATGGGGAGCACATGTTCTCTTTGTAAGAAGAAATATGGATCCATGATATTGTGCATTGATAATGGGTAAATCAATGCCATTATAATAAATAAAAGGTATCATATGCCTCACATTGATGACTTATTTTATCAACTTCATGAATCTCAATATTTTTCAATGATTTACCTTCATTCTGGATATCTTAAATTGTGAGTAAAGAAGGAATATATTCCAAATACAACATTATTAATGAGGTATGAACATTAAAATTTTACAGTAATACCATTTGTATTGACTAATTCACTCTCTATTTTTATAGATCTTATGAACATGGTATTTAATAAAAATCATGATTATTTTATTATGGCATTCATTGATGACATATTGGTGTATTATAAGAGATAATTGGACTACGAGAATCAATTGTGGATCATTCTTGAGACTCTTAGAATAAAAGAGTTATTTGGAAAGTTTAGGAAGTGTGATTTCTAGCTTCAAGAAGTTTCTTTTCTAGGAAATATTATCTCCAAGGGTAGAATATCAGTTGATATTACAAAGAAAATGGCATAAAGATAATTTCCTATAATAAAAATCATAACTAAGTTACATATTTTCTTTGGTTTAGCAGGTTACTATCAATTATTCATTCATAATTTTTCCTAATTGGCTAACCCATTAATCAATCATACACATAAAGGGGTAAAGTTAATTTGTACAAAGGAATGTGAATAATGTTTAGAAGAATTGAAAAGGATATTTTTGAAGGATCCTATTTTGACTCTATAATTAATAAATTATGGGTTTGGGATATATAATGATTCATAAAATAAAGGAATATTTAGTTTACTTATGAAAAATGAAAAATTTATTACACATTCATCAAGGCATTAGTTGGAGACTCATGAAAAAAACTATCCAACCCATGATCTTGAGATGGTAGTTGTAATATTTTCTTTAAAGATAGGGAGAAATTATCTCTATGGTGAGAGATGTGATTTATAGATGAACCATAAGAGCATAAAATATATTTTTTCATGGAAGGATATCAACATGATGAAAATATTATGGCTCGAGCTACTCATGGATTATTATTATTCTATACACTACCACCTAGGGAAGAAAAATAAGGTAATATATGCATTAAGAAGAAAGGATCATAGAGTTATAACCCAAATAATAATTTATAGTTATCATATGATCATGGATATAGTAAATATTCATATGTTTATTTTTAAGGGAAATAAGTCACCACTCCTTTTTCAAATGATTAGGAAACTAAATTTATTAGAAAAGATAAAAAGTTCTCAATCTGATGAGGAGAATTTTCAGAAGAAAATTAAATCTTTGAATGATGGGAAGTTGGAATACTTCATTCATGAAGATGGAGTTATGATGTTTAGAAAGTGATTATGTGCTCCATATATACCTAAGATAAAAAGGGGGTTCTTATATGATCCTGATAGCTTGAATTTGTCTATACACCCTGGTGGCACTAAGATGTATAAAGATTTGAGGGAATATTTTTGGTGGGATAACATGGAGTGGGAAATTATTGATTATGTGTTTAGATGTTTAGTTTTTAAATAAGTTAAAGTTAAGAGACAACATCCTAGAAGACTCATGAAACCTATTATTATTCCGGTGTGGAAATAGGATGACATTACTATGGAGTTTGTAATAGGACAACCAAATAATCCTAGAAAGAATTATAAAATATGGGTTATTTTTTGTCAGCTTACCGAATATGCACATTTCCTCACTATATGGGAAGATTTATCTATTAAAATACTTGAAACGATATATATTTAATAAGTTTTAATACTTAATTGTTCACCTCTTTAGATTTTTTCTGATCATGATCCCCATTTTACATCAAAATTCATAAGAGTCTTCAGGAGGCTCTTGATACTGAGGTTCATTTGGGCACCTCCAACGATCCTTAAATTTATGGACAATCATAAAGGGATATTCAAACATTTAAATATATGTTGAGGTCATTATCACATTACATTCAAGGTATTTTGATCAATATTTACCTTTAGTGGATTTTTCTTATAATAATAGTTTCCACTCAAGTATTAAAATAGACCCGTATGAAACATTATATGGAAAGAGATGTTTTACTCTAAATCGTTGGTATAAAGTTAGTGAAAATAAACTTATAGGATCAAAACTTGTAATGGAGTAAATAATAAAGGTAAATACTTTTCTATACTATATAAAGAATCTCAAAGTTGTAAAAATAGTTATGTTGATAATAAAATGAAGGATTTGGATTCCAAGTGGCAGATCATGATTTATTGAAAGTATATCAATGGAATGGTGTCATAACATTAAGTAAGAAGGGAAAGACGAGTCATATGTACATTGGACCCTTCAAAATTCTAGAAAGAATTTGATATGTGGCTTATCTTTTGGAAATTCCAGCAAGCCTCTCTAAGTACATGATGTGTTCCATATATCATTTTTAAGGAAGTACATGAAATACCCAATGCACGTGCTCACCTATGAAGAGATAGAATAAGAAATTGATCTATATTTTTGCAAAGAACACATCAAGATTCTTCACACTGAAGAGAAATTATTGAGGAATCAGATGACTCGATTGGTAAAGGTACTTTGGAGATATCATAAAATAGAGGAAGAAATGTGAGAACTAGAGAATGTTATGAAGAATAACTACAGTCATTTTTTGAAGGTAATATTCATGAAGTTTTGAGAATGAAATTTTTGTAGGAGGGTAGACAGTGACACCCAAATATTTTACAATATATTCCTTTTATAATAAATTTAATTTTTTTGATAGCATGGGATATATACAACACCGAGTTTAAACAAAACCCAATACTCTATTAAAATATTATTATTTATACATGATCATTATAACCTATCTATTCAGTTGGAGGGTATGAATTAGAATAAATAATTTATAAAAATATATGTTTTAAAAAATTTCATTAGTAATCTATATATTATAAATAAAAATAAAAATCATTTGAAAGAAAAATAAATGTTTTCTGAAAAACTATATTTTTTCAAAGGTTAGTTTTTTTCGTGTTTTGTCCACCTATTTTAAAATTAATTTTTAACAATTTTATAAAATTTATTTGAAAAAATTAAAATTATATTTTAAATCACTATGCCAAAATTTTCTTAGGATTAATTTTTGGGATTTTTTTGAAAATTATCATTTTTCAATGAATAATGAAAAATACTGATTCATGTTAATTTTTTTTTCATTTAAATAATTTAAAAGTATAATTTTATTTATTTTTTTTAAAATAAAAACTAGTTAAATTATATTATAATTAATCAAATTTAGGTTATTTTAATCAATTATATGATCAATTCTGATATAAAAACATTTTATAGTTTGGAAGGTTTTCATTGGAAAAACTATTTTTTCAATGTGTCTATAGGTTTAATTTAAGTTGAATTATACCAATTATGTGTATTGAATTTGGAAAAATAGATTCATTATTTGTAATTATTATAATTTATATTTTTTAATAAGTTAAAATTAATTTTTTACCATAATTAATAGTGAAAAATTAAAAAAATAATTATCATAGTTAAGGTGAAAACGAGTTTACTGGGGGTGAAATTAAAATTATATGGGTTAGAAATGACCTAAAACCTTTCTAAAACCCATTTTATGGACATATTTTGACCTTTTAACCTATAAGGTTCTATAATTACCTATTTTTGTGCCTTGTGGCATGTGAAAAATGTGGGTACACTTTATTCTTTTCAGAAATTCCAAGTGTGTCATCTCCCCCACTTATAAAAGGCCACCCCCTTCACATATTCAAAACTCTCAAGCCATTTGGATCGAAAAAACCATACCAAAAATATATCCCCAATATACTTTAAAAATTATAGAGCTTATGGTATTCCAAAAAGATTAACTTTAGTGTTCTTAATAGGACATCTAAAAGAGGTTTCTCTAATAGAGGGTAATCATCTAAACGAAGCTCTTTTATTTTATTTATTATTTTAACAACTTTATTTATGAATTTAAACATAAAATATAATAACAATAGTATATAAAATATAATAATATTTTATTATGTTAAATTAATAACCTATATCCATCTCCTCTTCCAGCAAATGGGAAACAAAATTATCGATCGTGTGTACGACAGACTACCGCCTCATGAGATGATGTGATATGTTTTCCCTAGTCACATATCATGATTGTATATAATGATGGATATAATGTTTATATATAATATATAGGATAATAGTATACATATTTAAGGATTATATCACATATAAATCATTACTTTCCGTTCTGTTTAAAAAATGATAACATTGCTCATGTGTACGGAGGACTACTACCTCGCGAAATGATGTGATTTGCTTTTCACTTATGAATTACATGGAAATTAATAAGGATAAATTTAATGAATAAATGTGATATATATAAAATGATATTGATTCATTAAAATTAATATATTCCCCACTTCATTACATTTTTACTCATCAATGGAATGATATCATCACTCGTGCGTACGTACGACCTACCATAACCCTGAAACAATACAATTCATTTTCCATGTGAAACATTCAAGAAATTTTATAAAAATATATAATGATTAAATATTATATTTATAAAAATAATATCACTCTATATATTATGTATCTATATCCTATAAAGAACAATTGGAACCTTTATGAAAAAACTTGCATGAGAAAACAAGGAAAATAACACCTAAAATAATGAAAATAATGAAATATTATTAACATATGGGTGGTAAACTGTTATAAGAATATAATATATGATATTATAAATATAAATATGGATCTGGAATAAATTAATAACTTTCTTAAATCCATTATATATGATGTTAAATAACATTTAATTAAAAGGAAACATGGGGTAAGAGATTTTGTCTCAATTTCCATTTAATTGTGACATATTTGTTAATATGAACCTATTCACTTTTATGGAGTGTATATACCGACAATTTGTTGTATTTAACATAAATAACTATTTATTAATGATTTTATTATAAAATTATATATTATTGATGAATTTATGGGGATATCTCATTTCTTGTTTAATTTTATGACTGTGAACTTTCTGTAGAGATAATAACTTTCTTGTGATCATTTCTCAATAGACATTACATTTCTAGTAAATATATATATTATTTATATCATGGATATGATTATTTATTAAACTATATATCATTTTTTACTTACAGTGTTTACTTTGAAAGTTATTTGATTGTCTAGGGAAATATTGATAAATCTGTATTCTTTACTCAATACATTCATTTGATGATAAAGAACATTATTCATGAATTAAATAGATTATTATATATATAAGGAATTATTTGAAAATGTAGTGATGGGTTGGTCTGGGTTATAAATATCCCCTTAATTCATCATTATTATCATGAGGCATATTAGAAATCTAAGATTAAATGGGGGTTTTACCAATATTTTTAAATTACTTTATGAAATGTCTTGACAGTAGAGGTATCATGATGCCTGAGATCATGGTGTCCAATAATTATGCATTTCATTCATTTATAATTAAGTTATTATTATTATCCATGAAATTTTCACATTGATATTATCTCTGGATGTATTTCATTCTTAGTGTATTAATGAAATGGAAAGTGTGTTCTGTAATTTACCTTTCTATATTTATTATGCCTTATCTAATCATGATATTCAAGTTATTGATTAAATGGAATGTGTGCTCAGTTATTTAAATTTACATATTTATTATTCCATATTTATTCATGATAGATTTTATTATATGTAACCCTTAATGATCATTTGAGAAATCCCTTATCTTATTTATTTTTCCCAAGATATGAAGTTGAATTCATTGAATGACTTTAATGACGATGAATGTTTTACATCACCATGATTTATTTTTTATTCCTAATGTAAAATGGGTATAATGTTTGTATTTTGATTTTCAATACTATTAAATTGATCTATCCTTGGAATTCTGATGACTTTAATATTATTAATTTGTAATAATGTAGACACTAGATATGTGTTACTGGAGTCAAGTCATTACATTATATGTGGTTACAATAAGAAGGGAGTATCCTTTCACTTGAAAATCACTATAGTCAATCAAAAGTTTCTATTCGCCTCACACAAATTAATGATATAAAATTATTTTCATAACAAATATAAAAACCTTGACCAATAGTATTCAGTATATTATCATTATACTGATTGTAATTTCATCACACTTTCTTTTCTTACAAGTACTTCTACCACTTTACTTTCTTGCATAATAGTGGGAAAACAACTTATTTGGTATGATGGAAGTTTGTATGATATATTCATCTAGTATAATATTTTAGTGTCTATTTGGTATACCCTATCTAGTGTCTATCTAGTATAATCCGTATGGTTCCTCCTTATCGGCCAAAATAACTTTTGACAAACCGTTCATCCAATCACTATGACATATTATCCATATGTTAGCACCTAATGAAAAAAATTGTCCAGTATCTTTCTAATTAAAATTCTTCCTACTTTTTTTTACATCCTTTTTACCCTATTAATCTAGTTTAAACTACACACCATCCATCCAATACCAATTGATGGGAAGAATCTATCTGGTATTCATTATATTGATGTTTCTTCACAATGTATATTTGGTTGACTTGATAATTCTACAACACTTCACCTCACATTAAAAAACTAATCACTTCACCTTGGTGCACAAAACCCCTTTATATAGGTATAAAACCTTTAAAAATTTAGGTAAACACACAAAAATTATTTAAAACTTCTAGCTCAAAACTCATGAGCATCCCACTTGAAAACTTCATACATTTGAATACATTCAAATCTACTAAATGATAGGATCCCTCCTTAATAATCAAAAATGAAATTATTATTTTACTCTCTTAAAGAATATATAATGAACTAGGCCTAGTATACATAGATATTACATCTTTTTATATGAATAATCATTACATTACATATACACATTCCCAAGGACCATACTAGTTTAGTGCCTTTGAAAACTAGGAACATAATATTATAGTATGGTGAAATATCTTCAATTTTTTCCACAAAGATATTCCCCTTTAAAACTCATACTTAAAACATTTATTTATAACCTATGGAAAGGAAGATAAGAAAGGGTGAGATCAGATTCTTAGTAAGGGTAAATAAAGTAGATACATAAGCATAACATGAACATAATGGTATGAGAAAATGATCATAGCATTTAAATATCATAGCCAAGATATCAAGGATCATACACATAATTCATGAAATAAATATTGGTAGATCATAAGTCATGAATCATAAGGGAATTAAGAGAATAATACATGAGAGCATAACATAGAAATAAGGCGTGGAATTATGGCAGACACATAAACATATGAAATAATTTCTATAGTAGTCAAGGATCACTTCCAATGTCATCTTAGTGGAATGGGTTCACTCCCAAAACCATCTTAGTAGTCAAGGTTCCCTCCCAATACCATATTAGTAGTCAATGATCACTCCCAAGACCATCATAGTAGTCAAGGTTCACTTCTAAGATCATTTTAGTGTAAAAAGTACCTTAGTGAATCAGGTTCACTCCCCATTATATCCATGTCTATATCATGAGATATAAATCATTACCCAATGTGTTGAAGAGATATATAGATCCCACCCATAACATAATTAAATCATACATACGTGTGCCTAAAAATAATAAAACAATCATGATATAATGAACTATAAAAAAATATGAGAATCATAAACATCATATCATAAAACATGAAATGAAATGGTTATCATAAACATTTCATCATATCATAACTTTTAGAAAATAGAAAAGTTTTATAATCATTCCATCATATAATAACCCATGAAAATAAGTACATTTCAAAAGCATTTTATTATGGTATAACTCGTGAAGATAAATAGGTTTCATAAACAACATGTCCTATTAAAAATAAAACATTCAAATAAATAATAAGAATGGTGTCCTTTGATTATATACCCACTAAATCCTAAACTATATCAAACTATGTCATCATATATATAAAAGGATTTTAAAAGATCACTTTGAACATTTCTTAAGGACAATAACCATTTTTTAAAAATCATTTTTTAAGACACAATAAATTTTAAAAATTATTTTCTTTGAAAACCAATTTTCAAAAATATAAATTAATATTTAAAAATTATTTAAAATATTTCTTGAGGAAAATATCCTTACCACTTTGAAAAACACTTTTTAAAACATAAAACATTTTGAAACCCTTTTTCTTTGAAAATAACCTTGAAAACTTATAAATAAATATTTGAAAAACATTTTAAAAACATTTTAAAACATAAAACATTTTATAAATTACTTTACTTCAAAATTAGACTATAATATCATTTAAAACATTTTTATAAAACATTGTTTTGAAAGAATACAGATTTCCGACCGAAGAGAGAAATAAAGTCATAATTTTTTTTTATTTTTTTTAATTTTATTAAGTAACAAAGAGTGGATATATGATAAAATTTCATGAATATATAACTAATAAATAGATAAGAATAAAATTAATGAGAATTCTTGAGATTTAGATCATGAGATTTCAACATTTCAAACTTAATCATAAACAATCATTATAAATGATGAGATTGTAACATAAATATTTACAATTTTGGTAACATTGAATAATAAGAACCATAAAGGAATAACATAAAAAAACTTAAAATATAGTTATAATAGAAAACTTCATGATATTACATGTCAAAGTGTCTGTACATACACCTCATAAAATAATATAAGTTCATATTATAACATACATCTCAAAGAAGCAAAATTGAGACAAAAATACTTTACCGATTAGGTAACTTTTGAACTGTAAACCCCATAAAATATAGATCCTAAAATGGATATGAAAATACCAATAAATTTTATCAGAATAATAAAAAAAGAAATTTATGGTAATTATATATACCACATAGAAGAAATATGTAGTGAATATATCATGTGTCTCACAAAAGTCAAAAGCGAGTCGAAAATCCATTACCTTATCTCTTGACTCTCGTAATACTCATTAAAAAATACTATATATTAAATATAAATTTATTATAAATATATAAAATAACCATATACATATATATAATAATATATATGATTTACTTACTATTTTATTTTACTCATTTATTAACAATTCCATGTTAAAGTTATGTTTCGGGTAATAACCTCTTTGTTTTTTATACATGTTTTGACTTTTTATTCATGGTACTCTTAATTAGATAATGATTTCATTATCTCCAGAATAAGAAAAATGATATAAATACCATATTTATTCAGTATATATGAATTTTTAATAATATATAAAAGATATATATAGGAAATGGAATACATCGTTCATGAAGATTGTTGGCCGTATGTACGTATGGGCAATGTTTCCATTTTCTTGTTCAATTGAAAAAAGAAAAATATATGTTATATTATATTTATAGAATCATATTTATTTAATATATATCAAAAAAATTTATTAAACCCATACTTAATACATTCCATGTATATCATGAATGAATCACATCACTTCGCGAGACAATAGTCCACCGTACACACGAATGATGTTATTATATTCCCACAAAATGGAATATATGAAGGTATATGATATATAATAATTAAATAAGAATAATTACATCATAAATATAATATATAAAAATATAAAAAGTGTTTTAATATTTATTCCTGATCTTGAAATGGGGTAATGGGAAAATGAATGACATCAGTTCATGAGGCGGTAGTCCGCCATACACACGAATGATGATTTTATAACCAATTTTATGGGATTGTGTGAAGTTTTAGGTCATAAAATTAATATAAAAATATATTAGTATATGGAATATAATGAGTTTATTATTTAATAATGATATAAAATTAATTTATGGGGTTTTAGGAAAAAATAAAACACAATTTTTGTTGATGAATGTTACCTCTTCTTTGGGTATCTACTTTTGGTTTTCACCGAAGGATTCCTTGGTTGGATTTATGAAAAATGTTAGGATTATAGGATGATTGGATGGAAAATTATAACTGATTTTGGTAGGCATTGTATGAGACAAATGTATTTAGAGGTGTGAATAATGGGGGAGGGTGAGTGCCCTTTTATAGTTGAGAAGGGATGACATTCTTGTAAATACTCAAAAGTATTTGTATTATGAGGTCAATATTACATAAAAGTTGTTATAAAAATGATAAATAAAAGACTGGAGGGATTATTTGGTTTATCCACACCTACAACATACATTTATACATATGTTTTAAACATTTAGTTCCTTAACTCTTTTTTACACCTACAAAGTAACTTTTTAAAATTTAGTGTCAAATTAGATAGCCGTCATCCTCAAGGTCCATGAAGCCACCTAGCCAACATAAGTGGGATGAAAAAATAAGCATAGCCTAAAGAACCACATATTCTATGTATGTGTAAACCCATATTTGAGTGTGTAAGGTGATACTAGAGCCCATCCCCATTGTGGGATTCAAATTCCTTAACTCTTAAGTTTCCACTTTTTTTTTAACATTTTGGGTTTTCATTATGTTAACCATTTTTCTAACCTAAGTAATTTATTCTTTAAGACAATGTTAGAGTGATCCATATTAGATATTTTTGACTGACTAATTCTAAATATTAATTATAATTTATGGATTATAAATCCTATTTTTTTTTGGAAATTAACTTTAACACGCACAATACACAACTTTAACCGTAATCGTGCTAACTGAGTTTTTTCTATTTAATGGTCAATATAGCCATTATAATTAAAACAGTAGTACATTACTGAACCATAATTGATATTTAATAATTTTTTTAAAAAAATTGAGAGAAGATAGTATTTTTAATAAATTTAAATCAATTAAAATAATCGTACTTATTATAAAATGACACTAATGTCAAATTTGACATTAACTTAAAATTTAAAAATATCAAGAAAATAAATGAAATTGAATCCATTATTTTAAAACCTATATAACATGATATATTTATATAAAAAATAATTTAACATAGTAATTCATTCAATTTACTTCAGTTTTAATGTTTTTAGTATCATTTGATTTGTGTAATTATTAACTAAATAATTCATACATTGGTATTTCTAAAGATTTTAATGTAATTATGTTAGATCTAAAAATTTAAAGTAAATTATAATGATAAAAAATAATAATTTATCTTAAAAAATAATATTTTTAACCGAAATTATGTAGTTTTTTCCCTATTACAAAGCTCTATATAAATTAAAAGGAAGAAAGGTACATTTTTTGTCTTTTTCATTACTTAACTTATTATATGAGAAACTTTAATGAAAAAGTGCCATAAAATCTCATAACATTAGATAATAAGGTCACCAAAATCTAAATATATATATAAAATGGGTTTCTAAAATTTTTTGGGTCATTATTAGACCTTATATTCTATGTTTAACCACTAAGTAATCTTGTTTTTACCTTAATCCGTGTAATTAATTTTAATTGGTTTCACTAATAACATTGGTGAAGAATAAAGTTGGATTTACTATAAATTATAAATTACGATGATTAAAAATATGAAATCCATTTTCCCAAATTAAATTCAAAAATTTTCTAGAAATTAATTTAAAATTAATCCCGCAGTCATGATAAGAAAGTGGGGTTTTAAAGAGAAAAAATGATCAAAAGTTGACAAAGTTTTTATATTCAATTTCAAAATAAAATTGATTCCAATGACCAAAATTATATAAATATATTTATAATTTAACTACTGTGACTTTAAAACCAATTAAACATATACTTTATCATTATAAATTATTTAAATGAAAAGACAATTTTCAATTAAAATTCAGTATTTTTCACTATTCATTTAAAAATGAAACTTCTTAGAAAAGTACGAAAAATTCACCCTAAGATAATTTTGATATTACACTTTAAAAAATTAAGTTTATTTTTTTAAATAATTTTTTTCTAAATGTAGTAAAATTTAATTTTAAATTATTTGGGCTAAACATGATTAAACCAACTTTTAGAAAATATATTATTTTTCAGTAAATATTTTCTTTTTCTTTTAAATGATTCTTATTTTATTTCTAATAGATAGATAAATAATAAACATATGAAAAATATATATTTTTATAATTTATTTAATCCCACTCATTTCCACCATTCTAACTTCTAGGTGATAACTATCATATTAAATAATAATAATAATATTATATTTTAGTTTGGTAAAACTTGGTCTTGCATGTAATGTAAGGTACTTATGGAACTTGGTATTGTGTGTAACACAATCCACACATAGTTTTGTGTGTACCAAAATACAAACTTAGTGTTGTGTGTAGTGCTAAATTAATTTGGTGTTGCGTATAATGAAATCTTAACTTGGTGTAACATGCAAGAAATTCCCTCAATAAATTTTAATTTATTAAAAAAAGAATTCATAAAAACTTGGGGTGTAACCATATACCCCCTTAAAATGAATTTATCCATTTAAAATCATATAGGTAGTTAAATTTTTAATAATTTAATGTTATTTTCATAGAAACCCACATCATAAAAATGAATACTAAAAATTACTGTGAAAAGAAAAAGTTGGAAACATAGTGGTTACCCAAAGAAACTCATAACAAGGTTTCCACTAAGGAGAACCTAGGTGGGAAGTTAAAACATGGATACAGAAGTGAAAACTTATACCCAAATACTGATGGATAGTGATAGTGAATATGGTCAGAAGAAAGTTAATGATAACAAATCCATAAACCAAAGAGGATTGAAAAAGGTAATTGATATCATATAAAATGATGATAATAGGAAAACATTTTATTTCAAGACCATTTTACTAAAGTTGAATAATTTTCACAGGAAGATATAGTTACTTGATTTCATTCCATTTCATAATCACAATCTCATCCATCAATTTTTTCCTGATCAATTTTCACTTCATTTATTACTCTAAGAAATAAAGATGAATTTGTTGTGTCTGAAGCACTAATTGATCATAATATCCATAAATAGAATAGAAAGTTATTCCGTATATCTTTAGTTATCATCACAAAAAATGGTTCACATAGGCTAACTAATATGTATAATTATTCATATTGAAAAAAATTAATTTCTAAAACTTTATTCAAAGTTCAACATAAGCCTTTTCATAAATAGTTAACCTTTTGACAAATTTGAACGATTAAAATCAAAAACTTTATAAAGAAGGTCACTGAATTTCCAAAATTAACTTATCATTAATACCCATATACCATAAAGTGGGCCTTGATTATCACATACCAAACATGTGAGTACCTTTATCTCTTGAAATATAGTAATAACCTAAATTACCATAAATATTTATTGAAGACACAATTGCTTCCTTATTCTTTAAAAAAACACATATTATTGGATATATTCCTTAAATCCAAAAAGATATAAAATTCATCTATGATAGCATAGACCACTTCATTAAAAAACATCTTATCAGTTTTGAGGTCATAAATACTATCCAATTTACTTTATTCTTACCCAAAATATGTTTATCCAGACTAAAAACCATTTTCTAAAAATTTGGAACATATTAAGACTCACCTTCCTTAATCATGTTTTTCCACATAAAATATAATATTTTAATTAGATCACTTTTCTAATTCATTAGTACCATTTAATGTATTCTTTAAAACCCATAAAGAAAAACATCTACAAAAAAATCCTTATATATGTTCATATATCATAATTATTGATTTTCAAAAACAAATTCAATTATTACACCTCATCCTTAAGATATAACTTAATCCTCCTCATATTATTCCTTAATACCTCTTTTCTTTCACATATAATCTATAGTCTCTTCATCATTAGCAATATATACATTAATCGTACAACCATAATAATTTTATTCATGAGATTCCCCATTGATTTATTATGTAATATCTCCTCTGATACAAAAACATTTTCATTGGAAGGTTTTTTTCATTCTTGTACTGATAAAATATGTGATTTCATTATTCTAGAATCCATGTAGATAATCACCTGAGATTTCTATAAATGACGATTAATAAGATTTTTATAGGGATCATCCATAAAAAAATCAAACATGAAGTTACAAAATAAGTAGGGGAGGATAAGAGTTCCATAATTATCATTTTTCACTTTATCCATTATGATATCATAATATTTCCCTTTTTTATTTGTCTTCAGGGGTCATTGTGTCTTATCATCCACATTAGTCTTTAGATTTGAGAACTTGTTAGTATAATTCCTAAACTCCTTTAAATTGAGATAATGAAGTGTGTGAGGTTCGTTTTTTGGGGCTTTATAATTATCCACATCATTAGATAACCTTTTCCATCACTTTGTAATTTGAACACTTGATTACCTTCCTTTATACACTTAAAAAATTTATTAGTCCCATTAAAAAAATTCCCACCACATTTATTCCTACACATAAAACATAAATGAATGACCATATTCTTCTCTCCGTGGTTCTTAGATTTTACATTAAAATATATCCCCCTTTTCTTATCAAAACTATGATACTGATGGGAAAATTCAATCTACCTTTTTGTAAAAAGAATATAAGGAAGGTAATTTATGAAAAATTAGTTCTTGAACTCATCCAAATCCATGGAGTGAATGTTAACATGTTTCTTTATATTCTTGATAATGGTCCACCATTAATTTGCTTCATCTTTCAAGTGATAGGGTGCAAAAATAAAATTTTTATGTTATGAATAATGGAGAATGGAGAAGAAATTTTCAGTGGTATAGATCCATTTCTCAGAAACTAGTGGATTGTTTGTTCCATTAAAATATGGTGGATGTTTTATTTATAAAGGACAAAAGAAAATGTTTTTTCCCCCATTGATATTTTAGAATATCAATATGATTCATAGATTGATAAAGTTGTATGGTCATAATAACAAGGTTTTTTATTCCATCTCCCATAGTATTTAGTTTCTTAGGAATACAATCATTGTATTTTCCATTGAATTCCTTATTAACATGGTTTATTCAGGTTCTATCCATTAAATAAAACCATAAATTACAATGTGCTCAACAATAATCATAGTGAAAACTACCTAATCATGAAAAATAAATTATATGAGGTCTAAACCATAACACCTCATTTTTAATCTATGAAACCTTAGGTTGATCCTCAGTTATTCATAGTCATCATAAATTTAAATCATTCATGATGGTTCATAAGGAGTTTTTGAATTTCAAAATCATATCCCCCAAGAGTTTCAAACCAGTTGTGAAGAAAATCCCATTGTTTTACACCAGTTCATTATTAAATATAGCTTAATATGATGTTTTTAGGGTTGTAACCCCTAGGTACATTTGTTTCAGATACATCCATTTATAGTATCTAGAAAATAATGTATTACTAGGAAACCACTTGCTCAATCCTTTAAAAAAATTCTGGGAAATTTTCTTATACTGTTACTCAACCTTAGAATTAGCTTTAGACATTTCCTTAGGGATATCTATATTTGTTTCTCATCCTATAATTACTAGAAATTTCCTATAACCCAACGGATCTATACCCATGATTTAGAGAAACTATGGGTATAGATTTTCTACCCAATCCTATACCCAAAATTTTAAAAAACCATTATTATATGTTGAGCTACACCAATGGTTTTTTTTAAAATATTGGTATAAGACTTTATAGAGGGAGGCTCACTCATGATTCTCCTCCACTCCTCCTCATTCGAAACCTAATCCCTTCTGTACGTATTTACACCCCCTCCCCTCAAGTGATTTTGGCCTCCTCCCTTCCCTCCCCAAGAACATTCGGCATCCACCATCCTCTAATTAGGTGATTTTGACTCCCCATACCCTCCTTAAGTGAATTTGGAACCCCCCCATGTGAAATTGCACCCATCAGTAGGTGTTCTTCCTCCATTTGTGTCAATTTTTTTGTTTAAATCTTTGAGAGGTAAGATTTACTTCCATCCTCTTATTTCTTCTCTTATCTTCCTTAATTTTCATGGGCATGAGTCACTTTTATAAATATACATTGAGTTAACATGATTTTTGTAATTTTTTTTGGATATTGTAAAAATTAATTTGTTTTTGCTATAGTTGTTTAATATTTTTATATGTTTTACATTATATAGGCATAGTTTTCCATTTTAGTTTATGTCTTTTGTGGAAAAAAAGTTTCACATTAGTTTATTTGATCACTAAACCTAGTTTTAAATCACTAGGGATTATGTATCCTATATTATAACATAGTTTAATTCTCAAGCCATTGGTTACCAATCATATTATTATAGTCAAGACCATTTTTAGTTGCAAATATACTTGAAAATTGAGATTTTTAATTTGAGAGATCAAATGTAACTCATATAATGAAGGTTACTATATCAAATTTAATTAAATATATATCTTTTTTCTCTGAATTTATTCCATTACATCTATGTTATATGTTTTTTTCTAAAAATAAAAATAATATAAAAATTGTAAATTAATTTAATTAATAATTTTTTTAAATAAAATTACATATTTTATTAATTAGAGAACTTCATTTATTCTTATAACCTAAATTATTTTTTATATTATTATTTCATTAATAATGGTTTCAAAATTGAATAATATTTTTCCCAATGTGTTGTATAATTGAATTTCCTTTATAATTAGTGAAATTTGGCATATAAGTGACTCAAAAATAATAATATGTGGATTGTTTTTAATAAAATTAAAATTATTTTTAAAATATATAAATAATGATGGAGATCTATTTCCATGGGGTGATGCATTTTAATTTTCATTTTAGGGAGAATCACTAGATATGTAGTTAGAGTCTTTTTAATAAGTACCCAGTATCCCCATGTCTAATTCTTCTTAATGTTAGAAACATTGTCCATTTTTTTTTCATTTATTTTACCTCAACTTTGGGTTTCCTTCATCCCTCATTTCTCTTGGTCATTATCGAAAGTGGGGTAAGCTATTCTTTTCACCATATTTTTCATTCCTTTTGATCCCTTATATTCATGGTGTTCTATGGTTGTTCACTTTCACAGATTCACATTATATCATCTATTCCTTTTTTATTTTCTCCCCATATCCCTCTTTTTGTATTATTTTTATTATATAAATTTCATTATGTATATATATATGTATATCTAATTAAATAGAATAATTATGAATAAAAAGTTATTTATTTTATTAAAAACTTCAAAAAAAAGATGAATACTATTAATATTTTTCATATATTAAAAAGAACATTAATAATATTATTGAAAAAAATTAATAATTGAATAATAAAATATAAAAATTAATTAAATATAATTATTAGTTTACCCTTACTTAACTTTAGTTTTAAATTTATATATATTTTTTCACCCTTATTTAACTTTGTTTTAACCTTACTTAGCTTTAGTTTACACCTAATTAACTTCAGTTTTCACTTTCTTAGATTTATTTTACCCGTAATTAGCTTTAGTTTTACCTTTAATTAGCTTCAGTTTACCCTTACATAACTTCATTTCACCCTTACATAACATTAGTTAACACTTACTTAACTTTATATTTCCCTTAACTATAGTTTACCCTTAAATTTATTTAACCCTTAATTTTTTTACCCATTAATTACCTTTAGTTTACCCTTACTTACCTTATTTTAACCTTACTTAGCTTTAGTTTACCCTTACCTACCTTTTTTTTTTACTCTTGATTAAATTTTTTTCCCTTAATTAACTTTAGTTGATCCTTACTTAACTTTGTTTACCCTTACTTAACTTTATTTCACCCTTACTTAACTTTAGTCCACCATTACTTAAATTTAGTTTACCCTTACTTTTCTTTAGGTTACCCTTATTTAACTTTGTTTTAATCTTACATAACTTTTTTTACCCTCACTTAACTTTAGTTTACCCTTACTTAGTGTTTAATTTCCTACACACAATAATTTTAATTTGTATTTGAATTTGGTTATCATTGTAATTATGGTTTACATTGTTTATGGGAACACAACCTTTTCCCCTGTAATAAAATGTATATAAGATGCATGTATCACACCGATCATATTTCAACTGAGTTTTAATAGAATTTGGAAACTTTTTTAGATTTTTCATTTAACAGTGATTCAAATAGAGGTCATATATAATTTCCATGTTATAATTGTGTTGGAAGACCATGGTTAATATGGGAAGAAGTTACCTACCATATAATAAAAGATATATTTAAAAGAATATATTATGTTTGGTATTAAAAATGAGAGATGATAAAGTATTCTACTATTCATGAATGAAAAAAAGAAGTAGTATGAAGAATTTGATATTTAATAGATTTACATTTGTGCATCATCACGAGATAGATAACATCCTAGTGCAATAATACATTGATATGAACACACACGAAGAAAATAATGAAAACGAAGATGTTGATAGAGTGAAAAATTTAATGGATGATTGTAACACCCCAAGCTTCCTCGGTATGTTTCCTTTCGAATAATGCAATGACGTGCATTGTACGCAACTTCGAGATTTTAACACACCACAACCAATCAAACTAGCCGTTATGAATAGTAATACCTACTTTTTGAAATTATATATATTTTATATTTCAAAATGGACTTCATTTTTGGATTCGGAATATCGAAATTAGCCTAGGGTGAAATTTTGGTACTTTTCGGATAACTTTTGTATTTTGATGAATAGTGAAAATTACTAAATTTTAATTAAAAACAACTTTTTTAATCAAAATAATTAATAGTGATAAATTGTGAATTTGAGTGGTTTTAAAGTGTATTTAGAATATATTTTTACCATTTAATATAATGTTGGTCATTGGACATAATTTTACAATTAAACCGAACATAAACAAGTGTCAATCTTTTGATAGTTATTATCTCTTAAAAACACGCTTTTTGTTTTGACAGCGGGAATTAATTTTAAATTAATTTCTTCCACTTCTGTGTTTTGAATTTAGAAAAATGGATTCCATATTTGGAATCAGGATTTTCAAATTGTGTAAATATGTAACTTTTATTTTTAGACATTTTGAATAATTACTGCGGTAAATATTTTATTTACCATGGTTAAGGGTAAATCCGGTAAATAAGGGTTAAAAAAAATAATATTATAATAATACTAAATTACCCTAAAACGTGTCTTAACCCTATTGGTTGATACATGGTCGACCATGGGCATCTTTGGGTCAATTTTGGGACCCCATGGATCCACTTGTAAGTGATAATGACACTTTATATTAATTAAGTTAAAATGAATACAAAAATGACACAAGCATATATCTTTTAGAAAAACAATTGTTACATAGGGTTATACATGTTGGATTTTAGATTATAAATATTAATTAGAAAGATAAAAAGATTTCCTACATAATGATATTTTATTTATACTTTTTAGACATCAGATAATGTAAAATATTAATGACACAATGATGATGCAGTAATTACTATAATAGTGAAAAATTAAAATAATTGATTTTATAAATACCCAAATAAATATAATATGACACTTTTAATGAATTAAATTAATTTTCTAGGATTATATGATATATTAGGATTGATTTAATTGACTTTGTTCGAAATAATCAATCTGTTATGAGTTTCACAAAAATCAACTAATGAATAGTGTCAAAATTGACATAAAAGAGTTCTTAAAACAAATATTATATTATTAATTGATATTAAATTTCTAAAAATCTAAGGTTCGGCCAAGAGACTTATATCATGATAGGTTAATCATTAATGGACCACTTGGGGGTCGCTTGGATGTATATAGTAAGTTTATTAACCATATTATATAAAAATACAAAGAGACATTGTAAAAGTGAAACTAATTAACTTAGAGTTAATACTAAAAGATAAGGTTAATATAAGTACCCAAACCTGTCTAAATTCTATTGGATGAGTTGTTTTCGACCTAACCCCACCTCATCCTTTGAATAGTCAACTTTTGAGCCTTTGAGAACCGAATATGAATTTATTATAAATTAATATTTCTAGCTTTTCCAAAAGTGCCCCTCACCCCTCTTATAAAAGGGCACTCCTCCTTCTCTTTTCCTCACACCTCTCAAGCCACTTGGCTCGTCCAAACTCTGCCCAACTAAGCTCCCCACATCCCTCTCCTCCTCCTTGAAGCTTCCCCTTAGGCATAAAGCATTTCAACAAGTCCTTTGGTTCCAACCAAAGTGAGTTACCTAAATTAAAGGTAACGATTTCTCTTAAATTATTTTCATTTATTTTGCTTCTTCAACCCCCAAACTCTTTTTATTTCCCTTCTTTTGTAACAACACCAGTATCCTCAATATACTAGGATGTTGTTATAAGAAGTATTCAAACTACACATACACACAACTCCATCTAATGGATGATGAACATAATGTTTCTGTGGATGGCAAACTAACGCCTCACGAAACGATGATTGTTCAAAAACATCTTACCGCCTCTCATGGTGGCCATTATGATGGAACCATAATTAAATATGATATTAATGATATATATTTTATATATAAGCTTCTGTAATTCCATTTTATTTCATACCATTATTCGTTTCATGTCGTATATACATACGATAATTTCATTTGAGGAAGTGCGGACTACCGCCCCCTTAAAATGATATGACTCGTTCATACCACACATGGAACGTATAAAGGATGGTGTTAATGAACTTAAGTAACATATATAAAATATTATATTATACTGGAATAGTAATATACCTATGTATCATTTGGATTCGATTCTTTTAAAATAAAAAATTAAATGGAAGTAGCGTTCGTGCGTACGTATGGACTACCGTCTCCACGAACGCGATGAGATTCATTATCCATCGTATCCATTCAAGTATAATTATCATTTAATGATTTAAAAATGATGTTTAAGGACTTGATATAATTCTAGATATGAATAAGATACAACAAACATGACTTATGTAACAAAACATATAAAAGAAAATGAGTAAGTTAACACCCGAAACGGCGTTAATACTAAGATATTATTAACAAATAAATGTTAAAAGATCATATATGATATCATATTAAAGTAAATGATTCTTGTATTATTCAATAACAATTATTTCACCATTATACAGGAGGTAAACCTACCATCGACCAAGGAAAAAGTACAAAGTAAGGGATTCTCTTATCTCACTTTCAATTCCGTGAGATTTCCATTATTCGCCACTAAATTATTGAAAGTGGTGTATTGTGTATGGCTATTTGATATATATTATCATGATTCTCTTTATATTCATGTTATTCTGTAAATAATTTGGTGGTTTTTAACTTTTGGCCATACGACTCAGTCGATTAACGTGGTAAGGGATTTTCTTATCTCACTTTCAATTCCGTGAGATTTCCATTGTTCACCACTTAATTATTGCATGTGGTGTATGTGTACTGACCATGATTGTATTCATTGTGTAATATACTTTAATATATGGGTATTTACATCATCATGGTATGATACTTCTTTCATGGGTGTATGTTTCGTAAGTTACCTAATCGATAAGGGAATTTGAGATTTCAATTTCCACTCATTTGGCTTTACACATATTTCATTGATTATATTACTCCAAGATTATGTGTGGAATCGCTATTTATTTGATTATGTCTTAATTTCCACTCCCCTTACTGTGGATATACTTTTGATACACATAATCACTCCATTGATAAATTCTCAAGTGATCGGTATGAACTTGATAAGAGTAATTTTAACTCAATCTCCATTTGTTGAGTTAAATATCCAATTCGTTGGTGTTGTTTCTACAAGAATATGTGTGAATATCCTTTGATTTTTTTTACACTGAATATTCAATCATATTTAGTGTATTTATATTTTTCACACATAATTATGTCGTTGATTTATCCTTAACCTAAGGATACGGCCTTTATGAGAGATTTCATCTCAATTTACATTCAACTGAGACTTCTTTGTTTATATACACCAAATCACTTTTATGTGGTGTATATAATGTACTTTGACATAGTATATCATGAATCCCTTTATTCTCATGATATTACAAAGTTTTTATTACCTCAATTATTTGTATTCAAGTGTCTCTCTTTTGGTTAGAACCTCTAACCAAAATACCATTTTAAAATGTTTTAAAGACTTATCCTTCTATATCCTGCTCATTAATGTCCATGTTTTAAAAATGGTTTTAAGGATTTATTTATATGGACATTAAAGTTTTAAAATTAAAACTCCTTTTAAAAGTTTCAAAGTGGTATGGGACACTTTGATTCAAAAATCTATTTTTAAATGGCTTCTTGACAAATAGTGTGACTTTTAAATGTTTTCAAGAAAAGGGGGATATTTCTCTCAAATAGTTTTGATGATTATTTTCATCTATGTCAACATCATTCATTATTCATGATTGAGGTTAATGTGATACAATACAATCTTCCATATTGTATCAAATGAGTTATATTTGACTGTGGATGTTCTATTTTTATACCATTCATGGTTTGTGGTTAAAGTATTGACATTTCGTATGCTAGTTTTAATACGAATGTTTATTTTATGCTTAAACCTATTCATATGAGGAATGCATTGGACTTAATAAGTGACGGGTGGAGCCCGCTATAGCTCCTCGATGCATCGGTAGGTCTCATGAGACAAACTAGTGTCTTGGCACAAGGCCTTGGCAAAATCGTATTTGTAGTCTTGGCATGAGGCCTTGGCTATGTGGTTATGATAGTCTGGCATTATGCATTCCATCATTATGAAAGTGGTTATTGATATTGCATGTGATCATTCGACTAGTAGAATATCCATGTGAGTAAGTAAATGGCATTATTTCATTTTATTTATGCCATACCATGTTGAAAGTTCATGTTTAAAAGGCTTTTGTTTTAGTTATAAATTGCCTTAAGTGTTTATGATTATTTATGAAAGCTTCTGCTATAATGTTATCCTTACTGGGCATCCGAGCTCACCCCTTTCAATGTTTTATTTTTCCCAGGATTATGAAGAAGTAATTTATGAATGACCTGCAGGGATAGTATGAGGGGATATGAAGACAAGATGTTTTTTTTATGATGTAATGTAAAAATTTATGGATGTATCTAGTTATTCCAAGGCTACTAAACTAATCGGTCTTTCGAGACTTGATCTTTCTCATGATCATGCCAATGTTATGTAATAATGCACCGACTCTAGGTAATTAGGGTCGGGGCGTTACAGTTGGTATCAGAGGAAGTTTAGTACAAACCTTGGTAGCTAGATTTAGAAAAACTCTGATTAGAGCACGTAGACCTAAGATGAACTTTGAGGATTAGTATAAAAGAACTTCCTAGAATTTTGGTATTGTAGAGATTTTGTGAGTTTTCCGAGCAATACATCCCTGTCTGGATACGAGCAGGTAGAGGCGGCTCTGGCACAGATGTACCTAGGGGTAAAACCCGAAAACACCGCTTTGAGCTAGACTCGAACGGGAACTGGTGCACGACAACGGGCCTTGCTGCACTCTTGGTTACGACACTCCCGGGGGATATGCTTAGGATAATTTACATTTTCTTTACAAACCAATTTAAGTAATATATATATAAGATGAGAGTAAATGACCTTGGTTAATCCTAATATGTTTCAAATTGAGAATATGGTGACATTTTAATCTCTAAATGATTTTACGACTACTATTACTCACACAATGCTTTATGGTTTTAGTCAATGGCTGGATTCCAAGGAAGTCATAGTGACTTTGAGAATGATGTACAAGATGGGAACGGTGGTGGCAATGAGCAACAAAATGGAATGTTAATAGGCGTAAAAGATATCGTCTTTATGCCAAATCAGTTTTCCAAAAATATGATCAACAACATATATATTAACCAACTCCCAGACTCAACAAGGAAGAGAAAGGTGATAAATGATAAGAGCTCCAGCAATGGAGACCATGGAGAAAAGAACCCTCAATTTTCATCATGCAGGAAATGTGGAAAGAGACACCCAGGAAAGTGTCTCAATGGGACAACGAAATGTTTTACGTGCGGGAAGGAAGGACATAAAGTAAAGAATTGCCGAAGAAAAATGAAGAGTACTATGGAAGAAGATAAAAATGGTCCCAAGAGTCCATTTATAGTCATTTGCCGTAAATGTAGGGGACCTGGCCATTACCCGAGTGAATGTCCTATTCTATAGGATATTTTCTTGGTCAAAGAAGAAGCTATGTGGGAATAAATGGTTGGAGAAATGTTTAAAAAGTATTAGCACTCCCTGTTGATGGGTTTACTATGGAATAATTTTCTCTTGTATTTGTAACCCCGCAGTTTGCCATGTGAGAATGATATTTGAGGAAGAATTGTCTCTTC
This sequence comes from Viscum album, assembly GCA_963277665.1. NCBI lineage: Eukaryota > Viridiplantae > Streptophyta > Magnoliopsida > Santalales > Viscaceae > Viscum > Viscum album. Next base: position 1,897,174,083 of record OY728119.1, read on the forward strand.
TCTTGTGGATATGGGTATAAATAACCATTTGGATTTATATTATCATTGGGGTTTGAGAGAATTATAAGTTATTCTAATTTGGGATGAAGATTCAAGGTATGATATAACATTTGTGGTTAAATTTATGATATAGTATTTTGAGGAATTTATCTCATTTTGGCAATATTATAAAATATAGTTTTTGAAAAAGGACAACACGTGGACCGTGTGACAACCCATCGCGTCGGACAAAGCTGTGGGAATCGAACCCACAACCAAAGTGCGATTGGGATTTATCGCCTACCACTGGACTACGTGAAGTCCCTGGTCAGTATGACTTGTTTTTTTAGTTAAATGATTTTATTGATCAATAATAAGTTGATTTGGGTTCTTATTTCATATCAAAAGAATACCCTTGGTATAAGAAAATGATTTGGTGATTAAGTGATAAATGTTATTTTGGAAGATGTTCGCTTTGTTGGGAACACTATATGCCCAAGGAAAATAGAATACTATGGGGTTTCATTTGTGGAGTAATGATAGATTTTTATCTACGTTTTTATTGTGGATTTATAGTGATTTGGGTTATTTATGGAAATGATTAACCTATAATAGAGAATATGTGATTAGGTTAATTACTTTTGAATATGTGACTTTAAGAGTATCTGATGTCATTTGGAGATACAATTTAACATGGGAGACTACATAATCAAATTCTTCTATGTTTTGGGTTTCAATATTAGTTTGGATTATATTAAAGGATTTTAAGGACAATTGGTTATTGAATGGTATCTATTTAACTTTGGGGTATTGTTGGTTTAATTTTAGAAATTAAGATTAGTGCATATTTATCTCAATGAATATTCTTTTGGGGAATCATTAGATCATTCACTGACCATTTTGGTTTTGATTAATCTTCAAAGACAATGTAAATATATGGTTTATCCTTCATGGATCATGTGATTCTAAAGAAGTTTATTCTATCTCTTCCAGTGTGACCAAGTCTTCTTGAATACTCATCGTTTAAAAAAAAATGAGTTAGTGGTGGAAATTTATTAAAGAATGAAAATCTACTTAAAATGTAAGTATATCTCATAATGTTCTTAGTCAATATCATAAATGAATTCCTCTTCCTTATGTAATGTAACTTAAAAAAAAAATGTTGTCCGTTTACTTTCCTACTAGGAGACTAATGGTCGTTTGTCCCAACACAAGTTTGTGGTTTTCTCATTGTTAACTTTCTCCTGATCATGATTTATATCCCTCTCCATCAGAACTTGACACTTAGTTTATCATCCATATCCATGTTTTCTTACATGGAATCCTAGTATGGGTTATCTTGGATGACCCTTATACCTCTCTTTCTTTCTTTTAAAGTGATAGTTTTATTGACTCTTTTCCCGATGTGGGACTTTCCATTATATTCCCAAGCAAAATTTTAAAAATTGCGAGGACGCAATTTATTGAAGGAGGGGAGAATGTAACACCCCAAGCTTCCTCGGTATGTTTCCTTTCGAATAATGCAATGACGTGCATTGTACGCAACTTCGAGATTTTAACACACCACAACCAATCAAACTAGCCGTTATGAATAGTAATACCTACTTTTTGAAATTATATATATTTTATATTTCAAAATGGACTTCATTTTTGGATTCGGAATATCGAAATTAGCCTAGGGTGAAATTTTGGTACTTTTCGGATAACTTTTGTATTTTGATGAATAGTGAAAATTACTAAATTTTAATTAAAAACAACTTTTTTAATCAAAATAATTAATAGTGATAAATTGTGAATTTGAGTGGTTTTAAAGTGTATTTAGAATATATTTTTACCATTTAATATAATGTTGGTCATTGGACATAATTTTACAATTAAACCGAACATAAACAAGTGTCAATCTTTTGATAGTTATTATCTCTTAAAAACACGCTTTTTGTTTTGACAGCGGGAATTAATTTTAAATTAATTTCTTCCACTTCTGTGTTTTGAATTTAGAAAAATGGATTCCATATTTGGAATCAGGATGTTCAAATTGTGTAAATAGGTAACTTTTATTTTTAGACATTTTGAATAATTACTGCGGTAAATATTTTATTTACCATGGTTAAGGGTAAATCCGGTAAATAAGGGTTAAAAAAAATAATATTATAATAATACTAAATTACCCTAAAACGTGTCTTAACCCTATTGGTTGATACATGGTCGACCATGGGCATCTTTGGGTCAATTTTGGGACCCCATGGATCCACTTGTAAGTGATAATGACACTTTATATTAATTAAGTTAAAATGAATACAAAAATGACACAAGCATATATCTTTTAGAAAAACAATTGTTACATAGGGTTATACATGTTGGATTTTAGATTATAAATATTAATTAGAAAGATAAAAAGATTTCCTACATAATGATATTTTATTTATACTTTTTAGACATCAGATAATGTAAAATATTAATGACACAATGATGATGCAGTAATTACTATAATAGTGAAAAATTAAAATAATTGATTTTATAAATACCCAAATAAATATAATATGACACTTTTAATGAATTAAATTAATTTTCTAGGATTATATGATATATTAGGATTGATTTAATTGACTTTGTTCGAAATAATCAATCTGTTATGAGTTTCACAAAAATCAACTAATGAATAGTGTCAAAATTGACATAAAAGAGTTCTTAAAACAAATATTATATTATTAATTGATATTAAATTTCTAAAAATCTAAGGTTCGGCCAAGAGACTTATATCATGATATGTTAATCATTAATGGACCACTTGGGGGTCGCTTGGATGTATATAGTAAGTTTATTAACCATATTATATAAAAATACAAAGAGACATTGTAAAAGTGAAACTAATTAACTTAGAGTTAATACTAAAAGATAAGGTTAATATAAGTACCCAAACCTGTCTAAATTCTATTGGATGAGTTGTTTTCGACCTAACCCCACCTCATCCTTTGAATAGTCAACTTTGGAGCCTTTGAGAACCGAATATGAATTTATTATAAATTAATATTTCTAGCTTTTCCAAAAGTGCCCCTCACCCCTCTTATAAAAGGGCACTCCTCCTTCTCTTTTCCTCACACCTCTCAAGCCACTTGGCTCGTCCAAACTCTGCCCAACTAAGCTCCCCACATCCCTATACTCCTCCTTGAAGCTTCCCCTTATTCATAAAGCATTTCAACAAGTCCTTTGGTTCCAACCAAAGTGAGTTACCTAAATTAAAGGTAACGATTTCTCTTAAATTATTTTCATTTATTTTGCTTCTTCAACCCCCAAACTCTTTTTATTTCCCTTCTTTTGTAACAACACCAGTATCCTCAATATACTAGGATGTTGTTATAAGAAGTATTCAAACTACACATACACACAACTCCATCTAATGGATGATGAACATAATGTTTCTGTGGATGGCAAACTAACGCCTCACGAAACGATGATTGTTCAAAAACATCTTACCGCCTCTCATGGTGGCCATTATGATGGCACCATAATTAAATATGATATTAATGATATATATTTTATATATAAGCTTCTGTAATTCCATTTTATTTCATACCATTATTCGTTTCATGTCGTATATACATACGATAATTTCATTTGAGGAAGTGCGGACTACCGCCCCCTTAAAATGATATGACTCGTTCATACCACACATGGAACGTATAAAGGATGGTGTTAATGAACTTAAGTAACATATATAAAATATTATATTATACTGGAATAGTAATATACCTATGTATCATTTGGATTCGATTCTTTTAAAATAAAAAATTAAATGGAAGTAGCGTTCGTGCGTACGTACGGACTACCGTCTCCACGAACGCGATGAGATTCATTATCCATCGTATCCATTCAAGTATAATTATCATTTAATGATTTAAAAATGATGTTTAAGGACTTGATATAATTCTGGATATGAATAAGATACAACAAACATGACTTATGTAACAAAACATATAAAAGAAAATGAGTAAGTTAACACCCGAAACGGCGTTAATACTAAGATATTATTAACAAATCAATGTTAAAAGATCATATATGATATCATATTAAAGTAAATGATTCTTGTATTATTCAATAACAATTATTTCACCATTATACAGGAGGTAAACCTACCATCGACCAAGGAAAAAGTACAAAGTAAGGGATTCTCTTATCTCACTTTCAATTCCGTGAGATTTCCATTATTCGCCACTAAATTATTGAAAGTGGTGTATTGTGTATGGCTATTTGATATATATTATCATTATTCTCTTTATATTCATGTTATTCTGTAAATAATTTGGTGGTTTTTAACTTTTGGCCATACGACTCAGTCGATTAACGTGGTAAGGGATTTTCTTATCTCACTTTCAATTCCGTGAGATTTCCATTGTTCACCACTTAATTATTGCATGTGGTGTATGTGTACTGACCATGATTGTATTCATTGTGTAATATACTTTAATATATGGGTATTTACATCATCATGGTATGATACTTCTTTCATGGGTGTATGTTTCGTAAGTTACCTAATCGATAAGGGAATTTGAGATTTCAATTTCCACTCATTTGGATTTACACATATTTCATTGATTATATTACTCCAAGATTATGTGTGGAATCGCTATTCATTTGATTATGTCTTAATTTCCACTCCCCTTACTGTGGATATACTTTTGATACACATAATCACTCCATTGATAAATTCTCAAGTGATCGGTATGAACTTGATAAGAGTAATTTTAACTCAATCTCCATTTGTTGAGTTAAATATCCAATTCGTTGGTGTTGTTTCTACAAGAATATGTGTGAATATCCTTTGATTTTTTTTACACTGAATATTCAATCATATTTAATGTATTTATATTTTTCACACATAATTATGTCGTTGATTTATCCTTAACCTAAGGATACAGCCTTTATGAGAGATTTCATCTCAATTTACATTCAACTGAGACTTCTTTGTTGATATACACCAAATCACTTTTATGTGGTGTATATAATGTACTTTGACATAGTATATCATGAATCCCTTTATTCTCATGATATTACAAAGTTTTTATTACCTCAATTATTTGTATTCAAGTGTCTCTCTTTTGGTTAGAACCTCTAACCAAAATACCATTTTAAAATGTTTTAAAGACTTATCCTTCTATATCCTGCTCATTAATGTCCATGTTTTAAAAATGGTTTTAAGGATTTATTTATATGGACATTAAAGTTTTAAAATTAAAACTCCTTTTAAAAGTTTCAAAGTGGTATGGGACACTTTGATTCAAAAATCTATTTTTAAATGGCTTCTTGACAAATAGTGTGACTTTTAAATGTTTTCAAGAAAAGGGGGATATTTCTCTCAAATAGTTTTGATGATTATTTTCATCTATGTCAACATCCTTCATTATTCATGATTGAGGTTAATGTGATACAATACAATCTTCCATATTGTATCAAATGAGTTATATTTGACTGTGGATGTTCTATTTTTATACCATTCATGGTTTGTGGTTAAAGTATTGACATTTCGTATGCTAGTTTTAATACGAATGTTTATTTTATGCTTAAACCTATTCATATGAGGAATGAATTGGACTTAATAAGTGACGGGTGGAGCCCGCTATAGCTCCTCGATGCATCGGTAGGTCTCATGAGACAAACTAGTGTCTTGGCACAAGGCCTTGGCAAAATCGTATTTGTAGTCTTGGCATGAGGCCTTGGCTATGTGGTTATGATAGTCTGGCATTATGCATTCCATCATTATGAAAGTGGTTATTGATATTGCATGTGATCATTCGACTAGTAGAATATCCATGTGAGTAAGTAAATGGCATTATTTCATTTTATTTATGCCATACCATGTTGAAAGTTCATGTTTAAAAGGCTTTTGTTTTAGTTATAAATTGCCTTAAGTGTTTATGATTATTTATGAAAGCTTCTGCTATAATGTTATCCTTACTGGGCATCCGAGCTCACCCCTTTCAATGTTTTATTTTTCCCAGGATTATGAAGAAGTAATTTATGAATGACCTGCAGGGATAGTATGAGGGGATATGAAGACAAGATGTTTTTTTTATGATGTAATGTAAAAATTTATGGATGTATCTAGTTATTCCAAGGCTACTAAACTAATCAGTCTTTCGAGACTTGATCTTTCTCATGATCATGCCAATGTTATGTAATAATGCACCGACTCTAGGTAATTAGGGTCGGGGCGTTACAATGATGCTAGAAATCCTATATATCAGGAATCTTCTAAAATGAAAAAGTTGAAAATTTTAATGTGGTTATATCATGGAAAAACCATGTATGGAATTTCTAATACCTCTATTGATCATATTCTTACCCTTTTTATGGACTTTCTTCCTCATGGTGTAGATATTACTTCAAATCATTACAAGGAATGAATGTTAATTAAGCATATCAGATTCTCTAATAATAAAATTCATTCATTTCTAAAAGATCATAGTTTAATTTTGGATGAAACAATTGATATTAATGACTATAAAGAATATGGTACATCTTGATAGAAAGAAAATGTATATGGAACACCATCTCATGTGCCATGGAAAGTCATGTAGAACTTTCCATTTATTCCCAAGCTTAAAAATATATTCATGTTTGATGAAATATCATACAATATGTGTTGAAATGATTTTAAGAGAATTAAAGGTAATGGTGAGTTGGTTCATCCTATATATTGATCAGCATAACAGAAATTTGATGAACAACATCCCGATTTTGCAGATGAGGTGTGTAATGTATGGTTTGGTTTATCCTGTGATGTGTTTAATCCATTTGGTTATATACTTACTTCTCATAGTACATGAATATTTTTTATTCACATTTATAATATTACTTTGAATACATGTCTGAAAAAACCTTTCCCTTTCTCGAGTATACTAATATCTGGATTTTTTTTTGTCTTGGAAATGATATAGATTTGTAATTGCATTTTTTAATAATATATTTGAAGCACAAAGTACTTTAATATGAATTGAAATAATATCTTGATTTATATTGTTACTTAGTTATATTTTAATACTGAATTTTAAGTTTTATTATTATTAATCCCTTTAATATAAGGTTGAAAATACCATTTTCAAATGACCTAATGGAAAATTGTCCTATATGTCTAATGTCTAGTTGGCATAACTTTCTATTAATTTAAAAGTTATTCCATTTTATTTTATTCAATATTATAAAATATTTATATTGTGAATATTTGTATACTAATGATTTCCATTTGTTAAAAACTGTATTGGGCATCAAAGGTCATGTACCACAAGTAAAATTATTTTGCTCAAGTAGGAAGAAAAAAGATAGAAGTGTAGTAAATACACAAACACATGAAAAGATTGTAAATTATTTATTTATATTTCAAATAATTATATTAAATTAATAATTAAATATCTTGTTTATATTTTCAACAGTATGACCTAGAGTCCCTCAATGATAAATAAGATGACAACTTCAAGCCAAATGATCATTTGTGTCAGGTACTAAGTGATGATCACTAGGGGAGAGTCCGATGTCAACCTAAGAAAAAAATCATCTCCACTGGGTATTACTCCTCATTGGGATCCTCTCAAACCTCTCAGACCATTGAGCTACAAATCACTTGTGCAGAAGAAAATGTAGCAAAAAAAATATCTTTACAGGAGTGTGAAAGAAGCAAACTGATCACCAAAAACTTCCTAAAACTTATGTTAGTTAACGTCAATAAATTCCATCATAGGATAATACTAATTTTGATTCATATATAGTATCCATGCACTCTTTAAATGATGTCTCAAGTGATTTTAATGTGGGTAAAAGTGGTGATCGAGTTGATAGTGGTGGTAATGATGATGATGATGATGATTTTGCTTCTCCAGATGATGTTGTTGTCAATAAGGATATTATCGATGGTGTAGAGGTTGAGGATGTTGGTGATGGGGGTGATATTGATCCCCTCCATTTTTGAGTTAGTAGTAAAGATACATGTGGTTGTTATTTAATGACTTAATTTTATTGGTTTTAAGGATGTATATATATCTTATAATATTTTAAATGGTTTGAAAATCAGTTAGATGAATGATAAATATAAAATATTTCTATTTCATTGAATGTATATTGTGTTTATTTTATTTATATTTTGATGGGATGGAAGAGCTACTGCTAATAACAAATGGGGAAAACTACCTATACCCATGGTTTGGAGAACTGTGGGTATAGATATGGTGCTGGGAAAAGCTCTACCCATGGTTTTAAAAACTGTGGACATAGATAAATACCCACGGTTTGGGATTAATCGTGGGTATAATAAAATCCTCTCAGGATATACCCACAATTTCTATAGAAACCATGGGTATAACTCTATATCAACACCTCCCAATTCCATGGCTCCAAAAACTATGGGTATAGGATATACCCATGGTTTTAGGGGTTATAACCATGGTTCAAAACCATGGGTGTAGGGTAGTTTTCTAGTAGTGTAGTTTCCATGGATTTACTAAAAAATTTCTTTGATACCAAGTATAGTGACCCAAACCTAGAATACAAGGATATTATTTATTTTTATATGAATATTCACTAAATTACACAAACACATGCCCAAGGACCATATTATTTTAGTGCTTTAGAAACCTGGAACACGAACTTATAGTCTCATGAAGTATATTCAATTTTTCCCACAAATAACTTCCAGTTTATTCCACCTACTTAAAACTATTATTTATAACCTGGGGAAAGAAAACATAAAAAATAGTGAACTTAGATTCTCAGTAAGGGTAAATATAGAAGATACATAAGCATAACATGAACATAATGGTATGAGAACATGAGAAAAACATCATAATATCATAACCTTCATATCAAAGATCATATACATGATTCATGGAATAAAAATTTTATGATCACAAGATATGAATCATAAGGGAATCAAGAGCATAATCTATGAGAATATAACATAAGAATAAGATAATGAAATTGTGGTAGACACATAAATACAAGAAATGATTTACATATTTGTCAAGGGTCACTGCCAAGGCTATATTAGTGGAATGCGTTTACTTATCAAACCATCTTACTAGTAAATTTTTACTTTTAAGACTTTCTTATTAGTCAGGGTTCACTATCAATACTATCATAGTAGTCATGGTTCACTCCCAAGACCATATTAGCAGAAAAAGTCCCTTAATGAACTAGGTTCACTCCCCTTTCATCCATGTGTATCTCACGAGATATAAATCTTTACCCAATTCATTAGAGGTATATATAGGTCCCACTAATCACTTAATTAAATCATATATACGTGTGCCATAACATAATAAAATATTCATCATATATTAACCCATAAAAAGATATGGGTTTCATAAACAGAAAATCTTAACTCATGAAATGAAATTGGTATCATAAAAATTTCATCATATTATAACTTTTGGAAAAGAGACAAGTTTTATAATCATTTTATCATAGAATAACCTATGAAAAAAATGGGGTTCATAAGTGTTTTATCATGGTATAACCCATTAAAGGGAATAAGTTTCATAAAAGAAATTCATATTAAAAATAAACCATTTAAATAAATAATAAGAATGGTTTACTCAGATTATATCCCAATAAAATCATAAACTACATCAAAGTATTTCATCTTAGATGGAGAAGGATTTTGAAAGAACACTTGGATCATTTCTTAAGAAAAATAACCTTTATTTGAAAATCATTTTGAAGCCATAAAACATTTTCAAAACAATTTTCTTTGAAAACCACTTTGAAAAAAAATAATTTAAGCATTAATAATAATTTAAATTATTTCTTGAGTAAAATATCCCTATCAATTTGAAAAACACTTCTTAAACCATAAAACATTTTTAAAACCCTTTTTCTTATAAAATAACATTGAAAACTTATAAATGAATATTTAAAATCCATTTTAATTTTTTTAAACATAAAATATTTATTAAATATTTTTACTTGAAAATTATTTTAAAAAATCATTTAAAACAGTTTTAAATCATTTTTTAAAAACATTATTTTGAAAGAACATAGATTTCTGAATAAAGTGAGAAATAAAGTCATATTTTATTAAAAACATTTTATTAATTTTATTAATACCAAAAAGTGGATAAATGGTACCATTAAATGAAGATATAATAAATAAATATAGTGTAATAAAATTCATTATAATTTTTGAGAGGTATTCATGAAATTTCAATATTTGATACTTAATCATAAATAATCCCGATAAATGATGAGATTGATATGATTTTGGTAACATTGAATCATAATCCCCATGATGTAATAACATAAAACTGAACTTAAAATATTATTAGAATAGTAACATTCATGACATTACATGCCAATAGTTTTATATATACACCTCATCAAAGAATATAGGTGTATGTCATAACATACGTCTCAAAGTAGGCAAATTGAGAAAAAATACTTTACTAATTTGGAAACTTTTGAAGCGTAAACCTCACGAAAAATAGATACTAAAATTATTATGAAAATAAAAATAAATTTCAGAATAAGAATCATAAAATAAATTAATGGGAATTATATACACCAGATATAAGAAATAGGTAGTGAATATAGCTTGTGTCTCACAAAAGTAGAAAGAGAGACATAAATCCCTTAACTTAAGTCTTGACTCTCACCGCACTCATTCAAATTTTTTTTATAATAAATTTAATTTTATTATAAATATAGAAAATAACAATATTAATATATATAATACTATATATGATTAACTTATGAATTTATTTTACTTGTTTATTACAAATTCACAGATAAATTATGTTTCGGGTAATAACAACTTTTTTTGTACATGTTTTAGCTTGTTATTATTGGTCCTCTTAATTAGATCATGATTTCATAATATCCATAATGATAAAAATGATATAAATATCATATATTCTCATTATATATATATTTATACTAATTTATAAAAGATATATATAAGAAATAAAATACACTGTTCATGGAGACGATGGGCCATATGTATGCATGAACACAGTTTCCATTTTATTGTTGTATTGAAATAAAGACAATTATATAATATATTAAAATTGAAACTAATATTTATTTCATATATAAAACAAATTTTTATTAAACTCTTCCTTAATTCATTCCATTTATAGTGTGAATGAACCACATCTCTTCACGTGGGGGTAATCTACCGTACACAAGAACAATGGTATCATATTCCCAAAAAGTAGAAAGCATGAAGGTATGTGTTACATAATAATTAAATAAGAATAAATACATCATAAATATAATATATATTAAATATAAAGAGTATTTAAACCCTTGTTACCAACCTTTAAAGGTGGTAATGTAAAAACAAACGACATCGGTTTGCGAGGCAGTAACCCGCCTTACACACGAACGATGATTTCATAACCCATTTTATGGAAGTTTGTGAATATGTAGGTTGTAAAATTAACATAAAAACATCTCATTATATGGTATATATTTAAGATATTATATAATAATTATATAAAATAATTTATGGGGTTTTAAGAATAAACAAAACAAAATGTTCGTTGATGAACGTTACCTTTTCTTTGAGTATCTCCTTTTGGTTTGCACCAAAGGACTTCATTGGTTGGATTTATGCTGAAAGTGACGTTTCTAGGATGATATTATGGAATACGATAAGTGATTTGGGTAGGTATTTTCTAATTAAAATGGCTTGAGTGGTGGGAATAATGGGGGAGAGTGAGTGTCTTTTTATAGTTGAAGAGGAGTAAAATACTTGCAAATACTCAAAATGATTTACTATTGGGAGGTAAAGATTACATAAAGATGATAGAAAACTTATAATTAAAGTTTTTTAGGTATTATAATTTCTATATATACCTAAAAAATACATTTATACACATGTTTTAAACATTTAGTTCCTTAACTCTTAATTTTTCTTTATTTTACCATTTTAGTTTTTCATTATGTTAACCAATTTTCTAACAATAATAATTTAGAGTGATACATATTAGATAATTTAGAATCAATGATTATAAATATTATATCTAATTTTTTAATTATAAATCCTACGTGTGTTGGAAATTAACTTTACCACGAGCGCATGTAACGTGGAAAACACTACTTTAACTGTAACTATGCTAACCGAGTTTTTTCTATTTAAAGGTCAATATAGTAATTATAATAGAAATATCGGTCTATTAATTGAAATTATTTTATATTTAATAATATTTAAAAATAAATTGATATAATATAGGTTTTTTAGTAATTTTAAATAAATTAATAAAGTAGTACTTATTATAAAATGGAATTAATGTCAATTTTGAAAATATTCATTTAATTTAAATTAAAAAAATATAAATACAAAAATATAAATTTAATAAATTATGTTAAAACCTATATAACATGAAATATTCTTTTAAAAAATAATTTAAGATAATAATTAATTCAATTTACTTCAGTTTTAATGTTTTTAGTATCATTTGTTTTATTTTTTTATTAACCAAATAATTCCCACATTATCGTTTCTTAAGAATTTAATGTAATTATGGAATCTATAAAAATTGAAATTAAATTACTATGATAAAAAAAATTTCTTCAAAAATAATATTTATAACTGAAATAACTTTTTTTTTCTTATTTTTAAGCTTTATAGAAATTAAAAGGAAGAAATGTACATTTGTTGTATTTTTATTTACATAACTTATTATATGGGTAAATTTTATAAAAATGTGTCCCATGAACTCATAAAATTATTTCCTAAGGTTACATATTAGAAATATGTCAATAAAATGGGTTTTGGAAAAGTTTTTGGTAACTCTAACACCTTATATTCTAAGTTTACCAACTAAGTAATCTTTTTTACCTTAATTATTGTAATTAATTTTAATTACTTTCACTAATAAATTTGGTAAAAAATTAATTTGGATTTATTAGAAATTATAAATTATTCTAATTAAAAATATTGAATACATTTTTTCAAAATTCAGTTCACCAAATTGGCATAAATTAATTTAAAATTAATCCTGTTATCGTGATGAGAAAGAAGGTTTTTAAGGAAAAATAATGATCAAATGTTTACAAATGTTTTATATTCAATATAAATATAAAATTAATTCAAATTAAATAAATTATATTAATAGATTTATACTTGAACTATTATAACTTTAAAACCAATTAAAAATATATTTTAACATTATAAATTATACAAACAAAAGGCAATTTTCAATTGAAATTCAACATTTTGCATTATTCATCAAAAAATAAAACTTCTCAAGAAAATTACAAAAATTCACCATAAAATAATTGTTATATTATTATTTAAAAAATTATGTTTAAATTTTCAATATTTTTTTAAATTAGTAAAATTTAATTTTATATTATGTGCACCAAGCACGATTAACCTGACTTTTGGAAAAGAAACTGTTTTTCAGAAAACAAATATTTTTATTTTTAATAGTTCTTATTTTATTTATAATAAATAGATAGATAATAAACATGTTAAAACTATATATTTTCATAATTTAGTTATCTTATTCATTCATATCATTTTAACGTCAATTTGATAACTATTATATTAAATAATAATAATAATAGTATATTATAGTTTGGTAACACTTAGTGTTTCGTATAACATAATATATCAAGGGAACTTGGTATTGTGTATAATAGAATCCATAATTTGTGTTGAATGTACTATAATATGAGCTAATCATTTCATGTATCGCAAGGTTAAATTGGTGTTGTGTATAATGACCTCTTAACTCGGTGTAGTGTACAACACAAGCCATTAAAGAATTTTAATTTCTTTAAAAAAAATTCATAAAAACTCAAGGTGTTATAGAATTGGAGAAAATCATGATCGTTGTCAATGTCATGACCCCCTACCCACAAAGTGTACCCCTTCTAGGTCGATAATGTGAGAAGGGAGATAATGACCCCTGAGTCCCGCATCCAGTAGGCCCCGGGTTGGTGACTAGCACCGAGGGTATAATAAACACACAAATGGGAGGCATTACCCTCAAAGAGAACACACGAGGAAGAGAGAGATAAGATAGACACCAACCAACTCCAACTCAGAATTGAAATATAAAAGAAAACCCAAGTACACATATGTAATTTCATGAAAAACTACTACAACTGGAATGGGAAAACTGAAGGTTCCCAAAAGAAAGTAAAAACAGCAGCAACCACAAGCCCGAACAACTCCTACGACCCCAAGCTAGCAGAAACCAGCTTGATATCCAACCTACTCCAAGTGACCTGAAAAACAGTTTATATATACATAGGGTGAGTATAACAGTATACTCAGTAGGATCCTCCCCAAAGCCTATTATGCAAAAGTAAAGAAAGCATGCTAAAGCAAAGTGAACAACAAGTGAAACTAACTCGTCACCTGAACAGGTATACCAAGTTACCAACCACACCATGGATAATCTCACAAAGTAATGCATGAAAGAGTATATAATATAATAAAGAATATCAAAGGTACCCCGCTACTACTTCCCCACTATTTTTCCACTTTTCCTCAACATTGCACATCCTAAGCATCTCTATCCATAAAGGTTTTCCTGTAGACACTTGGGCGAAGCACCACAACATGCACCTCGTGCAACAAAACCACCATTTCCACGTAAGAAAAGTAACTAGGTAGTTTCTAGGAGCCACCACAGCCCGCATAACATGTATCATACGTCAGGTATTATACCTCAAACCATTATAGACCATACACTGAGTAAGGATCCTCAGGCCATCACAACTTATACACATTACACCTATAGTAGTCCATAGGAAACTATATCCAGAATATATGTGTGTGAATAACCAAAAGACATTACAACCCTCTACACACATATATGGGGAAAACTAACCGTTGTGCCTACCAGCACAAGTAACTACCAAGAGAAGAGAGAGGGGCTAAAGGGGGTAGTTAGCCATTCATCCTCCCACCAGAATGTTAGGGAAAACACCCCCAGGGCTCAGAATCCCTGGGGTGTCAGTTTCCCTTACTGATAGGGTGGAGTAGCATTTAAAAACACAAAAAGTAAAGGATATACTATATCTCACAACTACACTATGGGCATAACCCAGTATTAGACTCAACTACAGCTAACAACTCTCGGACTCTGGATGCTACTTCTAAGACTAGTTATCCTATAAGCACATAACTAGTTAAAGAGATTTAATACATTATTTCATTCAATTTTTATCAGTTGCACTTTACGTTAATTAATTATTTAAACATTAATTAACCAGTAACAATTCCACATTAAAGTTCATTATCATCACACCCAAAGTACACTGTTCCTTCAAAATTAAAACCTCATCATTATGTTCTAGCAAACTCCAACCCCATGGGTTAAAACCATTTATTCAAATATTCATTTCAGAATTACTTTCACACATTCCTAGGAATTCTAGAAAAATATTCTATTCTACTAAACACAAGGTGACTCAACACGATGAGTGGATGTACTACCCGTCGAGTCTTTGTTGCCTATAGCAAGAGCGTAAACCCATCCTACCTTGATAAACTAAACACAGAAAGCATGTGTCATACCCCACATGTCTTCGCCTCTTTAAGAATAAGGGTAAGCAAGACCAGCTACCTTAGGTAGTGGGGAAAAGTAAAACACATAAACAACTAATAAGAATCAACAAGCATCCAAACATTCACATCAAACCCATTCCATCATCCCTTGTGTCCTCCCTAACACCCACATGCATAAAATGATACATCTCGCCACTCTAGGCATCAACTGATACCACAAAAAAAGGCCTTCATGCCCCCACATATCATAATAGCCATCCAGGCTCACATTACAACACAAGCAGTAGGAAAACAAACAACTTAACAATTTGGCTCTTAGCCCTTTAACAAACAAGAGGGTAACTCAGAACCCTACAAGGAATTATCTATTATAAAACAACTGGTTCTTTAATCCATCTTTGGTTAACTGGTTATTATTCGCAGGTTCCAATTTTCGGAAACCTAATCAGTAAGTTATTACAAATGATTAAACATGATTACTGCTCCAATTTGATTAACATCAAATTACAACAAGAAGAACCAGATTCATTTACATGTCTCTTTATCTTTAGCCAAACCATTATCAATTAATTATGGTTTATGTTCTTTACCAATTTCCATCAAGAACGAACATCTAAATGAATCATGTACGGATCTCACACTATCTAGCAAAACAAGAGGTAATAACATACGACCGACATCAATTTATTTATCCCATTTAAATATTTATCATGTCAATTATATTGTGATCTAGTGGGATAAATCATGATAACTATACCATTGCACATAAAATAAAATAGAGGCAATGAATCCGTTACCTCAAACAGTTCTTGACGTTATTTATATGAGAATAATCCATACAATGGGTCATGATCCTCCTCTTGCGACAACTACATCCACCTGAGGATGGCACGGTACAACTTCACCAACCGAACCCCAAGAAAAATCCATTATAAGCATGTAGATTACATGATATAATATGAAAAGGATAAACAGGAGAAGATGAACCCCAAAATAATGATGATAAAACATACCTTATATTTAAGATTGATCGATACTGATTGGTTGCACAGAAACAAGGGGTGCACTTGCAGCAAGAAGGAAATCGAGGAAACCAATCCATGGGGAAAAGTTTTATCTCACGATTCCTATGGGAAGGAAGGAAAGGTTAGAGCGTCTCTCACTAGAGAACAAGGAGGAAGAACAAGGGAGGAAGGTATCCTGTCCCTTTTGAAGATTTAACGGAGCGACAGTTTAAGATACACTTAATTTTCCATTAAAAGAGGATCACATTAAACCACAAGATTTGACCAAGTGAAAACATCCTGAGCCTTAGGAATAATTTATATAGGAGTTATGGCCTTTGAATCATCCTTAGAGTCCTTAAAATAAGGCTTTGAATGCATTTTACGTCAAAGGAAACGTCAAAGGGATGAAATTGTAGGAAGCTAGAAACACTGTTCATGAACTCAAAAATTTTCAAAGGAAACACACTGTTCATGAACCTCACCATTAGAACATCATCAATAGAACACTATTCATGAAACTCACCAATAGAACACTGTTTATGAACCTCACCCTTAGAACCTCACCGATAAAACACTATTCATGAATCTCACCGATAGAACACTGTTCATGAACCTCACCGGTAGAACAATGTTCATGAACCTCACCATTAGAACCTCACCGATAGAACACTGTTCATGAACCTCACCATTAGAACCTCAACGATATAACAATATACACCTACAGTTCTGGAAACACTCTTCATAGAACTCAAAATTTGGCAAAAGAAAGAGAGGTTACCGATAGAACTGTTCAACGATGGAACTGTTCATAGAATTGGAAATTTGGAAAAGGAAAGAGAGGTTATCTTTAGAGGTTACTGATAGAACTGTTCACTGATGGAACTGTTCATAGAATTGGAAATTTAGAAAATGAAAGAGAGGTTACCGTTAGAGGTTATCGATAGAACTGTTCACCGATGGAACTGTTCATAGAATTGGATATTTGGCAAAGGAAAGAGAGGTTAACAATAGAACTGTTAACTGATGGAACTATTCATAGAATTGGAAATTTGGAAAAGGAAAGAGAGATTACTGTTAGAGGTTACCGGTAGAACTATTCACCGATGGAACTGTTCACTGATGGAACTGTTCAGATAATTGAAAATTGGAAAAGGAAAGAGAGGTTACCGTTAGAGGTTATCAATAGAACTGTTCATCGATGGAACTGTTCATAGAATTGGAAATTTGGATAAGGAAAGAGAGGTTTCCATTAGAGGTTACTGATAGAACTATTCACTAATGGAACTGTTCATAGAATTAGAAATTTGGCAAAGTGTTGGGGATAAGTCACCTTGACCTCCCAGAACACCTCAAACACAATATTTTCACAAAGGAATAGGCCATAGAGGTTCGACCAATTACATTCAATTATTTTTAAAATGAGGAAAATTCATATCAACATCTTTATATTTTATATGTTTACAAAATATTAAAAAATACTCTAAAACTGTACAAATTTATACCACTGTTTGGTCCATTGAAACATTATAGAATCACTTTCAACCAAGACAACTCTGTATAGTGTTCCTATAAAAATTCATAGGAACATGTTATAAGTCTTTCACTATACACTTACACCATATAATGACTTTCATTAGAACACTTCAATTATTTCTTTTTCCCACCAACCTTTGACTAATTAATTTCATAGAGAAACATCTATCAAATAACATTAACCAAAACTATATGTCTGTTAACTCGGAGAATTATATCCAATCATCCTATAATAATTATACTTCACAACTTCATACATATCTATATGATTGAAATTTTAGATAAGTAAATATCTTTCAACAATACAAATGGTTCATATTATGGGATTATACTGATAAAATTGTGAGATATCCACTAACAGTATTCATCCGATTACATTCCCCAATGACTTCCCTTTGTAATTTGAAAAATTTCCTTTGATCAGTAATCCTTATAAACTTCAAATGAAAACTTTACTCATCCAAAACTCTGATCGATATCTTATGTTCATTGATTATCCTTAAAAATTCATAGTATAAACTTTTTACATATGATTGATTTTCTCCCCATTTAGACTTAGGTTTGGATCATGAGGCCATTCAGTACTCATGATGTTTAAAAATTTAACAATATCAAAGCATCACTAGATTATTCATTAAACCCTTTTTCCGATCAAACTTGTAAGCATAATAGGATAAGAATTCATCACAACACTCTAGTTGATCACCTTTGACCAGTAACATTAATATGAAAAACATGATCTGATAAACTCAATCCAATCATCTCAATTCGATCACATTTTCTTTAAATCTTAACAATGAATGGTGATTTATGTTATACAAAAAAAGTAACAATTTTTTTTAAAAAATATTCATTCATAAAATGACTAACTAAAATCTTCTTAACACAACATCACCTCAAAACGTCTTTTTCCAAACATATATTACCATTAAAATAACCAAAATAAATTATTATTTAGTAAATAATATCCAATATTAAGTTCCCAAATCCATAATTGATAGAAATTTATATCATTATTCAAGTTGGTGGTTAAACCAACCCAATAAGAAAATTCTACAATCTTTGTGTGAGTATAACAATAGAGAAGATAAGTTTTCTTTAATATCATTATCAAAAAATTATATTGAAATTATTTAAGTGTTAAGAATTTTATGGATTATAATTGTTTATATTTATAATAAGGTAAATGAAAAATAAATTTTCACTAATAAATAAATCATTTTTTCTCTTGGTATGTTCATTTTATGCTGTTAGTTTTACCGTGATCATTTATTTGTAATATTACTTATATAATTCCTAATTTATTGTAATGCCTCAACCCAGAAGCTCGGAGATGGTTCATTATTTTATTAAATTAGCATGATTTAAAGGAATAAAATCCCAAATGACCAATTATTTTAATATTCTTGGAAGATGAGATAAAATTCTTGATACCCATAATACATTGAGAAAAGTAAATAAAACATGATTCAATATAAAATGAAATAAACTGCATTCTTGAAATCTAATTCAAACTTTATTCTTCATAACATTAGGAAAGAAAACATAAGAAAGGTTTGATCTCAAATGATTATTAAGGGTAAGTAATATAGTGTAAGTTATCATAATCATAAACACTAGGCATGGTGAAAAACTAAAAACACCTGCCTTAAAAAACACTTGGGCATAATATGGTAGGAATGAAAGATAATTAAATAAAGCCATATAAATGATCAAAAGAGAATGAAACTTAACCATGGTTATTATACTAATTTATTAATCAAATGTATTATCACTTACTAGTTTCATAATGAGGGAATTAATAACACTATACATCATAAACATACTGTCAAGGCCTCAACCTAGACGTCTGAAAATAATAAGGTAAGGCCACAACCAATAACCAATTCTATTTTGTCTCATGAGACCTACCAATGCATCCAGGGGCTATGTTGGTCCCCACCCATAACTTACTAATTCCAAAATATTACTCCTATGAAATGGTGAAACATAAACAACATAAACATCCGTATTAAAAAACTAGCATATGAAATGTGAATACTTCAACCATTATCTATGAATGGTAAAAAATAAAACATCCATAGTCAAACTGATCATAAACCCTTAAAAACATATGATATATGGTATCATAAGAGATAAACCATGATGATGTTAAATATTCAACAAATGAGTTCAACATAGATGGAGATACCATTGAAAAACTCTCGAGGAAATTAATCTTTAGACATTCTAAAGTGTCCCATACCACTTTGAAACATTCAAATAATAATACCTTAGAATATCATGATAATAATGAATCTCATGATATGATATATCAAAGGTAATTAAATACACTACAAATACAAGGAATAAGTTGGGAATGAGACATATATCTCACAAAAGTAAAAGTGAGACGAGAAAGACCCTTTTTTACATTAGAAAGAAGAGTTCTTTTGGAAAATCATTTGTATTTATCATATAATCTGATTTTAAACATTTATATCCCAGAAAATAATAGGTAAGGAAAGTGAAATAGTATTTTAGGCATAAATTATGTCCCACTTAAGTGAAATCATGTAAAAATAGTTTTTAAGAAACTTAAAAATAAAATATTTTAGTGCGGTTTAAGGAAAATATTTATGAGATTTTAAAAAGAAAAGGCATATTTGTTTTCATAAAACTAGAAATGAACCAAGATACTTTTTTATGATAATTTTTTTATATTTTTTAAAAATAATGATGTCTTAAAAAAATTATATAGTTCACTTGAAAATAGGTTTGAATTTAGTAAGTTACCTTTAACCAGGATTGTTTATTGGGAAGAATTGAGAAGAGAACCATTTTAAAACATGTATATCCCCATATGATTCAACTGATTACAAACATTTTAAAATATATATATCATTATAGTATATAGATGAAACTAGATTTATCATGATCATTTTTAAATAAGAGGTGAGGAGAGTATAATAAAATAAATAACTTGAAATGAAAATAAAAGGAAAGGAAGAGGATTTTACTTATAGAATATTCCTCAAGAACATCCTTAAGGAAAGGGGTTTTGGTCTTTTGCTAAGAAAAAGAGCTCTTGAATGTGGGTTCTGACTAGAGAATAGGATTTTTTAAGAACCTTGACAATAATAAAGGCTTAGAGGAGTGAGGATAAGATGAGGTGAGGGGTAGGTTTTATAGTGGAGGAGAGGGGTGATTTCTCATTATTTAATTCATTATTTCATTATTGTTCTCAAGACAAGAAATAATGTTGATTCTTGTGACTAAATATAGTAACTTATGAATGGGATTTATAAATAGTGGTTATTACATCATCTTTATATCAACAATGACTCAAAAATTCATGTATTTAACATTTATAAAAAATTATCACATTTTACTATTCACAAAAAATTCAAGTCTTTTACAAAAATTATCAAAATTTCAGCCTATCCATTTTTTGACATGTAGAATTAAAAATTGAATACCATTTTATGAAAATAATTTTCTAAATATGAGAAATTTAATTTTTAATTAAAAACCTCATTTACTCGAAAACTATAGATTTTAAATTTATAACTGATTTTATAACACTCTAAAAATTAACCAAGGTCATATAAAATTATCCTAAAATCATTTGACGATAAAATACTGATTTATGAATACATTTTATAAAAATGAACTTTTTTAAATCATTTTATTAATTATACAATTTTAATTAAATATTTATGACTCACAAAAATACCAACACTTAAATATTAATTTTTAAAATGTTCATTTACTTATATAATGATATAATTATATCATACATTTATTTATAAGATGCCGAAATTTTACTTATACTTTGATGGGTGAGATTACTATTCATTTGGCCATTTTACTATTTATAAGGGTTATATTACTATTCATAAGGGTAAAATTACTATCCAAAAGGGTTAATTTAATATTCACTAAAAAATTAAGTTGATCCTATAGGACTCTAAATATCTAATTTATCGCAATAGTGTATGTCCATTTTTAAAAATTAAAATCACAGAAGTGGAAAAATTATGCTTAATGGCTACGTTATAACTATCTTGTTTAAATAATTATAATAAAAAGTATTTTTTCATAGAGACTCTGTGTTGAGTTCATTACATTATGTATTAAATTTATTTGTTAATCCTTGGGGCATTACATTATCCCCTCCTTCAATAAATTATTTCTTTATAATTTGAAAATACACTTTGAAAGTTAACAGTTGATACTTGAAAATTCCCTTTTGGGAAAACCACATTAGAAATATGGTTAATAAAATATACTCTACACATTCGAATAGGATAACATTAGTGTGAAGTGAAAATATGTACATTGATGAATTATCTAACCATGATATTCTGATGGGGAGTGATAGAGGACATGGTCATTAAAATGTTAACCATCAAAAATCCGTAAATCATGCAATCATTTAAAAGGACATTGATTTCTCAGAAAGAAAACTCCAAGAATAACATTTTTGTTACAAAATATTTTCCCAAGAATTAAGGGATTCCATTACTATCTAGATAAACACTTGAGAAATTAAATATACTTGATTAATTTCCATGTCATAATAATAATATCATCCTTTGGTTGTGATTAAATCTATTTTCACTTTATTCCTTATACCTGGAAAGGAATGGTCAAGATAAATTTTTCACACCTAAATAATTCAAATTAACATAAACAAATCATAGATCCCGAAAAAGTATAATTATCCATTCATCTTATCTTTATAAATTAACCAAATCTGAAATGGTTAGGATAATAAAAGACAATTTCCGAAAAATAATATACCTTCTTATGATGAAAAAAAAAATTTAATCTCCAAAATTCAAATGTAAAACTCAAAGTTCAATATAGATCATTTTGAAAATTACTATCATTCCTAGAAAAATATATTCTAGACTATGACCCTTAAATCAAAAGGTTTTGTTCATATAGTCTTCCAAATGACATTGATAACTCTTAATGTCTTATACCAAAAATTTAATTTCCCCTATGACATAATCTCCAAGTTATTCTAAGAATTTACATAAATAAAATAGATCACCATAAGTCCATAATAAAAGAATATTTGAATCCAAAATAAAATTAAACATTTATTCCTCAAAATTTTCAATTTAAGAAAATCTTATAGGATTCCAAAAATTGTGAAATTCTTCTGAAATAACATTAATTACTTAATCACCAAATAATTTTCCAATCCCAAAGTTATCTATTAATAAAATATAAATTCCATAAAATAAAAATAAAATTTATCCATTAGATGTTTTAACTAATAAAAGTCATGATAACCAGGACTTTACATAGACTAGTGGTAGGTGCTGCACCCTTTTCACCCTTCGGTTGTGGGTTCCAACTCTACGACCTTTCCGAATGTAGTGTATTATCACTCGGTGTGTGAGTTGTCATTTTTATAAAACCATATAACTTCTAAAATAAATATAATGGAAGTCCATGAAATAAGGCCAATCACTAAACATCCTTTTAACTGGGATTTTCAATACAACATCAATACAAAAATACAACATACATTTATTTATACATAGGTCCTTCCTTGGTCTAGAGATTCTCCTATAAAATAGGGCATTGAATCAAGTAATTCCCGGGTCCCTTAAATTTAAGGAAAATAACCAAAAATGGATTCTTATGATCAGTTTTATTTCCTTCCATTGTACTCTTAATTTTTTCCCAATAATTCTTTTTTTTATGTCCTTCTTTCCCACACATAAAGAATTTCTATATTCCATTGATACACTTTCCTGGGTGTCTCCTTATGAATTTATTTCATGATGGAAATAAAGATTTATTTTCTCCATGGTCTCCACCACTAGAGCTCCTAAAAAACTCCATTATTCTCTTATTTGGTGGGTTTAGGTATTGGTTAAGGTATATGTTGTTTCTAATATTTTGGGAAAACTGATTAGACATGAATATGATATATTTTACTCTTATAAAAATCCCCTTTGGTTGCTCATCACCACCACCTTATCCATCACATTTAATATTAACATGACTCATTCGGGGTCCATCCATTGACTAAAACCAGAAAACATAGTGTGAGTAACAATAGTCATAGTGAAAAAAATGTATAATAATTTATAAATTACCATAACACCTTATTTTCAACTAAAAACACCTCAAGTTTAACCTAGGTTATTAAATTTCATTATATATTTAAATCCTTAATAATGGTTTGTAATGTTAATATGAATTATCCCAATCATGACCCCCGAGAGTGTCAAACTTAGTGCGCAATAAGGGCCATTGTCATGTACAAGGTTACCCCGTGTCAGGACCGGGACACATTGTTAGAGTTGTTACTCCTAGGTAGATCTATGATAGAAGCAAATCCATTTGTAGTATCCATAAAGGGATGTATTTCTAGTAAGACCCACATAATCAATACCTTACCATAATTATAGTATGGTCTTATATACTTATCCTCAAACTCTATCTTAGGGTTATGTTCTCTAATTTTATAAATCTAGTTTCCAAGGTTATTGCTAAAGTTCATCTGATTCCAACTGCAACACCCCAACCCTAGAAACATGGACCTAGTGCATTATTTTATTACATTTTCATGATTACAAGGAATAAAATCCCAAAGGACCAATTAGTTTAGTAGTCTTGGATGGTCAAATTACATTATTGATACCCATAATACATTTGGAAAAGTAAATAAAACATGATACAATATAAAATTAAATAAACCGAATCCTTGAAATATTATTCAATGATTTTTTCTTCATAACCTATGGAATGGAAACATAAGAAAGGGTGGATCTCAGATGTTCAGTTAGGGTAAGTAATATAGCATAAGTTATTATAAACATAAACACTAGGCATGATGAAAAACTAAAAACACATGCCTTTAAAAATATACTTGAGCATAATATATAAGGAATGAAAGATGATTAAATAAATCCATATAAATAATCATAAAAGAATGAAACTTAACCATGGATTTTAAGATAGTAAAATAATCACATGTACTATCACTTACTAGTTTCATAATGAGGTAATGAATAATGTGGGACATCATAAACATATCATCAAGGCCTCAACCAAGATGTTTGAAAATACTAGGTTAAAGGCTCGACCAATACCCAATTCTATTTTTGTCTCATGATACCTATTGATACACTGATGGGATATATCAGGACACACCCATCTCTTACTAAGTCCAATTCATTCCTCCCATTAAAGGGTGAAACATAAACAACATAAACATTTGTATTAAAAAACTACCATTTGAAATGTGTATACTTAAAACATAATCTATGAATGGTATCAAATAAAACATCCATAATGAAACTGATCATAAACCCTTAAAAAACTTGTGTTAGATGGTATCACAAGATATAAACATAAATTAAGTACAATATTCAACAAATTAAGTCAATATAGATGGAGAGGTTATTGAAAAATTCTTGAGGAAATTAATCTTTAAACATTCCATAGTGTCCCATGCCACTTTAAAAAATTCAAATAATAATAATTTAGAATATCATGAGAATAATAAATATCATGAGAATATATAAAAAATGAAAGTACATACACCACACACATAATGAATAATTTATTAATGAGGCATATATCTCATATAAGTAAAAGTGAGATGAGAAAACCCATTTTTTACTTTAGAAAGAAGAGTTATTTTGGAAAATCATTTCTATTTTTCATAAAATCAGATTGTAAGAATGTATATACCAAAAAAGGATATGTAAGAAAATTTAAATTATATTTGAGTCATAAATGATGTCCCACTGAAGTGAAATCATGTAAAAATAGTTTTTAAGAAACTTTAGAAATAAAACATTTTAGTGCGGTTTAAGTAAAATATTAAAGAGATTTTAAAGTGAATAACACATTTGTTTTCATAAAACTAGAAATGAACCAATATATATATTTTTTGATAATTTTTTTGATTTTATAAATATAATGATGGCTTAAAATGGATTATATAGTGCACTTGAAAATGGGTAAGAATTTGGGAAGTTCCCTTTAATTAGGCTTATTTATCGGGAAGAATTGAGAAGGGAACCATTTTAAAACATGAATATCCTAATCAAATAAAGATGATATGATATGAATATATTAGTTTGGAACATATAAAACGTATTTATAAAAAAATTAAAAAAATAATGAAGCATTACATTTGATTAAAGGTAGTGAAAGAGTAACTCGAAGGAAAAACTGGGGTTCAGGTAGAATCCCTTACCTGTTTGTAATCAATTGAATCATATGACCCAAAATTATTAATCATAAAATGACACATCTAATACCATGAAAATAAATATATTAATTATATTATATATAAATGATAATTATACATATACCATACATAAGAAATAGTGGTGAATAAGGAATATCAAACAAAAATAGATGTGGGATGAGAAAACCTTTACCTTATGTCCGAATAAGTTCTGCACTTGATGTTAAGGTCCTAGAATATGAAATTATACTCATTAATAATTTAATTAATAACCTATTATAAATTTATATATATTATTATAATTTTATTATGTTCATTTATGGACTTCTTGATAAGTTATAAGATTGAATTCCGTCATTCCAGAGTGTTCATTTACTTTATTTTCATGATCAGTTTGCTTGATTATAAGTAATTAAGTTCATGTAAAATAGGTATAATTTATAAAAATTTTTAATTACATGTTATTAATTATCATCCATAAGTGTAAATGGTTATATATTTGATATGTTTATATAGTATGAGGATGAATCTTTTGGTAAGACATTTAGTGATAATCGTTTAGAATATTACAGTGGTATTTCGATCATCACGAACTATTTTTGTTGTATGAATTCGTATAATGTATATATACTGGTTCAAAAGTATTAAATAGATTTTAATACATATATTTTAGTCTGGTTTAACCATAAAATTGATATCATTACCAACCTTGAAGAAAAAATTGAAGAATGGAAGTTCGTCGTGTATGAAGGTTGTAAATCGACACGTCTCGGATGATGATTTCATTTTTAAAATAAAAGAGAGAGAGATAGAGAGAGTAAAGAGATTGATGATGGTTATTACATTAAAATGATATCATTCTAATATATATATTATACTCGAATGATCATGATTATTTTCGGAGAGGAGGTGAGGAAAGTATAATAAAATAAATAACTTGAAAAGAAAATAAAAGGAAAAGGAAGAGGATTTTACCTCTTGAATACCTCTCCTTGATAACATCCTTAATGAAAGGGGTTTTGGTATTTTAGTAAGACCAAAATCTCCTATATGTAGAGAGATATTATAAAATAGGTTTTGGGAAAACCTTTGACATGCTTCAAAGATTACCAGAGTGAGGAGAAGAGGTGGTGATGGTTGGTTTTCATAGTGGAGGAGAGGGGTGATTTCTCATTATTTAATTCATTATTTTGTTATTTTGATCAAGAAAAGAAAAAGTGTTTGTCACACCCCAAATTTAGACACTCTATTATTTTATTCTTCTCATGGTTTCACATTGTTTGGAAAAAGTTTGGTTTGGAGTCCGAGTTTGAAATTTTTGAAGTCTAATAATATTGATAGGTTTTGGATAGGTGTATAGGCACCGCATGGTTGGTGGTAACCGTGTGGTTAGACTGGGTGCCCTTATAGTTTCCCACTTCTTAAAATAAAATGATTTTGTGAGAATAAAATGGGGTAAATATTTAAAACATAATAATAATAATAATATGTATATAATAATAATAATATTATTAAAAGTTTTTAATAATATTATTAACACTAAAATTATTATTAATATAATTATTATAAATTTCTTATTAATATCATCATGGTTTAAAATGAAATAACTAAAAAAATTATTATTATTATTATAATTGTTATTATTATTATAATTATTATTATAATAACTATTTTTAGTATTATAAGAAAAATGAAAAAGTGAAAATCCTAGGGGTGGGGGAATCACCCCCCCTTTTCTTCCATGGTGTGGCCAACCCCCCCCACACACACACCTTGAAAATTATGCTGACCAGCCCACCCACCTGCATTGGCGACTCTGACCTCACCACTCCGCCTTCTCCAGGCAATCATTGTGCTCCAATCGCAACCTTCTTCAGAGAACCCAAACCCTCCCCTTCTCCTATAGTGTACTGTCTCCTTCCCCTAACCCTAACATTGTTTTATCCTTCCCTTATATGGTGATTTAAACCTCTTCTCATCTCATTGAGTCGCACAGAACCACACCCTACCTCCCTTTCATCATCCGCGCACCGCCCCTGCGACCCGTGCACACCCCCTTAGCCACACTACCTTCCCCTCACACTGATCTTCCATCTCAGATGGATTTTCTGGCACTATGCACCTCCGACAGCTCTCCCTTATACTCGTCTAACCTCCCGCAACCCCCACTGTAGGTGCATTCCTCTAAAATCATTTTTTCCTCCAATTGATAGTTTTTTAGTTAGGGTTTTAGGTTGTGGTTGGTCTGATTTTGATGCAATTGATTTGGTACCTTGTTTTTAGGGTTCCTAGGCATTGTTGTAGAATTTTTGTGGCTCCTTGAAGTGTTGTGCTCACATGCATATGTATGTGTATATATAGATATATATACCTTCCTTGCACATTTTCCCTCATAGTGCGGGGAAAATGTATATTGGATTAAGGGTATATATATATATATTTATATGAATGTATGTGCATGCATGTATGGGTGGTATTCTTCAAGAGATTCAAGTGTAGAAGTGTTTTGGCTTGATCTTCTTCTTTTAAGGTATGTGTTACTATGCAATTTTTTACCTTTTGAGGTCTAATATTATTGTGTCTATTTAATTCCCTATTTCATGCAAGTAAAATAAAATGGAATATCCTTGTGATGATTTGCACCTATTTAATTATCTCTTAACCTTGTCATAATTGGTTGTTTTGGTGTAGTTCTTGTTTTAGGTTTTAAATTGGTATGTTTACTTATGATAAGCTTCTTATGAGATGCATTTGTGCCATTTTATGGTTTTAATGTTGGGCAATGGGTCTTGGCCTGGTTGGGTTTTCATTGGGTGAAAATGGTATCTTAAAAAGGGAATTTAGTTTTAAATTGAGGTGTGACCTTAAATGATTTTAAAATGGGGTTTTAAGTTTTATTTCAAATGGAAATTTGAAATGCGTGAGTTGCTTACCTTTTTTTGAAGGCCTGCTTAACATTTGTGATGTGATATTGATTTTCCCTTATTCAACCCTCTTGTTGTATACGATGTATATGTTCATGTGATTGATGCTTATGTTATTGGTATCTTCTTATTTTTATTTTGGGTGCCTTTGATTTATTAAATTATAGAGTGATTCATTTATTAATTAGTTGAAACCCTAGATTATGGTTTGATTTGGGTTTTGTGATTTCTTGTGGTTTAGGGTTGTGAAAATGGTCCCCCAAGACCTATTCTTATAGATTCTGTCAACCACCACCAAAGGTGAGGTGGTTTGGGATCTTTTAGTATCTATAATCTCTTGAGGTAAGTATTATATATCCGTTGATTGGTTATCACACCATCTAATTTAAGGTCCTTAATTGTTTAAAGGTCCCATGGTTAATTTTCTGTAGTGAGTTGGGCTGTTCTGAGTGGTTTTGAGTTTCTGTTATCAAAGGTGACTCGCTTGCGTGTGCATAGGTATGCATGTATGTATATATATATATATATATGTGTGTGTGTGTGGGTTCCCCAATTACATATATAATCATCTTCGATAGTGAATATACATGTATGGGGATATTTGTGCCCATGTATATATTTGAAAATGCATACGTAGGTGAGTGGTGACTAGTATATGCATATAAACATATATGTAAGGATCCCCTTGAACATTTTCATGGGAATGAAGGTGTGTTCATAGATTCTAGGCATCCTTATATGTATTTGAAAGTGCCTATGCCTAATTGGGGAGCAACAACTTCTAGTTAGAAAGTTCCAAGAGTTGAAAGTTCAGTTTGGTTCCACCCTGAGGTAGGTCCCCTATGCTCATGCATTTAATTTGAATTCCATAATTTCTTTATTATTTTAAAAATATGTTTTAAATTTATGCTATATAAACATGCTATGAAATTTGTTTTTGGTTGCTAGAAATGATTTGGATTTTGTTTTGGAAATTGAAATGTATTTCTAACACCCATTGGTCTTAAGTGACTTTTCTTGAAAACATATTTCATAAGTGGTTTTGAATTGGTAATGAATATTTCCAAAGGCGTTTGTCCTTTTAGGCAGTTAGTTATAAAAAGTGTTCCTTGTATGTAATTAAGCTCGTTTGGAACCTTAATAATGGTTTATGAAAAAGAAAAAACAACACTTGAGGCATGCCCCCTTGTTTAAAAAAATGATGTGGGTGTTGAAGGTGTGATTTGTGACTTGTTCCTAATAAAGAGGCTTGTGCATTATTGTGTGACAGAAAAAGGGGGGATGCAATCGAGGATGGAGATTAGCGGTGATAGGTTGGATGTGTTTTTAAGTAATGAAAATGAAAATTACATATATTTTTTCTTGATAAAAACTCACCACCACTTGAAATGGAGCACAATGGGAAGCCTGAGTATCCAGGTGGATAGACTAGGACTAGTACTCTAGTTGATACCGAAGTGGTTCATCCTGGGTTTTTCTAGTAGTACTGATGCTACAACACTAACTAAACATTTGTGATGAATGGAGACCACTAGGTTATGGGTGTGTTCCCTAATAGTGACTCATTCATGAGAATACAGATCATTGTGATTCCTATGACAAGGTTCACTGATGTACGAGGATCCTAGGTCACCAACTAATACTAGATTCTTAGGGATTTCCCATAGTGCTTGTGATGTGTTTTCCATTTTATTCGTTTTATACTTGATGTATTATTTGTGAAAACAATATTTTAATCTAAAATGGTTTCCTTTCATTTTGAAATGTCAATACATGCTTGGAACCTATTTTGAAAATGTAGTGGGAGAGAAATTATTTACTTGAGAAAGAAAACTTGTTACTTGAATTTGAAAAGAATGAAAAATATTATTTTATTGTGTCCTATTTTAAAACTAGCATGTTTTTGGATTTATTATAAAAGGAAAGGGCATAAGGCATTGTTTTATATTGGAAATCCTACTGAACATCTCAGTGCTCATGTCTACTTTACTTTTCAGTTTTAGGTTCCTCTAATTTTGGATCACTCTTGGAGCAAGTGTAGTTCATGTTTCGTGGTGACCCACGAGGTCACTTGAGGTATGTCTCATTGCTTTGTTTATTCCTTTTTCAACTTCTAGTTTGTTGGGTTTATTTCCTTTTAATTTTCCATTTTTTTGGTTTATGAATATTTATCTTTCTTTGTTATGGGCCTAATCGCTCCCAACTGGTTAATTTTGATGCCTAACACTAGTTTTCAGTCTATGGGGAATGGGAATGCCCTATGGACCTTGTCGCAGACCATGTCGAGTGTTGATTGGATGATGAACCAATTTGGTTTTATGAAAAACTGGTATCAAAGGAGGCCCTTCATATTTGGGGTCTCTAGTAGAATGAGATTAGGACTATCAAGACTAGGGAGGTAGGTGCAGGAAGAGTGTCGTGAACTCTTTCTCACACTGATCCTCAAGTCTCCAGGGGTAGTTTGGGATTTTGAGTCTCTTATCTTGGGGTTTTTTGGATTGAGGTATGATAATGGAGGAAAATAGGCTTATTTTGTGGCCTCATGTGGGGTGGTGACCCATGTGGAGTCCAAGTTCCAAGATCAAGGTCCTCTTAGTGTTATGCCTTACTTTGGGCATGGCTCACCACCATGTCGCTGAGTTAGGAATAGGCGCTAGTTCTTCATTTTAATGGGTTGTTTTCGGGTGGGTTTAGTCTCAGTTTCGATGGGTGTATGTATATGTTGGAAATAAATATGGATTTTTTAAATGAAAGTGTTTTGAAAATAGAAAACGGGTTTCTTTGAAATTGTTTTGGAATTCATAAAGTGAGTTCTTAAAGTTAAAATGTTTCTAATTGAGAAATTCGGTATGTGTTTGGATTTGATAAGGAAAAGAGATGTTTAGACCTTGAAATTATTTATGGAGGGTCAAATGTGTGTGGGTATGTATCGAGTGTGTGTAGGGGAACTTTTATATGGATGATGTAAGTGGGACTAGATGAACGCACATGTGACAGTTCATAAGATGCTATATGTGAGTTCTAAAATATAAAATAAATGGTGGTTTTTGGAAATGTAATTATTACTTGTGTTTGTATATGCTTGGATTATGAGCCTGCAGCCCTTGGCTTGGACTATTGCTTTGATTGAGTTTTTTCTTGATGCCAATTTCAGTGGTATTTTCCATGTTGTTCAGAATATACCACCCAAAAAGTCTGCAAAAGTTGTTAATGAGCTATTTCCAGTTTCCAGTTCTTTTCATGTGTTGCCTATTTATCGAGGTAATCGAAGTTCGTTAGAGTCAGTTGTGTGGTTTTTAGAATAAGAGTTGGTATTTTGGTTTTTGAGAACTCCTAGGGTCATTAAGGTTCATGACATCTCAGGTTTGTTTTGGGTGTGTTTAATAGTGGTCGACTCTCATGAAGGTTCCCCATCTGGAAAGGAGTGTATACCGGAGGAACCTGTTTTTAAGGAGTCATCCCCATTGGTTCTAAATTCTAGTTCATCAAACCAATTTCTTGTGTGCCACCAATGTAGTGGGTTTGAGAATTATAAACCTTCTTGTCACATCCCTCTAAAGTCCTGCACTCTATGTGGCCGTTCTGGTCACCAAGGGAAGTACTGTAGTAATCATTTCTTGAAGAGGGAGTTGTGACTGAAGGATGCAAATGCCTGACTGTGAGGTAGGAGATGCTTTAGCCATCAGGTCCCCAACCACAAGTCTCAGGGTGAAGCTTGTGCATAGTCATGAGTTTCCAAGGGTGTGTGGAACCCCAGTCTAGATCATGTTTTCATCTTTGGGATGGAAATATCTAGAGTTTTTTAATTCTATTCTTGTCACCATTGAAAGTTCATTCTTATTCTGGTGGAGTGATGAGTTCATTCTACCACAACCCAAGTGGCCTTATCTTCTCCAAATTTGTCTCTTAAATCATTGGTATTTCTTAAGGGGTGTTGGGCCCGTGAATTTATAGACCCATTCTGGTTTTGGGTTTAGTTTCAGATGGGTTCATTAGGGGGATGTTTGGTTCCGTAGAATTAATGGTAGGTGTTTTGGGGCCCTTTCTTAGTTATGACGCCTCTCTGTGGGTTTTTATCTAGTGTATTTTGGTCTTGTAGGGGTTTTCTCCATCCTAGTGTCCTAGTGTGAAGATTTTCCCCATAATGGTTTAAATCCTAGCAGTGGATTTTTTCTCTTAGCATTGAGAAAGTGTGTTTAGTTTAGGCTAGGAATTCTCTAGTCTCCGATTGTGGTGAGGATTTTTATTTGGTCAGTGTGGGAGTTGTTGAGTTAATTTATCATCCTTAGATTTTTGGGTTTCTTTTTAGCAAGATTTCCATTTAAATATCTAGTGTTTTGTTCGGTCCATATGGGGAAATGGAATGAGTTGAGTTTGGGGGTTCCCTTATTCCCCCCTAAGGGTGGTGTGTCCAGGTTTCAAGGTTTCCATGTTAGTGGAATTCTTGTAGTGAGGATAACGCTCTCATGTTATCCCCTCATTATTCTGCTATTGTTTCTTCTATAATTGGTTGAGTGTGACATGTGTTGGTAATGGTCACCTGAGCCCCTCTATTTCCTTTTGTTTTGTCTGTGTATGGGATCGAGTTATGTTAACAGTTGGCTTGGTGAATTTATAGGGAAAGAAAGTGTCTATGGTGGGGAGAATTGTCACACACTGACTTTAGATGCTCTATTATTTTATTCTTCTCACGGTGTCACTTTTTTTAGACCAATTTTAGTTTGGTGTCCTAGTTTGAAATTTTTTAAGTCTAATAATATTGATGGGTTTCAGACCAGTGCGCAAGCACCACACGGTTGACAGTAATCATGCAGGCAGACGAGGTTCCCATGTGGTTTCCCACTTCTTAAAATAATAAGATTTTATGAGAATAAAATGAGGTAAATATTTAAAACATGATAATAATAATATTATTATGTAGATAATAATAATAATATTATTAAAAGTTGTTAATAATATTATTAATAATAAAATTGTTATTAATATAATTATTATTAATTTTTTATTAATATCATCATAGTTTAAAATAAAATTAATAAAAAATTATTATTATTATTATTATTATTATTATAATTGTTGTTAATGTTATACTTATTATTGTAATTTTTTTTATTATTATAATTAAAATAAAAAAAGTGAAAACCCTAATGGGGTCATTGCCCCTCACCTTTCTTCCACGGTGCGGCCAAACCCATCCCCAACCATGAGAACTATGCTGGACAACCCACCCACCTACGCCGATGGCTCCTACCTCACTGCTATGCCTTCTCCAGGTGATCATTTTTCTTTGGCCCCAGCATTCTCTGGCGAACCCAAACCCTCCCCTTATCCTGTAGCGCGTTGCCTCCTTCCTCTAACCCTAGCATCATTTTTTTCCTTCCAATGGTCGGTGATAAACCCCTCTCTCATCCATATGAGCCGAAAATCACCACCCCTACCCCCCCTGCATCATCCGTGTGCCGCCCTATGACCCTCACACACCCCCTTAGTCGCACAACCCTCCCCTCACACTAATTTTCCCTCTTGGCCATATTTTCCAGTGAGGCGCACCTCTGGAAGCCCTCCCTTATGTTAGGATATCCTCCCACAACCCTTGTCGTAGTTTTATTCCTCTAAGATTGTTTTTTATTCTAATTGGTAGATTTTCAGTTAGGGTTTTAGGTTGTGGTTGGTCTTATTTTGATGTAATTGATTCAGTACCTTGTTTTTAGGGTCCATAGGCGTTGTTGTAGAATATTGGTGGCTCCTTGAAGTGTTGAACTCACATATAAAGGTATCTATATATATAGATATATATACCTTCCTTGCACATTTTCCCTCATAGTGTGGGGAAAATGTATATTGAATTAAGGATATATATAGGAATGTATGTGTGTGCATGCATGGGCGGTCTTCATTAAGAGATTCAAGTAACAAAGTGTTTTGGATTGCTCCTCTTCTCTTGAGGTAGGTGTTACTATGAAATTTTTTTACATTAGAGTTTTAATATGCTTGTGCCCTTTTAATTCCCTATTTCATGCAAGTAAAATTATATGGAATAGCCTTGTAATGATTTTTACCTATTTAATTATCTCTTAACATTAGAATAATTGGTTTTTTTGGTGTAGTTCTTGTTTTATGTTTTAAATTGGTATGTTTACTTGTGCTAATATTCTTATGAGATTAATTTTCGCCTTTTATGGTTTTAAATTTAGGCAATGGGTCTTGGCCCTATTGGGTTTTCATTGGGTGAAAATTGTATCTTAAAAAGGGATTTTGGTTTTAAATTGAGGTGCAACCTCAAATGATTTCAAAATGGGGTTTTTAGTGTTATTTCAAATGGTGGTTTGAAATGTGTAAGTTGATTACATTTTCGTGAAGTCCCAGTTGACATTTGTGATGTGATATTGATTCTCCCTTACTGAACCCTCTTGTTGTATATAAGGTTTATGTTCATGTGATTGGTTCTTGTGTTATTGTCCTCTTCCTAGTTCTCTTTTGGGTTCCTTTGATTTATTAAATGATAGATTGATTTATTAATTATTTAATTGAAACCCTAGATTAGGTTTTGATTGGGTTTTTGTGATTTCTTGTGGTTTAGGGTTTTGAAAATAGTCCCCTAGGACCTATTCTTGTGGATTTTGTAAACCATCACCAAATGAGAGGTGGTTCGAGATGTTTCAGTTGTCGTTACCACTTGAGGAAAGTATTATATATCCTCTACTTGGTTGTCACACCATATAATTTAGGGTCCGTAAAATGTTTAAAGGTTTCTGGTTAAATTTTTGTAGTGCGTTGGATTATTCTGAGTGGTTTTGAGTTGCCGTTATCAAAGGAAACTACCCTGCATTTTCATAGGTTAGTGTGTATATATATATATGGGTTCCCCTGTTACATGTATAATCATCCATAGTAGTGAATATACATGTATGGGGCCAGGTGTTCCCATGTATATATATGAAAATGCATACGTTGGTGTGTGGAGACTAGTATATGCATATAATCACATGTTTAAGGATCCCCTTGCATGTGTTCATGGACATAAAGGTGTGTGCATAGGGGCTAGGTGTCCTTATATGTATGTGAAAGTGAATATGCATAGTGGGGAGAAACAAATTCTAGTTAGAAAGTGCCAAGAGCTAAAAGTTTGGTTTGGTTCCACCCCGAGGTAGGTCCTCTATGCCTATGCCTTTAAGTTGAATTCCATAATTTCTTTCTTGTTTTGAAAATATGTTTTATATTTATGCAATATACACAATCTATGAAATCTAGTTGTGATTTTTAGAAATTATTATGCCTTTTTTTTTGGAAATTGAAATTTATATATAATTCCCATTATTCTTAAGTGACTTTTCTTGGAAAGTGTTTTCCTAAGTTATTTTGAATTGGTATTGAATATTTCCAAAGGAATTTGACCTTTCAGCCAATTAGGTATAAAAAGTGTTCCTTGTATGTAATTAACCCCATTTGCAACTTTAATAATGGTTTATGAAAAAGAAAAAAACCTCTCTTAAGACATTTCCCTTTGTTTTAAAAAAATGATGTGTATGTTGAATGTGTGATTTGTGATATTTTCATAGTAAAGAGTCTTGTGAATTATTTTGTGATGGAAAAGGGGGGGTTGTGCTCAAGGATAGAGATCAATGGTGAGAGGTTGGATGTGTTTTTATATAAAGAAAATGATAAGTAAATATATATTTTCTTGATAAAAACTCACCCCACTTGAAATAGAGCACAATGGGAAACCTGGGTATCTAGGTGGGTGGACTAGAAATAGTACACTAGATGATACAGAAGTGGTTCATCCCAGTTTTGTCTAGAAGGATTGACACTACAACACTAACTAAACATTTTTGATGATTGGAGACAACTAGGTTATGGGTGTGTTCCCTAGTAGTGGCTCATGCATGGGAACATAGATCATTATGGTTCCTATTCCACACTTCATTGTGGTACGAGGATCCTTGTTCCCCAACTAACATAATCTTCTTAGGGATTTCCCATGGTTCTTATGATGCGATTTCCATTTCTGTCTTTTCATACATAATGTATTATTTGTGAAAAACATATTTTAATCTAAATTGGTTTCCTTTCATTTTGAAATGTTAATGCATGATTGGAACCTATTTTGAAAATGTAGTGGGAGATTAATTCTTTACTTGAAAATGAAAACTTGTTACTTGAATTTGAAAATAATTAAAATAATTATTTTATTATGTCCTATTTTCAAACTAGTATGATTTGGATTTCTTATAAAAGGAAAGGTCATAAGACATTATTGTATCTTGGAATTTATACTGAGAATATTAGTTCTCATGCCTAATTTAATTTTCAGTTTTAGGTTCCTCTAGTTTTGGATCACTCTTGGAGTGAGTGTAGTTTATGTTCTCTGGTGACCCATGAGGTCACTTGAGGTATGTCTCGTTGCTTTGTTTATTCCTTTTTCTACTACCAATTTGATTGGTTTATTTTCTTTTACTTATTTTTTTGTTCAGTTTATGATTATTTATTTTTCTTTTTTTATGGTCCAAATAATTCCCAACTAGTTTATTTTGATGCCCAACAGTATTTTCCAGCCCATGGGGATCGATAACACCCCTCGGGCCTTGTCGCAGATCGGGTCGGGCGTTGATTGGATGAGGACCTGATTTGGTTCATGGAAGTGTTTATTCTTGTGACTAAATACAGTAACTTGTCGATGTGATTTCTAACTTATGGTTCTTACCTCATCCCTACATCAACAATGACTAAAAATTCATATATTTAACTTTTATCACAAATTATTGTATTTTACTATTCATAAAAATATTCAAGTATTTTAGAAAAATCTAAATGATTAAACCTCACCATTTTTTGACGTGTAGAATTAAAAATTGAACTCCATTTTATATAAATATTTTTTTTAAATATGATAAATTTAATTTTAAATTAAAAACCTCATTTACTTGAAAAATACAGATTTTAAATTTATAACTGATTTTATAACACTCTGAAAAATTAACTAAGGTATCATAAAATTATCCTAAAATAATATGCTGATAAAATATTTATTTATGAATATAATTTATAAAAATTAAATTTTTAAATAATTTTATTAATTATAAAATTGTAATTAAATATTTATGACTCACAATAATACTAAAACTTAAATATTAATTTTTAAAATATTAATTTACTTGTACACTGATATAATTATATCATACTTTCATTTATAATATTCCTAAATTTTATTTATACTTTCATGGGTGAGGATACTATTCATTTAACCAATTTACTATTCATAAGGGTAATATTACAATTCATAAGGGTAACAATACTATTTAAAAGGGTCAAGTTACTATTCACAAAAACATTAATTTGATCCTACAAGACTCTAAATATTTTAATGATAACAATAGTGTATGTCTATTTTTTGAAATTCAAATCACAGAAGTATAAAATTTATGTTTAATGGCTAGGTTATAACTATCTTTTTAAAATAATTTTAATAACAAAGTGTTGTTTCATAGAGACTTAGTGTTATGTGCATTATATTCTATATTAAATTTATTTGTAAATCCATGGGGTGTTACATTTATATTTATATAATAATAATCATGCAATAAATAACATATATATTCACTAATCATATTTCTATGACCAATATTGAAAGGTGATGATAGAAAACTAAACATATCATTTATGAAGGACTAAATTCACACACATGAATGAGAAAAAGTTTTATTTTTTCAATTGAGTGGGGGGGGGGAATAAATAATGGTTATACCATAAATATAAAAAAATTATATATTATTTATACTTTTTTAATTATTTACATATGGTTATAATGAGTTTAGAGGTGGGTGGATTACAAGTATAAATAAAGAATGTTAAAAAGGTAAGTAATACCAACATTGATAATTCATATATTCCCTTAAAGTATCCATTGGAAGAGGACTTGGGGAACTATGTTGAGACCAAAGGATTCTGAATATGTAAAGGGTATCTTTAATAAGTAAATTGGGTAGAGTTTTAAAGGAATTTTAAAATAGGGGTGTGGCTTGGAAAGGGTGTAAGTGAACTCCTTTTATAAGAGAAAAGGATGGATAAATATTTGGAAAAGAATGTTAGGTAAGGGGAAAGAATGGAATTTCATATATTTAGATGATTTATGTGGGAAAATGTTGGTAAGACAAGCATGTATGAATTTCCAACCAAATAAAGGTACTATAGAAGTTCTAAGTGTTAAATTTATTTGAAAAAATAATATCCAAATTAGATTACAAATTATAACACATATTAATATTGATTAAAATTTAACCATGATAATTATTTGATCACTAAAAATATAAGATGATCCTCAATAAAAAATTTTGACATGATGAAACTGAATTTTGACTCTATTTAATCTAATTAAATATCTAAATATAAGAAAATTGACATTTATATTAAATCATATAATGTGTAGAAAAATAGATTTTGTAGAAAAAGTATTTTTAATCACTAATTGTTATTAATAATATTTAAAATTGATATCCAAGTAAATGGGTGTTAATTTATTTGTATTTAATCTTAAACATCATATTAAATTATTTATTTTAAAATAGAAAAATTTAATTTAAAATCACAATATTTAGAATATGTATCATTCCTTAAAAGATAAATATTTTACCATTGTAACTTGTATTTGTCTTGGAAACTTAATTTTATACCTAAAAATTGAATTGGACTTAATATATAATATTTACATGTTTATTTAAAATATAAAAATAATTTTATGAAATAAATTTTTAGAATGTTTAAAAAGTTTATTTCAATATTTCCACATAAATTTTTTTCTAGAAAAAGTTCATTTTTAAGTTTAAAATTTATATGCTATATAAATTTATTAATATAGTTCACTTTCATGACATAAATTTGTTTATTATAAAAAAATAATATTTATATAACTTCCAATTCAATCCGAAATTATATTACACACAAAATACCTAAGCCAACATCAAATAAGTGAGAAATCTTCTCATAGTAGAAGAAGATTGATGATGTGGGAATAAATTAAGAAACCATAGAACAATGAACCTAAAAATTAATCATAGAATTTAATTCTAACATAATACAATTATAAACTCTTTTGGATGTATTGAAAAAGATTAATGATGTGTGAATAACATTAAAAATCATATCTAGAAAAACTTCCAAACTTCATTGAAAACATTGGATGTGAAACCAATGGAAAAATCAGTGATATGACTACCAACTTAAGGATGGTTAATAATGGGTAGAT
The DNA here is from genome assembly GCA_963277665.1 of Viscum album. Classification (NCBI taxonomy): domain Eukaryota; kingdom Viridiplantae; phylum Streptophyta; class Magnoliopsida; order Santalales; family Viscaceae; genus Viscum; species Viscum album. The sequence continues at coordinate 1,897,214,488 of OY728119.1, forward strand.
ATATATAAAGAAACAGAAGGGGGAAATATTCATTAATGTTTTTGGAGGTGTACCAAACACATAGAGAAACTATGTGAGTACTGAATCCAAAATAAGACAGTGAAGGGATCAATAAATATGGAGAGACTGTAGCAGGACTGGAAAGAGATATGCATCAAATAACTAATGATGATGGGGGAAAATCATAGAGAATTAATGGACCTAAAGAAGATAGTGGAAAATTTTAATTTTCAAGGGAATAAATTAACTTAAACCAAAATTTTTCAAGAGGAAAAAATGGCCTTCATAGAATAATTAAAAGCCATGAAAAACTATGATTTTGTTTTTAAAAAAAATTAAAATTTAATAAGAATTAATGATTTTACATAATACTTATATAATATTTTCAAATAATAATTTTTTTTTTGAAAATTAACAAATATATGAATTTTATAAGACTCTTATGGATTCTCCTAAGAGTTTTTTTTGAGTTACAAAAAGGGAAATTTGGAAAACTAATTCTATATAAGACTTTGTTTGAGAAAATATAATATTTTTTCATAAGATTCTATCAATTTGTAAAAATTAGAGAAGTTTAATTTTTTTAATTTAAAGCTATGGAAGATAAACCAAACAATGTTGTGTTCTAATGAGTTTCAAATATCATGGGCTTGTAATTAAACCATGATTCAATATGAGTATTAGGGATAATTTTTAATGATGATTTTTATGCATCATTAATAATAATTCCATGCTGTGATTATTCTAACTAAAAGGAAAGTGAGGCTTTACTCATTCCACAAATTGAGGTGTTTCACCATGAAGTTATGTACATGTGAACAATAATTATAGCATTGGTAGAATAAATACCTATGGTTTTTATAAGGTTTCAAAAAGAATAATCTTCAGTATCATGAAGATTTAATATCATATTAAATAAAATATTTGGCTTGGATTGAAGGATAATTAAAGAGGTGATTTCCTTACTTTTTTTCAAGTATCACTTCAATATTGAAATATAAAAATATATTCATTTTACATGGAGTATAAAATATGTGATAATAAAATAGAAAATATCATTGTTAATTATTGTTGAAATTTCAATAGGATAACTCTGAAAGTCCTTTTAGGAATAGTGAAATAATCCTGTTTTATGACAAAGATGAAGATGAAGAAGATTAATATTTATTTATCTCATTTAAATGCTTGATATTACATCGGTGGTAATTATTCAAAAGGAACAATTATGTTTTATTAGTTCTGAATTATAATCAGTTGAATCTAGCCTTTTTAATAAGTTCAAGGTCACTCCCTTACCAATATATAATTTCTAATAATAAGAGAATATTATTTTGTACATAGGATAAAAACCACATCACACTAGGGATGTATTCATCCTTTTAGGAGCCAAGCCTCTTTAATAAAAATATTTTATTTATTTTAATTCCTACACTATTGTTATTATTGAGATAATAATGTTGAATAAGCATGATAATGATTAGGATTGAAAAAAATTATAACAATTGATCCAACCCCACCCCCTTAGTTTTTATCACCCTGAAAGTGATTATTATGATTGGTATTAGAGTAGGTTCACTCTTTATTATCTATTTCAATGTTTATCATGGATCCTCACAAATCTATCAATAGAAAATGAATTCCTATATTTGATGGAAAATGTTTTTATATTGTGCAAGATATAATGGTACATTGCCTTCTCTCTATGGGGATTTATGTTCTAGATTCTTTCTATTATGGGTTTACTATGTTTATTGAGACTTTATCATGTTATCTTGTTAAGATTAAAAATACTAAATGTAATTTAAAGAAAATAAATCTTTTATTGACTTCTTTATCTAAAAAAGAACATATAAAATTCATGATCTTCAAGATAAAAAACATTATTTGAAAAAAAATCATAGTATACATATAGGGAAAAAATGTGAAGGAATATCAATTTCATATCAATAAATAGTAGTTCGAAGAAATTATAATTCAATAATATAATTTAATTGATTAATTGTTTACCAATATGAACCTAATTTTCAGTATTGTTAGAGGGTTTAGATAAATTATTGAAGATTCTACTGTGGTGAGGAAGCATAAGAGAATTTCCCAAGATATGTTTGATTCCAAGAACATTGAACTTGAAGATAAATATATTAATTATTTCACCATTTTTGAACTCTAAAACACTCCCATCATTTATGTGATGAGAATAGGAGAAGAACCAAAAATAAAGAGAAATAAAGGAAATGAAACTTTTCTTAAGAAGTTAACAGTTTCAAGAAGGAAGACAATGAATGTTTCTTAAATGAAGAAGATGGTATGAAATATTATGATAAGTCTTTATAACTATTTTTAGTAATTTCACATGTGGAAATGTAAGTATAATTGAAATCTTCAATTTAAAATATTTCCTAATAATAAAGTAATCTATTTATCTACCAACTAACCCTTGAGAATCAAAAGTTAAATTGATGATAAAGAATAATCTAGGAAGGTCACCTATAAGAGAGTTTCTATGATGAAAAATAAGAAAAGTGGAAACAAGAAAATTACACCAAATTTTTTATAAGAAATTTTATTTCAGTTTAAGTAGGTGTGTAGGATAGCAAAGATTTTTTTAATGTTAAGGAATCTCCTAAATAATATTCTCAAGAATTTTTCATATAATAATAAGAAGATGAATAAGTTTACTCATTAAAAAATGGATCAAAAATTAATAGTGGGTATGGTTTAGAATAAATAGAAACAATCATGGAATATACTATAATGATGGAGATTAAATTGTTCTTGAAGGAGATTATATGATTTAAAGAATAAAATATTCATTATAAAAAATCTTAAATGAAAACAATAAAGTTTATAAATAGGGTCTGATCAAGGAAATTGAAATGTTAAAGATTAATAATATAGATAAATAAAAAATAATTTATGATATGACCTCTAAAATTATTCATAGAGATAAGTAATTTGATAGATTAAAAATTAAGATTGGTGAAATAGAGAAACACAAATAGAATATATAATTGAATTTAATAAGGTTGATAATAGAATTAAAGAGTGTTCCAAAAATAAATCACTAAATAACTCTAGAATACATAATATAGGACTTTAGGAGGATAAATCTACTTAATCACCTTCTAAAAATAAATACACTCATATAAAAGATTCAATATTCAAAAAACAATATTGGTGAAGTAAAATGTTAAAATAAAAGAAAAAATCTAATCAAATTCAGAAAGAGAAAAATTTAGTAAATGAGCCTATAAAATTCAAAAAAATTCATGAAATAATCCCACAAAAGTGTTTGGTTAGATCAAATAAATTTAAGAAAACAATATGTCCAAATAATAAACCATTGAAAAAAACTTTGATCAAAATAGAAGGTTTTAGGGTAATTTTTTGTTTTTTGGTGTGTGTACACAAATCATAAAACTCATGGTAAAATATTTCTCTATTAGTATTGATAATATAGAAATAATCTATTGAATGGTAGAAATAAAAAATGATAACTTTCCAAAAGCTTCAATAGCCTATGAAGAAAGTTTATGTGAAGAAATATTTTGGGAGTTTTCAAGAGGTGTGCTGGAGGTGCAATGAAGAAGGAAAAATCTTAGATGAATGTGTTACATTTACCCCATTGTAGTTAAATATTTGATATAAATTTGTAAATTTTCATAATTAATATTAGATCCAGAAATAGGTAAATGTGGTCATCGTTGTATTTAAGGTATGAAAATTTGAAAACCATTCTATAATGGATAGTGGTTGTTATTCTCATATGATGTATGATTTAAGAAATATAAAATATGTTGAATGATATGAAGAAGGATCAATTACCTTTAAAAATGACAGATCACTAAATTTAAAAGGATTTGGAACAACTAATATTGAGAAAACCATATTATTCCTGAAAATATCTTATTTTTTGATGGACTAAAACATAATATATTGAGTGTATCACAAATTTTTGGTGCTAGAAATAAAGTTATATTTAGAAAGAATTGTTTTTTAGTCAAGATATTTATTGATGTAGAAATTATAACCAAAGGGGTTTAAACTATAGGTAACTTATTTCATGTTAGTGAAGCTAGGATATATTACTACTTGAGCCTACAAGCATAAAATAATTTATGGAATAAAATACTCAATCACCTTGGATAAAATAAAAACAATAGATTAATTGGAGAAGATTCTATGATAAATATCCATGTTCCTAAAGAAGATACAATAAATATTTATAAAACATTTTAGAAATGAATATTTGGAAAACAAAGGTCATAAGGGAAGTTATATTAAACATACAAGACTATTTGAGATTATCCACTCTGATATTTGTAGACCTATGAAATGGAATTCAATAATCAGAGAAAAGTACTTTTTCACTTTCATTTATCAAATCAAAATAATTGAATGCATCATGTTCATGCATCACAAATCTCAATCCTTGTATAGGTTCAAAATTTATAAAATAAATATAGAGAAACAATAAGGTTTATCTTCGAAGATATTTAGGTCTAAAAATGGTACTAAGTATTCCAACTAAACTTTCTATGAGTATCTTTATAAACATAGAATTGGGAATTACTTCAATGCTCCATATACCCATAAGTATTATGGTGTGGATTAAAAGTGGAATAAAATTATTATGAATATGGATAAGACTATTCTTATAGAGCATTACACCTTAAAATATTTCTGTCTATAGTCTATTACTACTACTAGAATCATTCATAATAGATTTAATTTTAGACTAAAATCATACAAGACTTATTATAAAATTTGGTCTAAAAATTATCAAGTATATAACACTTTAGGGTGTTTGGGATCCCATGTTTGATCAAGTTAAATAAAAAAATGGATGAAAGTTTAATGAAAAGGTAGAATATGAAACATTCCTTGTTTATATACCAAATGGAAACTCTTAGAGGTGATACAACAACAAATTATAGAGTATTTTAAATAATGATAATGTGTGTTAGTATTAAAGGGTATTAGGTAAGAGATACCCTGGGGTGAATCAGGGTATGAATTATTTTTTAAATTATCACTTTACCTGCATATTTCCATGACCTTAATGGATCTTGACCACTTAATTTGTAAGGTTAAATACTTATTATCTATTTTTTATGTGGACCGAATCACTGATTTACTTAACCAACCCTTTAAAATTTTTATCATTGGTTGGTTAAACCAATATCACCAAGTTGTGATGTGTATAATATAGAAAATAAATCAAACAAGATACATGTATGTTACTTAATTAAACACTTTGTGCTAATTCAAGGACCATTCATGGAAATATTCCTATACACTCGAAACACTATTGGGTTTAGGCTAGGTCACACTTTCCCTGGGTCACACCCCTTATAGTGGTTTAGTGTAGATACATTACATTCCAAGGGTCAAACCCTAAAACATACTCTCTTTGACTCACTAATCTTAGAATGGAATATAATTTGGCTTGTAGAACAGAAATAATATCACTTTATTATTATAGATGCAATATATATAGATTGATTAGTTTTCTTGATCATCACTTGTTCCCCTAAATGCCTATTTTGAAAATCACTATGTGTAGTACCCTTGGTTTATTGTATGTAACACTAACTTGATGCTTTTTATGGTTATAAATTTTAAGGGTGTTGGATGGGAGAGTTGGGAGAACTTTGGAAGTAGTTTCAAAGAAAAATGGAAGTCACACGGGTGGCTCACGGTTTGCCTAAACCGTGCGGCCAAACCGCCCATAATGGTCCTCATGAGGTAGTGTCTCCAGCACGGTTGGAGCACAGTTAGGGAGACTATGTGAATAATCCATGTGAGGGTCTTCTTAGGCAGTATATAATGCACAGTTAGCACATGGTTTGTCTAACCGTGCAAACTAACTATGTGTATGGTTTATGTGAGATCCTAAAAAAGTGGATCTCACACATTTTTGCCTCTAAGTGGAACGTTTTTGCTTCTAAGAGGCCATAACTCAGGATTTATCTTCTTTGAAGGTAGGATAACCTCCCATAAGAATTTTAGAGGCGATATGAAGACTTCCATTGGTGAATCGAAGCCGGATTCTTGAGGTATGTGATCGTTCTTCTTCATTCTTGATCGTTTTCTAAGATCTATTCAAATATACTTCTCCTATTCTCTTGGTTTCTTATATCTACACCCTTTATGGGTAGATCTAGGTGTGTGGAGGCTAAATATGATGATTTTTGGTCTTTATCTTTCTTGGAAAAGATATCTATGGTAGGTTCTTGGAGAATCAACCTAATTTTCTTGTGTGTTCTTTGTTCGTTGTGGTTTTCATCAAAACCTTTTAGGTATGAGGATTCTTTCTTGAATACACTTATTATAAATGATTGGAAGGCTTTGAAATTTAATGTGTGGTTTTTAATTTATTTTGTTTTGGTAGTTGAACAATTTTTGAAAACCTTTTTAAGTGATGGTTGTGAAATCTGGAAAATTGGGTGTTTGAGTAAAGTTCTTTTGCTCTTGGTTTTTAAAATGTGGATTTTAAAAAGGGGGATTTTTATGGATTGTTTTCACATGAATTTTATTGGATGTTTTCAATAAAATTTAAGGTTTTATTGAAATTAAAATTTTCTTTGAAATTGGTTGTTCTTTGATTTTCAATAAAAGATCAGTTTTATTGAAGTAGTTTGTTTGGAAATGGAATGATTTGGCATAAATGGTGTTGGTGTGAGTTCATGCTTAACGAGCCCTTAATATGGAACGAGTACAATTGGTTTTAACCTATCATTAGTTATTTTTATAGAAAAATAACTTGCTAGAAATTTTTTTCATTCAGTTTTTTTTTCACTTGGTTGTAAATGGTTTTTGGAACTTCTTTATATTTGGTTATAAACTATTTTGGAAAATTGTTTTATATAAATAGTTTTGTATAAATGTGTCTAAATGTTTTATTCCAGTGGAATGAGTAGGGAATTCATTGGGAAAAACCTAATGAGTTTTATACTCACCCCTTATTTATAACTTTCGTCCTTTTCCATATGCTATCTTCTAGGACAGGGGAAAAGGTAACATTTCCCACATTTTTAGCACTACCTCATGATGTTTAGACTATTTTGTGATTTTGGATCTTGGAGACTATGGAGCATATAGTCTTGCGGTCTTTTGAGATTCATGAGTTTTTTATCTACATTGTACTTTGATACTTGGTTGGTCTTCTGCTATTTCACACTTTGATGTGGTTTTGAGATATATGAACTAGTTTAGTGGTTTCCCTTTTTGTACATGCATCCTTTAGTGAATGGCTTGGTTATTTTTGGTTGTTTTATTGGTTTTCTTTTCTTAAAGGGTAAATCATCCCCCAATTTTATGTGAAACCCTTCAACATTTATTTCTAGCCTTTGGGGTCTTGGGGATGTCGCTTAAGGTCAAGTAATGACTCTTTGTGCTCTCAATCCAATGAGAATGAGTGGGTCATAAAAAATGGTATTAGTATGGTCCTTAATTTGTGGTAAAAATGTTATCACCTTGTTCGGTTCTAGCCTAACCAGTGGTCATCAGTGTTCTTGGTCTTGGAGTCGAATTCCTTTTTGTCTATCCTTTGGGATGAAATCTTAGACATGATTTGGATTGTTATAACTTGAAATGTATATAATAAAAGGAAATAACTAACCCTTTTATGCTGAACTTCATGTTACCAGGGAGTTGGGTACATAAGTGTTTTAGAGACACTTTTAGGATCTTGGAATCTCATTGTCATGGGTTTAACCAATGAGATGAGCATAACATGCATTGTAGAAAAATGACATCACACTAGGATTTCATATTTAATTTGGAGTAATGATTTATGATTTTATGTAAAGGTGTAATTTTTTTTAAAAAAATGAAGAATTTATTTTCAAGTGAATGATTTTGAAAATAGGATATTTGGAATATTTAGAAAAGGGTTTAATTTTCAAAAATCATGTTGAAAGTTTTAAAAAATGGGTGAACATGGAAAAGGTTATTTTTGGAAAACAATTTTGTGATTGTTGATGTGATAGAATTTTAAATTATAATCAATCAGCTACTAGACAGAGAGATTGAAGGGTCTGTTGTTGGTTTAGAAAATGGAACCTTGTAGGCATCGTTAGAACCAACTGGAAGAAGTTATGGATAATGTGGTTGCACCTAAACCATGAGTGAACCAAGAGTTAGTTTAGAGTATTTTCCAATATTTTCAAGCTATGGATATGAGGAACCGGAGGAATAAGCCAAGGAATGTGGATCATACCATCCAGTTCATGATGCAGAATCCACCTAACTTCCGTGGTGATGTTGAGCCTGAAAAGGCGGAGGTGTGGCTGAGTAGGATGAATCATATCTTCGACTTCATTGGCACACTAGTAGAGCTAAATGTAAATCTAGTGATGTATATGCTTGAATATCTTTCATTCTAGTGGTGGGATTTAGCGGTGTAGGCTAAATTGGATGAAGGTCTTACATGGGAGGATTTTGAGGAATTATTCAACAAACAATTCTATCATCACACGTTCAAGATCCAAAAAATGATAGATTTATTCATCCTTAAGAAAGAGAGTCTCTATCGAATATAGTATGCATCTAAATTCATGAATTTATTTTGTTTTGAACCAGAAGTTGCTGTGAGTATGTCCTTAAAGACACACATTTTCAAATTAGGGCTATAATAGAAGATTCGATCGAAGATTACAGTGCTCTGTATCACAGATTATACAGAGATGGTGAACAGAGCGACTGTGACTGAACATGATATCTCAGGATATATGGGAGAAGGTATGATGATACCTATAGAAAATAGTGGGAACTCTACCATACAGAACAAGCAGAAAAGGGAAACCTATTTCCAAGGTGGAAGTGGAAATCATAATCAGACAGCTGGATCAGTGAACCTTCCTCCACAACCCTAGAGTAAAGCAGGTTGTTTTCAATGTGGTTTGCTTCACCATGTAAAGTGAGAGTGTATGGAAAATCCTTGAGCATGTCTTAATTGCAAAAATATGTGACATTTTTAGTGCTATTGTCACAGTGCTAAAGTTCAGGTGCTCGAGACACTTCTCAAGTGTCACAAGAATCATATGCTTCAACAGGGTGAGGATAGCAGAACTAGGCTCATCAGTAGAGTAAAGATAGCCATGGGGATTCTAGAAACACCATGACTCCTCAACTAGGGAAATATCAGCAAAGAAACAAGGAGAACAGTGCAGTGACAAAGAAATTGTATGGAGCTAATCAGATGATTATCAATGATCAAGATGGACTATCTACGGTGAGAGGTACAATTCTATTGATTTCTACCCTTGTTCAAGTGATGTTTGATACTGGTGCATATCATTATTTCATTTCTTCTCATGCTTTTGATTTGTTAATTTTTAAGTTGGAAATGATTCCTTCTATTTTAACACTGCAAAATTCTCTCGGTGAAAGATAATGTGAAGGCTTTGTGTGTAGAGCATATTTTATAACTGTTGATAGAGCTGAGATGAAAAGGGACTTCTTGGTGTTGGATTTGAATGTCTATGACTTAATCCTGGGTATGGATTGGTTGAAAACGTGCAAGGATCACATCGACTATTATATGAGAAAAATTAGTTTCATGACTGAGTATGGCATCGAACATCTCTTCAAAAGTGAGAGGATGGTAAAGAAAGGTGAAAAGAGCTTGTTGGCACTGGTGGTGGGAACAATCTCTTACCAGTTAGCAATGATGACATTGGAATAAATGGAGGAGATTGAGGAAAATAGTTTTCCAGTAATTTTTGATCAATTTCCAGATGTATTTCTTAAGAACTTCTCAGGATTACCACCTATAAGGGAAGTGGATTTTACGATTGATCTTCTTCCTGGGACCAGTCCTATTTCCCTTTTTTCTTATAGGATGGCACCAAGAGAGTTATGGGAATTGAAAGTGCATTTGGAGGAGCTGGAAAGAAAGGGTTTCATTCAGCCAAGTATGTATCCATGGAAAGCACTAGTCTTGTTCGTGAAGACATAAGATAGAACTCTTCAGCTATTCATTGATTATCATAAGCTTAACCAAGTTAAAATAAAGAACAAATATCCACTTTCACGCATTGATGATCTATTCAATCAATTAAGGGGACCTTAGTAGTTCTCCAAGATTGAATTACGACTATTATATCATCAAATGCGAGTTTAGAAGGACGATATTCCTAAGATAGTTTGTAGAAGTAGATATGGCAACTATGAATATGTAGTCATGCCTTTTGGTCCAACAAATGCACCAGCAGTATTCATGGATTTGATAAATCAGATATTTTAGCAATATATGGATTATTTTATTATGGAGTTTGTGGACGACATCTTGGTATATTCAAATACAAGGGTTGACCATGAGGAACACCTGGAAATAGTGTTAAAAATATTAAGAGATCACTGTTTGTATGAAAAATTATCAAAGTGTGATTTTTTGGATACAAGAAGTATGTTTCCTTAGTCATTTCATTTCTGAGAAAGGCATTTTCTCTGATCCTGAAAAGATAAAAGCTGTTATCTAATGGAATCCACTAAATAATATCTCTAAGATAATGAGTTTTTTTTGTCTAGCTTGTTACTATCGATGCTTTGTGCATGATTTCTCACAACTATATTTTCCAATGATAGCTCTGACAATGAAGAATTCTCCATTCCAATGGAAATAAGAATTCTAAAAGTCTTTCCTGGAGTTGAAAGTTCAGCTTACAAGGGCACCTATCTTGAATTTTCCAGAATTAGGATAGGGGTATGTCGTGTATTTTTATGCTTCAGGATCAGGGTTGGGTTGTGTTCTCATGCAAGGAGACCATGATGTTGCTTATGATTCAAGTCAGTTAAGACTATATGAGAGTAATTACCCAACACATGAATTGGAGTTAGCTATGGTCGTCCATGCTTTGAAAACATGGAGACACTATCTATTTGGTGAGAAATTCACTGTGTTCACAGACCACAAAATCTTGAAACACATTTTCTCATAGTGATATTTGAATTTTAGGGAAAGGATATGAATAGAGTGTCTCTAGATATCTGAATTTGACTTGATGTATACATTAGGAAAATGGAATTTGGTGGCGGATTCATTGAGTAGAAATCCATATGATCAGTTGGTAAAAAAAGCTTAAGATGAATGGAAGTTGATGTCATTCCTAGCTGACATGCATGTAGAATATAAAAACCGAGGTGATGTTGTAGTTTTCTTCTTAGCTACACTTGTTCTTGATTTGGTAAATATGGTCAAAGAGGCATAAACATATGATATAGAATGTCTGATAATGAGTTCAAAACTCAACGGTGGGGAGATCGTTGAGGGATAGAAAATTAATGGGAGTTCAGTTTTTTTCTTTAGAGATATGATGGTTGCACATATGGATTTTTAGGAAAAACTACTTCATTCTTACCACCATTTGATATGAGTTGTACATATAAGTACACAAAATATTTATAAGGAATTGAAGGCACATTTTTAGTGGAGAGACATTAAAAGGAAGGTTTCTGAGTTCATCTCGCAGTGCTTAAGTTGTCAACAGGTTAAAGAAGAGCATCAAAGACCAGTGGTAATGTTGTAGTCTTTACCTATTCTAGTGTGGAAATGGGAGCAGATAGCAATGGATTTTGTTACAGGCCTTCCAAGAGTAGTCTGGAAACACGATTCCATTTGGGTGATAGTGTATTATCTTAGAAAGTCGGTCCATTTCATTCTAATTTGTGAAACTCATATGGTGAAGGAACTCTGAAAAATCTATATCCGAGAAGTGGTAAAGAGGCACAACATGCCATAATTAATTGTCTTAGAAAGAGATTCGAGGTTCATGTCTTGTTTCTTGAAATCCTTACAGTAATCCCTTGGGACTCAGTTGAATACGAGCATGACATATCATCCTCAGACAGATGGGCAGTCGGAGGGGACAATAAAAACATTGGAATACATGTTTTGGGATTGTGTGATGGATTTTCGTTACTCATTGGAGGATCATATACCCTTGGTGGAGTTCACATACAATAAAAAATATCAGGCCTCGATACAGATGGATTCGTTTGAAGCCTTTTATGGGCGTCCTTGTCGTTCTCCACTATGTTGGGTCGAAACGGGTGAAAATTCACTAGTTAGGATGAGCCTTGCCCATGAAACACTGGAGAAAATCCATTTGATCAAAAAGAGGATGGTGACATCTCATAGTTGTTAGAAATCATATGCAGATCACCATTGAAGACCGTTTTCATTTTTTGTGGGTGATCATGTCTTATTGAGGATATCTCCAAGGCTTGGACATCATTGTTTCTAGAAGAAAGGAAATCTATATCCTAGATAAATATTCTCTTTAGAGATACTAGAATGGTTTGGAGAGGTGGAATATTGGTTATCATTACCACCACATTTTATTTTAGTGCATAATGTGTTCCATGTATCTCATTTGAAAAAGTATCAGCATAATCCTGACCATGTGATCAGATGGGATCATGTTAACCTAGATATGGATGCTTCATTGATACATATCCTAGTATGGATTTTGGATAGTAAATAGAATGTCTTGTATGAAAAAATCATCGGTCTAGTATGGGTTTTATGGCAGCATGGTAAGATTCAAGAAAAGAATTGGGAACGTGATAAGGAGATTAAAGAGCAATGGCTAGAACTCTTTCAGATCAGTGATGATTTTCTACTTTCTGAGGATGTAAAGACCAATGGTGGGGAGAATTTATTACCCCTAATTTCTGGTAGGTAACCATAACTTGATGATTTTCATGGTTATAAATTTTAAGGGTGTTGAATGGGAGAGTTGGGAGAACTTTGGAAGTAGTTTCGAGGAAAAATGGAAGTCACACGGGTGGCGCACGATTTTCCTAAACCATACATCCAAACCATGCGTAATTCCCCTCTTGAGGTAGTGGATCTATCATGTTTGGAGCACAGGTAGGGAGACTATGCGAGCAAGCTGTGAGAGGGTCTGCCTAGGCAGTATCTAACGCACAGTTAGCTGACAGTTTTTCTAACCGTGCGAACTAACCTTGCAGATGGTTTAAGTGGGATCTTAAAAAAGTGGATCTGAGAGGTTTTTGCATATAAAAGGATATTTTTTCCTCCTAAGTGGCCATAACTGAGGATTTATCTTATTGAAAGGTAGGATAACCTCTCCCAAACATTTTGGAGTTGATCTGAAGGCTTCCCTAGGTTAATCGAAGCCGAATTCTTGAGGTATGCAGTCATTCTTCTTCGTTCTCGATTGGTTTCTTAGATATATTAAGATATAATTATCTTATTATCTTGGTTTCTTAGATCTATTCTCATTATGGGCATATCTATGTGTGTGGAGGCTAAATATGATTATTTTTTTGTCTTGATCTTTCAAGGAGAAGAGATCTAAGGCGGGTTCTTAGATAATCGACGCAATTTTATTGTGCGTTCTTCGTTCATTGTGGTTTTCATCAAATCCTTTGAGGTAAAATGATTATTTATCAACTCCAATTATTATAATTGATTGGAATGATTTCAAATTTAATGTTTGGTTTTTAATTGACTTTGGTTTTGTTGTTTAACACTTGTTTTAAACCTTTTTGATTGATGGTTGTGAAATTTGGAAAATTGGATGGTTGAGTAAAGTGATTTTTCTCTTGGTTTTAAAACGTGGATTTTAAAAAGGGGGATTTTTATGGTTTTTTGGAACATGAATTAGATTGGATGTTTTAAATAAAATATAAGGTTTTATTGAAATGAAATGTATCTTTGAAATTGGTTGTGCTTTGGTTTTCAATAAAAGTTCTATTTTATTAAAGTGGTTTGTTTGAAAATGGAAAGATTTGGCATAAATGGTGTTGGTGTGAGTTAATGCTCAGAGGGGAATTAATAAGGGAAAATTACCATTGGGGTACAATGGAAGTTACCCTAGATCATGGGTGTGTGTCATTGGGACTCAAGTTAATCGGATGAGAGACCACTCAGGAGTATGGAACTTTCAAATGAAGCATGCATGTGTGGGTGTGTGGTGAACTATGAAATGGGTATGCCAAATGATAATATGAATTGGTTTTAAGATTTCATTAGTTATTTTTATTGAAAAATAACTTTCTAGAAATCGGTTTTATTCAGTTTTGTTTATCACTTGGTTGTAAATGGTTTTTGGAACTTGTTTATATTTGGTTATAAACTGTTTTGGAAAATTGTTTTATATAAACTGTTTTATATAAATGTGGCTCACTTTTCTATCCTTATAGCATGAGTAGGGATGTATTTTTGGGAAAACCTAAGAAGTTTTACACTCACCCCTAATTTATAACTTTGGTACTTTTGTAGATGTTATCTTCTGGGATAGGGGAAAAGAAATGTTTCCCACATTTTTAGCACTACCTCGTGATGTTTGGGTTGTTCGGTGATTGTGGAGCTTGGAGCTTGTGGATCATAGAGTCTTGTGGTTTTTTTAGAGTCTTGAGTTGGTTAACCACTGTGTAGTTTGATACTTGTTTTTTCTTCCATTGTTACACAATTTGATGTGGTTTTGAGATACATTATTTGGTTTAGTGGTTTCCCTTTTTGTTCATGCATCATTTAGTGAATGGCTTGGTTATAGTTTGTTGGTTTATTGATTTTATTTTCATAAATAGTAAATCATCCCCCATTTGTATGTGAAAAACATTACTAGCCTTTGGTTTCCTGGTTATGTCACTTAAGGTCAAGTAATTACTCTTTGTGCTCTCAATCCAATGAGAATGAGCGGGTCATTACACTACGTGAATTTATTCTCTACTGAAATCAAATTACCCTTTAAAAATTAAATTCATGGCATGAATGATGTATGTTAAACTTATAATGATATTTTAGAACTTACAAGATTATTCATCCCTTAAAACATAACTCTAATTAATGTCACATATCAAGATCCCATATTTCACACAAATAATATGGAAAACACTGATAAATGTTTCCATCTTGTACATTGAAACATCATTATGATCCACAAAATATCTTCCAAAATAATGTCAACTTTTGGAATAGTTATGAACTTATTATCTTTGGAATTAATTTCTCAAATCACTAAAAACTACATTTTATGGAACAAAACCCAACACAATATCCTACATACACCACATTATAAGTGTATAGTAAATTATTAACCATTTATTAATTCGTACATCATTCGCTTATATTGTCAAAAAATATAGTACTAACTCATGAGGTTCCAAAAATCACCCCCTTTGGTTTTTTAACAATATAATCACTTCCTAATCCCCATTTAATAATGAAATCAAAAGAGTGTACTTCATCCTTAATCAAACTTATATTCCCCCCCATAATGTGTAAGCATTAGGGGAATAAATTTCTATCTTAAACTAAGTTCACACTCCTCCTTTTTCTTTAGGATACAAGATGGTTTCTTCATAATTTTATGCCCCCTTTGGAAATAACATCTTTAAATTTTATTTATATCTCCCCTTATGAGAATAGGTAGGAATAGTTTTGGGTTCATTCACTTGATAAGTAATTTTATAAAAAACCTTTAGATATTTTGACTATTTGTTAAAGTCCAAATTGGGTTGGGCTATCCAAGTCTATAACTCCTTATTCTTATCTTTTGAGATAGATTATATTTTATTTGAATGATCTCACAAGAAATAGTGAGTGAGATACCTATATAGCATTTTAACTATCAAAAAAATACTCTAATCCTACTTGGATTGGGATCAATGTAAAAAAAAATTTTAAGTTAACCTTTATTTTTTTTTCCATTTCACTCATTGAAACCAATTAATCCATAACAACTTCAATTATTACTTATTATAATAATACCTATAATCTCAACCACCCTCACACCAAGATGTTAGAAAAAACATAGTAAAACACAAGAGTTTGAAGAATACCACATGAAGGATCAATTAATAACACTTACTAAAACTGAACTAGCAATACCACTTGAACTTCAAAAACTTCACAAGAATATTCATCCTTTGATGGGGATTAACAACCTATGAAAATAATCACAATATCCCCTTGAATATCCAAATCTCGAAACCATTGTTTTTTCTCAATTTTTTGGATATCACTTATTGATAATAAATAATCCCGAATTGAATCATTTAATATCCTAAAAACTAATTAGATGATACTATTTTCTAGAAAATATAAATATATAAACATGAAAATTAATTCATGATGTTGTTTATTCTATCAAGTCATTATATTTAAGGAATATTACTAGATTAAAAAATGTTCCCTTAACCCAAATAGTTCATCAAAACCTTGAAACCTCTTTTCATACCAAAAATTCATGCTATGATACTTCTTTTTTGACATACATATATATAATTCCATATTCAAAATATTTCAGTTTTTACCACATTAAAATATTTTATTATAACTTTAGATCATGCCACCACTTTATATGAATCACATGATATAACTTCCCCATGAATCATATGTCCATCTAAGATCCCAAAACACTAAATAAATAATTATGATAGTATTTAAATACATAGGGATATGGTATATTTCTCAACATATCCTCTTTATTTAGTGTATTGATTCCACTGAACATGTATCCTTATTCTACATGAAATATAGAATGATTCTAACTATTATATACATCTTTTTATTAAGATACCAATGGTTATATTATATTTGGCATTGATACCTTTTCTTCTAACAATTCTGGCACATTTTCATGTAGTTTTCAGCATGAAAACTTAACTATAGAATGATCCTTGATGATTGATACCAATTATTATTTGACATATTGCAATCTTCTCTTTCTGCATGCAATTTATTCTCCTTAAAATCAGATATTCCTTTACATCATATATAGTTAATTTTTTAATCAAATCTAATTCATGAATCGTATCTCCCCTTAAATTATTCACATCTTCAAATAATAGATATTAATATTTTAAATCATGTGAGGAGTTAGTTACATTACAATTTCCTCATGTTGAGGAGTATTGGGATTAACTATGGACCACTATTGTTCATTTATCCATTATCTTGGAGAACATTTTCATATATGAATTATATTTAATAGAATCTATTCTCTTATCTTATTATTTTCAAATTTTTACTTCTAAACAACCGAAATTACAACCTATTCTTCTTATAATGGATTTATGTCTATGGATTTATCCTCTCATAATAGACTGATCTTCCTTTCTCTAGGTCATCTTGGTAATTTTTTTCCTTGAAATATTTCTTAGTATTTTCAATGTTTACCTTTATTTAGTACATCCCTTTCACTTGTTCCTTTTCTATTTCGACCACATGTGAGTTCTTATATTACTTCCAAATCAATTTTTTTTTAATCTTTGTAAGAGATTTTTGTTTTTATAGAAAATTTGTAATTCCTTCATGATTCCCTTTACATGTATATTAGCTTCAAACAACATTTGATATTTTTTTAAAAGGGAATTTTTCCTATTAAATACATATTGATTTCTTTTATTAATAATAACTAAACACCCCCTAAAATTTCCACTTGATACACATTTAATATGGTAAAAATTATTATAATTGTAATAATAACTTCTTTGATGTGTTTCGTATCTCAACCTTTCAAACATCCCACCATCTTCATGAAATTTAATGTATTTACATGCTTCAAAAATACTTGAATTGTGTTTATGCATTCTGTAATATTAGTAAATGTTTCTATACCTTATATTTGATCTCATCCAATTGTAATTACCTCATATTACTAATTCCTTAAATCTTTTTCCAACAGCTTCACTATTTCCATTTTATTGTAAATTATCATTGATCTCTTTTTTTCATGCCTCTATGGAGTTTCACCATAGCCAAACCTATCTTTTCCTTTGGATAAAGGCCTTTTAAACATGATAATAATTTCATGTTTAACTTATAAAATGGCATAAATTGTATTCCTTTCATCATTACCTAATAAGAAGTTATAAAATAAAAAAATATAAAGAAAACTTGAATTTAGACCAACCATTGGCATTGGATTGTTCCAATGACTTCCTAGATGAGATAATTTCCCCTTACAATTGTTGTATCTTTTTAATACTTACTTCAAGTTGATAATTTAGATCATACTTGAGTTTATTTACACTAGAAATCCCATCGATTAATTAACTGGAGAAATTTTCTAGTATATCACTCTACTCATTCATATGATAATTTAATTTAGCAATAAAATCTATAATAAATAACTTCACAAATTAAATCATTTTATTATTACCAAATAATTATGATAGGTGTTTGAAAAGATCATCATTTTTATCCTTCAAGTTCTAAAACTTTTTTGAGTTTAAATTATCTCCCTTGTGATCAGCGTATAGATTTTGTAAACTTATAGACATCTCCTCTAACTTTTCATCTTCTGAATCATTTTTCTCCGTCAAATCTATGACTGCTTCAACTATCATTTTGTTTAATCTTAATAACTTGTTGAATTTAATTTTCTATACTTGGATTTGAATTACTTAAGAATTATTCTATATCTTTAATTTTTTTTTCTTATTTTAAATACTGATCTATCTCTTATAAAAAGTGTCCAAATTTTAATTTTGGCATACTTAGGACTTTCCCATCATCAGTAGTCCCAAAATTACTTGGAATATCAGCAAATTTATTTATTATTTTAACATCATTAAATTGATAAGAAAATTATCAATATGAAGTGTTCATATTTTTATTTTTTAGGATACCATATTCCTTCAATATGGTCTCAATCTTTCCAAAAAATAGTTCCTTAATATAGAATTGAACTAAACCTATAATTATTCTTTGAAATTTTCCCTTTTCCATGAAAACCAAGAATATAATATCATTCAAAAACATAAACTCTAAAACCAATTAGATCAGTTCCGATAAATAAATCCAATAATGGATAATATATTCTCTTATACCAAGTGTCATGCCCGAATGGTCTTATGTGAGAGATACCCCAAGAAGGTGGGGGGGGGGGTGAATCATCGTATTGATTCTTTTCCAAATTTTTAATTTTACTTTAGATTCTACATACCCTAATGTTTCTCTATCACTCAATTTTTAAGTGTTAATATTTTATTATAAATTTTTATATTGATCTAATATATTGTTTACTTGATAATCCCTTCACCAAATTTATCAATGGTTTCTTAACCAAATCAATTAAATTTGTGATGTGTAAAATTTAAACAAGAAATCATATAAGATACACATATTTTACATGGTTGACCACTATGATTTAATATAATAAGCATGCATGACAATGTTCCTATACAATAGATCCACTAAATGATTTAGGATAGGTCACCCATGGTAGGGGTAACCCCATTCAATGGTTTAGGGTAGGTGTACTTCCCATAGTCTACTACATATAACATTATCTCTTACACCCACTAGTCATATAAAGAAATTCAATTTGGATCACAAAAAAAAAGAAAAATATCAAATTATTATTATAAATGAACCATATATAGATAGATTGGTGTCATTGATCAGAACTTGTTACTTCATAATAATGTTTCAAGAATCACTATGAGTAGTATTGCAACACTCCAAAATTTTAAATGAACATTATGTTTAATAGAATATGTAACATGAAACATTCAGATTAAATGAATCACAACATATTGTTAAAATAATATTACTTAAATATGATTATTATAACCTAGTTGTTAAATTGGAAGGTATAAATATGATTAAATAATTTATAAAATATATATAATGATTCTAATCAATAAAAATTTATTTACTAATTCTTAGGAAATAAACACTCAATTTTTTTATAAAGGCATTTATTCTTAAAAAATACATTGTCTTCAAAAATGATTTTTATTGCTATTTATGAGAAAATATTATAATTAATTTTTGGATATTTTAGAAATTTTATTTTATATAATGAACTTATTTTTTTAATCATCATATTTATATTAACTTAAGGTGAAATTTTAGAATTTTTTGAAAAATATTGATTTTCAGTGAATAGTGAAAATATCGATTTTTGTAAAACTATCATTTATTTTTATAAATTAAGAAATTTTAAAGTGTCATTATTATTTTTAATTTGATTTAAAATTAACATAAGTATTATTTAGTTAAATTTAATATTATTAATTATAATAAAATAATATTTATACTGGATTTTAGTAAAAGATTATTTTTAGACTTAAAAACACATTTTTCTGAAAAGTGTTTTAAAATTCATAATGTTTCTCCAATTTAAAAACCTATAATGAGGAATAATATCAATGAAATGTATATATTACATGTCTATAAATTTTAATATAATTATTATTTCTATTCATAGAGTTAATATAACATCATTTATCTCTTGAAAAAATAAATTTCTTGAAAACCCATTTTCGACATGTTTTACGTGTTTAACTTTAAATTGAATTCTACCACCTATGTGTTTTGAATTTGATAAAAGTTATTCCATATTATGAATCATAAAAATTAATATTATTTAATAATTTTAACATGATTTTGGTCATACTAAATAATAATAATAGTAAAAAAACTAATTATCGTGGTGAAAAACTAAAATGGTAAAAGTGAGTAACCTTAAAGGTAAATAGAATAACATGTTTAAAATATTTTTATTTTTTAATGTTAGAGGTTTTTATCAAACATTTAACCTATCCTATCCCTTATTTATCAATTTTTTATACATAATTCTTGATAGTAAAATCTTATTACTAAATAGTTTTGGGTTTTTTAAAAAAATTACACTTCTCTTAAATTGTAAAAGGGTACCCCCTCTCTTCACATATTTACAACTCTTAAGAAATTTGGATAAAAAAAAACCTAAAACAATATCTCTATAATATACTTATCAAAATTATATAGTTTTTTTCTTCAAAATACTTACACTAGGGTCCCTAATAATATGTCCAAAGGAGGTTCTTCCAAGTGAAGGAAATCGTCTTCACTGAGATACTTATTTTTTACTTATTTTTTATGCTTTATATTATGTATAAAAATTAAAATATAACAAAAAAATTATCCCCTATATAATGTGATTTTTTTATTTTTATTTTATAATATTAATTCATATCCTCTTCCATCAAATGAGAAACAAAACCATTATTTGTGTGTATAGAGGACTACAGGCTCACAAAATGATGAAATTTGTTTTAAATCATCACATCACACATCTATTCTGGATGATGTATCTAATGTTGATATATTATTTTTATAATGTATAAATCAGTTTTTAAAATTTTCATATCATATACATTCTTACCTTATCATCCATTGAAAAATGATAACATCGTTCGTGTGTACGGAGGACTATATCCTCACGAAGTGATGTGATTCATTTTTTTATTATTGGATGACATTGATGGTTTTTTTAAGTGTATTTAGAGAAATAATTTTATATTAATGATATTATGATAATTCTATAAATATAAAATAACACTTTTTATCCAACATGATCATTGAAAAAAGGAAATTTTTCACATTCATACGTATTGTTTACTGTCTCCATGATTGCAACAATGTTTATTTTTTATAACCATAATTCCAAGTTATTTTTAAAATAATATTTTTTGAATAAAAAAATAATTATTTCATTATTATTATTATTTATATTATGTAACAATAACCCCTTTTACCATGGTCAAAACACTAATGCTGTTTTCAAATTATAAACTGAGCTTCCTCAAAATACCTGACATGGACATAAATGATTAAGTAATTAAAAAAGTCCTTAAAATAAATAAATTTAATTATTAAAGTATAAGGGATTAAAACTATAAAATTTAATTAATTAAAAGGCTAAGTTATCTAATTTTTTTATACATGGGATAAAATACATACAGGACTTTCAAGGTAAGTGTTTCACTCAGAATTGTTTATTCATTAGAGTTATAATTCAAATGTTACCAAAGCTATAATGGTTTACATTTCAATCTCATTTTAATCAGGATTGTTTATGCTTGAATTTATATTATAGGAAATTAATTGATCATTGTATAATAAAAAAATTTATTTTTATATCCTCCTTTTATTCATGAAATTTTCATATAAAATTAAAATATTCCTCTCTTTAGTACTTAATATAATTGGGAAAATATTATAATGAAAAACTGACTTCATCTCTCTCTTTGGTTGAAAGTTATTTTTCTTCAATATCCATGTATTCTAAAATTATTTTTAAGAATATTTTTAACATTAGAATCAATATTTATAAAATTCATTTTTACCCAAGTTTTATTTTTTAAAAATAATTTGAAAGTAATATTCTTTTCATTTTTGCAATTAGTCACTTTTTAACATTTTAGCATGTATGATCCTGAACTTTTCTAGAGTAATATCGGGCACATTTTCAGGTACTTTTTGAAGTTTTTAAGTACCTTTGTTTTGGAGTACTAGCATGGGGTGAATTTGGGTGAAATTTTAAGGAAAAATAAAGGATAATGGGTTGTGCATGGTTTGCGCATGGTTTGATAAACGGTGTGACTAAACCATGCCAAACGTGCAAAACTGGACAGAGAAGTCCACACGGTCTGTGCAAAGTTTGAAAAACCATGCGACTATACCATGCCAACCATTAAAAACTGGATATAAAGGTCTATACAGTTGGAATACAGTTTTCGCTAACCATGTGTCTGTGCCCAAAAAACCATCTGTGCGAGTTTAAATATCTGAAAATCTATTTTAAAACCACCCCCTAAGACTCCCATATTTTGACCTTGGCTCGGGCTTGAAAAATTTTAGTTTATCATAGAGACTTTTGTAGAGATTATAAGGTTATCTGAACATCATTCATCGAGATCGAAATCCCGGATTAAAGATTCGGTCTCTTCCTGGTAAGTGGATTTCATCCCATTTCTTCTCCTTTTCTTTCCTCTATCTTTCCTTGATCTTTTCATGGAATATCTCCACTATTTACATGGTTATAAACCTATGAATTGAGATCTAGATCTGGGATTGTGGATCTAGATATAGATTTGTAGGATCTTGATGCCTTTGATCTTAATTTTGGTTTAGGGATTTAGATACAGAGCATGATCGATGATGTTGTGCCACTCAGATTTTCAGAGATTTCCATTTGGTTAAAATCCATCAATAAACTGAGGTATGTGGTCTAAATCAACTCCCATAGTCATGGTTTTGATATGTGAATGTGATTTTATGAATTTCTAACTTCCCTTGATAATTGATTTCCTAAATTGGAGTAATTAGGAATTTGGAATTGAATTGTGATTACCTTAGTGATTAATTGATAATTGAATCATGGAATAAGAAGGTTGGGTTCCAAAATAGATATTTTTTTAGATATTGGTTATGGGTTGAGATACTACAATTGATATATTGAATTGATTATGTTAAGATAATTAATTGGGGGAAAATAATTATGAAATGATGTTGGCTATGAAAGATAATTAATTATGAGAATTAATTATGTTCCATAATGTTGATCAAATATAATTAATTGTGATAATTAATTATGAAATGTTGATATTTGATATGGATAATTAATGGTGTAGAATTTATTATGGAATGAGAATTGTTTTTATTGATTAATTAATTGATGAATTAATTAATGGGTTATGCTCTTAGTTAATTGTTGAGTTAACTAACATATTTTTAAATGATTAACTAATCATTGGATTAGTAATGGAATGATATGGATAATTATTTTTAATTAAATAATGATTAAATAGATGAGATTTTTGTGGTTCTAGACACAACGTTTTAGACCAATTAGATGTTGGGACTTAGACATGGCATTCATCCACAATAGTTATCCAAGCTTAAGATTTTTGGTTGTTAGGCCCGAAGACCTTCACTGAATGAGATATAGAGTGATATGCATGGCAACCTACACTCAATAATATTTGGGGTGCGTGACATGATGTTCAACACTAAATGAATGATAATGATAAATAATGATTCAAATGGAAAATATGAATTGAAACTAGGCCTAATATATTAATTAAAGATTAAATAAAAATGTTATAAGTGTTTTATTTATGCATTTTATTTATTTCTTTATAAATATGCATACACTATCTTTTGACTAGACTTGTTTTAGACACCATTGGTTGTGACCTACTGAGATGTACTCACAACCTATTTGGGCCATCTGATTGGCACCCAAGTATACTTTGTTGTTACATGAGAGGATAAGGACAAGGACCTGAGATAGGTTGTTGTTTGGGATTGGATCATAGGAGAGGGAACTAAACATGGTTCATAACCCACTTGGGAGTCATTGTGCCATTACTTTTAGTTTCATTGTAGAAACTTGACATTTTTATCTTTATAACATGTTTTACCTTTCAGTTGATTATTGAATTTTTCTTTTTTTTGAATATCATATGTCATGGTATTGTTCTAGTCATTTATAAGCTTTAGAAATTGGTTATTGTTGTTTTCTTCCATTAGTGTTTTATTCTAATAAAAGAGGGCACAATCTCTCCAAGAATGACTTACCAGACCCTCGCTACTAGTCAACATCCTCTAGAGTACCGAGAGGCGTGCTTGAGGGCATGTGACTAACTGGCTTAGGGAACCATTTAGTGGCACATGGGTCGAGACATCACAAAGTGGTATCAAAGGAAGTTTTCTTTTATTTCTTCTTCTTTTGTATTAATAATTTAGGAAAGTAATATAGGATATTATGAAGAGTTGAGGCTTGGTAATGAGCTCATGCATGGGAATTGTAAACCTATGTATGGGGGAAAATCAGAGTACTCATGGTGGGATTATTATGATTATTATTATCTATTACAGTTGGATAATATTTCACCTTGGGTGATGCACTTATGGTGTGATGTGATATTTTTTTGACAATTATTTAATTTTGATTTGTGGCCTAAAGAGGCACACTACTTGAGTCTGCGTGCATCATTCTAGGCACTCAGGGTTGTTGTGACATGCATCATTCTAAGAACTCATAATAAAACATATTATGGGTTAGTTGTTGAACTTGAACAATTTTTTCTTGTTGTGAGATTGAAATAATGATGAAAAATGAGAATAAATATGTGTCTAATGAGAACCTTGATTGATGAAATGAGTATGATTAATTAAAAAATTGTTGAATTAATTGATTTGAGATAATGTGATTAATTAATGGTTGAATTAATTAACGATAATGTATATACACTTGTTAACCAAGACCTAGGATTAGGATGGTTATAGGTAGTGATAAGGCTTTAGTATTGACCGTGTGGAAAGAAAATGGAGAAAGGATATGCTGAAACTTATTGTGTTAGTTTCTCCCCTTACGTAAATGTTATAAGGTTGAGTTATGAGACCTAAGACACGTGTTTAGTTTTATAGAGATATGCCTCCATAGAACTTGTTGAAGGAGAGACCGATGGGTATGGTCTGAAATGAAATTTCATACAGGTAACTTGAGGCACCATTGGTGAAAGATGAGGAGAAAGGGGAAACGTTTTGAGTGAACTTTGCTCGTTTTATGAAATTCATGGAGAGAGACCCAGGGCAGGTTCAAATTAGCATGTCGGAGTTGACAAGGGAGTTTTAGTTTCAACACCCTCATAATTTTACTAGAGAGGGTAGACCCAAGGGAGATGAATTCTAGATTGAATCCATATAGTTGATAATTGACCATTTGGATACTTCGATTGAGAGGAGGGTCACGTAGGCTGCTTATATGCTTTAGTGTTCAGTGAAGCACTAGTGGGACATTCATGTATGATCTAAATATACTGATGATATGTTATGGAAGGACTTTTTGGAGAATTTCATAGAGAAATTCTATCTAGAGACATTGAGAAAAGAAAAGGCTGCAGAGTTTCTACATCTGACCCAAGGAAGCATGACCATAATGAATTACGGTGAACGTTTCACAGATTTACAGCGTTTTTCTCTAGCTTTGGTTGCAAATGAGTCTTCTTCGGAAGAATGATTTTAGGACTGACTTAGGTGTGAAATTAAGTGCCTGTTAAATATATTTAGGCTTAAGAAAGTATCATAATAGGTTAATTAGGCTCTCATTTTATAGGGGAACCTAATGGAGGCTTCCAGTACTGTATATTTATCTATCACTAGAAGATCAGGGAGAGTGCCTTCAAAGATAAGGAAGTATCGTTACGAGAACCTTAGTCTGGATAGTGTAAAGTAAGGTGGACAGTTAGAAGGAGAAGTTTCACTAGATCTTACTCATATGCTTTGAAACCAGTTTAGTTGATAGGGACACTTTCATACACATTGTCCTCGACCAATAGTGGAGTGCCAGTTTTGGGGCAAGATGGGACACCAACAAAAGTTCTGCAGGAAGTAGTGGTAGGATGGTGCTGAGGGAAAAACTACTCAGATTTAGAGTCTGGTAAGTGGATATTTTACACCATATAGGTCTGGAAGTTGGAGTTCTAATGGAAGAGGCAATAGAGGTAGTGTATTTGGTGCTTTAGGGTATGAGCGCCCGTATCATCAGAGTGGTTCTACTCAAGGGAGTCATATGACACCACATGGAAGAGAGGAATGGCCGTTACATGCAGTGAAGCCTACACTTGTGGAGAGTGAGGCTGGTCCATCGATGGTGAGAGGTACTATTATAGTTTCTTCTACTTTATATACTTCGTTATTTGATACTGGTTTCTCTCATTCCATTATATTGGCCAATCTTGTTAATGTATTGAGCCTAGATGTGGAGAATGTAAGCAGGGTGATGAATGTCGATACACCATTGGGAACACAATATAAGGATATATATTTATGCAAGGAATGTTCCCTAAATATTGAATAGTATGATTTTATTTAGGATATCTTTGTCTTTGATATAATGGGCTTCGACCTGATTATGATTATGGACTGGCTAGTCACATACTGAGCCAACATATATTTTTACCATAGGAGAGTGACCTTTGTATCTCTTGAGGGTGACCAGTATGTTGATCATGGATAATGGGATATCCATACAGACCGAGCTGGGCTAATTACTCATCAATTGGGAGACCTCATAGCCCAAGTTTCTAGTCCTTTTCTGGATAATGGGAGTTATAGGAAAGGTTTCCTTCCACCAGTAGTAGAACTGTTTCAGGATGTATTTCCTAAATACTTTTTCAGGGTTGAAACTAGAGAGAGATGTGGAATTCACTATTGATCTCCTGATGGGGGATGAGTCGATATCTATTCCACCTTACAGAATGGCACCGACTGATCTTCAAGAGATCAAAAAATATTTGGAGGAGTTAAAGGATAAAGGGATTATCCATACAAGTATGTCACCTTGGGGATCACCCAAAGAAGGCCGGTGAGAGTTTAATCTTGTGTGTCGATTACCATAAGTTGAATAAAATGACCATGAAGAACTAATATTCTCTTCCACCTATCATTGACCTGTTTGACCAACTGAAGGGGGATTGTGTGTTCTCAAAGATCGATCTGAGATCAGGGTACCATCATGTGAGAGCTTGGACCTATGATACACTAAGAACTGCATTCAAAAGTAGTTATGTTCTTTATTAGTTTATTGTAATGTTTTTTGGGTTAAAAAATACTCCAGTAGTATTTATGGACTTGATGAACATGATCTTTCACCCATTCTTAGATCATTTTGTGGTGGTGTTTGTGGATGCCATATTGGTGTACCCTAGGACTCATGATGATCATGCCCAACATCTTGATATCATATTTGGTACACTAAGAGAGCATCGAATATATGCCAATATATCTAAATGTTAGTTTTGGATTAACAGGGAACAATTTTTGGGCCATATAATTTCAGAATAAGGTGTGGTAGTGGACCTGTAAAAAGTGTAGGTAGTGATTTCTTGGGAACAACCCAAGAATGTTTTTGATATCTGAATCTTTTTGGGATTAGATGGTTATTACTGGAGGTTCATCCTAGAATTTTCCTAATTGGAAACACCACTTCTAGGTTTGAAAAATAAAGGGATAAAGTTTTATTAGTCAGAATCATGCGAGAATGCTTTCTAGGAGTTGAAGAAGTGCTTGAAATCAGCACCAATTTTGATCTTACCTAAGTTTGGTGAGTAGTACATGGTGTATTGTGATGCTTCTGGGATCAGACTCGAAGCTGTGTTGATGCAAGGGGATCGATTCATTGCTTATGGGTCTTGGTAATTGAGTCCACATGAAAGGAATTACCCTATAAATTACCCCGAGTTGGAAGTAGTGGTTTATGCTCTTAATTGTTGGTGACACTATCTTTTGGGTGAAAAGTTCACAGTTTTTATGGATAAAAAAATATTGAAGTATATATTTTCACAGCGTGACTTGAATCTTTATAAGTGAAGATGGGTAGAGTATATATAGTCCTTTTATTTTGAACTGGCATATACAACTAGAAAGGGGAATAGTGTGACTGATGCCTTGAGCAAGAAAACTCATACTCAATTGGTACGTGAGTCGAGTGAAGAGTGGAAGATGATGACCTTTCTTGTGAAAATTAATGTGGTAGTTCAGAAGAGTCAGGAGAGGATGACTCTGGTTTATGTAGTAGTGGAGTCTACATTATTGAGATAGATAAGGGGATTGAAATATGAGGATCAAGAGTGTTTATCCTTAAGAGAATTACTTAAAAGTGGGGAGACACCTTCATTCTTGATAATAGATGAGGATGAGATCATCTTTGTGAAAAATCATGTCGTTGTGCCTACGAGTATGCGAGAGGAACTCATGAGATAATTTCATGCCTCAAAGTGGGAGTACATCCTAGGGTGAAAAAAATATACCATAACCTACGAAGATAGTTTTGGTGGCAAGGCATGAAAAAGGAGATAATAGAGTTCGTAACAAGATATTTCACCTGTTAGTAGGTGAATACAGAGCATCAATGACCTAGATACCTATTGCAGTCATTTCCTATTCTGAAATGAAAGTGGGATGATGTGAATATGGATTTCATGGTCGGAATTACAAATACTCTTAGGAAGAATTATTCTATTTGGGTCTTTTTTGATTGACTAAGGAAGGTAGAACATTTCTTTCCTATTAGGGAAACCTTTATAGTAGAATAGTTTTGAGAACTATATGTACGAGAGATAGTTCATATACATGGTGTGCCAGATACTATAGGTTCATATCACAATTCTAAATTTACATCATGCTTCTAGAAGGGCTTGCGGAAGGCACTTGGTACATAGGTTTTGTTGAGTACAACCTTCCACCCACAGGCAGATGGGAAGTCGGAGTGTACCATACAAGTGTTGGAGGATATGCTGCGAACATGTGTGATTGACTTTGGTGGTTCTTGAGAGAAGAAATTATCATTAGTGGAGTTAGAATATAACAACATTTATCAGGAAACTATAAATATGAAACCATATAATGAACTTTATGGAAGAACTTATAGATCACCACTATGTTGGTTAGAGGTGGGTGAGTTAGAGCTGTTGGGACCGAGTCTCATTTAGGAGACATCGGAGCAGGTCCAGTTGATTCAGAAACATATTTCTATGGCTTAGAATAGTCAGAATTCATATGTTGATAGTCGGTGATGACCCCTAGAGTTTACAGAGGTTTATTGTGTATTCCTTCAGGTTTCACCAAGATTGGGTCACCACAGGATACAGAGGTAGGGCATGTTAGTTCCCAGGTTTGTTTGACCATTTGAGGTGCTGGAGAGAATCGGGCTGGTGGCATACCGATTATCCCTTCCATAGAAATTCAAATCTATGCATGATTTTTTTCATATGTCACAACTATGGAGGTATCACCCTGACCCATGTCATTTTATTGATGTGAAATAGGTTGACCTCGAGTTATATGTGTCTTTCAAGGAGCATCTAATACGCGTGTTGGGATGCATTGAGAAAGTGTTATGGGGAAAGACCATGCTATTAGTTAATGTGTTATAGAAACATGGAAGTGTTCCAGAGGAAACTTGGGAATGGAAAGTAGACATGAGGGCTCAATGGCCCAATATTTTTGACTCATAATATTAGAGAAGTTCGAGAGTCCATCTTGAGGATGATTTGTTATAAGGTGGGGAGATTGTAAGATCTCGACCCATTCTAGAGTCATATCGAGCATGTTTTCAGGTAATTTTTTAACTTTTTATATAACATTGTTTTAGAGTAGTGTCTTTAAATGAGTTTGGGTGATCTTTTAAGGAAAAATAAAGGATAGTGGGTTGTTCTTGGTTTGTTCATGGTTTGACAAACCATGTGACTAAACCATACCAAGCGTGCAAAACTGGAAAAAGAGGTCCGCACAATTTGCGCATAGTTTGACAAACCATACGACCAAACTGTGACAACCATGAAAACCTAGATAGATAGGTCCTCATGGTTGGCACATAGTTTTCCCTAATAGTGTGCCCCTGCCCAAGAAACCGTTCACATGGGTTTAAATGTCTAAAAATATATTTTAAAACCACTTGAACCCCCCGATACACCCATATTTCAACCTTCGCTCGGGATTGAAAAATTCTAGGTGATCATAGAGCCTTTCAGAGGTATTCCAAGGTGATCCAAACATCGTTCTTAGAGATAGAAAGCCCGAATTGAAGATTCACTCTCTTCCTGATAAGTGGATTTCATCCCATTACTTTTACTATTCTTTCCCCTATCTTTCCTTGATCATTTCATGGAATATATCCACCATTTCCTTGGATCTAAACCTATGAATTGTGATTTAGATCTAGGATTGTGGATATAGATCTATTTTTTTCAAGATCTTGATTCCATTATCTTAATATTTTAGGGATTTTGATACGGATCTTGATCAACGATGTTGTGTCACTCAGATTTTTGGGGATTTCCATTTGGATAACATCCATCAATAAACTGAGGTAGGTGGTCCAAATAAACTCCCATAGTCGTGGTTTTGATATGTGAATGTGATTTTATGAATTTATAGATTCTCTTGATAATTGATTTCCCAAATTAGAGTAATTGGGAATGTGGAATTGACTTGTGATTGCCTTATTGATTACTTGATAATTGAATCACAAAACAAACGACGAGGGGTGGGGTGCTTTAATAGATATCTTTTTTGGAGATTGGTTATGGGTTGAGTTACTGTAATTAATATATTTAATTGATTGTGTTAAGATAATTAATTGGGGAAAATTAATTATTAAATGATTTTGGATATTAAAGATAATTAATTGTGAGAATTAATTATGTGCCACGATGTTGATAAAAGATAATTAATTGTGAGAATCAATTATGAAAAGTTGATATTTAATATGGATAATTAATTGTGAATAATTAATTATGGAATGATAATTTTTTTGATTGATTATCTAATTGATGAATTAATTAATGGGTTATGTTCTTTGTTAATTGTTGAGTTGACTAATGGATTTTGAATTGTTTAACTAATCGTTGGATTAGTAATGGAATTATATGGATAATTATTGTAAATTAAAGACTGATAAAATAGCTAAGATTTTTGTGGTGGTAGAAATGGAATTCTAGAACAATTAGAAGTTGGGACTTGAACATGGAATTCCTCCCCAATAGTTATCCAAGTTTGAGATTTTGGGGTGCTAGTAATGACGACCTACACCGAATGAGATATGGAGTGATAGGAATTGCGACCTACACTCAATGAGATTTGGGGTTCTTGACATGACGTTCTACCCGAAACGAATGATAATGATGAATGATGATAAAAATTGAAAACATGAATTGAAACTAATACTAATATGATGATTAAATATTAAATGACAATGTGATAACTATTTTAATTCTGCATTGTATTTATTGCTTCATAAAACTGCATACACTATCTTTTGACTGGACTTATTTTAGACACCATTGGTGGTGGCCTAGTGATTTGTACTCACACCCTATTTGGGCTGCCTGATTGGAACCTGAGTAGAATTTGTTGTTGTAGGATAGGATAAGGGAAATGCCCTAGGGTAGGTTGATGTTTGGGATTAGAGAATGGGAGAGGGAACAAGACATGGTTCGGGACCCACTTGGGAGTTGTTGTGCCTTTAATTTTAGTTTCATTATATACACATGACATTTGCATCGTTATTGAATGTTTTACCTTTAGTAGGGTATTTTATTTTATTATTTTGAATATCATATTTCATGGTATTGTTATAGTCATTTATATGATTCCGCACTTGGTTATTTTTGTTTGCTTCTATTGGTGTTTTATTATAATAAAAGAGGTTATAGTCTCCTGATGACTGACTTACTAGACTTTCACTGCTAGTTGGCACCCTCTGGCATATGGGGAGGTGGGCTTGAGGGAATGTGGCCAACTGGCTTGGGGTACCATTTAGTGGTACACAGGTTGGGACGCCACATTAAAATAGTGTAAAAGGATTGTTTATTTTAACTTATACAACATGTACAGAATTACCTACCTCCGTGACCCCTAAAATATTTAAATATTTCTTTAAAGGTTTCCTTGGATATTTTTAAATAAAATATTTTCTAATTTTTTTTAATTTTTTTATATTTTTAATAAGCGATTTCAAAGTGTAAAGGTTATTTTTTTTCAATAAATCTTCCATGTAATATTTTAAAGTCATTTTCATTAAAAATGATAACCTTTGTTATTATGGATTTCTTATAAAAATATATATATATTTCCCACATATATATACCTATATTATTCCCCATTACATTGATAGGGTAATACATGCCTTATGTTCATCTCTCAAATTCCTTCACTATGAAATTTCTTTTATAAAGATATGAGACAAGATTATATAACCCATTTCATTCCATGGGTAATTATTATGTTTATGACTTATGATTGATTTCATTTTTGTGTCACAAATAATCACGAACATCTTAGTTTTGGTGTTCCTAGATAGAAATCCAATTCATTGGGTAATGCTTTTAATCTTGTGATATTCCATGATTGGGAATAGGGAGTAAACCTAATCCATTATGGGACTTTTTCCACCATGTGATATCATTAAGGTAATTAGCCTTGAATCATGGTTATTTAATGTTACATATCACTACAAAATATCATATAAGGCCATGATATTATGATTCTATGTTATTTATATTATGATATCATGTGATTACAGATGAGCATTTTCTTTTATGATATTATGTTATACTTTTAACTCATAAGTCATACTTCATTATCTTATTTATTCCCTTACTAGGATGTTTAGATCACCCATTTTTTCTATGTATTCCACAGGTTATCGCATATAGTGTTAGGTGATAAAAATGACTTAGGATCTCACTATGGATAATAAAATAAATATATATTATTTTAGTCTCACTTTGATGTATTATGAACATAGTCTTCCAAATATAATAGGCCTCATGATCTTTCAGTTATAATTAATGAATGTCTATGTTAAGAATTATGTAATAATATGTGTAAAAGCCTTGTTATTCTATAGTTGGTTTTAGATAAAGGTCAAATTATTTTTGGGTATTAGTACTAGAATAATTTTTTAATAGCCCTAGGAACATGTATAAGGATATGAATAAGTATAAAAAAATATCATAGAATATTGGTGAAGAATAAAGTGAGTGGGTTCCAAGAAATTACACCCCTATCTAGATACTACAAGTGAATTTGGATTTAGAACAATTGTACCTAGGGGTAACAACTCTGAAAATAGAACATTTGGATTGACTCTATTGTCACATGGTACACAACAATGGGCCTTTCTATACACCTATTTTGACACTTCTGAGGGATTTGTTTTGGAAATTAAAAAACTCTTTACTGACCATTATAAAGGACTTGAGCTAATTTTAAGTTATAAAACCTAATATAAAAAGTTACCATGAATAAACTATATTGAGACCTAGATACTCATAAGTTAATATATACATATCATTTATAAGTTATTCATTCAAGGTTTATAAGTTTTCCATTTTTAGTTTTAATTAATTAGCATATTTTTTCTTTTATTCTTTTTAGATAATGATGGGAAATTTGAGAAAGAAAGAAAACAACCAATGTGATGGGAAATTTAATTATTTCCCTAAAGATATGTGTAACCTAATGGGAATGGAAGTTAGACATGTTGTGATCATACCAAATGAGCTATCTTGAATAACTATTAACAACTAGAATAAAATTGAATTTTCAAATACATAAAATAAGATAAAGACGGTGTCTTATGGAAGTTCAAGAGTTAAATATGATAAAGAAAAGAAGATTAAATTTCCTATATGTCAAAAATGTGGGAATATGTTCCCTGGAAATCACCTTGAAGGAACTATAAGATGCTTTATATGTGTAAAAGGAGGAAACAACGTCACTAATTGATAATGAAAAATTAAGATTCTAGTTAACAATACATAAGGAAAAAAATTTCAACCTAAGGCACCACTAATTATTTAATTCAAGAGATGTGGGGAAATTGGAAATTAATCGAGTCAATGCCCTAATAACTAGATTAATTACCAAGGGACTATTTTATGATAATAATTGAAGTGGAATGATTGAATTTTTTAAGAGTTACAACTTTAGAATCATGTTTTTGAAGTATTTTTATCAATTTTATGATCGTAATGAGAATCATGAATCTTATAAGTATTATTATACAACAGTTTTTCTTTTAGTACATTCAACAATATATTTGATGGTAGAAATAACCTGGAAAGGTGGTTTAATGATAATTTGAAATTTTATTGAAAACACTTGATTAATGAAAGGATAATCATAAATATATTATTGATGTTGAGGTAATTATAATCAATTAAGATTATTTTATTTTTTGGAAACAATAATATGTATAGAATACTTTTGTGGTTAAAAATTTAATTCTTGATTATTTCTAATTTGAGGATTTTCATCATATTTTTGGAAACATTATTGGAATTATATTAATAATTTTTTAATAGGAAAACCCATATTCCTAGAAATAAATCATAGTATCTAGTAAGGATGTGGGTCTTGAACCTAAAACTAAAGGGAAATAAGTTTTTAAAACCTACCATTGTCCTATATGATGCACTAGTTAGTATGACTTTTTTTTACAAAAATAATTTGAAAAATAAACATTATGTTGATTTTAGAAATAAAATTATTTGGTCCAAATATTTTTGAATTTATTGGTTTTTAAGGTGATTAATGATATATTGGGAAATATTAAATTAGGTTTATGTATATATAAACCTTATATAAAACATATATATTAATATGAAAGATAATTTTTATGTAACACAATTAAATTTTTGAATCTTGATGTTATTTGGGATGTAAGGATCTTGAATGATATAAGTTAAAATTTTGGATTTTGATATTATTATGAAGGTGTATTAATTTTTGGAATTAAATTACATTATTAAAACAATTTCTATTTTTTTTAATATTTATAGATAATAGGAATATATTGATATCATTTTTTGGAATCATGTGATCCATTAGAAGTTAATTTTAGTGCTTTAGGAATGAAATATTAATCTCGAATACACATCATTTGAAAAAACAAGTGATATTGTGGTGAAAATGATTATAGGATGAAATTATAAGTTTAAAATGATTATATTTCTTTATTTTATTAGACTATATAGTAAATGAATCCCTCATATTTAGTAAAATAATAGTGAAATAAAACTTTTATTCATTTTCAATAAATTGACGGTATCTTATCTCTTAAAAAAGTATAACTTATCCCTTAAGTTGTTGTTCTTTCCAAATAAATTTTTTTAATTCTAAAAA
This sequence comes from Viscum album, assembly GCA_963277665.1. Lineage (NCBI taxonomy): Eukaryota > Viridiplantae > Streptophyta > Magnoliopsida > Santalales > Viscaceae > Viscum > Viscum album. The sequence continues at coordinate 1,897,249,940 of OY728119.1, forward strand.
AATTTCTCTTATTTGTAACCTAGTTATGTGATGACCTTTATATTTCTCTTTCCCTCTTTTAGGAGTAAGTTTTAGTGACCCTTTTTTTGATGTGGGTCTTCCCTAGAGGAATATTCAAATGAGAAACCCTTTATTTCCCCTAAGAAACTTAAAATTTAGAGGATATAATATATCTAAGGGGGTAGAATATAACACCATGGTAATTAAAAATAACATGATTTTATATAGTGTATATAAAAATCAACACTGATATTAAATAAACGCGATATATTCTTAAAATATTATTATTTAAACATGATTATTATAATTTGGCTGTTAAATTGAAAGGTTTGAATAAGATTAAATATATTATATATATATATATAAAGGTTATAATAAATAAAACTTTATTTATAAATTATTATGAAATAATCATTAAATTTTTAATAAATACATTTATTCTAAAAAAATACATTTTCTTCAAAAATAATTTTTATTTCTTTTTTTGAGAAACTAATATAATATAATTTTATATATTTCATAATTTTTTTTATAAAATTAAAAAAAATTAAATCATCATATCTATATTAACATAGGGTAAAATGTTGGGATTTTTCAAAAAAATATTGATTTTTTAGTTAGTAGTGAAAAATACTGATTTTTGTAAAATTGCAATTTTTTTTAATAAATTAGGATTCACAAAATTATAATTATTATTTTAATTTGATGTAAAATTAAAATAATAATAATTTATTTAAATTTAATTTATTAATTACTTTAAAATCAATTTTATACTTGATTTTAGTAAAAGTTTATTTTTAGGCTTAAAAACACATTTTTGTAAAAAAAATGTTTTGAAGGTCATACTTTTTATCAATTTTAATAAATTATAATGAGGAATGATATAAATGAAATTTATATATTATATATCTATAAATATTGATTTAAATTCATATAATTTTTATTTCTATTTACATTTTTTGAAAAATGAATTTGTTAAAAAATGTTTTTTGATAAGAGTTAAGGGTTTAATTTCAAATTGAATTCTACCTTCTTTTTGTTTTAAATTTTATAAAATGTATTACATCTTATAAATAAAAATAATTAATATTATTTAATAATTTCAACTTAATTTTTTCAATAATTAATATTAAAAATAGTAAAAAAACTAATTATCATGGTGAAAACGTAAAATTGTAAAAGTGAGTAACCATATAGTTAAATAGAATAAAATTTTTAAAATAGTTTTCTTTTTAATTTTGGAGGGTTTTTCAACCATATCATGCATCCAATCCATTATTTTTCAATTTTTAGGCACATATCTTGAGAGTGACTACCTATTATTAAATATATTTGGGTATTTACAAAAATATCACTTCTTTTCAATTATAAAATTGAACCCCTCCCATAACATATTCGATAATATTAAGAATTTTGGTTAAAAAATAGACCAAAATATATCCCCTTTATCCTTATCCACATTCTAGAGATTCTATTCTTCCAAGAGATTAACCATAGGGTCCTTAATAAGATATCCAAATGAGGTTCTTCTATGCAAAAGTGATCATGTTCATTGAGCTCCTTCTTTTTTACTTCTTCTTTTTACAACATAAATTATGTATAAAAAATTCCAACATAATAACACCATTATCTAATATATACTTATATTTTATTATGTTTAAGGAATAATATTAATATATATATACTTCCATCAAATGGGAAATAAAACCATTGTTTGTGTGTATAGAGGATTACCACCTTGCAAACCGATGTAATATTTTTTCAATAATCACCTAAAAAGTATATTCATGATGATGGATTTAATGTTTATATATTATTATCAGGATATATTAATCATTATGTAAAATATACATATCATATATATTCTTACCTTACCATCCATTGAAAAAATGATAACACCATCTTTGTGTATGACGAACTACCACCTCACAATGTGACGTGATTCATTTTTTAGTAATGGATGAAATGAATGGTATATGTAAGCGTATTTTAAGAAATAATATTATATTCATGATATTATTATCATTATCAAAATATAAAATAACACTTACTATCCATCACTATCGTTGAAAAAAAGGAAAGGTTACACATGATGATGTATGAATTATTGTCTCCATGATTGTAACATAGTTAATTTTTCATAACCATAATTCAAGGTTAATTTTAAAATTAAAAGTTATATATAAAAAATAATTATTTAATTATTATTATTATAGATATTATGGAACAATGCACCCTTTGACCATGGCCAACGCAACGATACTATTCTGAAATTATGAAGTGACCATCCTCAAAACACGTAATGTGGATATAAATAAATAATTAATTAAAAAGTTAATTAAAATAAATGAATTAAGTGGTTTATGTATATGCTATTTAACCTATAAAAAATAATTTATATAAGTTTATTATAGATGAGATAAAAGACATACATGATAATGTCTGAAATCGAGGTAAAAGTTTTGCTCAAAACATAGACACATGTTTTTAGGAACCTAGTGTCTTTTAAATAGTGTATATAATACCCGTTTACGTATTATATCATTAATCCTTTATAATTAATGATATTTTATATTATATTTAATTTACTTCATTCATGGTATTTATGATTCAAAAGTTACAAAAGATGTAAGGTTTTATTTTTCAATCTCATTTTAATCGGGATTGTTTATGATTGAATTTTTATTATAGGAAATTATTCAATCATTATATAATAAAACAATTAAATTTATATCCTATAGTTATTCATTAAATATTCAAATAATTGTACTATTTTCCTCTCTTTTTAACTTAAAATGATTGATATTTTTTTAAGAAAAGATGACTTCATTTCTCTCTTCGGTCAAAAATCATTTTTCTTCAATATACATGTACTATAAAAATATTTTCAAGAATATATATAAAAAGTGAACAAAAGATTTATTAAATTAATTTTTACCCAAGTGTGAATTAAAAAAAGGCGTTTTTAAAATTATCTTCTTGTCATTTTCTGAACGAGGTACTTTTTAACCTTTTTACAACAGTGTGAAGGCATTTTTTCCTTTAAATAATATGAAATGCATAGAATTACCATCAATAATCACCACTCAAAGAATTTAACATTTCTTTAAATTTTTCCATGTTTATTTTTAATGTTTTTTTATAATATTTTATAATTTTTTAGTTTTTTATTAATTTATTTTAAAGTGAAAAGGGTCTTTTTCTCGTGAAGTATTACATGTAATATTTTAAAAACATTTCCATCAACAATTTTTTTTTGATGTTATAGATTTATTCTAAATTATATATATATATATATCTCCTACATAAATACCTAGATTATTCTCCTTTACTTTGATGGGGTAATACATAACTTAGATTCGTCTCTTAAATTATTTTATTGTGAAATTTCTTTTGATTTTGATATGTGACGTGATTATTCACCCTTTCTTTCCATGTGTAATTATTATGTTTATTCATTATGATTCATTTCATTTTTGTGGCTCACATAATCATGAAAATTTTATGATGGGTGGGCCAAGATATTGATCCAATTAATTGGGTAATGTATTTATTCTTAGAGATGTCATGTATGGGATCTTGGAGTAAACCTAATCCATTATAGGACTTTGTCCACTATGTGATATTGTCAAGGTAGTTAGCCTTGAATCATGTTTATGTCATGTTATACATTGCTTCCACATATCCTATGATTCCATGATCTTATGATACCATATTATTTATGTTATGATTCAATGTGATTACTCTTGAGACTTATCTTTTATTCTATCATCTTATACTTTTGAATCAAATGTTTTGATTCCTTATCTTGTTTATTCAATTACTTGGGTTTTAGCTCACCCCTTTTGTCTATGTATTCCCTAGGTTATCCCATGCAGTTTTAGAAGATTGAAAGGATTTAATATATCACTATGGATAATAAAATAAAGAAGCCTAATTTTATCCCCACTTTTATGTATTATGAACATAGCCTTCCAAATACACTAGTCCTCGCGATATTTTGGTTGTAATTAGTGGTTGTTTATGTTAATAATATTGTAATAATATTTTTAAAAGGATTGGGGCACCATATTTGTATTATTATAAGGTATAATTATTTTTGAGGATTAAGACTAGAATAATTTATCAAGAACCCTAGGGATATTAATAATGATTTGAAAAATTATAAAAAATATAATGTAATTTTAATGTAGTGTAGAGAAAGTGGTTTCCAAAAAATTATATCACTGTCTGGATATTACCAGTATATGTGGCTTTGGAATAGTTGTACATAGGTGTAATAACTCTGAAAATGGAAATTTGGGCTTGACTTGATCATCATCTAGTTCATGAAAATGGGCCTTGCTGCACACGTAGTTTGAAAATCCTAGGGTATATGTTTTTGAAATTCGCAAACTCTTTATAGACCATTATGAAGGACTTGAAAAAATTGTTAGGTTATAAAAAATAATAGAAAACCATACCATGGATAACCTATATTGAAACCTAAAGACTCATAAGTCAACATATACTTATAATTTATAATTTATTTCTTCTATGTTTATATGTTTCCCATTTTGTATGTTAATGAATTCTCATCTAGTTTCTTTTATTATTTTTATTTAATGATATATTATAGGATAAAGCATGACAACAACTAATGCGATGGGAAATTTAATGATCTCCATAATATGATTCCTACCCATATGAGAATAAAATTTTTAAATCTTATGATCATACCAAATGATCTATATCAAATTATGATTAATAACTAAAATATAATTTAATTTATAAACACATCAAATAAGGAAGGGATGAAATCTAATCGATGTTCAATTGTTAAAGATAATAAAGAAAATAAGATTCAATTTATTAAATGTCAAAAATATGGGAAGAGGTTCCATGAAAAATTACTTAAAGGAACTGGAAGATGCTTTATTTGTGGAAAATGAGGACAAAAATTATCTAATTGTCGATGAAAATTAATATTCTAGTTAACAAGACACAAGGAAATAAAGTTCAACAAAAGGAACAACTAATAGTTAAATGTCATAGATGAAGGGAACTTGGTCATTATCTAATTCAATGCCCTAATCCAAGGATTAATTCACGAGGGCCTATGTTATGATAATAATTGAATTGGAATTATTGACATTTTTAAGTTTTGGAACTCTAGAATCATGTTGTTGAAGTATTTTTTTCAATTTTATGCTGGGTATAATAATCATGAAACTTATATGTATTGTTTTGAAGTAGTTTTTTAAGTATTTCCCAGAATATATTGAATGGTACAAATGATCTATAAATTTGATTTAATAATAGGTAGATATTTTATTGAAAAGAACATGATTGGGGAAAGGAAAATATTTGATATTTTATTTATATTGAGGTAATTATTTTCAATTATGATTATTTGATTTTGTGGAAAAAATAAGCTGTATATAAGAATTTAGTGGTTAAAATAATATTTGACCATTAATGTTATTTTTCGTGTTTTAATCATATTTTTGGGAACATTATTGGAATTATATTAATATAGTTATAGAAAAAGGAAAACCTTCAAACTGGTCTATAACTCATCATATGAGGTATGTCATAGATCATGAACCCAAAAAGGAAGTGTGATAAGGTTTTCATGCCTACCGTCAGCCTATGTGATGTATTGGTTAATATTACATTATTTTTACTTAAATTATTTAATGGATAAACATTAATTTGATTTTGGGAAACATATTTTTAGGATCAAACCTTTTTGAACTTTTAGGTTTTTGAGGTGATTAATTATATTTTGTGAAATGATTCATTAGGTTGAGGTGTATGTATCCATTAGGTATAACACTTGTTTTAACATGAAAGATAATTGGAAATAACACAATTAAAATTTTTAATTTTGAGTTTATTTCAGTTGTAAGGATATTTAATGATTTATGTTGAACTTTGGATTTGGAGATTAATATGAAGGTGTATTAATTTTTTGAATAATATTACCTTATGATAACCATTTATAGTTTTTTATAATATATAAATACAAGAGGAATATCTTGAAATCATTTTATGAAATCATGTGATCTGGAAGAAGTTAATTTTAGTGCTTTAGGAATAACAAATTAATATTAAATGATAATGGTTTAGAGAAAAAGATGAGATTGTGGTGAAAATGATAATAGTATGAAATTATAATTATCAAATATGTATATTTGTTTATTTTCATAGTATATATGGTAAAATAATCCCTCATCTTTAGGAAAATAATTATGAAATAAATTTTTTATTTATTTTTGATAAATCAATGGTATCTTCTCTCTTAAAAAAATTATAACTTTATCTCATAAATAGATCATATTACAAATACATGTTTTCAAATCCCATAAATGTTTTTCTATTTTTAAACCTAGTTATGTGATTACCTTCTTAGTTCCCTTTCCTCTTTTAGGAGGAATTTTTATTAACCTTTTTTAGGATGTGGGTTTTCCCTAGAGAAATATTTGAATGTTAAACCATCGATTAACAAGCACAAGTTTAAATTGAGAATATGTGATTTATATAATGGGGTATAATGTAACACACCCAAATTTTTAAAGAACACTATGTTTGATAGTTTATACAACAGGAAACACTGAGATTAAATGAACTATGACATATTATTAAAATATTATTAATTTAATACGACAATTATAACATAGCCATTAAATTGGTAGGTATGAATAAAATTAAATAATTTATGAAATATATATAAAGGTTATAATAAATATAAATTTATTTATAAATTATTAAGAAATAATCACTCAATTTTTAATAGACATATATTCTTAAAAAATACATTTTATTCAAAAATGTTTTTAAAATTTTTATGTGAAAATATTATAATTGATATTTTAAAATTTTAGAAATTTAATGTTATAAACTGAAAATAATTTTTTAAAATCAACATATGTATATTAACATATGATCAAATTTTGGGATTTTTTGGAAAATATTGATTTTTTGGTGAATAGTAAAAAATATCAAATTTTTAAAACCAGTATATTCTTTTAATAAATTATGAAATTTAAAGGACCCATTACTATTTTAATTTTATTTAAAACTAAAATAATTATTGTTTTTTTATAATTCATCCAATTAATTGAATTTAAATCATCTTTATACTGTATTTTAGTGTAAGTGTATTTTTAGGATTAAAAGAATTTTTTCTGTAAACAATTTTAAAGTGCATAACATTTCTCTATTTCCAGAACCTATAATAATGAATGATTTAAATAAAATTTATATATATTATACATTTAAAAATAATAATTTTAATTCATATAATTGTATTTATATACATAGAGTTAATATAAGATCATCTATTACTTGAAAAATGTATTTCTTGAAAAATCTGTTTTCTACACATTTTATGGGTTTATTTTTTAATTCAATTCTACCACATCTATTTTTTGAATTTGATAAAATATATTCCATTTTTTTAATCATAATAATTAATATTAGGGTATAATTTCAAATTAATATTTCTCAAGTTAAATAGAAAAAATTTATAAAAACTGGTTACCATGGTGGAAAACTAAAATGGTAAAATTGAGTAACCTTAGAGGTATATTCAATAAAATGATTAAAAAATGTTTATTATTGAATTTTTGAGTTGCGGAGAGACTATATCACCCATGAAATATATTATTTATCAACCATTTAGGAACACTATATTTGAGATTGACTTCCCATTATTGAATCATTTTGGGTATTATACAAATGTCACACCTCAATTATAAAAGCAAACCTGATACCCCCACACCTTCACACCTATAAAACCATTTTGATTAATAAAACCATGGAGAAATATATCTCCAAAATCATTAAAAAAATTATGTATAATATTTTATTCCCAAAAGATCTTCCATAGGTTCCTTAATAAGAGATTCAAAGGAGGTTCTTATAAGAGAAGGTAGTCATCTTCACCGACCTCCTTCTTTGTTTACTTATTATTGTTCCACCATTAATTATATCTTAAAATTTATAGTATAATAAAATTATTATCTCCTATATAATGATATGTTATTATTTTTTTGGCTTAATATTTATCCATCTCCTCTTCCATCAAATGGGAATTGAAACCATATTTTGTATGTACAGTGGACTGCCACCTCACGAACCGACGTAATTCATTTTCCATCATCGCCTCTCATGGATACTCATGTTGATGGATTTAATGTTACTATATTATATTAATGTAATATTAATAATTATGTAAAATTAACATATCATATACCTTATTACCTTAGCATCCATTTAAAAATGATAACACTGTTTGTGTGTACAGTGGGAAATCACATCCCGAAGCGATGGGATTCATTTTTTGTCACCGCATCACATGGACGGTATATATAAGTGTATTTAAAGAAATAATATTATAATTATGATATTATTTTCTTTATTTATGGATAAAATTACACTTACCTTATTTCCACTATGTTCTTTGAAAAATGGAAATGTTACACATGCGTACGTACGACCTACCATCTCTATGATCGTAACGTAGTTCATTTTTCATAACCATAATTCATGCTAATTTTTAAAAGAATAATTTATGTATGAAAATTATAATTATTTCATGGCTATTATTCTTGATATTATTTAATAATGACCCCCCTTTACTACATTCAACACATCAATGTCATTTTGAAATTATGAAATGAGAATCTTCAAAACACTTGATGTTGACCAAACTGATTAAGTAATTAAATATGTCATTAAAATAAATGATAAAAATGGTTTATGTATAAGGGAATAAACCATTAAATTTTACTTAATAAAACAAATAATTTATATATTTTTATTATAAATGATATAAAATACATACACAAAAACATATGGACTCAAGGTAAGGGTTTCCTCTCAAAACGACCTTCTTTGATGCACATGTTCTTTTATGCACCAAATTATTTTAAATGGTTTATATACTACCTATTTACATATTGTATCACAAATCCTTTATACTTCATGATATTTTAAGTTATAAATTATTTACTTAGTTTTTGTGATTTGTGATTTAAAATTTACCAAAGCTGTAAGGGTTTATGTTTTAATCTCATTTTAGTCAGGATTATTTATGATTAAATTTACATTGTAGAAAATTATTTGATAATTATCTAATAAAACAAATTCATTTTATATCCTTAGTTTATTCATGATTTTTTCAATTAATGGTATTATTTTCTTCAATTTTTTACTTAAAATTATTGAGATTTGTTTAATAAAATATGACTTCATTTCTTGCTTCGATCAAAATTCATTTTTCTTCCTTATCCATGTTTTCTTAAAATATTTTCAACAATATGATTAAAATTACAAAAAAAATATTTATTAATGACATTTTTAACCATGTTTTAATTTTTACAAAACTATTTAAAATGAATCATCTTGTCATTTTCAGAATGAGGAACTTTTTAACCTTTTTACAATAGTGTGAAAGGAGTGTTTTTTAACTTATACGACATGTAAGAATTAATCATTGTAATGAACAATATATTTTATGAATATTCCTTTATTTTTTTAATGGTTATGTTTAAAGAAAATTATTTCTAAAATAATTCTAAATTTTTTAGATTTTCAGTAAGTAACTTCAAAGTGAAAATGGTATTTTCCTGAATAAGTATTACATGTAATCTTTTAAATATATTTTCATCAATGATGAAAACCTTTGAAATTATGGATTGATTCTATGTTATATATATGTGTCTATTAAATATATAGATATATTATTATACATTACATTTATGGGGTAATACATGAATTATTCTCATCTCTCATATTCCTTCATTATGAAACATCTTTTTATTATGATATGTGACAAGATTATAAAACTCATTTATTTCCATGGGTAATTATTATATTTATGAATTATGATTGATTTTTTTATATCACACATAATAATAAACATTTTATTATGGGTTAATCCATATAGCACTCCAATTCATTGGTTTATGTTTTTAGTCTCATGAGACATCTTGCATGGGATTATGGAGAAAACCTAATTCATTATGGGACTTTGTTCACCATGTGATATTATCAAGGAAGTTTTCCTTGAATAAGGTTTATGTCATGTAATATGTTACTAACACATATTCTATGATTCCAAGAACTTATGATACCATATTATTTATTCTATTCTCCTATGTGATTACTCTCGATACTTCTCTTTTATGATATCATGTTATAATTTAATATCACAAGTTATGTTTCCTTGTATTTTTTATTCCCTCACTAAGATTTTTAGATCACTATATTTTTCTATACATTCCTTAGGTTATCCCATATAGTTTTATAAGTTTTAAAGTATTTATGATCTCATTAAGGAGAATAAAATAAATAATTTTCATTTTAGTTTCAATTTGATGTAATATGAACCAAATCTTCCGAACACACTATGACACATGATCTTTGTGTTTTAATTAATGGGTTTCTATTTAAAAAATCATGCAAAAATAAGTGTAAAAGTTTTAGATCACTATATTTGGTATCAAAACAAGGTCTTTTTTACTTTAAGGTATTAGTACTAGAATAATTTATTGAGAACCCTGGGGATAAGTATAAGTACACGACTAAGTATAGAAAAGTATCATAGAATTTTAGTGAAGAGTAGATACAGTGGGTTCAAAGAAATTACATCCATGTATAGATAATACAAGTGGATGTGGATCTACAATATTTGTAACTAGGGGTAATAATTCTAAAAAGGTAACATTGGGCGTGACTCTATATTCACATAGTTTCTGAAAATATTCCTTTCTATAAAGATAGTTTGATATTCCTGAGGGAAATGTTTTGGAAATCCACAAACTCTTTATGAACCATTATGAAGGGCTTGAAAACATTGTTAGGTTAGAAAAAATAAAATGAAATTTTACTATGAATAACCTATATTGAAACCTCAAGACTCATAATTCAAGATATTCTTATCATATATAAGTTATTCCATATAGGTTTATAGTATTACTATTTTTTATGTTAATTCATTCCATTATTTTATTTTATTTTTTTAGTTAATGATGGGAAATAGGATAAAGAATAACAATAGACAATGTGATGGTAAATTTAATTATTTCACTAATGAGATGCCTATCTGGATGGGAAAAAAAGTTATATATCTTGTGATTATTTCAAATGATCTATCTCAAATTATTTTTAAAAACCCAAACATAGATGAATCCCCAGACACATCAAAGAAGAAAATGATGGTGTCTCATTTAAGTCAAAGTGTTAAAGATGATAAAGTTTAGAAGATTCAATTTCTTAAATGTAAAAAATGTGGTAAGTGGAACCATTGAAAATGACTTAAAGGAACTATACTATATTTATGTTTGGAAAAGGATGGTACAAAGAAGTTAATTTATAAAAAAATAAATAGTGGTTAAAATTATGCATGGAAATAATGATCATCTAAATGAACCACTAAAATTTCAAAGTCATATATATAATAAACTTGTTCATTATCCAATTAAATTCCTTAATACAAGAATTAATTCCTAAGGTCCTATGTTATTAAAACCATTGAACTGGAATGACTGATATTTTAAGTGTTGGAACCTGAGAATAATGTTGTTGAAGTATTTTTACCAATGGTATACTAGTTATAATAATTATGAAACTTATATGGATTGTTCTTCAATAGTTTTTACTTAATGTATTTCCTGAATATGTTGAATGGTAAAAAGACCTACACATGTTATTTAATGTTAACTTGATATTTCATTGAAAAACACATGATTAATGAAAGGATAATGTTTTATATATGCTTGATATTGATGTAATTATAGTAAATTAAGATTATTTTATTTTTTTGAAAAAAATATGTAGTATATAATAATTAAGTGGTTAATAATTTGTTTTATGATTAATGTAATTTTTAGGATGTTCATCATTTTATTGGGAACATTATAGGAATTATATTAGTATAGTTTTATAAAAATGAAAACCTAAATATTAAGAGACAACTCATTGTATCCATAAAGTATGAGAGGCTTAAACCTACAATCAAAGGGAGATAAGGGTGAAGTGCCTAGCACTGGACTATGTGATGTACTGGTTAGTATGACTTTATTGTTACTTAAATGATTTTATTGATAAAGAATAAGTTTATTTTTGGAAAAATATTTTTAGGATCAAATCATTTAGATTCTTTAAGGATTTTGAGGTGCTTAAAGATATTTTTGAAAATTTTTCATTAGGTTGAGGTATATGTAACCATTAGGAATATCATGTGGTTTAACATAAAAGTTAATTTGGGAATAACATAATTAATTTTTTTTTATTTTGAGATTATTAGGGATGTATGGTTATAAAATGATTTAAGATAAACTATGGATTTAGAGATTAATAAGGTGTATTAAGTTTTGTAATTATAATTCCTTTTTCTAACCATTTATAGTTTTTGTTAATATAAAATACAAGAGGAATGTATTGACTTAATTTTTTTGGGATCATGTGATCCATTAGAAGTTAATTTTAGTTCTTTGGGCATGAAAAATTCATCTTGAATAATCATCGTTTGGAGAAACATATGATATTGGAGTGAAAAATTATTAAAGGATGAAATTAAACTTTTAAAATAAGTATATTTTCTTATATTCTTAGTCTATATGGTAAACATAACCCTTAACATTAGAAAATCTATCTTATAATAAAAAATTTATTCTTTTCTGATAAATCGATGGTCTCTTCTATCTTAAAAAAATCATAACAAAATCTCCTAAATGGACTTTATTTCCAAATCCATGTTATAAATTCCTACTAATGTTCTCATATTTTGAAACCTAGCTTTTTTATGACCTTAATATTTCTCTTTACCTGATTTAAGAGTAAACACATTTTACCTTTTTTACGATGTGGGTTTTCCAAAAAGGAATTCTCAAATGTGAAAACCTTCACGACTAAGAAAAAGTTAAAATTATAAGGAAACAATTTATTTAATAGGTTATAATTTAACATAACAATATTTTAAAAGAAAAATATGTTCTATATACTATAAAACACACACCACTGATATTAAATAAACCATGACATATTATAAAAATATTATTATTTAAAGATGACCATTATAACCTATAAATTAAATTTGAGATTATGACTAGGATTAAATGCATAATTAAATATAAATATATATATATATATATATATATATATATATGTTCTAATCAATATAAATTTATTTATAAATTATTAGGTAATAATAACTCAATTTTTAATAAAGGTATTTATTCTAAAAAATAATTTTCTTCAAAAATGAATTTTATTACTTTTTGTGAGTAAATATTACAACTTATTTATAAATATTTTAGAAATTATTTTTTTATAAAATTAAAATAATTTTTTAAATTGAAATAATGATATTAATATAGAGTGAAATTTTGGTATTTTTCATAAATTATTGATTTTTCAGTGTATAGTGAAAATACAGATTTTTGTAATACATTCATTTCTTTTAATAAATTAAGTAATATAAATATTTCATTATTATTTTAAATTGATTAAAAATTAACATAAGTATTATTTATTTATATTTATTCTACTTAATTACATTTAAACCTTATTCATAATGGATTTTAGTATATGTTTATTTTTAGGACTTATACATGTGTTTCTAAAATCTAATTTAAAGTACATAATGGTTATCCATTTCAATAACATATAATGAGGAATGATTTAAATTAAATTTATATATTATATGTATATAAATATTAATTTAAATTCATGTAATTATGATATGTGGTTATAGAGTAAATATAATATCATTTATTTCTTGAAAAATCCTTTTCTTGAAAAAACTGTTTTGACATTTTTTTGTAGGATTGATTTTAAATTGAAGTATGAAACCTATATGTTTTGAATTTAGTAAAATGGATTCAATTTTTGTAATAAAAATAATTAATATTATTTAATAAGGTTAACTTAATTTTTATCATAAATTATAGTAACAATAGTAAAAAAACTAGTTACCGTGGAAAAAACTAAAATGGTAAAAGTGAGTAACCTTAGAGGTTAATAGAATAAAATGTTTATAAAATAATTATTTTTTGGTTTTTAAGGTATTTATTGACTATATAAATCCTATAATACATTATTTATCTATTTTTGATACATTTTTCTTGAGAGTGATTTCCCATTATTGAATAGTTTTGGCTATTTACAAAAATTCCACTCCTCCCCAATTATAAAAGGGAAACCCCTCCCCTAACTTCCTCACACCAATCAATCCATTTGGCTAAAAAAACTTAAAAAATATCTCCCAAAAATTCTTATACACATTCCATATCTTTTTTTTCCAAAAATACCAACCATATGTTTCTTAATAAGAGAACTAAAAGAGGTTCTTTTAAACGATGAAAATAGTCTTCACCAACATCCTTATTTCTAATTATTATTTCTCACCTAAAATTATGTATTTAAAATTTAAATATAATAAAAAAATTATTATATATAATTTTATTTAATTATGTTTATGTCATAATATTTATACATATCATATTCAATAAAATGGGAAATAAAACTATCATTTGTGTGTAGGACAGACTACCGCCTCACGAACCGATGTAATAGGTTTTACATCATCACCCATAACAACTATTAATGATGATTTATTTAATTTTTTTATATTATTTTCATTAAATATTAATAATTATGAAAAATTAACATATAATATACCTTATTACCTTATAATCCATTGAATAATGATAACATTATTCATGTGTACGGTGGACTACTGCCTTACAAAGCGATGTGATTTATTTTTTTATCACCGCATCACATGGATGTTATATGAAATTTTATTTAAAGAAATAATATTATATTATTATCATTCTACAAAGATAAAATAACACTTACCTTCTATCGCGATACTTTAAAAATGGAAATGTTACACATGTGTCTGTATGACCGACCCTCTCAGTGATTGTAACATAGTTCTTTTTTCATAACCAAGATTCATGGTTATTTTTAAAATTATAATTTATATATATGTGATGATTATTTTATTATTATTATTCTATATATGATGGAATAATGATCCCTCTGACCATGTTCAACACCTCGATGCCATTTTGAAATTAAGAACCGAGTATCCTCAAAGCACCCGACGTGGATATAATAGATTAATAAATTAAATAGGCCACTAAAATAAATTAAGTACATTGTTAAAGTATAAGGTACTAATAATATAATATGTCATTAATAAAATAAATAATTTATATAATTTTATTATACAGTAGATTAAATTCATACATGACAAATTCTGGACTCACGGTCAGGGTTTTTTCTGAAAACATCCTTCTTTAAGACACATGTCATTTTATGAACCTAGTTTCCTTTTAATGGGGTATATACTACTAATTTATATCTTATATCATGAATAATTCATAATTAATGTTTTTTATGTAAAAATTCATCTACTTAATTAATGGGATTTATGATTAAAAATTTACCGAAGCTATAAGGGTTTATGTTTTAATCTCATTCTAATCATGATTGTTTATGCTTTAATTATCATTATAGGAAATTATTTGATCATTTTGTACTAAAAACATTTAATTTTATCTCCTGTGGTTATTCGAGAATTTTTCAAGTAATATTAATATTTCCTCTCTTTGGCACTTAAAATGATTGCTGATTTTTTTATAAAAAGGTGACTTCATTTCTCTCTTTGATCAAAAATAATTTTTCTTCCATATGGATGTTTTCTAAAAACATTTTCAAGAATTTACCTAACATTCCTAAAAATATTTATTAAATTCATTTTTAACAATTTTTTAATTTTTATTAAATGGTTTTAATGTAATATCCTTGTTATTTTCTAAATAAGGCACTTTTTATCCTTTTTATAATAGTGTGAAAGGAATATTTTTTTACATTATATGGTATGTCTAGAAATACCCACTGTCATGACCAGTGAACTCTTTTATTATTCCATTAAAAATTTCTTTGGTTCTTTTTAATGAAAAATTTATCTATAATATTTTTAAAATTTTATATTTTTAGGAAGTGATTTCAAAGTGAATAGTATATTTTTCCGAAAAATATTCGATGTAATATTTTAAAAACCTTTCCATCGAAAATGAAAACCATTAATGTTATGGATTAATTATAAATTATATATATATATATATATGTGTGTGTGTGTGTGTGTGTGTTTGTGTGTGTTTATTTCATATGTAACTAGATTATTCACTATTACTTAGATGGTGTAATACATACACTACTAGGAATCCATGTTTTTCCAATGGTTTAAAACCGTTGGGAAAGGCCCTAAAACCGTTGGGAAAACTTATCCCAACGGTTTTAGAAACCGTTGGGCTGTAAGGCGTGGGGAAATCCTTATACCAACGGTTCACCCTGAACCGTTGGGAAAGGCTGTATAGATTTTTTATACCAACGGTTCAGTTGAACTGTTGGAAAAAATCAGCGCACAGGGGTATGCCAACGGTTTTAAAACCGTTGGCATAGGATATACCCCAACGGTTTTGAACCATTGGGAAAATCAGCAGGGTTGGGAAAAGCAGCAGGGTATACCCCAACGGTTTTGAACCGTTGGGAAAGGTAGCAGCAGGGGTATAACCCAACGGTTTTGAACCGTTGGTAAATTTTGCAGCATCACAAAGGTATAACCCAACGGTTTTGAAACCGTTGGGTTAGACCCCCCATTAATTTAAGATTAAACAGCCAGCAATACTGCAGGATGCAATGTTTACTTTATAAAAAACGTGTAATATCACAAAAATACACTGCAATCACAAAAAAAAAACACACCACTGCAACCTACAAACACATAAAACACACCACTGCAACCTACAAACACATAAAACACACCACTGCACACATAAAAAACTCTAGAAACACACCACTGCACAGAAAATGCATAGAAAACACACCACTGCACACATAGAAAACTCACAAAAACACTGCAACCTGCAACCTGCAAACACACCACTGCACACACAGAAAACACAACACTACACACATAGAAAACACACCACTACACACACAAAAAACACACCACTCTGTCATAGGAACACTGCAACCTGCAAACACAGAAAACACACCACTGAACACATAGAAAACTCACAAAAACTCACTTTAATCACCTGCAACCACACAAAAAAAACACAAAAAAAACACATAGAAATAATCATCTCATTTTTGAAGGCTTACTCACATCCCTTCCCCTTGTATGGTTCACATATTGATGTGGTAGAGAGACCAAGAACCAACAAAATGTTGTCTTGTTCATCAAATAGGGAGGGGGATATTGGAAATTCAAGTTTATAACTCATATATGAAGAATCCCCTGCCTCAATCCTGATCTATCGAATAAGGGTTATTTGTTTTGATTACTCCAGGATAAATTTGATATTTTTTCGATGAATTTAATCATTCAATATAATAACCTCGAAGGATATTTACAATATGACCATTATAACCCTTTTGTTCCTAGAGTATAATGATGGGGGAATCATATACTATGGGGCGATGAATTCTATAATGTCAAGAGATTTAGTTATATTGTTGCATTTATCAAGGTATTGGATTGTGTTTAAGAGAGGGATATTGGTCAGGCTCTTGTGACACATAGATTCTATGGGGATAGATATTTACTCGATTAATGAGAGATATCACATGCCTAATTTTCAAGGGGATAGCTATGATGACATCCAACATGGTGTTTGTCAGTGGTTATGAATTATTTACATCATCGGTTGGGCTCACTTTGGAAATTTTCTGTCATATTCTAAGAGGATAAGATTACAAGGTAATATTCTATCCCCAATCTATAATGAAAACATTCAGATAAACCCCCATGACAATCCAGTAGATTACTACATGAATTTTAGTATATACCTTCCATAGATGATTTTTGTATCCATTGAAATTTGAATGATGATCCATGGGAGAATCATAAAAATTAACCATTTATCACATGGGATCATGGTCTTCATGGTGGTACACTAGCTGGTGAGCTATGATATGGACCAAATGTCCTTGTTATTTCATACACATGTTGTGTGACAAATTCTAACAAGTATAGTGAAATATCTTAATGAATGACAACACCTTGAGTGATTAGGTGTTGGAAGGACCCTTACTTGAGTGATATTGATGCTATCATATTATAAAATGATATCTAACACTAACATGATTGATAAGTTAGGGGGAATAGGTCCCGAGTAACTAGAACCGTGTACCTATCTGGTGAGCTATGATATGGACCAAATGCCCTTGTTGTTATTTCATACACATCTTGGGTGAGAAATTCTAACAAGTATAGTGATATATAATAAGGAATGACAACACCTTGAGTGATAAGGTGCTAGAAGGACCCTTACTTGAGTGATAATGAAGTTATCATATTATAACATGATATCTAACCCTACCATGATTGATAAGGTAGTGGTCAATATAATGCCCCCCTTCCCAGCCCCCTCCCCCTGCCTAGCCTAACCCCCTGCACATCCCACCCCTCCCCCACCTACACAACCACCACCCCGCACCGGCACAACCCCCTTCCCCCCCATCTGCCCATCCCCCCCACACCTGCACAACCCCCCCACTACCCCACTGGCACAGCCCCCCCTGTCCAGCCCCACTCCCCCTGCCTAGCCTAACCCCCTGCACATCCCACCCCCTCCCCCACTTACACAACCACCACCCCCACCTGCACAACCCCCCTGCCCAGCCCCCCTCCCCCATCTGCCCAGCACCCTCACCTACACAGCCACCCCCAAACCTACACAACCCCCCCTCCCCCCTGCCCAGCCCACCCCCTCCCCACCAAACCCCCTACACAGCCCCCCCTCCTCCCCACCTCACCCTCGCCAAACACCCCTGCCTCCCCCACAAATTCCCATAGGGTAGTTGATTTTAAGTTTTAATCGTATTTTTTGGGTTTTTGGTGACCCATTCAGGATTCAATCAATGGATACTTTGGAGAAATTAGGTGTTTTGGGATATCTTTGGGGGGTTTAGTTTGGGATAACTCATGTACATGATGTGTAGTTTTTAGAACACACATCATGTGTTCTTCGTACTTGGGAAATATGGGTTTTGGGAACTAAAAGATTAATACAAGGGGGTGGGTTACATGCCATGTAGTGGTGACTCGGGGTGTGCTAGTGGCAGATGACCATGTAGGGTATAAAGCTATATCTAGTGCGAGGTACATGGATAGGCATTGTGCGTGGGTAGACCTTGTGTGGGGGGGGGGATATATGGATAGGTACATACATGGGAACCATATGTGGGGTAAATATTGTGTATGGGGTGATACATTCCACGTAGTAGGGAATTTTTCATGCTAAGTGGGGCCTTGTATGTGAATGTACCCAGGTGGGGGTAAACATCATATACCGGAACACATGATGTGTACTTTGGAAAAGTACACACTGAGCAGTCTATGTCACATGGAACGAGGGGGCATTTTGGGTTACATATCATATACCTAAAGTACAGGTTGGGTACTTTTTTCTCCTTGTTGTGTTTACCCTATTTTAACCCTGGAGTCAGAATTCGACTTATGAGTATTCAATTTTGATCAGTTTTTCATAATTTCCACGATGGAATACTTTCTGTGTTTGAATGTGGTTTTTATGGTGTTTTGGACTAAAACAATTCTTTATCAGGATTTCTTCAAGGATTGGATTCAGAATCCTCCAGCAGGTTGGGTTGTGAGATGAGAATCATGTGTGAGGGTTATGAGATCATTAGTTGGAATGGATTGTGAAATATAAGCTAGTTCTGTTCAATGTTCTTTCATATAGATCCTGAAAATTATAATCATGTAGTATATATGAAGAGATCTTGTTTTATCCTGACATTTTGGTACCTATTTCTCAAGGTTAGAACAGTTGAGGATTACCGCCTTTTTTTAGGATTGGAACTATTGGAACCATTGGAATGGGATGATGATGTGGGATAGAAGTTATGGTCATATTTCCTTAAGATATTTATAGGCGTCAAAGGGACTCTTGAAGATGCCATAATGGGATTGTTACTGATTGAGTGACCGGTGTTTTCTATACCTGTTAATTAATAATGCCCATGTGGAGTGGTCAATCTTGTACTATAGAGCCCTTGTAAGATAAAACTTTTATGATTGTCATGAGGACCATTGATAATTCATTGGTTATTCATTTCTTTTATATACCCCATTGGGTGCGTTGTTGATAGATGATCAGTAGGAGACGTTGTTGATCGATGATCAGGTTTTTCTAGTCGTTAATGTATTGATGCTGCCATCAACATGGATGATCTTTCACCCCTATATCTTATCTTTTCTCACCCCCAGCACATCCCCCCCATCTCCCCCTCTCCCCCACCTACACAGCCACCTCCAACCCCCTGTCCACCCCCCCTCCTCACCTCATCCCTTCCCATCCCCCCCCTCCAGCACATCCCCCCCTCCTCCCCACCTCATTTTGACCTCTTCAATATCAATCAAAATGATTCTATACAGGTAAATTAAAACAAAACTGCAACCTAAAATGATATATTGCTTTTTTTCATAAGGGGATCATAATAGACAGTACATTGCAGCGAAATGGAACCAAAAAATCAAAAATAAATGAAGGCATACATACTGATTTAAAGTCAATGAACAAAAATTACTTGAATCAAAGATAAGATGACCAGTTGGAAAGTAGAGTTAGAACCCTCGAGAGTAGGTAGGGAATAAAGGTTCCAAACACAACCTAAAATCGTAAGGGGATCATAATACGTACCCATTTAATGCGGAATAATTGAGCATTGGAAAACCAGACCTGTCGCGCTGGGAAGTAGGGTTCGCATCGAGAGTCGGTTGGGAAGTAGGATTCGTGTCGAGCTATTGGAAAAAATCTTCCATATGGGTGCGTCGAGCTATGTTTTAGGGTAAAACGAGAAGGGTTATGGGTTCGCATAGAGATTTTAGAAAAAAAGCGTGAGCGCTGATGAGCGGGGAGCGGCGATCGGCGATCGGCGAGTGGTGAGGGGTGGTTGGGATGGGAGCAGCGGCGAGGGGTGGTCAGTATGGGAGCGACAACGAGGATGGGAGGAGTATGGGATTGGCATCGAGGGTTTGGAGAAGTGCGGATTAGGGATAGGATAAGTATCCCGACAGGACTGCGAACCACCAAAGGGTGTCATCCTGGAGTAGGGCCAAATCACAGCGTGAACGCGGCGTGACCGCGGCGTGACCGCGGCGTGACCACGGCGTGACCGCGGCGTGTTGGCCTGGTCCAGCGACATCTGCGGAGTAGCATCTTCTGGCCAGGAGAGAAGAGAGCGGGAGGAAGTGGGGAAACATTCCGGTCATCGCCTCCCTCCCCGTTTACTATGGATGGGTAATTTATCTAAAACTCTATCAAGGTATCATACATCGAATCCCGACAGGATTGCGAACCGCCGCAAGGTGTCATCCTAGAGCAGGGCCAAATCATGGCATTACCACGGCGTGACCGCGGCATGACCGCGGCGTGACCGTGGCGCGACCGCGGCGTGACCGCGGCGTGACCGCGGGATGACCACGACGTGACCGCGACGTGTTGGCCCGGTCCAGTGACATCTGCGGGGTAGCATCTTCCGGCCAGGAGCGAAGAGAGCGGGAGGAAGCGGGGCAACATTCCAGTCGTCTCCTCCCTCCCCATTTACTATGGATGGGTAATGTATCTAAAACTCTATCAAGGTATCATACATCGAATCCCTACAGGATTGCGAACCGCCGCAAGGTGTCGCCCTGGAGCAGGGCCAAATCATGGCATTACCACGGCGTGACCGCGACATGACCACAGCGTGACCGCGGCGTGTTGGCCCGGTCCAAGGATATCTACGGGGTAGCATCTTCCGGCTAGGAGCGAAGAGAGCGGGAGGAAGCGGGGCAACATTCTGGTCGTCGCCTCCCTCCCCATTTACTATGGATGGGTAATGTATCTAAAACTCTATCAAGGTATCATACATCGAATCCTGACAGGATTGCGAACCGCCTCAAGGTGTCATCCTGGAGCAGGGCCAAATCATGGCATTAACACGGCGTGACCGCGGCGTGACCGCGGCGTGATCGCGGCATGACCGCGGCGTGACCGCGGCGTGACCGCGGCGTGACCGCGGCGTGACCGCGGCGTGACCGCGGCGTGACCGCGGCGTGACTGCGGCGTGTTGGCCCGATCCAGCGTCTAAAGGGAAACAAAACGACGGAAAAGAATCTTATAGCCTAAACTATCACTGTGAGTTTTCGCAGACATCGCACCTTCGTTAGAGGGGTTTTATTATAAAAACATGACTTTATTTATCAAATGAAACAATTATATTAAAGAAAACTTATTCAAGATATGCAATTCAATATAATTAAGCAGAATTAAGAAAGAAGCTAAATTCAATTTAAAGCATTTTTATTTTAAAGAGGCTACGAGAGGGACTCTACCTCAAGGTGTAACCAAGCCGTCCACTTCGGCTCTTGGAGATTTCTAACTAAAAGTTGTTGCTCCTACACTGGGTATACGCACCTTTACACGCATGCAAGGACACCTAGCCCCTATGCACACACTTGCATGGCCATGAGCATGTGCAAGGGGATCCTTGCACATATGCTTATATGCATATATCAGTCTCCACTCACCTGCGTATGCATTTATATATATATGCATGGGCACACTTAGCCCCATACGTGCATAATCACTGCCATGGGTGACTATACACGTAACGGGGGAACCCACATACATATACTTACTTACCTATGCACACGCAGGCGAGTCGCCCATGACTTGGCGACTCGAAACCAACGAGCAGGGATCAACGCACTACAAAAAGGATATTAAGAACCTTAAAACACATGAAGGACGCTAAATAACCAGTGAAAAACCAACCAATGGCATTAAAGCCTTACCTAGATTGGTAGCGGAGAACCAAATCCACCCGAACCAACACGAAACGATCCAACGCCCTACCAAAAACATAATATGGAGTCAAAAACACTAAATCCCCAAATATATGAGGTGCGAGACAAGTAGTAACCATAGAATCTTACCTCAGATCAAATTCGGTGGACTGAATCAATCTGAACTCCTTATGGCCCCCTTCTCAGAATATAAGTACCCTCTGTCCATAGAAAGTAGTCAAAGATCTATGTGACCAATGCGCTAAAGAAAATAAAATAAAAACTAAACTAAAACATACCTGTCTCCTATGACTATACTTGTTACCACCCAACATATAAGTACCACAGTGCCCCATGGGTCAAATCATGTTCCTGCAAGCAAAGGGGAAACAGATCAATGTTTCAAAATGATACTATCAAATAGTACATTCCTATTAATTAACAATTACTCTTCCTATTAATGGTATATAATAAATTTGGTCCAAGTTTCAACTTAGTTTGGTTTTGTTCGATACAAGGGATGAGGTCTTATTATTCTTGGTTTTTATGTTTACACTTGAGATATTTATTTAAAAATGATGCATGTATTTGGCATTATTATTTATGGTTTTAGTTCTTAGCTTGTTTCCATAGGGCCTGTCCACATGAATAATTGTTGGAATGTAGGGTTCAGTTGACATTTATGTGCTTTAATGTGATTAATGTCACTAACGATGAGGATTTAGATCACGGAAAATATTCCTAGGAGGATTGGGCCTTGTAATGATAGGTGTTGCAATTTTACATCTAGCGTTTGATGAGGAAATACTTATGAGGATGGATTGGAATCTTGGTAGGTTCTTAGAGTGGGATAGTCCCTCTGAGTATATAAAATGTATTATGAAAGGTTTTACTCCATTTAATGATTCAAGAGTTCAACTAAAGAGATGAAGGATGAGATGCTAGTGTGAGTATTGGGTATTATCGGACAGATTGGCGTTATAATTCCAAGAGGCTTGGTGTGATTTAGCTTAGTATGGAACCTGGTTAGTTTGGCTGGGTAATAATACATGTTTTTGATGAGGTTCTTGACCGGATTATTGAGAATATAATGTAGATGGGTTCGACATGGTGTTCTTTTGTGACTAGGACAATCATAAGGTGAATAGTCCTCTTTGTCTAGTTGGATGATGAGATGTGCATTGAGGCATCGGATAATCCTCGAGAGATGAGTCTAGACTATGTGACTGAGAGGATAGACTAGGATAGGTTTGATAGGATTGGGTGAGTGGCCAACCCATGTGAGGATGATACGATGTATGGAGACACTTGGAGACACTTGGGGTTATTTATGCTATCTCATGGAGACACTTGGGGTTATTTCATAACTCCAACATACTCCAGAAATGTTCCCACATGATTTTTTAGAAAAAACGATTCCATCTCATGGAAGGCTCCTCTATCTTCCAATGTTTCCTCACACTCACACCTCATGGTATTACAGTATACAAGTGATCTACGTCAAAATATATTCTTAGGATAGATATCAAATCCATCACAAAACCACAGATAATCCTTTGAGGGATTAATCAGTCTGGAAAATTGTGATTTTTGACCTTCCTAGTAAACAACCCATAACAATTTTCCTTTCTTTTATTTTATTTTTTTTGAAAAGGAAGAGATTACGAACAAAACACAAAAAATGGTAAATGGATTGCAACCACATAATCAGGTGAGCATATCGTACATCTCTAGACGTGGAAGCATCCCATGATCTTTGAATGTCTCACCCACACTTGTTCAAATATATCCATACGCATTGTACAATAAGTAGGTTATGAATGGAAATAGGATTGAAATTGCTTCATTCTAATAGGCCATTAATGGAAACTAAGTGATGAATGATGGATAGATGTCAGGTGGGTCTTAGGGAAAAATTGTCTATGAAAGAGTCCTAAATCATTGTTAGTTTTATACTTGTTCATTCATCACTAAGATAAGATCTCAGTGTAAGTTCTAGTCAGTTTACATGCCCCTGGAATCTATCAAGAAATATGCCTAGATATGAGTATGAAATTGAAGGATTAGAGTTCTCTTGGGTAGTGCGAATCAAAAAAAAATGGCAATCACAAAGGGCATAAATCCTAAGTAATATGTCAATTAGTCATTATTTCAAAGATTTTGAATTTAAATTAATTCCCTAAACTTAGCAACCATTCTAAAAAAATCTAAGTAGGAGTCAAACATGTTCCTTGGCACTTTTACACTTCACTTTTTTTAATAACAAGGGCATAGTGATTCTCAAGTTTAAACCATTCTTTTTATTTTGAAAAATGTCTCATAGACAAGTGAGAATAATAAAAAAATCCAAGTGCATCACATGTGAAACTGTGAGAAACTCCCCCCACACTTAAAATGAGGTAGTGTCCCTACTGTCAATGAAATAAAAGTGAGAGTGGTATGACATCGATTTTTAATGTTTGTGAGAATGGATATCTAAAAAAATGAAAATAAAAGGGAATTGAGAGCCCCCTGGGAAAATAAGTA
Organism: Viscum album; assembly: GCA_963277665.1. Classification (NCBI taxonomy): domain Eukaryota; kingdom Viridiplantae; phylum Streptophyta; class Magnoliopsida; order Santalales; family Viscaceae; genus Viscum; species Viscum album. The sequence goes on from OY728119.1 coordinate 1,897,275,327, forward strand.
TGCCATGGGGGTGTTTTCTACTATAATCATATGTACCTGAAAAAGTGTTAGAGAACGAAATCCATTACAAGATATAAAATATTAGTTCACCGAGATAAATAGTTGGAAGAGTATATCAACGGGAAAATACCGATCAAGAACCCTGGCGGGAGGAGAGGGAGCCGAGAGGGGGGATGTCTCGTGGGGTGTTCGGACATGGGGGGTCTCGCGTGCGACTGGAGAGGGAATCGGGGAACGTCGGAGGAGGAGATTGAGGGGAGGGGGATTTCGCCAGGAGTGGGAGACGAGAGGGGAGGGGGAACGTCACCTGGAGCCGAGAGGGGAGGGGGACGTCATCGTCGGAGAGGGAGCTGAGAGGGGAAGGGGAATGCCGCCGGAGGAGAGGGAGGGGACCGAGAGGCGGAGGCGGTGGCTGGGAGGAGATAGAGATCGTGGAGGGGGGAGGGGGTCGGGAGGCAGAGGTCGGGGACGGTCCAGGACGAGGAGCCCTAATTTGGGTGTTAAAAAATTTTCTTTCCCAACAGTTTAACAAAACCATTGGAAAAAACCAGCCTAAAACACATTACCCAATGGTTTTGTTAAACCGTTGGCAAAACCCAACCTAAAATACCTTACCCCAATGGTTTTATTAAACCGTTGGAAAAACCCAGCCAAAAAACACTTATCCCAACGGTTTTTTTAAACCGTTGGGAAATAAGTTTTGGTATAAGTCCCAATTCCAGTAGTGATACATTATGTTCATCTCTAAAATGCTTTCATTATGAAATTTATTTTGATTATCAAATGAGACAAGATAATGAAACCAAATTATTTCAATGGTAAATTCTTATGTTTATGTATTATGATTGATTTACTTTTTATGGAACACCTAATCATGAACATGTTATGATGGGTGCACATAGATAGTGCACCAATGCATTGGGTAATGTTTTTAGTGTCATGATACATCATGTATGAGATTAGGGATTAAACTCATCCATTAAAAGACTTTATCCACTGTGGGAGATTGTCAAAGATGTTATCCATGAACCATGTTTATTTCATGTTATACATTGGTTCAAAATATCTTATAATTATATTATATTATTTTACAATGTTAATTATTTAATGCTTTCATGTGATTAATATTGATCTCAATTATTTATGATATCATGTTATACTTTGGACTCACAATTTATGCTTCTATATGTTGTTTATTCCCTTACTTGGCATTTTAGACCATGCATTTTGTCTATGTATTCTCTAGGTTATGCCATGTAGTTTTAGGAGCTCAAAATAATTCAGGATCTCATTATGGAGAATAAAATAAAGAATTTTTATTTTTTCTCACTTTTTTTATTATAAACTAAGTCTTCCAAAGACACTATTCCTCTCAATATTTAGGTTATAATTAATGCACATTTATGTTAAAAAATATGTAATAATATATAAAAAACGATTGGGTCACTATAATTATATTCCTTCCATGAGTTTTCATGGAATACATTTAATTTCTTTCAGAAAAACTATGGAACACTTTTCATGTTTCAGAACCTAAAATACCTTCCTCTTCATTAATTTGTAACATTTGTAGCAATTCCATTATTATTCTTCTTTTTAAAGATCTTAAATGGTTTTCAATACCTTATCCTATACTTTATATTAAATCATAAACAATTCCTCACTTACATAGATTTGGATATAAAATGTCTTCAGGTCTTTGTACTTTGTATTCCCCTTTCCTTTTAAATAATATATTCTACTTTCTATTTTAATCCAGCAATTTCCCTCTAATTCCATTTTAAATAATTTAATTTCAAATTAATATTAAAATATTAACCAACTTACAACTTATCCTACTTAAATCCCAACATTTTTATATTTATCAAATCAATATTCACCAATGAATTTTAATTGGTGGATATTAGATTTCCAAATATACACCAAACACATATAAGAAAGTGAATTCATAAAATCTGTTTTAACTTCCCAGATAACATCCTTAAAAATTTTAATGTGTTTTTTATGATGTTATTATGTTGTTTATAATAGTTATTTTCAACTTCAAAAATATTTTATGGCATGGAAATACATTAATAGAATGTAATTCACCTAAATAGAACCTATGAAATCCACCCATATTTCCTTCAAGGGGTGAAAAACTAAGTTGTGTTGTGAATAGTGATTTATAGAACACTTGAAAAATACCTTGATTCCTTTTATGGAATGACCTATTTATTTATTACACGAACACATTCATTCTTGAGGAATTGAAATTTCTCTTCACTTCTTAAAAAAATGAATAAATACTTCACAATATGAATTTCATCTCTCTAGAAATAAAATAACCCTTACAAAAATTAGGTTGTAGTGTGAATGATGTCTACTAATATTAAAATGAGCATAAATCACATTAAAAATTCTCTACCCTTCAAAATTTAACTTTAATTAACATCACATATCAAGATCAAATATTTCACACCAATAATATTATAAACACAGGAAAATGTTACCATTTTGTACACTAATACATCATTATGATTCAAAAATGATCTTCCATAACAATAAAAACTTAAAAAGTACTTTTAGATTCATTATATTTAGGTCCAATAACTAAAATCACCAAAACAATATCTTCTGTGGAAAATAAAACCAACAAAACATCCACACAACTAATTGTTATAATTTATATTAAATTATCAACCTTTTATTAACTCAACCATTTTTCACTTATATTTTCAATAAATGAAATAATAACTCATAACATTACAATAATGTGATAGTATTTGAAAACAAATAAAATATCAAAAACTAAATAATTATAAATGATGAGGATAATGTTTTCAGTTATTAACATGTTAATGAAATTTAAGGGAATACATAGATTTAAATTAAAGATGTATTTTTTTATTACTCCAATAATGATGTTGATGACTATAAGTCCAATGGAATAAATGAAAAAATAATAAAACATGTTGATATTGAGAACATTATTAAAGATCATAATCACTTGGTGAAAAAAAGGATAATATTTAAGAAAACTAAAAACATCAGTCTTCTTTTAATTATTGATTTTTTTTAACATATCTTTTTAGCACATATAGATGAACAAAGATATAAAAGAAGAGTTGGATAAAATTAAAAATAATGGATCAAGGGAGATTGTGCCAAGATCTAGTGGAAAAATTTAATTAGGGTGAAATTTATTTTTTATAAAAAAGATTTATGAGAATGGATAAGTTTCTAGAAACAAATCAAGGCTTATATATAAATGGTATTCATATATTGATGGAATTGAATTTGATAAAACTTTTTCTCCAATTTCAAAACTAGAAACTTCAAAAACTTTTCACACCACTATATATCATAGATTCATTAAAGTTATTTAACAGATTTAAAATATATTTTCCTAAATGGTGATCTAGATGAATATTTCTACATGGATAGAACTTAGGATTTTATTTTTTACACAAATTCCAACAAGGTATGTGAATCGAAGAAGGAACTTTATAGATTGAAATAATATTTAATAGCTTCTTACTTTAAAATAGATTAAACCCAATATATATTTCAAATAAATTTAATTATCAATTGATGTATAAGAATAAGGTTTAGGTTTATTTAAAGGGGTTTAAAAATATATATTGGGAAGGTTGAATTGATGATAGGAAGTCCATATTGGATGGATCATTTTTTATTGGTAAAAGCTATGTGGAATGGAACAAAAAGATGTAATCACTAGTTACCTTAAACTCTACTGAAGTTGAATATGTGGTTAAATCAATGGAAGTTACATAGATGATTATGATGAGGTCTTGGAATTAATATATAGAGGTTATTTTTTATTTTCCACTTTTTATTGGATGATAATCAAAAGTTTCAAAAATCTATCTAAGACTCTAGTGCAACATTATTGATCTAAACATATTGATATTAAATATTATTTTTAAAGGAAAATGTGGTTGAAGTAATTCTAAAAATATAATATATTCTTTATAATGAATAAATAGATTATATCCTCACTAAGATACATACAACTGATTTTTTTTTGAAAATTTGAGGTAGAAAATTTGAATGTATCCCACTTTCCAGCACTAAGGTCTATTACTTATTGAGTTTAATCATCTCTTTGATTATATTTAAATCTTTATAAGATGATGATAAGTAATTTTCATGGGGAGATATTATATCTCATAGGGAGTCTTTCTAATTACTTCATATGGAATATAGTTTAGTTAAAAATTTCCATTTCTAAATCATAGCCCCAAAATGAAATAGGAAGGTTAGATAAACTCATAAATAATTGAATCATGTCTAACAAGGATTTATTACTCCTCTAAAACACACCATTTCATTGTGGTGTTCCCATAAGAGTGTGTTGTGAAAAAATTCTATAATCTCTCATATGATATGTGAATTCCTAGATTTAGTATTCACTACCTTGATCTGATCATAGGATCATAATAATCATTCCATGTAGGTTCTATAAACCATTTTCAAACCCTATAAACTTATCAAAATGTTCATAATTGTGTATCATTAGAAACACATAACAATATACTTTAAATTCATCATTAAAAGTAATGAAATACTTAAAAAAACTGCTTTCTTTTTCACCCATTAGTCTGCATATATCACTATATATAAGATCAAACAATACATTTTTGATTTTAACATTTTCTAAAAATGGTCATTTATTTATATTTCCTATTAAAAAATATTCATAATTATCAAATGATTCATAATCAAGTGATTCCAAAAATCTATCTTTTTGAAGTCTTTAAATGTATTTATCATTTATTTATCCTTGATGACAATTCCAAAGGTAGGTGGGATTATAATCAACCCTTGCCTTCTTATTTTTAATGTTCTAAATAGGATTATAGATATATAAAATATATAAATCATTTTTTATATTCCAATTAAATGAAACATCTTATTCCTATATATGGAGTAAGTCTTATTATTAATAGTTAATGAGAATACCTTCTTTTACAAAAAAACATAGAAATAAAATTTCTATTTATGAAAGGAACAAAATAATAGTTCTCAAAATCTATAACTAATTTATTAGGTAAATTCAAATTATAATTTCTAACCTCTAATACAAAAAATCATTCTCCATTACTAAAAATAAATTTTTTTTCACCCTTTATCAATTCCATTTTATCTATAAGTCTATGTTTTTTCATACCAAATGTTTAGAACACACCCCATATTTAATTATTTAATTTTTTTTCTATAACATTCACATTCAAAATCTCAGAATGTTTCTCTTTGAGAACACTTCTCAACCCTAGATACCAATCTATAACTATTTTATAGGTTATACCTATGAGTAATCTCATTAATATTATAATATTTTATGTCATAATATATATAAAGAATGTATTTTTTGGTGAGTGTAATGTTTTATAACTTTTCATTAAGGAATATTAATGAAATTTCTCCCACTAAAAATTTTGACCTCTTACATCATGCCCATTTAGTAAGAAAATATTCATATCTTACTAATTTTTAGGACACTTTATTTTTTCTCTGTTCACTTATCTATTTAGGTAGGATTAATTTCCCATCATAACAGTTATATTTTTTGGATATTTGAGAAAAAAACCCTTAATACAAATCCATCTTATGGATATACTCAACCTTATTCCTCTAGTAACCTAATCCTATTAGGATCTCCTGACTAGTGTAACCAAAACCAAATTCCATGACTAATCTAATAATGGTAAATCAAGGGGATCTAGACTTTAGTATTACCCACCCAACATGATAATACAAGGTTACTCAGAACTTACTTCCCTTACACAAGATGATCTATGGATACCCATATTTATCATGACTTATGTGGTTAGATTATCAAGATATTCACAATTGATTCTTTTAAAGGATTATCACATTTAATATTTAAGGGGTTTTCTTACATAGTCTCACTAATATAATATAAATCATATATAGATTAAATTAATAACTATTGAATCTCATACAATATTTATCTTATGATTTTTTATTTCATTGTGTATACATGCTTCCAATGATTTAGTTTTAGAATATCTATTTCATCCACTATATTTATACATATCAAAATGTATATCATGCAAAAGGATCCTGAAATATTCATGTAAATTAATAGATTAATATGTTATTGAAAATATCCACATGATTAATCTCAAATACATGGATGTAAAACCCCACCTTTATAGAAAAAGGCATAAGCCTCCAGGCTAGTGGAAAGTCTGACCTATAGTCCCTCTACCTGAGGATACATTACTCAAGTGAAAATTCAATTAATTATATATCTAAAACCTAATAAGAACAAAATATATTTAACAACTATTATAAAACACATAAATCTAAATAAAATCATAGTTCAAGGAAGAAGAATTTGTTTTATCAATTCATAACTAGAATTTAATGCAGGTCTCTATCTCCTAGAATCAATTTATCACATAAATAAATCATAAAGATTGTTTATATTTTATAAAATATTTATATACATGTATAAGGTATGTAATAACTTTTAAGTAATTGAACATTTCATAAATACGGACATGAGATAAATTTTTATGAACTATTCATAAATAAATGATTGTTAGAAAAATTAAGTAGTTAAACTAAACATGATGGATATTTACTTATCTTGGATATAAAAACTATATATCCACATTCAATATGATATCATTTATGTTATTCATCGTATTATAATTCTATATAAATATATGATATTATTGTGAATTGCAAAATTTTTATAATCTATTTTATTTTATATAAAATATTTACATAATCTAAATATCACATAAGTAAAAATTATTTAAATTCTGAACAAATCTATCATAAAAAACATTTTGATTTGGTAAAAATGATATATTAAATAAAATACATTTAATTAAAATGGTCATATTATTTAATTATGAACAATTTATATTTTTAAATATAAATTTCTTTATATTTTTTCCTTACCTTTGTAATTTATGAATTATTTATAAATTACCCTTATAATTTCTTAATAAATACTTTATTTAAATATTTTAAGGCATACCTTAAAATTTTCTCAAAGGTAAAATTACTCTTACAATGATTTATAAACAATTTATGAAACATATAAATTATAAAATGGTATTCTTAATATTAACATTTTAATTTTAATGGAATAATTATAAAACACTAAAATAATTAACCATAAAAGTTTTATAGTTAATTAATTTATAAAAAACTTTTATAAATTATATAAAATTTTCAAAATATCTAATACCATTATTTATAATCAATATATAAATTATAAAGAAATCTAATTCATTGTCTTCCCAGAGTAGAAAAGTAAAATATGTTATCAACTTAATGTAAGCCATGAATTTAACTACACGTGATTCTAATTATTTAACATAACATTGAGTGGTGATATTGACATTATAATATCATATAACGTAATGTCAAGATGAGAAAAACATGTTATGATTTCATAAAACATGTTATGTATTTAACAGTGAAAGAAACACATTGATTCGATAAGGAATAAGTCTATAATACCGTTGATGGATTTTAAGGGTTCATTAAATAAAAAAAATGTAGTGAAAGAAAACCCATATAGGTACCTGAAATATCCTCAACAAAGTCAACATATAGTGAAAATAAAGAACATAAATAATTCATTCCAGAAGTGAGGTGTAATAAATCATTGGATCTTGATTTTATAGTTTATAAAGTCTACCATAATAGCATAAAAAATCCTCCAACCTCCATCCTTATTACACCAGTCAAAGGATCCTTGAAAGTTTATTGAGGGTAACTAAATTCAAAAGCGTTTTTAGTTTCTTCAATAAGTGATAAACTATGTCTTGGGAGGAAGAGGGTATCATAAGGCTTGTATATAATCTATTGTACTTAATATGAGGGATATAATCCATTTATATATCTATCTTTATCTTGTTTTAATTAATTGAATAAATTTTCCATATTAAATATATCAGTATATGTTTATTTCTCATCTTATGAAATCATTAAACCTATTCAATAAATATGAAACTTATAATTAATCCATTCTAAATCGATTGGTAAATGAAAGAAATCATTTGGGTAGAAGGTAAAAGATTCATGAACTCAGCATGTGTAGTGGTAGATGCATGCACACATTCTGTATTATATTGGGTGTAATGTATTATATCATATAAATAATATACATATGTTTTAGTTTATAATGAATAAGAAAAACAAAAGAATATTTTCATATCTATTAATAGAGTCTCTAAGGAAAGTACTAATGAGGATGGATTTAATACTTACCACTTGTGTCATGTTGGTCCCTAAGAATGACCAAGCACTGATATCACCAATGGACATGACCCCTAAGAATAAACCACACTAGTAAAAAACACTCTTTGGATGCATGGAAACCACTAGATCTGGAAAGGTTGGAAGAAACTATTGAGTTTGGATCTCCACCAGTTTAAACTTCAAGGGTCGGGGAACCTAAGAGCCCCCACCAATAACCCTCTACCTCAGGGATCCCTAATGACTCCCCTCTTGAGATGATTCTATCCAAACATTAATCCTCTCAATTTCCCCATATTTCATCACATCTCTAAATACATATGAAACATTAATGGTATTTCTACATAATGGATATCTGGTCGCAACACTTCCTCTAAACATTTTCATTTGGAATCCTTATATAGAAAGAGGGAAATAGTGAAATGAATAAATTCATTGAACCCAATACTAAGTTTCAACACACATAGAATCACATATTAAAGGGATATAAAATCATTTCTATTTTTTTCCTTTATCAATGATGATGGGAAATTCTTATGAAATTTCCTTAAAAATCATCCTAGGAGACCTCTACCTCCTTCCAATAACCCAGATATATAATCCACATTTGGAACACTAATATTAATATCTGAATAAATACCAATGAAAACTAATTATCTACATTAGTGTGGATCATAATAAATTAAATCCAGAGGTCCTTTAACATGTACTCCACCTCTAGTTTGGATTGGCTCCCTTTATACTTCACTAACCTTTGACACTAGAACTCACACAACATCTTCCTACTCAACTAAATTAATCCATCTATGGTCATCTAAATCATCTTATCGAACTTTAAAAAAATCACTGAAACAAAATCATCCCTAAAAATAAGGGGGGGAATCCTGAGCTCAATGGAATGGAATTTATTTAATCATGTTTTTAATTCAATTCATTTAAATTTCCCTAAAATCACCCGAATTAAAAAACCATGCATAAAAAAATATGATTCATGAACCTCTACTTGGGTTATACCATGTAATCATCATCATCTCACTTAGGATATTTAATAAGCTTAAGTTAATTATATTAAATCAAAAGTGTCCATATATTTTTGAAAACAAGTTGGTTACCATTTCAATATCATGTATTTGTTTTGAATAATACCATTTCCCTACCAAACCCATAGAATATTCACTAGTGAATAAATCCAAAATTCATCCGATCTATCATACATATATATAATAATTTTATTCATGACCTTCCCTTAGTTAAAATTCCTCTTGTACTGGTAGTAAAGATAAGAGTGACCCTTGAGGCCCACCTCTAATATACCCTGAGTATGAGATTAACATTGAGGGTATAATCATGAAAATGGAAGGTATTACCCTAATATATCCTAGAAAATAATAATAAATTCACCAAATAAGAGAATAAAATAAAATAAACCCAATAATCTCACAATATTCATAATATATGAAATATCATATGAATACAAGTCTCCAAGATAATGTACATGAAGTAAAACTCCTTGGAAGAAACACCAATACAAACCCAAAGATCTGAGCTAGTACTATTTGGATCATTCACCAAATACATTTGGTAAACCTAAAAATAGGTTTATATATATAGGGGTTATAATACATATATAATTAGTAGGATAATTCTAAAAATATGTCATGAAAATGTGGAAAAATCATATTAATTCTTCAGTGAATAAATAACTGAACCAAAACAAATTACCAAGGAAACTATCACCCATCCCTAACAATGGCCTACATAACCAATATCACATCCAATTATAATATCCTACTAATGAAAAATATATAAAAAGTAAACTCACACCACTTATTTACTACTTTTCACTATCACTCCTTAATGTTAGACATCCGATGCTTTTATCCCTTCTAAATTCATGCTACAACACACTATACTAATCTCATCAAATATGATGTGGGTTAGACCACATCCCTAACTAACCCAACCCGTGTAGGGACCAATAAACTTTTTGGAAATATTATCAGCCATACCAAAACCATAACCATGAATATATATCATATCTTCACTAAACATCACATCCTCATCACATATCAATCTCATTATAGCATCTTGAACTTGAAGAACATAAACCTCATTCCCTCCTCTTACCGTGCAAAATTATTACCAAGTATCATCACCAAATCTACATATATAGTCTACTACATGAAATCATATCCCTTACCACACCTAAAAGGTATATATATGATGGATTTTTTATTCATTAGTTTCATAACCAACCTAAATTATTGGGAAAACACCTGAAGATGAAAACATTTGGTTTTTGGTAAGGTCATCTGACTCAGGTGGGTGTATTAAGAAACCACAAGAAGATACAAGAATAAGAAAATGACACAAAATACCAACCTAGATGGTTAAAAAAAATATCACTATAAAAACCCATAATCACAAACACTCTTTCACTACTACACATTGCCATCACTTCCAACTATCTCACCAAAAACCATCCCTCTTTCATACAATACAACCACTAAAATCATGCACATTTTACCATTTAATCACATTATTTAAAAAATTATAGATTTTACATTAACATATATATTAAATTCATTATTCCATTAATTTCCATATTTAATTAAAAATCATTCCCATCCATCACCCATGTTTAATCCGTCCTTTACTCAATCATTTCAAGTATTAGTAATTCATTTACAACCCATGATTAATCAATTCCAGCCAAACCCATTTACTATTTTAATTTTTAACAATCACATTAAATTTATAAAATTAAATTATAACATCATTAACACACCATTAAAATAATAAATTCAACATCCCCTATATATATCATGCTAATAACCACCACAATAGCTCAACCATCACAAAAAAACTATTGTTTCCCAGTCCAAACAACTACAACCCCACTACCCAAAACATATTATTGTCCCAAAACTAGTTTCAACCATATACCAAAATAACCACACAACCATTAAAATATAAAATTATAAATAATTTAAAGTCACACAATAAATTCTAGTAACAATAACTAACATAATAACCTTTTTAAAAATATTTTTTCACATTCATTTAACATCTCTTACATGGGTAATAACACATTAATCTATATTTCATACAATATATTATCTTAAATATTTAATTAGTGAACATTTTATGAATGTTTATTTCACTATTTAAATCATAATGAAAATTGAATAAATATCATATTATTAAAATATTTTTTCCAACAAAATTAGGTAGTCAACGATCCTATAAGAAAGTCCTTGAAAATAGTAAACCTAGATAGATTACCCCTTCCCATCAATTTTATTTAGTTTTCTTAATTATATTTATTAAGAATATAACACACCCAATGTCACTTTTATGTTTATATATTTATTATATTACCTATTCCATTGATTTTGAGGTGTTTTGGAAAGATGATATGAACTTTTTTAAACTTTTCTAGGTCGCACCATTACCACACAGTTTTGTAAACCATATAGCTAAAGTGTATGGGCCACTAAAATTTAAATCATGTGGCAGTTTCATAGTGACTAAAAAATTTGGTAAACCATGTAGGTAAATCCTACATCCTACTCAAGAATGGGTATTTTTTTATTTATTTTTATTTTTTTATTAAGGTTTCCTCAATTTGTTTCCCTACATACACGTGTATATTCAAGAGGTATTCACAACCAACTATCTCCCTATCCTCTCTATTATTACTGATTTATTTGTGGATTCAGGGTCATTTATCATTAAAATAATAATTTTAGGGTCTCTTCACTCTTCTTTTTTCTTATTCTCCTTATTTCTTATATGGTTCTCCCTTATTATCTTACCCTAGTGTTCATAGTGGCTAAACCCCACATCTAGGATTATCTAAAAGGGGAATTTTGTTTTATAGGGATATCAAGATTCCTCTCATGAACAAATATTAAAATAAAAAAATGTAGACATGATTATGTAAGTTGAAGTAGGTTTCTCCATACCCTTAATTTTATTTGTTAATTCATTTGATTCATAGCTTTTTTAAACTTTTTTACCTAACTATAAAAGTATAGTATGATATATTTGAAAGGGTTTTATCAAGGAATAATGACACTTTTCAACATTTTCCTTTTGATATAATGGGAAGAAATTATAATATAAAAAAAATTTCATTTAAAATGAATTTCAATGCATTCCATATGTTTTATAAAAGGATAATAAGGGTTTTCTATAAAATAAATGATTTATTAGTGATGTTTTTAACTTATTATGTTTTTTATAAGTTGGTTGTCCATTGATTTATGGGATTTACCTATTTATAAGGGGTGTTATTGGTTTATAGAAATTAATATATCACTTTATTTATTGAGTATGATGTTGATTTTAATTTTCTTAGGTATTATTTGGGGTTCAATTTTTTTATAAAGTGGTGATGAGAACCATATCAAAGGAACTGAGACAATTGCCCAGGTGGAGGATTTTGATTTTTAAGGCTCAATGATGTAAGGGAGATTAAAGAGGTTGAATGATACTAGGGGAACCCATATCACTTCATTAAAGGCCCAATGGATCTTTACTTGCATGGATGAAGAAAATGGGCCTATAATATCACTTATTCAAGCCCAAACATAATGTTTAAATCTTGACCCACATGGTTGCACAAATTTGGGGAGTGTTTTCCACATGACGGATTCTAGAATGGAATCTTTGGACACCAAAGTCCAATCCAGTGGGCTATGCACTCAATGTCAAATCTGGTGGGATATAGTTGGAAAGTGGTATGCTAATTTTCCAAAAAAGTCTTTTATAGACTTTATCTTTTTGAATTTAAGGGAAAAGTTATTTAGACTTTATAACATTATGGTATTAGCCCCTTGACTATTGTACCACCCTATTGGTGATAAATACCCACCCCATGGAACTTTTATGGCATTCAAGATTTTAATTGAGATCTTATTCTTTGTTTCTCCCCATTGTGTGAGAATTATTCTGTTTTCCCCATAGATCTTGTGAATTCTTGCCTTCTCAATCTATAAGTAAAATTGGTGATCCCAGATCACAAAGGCACCCAATTCCATTCCTCAAACCAAGTGAGTTTTTGTGTGGATAATATATCACACCCCCCCAATGAGTGTGTTTTCTAAGTAGTAGGTCACACTCCTTATATATTTGATTAACTATTTTCATTTGCTATCTATTCCCATCATCCACTACTTAGACAAAAACTGAATCCTTCATTCATCACCATGTGATGTGAATATCAATCCACCCCATGTGTCTCGCATCAATTAGTATCAAAGCTCCCATTGAAATGGTAGTCATCTATCAACCTCATTTATCCCATATATATATTTCCATTATTATTCTTTCTTATTATAAACCCATTAAAAAAAATCATTTTTCTTTTAAAACCTCTAGATCTGGCCTATGTTGTGCATTATTGAAATATTGTTACATTAATCCAATTATTCATACATCTTTTATTCTCATTTAATTCACTATATGTTATTTTTATCCAGCAAAAAAAAAACAAAAAAAAATCAAATTCTCTCAACTCATCATTTTTTCTTTTCAAAATTAAGCACATAATTTATTAAAGATATTTCAAAAAAAAATTCTTACTCTCTATTCAATCATCTTGTGCTTTAAAACTCCAAGAACAACACTTTTTGGGAATATTTGACCAAAAATAAAAAAATAGATATAAATAATTTTTTTCTTTAAATTATTAGCACCTTCCATTTATGTACATCACTTTCTCCATTATTTTACTTTATCCCCATATTATATTTATCTCATATTGTTATTCATTATTCTTTCTTGAACAATTAGAAAAAACCCAAATACCACCTTCCTACCCATTTCCCCTACATTTTATACATTTCTACCCTCCTCTTCCCCCTTTACCCATTACCACTAAAATGGGATGTGTTAAATCATCCCCCAGTACAATATTGGTTTGGGATGGATTGGTAGCATGTGATATCCCAAAAAAAGGTATAAGAGCATGGGATTTGAATTTAGTGTGAGAGTAGAGAGAATTTAAAAAAACATTATTGAGTGTGTATAACATTGTGTGAGTGTGTACATATTTTGTGTGTGAGTGTGAGTGTATACATCTCATGTGCATGTGTGTGTAAATCTTGTGTGTGTGTGTGAGTGTGAGTGTGTACATATTTTGTGTGTGAGTGTGAGTGTGTACATATCACATGCGTATGTGTGTACATCTTGTGTGTGTTAGTGTGAGTGTGTACATCTCACATGTGTGTGTGTGCATCTTGTGTGTGTGTGTGTGTATTTTTGTTTTTGTTTGTGTTTGTGTAATATATCATGGCCAAAGATTGTGGTAAGAAAATTTATTATGCTAATGATGAAGGAATCCGAAGAAGGTATCCTGCACCACAAGCTTCACAAATCCAAATGCAAGTTTTGTTGATCCATTTCGAGAAGCTTCTTGATAAGATGATGGAGGACCTCGATGAGAGGATTGAAAACTTAGAGAATCATCCAATCCTGAGGACGATCCATGGTAACACTCGACACACTCTGGCATAACATCACCCCCACATCATGGAGAAGGAGATGGTGAACTTTGATGAAGATTTTGATGATATCACATAAAGGAGGAGGTTGTTCCAACAACCTAATGGAGGAAAATGGAGACCACATGATGATGAAATCCTTGGAGGCATCAAGGTAAAGGGCCCTTCGTTTCCAGGGAAAAGTGATCCAGAATTATACTTAGAATGGGAGATGCGGATCGGTAATGTGTTTTTATGTCATTACTATTTTAAAGAGAACATGGTAAAACTTGAAGCCCTTGAATTCATTGATTTTTCATTAATATAGTGGGATCAAGTTCAAAATTAGATATCCTGTTATAAAGACCATTCTATTCATAATTGGGAAGACATGAAGTTCACCATGAGGAAGCGATTTTTCCCTCACACTACCACAGAGATCTCCACAAAATGATTTAATGACTTACGCAAAGGAGTAAGAGTGTTGATGATTAAAACAAGGAGATTAAAATTACCATTATTTGACAGAAAATTGAAGAAGATATGGAGGCAACTATGGTACACTTCTTACATGGGCTCAATCGGGAGATTGACAATCCTGTAGAGATGTACCACCATGTGGAAATACAAGATTTGAGCCACCAAGCCAGGAAGATTTAGAAACAAATAAAAATGAGGATAAAAATGAGGAAACCCACTACCCCTTTACACCATGGATAAATTCAAGGAAGGATATTGAAGAAACATCAAAGTAAAAAATAAGTGGTTGATCACAAAAGTGAAAAGGTTATTCTTCCACCCAAGAAACCTACTTTTGAGGCTAACCAAACAAGGAACCATGTTATTCTTTATTACAAATGTTAAGAAAGGGGCCACATTGATATTGAATTCTCAAAATTGTGGACCATGACCATAAAAAAGTATGGATAATGGGAGACCGATGGAGAGAGCTCATAAGAGGAGGAAGAATCTATAGAAATTGATAGTGTAGAATTTGTTGAACATGGTGAGATTCTTGTCACTAGGAGAGTTTTAAGTGCACAAATGACCATTGGAGAGAAGGAGGAACGAGAGAAACTTTTCCATACATGATTTAGGATTAATTGGAAGGTATGTACCATTATTATTGATGGGGAAGTTTTATCAATTTGGTGAGCACCAAGTTGGGGGAGAAGTTGGGACTCCCAAATTTGAGGAACCAAAATCTATATTTTCTTCAGTGGTTGAATGATTGCGGTGAGTTGAAGGTAACCAAACAAGTGAAGGTATTTTTTACCATCAGTAAGTAAAAAATATGAGGTTTTTTTCAATATTTTTTCTATGAAGGATTTCCATTTGTTGTTGGGACGACCGTGACAGTATGATAGTCATGTTACTCATAATGGTTTCTTGTATCATCATTATTGTATAATTTGATGTAAACCTATAGCCCTCAACCCCATATCCCCAAATCTTTATTTGGGAGACCACATTTTTAGAGAGAATAAAAAAATTAGTGATTAAGAAAAAAGAGTGAAAATTAAAAAGGATAAAATGAGGGAAAGAGAGAAAATGAGAGTAGAAAGTAAATGGAGACCAAAGAAAAATAAAGTGGAAAAAATAATTTGAGAGAAGATAAAAGTGTGATGTTGGAAAAAAAGCGTGAGGTTAAGGAAGCTTTGTTTTCACAACAAAACCTCCTAGTAATCATGTAGAAAAAGGAATTTCTATATACTAATTAATTAACCCCTTTTACAAAATGTTGTTGAGTCATTGTTATAAAATCATGATGATGTCTTTATAGAAGAGGTGCCACTGGGTTTTCCACCCATTGGAGGTACTAATCACTAAATTGAACTCATACCCGGAGCATCACTACTAAACTACCTATCATAGTGTACCAACCTTGAGGAGAAAAAATAAATTAAAATGAAAGTTCAAGAGATTTTGGATGTGGGATATGTTAAAGAGAGACTTAATACTCGTACCGTACTAGTGATTCTAGTACTAAAGAAGTATGGAAGATGGATAATGTTCATTGACTATAGTTCCTAAAATAACATCATGATTATGTATCATCATCATATCCCTAGGTTAGATGATATGGTAGATGAATTAAATGGTTTGGATATTTTCTCAAAAAAATGATTTAAGAAGTTGGCACTATCAGATTAGGATGAATGAAGGAGATGAGTGGAAAACTTCATTTAAGACAAAACATGGACTTTATGAATTTTTTTCATTCCCTTTGGTCTCAACAATGCACCTAAAACATTTATGAGGTTAATGAATCATGTCTTACGTAAATATATTAGAAAATTTATGGTAGTTTACTTTGATGAAATTTTGGTGTATATTTGGACTTTTCATGAATATATAGATCACATAAGAAATGTCCTAGATGTGTTGAAGAAGGAAAACATGTTTGGAAAGATATATAAGTTTGAATTTTGAATTGATAATATTATTTTCCTTGGATTTTTTATTAGTTGAAATGGAGTTGAAGTTGGCACTGAGAAGATCAAAGCGATACAAGAATGTCCAACTCCAACCTCTGTTGGAAAAGTAAGAAGTTTTCATGGGATTTCTAGTTTTTACAATAGATTTTTTAAGGACTTAAACACACTATAAACACCATTGAATGAGTTGAAAATTAATAATCTTCCTTTCAAATTGGGGAAAAATCAAGAGAAGGCCTTCCATGCTCTTAAGGAGAGACTCTGCCATACTTTTCTACTTACACTTCTGGACTTTAGTAAGACCTTTTAAATTCAATGTGATGCAAGAAGAATTTAAATTTGATGAATACTCATATAAGAAGGTAATTTTATTACTTTCTTTAGTAAGAAGTTAAATGGCCTAACCCTAAAATATACTAAATATGATAAAGAGATTTATTCATTTTTTTATAGTTATAGAAACACATCAACATTAGCTTTGGCCTATTTAATTTTTGATCCATTCTGATCATGAGGATCTTAAATACCATAGGAGACAACATAAAATAAATATGAGACATACTAGATGGTTGGAATTCATTGAATCATTTCTATTTGTCATCAATCATAAATAGGGTAAAGAAAATATTGTGGAAGATGCACCTTCATGTAGATATTCTCTATTATCCTTATTGGATTTAAAAATCCATGGTTTTGAAATAATTAAGTATTTTTATTCCACTTATATTTATTTTAGTGAACCTTACGAACATTATAAAATTATATTCAGTTGGGAAAAGTTCTATTTACATGATGGATTCTTATTCTAGATTGATAATATTTGCATTCCCAATTGATCTATCAATTTACTTTTACTAAAGGAGTCAATTTCTAGTGGGTTAATGGGACATTTTAGTGTTGCAAAAACATTAAACATTCTTTGTGGGCATTTTTATTGGCCTAGTATATCTAGATATGTTGAAAATTTTGTTTGAAAGTGAATTTTCTACCACAAATCCAAATCAAAACTAAACCCACATGGACTATATCTTCCTCTCCCAATCCCCAACACCCCTTGGGAGGACATATAAATGGAATTTATTGTGGGGTTACTATGTACCAAGAGGGTTGATATTCCATTTTTTGTGGCGGATCAGTTTTCTAAAACGAAACATTTTATTCTATGTCACAAAACAGATGATGCCACTAACATTTCAAAACTTTTCTCTTACAAATTAGTCAATCTCCATGGAATTATAAGTAATATTGTGTCAGATCGAGACACAAAATTCCTTAGTTACTCTTTTAAGACCTTGTGAATCAAATTGGGTATAAAGTTACTATTTTCCACTACTTTTAATATGAAAACTGATTGGAAAATGGAGGTGGTGAATCATACAATATCATCCCTTATGTGAAAAAATGTTCAAGAAGAATCTCAAGAATTGTGAGGATTGTCTACCACATATAGAATTCCCATATAATAGGGCCAAGTGCTCTACTACTCAATATTCTCCATTTGAAATTGTTTACAGTTTTAACCCCATTTCTCCTATTGATCTAGTTTCTTTTCCTTTGTTGTAAGTAACTAATATGAATGTGAAAGGGTGATCAAAATTTATCAAACAAATCCATGAAAAGGAAAGGAAAAATATCGAGAAGATGACACAAAAATATGTTCATTGTGAAAATAAGGGTCACAAACAAGTGTTGTTAGATCCTGATGACTTATTCTAGATTCATATCCTAAAGGAGAGATTTACTAATAAACGAGTATCAAAACTCATTCCATGAGAAGACAAACATTTCTGAGTGATTAATAAGATTAAAAAAATTCTTACAAGATAGATTTTCTAGGTGAGGATGATATAAGTGCCACTTTCAATGTTTCTGATCTTTCTCCTTTTTTGGTTTCAAAGGATGGAGATTCAAGTATGACTCCTTTTCAAGAAGGGGATGATGAAAACTATATCAAAGGCTCCAAGTAAATTTCGTGTCTGGAGGAGTTAGATTTGAAAGGCTTGATAATGAGAGGGAGATTAAAGATATTGAATGATAAAATGGGCACCATATTGCTTCATTAAAGGATTAATTGATCTTTCCATTAATGGATAGAGAAAATGGGCCTATAATGTCACTTATTCAGGGTCAAGCATGATTTTTAAATCTTGTCCAACATTGTTTCTCGAATTTGGGGATCCTTTCCCACATAGAGGATTTTAGAATGGAATCTTTGGACACCAAAGTGAAATCTAGTGGAATATGCACTAAAAGTCAAATCCGGTGGGCTATAGTTAGAAAGTGGTGTGCTAATTTTCCAAAAAGTCTTTGGTAGACTTTATCTCTTTGAATTTAAGGAAACAAAGTAGTTTTGACTTTATTAATTTAAGTTATTAGACCCTTGACTATTGTACCACCCCCTTGGCTATAAATAGCCACTCCCATGGCACTTTTATGGAATTCAAGATTTTAATTGAGAGATTATTCTTTGTTTCTATCCATTTTTTGATAATTGTTATGTTTTCCCCTAGATCTTGTGCATTCTTTACTTATCAATATACATTTTAGATTGGTGATCCCAAATCACAAAATTACCCAATTCTATGCCTCAACCCAAGTGTGTTGTTGTGCGGATTAGCTATCGCATATCTCTAGTGAGTGTGTTGTCTAAGTAGTAGGTCGTGCTCCTTATAACATTGATTAAATAATTGCATATACTATCCAAAGACATCATCTGCCACATAGCACCAAACTACATCCTTCATTCCGTGCCCTATGCCATGAATATCGGTTCACCATGTGCGTCTCATATCAAGTGGGTTTTAGAAAAGGAATTTAATTTTTTTGGTTACTATCTTAAAATTGAAGTACCATTCAACACCTTGTATAAAAGTATTTTTAATTCTACGTGTTTTACCTATATTTAGACCCATTGTTTACTATTATTCATGTTTTTTTATGTTGAGAGATTAAATGAAATAAAAAAATGAATTTATTTTTATATGTGTGGTGGGGATCCTCTTATAGGGGTGTTGGTGGTGGCATGAAAAGTGGATATTGAGATTTGTTTCCTTATGTTTTTCTTTTGTTGTGGGATTTATGATGAAAATTTTTCCCCACATATATTAGATAATTTCATGATGATACATGGGTAACTAACTTGGAAATATATATATATATATATATATATATATATATATTTTAATTTTTGAGATTATGCATTGTCTAGTATCCCCAAGATGTATACTTCATTGATAGAGGGGTACCCTTGATGGGTCTAGAGAGAGTAAGTTTGGTAGTTTGGTCTTAGGAATGAAACATATTATCATAGTTTGTTCCACTTATGAATGTCAAAGTATTAACCAACTTTTAATGAGGTGATTCCCCATGATGAGTATTTAGTGTTTTGTTTCTATTTTGACTAATTTGATATGTAAGTTACTTAATTACCTATTTTATTCATAATCTTGATGTTATGTTTAATTTATGGTTGTACTTTATGTTAGAATGTTTTTTTCATTATCTATTCTTCCTCATGATTGATTATCCATGATGATAATTTATAGTGCCCCCCCTTTACTTGATCATGTTTTGATAATTTTATAGAGGGTTTTCATGAAAAAAGAGGTGATTTTGTTTTGAAATATAATGTTTTGATGTAAACTTTTTTGAACCCATTTGACCTATTTAAGTGGATTTTTTTTCAAATGAACAATTATCAGTGTTAAAATAGAACATGATTTGGGTTTTATAAAATAAAATAGTTTGGTAATTGAAATATCAAAGTTTTAATCATTTTCAAATCATTTAAATGTAAATAATACTAGATGTTACTCTTTATTTTTCAAACTAGTATAATTGGTTTCTATTATAAAATATATTTTATGGTTTCTTTGTGGTATCCTACTATATGTTGGATCACACCCTACATACTCACATTTGTGTGTATATATTCTTCATTTTTATGTATGTATACCAATTTTAAATTCCATTTTGGGTTCTTCCACAATTCCTTGGGAATTAGAGTGGATGTTGAATCTTAGTGGGTGACTTTGAGTCACATGGTGGTTTCTTGGTCAGTTTCATGGGATATTTGGATAAGTTTGTAGAATGAACTATATTGGAATCTTTTACCTAAATTTTCCATTTTAGTTTCATCTTGGGGATTGAAAACTAGAATAAATAAGCTTACATGTTATTTGTAATGTATTTTTATAGATGTTATGTTATTATTTCTGATGTGTTGTGCTCTATTTGGTTGGATCATATCAATTATATAAACTTCTTTATTTGTGTGGGTTTCTAAGTAATAAATAAATAATTCCATATTTATAGGTGGAATTCTTGGTGTGGTTTATATGTTTTCAAGGGTGAAACCATTCCTAAATGGTTAAATTTGAAACCCTAGATTCTTTTTTGTCAGCATGTGGTGATCGATAATGAACTTTGGGACTTGTGTTGGATTGGTTTAGGTGATGAGTTTAGTTTAATAAAATTGGTTTATTACAAACCCAATCCATACCCTCCACCAAATGAAATAAAGATCATGAAACTTCCACAATTCACATATAAATAATAATAATTCTTGAATCCACTACTTCTATTGGAGCTTCAACAACTACTCAATGACCCAAAAGGAAGGAATAACTGATCACAATGACCCAACCATGCAAGGGAAGTCAAAATATCCTAGAGAACATCAATTACCATCATAAAAATGAATCGAGGCTAGAAAAAAAAATTCAATCCTCTACTACATTTTTCCTTGATAAAGAATAGGGAGTGAACCTAAGAGATGAGAAAGAGAAACTCACCTTTGATTATGAACAAGAAGTCTTCAAAATCTAAGGATAAAGGTCTTGAAATGGATATGAAGGATCTCCCAAAAATGAACTTTAGGTATCCCAAGTTCAAGATAAATAATGGAAAAAGGAATGGTATTTAGGGGATCTTTATGAATTATACACGAGTAGAACAATACTATATTTTGGTTTGACATTCCATCATCCAACCATGATAAGGATATCTCAAACATGCCTATGAAAATCATGGAGCGTATCCCTCAAATCTATCCCATCTTAAACTCATTCATCTTTTTAAATCCAATGCGACCAAGGAAGATATGTGTCATGAACAAGTAAACACAGTGCAAAAACACCCAATTTAGAACCACAAAAAACAACCAATCGGTACTCATACCATAATAGAGATTGTTTTTTCATAACTAAACAATCATATAACCTCAAAACTAAACCTCTGAGGATCCAATTTATGATTTATTTAGATGTTATGTGATGTATATCCATTGAAGATCTCAAAAAACATCCCAAGAACTCTTGAACAATGATAGAACCCCGATTATGTTACCCAAAAATCAGCAAAGGAAACATCATAAAGGTTATCAAAATTTCTATTAGAGTCATTCCTTATAGATCATAAGAATATAAAATTTTATAATTTTCATTCAAACCCTTCACACTTTTTCATCTCCCATCATTTTAGTGACAAATATCCCTACATGAAAACCAACTCCCATGGTCTAAGATTCAGGTCTAAAATGCCTCTTCTGCATCATGAAACATTGACTACAGATATACCCCTCTACTATAGTTTGTTATTCATGTCATTACTTGTATAGTTTGATTGCGACCTCATCCTATTAATTTAAATATCTTTTATGAATCCACCTCTCTCCCTCTAACATCCTCAAAAATCTTATAGTAACTGAATTATGAAAATTAATGGACCAGAAAGTTATAGGTTGTTAAAAACTATTTGTGTATATTTACTAAATAAATTTACTATATAAAATAATTTTTAACTAAATTTCATGTCAATGATAATGAATTTAATATTATGTTATAAAAAAAATTAATAATCAAACTCTTTTTTAGATTCATTTTTAATAATACATAATTGATTTAGAAAATAATTTGACATAAAAATTATACATCTAATTAATTATCTAAAAACAAAAGTACAAAACTTTACCTGTTAGATTATAATATATTTATTATAAATTTTTAATGTTTACACATCATATTAATAAAAAATAATATAATGTGTTTGGGATAAGGGTGTAAAAATGTCTTAGATTGATCCCGATTCGAAAAACTTGAATAGTGGCGTAGCTCGGCCCATGACTAAACTTGGACCGGTCCATGAGTATAGACAATTAGGCCTGTAATATCATAGTAAAATAAAAATATTTTTTTAATTTCCCATTATAATGTTTTTTATAAAAAATATATATAATTATATATATCATATAAATATAATAGGTACAATACCTGGACTTGTTTGTCCAGGGCAAATGCATGGACTAGTGGGTTCATAAGAAACCTTGGAAGACAAGGGTAGGAGGTTTGAATCTACCCTACCTTATGTTTTACAGAAAAAATTGGGGGGTTTTGTATATAATTTAGGCATGCATGGTGGGTTTTTGGGCAGGACCTACAAGCTGGGCTTTTAGGATAGCCTATGTGATAATATAGTGGCCCCAACCTGACCTAACCAACCCCTCAGAATGATCCCTACCTAAGACTAGTTCATGCTATTTAGGTCATATCCTGGTCAGGCTTCAAGCTTGGTTGGAAGGTCTTTCAAGCCACCGGGATGGATTTACACGCTTAAGGATGACAATGGGTACCCATTAACCAGGTACTCGACACTAGACGACCCAATTAAATAGGGTTTGGGTAATGGTTAAATAGGTATTTATAGGGTGAGGGTCAAAAATTTAATACTCAATTGATAAACACATAGTGTTAGGGTATTACACTTAGGGTTCCATAAACCCAATCCTTACTATGGATATTATTAATAATTAATCTATAATAAATTTCCAATTGATGTTAAAATTATAAAAAATATTTATTTATTTTGATTTTGGATCATATTATATTTATAAATAAAAGCTAAATTTTACTTCATTGAAAATATGTTAATAAATAAAGTATAATTATAATATATATTTACTCAATTTTTTGATAAGTTTGTTCTAGATTTATAAATAAAATTTAAATATTTGAATTTTTAATCGAGTAATTAAAAGGATTAATGTATTTAAATGGGTAGTTAAAATATAATACGGTAATGTTGAGGTAGTGAATTTTTAAAAATGGGTAAGAGTTTATATTATATTTATTTATTTAAATAAATGAGTAAGGGTTTGATTGTCCCAAATTTTAGAAAAATATCCTCTCATGTTGTGGCAAGAACCTAAGTTTCATGTTCATGGTGAGATGACTTACCAAATGGAAGAAAAGAAATGTGTTAGTAGATCCATCTTTTAATTTAACCAATTTATAAAAATCAAATTATTTTATTTTAAGGATTTGTACCATATTTTCCTCTTGCCTAATGTGAAAACAAATTTGAATGAAAAATTTACCTATAATATATTTTATACAATTATTTTATTATAAAACATTAATAATAATGATAAATAAATAAATAAAATAAATATAATAAAAACATAGTAATAATAAAATAAATTTACATATATTTTTAAAAGTTTTATATTTTCAAGTATTTTTGAAAACATGTATAATAATTACATCTTGATATATTTATGTTTAAATGTTTTAAATAAAACTATATAACATCATTTTTATCAACATTATTATTACAAGAAATATAAATATCTCGAGACTTGGTGTAGTGGATAATAGAATTTGAAGATGATTTTGAAACAACCATGTAGTGAATACATGGTGAATCATCATTCACATGGATGAAAATACCAAACTCCTTAGTTGGGAGGATCCTGGATCAATCTTTCCACTAAAAGTACCGATCCTTGGGTGGGATCATGTGGTGTCAGTTAATCCTTAATAGATATACAACCCCAATATTAATAATTCAAGTTCTAATTTATTTCTGGATTTAACTACGTAATCACCAAATAACTCTTTAATCAGTCATAATCGATCCATTCCCAGATCACTCATATATTGAATTCTCATAACAAAATTTCCAGCCTCTCTCATTTAACCTAGAATCTCATTTATCATGCACTGGCCACTACCATCCTTATTAAATAAGAAGAGTAGCCTTGATTCTTCCATACAAGAGATTATAGTTGAAGTAACCTAAAAACTACCACTATTGATTAGCCACAGATTCTTAGAGGTCTTAATAATAATTCCATATCTGATCTTCCAGTAAATTATACCATTATGTAGCTTGCATGAACCCCACATGATTATCTAGAGAAAGGTGGGATGGGGACCAAATATATCTCTAAAAAAGTCTATATGAGGTAAGTATTCAGAACAAAGGACCCTAGAACATAGGCAATCTAGATACTGAATAATTCACCAACTCTTCTTAGAAAATATGGTATCATTGAAGTGAAATAGATCCTAAAACCCCATTCCCCCCACACTTTATAGTGGAAAATCTTGTCTTAGGAAATCGAGTGTATTTTATTCCTCCCATTATTAAGACTCTACTCAAAATTATCAAGATGAGAGTAAATTTGATCAACAATAAAAATAGGGATTTTTAAGAGGGACATACCATATGTTATAATTGATTGGGCCATGGACTAAATGATAATTTCCTTTCCTACTTTAGAAACCATCCTAATGGTCCATCCTGAAACATATTACCACCCTATCTAAAACACTTCAGAGTGCCTATTTTTTAGACTGACCAAAAATAGTGGGTATCCCAAGATATTTTTGGCTCTTATCAACCACCTATATAAAATAATATTTATGAAGGTTATCCTTATTACACAAAGAAATAATTGATCTAAAAGAAATTACAGATTTATAAAGATTAATTGCCTTCCTAGAAACCTTCTAATATATGTGAATAAGGTGAAAACTATAATTTCATTCTTCAAATGTGTCCATTGAAAGAAGTTAACTATAATAAAAAAGGAAGAAAAATAGGTGGGACTCGATGAAAAACCTTTGCACCATGAATAAGTTTATCTATAGCTTCCATATATATAAGATCGCAGAAAACACTAGCCACCAAAATAAAGATGAAATGGGAGAGAAGACCCCCTTATGGATACCCTTATAGGGGATGAACTCTTATTGAGGCCACCGTTAATCTGAATCTTGAAAAAAACTATAGTAACACATTTCATAACAACCTCAATACATTTATTATAGAATCCCGTTTTAAAAATAAAAAACTGAAGGAATGGCCAATCCACTCTATCATAATATTTTTTCATATCAAATTTCCATGACATGCCACCTCTTATAGTTATGAAGTGTGTTTTAATGGAATAAAAAATTTAATGGGTGATAATAGTGTTATATGAAATGAGCCTCTTGGTAACAAACTCACTTTAGTTCTAAAAAATAATAGAGGTAACCCACATACTTAAGTGGGTGACCAAGATATTTTAAAATATTTTATAAGTAACATTACATAAACTAATTTGCCTGAAGTATGAGACTAAATAAAGTTTTTAACCTTTATAATGATGGAAATAATATTTTCATTATTAGAACATAAATTGTCCTTACCCATCCATAGATCTTTCATTGGACCAGAGACATCAGAAAAAAATATACTAAAAATTATTAAAGAATAAATCATAGAAACCATTAAGTCCTAGTGATTAAGTGAAATTAATCTCTTTGAGAGGTTGAAAAGTTTTTTCTTGGGATCTCTCAAATGACATGTGGTTTTGGGTACTTATGTGCTGTAGATTGAATAACCAAGGTCGTCTCTTAAAGAAGGAAATATTTTAGAAAACATATTAAAGGTATATTTAATATAAAATAAAATAAAATAAAACACTGCATAAAATTATAAGGGTTTATTTAACATTTATAAGACTATAATATGTATTATAGAAGAAGATTTTATTATTTGGTATTTTTTTTCTTTTAAAAATTTTATTGATAAAACACAATAAGAATATTTTTTTAGGAAATATTTTTAGAAGGTGTAATTGATCTAAACCTACATATTAAATTACTTTTTAATAATTACCATTCAAATTATTCTCCAATTAATTATGATCCCCCAACTTATTAACCCTTGAAACTTATGAGAGTTAAATTAACAACAAAGATAAAATGAATTGAATCCCAAAATATCTTTAGAATGTGAAATCATAGAACCCTAATTTTATTATTGTTATAAGGATATAATATGGCTATAGGTAAATTAGAGAACATATCCAATCTTTAAATGAGTATTAATTGAGTTTCTAGATTTTATTTGAACTCTAAAAATTTACATTGTGTTATTTCATTTTAGCAATTAAGATCATGCTCTCACAATTCACACATTGACCGACCTAACATGTTTTCTATTAATCATTCAATTACTTTATTTGTTCAATTAATGAAAAAAAATTAATGTATAATATCATAGTAATTAAATTATATCATTAATTTAAAATAAATAAATTAATAAGGTTATAGGTAGATCGATTACAAAGAAAAAAATCTCTTCTATGGGTGGTGTAGTCATCATAGAAACAATTTACATTCAAAACGGTTTTAGAAAAGGTATAACATAATAAAACTTATAATAATTATTTCCATAAAAAAAGTAAAATTATATAATAAATAAATTTAAAATAAAAAAATAAATTGTAGTGAAACGTAGAGTTTATTTTGAAAATACAAACATTACAATGTGAAGAATAACAACAAGAAGGCTTTGTTGAAGGGATCCTTACATCAAAAGATACACCTCATTAAATGTTTGTAGAATTTGAGTAGAACCACTTATCATCTTCCCTAAAAATTACAATTCATGTAAAAACCCTTCTAAAGGATAAAAATGAACATTTATAGATAGGAGGTGAGGCTAGGGTTACAAGTGGTTACATGTGTGAATGTGAAAATTTTGAAAAAATATTTTAATAAAACTTGAACCAACTATTTGACCTCCAAAATATGTGAACCTTATTTCTTTATAGAATGTTTTTTTAAATTCTATCCTCTATATTATTTACAAATTTTGGAGAAATGAACTCTCAGATAAAAAAATTATAGCCAAAATAGTTAAGTGGTGGTCAATATAGTGACTCCTACCCTGATTTGAGATCATGGTCCATTTACACTAAACAAATGAAAGATAAAACTCAGATGTCATAAATTATATTTGTATCCCATTGAGTTTTGGAAATTTCTATAAAATTGTAAGTACAAATAATCTACATAAAAAAAATTATGGATGAAGTACTAGAATGTAAGTTAAAGGGTCAAAATTCCAATTTTCAACAAATTGGAATATAAATGACGTAATCAAAAATATTCCATAAATAAACATATTTAACAAAATGTGGGGAAATTATTCCATTTATTATCAATAATATATTCAATATAATTTTTTTATCAACTCCCCTACACTTCTCCTTTTTTACTCTAAGGAAAACCTCATTTCACGCAATCTTGAAAATGATGAAATTTGAAATTTATAAATACATAATAGAAATACGAGCATATAAATAATAAAAAAAGTAAATATCAACAAATAAATAAGTGAATGTATCATAAATTACATAAAAAAACCAATTATTTCAATGAAACTAATTAGGTGGAAACATCCTATGAGTTATTTGTGCAACAAATTCACCACGAGTGTGTGCCAATCATTTCAAACTTGTCTGTCCACCATTTATCCAGTATATTCAACTCATGTAAAACTATTTGTCTTACTTGATTCTATTCCACCAAACCTATTTAACATAATTTAAAATCAAATTACAAACCCACTCAATTAATTATTCCCATAAGTAAAACCTTAATACCCTGTTCTAGATTTCCCCACATGTTTTATATTTCACCACTCCTATCTGTAATGTTTTATTTTTTATTTTATTATTTTTTTCTTTGCTGGTTTTTTCATTTTTTGAGGGTTAAAAATAGTTACATATCAGGTACATGAAAATAGGTCAATCTTTTATAGTAATGGAACTGATCGGAAGATAAATGAGAATATGGAAAGTCCATGTTATACGATGAAAATTTTTACTTATTGTGGTTATCATTTAATTGGGTAAGAGAAAATAAAAATTCATGATGGTCTATAAAGTTTTTGGAGATATTAAATGAAAAAAATTCCAATAATATATCCCACCAAAAATAATGACAAAATATCATAGGCTTCATAAGTACATAATCAACTATATCATTGACCAACTTCCATTTTCACTAAAATCGACCATCAATGATGAAAACATGACCATACTTAAAATGATTCCCATGAGGTTGGAAAAAAATTAAATAAAATTTATAAATAGGTTACATAGAAGAAATTATTATGTCACATGATATTTATTATTATTATTATTATTTTTTTATATTTTATTTTTTATTATTTTTGAAAGAAACATCAATTTAAAGAAAAAACAAATAAAAGTAGAAATACTAAAAAATCTACACAAAATGTCATCCCTTCCCCCAAAATTAAATTGTTGCATTTTCATCAATGTGAATCTATGAATTGAATTATTCACATGATATTCAGAATTAAAATTAGGAAAAATAACATAAAAGTGAGAGGGTAAGGGATAGCCTGATGTTTTCATGTGATGACAGGCCCATCCAGTGTGATGATATAAACTACATTTGTGGGGAATCCATCAATGTAATGATTCAATCGCTAGACAATGAATAAAATTCTTATTCTTATAGCCTCTCATATGACCTCTACTCTACCATAATAAAAAAATGAGACACATCATATGGTCCCAACCATCTTGAATACAACATCCCAGGAACCAACTTCATTCATGAATCATTGAGAGACACATTTTATTCAACATCAAAACTCCCTTTTTTAGATCAATATATCATGATTTGATTTTTATCTTTCCTTGAAAATCCTTGAGTTCACATATGATAAAAATCAAATAAGCACAAGCTCTTGAATTTTCACCTTACATTGAATTCAAAATTCAAAAAAATCTAGGTTTCATTTCATTATAGATCAATATACCTGATGATCGACCTTAATGGGAATATTACATGATTTCCAAAAAATTATATAGTCAGGGAAATACTAATGGGAGTCTTAAATGTCATCTTGTAATCACATAACACATAATCTAAAAACTTACCCCAATCCTTCCTATTTGATTGTGCCTTTTTATCCAGTATCTTCTTTAAATCACAATTTGAAACTTTAGTATGACCATTTGTTTGCGGGTGGTATGGTGTTGATTCTTTTTGTGTCACTTTATAATTTTGAAGGAGGGAATCTAAATTTTAGTTGTAAAATTTTTTCCATTGGTCATTGATGATTCACTTTGGCACTCCAAAAATATAAAAAAATCATCTTTGAAAAAATACACTACAACTTGAGAATTATAATTCTTAATCATCTTGAACTACACCCATTTACTAACATAATAAATATAAATAGTAATGAAAAATAAAGCAAATTATCTTAGAAAAATTCCCATAAAATCAACTCTCTATACATAAAAAATCTCACAGAATAATATTTTTTAGGGAATCTCATGTGTCCTCAAAATGTTTCTGGTGTGTTAGAAATGAGAGCATGAATTACAAAACACATGTTCATCACGAATCATGGTATCCTAATATAATTTAGAGTATAATACCTTAATATCCATACATTTGGGTTCAACTTTTCCACAAAAATCAAGTGTATGAAAATAATGAAAAATGGAATTAGACTCATGACCAAACACACATCTTCTAATTAATTGGGCAGTATAAATGTGGTAAATTTAAGGATCATCCCACACATAAAACATATATTTACTCTTGAATTTTTAAATTTGGTGTTTCTTTAGGTTTTTATTAATTTTAAAAGAAACCATGTAATTAATAAAATCTTTATACCAAGGATGTGTACCAAAGATGACATAAATATTCTCATCGGTGAAAGTGTCTTGAATTGGTACATGGTTTAGGGTATCATGATTTAACATGTGAGTGATCATGATCATGGGAAGATCCACCAATTTATAGAATCCCCTATTATCAATTATCTTGATTTTAAACTCTTGAATAAAGATCATCCAATGAATTTTACACATATTTTCATTTTGATTCATTATAAAGTGCCTCAAAGAATTATGATTAGAGAAAACAACCCCTTTAGATCCTAATAAATAAGAGTTGTAATTGTATAAAGAAAATATAATATAAAGAAACACATTTTCCATTATGTTGTTATTTTATTAGGCTTAATCCAAAGTCCTTGATTCATAATTATTCACATGGGACTACCCTTCCACCCTCATTAATAATACTTCTCCAAGTACGAAGTTTGAATCATCACACATAATCACAAAAGGGATCTCCCACCATTGGGGTTTTATGATCAGTGAAGTGGTCATAAAATTCATTATCTCATAAAATTATACCCTTTATTAATCCTAAAAAATGAATTCAATATGTGTTTAAATTAATTGAGATAAGGGTAGAGCGATCTTACTGAAATATCTGATGAAGCATCGATAAAAACCAGCATGTCCAAGGACTGATCGAGAATCATGAACATATATAGGATATATCAAGGATAAAATAATGTCTACCTTAGATCTGTCAACCTCAATTAGATTTCGTGACATTACATGATGTAGTAAAATTTACTTCTCTACTATGAAATGAAATTTCTCAAAGTCCAAAACAATATTTTTCTCAATACAAAGATGAAACACATTGTCAAAACTCACGTGATACTCATCAAATGAAGAATCATAAATAGTAAAATAATCCATAAATACCTTCATGTATGTTTCAAGTAAATTAGAAAACATACTCACCATGCATCTATATAAGGTATTTGGGGTGTTATAAAGTCCAAATGGCATCCTTTGATAGGAAAATTTACTAAAAGGTTAGGTGATTATTGTATTCTCCTAGTCCAATGATACAATGGGAACCTGAAAATATATAGGGGAACCATCCATGATGGAATTTTGTGCCCTACAAACATGTCTTTCAAGCATTTGATTAATGAATGTAACGGGGAAATGGTTCTTATGAGTGGATTGATTCAGTTTTATATAATATTTTCATACTCTCCAACTATTTTTTACTCTCATAGGAATTAACTCATTAGTTTTATTATTTATAATAGTGTAACCAGTTTTATTTTGAACAACCTTGATAGGGATAACCCAATGAGAGTTATAAATAGGGTAAATAATACCCACCTTGATAAATTTTCCACTTGTTTCTTTATAAATTATAATAACGAGGGTTTAAGTATTCTTTGTTTATACCTAACTAGTTTATCCTCATCCTCTAAAAGAACCCTCAGCATGAAAATGGAGGGGATAATACTTTGTATGTCTAGTAAGGTCCACCCAATTTCCCTAATATTCTCTATTAAAATATTTAATATTTTTATTTCTTGTTAAGGTAGGATATTTTTATCAATTATTATAGGCATTTTTTTATCATTTGATAGGTAAAAATAATTTAAGTTTGGTAGAAATGGATTGAGTTCCAATTTGGGTGGGTTTTGTATTGACTGAAATGACATTGGAATAGATATATGCACACAATAAATGATGGAGTCTAAACATATATCATCAATATCAGTGAATAATGCATCAAATACATCTAAAAAATCAACATTCATACCATATTCAAAATATACTTGATCAGAATCATAAAAATAATCTATAGAAAAATCAAAAATGAGTGTGGTTTGAAAAAATATGTGTGAAATTATTTTAAAAAATAAAACAACATCCAATTCTCCAGATCTATATAATAATGGAATGATCCAAAATTGTAAATGATTTAAAATCAATATT
This sequence comes from Viscum album, assembly GCA_963277665.1. Lineage (NCBI taxonomy): Eukaryota > Viridiplantae > Streptophyta > Magnoliopsida > Santalales > Viscaceae > Viscum > Viscum album. The sequence goes on from OY728119.1 coordinate 1,897,308,215, forward strand.
TGGAGAGTCATTACAAGATGGGTCAGAATGGGAGATGAAGAAATTTGAATGGTCTTATGAGGGGTACTTCATGGATTCTAAAGTATTAAATCATAGGATATCATCTCCAAACTCCATATAAAGTGTACCCTTATAGACATTAATGATCTTGTTGGATGTGTTGAGGAATTTCCTTCTATGAATTATGGTTTCATGGAAACTTACTTGATCATCTCTCATATTCAATATATAGAAATATTATGGAAAGATCATATACCTCACTCAAATAAGGATATCCTTGAGGAATACTATCAGGTATTATATTTCATTATTTTTCAATTACACCACCACCTTCTCCATATTAAGTTATCCAAATGAAAGGAAGTGAAAAAATAGTGATAAATTACATCAATGGAGGCACCCAAATCACATAAAGAATTAGAGAAATAAAACTCACCTATAGTGTGTTGAGTGATGAATGTCCTAGGGTCCTTGAACTTTTTCGGCATTGCGAAGTTTGTCTTAATGAGTGTAGATACATTCCTACCAAGTTTTATCCACCCATTTATCTTTATACTTTTCCTATTCATACACAGTTCCTTCAAAAAAATTATACCTTATAATTTTCTTGATTGTTTTATGTAATGAGATATTGATCTCAATGAACTTGAATGTATCAAAAACATATTTTTTTTCCTTATCTATTAATACATATTATTATCATATACAAATATATTTGGTAATTTAAGGTGTTTAGTAAGAACATCATCAGTAGTTTTCTTACCTTTTTCTTTCTCTTTGGGCTACTCATCATATGGACATTAATGCAGTTTTTCTAAAGTTGTGGTGAATCCTGATGGAATTATTGGTGAATATGTATTAGTAATTTTCTTCCCACTTCTCAATATAAGTGTGGTGAAATTACTCTTGGGATTTGGAGTATTTTTGTAAGAAATATTTTTAGATTTCTCACATACCATTTTATGGAAGGTGGTGGAAATCTAGATCATCTTTTTCTTCAACTCCCTCTACTCCAAAATTTGAAACTTCAAATCAATCTATTAATTAAGAATAATTTTTTTTCAAAATTTTCTTAGTATTAGGTTATACATTTGGTTGATAATTACATTTTTATTTTTTACCTTTTCATGCTTGGAATTCAAATATACTTTGGGGTTGTTGAAAAAATCATTGTTAAGGTGGAGGATAATGGACCTTTTGTTAAAAAAGGGTTCTTTGTTCTTGTACATAACCATACCTCATGTATGATCAATATTTCCATCCTTGTTTTTATTTTAGTATAGAGGAATCATACTTATTTTAGGGATTCCATTTTTTTATTTGTGATATGTCCTTCTAAGGAATACAGATTCACAATCCAATGTCTCTTGTAATTGGGGGCAGAAGTCAATTGGGTGGTATGTTTTAGTGAAAATTCTATAAGGCCTTGTAGGTGTGGGTTGTGATTTATTTTGATCCAAATAAATATATATCACCACTGTGCTTAATTTTTACAACTTGATATCAATTAAATGGATTTAAATATAAGTTTTAATTACCTGATGTACTCCTCTAACATGTGGTATATATTGATCTCTAAATTACTCATAGATTTGTGCCATCATCTAAATCAATGGACATATATCCACAGGTGTTTATTCGACCAATTCCCCTACAGTTGTGACATCCAACATTATCCTCTATATAGGTGTGAGGCTTTATTAGATGTATTGGATGAGGAGTTTTACACTGATTTGGTGATGTAGAAAACTTGCACAAAACTTATTTAATTTCTCCCAGTACTCATAAATTTAATCCCATTGTGAGTTCTTGATCCTTAAGATCTTTTTTTGAATGTAAGTCGAACCTGATTCTAGAAAAAACCTCTATAAGAAAATTCATTCCAAATTAACCCAATATGTTATATACTTAGGTTGACAATAATACATCAAATATTTTTTAGTTCCATCAAGTGATAATGGGAATTCCATTGGTTTGATTTAATCTTTAGATAAACTATTAGTTTTAGGGTCGAGAAAAAAATTAAATTCTTTTAGATGTTTGTTGGGATATTCATCAAAGTGACCATGAAATTTTAGAAGAATCCAAATTAATCCATATTTTAATTTATATTTAGATTCTAGTATTGAGTATATAATACAATTTTGTTGATAGTTTATGTATAGTGTAACCAATTCTTGAATGGTTATATTATGTTCATTGTTATTATTTACAGTCATTGGTTCTAGTTTTAAGTTTGATTTAGAAGTGCTTCTGATTTCAATGTTCCTATAATGGAGGAATTCTCCAACTAGGTGAATGTTGAAACTTCTCATAGAATAAGACTATTTGATTCAATCCCTAAGGATATGTTCAATATCAAGGTCAAGATATAATATATCCTTTGGATTAGTTTGGTTCATAAATAAAATAAAAATAAAAATAAAATAGAGAAAAATGGACAATAATAAAAAGATAATAATTTTGAATTGATGGTCCAAAAAAAGAATGAAAAATGAAAAATTGAGAAAGTAGAAAGATTAAAGAATAAAAAAAAGTTGAATAGAATGAAATAAAATTAAAAAAAATATATAAATTTAATTATTTGAATAAAGTACTTGAATCCCCAAAAATGGTTCCAATTCAAACGACATTATCTTGGGTTCTCTTAAATAATATTTGCTTTTTGGGTACTTATGTGAAACAAAGTGGCTGAACAAGGCCATGTTTGAAAGGAGGAAGATATTAAAACAACATATTAAAGGTAATTTGAAAATAAAAATAAAATTAAATAGACACACTACTTAAAATTATGGGGTTTTATGAAATTTATAACACTAAGATGTATGCGGGAAGAATATTTTATTTTTTGTATTTTTTTTGAAATTTGATTGATAAAACAGATAGAGAACTTTTTTTACAAAATATTTTTTGTAGGTGTAATATATATAACTCTATATATTAAATTACTTATTAGTCACTATAATTCGAATTAATCTTCACTTAATTATGATCCAAAAATTATCAACCCTTAAACCCTGTGATAATTAACTTAACCACAAAGATAAACAAATTAAACCCTATGCTAGCTTTAGAACATGAAATCATAACACCTTACATTGATATTTTTTATAAGGATAGATTATGGTCAATGTTAAATTAGGTAACATTTCAAATTTTTAAATGAGGATTAATTGATTTGTGATGTTGTGTTGTAACTCTACGAATTTATTTCGTGTTGTTTTGTTTTACCGATTAATATCTCACTCTCACAATTCAAACATTACTCAACCTCACATGTTTCGTGATAATTATTAAAGTACTTACTTAGTTTAATTAATGTTAAAAATTCAATTCATCAATCATATTATGGGAATTATAGTATCTAATTGATTTAAAAATAAATAAACTATGAAGGTTAGAGTGAGATCGATTAATAAGAAATAATACACATCGATGGTTGATGTTATCATTATAGAAACGAGTTGAATTAATAATGGTAATATAAAGGGTATAACCCAATAAAATTTCTTCTCTTGATTTCCAAACAAAATAGTAAAGTTATATAATAAATAAATGGAAAATAATAGATTAAATGGAAGATAAAAGGAGTGTTTTTTTATAAAAACACAAACATTATAATGCAAAGAAGAAAGAAGAAAGATTTAATAAAGGGATCCTTTCTTCAAGAGATAACCTTATTGAAATTCTTGGATAATTTGAGTGGAACCGCTTCAACTATTTTGTAAACTTAATAATTCCTAGGAAACCCATTACAATGGAGAAAAATACACATTTATAGAGAGGATTTGAAGGGTAGGGTTACAATTGATTACAATTGTGAATGGGAAAATTATGCCAAATATTTTAATCAATACTAAAAATTCGGCCTACAGGGACCACCAATGGAGGTCGCTTTAGGCCCGACGCTGTAAGCCTATAGCAACCGCCGATGGAGGTCCCTGAAGTTGGCCGAAATTCTAGCCTACAGCGACCGCCATTGGCGGTCTTAGAAGCTGGGTGAAATGGTGGCCAACAGCCACTGCCCCAGGCGGTCACTGTTCAGGTTAGCAAACAACCTATAGCGACCACCTGTGGCAGTCGCTACACTGGAAATATTTTTAAAAAAAAATTCATGGTACAGAATAAAAAAAATAGCATATAAATCATAAAAAATGGAAAAAATCCAAACACCATAAACATCAAAATCATCATAAACAATAAATGATAAACATACTTCAACGATCCACAACCATCTGCTTTAGAAACCTACAATAAGATACAAAGAAAACAACTAAACAAAACAAATGTAAATTTAACATATTTATTCAGTTATTATATACATATAATAAAATGAAATCTGATATCTCATGGGTGATATAATAATTTAAAACACCCAATTTAAGAAATGTTATCATTTTAGGATTTTTTTTCTTGTTTTGGAGTCTGCTTTAGTTTCTGAAAGTGTTTTATTGTCTAAAAAGGAATGTTTTCCACGTGCACCGTATGTCTGATGGAAGTGTCGTCTCCTCCTACATGTCACAAATAATATTCCTATTGTTTTCATGTGGTTTCAGGTCATTCTGAGCACGTTTGCTCTGAATTCGACCGTGACATGCCGTTTTGGTCTTTTATGACTCCGAAAACGTGTTTCTAGTTACCACAGTCAAAATACACCATTGATTGACGTTCCGCCTACTCGACCATTTCACTATTCACACCACGGATGTTGTCGTATGATTTCATGGCATTCTGAGGTCGTTCGGCTGGTTTTGACCACCCAACACGCCCTTTAAGAGCGCGTCAAACTGCTGAAAATGACACATTCGGTCATACCGCGTGTAACGCACGTCCGATGGACGTGAAGTATCCTCCTACATGTCATGAATAATATTCCTATTTTTTTCGTGTGCTTTCAGGTCATTCGAAGCACGTTTGCTCTGAATTCGATCGTCACACGCTGTTTTGAACTTTTATGACTCCAGAAACACGTTTCTAGTCATCGTGGTCAAAGGAAACCTCTGATTGACGTACCGTCTACCTGAGCATTTCACAGTTTACACCATGGTTGTTTTCTTATGATTTCATGGCATTCCGAGGTCATTCGGGTGGTTTTCAACACCCAATGAGCCCTTTTAGAGTGCGCCGAACTGCTAAAAACAACACATTTAGTCGTACCACGCACACCGCACGTCCGATGGATGTTACGTCCCCTTCTACATGTCACAAATAATATTCCTATTATTTTCATGTATTTTCAGGTCATTCGGAGCATGTTTGCTCTGAATTCGATCGTCACACGCCGTTTTGGTCTTTTATGACTCTAGACATGCATTTCCGGTAACCGCGGTCAAACAACACCTCCTATTGACGTGTCGTCTGCCCAAAAATTTCAAAATTCATACCAAGGTTGTTGTCGTACTATTTCATGGAATTCCGAGGTCATTCTGGTGGTTTGACCACCCAACGCGCCCTTTTAGAGCGCGTCGAACTGCTGAAAACGACACATTCGGTCGTACCGCGAGCACCGCATGTTTGATGGACATGCCGTCTCATTATACATGTCACGAATAATATTCCTATTGTTTTAGTGTGGTTTCAGATCATTCAGAGAGTGTTTGCTCTGAATTCGACCGTCACATGCTGTTTTGGTCTTTTATGACTCCGGAAACGCGTTTCCGGTCACTACGGTCAAACGACACCTCCGATTGATGTTTAGTTTGCTCGACTATTTCAAAATTCACATCACAGTTGTTTTTATATGATTTCATGGAATTACGAGGTCGTTTGGGTGGTTTTGACCACCCAACGCTCCCTTTTAGAGTGCGCCGAACTGTTGAAAACTATACAATCAGTCATACCGCGTGCACCACACGTCTGATTGATGTGTCATCTTCTTCAACATTTCATGAATAATATTCTTATTTTTTGATGTGGTTTCAGGTCATTCGGAGCACGTTTGCTCTGAATTCGATAGTCACACGCCGTTTTGCTCTTTTATGACTTCGGAAATGTGTTTCCGGTCACTATGGTCAAAATAAACCTCCGATTGATGTTCCGTATGCCCTAAAATTTCAAAATTCACACCACGGTTGTTGTCGTATGATTTTATAGCATTCAGAGGTCGTTCGGGTGGTTTTGACCACCCAACGCGCCCTTTTAGAGCGCGCCGAACTGTGGAAAACGACACATTCGGTCCTACCACGCGCACCGCATGTCCGATGGACGTGAAATCTCTTCCTAAATGTCACGAATAATATTCTTATTGTTTTCGTGCGGTTTCAGGTCATTCAGAGCAAATTTGCTCTAAATTCGACCGTCACACGCCGTTTTGGTCTTTTATGACTCCAGAAACGCATTTCCAGTCACCGTGGTCAATAGACACCTCCGATTGACATTCCATCTGCAAATAAATTTCAAAATTCACACCATGGTTGTTTCTGTGTGATTTTATGGCATTAAGAGGTTGATCATGTGGTTTTGACCACCCAACACACCCTTTTAGCATGCACCGAACTGCTAAAAACGACACATTCGGTCATACCACGCGCACCACACATCTGATGGACATGCTGTCTCCTCCGACATGTCACAGATAATATTTCTATTGTTTTTTTGTGTGGTTTCAGTTCATTCGGAGCACGTTTTCTCTAAATTCGACCTTCACACACCGTTTTGGTCTTTTATGACTCCAGAAATGCATTTCGGGTCACCGCAGTCAAACAACACCTCCGATTGATGTACCGTCTACCTGACCATTTCACAATTCATACCACGATTGTTGTCGTATGATTTCATGGCATTATGAGGCCGTTTGGGTGGTTTTAACCACCCAACGCGCCCTTCAAGAGTGCGATGAACTGCTGAAAATGACACATTCGGTCGTACCGCGCGCACCGCACATCCGATGGACGTGCTGTCTCCCCCTACATGTCACGAATAATATTCCTATTTTTTTCATGTGGTTTCAGGTCATTGAGAGCATGTTTGCTCTGAATTCGACCGTCACATGCCGTTTTGGTCTTTTATGAATCCAGAAACACGTTTCCGATCACCGCAGTCAAACAAAACCTCCAATTGACGTGCCGTCTACCCGAACATTTTACAATTCACACCACGGTTGTTGTCGTACGATTTCATGGCATTCCAAGGCCGTTCGGGTTGTTTTGACCACCCAACACACCCTTTTAGAGCATGTCGAACTGCTGAAAACAACACATTCGGTCGTTCCGTGCACACCACACATCTGATGGACGTTCTATCTCCTCCTACATGTCACAAATAATATTCCTATTGTTTTTGTGTGGTTTCAGGCCATTCGAAACACATTTTCTCTAAATTCGACTGTCACACGTTGTTTTGGTCTTTTTTGACTCCAGAAACGTGTTTCTGGTCACTATGGTCAAAATACACCTCCTATTGACGTGTCGTCTACCCTACCATTTCACAATTCACACCATGGTTTTTGTCGTATTATTTTATGGCATTTTGAGGTCGTTTTGGTGGTTTTGACCACCCAACACACCCTTTTAGAGCGCGACGAACTGCTGAAAACGACACATTAGGTCATACCATGCGTGCCGCACGTCTGATGGACGTGTTGTATCCTCCTACATGTCACAAATAATATTCCTATTGTTTTTATGTGGTTTCAGGTCATTCAGAGCATGTTTGCTCTGAATTCGATCGTCACATGCCGTTTTGGTCTTTTATGACTCCAGAAACGCGTTTCTGGTCACCGCGGTCAAACGACCCCTCTGATTGACGTTTCATCTACCCAACCATTTCAAAATTCACACCACGGTTGTTGTAGTATGATTTCATGGAATTCTGTGGTCGATCGGGTGGTTTTGACCACCCAATGCGCCCTTTTAGAGCGAGCCGAACTGCTGAAAACGACACATTCGGGTGTACCACGAGCACCGCACATCCTATGGACATGCTGTCTCTTCCTACATGTCAATAATAATATTACTGTTGTTTTCGTGTGGTTTCAGGTCATTCAGAGCACGTTTGCTCTGAATTCGACCGTCACGCAATGTTTTGGTCTTTTATGACACCCGAAATGTGTTTCCAGTCACCGTGGTCAAACGACACCTTTGATTGACATGTAGTCTTCCCGAACATTTCAAAATTCACACCACAGTTGTTGTCGTATGATTTCACGGCATTCTGAGGTTGATCGGGTGGTTTTGACCTCCCAATGCGCCCTTTTAGAGCACGCTGAACTGCTGAAAACGACGCATTCGGTCGTACCACGCGCACCGCACATCCAATGGACATTCCATCTCCTTCTAAATGTCACGAATAATATTTCTATTGTTTTCATGTGGTTTCAGGTCATTCGGAGCACGTTTGATCTGAATTCGACCGTCACATGCAGTTTTGGTCTTTTATGACTCTAGAAACGCATTTCCAGTAACCGCGGTCAAACGACACCTCTGATTAATGTTCCGTCTACCCGACCATTTTACAATTCATACCATTGTTGTTTTTGTACGATTTCATGGCATTCCGAGGTCGTTCGGGTGGTTTTGACCACCCAACGCACCCTTTTAGAGCACACCGAACTGCTGAAAACGACACATTTGGTCGTACCGTGTGCACCGCACGTCTGATGGATGTGATGACTCCTCCTACATGTCATGAATAATATTCCTATTGTTTTCATGTGGTTTCAGGTCATTTGGAGCACGTTTTCTTAGAATTCGACCGTCACATGCCATTTTGGTCTTTTTATGACTTCAGAAACGTGTTTCCGGTCACCGTTGTCAAACGACACCACCAATTGGCATGTCATCTGCCCGAACATTTCAAAATTCAAATAAACATTGTTGTCGTAAAATTTCATGGAATTCTGAAGTCGTTCGTGTGGTGTTGACCACCCAACGTTCCCTTTTAGAGCACGCTGAACTGCTAAAAACAACATATTCGGTTGTACCGCGCGCACTGCATGTCTGATGGATGATTCATATCCTCCGACATGTCACGAATAATATTCCTATTCCTTTTGTGTGGTTTCAAGTCATTCGGAGCACGTTTTCTCTGAATTTGACTGTGACATGCCATTTTGTTCTTTTATGACTCTGAAAACGCATTTCCGGCCACCTCGGTCAAACAGAACCTCCGATTGATATGCCGTCTACCCGACCATTTTTCAATTCACCCCACAGATGTTTTAGTATGATTTAATGGCATTCCGAGGTCATTCGGGTTGTTTTGACCACCCAACGCGCCCTTTTAGAGCACGCTAAACCGCTGAAAACGACACATTCAGTCATACCACATGCACCGCACATCCTAAAGATGTTCCATCTCCTCCTACATGGTATGAATAATATTTCTATTGTTTTCGTGTGGTTTCAGGTCATTCGGAGAACGTTTTCTCTGAATTCGACTGTCACACGCCGTTTTGGTGTTTTATGACTCTAGAAACGTGTTTCCTATCACTGCGGTCAAACAACTCCTCCAATTGACATGTCATCTTCCCGAACATTTCAAAATTCACACCACGGTTGTTTTCGTATAATTTCATGGCATTCCGAGGTCGTTCGGGTGGTTTTGACAACCCAATGCGCCCTTTTAGAGCACGTCGAAGTGCTTAAAATGAAACATTCAGTCGTATCGCGTGCGCCGCACGTCCGATGGATGTGTTGTCTCCTTCTACAGGTCACGAATAATATTCCTATTATTTTCATGTGGTTTTAGGTCATTTAGAGAACGTTTTCTCTGAATTCGACCATGACACACCGTTTTGGTCTTTTATGACTCCAGAAACACATTTCTGGTCACCGCGGTCAAACGACACCTCCGATTGACATGCCATCTTCCCGACCATTTCAGAATTCACACCACAGATTTTTTTGTATGATTTTATGGCATTATGAGGTCATTTAGGTGGTTTTGACCACCCAACATGCCCTTTTAGAGTGTGACGAACTACTGAAAACGACACATTTGGTCGTACCACATGCACCGCATGTCTGATGGACATTCTGTCTCCTCCTACATGTCACGAATAATATTACTATTGTTTTTGTGTGGTTTCAGGTCATTCGGAGCGCGTTTCCTCAAAATTCAATCGTCACACACCGTTTTGGTCTTCTATGACTCTAGAAATGTGTTTCTGGTCACCACGGTCAAACGACACCTCCGATTGACATGTCGTCTGCCTGAACATTTCTCAATTCATACCACGGTTGTTTTCGTATGATTTCATGGAATTCCAAGGTCGTTTGAATGGTTTTGAACACCCAACGCGCCCTTTTAGAGCGCGTCGAACTGCTGAAAATGACACATTCGGTCGTACCGCGCGCACTGCATGTCTGATGGACGTGCTGTCTCCTTATTCATGTCATGAATAATATTCATGTTGTTTTCATGTGGTTTCAGGTCATTCGGAGCTTGTTTTCTTTGAATGGACTAATGGCATAACGATTAATTGGCCTAACGGCCAATTGGCCGATTGTAGAGTTGTACAATTGGAATAATGGCATAATGGCCTAATCGCCATTTTTTCTAACATCCAATTGAACAAATGGCCAACTGGACAATTTACCTAATTTCCTAACAGCATAACGGCCAATTGGTATATTGTATAGTTGCACACTTGGGGGGTGGGGCGGGCTGTCTGGGGGTGTGGGGGGGGGGGATGTCCGGGGGTGGGGGCTGCCTGGGGTGGGGAGGGCTGTCCGGGTGGGGGGGGGGGGGGGGTTGTCCGGGGTGGGGGTGCTATCTGGGGGTGGGTTTGTCCGGGGGGTGGGGCGGGTTTTCCGGGGTGCGGGGGGGGGGGGGGGGGTGTTCAGGGGGGATGTCTAGGGACTACAAATAGTGAACCTGATCTTAGTCATCAAAAAAACGTTTAATGGTTTATATTAGGAATCACATGGTTTTTTCAAAACTATTACAGAACATGAAATTTAAAACCTTAAATAATTAAATGAACAAAAAATATTCAAATCATTAATCAGTTTCATGGTTACTTCTCAATTCGTGCACACAAACATTGCATCAAGACAAAACGCACATGATACCCCCAAATCAAAAAAAAACTCACTAGAACCCCAACATAAACATCAATAACAACCCCACCAGTAAAAACAGAAACACACCTCATGAATATGATGCGTCATGTGTAGTCATGACTGCTACCTCCATCTGGTGGGCCAGGGGCCTACAACAAATAAACATTATGAATATTTTCATAACAAAAATAATATAAATTAGATAAATAAATACAGTATAAACCTGCGTAGTATGATCTTCTGCACCATCACCTGGATGCACATATTCCTGCAGTGCTCTAACCTCAACGATCAATTGCACATTTACCTCTTCGGAAGCGCGCAGCCATGCCTCGAAATCTGACAATTGCTCTGTCGTCTGAGAAATAGTAGGACCGACAACTGCATCGCATGAAACTACAAAACAAGAAATCCTAGTTCCATAGGTCAAACTATATCCATGCTCGTCCGGACCAATAATGCGATGAAAGATCACATCCCTTCGCATAGGAAGCTGTCACTGGTCCCCTGGAAGATGTTCTAACTCAGCTTCAAATTGAGCCTATGAAATATTTAAATATATATACATATATATGTTAATATACAGATTTATGTAAGTATTGGTAAGTACAAGCACTTACTATCAATGCTGCAGCCTATGGATCATTGCGATCACGAGTCCTCATCCACACCGACATTTTACCAGTCGGTGCACCATGCTCCCGTAACTATATATGAATATAATATAATCACAAAACCATATTAATTAATAAATTAAAAAATAAACAATAAAAACCTCATGTCGGATTTGTGACACGTGATGAGTCCCGATCCTGTGAGGTGGTCCCTGCAACGCTCGATTCATAGAATGGTGTGCTGACACCTCCTACATTAAATTCATTCAAATTTAAAACAAATCACACATTCTTGAAAATATATATACCAAAATAAATATACAAACCGCAACACCCTCAGTAGACCAATATGCAACTAAGTCACGCCACTAAGCTGGGAGGAATCCTCTCGGGACTTTTTCCAGAATGTCTGGGGCACCCACATTTGGTACCCAGTGGTCCCTATTCACTTTTCCTTTATAGTCTTTCAACATCTTACGAAATTTACTCATACAAACGAGCCGAAAATTATCGGGGCATACTTTAAAATTTTTCTATTAAAGAAAAAAACCACACATATTAGTATTGTTTATACATAGGGAATAAAGTAAAATGGTATTCTTACCTGAACCTCCCTCCAAAGACGATCTAATGTGTCCCAAGGGATAGAATCCTAGTCATGCATGGTTAATGGAAATCGATGTGGGTCATGTATGATATGACCCAGCTGACAAATAAAAGTAGGGGGATTCAGTCCCACGGGATGAAATGCCTCATCAAAAGAAACATCAAACGTCGTGTCAGAATTCCATGATAAAATTCCACGACCAGGGCCTCTCTTGTGAGAGGAAGAAGCAATCAAGTTTGATCCTGTTGAAAAAAAATTTATATATAATTTATAACGCCCCAACTCCAGCTACCCAGAGTCGGTGCATTACTTCGTAACATTGGCATGATCACAAAAGATCAAGTCTCGAAAGACCGACTAGTTTAGTAGCCTTGGAAACACTAGATACATTCATAAATGTTACATTACATCATAAAGTGAAAAATTAATAACAAAGTCTTCATAGTCCACACTCATATCCTCTTCTGACTATCCCTGTAGGTCATTCCTAAAATACATCTTCACATCCTGGAAAATATTAAAACATTGAAAGGGGTGAGCTCAGATGCTCAGTAAGGATAACAATATTGCGGAAGCTTTCATAAATAAACATTAACATTTAAGGCAATGTATAACTAAAACAAAAGACTTTTAAACATGAACTTCAACATAATATGGCAAAAGTAAAATAAGATAATTCCATTTACTTATTCACATGGATATTCTACTGGTTGAATAATCACATGAAATATCATTAACCACTTTCATAATGAGGGAATGTATAATGCCATAAATTCTGAAACATTTTGTCAAGGCCTCGGCCAAGACGTCTAAAATGATTAAGGCCTCGGCCAAAACCATAAATCAAATTGGGAAAGGGCCTCGGCCAATTCCACGTCTAGTTGTCTCATGAGACCTACCGATGCATCGAGGAGCTATAACGGGCTCCACCCGTCACTTATTAAGTCCAATACATTCCTCATATGAATAGGTTTAAACATATCATAAACCATAACATAACCGTATCACATAAAACATGCATAAAGGAAACATAAAATTTCCACATTTCAATCACAAGATATCAATACAACACATTGATATAATAAAAACTCTTTCAAAACCATTTTCAATACCAAAATAAAAGAAAGTTAAAACTTTGTATTTATTTTTCATTAAAAAAAAGTGATGGCTTGTAGAGGAAGCCGAAACTCAAATAATGGTCACGGCGGCGGAGAAGTTGTTGTCGCCACATATGTACGGAAATAAAAACATTCCCCTTTTGTCGTTTAGTAAAACGCTTCGTATAAAAAAAGATTCCTTTTGAATAAACGTAAAAGTCAAAGGGGTTTATACACCGTATAAAAGAAAGTTGTGTATAAAACCAAATATGCCTCAATGAAAGGAGATTGAGACGAAGTCCTTAAAAGATCATTTTTAAAATAAAATAGATCTATTATGTGTATTAACTATAGGTACACATAAAGAAAGTAAAAATACAAAATAGGACATAATAATATCATGACATAATTTGAAAGTAGGAGATTAACCCAAAGAATGGAAGTTGAGTTAAGAAGTTCCCTTACCTCGTGTCTGACTTGACTCAACCATTCTTTAACCTCCTGAATAATAAACTAGAGTTAATATATACCTTATTAAGAACCATTTTCAATTTCATTATCCTTTTTATATCACTTATTACAATGATATGAACATTATGTAATTATTTAAGTTAATAACGGTCGTTTTGTCGATCTTTGGTACTTGAGTCAACAATAAACTCTTATAATTACAAGTTGTTTATGTGGTAGAATATCCATTATCTCCAAAATTATATTGATGATTTATATGTCATATATATCATATATATCCAGTATATACATTCATTTATAATATTACGTAACATTTAGAGGTAAGAAATGAAATGCACCGTTCATGGAGACGGTATGTCGTACGTACGCATGAACGCTACTTTCATTTCTATTTCGTATTTAATGGAATGAAATCATAATGATATAAATGTATAATATAATTCCAGTATAATATAGTGTATAATATCATTTACTCCATCCTTTATACATCCCACATATGGCATTAACGATTTAAATCACTTTGAGGGGGCGGTAGTCCGCACTTCCTAAATGAAATTATCGCGTTTACCCATAATGGAAATAATAAAGTATGCCATAAATGAGAGATACAGAAGCATAAGTAAAACATAAACATATTATATATCATATATAAATATAGTTACATCCTAATGGCCACCTTTGAAGGTGTTATATGAGTGTTGAACAATCATCGTTTCGTGAGGTAGAAATTCGCCATCCACAGAAACCGTATGTTCTTTAATCATTAGATGTAGGTGTGTGTAAGTGTATCTCGAATCCTTCTTATAAAAACATCCTAGTATATTGAGTATACTGGTGTTGTTACAAAAGAAATGAATAAAAAGAGTTTAGGTGGTTGGAGAAGAAAAATAATACAAAACAACATTAGAGATGACATTACCTCAAAATCGGGTAACTCTTTTTGATTTGAGCCAAAGGCTTCCTTGGGAAGTGTTCTGCCCAAAGTGAGGCTTCTATGAGTAAGAGGGGGAAGTTGGGAGAGTATTTGGGAAGAGGTTGGCCGATACAAAAGGATTGAAAGTGTGAATGAGGTGGTAGAGGTGGGGGCCTTTTATAAGAGGAGAGGAGGGGCACTCTTGGAAAGTAAGGAAAGTTTACATTGTTAAGAATGCTTTTCGGATTCTAAAGGTCCCACACTTATATAATTCGTGGATAAGGTGATAAGGGTTCGGAATATACCCATCCAATAGTCTTTGGACAAGTGTAAGCCTTGGATTTTACATTATCTTTTCATTTTATTAAAATCGTTAAATAATGAGGTCATCACTGCATCATAAT
This sequence comes from Viscum album, assembly GCA_963277665.1. Classification (NCBI taxonomy): domain Eukaryota; kingdom Viridiplantae; phylum Streptophyta; class Magnoliopsida; order Santalales; family Viscaceae; genus Viscum; species Viscum album. The sequence continues at coordinate 1,897,323,324 of OY728119.1, forward strand.
GATGCCATAAATAATTTAATTTATTTAATGTCTAAAAATTATAAAAAAAATACTATGATGTAGGAAATCTTTTTAGCTTTCCAATGACTATTTATAGTTAAAATTATGACTTGTATAATCCCATGTAAAAAATTGTTTTAGTAAAACATTTCATGTTTGTGTCATTTTTTACTTTAACATTAAATAAAAGGTATTTATGTCATTTTCCAACTAAAGTGGCTCCATGGGGTCCCCAAGTTGACCCATGGATTTTCTTGGTCGGCCATGACACATCCAATGAGGTTAGGACATGTGTCAAGCTCATCTCATATTATTAAAACATTATTTTTACCTTAAACTACACTAATTACCTCTAATCGCGATTAAGAACTTAAAAGTTACTATTCACCAAAAAATTGTTTTAATCTCATTGAACCACATTTTACTTCTTAATGACAACCATGTATGTCAGATTTTTGAAAATCAAATCACATAAGTGGTAGTATTTCATTTAAACGAATAATCAGTTATTTAACTACCACTTAGTGGTTTCACTATTCATTAAAAATTGAAGTTTTTCAGAACAATACCAAAATTTCACCCTAAGATATAATTGATATTCCGAATTCAAAAATGATGTCTATTTTACAAAATTCCAAACATATAATTTGCATTGATTAATTTTATAATTAATTCCCGTTGTCACAACAAATAGCGTGTTTTTAAGAAACAATTTATATCAAAAGATTGACAATTGTTTATGTCCAATTTCAATGTTAAATTAATTCTAATGACCACCATTGGATAAAATGGTAAAAATATATTCTAATTATACTTTAAAACCACTAAATAGTATAATTTATCACTATAAATTATTTTGATTAAAAAAGTTGTTTTTAAGTATTTTTCACTATTCATAAAAAATTAGAAGTTCTCAGAAAAATACCAAAAATTCAACATAGGCTAATTTCGATATTCTGAATCCAAAAATGAAGTCCATTTTGAAATATAAAATTTCTATAATTTTAAAAAGTGGTTATCACTATTCATAACGGCTACTTTGATTAGTCGCGGTGTTTTAGAACTCGAAGTTGCGTACAATGCAAGCTATTACATTATTGAATGAGAAGCGTATCGTAGAAGCTCGGGGTGTTACATTCTCCCCTCCTTCAATAAATTGCGTCCTCGCAATTTGAAATTTTTCTTTGAAAATAAAAGGTTGAAAATAGAAAATACCTTTGTGGAAAACCCACATCGGAAATAAGGTTAATAAAATTTAGCCTTAATAAGAGGGAAATGGAAATAAGAAAGTCACCACCAAATTATGATCTCGATAAGGAGAACATTGGTGGAAATTAGAGACATATAATTGGAGGAAAAACGTAAATATTTGTAGAGAGTGATTGAGGTCATCAATTACAATCAACTGTCAAATTGAGGGCCTCAAAGCCTTCAATCTATGTTGATTTAAAATATCATCAGTTCAACAAGACATAAGGTATTAGGATAACACATTTTTTGTTTTAATATCCCTTTAATAAAGTTTAAGAATTAATTTATTCATTGGATAAGAGATAGGTATATATATTTATTCTTGACAAGTAGAGTTTTAACCTTCAACTAATTTCTACCACAAACTCATTTTTCACTCAAAAAGATAATAGAACTCAAAAATATTCTATTTATCCTAATTGTATAAGGTTCCAAATGTTAACACATACCATTTAGATTAGTAAAATTATTTTGTAATAACCAGGGACTTCCTGTAGGCTAGTGGTAGGAAATAAAGGCCTGTCGCACTATGGTTGTGGGTTCGATTCCAGCAGCTTTGTCCGACGCGACAGGTTATGCCCCACCCTGCAGATTGTCCTTTTCCTAAAAATATAGTACTATACTATTCCAAAAATAATCTTCATAAATGTTTTATCCTTAAACAATACTATCCAAAGTTCAACTTAATCCATTCCAACCTTTATAGTTATCCAAAATACCTCTGTCCAGACTTTCTCTAAAAGGTCTCTAAATTCCAAAATCAATTGTAACATCAGATTCCCCAAACAAATTAAAGTTTCTCTTTTGTCACATACTAAAAATATGATTACCTTCATCATATTAAAACCTTACTGAAATAAAAAAGTACTGCAGTACAATCCTTATATATCACATTATTCTAATAACCAGAATATAATCCATGAGTCCAAAAGCACCAATACACTAATTATTCCGCTTCAACTGTAGTCACAGCATAAGATTGGCCTTGATCTCTTGGACTTTTTGAGGTAATTTTCCCTGACGCTTAGGACATTCATTTGCATAATGACCCATTTCTTTACAATTGTAGCATTCAACTTTGATAGCCTCTTTCTTTCCCTTGTAATCACGAGCCTGGTGACCCTTTTCTCCACATTTATAACAAACTCCCATTCCTTTTAGGCAAGTACCAGGGTGATTCTTCCCACAATTATCACATAATGGAAAATCCTTCTTTCCCTTTTTCCCTTTATCTGTATCTTGTTCCACTGTTCTCTTCTTCGCTTGCTTTACTTTGTTGTCATAAGACTTAGAGAATTCCTTTTCTGTCTTGATAGCACATGAGACAATATCTTCGTATGTTGAGAAAGATTGTGATACTAAAGATCGACGGAGAAATGGTTTTAACCCATCAAAGAAACGATTAATCTTACCTCTTGGGTTACGTATATAATCTGCAGCATACCTTGCTAACCTTGTAAAGTTGGCCTCATACTTTGCGACATTCTCATCCTCCTTTTGTCTCAGACTCAGAAATTGCCTTTCCATATCTGCTCTATGGTCACGAGGAAAGTATTTTTCTAAGAAAAGATCTTTGAACTCTCTCCAATCCATATTTGATACTTCTTCATCTTCCTTTGTGTTTTGAATCAATGACCACCCTTGATCGGCATCTCCAATGAGGCGGTAAACTGCCATGATAACCTTCTCCCTTTCGCTACTCCCCAAGGCATGGAATATTTTCTCTAAGGAATTTATCCATTGCTCAGCTACTAATGGATTTGTACCCCCATTAAATGTTGGTGGTTGTTGCCTCATGAAGAGGTCTAACATTGATCCTCCACGTTTCGGATCAGGGTGCTCCATATGAGTAAGGTTATTATTCATAACCTGAGTGAGTTGTCCCAGTATGGTAATAAGTTGATCAGCACCAGTTGTATCTCCAGATCCACAATAATTATCTTGAGCAGGAGGGCAATCCCTACACGGAGTGCGTGCATTGATACGGTTTCCATTCCTTCCACTAGGTGCCATTTCTAAACAATGGCATAAACTAGATTAGTTTATGAATTAAAATACATAATTCCATATTTGTAAAACACTTTACATAAATTGAACTATTTATGGATATAATCCATAATCATAAAAAGAAATGTTTTCTTTGATAAAGTATATACTCATAACCCTTCATAGTGGTTTGTAAAGAAAATGAGAATTATCCTAAGCATATCCCCCCGGAGTGTTGTAACCAAGAGTGCAGCAAGGCCCGTTGTCGTGCACCAGTTCTCGTTCGAGTCTATCTCAAAGCGGTGTTTTCGGGTTTTACCACTAGGTACATCTGTGCCAGAGCCGCCTCTACCTGCTCGTATCTAGATAGGGATGTATTGCTCTGAAAACACACAACATCTCTACAATACCAAAATTCTAGGATGTTCTTCTATACTAATCCTCAAAGTATATCTTTGGGCTATGTGCTATAATCAGAGTTTATCTAAATCTAGCTTCCAAGGTTAGTACTAAACTGCCTCTGATACCAACTGTAACGCCCTGACCCCAGCTATCCAGAGTCGGTGCATTACTTCGTAACATTGGCATGATCACAAAAGATCAAGTCTCGAAATACCGATTAGTTTAGTAGCCTTGGAAACACTAGATACATTCATAAATGTTACATTACATCATAAAGTGAAAAATTAATAACAAAGTATTCATAGTCCACACTCATATCCTCTTCTGACTATCCCTGTAGGTCATTCCTAAAATACTTCTTCACATCCTGGAAAATATTAAAACATTGAAAGGGGTGAGCTCAGATGCTCAGTAAGGATAACAATATTGCGGAAGATTTCATAAATAAACATTAACATTTAAGGCAATGTATAACTAAAACAAAAGCCTTTTAAACATGAACTTCAACATAATATGGAAAAAGTAAAATAAGATAATTCCATTTACTTATTCACATGGATATTCTACTGGTTGAATAATCACATGAAATATCATTAACCGCTTTCATAATGAGGGAATGTATAATGCCAGACATTCTGAAACATTTTTTCAAGGCCTCGGCCAAGACGTCTAAAATGATTAAGGCCTCGGCCAAAACCATAAATCAAATTGGGAAAGGGCCTCGGAAAATTCCACGTATAGTTGTCTCCTGAGACCTACCGATGCATCGAGGAGCTATAGCGGGCTCCACCCGTCACTTATTAAGTCCAATACATTCCTCATATGAATAGGTTTAAATATATCATAAACCATAACATAATCGTATCACATAAAACATGCATAAAGGAAACATAACATTTAAACATTTCAATCACAAGATATCAATACAACACATTGATATAATAAAAACACTTTCAAAACCATTTTCAATACCAAAATAAAACAAAGTTAAAACTTTGTATTTATTTTTCATTAAAAAAAAGTGATGGCTTGTAGAGGAAGGCGAAACTCAAATAATGGTCACGGCGGCGGAGAAGTCGTTGTCGCCACATGTGTACAGAAATAAAAACATTCCCTTTTTGTCGTTTAGTAAAACTCTTCGTATAAAAAAAGATTCCTTTTGAATAAACGTAAAAGTCAAAGGGGTTTATACACCGTATAAAAGAAAGTTGTGTATAAAACCAAATATGCCTTAATGAAAGGAGATTGAGACGAAGTCCTTAAAAGATCATTTTTAAAATAAAATAGATCTATTATGTGTATTAACTATAGGTACACATAAAGAAAGTAAAAATACAAAATAGGGCATAATAATATCATGACATAATTTGAAAGTAGGAGATTAACCCAAAGAATGGAAGTTGGGTTAAGAAGTTCCCTTACCTCGTGTCTGACTTGACTCGACCGTTCTTTAACCTCCTGAATGATAAACTAGAGTTAATATATACCTTATTAAGAACCATTTTCAATTTCATTATCCTTTTTATATCACTTATTACAATGATATGAACATTATGTAATTATTTAAGTTAATAACGGTCGTTTTGTCGATCTTTGGTACTTGAGTCAACAATAAACTCTTATAAATACAAGTTGTTTATGTGGTAGAATATCCATTATCTCCAGAATTATATTCATGATTTAGATGTCATATATATCATATATATCCAGTATATACATTCATTTATAATATTACGTAACATTTAGAGGTAAGAAATGAAATGCACCGTTCATGGAGATGGTAAGCCATACGTACGCATGAACGCTACTTTCATTTCTATTTCGTATTTAATGGAATGAAATCATAATTATATAAATGTATAATATAATTCCAGTATAATATAGTGTATAATATCATTTACTCCATCCTTTATACATCCCACATATGGCATTAACGATTCAAATCACTTTGAGGGGGCGGTAGTCCGCACTTCCTAAAATGAAATTATCACGTTTACCCATAATGGAAATCATAAAGTATGCCATAAATGAGAGATACAGAAGCATAAGTAAAACATAAACATATTATATATCATATATAAATATAGTGACATCTTAATGGACACCTTTGAAGGTGTTATATGAGTGTTGAACAATCATCGTTTCGTGAGGCAGAAATTCACCATCCACAGAAACCGTATGTTCTTTAATCATTAGATGTAGGTGTGTGTAAGTGTAGCTCGAATCCTTATTATAAAAACATCCTAGTATATTGATTATACTGGTTTTGTTACAAAAGAAATGAATAAAAAGAGTTTAGGGGGTTGGAGAAGAAAAATAATACAAAACAAAATTAGAGATGACATTACCTCAAAATCGGGTAACTCTTTTTGATTTGAGCCAAAGGCTTCCTTGGAAAGTGTTCTGCCCAAAGTGAGGCTTCTATGAGTAATAGGGGGAAGTTGGGAGAGTATTTGGGCAGAGGTTGGCCGTGCCAAAAGGCTTGAAAGTGTGAATGAGGTGGTAGAGGTGGGGTCCTTTTATAAGAGGAGAGGAGGGGCACTCTTGGAAAGTAAGGAAAGTTTACATTGTTATAGAATGATTTTCGGATTATAAAGGTCCCAAACTTATATAATTCAAGGATAAGGTGATAAGGGTTCTAAATATACCCATAAAATAGTCTTTGGAAAAGTTTAAGCCTTGGATTTTACATTATCTTTTCATTTTATTAAAATCGTTAAATAATGAGGTCATCGCTGCATCATAATGATGTCATAAATAATTTAATTTATTTAATGTCTAAAAATTATAAAACAAATACTATGATGTAGGAAATCATTTTATATTTCCAATGACTATTTATAGTCAAAAGTATGACTTGTATAATCCCATGTAAAAATTGTTTTAGTAAAACATTTCATGTTTGTGTCATTTTTTACTTTAACATTAAATAAAAGGTATTTATGTCCTTTTCCAACTAAAGTGGCTCCATGGGGTCCCCAAGTTGACCCATGGATTTTCTTGGTCGGCCATGACACATCCAATGAGGTTAGGACATGTTTCAAGCTCATCTCATATTATTAAAACATTATTTTTACCTTAAACTACACTAATTACCTCTAATCGCGATTAAGAACTTAAAAGTTACTATTCACCAAAAAATTATTTTAATCTCATTGAACCACATTTTACTTCTTAATGACAAATATGTATGTCAGATTTTTGAAAATCAAATCACAGAAGTGGTAGTATTTCATTTAAACGAATAATCAGTTATTTAACTACCACTTAGTAGTTTCACTATTCATCAAAATTGAAGTTTTTCAGAACCATGCCAAAATTTCACCCTAAGCTATAATTGATATTCCGAATTCAAAAATGATATCTATTTTAAAAAATTCCAAACATATAAGTTTCATTAATTAATTTTATAATTAATTCCCACTGTCACAACAAATAGCGTGTTTTTAAGAAACAATTTATATCAAAAGATTGACAATTGTTTATGTACAATTTCAATGTTAAATTAATTCTAATGACCACCATTGGATAAAATTGTAAAAATATATTCTAATTATACTTTAAAACCGCTAAATAGTATAATTTATCACTATAAATTATTTTGATTAAAAAAGTTGTTTTTAAGTATTTTTCACTATTCATAAAAAATTAGAAGTTCTCAGAAAAATACCAAAAATTCAACATAGGCTAATTTCGATATTCCGAATCCAAAAATGAAGTCCATTTTGAAATATAAAATTTCTATAATTTTAAAAAGTGGTAATCACTATTCATAACGGCTACTTTGATTAGTCACGGTGTTTTAGAACTCAAAGTTGCGTACAATGCAAGCTATTGCATTATTGAATGAGAAGCGTATCGTGGAAGCTCGGGGTGTTACATAATTTGACAGATGTTATAAATATATAAATATATAAATGTTTATCAATTACATAAAAAATAGAGATAATGACATTCAAACATACCTAGACCTTGAGACGTAGATGCCTCAGATGGATGATGTGGATCTGCTGCCTCTTCCCCTGACATGCCTGCAGTCATAGAAAACATTAGTAAGGGGACTATCCAAAGTGTCCAAAAGATAAATTAGATTGTTCTTAAAAAAATAAAACTTGTACAGTTGTTAATCAAACAAAAAGGGATTGAATAATTAGTTGTGAATGAATTTTAAAAAATCATAAAGTTAACAAAACATATATACCAATTATGTACAAAACCAAGTAATGCATAGCCAAATTTCATATTGAATTAATAAAAATTCAAGCAGCACATGAACCAGATGAAGAATACCTCAATTGGAAGATACACCGACAATAACATCAATATACCAAGAGTTAAATCACCCTAAATATTTATAACTGAATAAACTTCCAAAAGTGAGGATTAAAACTTACAAGGAATTAGAAAATGGTTAGATAACTTATGATATCTTAGGACATTTAATACTAAATAGCGGGAAAACAATTATACCTTTAATTAAGCATGAAAATCGACCGTTTCTCCTTCAAAAGCCGTTCTGACCCAATAAATATCTTCTTCACGTTGAACTACAGTATGTTGATCAAGCTGTGGGGAACAAATGGAAAAGTCTGAGGTTCATCTTCTTCAAATAAAAACACTCCTCACTGAGACATTTTGAAAGAAAATTTCCAACTTGGATTCGAAGGCAAAGTAATGACGAATACTTGTTCCACTTGTGATGTCAAAATGAAAGGTTCATTCTCAACTCGTTCATTTATGTATAACATATAGTTAAAATTCACCAATGAAAACTGATATTGATCGACTTTACATCCACGCACTGGATCAACCCAATTACACTTTAACAATATGTACTTCAACCTGTGTGTGTATACAAATTCAATGATGTCTATCAATCGACCATAGTAATAACCATAATCGACGAATGGAAAACCGATGCCACTATTTTGTGGTTCTCATTTGTCGTCAACATCTTTAATGCGAAATCGAAAACAATTAGCATCTATAGCTTTATAACGACGAGCCGTTATAGATGGACCCTTAGCCAGTTGGATAAATTCTTCAGTTTGCAAGGGGTCCCCTAACTCTCTCAGCTTATGAACCTATATAATTCATAAAATTCAATACTGATATATGCAGAAAGAAATTATTATAATACTTCACTCATAATGAAAATCAATTTATACATACATAATCCTTGAACCAATCATGAAATGATGCATAATGATATTATTGAATTTGAAACTCAATCGCATGATACATATCTTCTTTTATCTCATTAATGTGTTTCCTAAAAATGATAACGCGATGTTTAAATGATCAAATTATGTAAACAAAACATGAAAAAGTTAAACAATAAAAGTGATAAGATACTTACTGCATTAATGGTACAACTGATGGAGTATTGAAAAAGATATATCAATGTGCTTGTATCCACTCGATGTTGTCCATATCAAATGTGGTTCCTTCTCCAACTGGACCATCATGAATCCGAGAGGGATTGTATAATTTTGTTTCTACATCCTTAAGATATTCTGCACAAGAAATAGTACACTCATCCATCAAATAACCATTGGATATTGATGCCTCTGGATGAGATTTGTTGCGTAAAGATCATTTCAATGTACTTAAATACCGCTCAATAGGATACATCCACCTGAATTGCACTGGACCAGCAGCCATTACTTCATCAGTTAGGTTCACTGTCAAGTGGACCATAACATCAAAAAATGAGGGGGAAATAGTTTCTCAAAGTGACAAAGCATAAGTACAATTTGGTCCTACAAACTTTTTAAATCACTCATTCGTTGATTTATTAAACAAAGCTCTCTAAAAAAACTACTCATCCTAATCAATGGATGAGAAACATTGGGGGATAAACAATCACAAATTGCGATTGGAATCAACTGCTGAAGTGGTATGTGATTGTCATGACTTTTCAACCCTTGAAATTTCTTGCTCGTCAGATTCACACACTTTGAAATATTAGTAGAGTAACCATCAGGAACCTTGAGCATATTCGAAATGGAAGGAAATGTATCTTTATCATTTGTAGTCATCGTATACTGTGCAGTAGGCATATATGCCTTATTTCCCTCAGCTAACTGTAAATTCAACAGTTTCCTTAAACCCATTTCTTCCAAATCATAGCGTGCATTAACATGGTCCTTTGATTTTCCACTGACACCTAAAATGGTCCACAATATGTTATCAAAAACATTTTTTTCAATGTGCATGAAATTCAAATTAGGCCTTAGCATTATAATTTTCCAATACAGAAGACTATTAAAAATACTTTTCCTTTTCCAATTATGACTGCACTGCCTACCCACAACACAAATATTACGTATTGGAGGAGCCACCAAATCCTGAATTTCATATACTATGCGGATGTTTTCTTCCTCAATCTGTGATAACATTTCAACTCCTGTCATGATCTTTGGTGCTGGGATGAACTCTATATAACCATCAAATTCCACTCTGTCCTTTCTGAACCTGTGCTGAGGGGTGAGAAAATGTCTGTGACCCATGTATGCCCATTTTTTGGGATGTTTAAGCCATAATTTTTTTTTAATTTTATTGCAATAAGGGCAATAAAATTCCCCTTTCGTACTCTAGATTGATAAATTTGCATAAGCTGGGAAGTCATTGATTTTCTACAATAAATAAGCCTACAGTTTGAATATTTCATTTGTTTCACAGTCATAAGTCATCATAGCATTGCCCCAAAATTCATTCAACTCATCAATCAATGGCTGGAGGTAAACATCAATCTTATCCTCTAGACTTTTAGGCCCATCAATAGGAGTGTAAATTAATATAAATTGTTGCTTCATACAAAGCCATGGAGGAAGATTATACGGGACCAACACCACGGGCCATGTGATATGAGTTGAACCAACCATAGACTTGAATGGATTGAAACCATCTACTGCCAATCCCAATCGGACATTACGAACATCTTTAGCAATGTCGGGATGTCTCTTATCAAAATCCTTCCATGCATGAGAGTCAGCCGGGTGGGTTATCATATCATTTTCATGAACTCTTTATGCATTCCATCTCATTAAATTAGAAACTTTATATGACATAAAAAATCTTTTCAACCTCGGTTTAAGGGGAAAGTAACGCATTTGCTTTACAACAATCGGTTTCCCCTGTATCGCAATCTGACTTTGATGAGTCTGATTTCCCCTGTTCACTTTCCACCTGGAAGCACCACAAACTATACAAATATTGAAATGGGTAGTTTCCTTTATAAACAACGTACAACTATTTACACATGCATCTATGGTCTCATATGTAAAACCTAAGTTCTCTTTCAACTTACGAGCATGGTAATACGACTCGAGAATCTTAGCATCGACAGGAAGAACCTTACCAAAAGCATGTCTAATGATGTGTCTAACCAATGATTCAAAGTCTTCAAATGAAACAACTCCTTGATTAACAATAGTTTATTGTAAGAAGTATATCAAGGATATAATTCTATTTTTGCATCATCAAGTGATTCATAAAAACTCCTCGAATCATGATCTGCACCAGAGCGATGATTTATCTCACTGTCTCAAGATTCTGGATGTCAATGCCTTCAGGATCCAACCCACATACAATTTCAGTAAGAATTTCATGCATTGGATCATTCATCCTTGCATCAACATCCATCTGAACTGCATCCATATTTTGACAACAAACATATTCTTCTCCATGATGAGTCCAACTCTTATAATTTTTCATAAATAAATTAAAGAATAGGTGCTCCCTCACAGTATCTCATGTGAATTGATATCTATTAGCACATTTTCTACATGGAAAACTAATATAGCCACTTTCAAATCCTCTGGGGAAGTCAATAAACTGCATAATTCCATTGAAATATTCTCTAGACGTTCGATTTGGAAGATCAATCCAACTCTTATCCATAATAATATTTGTATAACAAACATTTAAACAATACTTATTACATTTTTATTTTTCAAATAAAATATATCTAAAATAAATACTAATCAATTTTTTGTTGTCACGACTCGAACCTACCCAAGATCGAGCCGCAACTACCCCAAGCCCGCCTCCATAGGCCAGGGGCTGGCGACTAGTGCCAAAGTATAAACAACTCATGGAGGCCTTTTCCTGAGTACCTGTACATACACACGCATCCCACTCAATGCAGAAGTGCAGAGTAAAAGGAAAAGTAAAGTACCAACTACTATAAATAAAACACAAAGTGCATTGACCTCTAAACAGTACAAAGCAAGTGTTGAAGGTAAAATGAAAAGAAAAGGGAAAAAACACTCTCCCAACCAGAAAAGTGCCACAACCCGGAAACAAGTAAATAAATTAAAACTACTAGGAGAGTCCCACACCTGGAACCCGACTACAACCACCACACGCGGTCCAAGATCCTGAACTCCTAAGCTCCGCTGAAGTCACGACCAACCTGTATGTTGTCTGCAAGGGCACACCAAGTGTGGGAAAAGCCCAAGAAGGGGTGAGTATAAAAATACTAAGTAGGATACCCTGAAGGCTTGAGGGAGAAACAAAAGAGGTATTGAAGGGTGAGCAGCAGATCGAACATGGGAAAGTAAAGGAGTACAACTGAGAGTGCAGTAAAGAGTACAACAAGGAGTGTAATAGAGTAATAGTAGAGAGTCCAGCTCAACCCAAAAATAGAAAGGAGGTAGACTCGTCCAGACACAAGGAGATGGAAACGGTGAGAAGATGAAATTCTCGTCGAGTCTTCGCTACCTATAGCAGGAGAGTAGACTCGTCTAACCACGAGAATCTAGACACGGAAAGCACATGGCATACCCCGCGCGTCTTCGCATCTCCTGGAAGGATAGTAACCAAAACCCAAGAAGTGGGTACTGGAACAAGGTATATACATATCCACATACTCAATAAATAAGCACAAACAAGATCGTAAGGGGATCTCCATCCCGTAGCTCAGCCCAAGAAAGTGAGTAGCCAACAGTCCCAGATGTAAACACCATCGATGCCCAGCATCCCGCACGTCTGCCCTGAACTTCAAGTCAAGGGGCTCAAATCACCGCACCTTGACACTATCCTCTTTGGGCGACACTAACTCGCCCACATGGTTTTAGGTCACGTCACAAGTACGCGTCTCTGTGGGGAAAGTGCCCCTCGTACTTGAGAGTTCTAGGGGAACATCAAGCCACACCTCATCACTGCCCCGTGGTCGAGAGGTCTCCTCAAAGTCGACAGGTGACCCCCTACCCAGCCCCATGTGGAGGTTAATCCCTAGAAGTCGACGAGTTCCCACTGGACGGAGAACCGACAAGAGTCAATGGGTGCCATACTGCCCAGTCCCATAAAAGCGTAGTCCACTGGAGGGATACCCGGCTAAATTCGTCGACAAGCCCCAATTCACAGTCCCGAAAAAGGTTACTCCACTGGAGGGAGGCTCAGAACCATCATCGGGGACCACTTCCCAGCCCCGCTGGAGGTAAACTCGGCATCTGGGACCACTTCCCAGCCCCACTAGAGGTAAACCCGAAACCACTCTGGCCATCCCCGCTGGATGGTACTGCTCAGTGAACACCTCTATACTGGCCATCCCTTCTGGATGGTAGCTCACTGGCCATCCCAACTGGATGGTAGCCTAATGGCCATCCTTACTGGATGGTACCGCACTGGCCACCCCTGCTGGATAGTACAACTGGACACCTCTTCTGGATGGTACCCCATCGGCCATCCCTGCTGGAAATAACCTCCTGGACAGCCTTGCTGGAAACAACCTCCTAGGTAGAGGATCGGTGCCCACGTAATGTGTTGATCACACTGAATCCACAAGAACTCTACCAGGGAACACGAAGAAAATATGTCGGCTAAACCATCAAGAATAGAACTAGGGGAAACTGATTCACAGTCAAATTTACCCAATAGATGAAGGTAGAACAGTCCTTATAGTCTATCTTGGGTTTTCGAATCCACAGATTCCTAAGAAGATACCTAAGACACACAACCTATGAGGTGGATTTTGGGCTATGAAGTGGCCAACTTGGTTTTGAATTTAGATGGTTTTAAATAACACTAATAAACCTAATTGAATTAAATTAAATGAAAATGGGTTGATCTTAAGATTATGCTAGCGGTGGATTGAATGAATTTTCCTTCTTTAGACAATTTTGGTTTAATTAATTCTTGATGAATCCATTCTTCAAAATAACACTACTTTCATCATTTTATGTTTTGAGGAAAATAAACTCAATTACTAATCCCATACACACTTAGAGAACCAAATTCATGATGTCTCCAAGGTATATGGTCATTTTTGTAATTGGATTTAGCTTCCTCAAACAGAATGAAGATGAAGAGTGGAAATAACTGAAGAATGGAAGTCTTAAATTAGTTAACCAATTAACAAAAATTCGTTCATAAAATAACATTCAATCCAGCCTTTGCATCCTCCTAAGATCAACCCATTAAATTTTTAGCCCTCCATTGATGTTATACTCTTAATGGTGGGCGGAAGATGGCTTACAAGAATTAGATTGAAGAAATTAAAACTACGGAAATAACGAGCACTCCTCCGTGTGTGTGAATGAAATTCACACCTATGTGTGAACTAATTCAGAACAACAAAGAGATATCACTGTGCTTTGTGATTATAAATTTTTAATGAAATAAATGGGAAGAATAGAAGATAAAGATGTTTATTAAGAACAAATAAGTACAAAAAGGAAACTAACATGGAAATTGAAATGCAATTACAAACACAAAGTGGCAGCATAACATTACAATTAAACTAAAAACCCAAGATCCTTAAATCCTCCAACACCACTACCTTATGTAGGCATTTTCAGCCCTTGGGTCGAGCCTCCAACAGTAAAAGTCATCTCACTTGAGTATGGTAGGTCTAGGGTGGTGGAAAGTTTGTGGAAAGAAGACTTTCCACCCTTGACCCGAAAAGGCATCCATCTTTCATCCACCAAACAGAGGCACATGAAACACCTTCTAGATGGCCGAACTTGGGTGGGACATAGGAGACTTAAATTAATCTCCGGATGTCCCCAAACAACCTGTAAAATCTCAGCCCAAAAGGAGTTATTTTTTTTAGATATGGTTTAATTGGGGGGTTGTTTTTCTGGGCCGCAGATTCTGGCCCAGATTTTGATATACTCTTTAGGCCGCATAAATACCAATCATGGATGCCGAATTAGCATTGGATCCTAAAGAATTATTTGTTACTATATATTTATTCTATCCTCCCACTAATTTTGGGATTCATTGGGCCTGTATTGTGGGCCCCACATTATCATAAGTGGGCTGGTGTCCAATCTGCCTTCTCCAGAATTGTTTCTTTTCATCGCCAAATATCTCCATCAACCTTTATGAATCATCCATTGATCCCTGAATGAAATTTTTTTAAATTGAAGTTAATATCCATTTCACAAAATATCAAATTAAAATATGGATAATTACATTCTTTAGAATCAGATGACTCATTGGGCCTAAATTTGTGTACATTAGGCATGAAGTGCACAAATGATGAGAATGAATGTTCAAAATCAAAACCCACTAAATCAGGACCATAAGATAAAAAATGAACATTTAATACCATTAAAATGTAATTAACATATGTGTTTTTATTGGCTAATCACACCCCCAACTTTAGATTTGCTAGTCCCGAGCAAATAATTCAATGATTTTATTTGAATTCCTTTATTCAAACACATTATAACCAACAGTTCTCACAATGTAAACTACACACAAATATATCTTTATAACCTATCAAAATAATTTAAAACAAGAAAAATTTAAAAGAAAATCTCAATCCCAAGCCCATTCCTTTGATCAAATCCATCATCATAATTCATCCAACTCAATTAGGTGTAATGATGTGTTGTGAATCACAATAGATATGGGGGTTCATTTTCATTCAAGGGGAAATCATTGAAGCGCTAGGTGGAATCACATTTAATCATAATATGAGTACTAATTAATTTTTTCTTTTTTCTTTTTCTTCTTTTTTATTTTTTTTGTGATTTTTCAATGTTGCCATAGTAATTGAGATTGCAGTTAATCAAATTAACCCATGTAGCGAGATCTTGCCGATTATTCCCAGGCTCAAAGGCCTTAGGGCAACAAGTGAAGCCCACATACTCGGGAATAATATTGAGTTAACTTGATCAAAAACAAAATCATATTACCATAAATAGAGATAGAGTGAAATAATCAGGGCTAGAAAACTCTGGAGTCACGATCCCCAAGGGCCAAAAGCCTCGCATTTTATCAATCCATTTCTCTACAAACAATTTTTTATTTTTTTATTTTTTTGAATACTCATATTATTCATAAAAATAAAACCAGCCTATTCTATTTATTATGGGACCCTGATAATTCAAATTATTACCCCATGATCTAGAGGACATGTATTGTGGCATTTTGATTTAATAGATGAAAATAAAAATGATGAAAATTCTCATTGGACAACCAAACATCCAAAACCAATGCTTTTAAACTTAATCATGAATTAAATTAAGAGTCAAGGAAATAAAAATTATTTTCTATGTAGTTTTAATGTGAGAAAAGTTGTTATTATATGAATGATAAAGGAATTTTACTTCTTTTTTTTATCATTGTTTTTTTAACAAACATTTTGTTTCCACACCCCCCAACTTAGAATGAAACTGTCCCTAGTTTCGTAAAAAGAAAATTTAGAATGGGGTAGAGGAATAAAAGGGAAGTTCAATAAGGAAATTGAAATATTAGGATCATGGAATGAAGTCACATGGTGGTTGAAGTTTGAAGTTCTTTGTCACGACCCGCCCTCGAGGTCCGTGCCGTGACTACCCCAAGCCCGCCTTCCATAGGCCAGGGGCTGGCGACTAGCACCAAGGCGTAAATCCCGGTAAAAAGGGAAGGCATTGCCTTTGTAAAGTAAACAAACACCACAGAGTAAGCAAGCGAAAAATAACACTAAGTAAAAACAGAGTACAACTAAAAGTGCGGAAAGTAAAAAGGGGGCCGGAAATACAAGCCCAACTGTAAAGTACAACTCGAAAGGGAAAACAGCAACTGAAAAGTAAAGCTGCTACGCCGAGCTGACCACTGGAAATCCCACCTGAAGAGTGGGTACAGATAGCTCCTCTGCTCCTCGGGTCCCGCCGTCTGCTCCGAGTATGTCCCGCCCAGTGGTCTGCCTCTGGGTACCGCCTCGTCGTATAGTCCACCTCCAGGTACCGTCCAGTCCTCGAACACTCGGCCTCTGTCAGTACTGGCCGTCGTCTGCAACCAACACAACGAGGTGCGGGCATAGCCCGTGCAGGGGTGAGTATAACGATACTCAGTAGAAACCCCGAGACCCTCAAGGTCTCACTAAAACCAACAAGGATAACCACAAGAAGATCACAACAGATAAACTCTACTTAGGTATATGCCCATACATATAACTAAGTTATCAAGTAACCCATCTTAGTCAAGAGGAAACACAAGGATCATGAGATCAACGGATAACCACTACCCAGGTATATGCCCATACATATACCTAAGTTATCAAGTAACCCATCTCAATCATGAGGAAACACAAAGGTCAAAGTCTCAGCTCAAACCAGGATTTTTATTATCGAAACCGTAACTGCTGAAGAGCTCCGTCTCTAGAGTGTACAGTGGTCCTGTCACGACTCCGAGGCCGCCGCTCACTAACCTAAGACTGCTGAAGTACTCCTCCTGTCGAGTACTGCGGGTCTGCTGCCAACTACCAGGCGCTCCGTCCGCTGAGGGTCTGCTGCCAAATACCGGGCGCTACCCAGATAGCCTACTGAGGTACTCCTCCTGTCGAGTACCGCGGGTCTGCTGCCAACTACCAGGCGCTCCGTCCGCCGTGGGTCTGCCGCCAAATACCGGGCGCTCCGTCCACTGGGCTAGTCGACTCACTCCAAGTCGAGTCGGTCAAGCAGTCGTCAGGTCTCAGCCGGCTACACGGTCTCCGTACTATGCACGCTCGTCTCCGGGAGGGTCCGCTCCACGAGCTACTGGTCGATACTCCAAGTATCACAAAGTCCCGCAAAGAAGTATCTCAAAAGTCCGTCTCGTCACAGGGGTCTCAACGCAACAGACGGCGCGTCGATCGGACGCCCGGTCTGTGAGTTATTAGCCTTTTCGTCCCAGGGGCCCGGTTGGTTTCGAGTGCGAACCAATCCCGGCCGTATCTCAACTGTACCCCGAACTCCCATAGGGTAAACTCAAAGGGACCGTTACTCAACGTAACCACCAACGCCGCTGACGGTCCGTCAAGCGGACGTCCTGTCTGAAAGATAATAGCTTTCCCGTTCCAGGGGCCCGGTTGGATTTCGGGTACAATCCAACCCGGCCATACTCCGACTGCATCCAAAACTCGGGCGGAGTATGTCAAAAGTTCCGTCTCATCAAGAGGAAGTCAACGAAACAGACGGCGCGTCAATCGGACGCCCGGTCTGTGAGTTATTGGCTTTTTCGTCTCCGGGGCCCGGTTGGTTTTTAAGGAAAAACCAACCCGACCGTACTCCACCTGCGTCCAAACCTCGGGCGGAGTATGCCAAAAGATCTGTCTCACTAAGAGGAACGCAACGCGACTGACGGCGCGTCAATCGGACGTTCGTGGCTCAAGATATGAGCGTTTCCGCTCCGAAGGCCAGGTTGGTTTCGTGAACGAACCAACCCGGCCTAACTCAAAGTAATCCGAAACCTTGAGTGCGATATACCGAAACGACCGTCTCGATCCAAGGATCGCGTTGCCGCAGACGGTTCGTCATTCTGAGGTCCGAGGCTCAAGTTATGAGCCAAAAACCAAATCCGGTTCGAAACGGGGGGGTCCGGGTCCGGGCCGACCCGGCCCGACCCCCCCCCTGGGGCGGCGCGGCGGCGGCGCGGCGGCGGCCGGCGGCGGCGGGCGGAGGCGGCGGGCGGCGGCGGCGGGCGGCGGCGGCGGGCGGCGGCGGCGGGCGGCGGCGCGGCGGCGCGGCGGGCCGCGGCGGCCTGGCGCCGCGAGGTGGCGGCACGCGGGGCTAAGCCCCGCGGTTCCTGGAAAAATGGCGCGGCAATTGCCGCGCCCTTGATTGAAACCGCCCCCACGTGGGGGCCGGTTTATTCAAGAGAACCGGGGGGGCCGGCTGCCCCCCTCCTTCAAGAACCGCCCCCCTCTTTAAGAGGGGGGTTTTTATTAAAACGGTCGGGGAATTAATTTCCCCGGTTTTAATGATTTCCGGCCGGCCAGCTGGCCGGCCGGTTTTCTCCAACAGGACCGGAAATTTCCGGTCCCCCCTTCGGCTTCCGACGCCGGCGGCCCGGCCGCCGGTCTTCTCTTCCGCCGCGGCCCGGAACCGGCCGCGGTCTCCTCGTCTCGCCGCGGCCCGGAACCGGCCGCGGCGTTCGTCGTCCGGCGCGGTGCGACGGCACCGCGCCCCCTTCGCCGTGCTTTGATATTCATTCAACGCGGCGCGACGGCGTCGCGTTCTTGTTGTTTCTTCCAAGGTGCGCGCGCGACGGCATCGCGTAAGTTGAACGTACAATTATCTGCGTGGTGCGACGGCACCACGCCACCTTGCTTCCGCCCGCAAGATTAAACAACAAGAACGATGGAGGGGGTTCGGCCGTGTGCATGCGGTCCGGCCCCCTCACGTTAAGCAATAACGCATCTTTAAACATTCAAGCCTCAAGTTAGACATGCGAGATCCACGTTCAAGAAATGGAATAAATAAATAATGTAACAACAGCCCCTACCTTGGTATAAGGTTCGAAGATTGTTCTACGTTCCGCGGAAGACGACGTCGCGGAGGTCGGGCGACGCGGTCGTCGTTCCTCAAATTCAACGACGAAGAGGCGCGTCCGAAGAGGCACGTAGTTGGCGAATCCTTGTACGCCGACGAAGGTTGTCCGAGGAAGGTGCGGTGTTCTCTCTCGTTGACACCGAAGACGAAGAAGAGCGGAGCGGCGTTCTTCGTCGGAACATGAGCGTTCTACGTCAAGTCTCGAGGAAAGTCAAATAAAAAGGAAACAACGAACTCAAGAACCCTTACCTTGATAGTCGCACGTTGACGGAGTCGTGGAATATCGGTGTCGATTCCTTTGACGTCGGAGGAAGAGTCGTTGTCGATGGCGTTCGTCGCGGAAAAGATGATGCGGAAGAAGAACGTCACGTCGCGGATATGGCGTCGCGGAAAGACCGTGTTCTTCGGCGAAGAAGTTCTTCGTTGAAGAACGGCGTTCTTCGTGTTCTTCGACAAGGTTGAAGAAGAAAGAAAAGCTCTCAACCACTTCAAGATGGCTAAGAGTTCTAACCCAACAAAATAAGACAAAGTCTTATTTTATTCACAAAAAGAATTTCAAAGGTTTGAAATTCAAAATGGCTAACTCCAAAATTAACTCACTTATTTAATATACATGAGTTGTATAATTAAATAGAAGTTAAGATATCAAGCCATTAAGAGGGAGAGAGGGGAGTTGAAAAGGTGGGGGTTCGTGTGGGCCCCACCACACTTAATCCTCCCAAGGGAGGTTAAGTGGGTGTGGGTCCCACTTCCAACCTCCTTTGATAGGTTTTAAGAAGTTATAATAAAATTTGTTCTACACAAATTTTATTTAACTCAACTAAAAACCTCAAAAATTAACTTTCAACCCGCAACAAACGCAACTCCCGAAAAGGTCTCTTTAAGCGAATATCGGCGCTGCGAGTTCATCGGTGCCCTCGGATTTCAATTCCGAGCACCGTATCAAAAGTTAGAAATACCCGCTCGTTCGTTCACTGAACGTACCCGAGCCAAACTTCAGAAATTAATTCCGGGCACTCCGGGTCTCGGAATCAGGTGCCGTCTGAAACCGCGCTCTTGTAAAATTCTAAAGAAAATTAAGAAAAAATTTCCCTTGAATTTTACGGGTCTTTACATTACTCCCACCTCAGGGCTTTACGTCCCCGTAAAGATACATCAAAAACTAGGGAAACAAAAGAGGGTACTGAGCACGCATCTGAGCCTCTCGCTCCCATGTGCTCTCCTGGAGATTCCTGTTCCGCCATCTGTTGCGCACAAGAGGAATCGATCGCCCATGTAGGACCCGCTCCTGTCGATCCTCTATCTCCACCGGGACCTCCGTAAAAGTCGCCCCATCGTCAACGTCAAGCTCCCCAAGATCAAAGATGTGCGTCGGGTCGTGCACGTATCTCCTCAGCTGAGACACGTGGAAGACGTCATGCACCCGGTGTAACTGAGGTGGTAGAGCCAGGCGATAAGCCACCTCACCAACCCTGCTGAGGACCTGGAAGGGTCCGATGAAGCGCGGAGATAACTTGCCTCCTCGGCCAAATCTCCGAATACCACGTCGAGGTGAGACCCGCAAGAAAACGTGGTCACCATCCTCGAACTCTAGTGGCCTCCGCCTCCTGTCAGCGAATGACTTCTGCCGGCTCTGTGCTGTCCTCATCCGCTCCTGGATGACATGGACCTCTTTTGACGTGGCCCGGACCATCTCTGGTCCCACAAGAGCTGCAAGATTTCTTCTTTGCCGATAAGAGAAACCTAGTCTCATCCCCTGGATGAACCACATTCTTTGCCTAAAACAGTCAATCCTCACATGGATAATACTAATCCATACCAAGGATGACGTCGTAAGGCCTCGACGCTACTACTAAGAGATCCAACCGTTACTCTCGCCTCCAAGGGTTGAGTCACACTGTCGGCATCAGTGTGTGGTAACTGGTCTCCTCCAGTAGATGTCTCACAAGTGAGGGTCAAGTCAACAGTCAACTGGAACCTCTTAGTAACATCACAAAAGAGGACAGGAATGAAAACATCACAAAGTATGCGTCTTTTATTATTGCAGCTCATAATACAAAGATGCTACACAAAAACAACATCAACATGGAACTAGAAGTACAAGAGACGTATCCACTAGTTCCGCTCCTGTCCACCTGCTTTACTGTTGCTCAAGCATTTGTCGCTGCCTCAACCTCGGTGGCTCCCCCCAAGCCTGAGGATCGAGGAGTCGGACAGTCACGTGCCAGGTGACCCTTTCCGCGGCATGAGTAACACAACCTGCTCCTTGCACGGCTAGCTCTGTTCCCACTCCGGGTGCCCTGCACCACCGGTCCTAAAACCCGAGATCGCCCAACTGCTGGTCTGGTCCTCCTGGACCTCTGCATCATCTGTCTACTGCCCACAGATGACTCGGCTTCTGATCGAAAAAACACGTGGCAAAGGCAGAATCTCCTGTACACGCTCGGGGTGTAGAGATACTAGCACAAACTCCACCCTGAAGAAGGTCTCGAAGTCTTCCCATGCGAAGTCCATCTCATCGCAAAACTGAAACAAGTGGCTCCACCACCTACCTGCTGCTGCCTGAAGGAGGCTGGTAGCAAAGATCACCATGAACTCTGCCGGCGTCCTCACTAGCCTAAACACTCGTAAAACTGCCTCCAGCCAGTCCTCTGCTGCCTGGGGATCCGTCTCCCCGCGAAACCTGGGCGGTCGCTGGCGCTGAAACTCATGCAGTGCGCTGAGGCGACGTGCATCGTCGGCGGCTGCTGCTGGAAGCATCGGGGGCTCGGCGGGTAGAACTACCGCCGGTGCCACTGCTGACAAAGGGCCCTGTACCGAGGCCTCGTCGCTCAGTGGGCTGTCGTCACGTTCGATTCTCGGAACCCTAACTGGCTGCCGTCGTGGGGCCATCCTAAAAGAAACAACGTAACACGATCAAACGATTATTCCTGGTGAGCTGACCTGGTTTGAGCTGTTTTAAGGGGAAAAACCTTTGAAAACACACACGCAATCAGTGTTTTCGTGCACAAAGTCGGAAATCAGTTGTCAGGGTCCTGGTGTATGGATACGTCGGCCGCCCGCACCAACACTGGACTCCCTGAACTGAAAACCACACTCGGTACCCTTAACACTATTGCTTCACAGAAAGAAAGATCAGAGTCTGCGGTAGAACCGACCACCTCTGATACCAATTTGTCACGACCCGCCCTCGGGGTCCGTGCCGTGACTACCCCAAGCCCGCCTTCCATAGGCCAGGGGCTGGCGACTAGCACCAAGGCGTAAATCCCGGTAAAAAGGGAAGGCATTGCCTTTGTAAAGTAAACAAACACCACAGAGTAAGAAAGCGGAAAATAACACTAAGCAAAAACAGAGTACAACTAAAAGTACGGAAAGTAAAAAGGGGGCCGGAAATACAAGCCCAACTGTAAAGTACAACTCGAAAGGGAAAACAGCAACTGAAAAGTAAAGCTGCTACGCCGAGCTGACCACTGGAAATCCCACCTGAAGAGTGGGTA
The DNA here is from genome assembly GCA_963277665.1 of Viscum album. Lineage (NCBI taxonomy): Eukaryota > Viridiplantae > Streptophyta > Magnoliopsida > Santalales > Viscaceae > Viscum > Viscum album. The sequence goes on from OY728119.1 coordinate 1,897,346,209, forward strand.
CAGATAGCTCCTCTGCTCCTCGGGTCCCGCCGTCTGCTCCGAGTATGTCCCGCCCAGTGGTCTGCCTCTGGGTACCGCCTCGTCGTATAGTCCACCTCCAGGTACCGTCCAGTCCTCGAACACTCGGCCTCTGTCAGTACTGGCCGTCGTCTGCAACCAACACAACGAGGTGCGGGCATAGCCCGTGCAGGGGTGAGTATAACGATACTCAGTAGGAACCCCGAGACCCTCAAGGTCTCACTAAAACCAACAAGGATAACCACAAGAAGATCACAACAGATAAACTCTACTTAGGTATATGCCCATACATATACCTAAGTTATCAAGTAACCCATCTTAGTCATGAGGAAACACAAGGATCATGAGATCAACGGATAACCACTACCCAGGTATATGCCCATACATATACCTAAGTTATCAAGTAACCCATCTCAATCATGAGGAAACACAAAGGTCAAAGTCTCAGCTCAAACCAGGATTTTTATTATCGAAACCGTAACTGCTGAAGAGCTCCGTCTCTAGAGTGTACAGTGGTCCTGTCACGACTCCGAGGCCGCCGCTCACTAACCTAAGACTGCTGAAGTACTCCTCCTGTCGAGTACTGCGGGTCTGCTGCCAACTACCAGGCGCTCCGTCCGCTGAGGGTCTGCTGCCAAATACCGGGCGCTACCCAGATAGCCTACTGAGGTACTCCTCCTGTCGAGTACCGCGGGTCTGCTGCCAACTACCAGGCGCTCCGTCCGCCGTGGGTCTGCCGCCAAATACCGGGCGCTCCGTCCACTGGGCTAGTCGACTCACTCCAAGTCGAGTCGGTCAAGCAGTCGTCAGGTCTCAGCCGGCTACACGGTCTCCGTACTCTGCACGCTCGTCTCCGGGAGGGTCCGCTCCACGAGCTACTGGTCGATACTCCAAGTATCACAAAGTCCCGCAAAGAAGTATCTCAAAAGTCCGTCTCGTCACAGGGGTCTCAACGCAACAGACGGCGCGTCGATCGGACGCCCGGTCTGTGAGTTATTAGCCTTTTCGTCCCAGGGGCCCGGTTGGTTTCGAGTGCGAACCAATCCCGGCCGTATCTCAACTGTACCCCGAACTCCCATAGGGTAAACTCAAAGGGACCGTTACTCAACGTAACCACCAACGCCGCTGACGGTCCGTCAAGCGGACGTCCTGTCTGAAAGATAATAGCTTTCCCGTTCCAGGGGCCCAGTTGGATTTCGGGTACAATCCAACCCGGCCATACTCCGACTGCATCCAAAACTCGGGCGGAGTATGTCAAAAGTTCCGTCTCATCAAGAGGAAGTCAACGAAACAGACGGCGCGTCAATCGGACGCCCGGTCTGTGAGTTATTGGCTTTTTCGTCTCCGGGGCCCGGTTGATTTTTAAGGCAAAACCAACCCGACCGTACTCCACCTGCGTCCAAACCTCGGGCGGAGTATGCCAAAAGATCCGTCTCACTAAGAGGAACGCAACGCGACTGACGGCGCGTCAATCGGACGTTCGTGGCTCAAGATATGAGCGTTTCCGCTCCGAAGGCCCGGTTGGTTTCGTGAACGAACCAACCCGGCCTAACTCAAAGTAATCCGAAACCTTGAGTGCGATATACCGAAACGACCGTCTCGATCCACGGATCGCGTTGCCGCAGACGGTTCGTCATTCGGAGGTCCGAGGCTCAAGTTATGAGCCAAAAACCAAATCTGGTTCGAAACGGGGGGGTCCGGGTCCGGGCCGACCCGGCCCGACCCCCCCCTGGGGCGGCGCCGCGGCGGCGCGGCGGCGCGGCGGGCCGCGGCGGCCGGGCGCCGCGAGGTGGCGGCACGCGGGGCTAAGCCCCGCGGTTCCTGAAAAAACGGCGCGGTAATTGCCGCGCCCTTGATTGAAACCGCCCCCACGTGGGGGCCGGTTTATTCAAGAGAACCGGGGGGGCCGGCTGCCCCCCTCCTTCAAGAACCGCCCCCCTCTTTAAGAGGGGGGTTTTTATTAAAACGGTCGGGGAATTAATTTCCCCGGTTTTAATGATTTCCGGCCGGCCAGCTGGCGGGCCGGTTTTCTCCAACGGGACCGGAAATTTCCGGTCCCCCCTTCGGCTTCCGACGCCGGCGGCCCGGCCGCCGGTCTTCTCTTCCGCCGCGGCCCGGAACCGGCCGCGGTCTCCTCGTCTCGCCGCGGCCCGGAACCGGCCGCGGCGTTCGTCGTCCGGCGCGGTGCGACGGCACCGCGCCCCCTTCGCCGTGCTTTGATATTCATTCAACGCGGCGCGACGGCGTCGCGTTCTTGTTGTTTCTTCCAAGGTGCGCGCGCAACGGCATCGCGTAAGTTGAACGTACAATTATCCGCGTGGTGCGACGGCACCACGCCACCTTGCTTCCGCCCGCAAGATTAAACAACATGAACGATGGAGGGGGTTCGGCCGTGTTCATGCGGTCCGGCCCCCTCACGTCAAGCAATAACGCATCTTTAAACATTCAAGCCTCAAGTTAGACATGCGAGATCCACGTTCAAGAAATGGAATAAATAAATAATGTAACAACAACCCCTACCTTGGTATAAGGTTCGAAGATTGTTCTACGTTCCGCGGAAGACGACGTCGCGGAGGTCGGGCGACGCGGTCGTCGTTCGTCAAATTCAACGACGAAGAGGCGCGTCCGAAGAGGCACGTCATTGGCGAATCCTTGTACGCCGACGAAGGTTGTCCGAGGAAGGTGCGGTGTTCTCTCTCGTTGACTCCGAAGACGAAGAAGAGCGGAGCGGCGTTCTTCGTCGGAACTTGAGCGTTCTACGTCAAGTCTCGAGGAAAGTCAAATAAAAAGGAAACAATGAACTCAAGAACCCTTACCTTGATAGTCGCACGTTGACGGAGTCGTGGAATATCGGTGTCGATTCCTTTGACGTCGGAGGAAGAGTCGTTGTCGATGGCGTTCGTCGCGGAAAAGATGATGCGGAAGAAGAACGTCACGTCGCGGATATGGCGTCGCGGAAAGACCGTGTTCTTCGGCGAAGAAGTTCTTCATTGAAGAACGGCGTTCTTCGTGTTCTTCGACAAGGTTGAAGAAGAAAGAAAAGCTCTCAACCACTTCAAGATGGCTAAGAGTTCTAACCCAACAAAATAAGACAAAGTCTTATTTTATTCAGAAAAATAATTTCAAAGGTTTGAAATTCAAAATGGCTGACTCCAAAATTAACTCACTTATTTAATATACATGAGTTGTATAATTAAATAGAAGTTAAGATATCAAGCCATTAAGAGGGAGAGAGGGGAGTTGAAAAGGTGGGGGTTCGTGTGGGCCCCACCACACTTAATCCTCCCAAGGGAGGTTAAGTGGGTGTGGGTCCCACTTCCAACCTCCTTTGATAGGTTTTAAGAAGTTATAATAAAATTTGTTCTACACAAATTTTATTTAACTCAACTAAAAACCTCAAAAATTAACTTTCAACCCGCAACAAACGTAACTCCCGAAAAGGTCTCTTTAAGCGAATATTGGCGCTGCGAGTTCATCGGTGCCCTCGGATTTCAATTCCGAGCACCGTATCAAAAGTTAGAAATACCCGCTCGTTCGTTCACTGAACGTACCCGAGCCAAACTTCAGAAATTAATTCCGGGCACTCCGGGCCTCGGAATCAGGTGCCGTCTGAAACCGCGCTCTTGTAAAATTCTAAAGAAAATTAAGAAAAAATTTCCCTTGAATTTTACGGGTCTTTACATTCTTGCCGCTCCAATTTTATTCCTTTGATATCTATGTCGCTTGCAGAGTTCCCTAGTGGAAAAAGGAAGACAAACAAACAAAACAAAATAATATATATATATATATATATATAAGTAAAATCTAAGTATATATATATAAAATAAAATAAACTGATGATACATTGTCTTCTTTTTAAATTTCTGGGTAAGGTATTACTCAAGGATCACACCACGTGACACGAATGAGTATGGTTCTCCCCTTTCATACCCATCCGTACTCATAATAGAAGAACATGTCAAAAGTCTATTTTTTTATTATTATTTTTTATTTTTATTTTTATTTTTTTTAAATATCAAAATGATTAATTAATCTTATTTGAAAAATAAATATGATTCAGAATGTTTAGAAACATGAAAACCACGGGTTGCCTCTAGTACATGGCTTTTGTTTAATGTCGTTAGCCCGACATAGATCCTAAATCTATCAATTTTTTTCTGGTTCATAGGTTGGATCAGTTAACTCAACCTCTATTTCTTGTTTATTGAATGATTAAATGAATGGTTTTAACCTGTGACCATTGACCTTGAAAATGTGACCACTAGTGGGATCTTGAATCTCTACTGCCCCATGGGGGTACACACGATGCACTATGAAAGGACCTGACCATCTAGACCTTAACTTTCCCGGGTGTAAATGAAGTTTTGAACTATATAAGAGCACAAATTTTCTCGGTTCAAAATGTTTGACTTTGATATTCCTAGATTGGTAGGCTTGAACTCTAGCATTTTGTATCCTTGAATTTTCATAAGCCTCCATCCTAAGTTCATCAAGTTCATTAAGATCTAATTTCCTCTTTTCTTCAGCTAAAGAAATGTCGAAATTCATTTTTTTGATTTCCCAAAATGCCTTATGCTAAATTTCAACAGGTAAATGGCATGATTTTCCATAAACCAACCTATATGGGGACATTCCTAAAATGGTTTTATATGCGGTTCGATAGGCCCAAAGAGCATCTAAGAGTTTCTCAGACCAATCTTTCCTAGAGGGGTTGATAGTTTTTTCAAGAATTTTCTTAATCTCCCTATTCGCTAACTCAGCTTGACCATTGGTTTGAGGATGGTATGAAGTGGACACTTTATGAGAAATACCATACTTAGACATGAGTGAAGATAATGGGCCGTTGTAGAAATGGGTTCCTCGATCACTGATTATAGCCCTAGGAATTCCAAATCAAGAAAATATGTTCTCTTTCAGGAATCAGATCACAACATGATGATCATTAGACTTACTAGGAATGGACTCAGCCCATTTTGAGACATAATCAATAGATAAGATTATGTAGAGGTATCCCCTAGAGTTTGGGAAGGGATCCATGAAATCAATTCCCCAGCAGTCAAAGATTTCAACCACTAAGATGGGAGTGAGTGGCATTTGATTCTTTTTTGTGATGGACCCTACTTGTTGACACCTAGGAAATCTTTGAAAAAATGTGTAGGAGTCCCTTGAGAGGGTGGTCCAGAAGAGACCACATTGAAGAATCTTAGTAGATGTTTTATTAGAGGAAAAGTGACCTCCACATGCCTCACTATGACAGAATTTAAAGATGGACTCTTGTTCAGATTCTGGAACACACCTCCTAATGACTTGGTCAGGGCAGAACTTATAGAGGTATGGATCATCAAACACATAGTGTCTAACATCAGAAAGGAATTTCCATCGAGCTTGAGTCCCTAAGAATTTTGGAATTACTCCTGTAATTAAGAAGTTGGCTATGTCAGCATACCAAGGGCAGTCACTCACAGAGTATAGGTGTTCATCAGGAAATGAATCAGACATAGAAAGGTGATTTGAGTAGCCTTTGAAATCCATCCTAGAGAGGTGATCAGCTACAACATTTTCAACGTCCTTTTTATCCTTTATTGTGAGGTCAAATTCTTGTAAGAGAAGGACCCACCTAATTAGTCTAGCCTTAGAATCTTGTTTTTGGAAGAGGTATTTTAGTGCAGAATGGTCAGTGAACACAGTGATTGGGGATCCTAAGAGGTAGGACCTAAACTTCTCTAAAGAAAAAAAAATATAAAGTAACTCCTTTTCAGTAGTGGTGTAGTTTATTTGGGCATCATTTAAGGATTTTCTTTCATAAGCAATGACATAATGAGTTTTATCACAACATTTTCCTAACACATCTATTACATCAAAGTCACTGGCATCACACATAAGTTTGAAAGGAAGGTTCTAATTAGGAGATTTCATGACGGGGGGAGAGGTGAGAGAGGATTTGAGGGTTGAGAATGAACCCTCACCACTTTCTGTCCCAAAAAAATGGAGCATCCTTTACTAGCAGATCACAAAGGGGACGAGAGATTGAACTAAAGTCATTGATGAATATTCTATAGAAAACAACATGTCCTAAGAAATACCTCACTTCCTTGATAGTTTTGGGTGATGGAAGGTGACAAATGATGTCAACCTTGGCTTTATCAACTTCAATCCCCTACCTGAGACCAGATGGCCTAGAACTAGTCCCTCTTTAACCATGAAATGGTATTTTTCCCAGTTTAGAACCAGATTTTTTTCTTCACATCTTGATAAGACTCTCTCCACATTCTGCAGACATCCCTCAAATGTATCCCCAAACACAGAGAATTCATCCATGAAGACCTCTAGAAAATCCCCTACCATGTATGAGAAGATTTACATCATGCACCGCTGGAAGGTTCCAGGAGCATTGCATAAACCAAAGGGTATGTGTTTGAAGGTGAAGTTTTCAAATGGACATGCGAATGTAGTCTTCCCTTGATTCTATAGGGAGATCTCAATTTGATTATACCATGAGTACCCATCTAAGAAACAATAAAAGGCATGACCTGCCACTCTCTCAAGGAATTGGTCAATGAATGGTAAGGGGAAATGGTCCTTCTTGGTGAATGAGTTTAGCTTCCTATAGTCAATGCAGACCCTACATCCACTACTCACCCTTGTTGGAAGAATCTCTCCATCCTCGTTGGTTATCATTGTGATTCCATCCTTTTTTGGAACCACTTGAATTGGGCTCACCCACCCACTCTCAGCTATGGGATAGATGATACCGGCTTTTAATAATTTTAGGAGTTCCTTTCTTACTACCTCTATGAGATTAGGATTGAGTTGTTATTAAGGTTGAAGACATGGCTTTGAATCAGATTCTAGAACAATCCTATGAGTCCCGATAAGTGGGCTAATCCCAGGAATATCAGACCGGGTCCAACCAATGGCTTTCTCATGTTTCTTAAGGACATCTAGAAGCATCCTATAATGATTGGGTTCAAGAGAAGAAGAAATGACAATAGGATGTGTTTGATTGTCCCCTAAGAAGGCATACTTGAGTGCAGTGGGAAGTTCCTTCAATTCAAGATCAGGTTGATTCAGAATTTCAGCAGAATATTGGGACATTGGATCAAGATCAATTTTTTTCCTAGATTTTTAAATAGGATTGATTCCCCACATGTAGAAGTGTCAACTACAAGATTGGTTTGATCAGATTTAGGGAAGGAATATTGAAAGGTTTCACTGATTGTTGGACCTAAGACTTCATCATAAGAGTAATTTGAAAATGATTCAAGCCAAGGAGATAAACTTCCTTCATGTGAACAAAGGAAATCAATCTCATCCTGACTTAAACATCCATAAAATATTCCTTGATGTTCTATGGATTCATTATGAATGCTTCCTATCATATTTACTTCATAAATGTCCTCATCATCCCCTATTTGTGAGCTTGCATTATAGATGTTCAAGTCTAGACTCATGTTCCCAAAGGTGATGGTCATGTTCCCATTTTGGACTCGGATAACAGAGTTGATTGTTGCAAGGAAAGGAAAACCAAGGATGATTGGGGTTTGTTCCTTATTTCATAAGTTTGGATGGTTGTCAAGGACAATGAAGTCAGCAGGGTAGATAAAGTTTTCAACCTTTACCAGAACGTCCTTTAAAATCCCCTTTGGAACCCTAATGCTTCGGTCAGCAAGTTGAAGTGTGAAAAAAGTGGGTTGGAGATCTTCTAGGCCTAACTGTTAGTACACAGCAAATGGGATGATATTGACACTAGCACCTAAGTCACATAAGGACTTGACAACTTTTCTCTCTCCTAGTTCAACATTGATGTAAGGGCAACCTGGGTATTTCAACTTAGGAGGAATGGTCCCTTGAATGGTGGTACTCACATTAGCAGCCAAAAGGACTTGGTTTTTATGTGAAAATTTTCTTTTAAAAGTGCACAGGTCCTTAAGGTACTTTGAGTAGGTAGGTATGGTTTGGATTGCATCGAGAAGAGGAATGGTCAACTTGACTTGTTAGAAGATTTCCCTCAATGTTTCACTCAATCCAGGCTTGGTTTTCCCCCTAATGCGTTGAGGAAATGGTGCAGGTTGTGGGGTTTTTTGTTGAAGAGTTGTTTCTTTGAAAATGTTATCATGTTTTTCAGTATGATAATTTGGTTCATTTGAATTTTCATCCAAGTTGGAATCTTCAGGTGGGTTTTGAATTAGTTGTTCAAGTTTCTCAATTGATTTCCCACTTCTAAAAAAAGTCACATCCTTTAGTTGTTCATGAGTTGTTTGAGTGCAACTTGACTCTCCCCTTGATGTTGAGGATGGAACCGCCTGAGTAGGCATAGGTACCTTTCCAGTTTTTATGGTTTTAAGTTCTTGTTTTAGGGAAGAGACTTCCGAGTTCATCCTGTCCATTTGTTTTCACAGTTGTTCTAGTAGGATTTGTGGAACAGTTTGGGTTGGTGCTTGAGTAAATTGGTTTATCCCAGGGGGATATTTTGGTGGTGGGATGGTTTGTTGAAAATGGACCGGTGGCTGTTGGTGTTGGATAGGTTGGGTTTGGAACTGGATATGGGTTTGGAAGTTCTGATGGGGGTAATTATTTTGTCCCTGTGGTTGGCTAGGTTGTTGGTTATCTTTCCAGCAGAAGCCTGGGTGGTCATTATACCTTGGGTTGAAGTTGTTTGGGTATTGAGGCTTTTAAAAGCTCAAGGCATTTACTTCCACTGGGGATCATCCTAAAATAACATCCTTGATGGATGGAATGGTCGGGTAGTTGTCTGTCTTATGGTCATGTTTGTCACAAATTGTGCAAACAGGGTTAACAATTTATATTTCATGGACTTTTCTAAGGTCTATCTCTTCAACCCTCCTAGAGAGTGCTGTGAGTTTAGCCATAAGGCTTTCCTCTTCTCTAAGTGTATGAATTACAATATTTCTTTGTGGATTTTCAGAATAAGGTGAATTTCCCCATGTTTGGATTTGTTCAGAAAGGCTTTCTTGATACTCGTAAGCATCATTTGGGGCTTTGTTTTTAAAGGTTCCATTACACATCATGTCAATGAATTGTTTGTTCCCCGGACCCAACCCTTCATAGATAATTATCACTTGTTTAGTTATAGAAAAACCATGGTGTGGAACCATGTTTAGAGTGTCTTTTAACCTCTCTCATGTTTCATAGAATGACTCTCCCTCTTTTTCAAAAAAATTCTGGATACTCTTTTTAAGTGAAATTGTTTTGTGATGGGGAAATTATTTTTTGTAAAATTCTCTTTGTAATTGGTCCCATGAGTGGATTGATGTAGGTATCAATTTGTTTAGCCAATTTTAGCTCAATACTTCAATGAAAAAGGAAATAGCCTCATTTTAGCCAATTCTAGTTGATGTGGGGGACACATGGTTTCTACAATGTCATTGAACTCCTTAACATGAAGGTAGGGCATCTCAGACTCCATCCCATGAAAGGTTGGAAGGTGGTTTAGAACATGGGGTTTAAAGATGTAATTGGAATCTCCTAGGTAATTGTGTCTAATTCATGAGGGACATTGGTCCAAGACGGAGTGAGGTAGTCATTCGTGGTTTGATCGACTACATTCCCTAGGTTTCAAGCTTCTTGGTTTTGGTTCCCCATTTGATTTCCCCCAGGATTTACAATTTGATTTCTTGGAAGACCCTCCATTAGAATTGGTTCAATTTTTGATTCTGGAGTATTATGAAGAATAGGATCTAATGGATATAATCCCCTATGTTCACTTTAATCCCCTATCCTTGAAATTTCCACCCTAACTAGTCTATTTGAATTCTCGGAGGTGTAGGTGGACATGCGCCAAAAAAATGAGAAAGGGACAAGATAAGAGATCTTGGGTGAGAATAGAATAATGGAGGTGAGGAAAGAAGGTTGTTGTTATATGGTAATTACTTGGTCCCCAGAAATGGTGCCAAAATTTTATTCACGCTCAAATTTACCCAAGATATTAAGGTAGAACGGTCCTTGTAGTCTAACTTGGGTTGTCGAATCCACGGAGACCTAAGAAGATACCTAAGACACAAAACCTATGAGGTGGATTTTTGGATATGAAGTGGCCAACTTGGTTTTGATTTTGGATGGTTTTAAATAACCCTAATAAACCTAAGTTAATTCAATTAAATGAAAATGGGTTGATCTTAAGATTATGCTAGGGGTGGATTGAATGAATTTTACTACTCTATAAAATTTTGGTTTAATTAATTCTTGATGAATCCATTCTTCAAAATAACACTACCTTCATTATTTTCTGTTTTGATGAAACTAAACTCAATTACCAATCCCCTACACACTTAGATAACCAAATTAATTATGTCTACAAGTTATATGGTCATTTTTTAATTGGATTTAGCTTCATTAAACACAATGAAGATGAAGAGTGGAAATAACTAAAGAATGGAAGTCTTAAATTAGTTAACCAATTAACAACAATTCATTCATAAAATAACATTCAATACCGCCTTTTCATCTTCCTAATATCAACCCATTAAAGTTTTATCCCTCCATTTATGGTATACTCTCAATGGTGGGTAGAAGATTACTTACAAGAATTAGATTGAAGAAATTAAAACCGCGGAAATAACGAGCACTCCTCCATGTGTGTGAATGAAATTTACACCTATGTGTGAACTAATTCAGAAACAAAAAGAGATATCACTGTGATTTGTGATTATAAAGTTTTAATGAAATAAATTAGAAGAATAGAATAGAAATATGTTGATTAATAACAAAGAAGTACAAAAAGGAAACTTACATGGAAATTGAAATGTGATTACAAACACAAAGTGGCATCATAACATTACAATTAAACCAAAAACCCAAGATCCTTAAATAATCCAACACCACTGCCTTAAATAGGAATTTTTGAGCCCTTGGGTCAAGCCTCCAACAGTACAAGTCATCTCACTTGAGTATGTTAGGTCTAGGGTGGTGGAATGTTTGTGGAAAGAAGGCTTTCCACCCTTGACCCGAAAAGGCATCCAGCTTGCATCCACCAAACAGAGGAGCATGAAACACCTTCTATATGGCCGAATTTGGGTGGTCCATAGAAGACTTAAATTAATATACTTTTGTCCCCTAACATCCTGTAAAATCTCAGAGAAAAAGGAGTTATTATTTTTGAGATATGGTTTAATTGGTGGGCTATTTTTCTGGGCCTCAGATTCTGGCCCAGATTTTGATATACTATTTGGGCCGCATAAATAGAAATCATGGAAGCCTAATTAGCATTGGATACTGCATAAGTATTTGTTAATATATATGTCTTCTATAATCCCACTAATTTTGGGATTCATTGGACCTGTATTGTGGGCCCCACATTCTCATTAGTGGGATGGTGTCCAATCTGCCTTCTCCAGAATTGTTTCTTTTCATCACCAAATATCTACATTAAAATTTATGAATCATCCATTGATCCCTGAATGAAAAATGTTTAAATTTAAGTGAAGATACATTTCAAAAAATATCAAATTAAAATATGTATAATTAAATTCCTTATAATCAGATGACTCATTGGGCCTAAATTGGTCTACATTAGGCATGAAGTGCACAAATGATGAGAATGAATGTTCAAAATAAAAATTCACCAAATTAGGCCCGTAAGATCAAAAATGAAAATTTAATACCATTAAAATGTAATTAACATATGTGTTTTTATTGTCTAATCAGAAACCACTCAACCCTGTTGGTCGAAACCAACGTGAACAGGACCAGGGGGAAAACCCACTCAACCCTACTAGTCAAACAAACGAGAACGAAACCAGGGGAAACTCAACCCTGCTGGTCAAACAAACGAGAACAGATGGACCCTCTATATTGCGAGAGGTCAAGGGCATGCAAAGAAGAACATGGCACGCACATGGGGCCCCCACGACATGTGGCCCCAATTCAACTCCAACCAAGCGCACAAACGTCTACAGGTACAAAAAACCACATGAACCTCCAAGCGTTCCCGTATACTCCCAGAGTATACCACGTTTCCAGCCCAAAGGCTATTGTGCACATGGAACCCAACATCAACGTGAAGGGCGTAAATGTAACAACGCCAAATTTCCACCTCATCGGCCCAGGCATGTCCAACTACATCTCTTCAAGCATTTACTTCACTCACACGGAAGTGCACGCGATCACACGCCAAGGGTTCCCTGCAAACATCGCAGGAAGAACCTCCACTGGTACACCTTTCATGTTTCCACATTTAAATTAGGTCTCGAATGAGGGTCCTCACATCCAAATGGTTCATACCGTTGTAATCCTCGCAAAAAATCATGTGAGATCGACTACTTACTCGCCTCCAATGGATATCTGACGTAAAAGTCGTCTGACATCGCTTTACACCCGAACAACGTCCCGTGGTCCCAAGCCTCGGTCCCAAATACAGTCAGGTGAATCGCACCATTACGATACCCTCGGAAAACCATGTCAAAAGAACTGCTCACTTGAGTAGAACAGATATCCAGAGAAAAAGATGCATTTCACCGTACTGCACACGAGCGGTGCTTCTTGGGACCCGCATCTCGGTCCCAAAGTGTAATGAACGGATCGCACCGTTGCGATCCTCTAAAAAAGTACACAAGATGGACTATTCACTTGTCCAAAACGGACACCTGGTGATAAAGCTGGAAATCACCACCAACTCCCAAAACGACCCTTGTGGGGCCCGCACCACCATGTGGAAATAAAGAGGGCGGATTGTTCCATTACAATTCCCTCAGAAAAACACCCAGAAACGACTACTCACATGCCCCGAATGGACGTCTGATGAAAAAGTTACAAAATACTGCTCACAGCTCGAAAGACAGGCCGTGGGGCCCAAGCCTGGACTCTGGTTTCAATGCCCGAAACCACCATGGAAAACTTCACCTCAACTCCAGGGTCGCAACACCACTGACGGCGCTCAAAACGGACTTCGAATGTGTCCGCGCCGCCCAAAACCAAAACCCCTAGACAAACGCCAGTTCACTGAAAGGCGTGTCGCGCCTCCGAGACCCCTCGTTTCAGGAATTAAAAATCCCCGAAACCATCTCAAAAATTTTGCGTTGATGTCTGGAGTACACTGCTGTAGATGGAATACAAAACAGACACCCGTAGTGGAAATTACGGGCATCTGAGTCGAGGGGGGAAAAGGCCCTTGTGCTGGACCGGCCTGGGCCGGCCCGCGGTTCGGTCGCGCGGGCCGGCCGTGGACCCACGTTCCACGGTTCTGCCGACCGACCTTGAGGCTGGTCGCTTCATCCACGCAGAGACCCACCAAAGGTGGGTCTCAGTTTGGCCATGGGGTCGCACAGCGCGACCCCGGTCTCCGTTCTGCGTCGCGGGGCGCCCCCGCTGGCGCCCGCTCGCCGTCGCGCCCTGGCGGTTCGGCCTCGCCGCCTGGAGCCACCACCTCACGCGGCCAGCTCCGCCTCACACCGGTGCCCTCGACCCCGCCTGAAGCCGCTGCCGGAACCCGCTCGCCGCCCGCGCCTCCGCCTGGACCAGAGTCGCGCCACCATGCCCGCTCACCGAACCGCTGCACTAGAGCCGCTGGACCGGCTTGAACCGCCAGAACACCCCAAACGACCTCCAAAACCCGCAATATTCGGCGGACGTTTGCGAGCTCCTCGGAACTCGAATTTACAAACCGAAGCAGGTGATGGAAATCTTGGAAAAATTAATACACAAAAATGGTATTTTTTTGAAGATCAAACAACATTTAGATTCTACAATTGTGATTCAAATAGGGGTTTGGGATTTAAAAATGAAAACAACAACCGCCTACCTGCGAGGGCGTAGCCCGAAGCTTCACCGCACATCCACCCTTTCCGTTGCTGCTTCCACCTTGGGGAGGAGAGGATGGAGGAGGAGAGGGGGTTGAGGGTGAGGGGTTTCTATAGGGGGAAACAAAGGGGAGGAAGGGGGTTGAAGGGTGTTTAAATAAAGAAAATTAATTAAAAAATTAATTAATTAAACCCCCCAATTTAACCTGCATCCGAAACTGTTGGCGGGGTCAAGATTAAACCTCCCATAGGGTAAACACCACCTCTTGAGAACAACGGAGGTCTCAGAATTTCAATCCGAGGCTCTGTTTGAATGTTATAAAACATAACGACCAAGGTCACTAAATTACGAAAACGCTCCTGGCGGCATTTTTCATAGAGGGATCGCGCCCACGAAAGTTACACCCCGCCTAGGGAAAACGACACACTCCAGAATCAACGGTGCCCTTGGTTTTTCCATCAGAGGAACCATTTAAGAGATACTTGAGTTAATCTATTAAACGAATAAATTAATTAATTTAATTATCCGTTTAATGTTCTGTTAACGGGTGAGGGGTCCCAACGTCCCGCACCAACATGATTTATGTCGTTCCTAGGGTAAAAACCGCATTTCGGACCCATCCGTAAACTCATATTTCTGATCTGAAGCACCATTTAGGAGTTATCACATTTATTTGGCGTGCTCAGTGTGAACTCACTGAAAATTTAATTCCAGCCACACCGGGGCTCAGAATCGCACGCCGTCTGAAGGATCTTCTCTGGAATAACATCAAGAATATTCCAAAGACTTTTATAGAAAAAAACCGGGTTCTTAAATCATTCCATCCTTCAAGATTTTCATCCCCAAAAAGAAAAACCACGAAACAAATCAGGGTACTAATCCCACACCTGGCTCTCCCGTACCCAGAAGAAATCTTGCACAGACCTGCTCCACCGCACACAGACCAAAAGGGTTGATCTGTTCACACGAGGTCTGCCCTTACTGATGAAGTGCATAGGAGCACGCTCACTTCTCCCCGAGTGAGTCACGCGGGAGATGCTATGCACCCAAACCAGCATTTGGGGTTAGGTCAAGGCCGTAGGGAACCCCTCCATCCCTTTGCATAGTCACAAATGGCCCGAAGGCTCTCGGGGGTAGCTCACCTCCCCAACCGAACCCTTATGTCGCATGCCGTGACTGGAATCACTGCCCTCACCTGGAACAAGGCCTAGTGATTCCCTCCTTCAGGACATCCATATGGTGAAACACCGAAGGATATCTGGTCACATAAGGTTTCGTAGTCGATGTCCCACAACCAAGACCCTCTTACATACTCAGAAGTGAAGGATTCAACACTATCGACTAAAGAAAAGGTCCCATGCCTTTTACCTTACCAACACAGGGTTACACTGATGCCCCCTGCCACCCTTTTAAAAACCCAAACAAGGATCAGGGAAAAAAGAATTTCACACAAAGGGTCTAAAAATTCTACTGCAAAAAGTAGAAGGGTTGTAGAGCGTACCTCTTTCCACCTCATGCTCCGCAGGATCATAGACATCCAAAGCTCACGGCTGTCCGCAGTCCCAACCGTCAGCTCCAAGAGCCTGACATGGATCACCTAGTGGTGATGGGAAGACCTAATAAATCCATCCCCCACTACCAACTCCTCTCGCTCCTCTGTTAGAACCACCTCTCTGGGTGCTACTCATATCACGACGCTGCTTCTGCCGCGGTGGTTCACCTACTGCCTACCCGATATTCTCCATATTCCAGGTCGGGCAGTCCCATTCCAAGTGACCTTTCCCATCACAAGAATATCATTGGCGCTCTCCGGGCTGCCCTGGTTCCCTCCGATTCCACTGTGGTGTACGACCACGCCCCTAATTCCAGTTATCGGAAATCCACCTGCGTCGAGGTTCTGCTTGCCGATGCCCGCTAGCTGCGGAAGACGTCTCGGCTATGTCGAGCTTGCTGCCACCACCAACTGTAGAACGCGACATGAAGCTCTCTATCACCAGTTCATGCTCTAACACCCCGGAATATGTGGAAATGCCTAAGGGTACTATGATAGCACGAATCTCTCGGCGGAGACCCTGCTCAAACTTCTACGCTCGAAAGTTGCTGTCATGGACCAAGTCTAAGTAAAAGCATGCATAGTCTGCGAAACTATCCGCGTACTCGGCCACCGTTATCCCTCCCTGCTGAAACTGTATGATCTCCTGAATCCTAATGGAGTGTAAGAAGGAGGGGAAAAACTACTCAAGAAACAAAAACTGAATGTTGCCCCACGAAAGCGACGAATCGTCAAGAAAATGAGTCACTAGACTCCACCAACGCCAAGCTACTCCACGGAAAGGGTTGGCGGCCAAAGCCACCATAAGATTTGTCGGCGTCTGCACATGACTGAAAAGGCGAACCACTGTCTCCAGCCAAACCTCTACTGCCTAAGGGTCTGGCTCACCACTAAACCTCAGCAGTCTATGCCGCTGAAACTCATGGAGCACACTCAACCTGCGCTCAAGCTCAGTCTGCTCTGGTGAAGCTGTCTGCTGCTCAATAGGTGAGGGTGCTACTACCGGACCACCAAGAAAAAGGGGCTCGCATGATGGTTCCTGGACTAAGGCCTCATAGCTCACAAGGTCGTCATCACGATCCAAAGCTGATATCTTGCCTGACTGTCTTCGCGGAGACATCCTGAATGTTATCAAGGAGTTCCGCGGTCAGATGATCATATATGTATATAACAGTAACAACAATGAGGAGCTGACTCAAGATGGACAGTCAAAGACTCAATCCTATGTGATGCAGAAACCAATTTTCCCTGCAACAAGTGTCTCAGCATGCCGAGTCGACAAGCGGGTTATCAGGGTCCTGGTGAATGGATACGTCGGCCGCCACACCATCACTGGACTCCCTGGCCTGAGAGCCTCTCTTGATACACGTTGAAATTGTTTCCCTAGATCCCAACCAATTCCTTTTTAGGGATTTTCGAACAATGTCCCAAGGAAAGAACCACCTATGATACCACTTTGTCATGACCCGACCCTACCCAGGCTCGAGCTGCAACTACCCCAAGCCCGCCTCCATAGGCCAGGGGCTGGGGACTAGCGCCAAAGGCTAAACAACTCGGGGAGGCCTTTGCCTAAGTACCTCTACACACACATGCACAACCCACTCAATGCAGAAGTGCAGAGTAAATGGAAAAGTAAAGTAACAACTACTATAAATAAAACAAAAAGTGCATAGACCTCTAAATAGTACAAAGCAAGTGCTGAAGGTAAACTGAAAAGAAGAGGGAAAAAACACACGCCCAACCAGAAAAGTGCCATAACCCGGCAACAGGTAAACAAAGTAAAACTGCTAGGAGAGTCCCACACCTAGAACCCGACTACGACCACCGCACGTGGTCCAAGCTCTCGAACTCCTAAGCTCCACTGAATTCATGACCAACCTGTCTGTCGTCTACAAGGGAACACCAAGTTTGGGAAAATCCCAAGCATGGGTGAGTATAAAAATACTCAGTAGGATACCCCAAAGGATCGAGGGAGAAACAAAGGAGGTACCGAAGGGTGAGCAGTAGATTGAACAGGGGAAAGTAAAGGAGTACAACCAAGAGTGCAGTAAAGAGTACAATAAGGAGTGTAGTAGAGTAACAGTAGAGAGTCCAGCTCAACCCAACAAGAGAAAGGAGGTAGAATCGTCCAGACACAAGGAGCTAGAAATGGTGAGAAGATGACCTTCTCGTCAAGTCTTCGCTACCTATATCAGGAGAGTAGACTCGTCCAACCATGAGAAGCTAGACACAGAAAGCACGTGGAATACCCCGCACGTATTCATCTCTCTTGGAAGGAGAGTAACCAAAACCCAAGAAGTGGGTACTGGAACAAGGTATATACATATCCATATGCTCAATCAAGAAGCCCGAACAAGATCATCAGGGTATCTCCATATCATAGCTCAACCCAAGAAAGTGAGTAGCCAACAGTCCCAGAAGTAAACACCATCGATGCCTAGCATCCCGCACGTTTGCCCCAAACTACAAGTCAAGGGGCTCAAATCACCGCACATTGATACTATCTGCTTTGTGCAGAACTGACTCACCCGCACAGTTTTAGGTCACGTCACAAGGACTCATCTCAGTGGGGAAATTTCCCCTCGTACTTGAGAGTTATGGGGAATGTCAAGAAACACCTCGTCACTGTCCCGCAGTCGAGAGGTATCCTCAAAGTTGATAGGTGACCCCCTACCCAGCCCCCGCTGGAGGGTAATCCCTGGAAGTCGACGAGTTCCCATTGGAGGGAGACCCAACAAGAGTCGACGAGTACCACACCGCCCAGTCCCGTAAAAGGGTAATCCACTGGAGGGAGACCCAGCTAAAGTCATCGACGATTCCCAATGCCCAGTCCTGAAAAAGGGTACTCCACTGGAGGGAGGATCGGAACCATCATCAAGGACCACTTCTCATCCCCTCTAGAGGTAAACTCGGTATCAGAGACCACTTCCCAGCCTCACTGGAGGTAAACCCGGCATCAGGGACCACTTCCCAACCCCAATGGAGGTAAACCTGGAAACGCTCTGGCCATCCCTACTAGATGGTACTGCTTGGTGAACACCACTGTACTGGCCATCCCTACTGGATGGTAGCTCACTGGCCATCCCGGCTAGATGGTAACCCACTGGCCATCCCTGCTAGATGGTACCACACTGGCCACCCCTACTGGATGGTACAACTGGCCACCCCTGCTGGATGGTACCCCACTGGCCATCCCTTCTGGAAACAACCTCCTGGCTAGCGCTGCTAGAAACAACCTCATAGGTAGAGGGTCCGTGCCTGGATAATGTGTTGGTCACACCAAATACACAAGAACTCTACTAGGGAACACAAATCAACTCTTTCGGACAAACCATCGAGAACAGAACCAGTGAAAACCACTCACCCCTGCTGGTCGAAACCAACGTTAACAGGACCAGGGGGAAAACCCACTCAACCCTATTGGTCAAACAAACGAGAATGAAACCAGGGGAAACTCAACCCTGCTGGTCACAAAAACAAGAATAGAGGGACCCTCTACATCCTGAGAGGTCAAGGGTATGCAAAGCAGAACACGACACACACATAAGTCCCACACGACGTGTGGCCCCAAGTCAACTCCAACCAAGCACACAAATGTTTTCAGGTACAAGCAACCACATGAACCTCCAATAATTCCCGTATACTCCCAGATTATACCAAATTTCCAGCCCAAAGGCTATCATGCACACGAGACCCAACATCAACGTGAAGGGAGTAAACTTAACAAATCCAACTTTCCTCCTCATCAGCCCAGGAACGACCAACTACATCTCTTCAAGAATTTACTTCACTCACACGGGAGTGCACACGATCACACGCGATGGGTTCCCTACAAACACTGTAGGAATAACCTCCACTGGTACACCTTTCATGTTTCCACATTTAAATGAGGTCTCAAATGAGGCTCATCACATCCAAACGGTTCATACTATTGTAATCCTCATCGAAAATCATGTGAGATCGACTACTTACTCACCTCCAATGGATATCCGACATAAAATTATTCTGACACCGCTTTACGCCCGAACAACGTCCCGTGGTCCCGAGCCTCGTACCCAAAAAACAGTCGGGCGCATCGCACCATTACGACCCCCTTGGAAAAGAACATCAAAAGGACTGCTCACTTGAGTGGAATAGATATCCGGAGAAAAAGATGCATTTCATCATACCACACACGAGCGGTCCTTTGTGGGACCCGCATCTCGGTCCTGAAGAGCAACGAACGGATCAAACCATTGTGATCCTCTCAAAAAAGTATACAAGATGGACTATTCAATTGTCCAAAATGGACACCCGGTGATAAAGCTGGAAATCAACGCCAAATCCCAAAACGGCCCTCGTGGGGCCTGCACCACCGTGCGGAATTAAAGTGGGCGGATTGCGCTATTGCAATTCCCTCGAAAAAACACCTGGAAACGACTACCTGCACGCGCCGAACAGACGTCCAATGAAAAAGTTACAAAACGCTGCTCACAGCTCGAAAGACGGGTTGTGGGGCCTATGCCTCAACTTCAGTTTCAATACCCGAAACTGCCGTGGAAAACTTCGCCTCAACATCAGGGTCACAACGCCACTGACGATGCTCAAAACGGACGTCGGATGTGTCTGCACCACACGAAACAAAAACCCCCGGACAAATGCCAATTCACTTTAAGACGTGTCGCGCCTCCGAGGGCCCTTGTTTCGAGAATTAAAAATCCCCGAAACCATCTCAAAAAGTTCGGATTCACATCTGGAGTACACTTCCGTAGACAACATGCAAAATGAACACCCATAACGGAAATTACGGGCGTCTGAGTCAAGGGGGAAAAGCCCTTTGGGATGGACCGGCCGGTCCGCCCGGCATAGACCGGCCCGCGGTTCGGCCGCGCGGGCCAGCCGTGGACCCTCAGTCCACGGTTCTGCCGACCGGCCTTGAGACCAGTCACTTCTTCCACACGGAGACCTGCCAAAGGTGGGTCTCGGTCTGGCCACGAGGCCACACAACGCGACCCCGGTCTCCGCTCCGTGCCGCGGAGCACCCCCGCTGGCGCCCGCTCGCCGTCACGCCCCGACGGCTCGGCCTCGTCGTCGCCTCGCGCGGCCAACTCTGCCTCGTGCCGGAACCCTCGACCCCACCTGAAGCCGCTACCGGAGCCCACTCGTCGCCCGC
The DNA here is from genome assembly GCA_963277665.1 of Viscum album. Classification (NCBI taxonomy): domain Eukaryota; kingdom Viridiplantae; phylum Streptophyta; class Magnoliopsida; order Santalales; family Viscaceae; genus Viscum; species Viscum album. The sequence goes on from OY728119.1 coordinate 1,897,366,686, forward strand.
GCCTCTGCCTGGACCACGGTTGTGCCACCGCGCCCGCTCGTCGGACCGCCGCGCTGGAGTCGCTGGACCGGCCAGAACCGTCGGAACACACCAAATGACCTCCAAAACCCGCAATCTTTGACGGACGTTTGCGAGCTCCTTGGAACTCGGATTTACAAACCGAAATAGGCGATGGAAAGCTCGGAAAGATTACTACACAAAAATGGGATTTGTTCTAAGATCAAAAAACATTTAGATGATACAATTGGGATTCAAAGAGGGGTTCTAGATTTAAAACCAAAAACAACAACCGCCTACCTGTGAGGGCGTAGCCCGGAGCTTCGCCGCACGTCCACCCTTGCCGTTGCCACTTCCACCTTGGGGAGGAAAGTATGGAGGAGGAGAGGGGGTTGAGGGTGAGGGGTTTCTCCAGGGGGAAACAAAGGGGAGGAAGGGTGGTGAGGAGTGTTTAAATAAAGAAAATTAATTAAAAATTTTATTAATTAAACCCCCCAATTTAACCTCCATCCGAAACTCTTGGAGGGGTCAAGATTAAACCTACCCTCGGGTAAACACCACCTCCTAAGAACAACCGAAGTGTCAGAATTTTAATCTGAGGCTCTATTCAAAAGTTATAAAACTTAATGACCAAGGCCGCTAAATTTTGAAAACGCCCCTTGCTACATTTTTCACAGAAGGCTTGCACCCGCGAAAGTTACACCCCTCCTAGGGTGAACATAATGCTCCGGACTCAAAGTTGCCCTCAGTTTTCCCATTCGAGCAACCTTTTAAGAGATACTTGAGTTATGCCATTAAACGAATAATTTAATTATTTTAATTATCTGTTTAATGTTCCGTTAACGGGCGAGGGGTCCCAACATCCCGCGCCGAAATTCTTTATGTCGTTACTAGGGTAAAAACCCCATTTTGGACCCATCCGTACACTCAGATTTCTGATCTGAAGCACCGTTTAAGAGTTATCCCATTTGTTTTAGCGTGCCAAGTGTGAACGCACTGAAAATTTAATTCCGGCCACACCAGGGCTCAGAATCGCACGCCGTCTGAAGGTGCTGCTCTGGAATAACATCAAGAATATTCCAAAGTCTTTTATAGAAAAAAATAAGGTTCTTACATTTGTGAACCATTGATAAAATAATAATGTAAGTGAATGCTCATGTCATTACTGATTGTTCTACAAACCTGGAAGGGAGGGGAGCCGAAGGTGATTCTGCGAGGGAGAGGAGAGGCAGCAAAGGGGAGCCAGAGCCAGAGGTGGTGCAGCGAGGGAGGGGACGGGTGGTGGTGGCGGCGGGGAGCCGGAGGAGAGGAGGCAGTGAGGTGGCGATGGTGAAGCATGGTTGGGACGACGAGGGAGGGGACCAAGGACAGTGGGGAGCCGGAGTGGATGGGAGGTAACAGCGAGGGGATGAGTAGAGACTATGCAGGGAGGGAGGGGACCGGGCAGCAGCGATGCGGCAAGGGAGGAAACAGTGAGGGGGGATGGGAGAAGGTGGTGCGGTGAGGGGGACAAAGAGGGAGGGGATGTGGCTGGCGGGGAGCCAGAGCGGAGGGTGGTGAGGGGATGAGGGATGGGTAGTGTGTGGGGGGGGGGGGGGGTGTCCGTGGGGCGGGGCGGGTTGTTCGGGGTGCGGGGGGCAGGGATTTCAGGGGTGCAGGGGGGTTGTCCAAGGTGCGGGGGGGGGGGGGGAGGTGGAGGGGGCTGTCCAGGGTGCGGGTGGGGCTATCCGGAGTGGGGGGGGGGGGTTGTACGGAGTGCAGGGGGGATGTCCGGGGTGGGGGGGGGGGGCGTGGGGGCAGAGGGACAAGGGTGGAGGGCGGAGGGTGGAGGGACACCGGAGGGGATGGAGGGCAGGGCGGAGGATGGATGAAGGGCGGAGGGGCGTCCGGAGGGTGGGCGGAGGGTGGAGGCTGATGAGGGTGGAGGGTGGAGGGCGGCGAGGGCGGTGAGCGATGGAGGGCGGCGAGGGCACACAACGACGAGGGAGGGCGTGCGGCGAGGTCGAGGGTGAGGGAGGAGGGCTTGCAGGGGGGGGGGGCCCTTTTTTTGGCAAAGCTCAGGGACCGCCATAGGCGGTCGCCCGTGTCAGGGGGAATCAAAGCCCAATATTGTAGTAGTGAATCCATCTTGAACCAACTATTTGAAATCAAAAAATTATAACAATAAATCATTATAGAAATAATATTTTTCAGTAAGTTTGTATTCTATATTCTATCCAAATTAGGGCTCAATACAATCCAAAGTAAATATGTTATAGACCATCTAGTTAAGTGGTTTCCAATATGGAAAGTCCAGTCCATCTTTGATTCATAAACATTTTAATCTAATAAAATTTAATATATGACATAGATTACTAAATTGATTATATTACAATGAGTGGGGAACACTTTTAAAAAATTTTAAGTTCATATAAGTGAAGAAAAACTATTAAGGGATGAAATACTACACTGCACTTTATAGGGTAAAAATTGTAATTTTAATCAAATTTGAAAATTAATGTTATAATAAAAATATTCCATAAATAGACATATCTAACACAATGTAAGATAATCAAGTCATTAATTATCAGTAAAATATTCAATAAAAATGTGTTTTATTAGTGACAATAGAATTTTTTCATCTACAATGTAATTAACAGGATTTTGGTTCATCTTGTTCATGATCACTGGTATTATTAAATATGTGATATTTGAAGAAATAGTAAGCTACCCAAATGGATACAGAACTTGAAAAAGTGTAAAATAATATCATGGATATCCTTATCTTTCGAATTAGATCTTCCTTCAAAAGTAGTGAACTATAAATAAGATTATTATGGCACCTTAATGAGGCCTCATGATGTAAGTATAATGTATTTGAGTTTCCATATTTAATATGGCAGTTTCATGAAATTAGGTACTAGAATATTTACTTTATGTTGAGTGCTACATCCAAATATACATCAAGATTCTATATTATAGACAACACTATATTTGTGGAGGGGAAGTGGTAAAAATTAGTCATCCTTCATTCAATAACATCACACTGGATGTCAGGATAGAAGAACATGTTATCAATCCATAGTTTCAACTTAGAGGCCACCAAATGAATTTCATTTCAAACATAAAAAACCCCCACCATCCAACATGATTTGGAAACTTCTTCACATTCCTTCTCCCTATCCCAAAAGGTTTTGAACCAAAAGAGTCTCTCATGAATGGATTTCTTGTAATCATGGGATTAGTTGATGGGGATATGGCAGCGATTCAATATTTCCCTTATAAGATGGGAAACCTAGAAATATTTTAAGAGATCATCCCAATTGATCGAACCCAAAACTATCCAAACACTCTGAAATATGTGAAATTTCATATTTACCATGAAGCTATATAAAGGTGTTTCCCAAATACCCCATATCAGAAATATACATAGTCTGAAATTATTGTAAGAGGTTCATCATCAAAGCACAATCCCAACTAACTCCCCCTCTATTTTATTTTTGAAACATTATTTCATTAAAGTCCACACAAATTAAAATAGTATCAGGTATAATCTCCCAAAAAGGCTTAAAATATCCTAATATTTCTATTTATCCCTCTAAGAAGGCCACCAATAAAAACCCACAAATGACCATATAAGAGAATCCTGCTGGTGAATTTAATTAGAAATATGATTTGAAGAAAATATCTTAATCCTAACATACACATCCTCCTTCTAGAAAAGATAAAGGCCTTAAAAGTTACCTTATCAAACATTTAGAAGACAATAATGAAAACCCACCTTTTTCATGAATCCAATCATATCATTACTATCCAATATGGGTTCAGACATGAAAACCATATCAGGGCCACTCTTATCACTCTGACGATGTAGAATCCAAACTGTTTATGGGTTTCCAAGCCTAGAAAAATTTCATCTTAAGATTTTTATTAGGATAGGTGGGGCTGGATCAATTCATCCTCTTCCACTAAGTATTCAATAAAGGAACCATCTACCACTATTTCCATATTTTATAATATCATTCATTCACTTTTATAACCACCATTAATCTTTTGGATCAACTAGGTTCCATGAATAAAGGATCAGTATCATTATCTCTTATACCTTTCCTCCTCCATATTCACTATTTTTAGGACCAACCATCATAGTTTCATTAATATCCTCTCTAAATAAGGAGTGAATATAAGGATCAAAACTTAGGGGGATAACATGGTAAGTTGGGTATTAAAAGATAATTTTTGGGATTAAGGGATGTTTAAATTTTCAATAAATGGCTAAAGGATTGCATGCAAGAGGGATGGTCATCACCATAATATATTTAACTTGGGATTCACATGTATTCCTAGGGTCATCAGAAATAACTTGGGCAGTTTGGTTCTCTAAAAAAATAGATCATACATTGATACAATGGTCTATGGAAAAAATGGTGCCCCAACATGATGACCATATTATGATTAAAAGTATATTTTTTAAAAAGCGCCTTATAAAAAATTTCCCCCTCCAATTGGCTTTCTGAATCTGGAACAAAGGATATCGAAAAATTATTTTCTTGAAGATATGGTCCATAATACATGATCATATTATCGAATTCATCCACCTTATTTGAAAAAAAATATTTCTCCTCATGCTTGAGGCATCTACAAAAGAAGATAATTATAGGTAGTTTTTCATATTCTAAAGAAATACATACACTTTAGTCTTCCATAATTAGGAATTTTACTCTCATAAGTGGTTGTGAAATGCTGACCAAGACCCTTATCCACAAAAATAGACCCAAATGAATAGGATGTAAATGATACTATTAAATAAAATATCAAATAAATCCTATAATATATTTCATATATCATTCTAATATTCTGAAAAATATGATTCCTTTAATTGGATCCCAAAATGATGTCTTAGAAATGGTGATATTTATAATTTCCCCATAATCTCTTAGATCCTCCATTAGAATGAGATGATTATCAAAAGACCATATTATCCCAAGAACCACTTTAAATTTATCCTTGTCTTTGTATAATTCAAAAATAAAATTCTATAAACATATTTTCTTTTTGTCCATGCCATCCTCAAATCTACATACCATTTGTAGTATATTTTTTAGGGAATTAAAATTGAAGGTTAGACTAATGAATAATTTACCCAACATGAGGATAGGTGTTCAATGCACTGGAAATTCATCTTCATCCCTCATAGAAACAATATGTGATTTCTATTTTTATCTGTTAATAATAGGTTCTTCCATCAATTCACTAGATCATTCTTCATTACACCACACTAAGAAGAGCAGAAGAAGAAACAATATCAAAAAGAGAAACCAAAAACAACTCCAAAGACTCAATTTCTTTAAGGATCACGAATCTAAGAAAACCCTAAGGTAACCCTAGTAAATGACAATAAATATGACATCAAGCACCATCTGGAAGAGGGACACAACTTTTTTTTTCATGGTCGATGTCAATGGGAACATTGTTATCACTATAAACCCAAAAAACCTTACATAACCCTAGGAATTTCCAAACCCTAGGAAAACATAGAATCACACTATCATCAGTGGATAGACTCTATATTTTTATATTTAACATATATATTAATATATAATTTTTTTTAAATATAATTCTTCATATTTTATTAAAAATATATATATTAATCTATGGTATTTAAAGAAAAAAAAATAATGGTGTATATATACATATATATAGATAGATTCATGCATGTTTGAATACACTTATTTCAAAAATAAATTTATATATTCAATGTATATTTTCACAATATATTTCCCCAAAAAAATAATTTTTATTAGAAAATCTATGATGTATAGAAAATATATATTTGAAATTTTCATTGGAAATTTTAGTGGAAAATTAATCTATTATTTTCCAGTGGAAATGTGCACATAAAAATTTTAGTGAAATATTTACCTAGAAATTATAATGAAAATTTACTTTTTTTTAAGTATTAATATATTTTAATTGAATAATTTAAGTATAAATTCGAATTGTTAATTTCTTGTAGAAATTTACATTTTAAATTTCTAGAATTTTTTTTCACTAAATATTTTTTAGTTAAAATTTACATTACGTATTTATGTATTAATATATTTTCACTTTAAATTTAAAAATGTATTTATTTAATAATTTTAGTAATCAAATTTCTTGTGCAAATTTACAGTGTAAAGTTTCAGTGCAAATTTTGAGTGTATATTTGTATTGATAACTATAAAATTTTAATTAAAATTTAAAATTAATGATTTTGTGAATGAATATAATTATATTAATATATATTTATATGAATATATTGAATTTTTGAGTGTGAATTTACTTTGATAACTATAAATTTTCACTGTGAACTTTCATTTGAAACTTTCAATGGAATTATATAAATTTCTAGTGTAAATTTTCAAATGAAAACTATATTTTATATTTATATTAGTATATATTCGTATATATATGTGTTTTTGTGTGTATATGTTCAAAAAGGTTGTTAATTACATGTATTTCCCCAATGATGATTTTCAATCCTCCATCCTGGGTCATTGAATAAGATTTTTCAGAGGAGAATTTGAGGATCCAAAGATGTTTTGAATCATGGTGTTTATTGGAGAATTCCCAAAAGTGTTATAGTTAAAATATGGAGTGAGCTATGGATTTTTCTTAGGATGGTAAGAAATCCACTTATAAGCTAACACCTTGTCAGGATCATGATTCAGTGAGTGATATTCTATTTTATGACCTTAGTTGTTGGGGTTTTAAGAATCTTGATCTTTGGTTTAATGAGAATGAATGAAATGTTATTTTAGAGGTTCCAGTAACACATGGAGTAATACTAGACAAATTTTTCTTGAAATTTTAGAGTTTTAGTTCCTACTTAATTTTCTCAGATTTCAGGAATAGCCTTAATAAGAGAGGTGCTATAGGGTTTCCACTGTGGAAGCATCTTTGGAGTTTAAAATGCCCGCCTATAGTCAAAATATTCTGTTGGAAATTGTGTAGAGGTATCCTCCCCACCTACACTCACCTTACTAATCAGAACATATCTGAGAACATCTTATTCCCTCTTTGCAAGAATAATGTGGAAACCGAGTTTCATGAAATATTTTCTTTCTCTTGGGTTACCGGGTTGTGGTCATGATGTGATGAGTAGGATCTTGCTCAATGGATATTTCTTGAAATGTAAAACTTATTGTGGGGGAGTGGGTTATATCCCTTTTAGTGTAGAATATCACGATGTTTCATATCCATATATGGTTCATCTAGTTTCTCTGTAATTCTTTTGTCTTCGAGTGAACAGTAAAAGATGATAGAATATGGCTTTCCATATGGCATAACTAGATTTCTTAGTGGAGCGATGAAGGGGTAGGGGGATCATCTACCTTCCCTAGTTCATACCCTACCATCTAGGAGGATACCTCCCTCTATAGGAATATTTATAATTAATACTGATGTGACACTTCTTGGAGATCATGCTATTAGAATCATGACTATTATCCCTGATCATTCAATCTATCTAATCATGGCTCAAAAATCTACAATTTTTCTATGCTGGGATTCCACTATTGAAAAATCCATTTCTATTTGGTATGGTGTAGAGTTCACCACTTCTCATGGTTATAGGAATATTGTGGTAAAATATGACTGCCAAGTTATTTTTAGTTTTATAGTGGATGGTGAAATCAACTGCCAGACTTTTTGGGTCTATTTATGAAAACATTAGGTCTTTGCAGTCTTTGTTCTCTTAATGTGGTTTCTCCTTTATTGGGAGATATGGAAAATGTGTAGTTTATTTCATTGATTATTTTATGAGAATTCTGGGGTCTATGTCTTGGTTTTCATATTTACATCTGGAGTTGTGTAATTTGTCTTCTTCTGATATTTAATTTGATGATTTTATTTTCAAAAAAATATTCATTGATATTTTTTGTCTGAATTTGAACTGGAAATTTCTAACATTGATTTATATAAGTTTATATTTATATTGTAAATGTAAAAAATATATAGAAAATTTACATGGATGATTGGATATATATATTGAAAAAATACACTACAAATTTTCACTAGAAATTATAATTCAATATTACAATGTATATTTATATTTAAAAAATAAATAAATAAATTTAAATAAATGATCTTAGATTATAAATATTAATAGAAATAAACCAAGGAAGGAAGTCCTCCAATCAAACAAGAAACTCTCTAGAGATATTGTGCGAGGCAATCAAATGAGTCACCCTATTATCCCATCTGTTAACAAAAGAGAATGAACATGAAGGAAAGATGATAGAAAGGGATTAGATCCTCAAAACTATTAGGACCAAAAGGGGCCTAGATACCCTGAGAGGGGGGGGGGGTGAATCAGGGTATGGATATTCTATTTCAAAATTCTTCTTGCCCCACTAGATCTTGACCTCTATATTATAAGGGTCATGTTGTTTTCTTGTATGTGTTTATATTGATCACTTCTTTTTATCTTTATCTGATGGTTATGCTTTATATGCAATGCAGGGAAGCAAGCAGGTAGACACCAAGATTTTTACTTGGTTCACCCTCACGGGGCTACGTTCAAGGAGCATACAACAACGATTTGCCGCTGTACCACATCCACTAATGCTCACTACCAATAATGTTCAGGAAAGATAACTTCTATGCCTAGGCTCATTGCCTTTACAAAGTTTAGGGTTATCTCACTACTTCCCAAGGGTCACTCCCTATTCCTCTCTCTTTGGCTCACTACTGGTAGAAAGGATAACCTTCTTCCTCCTCCTTCACTCGCTGCACTTGGAAGGGATCCACTCACAGTTTATAGACCTGTAGGTCTCATAATTTTCATGAAATCATGCATCCTCAACTGTTGATAGATGCTCTGTTGAAGTCCAAATGTCATCCACAGATGAATACCCCTTTACCTCTGAACACAAGGCAATTCCTTTCGAAACACCTTCACAAATCATCCTACTTCGTGAGGCTCCCAATTTCACAAAGATCAAGAAAGCCTTCAAGAATCTCTTACCTTTTCTCGAAGCACTCTCGCAAAGCTCAAGTCTTCGCAGAGAAACTTCCCTCCTGAAGCTCACTGAACCAACGTAGAGCTTTCAATTTTCGCGAAGCTAGATTAGCTGCCGCGAAGCTCTTCTTTCGCGAAGCACACTGGCTACGCGAACTACCTTCATGAAACGAGAGAAAAATATCTTCTTAAAAAATTATATCTCCTTACCTCGAGGGTGTCAAGGAATATTTATAGGCGATTCCACCGACCCTTTAACTTTCCTCGTGAAGTCAATTCCACGTAATATCAAATCATGAAGCTCCGAAGTTTCTGCCAAAATTATCTCAAAATCGCGAAGCACCACGATAATTTTCCAATCACAGAGCTCGTCGTAATCATGGATCATCCCGTCAATTCCTTTTTCCCTTATCTGTGAAGCTCCCTTGCAAAGCCCTTCACCACCGTGATGCACTTCAACCCTACCGTTCACGAAGCTTGACGTAATCGTGAAGAATCACTGCCATCATTTTTCTAGTCTTCGAGAAATCCAATACATGAAGCCTATATTTGTGAAATTCATGACTTTTCCATATTTAAATAAGATCTTCAAGGATATACACTTTTCACAATGCTTACCAAACTCCAAAATTTGGACCCCAAAAATCTGGCAAACACTGGAAAACAACACCACCTTTTACTTTTCTTTTTGTACTGCCTCCAAACCGTCCTTTCCTTTGTCATGGTTCTTTGTCAACATTGATTGTTAACAAAATCTCTGGAACTCAAAAATTCACCATGGAAACCTGCTTTGTCAACAAATAAAATCAAGACAAAAATGCTGCAATGTTACCTTGAGGGATTTTTTCCCAACAATCTCCCCCTTTGGGTTTGTTGACAACTCTTCACAACTCTACTTAGAATGATTTTATGCACGTTGATACCTCAATGAGTCTCCTTCCATAATCTACCACCATTCTCCTCTTGTGATTTAGGTAGCGACCAAAGATTCACTCACTACATACTACAAGCCCACATGAGCAATGCTCGGCGTGAGAAACAAGAGTAAATGAAAAGATCATCAATGAATTACTTCATTTCTTCCACCAACAGTTGACACCCAACTGATACCAATTTCCAAACTGATTCCACATGTTGATACCACACTGATACCAATTGGTGATTGTTGGAAACCTTCTCACACCATTCCAACATCATTGTTCTACTTTTATCACGATCCTCAGCTGTCGTGATATCTACTCTTTGATTGATCACTTCTAGCATCGTCAGATTTCAAATGCTCCCCCTATATTATTGCTCTCCCCTTATCTTGCTGCTCCAACAGCTTCTACCCATATCAGTCATGATTTAGCAAATAGCCACACTGTCTCCCCCTTGAACAGTCACTGTTTTCTCGCCCATTGTCAACGAAACCAAAGAGTACTACTTTGTGGTCTGTAACAGGGTAAAAATGAAAATTAATGCATTAGGGAAAAACACATCATACCTCGGGGAGAGGGGGTTTCCCATATCCACACTTGGTCAAGTGCGGGGAGTTGACTGAACTTCCAAAGCTAGTCAATGCCTCTCAAAATCTTCCTTGGGTAAGGCTTTTGTCAGGATGTCTGTAACCTGTAGTTTTTTAGGCACATACGCCAACTTCACAATTCCCTGCTCAACCTTCTCCTTGATAAAATGATACTTTATCTAAATATGCTTTGTGCTCGAGTGATGGATGTGATTTTTTCTGAGATTTATAGAACTTGAGTTATCTCACTGAATTCCGATCAGAGACTTCACTTCAATGCCCATATCATCAAGTTGTTGCTTCATTCAGAATAACTATGTGCAAGCTTGAGTGGCAGCAATATACTCAGCTTCTACAGTGCTCAATGAAATGCAATCTTTCTTCTTACTTAGCCAAGAAATACACAAACCACCAAGATCGAATGAACCTCCTGGTGTTGATTTCCTATCATCCGCTAATCCAGCCCAATATTCATCTGTATATCCCAAAAGCTCTTGATCAGATTGGTCAGTATACTTAAAACCAAAATCCATAGTGCCCTCGATATAGCGAAGTATTCTTTTCACTGCAATCATGTGGATTTTCTTGGGATTTCGTTGATATCGTGCTACTTGGCATGTGGAAAATATAATGTCAGGACTTGTCACTATCAGATAAAATAATCTCCCAATCATCTGCCTATATTCTGTGATATTAAATACCTCTCCATTATCATATTTTTATAATTTCATTCAGGTCGCAACCCGAGTTTTAATATCCTTATAATTTTACATTCCAAATCATCTTAGAACCTCCTTGGCATATTTGTATTGAGAAATGAATGTTCCATTCCTTCCTTGTGTCACCTGTAGACCAAGAAAAAAAGTTAGCTCTCCAATCAGTGACATTTCAAACTCACTTTTCATGAATTCATAAAATTGTCTACACTGAGCTACATCTGATCCGAAAAATATTATGTCATCATCATAAACCAAGACCATCATACTTTGATTACTGTTGTTGTTGAAATAAAGATTTTAATCAACTACCCCACATTGGAAACTGAGCTTCTTCAAGTACTAGTCAACCTTGAGTACCATGCTCTTGGTGCTTGTTTAATCCCATAAAATGCCTTCTTCAGTCTGCAAACCTTGTTCTCATCCTTATGAATGAGAAAACCATCTATTTTCTTGATTTATACTTCTTCCTCTAGAATCCCATTAAAGATTGCAGATTTGACATCCATCTAGAACACCTTGAACCTTCGTTGCACTGTAATGGCTAGGAATAATCTAATTGTCTATATCCTTGCAACTGGTGAAAATGTCTCATCAATATTTATTCACTCTATCTGGGAGTATCCTTTTCACACTAGTCATGATTTGTTTCAAATCACTATTCCACCTTCATTAATCTTGCGGTGATAGACCCATTTAGTCTAGATGATATTTTTATCTACTAGCCTCGAAACAATCTCCCACGTCTGATTATTTTCTGAATCAGCATCAATCACTTCTGATCCCCCTGTGTTTCTTTCTTCCTCAACACATTCATCAGGAAATTTCTCACTGTTTCATTGTTCATTGGAATCATTCCTTTCAATTACTTCTCGCAGCTTCTTGGTATCCTAAAAACAGTCACCTGATACCAAATTGTTAGATCAAAATAAATGAGCATGAGATGCATGATTATTGCTACTTCTCCTGTAATATTTCTTCCCTCGATAGAAAACACCTAATCTGAGTCATCCAATTATTACTTTGATGGATCTTGCATCTGATTTTGTTATTGAATGATCCTTCTATGTTATGCAACAGTTCCTAGTGTTATACCCATAAACATTCTTCTTCTTCTGTATCATATATTCTCATCTAGCACTCAGCATTGAGCCATTAACAAAATCTATAAGCCTACTGAGTTGGAACTCGGTGTAGGAAACAAGAGATAAAGGTAATAACACAATCACTTAATATTTCACTCTGTTTCTCCCTTTCTTCATCAACTCTGGTACCTTATATGAGTCAATTAAAACTCTGAAGCATATCACTTATCCACTTTTCATCCTTAGATGCAACCTCCCCTTGGATTATATCTCCCTAAAACCTAAAACATTTGAATCATTCGTTAAAAAAATTCATATACATAGGGAGAGAGGTATGTTTCAGAATACTCAGGATGAGGATTGTGATTGATCCTGATGGGTCAACTCTTTGATTCTTTATTGTAGAGCATCACACTCCTTCCTCGCTTCTTTTAGATGCCTAGCCAACTTCAACTGCTCTGGACATATGACTAAGAATTCATTACCCACATGCTGGGACTTTTTTTGATACGTGCATTCTACAGGCCTAGCCTTTCTCATCATTTGAGGTTTAAACCCACTAGTACACAATTCCTTCTTTGATGTTCCACCAAAATTCCATTTCCCTTGATTCCTTCTCTGGGTAGGATTCTCTCTACTTGTCATCTTACCTTTCTTTATCCACCCCTATAGGGGTCTTTCTCTTTCCTCCACTTCTTGCTGAGGAATATGACATGCAGATTTTTCAATGCATTCTTTGTTCATCTTTATTTTATCAGATATTTGAGTCACCACACTATTTTTCATTGGTAGTGAATTCTCCACTAAACGTGCATTCTTCTTTATCATTGCTGGAGTAGATCTCCCCTTAATCTTCCAGGTTTTTTCACATTCACTCCACAAGGGTTGTTGTTAGTGTGACAGAGAAGGTGATTGATACACCTTTTTTTTATCTTATTATGATTCCCCTGAGGTAGTAAACCTATTTTTTAATATACCACATCCTCTTCCAGTGTAGGATTTCTCATTATACACCACTGGAGTCATGAATCTCCTCTTGAGATCCTTTTACTTTCCTGCTTTCTTCTTGCTGCAATGTCTTGCCAAATTCCCATAATTAGAACATATGAAACATTTTTCTTCAATGGAATACCTTATTTCAACATTTCTCTATCGAGATGTTGATGCATCTTGAGTTATTCCTCTGACATTGAGCTCCAGAGCTTCCTAAAACATACTCATGGTGTGTCCCATTCTTCCACAATAATAGATTCAAATAAATTCTTTCCTCTAAGAGACACTTCTTTATGATTTCTCATAACACTTCTTTTTTATTCTCATATTTAGTAATGTTTCTATTTTCATAGCCCGAAATGTACTCCCGAGCCTCTGAACAAAATCTTGATGTGTGGCCATCAATCTCGTAGAAATAGCACATGTTGTCACTAATTCTTGTAACTGTCATCTTAGGCATGTCTCCTGCACCTACAGGATTTCCTCCACTTATGTAACTATTCACGTCTCTCTTTCTATCATGCACAGGAGGGGATTCATCAAATCCAATACCAGTTTTTTCTAAAATGTATAGTCTTTGAGCTGAGAAAATATGTTGTTGTTTCTCCTCAGAAATATCATACTTTCTGTTTATTTTATCATCACCTTCTGAAGGATAATCAAATAGTAAGTGTAAGGCATCCTTTAACTTGGTCTTGTCTGTGGAATTAGATTTGTCCATTTATTTCTTGACTGATTCTATCTCTTCCTCCAGTTGCTGAATCCATTAATCTCTTGATTCAAGTTGATCATTGAGATCTTTTTTGAGATTCTTCCCACTACTCATCTCAACTTCTAATTCACAGGTGAGCTTATCCACCATTTCACTTTGCTCCTTTAATTTCAATTTTTATTGAGCAACTTATTCAAAGATAGATTCATTCTATTGTTGTAGACATTGATTCTTCTAAACTTGTTCAGATATTATTGTAGCAAGATCATCATTTCTAGATTTCAAATTTTGAATCTCATCTGAGTTCATATTCTTTCCCTTGACATGAGCTTTTGATTTTTCTACCTTTGCAGATCTCTTTCGCAGTTCTTCATATTGATAATCATTCTTCTTCCTCAGATCAGTAGCTACGTCAATAAGCCTTTGATTCAAACCTATTAGCTTGTTGATCTCAATTTCCAGTTCTTGGATCTGAATATCTTTAGATTTAATTTCATTAGTGAATTTATGATCCAATTCCTTCTCTTTGTGGACAACTTCCACTTTTCGACTTCTGGGAGTTGCTTCATCATCTGTAGTTCCAACATCACTTGGCATGTCAGGTTCTTTACTCATTCCTTCAACATCATTGAATAAGTAAGTATTTTCACTATATGATTCCTCATAAACATTCTTCTGTTCACTACATGATTCTTTTAACTGAATCACACTCTTTCCATTGACACTTCCACGCTGGGGAATTTCAAAAGACTTCTTCTTCTTCTTTGATGTTCTTACCTTTGTCATGGCGCACCAAGATATGAACAGATTGAATATTTAACCACACTAACCACACAAATAGACTAACCCAAGTTAGAGAAAACAAGTCTGATAAAAGAATCCTATCCCTCTGATACCAATTTTTAGGACCAAAAGGAGCCTAGATACCCTGAGAGGGGGGGGGGGATTAGGGCATGGATATTCTATTTCAAAATTATTCTTTCCCCATTGGATCTTGACCTCTATATTATAAGGGTCATGTTGTTTGATCTTATGTGTTTATGTTGATCACTTATTTTTATCTTTATCTGATGGTTATGCTTTATATGAAATGCAGGGAAGAAAGCAGGCAGACAACGAGATTTTTACTTGGTTAACCCTCACCGGGCTACGTCCAAGGAGCATACAATGATGATGTGTCGTTGTACCAGATCCACTAAAGATCACTACCAATAATGTTTCGGCTAGATCACTTCTATGCCCAGACTCACTGCCTTCATAAAGTTTAGGGTTAGATTACTACTTCCCAAGGGTCACTCCCTGTTCCTCTCTCTTTGGCTCACTACCGGTAGAAAGGATAACCTTCTTCCTCCTCCTTTGATCACTACACATGGAAGGGATCCAATCACAGTTTATAAACATGTAGGTCTCATCATTTACATGAAATCATGCATCCTCAACTATTGATAGATGCTCTGTTGAAGTCCAACTTTCATCCACATATGAATACCCCTTTGCCTCTAAACACTAGGTAATTCCATTGGAAACACCTTCGCAAAGCACCCTACTTCACGAGGCTCCCAATTTCGTAAAGTTCAAGAAAGCCTTTACGAAGATCATTCCTTTTCGCAAAGCACTCTCATGAAGCTCAAGTTATTGCAGAGTGACTTCACTCACGAAGCTCACTGATCTAACACGAAGCTCGGAATTTTCGCGGAGCTAGATCAGCCATCGCGAAGCTCTTCTTTCACGAACCACACTGGCTACACGAACTACCTTCACGAAATGAGAGCAAACGATCTTCTTCGAAAATTCTCTCTCCTTCTCTCGAGGGGGTCTAGGAATATTTATAGGCGATTCCACTAACACTTGAACCTTCCATGTGAAGTCAATGCCATTTCATTTCAAATCGCGAATCTCCGAAGTTTCTAACAAAATTATCTGAAAATCGCGAAGCACCACGATAATTTTCCAATCGCGGAGCTCGTCGTAATCGTGGAGCATCCCATCAATTCCTTCATGCCTTCACCGCAAATCTCCCTCACAAATCCCTTCACGACCGTGATTCACTTCAACCCTTCCATTCGTGAAGCTTGACGTAATCGCAAAGAATCACTGCCATCATTTTTCTAGTCTTCAGAAAATCCAATCCATGAAGCCTATCTTCGTGAAACTCATGACTTTTATATATTTAAATAAGATCTTCAAGGATATACACTTTTTGCGATGCTTACCAAAATCCAAATTTTGGAACCCAAAAATTTGGCAAACACTGGAAAACAATGCCTCCTTGTACTGCTCTTTTTGTACTGCCTCCAGATCGTTCGTTCCTTTGTCATGATTCTTTGTCAACATTGATCATCAGCAACATATCTGGAACTCAAAAATTCACCATGGAAACTTGCTTTTTCAACAAACAAAATCAGTACAAAAATGATACAATGTTACCTTGAGGGTTTTTCCCAACAAAAACTTGTAGACCAAAGTATTTTATAGCACACTCCATCACATTGATAACAATAATAACGACAAGATAATATAATTACATGATGATATTTTTTTCATCCTCTATCAATGGATATATTTATACCAGTACATAATAAATGGGCTTCAACCAATAGAGGATACCAGAAAGCATGGATTTAATTCTATAAAGATGCAATAATGCAACCCAGATGATCTCACACCAAAAAACCCAATCTAATATATCTCCTTCTGAATATAGTAGCATAAAAATTAATTTTAAACAAATTAGGAGGCAGGTGGATCCACTTACAAAAGTGAGAGGGTGGAAAATGTTCATCAGGATGGATATAATTATGCTTCCAAATCTCTATCCATGATACAACCCACTTGATCTAGGTGTCTGGTCTGGAGATTTGGTAAAAAAGGACATTTCTTCTTGATAATATGAATCAGGACATGGTATAGGGAGAATCCATCATCTATGTAGGGAGTTAATATAACCATTTAGTGAAAAGAAACAAAAAACATTCTCCATCTCCACAAGACTATCCACATTTAGGTTTCATGCATTCCAAATGTTCTTGGACCCTTGACATTAGAAAATAACATGCATAGGAATTCCCGCTTATCTTATGTATAAGGGTCATGAAAGAACCTACATAACATAATATACCGTTAAGAACTACTTTTAAGGGAGGATTACTATTAAGGCTTTCCAATAGACATGTTAGTACTTTGGAGGAACCTCCGTGCATGAAAAAAAACATCCATAATTAATCATTCTCTAGGTTTTACATTCTAAGGGATAGCCTATACCAATATTTCACCATGTAGAATCCCAGCATTTCCTTATTCCAAAAAAGGATTTTTTAGCATATATCCTTCATGTAAGGGATACTCAGAGTAACCATCTTATCTCTTTCATTTAACCATTCATCCGATTTATCAGGACACCATCCATTAACATCATTATTAAAAAGGGATCAAACTATAGAATCCTCCCAATTAGAAACCACCAGGGATGTGGTTATCATCTTACATTCATAAAAAATCCATGGGTCCCTCTATATATTGACCATGGATTTTCCCTAATCCTATAATAAATACCCTTGTGAAGAAGTTCATATAGATGCTAGAGGACTCTCTAGAAAAATCTAGGGCAAGGGATAAGTGATGCACCCAAAAAGTCAATATGAGGGTAATATTCAGCATTGATTATCTGATTTCATAGGAAACTAGGATTATGAATCAATACAAAACATTTTTATTCCAAAATATTGATGTTTAACATGTTCATGACTCAAAAACCCATACCAATATAAGCTTTAGGGAGGCATAGTTTATCACAAGCCAACAAATGAACTTTGTTTATTATTTCCTTCATACCCCACCCGAAATAGGCTTTGTGGGAGTGAATTTAGTAAATAAAAAATCCATGAATCATAAATAAGGACATAACATAAATCATAATAGATTGAGACACCACCTTCTTAAGTATTTCTTTCCATGTTTTAGATTCCCTCTTAAAATTTTATCCCTAATTTCTAACATGTCCACGATTTTTGAGACCACATATCTTTTATATCAACTAAAAATAATAGGGAGACCAATATATTTATCATTTTTATTTACCACCTGAATAACCATGGTTCTGAAAAAACCTTCCTTTCGAATAGCAGTTACACCCGAGTTGAATGAAATTTTTGATTTAGAATAATTAATTAATTTTATGGATGGCTTCTTGTATCTTTGGATAAGATTTAAATTAGAGTTGAATTATTCAAGGGTGGCCCTTGAAAAAACTAATAAATCATTAGAAAAAATGATATGGTAAATGGGTGGACTACATCTAGAAACCTTTTCCCCATGAAATATGTTGTTATAATATTCGACTAAAATAAAATTATAAAAAACATCATACACCAAGATGAAAAGGAAAGGGAAAAGTCTGTCCCCTTGTCAGTGCCCCTGGTAGTGGTGAAATCATGGGAAATATTTCCATTTATATTCATCTTGAAATAAGTTATGGAGATACAACACATGGAAATCTCTTTCCATTTAGGACAGAATCCAATTTTTTCTATAACAAACTAGAGGAAAGACCACTCAACTCTATCATACGCCTTCTTTATATCAATTTTCCATGCCATGATTCATCTTGTTGCAAATGATCATATTTTCATAGTGTGAAATGCTTCATATGAAACTATGGAATTATCTAAAATGTTCCTTTTGAGGATAAAAGCACTCTGATTTTCATAAATAATTGAGTGCAAACAAGGTTACAAGAGATTTTCCAGAACCATGGAGAAAATTTTGTTGATAACATTTTAAAAACTAATAGGCCTAATATCCAAGACCAAGGATATATTTTTTACTTTTGAGAATGAGTGTAATTATAGTTTGATTCATCACAAAAAATTGTCCTTCACCTCTCAAAGATCTCTCATAATGGCCAAAAATCATGCTTGAAAATGAGCCAGTATATTTTGATGAATAAGGTGCGAAATCCATCCAGTCTTGGTGTTTTAGTTGGATATATATATTTTAGGGACAAAATAATTTCATCATTATAAAAATCACGTTTTAGCTGATGGTTTATAGTACTTATGACAAATGAATTAATACAAGAGGTAATATCTGAATAAATGAAATACTACCCTTCAATATAAATATCCTAGAAAAAATAAAAGATAATATCATGAATTACCTCTTCATTTCCCAATTTACACATTCTTCATTTGTTAGGTAGGAGATAAAAGTTTTCCATCATCTAGCAGATGATTTTTGGTGAAATTGAATGTATTTTAATAACACTATTTTATCTGGTATTCATGCACATGTAACTCCCAAAAAATAAATATAATATTAAAATCCATATCTATTTTTCTCATGTTTCAAAATATTAAGAAGTAATTTATCAGTTTGATTGTGAGAATAAAACCCATTCAGGATCCTTTCAATATTATTATAGTGGAAATATGGATGAATTTTTTTGTGTAACTCCATTATTTCAAGTTAACTATGACTCTGTGAATATTTTTTTCTATATTGGAATCCCCCACCTTTAAGAAAGAGTATATTAATTCTTCATATTCCTCATCCTTCACCCAGAATATTTCAAATATGAAAGGATTTTCATTCTACAGTTTTGATTTTCCACGAGCTACATCGATTAGGATTGGTCTTGGTTCAGAATTGGAATGTTTCATATAGTTTACCCAGAAAATTCCAAAAAACATCCATTCAAAAGACCCTATAAAACTATCCAAATGTTCTGAAAATACTATTATTTTATGAATTTCCAAGGAACCATGTGAACGGGTTTCTTTAGTACCCAAGTTCAACAAGTACCTCACACTAAATCACCTAATGATAATATCTCACTGGTTCATAGGGACTGAAGTTACACACTAACTTTTAATGTTGGAATAAAATTTCATTGAAATCCCCACCAATAAAGAGTGGACCAGGCAGTGCCACATGAAGAGTCTTGAACATATTCCAAGACTTATTTTTCCATATGAGATTTACATCCATAAAATCCAATGATATTACATAATATGGTTTTAGGATGATGGATGTAATCAACAATCTGGTTAGTGTAAAAATACATCACCCTAATATCTAGTTCCTCCCTCTAGAGAGGAAATATAACACCTGAATAGCCAAAGAGGGAGACTGAGAAGCATCCATGAAAACTAGTTTCTTTACCCAATTTTATACATATCCACACTTTATAATATGGTTTTAGATAGGAAAATCATATCAAGGTGACTTTAAGTACAACAACACTGATGCATGCATACTAAGCATGGATTTCCAAGCCCACAAAAATTATATCATAGTATTTTAATAAGGAAAAGGATCCAAAGGAAACCAAATGAACAAAAAACGAATCACAAAGAAGATATAAAGTTGTTTAAAAGGATACATGATCTCTGTCTGAAAATGAAGTCTCTCCCACAACAACCCAAACACAACACCATTTATGGAATCAACGATGCATAAATAACCACTGCTTAAGAACCAACCGTGACCAAACAGAAGAAAGGATTTCCAATAATGAGGACCCATAGAAGATATATGATGATCCATATAAGAACCCTAGAACTAAAAAATATCCAAAAATCTGAATAATACATTCGAATATGAAGACGAATGATGACCAAAATATCCACAGGTTTGAAAATTTTTGAACAAAAACTGATGATCCATAGATTCATTTTATAATTTACATTGGGAATTTAAATTAAAAAAATTTATTGTAAAATTACATCATCTATTTAGGTATTGATATATCTTTAATAAAACAATAAACATTTATTTATTATATAATTATGGTAATAAAATTTATTTAATAAATTTATAGTATAAAATTTTATTGTGAATATTGATTATAGATTTCCACTGACAATTGTAAAATTCTTATAAAAATTAATAATTTATGTTTTATATATTCATAAATTTATATTAATATATATATATATATATATATACTTATTTTAATTTTGATTAATATTTTTCATTGATAAAAATAGTTATTCATTGTAAATTTTCATTAGAAATTTATATTGTAATTGGGGGTGTTTCTATTGGAAATTAAATCTCGTGTATAAATTTACACTGATGATTGGATTTTTCTAACAAAAATTTGTATAAAAATTTTCTCTATGAAATTTTTGTTTTGCATTTTTTAAGGAAAAAGGTACATTATTCATTTATGTGTTAATATATTTGAACTGAAAACTTAAACATTAGTTTATTTTAATTTTTTAACCAAATTTTCTTTATAATCATTATAAAAAATTATGTTTAGATTTAAATGGCCCATGGGGTGTTAGTAGAGTAGTACATGGTAACAAACACAATATCGACTACCACTATAATTTTACACTATTTATATTATACACACAGTGATTCAAAGCCTTTTTCTAGATGGGGAACATGCGGCACGCTTTGGGTGTGATCGAATTCCCCATTGAAAGTCGAGCGTAACTAATAAACACACTTTATAATTGGGGTTGCTCATGAGTGGAAAACCCCATAATACTACATTCAAAAGACTACTTTTTGAATCCTATAGATCCCCTTGGGAGATTTATGTCACAGGAAATGATACAGACATGACACAAGTAGGTGGTGACGTAGCCATGATTCAGGCATGCAGTGACGTAGGAAGGATGATGCATGCATGATGTTTTAATGGGGATTTGGTCCATGTTCATGGGCCACTTGGGCTTGGGACTATGGGATATATAATAGGTTTCTCAATACCCAAATTGAAATAGTTATTTTTTTCATAACAAAGAGATTCTTTGGCCCCAACTTTAAAAAATTTAGGATTAAATTTAAATGTAAATTTGAAGTAAAATTTTATAGTACAATTTTTTTAGAAAGTTCTAATTCAAACATACATGGAAAATTTTTATTTTTTATTCATGTATTAACATATTTGTATAATAATTTTATATTTAAATTTGATCGTTTCCATTCCAATGATGTGTCCTGCAAATCAATTATTATTGTAGTGTTTTACTCCACCACTTTTCACTCCTTGATGGACTGACCTAGCCATTTATGGTGGCATCGAATTTATCCCACTTTGATAAGGGATATGATCCCCTATTCATATTCCCTTATTCTCCCTCAACCACTTTAATCTTATTTATTTTATTAGTATTTGGATATTCCTTCAATTCCCGTGATCCTAAGGTTCCTAATAATTTTAATCGGATATTAGTTTTTAAGATCTCCCCTCTTGACTTTTTAAATGCTTCATCATTTATCTATTCACATCAAGAGTGTTTGGGGATTAAATATCTAGGTACATTTGGAACTCCATGATTTGTAAAACTTTCTTCCCAACTTTATTGGAGAATATGATCTCATCAATTCATGGTCTCACTCTTCTCATGGATTTGGTTCATATCACTTCTTCATATTTTGGTATTCCTGTGAATCACACCTGTTACATGATCCTCCTTCTATAGTTTGGGTGAGACTTCTAGGTCTTCCAATATCTCTTTTCATTCATATCATTTTTCATATTTTAGGATATTTTTATGGGAATTTTATTTGTTTTAATGTGTGCACAATATCATTGATACACACTAGAAACATAAAGGCTCCAAGGGTTCATCACACCTCCTTCCCAGCAACGGACGACGATGTAAACAACCTCCGTTGTGGCTCCTCCTTCAGCAAACAAGAATCTCATCCCTGAGAGCCCTCTCCACACTATCCCACTCAATGAAAGAGCAGGGTGAGATGATGGAAAATATCATATACCGAAAAATCAAATAGACGCTATCAAAATGAGGAAGTGATGAGGCCTAATAGAACCATATGTAGGAACAACCTGGTCTTGGACACCTGGTGGTTGGAGAATACATGGGAAGTTCCCACATTCCAGATTCCAAATACTATAAAAAATCCATATTAAATAAATATCATTTAATTAAAAAAAATAAAAGTGAATAAAATATCTATAATTCTTCACATTGGGAATTAAATGCATGAAAAATTTTAATATGAAACAACATCACACTATCAACATTGAAAATTAAAACCTAGACACATGATGATTCTGAACCACCTACAATATCATAAATTTGGGCATCACAACCTAACAGGTAATAATTATAGGGTTTGAAACAAATATTCCCCCCTCTATGTATCAATGTGATTCATATTTCCAATAATTTAATTATATCATAAGTTTCTAAACATTCTCAAACTTTTACAATTCTAAATATTGTTAATAAATGACAAACTTTCACTTACTTGAGTTACCCTCTAAGATGATTCTGTGGAAGATGTTGGACTAGAAAATCACATGTAAAAAAGTCTACAAAATTTCTCATTTATTACTTACAGAACACAGTGAAAAAAAGAGAAGTATTCGTCCTCATATAAAATAATGTAAAAAAAATTAGATAAATCATTGCAATCATGAAAAAAATTGGAAGAAACAATGGGATAAATCATAAAAAAAGGAAAACATAAAAAAAGTCTCTACTCAAACCCAAAAATGCACAAGAGGATCAGAGCACCTAGTACCATCAGCTTTAAGTCAATATATGACACCTAGAAAATAAATAGAAAGACACTCAATTCAAGAATCCTTAAGATCCTTAAAATATAGATTTATGATCTCCACCCAAGGATATGAATTCCTAAAAAAAGAAAAAAAGAGAGATCCTAAAATAAAGAGAAACTAAATGGACAAAGTTGAGTGGTCCCAACATCCTAGGATATCTCTTATATACATTTACAAATACAGTCATCCAACTAGAAAACAAAGAAAAACAAGCCACAAAAGGGACATACATACTAGTCTAATATTAATAATGTCGCATGGTTACTAAGAAATCAATACATAGATACTAAATTGTATAAAAAACACTGAATATTGGTGATCAGTTAAATGATAACTACACCCACAAACTACCCAAGCCTAAACACTAAACTCTCTGAGGGTCTATACCTTGAGAAAATAGTCATAATGGAAATGGAGGAAAAATAGAATTTACATTAGATAAAATCCCAAGAAAATGAAATACACTAGATACAAAAGATGTAACCCCAATCTTCCATGGTACCTTTCCCTTTGAATAATGCAATAGCTTGCATTTTACGCAACTTCGAGACTCTAACACTCCGTGACTAATCAAAGCAGCTGTTATGAATAGTAATACCCACTTTGTGAAATTTTATAAATTTTATCTTTCAAAATGGACTTCATATTTGAATTTAAAATATCGAAATTTATCCAAGGGTGAATTTTTGGTATTTTTCTGGAAACTTTCAATTTTTGATGAATAGTGAAAAAACACTGAGTTATGGTTTAAAAACGAATTTTTATTTAAATAATTATTTATTTTATTTAAGTTTAATTAAGGTCAAAATAGATAAATAATACCTATATAAGTTCAATTTAATTCATTGAAGTTAGTTTAGAATAATTTTAGATATATAAAAATTTTAGTGAACTTTTCACCGTCTTTTACCCACCTCCTTGAAGAATTTGGAAATTCACGTAAAACTTAATTTTACCTCTTATGTGAGTGGAATTTCAAATATCCAAGAGAAATGGATAATATCAATGAGTAAAATGTGGTTCAATATGATAAAAATAATTTTTGGTGAATAGTAACTTTTTTACTTTTATTTACCATAGTTAAAAGTAAATAGGGTAATTAAGGGTAAAAATGATATTAATATTACCCTAACACATGTCATAATTCTATTGGAAAAGTGTATCTCGACCAAAAACAACCTTAGGAATAAAAAATTGTCATTTTGGTCCACTTGGATTAGATTAGGACATTTAATATTATTTAATTCAAAGAAGAGTTAAAAGAGTTAAAATCAAAGTTTAATTACTAAAACATTTTTAATATAGGGTTATACATAAGATAAATTCAATTGTAAATATTAATTATAAATATAAAATTATTTCCTACATAATGGTATTTTATTTATAATTTTTATACATTAAATAATTTAATTTATTTATGACAAAATGGTGATGCAATAATTAACATATTAATGAAATATTAAAATAATTAATAATATAAATATCCAAATAAATGTAATTTGATACTTTTTATGAATTAAAATAACTTTATAGGATAATAGGACATGTTAGTAGTGATTTAATTAACTTTTTTTTGAAGTAATCATGCTGTTGTTATTTTCACAAAAATCAAATTCCAAATAGTGTCAAAATTGACATAAAAAGGTTTTTAAAATAAATATTATATTATTAATTCATATTCTATTCCTAAAAATATAAGGTTCGGGAAGAGGAATTATATCATGATAGTTTTATCATTAATGGACCACTTGGGGGTATCTTGGATGTATATAGTACGTTTAATAACTATATAATATAAAAAATACAAAGTGACATGGTAAATGTCAATCTAATTAACTAAGAGTTAAAACTAAAAGATAAGGTTAATATAATGACCAAAACATGTCTAAAATCTATTGGTTGAGTTTTTTTCAACCTATCCCCACCTTAACCTTTAAATAATCCACTTTTGAGCCATTATAAAACGAATATGAATTTATTATAAAATAATATTTCTAGCTTTTCAAAAGGAGCCCCTCACCCCTCTTATAAAAGGGAACTCCCCATTCTCACTAATTCACACCTTCAAAGCCATTTGGCTCGGCAAAACCTGCCCAAATATTATCTCAACTTCCCTCACTTCAACCTAGAGGCCTTATTTTTATCATAAATCCAACCTAAGGATCCCTTTTGATCAAATCAAAAGGAAGAAACCGAAGAAGAGGTAATGTTTTCACCACCATCTTTCAAGTTCCTTTCTTCTTCAACTTCTTCTTTCATTGTTATTTACATTCGAAAATAATAAATCCCATATCTACTATATAATTTCATGTTATTATAAATATGGTACAACCATATTCAATATTCTATCCATCACTTGAATGACATGTCATCATACGTGCGTACGTACGGCTTACCATCTCCACGTCGTGGTGTAATTGTTATTCAATACATTATTATTTGGATGGTTATAATAATGATTTTTATTTCATGTAAATAATAAATATAACATTATAATTATTCTTTATATGTGATACACCATCCAATTATATATTATTATAATATCAAATGAATGATATTGTCGCTCGTGCCTACGTACGGTCTACCGTCTCCACGAACGCGATGAGATTCATTCCCCATCATATCAATTCAAGTAAAATTCTCATTTGATGATTACAAATAATGTTTAAGGACTTGATATCATTCTGTATATGAATAATATACAACCTATCCATAACAAACACGACTTATGTAACAAAACATATAAAAGAAAATGAGCAAGTTAACACCCGAAATGACGATAATACTAAAAAATTATTAACAATGCAATGTTAAAAGATCATATATGATATAATATAAATGTATATGATTCTTTTATAATTTAATAAAAAATATTTCACCATTATACAGGAGGTTAACCTACCCTCAACCAAGGAAAAGTACAAGGTAAGGGGTTTTCATATCACTCCTTATTCCAGTGAGATTCATGCCATATTGACAATATTGACTTTTGTGTGGTGTATGTACTACCCATAATTATATTCTTTGTGTATAAACTTTAAATTATGTGTATTTACATATTCATTGTATGTTACCTCTTTCATGGGGTGTATGTTTCGTAAGTTACCAAATTGGAAAGGGTTTATTTCACAATCTCTTCATTATATGAGGTTGTTTATACGTAATTATCTACTGGGACCTCTTTATCATCCACATCCATGTTTCTTAAAAATGTATTTCAAAACATTGTTACTATTTTACAGAATATGGGTTAAAGTCATTTATACCATTTTTTGACTTTTTATAAGAAGTTTATAAAGGAATCTTTCTGTCATTTTCCAAACAATTTCCTTTTTAACCTTTCTGACAGAATTAAGGTAAGAATGTCTTTTTTTTAACTTATACGGTGGGTGAAGATATTTTTCGCCATTATAAAATCTTTGAAGCTTCTATTAAAAGCTTATAAGAATATTTTTAAAGTAAATGTTTTCTTTTATAATTATGCGACTTTTAAATGATTTCAAAAAAAGAGATATTTCTCTCAAATAGTTTTGATTTCATCTATGCCAACATCCTTTGATAAATTTTACACTTGTTTGAAGTTGATTTATTAAGATACAAATCTTCCATATTGTATTTAAGGTTTTGTGATATGTTTGACTATGGATGCGTTATTTTTATGCCATTAATGGTTTATGATTAATGTTTTGGCATTTTATATGATAGTTTTAATACGAATGTTTATGTTATATTTCATCCTCTTCTTAAGATGAATGTATTGGAATAGTATGTTCCGGGTTGGGGATCGGTAAAAGTAAGCCCTCCGGGTTGGGGTCCAGTTACAGAAGACCCTCCGGGTTGGTGTCCGGTTATTAGAGGCACTCCAGGTTAGTGTCCGGTTATTAGAGGCACTCCGGGTTAGAGGCCGGTTACAGAGGCTCTCCGAGATTGAGTCCGGTTATAAAGGCTCTCCAGGTTGGGTTCCGATTACAGTTATCCCTTAGGTCTTGGCATGAGGCCTTGACACAGAAATTTAAGTTCGGAACTATGCATTCCCTTGTTATAAAAGTGGTTATTTATATTGCATTTTATTATTCTATTAGTAGAATATCCATGTGAATAATTAAATGGTATTATTTCATTTTATCTTTGCCATATTATGATGAAGTTCTAGTTTAAAAGGCTTTTGTTTTACTTATACATTTCCTTAAATCATTATGTTTATTTATGCAAGTTTCTTCTATATTGTTATCCTTACTGAGCATCTGAGCTCACCCCTGTCAATGTTTTATTTTTACTAGGATGTGAATAAGTATTTTATGAATGACATGCAAGGATAGTATGAGGGGATATGAAGAAAAGATGTTGTTGTAGTTTTTTTAATTTATGATGTAATGTATGACTTATGAATATATATAGTGTTTCCAAGGCTACTAAACTGATCGGTTTTTCTAGATTTGATCCCTTGTGATCATGCCAATATTATGTAATAATGCACCGACTTTGGGTAACTGGGGTCAGGGCGTTACAGTTGGTATCAGAGTAATTTTAGTACAAACCTTGGAAGCTAGAATTAGATAAACATTGATTAGAGCACATAACCCTAAGATATACTTCGAGGATTAGTATAGAATAACTTCCTAGAATTTTGGTATTAAAGAGATTTTTTGAGTTTTCCAAGAAATACATCCCTATCTGAATACGAGCAGGTAGAGGTGGCTCTGGCATAGATGAACCTAGGGGTAAAACCCAAAAACACTGCTTTGAGCTAGACTCGAATGGGAACTGGTGCACGACAACGGGCCTTGCTGCACTCTTGGTTACGACACTCCTAGGGGATGTGCTTAGGATAATTCTAATTTTCTTTTAAAATCATTATTAAGGGTTTATGAGTATACACTTCCTCGAAGAAAACATCTTTTTATGATTATGGATTATATCCATAAATGGTTCAATTTATGTAAAGTGTTTTACTAGTATGGAATTATGTATTTTGATTCATAAACTGATCTAGTTTATGACATTGTTTATAAATGGAGCCTAGTGGAAGAAATGGAAACCATATCAATACACGCACTCCATATAGGGATTTCCTTCCTGCTCAAGATAATTATAATGGAGCTGGTGATGTAACTGGTGTTGATTAGCTAATCACCATACTGGGACAACTCACTCAGGTTTTGAATAATAACCTTACCCATATGGAGCACCCTGATCCGAAGTGTGGAGGAGCAATGTTAGATCGCTTCATGAGGCAACAACCACCAAAATTCAATGGGAGTAAAAATCCCTTAGTAGATGATCAATGGATAAATTCCTTAGATAAAATATTCCACACCTTAGGGAGTAGCGAAAGGGAAAAAGTTGTCATTGCAGTTTACCGCCTCACTGGAGATGCTGATCAATGGTGGTATTTTATTCAAAAAATGAAGGAATATGATGAAGTATCAAATATGGAATGGAGGGAGTTCAAAGAGATTTTCTTAGAAAAATAATTTCTTCATGACCATCGAGCAGATATGGAAAGACAATTTCTGAGTCCGAGACAAAAGGAGGATGAAAATGTCGCAAAGTATGAGGCTAACTTTACAAGGTTAGCGAGGCATGTTGTAGATTATATACGTAACCCCATAAGTAATATTGATCGTTTCTTTGATGGGTTAAAACCATTTCTTCATCGAGCATTAGTCTCACAATATTTCTCAATGTAAGAAGATATAGTCTCATGTGCTATGATGACAGAAAAGGAATTCTCTAAATCTTATGACAATAAAGTAAAGAAAGAGAAGAAGAGAAAGATGGAGAAAGAGGCAGATAAAGGGAAAAATGGAAAGAATGATTTTCCATTATGTGAAAATTGTGGGAAGAAACACCCAGGTACTTGCCTAAAAAGAGTGGGAGTTTGTTACAAATGTGGAGAAAAAGGTCACCAGACTCGTGATTACAAGGGAAAGAAGGACGATGTCAATGTTTAATGCTACAATTGTATAGAAATGGGGTATTATGCGAATGAATGTCCTATGCGTCAGGGAAATTTAACTTAGAAAAATCCAAGGGATCAAGGCCAAGCTTATGCTGTTACTATAGTTGAAGAGGAATAATTAATGTATTTGTGTTTTTGGACTCAAGGATTATATTCTAGTTATGAGAATAACGTGATATATATAAGGATTGTACTACAATACTTGTTGTTTTCATTAAGGTTTTAATATGACTAAGGTAATCATATTTTCAGTATGTGATAATAAGAGAAAATTTACTCTGTTTGGAGAATCTGACATTGCGATTGATTTTGGAATTTAGATACCTTTTATAGAGAGTCTGGACAGAGGTACTTTGGATAACTATAATGTTTTGGAATGGATTAAGTTGAAATTTGGATAGTATTGTTCAAGGTTAAAACATTTCTTATGATTATTTTTTGAATATTATGATACTATATTTTTAGGAAAAGTACAACCTGCAGGTCGGGCGATAACCCATCGCGTCGGACAAAGCTGCAGGAATCGAACTAACAACCATAGTGCGACAGGCCTTTGTTACCTACCACTAGCCTACAGGAAGTCCCTGGTTATTACAAAATATTTTTTCATTATAATGGTATGTGTTAATGATTGGAACCTTATACTATTAGGATAAATATAATATTTTTGAGTTCTATTATCTTTTGGAGTGAAAGATGAGTTTGTGGTAGAAATTAGTTGAAGGATGAAAACTCTACTTTTCAAGATGTATATATATATATATATTTATCTTATTCTATGAAAAAATTAATTCTTGAACTTTAGGGAAGGGATATTAAGACAAAAAATGTGTTATCCTAATACCTTATGTTTTGTTGAACTGATGATATTTTAAATCATCATAGATTGATGGCTTTGAGGCCCTCAATTCTACACTTGTTTGTGATTGATGATATCAATCACTCAATATAAATATTTACATTTTACCTCTAATTACATGTCTATAATTTCCACCAATGTTCTCCTATTCTAAACCCTAATTTGTTGGTGACATTCTCATTTCCCTTTCCCTCTTATTAAAACTTAATTTTATTAACCCTATTTCCGATATGGGTTTTCCACAAAGGTATTCTCTATTTTCATCCTTTTATTCTCAAAGAACAATTTCCAATTGTGAGGACGCAATTATTTTAAGGAGGGGATAATGTAACACCCCAAGCTTCCATCGTACGTTTCCCTTTGAATAATGCAATAACTTGCATTGTACGCAACTTCGAGACTCTAACACACATCGACTAATCAAAACAGCCATTATGAATAGTAATACCCACTTTTTGAAATATTATAAATTTTATCTTTCAAAATAGACTTCATATTTGGATTTTGAATATTGAAATTAGCCTAGGGTGAATTTTTGGTATTTTTTTGAAAACTTTCAATTTTTGATGAATAGTGAAAAAACAATGAGTTATGGTTTAAAAACAAATTTTTATTTAAATAATTATTTATTTTATTTAAATTTAATTAAGGCCAAAATAGATACATAATACCTATATAAGTTCGATGTAATTCATTGAAGTTAGTTTAGAATAATTTTAGATATATAAAAATGTTATTGAACTTTTCACCGTCTTTTACCCACCTCTTAGGAGAATTTGGAAATTCATGTAAAACTTAATTTTACCGCTTCTGTGAGTGGAATTTCAAAACTCCGAGAGACACAGTTAATATCAAGTAGTAAAATGTGGTTTAATAAGATAAAAATAATTTTTGGTAAACAGTAACGTTTTACTTTTATTTACCACGGTTAAAAGTAAATAGGGTAATTAAGGGTAGAAATGATATTAATATTACCCTAACACATGTAATAATTATATTGGACAAGTTTATCTCGACCAAAACAACCTTAGGAATAAAATATTATCATTTAGGTCCACTTGGATTAGATTAGGGAATTTATTATTATTTAATTCAAAGAAGAGTTAGAGGAGTTAAAATCAAAGTATAATTACTAAAACATTTTTAATATAGGGTTATACATAAGATAAATTCGATTGTAAATATTAATTAGAAATATAAAAATATTTCCTACATAATGGTAGTTTATTTATAATTTTTATAAATTATAGAATTTAATTTATTTATGAAAAAATGGTGATGCAGTAATTACCAAATTAATGAAATATTAAAATAATTGATATTATAAATATCCCAATAAATGTAATTTGAGACTTTTTATGAATTCCACTAATTTTATAGGATAATAAGACATGTTCTGATTGATTTAATTAACTTTTTTTTGAAGTAATAATGTTTTTGTGATTTTCACAAAAATCAAATTCCAAATAGTGTCAAAATTGACATAAAAGAGTTTTTAAAACAAATATTATATTATTAATTCGTATTCTATTCCTAAAAATCTATGGTTCGGCCAAAGTACTTATATCATGATATTTGTATCATTAATGGACAACTTGTGGGTCTCTTGGATGTATATAGTACGTTTATTAACTATATAATATAAAAATACAAAGTGACATGGTAAATGTCAATCTAATTAACTAAGAGTTAAAATTAAAAGATAAGGTTAATATAATGACCCAAACCTGTCTAAAATATATTGGTTGAGTTGTTTTCGACCTATCCCCACCTTAAAATTTAAATAATCCACTTTGGAGCCATTATAAACCAAATATGAATTTATTATAAAATAATATTTCTAGCTTTTCCAAAGGAGCCCCTCACCCCTCTTATAAAAGGGAACTCCCCCTTCTCACTAATTCACACCTTCAAAGCCATTTGGATCGGCCAAAGCCTGCCCAAATATTCTAGAAACGTCCATAAATTCAACCTAGATGCCTTAGTTTGATCAGAATGACAACCTATGGAGCCCTTTTGATCAAATCAAAAGGAAGAACCCGAAGAAGAGGTAATGTTTTCACCACCCTCTTTCAAGTGCCTTTCTTCTTCAACTTCTTCTTTATTGGTTATTTACATTCTAAAATAATAACTTCAGTATCTCTTATATATTTTGATGTTATTATAAATATGTTACAACCATATTCAGTATTCTATCCATCCCTTTAATGACATGTCACCATACATGCGTATGTACGGCTTACCGTCTCCACGTCGTGGTGTAATTGTTATTCAATACATTATTATTTGGATGGGTATAATAATGATTTATATTTCATTTAAATAATAAATATAACATGGTAATTATTTTTTATATATGATACACCATCCAATTATATATTATTTTAATATCAAAGCAATGATATTGTCGCTCGTGCGTACGTACGGACTACCGTCTACACAAACGCGATGAGATTCATTCCCCATCGTATCCATTCAAGTATAATTCTCATTTGATGATTAAAAATAATGTTTAATTACTTTATATCATTATGTATATGAATAAGATACAACCTATCGACAAAAAACACGGCTTATGTAAAAAAACATATAAAAGAAAATGAGTAAGTTAACGTCTGAAACGACGATAATACTAAAATATTATTAACAAAGCAATGTTAAAAGATCATATATGATATCATATTAATGTATATGATTCTTTTATAATTTAATAACAATTATTTCACCATTATATACAAGGTTAAACTACCCTCAACCAAGGAAAAGTACAAGGTAATGGGTTTTCATCTCACTCCTTATTCCAGTGAGATTCATGCCATATTGCCACTCTAACCTTTTGGGTGGTGCATGTACTGCCCGTAATTATATTATTTGTGTAATACAATTTAATTTATGTTTATTTACATATTCATTGCATGTTACCTCTTTCATGGGGTGTATGTTTCGTAATTTACCAATTTGGTAAGGGTTTATTTCACAATCTCTTCATTATCCGAGGTTGTTTATACGTAATTATCTACTGGGACCTCTTTATCATCCACATCCATGTTTCTTAAAAATATATTTCAAAAACATTCTTAATATTTTACAGAATATGGGTTAAACTCATTTTTACCCTTGTTTGAATTTTTATAAGAAGTTTATAAAGGAATCTTTCCGTCGTTTTACAAACAAGGTCCTTTTTAACCTTTTCGACAAAATTAAGGTAATAATGTCTTTTTTTAACTTATACAGTGGGTGCAACTATTTTCTGCCGTTATAAAATCTTTGAAGCTTCCCTTATAATCTTATAAGAATATTTTGAAATTAAATGTTTTCTTTTATAATTATGTGACTTTTAAATGATTTAAAAAAATAGACATTTCTCTCAAATTGTTTTGATTTCATCTCTGTCAACATCCTTTGATAAATTTTACACTTGTTTGAAGTTGATTTATTATGATACAAATATTACATATTGTATTTATGTTTTTGTGATATGTTTGACTATGGATGAGTTATTTTTATGGCATTAATGGTTTATGATTAATTTTTTGGCATTTCGTATGCTAGTTTTAATACGAATGTTTATGTTATATTTCATCCTCTTATTAAGATGAATGTGTTGGAATAGTATGATCCGGGTTGGGGACCGGTAAAAGTAAGCCCTCCGGGTTGGGGTCTGGTTATAGCAGACCCTCCGGTTTAGTGTCCGGTTATTAGAGGCACTCCGGGTTGGTGTCCGGTTATTATAGGCACTCCGGGTTGGAGTCTAGTTTCAGAGGCTCTTTGGGATGGAGTTCGGTTACAGAGGCTCTCCTGTTGGGTTCTGGTTACAGTTATCCCTTAGGTCTTGGAACGAGGCCTTGACACAGAAACTAAATTTCAGAACTATGCATTCCCTTGTTATGAAAGTGGTTATTGATATTGCATGTTATTATTCGATTATTATAATATCAATGTGAATAATTAAATGACATTATTTCATTTTATCTTTTCCATATTATGATGAAGTTCAAGTTTAAAATGATTTTGTTTTAGTTATCCATTGCCTTAAATATTTATGTTTATTTATGCAAGTTTCTTCTATATTGTTATCCTTACTGATCATATGAGCTCACCCATTTCAATGTTTTATTTTTCTCAGGATGCGAGGAAGTATTTTATGAATGATCTGCAAGGATAGTATGAGGGGATATGAAGAAAAGAAGTTGTTTTAGTTTTTTTTAATTTATGATGTAATGTATGACTTATGAATATATCTAGTGTTTCCAAGGCTACTAAACTGATCGATCTTTCGGGATTTGATCCCTTGTGATCAAGCCAATATTAGGTAATAATGCACCGACTCTGGGTAACTGGGGTCAGGGTGTTACAAAAGATCCTTTCAAGATCATGTTGATAACCAACTCTCAATCATTGTAAAACATCACACAGAACCCATTCCTACCCTAAAACTAGAGACACATAGGCATTTCTTAAAAAAGTAATCTATATGGATCAATATGATAGATAAAATAGGGAAAAAAAGGAATCAAACTATCAATAACATATTGAAATTACAGAGCAATAGATAATATGACCAAGATGAATGAAATAAAAAATCATGTTGCAACTATAAAATTCACTTAAAAATATTTTAAATCAATGAACAAAAAAAATCAAATTTTAATGAAAAAATTAAAATTAATTAGGATCTGATACCACTTTGTTGTGGGGGATTCCCCTACACAAGAGATGGTCCCCTTGAAATAGACCATAATTTATTGGGTATTTTGGTTTGTTAAAATCTAAAACCAAGAACAGTTCTGAATTTTAATTCATTACATTCAAACTGATAAACATAAAACATGTTTTTATTTAAATCCAACAATAA
This sequence comes from Viscum album, assembly GCA_963277665.1. Taxonomy (NCBI): domain Eukaryota; kingdom Viridiplantae; phylum Streptophyta; class Magnoliopsida; order Santalales; family Viscaceae; genus Viscum; species Viscum album. Next base: position 1,897,401,899 of record OY728119.1, read on the forward strand.
AAACTAAATAAAATATATTCCAATAGTTAATAAAGCACAAACATGTAGTAAAAATAAAAACACACACTAGAATTGGCAATTACACTATATAAATCGTACACAAATTCTCATTAAAATAGAAAACAAATCCTATTCATGAAGATTGAACAATATAGAATCAAACATCAAATGAAAATTAAAATCCAAATTCATAAATGCATTTCCAAAATTTTCAAATAGATTCCCACACATGAAGAATCCCTGAATACAAGCTAGAATTAAAGAATCAATAGTATCAATGACAAACTGAGCTAAATAGAAAAGATAAACATTCTTAGTATATTCAATATTAAACAACTAAATTCAAATATATATACAAACCAAAATGACATATCTGAATTAAACTAAGAAGAATAAGATATATTTGGGGATTATAGGTATAAATAAAAATGAAAATGAGAATATTAAAAGGGATAAGAAAATTTACATGCTTTGAAAATTCGGTCTATGTGTAATGGGAATGATCATCATGGTCTTTCCAATATGAAATAATAAAGTAGAGTACAACTGGTATCCAAGAAGAATAGAAACACACAAGGAAAAAAACATGGCCAGATGCATACATGACACACATGGTAAAAACAATAGTAGGCTCAAGGATTATAAAAAAAATTAAAAATGAAAAAACTATAAAGAGCACCGAGACCCCCTTACCAGGGATCAGTCCCACATTTTTCAAGGAAGTATCATTTTACGTTTAGTTAAAATTAAGGCTGATGGGTTCTTCAATTCTTATTCACCAAGATCATTATTACTATCCATATGCACAAAAACTATCCAATAC